>CM053814.1:5420000-8127500 GCA_028671895.1 Oenanthe sinensis | reverse complement strand
GAGAAGCAGCCAAATTAATTTAAACTTAAATTGGACTGCATGAATTCGATTGAAGCTAGTTAAATGATTGAGACCGGCCTTAATTGAGCGAATTTAAGTCCGACTAATTAATTTTGTGTTGATGTTAACCTTAAATTTCAAAGATGACAACAAGTAAATGTAGGTCAATCCAATAATATTCCAACGTTTGAATTTACTTATATATATTCTCTTGTAATGCATTTCATGTGGTCAGGTTGTATATATGTTTGTGTCCATGTCATTAATTTAGTGTCACCGACCGGTAATTCGGTCTGAATGTCTTGTAATAAAATTCAGTCGATCTCACATTTTGGTCAGGTTATTATCTGTAGTGTACTTTAACGCCTGTTTTATATATGCACATGCATGGCCCTTCTTTTCAAGTGTGAAGGGACCATCCGTCCCAAAATATATAGCTAAATGATACGAAACCCTAAAATCTGGTTCATTTTTTGCAGGTTTCCTCCTTATAACTAATTCACAAGTGAGAGTGTGAATCTCTGCTTGACGTACTCTGAAAAATCTAGACTTTTCAGCACCGAGAGGAAACCAGCTGAGAATCAAAGGTTGCATAGATATGAAACTTCACATGTTACATGTACAGACCACTAGTTGTCAATTTTGTCTCTACTTCAAGAAAACTAACACACACACACACACACACTCTTAAAGTAGTACTCCGGCCTGTTCGATTCAATAATTCATGAAACTTAATTATATATAGTTTCGTCTACTTCTATTATATCCGTGCTTTATCAAGTTGAATCAATGTCATATGCTGGTAAAATCATGATAACAAGTCTTAATTATAATGGATATTTTGCAGATACAATAGATATATAATTAACTGAAATAATACAATAGTATCATCTATATTTTACATATAAATTTATTTTGTATGGTTAAAGCTATTTATAAATAGATCAAACAAGCTAAACTAGCTACCTCATTAATTTGGTTTCTGTATGGGAATCTAATTCAAACAGTAGCAAAAAAGTACCTATATATAGCTAGATATATAGGTCAATCTTTTTATCCGGGTAGAACATGCTTTCTTTATAAACCCTAGCTAAAATCATTTAAAACTTCTGTAAGAACACTAGGCTGCTAGGTCAGCCATGAAAATACATTGCTCACTCTGCCCTGTGGCCATTTGATTACATATTTACACAATCAAAGACACACACAGTACACACACTACTCTTTGAGTTACTGAAGATCGAAGTACCTGAAAAGCAAATTAGTGTCGGTACTTTTACTTAAAATCAATCGTTCAGCATATATATATATATATATATATATATATATATATATATAACAACTGTGAAACTGATAGATGCAAATACACACAAACGAGTAAAAAAACATTCCTAAAATTGTTATAGATCAGGCTCGAAACCCCTAGCTAATTAAGCTGCAGCAGCTAAATACAGGTTTCTTATCATCAAACTCAGACATAAAACTGATTGTCAGTCAGTAGTAAATACTATTATAAAACAAAAATGTTGATTTCTTGGATCCATTAGCCAGGTTTAATTTAACCGAAATAAACATATAATCTGCTAGCTTAAATATTAGCTAATAAAAAAAAATTCAAATAACAATAAAAACATGAAGATTAATTCAAATCTACTACTAATTAATAAGATCTGTCATGGATATGTACATATATATTCTCCTAACTAACAAGATCGATCTAGCTACTAGCTAATAACAAGAAAAGAGAAAGGAAAATCAGATCTCCGCGAGACCCGAGCAGATACAAAGAGGGTTTTTTCATGCGACCAACAACAGTTGAAGCTACCACCATGACCTGATTTTTCCTCCATAAACTGAAAAGTAGGAAAATTAAGATCATGCTGGCAGCTTCAACTCTTATTGATGCATGATAAGAAAGCAAACCAGTGATATATATATATATATGGGGGGGGGGACATGATAGCAGTTTGCTATTTTATCAGGCCATACATAAGAAACAGTAGAGGTGTAGAAAAAATAACCTAAATGGGGTTTCTTTTATGTTGTTGTTGTACCCTCTAGGATATACCTATATATATATATATATATATATAAAATGTGGATCGGACGATGTATGAGCTAGGTTGGCTCAACTAGCTAGTAAATTAAAAGTAAAGGTGTGGGTTATATTGTTATTAAAGATAAATATATGGCAGCTAGCAAGCTAGATAGATAGAGGATATTGATTGCTGAAGAGCTTTGGTAAAAACATACAATAAAACAGATTTTAAAGATAAAGAAAGGTGGTCCCTGCAGTGAGAGGTGAGCTAGCTAGGAAGAAAATTAAATATTGTCACGCTTGCACCATCACCACCATGCAGAATTGCAGATCCACACAGGTTTGTGAGGGTTTCTATATATTTTGTAAGAGCATTTATTTACTTAAGGGTTGGATGTGTGGGGACCTTTTCACCCCTACAATACTTACGACTAATTTCATCGATCCCTTTCATTTATGTGTGTGTATTGATGTGGTGTTTTCGATCTGTATTAATTTAAAGGATTTTTTTGAATTTTTAAAATGTAACTGTATTAAATTTGAATTTTAAAAAATTCGTTAAAATATGATTGTATATGTCTGATGTATATAATTTGGATTTTATAATATCCATAAATTTGTATTTTTTTTAATTCTATATATATATATATGTATATTATTACTAATCCGTTAATTTTATATAAAATTTGAATTAAATATAGCTAAATTCTTCATCATCAATATAAGTTTTGAACTAACCATCATATATGTTTGCACTTAATTACCATTAGGGTTCAACAAATTAAAATAAAAAGCTATATTTGACCAGCAACGATAATATATCAAATGATATGAGTGATTTATATTAATATATTTAGAAATTCGTGACATTAGTTTTGAGACTTGATTGGATTTTAGCCGAACATAGCCTTTTAATGAAAAAAACACTTCTTCCATTCTCGTTCATCCCGACGAAATTTGTTACAACAGATATAAGTTATACAAGTCTAATTAGTCAAAAAAATGAAAAAAAATCTCTCCGGTGATTTGATCGAACAAATTTTGAGCATAAATAAATTTGATATATATATATATATATATAGGACGCTGCAGGATGAGGTCAAATTTAAGTCTATTTGCTATTATATTTATTATTTTCGACTGCTGACTGATGAGTTTATCCTAAATTTTGAATATTCCCTTAATGAAACACCCTTTAAGTCTACTAATGCGTTTCAATCAAATTAATTCAATTTTAATAATTTTTTTACTAAATTGATAAAATTAGGGCGTTCAATTTATCCTTACAATAGGATCAAATAAAGTGCCGGTATTTATACCTAGCTAGCTACTTAGTTTTTAATAATAAAGTGCAGTATAAGAGAGGAAATTTTACAAGAAAATTGGTCTCAATAAGCCGCAATCATCTATCCGGAAAAAATTAAAATGCTCGTGCATAGATCGCCGTCGTCTCTAAATTAACATGAAAAATATAAGATTTTTTCTTAACTATTATAAAAAAAATTGATAAATTGGACGATATTTTATCATTCAAATTTAGCATTTGACTTTGGTCTAATTTATCGTAATTAAATTGGACTAGATACAAATCATTGTATGTTTGGAAGGTTAGTTTTACAACTTTATATATATATTGAATCTAGCTATCTTATAGTGCACTATTTCATATTATAGAATTTTGTTGTTGTTATTAATATATTTTTATTATTAAAAATTTTAAAACTCCAATATTTTTAGGTCCTCCGCCGAACAAGTCATAATAGACACTAAAGTTAGGACTCAAGGGTGGCACGAAGCTTCTGATGACCCTCAAAATTATAACATTCATGTATAAAAGTGGTTGTTATCATAGTAAAGAAATTAAATTACTGAAAAGTAATTATAATTAGTGACTATCACAACTCACAACTACTCATAGTAAAGTTGATCTACAGTGATAGCTCTAGGAACCCTATAAGGCTATAAAGGCTAGCTACTTAATTATGAGATTAATTAGTGGTCCAGTTATTTGTATGCATGCATGTCTATGTACAATATATATATATAGCAGCAGCAGGAGCAGGAGCAGGAGTATTAGTTCGAACAAGGTGGTGAGTTGGTGACCATAAACACACTTTGTAGTATTGCGTTTGTGCATGTTTCCAGCAGCGATAGCTAGCTGCTAGAGTGGTCCTTTTGCTAGTCAAAAGATTACACTTGTGAGCCAGCCTTCAACTCAACTCAGTAAATTAACACTATCACTAGACAGTAGACACACTCATATAATCGTCTATACATGCATATGTATATGTAAATTTGGTGATGCTTTGAACTTATATTCGGTATACCTATAAATGCCCATATAGCGATTACTGGCGTAGCAGATCCCCTGTCTCGATCGTGTATTTAAGTACTTCACAGGAGAACAAAATTTTGATTATGACAATTCGACACACAATTTTGTAACCTTTCCAAATTTCATATCTTACTTCTCATTTCTCATGCCAATCGGCAAGTCAGATTCTAAATTTATTTCTATTATAACTAGGTAGGTATGACCCCGACCGATTCAAATTTGAATTTATTTAAATTTATTTATGATTGAACAAAGCCCTAATACGATTTAATTATACGGTGACATGTTAAAATTAAAATTTCCATGGACTATAAAATGAAGAGAAAAGTTATATGAAGATTTATAAACAACTATATTTAGAATTTTAAGTCTGCGCCAACGATAAACCTGTTTAAAATGGTATTATATATAGAGAGAGAGTTTTTATTTTCAGTGTCAACCGAGGATGGACAATATATTTATAAAGATTGACAACTAGGTAAAAAATAGTGAATTTATATCATATGTCCCAAATTAATGGAGGCATTTATCAATATATCTATTTTTATATTTATTTTATAAATATGTTCTATTAGCTTATTAACACATTTAAATATATATATATATATATATATGAAGACCCATGAGATTGTCGTACTTGTGCGGTTTACCTAATTCACGTGGTTTACAGGCTATTGCGTGAGCCCGTGAGTTTACCGAGTACGCACCCAAAGAGTAGCGGCTCCAGGTTAGCACAGTAAAAAAAATATGAATATGAAGACTAATATATCCTTAAATTTACTTAAGGTGCTTTATATGACTATAACTGGTAACTAATAATTAATGAATTGATATATAATTATTTTATTTGCACAAGTCTTAATCTTATAGTAATTCAATTTTTTTGAGATGGGCGTTGTAATACATGTTTTTTATTATCTGGTTATTTGAATAATGATATGATTAAATTCTCAAATCTTATTATATATATGTATATATAATATATGGGTTGGTTAGATTTAAAAATATTTTTTTTTCATTTTTATTTATAATTTTTTAAACCAAAATTGCAAGGAGAAATTTTATTTTAAATTTTATATATTTAATGTATATATATTAGAATTATGCAATAATATAATTTGGTGTCAAATTTAGATTTAGAGGGTTAAATTTATAAATATTATTTAAATATTACATTTATATTATATTTATTTTAAAATTTTAATTATTTTAAGTTATAAGGATAAAAATGTCCTTCTAAAATTATTAAGATGAAGAAAATTGTGTATGAGACATATTTGAAAATACAACTAAAAATAGGACATATTTGTAAATAACTTTTAAATTTGGGACGTATCAGAAAAATACCCTAAAAAATATGGATGGATTGGAGTTTGAAAATTTGTATCCACTACAAAATAATTATATGATATATATAAGTTAATTAGATTGATTAATTAGCAATAATATGTATATATTAATATTACAAGCTTTTTCCTATAATAAATAGGGTTTTTTTTGGAAATTATATGTAAATAATAATAATAATACAAAAGTTTTGCATACATTTCAATATATTATGAGAGAGAATTATTATTTTATTCATTATATAGAGGCGAATTAGTACGGGTGAAATCGAGTTGAATAAATGTGAATAGTAGTATGATCAGATTTGGCTCGAATTTATAATTATTCGTTGAGATTCGGTCCGAATTTGAATAAAAATTTTAATATTTTATTCAGATTCGACTCGAGTTCGGATATTAATATTCGTATTTGATTCGGCTCGACTCGAATAGATCCTGATCGAACTACTCGTTTTAGTGTATTCAAATTCGAATTCATATATAGTAATTTTATAAAATCAAGAATACTCTAATAATTATTCACTAAAAACTAAAATGTTGTAATTTTATTGAGTATTATTTTAATATAAATATTATATATTGTATGTAATTATATTTACAACTTACGAATTCAAGTCAAATATGTATAACAAATATTTATTCGAGTACTCTAAAATTATTCGAACTATTCAAAATAAATATGATCGAATATGAAAGTGGTAAGATCCGACTCGGTATTCGTTCGAATTATAAATACGAATTATATTTGTTTTAATGAGTTGAATCCAGGTTCAAATCCAGATTACTCGGATTCGTTTTCCGCCCTACGAGTAAATAATTATAAAATTAGATTCGAATTCACCTATTTTTTTTCGAATACGAATTATATTTGTTTTAATGAGTTGAATCCAGGTTCAAATTCAGATTACTCGGATTCGTTTTCCGCCCTACGAGTAAATACGAGTATATTAGTATTAGGGACGATTTTTTTGCATTATACAAAAGTTATTTGCATTTATATCAGTCCATTTTTATATCCATATCAATTTGTACGAGTATATTAGTATTAGGGACGATTTTTTTGTCTCCTTAATTTGTAAATTGAGTTGCACCCCTGACGAATCTCGCTAAAAACTTTTTTAGAGTAAAGGGGTTAATTAGTTGTTGACCCTAAAAAATAGGATTTTTTTTATTAATTTTGCTTAGAACATCTCTAATGATGGGTGATATGTAAAATTATTAATTAAAATGGTCTTCTATAATTATTATATAAAATTTTAGCTAAAGAAAAGGATATTCACTCTAACGGTATTATATATAATAATAATTATGTAAAATTATACATAACAGGTTTATTGGTTTGACAAATATAGAAGGTCAAATATGATTATCTATAATTTTTTGATAAGGAGAAGAAGATTGAAGTGCATTCATTTTTAGATTTCCTCTAAAGAGTTACCCATTGATTTTGATAAGGCTATAAGAGCATCTCCCAGGGTTAAAAGACTTTAACCTTGGAGATACTCTTATAACTTTATAAATGGGTATATGTTCTAAGAAATTCCCGGGATAAGTCAGAGTCGAACTCATGATCTGGGACGACAGAGAATAAGTCATTTACCACTTAATATATATATACATATAAAGAGAATATTACAAATTAAAAATATATAAATATATTTAAATTACTGCAGGTAAGAGTTTCATTCCATTTTTTATATAATATATTAAAACAATTATATTGTAGTTAATTAATATGGTTAGTAATAAAATATTATTTTCACACTTAATATTATATAAAATTTAAAAAAAAATGAAAATATATGAAATAAATTATTATAAAATTATAATAAATATACATTTTAAATATTTAAACACGGGATTTAAGCTAGTTGGACATAAATTCAAGTATTGGACAGTCCAACTACCAAGTAAACTTGGCCCATCTCTCGTGATAACCCAATGCAGAAGCCCCTTCTATCTCGTATCGCGCCAAATAATTATCAGTTCAATTTATAGTAATTGTATCACTTCCGCGCTGGATACACTATACATACACACACGCAAACCATCACTCTTCAAAATTCAAATCTCTCTCTCCCTCTCTCTCTCTCTCTCTCACTACTTCATTCTCTATCTCTACAATCATCTATACAAAATGTTGGCATTCAAGTAAGTTATAATAATTTCTAAAGTATTCACTTCACTCTTTCAATTCATAATTAAACACATAATATCTGATAGTTTATTTGACAATTTAACAATTTGTATAATTTGTTTATGTAATGGAGCTCAGATCCGAAGAACACAATCAGCTACAGCTCGTCGACAGAGAAGAGATCGACGATGAAGAAGAGTTGTTTGAAATGATCGATAAGTGTAAGTAATTATGTGTGTGTATATGTATTATGATATTTACTCGATGTTTTTTTTAGTGTGATTATATGTATAATCATGTTGATTAACTGTATTTGAGGTTAGGTTTAGTGTACTATGACTTTTACTCAGTGTTTATTGTGTGCGATTATATGTGTCAGTATGATGATTGATTATATTTGACTCATTTGAGGCTAGGTTTTGTATTCTGGTTGTGTTTGTGAATTTTAACTCGTTTTTGAAGATTTGTAGTGAATTTGGTGGTGTTATGCTTGAGATTAGTGTTTCGGACTTCGTTTTAACTTTTTTGTTGATGTTTTTTGCGTTTTCTGGAAGATCGCGGTTGAAATTGTGTGTGTGTGTAGAGAGAGAGAGACAGAGAGACGGAGAGATTTGTTGAATTCCTGTGATATTCTTCTGAAGTTTGTGTTACTGTGTCGATTGATCATTTATCGAATTTCGTTTAACTTTTATGATGATTATTCTAGCTTTTATCGGAATATTATGTGTGTTTCTGTGTCTATACTATAGAGGGAGAGTGATTTGTTGAATACCTGTGTTATTCTTTTGGAGTTTATAGTATTGTGTCTATTCTTCATTGATTAAATCACGTTTTAACTTTTCTGATGATGATTCTGGCTTTTGTTGTAAGATTGCGTTTGAAATTTACTGAATCAGTCATGTTTATGTGTGTGTATGAAAGAGAAAAGCAGACAGAGAGAGAGAGAGAGAGAGAGAGAGTTGTCAAATTGATGAGTTTATAGTGTGTCGATGTATTATTGATCAAATTTCGTTTTGGTGAGAGGTGCAACCAATTTGATGTGTTTACAGCTTCTAAATCAGACTTTTGATTTTTATTGTGTATTTTACTGATCATGCTGCTATTTATTGAATTTAAGAAGCTTAAATATGCCTAAATCTGAGAAACGCTACTTGTACAATTTTGAGGATTTATGCTATTGATTGTAAGCTTCGTCTGCCTATATTTGCCATTTTCATGTGATCGTTTTTCTAAGAGCAGCTACTTGTTTGCAAACTTGATGTCAAATGCAATTAGTTTGATGTTAACTTTCGGCCTCTGATGGCCATCAGAGTTTATAAGAATTAAATTCAGTACTCAGTTTGTTATGGAAACATTTCTCCTAATTCACAGTTCAATATCGACTACATTTTGGAATGTTTTCCCATCTGCATAGGAGCTTTAGCTCTTCCCCTTCAATGTTCCGATTTCAAATAATAAGTACATGTTGTTTGTGACAAGTGTTAATTTCATATTTAGTTTCATTGAAGTGAAAGTTGTATGGTGCTATGTGGTTTTCTTAAATTTTTATAGCTAAGCCCGGGTTCGGTTTTTGTAGTGACTAATCATGGCATTAATGCTGGAGATGTGAAGAAGCTTCAGGATGCAGGGATCTACACCTGCAATGGCCTAATGATGCATACAAAAAAGGTTTAAATGGAAATTCTGTATTCAGAACTTTATTCTTTTTGAATTTTGGTTATCTCATTATTTATTTTATTACAATCTTCCAGAATTTGACTGGGATCAAAGGATTATCTGAGGCGAAAGTTGACAAAATCTGTGAAGCTGCTGAGAAAATAGTGGTCAGAAATTTAATTTCCAATTGTAAAATTAATATATGCAGAGTTCTTATGTTTCTTTCATCTATTCTGATTACTGCAATGCTACATTGGTTTTTTATTCTATTCCTTTGCAAATTTCTTCAGAATTTCG
The DNA here is from genome assembly GCA_028671895.1 of Oenanthe sinensis. Classification (NCBI taxonomy): domain Eukaryota; kingdom Viridiplantae; phylum Streptophyta; class Magnoliopsida; order Apiales; family Apiaceae; genus Oenanthe; species Oenanthe sinensis. The sequence goes on along the minus strand of CM053814.1, from coordinate 8,117,691 downwards.
GGTACATAACTGGAAGTGATGCTCTGATCAAAGTAAGTTGCTACTTCATTTTATTTGAAAATGTATATATTGTGTCACGGACCCAGGAAAAAGTAATACAAGTCATGTGATTCCATTTGTCTCTTTGAATTTTATTCAGTTACAATAGACATGATTCGTTGATGTTATGCATGTTAGTATATAGACACTCAGTTTGTTCAACAACTGTGGATATAATTTAAAGTCATCCGTTGTTATGCAGAGAAAATCAATAATTCGCATAACAACTGGAAGTCAGGCTCTAGATGAACTTCTGGGCGGTAATATATGAGAATTCTCTCTGTTTGGTTGCTTATATAGTTGTTTCATATATATGTTCGGAATCTTCTGTAATCTTTTCTGTTGGAACATGCAAAGGTGGAATAGAAACTAGCTCGATTACAGAAGCCTTTGGAGAGTTCAGGTGAGATTCACATCATTATACCTCGTAAAGAATTTAGTTAGCAAGCCCTTGTTTAAGTTTTGTTCTGAATCTGTGTGTTCACTAACTTGAATGCAGATCTGGAAAGACCCAACTTGCCCATACTCTCTGCGTCTCAACACAGGTTCCTCTACTGTCACTATGACTCTGATGAATATCCTTGTCTAATAAAAAAGCAGATATATATCCTTGTATAATCAGGCTTCAGTAGAGGTGCACTTGTTAATGTGATAATTGAATGGACAACTATGTTCACTATCACGGTATTAGCTATGAATGTAGGTCACTTAGTTCTAGTGCATATAGCTAATTGATTATAAAAATAAATTGCTATTTCAGTATGCATAAATTTGAACTAGCTTGTAATCATCTGGTTTTGATTTGTGCTGCCAATACTGGACTAATCTGGGCTGAGAACTTCCTTTTTGGACAGCTTCCCATTAATATGAAAGGAGGAAATGGAAAGGTTGCTTACATTGATACTGAAGGAACATTGTATCCTGCTATATGTTCTATTGTTCTGTTATTTTGTAGCTTCAAGTAACATATGTTTTAAACCTCTAGCATAAAAGAGCTTTAGAAAATATCCATTTCCTTCTCTCTATTTTTCCTCAACTAAATGCAATCCCAGCCGACCTGATCGTATTGTGCCAATAGCTACCAGGTTTGGCATGGATGCTGGAGCTGTACTTGACAATGTAATCATCTTCAAGCCTTCTGTTTTACTCTTAGCATCTTCACATTTATCCCCTCTTTTGTTTTGGTATGCAAGTAATGTTGACATTCTGCCATTTTGAAAGATCATTTATGCACGTGCATACACCTATGAACATCAGTACAACCTGCTCCTTGGTCTAGCAGCAAAGATGTCAGAAGAGCCTTTTAGACTTCTGGTGTGTCTCTACTTGGAATCCTGTTTTAATCCTAATTGTTTAATTAGCATTAGTTGACGGCTGATGTTTTTCTGGACTGGTACCTGCAGATTGTTGACTCTGTTATTGCTCTGTTTCGGGTGGATTTTACAGGAAGAGGAGAACTTGCAGATCGTCAGGTTTCACTTACTGAAATGTACATTACAAACTACGTAGATTTGATGCTTGTAATCTTTGTTTTAAATTTTTGTGACACTAATTGTTCTCATCTGCAGCAAAAACTGGCTCAAATGTTATCACGCTTAATCAAGATCGCTGAGGAATTCAATGTGGCAGTCTACATGACAAACCAAGGTGCAGTAATTTAATTTGTAATTTCATATTTGTGAACCCTTCTACTTTTAACAAGGAAAAATGGGAAAGAGACTTTGATCTGTGTCATTCTCTTTTAGACAGTCTCCTGATTTTTTTATATGAATTTGGTGAATGCAGTGATAGCAGATCCAGGTGGTGGTGTGTTCATATCAGACCCAAAGAAGCCAGCGGGAGGACATGTACTTGCACATGCAGCTACAATAAGGTTGATGTTCAGGAAGGGCAAAGGTGAACAGCGTGTCTGCAAGGTGTTTGATGCTCCAAATCTTCCTGAAGCTGAAGCAATATCCTTTTGAAATCAAAACATCTTACAAACTGTTATTGGCATACTTTTAGAATAACAATTCTTCTTCCTTTAAGGCCTTCATCAATTCCTTTTTTCTTCTCCTTTTCCTTTTTCAAATTTCTATACCTGTTTCCAATTTTGAATCTAGTGAACTCGTCTGCTCTCATTTTCTTGTTAAGTTCTTGACAATATCACGTATTTCAGATAACAGGAGGTGGAATCACTGACGCAAAGGATTAGTTCAGCATTATTTTCTACTCTGACACTTCAGAAGGCTATATATTATATATATCATGCTTGATTTATGCTTTTAGTTCAAGCATTTGCTTTGTTCTCCAAATTGTAGCGCCTTTAAATAGAGAATGCGTGTGTAAAACAAACTTCTAGATGTGCGTACTAGAACTGGTAATTTTTATGCACGATTGAGGACATATTACTATATCAGCATAATATCTTACAGGAAAATAATTTAGAGGACCTCGTGTTCCCGTCAAATATAACACCATTAAGAGATTTCACGGCTAATGTCATTTACCAATAATTTCCCTCAGAACATATTCATGCCTATAGTGAATATGATCAATACATTTACAAGTAATAATTAAAAACAAAATTATAGCATCAAACAAGCCTTTCTTGGAAGTACTATTATTTTACAGATCCTGAAATTCAAATATACTGAATTGAATAATGATTCATGACTGTATCAAAGGTCTATGTTTGCTCACTGATAAAGATAGAGAAGTTCAATGACATTTAATGAGTAAAGTTCATGATTAGAATATAAAGAAAAAGTGTGAAAGGCTCATGCAAGACCCACTACTAATAAGTGATAACCAAGGGTTTGCATGTCATAGGTAGTTTGGTCAGTAGTGTTGGGACCAGTTAGCAGCACTTCCAACTCTAGGCATGCCAGTTTCCTTCCGAGACCCTTCGTCCACCTTAAAGGTTGCACCACACACCTCGCCTGAGCTGTCTACTCTTGGCACTGGCTTCATTTCATTCATAGGGTGCTCGAAACTCCTCAAGCCTCCAGAAGTTGTGAAGAAGCATCCTGGTAGAAGTTTACAAAAATTGAGACTTATATCTTGCAATTTAAGTTTCTCAAAGAAAGAAACGAGAATGAAAATAACATGAACAATTTCAGTAATTGTACTCAGTTTGAATCATCATTCAATTTTAGAGAACCAGAAACGAGTAAAACACACTACTATTCTATTATAAAGCCAATGATGTAAAAGTAGCGAAAATAGCTTGTCGGAGATACATTTATGGATATGCAAAATCTTTATCATGAAGTCCAAATATCCTCAAGTCAAAGTATATTACTGATGCACCTTGTTAATATATTTATAATCTGAAAGCTAATCTAGCGGTACTAGGTAACCGGTAAAAATAGATGCAAAGAAATTGAGTTCTGTACTGACATACAATAATCTGGCAGGGGACAGGAGGAACCCCAAAGCACAAATCAAGGGAAACGGATAATTAAAGGGCTTGCATATGAATATGAAATGATACCTTTTGGGAATGGTGCAAATGACTTCTTGCAGCTCTTGCTTATAACATCTGTATTGTCCGATATAACAAGATCCCCTTCGGAATCAGTACCCCAAAAGAAGGGCACACTACCATCAGCATCCTAAATTGCATAAAATGACGAAAATATTGATCAGACATGTACAATCTACTTAATACTATGGCAAAGACCGCAAGAAACAGATGAAGAGGAATAAAGGGAATGACAATTGAAATAGTATCAAGGAAGAGAAAATAGACTCACAGAAGCAACAAAAGCAGTTTTTGAAGAGCCATCATACAGAACAAAAGCAAATTTCCCATGGAAATCTCTCAGCACTTGATCTGCAGGATAAGGACCTCTATCCCTTAAAGTTCGGTAGGCCTCTAGAACAATGATCACTTCATTTGCATTCTTGCCCAATCCATACTGTTGCTTAAGGTGTGCAACATTGTCAATGTGGCCTTGAAACAAGCAGAATATATCGTCTGTCACAGCAAACAACCTAGGCAAGAAAAAAACAGGAAACTTACACATCCTGGAGAACAACCACATTGTTTCTAGAAATGTCATAAAACTAAATTTAAACATGATTTATGAGTATGGAGTGTGAATAATGGTTTATTCTCCAATAGACAGCCTTCATCCATCATTGTTCTTCTTGCAAAGTATTTGCAAATTAATTATAAGATTCTCGATCACATTATAGTAGATTCACATGAAAGTGGTTAATTAGGCATTAATAGTATATAACATAGGATTTGCTAATAGTCTAGTGGCAAGGCTCCTTCCCCCTTTCTTCATGGCCAAAGATCATGGGAATCATCAACAACACCCCCCTCCCCAAATCCTCCCCGCATACTTAAAAATCTAATGCATTCAAAAAATATGCAACATACACACAAAAAAAAAGCCTACAAACAAAGTTTTATAATCGCAAAGGATTGATACCTTTCAAGCCCTAACAACAGGTCAGTAAATGTCATCTTAACTCAACCCTAAATCTTGACATCAACGACGAAACAAAACCAAGAGAGCTGGACCATATCTCTTTTGGCCTCATCCAAAAAATATAATACCAACAAAACCATGACACAAATACAAAAAACTAACCAAAACAGAATACAAAATAAAATTTATACACATGTCAATTGTCATCAACAAAGGACCAGCTTATCAAGCTTCCAACTGGTGCTATACACACATATAATATAATAATCAATAATTAAAATCTTATAACCTGAGATCATCCGATCAAAAATAACAAGCACTCAAAACAAGTTGTATGAACAAATTAACATTTATAGTAAACCCAATAAACACACAAACCAAGATCAGATCAAGAATAATATAAAAAACGCAAAACAACAATAAATAAAAATAAAAAAAATACCTAGGAAGAAAAGGGTTCTGTTTATCCATAGTGTAAGCCAAAACACCAGCATCACCAAGATTAATGGTGACAGAAGCAGGCTTCACCGATGAGAAATGGCCCACCAGGAACCCATCTTTCAGTGCACTCACCGATTCACAACTCGCGTTCTGCAACGCCTCTGGACTCTTTGCTACCGATTTCTCAAAAACTGCTAGCATTTTCTTTATATGTATCACCAACTACAATACAATGTGATTATATATCTTATTATGTTTCTGTACAGACATCTATATTTATATACATGTTGATGAAAGGTCGTTAAGTGATTTTAGGACAAACTTTTATGCCTAATCTGCCCTTTCTTTTCCTTGCGCGATTATTAATCTGACCATTCCTTGATTTAACTGCTACTCTTGTCCGAACAAATTATGGAAAACAGGTTTTATTTTAAACATATATTCTGCTTTATTTTCAGAAACTTATAATTATTTTGAAACAAGATGCTATTCTTATCGTTATCTTTATATTTAACTTTCAAAATAAAATCTTGTCAAAAAAAACTTTAAAATTAAATATTAATAATAAAAAATATGAATTTCAATTATGAAAGGAGATTTTAATATATAAAATAGAGTTTATTGATAAATTAAAAGTGATCGTGCTCATCAAATAAATCAATAAAAAATTATTTATTATGCATAAATTTATTAAGAAAAATGTTAAAGTTAATTTATATAACTTATAAATTATTATAAGAAAATAAACCCACCAAGTTGAAAGTTGATAATTTTAATGCAACTTTTTTTTCCCTAAGCATTTGTAAATTGTAATGTACTTTCGTTAACACGTATCTCAAAATTTGCATATACGAGTATTACTATATTGGTTGATATGTAGTTTATGGTGATACTAACCGGCCAAATCTTATAAAAATATACGGGGGATGTACCTGTCTTTATTACATGGTTCCCGAGTAATATTTGTAGAATTATTTATAGGATAATATTATTTTTGGGTCCCAAATTAAACGACTTAATTAGTTTTTACACGCTATGAGATAGAAGGAGTATTACTTTATTACTGGGGGCTTTTATGGCAACAACAATTTACAAAGAAAGTCTGACTGAAAGTTTTATCTTATCCATTACTCTATGCAAAGGTGATGTGGCCGATAGAGACAGTTACAGTGATTATTGTATTACCTATGTATTGATAATGATGTGGATTAACGTGCCTAAACCTATTTCCCCGCAAAACCCTTTATTTTGCAACGCCTTGGATTTTGTACATACAAGTAGCAAGACTACTCACTCCATACCCTTTTAATTATCCATTATAAAAAAACATACATATTGAAAAAATATTAATTTACATGACTACTTTCATTAAATAAATTGAATTGTTTATATATTTGAATTAGTCTTGAAAATAAAAATATAAGGGTATTATTTGAAAAAATCTTTATAAACTTGTTTTGAAAATAGAGAAGGACAACTAATTCGAGACAAATTTTTTTCCAAAAGGGACAACTAAAAGGGGACGGAGGGAGTAACATCTTCACATTTGTTTACCAAGCAAGCCGGTATATTCTTTTTTAGCTCAAATTTTTATATATAAAGGCTTATATCCCGTGCGATGTACGGATCGAATTATTTTAATATTTTAAATAATTTTTATACGATTTGAATTTAATTTTTATAATAATAATTTAAACTTTATTCAATATTATATATTTTTTATATAAAATTTCATATACTTTTGTATTGGTATTTGTATTTTAATAAAATAATATTTGTGTACTTTATTTAGAGATGTGTATTAATTAGAAGATTAATGTGAGATGTGTTTTAGTTAAATATTCAATATGATAATATTTGTATGTTTTGTTTAGAGATGTGTATTAGTTATGAGATTAATTTGAGATTTGTTTTAGTTAGACGTATATTAGTTAGGAGATTAATTTGCGATGTGTTTTAGTTAGAATGTTAATTTTTAAAAATTAGCCCCAATAATAATTATCCGGCCCAAATACCGATCAACTACCGACTACCAAATTTTTAATGATTTGGCTTTAATAATATAGTATAGATACATAGAAGGATATTTGTTTGTATAAATTTTTTAAATTATAAATTTACAAATTTCTTATTTTTGATAATTTTAATTGTTATTTTAGTAAATAATTGAGAAATAATTTCATATTTTATTTAAAAAATATTTATAATACTTTTCATGTATAATTAAATCTTTTTTATACCTATTATTGAACAAATTTACACTTTGCAATTCTTTGATTTTGAAGAATTGCACTTTGGGTCTAATAGTTTTCAAATCAACACTTTACATTTCAAAATTATTAAAATCGTCTCAATTTGCACCCCTTAAGCTAACTTCCATCAATTATCAATATAATTTCATATTCTAGAGGGTTAATATGGGTATTTAATATTTAAACAGTTATTTAAGTGTTCATATTTTTTAGATTTTATTTTCAATTCATTCTTAAATATCTCATTTATATGGTTGGAATGCGTTATTACTAGATTATTAGTACAAAAAGTAGAAATAATAATAAATAATAAGCTATGATATAAGAGCCGGACTTTAATTTCATATAATAATCAAAATTATTTATTAAGTATTATTTTGTGTATCAATAATTTATTAATAACACATTTTAGTCATGTAAATAAGATATTTGGAATGAACTGAACACAAAATCTTAATAATATGAACACTGAAATAACTGTTTAAATATTAGATACCCATATTAACTCTCCAAAATATGAAATTAACGTTGATAATTGACGAAAATTTGTTTAAGGGGTGCAAAGTGATATGCTTTTAAAAAATTTGGGATGCAAAGTATTGATTTGAAAATTATGAGACTCAAAGTACAATTATTCAAAACCAAATGATTGCAAAATGTAAATCAATCAACATATATTGAACATATATTATTGACAAATAAAGGTATTATATAATCAATACTTCATATTATTATTCCTAATTGAGTATTGGTGAACTCCAGAAAAATAGTTAAAATATAAATATAATTTCTCTACTTATTATTCAACAGATGTTGAATCTCAAATATAAGTGTGTTGAACACACATTATACAAATAATTTATTTATATGTTTTTTTTTTGAAATGGTGTTGTGTTTTCAATTATTTTCAACACGATATAAGTGATGATTAACATGTGAAAAAAGTTTGTAAATTTGTAACTTAAAAGAGTTTTTATTTGATTCAGCGTCTATATATAAATAATACTCTCTCCATTTGAAAAAAATAGTTAATTTGATTTTTAACATGTATGTTAAAGTGAAAAGAAAAATAACTAAACTTATTATTAAATTTAAAATTTTATATAAAATTAAAATATATATTTAAAATTTTTATTTAATATTAAAATTTTAATTTGCAATTAATTTAATTATATCCTTTTTGCGCTTTAATATACGTATCAAAAATTAAAACGATTATTATTTTAAAATATTCTCCAAAATATTAGTTTTCTTTTGAGCATTCCCCTATATGTGTGTGTGTACGTATATATATAAATAAATAAATAAATAAATATATATATATATATATATGTATGTATGTATGTATGTACGTACGTACCTAGCGAAAAGGAAAAATAATAAAAATTATCAATACTCAATACTACACTACCATATTAGTCAATCCAATAAAATTTATAAAATAAATAATATACGTCTTTATTTTTTTTTAAATGACACTTTGATTTTTTATACATATTTTAAAGTGTAATTAATAATTATATGACTTATTTTTTTAATTTTCTTTTTCTTTGAATAGAAGTTTAAATAATATATTTTCATTCAAAAAAATAAATTTATAAAAATAAGTTATATAAATAACTTTTTTATATCTTAAAATATATATATAATAAAGATAACAATTATTTTAAAACGGAATGAGTAATTGAAATTTATAATGCGTCCTCACTTTGCTTTTTTTTCAACGAGTTTACATCACTTGTAATAGAATTAATATTCCAAAAATTTGTGTTATGCCCATATTTTGTCTGAAATTGGAATTCGTCATGGAGTTAGACTTCGCCCTGAAATCGGCATCCTCCTAGTGAAGGGCTTCTCCTAGAATCGGTCTCCTCCTAGTATCGGGATTCTCCTAGAATCGGTCTTCTCCTAGTATCGGGTTTCTCCTAGAATCGGTCTCCTCCTATTATCGGGTTTCTCCTAGAATGTGCCTCCTCCTAGTGTCGGACTTCTCTTAGAATCGACTTCCTCCTAATATTGGGATTCTCTTGGAATCAGACTCTTCCTCGCAGGAGGAGCGGTCTCTTCCTAGAGTTGAATCAGGTCACGCATATCTCCAACTCAGGTAATAACCAGGTTGTGCCCCCACCTCAGGGCGCGCCCTCCACCATTGTCTCTCAGGTATGTCCCTTATCTCAGCTCTTAGGAATGCAAAATATTCCAGGTGTGGATAACATAAACGTTGATGAACTGATGAAACTCTTCACCATCCTCGATGGAGGAAGGCCCACAACCTTAGTACATGCTCCATCTCTTTTCTCTCAAGCGGTAAGGGAATTGTCGCTTCCACAAGGCTATCAAAGAAATATCGATCTCCACTATCATGGAAACTCCGACCTGGAGTTAGAGGGGCAACAGATGATACCTTGAAGAGTTTTCTCATTGCAAGTCTGAAGGTTGGGACATATTTTTGGAAACACTTACAAGGGAAATAACCATCTACTTTAGCCTCCCTCTATGCTGAAGCAGAGCCTTTCAAAAGAATTGGACAATCCTTAGAAGACAACAATCAGTTAATATCAAAATTCAAGAATTCAAAGAAGAGGGATAGAATTCCACCATCTGAATGTAGGGAGGAAGCCTGGAAGTCCAAACAGGGTGAATATGACACACGATATAAGGGAATGGAGCCATCCACGTTCCTACGAGAGCAAAAGAGATGAGTACACTCCTCTAGTAGCGGGAGTAGAACATATTTATGAAGCCAATAAGAACAAGGGTTTGTTCAAGAGGCCACCTCCTCCATCAGCTTGGCAAAGCAAAGACCAGAAGAAATATTAAGAATACCATGAATCTATTGGGCATGACACTCACGAACATCGACAACTGAAGAACGAAATTGAATCGTTGATAAAGGAAGGACATCTCACTGAATGGGTAAAGAAGTATAGAGTCGATCATCCCACACCGAGAAGGGAGAGTAGACCAGGCTTAGGAGTTAACAATCAGGATCCAGCCTCGTAACCTATAGAGGAATTTGTGGAAGGAATCGTGGAAGATGTCAGCGACGAAGAAACTGAAGCGCAAGCCTTAGCCAGGAAAAGGAAGGGAAAAATAGTAATTCTTGAATCTCTTCCCATCATTGAACTGGAAGAAAATTCTCAACAATCTCTCAGGGAGAGAGAGGGAGCGCCCTCTAATGGGAGGAAAAAAGAAGACAGCTTTGACATGGATCCTCGAATGCCTCTTGTAGTGAAAAACAGGGTCAACAGAAGAAGCCTTTGATATTTCTGACAAAATTTTTGAAAGTGGGCACCCGGTGCCCGGTTAGGGCACCGGGTGAATGGGGGGTACCAAGCTCGGGGTCCCAAGACGGAGATGTATTTGGAGTGTGCTCAGCTACTTGTGCAAAAATTCAAGGAGGTGGGCATGCAGTAGATGTCGAGGAAGGGTGATAGTAGTGCTGATGCCTTGGCCAAATTAGGTTTTCAGAAGAATGCTCATATATTGCGAGGTGCTCCCATTGGAAGTTCAGGAAAAACCTAGTGTTCCCGAGGTAAAGGTAGCATAAGGATAATTTAAAGGCAACCGTTAAAAAAAATTTAGGAAGAAGTAAATTGTTATGGACACGCCAAAATACAGGGCATGCATTCTTTTAAAAAATGGAAGAGCATGGTGAATGAAGAAATTCTCTCATATTTTAATATTTCGAGAATTTGGGGGGTAGTTGTTATGCCTATATTTTTCCTGAAGTTGGGTTTCACCCTCGAATTGGCCTCCTCCTAGTGCCGGGCTTTTCCTAGAATCGGCTTCCTCCTAGTATCGGCCTCCTCCTAAAATCGGGATCCTCCTAGTGTCGTGCTACTCCTAGAACCGGCCTCCTTCTAGTGTCGGGTTTCTCCTGGAATCGGCCTCCTCCTAATATTGGGATTCTCTTGGAATCAGCATCTTCCTGGAAGGAGGAGTGGTCTCTTTCTAGAGTTGAATTTCTTAAAAAAATTATATAGACTCGGGCTCTCTCCTAGGAAGAGGGAGATGAGGGCTCGCTTTGAAGAAGATGGAGATAACGACTCTCCCTGAAGTTAGCTCGACTTGAGGAAGAGGGAGATGACGACTCTCCCTGAAGTTTGCCCGTCTTGAGGAAGATGGAGATGACGACTCTCCTTGAAGTTGGCTCGCCTTGAGGAAGATAGAGATGACGACTCTCCCTGAAGTTGGCTCGCCTTGAGGAAGAGGGAGATGACGACTCTCCCTGAATAAGTTTGCTCGCCTTGACGAAGAGGGAGATGAGACAACTCTCCCTGAAAACGGTCTCCCTGGGGAAGAGGGAGATGACGACTTTTCCTAAAGTTTGCTTGCCCTGGTATGGAGAGGGCGCGCCCTAGTATGAAGATGAGGGCTTCCCCCGAAGAGGGTTCTTCCTGAATAAGAGGGCGCACCCTGGTATGAATATGAGGGCTCCCCCTGAAGAGGGCTCTCCCTGAAGATAAGGGGGGGCCTGAAGAAGGCTCTCCTTGAGGAAAACGGCGCGTCCTGATCTTGCACTACAGACACTGTTTGGGCCGTATCTCAAGTTCCAGAAGTCAGAATTCGACGATCTTACCTGTTTTTTGTACAAGTAAGGTGCGCCCTCATGTGGTCAAGGGAGGGTGCATCCTCCTTCGTCCTCAATGTCATTTAATTTACTGAAGCCACTTACTTTGGTTTGTTTATGTCTCCGTCATTTACGCCTATCAATGCCAATTGAAGGTCATATCTCCATATTCATCGGGTTGCCCTCGTAGAGGAGTTATGGTATGCTGCTAACCTCATCTTGGAAGATCATTTCCCTGTGCTCGGGTGGGTTGCCCTCGTTTGGGGGCTTAGGACGTGACCTACTATTTGTGGTGGATCTAGTGCTGGCCTTCAGTCAAGGTATCCTTGAAAATAGCTGTAGTGGACTAGCTAGAGCCCACGGTTTCCGAGTCAATGTTGGATACATGAAGTCCTTGGACCTTATACTGAGTTTTGACCTATCCAAATAAGCCCAAATGTAGAGTCCTCTTCCAGGTAGGTTCCACTTGCCTTTTCTGCATTTGATTCGAAAAAGGAAACTCAGGTTTCCTAACGGGTCTCTGCTTTGCCAAGAATTACGTGGGCTTGATCCTCTATTTTTCCTATAAATAGAGGTACGTAGTCACATTGTTAGGGGTCGGAATTATTAGAGAACACAAAGCTCTAGTTATTCTGAAACCTAGCAATCTCAGCCCCCAATCTCGTACAAATCACCACGCTCCAGCGCATCTCAGCTTCTTCAGATCTTTTTCCGGCAAATAACCTCGATTTTTGTTGATTACCAGATTTTTCCATCAACAATTTATAAGGTAAAAATGTTGATGAATGTTTTCTTTATATTTTTTAAGATAATCAAGAGTTTTACTTTGATTATTCAATCCCGAGTAAAAAATTTATTTTATTTAAAACAATCACGACCTATACAATTTTTCCTTTTGGTTTGACGAGTGCTTGTCACTCTATAAAATAGGCACGATCTAGATTTTACCGAGCACTTTAGATAATCTGCAACAATAATCTGTGTCATTGGTTGGTTTAATTGATGACCAAATTTGTAATCTCTGTTATCTACTCGAATGTGCCACTAAATATTCTTATAAAGAACACCCTAGATTATGTAAGAATTACATGTCAGTTCAGTAGAAGGGCCTCCTTAGAAGTAAGAAATACAAGACAACTACAAATTTTCAACATAAAGAAATCATAATGCTCTGCCTCGTGAATTTCAATCAAGCAATTAACCAAGCAGGTTTGATGCTGATGGTGACTCAGGTAGGGATGCTGTCATGCTGGGATGCTACTGGTGTCGCAGGAAGTGAAGCTAACATGGAATTTGCTTGTGATGACCGATGATCGTGTAACAAGTGTCGCTGGTGTCTTGGAAGACAACTCCTGTATATATAATTTTTAATTTATAAGTTATTTATAAAATAAACCAAACATTCGCAAAATAAATAAATAAAACGAACAGACTCGTGAAGTCATGATGCCTTGGCTGATGAAGGCAGAACCAATTTGCCATCTAATAATGAAAAGTGAATACTTTTTTTATTAGGTATTGATTTTATTGTTTAATATCTATTTTATTTGGAAAATACCAGGTACCCAAAAATTATCTTAAATGCTGATTTGTTATGTTTGTAATTGGTAATTTTTCTATAATAATATAAGACTCCGCGTTCATATATATGTGCTTACGAATTAAAACAAGTCATATGTCATGCCACGTTATTTGGGGGAAAAAATAGGATAATTTTTGAGTACGTAGCATTACTCATTTTATTCATGCATGAATTAAAAATGACCCTTTTATTTAATTATAAATATACAAAAATTAGCAAAAAAGAAAAGTTTACCAAAAACATAACCTCCAACGTCATTTCGCACGACAAAACCAAAACCATTTCTCAAGCGGGAAATAAATTATTATGCTATTTGTGCTTGAATGAGGAAATTTTACATAAATTTTGGGTTAACTCTTTGGAATGCACTCTCCTACAAAGGCTACAATAATGTCGCTACGGACATGAGCATCATATATCACGTAGAATGTGTGTAATTGATGTTATGTTATTTTAGAAAAAAATTGGAATAACTTTTCGATTATCACTACAGTGTATATCATATATGCCTGAATTCTTCTGACATATCCTACAAATTCTTGAGTTCCTCTATCGTATTGTTATATAACTCGATATGTATTCCCCGTAAACCGAACATTTCACGCTTGATAGTAAAATTGAGTTCGATTAAAAAGTTTAAATATGATAAATTAGAATTAGAATTAAACTTTTTTTTTTGAAAACAGAATTAAACTTCATTAAGTATGTAAAACATATTTAAGTATAAAATATATATAATATTAAAAATCTGATCAACCTCATGAGGCATACAATCCAAAATAAATTAAAACTTGAAGTGGAGGTCAAATTCGAACTAGCCTAAATTATTATAAAATCGAATTTAAATATTTTAGGAGATAATACCTGTAACGTAGTCTCAAATACTAGTTGATTGATTAATGTTTTGTGTAGTTTAGCAAGTAGGAATTTGTGTGGAAGCTTCTGGTGACTGCCAAACCTAAGATACGTAAACCTGCCTACACCATTTGTGGCCGCTAATTTATCTGTCTCCTCTTCTGGTGGCTACGTACCCCACGTCACCCAATTCAAACAAATGTGGCCATTTCACTCGTCACGTAGCACACTTGCACTTTAACTCTCAAAAGTGTAACGTGGACACCTAAATATCCACCCTCTTTCTCTCTCACTCTCCCTCCACTTTGCCTATAAATATATTTATTTCAACCTCCTCGAAACTCACCAACCCACTCTACACACTAATTACCTTTTCATTCTAGCTTTATCATAACCTCAACCATTAATTATTTTTTTAAAATATAATATAATGGCTTCTTCATCAGTCATGCAATCTACTCTAGTCTCTCCGGTCACACGTGGCATCACCGGTAGACAGCTGAACCTTGTTCCGGCCACATGTGCATTTGTACCATCTCTCTCCAGGAGGTCTGCTAGCCTGCGGCTCAAGTGCATGGCTGAGGTAGTGGGTTCAGTTAAAACTCTAAATTATATAGTATCTACTTGTTTTATTTATATATTATTATGTATTATTGTGCAAGTGTAATTATTAATGTTACTAATGCTTTGTTTGATGATATTATGTTTATGTATAGGATGGACAAAAGGAAGAATCTAGCCCAGTAACAACCCCAACTCCTGAACCAATACCCTTCAAGCCTACTACACCCAAGGTAACTAAAGATTATAACCCGAGAGAGGGAGAGACATATGCAATTATGAATATACAGTTAAATTAGTGTTTATATATATATTTATCCCAACATTATAATAACAATACATCTTTTACCTTGATTAATTAATAATCTTGATAAATTAATAAAATTCAGACGTTTTATAAAAGTTTGATTGTACTTTGTAATTAATAAGGTGTATAAAATGATTTGCATGCGACAGGCAAGCACAAGTTTCTTTGACGTGCTAGCCTTCAGCGGACCTGCACCAGAAAGAATCAACGGCAGGCTTGCTATGATAGGATTCGTAGCAGCAATTGGAGCGGAACTAGCGAGCGGTCAGGATGTGTTTTCCCAGATATCCAACGGTGGAGTGCCCTGGTTTTTGGGAACAAGTGTAGTGCTATCACTGGCATCTTTGATACCTTTGTTTAAAGGAGTGAGTGTTCAATCAAAATCTGAAGGAGTCATGACTTCTGATGCTGAGTTGTGGAATGGTAGAATTGCTATGTTGGGTTTGGTTGCTTTGGCTTTCACAGAGTATGTCAAAGGTGGTGCTCTTGTTTGATTCAAGTCCTTAATTTACTCATTATTACCCTACCTCGCCTTGTACTACTAGGTGTAAATGTGTTATCTAAATCAATGAAAAGATACGGATGGTTTTGCCAAGGTATTTGTGTAAATATATAATTGTTGAACAGTAAAACATAACACGGAAGCGGTTTTTACTTTTTGCACATATTTATTGTGTTCCACAATTTATCCTTTTTAATTAAAATTTAATATCGAAATATTTATTTAGAAAATCAAAATTTTAAAATATGTGAAAAAAAGGACGAAGGGAGCAATTAACATTACACAAATAGCTTATGAGTCGAAGGTCATGGTAACTGGTAAGCTTAAAACGCAAGAGTTTCACATTACTCTTACGGCACAGTGTCAATCAAACAAGATATCCAAATGCACAAGACTTTAGCTCTGAAGCCATTGAGTTTATACATTACTAAAATAGCGCTTCAAATACGGCGTGATTTATTTATATACACTAACTTTGCTTTGACATTAGATGGCTAGCATTGCCATTAAGATACATCTATATGTAAAACTGAATTAGAGCTTGTCCTCTCTATGAAGTAATTACAAATTTACAGCATCAAACGGATCAGGACTCAGACATACACTTCTTACTCCATTGCATGAGATTTACTAATAGCACAAGGCCCTCTATAATTGGAGATGTATACATTAAAGAATAAGAGGAATACATATATACTGTTTCTATGTACGTATTTACTTGCACAATCTCTGAATCATGCTCGTCTTCTATCATTATAGAGGTCATATCACTTGATCAAGTTGAACTTCGCTGTCATATACATTGCTTTCACCCTTATCAGCCTCCTGGGATACATAACTTATCTGTCCAAAAGGAAAGTTAACTGTGTTAGATGCCTATAACTGTGCGAAGTGATGAGAATATATCAAAAATAACAAAAAAGATCATACTTTCACATGGTATGCTTACTGCTTAGTCTTTAATTGGCCTATAGTTGGTTAAAGACAATGTTCCAATTTGTAACACAACTTATCTACGAGTTTCTTAACACTAGGTAAATGGTTATTCTTAATGCCAAAACCAAGAGGAACTTTTATTATGATGCTTCCTTGAAATGCCAGATCAGTGATAACTGATGAGAGAGCAGTAGCAAATGTCTAAGAATGAAAAGCTAACTTGTGATCAGACTATATGGTAATGAACAGCATAAATCAAGAATGAAATTCTGTTGTTTGAAAGGCTGTAAAAATTGGTAACCTGGCCCCAAAAGACTGCAAGCCATATCCCCAAAAAATAAAAATGTACTAAGCACAAAAGCTAAAAGGGACCAATTCTACTCAACTAACAGTGTTAGTTTAATGATGTACTATTTGAGGTAACTTACTTCGACTGGGATGTCAACCGGAAATAAATTTATGCTCTTGGGATTGAAGTTGTAACCACTAGAAACACAAATGAAAAAAGATATGTTAGTAAGAAGATTGGAAGTTACATCATATATAGAATTTAAAAATGAACACAAATTTCAATTAAGGAGCAAATCCAGAAAAAGTAACAGGAAAATATCTCGTTGATATTAAACTTAAAATTAATTCACTTGACAAGTCACACACATATCTATCTAATCAGAACTATAACAATATTACAAATACACACACACACAAGAAATAAGTAAAAAAAAAGCAAGAGTAAATTTAAAGGTGCAACACGCGGAACGAAATTCAACACGCACTTCTTAGGCAAATGTAGAACAAGTGAAAAAATTCTACTCCTAACACACACACACACACACTTGATGAAATAAGTTTGTTGCGGGTCCAAATATTTAACAGCATAATACTGTGCGGCATAATCTCAGATTTGATAGAAATAGGTCAAGAAATCAATTAACTAACGTTTAACAACGACGCTTCAAAATAGTTTGGCTCGAAGCCTCAAATTCTTCTCTTCCTCTTCATAATTTATCATCATGTACGAGAGTTGAAGTTCCCTGGGATGCGTTTGAGGCAGAAGAGATCATGGTTCTATTTTTTCTTTTTGTGTTTACTTTATAAGGTCAGTTGAACTTTAGACTTGAATTCACAAGATTTTGCGAGTGATAGCAGGTTTTTAGTTTGACTGACACTTTATTACCAATTTGAAACTCGCAAAAGATCACCCCCGAAGTCCAGAAAATATACATAGAGAGAGAACAGAAGGGTCAAGATATTTGTCCCATGCATTAGCACATTTCACAATACTGTCCATGACAGTCTGTCCTACCATTTGATTCAGTAACTCGCGATTAGGCTCTTGCACAACTAATAAAGAAAACTTTACCATCATAGTGAAGCATCCTTCATATTTATGCATCTTGATAAATTTAAATACCACTATGTGTGCCTTTAGCAGAGAGAAACATATTTCAATCATGAGGATGATGTATCGCATTTCATGCTCGATCCCAAGAACATTTATAAGTTTGAAGCACAGAAGAAAACAAAAGAAATAAGATAAAGGAATCACCTGTGAGTCATAACAAGCTGCCACACATATGGAATGAAAAATTCCTCGGGATGACTCTCTTGTTCATATGTAAAGCGCAACTGAGTGAACATCTGCCAGAGAAGAATAGAGAAGTTAGCAAGACAGGAGAACCTAATCTAAAGTGTTCCATATAATATGTAAATGGAGTGCCATTATGTATACCTTTATTCCTTCACCTCGCCATGATCGGCAATTCAAGATTATGACACTAAGTACTTTCTCAACTGACCATTCGCCTTCCAATTTTTGGGCATCTATCCGGCTATTGAAAAAATCCAGTACCTACAATAGCAGCAGGTATTGTGCAGAGGAATTTGTAAAGAAAAATTAGCATTATCATGACATCATCTTAATAGAATATATAATAAACTAAGCATGCCAGAGAGAGAGAGAGAGGACAATCTTAAAGTTAAAAGCTCTAGTACATACAGTAAAAATGTTCTCAAGCAGCTCAGTAAAGCGTGGGTGAGACTTGAAAGGCAGGAATATCTCCTGCCGCTGTAAAATTGCATAAACAACCTGGACCCAAGTAGGATATTGTCAAGAATTTGCAAGAGGGATAGATAATTTTCTTTTAGAATTATGGATAAGGTCATGTGCAGAGTAGCAAGTAGAAAACAATTTGATGATACCTCAGGATTCCGTGGCAAGGCATAAGTCAAAATCACATTTAATATTTCAAGAACGATCCTCAGAAAATCCGTGTAAATATGCAATTCTGAGGACTGCTAAAGAAGGGAATAAAATATTTTAACATACAATCATAGATGAACGTGATAAGATAATTGTGTCAAGAATTTTAATGTAGAAGAAGAGTGCACTGACTTTGTCATCTGGGAGGCTGTCACCGTCCTTGAATTCACCATTGGAAGAATGCATCTTATCATTTTTCAGCTCTGCTAATTTAGTGTATCTGGATTATAAAACTAATTAAAACATGAATATAAGACCAGATTCTATTTCACGAGGTAATGAAGCATGAAACTAACAAGTAAAGTTGCTAACTACTTGAATCAACTCAACAAAGCTTTTATACCAATGTAACTGGAAATAGGAAAGATAATTAAGTTACTGCATGTTAAAGAAATATACAAATTGTGAAGCAAGTGTGAGGAATTGAATACCTCCTCGATAGCATATCAAATAAGCTAACTAATTGTTGTGAAGCATATCCACTCAAGTGATGTACATGAGGTGCCATGTTCGCCAAAGTTGCTAGACAATTCGTATGGAGATAAACATCCTGTTAAAGATTAAAAAATGCACATTAGAGAATATAAGTACCTAAGACCACAATTAAACCAGCTACCTGAGATCACTAATAGAGTCTAGATCACTAGATGCATAAACTTATGGCATGTCTACAAATATGTATACAGGTTCAACAATTCTTTTTTAGTATTAAATAAATAAAAAGATGTAGAGCTTCCATGTGAACACGTTCCTATAAAACACTGCGGCCATACTTATCAAACAACTACTATTTTAATGCTGAAAATTGAACCAACTTTATACTGCTTTCACTTGGTGTCAGTATAACATCATACTGGTAAACATTTCAGTACAATAGTACATAAAACAAATTCCTTGCAGTGTTTATTGAGGCATAAAGCTGATCAATGAACTTGTACATATGAACTGAAAACAGATGTCAAGTTTATTTTATTTTGTAAACATTTGTTCAGCTATGCGTCAAAAAACAAATGCCAAATTTATTTTTTAGAATAAAGATGCTTACTTGTTGTTAACACCGTATATAAAATTATTATTTTGATCCAAAAGAGCTGCTGCCATCAGAACATTGTAAAGAACTAATGCTCAGGCTTCATACATTAATAAATGTGTGTGTACATATAATACCTTTCACGTCACATAAAGCAAAGAAGGTATTTTGGTATCAATCACGATAAATCTAAAAACAATCGCAAAAAAAAACCCATCAGAACATACCCGCAGCTTAGATTGGTTGTATTTTAGAGTTTTTACAAGGATTATGACCATGAGAGAACCCAGAGAAGTTTGAGAAAGAAGTCGCTCTTTGTACCATGGGACAGTAGGGAGAATCTGCCAAAAATGTAAGATTACAAGCATGTACTTCAGTTCAGTATGAGACTGACAGAAGAAGGATTCTAACTTACCAGCTTGTGAGTGCTGGCATTAAACGAGGAGTCCTGACTTAGTATAAGAAGGATGATCAGCACCATATAGATTTGATTTGGTCTCCTACTCGCAGCATCATATAATTTTTCCAGCAACGGTATCAACTGTTAATGTTATTTAAATTCTCAGATAAGTGACAGTTGAATGCCATGAGTAGCAAACTTTTGTCTGTTAAACCAAAGAAGACAGGGATCTATTGCTAGATCTTACAACTGATTTCTCCAAATACACAGATAATCATAGCAATACAATCAAATATGCTAATGACCGATGTGATTACTATTGATAAATAAGTTGTACAGAAAAGGATTACACCCTAATCCAGTACAACCCTCAACTTTCGAGAGGTCTCTCCTGCAACTAACATATACTACTAATTCCACAACTGCTTTTCTCTCCTTTCCGCTATCTATATTCTCTTTTACTTGTATATTTCCCATTCTGCCCTTTCTCTCTTAATTTACTCAAATACCCTTAGTCCTGTTTAGCTCCTGTTACTTTCCTTCTAGTATATGTAAACTTGATAGGTTGCTGACCCTTGCTCCTTGCATCTTTTAGCAGAAAAAAACAAGAAGAAGAAGAAGAAGCAGAGATAATGTGCATACCATTGTTTCTAGATCTGTTCGCACCAAGACATACTCAAGAAAGTCTGCATTTCCATGAATTAGTGAGTAGAGTAAGAGAATAGCACCTTCATCTGCCAATGACCTGGAAAGATGTCACATGTGAGATTAACTTCATAAAACATTAAGATAAGAACGATATGACACAGGTGTGTGTGGGCACAAGATAGACCAATAGCATGCTTATGCCAGTACAAGTCTTCCATTTTTTAACAGTGAAGATATAAATGCCAGGCTGCCAGCCCTAAGGAAGCTTTGACTCCTTTGAGCAAGTACATGGCCAAGAAGTTTTATAAACTTATTGCATTAAAAGATAATACCTACCTATAACAATCCCTTTAACAGAACTCTATCATGTCAAGCCCTAAAGATGTACTAATTCAGAAAGAGATCAAGAGACGGGAGAAAGACAACAAACTAATACTTCTATTGTAATTATCAGTTTGAATATTTGCAAGATGTATAGGACCACATTCCATTTGTCTATGCAAATCAAATTGAAAATAACTGGCTCATTAGAAATAAAAGGAATGATGCTCGAACCTATGTGTGAGAGGTTCTGAAAGACGGTAGTTTACTGAGCAATATGTCTATTTAATGGATATTGCATCAGAACATAATAATTTAATCTTTGATAACAATCTACTATATTAGATAGACAAGGCCACAAAGCACTAAAGAAAGACATGCCAACTAGAGGATCATGAGAAGCACCAAACAATAATCTTTCCACTGCACCTATCATGTAAGCAGAAAGGTGAATGAAATACTTACATGCCAAGAGTATCAAAGAGAGAAGCAAAAGGTATAGATGGACCGCCATGTGCATTCCTTTTGATATCCACGCGATCAACTGCAAGTAGATAAATTACTGAGCATAATGAAACATCCAAAAGTGCAAGATTTAAAACTATAAGGTCTTACATTCTACATCCCTTGCATTTTCCAAGGCCTTGCAGTAAGGATTTTCAGAGAAACAGGCTTCTTCTTTAACAAGAGAATCTAAATTTGCATCGTCATCAAACTTATATTTCCCAGGTTCTAGTACAACAGATTTCCGAAAGTGAATGAGAATCAGCAAAATATTAAGACTGCTTTGAGCTAAGAGACTTCTCGAAGTTTCACCACTTGAACTGACGATGAAAGACAAGGGAAGCAACACCAAGTTTGCTGTATGAAATATAAAAGACATGTTTTTATCAAGAAAACATAAAAATCAAACTTTTGTTGTGTAAATAAAATACGTGATAAGAACTACAATGAAGCAAACATGACACAATTTCAGAATTTGTTACAGTGCCAAAAGAAACTGAAACAAGTCATTACTATTCCAAAGTATAGAATATTAATGATAGAAATAAAAAAAACACGGGCTGATGAATTTCACCACTTGAACTGACGATGAAAGACAAGGGAAGCAACACCAAAATTGCTGTATGAAATATAAAGACATGTTTTTATCAAGAATACATAAAATTAAACTTTTGCTATGTAGATAAATACGCGATAAGAAATACAATGAACAAACATGACACAATTTCAGAATTTGTTACAGTGCCAAAAGAAACTGAAACAAGTCATTACTATTCCAAAGTATAGAATATTAATGACAGAAATGAAAAACACGCGGGCTGATCATACACTGGTATATAAAACTGTAAAACGTCAAAAGACACTTGTAAGTTACATCTAGTTGTGAGTTGTCTACTACAACATAAGTATATGTATAAAAAATTCATATTACCCGCAGCGGAACCAACTCTCTGCAAAACACCAGGCTGATTTCCTTCTGCAAATATAGCATTAGAAGCAGTCGAAGGAAACGGGGGCTGATCAATGTAATTTAGCAACAGCCTGCGAACTACCAGATTAATTACATCTTTTTTCTGCATATATAATAACAGCTAATTAACAACAGTAACATAAAAGGTAATCGGGTTAACATTTTGAATTTTTAATATTAGTGCATAATTTTTTTCTCTTAACCTGAACCATTGCTGCATCTGTGAATGGGTGGGAATCCTCTGGTCCTGGTGATGGCCCAGAAAGAAGCTGTGTTGACATGGCAACGAGCATGAAGTTAAGTAGTCCATGGTGTAGGAGATATGTATCGGTACTTGAAAAACATAAAAGCAAATGAATTATTAATTTTTTTGGACTGGCATTGAAAAAATATATAGAGAAGTCGACATCGCATACCTTACATCTACTAATCCAATACAACTTAGAACACTATTCATAACAAAGTGTACAATGCTTTGATCTGCATTAATAAAAAAGTCTTTCAGTCAGCAGATTGTCACACAAGCACTTACTCATACAAGTTATAACTAATATGATACATAAAGAGCACAGAGTTGCTACAAATTCTTCAGAGAGAGAGAGAGAGAGTACAGTGGCATTTCTTACTGACCATTTCAATAACTTATTATAATCTGAACAAATTTTTTAAAATCTGAACAAAGTAGTTTCAACCTAATAATATATCTTTCAGTGTGACTATAAATGAAGTAAACATTATCAGCAAACTCGAGTTATATCTATTTGCTAATTTGATAAATTGACAACAGATAATTTTTTTAATACACATGCTTGCCTCATAATAAAAAACGGACATCATTTAAATATTTATGATCATTACAGTCACCAACTAATGTTTCTTCGTTCTTGCCAGCGTTATCCAATGCTCACTCTTTATATACATCAGAATTTTCAAAAGAACATATGGACTGCTCATTTAAAATTTGGAATAGAAAACTTTCGGCAGAGAGGAAGAAAGATGGGGCAGAAGAGTGTGTATAATATTCACTGATTCAGACATCATAAACTTGATAGATACCAACATTTAACAGAGAATAAATTATGCAGGATTGTTGAAAAGAGTTACTCCCTCCCTCCCATTTATTTTGGCCATACATCCTATTTTATATGTCCCAAAAGTATTGGCCACATTTCCTTATTAAAGTAAATTAACTGTTAAATATGTTAAAATTTTCTATATATGTTAATAATTGAGTTTAACTTTGGTAATTTTAGACAAAATAAATGGGACTAAGGGATTAGGTTCCATCCAGAAAAATTACATTTTCAAATGATATTATGTTGCTTAGTCATTTTCAATTCTGATTTTTAAATTTTTCAAATGGAAATCTTGTAATCTATAGACATATGATGGCACATAATTTTAGCCCTTCATAGGAACTAAAGTAGTTTGCTAACAAGCACATACAATTAGCAATCACAGCCTCTTCCATAATAAAAGGTTAGGTGTTCAAGTAACTGAAAGCCATGAAAAAAATAATTTAGAAATGTATTTTTAAATTCCACATGCTAGGTACATTTACTAAGTAGTAGCCAATATATGTTAACAGTCATACATATGATAACAGAATAAACTGCATTATATTTTCCCCCAAAAAAGATAATTAAAGAATGCAAATATATACCTCTCGGAAAACTGTCAGGCAGTGGCTCAGAATCATCCATAGACAAGTACAGGTCCTCATATGCATTACCTTTCGAATTTTCAATTAAGTATTCAAGGAAAACAGATGAGATGTGAAGTGCATTTACAGCTTTGGTTAAAGCATCAGATTGCACACCAGAAGTACCAACCAGCGCTTGTAAACACCATGCTAGGTGGATTAAGATCTTGGCAAGATGCCTTGTGAAGCAATTGTTCTGTGCTGCACAATTTAACGAAAAGTAACAATCACACACATGTAGACGGAGGATGGGGGTACATGAGAAAAGACGACTTTGAAGGGTTTAGAATCACAGGGTTCAATCAATGTGTGTGTGCATATATTCCTAGAGGGCAAACAACACCAAGGGTAATCTTTTAGATACTACCTTTACTACTAGAATTCTCTTCATACATAGAGAAGGGAAGCTCGACACTTGGTTATTCTTCAAACTTAAAAAAATATCACATATAGGTATTCAGAAATTCCATTAGCATTTAGTGCAGAATGTATACCAGTATATATCTACAGAAAGAAACAATAATGATCATGCAAATAGTAACAGCATAAAAATGCAAAGTGCCCAAGTCATCAATATCCCGGTCTTGCTGCACAACAGCTACTTCAACTATTTGTCCAATCCAGCATAGTTCTTTTTTGCAGAATACCACCTAAAGTGCCAAACATTCAACTCTAAACAATATTACTCAAACTCGCATTTGGTAATTAAACACTCAATTAATCGGCTCTGGATGCGTTAAAATTTAGATCGACTAACTGAAAAAAGGCTTTAATAAAATAATGGTAATATTGGTAATCAGTATATTTATCTTTCCGTGCCCGCAGAAAAAAAATGTTTGTTCTAAATATTGTGTCCTTACTCTATTCTCAACTTCGTAAAGTTACTACATATAATATTGTAAAATTACAATATTGTGATCATTAACGGAATTTCATTGGTTACCTATAATCCTATCTCCTTTAACATCAAAAGGTACCAAATTCGAAAAACGATACGAGAGACAAAACTGAAGCCTATAACACACTGAGCAGTCAGCAACATCAGTTTGGTAATTCAAATGACAAACCAAAACAATAGAAAGCTAAATTCCAAACAGAGCAAATAGAATTCAATATATATACATCTCTTCTGTATTATTATTAAAGCGGAAACAATAAAAGTTTGACCGTCGTCAGCCAGTTATGATATAATAAACTTAACAGTGAAGCTAAAAAGCGATGATTATTGTAAGAAAATGATGATGTTATTTATACCCAAGACAAGAGAAGCATCGTGAGAAGGGGAATGGAGATGAAACGGGAGCAGAAGCAAGTGTTGCCAGTAGTCTGAGTTGATCGGAAACGATATATCGCCGATGAATGATCCGATCAAGTACTCCGCCGTGTCTTGCTGGTGGTGCGCATTGCTGCTCCACCGCGGTGTTGATGCCACGCCTCCCATAAATGCACCGACTATGCGTATATATGGAAAATTATTTGTACGTGTTGTTGAAGCTAGTGTGGTGTGTGTAAATTGATTTTGAAAAGACTTGGGGCGAGAGTTTTTAGATAAAGATGGAGTTAAAACGCACTAAACTACAACAAGTAAAGACTTCTTTACTTATTTTAGAGACGGCGACGCGTTATTAAAATAATAACAAATAAATGTACCCTCTTTTTCAAACTATCTCATTCATTTTTGTCTATTTCTCTTCACAGAAATATGTATTGGGGAAATATGTGTGATTTATTTTTTCTGTTACGTCATGTATTATGGGAATTATTATTATTAATAATTTGATGTAAGTGCTTTAAAATATATCTTACGAATTTTAAAATAAATTTTAGATACTATGAACTTTTATAAAACCGGAGCAAAGCACCACTTAGTTTCTTTATAAAGAACTCAAGTAGACTGTAGACACTAGACAGAGATGTCTCTTTTTATTATTATTATTTTTAATGGGACATAACTTCGAGGGTGAATTATATCAAAATGCAATAATCCGCAAAGGGTTTCATTCATGCAATAAAATTTATCGTCTAAAAAACATGTGTAAGATGTATTCGAATACTTAAATAATGAAATAATAATTCATTAATTTAAGGGGTGTTTTTCCTAATATTTTCATGTTAAATAGAAGGGAGAAGAGCGCGATCGGATAGATTAACCGCTTATTTTCTGATATGGTTCTGAATTCGACTTTCACTTATTTAAAATTTATTAGAACATATAAAATTATAAGTCTAATTATTTATAATTAAAGAAGAGAGAGATAGATAAAACATGTATGGCACTAAACCAGTTTGTCAAATGTTAAGTTCGCGTTCATAATTATATTATGGCAGTGCTTTAAAATTTTAAATGCATGACGTGCTTGCCAAATTTACTTTTTGTAGATTAATGTTCAAAGTTGACTTGTTTTGTCAACTACTTATGTTTTAAGACACGTCGTGTTATCACAATTTCTTAGAAATAACATATATTTAAAGTATATAAAATATATAATCATTTTAAAAAAGAGAAAGGAATATCTTAGATAATTTCCTAAAATATTAGTACAAAATAATAGTGTATTAATAAAATTTTAAATGAATCTTGATATTGTAAAAATACTCATTTAATATTTGCACAGGTAACTTACCTAATATATATTTGAGGTTCTTAATCTCTTTAAAAAAATAATACTTTATAAAAGTGAAAAGAGTTCCTTCAAATTACATTCAATTTTTATTTTGTAAATGACAATGAAAATTAATTTATAAAATCGCGTTTTAAACCGTTTGATGAAAACTTTCGGAACACAAGGTCCGATCGATGGTCGACTATTATTAATGGGATAATGGTTGATCAAGAATTCAAGATAAGCAATAGAAGCAAGGTAAACTCCCATATATTTCACGTCCAAGTCAAACATAAAGAAAAGCTCAACTTGCAATTTGGCAACATTAGTTAAAATAGCAATAATCACCAAAACATATGGCGGGTTCTAGTTTCCAACTAGCAGACAAACAACTGAAAAATTAAATAAATTCAAACAGTTCAATGTTATTAGAATTTCTTTCCAATCAGAAGTTAATGTTTTTCCTTTGAATATATTTTAAGTTATGATGAGACTCCTGCTCCGTTTAATTTATCTTATAAATTGAAAATGTATATATTTTTCAACTTATAAATAACTTCTAACCATTAATTCTATATTTACTTGGTCGAAATTTAAACATATACCGCTTCTTGTTCACACTTATTCTGAACACAATTCTTTTTAATATGGAATTGCAGAAAACTGGATATCAAGTAGGTTTTACCTGATGCACATGTTTTTTATTTGGAACTACGCAAGAAATGGACTCTCCCCTAACAGTTCAAAACCGAAACACAACGAAGAAATAACAGAACAATACTCAGTACGAAATAGAAATTCGGGGGTACATCACTAGACAAACAAATACAGCCAAGTTAGGAAAATAGTTCAAAAGTCCATAGTGGGAACTGCCTTCCAAACATTTTTGCTGTACAGGGCTTTAGGCAACCTACATTAGAGCAAGGAAACTTTGCCACGCTAATGAAACTTATGATTACCTTCGTTGGAACTTTATTCAAACAAGTTTGCAGCGTTAGATTTGGCTTACCATTGACGAATTCCACAGGGACGAGTTGCCACATTATTCATAACAATCATCACCTGTCACGTAGAATTCCCAGCCAATGTTTTTCGTATATTCAAGTTGCCGCCTTTAGCTCTTCAGTAGTAGCTGCCAGAAATTTACTCCTAAAGAGGAATAAATTTGTTAGAGCTAAAGTGTTTGAAAGCTAAAAGAAAACCATAAAATAAAAGACATTATCTGAATATGTTAATGTCTTCAAGGAGATCCCAGGTTTTAAGCAACAGAATCAGACCATGTAGTTAATGTGGACCCATAGATTCAATTGATGCTTAGTCGGCTTCTGTGAAAAATTTCATCTTCTAAGCAACAAAGAAAGCACTAAAAATAGATATCAAGTAGGCTTAAAATATATGGAGAAAGAAGAATAAGATAGTCAATGTCTTCCAGGATCATCAAGTCAGTCATAATACAATCTTAATCTGAATCACGCTGATCAGCCAAACAAACCCGAGTCTTCTTCATCTCTATCATTCAACAAGTCTTCCCAAAACTTCTTATCAAGTCCTTTAGTCTCTCCTTCTTGTCCCTCGTCACTCTCTTTCGAGGTTTCTTCTATTGCTTGCATTTCAGTAAAAAGTGTGTTCATTTTCGGAATTTTAATTAAATTCTTCGTCCCTAGTTCAACACAAATTTGCCTCTCACCTTGACCTATTTCTTTGACCTCAACACTTCCACAAGCTTGATCAATTGCCTCACTTTTCTTCTTATCAATTGCTTCCACAAGCTCACCCTTTCTACCTGATTCAACAAATTTTTGAACTAGACTTGGATTCTGGATCATTCTATTCATGAAGGCCATGATATGTTGTTGTTTATTCTCTGTGTCTTTTACTCTAAATTCAATAGCTTTTAGGTGTGCTTTAGTGTTCTGTTGCTCTTGTCTAAGTCTAACCAATTCCACCCTTAAAACTTGTGTGTGAAACTGCAAGCGATCACTTTCTGCATCTGAACCAAACTGACCTATTTCAACACAAGAATGACTGGGACCTTGGAGTAAATTGTGAGGATGAGAAGGTGGTTTCCGCCTCTTAATCTGTTTCAACAGATGCCTCTGTCCCCTTAAAAACCATTCACTAGTGAACTCCAATTTGTCTGGATCAACTTTTCTAAAACCCTGCATATGTTTTAACGGCCAGGAGACATTTAAGTAACTAATGAACCCTATATCTAAAAGAATTTCCATTTATATTAACAACTGGAGCCTACTAAAGCATTGCAGATGATGACAGTTGGCAACACGAAGAATAATGGTCAAATATGTACATATTCTCTACTGATCCTCTCTAATTCCTTATATAGCAATAATTGACATCAAATATTTCACAGGCTACCTTGCTATTTGGTTGTCATTGTAAAATGAGAGGATGCGAAGAAGTGGAAGTGGAATCAAAGGTTGACAGCACATCAAAATAATGAGCGGGAGAAGAAATTAATAGAGTATATAATTAAAGATGATTTCCAACTTTTTGAAAACGGAACAGGGAAGGGATATATTAGACTCTTAGAGATGTACGCTCAAATTAAGACCACCTCCACACACCTTAAATTAGCACCACCTCCCAGGATCTAGGGATTTTCTGAGAGCTGGTAACTTAACACTGACAAAAATTGGAAGCTCTATCTTCTGAACCAAAAGAGAATTAGAACCAAAGGTAACATAATAATAACAGTTATAGTAAAATGATTAGTGGTATCCATTGTTTATATGTTGTGTATACGTAACTAGAGACTATAAAAATGAAAAAAAAAATCCTATCTGCAATGGACTGACACAGTTCCTCCTATATGCAGTCAGCAGGTTGTATATATAGAAGATTCTTGTGTGTGCAACAACTTCCCTTACCCTTACTTTTTCTAAAGTAACTGTTTCCACATGTTCAAACATGTGACCTAGCGGTTAACAAGCAGACACAACGAGCATAGAAGAGGACATATTGAACTTAAGCTAAATTGCAAAGCCAGAGCACTAAATTGAATTTGATACCAAGACAGAATGTAAAAAAAATAAGATAAGCAGAGTGTACATTTACTCAAGAACTGTACTAAAGCAGAGACAAAATAAAAACTTTAGAGTTGACTTTACATCTAGTTTGAAGAAGATAGTACTTACATATGTGTTAAGCTGTCTGATAAAACTGGACAAGTTACTGTGCTTAAAGTACTTGGGAAGAAGTTGAATGGCAAAAACATCAGGATCCCAAATAACAAAACTATTGTTGCCTTTGCTCCAAGAAACAACATGGTTGGTGTTTGGATTATCAACAAGGTCATAAATCTTGGCAAGAAATGGGGGTGGACTTGCACCTTGAAGACCTTCCATTGCTTGAGGAACAGCAACACATAATTCACCCGAATACGATGAACTTGATCCACTCACTTCTAGCATTGGCACTAACCCTGCCTGATCCATACAACTATACATGTACCAACAACAGTCAAATGTAAGTATATGGTGACCAATGCAATGCACTTACAATGAGGATTGAGGAAGAAGAGAGTGTATATGAAAAGAGACTGAGTGATCAAGATTTGTGAATCAAGATAAGCCAAGGAGAATATTTATAGTATATCTTTGCTGAATAGATTTATGGACAGGTGGCAACTTGATGATAACAAGGGAATCAAAATGGGCTGATCCCCCGTGTCTTTCTCCATTGGGAAATTTTTTGGTAAACTATTTCTTTTTGTTTGTTTATATCACCCAAAGGACAGGTGTTCACCAAATGATAGAAACATGTGATAGCTTTCAGTAAAAAATACTATGGATTGTTTATATGTACCATTAATATCTAATAGTTGAGGCCAATTGGCTGTGATTTGAACTTTGGTTTAGAGTAGATAAAGTGCAAGATTTGTTTATTGTTTGATGATTGTTGGGGGTAGATGAATGAAAGAGCCTAGACCTTGACACAAAAATATCTTGGCTCTTAAAAGTGAAGAAACCAAAATATCTTCAGGCATCAAATAATATAATATTGGTGTACTTTTTTAATTAAATAAATATTTTAATGTAACTATATACTGATGTGGTGCACATGGGAATTATCCAATCAAATTCTTGCAATTTAATCAGTTTGTAGGCAGATGGTCAACAACTATGAAGCTCATAAAATTATACTCTCGCCCGCCCGCCCGAAACGAAAATTTTTTGAATTTTCTTTTTTCTAATAATAATTTAGGTATTATATTTTTATTCAGAAAAAAAAAATTAAAAAAATAATATATGTAAATAAGTTTTTTTAAAAACTTTAAACTAAATACATAAAATCAAAACGATACTTGTTTTGGAACGGAGGCAGTACTGCACCAGGTAGATTGGTGTTAAGTTATAATGTGACACGCAGGTAGCAGTGGAGCAAATAATTGATTCAAAACATGATTATTGTGACAAAGAAAAGTACAGCCATTTTGGGGAACAGTGTACAACCGTTTCAAGACACGTGTTGGCAATATAGTTGGATCAGCAAAACTATTTACATTAAACTATTTACATTAAACAATTTACGAAGCTTCTTGGCAAATGTCCAAACTGATAGCACTTGGCAGGAGACAATAGATTATCTAACCCCGAATTTTGATATGCATTCGTTTAGAACGGATACTTATTTATAAGATTATAAATTTATTTATTTAAAAAAAATCATTGTAGCACCTCTAGGTGATAGTGCTAGGGTTATTTTAAGATCTTAATATTGACACAAACAGGGAGGTTGGTTAGACATTCAGCAAGAGTGAACAGGCTAAACTGTAATGTAGTTAGTACTGACTTACTGTATAAGATCAATGTTACTGTAGTTACCGTTTTGATATAAGCACGAAAGAACATATTTGGCATCTTAATGAGTCATACAAAACATGACATATATTCATAAATCCAGCACATCGGATTATATCAGCTATCCATTTATTCAGAAAACCAAACTGAAAAATATTACACGGTAGTAGATATAGAAGGCCTCGAAGAAGTTTTGTTTACACACTGATGCACTCGTTTGTTGTAGCTGTATAAGTTTCTGCAATCTTTAAAGGTACTTTATCAAGCTGTGGCATCCACGGCGTTATTTGCAGCTTCCTTCTGTCCAAAGGATTCTAGATACTCCTTCCTGTATAAGTTTAATAAAAGACATCAAATGATTAGTTTCTAAACATGTTCCAAAGCACAAACACTAAGCAACTACCAGCAGCTCAACAAAATCGAACCTTGCAGGAAGATGATCATGCGGGCGATTAAAAGGAGTCCATACAGGGTCGCCAACAAAAAGCCGCATGGCCTGACAAACACATATTTTATCAGTTACTAGCATAATGGTATATGTAGAGACATCTTTTAACTCAATCTGAAGAAGAAAAGTATTCATTTTCATAAATTCATTGCTCAGGTAAGATCTCACGATTTGACTAAATGATATAGGAAAGCTTTATTGAGTGACAAATTTATAATACCAAATACTTGCCACCACTCAAGTATGCCAATTAATATTCTCCCCCAACACGTACTGAACTCCATTCAAGTATACTATTGAGACAAAAAGCATATTGACCACATTTGTACTTTATATCTTGCTTCTGCCACAATATTTTTTCATACTTGTTCATTATTTAAATACCAGAAATACCATACTATCTCATATCCATAACTGTTGTTCCATGCAAAGAGGTTGACGTGCAAAATCTTTTACTTGTTTAGTTTCAGCTAGACAGCTGATTATTATAAAGTCATAAAAGGTACTTCCAAGTAGCAGGCAAGTTTCGAGTATAAAGATTTAATCTATCCTACCTGTATCAAAGGGATCTTAAATTAAAATGTAAACAGAAAAAAATAATGAAATAGTGTGTGTCGAGCAATAGGCCAGAACTGAATGCATGTCAGACTGTAAGTACCTTGATATAGTTGTCTGAATCAAGTGTAAAGCGATGGTAAATTCCAGCAGGCAGCACAATCATTCCGCCTTTCTTTACCCACACGCGGATCCAACCATCATTGTGATCCCTCACATCAAAATAGCCTTCAAGAAAGAATGAGTTTGGAAGAATTAGAGAAGCTTCAACTAGCACAGGCAAATTCAGAACTACAAAGGCAAGTTAACAACTTTGTTTGCCGGAATTGACGTGGGTCCAAGTGTCGGACTCGCCAATATTTTAAAAAAATTGCATGTTTTTGGCCAAAATCAAAATGTTGAGTGTCAGGTATCTGACACAGTGCTCTGAGGTGAATAAAGAATTTAGGTAACCTAATTTTAAAAAAAACTTTGTAATCTTTACCACTTCCATCAACACAGTAGCGGATTTCTTCATCAGTGTGAAGATGCTCTTCAAAAAAGTTCTTTATTTTCTCTTCATAATTTGGTAACTTTTCTGGGCACACTTCACAGAAGTCCTGCACAGAAGACGTAAACTATATTATACACTTTCATGTGCTTGCATACAATTCTAAACAATGCAATACTCAATGGTCAATATCACATAACAATACAAATCAACCTTGAAAAGAATAAAGTAGAGCAAGATAAATCGAGAAATACATAAAGGTTCTTACTGACCGTGTAAGAGTATCCACGTGATTCACGAATTTCCTTCAACTTTTCATCTGTTTCATAATTATCTGCATCTAATCGCCAGCTAAGCACTCCAAGTTCTGCAAAATAAAACAGAGGCTCACAGGTGCAGTCAAATACTATCAAAGTTAAATGATATGGTAATGTTCGAGTGAACTACATACCAGCAAGTTTCTCTAAAGAGACAAATTCCTTTGGATTACGGTGATGGGGTAATCGTTGGTCTTCATCACTATCATCCATGTACCATGCCTGTATAACTTCCTCCCTGTCATCCTACAAAAGATCAAAATGCTCAAACTCAATACCATATTTCTTGATCTTTCTTTCATCCCCCCACTTTCACTCAAGGTCAATACTAGAATATTATGTTCTGCTCCCCAAAAGTTTAACCATATAAACTTTTAATCCATTAAGTGCAGTGAGTTTGAAAATCATAGGATTTGTATTTATGAAATATGGAAGTATTACAGACATGTACACAACCAGATGCGCTATATAGCTCTAAGTCACATTTAGTAACATCTTATAAAAAGCAGCCATAGATCATTCGTTTGCATTAAATTGAATGACATAGGAATGAAATAAAATTTATACTAATCTTTACAGAGGTACAAACAACTATTCATTCATTACTCCATTCCATTCTGCAGGTTTAAACTATGGTTCATTCCTTTTAAATTCCAAAAAAGCAAACATTTCTTGGTTCCACCATTCTCATTATAAAAAAATGCAAAATGCAACCCTCTCGCTTTTTTCACTTTCACTCCCACACCCTTCTTCTAAACCTTATTTTCATCATTAAAGATCATTTGATTTCCTTCCAATTGACACAATATGAGAGCTTAAACTTCAGAACTCTGATTTTTTTTCATAACATAATACCTGATAAAACAAGCTAAACCAAACATAACCGGTATATCCCCTCGTAAATCGCATATGATGGCTCAAGCTAACTGATTAAAAACAATCATGCATAAATAAAAAAAACATATAATTATATAGCACCCAGATCATAAATATGGTCCCCCAAAACCCTAAACAAACATTCAAGAAAATTAGCTTTGTGAAAATTTCGAAACTCAAGATATGATTTTTAACCAAGATTTCCACATCAAATAAGCTAGAATAAACATGAATCAATTGATTAAATTAAAAAATTCATTACAACATCAAGAACATATATAAATATATCCACAAAATTATAAACAAAAATCATAATATTACAATGACATATATGAAGTTATTATATGCTAAAAACTACAAACACAAACATAAATATACAAATACATATATAAACATGTATAGATTACCTTGCTTATAGAACCCATTTGAGCCTGGTATCAAAAAGTTTTATTAAAGATTTTAGCTGAGCTCTTGATGAATATTTTGCGCTTTAAAGCTACGCCACAAACAAACACGCCCTTGTTGTATTTTTATTTTAATACTATCCTTTGAATATTATTGATTGATAAAGGGGGTGTTTGGGTAACTTTTTTCCAGAATAAGTCAACTTATTTTAAGACAAAGTTAGAGATTCTTAACTTTTTTCTGAAAAAAGTTAACTTTTTTTTGTAACTTATAGAATTTCAAATATACATTAAATAATTGTATAAAAAAACATTTATTAAAATATGAAATTTTTACCCGAAAATAAGTCCAAAAGGACTTATTTTAAGGCAGGTCAAACATGCCAAAAGTCTTCCTGCAATCTCTAATGACGAGAATACCCCTTTTTTAATATTTGGAATTTGCTTTGTATTTCACTTGATTCACGTCCAGGTTAATTGTTAAATTAAACCAACCTAATAATTTTAATGATTTTTATTTATAATTTTATTTTCTGTTTTCTATCTATTGAATTGATACTTATTTATTTTAACTGATATTTTTAATAATTATGTGATACACTAGATGGTTTTATATTTTTAATATAAATCTCGGACATAATACATCATGTTAATTTTACGTACAAATATATATTATATATATAATTTTATTTTATAATTATATATATATGATATTTTTTTAATTATTCTTCTTATATTTAATTTTAATTTATTTAATATAAAAGATATTATTATATTCTTAATTATATTAATTAATATATAATTATAATATGCAGTTGAAATAAAATAAAATATAATAATATTGTTTGAAAAGATTCGAACATTTTATACTTTTTAAACTAAATATATAAATTTTTAATTTTAATATGTTGATACGATTGAGGAAAGTGTTTTTTCTTTACGAAATTCCAAGTGAGGTCATAATTATGGAATCTCAAGTGTC
This sequence comes from Oenanthe sinensis, assembly GCA_028671895.1. Classification (NCBI taxonomy): domain Eukaryota; kingdom Viridiplantae; phylum Streptophyta; class Magnoliopsida; order Apiales; family Apiaceae; genus Oenanthe; species Oenanthe sinensis. The sequence goes on along the minus strand of CM053814.1, from coordinate 8,081,886 downwards.
AGAGTGGGATTTCATATAGTAAGAAAAAAAGCGCGTGCTATATCCTAAGTTAGTGTTGCTCAACAGATAAAAGTCATTCTAAGAATAACACTGATCTTTCCGAAGTGCTCACATCCACGGAAGGTTTGACACCTCGATATCGTCTTTTCGTCGCCTGGGCCTGTAATATGTTCTCAGGGTTGGCTGTTTGTCCATTAAATAATGAGATTCAAATTATAAATCTTCGACAATAATAACTTATGTATTAAAAAATGTATAATATTATTTGATATTAGTTCAAGAGGTTCGAATTTATTATTTTAAATGATCTAACAATTATTATTTTTTAATTAACTTGTTAACTAAACTACTAGTTTTTTAATAAAATTTATAATTTATAAAATAATATTTATTTTTAAATAAGTTTTGGGTGGCGGAGAATTGAATGCTCGATGAAAGATAAGATTTACATCTTTATCTTAAATAGCCTCATTTGACAATAATTACAAAAATTAACTCTTTTTATCCCATTTTAACTACTTACGATTTTTTAACACATAAATTGAGTTATTAAAAAAATTGTATTAAAATATAATTCTTATTTTTAATATTTATATCAAATTAAAGTTTAGAATCTTTAATTTGATATAAAAATTAAAATTTTATATCAAGTATAACTATTAATTTTTTATACATTAATATGCATATCAGAAAGTCAAATATAAGTTTTTTTATGAAAAAAGAAGTCAAATATCAGTTAAAATTAGATGGAGGAAGTAAACCCATCCAAATTTTTTTTTAACAATTTATAAATTTATGTAGTATAAATTTTGGGTGCACAAGAATCGAATCTAAAGGAAAAATCCATGCTATAGACTATAGTAAAGGCCGAAACACATTTAATACCTTAGTATGGAACTGATAACATAGAGTTTAGTAATTGATGTATCAAATAATATTAAGCAGATGTTTTATTAATAATAAATGATTACAATAAGACATTACGATTCTTTCTTTACTAAATTTGTCAACTCCTTTCCTTTTGGGAAGAGATCTGTATTTATAGGGCCTTTTAATAGGGCCACTAATGATACATTACTTGCATTCCAAATCCCTATTTGGACCTCTTGGGCCTTAATTATATATTACAAGATTAATAGGCCAACTAACCTGGGACCAATACTATTATCACTAATTGGGCCTAACAGTAATGATTGAAACACAAAATTTAGTGATTGAGCAACAGAAGCTTAATTCTACTCATTTAAAACCTTAATATGGAATTATAACATGGAGTGTTTATAAATTATGAGTAAACATTGTACAGTACATCTGCCCCAATACAATGATAAACATTTCTGATTTCTTGGAACTTACTAGTACAACAACAGGTACTAGACATGCATGTCTTCCTTGCAAGTCAGTTTGACACACAATGTGCTCAGCTCAACAGAATTAAGTTTTAGTCCAGTGAGATATTTAACTCGAAGTCCCAGGGCGCATATTTGTGTAGAAATGATACAGCATAATAGTGTAATCGTCACAACAGATATCGAAAGACTATTGGTTCATGTTCTGCTTCAGTGCGCTTCTAGAGGGGTTCCAACTCCAACCTTCTCAGCGAAATTTTGAATGTACTCTCTCCTGGAAGGATGATTATCTTGTGGCCGATTATATGCAGTCCATACGGGCTCTCCCAGAAACAACCTCATCAGCTGCACCACCAGATCACACACAGATTAAAACCAAGATCAGCTCCGCAAGATCTTCATATAAAATAAACCTAGCAGCACTTGATGATATATATTATATATTATTCAATGGGCTTGTACTTCTTTACGTCTTACCAAATTATTGTTCCTACACACTTTTAATAGCTACTTGTCGATTCAAATTTCAAATCTTGTGTCTACTTGGAAGCGCGAATAGTACACATTTTGCAACACTGGTACTAGGAACTAGGAAGTGCATACATATGCTCAGCTTGGAAAAGGGCATAGAACACTAACTTCTGTGAACATGATGAATTATCCTAGATTAAAAAACATAAGATGCCCTTGCAACAGTAAACAAATAGTTCAACCAGGAGTAATCGGTTACCTTTATATAGTCAGTGGTGTCTAGAGTAAAGCGGTGGTAAATGCCAGCAGGTAGGATAATGAGATCACCTGGTTTTATCCAAATTCGAATCCAACGGTCATCCTTGTCCCGAACATCAAAGTAACCACTCCCTTCCAAACAATAACGTATCTCTTCATCAGCATGAATATGCTCTGTGTAGAAATTCCGCAGCTTCTGCTCGTAGTTTTCCACTTTCGCAGGGCACAAATCCAGCAAATCCTGTACAGGAATCAATGTCAAACTTCTCAAAAACATCTCAGCATCTTGTTTTAGCAAAAATTTCACTCTCCCGAACAAGTCCATCCATACTTTTGTACAGATATGCACAAAAGTTAATCAAAAATCTATAAAGTACATTCAGTCAGCTTTTAATTTCATATTACACACACAATTGCCTACCATGTAATTGTAGCCCCTTTCTTGTCTAATTTTCTGCAATTCTTCATCGTTTTCATAATTTTTTGGGTTCAAATGCCAATAAAGAACGCCAATATCTGCATCAAGATGTGTGAGCTCATCATATATAGAAACTAAATTTTGCAAAACAAAAAGGAAATTGAAACTCTAATAGATAAAACCTGCTAAATGATCAGGAGAAACAAACTCTTTAGGGTCCCTATGGTGCGGAAGCCTTTGATCTTCATCATTTTCTTCCATAAACCATGCCTGCACAAATACGCCCACGCCCACACACATGATAGAGAAAACAATATCAATATTACAGTAAACAGCAATGCAAAAGTCAGAGAAAGATACTTAACAAAAAAACAAGTCCAAGAAAGATCATTGTTAAAACCTCAATCGCCATAGCTGATTTTCTGTTGAGCTTCTTTATTAACAGTGTGTAAAAATGCTAGGCAAGAGATTATATAAGAAATGGAAATAGTGAAGGAGTGGCTGAAGTGTGTCGGGAAATTTGAAAATAGCCTCTTCTAGTTTCTTCTTCCATTGTCTGTTTCTTAGATTTTTATCTGAGAATGAGTGGTGTAAAATGTTCTTCATATAAGTACAAGTATATAAATACACATAATGTTTACAATACAAATTTATAAGCTACTAATTGACTAACTTATACAAATACATGTTTCTATTCAAGTGTTTATGCTGAAAATATGTGACATAGGTTACATATAATAAAATTTACTTTGGAAGGCTAAAATATGTGTTCTCTTCATGTAAAACAGTCCACTTCAAGAAGCTACATGACCTTTTATATTATCACCAAAGTTTATATACATACTAGTCTTTCCCACAAAACGGATCCGCACTACTATAGAGCAAGTCGATTCATAGACTACCTTGGTTTCTCTCACATGACATTTGACCTCCCCTTCTGAACTGCAAACAATTCAAAGTAATGCACACAAGTGTTTCTGATTTGATATCATGCATTCGAGCAGAAGAGGGTTGGAAGTTCTAGCATATATGGATTCAATTCTTCATATTGAATGGAAGTGATTTGTTTTACACGTACACCTCGACATCAGTTTAGTTATCTAATATTTACAGCATTGAATAAGTGCCAATGATGTGTATACATGGAGCAGCGACATAGATATGCACAATGTCTGGTAACCCTTAACACCAAAAATTCATGCTCCAGAAGAATATCAAAAATCTAACATATGTAGATAAAAAGGAAACAGTTTCAAAAGATGGGGAATCACGGAGTCAATTTCAACACCAGAAGAAAGTCTAATGTTGATGGCATTAAGAATCTCAGCTTTTGCAAGTTTGTATTATTCTTCGAAATGAAATTGGGGGGATGCTTTCTTTTGTTTTGTCAGAAGCCACACTTTGGTCGAAATAATCATAAATCAAAGGAAGAAACAAATTCAATCAACCACTTAAGGGTATCTGAGCTTTTACTGATATATTACATGAAAAATACTTAAATGGAATTATACCAAACTTATAATCTGAGGGTGCTATAACAGATATAACACATTTAGCTCCAGCCCCTCTAGATTGCAGGAAATCAAGTACCTCAAAAAATTTAAGTTCCCCGACACTGGATTTTAATCTGAAAAATGTCCAAGCATACTTAATTACCACCAAAAGTAGTAGAACATATCTGCTCCTGCTTTAACATATTCCCGTCAAGAGAATAACTGATTAGTAAACTGGTAAGGTTACAGGCATACACCTTCAGCACCAATCCGATACTTGTTTCCTATTAGTGGCTGATGAACACACTTTATTTATTCACATTTCGCAAACATAAAGCAAACGGCACCAGAACAGATATTAGCATAAAATTTATTCTTGTCCAGGGGCTAAATTAAAACCGCAGCATTTTCATATAGTATAGTAAAAGTCATGATCTAATATATAATTAATAAATTACACCAAATATTATTACTCAGACTCCTCTGAACCATACTTTGGGCTCAAAAGCATAGAGCTCATGCAAGCAGGTAAAGAAAGTAGCAAACCTGTGACCCCAGTCTTAATCAACTTTGACAAAGCATCCGCCCTCCAGTAGCAACTCCTCACATGGGTACAATCTGGGATTCTGACTGTGATAAGAGTTTTATATCTTCAATTACAGCAAGCAGAAAACACTAATAGGTAAATAAGTTTTAGTCACAGCCTAACTTTTGAGGATTACATATTTAACCTTGCCACAAATTTTCTTTTGGAAACTGTCTTCTTCATCGAATGATGATGACAGGCAGTTGGTGCAACTAAGTTGTCTATACTTGAATCCCGTTGACAACTAAGAGGTAAGCTTTTTAAAAATAATAATTAATAAAATATCATGCGGATTGAACGACTTGGTTTGGGATTGTGCCTGGACAACAGATTTTCACCTTGTTGCCGCCAACTCAGGCATGACAATGCTGGTGACTTAAATTAAAGACTTAACACCTAAATGGCTAGTTCAAATTTTTTAAACAAAATTCCACTAACCTACCACAATTCTACCCTATTAAAAAAATTAAAGGTTAACGGCAAAACGGAAGCATTGCTCAGTTAACCTCAGACACCATCCTAACTTTAAAGTGCAGTTTCTCCCAGTTTGTATTGACCATAGTTAATTATGATGAGGGTGCCTTTTATGATCTATAATTGTTGGGTTAAACTGAATTTACCAATTCTAAGGAGGCATTCATGTTAATATAGGTGAGATAACGTTTCTAGACATGTACAGTAATTTGCTGCATTTTTATTATTTGGCCTTGTAAAGCTTCTGAACTCATAATTGTGCCAAGTCGAGCTTGTTTCTAGTTATCATTTTTGCTAGAAGAGAAAAAGGGGATATTAAAAAATTTGAAATAGCTTATAAAAGACGCTAATAGGCTAAGAGGATTCAAGTATTCAACAGTGTAATACCAACACACTGGGAATCTGAAGTAATAATATAGATATAGAGTGAGCAATTCTAGTCAACCATTTTAATCAAACATCGTACAAGCATTATTTAGGAATTAAGTAATGAAAACATTATCATGACACCGGTCGAGGCACACCCTCGGGAGAGAAGAATAAGAATTTACTCTGTTCAGTTTGCTGTAAAGACTGAGGCTGAAGCAAAGAAGAGGCCTAGTAAACAAGCTTTCATAGTGAGTGGATTTTAAACATAATATAACTTGTTAAGAATGAAATACCCAAGCCATATGATATAGATGATAAGCACTCATTTGAAGTTGATGCGTTATAGAAAGTAATTAGCATCCTCTATATGATGACTCATTCTACAGTAGAAAATATAGTACGTGATCCTTGTCAATTTCACAACCTAGCTTACTGGAATAATTTGCTCTCAGTTATTCCTTCCTAACCATGACAAAGTTCACTTCCAGAAATACTATAATTATAGGCAGCTGGTCCATACAACCAATTGTTAACAACCATTTATCCGCGCTTTTTTATAGTGGATAGAAAAAAACCTTAGAAGGTTGTCCAGAAGCGCGGATAGGGTGACGGGACCCCTGGATTCAAATCGGTTGCCAGGGACCTGGACCCATAACTATAACCCGATTTCATCAACATAGACACATTGCTGGAAAGTTATGCTTGATACAATCTACACTAACATTTGAACAAACAAAAAATGCACTGATTAGAGTATACATGCTTAGGACTAAACCATTAATAGAAAAACATATGCAATGAAAAAGGCCCACAACGGTTTATTCGGGGGATGGTGCACTAGTTTTTCCACTTTTCCAACTTTTCAATTTCAACCCAGTCTGAAACCTTAATATAAGCAAGCTAGCTTCAAATTTCAATCATTCAAGGAAACTAAAAGAACCAAAGGAGTATATTTCATTCTATATTAGTGTCTATTTAACACTTCTTTTCATTCTTTGTTCCTCTTTTTGACTGGTCTACAATTGCTTTTCTCTTTACATCAAACAACTACAAGACTTCACTCACATGCCTTGTTTTCTTGATTCTTACACATTTTGTGTTCACTTTACTTTACTACATTGAGTACAAAAAACCAATAAAAATTCCCCCCAAAAAAGGACCATTTGGATAATTAACTTCATACTTTAAATATCACCTTTTATACAATAGCATTACCAACAAAAATGAGAAAAGACAAAGTAAAACACCCCCACCAAATTTTAAAACCATATGGTTAGTCCCAAAAGCAAAACAAGACAATTTATACTATTCCCAGTTGTCCCATTAGAAATTCTAGTCCCTCTTATACTGTAAACTTCAAATTTTATTCCTGTTTTTCTTTTCTGCAGCAATTGCAAGCAGTCTTGAAACACCTTGAGTCCATATATCGTACTCCCTCTGATTTCGACACTCGAATTCAACCACTCCGCGTAACACTGTCTTTAACGCAAAGTATCGACGATATTCGCCTCCCTCGAGCAAGTGGCGACCTGGCCATGCTGGCATATCTTTCATCACATCCAACACCATATCTAAAAAAATTCAAAAGATTATTTAAAGATGACAACTTTAGATCTTTTTATAACACTAATGCATACTGCTTTCACAAATCCCGGAATGCCACCACCTCCAATTCAGTTTCACATCATGAGAAAGATAAAAAGAGACAAAAGCAAAAATAGCTTACTCTTTTTCTTTTTTGTGATGGTCCCAGCAACATGTCTACTCTTCATCTTCAACATCACCTGCCAAAGCAAAGAATATGTTAAATACATCATCCATGTAAAGCTGTTTGCTTCAGCTCCATGAAAAGTAATTTTAACTTGTAATCTTCAATTTTCTTTAAGAAGTTTCCACTTTATCAGTTAAAGCTTAATCAAAACCCAAATGATCATGTATAAAGTCCAGTGTTAAATTTTATCAGACTTTTTAATTAGCTTCCAATCAATAGATTTTTTAATCATAGAAACAAACCTGGCCCACCTTGTTGATATAAACAGATACTATTTTCCAATGAAGATCACCTGCATATTAAATCAAAGAAGTATCATATTAAGCTAGTGACACTATTGTATGGTATATCAGCAGTAATTATATTGCAACCTGTTTCGAAAATTTTAAAAATTAACACCAAATAGCTCTGTTAAGATAAAGAACTTACATTTAATCTTATATGGTCCAAGCAAGGAAACTATATATAATGATGTACATGAGGTTTTCAATTTCAGAATTTGCTTAAATGTTATGTACCTTTACGTGTGCGCTTGAGAAGCTCACAACCTCTGGCAAGTAATTCTCGACTGCAAATACCAAGAAAATTCTCTTCAGGGAGAAGCTCGCCACTGAAGCTACCATTGGAACTATTATTACTTCCCTCATTGCCACTAGTATGCATTCCCTTTTCCATTGGGATCACTGCAGCTATATTCCACACATCCTTCAGTGCTCTAGCCTTCAACGTGGCCACACCACGCAGAGCTACACAATTCAAACAAAAGCATCCCATCAAACATGTGTTTATGTGATTTAAAAAATTGATAACAATTGCATGATATTAGTCTCATTACTATAAACAGTAAAAATTAAAACTGCTAATGCATGGTTTAAAATTACAACATGGTTAAACTGTTTATATACCTATAGCAGCATGACAAGTATATAATTGCCACAAAACATAAAAAATGGCCATACCAGTTGCCGCAGCTGCAGTTAACGTCATGATATCACCAGCTGACCGAACATTAACTGCTGAACTAACAACTGATGCTAGATGATCACGCTCCGCACCCAATTGCTCTGCCGCCTCAACACATTGGGCTGCAACCAGTGTGGCAGCAGAAGCCACAGCCATGTCAGTTTTAGCCATATGTTCAGTTTTTCCTGTAGCGGACGAGGCAGCTGTTGCAGCAGAAAAAGCTGCAATAGCAGCTGCAACTCCAGCTACTGAAACAGAAGCATGGAGCTGTGCATTATGGGCTCTCGCTTCTTCTTTCTTTTTCTCTCTTCTGTCCTTTAACCACCTTCCTACCGTCTTCCCACCTCCAGGAGGAGGGGCACCACTAGGGCCACAGCCTCTCAACTGGCTGTTTACAGCATTATTCATTCGACCAAACTGCAGAAGCAAATTAGTGTCAGTAATCTTGTTTAACTTGAAAAGAGAGTGAACATGATTTGCAATCACTTTGAAAAATGTGCTGACTAGCAAAACATCACCACAACCAACTTGTGACTTACAATTAATGTCCATAGTTGTCACTACAGAAAGAAACCAATCTGTCATAAATACAGACCATCGATCGACAAGATTTTCATGGATCACAATCTAGTCACTCCCATATTAACTTTCTCTCAATTCTATCCACAAAACTGACAGACTATTTGCTACCAAATCACGATCTCTCACCCCACACTCAGGAACACTTCAAATTAGGTACAGAACAGAGGTCACCATATAGACATTTTGCTTCAATCAAATTCTAACCAATTCTAGATCATCACGTAAAAATGGGCAATCTACAAGATAAAGTCATTTGTTTGTACTGGAATTATACTTATAGGCACAAATGCAGAAAATCATTACAATAAAAGTACATGAGTAATGTCACAGGATAATCAAATTATCAAGTGATGATACCTTGACTATGTGATAAAACAAATAAAGAGTTAAAGAGGAACCCATCACACATACTAGTAGTACAAAAGTTGGGTTAAAGAGAAAGCTAAAATGTACTCATATAAGATCTATGTTTGATTCCCTCTGCACCATTCATATACTTTTGTATGTACCCTACAAAAAATGCACCAGTCTCTAGCAAAATCTTAGCATACACAATTACACATACTATACATTACAATATGACTAATGTGTGTTTATACTTTATATAGAGAGAAAAAGGACCTTAAGGTCATCCATATCAGAGGGAGAAACAGGGGGGCTATCACTCAGAGAGCCATTAAGAGGACCACTGCTGTGTGAAAGTCTTCCAGATGTCCGGGGTGACACCTCCTGCTGTTTATATCAATAACACAAAAATTAATTTAATGCAAGTAGATTTTTAGTATATTAAATTAACAAAAAACTTGATTCTTTCTTGAACGAATCATATAAATCACGAGACAGAAACATCCAACACAAGAACAATAGATTAAAACAGTTTTGATGCCTCCCTAGTAAACATGATAATGTCAAGTCTAGTACTCGTGCGTCCCTAATTAATTGTCTTTAGACTTTTTGCACATAACTTAACATAAAAAAACATAATTAAATTACGTGTAAAAAGTCTACAACTAATTAGGGACGAAGGGAGTATTAAATTGCTTTTCACAAGTACTTCCACTACTACACTTTCCTAGTTTCAAGAAACTCTGACATTAATCTTCCCCGTGACCCATAAATTATAGAAATACTAGTATTTACAGTTTTTTTTCCGGTATACACACATGATATAACATATTTGTTCCATTGTTAGGAAAAATTATGCATGTTAAGAAAATGTTGGTCACGTAACTTTAAAAATGATAGTAATCGAACTAAGTTTTACAAGATTCAAATTTTAAAAATAGTAAATATAAGCATCGTTTTAGAGGATTATTCATAAATTGGTTCTGAATGAAGGGAAAGACATGTATTGAGAAACAAATTTTATTTTGAAAGAAAATACCACATGCCAACATGCAAAAAACATATGTTACATAAATAAAAATGTATATACAAATATACTTACAGAATGAGACATTATACGTTCCATAATAAGTTGGGAAGTTTGAGAAGTAGCGAAGGAGAATGGGTTGGCGGAAACAGTCATTACTTGTTCCAACTCGCCGGCAAGGTCCTCGAAAATAGTGCTGGCAGCTGCACCGCCGCCGCTGATGGTTTTGGTGAGTGGTGGAGATGGTGGGGCCAGGGCTTTGGAGACTTCAAGAGCAGAGACACTCCAAGAACGAGACAAGAACTCCATTGGTTCCATTGGAGATTCTGGTGGTCTCAACAGCTGAGCTTGCTTCATCACTTAACTTGTGTGTGTACAAGTTGGGTTAATAATGAATGTTACGAAATTTTATAGACCGGGAGGGATGGGAGAGAAAATAGTGGCTCACTGTGTAAATATATATGCTAAATGTATTTTTTTGGTGATGTAAATGTTTTTTGTGAATATATATATATATATATATATATATATATATATATATATATATATATACTAGGGAAGGAAAGTAATAAATAATAGAGAAAAAGGGTTTTAAGGACGAATTATCTAAGGTTATAAGCTATTTCAATACAAAAATTGAGTGACAATTTTGTAATAATAATGCACACTTCCTGTATTTACAAAAATAACTCTGATATTATATTATATTTTGTTATAATCTCGGGTAATTACCTAAGGTCTTCCTTAGAAACATCAAACTCTAAATAATATATTATATATTTTAAATGAATTAAATATTTAATTTGATTATTTATGTTATTAATATTTTTTATGTAATATTATACATGAGATATATTATTTTTGAATCATATTTATATTATGTGTTTAAATTCTCATTAATATATTGTTATATATTAATATTAATTAACATAGATTAATAACATGTGTAAAACATTAATAATTTTTTATTAATAAAAAGAGTTTCGAATATATTAGAAAATATTTTAATTATAATTTAAATAAAAGAATATGTTTTAATATATATATAATTTTAATATAATTTTAATATTAAATTTTTTTATTATAAAATTGCAATTTTAATATGAGTACAACTCTATCTTCTAATTAAAAAAGAAGTTCGTTCAGAGTAATATAATATAAAAGTATATATAATATAGATAGAGTACAATAATAAAATTTAATTAATATAAATAAAATAATAATATTATTTTAATATTTATAAAATTTAATTAATAAATTATGATATTAAATAAATTAAAGAAGTTGATTAATGAGAAAATTAAAACATGGTTGTTTATTGATTAAAATAATGTGTTTGAAATTGAGTAGGAGACACGTGTATTTGAAGTTGAGTACGACATAAAAAACCAGACCGACGATGGGCTAAACATTAACTATTCACATTAACTATTCAATATAGTATAGATATGTATCTTTTTTCTTTATGCCTAGTTTAAGCGTATAAAAAGTTATTTTGATAGGTCTGTAAAGCGTATAAATAAATGAATAATTGCTGCTAAGTCCCAAAATTGTTCTCAAAATATTTTTATTTTAAATGTCATGTGATATGTTCTGATTGTTCTGAGTTAATTAATAATAATGAATTCCCATATATTCATAAAAATTTCACTAACTAAAACATTTTATAATAACACAAATACAAAATATAGTGTTTTGATTTTTTTTCTTTTTAAAAAATTATTACTTAAACAAGTACTGTAAAGTGTAGAAGTAAATAAAGAGAACGAAAATTGCTAACTTGAACCGGAGTATATGATTTATTTCATATTAATTTGCTAATGAAAAGATAGTGATATTTTATCCTAAAAGTGATTTCACACATATCCCAACATATAGTATTTGATGAATTGAAAACTTCTTCAAGTATAATCGAGTCTTCTACAAAACTCTATAACTTATGTGAAATTTCTTCGAGAACAGTTGAGTGTTCTACAAATTTGATTCCATATTTTATTTTTGCAATTACAAAGAGAAAAGTCAACTACAAATTTTCACCCTTAAGTTTGATTGCTCAAAAACGTCAGTGAAGTAATACAAATATTGGTTTGATCTCAAATTTATTGGACAAATTTTTTATCACTAAATTAAAAAAATTGAGAAAAGATTGTCAAACAAATGCCTAACGAGTAAAGGATTCCTAGTGCTCCACCAGTGCCCCATAATTATAGTACTCACCAGACTTGTACCAGTACCACCCACAGTCCACACTCCAGGTTTTGCCGAGGCCTGACCCCTGCAGGCTGCAGATCAGGTAAAAAAAATCCTGACAGTTTTATCGAGTGAGGAGGCAATGTCCCCAACAACACTGAACACTACAATTTTTTTACTTCTTTTATTACAGGCATTGTGCAGATTTGGCATAAAGGTGTTTTGTTTTACTATATAGTTTCTGTTAAATTATATATTATGTATACAAGTGTTTGTACATTATTCCACTGTATGATTGCAGTGAGAATGATGACAAAATGTATAGCATGCTTTGGCTAGGTCATTGTTTCCATCTTTTAGCATCATCTTCACACAGTGACGGTCCAAGAGCTACTCCATATAGTAACAAAAGGACCTAAGATTTTGAAGGGACAAAAGCAAAAGCTGGTCTATTTTTAACTATTATTGTTTCACTCACCTATCTTTCGATTTTCACCATAAATTTCCATGCCCATGTGAAAGTACTGTATTTAGTTTGATTTTTTTGGCCATGTTAAATGAGAACAAGTTGTTTTCTTAAATTTACTATTTTCTTAAAACTGAGGGTTTTACGGAGGTATTTTTAAAACTTGTATATTTTAAGAACGAGAGTAAGTATGATCTACGTACATCTTATTCTCGTATTCAACTTCCGGACGAGCTAGAAACACTATGAAAAGTTTAATAGAAAAGAAGAAAGAGTTGATCATATATGATTTGCCACCCAAATGGTTGTGATTGCAAATCCTGTTTTTGTGGAGATGACCACTTATCAATTTGGCCAAACAAAAGCTTTCAGTGCATCATTTATTTACTACTACTAATTAACCAACAAAAAGAATGTTGCTAGTTAAAGTATTATTGGCACTACGAGGATAATGGCCTCGGCTCTCTTGATCAATTATGTTAGACTTCATGATTACAAGTTGCAACACCAATTCTTGTGATAAAGCAAATAATTATTTATCATGAACAAGAGAGTAGCTATTCAGATATGGATATTCATGAGTTTAAAGCCCACCACAATGTTAATTAACCTTAACATTTTGTTCTAATCATAACAGTTGTCTTGTGTGTATATATATATCCCAAAAACTCCCAAAAACATAAATTTGTATGCTATATCTTAAAAATGCACATATTAAAAATATTATCAAACAGTTATCTAATTTTTCTAATTAACAACATTTTTTCCAGCAACATTACACAATAATTTTAAACAATAATTTCAAACGGATTTGAGGGGGTATTTCTAACTGTAAACGGACGGAGCCCCTAGTTCGAAGGTGCAGTGTACCTAACGGCTAACATTAATTTGATGAATATAAAAGACAGAGACACTACTAGTATGGAAGTAGATGATCTTAATTACTTCACAAAATAAAAGATGATCTTAATGGTGGTAATGAAAGGACATTCCACCCACCTTGTCTAGCTTCCATTGCTACGAAGCAGGCTAACAATGACATGAACAATTATCCGACTTTAACGTGTAGTTTTAAAATAAATTTCAAAATTGTTTCTTCAAAAATCATGCTGGATTCAATAAGTGGTTGTCCAATAGGTCCTTGACAACAAATACCTAGCCAATTATTATTACCTAAATATGTATATATTTTTCTCGCAAGTATAATGATTAACGGGATCAAGTTTTGGTGAAACAAACGGCACAAATCTCCTAAGTTGATATAAATTTTTATCCAAGAGTGTGACACATCAAATAAGGCTAACGAGCGAAACTATGGAAGTAAAATAGGAGAAAAATATAGAGGTATATGGAAAGAAAAAGAATTGCAACAATTCCATCGTTATACTTAAAAGTATAGAACTATAGAATTGATAGCAAGACATTTTCAAAAGCTATTATAATGCAATAGTGCTCCTCCTGTAAACAAAAAAGTAACACACTACTAAATAGTAAATATATTATACTAGATGCAGTACAGTATTCTGATTTCTGACTACTGTACTTTGATATCTAATCTACTTAAAAAAATGACGAAATTGTAATAATTCATTATGATACACTTGTTATTTTGAAAACTTTAATAGCTATATTTTTCTCAAAACGCTGTAAATTCACAAGGCACATCTGCATTGCATACTTAAAGACAAGAGAAGCATTGTGAAAGGACTAGTCAAGTAAAAGCATTGGTGAAGGGACATTTGAAGAGAAAACAAGCCGCGGCAACACTGGAGTCCATGCAGGCACACGAGATCTTATGGAGCGAGACCATCAAGATTAGTATTACTTGCATCAAGCGATCGATAATGTTTAAAATTTCAGATAAAAAATATAATAGATTACTAGAATGGTTAAGAATCATAGAATGCCCAAGCCTATCAATGTATTACTAGTCCTAGTAGAGGTCTAGAGTTTGAATATCACCTTCCGTTGTCCAAATACCAAAAATGTATTTAATATAATTAAATATACGTTGATATGGTCTTGTGGAAGAGAACATCAAGATTGTATACATGGATTGATCTTAGTGAAGTAAGAGGAACTATAAGAAGCTTGGAGGAGCGGATACAACTATACAAATCATAGATATGCACAAACCATCAATTCTTAAAGCAAGCTAACTAAAATTTTCACAAGCACCAACAACAATCAATGACACAAGCTTAAGACATTTTGAGGACCATTCTTTCATCACTTATTAAACCTATTTTTCGCAAAAGTTAAAAATGATAAATTTTACCAACTTTAAATTTCATAGATTCAAAGGAAATAATTTTTAAAGGAGCCCTTTAGCAAATTAGGATTTATTTCCTTTAAATTTAAGAAAGGAAATAAACCTATGGGCAGGATCTTCTTCCACTTGCTTTTATATGTTAGCTTGGAAGGATTGATGTTACCCTTTGGAATGAGGGGGATTAGGATTTAGGAACTAGAGATTTGATGGAATGGAACAAGGCTGCTATTCTTCATTGATTTTGGTGTCTGGTTCAATTTCAATCTAACTCGGTCAATTTGGGTTTAATATATAAAGCATTATTTTCTGCACAAAAGAATATTTGGACCATGAACATTCCTGCAAGTTGCAGTTGGAGTTTGAGGAAGATTTTAAAGGTCAGGGCTGATGTTTTTCTCAGGTTTCTTACAAGGCGGGTAAGGGAAATAAATATCTACTTTTGGTATGATCCTTTGCTCCAAACCACTCTCTTTTGTCTACCTTTGGTAGTGGCATTCTCTCCCTAGTAAAATCTGCATCTATGGATAGATTACAGGTGTTTAATGTTCGAAATCAATGGTTTATACCATCTAGTAGTGATGTACATATGATTGAGCTCGGATATGTGATTCTCCGCTCTGGGATAGTTGTCTGACGCTAATGACAGTGCTTTGGGATGGCAACTCTAATGCTAGCATATCGTCTATATGGCACTCTATCTGTCATGTGTGTGCTACTATAAGTTGGTAAAGGTCCCTTGATATTTTTTCCTTGCTTTGGGTTTCTGTTCACAGACGGTTAAATATTGTGCTCGTATATCTTGGTTTGATGTTGGGGTCAATGTGAGTTGTGTCTTGTCTGCTATGCTCTGATGGCCACATTGAAGATCATGATCATTTATTCTTCTTATCTAGTGTTCTCCTTTATCATCCATTCTTTTAAACTCTTGGGAGTATGTTACTGAGTTTTGTGAGAACATCAGAGGCTCGACTTCTAGGAAGTATATTACATGGCAGTGGCTATGACTGCAGCTGCCATGATCTGGCTTGTTTCCTCCGCCCCTGGAAGAGCCGCTCACGTTGCTTTCGTATATTTGGTGTGAAAACAGGCCAGGGCCACACTTAAGTAAATGCAGGCCTTGGTGGCAATTAGTGCAGGCCTCAAATAACAGAAGATCAAAACAAGACAAGAGATT
Organism: Oenanthe sinensis; assembly: GCA_028671895.1. Classification (NCBI taxonomy): domain Eukaryota; kingdom Viridiplantae; phylum Streptophyta; class Magnoliopsida; order Apiales; family Apiaceae; genus Oenanthe; species Oenanthe sinensis. The sequence goes on along the minus strand of CM053814.1, from coordinate 8,065,678 downwards.
TAGATAGTCTCCTTATTGGAGTCGAAAAAACCCACTTTTCTATCCTGGAGAATATGCAGAATATATATCTTATGAGTAAACATTCTTTCCAAACTTCATGGCCAATCCACAATCATAGACCAAGAAAAGGTCACATGGCGCAAAAAGCAACGCCCTGCAGATACCTTATACCTATATTAGTTGTTCTAAGTTTCTGTTTTCATGTCCGTATATTGTGTGAAAAGAGCATTAGTCTGTTTTGTATCATCTTAAAGACAGAATATGCATGGCTTTTGACTAGAACACTGAAGTCTACATTGATGACGTATTATTTCTGCTGCTAGGCTGTTTTGTGAAAAGAGCATTAGTCTGTTTTGTTTCATATTTGCTGCTTGATGACGATCTGATGAACTAATTTTTAGTATTTTAGTACCTTCGAGGAGTAATCATCTCAGATTCCTCGCTGGCTTATTAGATCCCCAGCCATGAAATTAATCAGAAGCAAGTAGTCTGGCAGGGTGAATGCTCCTTGCCATCTATTTATAACCAAGGATGCCCCCTCATCTTTCCAGGATTCTATCACACCCCTAAGGCCCTAAACTCTGCAATCTAGTAACTTTTGTTCCTTTCATGACTCTAAGACATAATCAAGCCAAAAGAGCCATGATCTTTTCTTTTAAATTACGAAACCTTCTTTTCTCTAAAATGCATCATTCATACTTCCTCCTTTCCGTGTTCATTTGGAGAAATGGGAAAATAAAATATCTAATTTTCTATCTAGCTAGTATATAAACGTTTAGCAAGATCAAAATTTACAACACAGAAAGAGAGCTGAACACTGTGATCATTGACCAGGCAAAGCTTGTTCATGCTAAAAATAAAATAAATCAACTCAGTAAATAAAACTATAACTTAATAGCATCAGCAATGGGGGTCAGACTCCATGTATGACTATAAAAGTCTCCGCTACCCGAAAAACTGATTTCTCATAGTTTTTTTCAAACAAAAAAAGAATAGTGAAACGTATAAACAGTAAAAACGTGAACTGATCTTGCATTTTTGCAGAACGTGGTGGCCTCATAACATACCAATTTCTGATACTTTGCAAAAAAAATCTGATGCTACTCCAGGTCAAGAAATACACCTGCAATCCAAAGTCCCAAGTAAAGCTTATTTTCAATTGTATAGCAGTATAAAGGTTGTTTCTTTGGCCACACTTATTCATTTCTTTCCATTGTGCCCACTGAGCTATTTAGGAAAAAATAGGACAATTATGCCATTCCTCACAAGCGTGAGACCAGGAATCCAACTACCTTCAGTTCAAACATTTTGCCCATTCTTATACTAAATTGCTTGTCATTCTGAATTTGGAAAGCCCCATTGAGTACTAGCAAGGTTTGCAATTAAGGGTGGTTACTAAGTGGTGATAACACGAAGAACACAAGTCAAGTAATCAATTAATAACGTAACTCGTACATGAGGATTTATTATATACAAAACTGCAACCATAGATGGCAAACTCTACAAACCAAGACACATAACATATCTACATAGCACGAATAAAAGAAATGATAACTACAAAGATCTTGAGAAGAAGAAACTCCCTCGACATTAAACAAATAACTGACTTGCTTAGTGTTTAGGGGTAAGAGAAGGGAAGGAAGGAATAGATTGCAGTATCAACTTACGGCTACTTCTCAGACCAGGGGTAAGGCCAGTGTTACAGTGAGGAGGAGAAACTCCCTTACTGTCGGTAGAAACAGACTTGACATCACCTGTGTGCGGTTGGAGAATTTCAGACATCTCATCTTCCCGTGCAGTTGTATGCTTCTCAAACTTGGCTTGACATGGATTTAGTTTTCCAAACTCTTGCCTGGAGGATCCAACAGCTAGAGAAGTCAAACGTGGTGGCCTCGTACTCTTGGAGGAAATTGGTAGCTCAGTTAATTGTCTGAAATATGAATATAACAATAGTAGATGATAAAGATAATAACAGAATATGCAAACAAAATCTCAAATAACTGCTTTGCATCTCATACCTGTCAGACAGTAAAGGTGTCTCGGGAAGTGCGAATTTCGTATTTTGTTCTGCACCATTCTGGACTGTTACAATGTGTAGGCTTCTCTCAATCACATTCGTACATTCCTCACCCTCTATGTCTTTTTCTAGTTCAACTTTCTTTCCTGCTGAAGTAGACCCTACATAAGCAAGGCAACATAGTCATTTGCAGAGAGAAACTATTTTAAATTCTACGCAAAGAAATTTGTTTTATAGTCAAAACATAAAACTGAATACCTAAGAAGATGAATGAAATGGTAAAGCATGAGAAAGAGAACAATATGGGGGAGGAACAAACTAGCTGACAACAAATATCTGAAAGTCAAAGTTGCTCACCATGTTTTCTACCAAATGCATTTTTACACTGTTCGCATCTACAATTAATAGAGCACCCAACACCTTCCTAGAGAAAAGCACAGTGTTAAAAGCATCAGCTTAACCCTTCTTTAAAAAAACGAGGCACCCGAGAAGAAATCAAAGGAAATACCTGATAGCATTCACAGTATTTCTTTGTACAGCCAGATTTTTTGCAATTACATCCTCTTTTATGTCTAGCTGAAGCCGGAGTCTTTCTGGATTCCTCCTGCGTTAAGACATACTAATGATACATGACTCTGCTTTAAAGATCACAAGGCAAATACTATATATAGTGATAGCCTTGGAATTCTCACCCCAATTTCCATCACAGATTCTGAGCTCCTGATCACTTTGGGAGCAAAAGCAAGGGGATTGCGAGATTCAATTTGCTTGCGAGCTGCAAGAACAATATCTTCATGAACAGGCTTGTTGAAGCATTCGTGACATGCACATGGCTCCACACAGTAGACACCAGCAGCAAAGCATTCACAGTAACTGCATTTCACAGTGCAATTATAATGATTAACATTCCCTAAAACATTCATTGTGAAAGTAATTAATACTTCTCAATTTTTCTATCATAAGCACAAAGGATATCTGAAATTGGAAACTTTAAAAACACTTAAACAAGTGCACATCCAACTCTCAACCTCCACGAGATATGATAAGATCAAAAGCTTAGATATTAAACCACATAACAATGTTCGAGCATTAAAGAAAGAGTGAAAGTAAACATAGTAACACTGTATTCTGTAAGTGCATCTTAATGCCACTGGATACCCTCCTTTTCCACCTTAACCCCAAAACTTAATTATTAACTAGGTACTCTGCGAGCTGTATCTTAACACCACTGGATACCTTCCCTCCCACCTCATAATAAGTACTCTGCGAGCTGTATCTTAACACCACTGGATACCTTCCCTCCCACCTCATAATAAGTAATATTTTAACTGAGTAGGTGACAAAACATAAAATGGCAAGAGAGAGCGAGGTCTAAATGATATTTTACTAAGAATCTATTTTAGAAAAGCTCAACAGTCAACAGCAAGTACTAGATGAACATATGATTGATGTTTCATGCAAGGAACAGATACAGAACTGAGAACTTACAGCTTCAAACACTTTGATTTTTTACAATTGCAACGCTTACAAGCCTCACCTTCTCCACCACTTTCCAATTTCTGCCTGTAAATGCAAGTCAATTTGTCAAATACCCGCACAAAAGGGCATTAACACAAGACATAGAAAAAGAAATTTCATGAAAAAGTCATGATACAAGTTAACCACACATGCCTCTTCTTTTTTGGACTATTGTGATCTAATGCTTCGTTCACCAAATCTTCTGATGCTTGACCAGCATCTTCAACAAGCGAGATATTCTCTCCAGCAGGGAGCATAACTATTTCAGATGAAATTGCAACTAAGGAATCTTCTGGTTGTTCTTGCCTATTTGAAGAATTTAGAGAAACAGCTGATGGGAACAGACTTATTGGTTGTCTGTCAGTATTTGATGCCTCATATTTTGTGACTTTGTGGTTTACTGATGTCGATGCAAGAGCATTTAAGTGCAAACCGATTCCAGACAGATTGCATCTTGGAGTATCATGTTTTGGCTTTATAGGAACAAGACATTTATCATTACACAAAATGTTATCATAAGAATGAGATAGCGTGGATAAGCCAACATTTGAAATATCAGTTAAGGGCTTCCTTCGAGATCCTGCCATCTCAAAAACCAGACAACGTCTTCTCAAACCACAATGCATATTTGAAGCGAGCTACACAGAAACAGACAAAAACACATGTTGATTGACAATTGTTTGGTTAATTTGCATTGAAATTGAGTTCAAAAATAGCCTACAGCATGTAAGCAGGCATGAAAAGTTAATATATTGTCATTAACAGAGAATTTAATAGAATAAACACATTGAATAAAAAAGAGATCAGATAATGCTATAGATAACTTCTGCAGTCCTGGACAAGGTTATAAAATCAAGATCCAGAAATACCATCTAAACAAAGAGTACTACCGCAAGTATCATACCAGCAACATTTATGCGCCAATGAATTGATAATGTTATTTCAGAATATATAATCTGTACTATTTGTTCCAGAACTTGAAAATCTAAGCCGGCAACATCAAACACATAGTTGAAAAGCGACAGCCAAACTTACCAACATGTATATAAGCCAATGTGCAGAACATGCTTCAGTGAGCATAAATTCTCTCTAATATCTAGCAAGATCAATATATACAAAGTCTTCTGACCATCTAAAATATATAAATCATAACACGTCTTTATACTGGTTTGGTGCTAAGGCAGAACTATCAAAACTTGTAAAGGTTGTCTGATGTGGACAAAATTGTAAATAAGCCTTCGCAAATTGACAAAAATAATAGGCCATAGATGCATTTTATGTTTATCAATGACATGAAGTTTCAAATGTAGGAAAGAGATCAACGAACTTTGCAATCAAGAAGCGAGTAATGTAGTGCAAGTTTTTAGAATTTTTTTAAGAACCTCTGCTCTCAGCTGCGGCTATTTTCCAAGGATAGCATGGTTTCAAACTTTAAGATCTAACAAAGGTAACAGATAGGCTTTGGCCTAGCGGCTATCTCCCTTCCCTTGATGGTTATAAAGATGTTTCCAGTTCAATACTCATTAGTCAGTACCAAAAAGTTGATGTTGGAATGAGTCATCACCAGGGGGAGGTTATATGCCCCCTAGAGAAGTTGTGCAGACTGCAGGTTTATGCAGCGGCTCAAAGCTCTGTTCACACAGTGGTGGTGGGAACTGGTTATGCAAAGGTGGCACCTTCTTAATTTAGAAAAAAATATAGAGAGAGAGTAGATCTAACGATGGTGGATAATAAATAGTTAGTTGTCAATCACGGAATTCCTGACCCTTTGACAACAAGTCATATACAAGAATAGAAGTTTACGAAAAAGTTAAATGAAATACATATGGATCGAAAAAAGAAGATGCTTAGGAGTCTAAACATAAGCACATATACAGATTTTGATAACATAAACATCAACAGTAATAAATAAATTGTACGACGGAAGTAAATGTACTTCAAATTGTACCTCCGCATCTACAATCTCATTTGTGTCCCCTGCCTCACAGTTACTCAAGGAAACAAGGAGGTCATGATTCTCAGCTATTTCATTTGTATTACTCTCTTTATGTTGAAAAGTCAAATCATCTGTTTCAGATAGTTGACAAGGATCAGCTGCCTGAGTAGCTATACTTTTGTGCAGACCATCAAACAGAGAAGTGCAGAAACTCGTCCCAGGTTCAAGTGATTTCTGACTGGAATTGTTTAAAGACTTTGAACCAATTGGGTATTCGAATACTGATAAGTTGCCTTCATCAGAAAGTATATTCTCCCAATCACAACCAAAAACTTCTTCCTCTTCATCAATATGGTTCACTCCCTCTACATCAATTTCACTTCCAATTTGACAAATTCCGGAATCAATATGCACAGATGGACCCAGTGCGCTAGACGATCCAATCAATTCTGGTAAACATTCACTTTCCATCACAGAGCACACAGCTAAGTCAGAATCAGGGTTAACAGATTCATAGTTTAAGGTTCTTGAAAGCTCTTTGGGAAGATAAGGTTGCTCAGCAGCAGCACTCACAAGACCGAAATTTTGCAGCTCATTGGAATCATCAGCAATGCCTATGACTTTGTGCTGTTCACCTAATTTGTTTACATTCTCCGAAGAGAACTCAAGTTTTGATGGCTCGGGTAACTGATGCCTGAAATTACAACATTTGTTAACAAAAACTTATGTTGAACATATGCAAAGGAACGGTACCGAAACAAAAAAGAGAGCAAATTAGTAAGTACCTTCTTAGGAATTTAGAGTCCTTGATGGTACTAACATGGGGTGAAGTGAAAACTGAGGGAAGAGATGCAATATTTATTGAGTTAAATGTCTGAGTAATGTGTACAGACTTAACTGCCACGATAGGAGAAAGGCTGTTGAGATAGTTGAAGACAGGAGATTCCTGCATGTTCAACAAAATCCAAGACGAAGCAAATGTCAAGGCATGCATTTCTTCACATAAATTTCATACACAAATCTGGATACACGAATGTAGGAATTTAACACAGAAAGCAGGAACTTTAGCCTCTATAGTACAGATAAGCAGCTTTTCCTTAAATAATATTTTTGCAGTGTACACGGGACCTTCCCAAGACTATTATGTAAACTAAATGCATGCCTTGGGCAGAAATAGACAATGTTCGATTTACAAGAAATGCACAAACTCTAAGAACCCATGTACATACTTTAACTGATTAAATGAATCACCGTCAGTCATCAGAACATGTGATCTAATTTGGTCTAAGAATGAACCAGGTTGCAGTTGCAAATAGTTTATATAGACCACCTTTTTCAGACTACCATTTACCATATAAAGCAAAAAGATCACATTCAACAGCTAGGGAAGAATAGAGGAGGTTAAGAGGCAATAGTAAACATAAACTAGAACTCAAGAAGTGATAGTAAACATACAGTATATAACCGCTCTGTAACAAGAGTTTGTACAGTAACATTTCAATGAAAGTTACAAGAAACTTATTTCCAAATACCAATTATACAACCACTGTACCACAACTCTATACACGAGATGAAAAAGAGAGAGAGAAAAGACAACGAGACTTCCCCACGAAAGTATATATGTGTATTAATCTAAAAATCCCGGTAAGTTACATATTGGTAATCCATTCAGAGGCATTTGATAAAGTTCCCCTCATAAACAACAGAGGCATTGAATAAATTAAAATACTCACACAATCATTAATTATCAAGATAAAAGGGGTATCATCTAAGCTATGACATTACGTATAATCAGAAAAACATCAATCATCGCAGTAATATTAATTTTCATATCTTCCAAGTAAGTACCTAATAAACAAACCCTAACACACATTTAGGTCATAACTTGCTTAGCTAAACCCCACAAAACACACACACACACCCACAAGAACTGAAATTCTCAACAAATCATCACATACCCATTACTTAAAACACTAAAAACAACAAAATTAAAAAGTTAAATTAACACCCCACAAGTCAAATCTCTAGAATTGATACCCACCCACCTGAATTTTAGAGAGTGGAGTGTTGATTTGTTTCCGCTGTGGAGTATCCATAGCAACATCTCCTTTTGCATCAACACCTTCACTTTCTCTCTCTAAACTCACTCCATCACCACCCATTTTCTCTCTCTACAAATAAAAACGACAGATTTTTTTTAAGAAAAGGGCAAGGCGGGAGAATGAGGAAACAAATGTCAACATACCAATATGGGGCCTACCTTGAAAAAACAGTGATTAACAGCTGTGGATTAAGGTTGTTTTTTTATACTGTATTAATACTGTACAAAACAAAAAAAAAACTTAAGATTTGTTTGAACGGGATTTTGTTGCTATTTTTCATATACTTTCTCCCAAAACTTTGTGATGTAATCAATTTTCATCTTCATTTTTTGTTCATATTTCATTATATATTACTCTCTTTGTCCCCTTTTAATTGTCTCTCAGGAAAAAAAATGTGATCTCTAATTATTTGTCTTTATCTCTTTTCAAAACAATTTTACAAAGATTTTTCCAAATAATATATTTGTATTACTATTTCCGATATTTGACTAATTGAAATATGTAAATAATTCATTTAATTCAATAAGGATAGTCATGTAAACAAGTTATGTAATTAATATTTTTTTTAATGTGTATTTTTTTATAAGAGACACCTAAAAGGGGACGGAGGGAGTATCTTTTAAAGAAAACTCCTTTAATTATAATTTAATCATTAAATATCTAAAATAACACTATTCACAATAAAACTTCTGTCATAAAATAACGTGACTTGAAGTCACATTTGTAAAATTGTCATGTCAATTTATATGATGATGCAAGCTTAAATCTCGTGCGATATACGGAACACTTTTTAAATATTTAAAATATATTTATTATAATTTAATATATTATAATTCTTTTAATATAATTACATCTTATAATATTAAATATAGAAATATTATTTTATTATTAACTACATTTATTAATTACTTGCATAGTTGTTTTAATATATATTGCATATTTATAAAAATATTAAAATATTAATATAACAAAATATTTTTAGTTGTATATATATTTTTTATTATATATTATATAAAAACAATATTTATATAATAATTGTTTGCTTATAATTTACTTTAGAATATGTACATATTTATGAAAATATTATAATATTATTATTAATGTTTTTATTATTTTCATTTGTATTGAATATATAAAACTAAATGAATTATAATTTAAATTATAAAATTTACAATAATTTTATAGTATAATATAAAGGTTATTTGATGCAGGGTTTTAATTTTATGTGTTTTAGTTTCACATAACTACTCTTCTAGCCACATCAACCATGCGACCACAACACCACATTAACCTAGGTATATAGGTCCCGCGAACCCATATAAGTCACTTATAAGTCTCGAAAAATACATTCATTTTTCAATTTATAAGTTACTTATAAGACAAGTCAAACGAGCTGATAATTGGACTTGTGTTATTTGTTTTTTAATTATTTTAAAAAAAACGTAAGTTTAACTTGTATTTTTTATGATACCCAGACAATGAACTATTATAAAAGCAGTTGAATATAAAAATCCAAACAATCGACTGTAGAACACAAGTATGTAAAAGATGAACTATTTGTATTAACTTTGACAAACTTAATACAAAACTCTGTCAAGAAACCAAATGTTCTTAAGAGTTGCTAAGTTATGATAATAATATGACTTTAACGATACATCGTTGTAAACATAATCATGTGTTTATATAGTACACAACTACCTATCTAATTACAACAAAAATAATGATCAATAAATACAAAGATACGATGTTCATCATTATCCTCCTAAAAGATAGCTTCCATAAAGGCAATAAACTTTCACTCGAACAATTCCTTCTTTATCTCAAATCATCTCCTGATTTGTCGAACCGAACTTTGACCAATATAGATTATGTCGGTTAACAAACTCTAATTAAGTAAACTCTGATGACGTTAGATAAACTCTGTCTGATAAACCCTGACATCTTCGGTTCTTCGTATCTAACATTTTATAAAAATTAAAATATTTAGTAAAAATACGACATAAAATTGCGTTTTTAAAAAATACAAGATAAATTATGTTTTTTAATAATAAAAAGAGACATTTTTATAATTATGATTTATTTTAGATCATCTTCTCTCAAATTATGATACAAAGGATCATTTCCTACTGTTTTTTTTCATAACAAGCTTTTTTAGAAAAATAACATTTTTTTATAATGAATAAAAAAAGTTCTAAGTTATATATATACGAGATAAACGGACAATAAGCTATGCACAATACCTCGTTGAATTGTAAATCTTATTCGTCGAAATACATATTCAATCAAAATATCAATTCATTTTTATTCATGATTTTTTGATTCCCGAAAAAACTCAATAGCGTCAAAAACTAAGAATTCGAATGTGTCAAAAACAAATGATATAAAATTGTGTTTATTATCTATCGTATTTATTAACGTCAGTCTCATTTAAATTATAAAAATACACATACATATCACGTCATTAACATCGTGCGACTTACGATTTGACACAAATTAGATTAAAAATCGACAACTATTATTATTGAACTGTTCATTTACGATACATCCACATTATATTAGACTGACAGCTAGCATAACATATGAGAGATAATATATATATATGTATGTATGTATATATTACTTTATATTGACATGATATGAATAAAATTAGATATAAAAAATATATTCTAATTGCAATCACTCTAAATTATCATGAAAGGAATCAACATTGAAGGCATCTGTTAAGTCAAAGAAAGAGCAATAAATACGGTGTGAACATGTACATAAGAAGAACCATTGGTTTTTAATTTAACGGAAAATTTAAAATTTTAACCCATTTTATTGAATCGTAGGTAGTTTGTTTCGACATGATGTATATATGAATAAAGGAATATCGAATTAAAATTAGAAATCGAATTAAGGTGGTATATAAATGAGTATCATTTTCAATATCATGTATTTAGTTGAGTGGTAAAATAAATTTGTTAATTTAATATTTTATAATGAATAAAAAAAATATAAATAGTTAATATGAAAAATAAATTATTTTTCTTTATCACATATTCAAATCATTATAAATTTTTTATTTTAAAAATTAATATATAATTTATAAATAAAAATAATAAATTTTGATTTGATTCTTCATACTTAAAACTCGTACTCACTCACTTAAGATATTAAATACTTATATCTTATGAATTTGAAATATAGATTTTAATATTTGAAATTTTCAACCAAACAACATATATAAGTTTAAAATGTAAAAAACCTATAGTTTATATTATACATCATATATAGGTTTAAAATGTAAAAAAACCTATAGTTTATATTATACATCAGGGACCAAACGACTTTTTAGAGTATCTTTAAGTGGCTTTGTATATTGATTCTTAAGTTAAAAAATAAAGAGTCATGATCAAAATAAAATTCCAATAAATTCTCAGAGACTCTTTACAAATTTAAAAGCCTCTATTTTAAGAGTTTACACATTGTTCTTAACTAATTTTTATTAATAAAAAATCCATCTTCCAAACCATTCATTACATTATTTTTTTAATTTCATTTTTCATCTCTTTTTACCACAGTGGAGTCCAAATATAAATAAAAAGTAAAATAAAAAAGAGATATAAAAAAATATTGTTGGTGTCGACACTTTTAATATTACTAATTTACTAGAAGCGTAATTATTTATATTGTATTTAGGAGTTAATTAAGATTGTTGAAAATACTATTGGTGTTTAAAGCCATATAAATGGTTTAAATAAGAGATTTGAGTATAATAAATGATCACTTTAATAAAAAAAATTCATAAAGAATATCATCTAGTAGTCAAATTTTATTTAAAAAATTATATAAAAACTATTTTTCAATTAAAAACCTAAAAGTATAATTATATTTTGACTTTTGAGCCGTACACCCATGATCTCCAAGATTTCGTTTCTATAGAAATCTACCCACCCGATTAATTTTTATATCATTTACACATCACAAAGGAAAAAAAAACTCTATATTACCATTCTCACAATAAGGGCAAAAGCGTCATTTTGAAAGTCCAGGTGATTTGGCAACGAAGGACAGCACGGAATAGTACATTAGTTCATTCCATCTGTCTGTTGGATGTTGTTGTCTATGTATACACACACAAACACCTTACAGTACATATATATTTTTATTTTACGCAAACCCCCGCGCTTTTCTCTCTCCCCCCCACAATTACACACACACACACATGTATGTATCTGTCATCTTCCTTCTTTAATTCAGATTCTCACTTTTTCTTTATATCCCTGCCATTAATTTTATTTTCTATATCTATCTATTTTCTTTGGCCAATCTCCCCCCCCCTTTCACTCTTGTTTATATATATACATATATGTATCTCATTTCTCTGCCCTCTTTCTCTCTTTGGTGTTTTCTACTTATGGGTAAGTAGTTATGTGTGTGTGTGTGTGTGATCAGGGGGTTTGTGATTTTTAGATTAGGTCTATTTTGGTGCATTAATTTGTGGCGGGGTTTAAGTATTTGGGTTATTTTTCGGAGGGTTTACTTTGAAAAGATTGAATTTGTTTATATATATGATGTCAAACAAGAAAATGGTTGGGGGTGAGGATGTTAGGTTTTGAAGCATCTAAAAAGGCCTTTTTTTTAATTTTCAAGAAATGGGTTTCAACTTTAGTTCTTTATTTGTAAATTTGATTCTCCTAGAAATAGTAAATTGACTAATTCCTGTAAAAAGATGATTAATTAATTTATTTCAATGATATATGTAGTATAGAGGGTTGGTTTATTTAGGTGTCATTGGATTAGTTGTCTCTTTCTATTGTTTTCTCAATTGATTGATGTTTGACTAGATGTACCTTAATTTGGCAGGGCTATTCTAAATCGGAACAAGGGTGGTGTGTTTGTTTGCTTTCATATATTCAAGCATTTGACTTGTTTGATTTGATATAAAGCTGAATTGAAGCATTTTAGAAATATAAGTGTTTGATGTTCGTATGCCATAGAATTTTTAAAACTGCAAGTTCTTGAGAGTCTGTTGGGGGGAATTGAGTTTGTTTGTCATCAGGAATGGATTCAAATACTAGTGATGAGATAAGGGAGGTTGAGAAAGATGACAAGTTGGAAATTCAAGAGGGTGGTTCAAAGGTGAATGATACAGGTAGTTCAACCCCAAAAAATCTCACGGGGAAGAGCCCCGGGAGTCTTAGTAGCAAGGATATGATTTTTAGGGCTGATAAGATTGATCTCAAAAGCTTGGATGTTCAGCTTGAAAAGCACTTAAGCCGCGTTTGGTCTAGAAATACTGATCCTCAAAAACCTAAGGAGGTTTGGGAGATTGATTTATCTAAGTTGGAGATAAAATATCTTGTAGCTCGGGGAACATATGGTACAATATATCGTGGTACTTATGATAACCAAGATGTTGCAGGCACGTATCACCCTCTTCTCTTTACTTGGGAAAAAAGCTTGCATATTTTCTTTCTAATTATCAAATATTGTAAAATGAAAATATATTTGGGCATTTTTCAATATATTTGGGCATTTTTCAAGTTTTTTCTTTCCAGAATCTACGTTTTCTGTTACCTTAACTTTTTGTGTCTTGAATGTGTTCTTCTTAGGCCAAAAGCTTGATAATGTGGCTATTCACATGTAATAGGTTTCAACATAAACCATGAAGCTATTATCGTATAATATACATAATTTTTATAGAATCTTATAATGCTATTATAAGATTCTGTTATTAACACTCTGACTGGGTAGTCAGACTTTTGTAAATGAATACATGATAAATTGATAATCAATGCATCTGCTTTGTGCTTATACAGTTAGGAAGGCCACCAATAATGAAAAATGGCTCAAGTAGCGCAGACATCATTTGGATAAGACATGTTGAATATGATAATTAACAGGGTTTTTGTTTGTAATTAATTTCCTATACTTAGTGTTGACGGGTTCTTATTACATGTAATAATATTTAGGGTTGGGTTGTATGCCCAGACAGCCCAGGATATCAAACAAACATTCTAAGATCCAAGAGTCAAGGAAATAATCAATTACTGAAAAAAGTCTCAGTTACAAGGCCACATTTGATTGCCATACACTAATATCTTATATTCTCTCTTTTATGACATCTAAACATAGAATGTGATATGATAGGACAATGCAACAAACATCTGTATGAATATAAGTACACAGCTGGTGGGATCATGTATAATCAAAATAGTAGTTGATGGTAGATAATAAAGCATTAGACTTCTGTATTTTGCTTAGTGCAGGAATGCAATGCGATTTCAGAAATTTTAGCAACGAGTTGATTATCACTACACAGTTTAGTAGTTTAATATGCATTGTAAATTCTCCTCTTGAAAAATTCCAGTATTTTTCTTTCTTCTGATCAAAGCTAGTTATAGAACCCTAACTCTATGAATTTTATATTCTTAGACTCATTGTTCGTTCTAAATATTCTGCACTAAGTTGTGGTCTTCTGTGCTGTAGTAAAACTGTTAGATTGGGGGGAGGAGGGCATGGCCACTACTGCAGAAACTGCTGCTTTGAGAGCATCATTCCGACAAGAGGTTGCTGTTTGGCACCAGCTTGACCATCCAAATGTGACAAAAGTATAATCCTGATTCCTCAGCTTCTCCAATAGAATTTTAAAAAAAAAATTGAATTCGACGGAAATTTCAATTTGTTTTGCAAAGTTACTCTCCTCATGTTAAATTATGACTCACTTGCAGTTTACACCGTCCATTTATTACTGGCTTACTGCAAATCGTATTGCTTTTTTCCTTTTCCTTTTCGCTTTCTGGTATAACATCTTTACTGAAGTACACTATATTTATGCTTTGCAGTTTATTGGTGCTTCAATGGGAACTTCGGATCTTAAGATTCCATCCAAAACCTCTTCATCTTCAAGTGATGGTTTAGCTAACCTTCCTGCGAGGGCATGTTGTGTTGTCGTGGAATTCGTTCCCGGAGGAACACTGAAAAGCTTACTATTCAAAAACAGAAAGAAGAAACTTGCATTTAAAATCGTGGTCCAGCTTGCATTGGATCTAGCCAGAGGGTGGACTTCTGTTTAACATGTTCATCTGAAACATTATCGGTATCATGGTATATTCGACAGTATTCATTATTTGTCTTCATTTTGCAGATTGAGCTATTTACATTCAAAGAAGATAGTTCATCGAGATGTTAAGGCTGAAAACATGTTACTAGATCATCAGAGAAATCTGAAAATTGCTGATTTTGGTGTTGCTCGAGTTGAAGCTCAGAATCCAAAGGACATGACTGGTGAAACTGGGACCCTTGGCTACATGGCACCAGAGGTGACGACTAACAAGGACAACTTTTTAAAGTTATTTTGTAATTCAGAAGTATGATGCCATCCAGGCAAACTTTCTGCAGATGACATATATATTGTGTGACAATCTTTGTATTATGTCCATCACTATGTAGCCAAAAAACATTTCCCCAGTGCATGACAACGTCATTGTGCTCTGTTATCTTCTTCTATTGTTACTACACTAATTTCTTTTTGAGTTGAGAGCTGAGAACATCTTTTTAACCTAAACCTAATTAGTTGTTATCTTCCACATTTTGCATTAAAAAAAACCTAACACACACACACATGAACTGAACAAAAGGTTGTTCCCATTTCAGAGCCTCTAAGGAGTTAGCTTAAGTTTGTTGGCTCAGATTGTTTGATGAGAAGGGAGAAATGAAAAGGGAAAGAAAAATGTCCAAATAGTAGAGGGAATCACACCTTGTTCCTTGTATCAGTTATTTAAATGCTTAAAGCATGATTCTGTTCAATGGGCCAGGAAGGGTAGATGATTTAGGAATACTTCATCCGTCCTATGTAGAGCAATATTATTATGTTTTTCTCTTTGTTCTTGAATACAAACAGATCTGCACATGTTAGCCTATATTATCCAGTAACCTATTTTTTTTTGTTTTCACAAGTTTCTTATGTACTACAAATTAATGATGTGTTTTTTTTATAGGTTCTTGATGGCAAGCCGTATAATAGAAAATGTGATGTCTACAGCTTTGGCGTATGCTTGTGGGAAATTTATTGCTGTGATCTTCCTTACATAAATCTGAGCTTTGCTGAAATTTCATCTGCAGTTGTCCGACAGGTCAGTCTTGCTGATAATCTTATTTTACCATCCAACACGGTTAATATTGTGGACTCTGGTGGATGACTGAATGATGTCTCGGAAACAACTCAGAAGTAATTATGTCATATTATTTTATTATTATTTCCTCTGGTAATCAGGTATTTGACAGTTGGGCACATTTATTGCTTAAAATGTGTCCCATATTGCATTGGTTATGAGGAAATTCAAAGAATGTCCTGACCGCACAAAAAAAAAGGATTACACAGGAGATATTCGAGTAAAGGCATTTTTGTTTCAAATATATATAATTTCAAACTTGAGGTAGAATCAAAATTTGAACCTACCCAGATAAATCATTCTTTTACCTTAAGGGCCATTTTGGCATCGAGTCAGATACAAGACCTTGTTGAACCTTATAATAAGTTCACCAAATACAGAAAATAAAATAATTGACTTGGTCTCTGAAGCAAGCATTCCTATGGTTCTGCACCTGCACCGCAGACTAGATGTTATATGCCTAAAGATAAATATGACATGACCATCTTTTATATGTATAAGAACTTCTCTCATATATGTTAACTGTTACAATACGACAAGTAACTTTTTTCTAAAATTGGGGGAGGTTGTCAGGATGTTGTTGAATGAGGTTGTGAGGCAAAGAAAAGGTGAGGAAAGAGTAACAGAAAATCAGAACATTTGTTTGATGAGAAATTTTTAATAATCATCTTTCACCCTATATATTAGAGACTGGTTCTGCATCTTTATTTTATGGTCAAAGTGATATTCTGCAAAGAGAGAAGGACCGTGTTCTTAATGAAAGTTTGTATTAACATTGCTAAACTATTGTTTCCAGCATCTGCGGCCAGAAATTCCTAGATGCTGCCCAAGTTCTTTCGCAAGCATCATGAAAAAATGTTGGGACGGAAATCCCGAGAAACGCCCTGAAATGGACGAGGCCGTGAGGTTGTTAGAAGCAATTGATACCAGCAAGGGAGGAGGAATGATTCCGGAAGACCAGGCTGGCGGCTGTTTCTGCTTTGCTCCAATGCGTGGTCCTTAAAATTGATAATTTGTTCTCCGCCATTTCCAATACATACAAATGGAAGTATGTCTGTTCTCTTCTGATTGCTGGGAAATTTGATTCCTCGGAGAATTATTCAATGTTGCTTACATTACATATGGTCTAAACTAGTTTTTTTTACTGAGGTTTATGGATGAATATTAGGAGAGAAGAAAAGAGGTTCATGGATTTATAATTCTGGTACTGATGCTCCTTGTACTTTGTAATGCACCCAATTTTGGGGTTACAACTTGCAAGTTGTTCGTACGCGCACGAGCACTAGACAAGGGTGTTTGGCTTACATTTTTTTATATATAAAAAAATAAGCACTTGTTTCTTCAAAACAGGTCAAAATATAAGGAATCGAAAAGTTATTTTATTCTAATGAAACCTATATTCATTACCTAAATTTTAAATATAATATTTTAGATATATTCTTTACTCATGTTTTAATAAATGACATGGTTGGTTATAATAGCTATATTGATGACGTGACAATATAGGGGAGCAAAATTGGTTTCGTAAATACGAGGATTGATTTTCTTTCATTTAGGTAAGGATTCTTGTCATTGTTGGAGTGTGTGTTTTTTAAATTGTTCCTGTAATAATAATATAACTGAGGGCTCTCGTGCAGAGCTGGGAGTGTCTCCATTTCGAATTTTTGAAAATACTGTAATAAATACTCACTCGCAATCTGCACAATTTCTCTTAATATTTTTTGATTTTCTTATAAATAGAGGAAAATACTCGTTGTCAAAAAAAAAGAAAAAGGAAAAAGGAAAACACTCATATTACAGAGTTTTGGTCCATGTGAGAGCTCTTTTTTCACTTCACATGCAAGTAATTTGAAGTAAGTATTATAGAACAAATATTATTATTTTACCATAGACCATGCTGAGTGCAATATTATTAACTGTTATGCCATATCAATACTATATTATATTATTATAATCAAAATATTAAAAAATTTGGTTGATCGGTCGGATTGAGTCATGGATCAAATTCTTCACTAATCTATTTATCATTATTTCTTAAATGTATTTGTAAAACAAAATACCACTCATTATCCTAATTCAAATACATATTACTTCTTTTGGACTCATTCTGTTGGGCTAATTATTTTTTTACTACATCGTGTTTGAATTAAACAACTCTTTTATAACAATTTTATTATCCATCTGAGATCATATAACCGAAAGATTATTATAGGCGAAATATTAAAAAATTTGGTTGGTCGGTCGGTCGGTACGTATATGTGGATGATTTGAATCTTGTTGGTACTTCTGGGGATATTATTAACACTGCTAATGAGTTTGAAATGAAGGATCTTGGAAAGACAAAATTTTGTTTAGGTATACAAGTGGAGCACTTATCTTCAGAAATATTTGTTTATCAGTCCACTTACACAGAAAAGATTCTTGATCGATTCTACATAGACAAGTCTGATCCACTAACCACATCAATGGTTGTCCGGTCACTTGAAGTTGAAATAGATCTATTCCGTCCTACAAAACCAGATGAAGATATTCTTGAACCTGAATTTCCATATCTCGGTGCTATTGGGGCTCTCATGTATCTTGCAAACAACACTCGACCTGATATTGCATTTGCTGTAAATCTACTGACGAGGTTCAGCTCTAATCCAACTAAAAGGCATTGAGATGAAGTCAAACATATATTGAGATATCTTCATGGGACAATTGATCTTGAGTTATTCTTTCCAAACAATACAAAATCACAACTAATTAGATATGCATATGCTAGATACATGTCAGATCTTCATTTTGGACAATCACAAACAAGTTATTTATTTACATATTGTGGAACTGCTATTTCTTATAAATCTATAAAGCAGACTATGGCGGCAACTTCACCAAATCATGCAGAGTTATTTGTAATCCACGAAACAAGTAGGGAATATATCTGGTTACGATCTGACATTCAACATATCCGATAATCATGTAGATTATCAAACATCAAGGACAGTCCTACAGTTATGCTTGAAGATAATTCAGCCTGCATTAAATAACTCAAAAAAGGATACATCAAAGGAGATCGAAAAAAGCACATCTTGCCAAAATTCTTCTATAGTCATGAGCTCTAACAAAATGGTGACATTGATATACAATAAATTCGATCAAGTTAAAATCTGACAGATTTATTTATAAAGTCACTCACTACCCATATCAATTTTTGAAAAATTGCGAAATAATATTGGCATACGGAGATTAAAGAACTTATTACATCAAGATGTCAAAATGTGAGATGTTTTATTCAGGGGGAACTGTACTCTTTTTTCTTTGTCAATATTTTTATCCCACTGGATTTTTCCTTGCAAGGTTTTAACGAGACAATCAATTTTTGTCATAACTCACATTTGACAATCAAGGAAGAGTGTTATGATATTATTACAAAGGATGATTGTCAAAAGTAAATTTACAAGATTCTGGATGGCATTGATCACCACACGCGAATGATGACACAAGTCATAAGTTTAGATTGTAAACAACTAAGTACAGTTTAATGTAATAAATTTAGTACATGTATTATACTCCTCATACACATGTGCTACGCGGTTTGTAGTACTATGTATATGGGTCATTAGTTAAAATGAAGAGACACAATGAAAAGAAGACTACAAGCTTGATTTCTCCCTTGGTCTTATTTTATATATGGAGTATTATTATTATTCTTTAGTTTGATTTATAAAAAATCTAATAAAGATATATGTAGTTCCTTCAAGATTCAACATACCGAATTGTTTGTGGGCTTGAGGGGCTAATAATAATGTCTGTTAATACTTAATGATAATCCAATCTGATTTGTATCTATATTTTTCTAATATATAAAGTATTTTAATGCCTTAAAACAAATACAAGTCGGTTTCCTAAACCGAGTAGAATTCTCAATGTAAATGTAAAATTTCTAGATGTCTTTTTTGTCCAGTTTCTGGGCTGATCCAGTTAATTTCTGTTTGTTGGACCACTTTTAAATTAAAGAGAATTCCATAAGTTTCGCGCGGGCTGTAAAATCATTCAATTCTGACTTGTGGAACTCAATACAGGGCCTAAACAGTGTAAACAGTGCGTGCAACCCAATAAATACGTTTTTTTCTTCTAATTTGAGTCCAAAATAGCTCTATAAGTCCATATTCTTTCAAGTTCAGGACTTTCATCTTTTCTACAATAAAATATTAAAATATATTAAATAAATATCCAATTTATGTAAAATACAATAAATATAAGGATAAAAATCATATAAAATATATATAAAAATATATTCTATCATGGGCTAAGGGCCTAAGAGTAGTGTGGTAAGAAGTTTTGTACGAGGGTACAACAAATTTAAATAAATTTATTAATATTAATTAAAAAAATATTATATATAATAAAAGATTTTTTTTTAAATTTCATATAAAAACATATATATTAATATTAAATTAATATATGTATATATATAAATTAATAAGTACAGAGTATAAATCTAGTAATAATAATACTCCATCCGTTCCTATTGACTCATTTTTTATTCTAATTTAAAAATAATATATAATTAGAAAAAGGTAAAATTTTATATTATTAAAAATTATATATAATCTGTTTTAAAATATATATTTTTTATTTTATAAAATTATAAAAGAGAAATTTTTAATTAATTTTCAGTTTAAAAATTAGTTAATTTAACTTTTAAAAAGTTTAAATGAACTTGTGTATAGGGACATGGGTTAATACAGGTAAATAATTAGTTTTTATCATGGATCTGCATATTTACATTTAGTCCCTATACAATTTATTTTTTAATTATAAGTATATATATATTTTAATTATTAGGGGGCACGTGACCCTTAATCTCTGAGTGCATCCGCCTCTCATCAGCCCTGTGTTGATGCATTGTGAAATTGAGTACTAGAATATGCCAGCTTCAATCTACTAATAATTGTTACTAGTACTTTGTTAGCATGGGAGTACACTTCAAACTAATTTGAATCGATTAACATGTAATAGAGGTCTAGAGCCACAGTTTAATTAAGGCTTTAATTAATGATATATGTCGTGAAGTGAGCAACAAAATGAAACTTTGAATCATATTCAAAGGTTATTATTATTATTAGTAGTAGTAGTACTATGTTTATGGCTCATGCAAGGCCCGGTTCCCTTTTTAATACTAATTTATAATAATTTTATAGTCAAAAATTTATATTTTTAATCTTTTAAATTCAATTTTAATATATTTCCTTAAGATAATACTAACTTAATTATTCATATTAATTGATAATCGAACATTAATTATTTTATTAATAAATAATATTAAGTTAATTCTTGTACTCATGGGAAATTGAACCTTAATCAATTAATTAAATAACTAATAATACTTAAGAAATTTGCACTTATTCCCCTGACGACCAAGACACATTAACTCACTTATTTCAATTATATATAGAATATAATTTAAATAAAAACTTTCACGTCAATAAGTTATATCAAAATACAATCTCGTAAAAGTGGAGTTCTTTCATTTAAAAAACTTTATCATCTAACCAAGACATATAGATGTCTCTGGAAATGTAGACAATAAAAATTTGATGTCTGAGAATAGAAACACCTGCAATAAAAATTCAAAAAAGTAATTAATAGCGCATTTGAGAAAATGAAAAAACCATGATCACAAAATATATAATATAATATTATTTGAATAATAATATAATAAAATTAAAATAAAATCTAACCAAAGGGGATTTCTTTGGTTGGATACCTAAAATTAACATATGATAATATAATATTTTAGGCCAATTTATAAATTAAAAATTCATCATCCAACAATAATACAAAATTATTAATGTAAAATATAGCTTAAAAAGTAAATAAAGGAATAAAAGCCATATATTGAGTAATAATATTCCAAAAATCATTCAAAATACTGCTAAAATTACACTAGTATATTTAAAGAGATACCTACATGAGTAAATAATAATAATAATAATAACAACAACAATAATAAAATATTAAAATAATTGAAAGTGTTAACTACCAAAATTAATACAAATTATAAAACATAACTTATACTCGTTAAAAGTATTAAAAATATTAACATATTGATAAAAAAAATTAAATCAAGACTAAACAGTAGCTAGTAAATTTAAACACTATAACATGTAATCACTATTATTAACTCATTTAATGAATTAATGCTGATAAACCTCCTTAAATGGTATGTATTAACAATTATAAATGGTACAATATTATCTCTTAAAGGCTATACAACTTCACACATGACATCAATTATAACCCAAAATTACCTCACAAGAGCCATCATATATGGCCTCCATTGAATAATTCTATTTATAGTACAAAAATTAATTAAAATTTAACTATTGTTTGAATTGAAAAAATAAAAAAATAGATACTTAAAAGATTATTTTATACCAAAAATTAAAATATTAGTATCTTAACAACAAGAAGTATGAACATGATTTATCCATACAAATATATATATATATATATATATATATATATAAAAGATATATGCAACAGTATCGTAAAATCAACTCAATTATAACAAACAAAAATCACACCAACACTCAAATTAACTAATTATCAGAAATTTTAAAATATGGAAACAAAATCTGATCCTTACAAACTAATCAAGTAAGAAATCAAAAAATAAAAATAAATTATAATAACACGACACACAACTATATCACAAATGTATTATCAATAAAATACATGTTCAAATAGATATAAATCGGTAAATCAACAACGACAAGAAAAAATGCATAAATATAACAAAGTGTAAGTAATATAAAAAACAAATCAAAATAATTCAAACTCGTAAATATGTTACAGATCATATTTTAATCGATAAAAATTAAATAAATAAGGGTAAATTAATGGTCATACATACATGTGAATATAGAAAGAAAAACAAAAAAAATCATTATTGTTATCGAATGATGCCATAGAAAACTTAGATTTATAAGCTATCTCTTTTTTTTTTTTTATGTAAAGAGAAAAATTCATTAAAATATTGAAATACAGCCGTGACAAATTCCCGAACTGTTTAAGTACAACCTGATTGTGAAACAAAAAAAGAGCTAAACAAATGACCTTTTTGTTTTCAGATCCCTTAACACATAAAATATCCAAATTCTTTAATTTAAAAAATATTACAATGATATCTCGAACAATCCAACTCCCAAAATATGAACAATTTTTTGTTGTGAAAGGTGAATTCGATACAAATCTCCCAAAATACCATATAAATAATTCTTAGAAAAACTACCGAAACTAAACATCAAAACATAATATACTAATATTCCAAAAAGATGGACTCCATAAAAAATTAGATCTCAATTTTATTAAAAAAATTGTTAAATA
The DNA here is from genome assembly GCA_028671895.1 of Oenanthe sinensis. Classification (NCBI taxonomy): domain Eukaryota; kingdom Viridiplantae; phylum Streptophyta; class Magnoliopsida; order Apiales; family Apiaceae; genus Oenanthe; species Oenanthe sinensis. The sequence continues at coordinate 8,042,569 of CM053814.1, read as the reverse complement.
GAATAGATGATGAATGAGGACTTAATCAGTCAACAAAAATGAATGTCCTGAAAGTGGGCTAGAACCCAAAATATGGAGCAAAGCAGCCTTTGTGATTCTTTTCAACCTAGGACTCCGATCCTTCATTTATAAACGATCTCTAATATGATACTCCGCTATTGGACTCCATAAATCTTAAAATCGGAGAAGATATGTGATGTTCATATTATATTTAATTGAAAGTGGAGTTGTATGTGTGATGTATGAAAAAGCAAGTGCGGGATTTGTGAGATTAAGGGTTGTAAAATGAGTACATATTTTTTAGATCTAAGATCTGGGTTTCGAAGACTGGGTGATGAGAAGAGAAGGGTGTGATGCACAAGTCAGTAGGGTGATAGAGATTTTTTCTTTTGTCTTTTCATGTGACTTGTTTTTTAACCTTTTTATTTCAAGGTTATTATAAACATAACAAAAGAACAAGAAAAGTTGGATGGGTTATCTAACTAACTAACTTTATTTCTGAGTTCATGTACGACAAAAATCAAGTTCAGTAGTCTGGTTGATTAAGCTGCATGTTCAATATGTCGATGTATATTATGGCACAACATGTCCATTGTTCCGGCCAACATTTCACATTCTGGAAAAGAGAACATGCATGTGTATAGCTCTACACAAATTTAGGAACTCCTACATCTTCAATTGACTTTGTAAGTACTTATATGTCTAATTTTCCACTTGTTTCAAACAGTATATAAATATCGTCTGTATTAGATCGATCAAGGATTTTTCAGTACAAAGAGAAAAAAAATGGCAAACGCTTTTCATACTTTATGTTTTCCCTGTATTCTTGCACTTGTTCTTGTTACAATAAGAGGCTTTAAAGCAGGCTTTGTTGAAGCACAGAAGGGGCATCTTCCACTAGAGGAAGGTAAACAGCTAGCGTTTAAGAATTAACTTTGGTAACAAACCTTTTGGTTACCAATCTTTCTTCTGCATGCGGAATATAAAATCTGTGATTGCTCCAACTTGAGGCTCAATTAATTGGCATATTCTGTTATAAAAATGTATCCCGAAGATTAACTAGTCAGTTGGTGCTTCAATATAAGTCTGCCACTCTGTTGTACGCAGTGAATGCACTTCGTGAAATAGCTGTTCAACTGGGCAAAAAGGACTGGAATTGTAGTGTGAATCCTTGTGGTCAAAACAATCTGAGCTCCTCAAGTTGTAACTCTGCAAAATCAGATAAAAGGTCGACGTATGCTAATTCTGTCATCTGCAATTGCTCCTACCCCGGTGACGACATTTGTCATGTCCAAAACATGTATGTATTTGACTTGTTAAGCATTCTGCACAATCATAGTTTAAATCTTATATAATCTTGTTTTATTTTAATAAAACAACCATGGCACACAAAGAAGTTGTGATTTCCTACTATCTATTGATCACAAAATTGAACAGCCCTATGTTAAACTCATTTGCAAGACCATATTAAAAGCATCCCTTTATTTGGGACAATAAGAAACTTCTTTTTCTTATAAATTAGGTCTCTCAAAGCTCAGGATCTTGATGGTATTCTTCCACCATCCTTGGCAAAGTTGCCTTTCATTAAACGGATGTACGAATTCTTGTGCTCATATATATTTGGTTCTTAAATATTTTAATTAGATTTTAGTGCTTCCAAACTTAATACTTGTTTTTGTAGTGATTTCACTCGCAACTACCTTCATGGCACAATACCCCGTGAATGAGCTTGAACGGAGTTGGAATCAATGTGAGTTGTTAATACTTTTTAGTTAACTGTACTAGTACTGTTTTAAATGTAAAATATAATTGGTGAATAGCTAGAATTAGCAGTGTGAAGATATAATATATCCCTGCAGGGCTGTCACCGTGAATCGCTTATCAGGACCAGTTCCGGATTACCTGGGAAATATTTCTACTCTTATAGATTTGTATGCTTCTCTCTCAAATAAACATACACCCCCCCAACAGCAAAAATGTATAATTGAATAATAATAATAATTTTAGGAGGCTTGACAACAACATATTTAACGGAAGTGTTCCCGCAGAGCTTGGAAAAATATTAAATTTGAAGATCCTGTCAGTCCTTTTTTTTTTTTTACAATTTCACTTTATATATATATATACACATACCTGTATATGTATATATGTATGTAAATGTTTATGTATAAAATTACTTACACTTGGACAGTTTTATAATTATTGTTGTTCATTGAAGCCATCTTGATGCTAACTATCTTAGCGGTCAATTGCCTTTGGAGCTTAATAACCTAATCAACTTGCAAGACATGTAAGTGTACGATGGCCGCTTGCTATTTTACATTCTGATACTTACAATTAAGCTAGTACTATATGTTTGGTCAATACACAGTCGACTCAGCAGCAACAATTTCACCGGAAAATTACCTAATTTTCAATTTTGGAAGCAACTTCAAAAATTGTAAGTTTGATTTTAATTTAACAGTTTGTATTTTCATAATTATTTTATTAGACTTTAGACTTTAGTGATAGTCAATATTGGAAAATTTCGAATAAAATGTAAATCCACTTGATATGTGTAATACCAGAGTTGTTCAAGCTAGTGGTTTCGAGGGACCTTTACCTTCTAGCATTTCTATCTTGAATTTAACTGATTTGTGAGTTACTACTTCCAGACTAATTTTTAATGTGTTAAGATATCCTTATACTTTCACTTAATTTAGATACTCTTGTTCTATGTAGATTATTTATCAATTTAAATGGAGGGTCATCAAAATTTCCTAAGCTACAAAGGATGACACAATTGAAGAATTTGTGAGTCCTATATATGTATATAGACGTGACACATATATGTATAATTGCACTTTCGTACTTCAATATAATATTTGGTACTATTTGATGTTTACGTACAGAATGCTGAGGAGCTGTAATATATATGGGGAAATACCTGAATATCTTTCAGAATTGACAACACTGCAGATGTTGTAATACTACTTCCATTCAGTTTGAACCTTTCTTTATATACATCAAGAATATTTATAACTGTCTGTGAGCCCTTGTTTTAAAGCATGCATATATCACTGTCTTATTCATTGCAGAGACCTAAGCTTTAACAATATGGAAGGAGAGATACACGCCGATCTTAGTGGCCTGGCATCTCTTAAGCTACTGTAAGAAATTAAATTTCACTAAAACGGGGAACATGCATTCTGATGATCTTTTATATTAGCAAAAAGGGATTGTCTTGTTAAGTTTTAGTTTCAAACAAACCCTTGGTTTAGATATTAGATAATAACATGTGATAGCCGTCATTTGCTATCGCCACCTTTCTTTGTGTGTGACAGCTGTTGTGCTGCCCTTGCTCTATATATGAATATGAAAGGAACATAACCAAACCAATTTTTTAGGTTCACATGAACATATCAAATGTACCAAGTAGAGTCCATATGAAAATTTTGAATGATATGACTGTATCTGTATTACTGCATGTTCTTATCCCCGTAAAGCAATTTTTTTTACCATGTTCATGTTTGTGTTTAAACTATTTTATTTAAATGTGTCCTACTTAATTAGGTATCTCACGAACAACTCTCTCACTGGAAAGATTCCGGAGTGGATTACATTCAGAAATTCCAAAGAGTATGCTTTCATATAAGTATATAACTCTATCAGTTCCTTATATTTAATGCACTAGTACTGCATATAATGTAGTAGCTGGTATCATGTTTATATATACATCCTGACAATGTTCTTGTATATGTAATATAAAGTGAAAAGTGAATCCTTTTAAGATTTTAACTTTATAGGGTTTCCTTAGCTTTAGTGTGGAAGATTCTGATTCAGAATCTACAAAAAAATGGTACTGTATATGTGTGTAAGCATGTAATACATGATGACCTGTGGCTAATTAATTAACTACAAGAATATATTGGTGTAGGCTTATATCAAGTATTAACATAGGCCTGCCATTTCTTATGAACTACTGCAAGTGTTGCAAAATTGATAGACTATAATTTACTGATGGGACTTTTTTTATCAGGTGATAGAATGCAAGTATAATATGATAGTAGTGCTTAATACAACAAGCTAGGTGTAAGTTCGGTTTTTCTAGTCAGATTTACTTCAAAATCAATAAGTTTGCAAACTGGAAAATAGGGTATATATTAAAACCATCCCAAATCAATTACTAGCTAGGGAAAAAGGGTGTACTATAACATTATTGAAATTCACAGAAAATTATTGTGAACTATAGATTGGAATGCTGGATAAATGCAATAAAGAAGCCAAAAGCCGTGCATGATGATTTGGATGGAATTTTATTAAAATGATATATATCCAAAAATATATATCGCGTACAAATTATTTTCCAAGAGCATAACTCATGGCTTCTTTATGCTAATGAGAGGAAGCGTAGTAGACTCGACATATATATATATGTTTAAGTGCTAAATTTTGACTATAGACCCTAATAATGATAATACAATGAGCACAAGTAAATTGGAGTGCATCATTTGGTTCCTCTTACAACAGATGGTAATGTTTTCATATCCATTGCATTATGTTTAATTATATTGTCACTATGAGATCTCTGCATTCTTTTCTTACATAAATCTCTACTGAATAACAGAACCTCTAATTTAAATCATATGGATCCTTGCATGCAGTCACATAGATCTGTCATACAATAACTTTTCTCTACAGCCAGACAGTTGCACAGAATCACTGTAAGCTGCAAAGTTCACATGCTATATTTCCTTTCACGTTCACATTCAAATCAAGTACCAAGTATTTAAGTTTTTCTTCTAAACAGAAACCTATTCAGAAGCAACGATAACAACTTGTAAGCTCTAAAACTGATTCATATTGTCTGTGAGACAATGAAATCTTAGTTTAGATTTTCATGATTTACTTACCTGCTTATGATTTATACCAGAGAACATAACAAGTGAGTCAAAAGATTTCCATGTTCAAAGGGTAAGCATGTCACTTAAGATTCACACTAATATTATGTTTTTAGCTTTTTTATTTCTTCTGATAGATTGCTAACCTTTTTCTTTTTCAACTCCCACCAATCTTTACATTTGTTTCTAAGACAAGTACCATGATATAAATTCAAACTAATTTTACATTTTTTTATGAAGCAGCATAATTGCATAACATGGTTTCTCATCTTTTTTTTTTCTTTCAAAAAACATAGATCAGATAATTATATTTCTCAGGAGTCTTTTTTCCAATTAGTACATTAGAGGCTCTGGATGAATTTAAGGCTGCCAAAAAGAAACAAAGGTAATGTAATATAAAGATTATTACATCTGAACAATATGCTGGTATTTTGTAGATCGTTATTCGCTGCATATTAATTGTGGGGGACAACAAGTTACAATTGGCAACAGAATTTTTGAAGCAGATGAAGATCTAATGGGTCAAGCAAAATCTGCTTATCTGAGAGAATACTGGGGAACTAGTAATACAGGATTCTTTTACAAGATGGATGAATCATCAGATGTCTATACAGCAAAAAATGTATGTATTCTTAGAATGATTGACTCTGACTTGTACACTAGAGCTCGTCTGTCTCCTTTGTCACTCACTTACTACAGCCGCTGTTTAGCAAATGGAAACTATACTGTGACTCTATACTTTGCAGAGATAACATTCAGAGATAATCGGTCTTATCAGAGTCTTGGAAGACGAATGTTTGACATTTATGTCCAGGTTCTCTATAACACTTTAAATAGTTATTTAGGATTTTTTGTGAAATAGTGTTATGCATTTACTAATCAGCTTGTTACAGGATGAACTGAAACTCAAGGATTATGATATTGAACATGAAGCACAAGGAGTTGACAAGGCAGTAAAAACTAAACTCAAGGCAGTTGTAAAGAAAAAACTTTACAAATTCGCTTTGTTTACACTGGGAAAGGGACAATAGCTGTACCTATTAGAGGAACATATGGCTCTTTAATATCAGCTATATCTATGGAATCTGGTAGGTTTAGTTAGCTTAGTATATGATAACACATTTTCCGTTTTCCAACATCTGAAAAAACTTATTAGCTCTGATATATCAAGGTAAGGTTACTTTGCTACTGAATATACAACAAAAAGTCTATCAACGCAAATGAACAGACTTCACAATATGTCATAATACTTTTTTTAATATATATTTTTGTTGTCCTGCAGATAATCCTCCGCAAGATTCAAGTCCTAATTGGAAACGAAACATTATCATGATTGTGGTAGTAGTTGTAGTTGTGGCTTTAGGGTTTTTGCTTCTTACTTTTTTCTGGTATTGGTCGGTGGAAGGGTTATCTAGGAAATCGAATATCGAGGGAAGAAGGTAATGTAGTTTAATATGCTTCATTTAATATTAACTTACAGGCCTAAGTTCTACATGTAATATAAATACAAATTGCATGAGTTAAGAACATAGGTAATATGTATTGCATGATATTAAACTTGGCCATGCAAAAGAAATTTCAATAAAAATAGAAAACTGGAAATCGAAGATAAGAAAATTGTAAATCAGTGAATCACATAAATCCAAAAGTAGAATTTCTTTTGCAAGATTCAATTGACATTTGGCAATGTGGTTTCCAGTGCTGAGAGGATTGGATCTGCAGACTGGAGTATTTAGCCTTCAACAAATTAAAGCCGCCACTGATAACTTTGCTGCTGCAAACAAGGTTGGAGAGGGTGGTTTTGGATCTGTTTACAAGGTGTATAGCAATAAACTTAACTTTTACCCACACACACTGTACATTTATACATTAAGATAAAATTGCCTTTTGCCTTCTTTCCTCTGGGATTCTGAGTTGATCAAATTGTTACTCCACTATATATGTTGTAGGGTATATTATTGGATGGTACTATAATTGCTGTCAAGCAACTTTCGGCAAAATCAAAACAAGGATCTCGTGAATTTGTGAACGAAGTAGGCATGATTTCTGGTTTATGCCATCCAAATTTAGTAAGATTGCATGGATGTTGTACTGAGCGTAAGCAATTATTGCTAGTGTATGAATTCATGGAGAATAACAGTCTTTCCCGGGCTCTGTTTGGTGAGTTAAAAATTTAGTATGGTACTATAGTGATGAGGGATCATTATTATCACACGTTATTTATCATAAGATAGTATATATCATTCCTTTCTGTCTTGTATATTTTTTAATATTCAGTTGCTCTATCATTAAGTAGTCTAGCAATGTCATCACTTGCAGGTCCAGGGGAGTTATATTTGGATCTGGACTGGCATACTGGACTAAAGATTTGCATTGGTATAACAAGAGGCCTTGTTTATCTTCACGAGGAATCCATGCTTAAAATAGTCCATAGAGACATCAAAGCCACTAACATTCTTCTGGACAAAGATCTTAACCCGAAAATCTCAGATTTTGGTCTGGTCAAGCTTGATGAAGAGGAAAACACTCATATTACAACTAGAGTTGCTGGAACTATGTGAGATCTCTTTTTCACTTCACATAAGAAATTTGAAGTTTATGAGTTCTATAGAACAGATGTTATTATTTTACCATGTTCTGAATTAGAATATAATATAATTTCGTTGTGACTACTCCACCTTAAGGTTTTATGGGAACTGATAATTTAACATAGTATCAAAGCTCAATGTTTGGAGTTGGAAACATCTCCTGATATTTAATTTTATTTCTCTGTGGGTACATTGCTCCAGAATATGCATTATGGGGTCATTTGACAGATAAAGCAGATGTGTACAGTTTTGGGGTGGTTGCACTTGAAATTGTTGCTGGGAAGAAAAACAGCAAATATAGTCCGGACGAAAACTACGCCTGTCTTCTTGATTGGGTAAGCTTAAATTAATGTCATGTATCTTCAATCACTTGTTTGTTAATCTGATCTTAGTTTGACTTGAAACATTTGTATATATTTTTCCTTCTCCAACCCCATTAATGTTAATCTTGTTTTTTAGGCTCATAACATACAAGAAAATGAGAAATTGATGGAGCTCGTTGATCCGAGGTTGGGTTCAAATTACAACAAAGAAGAGGCATTGAAAACAATTAAAGTAGCACTACTATGCACCAAGTCATCGCCAGCACTTAGGCCAACTATGTCTTCTGTAGTGAGAGCATGCTTCTAGGTGATGCATGTCTGCATTCAGAAGCTGAACCTTGATCCAGATATGCGGGAATGACTTTTTTCGAGTTGCAAGGTTTGAAAGTTAAGATGCTTAAATTGGAAGCACGAGTACTCATTCAGAAGCCTTTGGTAATGCAGCATCAGTTGATGACCTTCAGCAGCAAGAAAATGTCAAAAACTAAATAAAACCTGGCCAGTGGTTGGTATTCTCATGCTAGAGAAGTTATATGTAGTTATTAATTATCTGCTATGCCTTCTACGGGCTATATTCCTATATAATAGATTTAAACGAGCTGTTTTTTTAATATAAATGTAGAAAACTTGCATGATAGACACTTCAGCTGTAAAAGCTCTGAAATATGATCTTACCTACAGTTGCAAAATAAAGTTTAAGCTATATTAATGCCACTATGCTCGGAAAGAATGATAAATATACCGGATTTTTTTTATTATTATTAAGCAAAATACTCATATTCAAGAACATGACAAATTTTACCCATTTGATTACCCCAATAGAAAATGCGTATTCCATATCAGCACACTCATCTCCCTTTCTTCTTCTTTTCGACTTCTTTTCTGCATCTATACACAAGTAAATCTCAGCTATCCTAACTTAGTTGATTACAGGATTGACCGGCAAATCTGATTAATCTGATTCAGTAAGAAAAATTCCAATAAAAGGTGTGTATGTTAAGTTATTCAGTTATTATAGGACCATGTAGTTAGAATAATTCCTATTTATTAGGCGTTAGTTTCTTTCTTTTAAACGTTATTCATTATCTGTACCACTATGTTTAGTGGGGCTATTTTTCTGCATTCTGTTTTGTAATGGCAATATATAAGCCAAGTCTAGTTATTGAATAAAGTAAGTTATTCGTCCATTATTGTGCAAACATTTGGTTACATCTCTACAAATTGGTATCAGAGCCTCTCATTAAGGCCTGAAGAAAAGTGAGTATGAGTGAAGAAAAACATTTTATGCAACCTTCTGTTCCACGCTTTGATGGTCACTATGATCATTGGAGTTTACTAATGGAGAATCTCTTGCGATCAAAAGGATATTGGAATATCATTGAAACTGGTTATAAGAAACAAGGAAAGGATGAGGCATTGATTGAAGCAAAGCACAAAGAGAATGAGGAATTGTTGATGAAGGATCTTAAGGCTAAGAATTATTTGTTTCAAGCTATTGATAGAACAATTCTTGAGCAAATACTAGAAAAGGATACTGCCAAGCAGATATGGGACTCAATGAAAGCAAAGTTTGAGGGAAATGCTCGAGTGAAACGGTCAACTCTTCAAGCATTAAGGAGAGATTTTGAGGTTCTAGAGATGAAAACAAGTGAAACCATTACGGATTATTTTGCTCGTGTTATGAGTATAGCAAACAAAATGAGAAGCAACGGAGAACAGATGAAGGATATCAGTATTGTCGAGAAAATTCTTCGAACTCTAACTGAGAAATTCAACTATATAGTTGTCTCAATCGAAGAATCAAAGGATATTGATGCACTAACAATTGATGAGCTCCAAAGCTCACTGATTGTTCATGAACAAAAGTTTCGGAAAAGCAGCGGTGAAGAACAAGCTTTAAAGGTGACTTTCGACAATGATAAAGATGGTGGCAGGAGTCGTGGTCGAGGCCGAGGTAGCTACAGAGGCAGGGGAAGAGGTAGAGGTCGACAAAGTTTCAACAAGTCTACAATTGAATGCTATAGGTGCCATAATCTTGGTCATTTTCAGTATGAATGTCCAACATGGGAAAAGGAGGCCAACTATGTGGAATTAAATGATCAAGAAGATATGCTATTGATGTCTTATACTGAGGTAAATCATGTATTACGTGAAGATATTTGGTTTCTTGACTCTGGTTGCTCAAATCATATGACTGGAAACAAGTCTGTTTTTTGTGAGTTTAACGAAACCTTTCAAAGCACCGTAAAATTAGGCAATGACACCAGAATGAATGTATGTGGAAAGGGAAGGGTGAGATTGAAATTGAATGGAAGCAACCACGTAATCACTGATGTATATTATGTTCCTGAGCTGAAAAATAATCTTCTAAGCATTGGTCAACTTCAAGAGAGGGGTCTCAGTATTCTAATAAAGTCAGGAAAATGCAATATATATCATCCAGAAAGGGGACTTATCATTCAATCTGTCATGACAACAAATCGCATGTTCATTTTGTCGGCTAATACAGAGCTTGAGAAGGAGCAGGGCACATGTTTTCACACAACTACTTCAGATTTATCTCATCTATGGCACTGCAGGTATGGACATTTAAGTCACAAAGGCTTGAAGACACTACAAACAAAGAAAATGGTTGATGGATTACCACCACTTCCTCCATCATCAGATGTGACTTGTACTGATTGTATGATGGGTAAACAACATAGAGACTCTTTCTCTAAAAAGAACAGTTGGAGAGCTACAGAAAAGTTACAATTAATCCACGCAGACATTTGCGGTCCAATATCTCCAATGTCAAGCAGCAAGAAAAGGTACTTACTGTGTTTTATTGATGATTTCAGTAGGAAAGCATGGATATATTTCTTAAGCGAAAAGTCTGAAGCATTTAGCATGTTTTAAAAGTTTTAAGATATATGTTGAAAAGGAATCAAAGTCATTTGTTAGATGCTTACGTACTGATAGAGGTGGGGAATTTAATTCAAAAGAATTTAATGAGTTTTGCAAGGAGCATGGTATTAAAAGACAATTAACAACCGCATATACTCCTCAACAAAATGGAGTAGCGGAACGGAAAAATCGAACTGAATGAACTTGGTAAGAAGCATGTTGTCTGAAAAGAAAATGCCAAAAATATTTTGGGCTGAAGCTGTTAATTGGGCAATTTATCTTCTTAATAGAGCTCCTACGTCTGCTGTAAAAGATATCACACCTCAAGAAGCCTGGAGTGAGACAAAACCAGCGGTGGAACATTTTAGAGTTTTTGGATGTATCGCTCATGTGCATATTTCTGATGAAAAGAGAACAAAATTGGATAGCAAGAGCCTTCCGTGTGTTCTCTTGGGTGTAACTGAGGGGACAAAGGCATATCGGTTATATGATCCTGCTTCCAAAAGAATTATTGTAAGTCGAGATGTCATTTTTGAAGAAGACAAACAATGGGACTGGGATAGACAGTATGCTCAACATATCTCGGTTGATTTAGAATGGGGAGATAATGAGGATTGCACTACTGATGTAGATATTGAAGAACCAAGCTTCACAGAAAATAGGCCAAATCCAACACCGTCAAGTGAAATGACGGAACCAGAAGAAACTGGCGGAGCATCTTCAAGTACAGCAACAGATGCTAATTTGGACAGAGCACAAAGAATTCGGAAGACTCCATCTTACCTGACAGATTATGTCACTGGTGAGGGTTTTTCCGATGAAGAATTTGAAGTTAATATGGCTCAAATCATGTCAGGAGATCCAATTACTTTTGAAGAAGCCACGAAAAGTCTTAAATGGAGGCTAGCAATGGATGCTGAGATAGAGGCTATAGAGAAGAATAAAACATGGAAGCTAACTGCTTTGCCAGCAGGAGTGAAAAAAATTGGGGTAAAGTGGATTTATAAAACAAAATTCAATGAACTTGGAGAAGTGGAAAAGTATAAAGGAAGATTGGTGGCAAAGGGCTATGCGCAGCAAGAAGGAATTGATTACACTGAAGTATACGCACCAGTAGCAAGGATGGATACAGTTCGTATGATTGTTTCTTTGGCAGCACAAAGAGGCTGGAAGATTCTTCAACTTGATGTGAAGTCCGCTTTTCTCCATGGAAAAATCAGCGAAGATGTTTATGTTGAACAGCCACAGGGATATGTGAAGAAAGGGAATGAACACAAGGTGTATAAATTGCTGAAAGCTTTGTATGGATTAAAACAAGCTCCGCGAGCTTGGTTCAGTCGACTTGAAGCACCTTTTATAAGTGAAGGCTTTCAAAGGTGTCATAGTGAGCAAACTTTGTTCATTAAATACGGCATTGGAGGTAAGATTCTTATTGTAAGTGTTTATGTGGATGACTTGATATATACTGGTGATGATGAAGACATAATGAATGATTTTAAAAACTCTATGTTAAGGGAATTTGATATGTCTGATTTGGGAAGCATGAGGTTTTTCCTTGGTATAGAGGTCTTGCAAAGTTCTGCTGGGATATATATTTGTCAAAGAAGATATGCATTAGATGTTCTAAAACGTTTCAACATGGAGAATAGTAATGTTGTCAGTAGTCCGATTGTTCCAGGATCAAAGTTGCATAAAGATGAGAAAGGAGTTAAAGTAGATGAGACGTATTTCAAACAAATAGTTGGTAGTCTTATGTACATCACTAACACTAGGCCTGACATGATGTTTGTTGTGAGTTTAATTAGTCGCTATATGTCTAGGCCTACAGAATTACATTTGCAAGCTGCTAAAAGAGCTCTTAGGTACTTGAAAGGGACTGCGAATTTTGGAATATTTTATAAAAGGGATGAAGCTGAAGAGTTTTTATTTTATAAAAGGGATAAAGCTGAGGAGCTTTTTGGATTCACTGATAGTGATTATGCCGGGGATGTTGATGATCGTAAAAGCACATCTGGATATGTTTTTTTAATGAATTCAGGAGCTGTTTCATGGTCTTCAAGGAAGCAACCAATAGTCACATTGTCAACTACTGAAGCCGAATTTGTGGCAGCGGCTAGTTGTGCTTGTCAGGCTATATGGATGAGAAGAATTCTAGAGAAGTTGGGGCACAAGTACAAGGGAAGTACAACAATCATGTGTGACAGTAGTTCAGCTATCAAACTCTCTAGAAATCCAGTCATGCACGGGAGAAGCAAACACATAGATGTGAGGTTTCATTTTCTGCGAGATTTAGTCAAAGATGGAGTTATCAAAATGGAATTTTGTGGTACAAAAGATCAAGTTGCTGATGTGATGACAAAGCCTTTGAAGTTGGAAGATTTTCTGAGATTACGGAAAATGCTAGGAGTGTCTGAGGTTCCACATAAACTAAACACTTAGTATTCACTGCTCAAATGTTTAGTTTAAGGGAGGGATTGTTAAGTTATTCAGTTATTATAGGACCATGTAGTTAGAATAATTCCTATTTATTAGGCGTTAGTTTCTTTCTTTTAAACGTTATTCATTATCTGTACCACTATGTTTAGTGGGGCTATTTTTCTGCATTCTGTTTTGTAATGGCAATATATAAGCCAAGTCTAGTTATTGAATAAAGTAAGTTATTCGTCCATTATTGTGCAAACATTTGGTTACATCTCTACAGTGTATGTATACGTGATCGGTAACTATCAATGGAAGGTATGAACGTAATAAGCATGTGGCATCTGAGTGTTTGGAAAATACGCATAATATATTTGGGTATCTTGTGAATTATTATGCAATACCCCAATCACATATGCGTATCAGATAATACCTCGACTGTAAATGCGTATTCCATCCGAAAGTTTTAACCACATGTTATTTTCGTTGCGATATTTTGAAAAAACGTTATATTTAGCCTTCAGCCTTATACTCGTACTAGCCTACAAAGCACGCGAGTAGAGTAATAAATAATATATTATATATTTTAAATGAGTTAAATATTTAATTTGATTATTTATGTTATTAATATTTTTTATGTAATGTTGTACATGAGATAAATTATTTTTGAATCATATTTATATTATGTGTTTAAATTCTCATTAATATATTGTTATATATTTATATTAATTAACATAGATTAATAACTCGTGCAAATCATTAATAATTTTTTATTAATAAAAAGAGTCTCGAATATATTAGAAAATATTTTAATTAAAATTTAAATAAAAGAGTATGTTTTAATATGTATAAAATATTAATATAATTTTAATATTCAAAAATTTTTATTATAAAATTGCAATTTTAAATAAATTAAAGTATTTGAGCGATTAGAAAATTGAAATATGTTATTAGATGTGAGTACAATTCTATATTCTAATTAAAAAAGAGGTTCGTTTAGAGTAATATAATATAAAAGTATATATAATATAGATAATATAATAATATTATTTTAATATTCATAAAATTTAATTAATATAAATAAAATAATATTATTATTTTAATATTCATAAAATTTAATTAATAAATTATGATATTAAATAAATTAAAGAGGTTGACTAATGAGCATATTAAAATATGGTTGTTTATTGATTAAAAAATGCGTTTGAAATTGAGTAGGAGACGCACATGTAATGTGTATTTGAAGTTGAGTGAAATACAAAAGGACCAGATCGACGACGGACCAAACATTTATCCTTGAAACTTTAATAATATAGTATAGATAGCACTTGCAACTTTAATAATATAGTATAAATATAACTTAATGTTGGTTCTTACTTTTGTGCACGTGCGAGGAGGAAAGAATTTTTCAACAATTTTCATAATGTTTTTTTTTAATTTTGTTAAACGATCTGCTAATTGAGCCACACATTATCTTGCATGCAAAAAACTCTTTATTGCAAGCGTCATCTATAAACTTGTAAAAGAAAATTTTATGAATATGACCCCTGCAGTTACAAATTAATTACCTTTCCCTGGGAAAATGTTGATGATAATGGAGTAAGAATAGAATGGTCTCTGGTTGTTCTCTGTAAAGAGATGAATGGTACTGGTAAATTATTGGCAAATGATTTCTATGTGATCCTGCATTCAGTTATAAAACTTGTAGTACATGTATCTCTGTATAAATGAGGTACAAGTGCTCCATATTCTTTACAGTTAAACATTAGATCATTACAGGATAGCGAGTCACTACTGCATGAAGTTAACTAGTAAAAAAATGAGTATTCTCTGCTAGCAGGTACATATGTACTCTGCTGCAAGTTCATGCGCGGAGGCGGGGTAACAAAATGGATATTATCCATATCCGAATCCGACAATTTCGGATACGAATACGAATATCAGTATATCCGTATCTGATAATATCTGAATCCGAATTTAAATACAATTTAAATACGTATAATATAAGTATATATTTTATTAGGTTCAATTTATAAATATATGCATTTATTTTTAAAATTATATATTTTTCTAAGATATATATAATTATTATACATATATATCACATTAATTCGGATTTAAAAATGTTTATTTATTTATTTTAAAAAAATATAAAACATAATTCAGATCTAGATATTATTAGGATTCAGATATTATTCACCGGATTCGAATATATTGTTTTGAGATATTTTCTAATTCGGATACGAATTTGTATACGGATTCAAATTTTTGGATTCAGATTTGGATATAGATATATCCGTATCTGAAATATTCATTTGACAGCCCTAATCTCAGTTAAGGTACGATGAATGTTGTGCAGATAAGGATGAATATAAAGGGTCTGGTGAATGTTGTGCAGATAAAAGATGAATGATATTATATTATATTTTTTTGTTATTGAAATATTTTATTAATATTATATTATATTTAACTTATAATCTACATTTTATATGCTTATATTAGAAATTTATTTACAATACAACATTAACAAATACAATCTATTTACACATTTCAATTTGATCATCATTCAAACTTGATCTTTATAATTCATTAATTAAATATCATAAATATTATATTTATTTTTCTATTTATATTAAATTATATATATATATATATATATGTATATATATATATAGTGGAGACCATGTTTTAAATGGAAACGTTGAAACCAAATCCTGATCATTAATTTCCATATAATTTTGTGGTATTTATTTATTTTTGTACATATTGTTTTGTCCTGTTCAGTAGATGATCTATAATCTTGTTCTGCATTATATTAGGTATCATTCTAAAAATCTACAAATATTTTTTGCATATTATCCTACATTATTTCACGATTTATAATTTTATTTTTCACATCATTACAAACTTTATACGCAGAATATTGAATTTTACAATCATCAATTATAGTACATATAATAATTTATAACAAAATCGTAGCATGATCAATTCCAAATATCCTCCACTAACATCTAACATATTAGCGGTTACAAATCAAATACACTCACCCCAATTTATATTTTATTTATGAACAAGAGAGAGTAAGTCTAACAACTTCAATTTTTCAGAATTCATATTTTTAAAATATCTGACAAGTAGAACATTGTATAATGCACTATTTTCTACTTTATTTTATAGAAAATAGGAGATGATGATATATAAATAATAATCTTTAAAGCAAATTCAAAAAAAATAATATAAATAAAGTAATACAACAGTACATTGCATGCATTTTAAAATTTAAATATGTAACAATCATTTATACTTCAGCCGCAATTATTAAAATTATATATGGTATCTACGTATACTTCACCGTAAATAGTAATTGTTGTATATATATGATGCAATACTAAAATGACGTGGTATGGTGTAACTATTGTATGTATATGTCTTATAAATATATGTATTTTGTATGATATAAGAGATGTATAAATCTATCTTAATAAAACATATTTGAAAAACAAAATAATTACTAGTCATTAGATTAAAGGAAAATGAAAGGTTGGTCTCCGTGTTTTCACCTAAACTACGATCTCAACTTAATTTCTCTCTCTTTATCTATATTATATTATTAAAACTAAAAAATTTAAAAATAGGTGATTCTTGGTCGGTGTTTGGGTCGGATAATTATTATTGAGTCTAATTTTTAAATGCTAATCTTCTACGTAAAATAAATGCCACATTAATCTCATAAATAAAACACATCTCTAAAAAAACACAAAAACATTATTATATTAAAATACAAATAAAGTATATGAAAAATTATATAAAATATATACATATAAAATTAAATAAAAATTAAATTATTACTATAAAATTAAAAATATATAAAAAAATATTAAAATATTTAAATACATACATAGGGCGTTTCATGAATTTCGGAGATCCCGTTGCCCTTTATTAAAATTATTTAATAATAAAATTTAAATTTTATAACTGAAATTTGTGATCAAAATATAATTATTCTAAACAAAACACTTATTAATGAAAATGATATTTAAAAATATTTTATAAATTCATTTAAATAATAAATTATTGTTCAATAAAAATTAAATCCAAATTAAATTTAAAATTCAATCCTATAAAAATTTATTATCAAATATTAATTAATAAAAATAAATTATAAAAAATATATTAACTTTCACTCAACTGTGTGTACGGTACATATTTTACATTTGTATTATTAGTTATTGAATTTGTGTAACATAATTAATACATATAAGTGATGAATTCTAAAAAATAATTAATTTAATTTTAATAAATTAGAATATGTATTTAATTAAGAGAAAGGGTTGAAAAACTTAAAAATTGAGGTCAGAGAGAATTATAATTATCATATAATAATTAAAAATTCCATCATTTAATTTCAACCAACCTGGTTAAAAATAAAAAAAAACTGAAGCGTAACATTTAAATTGGGTAGAGAAAAATAAAAAAAAATAAAAAAAGGGAGTACTGTACTATACATTCCTCGAACTTGACGGGAAAAAAAAATACTCGTATAATAATAGTAACAACAAAATATATCCGTGTATAAAAATACACACACATGTGTGTTTCTAAACTGACTGTCTGAGTTCAGATGTTTTGTGGGGTTCAGCGATTCAGCAATTCTATAAAGCCCTCCTCCTCTCAGAACTACACTGATACAATTTTAAAGGCTTCAATTTTGATATAAAGGTGAATTTTTTTACTTTGATTCTCTTCTATTTTGCCTCAATTTATGTACCCTTATGTTTATGCATGTGTAAATTTAAAGATTCTCATGTGGGTTTCGGTTCTTTTTTGTTATCTTTGCTGCATTTGCTTTTGTTGTTTATGAGGGATGTGGAAATGATAAGATTGTATCTTTGTGTTTTTTTAGTTTAGTTTGTATCTTTGTTAAAGAACCTATCTTTCTTTCAAGAAGAAAGGGGGTTAGATTCTGAATTTTATTTAATGAGCTATGTTTTCTGATAGATGGGTTCTTTGTGGGCAGATTTGTTTTGTTTAATGAAATGGATTTTATTTTTTTGGATGTTTTATTGATTTGTTGGTTGTGTTTGCTTGCTTTGATTTTTCGTAAAAGTTGTAATGGGATCTTTTGCATAAATGTCAAGATAGTTACCATTAGAGGGTTTGTTGGGGTTTGGCGGTTTTATTCAATTGTTGTGAATAATTCATTTGTCGTATGTTTGCAGAATGTGGGTTTGATTTGATAATTAATGTTCGTTGATTTGTCGTATATAGATAATACATAATGATAATACTGCTCTTTGGTACCATCAGAGGTTTTGTCGGGGTTTGACGGTCTGTGATGGATATTATATTTGTCGTTGCTTGCAGAATTTGGGTCGGGTCTGTCTAAATTGATAAGTTAATTTTTGCAATATATCTAATAATAGTACTACTCTTTGCTACCAATAGAGGGTTAGTTGGGGCTTGAAGCTCTCAATCAACTAATTAATCATTTGTTGTATGTTTGCAGAATTTGGGCTGTGATTCGATAAATTAATGTTTTCTGCTATATTTAATAATAGTCCTGCTCAGTTATTTAAAAGCTTCCCTGTGTAAACTTTTTAGTTGCTTGACATGCCTTTTTATCATTCTTAATTGCTTACTTGTCTAAACAATTTTAAGCAGTCAGTGTTATCGAAAGGGAGAAAAGCGACAATTAATCGAGAATCGCTGCTATGCAACATTGCTTTGCTTGCACAAGGCAAGGCAATTTTAATTAAGCGGTCACTTTGGTCAAACTTTGATCCAAAAAATTTAAGCAATAAGTCGATGCGATCGATTAATCATGCTTTTGTTAATTTAAATAATATTCAAACTTATGACATATTGGTCAAACTTTGATCCAAAAAATTTAAACTCACCTATTAACCATTACTTATGACTTCACCCTAAGAAAAAGATTAAAAAAGAATGTAAAAGCCCTACAATCTATATATTTCATTTAACATCTAACTCTAAAGATTTACCATTTATGTGTTCTAAATTTATCTATCTGAATGTTAATTGCCTTAGTAGTTTTTAAAGTGTTTTGACTTCAAAGTTATATCTCTTTAATTTGTACCTATGTATGCTGCTAATCAACTAATGATACATCCTTATCTTCATGTTTGATGGGCACTCCTGCTTCTACCTTATAAAAAAGTACTGCTCTTTGATACCATCAGAGGGTTTGTTGGGGTTTGATAGTCTGCAATGAATTAATCATTTGCTTTATGTTTGCAGGAGTTGGGTCTTATATAATTAATTAATATTTGTCGATATATCTAATAATAGTGTTGCTCTTTGATACCATCAGAGGGTTTGATGCCACTTGTGATGACTATTTAATCATTTGTTTGCAGAGGGTTTTGGTTCAATATATTGATATTTACCACTATATCTAATAATATATTACTGCTCTGTGATTTAAAAGCTTCCGTGTGAAAACTTTTTTAGCTGCTTGACATGCCTTATAATCATTCTTAATTGCTTACTTGTCTAAGCAATTCTAAGCAGTACAAGAAAATTAGTTAGTTTCTTATATTTGCTTATTCTTAACTAATTTTTTTTATGTCCTCCATGTTGCTGTTATGTAACTTGTTCCTTTGGCTAGTGCTATCTCTAGGCGCAGCCTCTCTTTAGTATGTAAGACTGACACTGATCCATTTGTAAACGCTATCCAACCTCTAGTGAGGTGAAAATCATTATCAAGATGAGATTTATTTTTGTTTCACTTGTTCACAAGAGTCGGATATTATTATTACAAATCTTTTCTTTAAAATTTTCTTATCTTTCAAGCAACTTGATAATGCCATATATATTTTTAAGGGTTTTAGATGTGTATATTTATGTATAATACATCCGGTTTATTTTTTTTATTCTAGTAAAGTCAATTAACAACGAACGTTGTGCTTTCAGCAATTTGTTTTAGGCATCAAAAAAAAATCTAACAAGAATTTTATCGACATCAACGTATGTTTACGCTCTCCACGTAATCATTTCTATATTTGAAATCAGTACTATTGACATGATATATTATCAAATTCGTATAAACTTCTTTGTATGGTAGGTCCGGTAGGATATAATAAAGATCCCAACAACCAGATATAAAATTTAATAACATGAAAAGGGATGGGGGAAGTATAGTGGTATGAAATGAGAAGTTCATTGCTCTGACACATCTATTTCTATCATGATATCCGCCAGATAGATAGATGTGACTTGGATATTTAGGGTTTGACGCTAATATTTATTATTGTTTTAAGTAATATCTAAGTGAAGCCCTCTGTTTGGTTGTCCATTATATAGATACGTAATCTGGATATTTAAGCATTGTACGCCATCATTCATTTTAGGGCTATCAAAGGGATATTTAGGTTACGGATATGCCTTTATCCTGATTGAAAATTTAAAAATTCGAATCCATATCCGAATTCAAAAATATCTGGATGAAAAATTTGAGAGTAAATGGTAAAAATTCAAAAATTAATTTTTTTTTGAAGCTAAATTAAAAGTAAATTTAATTAGGCATGTTTTATTTTTTTAAAAAATTTATATTAATGTATTATTCAGTATAATTTTGTTATCTTTAACATATTGAAGTGAAATATATTTGTGTGTCCACTATATATATTTATATTTATATATCATATATATAATATGTTCAAATTTCGGATTCGGATATTATCAGATACAGACGTCTAATCCCAGTTGTGACTTGCAGGTTGGCTTCAAATTATCATCAATGGGATCAATTTATGACTGCAATGAGGAGCGATCTTTCATTTCAGACAAGGGTGATATTGGCTTCATCGATTTTGATAATGACATCTCAACATGCAGTTATGATTGTAGTACGGAAGGCCCAATTAAAATATCAGTCCCATTTCCATTAATAGATAATAAGCCTCAATCAGGATATGTGGGAGATATAATTGCTGATAAAATTACTATCCTAAACCCTACCAGCAATTCAGTAGACCTTTATAAAGTTGAGATTTATGATTCAAAACCTGAGCAGTCCTTCACACTTTCAGTGATGGAGCCTCCGTCTGCAAAATCTGATGTGGAATATATCCAGCAATACATGGAGTCATTCTCACTGGAGGATAGAGTTTTACAACCTGGAAAACCTTTAACCATTTGGTTGTCTTGCAAGCCTAAGGAACTGGGCATGCACACAGCGGCTGTGCATATTACTACAGAGGATGATACAATTGAGCGACTGGTATTTGTTCTTGCAGTAGATAAAGTTGCAGAGTCTTTAGCTGGAAATAAGACATTTATGAGAGAGAGGAAAAAGAAGAAGCAGTGGTCGAATTTGATTTCTAATGAATATGTCCGTGGATCACAACCTCCTAAAGCTTCAATCCAAAATTTCAAACATAAGCTTCCTGTTTACCCAATACCAGATGATGTTCGAGAATTGTTGGAACAGAAGCAGATCCCAGAGCTTATTCAACAAGGTTTGACAAAGGAGAATTATACTTCATACTTTAAGCATTTGGTGTTCATGGAAGAGATTAAGATGGAGGTACATTTTAAATTTATTAAAATAACCAAGTGCGTTAGTATTACTGTTTTGAAACTGATCTGGGATTTGTGTTGCAGGATGACATGAGGGGTTATGACATGGATCATGTCAGTATGAAGAGTAAGGGTTTCCGATTCTTGACCCTTGAGGTCCCAGGGCTTGCTGAAAAAAGACCATCTCTTGTTTATGGAGATTCTATATTTGCAAGACTCGTGTCTGATGATGAATATGCCACCTCTACAACATATCAGGTTTGTCCCTACTTCAGTATTTTACTTATTTAAAACTTGACTAAGGTCACCTTGTATTAGTGCTTTAGTAGCAGGTGCACCTTGAAGTATTTGTGCTGACATCAATCTGTATACATATACATCTTAGTTACCTTGATTGTAATATCTTTTAACTTAACCTCTCAGGCTCTTAGTCTGGTTAACCTCTTTCTAAAACTATTTGACACAAGGAATTTAGTTTGTTTCAGCTCCCACATTTTTGGAGGTTTATGTAGTTGCACTTTATAACTATACATTTTTTCTCATGAGTTCTGACAGTGTTTTATAATGTTAATCATTACTGGTCTATGTATTCAGTAGTTTATATATTCTAAATGAATCAGTTTGCATATCTCTGTCTATAGCATCAAACATCTTATCTTTTCTGGAACAGGGTTTTATTCATCGTGTAGAGGCTGAAGTTGTGTTCTTGAACTTTGAACAAGGATTTCACTCACGCTTTAGGGCTAGCAATCTCTACAATGTGCAGTTCACATATAATAGATTAAACATGCGAAGATTGTATCAAGCCATCGAAGCTTCCCAACATTTAGAGGCAGATTTTCTCTTCCCAGCTGATACTCTCAGAAGCAGAGTGATACGGACTAATCCTCTGGTGCCTATATCTCTTTTGTTAAATGAGGAGCAGAAAAGTGCTGTTAAGATGATTCTTGGCTGCAAAGGAGGAGCTCCCTACGTGATATACGGCCCTCCAGGAACAGGGAAAACAATGACTGTTATAGAAGCAGTCCTCCAGTTGTACAGAACTCAAAGGAGTTCTAATATTCTTGTTTGTGCTCCTTCAAATAGCGCAGCTGATCATATACTGGAGAAACTCCTTGGCGAAAATTCCATTCGAGTTCAGACCAAAGATATTCTACGGCTCAATGCCCTAACGCGTCCTCTTGAGGATGTTAAGCCTGACTATTTCAAGTGCAGCTATTACGATGAAGCAGAGAGACTTTTCAAATGTCCTCCACTCATGGCCCTCAGGCGCTATAAGATTGTAATATCTACATATTCGAGTTCCTCACTTCTTTATGCAGAAGGCATCAAGAGAGATCACTTCTCTCATATATTTTTAGATGAGGCAGGCCAGGCTTCAGAGCCTGAAACAATGGTTTCTCTGTCGAACCTTTGCAGCAGAAAGACTGTTGTTGTTCTAGCTGGAGACCCTAAGCAACTAGGTCCTGTAATCTACTCGAAAGATGCTGAGAGATATGGACTGGGAAAGTCGTACTTGGAGAGGCTATTTGAGTTCAAGTTTTATGACAAAAGTGACCAAAATTATGTCATTAAACTCATTAAAAACTATCGTTGTCATCCAGCAATATTGCATCTTCCATCTAATTTATTTTATGAAGGTGAGTTGATTGCTTGCAAAGAGGATGATACAAGGTTTTCTGCAGTTTCAGAGGACCTCCTTCCAAACAAGGATTTTCCTGTTCTTTTTTTTGGCATCCAAGGTTTTGATGAGAGGGAAGGAACCAATCCTTCATGGTTTAATAGGATTGAAGCAAGCAAGACAGTAGAGATCATCCGAAACCTGACAGAGACAAAGGGGCTGAGCGATGAAGATATTGGTGTAATAGCACCTTATCGGCAACAAGTCCTTAAAATAAAGAAAGCACTTGAAGGTATTGGCCGGTCCAATATCCAAGTTGGCAGCGTGGAACAATTTCAAGGACAGGAGCGGCAAGTTATTATAGTA
The DNA here is from genome assembly GCA_028671895.1 of Oenanthe sinensis. Classification (NCBI taxonomy): domain Eukaryota; kingdom Viridiplantae; phylum Streptophyta; class Magnoliopsida; order Apiales; family Apiaceae; genus Oenanthe; species Oenanthe sinensis. The sequence goes on along the minus strand of CM053814.1, from coordinate 8,018,946 downwards.
TCTACTGTCCGGTCGACAATAAAGCACAATGACTTTGACAACACCCACTGCCTAGGTTTTTTGAGCAATCCTCGAAGGTTTAATGTCGCAATCACCAGAGCAAGATCATTGCTGATCGTTATTGGGAATCCTCATATTGTTTGCAGGGTAAAAATGTTATGTTATGTAGGGATTACTTTTTCCTTATCTTTTTCCAGTCACTGAATTTTGGGTTTAGGGATATAATAATGCTGTCAGGTCTGATTTAGTCTATTTTTTATCAATGGCTTGTCCCAAATTGTTATGTACCTTACAGTTCTTAGTCAGTCAAAACTGTTATTCTGCTAATATAGAGGATCAGCCCTTGCCCCTGACGACTGACTGCAGGGTGCCTGTTCAATTTGAATTGAAAAATATAGGAGTAAAAATAAGGTGGCTGTACAGGGAAAAGTAATAAATACCAGTATGAGTGGCGGGTTGATTTGTTTTGAGTCTCTTGATAGGTCTCTTCATGCCTAAGTTTTCTTAGACTAGATTAAAGGGTTATCATATTACAATTAACAACCCAGCAGAATTGTCCAACCCCATTAGTAAGGAGTAATCAGTTCACCAGTTCGGTTCTGTAGTAGCTGATTGAAGTTGCAACCTTTAGGTTGGGGCATACTTAGCACCCAGAGATTGGTCACTTGTGATGAACACAATAATCATGATTGGTCACTCCCTGAAATTAATAAAAGCATCAGTTGCTCTCACAAAGGGTGGTTCCCTATCCATGTTTTTATTTTTATATTCGACAAGCTTATAAACCTGCACTATAAAATGTGCTAAGTCCTAGTTATATTAAAATATTCCTGTGTTTCTATTAATTATATGATATATTATGGTAGGATCCATACTGGAACAAGCTTCTTTGGCACTGTGTTGACAATGGTTCCTACAAAGGCTGCTTTCTTCCAGAAAGGGAGGACTTGCTTGACAAACTGACAGCACAAGACAATTTGCATGATGAGCGGTGGCGAGGAGAATGTTGTGAGCTTGGAAAACAGGAAGGATTTGGCGAATTTTCTCAGGAGAATGAATGGGGAGAATCTTCTCAGGGGGGAGGATGGAATCAAGTTAGTTGTGATCCTCCCTGGGAAGGAGAATATTGTGAGACCCGGGATGGAATCTCTCAGGATAGAGAATGGGATGCACCCTCTCAAGGGGAAGGATGGGATCAATCAACTCAGGTAATATACGATCCACCCTGGGACGGAGATTGTGAGCCCGGGGCTGAACTCTATCAGGAACAAGGATTGGGCAAACCCTCTCAGCAGGAATCGGATCGATTGTTTCAAGTAGAATGCTATGAGCCGTCTAAAGATGTAGCACCTGGTGAAGCTACGTTTGGACCAGATGAAACATCTGAATGGTCGGATGGTTGGACAATGCCTTAAGTAGAATTGTATCTGCCCTCTGAAGTATAATCTGGTCAGATAGGTCAGATAGGTTTGAACCGGATAGAACATCGGAATGGAATGATGGTCGGACGATAGAGTAGTGTGGGCTCTTTAGCTGTGTCTGAACATAGATTTTTATTTCTGCTTTGCACTCTTTTCACATCCTTGCATTTGATAGATAATCATAATCAGACATTTAATAGAATTATGGTTTGTTTGCGTTTCCTGTATAGTCTTGATATGATGCTTATAATGTTAATATATCAAGGTCACGTAACTTGCTTAAGCCTTGGAGAATTAATCATACAAACAATTTAAATAAGAGTAATGTTACATGTCTCAAATTTGTTTCCGAAAAATGTTCACAAATGGCGTGGATTTGATGATCATTATGCAATGTTTTAATTGATGAGATTTATGTGAATACAGAACGAGTTTATTATTATTATTTTTTTGTCGGGGGAGTGTGTTATTATTAATTAAGTGTAGCATTTGAAAAAATTTTATTTGAGATTTGTAGAATTACTCTTTTAATAACAAATATCTCGTAAAATTGTAAACAGGCATGTTCATTGTACATTTGTTAAGTGTTTGTTTTGTAGAAAATCATTTAGCCCGTATCTTCCTAAGAAGTGCGAGTATTTATCTCTCAAACATACACAAATTTCTAGTTCCCGTAAATTCCTAAAAAGTGCGAGTATTTATTTCTCAAACAAACACAAATTTCTAGTTCTTAAGAACTTCACATAGGAATAATTAACATTAATACTCGTGATTAACTAAACAACCTCTAGATTAGTTATATTACGTGATAAATTTAATGACAGATAAATTATTAATTGAAAGTATGAACATCTTGAAAATTAAAATCTCTCGAGTGTAAGACTATGTGAGATTAAATAGCAGGTGTTTTCACATTTGAAAGTAGTACGCAACGTTTTAAAGATTAAAAAAAACTTTTTTTTTCTAGCCAGGAAAAAATGAAGAGATACAATTGCAGGAGACACAAATTACCCAACCACATATATAATAGAATGTGAGATATTCGTATTGTGCAAAGCACTTGTGTCCCTGGTATATTAAACTAGCTGAAGAGTTGGTGTGTGCTGTTCTATCTGGTCACCTACAAAACAAATACTTGGTCATCAAATTATATTATTCGAGAGAAAACTACCAAATGTCAATGTCTAAACTCTTGGTCATTTTTATATACTACTCTCACATTATGAAGTCGTTAGATTACCAAAAAGGTTGGTCACCTACAAAAGTTGATTATTCTTCTCCACCCCCCCTATAAAAACTAACCCTCCATACATTTCTTTCCAACAACTTCACTGGCCCAAATATTTCACTCTATACATTTATTACCATCTTCACATATACATAATCATCAAATGGCTCACTGGAAAACATGTTTTGCGCTCGCTGTGGTCCTTGTGGCCATTCTCTGGACCGGATCAACAGCTCAAACGTCGGATTGCACCAACACGCTAATTAGCTTGTCCCCTTGCCTCAACTACATTACAGGAAACTCCTCCAAGCCGGATTCAGGATGCTGCACGCAGCTCAGTAGCGTTGTCCAGTCAAAGCCAGAGTGCCTGTGCCAAGTGCTTAATGGTGGTGGCTCATCTTTTGGTATTCAAGTTAACCAAACTCAAGCTCAGGCCTTACCTGCTATTTGCAATGTTCGAACTCCGCCACTCAGTACCTGCAACAGTATGCATTTTTTACTCAAACAATTTGTTCTAACAACTTAGTTATATGCATTAAAACTTCTAATTAATTTTTTATAAATCCTAATTCAAACATTGCTAGGCATTTCTCCAAATGGCGCTCCCACAGGATCACCAAATTCTCCACCTAATACCCCTTCAGGTACAAAAGGATACCAGTCGATATTACCATGTCTATCATGAAATAACAGAATTAAGATATAGTTAATTGATTCACTCTTGTCTTAAACATTTAATCATTTCCACTGTTATTTTCTATGATGGCTCAGGCCCATCAACAGATAGCGGTTCCTCAGATGGAAGCTCTATTAAAGTGGCAGCGCCTCTGCTCTTGTTCCTTGTTTTTGTTGCATCATATGCGTCTACCTTCACCGCATGATGAGCCCCATCTTTCCAGTACAGACTATAGAATATATAGATGATTGGCCAAATTTTATATGATTTATTTCCTTCTTTCAGTTATGATTTATGTTTGGAGTTGCATAGAGGATGGATTATAATGTATTCTTTTTTGACTCTCTTAAGGTCATCGTATATGGCTTTTGTGTAGAATGACAACAGATATGTAATAGTTTATGATAAGTTCCATGGTTGGTTTGTGTTTTTTTTTTTTTTTTTTCTGGTATAATGTTAGCAAGAAAGTAGGCATCTTCCTTTTTATGCAATATCAGTCATAAAGAACTACAGTATAACTTAACAGTACAGCTTAACTAGACAAATCACCGAATAAAACAGGCCGGAATATTATATACTAGTTATAACAAATATTGTATCCCTGGCACCGTGATGAAAATAAACAGAGATCAAGAGTAAAGATAAACAGAGTCCAACTCGGAATATATAGTTAGTTAACTTGTGGATCAGTGGAGAGAAGACTGAAAACAACCATATCTCTTGGCTTTCCCTTTATAAGCATATACTTCCTCAGAACACCTTCCTTCTGAAATCCAGCTTTCACCAACACTCTGTGTGAACCAAAATTATTTTTATCAACCCAAGCATCAAGCCTCTTCAAATGTGTCTGCTCGCGAAAAACAGTTGAAGTCACCATTTTCAGTGCCATTGTGGCAATCCCTTTTCCCCAGTACTTGTAAGCTAGCACATATCCTACTTCACATCTACATGCATCATTTCCTTCAAATGCTGTCAACATAATGTAACCAATAGCACGATTCTTGAGACATATCGCTCTCATCCACGGATGAGGAATGACAGAGTTAATCATGTAAGTCATTGCCTCTTCCTTGGAGGTACAAGTTTTCCATGTACAGTACCGGCTCACCTTATCATCTGTAGCCCACACCATAAAATCGTCTATGTCACTAAGATTCAGCAACCGGAGAGTTATATCTGAATTGTCATCGTTTTCTGCTGTCATTTCTTTTGAACTTTGTTGGCTCTCCTCCATTCAAATTTTGTTAATATGCTGCAATATGAGGCCTAATTATTGATGTGCAACTGTGCAAGCTGAGTTCCAAAGAAATTTCTAGGAACTCTGGTGCTATACACTCTATACAAAGCTGAACTTGAGAACCAAGTATTAAATAATACAAAATAAGCAGTCAAAAGCTGGTTGGCCAAATAACTAAAATACTATATATACCAAGAAATTGCTAGTTTTCTCGCAACTTGGGGATCAAGAAATGGATCTGACAAAATAAGCATTTAAGCTAGACGAAGAAATGGATATGATAAATAATTAATTAAGCTAGATGGCATCATCTATAATGTCTAGTTGATGAAGGACAGCATAGACAACGAAGAATGAAATCAGAAGGAATGGAATAAAATTTGAACTATGGGTAAATGCTCAAAAATTTCATTCATTCCTCCATTCCATTCCTAACAACATAAGTTACAACTCAAACTCCCAATTTGAGAAGGAATGATTCCTTTTCATACCTATTTTCTTCACATCTCTTATCATAGCAAATTTGCACTCCCATTTTTTAAAAATATTTTCTTAAATCTTTATTTTTTTTTTAATTTCACCAATTCCATTCCTTTCTCTCAAACCAAACACAACATTAATGACAACTTAGTCCTCGACAATGTTGCTCCAACTCGGATTGTGAGTGTTGGATATGATATGGACCCAAGAGTCGTATCCATCCTCTCAAGCTAAATATTAATTAATGAAAATGAAACAAAAACTAACTCCAACATTCTCGTAGTCCTTCCCTACAAATTTAAGAGCTCTAAAATTTTCCTCATTACTAAGAAACATATGTTAGACTTCTAATCTAATTCTATATTGGTATATATTTCCTCCCTCTAAAAAGCAGTGTACACATAGTTTGTGAAGAACAGAAAATAGATTAAAAACAAACTGAGATAATTTTGAGAAGGATTGTTGGAGTCAAACACCACAAGGTCATCTTATATCATACTCCGTAACAAAGTACAATGTTATAAGGATCTAATAAACTTCACACAATTCCAACTTCTTTAATAAAGTAAGCACTCATGAAAGGCAGCTAGCCTAGACACGAAAAATAATAATGCAAGAGTTGAGGATCAAGATTTCACCTCTCAAGAAGAAAGTTCCCCAATTCAGAAGAGTTGAAACCCCATCAGCTGAGATATAAAATTCAACAAAACTGTATTAGCCGCCCCAAGATTAACAAAAACTCTAGTAGGAAATTGAGCCTAGCCCTCAGACAACCAAACTCGATTGCCTTTTCTAAGCTGATGGCTGTTTTTCTATAACTTGTTGAGCAATCACGGGATATGATAATTGATTAGTGACGAGCAAATTCCCCTATATGATATCATGAATAATGCAAGTGGTGTAATAATTGAATAATTGATATCTACACCGACGATATAATAAATTTCTAACCAAGTATCAGTCCTATAATTGAAAGACACTTTGAAATAGTCAAGGCAGGCTGCTGGTTTGGCCCAATATTTGTCCTGTTTCAGCCATCTAGCATGTCTTTTTAAAGGGTCCTCATAAACGTTTCCCCCAAGTACCACTCTGCATTCTTTTTATACGGATAACATTAATACTTGATTTTTTAAAAAATTTAAGGGACCATGTCACTTATTCGCGCTTAGAACATTATTTTTAGGGTTTTTTGCTCCCCGTAAAAAAATGAGAAAAGGCCCTGAATGTCATAATTTGGGAAGAAAATGTCATAAATGACACAACTCGTAATAATGGCCCTAAATAGCACTCCAAAACGCTACATAGTGTGGCGTGCTGTAAAAGGGGTGAAAACGTTATTTCGTGTAGCGTTTTGCACTTTTTTTAAAAAAAATCGGGGAAAAGCGCTACTTCGTGTAGCATTTTTAATTTTTTTTAATTTTTTTGGGGAAAAACGCTACTTTATCTTGGGTTCTAAGCTAAAAAACGCAACTTAAAGTAGCGTTTTGGGGGATTTTTTTTTTTTTCAAAACTCTACACGATGTAGCGTTTTGGAGTGCTATTTAGGGTCATTTTTCTGGAGTGTGCCATTTAGGGCATTTTCTCCCAAAATTATGACATATAGGGCCAACACCCTAAAAAAACGTGGAGTGATGGATAACAAAAAAACATTTGTTCAGACTGCTCTTTTTAAATTGATATGTTTTATATTGATTTAAAACATTTTTTTAACTGTTTCAACTCATATTTCCCCCTGATTATATTGCGAATTTATGGTTATACGTTGTTTACTTACTCTTTTTCCGTTTGACAGTAATTTCAACATAAGCAGGGATAAGTCTGACCTGGTAATGAAACAAACCTTGAATTGAAAGATTAATTGGAGGGTTAAATATCAAAGTGGTCACTTAAATGACTCAAATGATATACAGTTGAAATTAGTGACAAATGATATGCTGTTGAAATTAGTGACGAAAGTGATATTAAGTTTCGACTTCAGTGATCACTTTAATATTTAACTCATTAATTGGAGGAACATTAGACTTGCCTTGTCTCCAAAGACAACATCAAGCAACATTAAATTGTTCAACATATGCAATTGGGTCCAACACAGTGATTTTCAACATACAAATAGGTTCTTGATTCCTCCTGCCAATTTTTCTTTTAACAAGCTTCTAATAAATTTACGCAATAGTATCTACTTTTAATAAATGAGTGGAAATTGAATTCAAAATTTAAAATGATAAATAATCACCCTTTCCTCCTCCCAATTTTAATTTTGACAAATATAGTTAAACCTCGATAAACTGTTTCTATTATGTTGGGACCGGAAAAATTATTCATTTGACGAGTTTATTTGTTTATCGAATATTCATTTATCTGTGATAATTTATATTAAATAAATCTAATTATCATGCCAGTGGCAGTGTAGCAGCAGAGAGAGTGAACATAGAGAGAGTAATATTATGCCAGTTATTATTTTTATTTATTATTTTTTAAAGTGATTATAGGCCTATACTATAGGGTCTCTTTTTGTTATTATTTAGCTTCATTTTCTGTGGTGCCCTTTTGATTAATTTGTATTGTCTTTATTATGAATCTTTGGAAATCATATTTGCAGAAGCATTAATTCAATGACTGGTAAAAGTAGGAAATTAAATGGAAAGAAAAGCTGGGTAAAATTAGTAGCTTTTGTGTATTTTGTTGGCTTCTAGCTACTTCTTGTACTACTACTAATCAATTAAAACTGGTCTTGAATGATTATTTAGTCACCCTTCTTTTGTATGCATGTACAGAACCTAATGATTCTTGATAGTAAATTTTCTCTTTTTAACTAAAGTACTTAGATATCATTAGAGCATACTGTTGAGCTTTGTGGGCTTCCAAGATTGCACCTTTTGTTGTGTGTGATGGAACTTGTTAGATGTTCGTCTCTTCCAACCTGCAACTCATGGCAGTTTTCAACCATTTCAGGTGTGTTTTCTCTCCTCCTCTAAAACCTACTTATGTTCTAAAACCTACTTATGTTGTGTGTGTGTGTGTGTGTGTTTGTGTTTGTGGTTTGTAGTGTTTGGTCCTAGCAGTGGTATGAAATTTTGGAACCTAAAAGTTGAATTTTTATGTAGGGAGTTCTGCTGAAGTGGATATTTAGAATAACCATAATTCAGCAAATTGTAACGGCAGATACATACAGAAAATCATCCACATCCATCTTCAGTTCTCCTAGGTTTTTTACTGGAGTTACCTCAAAGGGTTATACTGACACAGAATCTATAATGAGTCCAACTTCAGTTCTTGATAGCAAATCATTTTCTGCTATAAAATCTCCTTTCTGGTCTAATACTAACAGTAACAACCCAAGAATCTCGAAACCTGAAAGTAGAATTAAGTGGGATAAACTGGATTCTAAGGGGTTGGTCTTGGCCTAGTTGATGCTCTCGTTGATGAAACATCAGACCCAAATTTATCAAAATCCGAAAGCCGAATGGTTATGTTTGGATCACATTTGAAGATTCAGATTTCTCACCTGCCTGCCTCTGTTCTTTCCCCTAATTCTGATTATCCAACATCTCCTGGGGATTTTGGCATCAAAACTAGGACTCCGTTGGGCTCCTTATTGCCTTTGTCAACTCCGTATTCATCGAAGAAATCTTCTTTTGGCTCTTTAAATTCTGGCTTTGAGAATTCTAATCTGCCACAGATTCTATCTGGCAGTCTCTCTGCTGGTGAAATTGAACTTTCAGAGGACCGTACTTGTGTGATTACTCGTGGCCCTAATCCGAAAACCACCCATATATTTGATGATTGATTAATTGAGAGCTGTTGTGGAATTGTTGGATTCTCAGCATCATCAAAGAAAGAAAGTGACTTTGGCACTGGGAAGTCATTGCGATATCCTTCCAAGAGCTTTTCAAGTTTTTGTTACAGTTGCAAGAAGGAACTTGGGCAAGGGAAAGACATATATGTACAGGTTAGTTTCAAATGCTTTTTTTTCCGTATGTGAAATTTGTTAGAAAATGGAAAGTTTGAGACATATTTCATATATGTTCTTGATGTAATTTCCGGAAACTAACGATTGAAAGTTATTCCTTGCTACGAAGACTTAAACTTTCATGTTTGGATCTAAGACATTTTCTTAGTGTAATCCATAAATAAATTGAGTAGAAGTTGCTAGTTTGAAATGGGTTTAAAGAGTTTGTCCCACATTGAATATGTAATATGGGTGTGGGTGCTTTATATGCATGGATGTGCAAGAGTAGTGTCAACTACTAAGGCATGTGAGTATGCATGGTGTACTAGTGTGCCCTCGCGCGCCGCCACGCCTCGCCTCGGGTCGAAGGGCGATTTGGGCGAATGTCTCGCGGCGATTTGGGCGAATGTCTCGGCGTCTCACGTACGCGAGGTGACCTGGACAATGAATTTTATTACATTGTAGGCTATTTAACTGAACTCTGATAACTGTTATTTTATTGATTCTGGAATATATTCTATTAAATGCTTTTTAAGTCAGAATAATTATTTTAATTAATGTTTTATCTGTCATACTCTGTATTTTCCACATTAATATTCATACAAATTTTGCATAAGGTTTTCTGGGTGAACTGAGGTACAGGTCGCTGTTGAGTGCTACGTATCTGTGGACGAAGTACTCTGTGCTGTTTTATCCTGGAAGTGATATTGCTGCAACCCAACACAGCGTAGTGGGGAAATAATCTCTTAAAAAACAGTCAAGACTTCTAGCAAGGCTTAACGACTCAGCTGTTCAATTAGTTTTTTCAGTGTATGCCGAAAATCTTCTGTTAGAGCTAAGATTTCTTTCTTTTCTCTTGTCGATACAGTTACTAATTAATATTTCTTGTTTTGCCTTCGTGCTTTGTTTTGTTAATTGGTTTAATCTGTCTGTTCTTGTTAAATTATTTATATAACTGCCCCATTGTTGTGTGTAGTTTTGAATTACCTCCAACAAAATATACAAACTAGAAATTTTTATATATCATCAACCAGATGCAATCAAGAAGCATCCATTAGTTACTGATACCGACTATACAAATCGCATCGAGATTGACCTACTTTTATTTTTATCAAGCCTGCTATCAATAATATTCCAATTTCCAGGGACTGGTGGACTAGAATCCCTCTGTCTGTCTGTCATATACGTTTTGCCGAAAATCTTCTGTTAGAGCTAAGATTTCTTTCTTTTCTCTTGTCGATACAGTTACTAATTAATATTTCTTGTTTTGCCTTCGTGCTTTGTTTTGTTAATTGGTTTAATCTGTCTGTTCTTGTTAAATTATTTATATAACTGCCCCATTATTGTGTGTAGTTTTGAATTAACTCCAACAAAATATACAAACTAGAAATTTTTATATATCATCAACCAGATCCAATCAAGAAGCATCCATTAGTTACTGATACCGACTATACAAATCGCATCGAGATTGACCTACTTTTATTTTTATCAAACCTGCTATCAATAATATTCCAATTTCCAGGGACTGGTGGACTAGAATCCCTCTGTCTGTCTGTCATATACGTTTTTTAATCTTGAAATTGGTTATTTAAGTTACAAAGCTGGTTCAGAATAGAAATCAACAATGGAAGACCATTTACAAGTGATGCATTTGTAGACTGGTAAATCTTTTCATCTAGATGCTTTTGATTCAGTAGCAAACTCACAATTCCATTTAATCTGTGCTCTCAGGGGTGAGAAAGCCTTTTGCAGCAGCGAATGTCGCTACAAGGAGATAATAGCAGATGAAGTTATCGAACAGTCTGATGATATATGCGGGACATAATCCCAGATTTTTCTACAACAAGCTTCACGGGAGATATTACTATCATCAGTTTTCCATCTGGGGATCTTTGAGATTTAAGATATGGATCAACTTATTAGAAGTTAGTTTTTTGACAAATATATTTGCAAGTAATAATTGTATATTTGAATTATTGTTTGATCTTACATCGTAATGCAACTGAATTCTGTTCAAGTAATTAAGTGAGAAGTGGCCATTCTTTTATGAGTTATTGTTGATAAACCGTTGCTAGTTGCCTAGTTTAACCTGACATCATCTTGAGCGATTATATTAAATAATACCCTTGACTAATTAGAATGTGTATAGATTTTCTGGTTCCGGAGGATTTAGCTACAGGCGAACGGGGAACAGAGAGCTTCCCCACCCCGAACATACCTTCAAGCCATACATGTAAGGATTAGAGATACATGTTTGGTTTGGTATTGTGATATTGATGATGTAAATTTTCCACATCAGAAAATCTTGTATCAACTTGACAGATCCCCCTGTATTATTTATTTGAACTTTAGTGAGAATACAAGGTACAAAAGCTTTCGGAAGTTTGGTTCTCTAAATCCAGGAAGTTAGTAAACATTATCCTACAATGGTCCACAAATATATGTTGCATATGAGGAAACAAATATGGAGGACCCTGCTTGGTACATATTTCAACAACTAACAACTGAAGATAGAAACACAAGTTGGGACTGTTCAAGGACTATTTTTCTAAGGTTCTCTACTCATTAAGCCAACTTTAACACATGCTGGAAGAATAATGTAATACTAAAATAAAATCATATAGGGAATGGTTTGAGCCTTTTCGGTGAGACAGAATTATAGATATTAAGAATTTTTTGTACAAAGGAGAACAAGTGAGGAACACATATGTTAAGACCACTATTTAATTGGATATCTTGTAGAAATATTACAATACATACTCTATATATTGATCATTTTGAATTAAAAGAAAAATCTTAGGATGGAATATTCAAAGAGGATAGGGAGCCTAAGATTCAAAATTACCTAAAATACATAAGATTTTATATACAAACATGGTAGGGTAATATAAGTCTATGGAACGTAGAAAAGTAAGATGCCATGATAGGTAGGTGTCGGATGAACCAAATTCTCATTGAATTTTATATTAACCAATTTCTCATTGAATTTTATTTTTTTCATTTGAAGGGGGATCATACATGTTATGCGGTACCTCCTATGAATACTCCATCGGTATCAAAGGTTCTTAATGTTAATTGAGTGTCCATACCAGTACATGTTCAAGAGTAACTCCTATAAATACTCCATCCGTATGAAAGGTTCTTAATGTTAATCGAGTGCTAGGCTCTCCAATAAATTCACCTGTAATAATACTCACACAGTTTCTCCCAATTCGATCAGGTCACCGTGACATTCAATACATATTTGATCTCTAGTATCCAATTAAAAAGTGATTTCTATTAAACTTTTTATATGTTATGGTTTCCCTTTAATCAAGTTGATATGATAAAGCTGTTTATTTTATCTTACAAGTTCAAATTAATTCGATTGATTTGTTCGTCTGCCAGAAAATTATAAATTAGTTCGATATATGCAGATCAATTCTAAGCCCAACAACTTATTATAAATGTTGTATAAATTGTACGGGATAGTATTATCAAATTTAATATTAAATCCTTTTATTGGGGTCTTGTTCTTATTTTTTTAAAGCTAATTTATTGAGGTCTTGTTCCAATTTACATTGATACAACAAAAATTGCAAGAGAGAAATACTCCATCTATCTCATAATAATACTCCATCAGTTCTACCAATTTGTTTACATTTTAGAGAGGATGTCCGACACGCATTTTAAAATGCATATAAAGTATAGTTCCATAACTTATTTTTTTAAAAAAAATTATGAATAAAAATTTAAACATTAAATTTTTATTCAGAAAAAAAATTAAAAATAAGTTATGGAACTATACTTCATATGCACCTTAAAATGTGTGCCGGATACCATATCTCAAATGTAAACAAATGGATGGGACGGAGGGAGTAGTCTCTTTTGGGAAAAAAATTTGTCTCATAATAATTGTCCATTTCTATTTTTAATGTAAAAAATTCAAATTTACTCTTTTTTTTATCATTTCCAATATAAAACTTACTTTATTTAGTATAAAATAGTCATAATAAATATAATATGCACGGAAAATTATTATAAAACTAACATTTCTTAATATGCGTTATTTTTACAAAAGAAATTATTAATATGGGACCGTGAGATTATATTAGGAACAAAAGGGACCAGCCATTAGCAAGCAACGAACCAAATGGTTTGCCAAACTACAACAATACTTGCATTGTGCATATTATTTTCAATTTTTTATTTACAAAATTTGTTAATGCTCGAATAAGAACTAACTCTCTAAATTTCACGTGGTCCTTGTTACGGTAAATATTGGATAAATAAATATTTGATAAACGAATAATTTCATTAAATAAATAAAAGTTTTCAGTTTCGATTTGGACCAATAAACTTAACGAATAATATCTCTAAATGCATTGAAGAATAAAATAAAAAGTCTTTATAAGTCCTATGTAAATATAGGGCTAAGTTATATGAAAACTGCCTTTTTGTTGAATACGTCGGAGACTATATATGTACTAAATGCATAACATTGCAAAATATATTGTTGTGCAAAATATGCTCTGCAAGCTATACATATATGGTCTCCGACGTCTCCAACAAATATGCGGTCTCCATATACTTTTTTCTTGTAAATATAAATGAACAATCACTATATTTCAAATAATATATTTATATTTTATAATATTATAGGAAAACATTTAATCGAATAAATAATTTTTGTACATATTAATAAATCATATTTTCTCAAAAAATGGATCTAAAATTGGTTGTTTCTTCACCGCACTAAAATACATCTAATCCTTAATTTTGTGTAATGCATGCATCATTTCTTTAATGTTTTAGTCATGTTGTAACAAATAATTTTGCACGATAACAACTTGAAAGACTTCTTTTGAAGACACGTGTGATATAACGATGCTAACATTCTCATCATTTAATATGGTCTCAATAATTTTTTCGTTTATAACACATTTCATAAGGGCTAAATATCAAGTGGGTGACTGATTGCATCCAGATGTATCAAGTAGGTGACTGATTACAAATTTGACTCATTGTAGTTACTGATTAAATCTTTTTGAATCAACCATTAAAGTCAATAGATGTGATTTTAGATAATTTAACTGGTATACACATTTTTCTTAAATCCTTTTACATCCAAATGAAAGATCATGAATTCTAGTATTTTAGATAATTTTATTAGGTTTTTAAAATTTTATATACTATTTATTTTTAATTTTATAGTTGTCTATTTGATTTAAATAAAAATAAATAGTGAATAAATTTTTTTAAATCTAACAAAATTATATAAAATACTAGAATTCATAACATTTCATTTGATTGTAGTAGGATTTAAGAAAAATGTGTGTAAATGTCAAATTAGTTAAAATCACATCTATTGACTTTAATGGTTGATTCAAAAAAAATTAATGAGCAACTATAATGAGTCAAATTTGTAATCAGTCACCTACTTGATATATCTGGACGTAATCAGTCACCCACTTATATTTAACCTCATTTGGGTTAAATATTTGGGGTCTCTAGCATTATTCATTTCAAAATATGCTCAACATCCATCATATTTCCATTTCAGCTGTCGTTTTAGTTTATCAGAACACCTTTTGAAATCAATAAATCAAACAAAATGACCCTTTATATATTATAAAGAATTTGCAATTAAATAGTTGGATTACATCGGAACAAGACCGATGACATAACTTTTTCCGATCTCTCAGCAAGCACAAATTAATATAATCTCCTAAAGAATTACATGTAGGAATTTACTGACTTCAACAATTTTACAAATGCACCAAGTGGCAAAAATCTGAGTAGTCGTACCATTTTAAAGAAAAAACTTTAGACTCCAAGGCAGAAGAGTATAAGAAGAGTCTCAATACATATATTGCAGTAGGCAGTATGCACCAACACGATTCCCTTCACTTTGTGGCCACATTTGAATTCCCCTTCCCCGAAAGTCCACCTTCATACACGTTACCAAGTAGTTTGAAAAGTCTAAACAAGAATGTGAGTAGATTAGGAATGAACTGTATGAGGGCGGGTACAGTGGAAATGGTTACTCAAATGTGGGCATCCAACAAAGGGAGTCAACACATTATTACACACGATTTCGATACATTTTATATCCTGCTGGTTTGTAACTATATTGGAATTCTCGTACAACAGCAATGATCTAATGAGAATTAAGTAACGAGACAAATTTACTAGACGTCGTTATTTGACAACGGAATAAAAATTATAAGTAAATTTTATTCTTGGACTGTAATTGTTGAGGCTGTAAAAGGCAGACTAACCATTGCTCGAGGGCAGAAAATTGTGTCAAAGTAAATCATGTGACACCTTATATAATTCTACTCCATAAAAATCAAAAAACATAGTATATATAGTACAATGTTATAACAAACAAAATTTTGGCACAACAGCAGTGCGGTCACAAAGAGCACCTGCGAGCTCACAGAGAATCACATGGATCGTTATATAGGTATTGGCATAAGATCGTAGCATGATGCTGGGCAGCTTGCAGAACTATCCATGTCCAGAATGTAGATTAAAATGTTCCTTTAAGATTTCTTTGGAAGTTCTCCCAAATCCCTTGGTCACTTCTTCCATCTCCTTAAGTTTAGTCACCTCCCCTTTTATCTGATCGACCCTATTCATGACAAGTTTAGATAACGCATCTCGATCAGCATTATAAGCAGCATGTCGGGAAAGTTCAGCCTTTTCCTTATTAAGCTGTTGAAACAGATTTTGAAGATAGTTCTTTTGCTCATAAAGTCTCTCCCGGGCAATATTATATTCTAATTCTTGAGCCTCTCTCAAGTCTGCCAGAATCTCATCAACCTCAGTGTCAAGTTTTAAAGATTCTATCAGAGGATCAAAACTTTCGGAGGCTTTTTGAGGTGAGGCTGCTCTACTATGAGGTTTGTCGACTATTGAAGATTCTGATGCAGTAATTGCATCAGCGATCAAATTTCCTGTTACAAACATGTGATCAAATCATACTCTCTTGGTACAAAAAGAAGTAAGCTTGGGTCGTGATTCTCGAATTTTAAAATCAAGAGGGCTGTACTAATTAAGATTGCAAATGGACAATTCGTTTATAGCATCAAGTGGGTGTCTTACACAGCAAATAGATTTGTGTCAACATGTATGTTTCAATTTGAGGAAAGTTATTTCAATGCCAGAAACAACATGAGAAAGTTCAGTGAGCTAGAGAATCGAGTAGAGGATTTATGGAAAAACAGTTTACATATCCCACTTCTGCCTCCCAAGTCCCAACCCTACCTCGTCACCCAAAAAGATTGGGTGACAGCAACAAGAAATGATTGAGGAAGTACCTGGATTAACAGCTGAACTATCTTCCACTTTCCAAACATCTTCCAGACAAGTCCCGCTTCTAAGCTGACGCAAATACAAATTTGGTCATGCTGCTGATTCAGAAAATAAAAAACCAAAAACAAACTTCTTTTAGAATACAAAGAACCAGTTTTCACTGAAAAATCAGCTTTATACCTTTCCCATTACCAATTCAATACGGTGCAACAGTTTCTTCGCAGCAAGTCTTTGTGAACCACGCAAAACACAAGCCCCCAAATTCAGAATTTTCAAAATATCATCACGAGATTCAATAGATTCACAGATTTGTAAAAGCTTTTTGACATGTGCGAGAAGATCTGTCCTTGTGTCACAGCGCCGACAGTAATACTCTGCATCCAATCCAATGCTTCCTCCAACAGTTCCAGCCATGTAGGATCGAAGAGCACATCCAATATGTGCTATGTGGCCACAAGTAACACCCTCATCTATAGCTGCTTCACATCTAACAAGATTATAGCCTCCATATGCTGAATCTGTGATCTTACTACATAAAATACAACAACAATCCCGACAAAAGCCAGGTTCACTGCAACACATGTCGCAAAATATAGATCCAGATGAAGTCTCCTCTGCTTCAAATAAGCTGCCACATGATTCATTACCAGCCTTGCAACACCCAATCCCAATTTGCAATTCTGACCCTGAATGTTCTGCTGTATAGCCAAAAAAACCATTTTCAGTACCTCTATTGTGTAAAGGTTTTATATGTTAGGCCTTCGGGGGAGTTTCACTTTGAAAGTGTATGTATTCAATAGAGACCCCAATTTGGTGAGAACTTGATTAAGAAGCTTGTGTTCTCCCCACTGAAAGCTTCCAATGTAAATCATTGTTAGTGCTGGTGTTTATATTTCATCGACGTGATTATTAAGAGAAACAATCTTAGCAAACTAATATTGAAGCAGTGGTAAAGGAGATCGTCTTCTGAACATACAAGCCATTTCGTGAAGTAAAGCATCATGTTCCTATACAATTGGAGGGACATTTATGGTCCAATCATGCCAATTTCATGCAGTAGCTTCATAACAACTTTATCTACAATTCGAAATATAGATACTGGATTTGGATCTAATAAATACCTTTGCATACTATTTATACTACAGCCGATTTGTTGTAAACAGTAGTGAGATAAGAAGTAGGCTATGTTTTGGCGACAAAACAAAAGCTTAAATGATAGTGCTTAAAATGAGAGGATGACTTTTGTGATCAGCCGATTAGAAGAGTGCATCTTTTCGAACCAAATTTTACATATGCTATCATACTGTAGATTGCAGTTATCATGTATACCTTCAAGTAGCTGATATAAAATGAACCTGATATAGATATCTAAAAAATTACTCCTGCATATCATTCTGCAGATAACTCTACAGTAGGATCACTCTATCTGTAGTCTGTAGCTGATTGCTTCTTTCTTTTAGAAAAAAATAAAATAAAAATTGCTCTCATGTTAGAGATTGGTCTTTACATATTTTTTAAGATTTTTATAAAAATATATACTACAAAACCATAGATGCACTAATGAATTTAAATGTAATCAATAATCATCAAACTTTATGGAAAGAACAGTCAGTTATTCCAAACTTGTGCACATGTTGGAAACTTGGACCTTCCAATACATTTTATGTAGAAATTAAAAAAAAAGATCAAATATATGACACAATAACACATCACAAAATTAAAACAAAAATGATTTCAACAATATATATTTTATCACTTATTCACATATCAAACCCAAGCAACATTTACATCTTTCTCAGAGGGTGATCTAGCAATCTTGGGTACACCAGCAGGAGCCATGGGCCAACTTCTTAACACTCGTTAATTGATGCCTAGTGGCAACAGATTATTAGGCAAAATAAACTTTAATTGAAAAAAGTGAGTCATTGAGTGGAACCCAAAATATTGCATTAACATTTATGAAAGTAAGCTTCTACGTTGTGGCAGAGCACGACTTGTAAGGTCCGAGGCAGGGCACAACATAATAGCAATAAAAGTTGGGGAGGAGATTGCATTCGCAAGCATAAATAAAGTATTAATAATGCTTGTCCAAAGGGTTGAACTCAAGACATAGTGAGGTGATAAACTGCACCTAACCAACTCATTTACACAAATTCAGTTAGAAGAGTTAACCAAAAAGATGCTAATGCAAGAAGTTGAAGCAAACCTTTTATTGCAGGTCGATCACCTGAAGGAATTTTCCAACTGAATGAACCAAAAAATGCCTTGACATCTGCTCCAGTAGTCTGAACATACTGTTCAACTGAAAGCTTGCTTGCAAAAGTTCTTCCCTTACGCTCAGCCTGAAGACGTTTCGGAAGATAAAGGTATCTATCCATAAAATATCCATTAGATCTTACTCTCTTGCCCACCTTCCAGCGCCACTTATCACCAGGTTCAGGCCAATCTACAGGAGCATAAGGCAAACCTTCACCAGACGCTTGAGCAGAAACTGGATAAAGATGTAATCCATTTTTTGTTATCTCAGTGGCGCCTCCATTCTTTTCATCGCCTCCATTCTTTTCATCATTGTCTATCTCCATATCCTCTATCTGCCAACAATAGTGCAAACAATTAACGTCGAACATCATCACCAGTCAGGTACAAGGTGTGATCAGGCATATAATATGTAGTAAGATCAATGGAACGATAAGTTAATTTATATGATATATTATTCAATCAATCAAGTAATTTGTGTTAAAATAAGTGAAATTTATAGACGCAGTAACAATTACCATAGATATCACAACGAATTACCAGCGGATCAACAGTACTAATACTCAACTGCGCACAGGACTTCTCATATAGAAGTCGACAAGTCAAGCATAATAAATTACTTTATTGCTGATTCACACACATACATGCACGCGCGCGCGCGCACACACACATATACCCAATATATATAACCAAACAAATAAAATATCATCAAACATCAAGATATTATGAATCCAAACCATTAACGCAACATTAAATTAATTACTGCCTACTGTGTTCTATGATATATGAATGTGCAGACTAAATATATAACTTAGGTCATAACTGCTGACCATGCACTGTAGCAACCACTAAAGTCAATTTAACACTGACATGTTGTAGAATATATGAACACTAGATGCGTAAACCAAACTAATAGCTTTTTTGGATAATCATGGGTACCTACTTCCATTGAAAGTTAATTCCTTTGTATTTAATTCCTATATGAAGTTCCTAGGAAGTAGAAAATATATGTTTGGTTCAGAGGTAGGTATTTGCACTTCCTAAGAAGTGCAAGTCGCCAAGGGGAGGGTGAGTGCTTCCTACCTTATATGGGAATAACAACTTCCCAGGAAGTCCCATTTCCCATGTAAATGTCAAACACCACTATCAAATATCACTTCCTAGGTATTTAAAGTTCCTGGATAAATTGATGCTAACCAAACAAGCACTAGATATATACCACTACGCAGGAGCGTAATAAATCAACATTATAGTTTGAGGGAAATCGAATTGCTAAAAGAAATATACAAGGAGAAATCAACATAGGAATCAACGATGTGCCACATTTCACCAGCCAATTGACTAGACAAGGACTAGTCCATAGCAAGTTGACAACTAATTCTGCAATCTGTCGAATATTATACTCCCTCCGTCCCATCCATTTGTTTACATTTTGGAGAGGGTGTCCGACACGCATTTTAAGGTGCATATAAAGTATAGTTCCATAACTTATTTTTTAATTTTTTTTTCTTTGAATTTTTTTTTTTACAAATAAGTTATGGAACTAAATTTTATATGCACCTTAAAATGCGTGCCGAACACCCTCTCCCAAATGTAAACAAATGGGTGGGACTGAGGGAGTAATTATTTAGGTAATTTAATGTTTGATATACTCACTTTAATTACACTTTTGGATGAAGAAACTCTTTCACGATTATCATATTTGAATACCTTATTCATATATAGCTGATTTCATAATTATATTACTCTAACTTTGATAATTCTAACATATATTCATAGCCTGCACTCGAACCATTAAAATTTGACCATAAGGTATAAGTTTATTATCGTAATACAAATACATTACAAGTTACACCAAAAAAAATTCCAACTCTAAAACTACTATACATTATGTATATATAAAGTCCTAAAATAATAAATATTAATTTATTGAAAAAGTAATAAAATATTCATTTGTCGATAGAGTAATATTTTTTTCCGGTCCCAAGGATATTACTCTAAGGAAGTCCGAGTAAAATCGAGAAAAAGAACTTTTGGGGTTGTTCGGAGGATTCGGTTAGTAGTATATTGAGAGATCAAGATTTGTATATAAGGGAAACTCAATGGGCATTAGGGGTGTACATCAAACCGCTACACCGCACAAACCGCCCACACCGCACCGCAAAATGTGGTTTTTAATCTTCACGGTGCGGTTGCGGGTTAAAATTTTGACAAACCGCGCGGTGTGGTGCTGGGAAGCATGGGTGCGGGTGCGGGGTGCGGGGTGCGGGGTACGGGGATACGGGAATTCGGCAAATTCAAAATTTTGAGGATACGGGTGTAAGGGGACACGTCAAATATTAAAATATTAAAAATATTATATATATATATATATATATAATTCAAAATATGCATTTTAACTAAACAAAGTATAAATAAGTACATCATCACTAAGTCTTAATAATTAAAATTTCAAAGACATAAAATAACTATAGTAATTTAATCATATTGATTAATCATCACGGCTTCCATCTCCGGCTCATCAAGAGAAAGACTAGCTATCTCAAGCTCTTCAGAACCATTAAGTGGATCAAAACAATAACCTCTAACATCCCACAACTAGTCTGACTTAGTCATGTACCTTTTAAGAAGAAAAAAAGAAAAAAAAAGTTGCTGAAAATTACAAAAAAATGCCATTCCCGCACTCCCATCCGAGTATCCCCGCCTCTGATTTCACGGATACGCCACTTGGCGAATCCCCGCACTACAAAGCACGGGATACGCAGTTCTTCTTCAGATTGAAGTATTCCTACTTTCTAGACGTGGAGCATGTTGTTATTTGACCCATCACTTGACCCATACTCATCCAACCCGCCCAACTTATAAAAAGCAATATTGAACAATCTAATCTTAATCTCCTACACCTCTCTATCTTCATTTTCCTTCAACCAATCATTACAACCTAGACTTCTTCTTGAAACAATTGCCACTGACCATTTAAATACTTGCTTCATCTCTTTAAAATTGCCAAACCATCACGATGTCTTATTAGTTTTCTTCTTTTTGTATGTAACCAACTTTTTGATGAAGTTAATTGGTTCCACAAGATTTAGGGGATTGGTTTTTTATCCTAGTATATTTTTAAATAAAGTATGGAATTGTTGGTTTGATTAATTGAGAGGATTCAAAAGCACATTTGGATGAATGTAGTTAAGCGGATAATGTGTATGTTGTTTGTGTTGGCTTTCATGTTTGAACTTTTGGTCGTCTTTTCTTTTTTAATTTCTTCAAACCACAAGGTCAGTTGAGAATGGTGATGAAATTTTTGGATGAAAGTTAAGAACCGGGCCTTCAGTTCTCTTGCTAAGATGAAGATAAGAAAGTCAATGAAATCTTAGTTAAAATTAGGGGTTTGAGGCAAAACGATGAATATATATACACACATGCTTGCAAATATATGTATAATAGTTGCATACTTGCATTTATATGTTTATATTTATTGAGTTTTTATATATTGATATATTAAATTTGTGATATATAGGGTTTTGATATTGAATTTGAGGTTCTATGAGTCGGGTTGACTTGTTAAATTGAAGTGGATAAGATCTTCATATGTGGAATCTGATATGAAACGAATGTGGCAGCTGATGTAGACGTAATGTGGTGAAACTTAACAGAATCCATTTAAAATCAACTCAATGTAACGGACGTGAAAGTTTTGTTTAGGTTTAATGGCCTGCTTGAAAAGTTACTTATGTTTAGTTATTTTGATGCAAGTTTTTTCAGTTAAATGATTTACTAGCAAGTTGGGGTTTAGTTCAGTGATGAAGTAGCCACTTAACCCTCTTGAGGTGTGACGGTGTTTAGGTGAAAAAGGGGAACAATGGTGGACAAACCTTTTTAACATCGTACTCAAAACCGTTAAGATGCTAAAGGAATGGAGGCTCAATGTGGTGGTGTTGCATTATATGAGTGACGGTGATATTCAAAATTGCAGCAACTATCATGGAATAAAACTTCAGAGTCTTATCATGAAACTATGGGAAAGGGTAATTGAGAGTAGGGTAGTAAAATTGACTAAAAATCAATTTGGTTTCATGAGTGAGAGGTCCATAATGGAAGCCATACATCTCCTTAGATGCTTAGTTTAGAAATATAGAGAGCATAGGAAGGACCCACACACGGTGTTCTTCAACTATGGAGAAAGCTTATGATAGTGTGCGGCACACAGTAATATGGATTAGTCCAGAGGATAAAGAGGTTTCGTGGATGTATGAGAAGGTAATACGAGATATGTACTTTCGAGCAACTTGTCGGTGAAACATAATATTTTTTGGTTGAGGTCGGATTTTAATAAGGATCAACGTTAAACCCTTTTCTTTTTGCAATAGTTATGGATGTGATGATTAGAAGGAAATAAAATTGTGTTCGATGGTATATGCTTTTCGCTGATGATATTGCTCTAGTTGAGACAAAGGGGTGAATAAGAAGTTGGAACAATGGAGAGAAATTAAAGACACAAGTCTTGCGTGTTAGTTGTTCCAAGACCAAAAACCTATAGTATAATTTTAAGGGTAAACCAAATGAGAATGAGTTAGATGGAGATCAAATGATTATGGTATGACCTCAGCTAAAATTTCTCGTTGAATGACCTGTTTTTTATAAAAGTTGTTTTTAGGCCAAAAGCATTTTTCAAAAATCTACTTCAAAAATTTTACCAAACAATTTTTTACCTATCTTTTATCCAAAAGCTTCTATTTTTGTATGCAAGAGTAATAAGGGGCCAAATAATCTTTCATAGGATTTAAAGATACTGTAGCATGGGATGTGGGTAGTGCAGGGTTTGGAGTTTTAAAAGAGTCTTGATTATATCCTTTTAACTCACTATTCTCCTTTCTATACTAATACTAATAGAACTGCATGTTTAATACTTTTTATTTTTGCACTTAAGCTATTATTGCTTTAGATTTATCTTGTTTCTTATTTAGAATTCTTGGATCAACAATTATTTTCTACTTAATTTATTTTTTGTGCTGCATTCTGTAAGTTAGGGGTCCTTTTGGAAATAGCCTTTTCATTCTTTGAAGTGGAGGTAAGTTTAACGTACATCCTACCCTAACTCTAAGAGCGGGGATATACTGGATGTCTGGATACATTTGGTTGGTATTAAGTATAAAAAACATAAACTGAAGATAATTTAAATTTGGTATGCAAAATTACAGTATATAGAATCTAAAAATATACTCTAAACTTCATAAATTTTTTAAACTTCTAGAAATTACACTTTTGCCTCAAAATTTCATATAATGTGCAATTTGAACCTAGTTTCTCACAATGGTTAATGTCAAAGAGGTATACGCATATCTTCATACTCATGTAATCATGTTAACCAAAAAAGTTTGACAAATGCAAGATGTGCGGTCAACACTTAAACTACAACCGCTACCAAGAAATAGTTGACTACTAATATGTTAAGATTGTATTGTTTTCTTAAAATGGAATAAAATCATTATTTATCTATTATTTTAAATTTTAATTTGAACCATGACACTCTGATCGATATCTACTTTTTGTATCAATCTCCTAAATAAAGAAAACAAATCATTTTATTTACCACGATAATTTAGAATTCCTAATACTCTACATAATCTAAAATAATTAAATTTCTAATGAATTACAATTAACTTTTATTCATAAATGGTAACATAAAATAAAGAAAAAATTATTAAGTTGCTCCACATCGATTATGATTTTACTTAATCATTTAGCCGGGATAGTTTTAATAACAATTATTTTGACCAATTGGCTCAGCTAACCTCATATTTTGAATTCAATTTATATGATCATCTCTTCTCACTAGTCATTTATCTATTCAACATACCTTAAACCAAAGAAAATTTATTATTTTCTATAGAACTCGCATCCGCTAAATCCTAAACCTTAAGGTGATTACTGTGTTTATCTTAACTTATGTATTTTATACGTCCTCACTAGAAACCCAATTTTGGAAGAGAAAGCGCGAGGTTCCCATTTTTGGGCAATAATCAACCTTATTGTCCAAAGTATGCAAGAATTTAGGTTCCAAGGTTTAAAAATGAGATCCTTCGGCCAAAAGAGTTCAAATAACATCTTAAGTCACCGCCTCTCCAAACCCTTTCCGTTAAAGCGAATCAAATATCCTTGACATTCTCACTTGGTCGAAATTCTTTTTTTAGATCAAATTGAATAGCGGGTCCCTAGAAATCCATCTTTTAAAGCAATTTGCAATCATCTTATTCAATTTATATTTTTTGAGGAATATTGCCACGAGGGTTCAAACTCGGTAACTCTCCAAAACCCTCCCCTCGGATACCGTGTTAAATCATAATTCTCCTAAAACTTAAGATTGTATCAGGAAGAGAACCTAATATGCATATCATGCTAATCTTATAATTGAAACATGGTCAAATCAATTTAGAAAATACAAATCAGGAATAAAATAGAAAAGTTTGCGGAAAATATACCTGAGAAACCTGTGTCCTAATTGAGAAGGGCGCCCCTGTCAATTGGTTTATATATTTATAAAATCTCAAAATGAACCTGAACCACAAGAAAACTAAAAGATACGAAAATGAATTGTTTTTATCACAGTGAGAAACTCTATATATGTGTAAAGATATAGATATAAGAAATACAGGTGATTGAGAAATGAGATATACAAAGAAAGGGATGCCTCACAAAACCCTAGAAAAGATACAACAGGCAACAATACTCGTAGAGTTGTTCATGGGTCAGTTACGGAACATACTTGTAGAGTTGTAGATTTAACTACTCCGTTTTGGTTTTATCGAATTTGATGCACATTTTTTGAAGTTTTGATTATAGAATTAAATTTATTGTTTTTAATTTTTTTAATAAAAATATTAAACTAAAACTTTTATTTACAAAAACAAAATTTTAAAAATAATATTTGTTACTATGTAGTCAAAGTTTGGGTGAGCATTCGGTCAGTTCGGACCGAACCGAATAGATCGAGAACTGAACTGTTAATATTTTTAGAACCGAACCGGACAGAATTTTTATTATGGACATAACCGAACGGATTGAAATTTATTTTGGTTCGGTCCATATTTTTTTTAAAAAAATAAAAATCAAATAAGGTGAATTTTTAAAGGAATATGAATACAAATATATTAAAAAGTAATAAATAAATAAGTTAGCATTAAGATATTAGAGCAAAATTACATTTATCGAATATATATTATATAAATATATATTAATAAAAATATTATATATATAATAAAAGATAAATAATATATAATTCGATCTATTCCGTCCGGAGCGAATTTCTTTTTAAGGATTAGACCGAACCGAACTTTAATTCGACCAGGACCGAAAAATCGAATATACCAAAATTTCAAAGATAATAAAACCGAACCAAACCGAGCCAAAGTTACATTATTCAGTTGAATTTTTCAGTTCCGGTTCGGTTTTACTCGGTCCTAATCAAAGATCTTAAAAAAATGTATCAAAAATTCAAATATCAAATATCACTAGATTGAGTACAAACTAAGGTGTCCACGCGACACGTGAACATAGATACAACTTGTTGCAGATGGATTATAGCTTGATACATTTTAGTTAATTTTTTAAGATTTTGATATAAAATAATAGTATATCAATAAAATCTAAAATGAATTTTAATTTTACAAAAATATCACTTCCATATTTATATATATAATACTACATATCTCAAATAACTTACCTAAAATGTATCTTAAACTCTCTAATCTCTTAAAAAAATTTACGGGTGGCAATTTCGAATAATGGATCAGATTCGTGTCAGATTTGGGATATCTGGTCAGGTTTTTGAGTCGATCTAAAACCGACCCGAACCCGAAATGGGTTAAAAATGTCAACTCGAATCTGACCTGTTATGTCCCCGATCAACTCGAAAATGACCAATTTTGAATCGAAAATAATTATTTTAAATCTATAAATAAATTATATATATATATATATATATATAATATAATAGTAATTTTTTAGTGATATATGAATTATAATTATATAAATAATATATCAATATATTACACATATATATAATTATATAGTGTATATATATATTATACATAATTTATTTTATATATTAAAATAAAATTTTGGGGATCCTGTTGTAGTCTCTAATTCCCCCCCCCCCCCCAAAAAAAAACAGGGACCATCTGTAAAATGATTTTCTAACTAAAACTCTTAATTTACTTGAAATACAGGGATGAGGAAAATGATGGATGTTGAATGAGAGTATTTTAATATAACCAAATTAAAAAGACCTTGATGAAATCATGCAACTTTCTCATAAATGAATAATATCGACATACAATATCTGGAATTAACATACAAAATCCGGAAAAAAAGAGTTTTTTCATTCAAAAAAATTATCGTATAATGAATGTCATGTAAATACATTTCCAAAAATTTAAATAATAAAATCTTAATATATGAAAAGAGAACACCCAAATAATAAAATATATGTTAAAATTTCAAATTTGAATTAACTTTAACAAGGGGTTAAATATCTTATTGGTCACTGAAATCAGCCTGATATATCAAGATGGTCACTGAACTGAAATTGGACTCATGTAGGTCACTAACTTGAGTAGATGGTACACTCCGTTAAGTCATCTAACGGAAGTTACGTGACATGACAAAAGTTGCTGACTTTGCTTTAATGTTTCTTTTTTACTTTGCAAGCTTTGCTTTGCAAAAGTTGCAAAACAGTCTAGGCCTGCTTATGACCAACTCAGGAACCTTGATGCTAAAGCTTGGACTAAGGCTCACTTTGCAACAATATCAAAAGCGGACAATGTTGATAATAACATGTCCGAATGCTCAATGCTTGGATCATTACTGAGAGGTATATGCCAGTTTTAACAATGATACAGAAGATTACATTCAAGCTCATGACTAGAATTAAAAAGAAAAGGGAAGAAATGTTTGGCAGTGATCAAATTCTTTGTCCAAACATTAAAAAGAAACTTGATTCTTATGCCATGTTAGCAACTTTTGTCATATCACGTAACTTCCGTTAGATGACTTAACGGAGTGTACCATCTACTCAAGTTAGTGACCTACATGAGTCCAATTTCAGTTCAGTGACCATCTTAATACATCAGGCTGACTTCAGTGACCAACAAGATATTTAACCCCTTTAACAAGTGATGATTAGATCGCTCGTAGGCTGGCATCATGCACATGCCTACTGTTATCCGATCCAGAAAATGTAAAAAAAAACAGCATGAAATTATAAAAGGAATAAAATAATAAGTTTCTAAAAAATGATTATAATCATTCTAATATAAAATAATAATAATAATAATAATAATAATAATAATAAATTATTATATCTAACTAAATCAAGGAATTCTCTTTGTTTAAACATTAAATGTGTGTAAATATGATCATGCATGTAGAGATAACAACATAGGTTTGTGTCGTTTACTTTTGATACGTTTGTATTTTTAGCTTCTGACGCTGTTTTTCTTAGGAGAGTTCAGAAAGTTATGAAAAAGAACGTCATGACTGCAGGTTCAACAAAATATGTATTTAAAATAATTGGATTTGCTATTCAACGGGGACTTGCAGCGCAGTTTGTTACCCGTATAACTCATACACTTGTATAGTTTTTACCTTTTTATGT
Source organism: Oenanthe sinensis (assembly GCA_028671895.1). NCBI lineage: Eukaryota > Viridiplantae > Streptophyta > Magnoliopsida > Apiales > Apiaceae > Oenanthe > Oenanthe sinensis. The sequence goes on along the minus strand of CM053814.1, from coordinate 7,990,745 downwards.
AATATTTGATATGATAAAAAAAACCAAATTGACTTAATAAAAAGTTTTTGTATATATAGTATAAAATGTATATATAGTATAAAATTCTGATAAAAAGTTATCTAATATATGACACAAAATCATCATTAAATGACATATAACAACCACTTTATATGGTTAAAATGCCATAAAAATGAAACTACCTCAGTATAGAAGAGTCATCGCATATGACACTAAAAGTCGTTCAAAACCTGATATATGAATGATATTAAAAGAGGTGCAGAAGATATAAAATAGATATGAAGGATATGAAAATGGATCTGGAGATTTATAGGGGCTAAAAATTCTAAAAGATATAGATAAAGCGGTTTTGATGGATCGATATGTTTCTTATAAAATTAATATAGTTTAAATTAAACAATGATACAAGAATAAGAGGATATTTGGAATTAAAATTTAGAGAAGAAGAAAGGATACGAGGAGGACAAATGATCTACATTTAATTTTAATTGCAGTAAACATGCATTTGTTAAATTTATATATATATATATATAATAGTTATTTATCTTTAATAAAATATACATTTATATTTTTTCCCCTAAATATAGTCATGTATCATATTTATATTCAACAAAATTCACCAAAATTTTATAAAAGCATGCATTCTTCCTTTTCATTGCTCTTACAAACTTCTTCATTAATAAATTTGCACCCTATCCTATATTCTTTTTCTTTTTAAATTAATTCATTATTCATGCCATTTTCCCCACCCAAACAGATGAATAAAGTTCACCGAAAAATGTATAGTTGCCTTGTAAAAAATTAAAAAACTAAAAGGTATAATTAGGATCGGTCCTAAATGGGTGCTCAAAACAAAATTTTGAAATAGTGCATCTTTTCTTTAAGATCCTAAAAAAATAATTTAAAACAAATATATTATACATTTATATAAATTTTTTAGTGCCCTTATTCTTATGGTACCCTAGACGGTCGCCTTACCAATTGGATTTATATGGAGACTATATTTAATTGAAAACCCTTGAAGATCATATATATATATAGAGAGAGAGACAGACTTGGGTTCAATAAGTAACTCCCTTATTTGAGTAACTGAGGAACCAACAACAAATATAATTACATAACACATGAAAAAACTGTTGAACAAAGAAAAAATTACATAACACAAAAAACAATCACAAAACAAAAAAAAATTACATAACATACAAAAAAATATAGAACATTACAAAATATATTATTCATCAATAAATTTTATACTCATGTTCCGCTTGCATATATGATCTCCGGTCTTGCATTAAAAAGTGGGTTCCTTAGATTTTTTCCTTAAAAGTTAATTATAACGAGTGTGACATGTGTATGCAAGTTTGTCTGTAATGGCATAAATAGCTGAACTATTGTAATTAGATCCTATCTTTACAACTTAAACACCAGTTGACATCGAAGATAATAGTGAACAGTATAGACTGTATAGTACTGTTTACAATTGAGATGTCTCGCCCGAACTTGACTATTGAAAGATATAGGAGCTATTTGTTTGTATTACAGTACAATGATTAATTTGTGAAGGGGCATTTGCATCTTTTTTTTAATCAGGTATGTTATCCTAATTATGTACCTCACAAATTTACATTTTTTTTACAATTTGTTCTGCAAAGGAAAAAAAATAATTTGAAGGTGATGAAGAAAGACGGCTGCATGATGCTCGATTTTGTTAGGTTTCTGATCAGTGAAGCTTATTTGGTGGCGTCCATGGACCATGCACTTTAATTTTACGACAACCAGGACCAGATCTGAGTTCTGGGATGCCCCATGTCAACTCAAAAAATTCCCCCCCATTACAGAATACTCATAACTAAATTAGGGATACTCGTAACTTAAAAATTATTATTCTTGCATTTTTACTAGAAAACTCATTAATCAAACCTTCAAAATTAGAATTTGCTAGCGTATCCAATCCATTCAACCGTTCTTGCTACATACTAGAACGAAAATACGACTTAATCAACTTCAATTTTGAAAAACTCTGTTCTACATAAGCAATTGTTCAGTTGGATAACAACCGTACATACTCTTTGAAAATTTCAACATATCAAACATCTTTTTTACTTTTATAGGTAAGCATTTTTTTTTTATAATTCTTAAGTCGAGAAACAAGACATTTCTATCAATATTATCAATATCAGAAACAAAATCATGCTTTAAAAATTCTTCATGATTCATGCAAGAAGCTTTCCAATTATCATCACTTATGCACTTCAGATTTGTCTAATTAATTAGAAACCCAAAAGTTTCTTCATATGTTTGAAATTGTTCAAACCTAAATTAAAGTGATGTATCAACATAGATTGAAATTGTTCATAAATAAATAAAGAACAAACATTTTGCACTGGCTGAATATGTTTTATACTTGTGAGATGTCAATATTGTAAGAATTGAATGACTGAAACTTGAAGTTTCTTTTCTCCCTTTGTATATATTATATTAAGAATTTGGGTAATATAACATAATATGACATTTAATTTATAGTTGTATAGGCCCAATTAAGTATGCCCCTTTTTATATTTGCTAATTAAAATATGTCTATTTTGTTTTTTTTCTAATCAACTATGTTGATTTTTAACTTGAAATAACTAGTTTAATTGTGAAAATAAAATTTCAAATTATACCTTATATATATTTTTTTTAAAAAATTTGCCCCTCATAATGGATGGCCCACTTGTAATAACCGGTTCAATATTTTTGAATTTTTTTTTCCCAATTTATACCTTAGATATTTTTCAAAAAAATTTGCGTCTAAGGATGGATTCCCCATGCGATGACTTGTATCACTTGCCCCATGCCGGCCCCGACGACAACCATTAACTACTTGTCCGTGAAGTCGTGAACCACTGATATACCGTCATCAAGATTGTATCTCCTTAATTAATCAGCAATATTAATTTATCCATTTGCTAATTAAAACATCTTAGCATAATATGACTGAGTCGTGCATGCATGCTCTAGGCCTATGAGGAAACACACATTAATAATTGAAGACAGGTATTTATGTACATCCCCCACTGTGTTTGGGTGAAAAAGTTAGTCATAAGAGTGGTCTGTCCCAGCACCAGCTCTCTTGAAGCAGGACAAGTTTATTGTGTAGTAATACTTCGGACTTGAACATCCATTTCACTTTATCTATCGTCTATTCATCTGAACGCACTAGGCTCTGAAATTCATTAAGTTTAAAACAGTTAGAGGATTGTTCTTATATGTATTAATATTAACACCAAGGTTGTGTAATCAGTCCGACACGTGAATTTTGACAGGAATTAGAGTTTCTGTGATGATTTGCAAAGAAAAACATTACATATATAGCGATCTGAGTTGTAAATTTTGACAGGAATTAGAGTGATTGAGATGATTCGTAAAAAAAACGTTGCATAGTGATTTGGGTATCATATACATTTGATTGGATAATATATGCTATTATAAGCAATATTAACAACTTTGACGTACTGGTCCTAATTCTGAAATGCTGAATATGTGTTATATATCTTATTGTATGTAAAATTTTTGGCTGAAAATGGATGTATATATATACTCATAAGTTATATAACTAGGGGTACTACTTGCTAGGAGAGGGAATCTTATTCTTTCCAAACTGATGCAAAACACTAGAATTTAATAAATTACTAGGACCTTGCTGGTACAGGTACTGAATTTAGTAGTAGTATTTGGTACCTGACAAGCAATCAAAGAGATGGGAAGGAGATGTAATTAAAAGCCGGGCATCCAACAAAACTGTCATTAAAAAATCATAGGATCGTATAATTCCCAAATCATTTCCTTAGAATAATTATGAGATTGTGTTGTAATACAAGTTCATGTTTAGTCTTTAACTCATAATTTTATTCTATGATCAAAATGTTTTGTCCGGCAACGATTAGTACTGTCATCAATAAAATGTTAGCAGAAAGATGCGACACTCTCTTCCGAGATTGTATATGTTTATTTCTTTGTTCGTTGGTACTTGACTCGTATTGTTTGTGATGCAGTGCTCTAATAATTTTTCGCCTCAGTGGGTGTTTAATTGTTGGTTTTGTGCTTGTAAACCTGTGTTAGGACGATAGCTTAGACCATCTCTAATGGACGCGAGTGTCAAAAATACATACTCCTTCCGTTTCATATTAGTAGTTCACTTTCAAAATATAACGCATATTAAGAAGTTTTTTTATTGATTGATTGTACAAATATTTATTGCATTGAATGAATATAATACATGGTAGGGAGTTGATCTTGAAAATATAAATTAGAGATATGTGGAATATAGTTGATTTTGAAAATATAAATTAGATTAAATTTTATATTGAAAGTTGAAGTGGACAATAATTTTGAAACAATTTTTTTTATTGAAAGTGGACTACTAATACGAAACGGATGGAGTAATTTACAAAATCAACTCCAATGGGAGTTACAATAAATTCTACACTATAAGAAATCTTTTACTTATTAAAATAATAAATAATTGATTTTTGGGACTTAAAAGTGATAAATTTGTTTTTATTAACAAATATGAGAGTATAGTTGTAATTTTAGAGGACATTATGTTTGACATCAAATTTGGTGTCACTCCAATTATTTAGTATTGACACTATTTTATTGTCCCATTAAATTTGATTTTACACAAAATAATGTGTCAAAATGACACTATTTTAATATTTTATAAGTGTCCCATTCGAATCGCCCTTAGCTCAATATTTCGGTTGTGAAAAAGATTCACTACATTTTTATTGAATAATGTACATCCGTATCATTATTAGCCAGAAGAAATAGTGGTTACTTGTACCGGTTGATTCTTTCCTGGAATACCACATGTAAGAGCAAATCCTTAAAATAGATCTAATTATTGTTATAATATGAAATCAAAAAGTACATTTTTTTGTTAAAATAGATTTTATATTTCAATGCATGGTTTCAAAATACCACCAATAGATGTAAAATTAAGTAACTTTTCAACCAACAATGTAAAATATAGCATTAAATTTACTAAAATAAATGTTTTTATATTAATTCCCTCCTATTTCCCACTTGCATGTCTATGTGGCAATTATAACTACATCTATACTTGGTTCTAAATATAGAATCAAGTATAACATTTTTTTATTTTAGCACCTCCTATAGTATTGTATTGGAGTGCTATGGTCTATGATTAATGTTATATTATAAAAATAACACATCCAATAGCATTGTATCGAACTTGCTCTAAGTAACTTTTAAGTTAAAAATTACATATAATTTTCAACTTAAAAGATAAGTCAAACGCAGCATATGCTTACTTATGCTTGCTTATTTTAAGAAATCATTTAACCATCTCCTGCGTGTAGCTCCATGATCTTAATAGTGAGAGGGACGAGTTTAGCTTTAAAAGGTAGTCAGCTAATAATCCACATAATAAGCTAAACACATGTATCATATCATCATATCCCTACCTCTCTCACACAAACACACACGACCATGAGCAAGACAAAAAATTGTGGGTAAACCCAAAAATTAACATATTGAATAAATTACTTAAATGTTATTAAAATTTCTTAATTTAGTAGTCTTAATTTTAATTATACGCATATTCTACACATTTATCATAATATTATGATTAAATTTTAGATAAATGAATGTTATACTCTCTCTCTATATATATAGAATAGTTATATGGAAACGGTAGAGAACTCGGAAACTATATATGTGCCATAAGAAAAATATATTTTGTGTTCTACAAGTGACATATGATCTCTAACAGAGGCGAATGTTAATAGGAGCGGGCCCAGCTTGCGCTGGGTAAAAATTTATAATTTGTAAGTAATTTTTTTTTATCGTTGGATTAAATAAAAAGATAAATACAAATTTCATTTGTATTGTCTATTTTATTACTTCAAAAACAGAGCAGAGCGATATAAGAGAGACTTCAGGGACTAAAGGTCTACGAGACTAGCAATTAACAAAATAACTACTGAGCAATCTGGTCTTCTTAGCATCTAAATTCACATATTTATCATTGGATAAAGGTAATTTTCTAATCATTTTCACTTATTCATAGTCCTTGTTGATACAAATCAAACAATATACATATGTACTCTATGTGTTTGATAAAATGTCCAAAAGAAAAATTCCCTTTTGAGTTCATATAATTCTTATTATTTATTAATGTACTCAATGTTTGATAATTGAACAGATTTTAAGGATGTGTGATCAACAACCCAAGAAACGAATGAAGTCCCTCTTTTCTTTCTACAAGAAAAAGAGTAGTGACAGTAGTGTACAAGCACCTGCATCAAATTCAAATATTCCCATGACTGATCAGCATCAGCCTGATCTTGAAGATGCTTCAGCTCCTAATTTGCCTACAAATGAAGTGGAATTTCCTGTTGATGCTCCGAAAGAGCAGACTGTTCAAACTGATCCTGGATTGCGTCAGCCAATTTATAATTTTCCAGTGAATCAACAAGACCGTATTCGAAAAGAGTATGTACAATTGGGACCTTGTCAGCCGAAGTTGGAAATTTATCCAGCGACATTTGATGGACGTGATAATCGTCGTTTTCAACATAGATGGTTTTCATTATTTCCTTGGTTGGAGTATTCGGTAGCTACTGATAAGGTGTTCTGCTTTCCTTGCTTTCTTTTTGAAAAGAATCCACCAAAGTCTCCTTTGTTCACTACTAAAGGATGTTCTAATTGGAGTAGAATGTTAGCCGGAAAAAAAGGAGTTTGTGAACAACATGTTGGACATATAAATTCTTTTCATCAAAAGAATGTTCAAAATTGGGCCGACTTGTCAAGAATTTCTCAGCACATTGATAGAGTGATTGATAAACTTCTACCAGAAGTTGTAAGACATAATAGGCTGCGTTTAAAGACAACAATAGCAGCTGTGAAGTATCTTGGGAAACAAGGACTGCCATTTAGAGGTCATGATGAATCATCAAACTCATGTAGCAGAGGTCATTTCATTGAAATAATCAAGAGTTATGCAGGTATGAATGATGAGATTGCAAAGGTTGTTCTTGAAAATTCTCCTAAACATGCCATGTACATTGCACCATCAATCTAAAAAGAGATTCTTGATATAATTGCTACTAAAATTCGAAACAAAATTTGTCGGGAAATTGGAGATGCGAAGTATTGTATTCTAGTTGATGAATCACTTGATGTATCACATAAGGAGCAAATGGCAATTATTATCAGATTTGTTGATGAAGAAGGATTTGTCAGAGAAAGGTATTTTGAAATTGTTAGTGTTAAAGACACTACTTCTCTTAATCTCAAGAAACACATATGCCTTGTTCTTTCTACAAACAAACTTCAAGTCCAAAATATCCGTGGTCAAGGGTACGATGGAGCTAGCAATATGCGCGGTCAGTTTCATGGATTAAAGACATTATTTCTTCAAGAATGTCCTTTTGCATACTATGTTCACTGCTTTGCTCACCGATTACAATTAGCTTTGAATGCATGTGCTAGAGATGTTCCTGATATGCATATATTTTTCCAAATGCTAAGCTCCATTGTCAATTTTGTCGGATCTTCATCAAAGCGTACTAATATGTTAAAAGATATTCAAGAAGCAGAATACTCAGAAAGTTTAGCATATGGAGATCTTGAAACAGGAACAGGTCTTAATCAGATTCGCAGTTTAAAACGAGCAGGTATGACTCGATGGGGTTCTCACTTTGCTTCTGTAAATACTTTAGTTCATATATTTAACGAAGTTACTCAGCTACTTGAAAGTATGATGACTGACAAAGAACTCGTTGGAAGTGTAAGAGGTGATGCAAAAGGTTTTCTTAAGGCATTAAGGACATTTGATTTTGTATTTTGTTTGTTACTCACTAACAAAATCATGGGTATAACTGATTTACTTTCTCAAGCATTACAAAGACAATCACAAGATATTGTTAATGCTATGAATTTGGTTTCAAGTACAAAGTCACTTCTTCAAGAATTGAGAGATCATGGGTGGGATTGTTTTTTGCTAAATGTCTATAAATTTGGAGAAGATCATGGTCTTGAAATACCTAAAATGGATGCAGCTTACTCAATGGGGACTGGTCGTGGTTGTCAACAACATGATTTTGTTACAAATGAACATTATTATCATTTTAGCATATTTAATGTGATTATTGATGTTCAAATGACAGAGATAAATGACAGATTCACGGAGCAAAGTATAGAACTACTTGTTTTGAGTTCTGCATTGGATCCTAATGATCGGTTTAAAAAGTTTGACATCGACAAGATTTGTGAATTTGCAGAGAAGTTCTATCCAGGAGATTTTGATACATCAGAGGTACGGGCTTTAAGATTACAATTAGAACATTATAGATGTCAAGTAGTTTCTCATAAAAAATTTCAAGATTTATCTTCTCTTGCACAACTGTGTAGACAGTTAGTTGAAACAGGTTTAGCCAAGCTTTTTCCCTTAGTTGATATATTGATTCGTTTGGTCTTGACACTTCCCATTTCCACTGCCACTACTGAATGTGCATTTTCGGCGATGAAAATCATAAAAACTCGGCTTAGAAACAAGATGGAAGATGGATATCTTTCGGGTTGTATGATGCTTCACATTGAAAAAGAATATGTTGATGGTGTTGATTCGGAGGATGTGATTGATCACTTCGAGTCTACCGGAGATCGTAGAGCTCAATTTAGATAAGGTACTATTTGTTTGCTTGTATTTTATATGTTGAAACAAAATTTTGTTCATGTAGAACAATTCCGCTGGGTGAATTATTTTTATTAGATCCGCCACTGATCTCTAAGCATGTCTCCAATAAAAAATGGTCTTCGTATAAATCAACTCAGCGAATCTATATTCATAGAAAAAATTTATCATTATTATTCATTTGTCAAGGTTCTGTTTATGACATATTTCAGTATAGTTAATAGCAACCCGTTACCACTTACCCCAGCGCATACAATACACATAAAACAAAAGTATAGATAACCAAGCTAGCTCCACAATAGTCCATCAAATGCTCCTTCCTTCTTCATACACATAATTGTGTCTCTGGAGTTGTTCTCTCTGTGTATTGCAAAAAGTTGTATAAATGTTTCCTTTCACCTGGAAGTCTTACTTGCAATGCTTCTCCAACATAAAATGTTTACCTTTCACAAGTACTCACCCTGATACTTCACCCTCAAACACAAATCAAGACCAAAATCACACCACCTCTACGACTATCCTAATGAAGAATTTCAATAATCTCTGTGATCACAACTCCACCTCTACATCAAACCTCACATCCTCCGCAGATCATGACTTGTTTTCCAATTCATCCGACATTTCGTCTGATGGTGGTGATGACTCACCTCCGGATTTCGCCACTGTATTCGCTTCCCAACGCTTCTTTTTCTCCTCTCCTGGCCGCTCCAACTCCATCATCGAATCGCCAAACCTTCCACAGGCCCCCGAAAACAATGCTCTAGTCCCCGACAGCGTCGCCATTCAAACCTACTCCCCGGATCCCTTGCAAGATTTCAGAAAATCGATGCAAGAAATGGTGGAAGCACACGGGATAAGAGACGTAAAGGCTGATGATTGGGAATTCTTGCATGAGCTTCTACTTTGTTACTTAACCTTAAACCCTAAACAAACTCACAAATATATCATTAAAGCTTTTTCTGATCTTCTAGTTTCCCTCATGCCATCACAAAGTTGCCTACGTTTGGTCTAATCTTGTTATAATTTTAAGTTTTTCTAGAGTAATTATCAAGGTTGGTTCTCTGAACGGAATGACATTTGTCTTTTGTAAAAAAAGATATGTTTCCTCTGTGAAGACAAAGCCAAATCTATATATTAGAATCACTAAACCAAGGATTAGCTTGGGATGTTAATACAGCATCGATGCATGTAATTTTTCTAACTTACTATGTCCTTGTTACATGTTGTTATGTTTGTAAAGGATGTTTTACTCTGATTTTTTTTCGAGATAGTCAATTGCATAAATTTAAATACTATACAGTCACGCAATTTATCTACTAATCTCGAACTCTTATCACCGAGAGGAGAAGGTATCACCGGGCTTTAAGCCAAATGGTTTTTTCTTGTTTGGCGCAGTCTGTTACTCTGTTTTATTTCTCGGAAATGTACGTTCACTGCTGATTTATGTTAATGGTCTAGTAATCGATAAATAATAGAGAGTTAATTAATTTGATCTAGAGCTCCTAAAAATGTCTTCATTTTTGTTTTGTGGTCCAGAGGCCAAGTCGAGACAACTTTCAAGACATTGAAATCTTAACACCTTTGGGAGCTTATTATAACCAACAAGTATAACTAAATATGTGATTATGTGGGCTTGTTTATATTAATGTTGAACTTGAGATTTTTATTTCCATGTCATGACTAAAAACTTCCAGTAAATATTGCCACGTCTGTATCTAAATAGGTCAATAATCCAAGGCAACCAACATGTTTGAGTAGCTCCAATCATGCAGTTACTTTATGTGCATGTGCTTGTCTTTCTTTTATTTTAGCCTTGTCTTGCCACAATTGCATACAACTGCAGTACTGTACTGATGATTGATGGAATACATAGTGCAATTACATATATATTTCTCTCAAAATTACAGTTTGGTTACAAAATGCAAAATGTATACTATTTACTGTAGTGTTTGTCACAGTGCATACAGAAGTATATAGTAGCTCACATCAGTATACAGAAACTAGTACAATGGTTGCATGTATAATAAGGCTTTAAAATTAGAAAGCATTTTGATATAGGAAATTCGTCTAATTGTATTCTTTAGTTCTTGCATTACCGGGTAGGAGGGGTTTTGTTGCTGAATTGACAGTTTTTTTGGGACCTCTATTTTTACTCCTATCATTCTTGTTTATAATTATATCAGGTTCAGCGTTCACATAAAACCACAAACGATTGTTGCAGCATATATAGGAACATCTTCAATAAGAGTGCTAACTAAAATTACCAATATTGATAAATTTTCAAAAAAATTAATCAAATATTTTGGCACTATTTTTGAAAATTTTGCTCCAATGGTTGACACTCAAAGTTACCAATTTTTGATATATGTATAATTAATGCTAGGTATGTATAATTTTATAACTTTAATGTGATGTAACACATTTTTATTATTTCGAGGATGCCAAAAGTTGACAAGTTTGATTGACACCCCTCTCATTTCAATAAAATGTCAACAAGAGTGTTATGATACATTATAACATGTGACACTTTGACACTCTCGTTGGAAAGCTCTAAATGACCGATTCCCTTAATTCTACGTACTATTCATCCATATACCGTATGTATCATTTGTTTGTCAGGACCCGAATTCATTTATAAAATAACAAGAAACAGTATCAGAATTCAGGACGCTTGTTTTATACGATTGTTTAATCATATGATAATATATATTTAGAGCTGTTTGTTGGTTTAGTAAAACCACAATTACCTACTTTCCCGAAAATAGTCTTTATAGATATTTGCCTGAATATGCTTTTTTCTACTTTTAAAGAATTGACCGTGTGACTGTGAGAGAGAAACTACAGAGAAATTATCACTTATATATTACTATTCTTATTTTAAGAAATTCTTATTCAAGCACAAGTTTATAAATATATATTAGTAATATATTCGTACAATATGTTATGGTTTGTTCATGTCCAGCATTTAACGCGAGAACCTATTTTAATACTTTTTTGTATTGAGTTAATTTGATCCGATAAATTAAATGTTAATACTTTTGTATTCTAATCCGATTTTTGTAACATGTTAGCATATATATATATATACATACATATATATATATATATGTATGCATGCAGGTGATAGTTTTATCATGGTTTAATTAATTTGAAATTGTTAATAGAAATATAGAGAATCCGGTCATCGATCTGAGGCCATCTCCATCACAGGGTCACTCATGACTCGCCTACTGTTGAACACAGTGCAATGTATTCGTCTAGGCCTGCTTAAGAAAAAAGACAAATAGGTGAGATATGGCCATCTGAGAAACCAGATTTGCCTTGTTCGATACTTTCTTTCACTTCAATATACTCCTATTAACAACCCCTTATAGCTTTCACTTCTATCTTTATTTCTAAGCAAAACGTACGGCCATTTAAGAATTAATAATGCTATTAAATAAAATTTAACTTTGTTATGCTCGATATTTGAGCATGGGTCATGGACATATCCATTGATATAAATTGGCCGGTCCACATCGCATCTAGGCTCACCTGACTTCGAAGCCCATGTTCGGTTCGCATCGCTCTAAAGATGATAAAATATTTTAAGGCTCTTGGCCTAGCGTGAGATCACATCACTAGCTCACACTCATTCAGCTTTAAGAAGGAAGAGAGATGATAATCGACCCCTAGCCCGGTTCACTTCTCATCACCTCTCATGTCGCATGGACTTGACAGAGAAGCCCTCAACCCGGCTCACTTAGCCAGGCTCACTGCCTCCAGATCGCTTCGCTAGCTCGGAGTATTTGGCACGAATTTCTCATAACTAGTTGAAAATCTCATAGCCTCATGGGTTCACCTCAGTTGATATTATTTGTTAATCTGAAGACTACAGAAGACCCCCCGGGATAATATCTCAACATAATTATCTATTTGAAGACAGCTAGCCCTACGGGCTCTCACCTCATCAAGGGATCTGCACAAGATCACCTCTACATACTGCTCACGTGAGGTCACATCACGCATAACTACTCCCGCGAGACCACATCGCGCATAACTTCCTACGGGGGATCCCTTTCTCTACAACTCCATGACAGCTCCCGGAGTCTAACGGGCTTGGGTCATGACAGTTACAGACATCTGGGAAGTTTGCCCTACACATCCACACGGACTTGGGCCAAAGCCCAGCATGTCTAAGGATTTGACTCTGATAGACCAGACCAATACCTAGTCCATTATAGATAACTTGTCTTCCAAGAACTATGTGTAGTTTGAACCCCTATAAATAGGGTACATAGGTCTCTTCTTTCAGTTGAATCGACATTGGCTGCAAGAGAGCAAATATTTTCTATGCCTTGTAACGAATCAACAGCAATATCAGCTATCAAAATTCATCACTTTCCTCTCATATTCTTCGCGTTCTTCATCAAGTTCATTAACAAAATCATCATATTTTGCTCCGTAATTCTAGAAAACCTCAAAATTACTATTATACTGGTTGCTCCCCGTAACAAACTTAATCAAGTATGTATTCAAGTGAATCATGCAAAAACTACTAGATGTTTAGTTACAAGTTCAAAAATATATTTAATTTTTAATTTATAAATTATTTATTAAATAAGTCTGTCCTATCTCATGTCCATTCTGATTTCTGATCACTCAACTTTATTTTCTTTGTTATGGTCATTATATTTTAACTTTAACTAACTCGTAGTCGTTATTTGTATAATTAAAACTTAAATTAATATAAAATATATGTATATAATATATATATATATATATATATTTAAAAAATTGTTATAAATCTTTAACTTATTTTATATTTTGTATGTAATTTTGATTTTTTATATAATACTTACAATTTTAGTGAGTTTAGTTCTATGAATATTTTCATTGATGCAATTTTATTCAAATTAAAAATGTAGTATATTATTTCTCGACGTCAAAGCTCACTATTAATTTAGTAGTTTGACAATAAAACTTTTATTCATTTCATATAGTTATAGTCGATGCTGCTTTTCTTTTTTTGGCTAAATGTAAAATATGCACATCTCTCCTACCTTGGGAGTAGAAACGAACACCTGCGATTTTGGATTGCATTTAAAAAAAATGATATGTTAAATTTAATTTTTGGATGGGGTATTTAGAACTATCAGTCTATCACCCCATATTTTCAAACTTAATTAATATCGGAAGTCATAAATTTAGAGCGGCTTCGAACAGGCTCCACGCTAGGCGGCAATGAACAAATATATGTGAGTTACTCGAATTCGGCTTAATATTTAAAAATATAAAAAGTTAATACTCCTGCGATGACATATGAAAACAAATACAATCAATCAGGCACGAAAAATGAAAGCATAACAGAAAGGAAAAAGAATAATTGCATTTATGATACAATCAATCAGACATGCATGTATGTATATAACTTTTAGTGATACAATCAATCAGACATGCATGTATGTATATTTACAAGTTCAAGAAAGCTAGCTAAGGTCAGTTGGCCATTTGTGTATAACGCGTAGCTAGCTAGCTAGCTGCTAGTTACATAAGTATATTTTATATGATTTTCATTGCCATTGTTGTACGTTTCTCTGGGTTGCAGTTTATATTTAGATATCCTAGTGCTAAATGAGATTCGAGTGATCCATCTGTTCTGTCGCATACGGCATATATGACTAAGCAAACAACAGTGAACATTAAAATTAAGCTACTGATGAGAGCTTTTATCAACTTTCAAATATTGAGTTGTTCAATGATACTATATATAGCCTATAGCACTTTTGATGATTAATCCTGCATGCTCGTATCGCCTTAAAATTCTGCTGTTGAATAAGGGAAGATATTAGAGTCTTTAGTTATGGACTAAAATATTAAATATGGCAACATTTTTATATAGTTTATATCTAAAGATTGATAAAAGAAAATTAATATAGTAATAAAACCTCTTAATATAATACCTTATACACTTGTATAAGTTATTATTATTGTGTTTAATTATCATTTTATAAAAAAAACTTAAGAAGGTAAATTTTTTTTAATGATATACTTACTTAAATTGAAGCATAGAATTTATGAATAAAAGAAGAGAAAAAGTACCATGACTACCTTATATACATTTTAGGTAATTTTCTAAAATTTTAGTACAAAATAATACAGAAGCATATTTATAAAATTTTAAATGAATCATGATTTTACAAAATTACCGCTCATATATTTGCATATAAAATTCTATATATACGAGGTAATTTACATAAAATGTATCTTAGTCTACCTAATCTCATAAAATAAATTAATTAAAATATTACTCACTCCTTCCATTTTAATTAATATTTGACTTTCTAACATGCATATTAAAGGTGTAAAAAATAATAGTTATACTTGATATAAAATTTTAAATCTTATCTATATATTATAAATTGCTGCATGGCTCATTCCTAAGTTTTGGTATCTATATTTAGGTTCAGATAAGATTTATAATATATAGATTTGACCCATGAAATATCTATTTTTAGGTTTTGTATTCATATTTTGATTTGTAAAATATCCATATTCATTATAGACTTATTCTTAGTTATAGAAATTGACTCCTAACTTTAATTACTATTAATGTTATTCAAAACATTTATGGTAAACTCATTAATAAAAATTTGAATGAATATTCAAAATTTTGATAAGTTTATTAATACAAATTATCACTTAACATACATATATTAAATCACATATATAAGTTATTTGTTTGTATATTTTTATCATGATTTAGTTTAACGTTAATATTACTAACATCTAATAGATTATATATATATATATATATATATATATATATATATATATATATTAAGATACCATTATTATTAACGATTTCTTGAAACTTGAAATCACAACCACAATTTCGTAATTCGTAATTCAACAATTATAAGTTACCGTATGCGTATCATGGACTATAATCTAGTTTTCAAAATGCCCCGTCTCGAAATTAGGAAGGTCTTTCATCTTTAAAAAAATAGATTTTATAATTTTTAAAAATTATAAGTTTTAATAAATAACATTTTTATTTGTAAATTATTCTTACTAGTATCAAAATAAAGTTTAGATTCTAAATTTTAATTTGATAAAAATATTTTTAAACAATAATTATATTTCAATATAATTTTTTAACATCTCAATTTTACGTGTTAAAAAGTTAAAAATAATTAAAATGGGATCAAGAGAATAATAACTCTTTGTGAAATGTGAGTGATTGTTAAGTTAATTATTACTCATCCGTCCCACCTATTTGTTTACATTTGGGTTAAACACGGAGGTTAAGAAAAGTGTATAAAGTAATATGAAAGAGAAGGAAAAGTGGATAAAATGGTGGGGTCAATTGATATTTAATTGATAGATTTGAAAAGACGGAGGAAAGTAGTGGGTGAGGGTAAATTTTATAATATAAAAGTTTACTATTTTTAAAAAGTTTTGAAAGGTAAAAAATTGGGTGAGACATCA
Organism: Oenanthe sinensis; assembly: GCA_028671895.1. NCBI lineage: Eukaryota > Viridiplantae > Streptophyta > Magnoliopsida > Apiales > Apiaceae > Oenanthe > Oenanthe sinensis. The sequence goes on along the minus strand of CM053814.1, from coordinate 7,974,574 downwards.
AAAAAGGAAAGTGTAAAAAATTGAATAGGAGAGAGGGAGTATAATTTTTATAGATAGGTAATAAAACATGCATATACTTTATGTTTTCACAGAGAAGTGTGAAGACCATAAAATGAGCAACAAACCTCATTTCTACGTTTAAATTAATGTTCAAGTTAATGCCTTTAAAGCTTATAAATCAAATTAATCTAACAAACTTGAAAACAACTTTAAACACCTAGTTTTCCACTTATCAGCTTGAACATGCTCTAATTGCACACGCTCCGACCCCGCTTGATCCAAGCCAGCATATTCCTCTTAATCTTGTGCTGCAACTCGTCGTGCTTGATAAGTTTTAGACAATGAACTATCATTGTAATCTTCAACATTATAGTTCTCAAGACCGACCATCCAGAGAGACAGCGCAACCATCGTGAAACATATGTTTAGACAGACTTAACAGGCATAATTCTGTCAGGGTAAGCTTGAAATGCATTATATTTTAACAGGAAATGAACCTTAATAAGAAATTCATCCTTGTCATTATATAAAGGAACCCAAATTCAACTGCTTCACACGGTTGGAGAAATTATCTTCAAACTCGAAGCCAAAAAACAATGTAAAGACCATGCTAACATAAGAGTGCAACTCCTACACCTATACATGAGAAAAAAATGAAAATCTAAACAACAAAAATGAACATTAAACGTGCCCATGTAATGAGAAAGCATCACATTTGTCTTTGTCAAGGTACTTGAGAACACGTTCCAATTTTTCCCTGAGCATCGCATGCGTTCAGAGGTATATTCATCGGACTATAAGTAGTAGATTTTCCTCAGGCTCCTTAAAACATTGACAGACACATCATTAGTGCAATGCCATAAAAAAAAATTGCCAATTTCTTTTTTAAGCCGATTGTTCTATATTAATTTACATATTCTCCTGATAGGATTTAAATTATAGTATACATGTAAATATTAATTTCAAAAGTAAAAGAAAATCAATTCTAATTTATAGCCCAAAAATCAATCTAACTTGGGAGTCTAGACCCTCAAGGCCTCGACTATGTAATATATTACAAAGAGTTTTTTAGATAATTTTATCCTTCACAACTAGAATGGATTTTTATTTCACTACAACAAAATAGGGCAAAACTAACCGCTTTAAATGATCGATTAGAGGGACATTCAGTCGGTTGTAGCACTAAAACCGACCAATAGCACTAGTCGATAATGTCAAATTGGTCGGCTTTAGACTACATATATAATCGATCGGCGAACCTGAGTTTTTGTCAAAGGTGGGGTCATATTTCATACATGACAAATATTTTAAATAAATAACATTTTTCTAATAAACTCTGTAACCGACCACCTCAAGTTGTCGGTTTAAATGTGCCATAGGACACATAACCAAATGACCTTGTGCAGTCAGTTTTATAGTTGTCACGTCACTGTAGACGTCGTTTTATTCATATGCACCATTTAAATCGACATTTTTTATCGGTCGGTTTTATTGCTTGTAAAAGCGGAACGGTCGGTTTTAAGCGATCAGTTTTGCGTTGTTGTAGTATTTATAAACCACGTGCATATTTCAGAAGTGATCTATTATACAAATTATAATATAATCAGGGGCGGAGCCCTGGGGAGTGGGGCGGACCCAGGGCATGGGAGTGGGTGCTCTAGAACCCACTGAATTCTCGACTGAAAGTAAAATATATATTAAACTATAATTTCAGAGGTTTTCCCTAACTTTGTCCGTGTCAACAAACAATTCGAAATACCTCGACTTTTTTATAACAGGTTCGAGTCAAGTAGCAATGATTCGAAGCACTTGTTTTTACACTATTTCGAAAACACTATTTCGGAAACCCAAGGACTCAATCGTATGGATATGTAAAATACAGGATTTCCAATCGTAGCAGGAAAAAGAGGGAAACATATATTCAATTTAAAGTGAGTAAACAGAATTCCATACTCGATTTCATAGATACATATAGAATTTTGCGGAAAGCCGTATTCGATGAATGTCGTATGTACGGCTTGGAGGGAGATCTTTCATATCTTTCGAGATCCACCCTACAATATGAAGTAAAAAAGCCAAAATAAGTGATTTTAGCCCTTATAAAAAAAATAAAACAGATGCTTGAACCCCCTTCACGTATAGATAGAAACTCGGTAGAATATTAGCTAGGAACTCATACGAAACAAGAAAAGCCCAAGTAAGAATTAAACAAAAAAAATAAAAATAAAGTGAGGCCAGTACAAATAAAGGGCACAGAAATTTTAATACTTTAAATCAAAAAATATATAAAAGCATGATTATTTGATCCAAGACCAATTCATCCCTTTCAACTTTTAACTATTTCATCTCCATCTCTTCGTTTTTGTCTCTTTAAATGAAACCGTAAAACATTTAAAAGATGAAAAAGGGTAGGAATTAATTTTAAAATATAAAAATATTACTTAATTGCATGAATTTTATGTTTTTTTAAATTTTTTTTTTTAATATTCATCCATTCTAAAATAATAATTACTAGCTTATATCCCGTGCGATGCACGAATCAAATTCTTTTAGTATTTTATTATTTTAATTTAATATTTTATTTAATAATAATTTAAATTTTATTTAATATTATACATGTATATTTTATATATTTTTATATACTTTATTTTTATTTATATTTTAATAAGATAATATTTACTTGTTTTGTTTAAAAATCTGTTTTAATTATGTGATTAATGTGAGATATATTTTACTTAACAATATTTGTATAGGATAATGCTTGTGTATTTTATTTAGGAGTGTGTTTTAGTTAAAAGATTAATGTGAAATGTCTTTTAGTTAAGAAATTAATGTTAAAAAAGTTAAGGCACAATAATAACTACCCGACCCAAATACCGACCGATTACCAAACTTATAATATTTTGGCTTTAATAATATAATATTAATAATATAGTATAGATATTCATTTTTGCCACATATACTAAGATGGGTAAAAAACATAATTAAACTTATCAACATACATGTTAAAAATTAAGATGACGGAAATAATATTTATACGAGGAACCCTGCAAAAAATATTCCTGGATCCGTCCCTGAATATAATCATGCTTAACTTAAACCATTCTTAAAGCATCATACACATATATGATGCCAGTCACCCATACAATGCATGCTTAAATCCAAAATTTTCTAAATGAAAGTTAATATTACAAATATCAAGAGAGTAATAATCAAAATAAATATACTTATACAATAAACATATATAATTTAAGTCGTATAATCATATCTGGTTTAGTACTTGTTGAGAAAATTTTATCACATCTATTCATGATTCTCCTGTTAATAATCAAAATATCTAATGAAATTAATATAATTATAAAATTGAATCATATAAGATAAATATAAATTTTTCACTTAGGTGTTATAATTATCAAACATATATCGAGTAATTGAAAAATGACAAATCAAGTTATAACAAAGATGATTACATAATTTATAATAAGCGTAAATCCAAATCAATATATGATTCAGCAAGCTAAAGTTTTGTGATATATGTAAATCAAAAATCAAATATCAATCCAAATATCCGAAAACATATGATTACACAACATTGATACACACACGTATAAACACAAATCAAAACTAGTATAAATTAAAATACATGTACATATTTTGTGATATACTAGTATAAATTGAAATTTTGCAGGTAATTCACAGAAATTTAATTATATTAATACTTTTCTTACGTAAATATGTATTCTCCGTCATAATATTCTTGTTTCTCTATTTTCATTATCATCAAAATATAAAAATACTTTTAAAAAAGATATAATGTATAATATATCATATTAGGAATGGGAAATAAATTATTCTATATTTTATTTATATTACAAAAATATTTTTGACCCATCTACATTATTATATCCGACCCATTGCCCAATTCTGTTTCCCAGTAATCCAAACAAGCAGTTCACGTTTACCACTCTCTCTGCGATGGCACATTCTCTTTCTCTCTCACACATTCCCCTCCCTTCATCCTTCCCAAGAAAATCATCAACCATCTCCTCCGCACTCACCCCCTATCCCATCATATTCACACCCTTCACTAAACCCACAAACAGAATTAAAAAATCACACTTGACTCTCATCAAATCCATTCAAGACCCCAACAGCAATAGCAGTGTGTCTCAAGAATCAGAAACACCCACCAGCCAAGAACCAGAAAGTGACCAACTTTCTGAAATAGGAGCTGAAATTAACAAGGCCATGAAAGAAAGGGATGAAAATAAACAAGGGGGTGATGATTTTTGGAAAGGTGTGGGTGAAGAGATTGGAGAGATTGAGTGGCCTGCTTTTAGTAAAGTGGTGAGTACTACTGGTGTTGTGCTTGGTGTTATTGCTGGTTCTAGTGTTGTTTTGTTGACTGTTAATGCTGTTTTGTCTGAGCTCTCTGATCAGCTCTTTGCTGGTAGAGGCTTTCAAGATTTTTTTGGATAGATGAATGCCTTGCTTTTAGCTTTTATTCTGTGCCACTCAATTTCTCATTTTAGATTTTATTTCTTTTGTAACATATCATTTTTATTCGATTTCAATGGGATATACGGAGTATTGTTTAAAACCATGTGGATTATAGTAATGTTTTTCAGTTTATATGCTTCATAAGATGTATAGTCCATGTTTGAGGGAATGATACTACAGTGGTGCAAGAAAAAACAGTAGAATGAACTTCGAATGAACCAGCATTGCGAGACTTAACAGTAGAACTATCTTAGAATGGACTAGCACTTTTCGAATGTAACATTGCTAGATTGCAAGAGGAAGAATGATTTATAGTTTACAATATTACTTGATACAAATTCTTTGAATGTTGCATTTGTAGCCTTATTGACAATTCACAAACCTCAATAAAAATTGTTTACAGTAGTTTGCTACTTTTGTGAATCTTTACCTATTCTTTTATAAGAAATTTGTTAAATGACTCGTAAGTTTAGGAAGAAATCCACTCAGTGTGTCTAAATTTCCATGTCCCGAGTTCAAAGATTTATCACCCAAAGGTTACCAGGCTTTCCTCGGGATAAAATAGAACTCTTAACTGGTTCCCAATTTAAGATTAGATACATAAACTTTCCCATGGCAGGGTTTTCAAATTTTTGTTCCAGCCAGGATACTAGTACACTCAATGAGGTCTGTCTTTATGAAACACAAAATACGATTTGATTATCTCATCAGCTCCTAAACCTATACACAAAGAAACCTGCATCGGCCCCTGCATTTAAAATCTGTCCTATGATCAACATAAATGAAAAACAGTCCAGAATTCAAGCTACTGGAACGTTCGGCTCACACAAGTGACATTCATTGTATCGCATACACAGTAGAAATCTCAATTTTTTAAATATTTTTTCGCATATGAGATTTTTAATTTATTGAGATTTAGTTTATGTAGTTTTGCACCGTTAATTTTGAGTTAAGTTTTCTTGCATGGCTGATATGTATGATGAAGATCGGAGAGGTCTAACTTACCACACGCTATATCTTCTAGCAGGGCATAAAACTGTTTTAGAAATTCTAGCGGAAGGTGATTAAACAGGGGTTTCTTTTAACAAAAAAATATAGCGCATGCGGCAAGACAACTTGGGCCTCTCTAATCACGATCATGCATCCTAACATCAAGAGCGCAAGGTGGGTTGACTCAAAATCAGAATTTATTAGTCATGTCAGATCGTCAATATTCTTTAGTCTGCGGCGGAGCTTCACTAGTTACAAGTTTAGCCTTCCATAGGCCTAAGGCCCTTCAGAATATCACACACTAAATCTACTACGCGTATCTTGTGGATGATATAAACTCAGTAACCCGCACACTGGAGTGGTTTTCTTGTGTTGCTGTAATTAGTTCGAGTAATATTATGATGATCATTCGGTACAATAGATTTTACAGTATACTATGTTGAGAGGTTGCTCATGATTACAATTGTCTGGTATGACAGGCTTACAAATATTTTTTCTTTGTTTGGATTGCACAAGTAGGATTCACACTCCCCCGTTTTCAAATACTTGATAGTCAGCTACAAACTCTTGCTGCCGTTGAGCAGATATACAATCTTACTAGCATCTTTTGCCTTTTGCAATATTATGAGTTTACAAAGAAAAGATATTATGAACAATTGAACATTATTCGTCATCCATCTTAAAGCATAATCTGCAATAAATCAGTATGCTGATTGTTTTCTACAGTGTTCCAGTGCTGTCTAACAAAACACTTTTAAGACATACAGCAAAGGCAGCAGCCTCCCATAATCTTAAACTTCATGTATAGCCTTGTTATAATGCAGTTGTAGAAACTTTCATGACATACCGCAAGGCAGCAGCCTGCAGTAAGTATAAACTTTTTTAGCCTCTTCTTCACTGTAGCAAATACCACAAAAAATCGATGATTTTATTCCGTGCTTTACCGTGTACACCAATTCTATCACTTTGTTTTACGAAAGCAAACTTCACTAAGAAACAAAGACCTTCAGTGGATCTAAACAAGTAAATATAATATTCTAGAGAGAGAGAGCTCGACAATAGTAGCATGCTCTTTCATCTGTCCCATGATTACAGAGTACTAAGAACGTGAGAGAACCCCTTTGGAGCTGCAAAGAGATAGAATGAGATACCATTTCAGGAAGAAAAAAAACAGAATGTAATATAATATAATAACGTCTGCAGGCTTGGCTAAACATGTCTCTCAATACTTCATTTTACTTGATAAAAATGCCTTTATAATATAAAAAGACAAAAATGAAGATAGGTAGCCAGGTACTGTCGTGCATTGACTAGGCCATGGGGTTAGGGAGCTATGGTCCTGATTTATTACTTGCATTACTTCAAAAGGAAAGTGTGATCAAACCTTGGAACAGTTCCACGACGACGTGGATCATATTCTGTTGCTTGGCGAAGAGCTCTTGCAAAAGCCTTGAAGGTTGCCTCAATAATATGGTGAGAATTTTTTCCAGATAGCTGATCTCATCAGAAGAACATACGACATATAAGAAGTGGTCATGCAAATTCAAAACAGAAATGTTGTTTACAGGACTGTTCTGACGCGTTTCCAGATTCATAAAAACCTAATTCATTCCATCTTTCAAGTAACCTAATACCATTAGGGAAAAGAAGTACCATTAATCTTTTAACAATTTTATTTATGACAAGTTAATGACTTCTAATATCTTGGATTATAGCCGAGCACATACTATCATTCTTTAACATTTGGTACTAGCAAATTTGGCTCTAAAAGTAACATAATTATACTCTCTGAATGACAAGTTAATGACTTCTAATATCTTGGATTATAGCCGAGCACATACTATCATTCTTTAACATTTGGTACTGGCAGATTTGGCTCTAAAAGTAACATAATTATACTATCTGAATTCTGAACATATAAAGGTATGAGCTTGTGCAGGAGTTGTCACTGTAGCTTGACATGTGTAGCGTAATTTCTTCATCTATAACATCATTTTCTTCTTACCCGAGCAAATTAATATTGCAATGAAATGATTGCATACCTGCCTGATGTGAAGTGTCATACCAGAAGTATTGACCAAAGACTGAAAAAAGTGTTCAACCAGCTACATACAACAATATTACAGGATATCAGTTGGGCACAAGGAAAAAACAATGAATTAAATTAAAATAAGACAACATAAATTCATATATCGGCAGATTGTTATTTAGTTATAGACCCAATGTTATTAAGCGAAAACGTGGAATAAAGACAATTGCTCAAAGTTGGAGCATGCCAACTTATGTCTAAAAAATTTAAGTTTCCCCCGAAAAAAATGAAGTGTGCTTAAATAAAAAGCTCATGCAACCTCTGAATGTTGTTTGATTATCAAAATAATGAAAAGCACTATGTAGACAAATTTACATCTTATACAGTATGATGTACTAGTAGAATCTTGATGTTGGATTTTATCCAAAGGATATATAGCATAATTTAGCAATTAACCTAAGACTGCCAAGTACAAACTCCTTGTTCTGAAGGGCAGAAATATTTTCTGTGATTCAGTTCTAGTTCTTCGCAATTTTTGATAAACAGTCATACTTTAAACAACTTAACATCCTTCGTCAGAGATTTATTCTGAAAGAGAAGCAACAGTATATAAAAGGGACTACATCTTTGAACCTCTCAGTTCCTCATTTTATTTCTTCATTTTCTCAACATAAATTATCCACAATTAGACAGTACAATTATATAAGCAATAAAACGAGTTAGTGCCCATGGAGGAATCACAATTACTTGGTCATGAGTTACCAGCGTTAACTCCATGCAAAAAACAAAAATCGGTACTAGTACGAGAGAGGGGGGGTTACAATTTGCCAATATGGAACAAATTCAAAGAGGCATGGATTCTTGTTCTCCACTAGAAGATTTGGCTGCTAGGCCATTCTTATTTACAAATATATGCTGAATCAACACATAGATTAAAGTATACAGATAGAGAATTAGAGATTTTCAAATAATCAATAATACATAATTGATATACTAGTTTCTTAAGTAACAAAATCTTTAACAATATATTAATAAGTATGTATCAATTATTTATTCTATAATTTATAACATTAAACTACTTGTATAACTACCAGTAGGCAGTAGGAACATGACAAGGTTAGATTCCTGAGGATAGAGTCCTAGATAGTAGACATCACCAGTTTATCGCAGAAGAAAAAAAAGCTAATAGAAACAAAATACCTGGGTATCATATGTTCCAACCCTCTCAGTTGGTATACGTAAATCACAGCTCAAATGTGGCCGTCCAGATAAATCCTAGATTACAAAATCAGCAGAAATCAACGCTAAGACCACCTAGGCACCTAGTATTGCACCAAATTTGTGCATACAAAATAAGCATTGTTACACGTAAATGTGAACCTGCATTCTACATACTGCATCACACTTTTTTACGAAGAGCATATCTATTGATTATAGTTTTTATCAAATCAAAAAGGAGCAATAACATGTTTACAGGAAATCTTTAGTAATAAAGGTAAAAATATACATAATTTCACCAATTATTATTGTCGGCACATGTTTTGCTTCCCAAAATATTGCAAAATAAATGGAATTCATTTTTTTGGTATGGATCTTGGAGAGTTCACTTGGCATATGCCTCCTCTATACATGCAAAACCGATTACCATTCAGTATCAGTAGAGTTGCGTTAAGCCTTAGGCCCCGTTTGGTATTGTTGTTGCAGACAGCTACAACAGTTTTTTGCTTAAAAGCTGTCAGAAAGGTGTTTGGTAAAATTCAAAAGTTGTTGTCCAGAAAAGCGTTTTTGGCCTAAAAGCTGCTGTTAGAGAAATCATGTCCCCCCATGCTTTTGGAAAAAACTGTTTTTCATCTTTTGCAAGAAATAACTACAAGTTTCATCATCAAACCTCCCTGAAAACATTATTTTTTATATATTATATCTCAAAATATGTACAAATAAAAAAAAATTACCAACAGTTATCTGATTTTTCTAACAGCACTTTTCCACCATCACTTTTTATCACAGCACAACAGTTTTCAACAGCAATCCCAAACAGACCCTTACGCTCTAGAAATATTATAGAAATGCCAATATATATGACCAACCACATATATACAATATTTCTGGTCAAGTCAAGCTATTAACAAATGCAATCTGATGGAGCATTACTTCACTCCTCAAGATCATGTTCAAAGCATTTCACAATAAGAAGCATTAATATGCATCAATGAGTTCAGAAAGAGGTTGTTGACCTAAAAGATAGTCAACCGGAACTGGTAGAAGCAACAATACTGGCAGTCTTATACACTATGTTACTCGGACTCGGCTAGACGTGTCCAACATGGATACGTGTCCAAGTATCGGATTCGGCAATATTTTGAAAAATATACATGTTTTTGGCCTAAAATAAGTGTCCAAGTCCGAGTGTCCATGTCCAAGTGTCGAGTGTCCGACACGGGTACTCAAAGGTAAAATGAAGAGTCCGAGTAACATAGCTTATACATACAGCTATTACACAAACTCAATAATATTGTTGTTCTCCTATTATATCTTAGCATTTCATCTATTGTAAAAAAGATATTTCTTACGACATACCAGTGCTACATGTATCAGTGCTTCATCAAGTGGAGCTGAAAAATCACCAAATCGGTTAATTCCTTTTCTATCACCAAGTGCTTGCAGCAAAGCCTGCAGAACAAATTAAGTTAAACCTTGTAGTATTACTATGCACTGAACAGTTTCAATAGGTTAGATTCATCTGAACCCTTGCAAAAAATCAATCTCAATATAATCCCAATTTAGTGACTGATTAGAATTCCAATACAATTAAATTGAAGGATTATTCTATATTGGGTAAAATTGTATTTGCATTACCACCTTTTTTTGCCAAAATTATTTACAAGATTTAGAAATACTCATCCACTCATGCCTATAACAAGACTCAAGCAGCCCCCTCTTATTGTTACCAAGTGGATTGGGGCATCAACTAGGATTTGACTAATTCCTTGGAGCCCCAACTTAGTCAAATGTTACCTTGTTTGCATTAATGTAATTAACTTGTTTTTATATATAATAAATTTAGATTCTGACATTAATTTAATATAATCTATTCTAAAAAGCATAAGTATTCTTTTTGTTCTTCCGCTATATTCAAAATTTATAAGTTGTCTGAACTAGGGTCAAAGTATATAGATTAACAACCTAATCCAGATCTATAATAGTATCTGGAATACTGTTTAATTTGAACTTCAATTTTATATGGAAAGATGAGACTACAATTGCTCCAATGATAATGCCCTAAATACAATTTAGGACTTTGCCGTTATTGAGTATGGTAGAAGCCTTTAATCTCATGTGTCCTTCATGCACATTGAACAAATACAATGACGATTGACATCTAAACAAGAGAAAAATACTGAAAAATTGAACAGTTTGGAAATGGAATAAATGACATAAACAGGTTACCGTTCCAATGGCAAGGGCAATATCTTCACTCGTGTGATGATCATCAATGTGAAGATCGCCAGTGGCCTTTACATGAACGTCAAATAGGCCATGTGAAGCAAGTTGCTATTACAAAACTAGGAAACATTAATTAGTGCCAAAAAGAGACTAAGAGCAATCGATAATACATACATTATTATAAAATATATACAGTACTCATTATCAATATTCATTTTAAAACATTTCACAATCATTATAACTGTCATTACATAAGCAATTTTTTGGAGGAACAAGTTGTATTATTCATTGAAAAGCATAAAGCTAGTAGATAAATTCAACAGAACAGTTCAGATTTTTGACTCACTTGTCTGTCTAAAAATTACAAAAATTTGTATAGAATAATGGGACTCCAGTGAACAAGAATAATTGACTGGATGTATACAAGAGAAGCATAATCACTAAATAATGTAACAATAGTTGAAAGCGTTAACTTGACGATTGTGCGGTGAGCATCCCTTTTATGCTCTGTTTAGCTGGAACAAGAAGAATGGAATGATCCATTTAGCCCAGAGTCAAATTATAGTGTTTGGTTAGTCCAAGGAAATGGAATGGTCCATTTATGTTAGTCCAGATATTAAATATTAATTCCTTTAAAAACGTGGGATACTAGGATAGATAATTCTATCCCAGCAGAATGATATATTTATTAAGTTCTCCTGCAAACATCCAAATTAATTCATATAAGTTCGATAGCGCTGAGTTTTGGTTTTCATCTTGAACACGAGCAATATAGCTTATTCCTTAATGTCACCATACATGTATAGTTTTTGCATTATTGGTTCATATTTGTTCTTCAGACTTCCAAATCAATTTGTACAAGTGCTTTGATTTTGCTCTTCAGATTCATAGCAATCCTTAATGTTTGTTTCTTGCTCCCATAACAGATATATAACTCATAATTAGAATTTGCAGATTGTGATTCTCACATGAAAGATCCGATTTGTAAAACTCTAACTAGTAATATTTTCTCATTTGGTGATTTCTTTTGTTATTGTTCCTCTAATTTGTAAACATGTGGCAAAGGTGCATCATTTTGTGATTCTAGTTTATGTAGATAACATTGATTAATGAACACTGAACTACTGAAGTGAACAGCTTTGTAGTCCCTGGGTTACATTTGTGAACAACTTTAAGAGTTTGCCATGATATTGATGAAACTTTCATTTTAGTGTGTATTAATTGTATAATGAAAGTTTCATCAATATCATGGCAAACTCTTATATAATGAATGTCATGCCACAATTACTTTTGTAATTAGCTATGATTTAACTTTGACAAAATACCCTTACGACAGTATTTACAGTTTTTGCGGAATTCTGTTCATATTATTTCCATAATAATTTCCTCAAAGTGGACTTCAAATACCCAGTCAATACAGAAACTATTATGATAATCATGAACAAGAAAAATTCTTGCTTTCATCTTGGACTATGAATTTCTTAATAGTAATGTATCTTGTGGATATTCCAATTTGACTGAATTATTGTGGTCACAATATGAGCAAGAGTCTGCAAAAACTATGCATAAACTCGTAAGGGTTTGTAAATTTGCAGAAATTGAATCATAACCAGCTACAAATATAATTTTTACATTGACGGTTATCATACATTTAGCATGCACTAAGCTGGAAATATCATCAATATCATAACATGCTCTAAAAGTTGATTACAAATATAACTTATAAACTACAAATTTGTAATATCACAAATCAATTTTACCAATATAACTAGGATTAAGCATCATTTACCAAACGATTACTCAATGGAAAAACAATAACAAAATGGCAGTCACATGACAAAATATATAATAGTTAGATAGAAATCACATTATTTAGAGAATCACAACATGCCAATCAATTATCATAGCAGGGTTACATATGTGTGCTACGCTAACCACTAGGAGAGCGGGGAATAAACTATATGGATTTTTATAAAGCTCATGAACCAAATAAAAGCTATAATAGTAGATAATTTGATACTAATTTGGAAGGCTTAAAAAGAACAAACAATAAAACAAAATGAAGGGATTATGCAAATCAATACCCCCTTCATACAAAATTATCTGTCTTGTTTGACTTTTGCGGTCAAATTGATCAAATTTTGACTAAAAATTACATATAATATAATCGAAAAAGTTTATATTATTAAAAATTATATCTAATTTACTTTAAGGTGTAATTTGTAATTTTTTAAACGTATAAAAGATATAATCATGATTGATTGTAATCAAGGTGAAGAAAAAACTGAGCTATCAAATTTATACAAATTAATTTAGATGTTTGAAGGGAACAGATTATATATATATATATATATATATATATATATATATATATATATATATATATATATATATATATATATATATATATATATATATATATATATATATATATATATATATATATATATATATCCTAGTATGTTGCAAAATATAACTATTTAATGCAATTATATCACGAATATCTTAACAAAGAATCAACATACGAAGCCAGAACGAAACACTAACATCCAACATATGGTCGAGAAATGGAATCCCAGTAGAGCTATCCGCAATGCCAGAACCATCCAAATTGATCCTCACCACCACATTGGTCTCTTTCGTAACTCTTTTAACCTCTCCAACTCGACATTCACCTAACAAATCACCAAAATCAAACACATTTCACCAACACAAATCAAACAATTCCACAGATAACAAGTATTAATTGATTCAAGATAGGAAAACTCCATTACCAGTTATCAAAGAAGCATTGTTTTGGACTACTACGGGGCTTGAAGCTGCGTGATTGGTCGGTTTATGAGGATCCATTAGAGTGAGTTTGTAATGGGGAGGGGGAGAGAAGGGGTGGTTGTGGTTGAGGAGGAGAGGGGTTTGTAAAACCCTAACCCTAGTTTTGAGTAACTGAGAAGAAGAAGAAGAAGAAGATAATGATATTGAATTAAAAACAAGGCGATGAGGGAGTTCCATGTAGAAGAGGGGTGCCACTAGTGACTAGCAGAGTGACCGTACTAGAAGCTCAGTTGCAAGCTGCTATAGTCATTCGTCGAACAAAACTGGAACTCGGGTACTCTGCCTCGATCGACTCGGTTCGTTTATTATTTTATTTTTTTTAATAAATTTAAAGTAAAATTCATTAACTTGAACGCTCAGATAAGGGGGACCGCGGTTTCTGTTTTTGACTAAAATCGGAACCGGAACCGCATATTTTCGCTTTTAAAAATTAAAAATCGCAATCATAACCGAACCATCGGTTTCGGTTTCGGTTTTAAAAAGACCAATTCGGTTTTTACCGGTTCGGTTTTGGTTAAAAACCGGATAAAAAAATGAAAAAGTATATAATTTAAATTATTATATATTTACATTCAAATATTTGAATCACATTCCGCATAATAACACTACAAAAAAAAAGATAAGAAACTGTAACAAGTTAAACTTACTGTAACATGTAAGAAACTTTAATAAATTTATATAAATTTTATATCATCAAAATCATGTATTCTCATACAAATATTTATAATTATATTTAGATATAATTGGAAACAGTAATAATTTATATAATTATATTCTCATAAATATAATTATATTTATAATATGGAGACATATGTAACTGTAATAATTTTTTTTACTAAATACAATTTAGATATTGAGATGAGAGGCACATATGTCTTCATATTAAATTGTATTTAGTAAAAAAAAAATATTAAATTGAAATGCACATGACAAACAGGCCCACGTGCAGAGCCCATCCTTAATCCCGGGCCCAGCAAAGCGAACCGCGTAAAGCAACGAGTATACGTAGGTTCTACTTGATTTCAAATGCTGATTTCTCTTGACTTTCTCATGGAGCTGCTAAGATAATACCTTGTTTAACTTTTGTCTCTAAAAATGAATATAAATACAACACATACAGATACAGATACAACTAAATACACACGTTCCGATTAATCATTATACTAGACTACTAATTACTATTCGAGTTACAAGGCAAATTCAAAAGAGTGTAGCAGAATAATATGGGTATTAATACCGGCAACAAAAGAATGACGATCATGGTGACTAATGACGATGGAATCGATGCTCCTGGACTGAATTCTCTTGTCCGTGTCCTTGTTTCCACCAATCTTTACCGGATCCTCGTCTGCGCTCCTGATTCGTACGTACTATCATATCTCATCTCTCTCCATATACTACACTGCACATGCACTGCTTGAATATTAACTTGCAGTATATATGATTATAATTAGTGGAAGCAGTTACATCTTTTCTATAAAATTTGATTATGATTTTGCATGATTGTAATTAATAGCAGTTGAATCATTGATTTGGGAGTTAAATAGTTGGAATTATTTTTCTCTATTGAATTAATTAAAACATATAGAATATTATAGTTGATTAGAACTATAGGTTTTGGTTCAAATAAGAATCAAAAAACTCTCTCAACTGTGATAATCAATGGTTTTGCAACACCACTACAAAAAAAAAAAAAAAAAAAGGTACAACCTTTTGTTTCTTATGGTTCTCTAGCAATCTTGTGGTTGTCCATTGAATCTAACTGATGAAATATAGCTTTGAAGGATCAACGCGATTTTAAAATCAAACAAGGGAGATACTAAATTCAGATGACTGAGAGTACTAAGTCGGTGTATCTTGTTGTTTTGTCACCTAGCACTAAATAAGTATCGATGGTGGGCAGCAATTGCATTCATAGATAAAATTAAATGACTTAATCTCATTGGCTTCTTCCAGTGAACAATCAGCTGTCAGTCATTCTATTACATGGAAACATGGTCTCCACGCCAAGGAAGTAGCAATTAGTGGAGCAAAGGCCTTTGCAGTATCTGGTTTGCTATTTCCACCTAACAATTTTATTTTCTCGATCTTTCATATAACCATCATTTTATGGATCTTCTTCTGTTTTACTCTGAGCAACTATTAGTACAATGTCCTCCACATGTGTTTTTCCCTTCATCACTGTACTTACGTTTAGAGATGCATTTGTGCATTTGCATGTTAATTAAATACTAGATTTTCAGTTTATGTATATTCATAACAAAATAATTGGGAAGAATATTAGTATATAGAGTGTATATATCATTCAAGGCACATGGTACAAAGGCAGGTTTGAATGTTTGATAATATATCATTATTGAGAATGAAAAAGTATAATTGTTCTTGGCACATTTAGTGCGTAGCGCAAACCGTAAAAACCCTGACCATCTTCTTGTCAGGGAGGAATGAAAAGGTTGTTCATGTATGCATGCCATATTAATTGTATATGCATCTCACCTACACATTATTGTGCACACTTTGCAGGAACCCCAGCTGATTGTACATCTTTAGGAATCTCCAAAGCTCTGTTTCCTTCAGTGCCTGATCTGGTAATTAGGCTTCAGTCTATGTAGTATATTAATGTTACTGGAAGTATTACCTTGTTAAATTCATCTTGGAACAAATAATGGTGACTGTGGGTCTTCTTTGTTCCTCAATTTTTTGTTTGAATTTCTGGTGCAGGTTATCAGTGGCATTAATATGGGCAACAACTGCGGTCATCGCATGTTAGTACCATTCTTCCATTCTTTCTCTGTTCTTCCTGCTTTCCTTTTCTATGTTTAATTATCTTATATGGTTTACTTAATATTTAAGCACTTTATTAGAACAAAAAGTCACTCTCATTACTCGTATTCTGGACATATATGCAATATGTTTTGTAATTATATTGGCATCTTCCTTTCATTACCAGTCATCTGCACGCTAAGTTGCCATGTTCACAATGAAGAGTAGGGTGTGCGGAAATGTTAGATAAGAAACCTGCCCGTCCAGTAGGAGTCATGCTTTATGACTTTTAGGTTGAGCCTGGTGCAGCTTTGAGCTGTTTGGTTGGGCTCACAGCTCACTTTAACAAACTAAGCATTTTGTGAAGACTTGCATTTGCAAAATTGTTGCTGAAGGATGTGCTTGTGTTACCTATTTGACCTTGGGAGTGTATCTCCTTAATTTTTTTAGTTTAGTACTTTTGTAAATTAAAGTAATTTGTGAAATGCTCTCGCACTCAAGTTGTATATTATCTTTGACTGACAGCTGGTACTCTGGGACAGTAGCAGGTGCCCGACAAGCCTTTCTACAAGGCATACCCTCTGTCTCTATATCTTATCACTGGTATGCAAACTAATTGTCATATCTTTACCTTGTTCTCATCTTATGATCGTGCATCGATTGTTTGGTAAGTATTCAGTTCTCTTTATAAATTATTTTTGGTGGTTGCTTCAGGTTCAAGGGTATGAGCAGTCTTAATGACTTCACACTAGCTGCCGAGGCTTGCTTACCCATTCTAAGTGCAATTCTTGTTGAAATCAGAAAAACGAATTATCTTCACAAGTGCTTTTTGAATATAAATTTGCCAGCTGATGTTACAAATCATAAGGTGAGTTTCGGTGACTAGCTAAGTATGTTATTGTTTGGGTGATTAAGATTAGATTGCAAATTAGCAACACAGCAGTCATGTCTATCTGCTGTTGGTCTAAAGCAATATATACTTATCAAGTTATAAGCTCTGACATCTATTTTGGTTAAACTCTTTAATACAATTAAGATATAATATCCTTGCTACATGTAATCAGCAGTACGAGTCGTCATATCTGAAGTGACTAATGGACTACCAGTATTTCCCAACATCTATTATATTCTTCTTAATGAAATGAGTGCATTTGTTAGTTTATATCTACCACATTTAGAATGTATAATCATAGACTAGTCTCGAATTTGCTTATTTTCTACTAGATAGAGATAGGACAGCTTAATTATAACCAGTGGTGTGATATTTGTTTTGCTTGCTTTTATAGGGGTATAAGCTAACCAGGCAGTGCAAGAGTATTGTCAGTATGGACTGGAAGCAAGTCACTTCTGATGCACAGGGAGAAAATATGTTACCACCAATGGATATGAAGACAATATCACAGGAGCAGCTCCTTTTCAAAAGAGTGATAGTAAGATATTGCTCTTTATTTTGTTTTCAAGATTCTTGTTACATCATTTTAACCTAGAACAAAATGAGAAATTCTTTGTTGGACGATTGGGGATACATAATATCTAGAACAAAATCACACATCTTGTTGACTTGCTAATACTGTGGTTGACATCTTGATTCTTTGTTGTGCACTAAATTACTTTAATTAACTTGAGTTTCTTGTGTAATTGTGGTGGGAAGAGTTGAATGCAGATTAAATTTAAGGGCATTAATAAAACTGTCATACACGAATTTGGCTATAAATACAATTCAATACTGTTGGAAGTATCAAGCAAAATATTGGGTGTAATTCTGCACGCATATATGGGGGTGAAAGGGCAAATACCAGTCATGTAAATTCGAACTTATATTTATCTGATATTGGAGTTGCATTGATACAATAACATCACGGCTTTCAGAAATGACCGTTTTGAACGACATCATATCTTAGTAGTCTTGCTTTAATTTTTTCGCTCTTTATTAACATAAAATCTGATTAATAGCCTAGCGTTTACTTTTTCTTTAGGGAGAAAGACCACCAATGGGAGCACAAGTTAAGGACAAAGATTCAGAAGACTATGGCTTCCTCAAAGAAGGATATGTACGTGTGTAGCTTGCCTTACATAATGAAACCAACAAGAGTGAAATATGACATCTAACATAATACATATTCCATTTCAGATAACCGTCACACCTCTTGGTGATTTAACTAACGCAGAGAGTGAATGCCAGTCCTACTTCAAGGAGTGGCTTCCCGTGGTGGATCCTACTCCTTAGTGATGTTATGCTGATTCCAGCGAAGTAAGAACCTTGATGATGCCCTATCTATAGTAAGGGCTTAACAAACAGTAGTGTTGATTTTATTCATACATTTATGTCCTAGGCGTTCTATAACTGGTCCACAATTTTGTGATATATTACTAACCAATTCACTGACCACATGTAATTCTGCATATTCAGGATGCAGTGACGGGGTTATATACGACCTAGTGGGTCTATAGCCCATGGACCATATTAGCTTATAAAATTTTAATTTATCTTAGCCTCCATAGCTAAAATTTCATGACTCCACCCACTGCTTTTTTGTGCAATTTTTACGAAGAAGTGAAATATATTAAAACACTAGAAGTGGGGGTGTCTCATTTGTTATGTTCTCATGACTCCCTTTTTCTGCATGCAGGATGAACACTTCTAAGGTGACTCGACCAATTCTTAAACTGTTTTTATTCGCCAAGTCTTGCTGTAGTGCTCTTACCGTTGTATTATTATCCCCCTGGTCATTAAGTGTAATATATCATTTAGGCTACAGTGTCAAGAAGTCAGTTCTAAAGTTCTAAACTTCTTAACCGTGATATGTTCCATATTATAAATAAGATTTAATATCTGTAAATAATTTTATCCAGTTGATACTAAGGAATGATTTGGAGTTACTGCTCATTAGAATTATTGATTTTGTATGTATGTCTTCTTCTCCGGTTATTCCTCCTCACTCAGGCTGATGACAAAATCACACTTGTTAATGTCAGAGATATTTAATATCACCGTGAAGGAACTTAATGCACTAGGCCTTATCATTGTTCATTTTAAATATAAAAAACAACTCGGTCATAAAGACGTGTAAATACTAAGGGTATAGCGGAGTAGGAAGACTGCTGATTTGATTGTGATGGACTGGCACAGGTCGGTGGGGGGAGGGAATGTGGAACTTGTTTTGTAGGTTTGTTTAGATAAAAATCAAACAACACTTGTATTGATACTTTCATTCACCAACTAGTCGTTTCAAATAACTTTTGACTAACATAAAACTTCAATGAGTTTCTCAGTAAAGTTTACTTCGAAAGGTTAGATTTTGCAGAGTGAATAGTTGGTTACTTGGTTGAGGTATTTGGTAGTTGGGTCTAATTTTTATACCATAAAATGTTTGTTAACTTTGATTTATCACATGGCATATGCATATATGTAAATCTCTGCAGAGCTGTTTTCTCTCCTTTATATTTCAATGCTTTGCGGATTTTTGGACACACTGTGCAAACTTCATAATTGATGCATATAGTTTACAAAAAGAATATAATTATGTAATGATAAGATTAAAGCGCCACCTAGCAGCTAGACACAAACTAAGTAACCCAGAAGTACAGGGCATTAATCAAACTAGGAAGAGTCACACCTTCCCTCTGAATGACTCCCACTTTTCCTCGCAAAAGACTTTTTTTTATATATGTAGACGATATATTAAGAGGTGTACAGAACCTGGAGTGTATTAATGATTAGTACTTCAATAATTTAGACCACAATTTTAAGCGAGGCACTCTTCTCGCTGAACCTTATGCAAAAATAGAGTAGAAAAGGAAAAGAAATCTGGAAAAAGGTCCCCTCGTAATTTTGTGTAATTACAATGCATAATATAGATGCAAATTATGTGCATGCAGAAAACTTGTCCAGCCGACCCACTAGTATGTTTGTGTTTTTGTGCAACCGTAAGATTCTCTATTTGATTGGTGGCAAAGCAGGTGCATGAGTTCCACCAGGATGGACCAAAGCACATGTACATCTTCATAGGGGCAAGACTTGACATCTTCATACAGGATGTAAATTCCGTTGCCTGAGAAGTGAAGATTATTATTCAACTGAAATAGGTTTACATGTATGTAGATTCAGTGAAATGGAGTTGTTGATTGGTAGCTGTTGTTGTGGCTATTATTTTGTTTACGGGTACATCTCAAGTGTGTGAATGTGACTTAAAAGAAACTATAAAGAATGCTCACCTGTTTTTTATGAATTCAAAATGAAGAAATTAAGGATATTGCAGCAAGAGAAAACAAACTTTATTGATACAAATGTTATGTCTCATATATTCTAAGACATTACAGGTTCACATATATATATATATATATATATATATATATATATATATATATATATATGATAGCCATGATCACAGCCAGCATATATCAGCTATATGGTGATCTCAGATTTTATTTTAAAATAACAAACAAGCTATCATGCAAACACAGCTTTCAACACTCCTCCTTTAGGACCTGTAAACACCAAATTTTGTTCGCAGAAGCTCAAACTTGCTAACTGACAATGGCTTGGTCATTTTATCCGCAACTTGATCATCTGTTCTGCAGTAGACAAGAGTAATGGATCCTTCCTTTTGCACATCTCTTAAAAAATACAACTTAATGTTAAAGTGCTTAGTTTTTCCATGAAAAACGGGATTTTTAGAGATCGCAATAGCAACCTGATTATCAACAAAAATTTCCGTAATTTTTTCTTGCTCTTGTCAACCAAAATTTTCCTCAACCACAGAGCTTGATTAACAGCAACTGTTGCAGCAACAAATTCTGCTTCAGCGGTAGATTGTGCTACAATTTCCTATTTTTTTAGCTCCAAGAGAACATCCCAGAACCAAGTGTGAAGCAATAGCCTGATGTACTTCTCATATCATCAACAGAACCTTCCCAATCACTATATGTGAAACCAAGTAGCTCAAACTTTTTGATCCTTGTGAATTTGATGCCAAAATCACTTGTTCCTTTAACATATCTTAGCACCCTCTTTGCAGCCTTAAAATTTCATTCGCTTGGACAATGCATAAATCTAGACAAAATACTTACGGCATTTAAAATATCAGGTCTCGTGGCTGTGAGATACATTAAACAACCAATCATATTTTTGAAATATACATCATCAACTTTGTATGCTCCATCTTCTTTACACGGCTTTACTTTCAAATTCATTGGTGTGCTCATTTCTTTACATTCGTCTAATTTAAACTTCTTCAAAATTTCCTTAGCATATTTCTTTTGACATATGAACACTGCATGTTCATTTTGTTTAATTTCCATTCCAAGGAAAAATGTCATCAACCTGGGGTCCGTCATCTCAAAAGTTTCCATCATTTCATGCTTAAACTTCTCCACAACTCTTGGTAAGTTTCCTGTCACAAGCAAATCATCCACATAAATTGCGATGATAATAATATTACCTCCATCATGCTTAACATATAATGTTGATTCAGAGTAACTTTTAGCAAATTTCACGCCTTGCAAGTATTTGTCAATCCTGTTATACTAAGTCCTTAAAGCTTGCTTCAAACCGTAAAGAGCTTTTATAAGAAGATGGACCTTGGCTTCTTCTCTTTTCTTTATATAACCTTCAGGTTGCTCGACATATATCTCCTCATGCAATACACCATTCAAAAAGGCTGACTTGACATCTAAATGGTATACCTTCCAATTCATTTGTGCTGTAACTGCAAGTAACAATCTGATGATCTCGAGTCTAACAACGGGTGCGAAGGTATCTGAGTAGTCCACACCAGGTATTTGAGCATAACCTTTAACCATGAGCCTCGCTTTGTACTTATTTACAGAGCCATTTACATTAAACTTAGTTCTGTACACCCATTTGACTCCAATAACCTTCTATTCCGGGGATGATCAACCAACTACCATGTTTTATTTTTCTAATTCATGAACAACTCTTCATTCATTGCATTTATCAAGTATTGTTCATTCTTGGCTTCTTCATAGTTTGTAGGTTCACACACAACAACATTGCACATTTGATATATATCAGAAAGTGGTCTTGTGCCTCTACGGGGTATGTCATCCACCATTTCATCATCCCCAATTTCATCGTAGTTTATCGTGCCCCAATCAAAATGATCAAATTTTGAATCTTTTGAAATTAAATCCATCTTTTTTTCATCATTCCAATTACACTCTCCATCTTCCATAAAATGCATATCTCTGCTAATAATAATGTTTCCACTTTGTGGCTGAAAAACTCTGTAATTAGTTTTTGTAGCCATGCTGTAACCAATAAAAATGTCTGCCAGTGCTCTTTTATCCAATTTATCTCTTTTAACATGGGGAACATGAGTGAAGCACAAACATCTAAATACTTTAAGAAAATTTAGATATGGCTTATTTCCATACCAGACTTCAAAGGGTGTTTTATCGCCTAAAACTCTTGTGGGAAGCCTATTTTGCAAAAACACAGCAGTATTTGCTACTTTAGCACTGAATTTTTTTGGCAAGTTTTTCTCATGAAGAATACATCTTGTCATATTCAAAATAGCTCTATTTCGTCTTACGCTAACTCTGTTATGTTGTGGAGTGTATGGAGCAGTTAATTGATGTTGGATGTCTACTTCCTCGTAAAAATGATTAAATGCTCCTAAAGTATATTTTTTTCCATTGTCGGATCTGATGGCTTGAATTTCATAGCCACTCTCTTTCTCACCTTTTGCCTTAAACTTTCAAAACACTTGGGCAACCTCTGATCTGAATTTCAAAAAGAAAATTCAACACATACGACAAAAATCATCAATGAATATAACGTAATAAAGACTACACTTCAGTGAAGGTGCCCTTTGTGGGCCTGCAATATCAGTGTGAATTAACTGCAGCTTCTTTGTTGCCCTCCATGTTGTCTTTGGAAATGGTTTCCTTGCTTGTTTTCCAAACTGACATGCCTTACAGTTTGAAACATGATCATCAAATTCTGGAAGATCTTTTGCCATCCCTTTGGATTTCATTTGTCGAAGTCCTTCATCGTGGTAGTGCCCAAGCTGCTTATGCCATAACTCAGTGTTATTTTCTTTGATAGAGAAAGCAATTTCTTCTTTCTCCATTAAATTTAAAGTAAAACTTTTCCCCTTCATTTTCACTTTAAAAATATCATTACCGCTAACATCCTTAATCAAATAACTTTTATCTTCAAACACAACCTTATAACCCTTTTCAGTTAGTTGTCCAACACTTAGCAAGTTTTCATCAATCTTAAGAACATACAATACATCAACAATAAATTTTGTACATGAACATGTTGAGATTGCAATGGTACCTATTCCTTCCACGGATATGTACTTGTCATTTCCAACTCTGACTTTTGATGAGTTTGCAGTATGTAGTTCTCTGAATAGATCCTTGTTATGTGTCATGTGATTAGTACAATCACTATCAATGAGCCAACTATCACTTGATTCAATAGTTGAGAAACACGTAGCGACAAACAAGTGATCCTCTTCCTCTAAATCTGCAGTCTTTGCCTCATATTCGTATTGTTGATTTCTATTTCGGCATATAACAGCTTTATGCCCTGTTTGATTGCACTTAGTGCACTTGGAGTCGGGTCTTTTCCAACATCTAAATGAAGGATGTCTCTTTTTTCCACAGTGTTGATAAGGTGGGAAGTTTCTCTTTGAATTTTCACCCTTGTTTTGGAACTGATTACTAGCTACATATTCATTGTTTGGAACCTGATTTCTTTTATTCTTTTCTGCATCTTGATACTTGGCTAATAAAGCATCCTCAACAATCTAGTCGTGTCTCATTATTCTTCGTTGTTCTTGGGCTTGAAAGGCATTTAACAAATCGGTCAAGGTAATTTGAGACATATCTTTCATGTTCTCCAACGTGGTAAGTAATGCCTCATATCTTTCGGGCACGGTCACAAGAAGCTTTTGCACAATTCCTGAATACAACTTTAGATGATTAATCGAAGTAATACATCAGATATATGAGACTTACTCTTCCTGCAAGTTGTGTTAAAATGAAACCAAAGCTTCTTCATTGGGGAGAACAGAGAATGCAACCATACCATCAGGTCGTTTTTACCCTGCTTTTGTCAGTTGTTGTCCTTTTGTCCTTCGAACGGTGCTTCTGTCTGTGTAGGTGTTATATCCCGGGTGTTTTTGGTCCGGGATTGACGGGTACTATCACCTATACATGTGGGATTTCGTTACCATTTTTGGATTCCTATTGTGTTTTAAGTTTTAAGTTAAGCAGTGCCGCCCTTTAGAGTCTGCTACAAGTATACTTCTTCTATCTTTACATATGTAGACCGAGGGTTCAATATCCTTCGGAATGTTTAGTTATAATTTCCTGGTTTAGATTTAGCCTTAGGGACTTGGTGAAGGGGTTTTGCTCTCTAGTTCATAATTTTTGAGTTGAGCACGCGGTGACAGAGGGTCTTAATAAATGTGAGGAAATTCCACACGCTACGAAATCGATTTTTGAGTTGAGATATATAAATTCAATCGCATCCAAAATGTGTGTGGTGATTTTCGAAAACTTCTTAGATTATGTTCTTGTTTAGTTTTTTTTCTTAGCTTGTTCTACAATACTTGCCTCTTGTTGTAAATTTGTTCTTGCTTGCTACTTTGGTGAAATCCAAAACATGGAAAATGTGAATGTGGTGTAATGAACTAATCAAATATAGTTAATAGCGTGCATCAGTTTATGATGCACATCATAAATAGCTTCTTCTTTTTTGACAACCAAACAAATCGCTTTCAGGATATGTGTTTCTAGAAAAGGGTGACGCTTGCTAAACTTGCAAATTCAACAGATTTGCCTCTGTATAATACTGTAATGTTATTCTTGGATCTTCGAAATTAAGGAGAAATCTTTTCTTAGTTGCTCTATTAGCCCGAATGTTTTTCTTACTTTAAGTCATTTGCACGTACAAATATTAACTTTGTTTTGGAACAGAATGATTCAGCTTTTTAACTTAAGCAAAAATTCTATATATAACCTTATTTGTAATACTAATTAACATAGATGTACTTCATCACATTTTGTTTATTATATATTGTAGAATCTAACGGAAGATGGAGTACTCCATTGAATTCAACCGACTTAACTTAATTACCAAGTTGGTGCCGATAATTTGATACACTATTAGGTTTCTCTGTTAAAACTACGAGTATAATTTAGGATTCTAGGAAGCTCAGATGGAACTACATGGAGTATTTCATTTCGAGGCAATGCAGATTTTCGGAAAATAATAACAAGTTTTATTATCAAAATATTTATATATATATATATATATGATATCAAGACATATATATTAAAAATATTGTTGTGTATCAAATATTTCAAACAATATTTGTTCTCATGATAGAACAATTTTTTGCAATAATTCCAAACAAAACTTAGTAAACTTTAATTTTTATAAACGGAAACTCAACAAGTGCACTACAGCAGAGTTTGAGGGTGTTTGTTTTCTCCTATTTTACATAAATAAATATTTATTTCTGAAAAATGAACAAAATGAACCATTTATATAATCTGCAATTAGGGTTGTATATTCAAATTATTAATAAAAATGTAAATTTGACATGTCAATATATTTAAAAGATAGAAAAAGAGGCGGGTTTAACATTGGTTGACTTGTTTCAATAATATTACTGTATGTATTACTACCTTGAATTTGAAAAGTGATAGTGGAATGCCAAGGCAGCAAGCAGGTTTAGAAGAATCGGAGGGAGGGTTTGTGTTCAAATTTTAAAATCAGAGTGAGTGCGGTCTCTTAAGGTCGGTAGAGAGTTACAGTAGAAACCAAGGCTTCTTTTCGTATTATTGATACTGTTAAAAAGAAGTATTATTAGAAAAAATAAATAATTATTTAACAATATTATTTAATTTTGTATGTTTTAAGATATATAAAAACAATATTTTTGAGTGATTTAATTATAAAATCTTAAGTTACTTCTTCAAAAAACTGAAAAATAGTTTTTAGAACAATTTTTTTATATATAAATTTAAATTTTATCAAATAACTTTTTATTTGTTTCTCTGACATATGCAATAAAAATACTAAACAGAACATAAAGAGACCAATATTTTTTCTAATAATAATAATAATTAAGGCTAAAGAATATATTTGATATAATATATTTATATACGTTACATATATGATGTGGAGAAAAAAGTATTTATAATTATTTCTCTCTCAAATTGTTTCAATCTCGCAGTCTTTCTTTCACTAAATACATATTAGGTTTAGTATTGGTTTTCTTTGATCAAATTAAGGTGGTAGTCGCTGAGTTCTCCGTGATGAATTGATCCGTTACCATTTTATTCTAGAATCGATATTGGGGTTTCTCAACATAAATAAGTAGAACGATAATCAACAGTTGAGTTTTCTGCAAAGTTGGGTGACTCGGCTGATATTTTGTTTGATTCAATAATGATAGCTATTTTTTTTCTTTTTCTTTATATTTATTGTAACTAAATATTTGATATTATCTGATTTTCGTATTTGTTTTAGTAATTAATTATGCTCACGTTGTTCTTAAAATTATTATCAATTAAGTATAACTGCCCTTGTCACATATATATCGTATATAGTTTTCCGGGGTAACACTCAGCTACAAATTTTTTAGCGAAAAAACCGTGAAAACTTTTATTAAATTCTGCAGAATCATAATGAAAAATGAAAAAATAGTGCAGAACCATAATTTTATTTGCAAAATTATAAAAAAAAGTTAATCTAAACATTTATTTTGCATTTTTTATTATGGTTCTGCAAAATTTAATTAAAGTTTTCACGGTTCTCATGTTAAAAAGTTTTCGCATGATTGTTACCCTAGTTTTCCAAACACTCCAAACAAAGAATTAAAAAAAAAGGCAAACAAAAATGTAAAATAATTCCATCGTATTCACTCTTACGAGTAGGGGTGAGCAAAACCGAACCGGAACCGAAAAACCGAACCGAATAGTGTAATTTCGGTTGGGTTCGATTCCATTTTTTTCAAAATTTTGGTCTATTCGATTTTTCGGCTCAAACCGAATTAAAGTTTAGTTCGGTCCGGTCCGGTCCGTAAAAAAAAAAATCGGTCCGGACTGAATAGACCGAATTATATATTATTTATTTTTATTATATATATTATTTATTTTTATTATATATATATAATATATTTATTAATATATTTATTAATATATGTTTGATTTTGCATTAATTATTGCATTATTGATTTATTATTTGACCTAAATATGAATTTATTTGGTTTTATTTATATTCATATTTTCTTAAAACTTTATCTTATTTAATTTTCAATTTTTTTTAAAAAAAAAGATATGGACCAAACGGACCGAATCAAACAGACCGAAATATTTCAGTTCGGTTCGGCCGGTCTGTAATAAAATTTCAGTTTGGTTCGGTCCGAAAAATATTGACTATTTGGTTGTCGGTCTATTCGATTCGGTCCGGTTCTGGACCGAACCGACTGAATGCTCATCCTACTTACGAGTAACAAATGAATGTAAACATTTTTTATGTAGAGAAAAAAATTAAATAAATTTTAATACGAGAGAAGAGAGCCTCGTAATCTCGCATCTATATGATTTATTTCTAAAATAAAGTTCCAACAACATGTTAAATAACCAAAATTTTGGTTAAAAAGAAACTGATTGGATGAATATCACTGCTTTAACAAAACGTACCAAGTGAGATATTGAAGGTCTCATTACAAAAGAAGGGAAGCAACAATTTATTTGGCCTAACAATCAATCTACAAATATTGGAAGAAAACAGAAAGTATGACGAGACTAAAATTACTTATAAAGCCAGAGAAATCTATATATTATTTTGGAGAGCTAGCACCATGCAGTACTACATGAATGGACATTCAACGAGTTCAATTATAGCCAATACTCAGGTGGTACTTACGTACCTGCAAACAATAGTATTATAGTAATGTCACGGGCCGGTTTAATCCATCTGGTGGATCTTCATATAATTTCTATCACTACTCTTACTACACTGGTGTAGTTATGTGGAAGTGTGGAACCTCCTGTTCGCGTAACAACCGTTAATACTGTAGTACTAGTATAATATTACTGTATTTGCTTTCTATCAAGAATCAAGTTGGTATGGATGTGTTTGCGCATTCTCTCAAAACACTTCATACGAATGGTCATTATTTAAATAATTCTTCTTTATTTTTTCGATGAGATTTGGGTTGATTACCCTCAACAATCTCTTCTTAATCTAAAAAATGCCAATTTTATGGTCCTTATATTATTACTTCCTCGTCCCACCCGATTATTAATATGGAGATTAAGAAGAGTAAAGAAAAGAGAAGGACAGAGAAAAATCCGTTATTACTTATTTACGGGACATGCTAATTGACCCCAACAGTATTAACAAAAACTCCGATAGACAATATCTCCAATCACTGATATTATCTCTTCAGGAGAATAGTTAAGATTGGACAGATTTATTAAATATTAATAAAATATTTTTGTTCACAAAAATAAAATTTTAAAAATTATAATTATAACTATATGGTCAAACATCTTAAAAGTGTAGGTAAAAAAGGTCAAATGTTAATCATTTAAAAAATAGATAAGTACCCTGAAAAGTGATACAGTAATAATATCAATATAATCAACAAGGATATACAGTTTCAAGAGATTACACACTTAAATTTGTTTTAAAAGAAAGAGATGAACATGTATCAAATGACACATTTTATTTCCAAAAGCAATATGTAAAAGGAGACAATGGCTATGAATTACGACGACCTTGTATACCGAATGAAATTGGGAACCGGCCTCCGTGATTCAGCCACGCCTCACGAGTCATGAGTCATGTCTACTCTTGTCTCTCCATATTACATGTTTATGTGTTAACGTGTGTATCAGTATTCAGTATGACAGGTACACTGGACAGCCTATTCACTGGTACATATATATACGGTAAATACATATACACGTACACGTACACTTATATGGGGTGCTTTAATACCCCTATAGCATTTGATATATCTCTATAACCAGGGCCAGTCTTCAAGGGAGGACAGACGACCGTCCATACTCAAAATTTAAAAGATCCAATTTTTAGATTATATTATTATACAATTTCAAATTGACGTTTTCTGTATTAGATATTTTGATCAAAACATGTTAGGGTTGATATGCTAATAATATATTGTCTTAATTTTAGATTTTCGAGTACACTAAAATTTTAAAATTTTCTCTAAATATTTTAATATCATGCATAAATAAATATATTTTAATTAAAATGCACGTGAATACCATTTTTAAAGATTTTTAATAAATATATTTTGTTAAAAGTTTCATTTTAATAATTTAAATATTATATTTAGAGGCTCGTGTTTTTTTCGACTCTAGACATCCAATATATATGTAAGGACCGACCCCATCTTTAATATTTTCTCAACTCCGCACTGGTAGTAGGAATTATAAATCCCACTAATTAACCAATGTTCAATGTTCGTGAGCAAGTGATTAACCATATCAGTAGGAACTATATCCAATGTTCAATGTCCCACTAATTATTACGCACTAGTAGTAGGAACTAATTAGTAGGAACTGTCCAATATTCTTGAGCAAGTAATGTTTGATTCATCTGTTCTCAACTTAAAAGCCTAGTTTCAGTGTGATATATATCATTAAAAGTTGAAAATCGATTGTACTCAATTATATATGTCACCAAAATCCGAGTATTCTCGACCAAAATAATCGAATTTTATAATGCCTAGAGGTGAATATGATATGAAATTAATTTAACATTTTACTGCATTCTGAAATCCCTTTGCATTACTGTACAATCTTACAATACACTCGGCAAATAAATTCATGTAGTACTGATGCATGTACCACTTGGATATGGATATCAAAATACAAACAGTAGTTTTTGCAACTCAAATAGAAAAATAGAATGAAGATATGGATACATATTTGTCAATGATACTGTGTATCTCTTTTGTTGCACTCATGTACAGTATATAGATAGCTGTATCAATAGCATCCTACTGTACGTATATAGTACCTCACTGTATGTCTAAACACAAATTACATTGCCAAAAACTGACCAACACTTAAATGCCATCTTACAAATATGTTTTTTCAATAAAATTAATTAATTATTGACAAACTTCCAAATAGGAACTTGGTTATATAATCAAGACCCGGGGTCCGACGGTTCCCGTTAGGAATCACTTTTCGACCGTAATTATTTTTGACTTTGAAAATAAACTATTCACGTTATAATAACGGCTTCCGTCACTGCTATAAATACCCCTTCTCTCTAACCTTTTTTTCTTAGTAGTTTGTACCAAACAAACACTAGACAACACTTTAAACATAGTTGAGTTTCTCTCTCTAGATTTTTTTGAGGTAGAGTTCCTTTCTCTCTCTTTAAATTAAACCTGTTGCGTAAAGCATAAGTGTGGTATTTTTGTTTCTGTCTTTTATTGAGAGTTTACATATAAATGTATATATGTGTGTGTATTAATGCAGTTGGAAGTTTAGATTGTTTGACACACTAGAATGGGAAAGATAGAACATCATGATCAAAAGCTTCAGAAAACTAAAGATGGAGTTGATGCTGTTCTTCATCTCCTCAAGAAACAAGCCCCTCTCTCCCTCAAACAGGTCTCTCTCCCACTCTCCCCCCCCCCCCTCTCTCTCGTATGTGTATGCATTTAAATCTTGGTTTGAAGTTGTAAAGAAAATGGGGGTGCACTAATAGTATTATAATAATGGGGGGTGCAGGAGAGGTATTGCAGCAGGAGTTGTGTGGAGAGATTTTTGAAAGCAAAAGGAGAGAATGTTAAAAAAGCTGCCAAAAACCTAAGAGCTTGCCTTCGTTGGAGAGAGAGCATCGGCATTGGTAAAACTTCATTCATCTTGTTTCTATCTCTATCAACTCAAAAGCTTACAACTTCAAACACTTTGCGCTAAAGCACTCCCCATAACATGTACAGTACTAGTATCATATATGTATATGTTAACCATGTTTTATATAGTTTATCCGTTTTTACTTTATCTACCTTTTCCTGTCTATTTTTGTTTCGTTGCACTCTAGATAGAATCTTGCTTTTTCTTGTTCTCCTATTTGAATTCGACCATTATTATTTATTAAAGTACTTTAATAAAGAATTTTGTTATGATTATTCATTGCATTTTATTTCTTGGGGATGTGTGAAAATGCAGAGAATTTGATAGCTGATGTGTTTTCTGCTGAAATTACTGATGGTGTAGCATATGTCTCCGGCTATGATGATGACTCTAGACCCGTTCTGGTATATTTTCTTTTGTTCATTTATACACGAACTCGAGTTCATATCACACTGAAATTACAACGTTACCATTAGAATATCCAATTTTTCACAATTATTATCGAAAATTTAATTTTCTCGTAAAGAATTTCAAATAATCTTATATACGTGTTTGTTTCCAACAGATTTTCCGAATCAAGCAAGACTACCATAAGTTTCATTCTCAGAAAATGTAAGTTTATATATGACATGCATATGTACATATGTATGTAACCTTTACATTGAGTATATATGCATGTATGTATGATGTATCATGTACAGTATCATATTTTTTTGGTAAACTTCACAGGTTGACTCGACTGGTGGTGTTTACACTTGAGGTTGCAATACAAAGCATGGCAAAAAATGTGGAGCAATTTGTGCTTTTAATCGATGCAAGTAAGTTTAGTTTGCTACTATATTTAGAGAATGACCAAATAACCCTACCCTTAATCATTACAATAATTTAAAAATTAAGGGTATTAAAGTAAACAGAGATTTTAATCGATGCTTTCTCTCACTTCTCAGATTCCAACACAGTAATTGTATCTGTAGTCATGTAGATTTGTATTTGTAGTCGTCAAAATTGACAGTAGAGAAACAGCATTTAATGATCATTCCTTAAAAGCATTTCCAAACAAATTGTTTGGGATGGGAAGTGTCTG
Organism: Oenanthe sinensis; assembly: GCA_028671895.1. Classification (NCBI taxonomy): domain Eukaryota; kingdom Viridiplantae; phylum Streptophyta; class Magnoliopsida; order Apiales; family Apiaceae; genus Oenanthe; species Oenanthe sinensis. The sequence continues at coordinate 7,942,037 of CM053814.1, read as the reverse complement.
GCCTAAAACAAACAAAGCATGCCACTGTATGCTCATACTCAGATTTCTGCTTCCTAATCTTTACCTTCTTAATTATCTCCTGTCTCATTGCTTAGTTTCCAAAGCCACTCCAAAACACTTCAAATTTCCACCGTTAGAAATTACAATTCCTGTAATCGATCATCATAATAAATTTATTACGATGTGAGTATTTAAATTTCTGTAATCGATGATAGTAAAAAATTGATTAACAAATTATCTCTTGGTTACTTTTCGGCAGACGCCAGCTACTGTGTAAACACAATAGTAGTAGTGATTTTACATTTTGGATAACGGAAATTAAATGTAGAAGAACCCATGCACGTGTAGTTAACAAGTACTGTACAAATTACAATAGTGGAAAATGTAGTTTGAGCTTTGTGGAGTAGTACAAATATTTATCTGGTTAGATATGGGTATTTGACTATTAGATGATTGTAAGTATTAACATTATTACAACTACAGGCTTTTTCAGATCAGGCCCAGCTTTCATGAATATGTTCCTCACTACACTGAAGATCATAGCTGACTATTACCCTTCTCGTCTTTACAAGGCCTTTGTTATTGACCCCCCTTCCATTTTCTCTTATCTTTGGAAGGTAAATTTTGTTTTAACTACCTCTCACTGTTATTTTTTGTCTCGACTAACAGATACAGTGGTATATACAAGTACATTTTACTATTGACTTTTTACCGTGGTAATTTTGTGGATTAATTATTGTGATATCTTGCAGGGTGTGAAGGCATTTGTTGAGCTATCATCTTACATTGTGATGGTATCTTCACTTGATTTCCAAGATTCATTCGAGTACAATGATCTAACAACTTGCTCACGAGCCTCCTCATCCCTCCGATTCGACTCTCCGTCAGTACAATCAACGGCCAAGATCGGTTCATGCGCCTCAACTCGATTCTCATTCACCGTTGCCCATCACTTCGACTCCGTCAAGCCTTGGTACCTCAGTTTGGGTGACACGTCAGCATCCAAAGTAGGTCCCACTAACCGTTCTTTGTTAGGACCCGCTCTTGTCTCCTCAGCCAATGCCAGGTCATTCTCATTCGCATCGCCAGCTGCCAGGACGCTACGTGGCAACATGAACACCGTCGAAAGAAAGAGCTTCTTTCCATCCACACCGTTGCCGCAGAAGACTCAAACATTTGATCACACGAACATCAAACATCCGAGAACACCGAACCCTTCATTCCTCCAGTCACCAGCCATATCATTCTTCACTGATAAGAAAGAGTGCCACGTCAGCAAGGCCAACAAATGTCGCGAATCGTTCTCCATGTTCTTAAAATTCTACAGGCGCCCATACGATGAGATGACCTACAGGTCGAAAATGAGACCGCCACTGGGCGGTCTCAGCTCAATCGTCTCACCCCAGCTCCGACGTCGCCACATGTCAGTTTCGCAACGATTTTGATCCCAAAATCGTCACGTACATAGCCTAATTATATTATTTATCAAGACATCTTATGTAATGCGAGTAATAAGTTAATTTTCATTTCGAAAAGTCAAAAGCAATTTAATATTTTGTTTTCTATTTAATTTATCCATGCTTCTTAGTGCATCGATTTTGATCCGCAATGTACTAACGAAATTAATGAAGAGGAGGGCAATTAAAAATATAGACTGCGTGCAAAATGGGGTGTGAAATTGTGTGACATACTTGCATAATATATTTGTAAATCTGATCAAAGTGGAAACTAAGGGCAATACATGGATACAAGATATCGTGGTCGAGCAGGAGAACATTACATCGGTAACCAAACTGGTAATGTAATTACAGTAAAACCTCGATAAATGAATATTCGATAAATTAATAATCATGATTAAATAATAATTATTTTCGGTCCCAACTTGGGTCAATGAGATAAATTAATATTATCGCTAAATGCATAAGATAATAATTTTTTATGAAGTTCTTGAAGACCCTATATAAATATAAAATATTAATTCATTAAAAATATTAATTTTTTCATATATAACACATAATACTTGAATATTTTCTAAACAATTTTATTAAAATATGTATCAATAGTTGACTGTTTCTGCTTTTCATGAGAATCAAATTCAATTCCATCCCTAATTATATGAAGAACATAGAGTATATCCCTAATTTTTGTTTGAATTATAATAGTTTGATCTGCATTAATTGTTTAATACACGTGTTTAATTTTATAATAAAATTATTATTTCTCTCAATGAATCGTGTTAGAATTTATGATCATTATTTTTTGGGTAGATAAATCAATTAATTAACACCCGTACCGATATATATAATTTATTATGGTTGTTCATATGTATACGGTATTGGGTTTTGAATAAACCAATTTATTTGATATAGTATGAAATATTGTGTAAATTAATAAATATTAATTTATTGATAAAATAATAATATATTCATTAATCGATAAACTAATAATCTCGTTAAAATAATAAAAAATTACAGGTCCAAGAATATTAATTTATAGAGGTTTTACTATAAAGTAATTAATTAAGGATTTTCCGGTGCGCATGTTTTTTACACATGCAAGAGAATCTTGAATGTCATATATTTAGACTTTCGTTATTTAATTATATTATAAAAATATATAATCCATAGACCTAAGCTTGAGACTTTTGTAAGGTTGTATTTGTATCTCTTGCTCGGTTTATTAGTTTAGATATAGAAAGTACATCATGCATGTTAGTTTCAAATATCGAGAACGAGTTAATTAGTTGGTAGAACGTGTGTGCGTGTATTATTATTATACTACATGTATGTCAAAGTCAATGTATATCTGTATCTTCTAGTTTGGCCGTGTGGTAATGTGTGGAAAGCTTAAACTTAGATTATTTATGCATTATACGTATGTGTGTGTTTTGTAGTGTAATATGAAGGGATCAAGGTCCCGTTGAGTTTGTATTTTAGTTTGGAAGAGGGGGGATGTGGACATATTTGACTGTTATAGCACTAATACGTATGGATATTATTTGTAGTTTTGTGCATAGCAGCTTGTGAGTTTTACCATGAAAAACCTTGGGCTTAATTGTAGCTAGGTGGACTGGATTTTAAACGAAATCTCCCTTCATGTTAACCAATGCATTCATCAAAGTGTAACCGTTCGGTGTATTAAAAAAAGAAGAACCGATGAAAGAACATAAATTAGGAAGGGTATTTTTTTCTGTACGCTCCTATATAATTTTAATATTTTCTGTTTATAAAAACAGGATGTTTGATAATTTATCATTATTATATCATAATTTTGATATATTCATTTATTTCTCTTTGCATCTGATTAACAGATTAATATCTCAGTTATACTTTCTCTAAAATGAGAAAATAATCAATCTCAACAAATAAGTTACTAAAAATATCTTTAAACAATATTCTTCAATTAAGAAGGTCACACAAATGCAAAAATTATAACGGCAATGACGAATTCAGAATTATTTTTAAGTGGGGTATTAGATAATTATAACAATGATGAATTTTGAGTCGTATTGTTTTATATTAAAAGTATTACTGTGTTAAAATACAATTTTATTGAGTTTTAATTATAATTTGACAAACTGACTTAACAACTTTGAGATACAGTCTTATTGATTAGGTTTTGATTATTTTGTCTTAACATAAGTGTAAATTAAATTAGAATTATAAAGTTATTAATTAATATAGTAATTCTTCCTTAATTGGTTCGAATTGACAGTCAACGAAAAGAAAGTCAAATTGGGTCAAATTGTTTTTACAAAAGAAATCAAATGATTTTCTCTCTACATATATTTAGATAATATTTATCAAAATATTGATAAAATCAAATCTAATTTATATATGTGACATTTTGAGGCAAATACTAAAGATGAACAAATATAGTATCTTAACACTGCTTTTACGAGACAGAAAATGTGATATTTATTTAAAAGGGTGTTTGTTTTAAATGTTTTCAAGAGAATATATTCTTAATATATTTTTTAAATATATTTGTTCAATTTATCCTCAACAAAGTCTTGCCTAAACATAAAATACATATTTTTTTCCGAATGCCCTAAATTGTCCTATTACTTTGGATAATCTGTATTTTAATTCAAATTAAATATTTCTTGAACTTCATAATCATTATTATTTTAGGAATATTATATTTGAATATATTTTGAGTCAAAACTTTAGTCTTTATAAATAATTATATAATATTATGTAAGTGTTAAAAATTAATTCATAAACATTTTATTAATTACAGCTTATATAATTATATAATATGATGTAATGGGTAGTATTCTGTTTTTAGACCTTTGATATTATTGATATAAGATACCTATTAATTTTATTATTAATTTAATATTATTATCAATATATTTTTTCATTATTCTTTTTTGAAATCTTCCTTGTTACATATAATACTTTTTTATATATATTTGCATAAAATTTTAATTTTTAATATATTATTGATGAGATTTGAATTTCAAACCTTTATTAAGATTTTTAAAACTAATGTTATAAATTAAAAAAGTTTAATATTTTATTATACGATAAAATTGTGTTCATGATATATATATATATATATATATATATATATATATATATATATATATATATAGTCTTACTCAAATAGAAAATAGCTTAAATGAGAAATAGAAAAGCTTATCATTATACATGCCGCACTCGCACACAAATTATATACACCCTCACACACACAATCTCATCTATTCTCCTCCGTTTTTAATTTGATTTTTCCCGTCAATTGGCAAAGTTTTTTTCAAATCTAACTTCACCACATTTTTTTCATCTCCCAACGATCAGTTTTCATACCATATGTGCTATATTTCGGCAAATATAATTTATAATTAAAATAAATTCGTCACTTATCAGATTCAAACTTCAAACACTAAATAATATTACAGAAACCACTAATTTGTATTATAGAAATCACTAATTTGTATTACAGAAATCACTAAATTATATATCCTGGGTTCATAAAAAATAATGGAAATCGCCGAAAAAATAAAAGTCACCGGAATATATCACATATGGTATGCAAACTGATTGTTGGGAGATGGAGAAAAATGTGGTGAAGTTAGATTTGAAAAAAACTTCACTAATTAACGGGAAAAATCAAATTAAAAACGGAGGGATTATGTGGGATTGAGTGTATGAGGGTGTATTTGATTTGTGTGTGAATGTTCCCCCTTGCCATTAGATTAGATTGAATATGTGGTGTAGATCTTATTTTCTATTTTCTATTTTGTATTCTAAGTTATTTTCTATTTGATCACTTGCTTGTATATATATATCGTTCAAATGAGATTTTCTTAAAACGAGAACCATGAGATTTGGTGATTTGTCTAGTTAGAACTTGTGATTTTATGTAAAATAAATTTTTTAAATATGGTAAATGAATGATTTGATGTAAATTAAAAAATTTAAATTTAATACAAATCACAAACTATGAAAATCACTTGTTCTCCTAGTACTCATTTTAATAAGTTATGTTAGAATCTAAGCGCTTACCACTACGCCAAAAGCAGCTACTTGTGTAGAAGGCGCAACTTATAATCTTTATATTGTAGCAGACAACGTCACATTTCGATTTAGAAAGATGCTGACACTCCAACAATCCCCTCTCCCTAGAGCATCTGCCTGTACTAACAAGCTCATGTTAAGAGATAATGGCTGCACAGCATGCCTTTGGCATAATATGCGCCCTTGGCATAATTATGCGATCCGTGGGATTCGAATCTGTGACCTAGTCTGATATCAATTGTTAGGATCTAAACATTTACCACTACGCCAAAAACAGCTACTTGCGGAAAGTGCACAACTTATAATCTTTATATTGTAGCAGTCAGCGTCATGTTTCGATTTAGGAAGTTGCCGACACTCCAACAAGTTATCATTTGAACAATTGCCTATATATTATTATAACCTATAATATAATGATATAATTTTATTAGCGAGAGTAAGAGTGAGCAAAATAGAATTGAAACTGAATATTATTATAACCTATAACCTATGATATTTTTTTTTTAAATCCGGTCAATTTGGCTATTCGATTTAAACTTAAATAAATTTTGGTTTGGTTCATGTTTAATCAAAAAATTTCGGTTCAAACCGAATCGACCGAATTATATATTTTTATATTATATTATATATATATATATCCATAATTTAATTAATTCAAATAAAGTTTAAAATTTTGGCTTGATGGTTATAATATATTTTGTTTTAGTTGCTACCTATTTTCATATTTTTATTAATAAAAATTAATGTGGAAATTAAAAAATAATAATACAATGTATATTTTTTAAATTTTTTTTAAACCGAACCAACCTAAATATTTTAATTCAATTTATCAAAATTTATGTATCCGATTCAATTTGTAGAAAATAAAAAAAAATCGATTTTTGATTTTTTTTTCAATTCGATTTAAAACACCGAATGCTCGGTCCTAACTCCTAAGCGGGAGTAATCTACCTCGTGGATTGTCGGAATGTAATGGAAGTGAAGTGAAGTTTTTCATTCCTCGTTTCTTAATATTGTGTCTATTTTGAGTGGCATAAATATAAGATAATTCAAGTATATAACAAATTTATATAATATTATAAAATTACTAGAAATTGCTCTAATTTTTCGTAGGATCATATTTACATAATTTTTTTAATCCTTATTATATATATTATTATAGTTGAAAAATTAAAAGTTTTGATCCGTCAGTACGGTACTGGGCCGTATAAGGTGAACCATATAAAAGATCTCCCCGATCCAATTTTAGCTAAATAATAAAAACGATCTTAACCATTCAATTTTAATAAAATCTAATTTTAAAAAGAATGTATATCATATATACAACTTTAACCCTCAATAGTCCTCTTTTTATACAACTACTTACGAATAATATTATATTATATTTAAATTATATTCTATATTTTCTATTTTAAGAATTCTACTTATTCTATAATTTTTATTTAATTTATCATTAAATTTTATGAATATTAATATCTATAATCTATACTATCTATACTATATTATTATAACTAAAAGATTAAAAATTTTAATAATATTAAGTGAACCATAGAAAAGATCTTAGCCGTCCAATTTTTAAGTGAACCATAGAAACAATCTTAACCATTGAATTTTAATAAAATCTAATTTTAAAAAGAATATAATCATACATACAACTCTAACCTCATTGGTCATCCTTTTATACAACTCATCATAAATATGATAATATTATATTTAAATTATATTTTATATTTTTTATTTTACGAATCCTACTTATCCTATAATTTTTATTTAATATATCATTAAAATTTATGATAACATTGAAAGTTTGGTAGTCGATTAATATTTGGAACGGATAGTTGATTAATTATTGGGCCTAATTTTAAAATATTAATCCTCTAACTAAAATACAATCTCATATTAATCTTCTGACTAAAATATCTCATCTTAATCTCCTAACTAAAATACATCTCTATACAAAACAAACAAAAATTATCCTATTAAAATATAAATATAAATAAATTATATAAAAAAATATGCATATAATATTAAATAAAATTTAAATTATTATTATACAAATATAAATAAATTCAAATCATTAAAAAATATTAAAATAAATTAAATAAATTAAAATTTTCGATTCAATTATCAATTATAATGTTAAACAATACGTAGAAAAATATATATCTTTTTAAAAATTTGAATATCTAAAATAATTTCGCTTTGAGATTCGTATTGTTCATCCTTGCCTACAATACACAAAAGGCTAATGTGCTAATTTTAAAAGAAATATAATTCACAATTTGCTATTTTGTTATAATCATCCTACTTTGTCATCCTAAAAAAAAAAATCCTCTCTCTGTCCCCTCCCTTTCAGTTTGTGTTTTCAAAGTGTTTCGGGTCAGGGGACCTCTTCGGTTATTTTCAAAATATAATCTGTATACATTTAAATAACTAAATTATTGCAGAAAGTTTAAAATTTTGAACTATAGTCTCTTTTTACGTTGTGTTTTCGAATCAAAGAAAGAAAAAAATTTTATTCTCCTCTCAAAAAAATTTACAGTAACTTTTTAACTGGTTTGTCCCGGTTGGACCCTCATTACTCCACATAATCAGCCCCTAATCTTAAGCATCACTCATCTTTTTCCCTGTTTTTACAGCTACTTTAAACCAATGTATGTATGTATCTTCATCTCCAACCCAAGATTTGAAACACTAGCAGTTCTGTTACAACACAAATTTGTGAATATGGGTTTGTGATTTCATCTCATATAGACTCTTTCCAGTAAGATGCTCTTACCCTTTTCATATTTTGCTCAAATCTGCTGTTTTTATGCTTGTTGGAACTAAAGTAAGTGAGTTTTAAGTTGGGGTTTGCTTGTTTTGTTGGTAAAAATGAGAGATTTTCCGTCTTGTTTTGGTGAAAATGGAGTTGAAGTTGCTAATACATCTTGTTCAAGTGCAAATTTAAGTAAATCTTCACAAAATTTGGTTACTTGCACATATCAGTGTAAATTAGTTGGGAAATCTTGTTTGATAAGTATTTCTTGGAGTAAGAATTTGATTGGTCATTGTCTAGGTGTTGAGATTAATGATTTGTCTCCTCAGTGTTTATGTAGAGTTGATGTGAAGCCCCCTTTGTTTTCTAAAAGAAAAGGTTTGAAGTGTTTGGATGTCAATTCTTGCAAAATTGACTTGTATTGGGACCTTTCTTTGGCGAAATTTGGGTCCGGGCCTGAGCCTGTTGAGGGTTTTTATGTGGGGTTTGTGTGTAAAGGGGAGATGGTTTTGTTAGTTGGGGATCTGAGGAAAGAAGCTTTGAAGAAGACTGGTTCTGTTCCGTCGTTGTTTAATTCCATTTTTATTTCCAAGAAGGAACATTTATTTGGGAAAAAAGTGTATGGGAGTAAAGCTCGATTTACTGATAATGGACAAATTCATAATCTTACAATTGAATGTGATGCAAATGGGGTTGATGATCTATGTCTTATTGTTCGTGTGGATAGTAAGCCAGTGATGAAGGTGAAGCACCTCCGGTGGAAGTTCCGTGGAAATTATACCATATTGGTTGATGGGCTTCCTGTAGAAATTTTCTGGGATGTTTTTAATTGGTTATTCGGCACAACTTTGGGGAATGCAATTTTTATGTTTCAAACTTGTTTATCAGCGGAGAAATTGTGGACCGGCGAGACATTCTTAGATGCCTTGGAACAGCAATGGCCTTCTGTGCAGTGTTTCAAGGAGTCCAAAGTATCTGGTCTTGGTTTCTGTTTGACTTTGTATGCTTGGAAGAACGAGTAGATGTGAATCTTTCCATGAATTGTTTGCAGTTTTTATCAGAAGATTTGGACATGGTCCATCTATATCTAAGATAATACTTTACTGGAATCAGCATGTTTGAATGTTGCTTGAATATTTGCTTTTCATAGATTTATAAGAATGTAGAAACTTTAGTAGAAACTTTAGTTGGTTAATGATACATTACTTATTTCACAATATGTTATATTATTGCCATTGTTGTTCTCTTAGAGATTGCTTCTATGTTTGAGCATTCATCAGTTTGAGCTTGACATCTTATATCAATGAATGAAATGGATGTTGATACCAAATTTAAATTTATGAAATTTAGTGTAAATTTTGCTGGTTATTGATTTCTCTTACACGACTGATTGCCAGTTATTTTGGTATAAATGATCAATTTGTAGATGTCTGTGGCTTAGTGGTCAATTTATCTTGCTCTTGTAATCTTCTTGTTATGAATATTGTAATAAATCGATATTCTAAACTCTGCATTGTAGCTTAGCAGTTTCTCGTAACGTAATCATAGTTTGTTATGGATTATGGTAAAGATATACATAGGTTTCCGTTATGATGGTAGCATTCAGTGTGAACTAGCTGACATGTTCTTCAAAACAAGGTAATTTCTTCCTTGTTGAACCATATAAAGATAGGCAATACCGGTGAATCATGGTATTTATCATCATGGAGGGCCTGAGAGAGTATCATGCAGTGAGGGTGGAAATAGAAATTGTGATGACATGGGAAGTTCCAAGCTGATTGTGGTGCGATGCAGGTAACTGTAACTCCGTAAGTATCCCTTTTGATTCTGTTTTATTATATCACAAATATAAGGGTCCTTCGGATATGTATTTTCTCAATATACATGTTTAGCATTTTCCCTCCCATTTGTCCTGTAATTACTTGTTGGCATCTCTCCAGGTTAATATTCATTTTCTCTTAAAGCCAGGGACGAGGCTACATAGGGGCCAGAGGTGGCCATGGCCCCCTAGGGTCGTCGTAATATTGTTATATGTATGTTATAATTTTAAAAAAAATATATTTTAATTTATATATTTAAATAAATATAATACATGCCCCCCTTTAGAAAAATTTTGATCTCTATAAAAAATGTATTTGGCCCTTGTAAAATAGAAATTTTAGTTCATTAAATTGTGTACAGACTCAATTATAGGCGGAGTTTCATGATTTGAAAGAATGTAGAGTTTTATTATAAATTTTGTATATTTAAATAAATATAATACTTGACCCCTGTAGAAATTTTTTTATCTCTATAAAAAAATATATTTGGCCCTTGTAAAATAGAAATTTTGGTTCATTAAATTGTGTATGGACTCAATTATAGGCGGTGTTTCATGATTTGAAAGAACGTAAAGTTTTATTATAAATTTTGTACTAGTATTTTTGTGTATTGGTTATATTGAATATTTAAAAGTGTTGATAGAAAAAAGAATTGACCCCCTCTATGAACATTTGCTGGCTTCATCCCTGCTTAAAGTCATACATGACATGCTTTATAAATTGTAAATTGATAGATGATTTACTAGTTTATATTTGATGTATATATTTCACAATTCATATGTACTCGTGAAAAGCTTAACCCCTTACTAAATGATTTGCATGACCTAACTAAGAATAATAGGGCGAAAGCTTGAAAATAAGGATTTGGAGTTTAGTTGAATAGGAAAACTATTGGTTTACAGATGCAATATGGATCAAAGTGTTTTTCATCATGTTATCATAAAACTAGAGTCCATATTATCCAAATGAAAATTGCTTGCTGATAGGAAAAGTTAGCTTGCTTCCTACCCTTGAGGTCCAAGTATCAAAAGACATTGCAGAGAAAGGCTTTTGTAATCTATTTATCTTTTCTGAAAAAGACTTTTGTAATTAATAGTCAGTGACGTTTAGTCGGTCTTGAATCTTGATATCAGACGGTAGTTAAAATATGTTATATTAGTATGAATATATTTTTGAATAGAGATAGGAAAGTCTTGTGCTGGTTGTATATAGGCTTAATTAGTAGGCTTTTGTGTGTGCGCGCGCAATTGAGGGAGTTGTAGATGGAATACAAAAGCCAGTTGTAAGTGTGTGTTTTTTAAGAGTCTCAAGTGAGGAGCGACTTCAGTATTGTACTACAAAACCGGATGGTTATGTTAGTGATTGGATGTTTAATTAAGGAATAATTTCCTGGTACAATCTTCAAACTATAGACATTGGTGTTTTGAGCTATGTGTATAGGGAAGACATTCTTAATTATTCGCAATGTAAACATGGTGCGTAGAGAAGTAAGACATCCTGGAATACCATTACGCGGATGATCCTTGCTTGTTATGTTGATAAAGATAGTTGTAATGGCTGCTTTACTGAAAGTGAACGGAAATTGAATGGAGGTTCTTACTTTGTTGAAGGTGCAAGTGCAAGATTTTGAAAGGGAGCTAGGTGCAAAAAGGTGTGGTATTAAGTTTAAGCTGTGCGAGAAGAAAGCCAGTCTTTCATGCACTTGACGATAAGAGAGCTCCTCACTCAAAATGAAAAATAGAGCCTCTTCAATGGACACGAGATGGTGGTTAAATTATTGATCTCAATTCTCGAACATAAAGCTTGAGATTTAATGAATAGGTCCAGCCAGTGTTTTCTTTGTGCTCCCGAGTGATGGAAGTTGTTTGACGCGAGGACACTTTCGAGGGGGGTAAAATGGTAAATATTGGAAACCATCAAACACTGTGCGGAAATTATGATAGGGGTATAATGGGTTGGATATCAGGAGATGGGCTGATGGCTGAGCATTGATGGGTCACAAACTCACATCCATGTACTAGAGCTTTCTTGCATCATTGTTACTTTCACAAATATAATCTCGACATAATCAATAAAATTTGTACCGTACCATGGTAATATTTTCAAATAGAATATGAGCTATAAAATTTTGAAGCGACAATAACTTAGTAGGTGATCAAGGAGAGTAGAAAAAACAGTTAAAAAGCATTGTCATCTTTTCTACGGGGGTGTTTGGGGGAACTTTTTCCAGAATAAGTCAACTTATTTTAAGACAAATTTAGAGATTCCTAACTTTTTTCTGAAAAAAGTTAACTTTTTTTTGCAACTTATAGAATCTCAAATATACATTAAATACTTGTATAAAAAACATTTATCAAAATATGAAATTTTTATCCGAAAATAAGTCCAAAAAAACTTATTTTAAGACAGGCCAAACATGCCATATGTAATTATGTATATATAACATATCAAAGTGGCGCAGCGGAAGCGTGGTGGGCCCATAACCCACAGGTCTTAGGATCGAAACCTCGCTCTGATAAGGTTTTGTTTTTTGTTTTTAAAAAAAATCTAGTTAAAATAAGATACGAGTAATATATTTGGATCAGTTGAACGCATCTACAGGATCACAACAATCTGAAGAAACAAATAAATAAAAATCAAATATCATACACTTGCTTTCCAGTGAATTTAACATCAATGGGGCTCACATTTTTGCCAATGCTCCTCATATTCAGATTAGCCCCGAGACGACCAGGGTTGACTTTTTCAGCATACATCCCATCTTTAGGATGCAAGTACTGGACCTCCCCACTTGGAAACACTCTAAAACTGATACTTTATCTTGTACTTGGACCTCAATCTTGTCCCAAGTGCCAAACACTGTTCTTTCCGGGCCAGTTTTAACAAGTTTGGGCCTGCTCTCATTATAGCTGCCCCACCTGTTGTCATTTCAAAGATTTGTTCCTTTGGTGATTCCCTGGGCTGAGAAAAAATGGAAAAAAATTGAAAACGAACCGAAATCGATTCGCTAAAAATTGAAATCGAAAAATAAAAAATTGAACCATTCGATTAGTTTCGGTTCCGGTTTTAGGTGAAAATCAAATTGAACCGATAATTAAATAAACAAATTTATTATATATAATTTATATACATAATATATATAGAAATATAAATAAACAATTATATATATATATATATATATATATATATATGTGGATTAAGAAACTTGGGTGAGTCAAACAAGTTATTGGGCCTAACTAAATACTCCTTCCGTCCCATCCATTTGTTTATATTTGAGTTGACACAGAGTCAAGAAAATTGAATAAAATAATATGAAAGAGAAGGAAAAGTGAAGAGAAGGAAAAATGGATAAAAGTGGTGGTGTGAATTGATATTTAATTGATAAATTTGAAAAGAGGAAAAAGTAGTGGATGAGCATAAATTTTATAATATAAAAATTTATTATTTTAAATAATTTTAAAATGTAAAAAATCGAATATACCTTTCAAAAAGTAAAGCTTAAAGAATTGGACGAGACTTTGTTTTGAGTGGCTGGACTATGGCCTCACTGGTCACTACAACAGACGCTAACAAAATAATAACGTAATTACATTCAGATAGACAAATATGACATACAGTCATACAAACGCGAGGAAGAGTTAGCCGATTTGAATATGTGGGGTTGAAGACTCAAGCTATAATCAATTAATCATGTCCGAGCCATTTGATAATCAGATTCCTCAACAAGAAGCAACACCGAAAGAACAAGAAGCAACACATAAAGAAACAGATGATGTGGAAGTGGTATGATACTATAATCTCTACTTTGTGCTCTATACTATATTAATATGTTTTGTAGTCTCATATCTCTACTCTATGCTTTGTAATCTGTATAGGGTATATATTGGTAATTTTGACAGGCAATAGTGCTTTTTTAATTTATTATTGGGCCTGTTTGGCTACCCGTTACTTATGAAAATAAGGGCTTATTTCCGGAAAAAAGTAGGGATGTATGGGCCTGTTTGGCAAACTGCAACTTAGGGAAATAAGGGCTTATTTCCGGAAAAAAGTAGGGATGTACGTACTTTCCAGAAATAAGCCCTTATTTCCAGAAATAATTAAGTTCATATTTGGTCTTAAAATTCTAAAACAAATATTTATCTTTAAAAAAAATATGAAAATATGTAAAAAAAAGAAAAAAATAAGCTACTTATTTTAAGTTTAAGGAACCCCAAACACCCCCTATGTACTTTTCAGAAATAAGCCCTTATTTCCAGAAAAAAGTAAGTTCATATTTGGTTTTAAAATTCTAAAACAAATATTTATCTTTGAAAAAAATATGAAAATATGTAAAAAAAAATAAAAAATAAGCTACTTATTTTAAGTTTATGGAACCCCAAACACCCACATTATATCCTCTTCATTTGTAGATACATGTGAATTAGAGAATGAAGAAGTAAAAAATGATGATAAACATGAGAAACAATCTGATAACAAGGGTAAAAAGATTTCACTGGCATGAGATTGTTTTGAAAAAGTTAAGGGCTGTCCAGGTAGTAAGGAGAAAGCCAAATGTAAGTTATGTAATGTGTTAATCGGATGCAATACTCGTAATGGTACATCTGCAATGATGAATCATTTAAAAATGGTATGTCCTAAATCTCCGCTTTGTACTAATATTGATAAATTGCAAAAGACATTGCGATTTGAAAAAATTTCAGTAGAAGACAAGTGTCACACACTTAAAGCACATACTTTTAATCAAGAGAGGTTAAGGAAGAAAGTTGCTCTAATGTGTATCAAAGACAATCAACCCTTTAGGATTGTAGAACATGAAGGTTTTAGGGAGTTGTTGAATGAAGCCGAACCTAAATTTAAGATGCCTAGTAGGTGGACGGTTGCAAGGGATTGTCTCAAAATATACGGAGAAGAGTTAGTAAAATTAAAAAAGTGTTTAGTCTTTCAAAGAGTCTCCTTCATAACGGATACTTGGACATCAATTCAAAACACTAATTATATGTGCCTTACGGCTCATTGGATTAATGATGATTGGAAAATGTGCAAAAGAATTCTAAATTTTCCTCAAATTGGAAGCCATAAAGGGGTTGCAATAGGAAATATGCTACTAGATTTATTTGGAAGATGGGGGATAGATCGTGTTTTTACCATCACATTAGATAATGCATCCTCAAATGATGTTGCAATCTCACATTTAAAGAAATTTCTTAGAGGACCAAAAGTTATATTAGAGAATAAATTTCTACATATGCGTTGTTGTGCTCACATATTAAATTTAGTGGTAAATGATGGTTTGAAAGAACAACACGATTCAATTGCTAGAATTCGAAATGCTGCTAGATATGTTAGGTCTTCACCGACACGACTTGAAAATTTAGAAAATGTATAGAAAGAGAGAAGATAAAATGTGATAAAATGGTGTGTCTTGATGTTGATACTAGATGGAATTCAACTTATACTATGTTGGAGGTTGCGGTCAAATATGAGGGAGCTTTTATAAGAGTAGTTATTGAAGATGCTGATTATGAAGCATTCTTTAAGGTGAATGATCTTGAGATTTTGGGTGACAAGTCTAAGAAAAAGAAAAAGAAGGTTGTTGAAGGTGATCCGCTTTATGATGATTTTGCTAATGTGAATCGATTTATTAAATTCTTGGAAATCTTTTATGATGTCACATTGAAATTGTCGGGTTCCAAATATTGCACTTCCAATGTTTTTTTTTGTTGAACTTGTAAAGGTTCTAGAGGCTATTATTAAGTTATGTTCAAGTGAAGATATATTGATGAGGGACATGGCCAAAAGGATGAAGGATAAATATGACAAGTATTGGGATAATGTGGATAATACAAATTTCTTATTATATGTGGCGGTCGTGTTAGATCCTAGATATAAAATGAGTTGTATAGAATTTTGTTTCGCTAGAATTTATGGAAAAGGGTCTTTTAAAAGTTCTATAATATGCAACAACGTAATGAAGACATTGCAAGAACTTTTTGACTTTTACATGAAATTAAAAGGGCATGAAGATCCGTGTTCTCAAAAAACAAATAAGTCAAATGATACATGGGAAGATGATTTTGAAAAGTATATGGAAGATCGGGATCAAGGGGGAATAGGAAAATCCTAACTTGATATATACTTGGTTGATGCAAGAGAAAGAAAATGTGAAGTTTTTGATATATTAGAATGGTGGCAGAGGCATTCCACAAAATATCCGATACTAGCTGAAATGGCTAAGCATGTTTTAGGTATGCCAGTTTCTTCTGTTGCCTCAGAAGCTGCTTTTAGCACCGGTGGAAGGACCATTGATCCCTACCGAAGCTCACTTTCACCAAAGACAGCAGAAACACTGGTTTGTACTCAAGATTGGATGAGAAATTCTGGTGTTGTTACAGATCTTAGAGGAGAACCAGAAGAGTATCTGCAACTGGAAAAATTAGAGAATGGTAATACCTACTAGTCTTCTGTGTACTTCTGGTTTTATTAGTTACTACTATTTCTTTTCCTTTTGTTTACCGATAATTTTTAACTTTATATTGTCTGTTATTAGATGAATTAAAGGCTGTTGGAGTTTCACTTGACTACCTGGACATCGATGACTAGGTGATATATTTGCATAGTTCTGTTATAATCTGAACGCTACTGTAGAATTGATTGTTGGTTGCAGGTTGTTTTATTATAAATTGATTGTTGTTTGCAGGTTATTTCCGCAGTTGCTGTCAGTAAACTGGTTTGCAGGTCTGTCTTTGCTTCCAGGTCTGCATCTTTATGTGTTGGAAATTTTTTATAGTTTTACTTTATTATGTAACATTGAGTTTAGCTTCCTTTTTGCACATGTTATAAGATCTTCTGTATTTTTGTTAACAATGAGTTCCAAGTTTTCTAATAGACCATACTAAGTCAGTAATTAAACACAATTGAGTCAGTATAGTCTGGCACTTGTTTTGGTCGTAATCTTGTTATCAGCAAGCATGGTTTCTCAATTAAATATGATGTCTTTTTGGCACAGAGCCACAAAACATGTAATTTCAGAACCCTGTTGCAACCCTGTTTTGTAAGATTATTCGTGCTTGGGTTGCTTGGTGATATTTCTGTTGACGTAGAAGAAGCTGCGATTGAGACCTGTTAAAAATCTTGTTTTATCCCCTAGCAAAGCCTTATCTTCCCTGCATGTTTCTGTGATTTCTTTAGTTTGAAGTTCAGTTTATTATTAACCTTAAGAGACATTATTATAAAAATTAATAACTTCAGCTAGGCAGGGTATGGCGTCAATTTGATTTATTTGTGATGAAAAAGCTGTGCTCTATTGTGCTTTTACTATTGAAATATTATCAGCTCTGAATCTGCAAGTTTTATTTTGTGTTCTCAATCTTTTCCTGTTGTTTATATGGAAGAAATTGTCCTGCTAATTGCTAAATCTCACAAGGACGGAATCAATGTGGATCATGTGTAATCTTATATTGTTGTTTATGTTCAAAATAATCCGTAATCCTGCTAAATCTTCAGGGCTCTTTCTAGTGTTTAATTTCAGAACCCTGTTAGTGTTGCATATCACTTAGCCTGGGCTCCAGATATTTATTGGCGACATCTACTTTCAGTGCATTTAACAAAATAGGTGTACTCCATTTCAATGTATTGCAGGTTGAAGTCAGAAGCTTAATCAGTCTGGTACTAGTTTCCACTTCACAGGGAGGAGGCCAAGAGTAATGGAGCAGACAACTACTAGTTTCCCTTTTAAGCGAGTAGTGATGTAGTATATGATATTCTCATTTATGTTAAGTTGTGAGGCTTTAACTTGAGCAGGGCTTTAGATTCTATGTTTTATGGCGAATATTTGCAAGGCTTTAATTACAATGAATGGTTTTTATTTGTCTAACTTTTTTTATTTAAATTGTAATCTATTTTTGTATCATTTTTAGTTTATTCGGTTTTATAACCGAAACCGAACCAGCATTTTTAAAACCGAAACCGAAGCCAACGGTTCGGTTGCGGTTTTCAATTTTTAAAACCGAGGACATGCGGTTCCGGTTGCGGTTTTATTCAAAAACCGAACCGATCCGTGCTCTACGTAGTGATTCCCATGTTATCACACAGAACTCTTCTGCTTGGGCTTTTAAAAAGCCCACCTGTGCTGCCTCCGAAGATTGTGATGGGGTGTTTGGGTCCAGTTGAGGTGGGGTGAAGCCCGCTGAAGCTTTAGGGGCTTCCTCCGTTTTGGTGGTGGCTCTTATGGTGGTGGTGATGGGCTTGTGGGTGGTGAAGGAGATGGGAGTGGATGGGGGTGAATGGGGTTTTTGGGTTGGAGAGTGGTGGGGTGAATAGTGTGGCTTGTGTTGCCATGGCCATGTTTGATCGGAGACCTTTTCCCCTTGAAATGGATTAATATATGTAAGTGTGTGTGTATTTTGTGGAGTTAAGTTCAGTGGGAACTGAGAAGTGATTTTTAAGGGAATGATTGAGATTATAAAGTAGGGATAAGATAGATGGGTCCTGGTTCCTGACAATCGATTGTCAGGGACCAGTTAACTAACAATTAATTTGCAAGCCGTTGGATCAAGTTATGAACGGTCAGGGTTAAAAAAAATTATCTCTTTCCGCGATCTTAAAGTGCGGAAAGGGCCATTTCTCTAAACGACAGCTTTTAACGAATAAAACGGATATTAAGCCTTTCCGTGGTTTTGAACCGCAAAGCAGTTTCTATGCTAGAGGTTGATAAAAGTATTCAGTTAGAAACTGTGGATCAAGGTCATATCCAACGTCAATGTGCTATTTTATTTTGTTGAGAATTAGAGACCTATATGAAGTGACTGAAACACTGCAATTATTTAGAGCTAATAACCTCACTACATATGTTACACCATGTAAGCATCACTTCATCTAGCGGTGAGAATTTCGGGTTCGTGTCGAGTCAGATTGTACTTGATTCTGATTATTTCATGTTGATTTTTTCCTAACTCTAACCCGTACCTATCGAGTTCGTGTCGGATTTCGGGTCATTTGGGGTTTCACCACCTCAACTTTTTTTAGAATGATTGAAATTATACTTCTATATTATTTACTCCATCTGTCCTGATTTATATTATATTGAATTATATGGACCGATTGTTTTTGCACAAATTTTAAGAAAGAGCGGTTCATTTCTCTTTCATTGCACGTGAAAGTTACAGTTCAAATGTATAATATGTATTGTACCCGCTTTGTTAGGTTAAAAAAACGGCATGACATGTATAAAATATTGTTATTACTATTAAATAATTATGAAAGTTAGTTTATTATACTTAAATCTAGTTATTTTAAATATAAAGTATTTCAAAAATAGGGTTATAAATAGAGATTCATTAATTTTCAGGTCATTTTCGGATTTCGGGTTCGTGTCTGATTGTACCCGCTTATTTCGGGTTGAACATTTACTAACCCAAATTCGTATTTTTTGGGTTGGGTTCGTGTCGGGTTTCAGGTCGGGTGCGAAATTGTCACCCCTAACTTCATCAATTTTAAACCTAATGACTATATTACCTCATTACATGCACGTAAAGATCATTAAAAATTCAAAGCAAGTCAAAGAACCAAGTATAAATTTCTTGGCACGGGTGACCTGATAATTCCATAAAGCTCTCGCAGATGTTGTTATTGTATAATTTCCCCCTAATATGATATATAGGCTATTTCTATGACATACTTTTTAAAAACCGTCAAACCGCGGAAAGACTTACTATCGTTTTATTCGTTAAAAGTCATCGTTTAGAGAAGTGGCCTTTCCGTACTTCAGGACCGCGAAAAGACATTCTTTCCGCACTCTAGCACGGCGGAAAGGGATAAATTTTTTTTAAAATCCTGACCGTCCATGACTTGATCCAACCCAACAGCTTGCAAATCAATTGTTAGTTAATTGATTTCTGACAATCGATTGTCTGGCACAAGAACCCAAGATAGATTGAGGTTGAACCAATGAGGATGTTTTATTTATACTCCAATCTACTTTCACTTTTACCTTATCTACATATATAGTTGACTAGGGCCTAGTGATAACAGGGTTCGGTTTGTTTCGATTTTAACCTAAATTTGTATTCATAATTATATTATTTCATTTATTTAAATTACAATGCACAATCACAATTGAATTATGGGTTTGCATTTGAATTTAAAACTATCTGTTTGATAGAAAATGACTGGAAAATAAAATGGAAGAAAATACTAAGTTTTAAAGTGTACAGAATATAGTTAATTCCAAATTAGTCTTATATGCTCTTCTCAATAAAATTTTCATTTAGCATCATCCGTATCTTCTTTACTAGGATATATGAACTATAGATATAGTGTGTATCGTTAGTGTTTTCCAACCATTTGTTTTGAGCATGAATTCTGCAACATTCAAGTCCTGGATATTGTCTGGTTATTTTAGTGCATGTAATATTAATTCAAGTTCCGCTTCACCAACATTCCGACAATCGAAACATCATGTACGTAGTTAATTCCGATAGCAGTAATGCATGCTTGATGGCTGATGCCTTCTACATTTGTCATAAGTATAAATGAAGAATACTGGTATATATATTTAGAAGCTAGCTCAACTATATGTTGGGTTCCGAGGCATAAAACGCAGCGGATTAAACGTAAATATAACGAAAATTTCGGAACCCTAACGCAGGATCATGTATAAGATTGACAGATTATGGTGAAACGGAATCATACCTTTGTCTGGTCTTGACTTACACGAACTCAACGGAGATCCTAGCTTTCACGACTTGTGTCTTCCTCTCGAAAGCACCTTTATGGTATCCACACGAGCACTTTCAAGAACGTCTCACGATCTTGATTACGGAATGGATGTACTAGCCTCCTTTGATGATTTCGAATTCTGCCTCTGCCTTTTCTCTCTACCTTTGTTGCTACTAGGGTTCGTTTTTCTTAAAAACCTTATACCTATTAACCCTACATTATCTATTTATAATGGTTGGTTAATAGGCCCATAATAGCAACCCATAACAACAAAGCCTAACCCATGTAGGTTTAGGATTAAATAATAAAACCGAATTTTATTATTTAATTAATAACTAAGTCACACTTAATTATTAAGGGCAAAATTCAAATTCGAATTCGAATTTATATTATTTTAATTAATTAAGTCTCACTTAATTAATATAATAAAATTCAAATAATCATCAATTAATTTAAATCTATAATTTAAATTAACTATTCCTCTAAGTACTCTATGTGTGTGACCCTATAGGCTATTATTTAATTAGCAATAATTTTATTCTCCAATAAAATTATAAACAATGAGCGGTATCTAGTAATACATCATTGCTACCCAATTAAATAATAATTAAATCGTGATTCGATAAAACCTTTCGTGATTAATGTTTCCGTATAATATAATCCCTTTAACCATATATATTATAGATTAAACTCGAGGCATGTATTTAGTCATCCTCTTCAACATTTAATCCGGGTTTACTTGATCCATGAGTAGACTATGAAAACAAATCATTATTTGAGCACGGTCATGCATTTTATAGTCTCACTCAATCAAGAGGCCAATAATATCTCTCCTAATTATAGGAGGGTTAAATCCTTTATCTATCATTCATATTTCTCGTACGACTCATGATATACCCGATGTCCACTTTTATCATCACTCGGTCAAAGGTAACTTTTAATGTAGTCAAAGTATATTAATCCTCATATAGAAATATAATGATCTCAAGTCAAAGGATCATTACACCATTATCACTGTGAGTCTTTCTTATGACTTTATTAAACATGAAGAATCTCACTGTGGGTCTGTCCAGTATCATGTACTCCTACATGTACTTATGTATTGACTTTAGTATCCCCATACTAATAACCAATGAGATGTGGTTATCAGTCAAACAACATACTAGTCTATTTATGTATTATTATTGTCCTATAATAATAATACTCGACTAGGGACATTTAAGAATATGATATATTATATAATCTCAAGTTCAAGTCATGTACTAAACTATACAATGTGTATCATGATTCTAAGGACATTTATTATGCTAACAAATATATCGCAGTAATTAAAGTCATAATAAATACGTTTATTGAATAATCAATTGACATAAAGGTTTATCAAAATAAACATTGTATTGTCTCTTGGACACCTACACCAACACTATAGTTATGTAAACATGATTTCATTTAATTTCTTGGACGAAAATGAGAATATATTGTTATTGCTGGATGTTAAAACATCATAAGAAATATATATCTGCTTAAATCAAGCAAGTGATCAGGTCAATAGTTATTAATCACACTTCACTTTTTAGCGATACAATTGTTAAACATGATTTACAATCCATACATACCTACCGCCAATAAAGAATTACAAAGACGAGGCTTGTTTGTTACCAGAAAAAATTAGAAAGAATCTGAATGACACAGACCAGTTGGTAGCTACATATTCTCTTGTTTGTGTACCGGTACATGCTCATTTCTTTTCAGATAGAGACGCTGTTAGGAATTCCCTTTCCTGTAAGCCCGCCATTTTTACTGTAATCTGAGGTGTTTGGGTAAAGTAATGTGTAAGGCACCTTAACGAGCCCCACTCGGTTCTTCCATCTCACATCACTGTTCCTGTTTGCAATCCTGTTTTCTATCTCCATCAGCTTTGTTCCGAATTTTTCAAATGCATCTAGTGCTCTTTGATCTGAAGTCCAGTCTGGTGTGTCTCTTTGCCCAAGATAAACCTCATCTGTTGAGTGTCTGGACAGAATTTCTATGAGAGACACGCCTAGTAGTGTTGGAAGCTGGCTTGTTATAGTTTTTAAAAATGCCGAATCAGGGTTTGTTTCAAGCTCAGCGTACTCGGGAGTACCTGGCTCAGGCATGAAGCGGCGACTTACTGTGGGGCGGTTTGGTAGGAAGCCAGCATAAGGATATTGCCCAAAGTTCACTGCCGCATGAAGAGCAGAAGCTACCCATATAATAATGCTACAGCTCAGGATAAGATCCCCTCTTGTCTGCATACTAGGCCACCAGGGCTCATCCTTCTTGTCACCATGACCCTCGTTGCGCATCTCCAACCACCATGATTGAAGTTCAGAGTCCGCTTGAATTGTTTCATCTGTTGGGTAATAGAGAGAGCAATATTCTTTGACCCAGGTTTCAATTGCAGACCATATCTCAAGGCCATCAACCGCATAAGGGTAGTCTTCTATCAGAAGTCTGAGGCCATGAGGTTGCTTTGAGTCTGGAACTGCCATCCCTCTACAATGCACAAAAAAAAGGTAGTTTCTTGTTTTCTTAATAGATATATACTGTCGATAGAATTTCTAAATAAATGCATCATAACATTCTTACCTTTTTAGTAGATCAGATGGAAGCGCTTGCTCTGTGAAAATCCAATTTCTGTACGCAAAAGAAGACATTTCCATTGAAAATTTAGCTGGAAACACCGTCTTCTCAAGAACTCCATCAGCATTGATGAGGATCTGTCTAGCCAAAGCATTAATGTTCATTGTATCACGGAAATGAGGATGCAAAAGCTGATATATTGGGTGAATCACACTCAATTGTCTGTTTGTTGCAATGACAAATGGCTCAATCACTGCATGTGTGTTTAGCCTGCAACCAGAAATAAAATTTAGGTACGCATGTCACACAAGCTTATAACTTGTTATAAACTCCTCATGTGTCCGGGGGAGTTGGTGTGGACTAGAGTGTGCAAAAGACTGAGTATTTATTCATAAACTTAATTGTATTGCATGGTACATACCAGTGGCTTATGAGCTGGTGGTAGCCTGAATCACTAACAGCAGCATAAGCTTTTGCTAGCTGCCACACTGAACCTTCAGTGCCATTCTCAGACGGGGTATATACTTGACTGGTGGCGCCATGTATATCTCCTTGTGCATGTGGTAAGCTCAATTCAATTGCTAACGGTTGTAGTTTCCCATTATCTTGAAGTAATAGGAGAGTGCGAGTGGCATAGGTTTTGGTGGTGGTTGTATTGATCCGTCTTAAATAGGGCATGAGTGCATCATGGTGATCTAATATAAAGAGCCTTTTTCTCCTAATAGCCTGTACTTTTACGACAGGAGAAAATTAAAATAGGATAACAAGTCTGATTTCTCAAGGTAATATATTGCTGCTTGTTTCCTATAATTAACAGGTGATGCAAATCAACATTTTTAGAACTCCCAAGAGAACAATTGGTTTAGGACATTTACCTTATTCACAGTTAGACCATTCATGGTCTTTTCAATGTGTTCCCTTGTGATTGAGCTGGTTTGGTTACCATATACTTTTGGGTCTAGCTTGCTAGTTGGTGGGAACTCCTGGTAGGCATAGTAAAAAAGTTTAAAATCATATCAGAAACCATTACTATATAGCTGATCCAAAATTAAAGTTATATTTACATGGAGGCAACGAATGGAGACAGGATTCACTCCTGCGAGCATTTCACGTGCAAACTCTTCGTCTGTTCTCCATGCAGACTTGTCCTCTGCAGTTAATAAATTTGTTATATGAGGTGAATTAAGTAGTAAGACCTTCATTTTAAAATAAATGCCCTACTCCTCTACTACTGACTTGTTCTATTCTTCCTAACTTTAAACATATTGTATTTTTTTAGCTTTAGTTTGTTATTGAAGTTGTGTCTTTCATATCAGGAAAAGAATGCTTGAAGGTCAGAATGCTGACTGTAAATTAAATGAGGTGAGACTAAAAGATGTGATGTTACCTTTGATTACATCAGGCATTGGGAACTTGAGGAATTGCTCACCGTCAGAACGAACAAGTTCTCTGAGCATCTCCCATGGGATGCATTCCTTGAGTGTTTTCAATTTGTCCCCATCTGGTAACTTTATCCCACCTTCATAGAGTTTCATTACATCTTGGAATGTATCGAATTCACCAGGAGTCTTATCAAATAAAGTGTTAATCTCTGGTACTATTATCTGACCCAGGGACTTCAGAGCATAGGCAAGGAAATCTGAGAACTTTATGTGATTGAACCTTTCGTCCCGTGGAACATAAATGTCCAAACTTAGTAGAGGCAATCTACTTTCAGTGTTGGGATCTGTAATGATGGTAGGATTCAGGGTTCTTACTAAAAGAATGTTAAAACACTTTCTGGTGATAATCAATTGTAAGTATGATGAAATTCATCAGTTTTGGTTGTTTCATAGTCTTTGCTATGTATATCATTCTACTTTAGATTGAAAAGGTTTAGTTCTATCAAGAGAGATACTATAGCCTTTTGGCTCCTGTTTAACTGAAAAACATTACAAATGCTCAGATAACAACATGCAGATTATTAATATTTTGAATAAAGAAATACGGTTATCATTCAGTTGTGTAAAGAATGTACTTAGTAAAACAAAGGAAAAAAAGGACGAATGATTCTGACCAATTTTTGTCGGCATGCGACCTGTTCGTCCTCTGCGAGGATATGGGTACTCCTTTGATCCACCAAGCACTGGGCGAGCATGTTTTAGGCCCTTGTCTGGACTTCCCAGATCATTGTAGTATGCATAGTCATAGACTCTATCCCATTCCTTCAGCGTTCCCGTTCCGTTTCCGCGAAGATTAATAAGTTCAACTTCTCTGTATTCTCTCAGTGGTGCTGGTGTATTATCTGGCAGGTAAGCCTGATAAAAAAGATTGTATATCTTAAAATCAATTGCTCTCTAGCTTGTTTTACCTATTGTTGAAATTTTATATGATTCTTTTAGTAATGCCTGGAGTTCTTGGACTAGAAATACTTAATGAAGTTCCCTGCAAAGTGTGGTAGCTAATGTAAAATATTATTTTCATGTAATTATTTCTTAGTCACATGACTCCATCTCTATGATGGGTTTTGTTAAATGCCATCTAGTTACTAGTATCAACTTTGTTCCGCAGCCACAAGCCCTTTGAGTCTTATCGGAAAGTATACGGATTTAGAAAATGAACTATATTATAAATTCAGGTGGCTATACCTTGTTTGCAAAGAAGACACGGTCGTATTTGTAACGATGTGCTGGGTAAACCCATGAATTGCATACGAAATGGACTCTTCCGTAACCAGGGAAGTCTTCTAAGGTGACTGTTTTTAGGTAGAACTGACTGCGATGATGGTTTTTGATAATGAAAGCACCCGGAACTCCCATCGACTCATTCCAGTCAAATGTAATGCTAAATGAAGCATCTTCTGCTGTCACCGAGGTAATCCTAGTAATCCAATTTTCCAGATATGCTGCTTTGCTGAGCTTCCCTCTTCCGTTGACTGAATTACATATAGTATATAAAAAAAGTAGCTTATCAAATATCAATAATTTCATTATCAAGTTCTGTTAGAGTTGAATAGGTGTATCACGTAATTTTTTTAGATTACTCAGATTTTTTTTCTTTAGTCCAAGTTTAGTAATAATATTTAAACGCCTCAGACTGAGGTGGTTAGTCCCAATTTAACGCCATGCTCCCCAAATTTTCAGAAACGGAAGTAAATAAAAGCAGAGTAAGGTAAAGGAAGTGGATCGAAATAATTTTAACTGGCACTTCCTAATAAGGGGAGGGAGTGGAGAAAATGTAGTCTTGCAGATAGAAATTATAAGGATTAATAAGTAAATAGTTGTACTTTTATATCAAAAAAATATGAAAGGCTTCTATTTAATTTGGTTTAAGCTTTTCTGCCTAAAACTCTGGAATACGTTTGTGTGGAAATTTACTCACTTTACTTCTCTTTCTACTCGTTCAGTTTTTTTTTACTGGGAATATGACCCGACACTTACTTTTTTGTAGCATACTGATTGCAAGCTCTAAGCAGACTCTCCCCAAAATGTGGTTGCTGTGCAGCAGAGAGAACAGAACACAGGCGAGTTGCCCTTTTCCTATCTTTCACTTGAAAGTATATTCTATTTCGAAGCAATGAATTAGCCTTGTGAAGCCATGGAAAAATATATCCCTGGCATTGGTTTCATGATTTTGTATTTCTATCCTAAAGATGATCTATGGTGCTACATTGTGAAAATGCTATTATTTCCCAAGTCGATTTCAATTTCTTAGAATTACATCCAAATTAGGTGGACAAAGTTAAAAAACTATTTCTTCAAAAAAAAAGGTTAAAAAACTAAAAAGATAAATGCAAAGATAAAGTTGTATGGTTAAAGAGAAACTGACCTGGATCAACATGAACAGAACTGATGAGCTGCAGAGAAACACCTCGTCCCATCAACTCGTGCACTCGATCAAGAAATGACGAGCCCATGTCGCTCAGGTCTAAAATATTTTTCTTCATTAGCACCACTGTCCCTCTAATTTTCTTGGTCTCCCTTCTTCTATTATCTAGGCTCTCTTGTTGATTTCTTCCCCAGAACATTTCCACTATCTTTTGCACTGTTTCGGGGTTCCATGGTGGACAATTCCCCATGGAAGGAGTCCGTAACAAAGAATCCGATAACTAAATGGGAGAGTCGACGTTCAGTTACTGTAGTACTCTCTTGGTGTTCTTGACTTGCATTAGATTTTCTTGACAGTTATACTTGCACGGGTTGATTTAAATATATGCAAGTTACGGAATATGGTAGGGACAAAAGGAACTTTCATTCTTGATCTCTTTATGTAAAAGAAAGGAAACTTCAAGACAAGAACCTGATTCTACTTGTCACCTTCCTGTTTCTTGTGTTGCTCAGTTTGCTAATTTGTCTTGTTGTTTCCGGATGATTCAACAATCAACACGTACGATATATTGATATCCCAACAAGAGTACAAATCAGTGAAAATTACTGCATAATCAGCACACCACTTTTGTCTCCCATTATAGATGTGAGATATCTGATTCAAACGTTATACACACTTTGGTTATTCTCCTTTAGTTTATTTTCCGGTTATTACAAACAGAAAGAATCTAAAAATATATTGCTTCAAGTAAATAACCACTATACCATACTTGACCTTTAGTTTTCACCTAATATAAGATACAATTATACACGTGTAATTACATTATCTTTTCCGAATCGGGATTGCTTCTATGTTATCAGTCCCTACCATAAAGAACTCGAACTCGTACAAATTCAAAGTTAAGCATCAAGGCTGTGTTTTTTCACATCATGTCTTTGCTTTGTTTATGGGTTTGTACATGTGTAGGGTTCATTAGAGTAGGATTAAGTGCATTGCTAATATTCTTCTCTCGATTTGTTAACTTTCTTTTCATGAATTGCAAGGAAAGTATCGTATCAACTTCTTTGGATTTTGGCGGATGACTAATATACATGTGTTAATTGCAAAATTTTAAATACTAATAACATATTGAACAATATTATTTCTCAGAGTCATACTAATTTTAAAAGTTTGAAATGTTGGGTGTTCAAATCCAATATATTTATTGGACGAGTGGAATTTGAACACAATAAATTTGAAAACTCATTTGAGTTGGTTCGATGTTTAGAACTTTATAGTAGTTTAGTTATTTGTTTTCGAAAATGTTGTTAAATGTTTAGCCTTTATATGAAATTTTGCTGCAAGTGAAACATGCATTTTAGGTCGTTAAGCTCGTGTAATAATGTACATAACAGCATGTCGAATGGTTGTGTTAAAATAAATAGAACTATTACTATAATTTAACATCAAAAAATAAATTTTTGTGTAAAAATAACACCATGTCTTCAATATATTATTCTAAATCTTGTTTCAATTTGATAAAATTGAAACAAGATTTAGAACACCATTGACTTGCCCTAACCTTGTAATAGCAAAGAAGCTATCAAGTCGAGTCCAGGTAATTTTTTTTATTAATGAGCCCAACTTGTAGTGTATTTTAAGCTGGATTCAAGCTCAAATTGGAATGGTGATTGATGACTGGTGAGTGGAGTAGTGTACATTATATAATTTTATTATGGCGGGGTATACTAAATAGATTAATAGTAGCCCATAAAAGTTAAATTGTACTTTGGTTTATGGACTCGTTGGTTTCCCAACCATGTGTTCAACTGAAAATGTCGGGCCTATCTATCTTGGCCCATTCTCCAGTAAATAAAGGAGTGCTTTACTTGGCATAAAAAATAGAGTATACAGGTTGCTGTTGCCTGTTGATGATTAAGGTAGAGTTTTGTAGTAAGTATTAAAAGTTGGTGGTCTTAATCTTGGTCTAAATGTATATGATTTTGTCTCTCACATGGAGAGTGGAGACCTATTAGACAAACATACCTCGTAGCTTTGAAATTTTTTTCTCTTCATACTACTTATATTTTATATATAGTGTAATACACATCGACTCCAAATATAAACAGATTAGCCTTTTAAAGTGTAAAAACATGTACAAAGAGCAAGAATTTATCTAATAAATTATTTATAAATTTTATATTCTATATTTTTTCTTAATTTATAAGTTGATTATATGATAAAATAACAACCATCGTTAGGCCCGATTCGACTTGAACTCGAACAAAAAAAATACTCGTTAACCTTAACGAGTTAACGAGTCAATCCGAGTTTTGTAAGTGACCGATTCGAACTCGACTCAACTCGTTAAACTCGACTCGTTAAGCAATATACATAAAAAAAATTAAAAATAATAAAATATACATGAACTTTGCATTACTAGATTGTGTGTAATTGTGTTAGTCTAAGACACTTGAGTTTAAGATTTTATTTGTATTTGGGTTTCATTTGGTCCGTTAAAAACAAGTTCAAATAAAAAAAATTAATTAACCGACTCGAACTCGACTCGAGTTCGATCCGACTCGAAACTGTAACTCGACTCGGTTCTTAACGAACTCGAGTTTGAACAACAAAATCTAATCGTTAAGATAATCGAGTTCGGCTCGATTCGACTCGTTAAGAAAAAACTCGAACTCGAACTCGTTAAGAAAAACTCGATTCAACTCGGTTCGATTCGTTTACGATCCTAGTTTGTAGTATTTTTAACAAAACGATATATACGAGGTCATCCCGGAGTGATAGAAGCGATCTTTCACGGCGACCTAAAGAAATGACAAAATTTTAACAAGATATAAGAACAGTCAGATTTCGAAATTTCAAGAGAAAAAACCCAAAATGCTTGAATTTGAAAATGCACGGCCTTTTTTTACTCACATGACACGATTGATGAAACGGCTTATCATTAGTATGGAATGCGGGTCACTATATTGTGTGTTAGGCATGCAATACACAATTTTGAATACTGTATCATTATATTGCGTAACTATGATATCAGTGTGGAGTTCATATTGCGTAATCTCATACGGAGTATATCGTATCAATTTAATAGCCCAGTTTGGCGAAATTTATTTTTCAGAAATAAGCCCCTATTTTTGGAAAAAAATATGTATATATGTACTTTTTTTTAATAAGTAACTTATTTTTTATTTTAAAGATAACATTTGATTTTAAAATTCTAAAATAGATATTTATCTTTAAAAAAATATGTAAAAAAAATGAAATAAATAATTTATTTTAAGTTTAAGTAATCCAAACGGCCACAATTACGAAACAACGTATCCGTGTAACACTTGGTACGGTATTTTGAACCTTTACCTTTCAAAATTAAGTAAATAATTTCAATAAAAAGTCTATAATCAATTGAAAACGAATACCCTAGAGTCGATTGTCATTTGAAGATAACATCAATCTACTGTTGTTATTCACATTAAAATTTTATTAAAATTATAGAGTAATATATAAATTTGTATCTATAATTTATATTATATTATTAAAATTTAAACATTAAAATTTTTGTTATACTATAAATTTTGTTTTGTTCATTTTAAGTATTTTTTGTCAAGGCTCTTTATAAGTTGAAATGCATTATTTATATTTTCAATTATATTAACTTATTTTTAACTAAAATTTAAATGAATTAGAGATTTAACTCAATAATCTGAATCTAAAAACCAGTCGACTAATTTTTTAAAAATACAATCCAATTTAATAAAGTTAAATAAATATGAACATAAATTTAGTGAAGATCGATATAAACCCGACTTGACCTGTCTAGCGGGTGGTAACATGTACTGTTAATTGTTTCAGAAATAAAAAGTTACTCTATTATGGTATTTTAATTTTAATAAATACTAGCTTATATCCCGTGCCATGCACGGATGAATTTTTTTAGTTTTTTAATATTTTTATTTTAATATTTTTTAATGATTTGAATTTATTTGTATTTGTATAATAGTAATTTAAATTTTATTTAATATTATATGTATATATTTTTATATAATTTATTTGTATTATATTTTAATAGGATCATTTTTGTTTATTTTGTATAGAGATGTATTTTACTTATGAGAGTAATGTGAGATATTTTAGTTAGAAGATTAATATGAGATTATATTTTAGTTAAAAGATTAATATTTTGAAATTAGGCCCAATAATTAATCAACTATCCGGCCCAAATATCGACCGACTACCAAACTTTCAATGTTATAATAAACTTTAATGATATATTAAACTAAAATTATAATATAAACTTCAATGATATATTAAATAAAAATTATAGGATAAGTAAGATTCGTAAAATAAAAAATATAGAATATAATTTAAATATAATATAATATTATCATATCTGTGATGAATTGTATAAAAGGAGGACTACTGGTGTGTTAGAGTTGCATATATGATTATATTCTTTTTAAATTTAGATTTTATTAAAATTCAATGGTTAAGATTGTTTCTATGGTTCACTTAAAATTGGACGGCTAAGATCTTTTCTATGGTTCACCCAGTACCATACCATGGCCAAAACTTTTAATCTTTCGGCTTTAATAATATAATAACTAGCTTATAACCTGTGTGACGCCCGGATGAATTTTTTTAATTTTTTAATATTTTTATTTTAATATTTTTTAATGATTTGAATTTATTTGTATTTGTATAATAATAATTTAAATTTTATTTAATATTATATGTATATGTTTTTATATAATTTATTTATATTTATATTTTAATAGGATAATTTTTGTTTGTTTTGTATAGAGATATTTTTTACTTAGGAGATTAATGTGAGATATTTTAGTTAGAATATTAATATGATATTGTATTTTAGTAGTAATGTTTATATTCTTTAGAATTATAATGTTTATGAGTTGTTTGCATAAAAGGAGGATTATTGGTGTTAGAATTGTATGTATGATTATATTCTTTTAAAATTATATTTTATTAAAATTCAACGGTTAAGATTATTTCTATGGTTCACTTAAAATTGGACGGTCAAGATCTTTTCTATGGTTCACCTAGTACCACCAAAATTTTTAATCTTTCATCTTTAATAATATAGTATAGATATATAAATAGAATATAATATTATCCTATCTGTGATGAGTTGTATAAAATGAGGACTACTAGTGTTAGAGTTGCATGTATGATTATATTATTTTTAAATTTAGATTTTATTAAAATTCAATGGTTAAGATTGTTTCTATGGTTCACTTAAAATTGG
Source organism: Oenanthe sinensis (assembly GCA_028671895.1). Taxonomy (NCBI): domain Eukaryota; kingdom Viridiplantae; phylum Streptophyta; class Magnoliopsida; order Apiales; family Apiaceae; genus Oenanthe; species Oenanthe sinensis. The sequence goes on along the minus strand of CM053814.1, from coordinate 7,909,553 downwards.
ACGGCTAAGATCTTTTCTATGATTCACCCAGTACCATACCGACGGCCAAAAGTACCATACCGACGGCCAAAATGTGATGAGTTGTATAAAAGGATGACTACTGGTGTTAGAGTTGCATATATGATTATATTCTTTTTAAATTTAGATTTTAATAAAATTCAATGGTTAAGATTGTTTCTATGATTCACTTAAAATTGGACGGCTAAGATCTTTTCTATGGTTCACCCAGTACCATACCATGGCCAAAACTTTTAATCTTTCGGCTTTAATAATATAGTATAGATATATAAATATAATATAATATTATCCCATCTGTGATGAGTTGTATAAAATGAGGACTACTGGTGTTAGAGTTGCATGTATGATTATATTATTTTTAAATTTAGATTTTATTAAAATTCAATGGTTAAGATTGTTTCTATGGTTCACTTAAGATTGGACGGCTAAGATATTTTCTATGGTTCACCCAGTACTATACCGACGGCCAAAACTTTTAATATTTCGTCTTTAATAATATAGTATATAGTATAGATAGATGGGTATAAAAAATAGAAACGTGTTGGTGGATGTAGTATAATTAGGCCAAAATTGACTCGTAATTTCATCGTAATAGAAAATAAAAATAATAAATAAATGAGTGTATATCATAGTATTGCGTTTCTCGAAACTGCCTTTGGCCGGATCTTGTTTCCTCAGTTTCTTGACGCCACACACACACACACACACACACACACACACACACACACACACACACACTTTTTGTTTTCTACACCAAACTCACTCACCAATCATAAACACATACATATACATACATACATCCTGAAACGATTATTAGCTTCGTGTCCAAATCGGACCAATTATTTATCACTAGATTAGCTTAAGATCCAATTATTATATATACATATGTATATGTGTTGTTTTAGACGGTGAGTGAGAGGATATCATGGGATCTGTTTCTGCTGCTAACGATGTCACTCATTCAGGCAAGTCCTTGGTTTCTTTCTTTTATCACTTTTTTATATTATTATTATTTATGTATATTTTTTGGTATAAATTGATTAAGTATTTGATTTGTTATTATATGTGCCTTGGTTTTGAATTCAAAGCATTATAGTCTATAGAGACTCATTGGTATGATTTTGTTATTTAGCTAGTAATTAATTACTGTAGCTGCCTTTTTTTCTGTATCTATGTTAATTGAGCCATGATTTGAAAGCTAAAGTTCTTGTTTTTGGGGGGAATTTTATCTGTGATACAATTGAAGTTGGTAGGTAATATAAATGAGGGTTTGAAATAGATTTTCTGAATATGGGTAGAAATTATTTTTTTGAAATTTGGTGGAGATGGGGATTATTATTGGCTTTTGATTGTGCGCATAAAATTATATCTACCAACACCAGGATTACGTTAGATTAGAGAGTTGGGTAGAGATGATCAGTATTATTTAAATACAGATACAGAAAATGCAGGAAGCTCAAAGGGCTTCTTCAAGCTTAAGCCGGAAGAATAGGGTTTGTCGAAACAAAGTGTGACTGAGATTCAGCACGTTCAAAAATGTTCCTAGAGTTTCTATTTTTAATAATTTTCTATTCGAAACAATCCCTCGATGTATAGAATATATATATCAAAATATACTAAACAAGCTAATTAATAACTGTATACTCAATTACACTAAACTGTCTAAAAGAAAGAACTAGGTTTAAGTTTCATAATAATTTAAGAAATTAAGTAGCCAATAAAACTAGCTGTTCATCAAAATCTACCTCTTCGTCAAAATTATCTCAATCTTTATTTTACTTGGCATCGATATGCGTATTCTCTACGAATTCGGTCTCCTTTTCTTCCTCAATCTCAGCTTCTCATGTTGAGCCTACTCATTCTCAATCTTGGAAATTAGCTTCCTTGTAGTTGATGATCTAGATGATGCATAACTTTTCTTTGCATTTTCATGGTCAATTGTAATCTTGATCAATATGTATAAAGTGGTTCTCCAGCACCAGAAGCATTGTTCACCTTTCTATATGTCGAACCTCCCTACATCAAATACACAGTCATCTCCCGATTCTCCTTCAAGCTTTCCAAATAGCCATTCATAATTTTCATCATTGTCACGTCAGTTTAAAAAATAGGATCAATGGTGTCTCGGAGTTTGTATTGACGCCTTAGATTTCTAGTATATTTGACAGAAACTAGATCATTTAATTTTTGTAGAGCTAGTGGATTTCTTTTATTACTATGAGTTTGCAAATTGAATGTCTTAACTTATGGAATATATATTAGAAGATTTAAACTCAGTGTAAGCATTGTAAAGATACTTGCATGCTCAAACACGCTCCAGTTTCTCACACTTCCAAATGAGCTAAACGTGAGAATTGATACGAGACACATTACTACAATTTAGTGCACCTATATTCTGGTAGAAGTTTTCAACAGTTTTTTCTCCTGAGGCTGGTCTCCTGAAGGATGCATGGAAATAAAATTAAAAAAAGAGATATCCGATTCCATATTACTAGTAAAGCCTTAATTTTATTGGTGCTAATGAGTTTTGTGGAGCAAGTACAATGCAATGCTATAATTGGTTGCGTTGCCATAATATGGAGCTAGATGCATAATCTGTTCACTACAGTGCAATGCCATTCTTGATTGAAAATATGTATAAATGCATAGTCGGTTTCAAATTTGCAATCAAAGATAGATATATGCAACTAAAGATATATTCTTGCCACTTTATCAACCAAGTACAAATGGAGAGAAACAATTATTGATTAACACGTTACATCACCAAATATGGATACAAGTTCTATTTTAGAATCAAAATTCACTTTTTGATGCCATATCCATATTATAGCAATAGCAAGCCCAATTGTTACCCAGATAATGAACTATTATAGAAGAGGGGTTGAATATAATAGTACCAAAACAATCGATTATGAACACAAGTATGTAAAAGAAATATTGTTTTGTATTAACTTTGATAAACTTAATACAAAATTCTTTCAAGAAAAACAAAGTTCTTAAGAGCTGCTAGGTTATGAAATAAATAATAACTTGAATGATACATCAATGTAAACCTAATCCTGTGTTTATATAGTACACAACTACCTATCTAATTACAGCAAAGATAATGATCATTAAATACATAAATATCATTTCCATCATTATCTTCCTAAAAGATAGCTTCCAGAAAGGCAATAGAGTTGTATTCAAACACTTCCTTCTTTATCTCCAATCACCTCCTGATTTGTCATCGGTTTTCATCTGTCAAACTCTGATCATCATAAACATTGTCGGGTTAGTAAACTCTGATTGAGTAAACTCTGTCGACATCTTCTAATCTCTGATAACGTCATCTAAACACTGATCAGCTTCAGTAAACTCTGACTAAGTATTCTCTGATCTCATAAGTTCTTCATACCTAACACCAATGCTAGTTGCAAAATGGCTTAGCTATTTTATAGCTAATAATTAAAAAAAATATCTGAAGCAGCTGCACATTATGGTTAAATGACCGAGAATTAGCTGATAAGATTTACATGTGCATGTGGATTTATCAGCTATTGGCCTATTGCTGATAATATCCATATTATTGTTGATAAATCCACATGCACATGTAAATCTTATCAGCTAATTCTTGGCCATTTAACCATAATGTGCAGCTGCTTCAGATATATTTTTTTATTTGGATAATCACAAAAGACTATTTTTGTAGAACCGTTTTAGAACTATTCGTGGATAAACATTTAGACATTTTATGGAAATAGACATAAGATGGTGGAATTCATCAGGATTAACTGATTAAGTAGCAGTTGACTTGCATCTACCTTATTTCTTGTTATCTGTATCGAAGTAGGTAGTAGATGGTAGATATGTATGTTTTTTTATTTATCTACTCACTTTATATATGGACGTCTTTGAAAATTTATTGTGTTCCAACATAGCTATAGGTGATCTGCGTTAAAAGAAATGCTACTTTGTGCAGGTCTTCATGAGAAGCATCAGCGGGAACTAGAAAATTTGACACTTGCAACACAACCTTTAAAAACAATAAAGTTTTTTGTTTTGGCTATTATTCAGTATCTAAAGAGAGTAATTTTATATCTGTTGGGACATGGAGCCTGGCTTACACTTCTGAGTGGCTCTCTGGTGCTAGGTGGGGTACTGCTGATGAACACTAATGGCCCTCATGAAAAGGTACTCCAGCTTTGCAAATGTCTGCACCTTATCTATGTTAAATATAACTCCAAAGAGGAACAGAACCTTGATTAGTGTGCTGGAACAAGCATTTTACATGAGGGGATTCATTCTTTTATTAATATTTATATGTTTCAAACATGCATCTATTTAACATACTTTGACTTTTTTGTCTTCACATTTTCTGCAGCATTTTGAGGAAATTATCCAGTATTTAGAGTTTGGACTGTGGTGGGTGGCCCTTGGTGTTGCATCTTCAATTGGTCTTGGTGAGAAAAATTTGTTTCATTTCGCATTGTTGATGATGACTTTTACATGCTGCGATTGCTCAAGAATTGTAGTCGCATCCCCTCCAAATTTGTTTTTTCTTTTTTCCATAAAAGCTGTCATTTCTTGTGTAGGGATTAGGGATACATATATAAATGCCAGAAGACAAAAATCGAGAAATGATTCTCATCAACATATACTACTAATGTTATTTACTATACTTTACTTATTTACAAATAAATAAGGCTTGCAATACCATTTGTCTTCCTATGAGGTTGATATGCTGAGGAATCATCGTATTTCATCTATCTTATGCCGAAGCATGTAATTATCATGTTTGGTTTTAATGATCTCTTCACTGTTTTCTGTCGAGTCCATGTTAAATGACGATATGTAACAACCTGCTTATTGTTCAGGGATGGAAGTCTGATGTCATCCTTTTATACTTTGTGCAGGATCTGGGCTACATACTTTTGTCTTATATCTAGGTCCTCATATAGCCTTTTTCACGATAAAAGCAATGCAGTGTGGCCGTGTGGACATTAAAAGTGCTCCATATGATACTATACAATTGAAAAGAGGGCCTTCATGGCTTAGGAAGGATTGCTCAGACTTTGGTCCTCCTGTTTTTACGTCCTCACAGGGTTTGCGGGTTCCACTTAGCAGTATATTGCCGCAGGTCCAGTTAGAGGCTATTTTGTGGGGTTTGGGGACTGCGTTGGGAGAGCTACCTCCTTACTTTATTTCAAGAGCAGGTACTGAGCACCAAGGGAGTTTTGGGTCCCCCTTATTAATTATTATTGGACTGTTATCAATGAACCTGTCACAAAATACAAAAATTTATCATATTGAAGTATAGCCTGTATAGGTAAATCATGTTGCTGGATTACATGATATAGTGGACTAGCATGCAGTTTTAGGAGTTTCTGTTGGGATATGTTTACTTTTCTGGAATTAGTGTCTTTATGTCTTTAAGAAACCTTACGGTTCTTTTCGTTTCACAAATATGTGTTCAGTCTATTGGTTACCAACCTTGTGTATGCCTACCCCTAGATATAGCATGCATCTTTGTGTAAAACTGGATTATTTGAACAAATCTGCACTTAATTAATCTGGGCAATCTGTATTCAGTAAAACTACCCTAGATGTACTTCCTCCAAGGGTTTCACTTAGTTATGTGCCTAAGCACAGTTTCGTTAGGGATTTGGCAGGATCAGTTGTTGTCAACATTGGGCTTTGAATCGTCAGGTGCATAAATTCATCAATTTTCCTATATGATGGGTGAGTAGGAGCCTGGATGGCAGGATCATGTGCTCCTGAAATTAGTCTAAGGCCAAGAGGGTTTGGAGACCCATTATTTCGTCAAGAGGATAGGTAGATATACATGAACTTCCCACATCCAGCTGTTTGTCGTTGGACATTTTTCATATTGTTGCATTATTGTAATTGAGGTTGGACCATATTTATAAAGATTTAATAATCGGTTGAGCTTCAGAACATGATAACTTGCTACTATCTGTGTTGGTGTTTCAAAGGTTGTGGTATCTATGTACTGTCTGCATTTGCCCCTGTTCTATTCAATCTATATATATTTTTCTAGTCGGCGGTACAGCTATACTTACATGTACGTGTGAAATATTCATCTTTATGTAGCAAGCTTGTCAGGCGGCACATTGGATATGGAAGAATTAGATACATCCTCTTCTGAAGGTGAAGGGCGGATAGCTTCACTTTTGAATCGATTTAAGCGCTGGTTCCTGTCACATGCACAATATCTGAACTTCTTTACCATTTTATTGCTCGCATCGGTTAGTTGGATTATACTAGTGCTCTATTTGATTTTGCGGCTTGATAGAATAGTGGCATCTTTTTTAAGTAAAATACAGTATGTGAGTTTTGACTTTTGAGTATCTAAGCTCTGGCTCATTGTATGAACATTATTTCAAGTCCAGCAAACTGGTAATTAAATAAGTATTTTTACAGGTGCCAAATCCTCTGTTTGACCTGGCTGGCATAATGTGTGGGCAGTTTGGTATTCCTTTCTGGGAGTTTTTTCTTGCAACAATGATCGGAAAAGCAATTATTAAAACACACATACAGGTTTGTAAAGGTCTTCTTTAAAACTTAAAATATTGCCTACAAAGTACAAATTGGATGAAGTTGGGAATCTATTTGTTCACAGTGGCTATGCAATAGGATATATCAACCCTGTTTTGTCTTATCATCATTCTCTGTCTAATTAGCTCTATATATGTTAACAGGAAATCTCTGATGTACTTGTGTGCCCTTATTCCGATTTATTTATTTATTTATTATTATTATTATTATTGTGAGTAATATTCTTCTGCAGACGGTTTTCATCATATCAGTCTGCAACAATCAGCTACTGGACTGGATAGAAAATGAGTTGATTTGGGTTCTTAGCCATATACCAGGTTTTGATTCCATTCTCCCTGACCTTGTCGCTAAACTGAAGAAAATGAAAGAGAAATATATGACATCACCGCCTCCAACCACAAATGTTAAGGTATCCGTGCTTATACACTATGTTTATTCGACTGGATGTGTCCAACATAATTGTGCTAAGTGTCAGACTCGGTTATATATTTAAAATTTTGCACGTTTTTGACCCAAAATGAAGTGCAAGTGACTATACTGAGTATGGGGTAACATAGGTTACACAAGGTATATGATTTTTCTATATAAATGTTTTGTAGTTAAATTTTAATATCAATCCATATCTTTCTCAGGTTGACAAGTGGGACCTGTCCATAGCTTCAGTTTGGAATACTGTTGTGTGGCTGATGCTCATGAACTTTCTCGTAAAGATTGTCACTTCAACTGCACAAAGATATCTAAAGAAGCAGCAGGAGAAAGAGTTGGCTGCCACCCGGAATCAGCCTCTACCTGCAGCAGGCACCTCAAACAGTACTGATCATTAGGGTCTAGATAGAGCTGCTAAGTTGCATTTTATTTTTACTTGGTAGTTGCAGTTAGGATTTTTGTGACCTCGACATTATTCACGGAGTCACAATTAAAGCCCAAAGTGCTTTCGCAACAGAAAAGTACATCAAAAAATTGTAAAGAAAGCACATATATTGCTAATTAAGTTGCAATGTTATGTTGGGAAATCATTGTTATATGTATTGGGATCAGAAGATGAGGATCTCATCATTCTTTGTCAATGTGCAGACAAATACAATGGTAGTCTTGTGCAGTTTGATCTGTGTCCCAGGTCCTGAACTATAGCAATAGACCCAAACAAATATTCATTGTATTTCATACCTTAAAAAGGCAACAATATTGAATCTCTTTCTAGCGTTTGGTTAATGGTTATTCGTAATCTTTAAAAAAAAAAATAGAATGAGCGCAAGTTACATTTTAGCAGCAAAAACCTTTAGATGGTAAGAGTGCCTTTTTTTTTTTGTGGGTGTTGATGGTGAGAGTATCTTCAATGGCACGTTAAAATATTTAAATAGTGTAATTTTAATATTATTTTATATAAAATGAATAGTGTTGTACTATTTTTGTGTAAAATGTGCAGTTGGTGTAAGTTAGACATTAAATTTAGTATTTTTCAAAATGCTTAATATACTGAGAAAATACCCTATATGTCACAATTTGATAGGAAAATGCCCTAAATGGCACAACTCGTAATAATGACCCTAAATAGCACTCCAAAACGCTACATAGTGTGGCGTGCTGGAAAAGGATTGAAAACGCTACTTCGTGTAGCGTTTTGCACTTTTTTTAAAAAAAAATTCGTGAAAAAACGCTACTTTGTGTAGCGTTTTGATTTTTTTTTGATTTTTTTGGAGAAAAACGTTACTTTATCTTGGGTTCTAGGCTAAAAAACGTAACTTAAAGTAGCGTTTTGGGGATTTTTTTTCTTTCAAAACTCTACACGATGTAGCGTTTTGGAGTGCTGTTTAGGGCCATTTTTTGGGGGTGTGCCATTTAGGGCATTTTCTCCCCAAATTATGACTCATAGGGCCAACACCCTAATATACTTTCATGTTTGTTACAAAACAAATTTATTCTTTTCATGGTTCATTTATTTCCTTCCTTATTCATTGTTATAAAAAGTAGAAATATCGATAAACGCATCAAACAAATTAATCAGATAATCATGGATTAATTGGATAATTGTGAATTAATCGAAATAATTAATTAGACTATTAATTGGGTATAATTTAATCTTATTGTTTATATATAATATAGACTTAAGTAATTATTTGTTAAAATTTATAAAATTTTAAAGCAAAAAAGGACAAATTTATAAGTTAAATAATTGAATTCACTATAAAATAACTTATAAATATATATTTTAAAATTTTTACCGATTAGTTATCAATTATTGACCCATTTTTTGATTTATTGACCGATTAGCATATCGAGTTATATTAAACAGTGTGGCTTATACAGTACTTTATTTGGAATGTGGGTTTCTTAGAGTTTGTTCTACCAAAGTAACAATGATATCAACAAAAACCTATAATGACTGCAACCTGAAAATCAAAATAACATTGTAATTTAAGTTACAGGAATAAAAAGCAAATAATGTAGCTTTGACATGCAGGAGCAACAATATTATTTTCATCCCATAAATGTTGGAGCACTTGATTGTTTTGTTCATGACATATTTATAGGCTCTAGTACCTTCATCATCGGGATCAAGAGAATATCCTAGTATATATTGTTTTCTTTTTATTTTATATAAACTGTCTCTTTTTTTTTAACAAGTTGGTATAGCCGAGTATTTGTTCTAATAAATCTCGGGTGAGCCAAAGTTGAGCCTAGTATCTAGAACGACGGAGGATAAGCTTTACTTGTTCTATCCAATGAGATTAAGCCTGACATAAAAAAAAGAAGAAGAAAGAATTCACTTCATATTGTTTTTACTTTTTTTTTCCTCCATTGTGAAGAGAATAGTTTGCTGTGAAAATAAATTGAAAGTTGATATGGCAAAATGATCCAAGTTCAAGTCTTTTAAGGCATGTTTTGTCTTGACACTGTATTGAACATAATAAATGACATTGTGGGAGTGTGTTTGAGCAAGCCTGCCTTTTAAACAGACTTTTGAATATACTGTAACTATTTTGAGGATCATGCTAGTATTTTACTAGTAGTGTACCTAGTACCATATATAAACAGAGCAGTAGTTTAACTTTTAATAAAAAGCAAGGGGCACGCCTCAACTGTGAAGGTCCTGAACCACTTGCTGATGCAATCATCATCTTACCAGTATAAAAAGTAGCTGCTGCCCACATTCTTGCATTGCCTTTTCAGAGTTCTATAACTCGCTCTCTCTCTCTCTCTCTCTCACACACACACACACACACACAGCATGAAAACTGTGATGGGTTTGGAGAGAGCTAATGTAGGTGTGTTGATGATGGTGATGATATGTGGTTGCATGCAAATGACAGGAGGTACAGTTTACAAGGTAGGGGATTCAGCTGGCTGGACAACCATTGGGAAAGTTGATTACAAACAGTGGGCTGCTACTAAAACCTTCCGAGTTAATGATGTTATCTGTATGTCTTCTTCTTAGTTTCTACTCTGTTTATTTTGAATTCTTTCTGTGTAGGGTTGATGACATGCCTTCATATTGATTTGAGTTATTAATATTCAGAAAAAGAAAGACCCTTGATTTTTTTATTTTTGTTATTTACTTGGTGCTTTAGATGACTTTTAGAGCGGCAGTTTGAATTCGGGAACCGCATAATTGCCAACAAGTCAATATATCTAGCTCCACATAAATCTTCCTTTTTAGAATTTGATGACACTATGAGTGCAACAACCCACTAATGGGGACAATCATATTATCAGTTATGCCATGCAAAGCCATTCGTAATCATGAATGATGATAGTGGAGGCATGTTTGTATCTCAAGTCAGTCACTCTTTCAGTGTCTTGCCTGTCTTTGAAGATAAGTTTAGTAGTTGCTTTTACATTAGAATTTGCATCCACCACAGCACATAGGTCAATAACAATGTGTTTTCAGCCCAATGACACTGCCATGCTCTTGGTGATAAGAGGTCGGGAAGGTTTAATTCTTTACGGAGACATGGTAATAACTAATAACAGGTCCGGAAAGTTTAGGCCTCAAGGGAGACGTATGTGTGAATATTTAAATTTTTACATTTTACCGATCTCCCGAAAATGTATTGTTTAATATTATCTTTAGCTTATGTAACATTTTTTTCATAATGGTAAAAACAGTGTTTGAGTACAGCTCTCAATTCCACAATGTAATGCAAGTGAAACATGTACATTACAAGTCATGCAATGCATCTTTCCCTATTGCCACCCACACATCAGGTAATGACTCCATCACCATCACCAAGCACGGCCACCATTTCTTTCTCTGCGGGGTTCCAGGTCACTGCCAAGCTGGTCAGAAAGTCGACATCAATGTGCTTCGCCTTTCTGATTCCCTTCCTCCATCTTCCCCTCCTGCTGCGTTGCCTACTTCTTCAGCCATTGTACCTGCACCTTCTCCAAGCAAGGCAGCTCCATTCAATGTTTTGAGTTGGTTTTCTTGTCACCTTTGGTTGGTTATGGCTGTTGTCGTAGCCTTGCTTTGAGAGTTTGATTAATCAGGAAGATATATGTATTCACTATTTGTGGGGAGTCCTTGTTATAGACTGAACCAATTTTTGTTGGAATTAATGCCATAGGGTCTGGTTAATAATTATAGTTTCCATGTTAGAAGATGGCCTGTTTGATTTTTTTATTTGTTTGAAAGTTTTCATTGCTATTATAAAATTTAACCACCTAAATAACACATATAACCAGGGAATCCTCTTCACACTAATAAAATATTTTACAAAATTATTTTAACAGAATATCGAAGAAATGAAGAATAAACATAAATTAGACAGCAAGTTTTCTTGTTGCTGGCAATCATAATAATCTCTTAATGTCTGTCATCCGCTTGGTTTTGCCATCATGTCCCTACAAATAAACAGACTAATCACCATTTTTGTTCACAATGTGCATTAGAATATACTGGTTCCATTGAATATTTGTATTCTCAGACTAAACACACGACATGTGACTTTCATATTACACAATTATCCGATATTAGTTTGTTGTTTCGATTCTGTCCTGAAAGTGTGAGGAGGAGAAAGTTAATATACAACAGCTTCAAGGTTTCGGGCTTCTTGTTAAACCGTAAAAGTGTATCTCTAGGAAGGTCTCGATCAATCCTCATTATCTCCTCCCCTACCCCCAAATTCCCCTCTCCTTGTAATTAAAATATGAACTTACAACACTACAACAGCTCCCCATTCTCCCACAACAGAATTTCTATATAATTATACAGTAATGAAGGTTGGAAAGAAGATCGACTGATTCTTTTTTATTCGATGTCTCTGCTTATTCTACAGTAGCTTCTTCACAGAGGTCTCGGAAGCTGAAAGCTCTGTATACATCATAGATATTGCTTTTGCGATGTATGCCTTCGCTGCAGCTCTTTTGATCGGAAGGGAAAAAATGCATTTAAATTATGTCAAGCCACCATTTTAACTCAGTTAATGAAAACATAAGCCTCCTTCTTGTTTTAACTTGACATCGAAAACTGAATAACTAAAACTTTAGAAGGAAGTTAATTTGAGATGTTAATGATATATCTTGCGGGAATAGGGCACTTGCCTTAAAGGTAGGAGTGAGTAGACCATTATCCAAAGTAAATGGCTCAGCACCAATGTCACAGCTTTTGCAAATTCAAAGCCTCTCAGCTGCAGGGAAGTAAATTACTTTGTGTTAGTATGCTAAAGTAAATTGTAGTAGAAAATTGCAGGATCATAGAGTACCTGGCTTTGTCTACCCACAGCGTCCATGTCAGCCAGGACGGCTGCCTTCGTTCTCGGGTCATTGCACAGCTGGTGTAAGTTCTTATACTGTACGATGGCATTAAAATCATTAATTTTTAATTTTGTAGGACAATGACAAATTGAAGATATTATTGAAGGCTTGGTGATTGGCTCATAAGCAAAGACTTCAGCTAACCGATATATGCAGGTCACCAAGTTTTTTCTTGCAGCATACAATGAACAAACCAAATATTAAATTACCATGATGCCTTCAGCTACTGCCCATGGTTTCAACACATCCTGATCTAGCGAGATGATAGCAACTAAAGCGGATTTTGTGCTGTCACCTACCGGCATAAAAAATGAGCAGTCAGCATCACAAACTTGCAGACATAGTCACATAGACAGAGAAAGTAGGAGACAAAACTCAATCCTCACCGTGTATGAAGCACTGTGCAACAAATCTGCTTTTAGCATATACATTCTCAAGTTTTTCAGGAGCTACATATTCTCCCTGTGCCAGTTTAAATATGTTCTTCTTCCTGACACAGACTAGTTAGATCAGTATGATCCAGAAATCTATTCCTTATAAAAAAAGTCCATTCAATCATGTTGCCACATTGCAACTACGAGATGATAACAAGTAACCAAACAGTCACTAAACCTGCAAGGTCTATCACCAAAATTGTATAGATCTCTAACCTATCAATGATCTTTAGTCTGCCTCCAGGTAGCCACAGCCCAATGTCTCCAGTATGAAGCCATTCATCGTCATCCATTGCTTCTTTTCTGACGCGTTACATTACTTTTTCAGATACATTTAACCTTACAAAGTATATATTAATTGATCAGAAAAGCACGAAATATTTACTTTTTCAGATACCAATTGATCAGGCAGGAGTCTAAGCAAGGCCTAGGCGGGTGCTTCCCAGGTTATATTTAAATATTATTTTTATCATTATTTAACTTTTAGAGAGAAAGAGAGAAAGGAACCTAAGATACATCTTAGGTAATTTCCTAAGATTTTAATACAAAATCACAGATTTGTTTGTGTTTGTCTTCCAAATTCTATGTACCGATGATTGTTTTGGTGAAAATATCAAAAGACCCACAAACAGTTGATAAACTTTGTAAATAAAACTTGTGATTTCTTCAAACACTTGAGTGGTTTTTTAATGTCCAAGGATGCTTTAGATGAAGAAAACTCACAGTATCTAGTGTTTGTCCATTAATCCAAAATAAAACCTCCTCCGACGCCACAACCACAACCAGTAGGTCCAAATGATTATAGAAGGGGTTGAATACAATCTTTAATAAATATTAAAATCTGTTTCGGATAATTTTTTATTAAACAATCTTAATTTTTATCATGAAATAATAATCAAATAAACACAGTTCAAGTAAAATACTTATATTAAACTTGACGTTGGTTACAAGGTTAAATCAGAAAATATTCACTAATTAGCTCTGAAAATTCTAGAGTAATTTTGACATGAAATGTTCATATATTCAGTATTCACTTACCCAAGAACTAAATCAATTATATACAACGACATATGACACAACTTGCCTTTGGTATGCCATGATTCAGTAAACCAGAACCAATTGATCTACGAGCGGTAGCTGCTTCCCCATACGTCATCCACCTGTACCTGTGAAAGAAAAATAATAATGTGAAAATGCAGACAGACGTTACAGCTCCAAAACTGAATTTAAAAACTAATCCCGATGGCCAACTTACTCTCCAACACTTCCATCTACCCCAACTCGTGTACCTAAATACTTTTGATCTCGAAATGTTTCAGCAGAGCGCCTACCATCATGAGAAAGGACAAATTGGTCAAGCACTGGTATTCAAGATAACACATGGATGGCGCAAAAATATTAATACAAAAAGTGATTCCAAGCAAATTGATGGATGCTCACTCAAAATTATCATGCAAGGTACTGATTTGAGGATGATTAGGAAAGGTGGTGACGAGGTTTAGAGGTATGTGCGCGGATCTGCCAATATGAAAGGGTTATCTCAAAAGACCGCCACAACCACATAAAAGCTGACTGCAAACAAACAGAAAATCCAACCTATAAATATTTGCTCCCCTTTCTGCAATTTCTGCGGAAGGACAACACTGTACCCCTGCTCTGCTCAAATCATAAACAGCACACTGATATTAAGTTTGAAAGAGTGAAGAAGCAAAAAGGGAAGAATAAGGATCCGCGAAATGTACAGAATCAGAATATATATATAGAACCGAACTCCCATTACATCGGAAACTTGGGGAAGCATCTAATTATTAACATCTTTTTTTTAAATGTTATTATGTTCTCTACTATATCATTCAACATATGTTCTTTAATTTATATCTTATTATGTTCTCTCTTACATTCTGTGCTACTACAATTTTATAAAACATACTTCAAATGTTTTCAATCATTATTAACATGTATTAATCCTCGATTAAACATCTAATCTAGAAGACTAAATCTTAATAATTGGTTGGGTTGAATTGAGAGAATTGGGTGATCTGAGACTAGATTCTCTGAGTTCCCTGACTGATAAATAGTTTTTATTTGAACCTTAGCATATTAATATGTGTGTGTGATAGAAACATAGTTGATTCATCCATTAGGACAAGCACAACCACAATGATGAAAAAAGACAACATTGAAAGGCAATATATAAATACATTTGTAATTTTGTACCTCACCAAACTCTCCATTATATGAGGCCTATTTCCTCAAGCTTTTCCGAATAAAAGCATATATTAAATTTTACCCATCATAATATTGACCATTCTTTGATTATATAGAAAGTCAAGAATTTATTTTGTTTTGCAATTATACAAGCTTATCACCAACTCCACTAGGCTGCAGAAGCATCTAATGTTATGACAAATACAAACACAAATTGTAGTTCATTTTAAGACTGGGTATTCGGATTAGGTTCTCTTTTAACCAAAGCCGCCCCAAAGGCTGTGGGCATGTTTAAGCTAGCTTCCAAGAATAACATGGTTTTAACAACTTCCCGCATTTCTTCGTCAGAGCAGTAGATATGACTCAGATTCTAGATACCCCTTGGAAGCTTATGTAAAAAAGCTGATTGGACACAAAACATCAGCGACGAATCACTGTTGACAAGCACTAGAGTAGCTGACTTAGAATAGAAGCTATCAGTTATAACTGACCGCGATCACCATCTTAGCTCTGTAGACAATGCACCTATGAGTCATTGCTTATGATCACTCACTTTCAATAATAAATCCATTTAATAATAATATATACCATGGCCTACAATTATACTAGAGTAATAAATAAATAAAAGAAGATAATTAAAGCTAATTTTAGTATACATTGCCTGATATAACCAAACAAAACTGAAATATACATATATATACAGTGAGTAGAGTAGAGTAGAGTAAACTGAACTAATATATACATAGATACATACACATAAATTTACAGGCGGCGGAGGTTTGGAATGACGACTCTGAAACGGCGACTAGGTGGAGAATCCATGGCGGATGATTAATGATTAACGAAGAATGATTGATAGAAACAAATGTAGTACTACTCCATGTGTGTTTTGATTTTGGACTGCTAAATGTGCAAATACATTTACATATGTTGTACTAGTCTACTTGTAGTTCGAATAAGTTGAGTTGATGATGATGTTAGATTCCATTTTCCTCCTCTTTCTTGTCCTTATTTGGACCACTCACAAGTCGCAACTCTCCGCGAGCTATTCATTATTAATAATTTATAAAATTCTATTATTTCTTTTTTATTTAAAATTTTATAAAGAGTCTACGTAGTGCTCAAAATTTATAAATTTTATAGTTTGGGGGTGATTAATTGACATGTTTACATAATATTTAGTATATAATTTTAATAAAATTTAATATAGATAAAAAATATTATTATTATTATATTAATTAGATTTATATAATTGATTGATATTTTAAATGAATTAAAGAGTTTGAGTGGTGTTGAGAATGAATTCTGTGAATAGATTGTTTTTAATACAATTATATTACATAAAAAGTATAAATTTTAATATAAGTATAAATTTTATGTTATTATTTAGATATAATATAATATTAAGATTTAATTATAACTGAAACAAAAATGAGGAATAACCAAAATGTAGATTGTATATATTTATTTTTTTTGAAATTTTGATAGGATTTTAAAAAAAATAATAATTTATAATTTTAATAGAATTTGAATAGTATTAAGATTGATATATATAATTCAACTAATATTTTTAAAAGGGTTAACAACCATACCAAATAATAATACTATAGTTATAGATAAGGTCCCACGTTTGTATCTCATTTGAATAACCTATCATACTGACACAATCACAGTAACTATTGCAGCAAAAAAGTCAATTTGTTTATAACGCCAATCTAAAGCTCGTTTATCTGTGATATAGAAGGCCTATTTTACAAATTGTGACTTTTTAGGCCATTTCATCTCAAAATGTGATATTAAGGACCTTTTTCATATTTTTAAGTGAGATTTTAAAATGTCATAAAATCCAACCGTTGCCAACTTGCCATGAATTTTTAAAATCTATCAATTTGAATATCCTTATATTTTAATTAATTATTAATAATTCATATTGAATATCTCTAAATTTTAAAATATTATATAAAATCTAAATTTAATATCTCCAAATTTTAATAGATATCTTAAATCTAAATTTAATACCGTCAAATTTTCGAAATTTAAAAAAAATACTATAAAATTGGAATTGAATGCACTGTGAGAACCTATTTTATTATAAATAAAATACTACTGCCTTTTCAAAATTGAGGAAAACCTCGACAAATAAATATGGACAAAAGGTAAATTTACCGCTGAAATATGCATTTTACTATTGCGTATTGAATGATACGTATTTTACAAAACTGTATACATTCCTAAGATTTAAAAAAAGAGTGTAAACTAGCACTGAAACCACTGAGAAGATAAATAATTCAACGTAATATTTCTTTTAATTCCGATCAGTTTGACTTGATTTACTGAGATAGGCCGATGTAAAAAACATGTTGAACCGGTATTATTGGCATTAAAGTTGAAAACTTGATTCAGTGAAATAAGTCGATGGAAAAGACATATTAGGCGGGTATTATTCAAATTAAAGTTGAAAACTCATATTTTTGGCCACTTATATCCTAATAACTTAGTATTATTATCATTTTTTAATAAATATTTTGCATATGGCTGGTTGCTAGTTGGTCTTTTTTTTCCCGGAGCCTGTTTGCCCTCATCAACACTCAAATAAAAATATCTCACTAAATAAATAATTTTAATTTAAATAAAAAAGAAGATTAAATGAATAATTTATCAGATAAAATAATGAATAAAAAATATTTTATTTATTATTTTTTTATATAAATATGAATGAATATTTATTTTATTTAAATAATATATATTTATATATTATATGAACATATGTTGTCAAATCAAATTGACTGATAATTGAGATTAACTGTTAAACTGGTGATTAAGAAAGAGTATAAAATTATTTGTGATGATTATATGCATATTAAATATTACCCTCTTCACTAATTTTATTTAATTAAAATCTCAATTTTCAATTTTGTAGAAATGTTTTATTATTATTTAATGATTAAAAGATATTATTTAATTACAATAAGATACTATATAATTTAAATTTAGTGATATGTTTAAAATATAATATATATATATATATATATAATTATTTTACATCACATGTAACTATAAATTCATCAAAAATAATACTGTACTTTGTTGGAAAACCTGTAATGATTGCATTTTGATCTCCTTAAAGTTGAGGCATGCAAAATACAATTTGTGAAAATAAACATAGAACTACATTGGAAAGTAAATTTGGGAAATGCAAATTACAGTTTACTCTAACAGAAATAGAACCATGATTGTATATTTGATAATCTTTGTGTGCAAGTGTTTGCCGAAATGAAATAGACACGAGAGATTTCACTAAATTAAAATTACATTCATTAATATTGCTATAATCTTAACTTGGTAAAAAGTTCAACTTCAATTTTTTTTCAAGATCCAAATGTTGTTTCTAGATTTATAAAAGATTAAATATCCTTCAACGTGATTCACAAAACCCCCCCGGCCCCCACAAGTAGATAACCAAGTCACCAAGAACTATAGTAGAAGACTGAGTTGACAGCTAACCAAAATTACAGAAACATAGAAATTTTATTATCTTTTTCACTCCAACATATGTATAATAGATTGAAATTTCTTTCAATCAGTAGTAATATCTTGAATTCTCTCATGCATAGCATAGCCTTTAGCCTTTACATAAACCTAAACATTGATGATCTCATAATAATACATCTTGTATATGAATGACATACTAAACTACGAACACATGCCACTGAGTCGTGCCATACTTTGTCTAACATACGATCTAAATGAGCTCCATTAATTGCTGCACGACATCTGATCAATGAAAAAAGTAAAACACAGAGTTTTATAACCATTGATAATCCCACTCGTCTCAATATAATAGCTTGAATGTGAAGTACTGTTACCAAGATAAAGTTGTGCATGGAAACTTGCAAGTAAATATTTTATGGCCATACGATTCCGAACAGCAGCTTTAGATGGTAGGCAAAATTAGATAAATGTATACCTTTAAGTATAGAGGGCGGTGTCTGGAACTCCTGCCACACATGTTGCGATGAAGTAAGATCCATGTTCATAGATTTCGCAGCAATATATGCAGCTCCAGCAGCTATCTGATGAGGTTTAAACTGCAGCCATAGAGAGCTCCGAAGCCTATAAAACAACAATCTTTAAGTTAGCCTAGTAGGGAATACTGTCGAATCATGAATGCTGAGCATCGTTCAGAGAAAAAAACGATAAAACAAACCATCTGAGATAATAAGATCTCGTGCAACATAGTACATTGTCACAAAACACAAACCACATCAGCATCACATTTTCATAATTTGCCTGCTATAACTATACAAAATCATATAGTAAACCGAAATAAATTTAGTCCAAGTCAGAGTTCTAAGAGGTAAAAAGACAAATAATTTCCCTTACCAACTACGGAAGCAGCAACAGGTGGATTATTTCCAAGAAACTTCTGCAGAATTGTTGATAGTATGTAAAATATAGCAAACATCATATAGCAATCTAGATAGAACACCAACTCCCATTTCCAGCTCAATAGCACCAGAATTTCTAACTCCAGCAACTTGCTCAGTTTAAATATATGAAAAACCGACGCATAGGGAATTAGGGATCATAGAATATTAGGAATTGCCAATATGGACTGTTTTTAGACTGAAAACGAAGGCCAGCCTCCAATTTTCTTGTTACTAGAAATGGATGCATGGTGTAGTGAGTATTAAGGAACATTTAAATTGCTCATACAGTCCGACGTGAACAACCAACAAAATATCAAGGATTCGATTTGATCCTCACCACACATGTATGGTATACCTAAATAACTAGCCAAGGACTTAATAAAATAGTGACCACATTGCTCCCTGCAAGTGACAAAAAAATCTCCGAAAGTTTCATCTATATCCAGAGCAAAAAAGTTCTGCTCTTCATAATAAGCCTGTCGCTCTACCGTATAGTATTCTCATCAGTTCTTTTACAAGCACATGTCCCCAACACGATGGTCAAGCTCCAAGCAAGGCATGGCCCACCAGATATATCATAAGAAACATGAGAGTAAAAAGCTCGTTATATATGTGCAAAATTCAACTTAGTTTTGAAAAAATGAGTGAGGAATTACATAAATACATACATACATACATACATATATATATATATTTATTTATTTATTTACTTAATTATTTATATCAGAAAATAGGAAAATAAGAAGCCTGAAGATCACATCGGCATTATTACACAAACTTGAAAGATTGTGAACTTACCTACATTGGGGAAGTTATGTGATTCGTGCAACTCTGTGATGTTAAAAGAGATTTGAAAGTACCAAGTAATTGACTAGAGCATAATTAGTCATCTTGTGCATAATTCAAAATTCAAAGTAGGAACTAGAATAGAAGATATAGACCGATATACAATTCCAAAAAAAAAATGATAGATAGAACTAAGTTCTTATCTGATTTCCATAAATACAAATCAAAAAACCTAATTCTGAAAGGAGTATAACTACTTGGGTGACACAAATGTGTATCATTGGTTATCCGCCTTGAAAGGAGAGCACATGTTGAAATTTGATGTCTTCCATGCTGGAAAAAGCATTCAGCAATTAAAAAAGTTGTCTGTAAAAGATAGATATAATTTATAAACCTTTTCAAAACTTTTAATGGTAGTCATAAATAAACAAAGACTACTTTAAGTTTATTATAAAGTGCTGTTAAAAATAATTAAGATTTGTAGCACCAATTCACAGTACTAACAACCAGTTTAAATTTTCTTCGTCATTCCTAGGGATACTGGAAATAAGAAGAAAAAAAAGTAGGTAGTCTTTTTTCACTAAGAAAACGTAATTATCATTCG
Organism: Oenanthe sinensis; assembly: GCA_028671895.1. Lineage (NCBI taxonomy): Eukaryota > Viridiplantae > Streptophyta > Magnoliopsida > Apiales > Apiaceae > Oenanthe > Oenanthe sinensis. The sequence goes on along the minus strand of CM053814.1, from coordinate 7,888,761 downwards.
AGAATGCAATTACTTGGACACGTCTGTCCCTCTCTCTCAATCCCTCTTAGGCGCACTGTGTCAATTATATATAGTTACTCTTCCCTCATGTAGGTCAACTGGTCAAGGATCCCTCATCTTCCCAGAACAAAATGTTAGTAATAAATATTACCTTCCCCGTTGCCTTCTGCTTACATCTCAGTGTATGTATGTATAAATTGATGTTGTACCTTTCACATCTCTAAGGTTACATGTAGAGATTGTATATGTCATGCCCACCCATTATAATTCTCCACTAATATGTTTATTTGACACACTAGCTAGTGGTCAACAGGTTGAAAGCAGATTTTTTTTACATTAAAATGTAAAAAAAATCTGCTTTCAACCTGAATTTTGCAATCATTACTATTTCTGCACTAGTGCTGGATATAGTGGTGCCGATTCAAGTCCTAAAACCACACATAAAACCATTTTAGAGTTGATCCAACACAGCTTCTACTGTCCGGTAACGATGACATTCCCAGAACCCAGAAAGCCAGGAGGGCAAAGACCCGTTATGGGAATTTTGAAAAGATGAACCAATCAAGCTTGTTGGTCATTCTGTTTTTAGGAGGGATACGTCAAGTGATAACTAGTTTCGGGAAGTCTTGCCCAAACACATATTAATATATTATAGACAGTGGAACCATGTAACCGTGTGTCTAAAAGGACTCATGAATCAGTTTCTTGAGTAGATGTCACATTCATCAGCATCCTAGGCAAACAGGCAGAGGTAGTGAATAGAATAAATTTTTTTACGAATATTCGCAAGGAGGCACATTCCCTGAAGAATATATTGCAAAGAAGCATTTGGAAGAACTAGTTTTATATGATCTGGGGCTTCTTCTATAGCTATTTGTACCAGCCTATTAATGTGAATGCATGTAAAAGACATCCAGACAAAACATCCCAGGATCAACTTCAGATGAGAATTTAAAACTTTATGTGAACAGCATATCAACCACCAGCTAAGTATATCATTCATACAGGCGAGCACGCTAATCCTCTATAAACCCTGCAATTGTATGTCAATCCAAACAAATCAATATAGCATGCTACAATGACTTTGTGAATAAGTAATTAACAACATATTGGATACACTAAGACTATTAACAAGAGATGGGGACAAGAGACCAACTTCTCCACAGCAGTAAACCCAAACCTCAAATAAATTGTAACTTTGATCGATATTTATACAAACACTGGTACATATTTCAAAGCTCATGACAACATATGCATGAAATGGCTTTATAGTCCTACACAAGACTCTTTCTGCTGGAAAATGTATTTTTGCCAAAGCAAAATACCCGACAGTAGATAAGCTTTAAAGGGAAGGTTGGTCATATTCTGACATACAACATTATGGTATGGATAAGAACATTCTTGATCACATCATCAACACCAACAAAAAAAGATCAATGAAGAGGTCACCTAATAATATAACTAACAGAACAAAAAGTTATTTAAGGACGAAAATGGAAGAAGTACAAGGCTTACCCCTCACTGACCAAGCTAAGCGCCAGATTCACCAAAAATGACTGGGACAGACCCAATTTATCAAGTGTAGACGTAAGAGAGGCATAAGGATGCTGCACATTCAGCTCAAAATTTAGAGTTGTCAATATTAATTGCTCAGCCTCGATCACTCTTTCACGGTACTGTTCAAACCAACCCTGTTTAACAGCAACTCAACTTAATAAGCATATCAAGAATTTTAAAGAAAAACCCACATTTTTGCAATTATTAGAACGCTCTAGATACGAAACTATGATCGAGACAATCTCACACATGTTTCCAGAAAATTGAAACTTGACAAGTAGGGAATCATACACATTATAACTTGACAATTCTTTTGTGTGCCTTTTATCGTGAAAAAGTTTCAAGACGTTCCCCAACGCCACCCCAGAAATACAAATGTAAACGATTTGCACATAGATTTAAAGGTATTTAAGATACTCACAACTGGAAAACGGTACAAGAGTAGATCAAAGTCCTGGTTATGAAGAATTTCACATGATGCTCTCAATACGTTGTTCAAAGGGCATGCTGTCTCTTCACTTTTTGCAGCAAGGAAAAGAGCAGCAGTAGATATCAGCTGCAAAATAGTTCAGGTTAGAAATTATTTTGCAAAAAATAGGTTCCGCAAGGGAACTGATACAAAGAACAAAAAACAAAGTATGCATGCAGGTGTTTAAATCACATATCAAAATCAGTATCTTTAGAACATGTCCTTCCAGAACCCAGTATCAAGCCTTAAAAGAATGTAATATGTAGACAAATTTGGAAATTTTAAGAAACTACATGAATAAAAAACAATAAAAGAGAAAACGCCAGTCTTCCATCTATCAACTTTATGATTATAAATCCATATACTCACAAATCTATCATGGCACGCATGAGATTTTCGAACAAAAAAACGGTGGCACAGGACCATAGCTGTTGCAATGGTGGTTTGTGGTCTGCACACAATACGAAAAGCATTGTCAGTTTCCATGAACAAACTGGACAGGAAAGTACATTCGGACAACATATAAACGAATTAAATGAAGTAGAACATATAAACATACATTTCTAGCTGAATTCCAAGATTCTGAAGGAAATTGCAATATGAGTAGCGCAGGCGGGTCTCTTGCAGTGCATCGATTCCATCTTTCCTTGAAGGAGAGCATCTCTCAATCTCATCCCTCGACATAAATACCATATCCTCATCTTCAAACTTTGAACGGTCACGTTTACAGCTAGGAGGTTGATAGACATCAGCATTAGGTCTAATACTACCCATACGAACAGAACTGTTCCTGTTTGTTGAAGGACCATTTTTATAAGTACAAGGCTGGATATACGGTCTCATACTACTTTCCCAGCCTGAAGGGGAAGTTCTTCTCCTTTTTATAGCAGGTACGTCAGCCTCAGCATAACTACTGTAACTATTATGCTCCCAAAAATTTCTCGATATATCATAAAAATTATCATAGTTGAACACAAAGTTGTCAGGGACATTGTAGAAATTATTGATAGTAGGAGCCTTGTTATTTATCATAGGATGATGGTTTCTATTGAAGGAAGACCTGTGATCAGCACGAAAAGGTCCAACTTGAGACCTATACGTTTGTGCAAGAGCCATTGTTTTGCAGATAACCTGAAAAGGAACACACAATCAAGAACATCGAATTAGATATATTTTGCCTTGTGTTTAATGTACGTGGCAGCTATTATTTACCAGCGACAAATTTTGACAGCACAATACAACTCTATTTGTATAGAATCACAATTTTAAATAAAAAAATATTAACTTTACACACAAACCAATTATTAATATTCCAGGTACTCATTTAATAATTGCAATGTAAATGAATTCAAGAGCTCGAAATCATATTATTTGGCAAAACTTTCAGAGGCATATACAATAACAACTAATGACCGGAAATGATTAATAAGCTTAATTCCAGCAATACAGTGACAGATAAACTTGATTTAAAGATTCCAAGCACAATTAATTGCAAAATAGAAACAAGTATTACAGGTGTATAATATACAATAACAACTAATGACCGGAAATGATTAATAAGCTTAATTCCAGCAATACAGTGACAGATAAACTTGATTTAAAGATTCCAAGCACGATTAATTGCAAAATAGAAACAAGTATTCAAGGTGTATAATAATTCATATTGGCATGCCTTTGTTTTTCGAAAAAAGTCACATCGAATCTGAAATTTTACGAAAACAAATCAACGAAACCACGGACTCAATTTCAATTATTTCAATTTAATCTAAACTCAACCTACTAATTATGATTATTTTAAAATCAAAACCGCATCTAAAATCAACATATGCACACAATAAAACTGCAATAACGTGAATCAGATCCAAAAGCATGAATTTTTACATCTAAACAACCTAAAAAACACAAAAAAAACGCGAAGAAAATGACAAGTAACAGAATTTACTACCTGATTAGAAAGAAATCGAGATCTGAAGAAGCGTGAATTGATGTAATATTCGCAAATTCGATGATGATTTCGGTTAGGTTTAGGGATTTGAACGCAACTTATATGAGGATATACATATACTCTAGATGGGCTAAGTTGCTTTAAAGGGGTATATGCCTTTTTAACTGATGTTCGATTTTCTTTTAATATTTAAATTTTTGATGTATATTTGAAATAAAACAAAATTATATTTATATATAATTTTAATAATTAATATTAGTAAGGTATGTGTTTTACTATTGATAACAAGGAATCTAAGAGAATGATATTAGGTAACTTAGCTAAGATATTTAATAAAATAATTGTGTTTTATATCCACAATCAAAATAATATCTATAAATATTGTGTATCTCAAAATATCATAATTATGAAACACAACTATTTTATTCACTATCTTAGGAAAAATTAATAAAGATAAATCTTATGTTCCTTATTTTATTTACTATATGATTAATTAACTGGCATAAACTATCTGAGGTTTAATCCAAGACCAATAAAGCAAGGCCGAGTCCAAGACCCGCTTGATCTATCCAAATTAAAATTCATCAAAGGTGGCTCATCACATGAAATCACGCAAAGGGTCTGAGCCTTTCACATTAAAACGATGTTCCAGCTATCTCTACCCAAGTAGCTTTTAATTATAATAATTTTAATGATTAATCTCGGATTAGTTTTTAATTAATAAAAGCCATTAAATAAATTTATTGAATTAATAATTTATTCATTATCTTTCTCCTTTTATTTTTAAATAAGACTTGAGAAAGAATTATTGTCACATTCTACTATTATATCTCTATTTAAAATTCTTTATTTATTTGCACCTTACAGTTTTATCTTTATTGAAATTATTTCTCAAGTCTTATTTATATTTAAATTCTATTTACTCACATACTATTGTTTTTTTACTATTTAAATTTTATTTATTTATTTTCATCTCCTATCAAATTTGGTTTGAGCCCTCTAATCCTATTTCTTTTTAAATTCTATTTATTTTAATTCTACTATTATAGCCCTATTTAAATTTTTCTATTTATTTTCACCCTACAGTTTTATCTCTATTTAAATTTTATTTGATTTCAATATTTTTATATTATCTCAATATCCTTTAGATTCATTTTTTAATAAAATTAAAATTTACCACACAAATACGAACTCTATTTTCACAAAATTATTAATTTTAGTCCTCTTTTAGTTATAGCTAATAATCTCCTTACAAATAAAATGACAATAATTACACGAAGTACCTTAAATAGAATATTATAAAAGACATATTTTGTTATATTAATATATTGTATAATACAGTGTAGGAAATATAAATGTCCAATTAGTACTCTATTTAAGGGTACTCTACTTAATAAAACACAAAGAAAACTATATTTATGAATAAGTTAATTTTATCTGTAGTTCTAATTTTTATTTAAATTCAATATTTATTATTTATTTTTATTATATTATAGCAACATTCTTTAAATCTATTTTTTTAATAAAATTAGAATTTAGCTATCAACTTTTTTTATATAAATTTACGCGTGCAAAAATCGACTAATTACAATCAACTATTACACTAATATATATATATATATATATACACACACACATACAAGCATATAATATGTGCCAATCACGGGATGAATGACTAATATTTAGGTAAATTTAATTTTTATATTATATTTTATTAATATTTACATAAAAATTTATAACGTCGAGAATTTATGTTAATATACGTGTTATATTGTCATATTTTATATAAATTTGTTAACGATATGAGTGATAATAAATTAATTAAAAGAGTTATTCTGATAATAGTTAAAAATTATATATAATAACTAAATTTTTAATAAATATATATATTATTTGGATTTATAAAAGTTAAATATGATACTAAGTATTCTAATATAATTTTGACATGTTTAGAATAAAATTTTAGTTAATATAAATATATATGTTTGGAGCAGCTGTTATAACAAGTAAAATTATATATAATGTACACTGTTAGGCCTGACCGTATCGAATGACCGACCATAACTTTTAATATTTCGGTTATATGATCTCACATTGATAACAAAGTTGTTATAAAAGAGTTGTTTAATTAGTCCAGAAGAAGTGATATGTATTTGAATTAGGATAATGGGTGGCAATTTGTTTTACACGTATGTTTAATAAATAAGGATAAATAGATTAGTGAAGAATTTGATTCATGGCCCAATAAATAAATCCGGCCAAGTACCAACCGACCAATCAACCAAAATTTTTAATTTTTCGATTATAATATACGTATATATATAATAATTTCAATAAAATTCTATTATATTTCAAACTTTTTTTAATGGTAGTCGGTGATACAATATTACCAATTTTTTGTAATGACATGTTTTATTATTATCTATAATTTCTAATTTTACCCTGTGATTTTATCCATATTTAAATTTTTTAACGGATTTATTCAACTACTCATGTAAACAAAATACTGGAGTTTGATATTATCTGAACCCATTTTTTTCAATCTCATACCATTAATAAGTGAAACCCTTAACAAAATTATATATATTTACCCTACAAATATAGATTAATTAGAATTTAATCATTATATTCGTTTATACTATTTACTTGCTAAAATAATCATCAAAAGAAATTGATTAAACACTAGACATAGTCTTTAAATTTGAATTGTATCATACTATGAATGAATCAATCATTAAATTTTAATGATGTTGATATTCTTAACATTTGAGTTATTTATTAATTATCTTATTTTTAATCGGGTAGGATTATATTGGATTGAATTTTAAAAATCGAAATTCATATCCAACCCATTAAACTTGGTTGACCTTTTTTCGATCCGAGTATATATCGGGTTAGAAAAGTTGGTTTGGATCGGCCGAAAAATGGTCGATTTAGATTGGATTGGTCGGCTTAGTCAAACCGTGTACACCCCTAGTAGTACCAATTTTGATATAAAATTGAATTATTTTTAATTTTTTCAATTTATTTTAAATGATTTGTAGATAACAATCAACATATATAATTTTACTAATCATTATAAAATTGATCGTAATATATATGATCAATATTAATTATATAAGTATTATACTGTTTTAAGATATTAAAAATAATTTGTATATCTATATAATATATTAACATGTTTTTATTAGTCATATAAATTTATTTTTTATATATTAACCGTATAGGTTCATTATATTAAAAATATAAATAAGGAAGTTCCGGCCACTGTCGAACCCATCTCCGGCCAACCACATCCCAAACCTCCGATTTCATCTCCAAAAATCAAAATATAAACCATAAAACTCAATCCCCAATTCAATTCATATCAATTTAAATCAAAACTCAAAAATCCCCAATTTATAAATCAACAACCCTAATTACAAACTAACAAAATTCATTTTTTTTAATAAAAATGAATTTTTGAACTTAAAATTACTAAAAAATAAACAACCTCTAATCTAGACAAAGACAGTTATGAAATTTTATTGGAGTATTCTATTCCATTTAAGAAATCTTTCTATAATTAATTTAAAACATAAGAGAGATGTTATCCAAATACTATCAAAAGTCAATGGTCCCACTACAACATATTTAACTCTAATATTTATTATCTCTACAAATTTTAATTTAAGATTTGAGTTTTATAAATATATTAAAATTTAAGTTCGACGTCTTTTATATAAATTTAATATTCAAATATTATTATTATTTTTTTGACAGAATATTCAAATATTATTAATAATATATAAAATTTGATATTTATATTATTATAAATAATTAAATTACTTGACAATGAAGATACGAATCTATAATTGATCTTCATCATATTCATGATAACAGATCATATGATAAATAACGTCAATTATTTTCAACAATATCTTAATTGTAATTTTTGTACCAGAATATTAATAGAACTCACTAACATACGGTATATGATATGACATACTATCCTGCGAGACTATGAACAATGGAAGACAGGAACCAGAACCAATGTTGGTTAGGATAGGAGTTTATGCAACATTGTTTTCGTTCCTGATTGCTGTGTTCTTTATAATATAGTGATTTTTATTATACCGTATTCATGCTTAATAAATAAAATAATAATATATATTAAATTATATTTTATATAAATTACAAATAAAAGAGATTTTATCCGACTATACATGTTTAATTCTAATAACTTTCAATTTTATAATTCCTTCTTTTAATTATTTGTTTGCGAAAATAGTACTAGCGTATATTTATATAATTAATTTAATAAATTATAAAAATTTTGAATTCATGTATATATTTGAGTTAGTATAGTTATTTTAAGTTGTTAAAATAAAAATATATAATAAAAATTATTTTTATTGAACAATTTTAACTAAGCCCGTGTGAAGGGTCATGTGCTAGTAAAAATAAATAGGTAAATATTAAAAATTAATTAAGAAATCCTAGAAAAGTAATATGAATATGTGTGTAATTTGGTAAACTTTTATATGTCTCTTTGTATATGCGCATCGCCAAAAAGTAAACCCAATCTAAAGAATCAAGGCGGGTGTTACTCTAAGAGCAACTCCAACGTGCAAGACCTGTTAGTCAAAAAAGTCCACATGGCAGTAAATAGTAAAAAATATACCTTCCTGCTCCCGTTTGGACGGCTCCAACCGTGTTCAGCTGTTAGGTAAAATTATACCTACCAGCAAATTAGTAGTTATTTCTATTGAGTGTGAATCTCATCTTCTATATGAGCCACATCATCTCCCGCTCAATTATATGTTTCATATTTTTATTTTCTCAGCCTGCATGTTAACTGCGTGGAACAAAAAAATTTACAAGTTCACAACTGGTATCTTCTTCTCTCCCGCTCCTTCTTCTTCTCGCCCGCCAAGCTCTTGTAGAGGTGAGTTCGTGTTTGAGGTATCTGCTTACTAAATTTAAATAATATTATATTATTTAAATTTAAATAAATTTTTAATAAAAACAAATTTTTACATTTAAATTTAGTTATTATATTAAAATTTTACTTTTATTTATATATAATAATTTATTTTATGTACTTAATTTTTAGTGTACGCTAAAATTATGATATTGTATCTTTTAGTGAAGGCATATATATCATTACTAGATTTTTAATTTAAATTGTTTGTTACATTTTTTATTTTAATTAAAAATTTTACATTTAAATTTAGTTATTTTATTAAAAATTACTTTTATTTTAATTATAATTTTTAAATTTTACATCACATAATGGATACAAATGGAAATTACATAACAAACAATAACAAACACGCAAGGAAATTAATGAGAAAATCAAAGGAAATCACATAACAACAAATATTTAATTCATGTCACCACCATGAATCTGCCAAAGATGCTCCACGAGATCATTTTGCAACTGAACATGAATTTGTTTGTCTCGAATTTGCTGGTGCACTTGTATGAATTCGCTAAGGGTATTTGGATGACGTGGTATACGAGTAACAGTTGGTTCAACATTTGTATCAAAGTGTTCTTCCTCCGTACGTAATTCCTTTTCATCTTCAATGATCATGTTATGTAATATTATGCAGGCTGTCATAATATATTTCATTGTACCCACATCCCAAAATCGTGATGGTCCGCGAACCATAGCAAACCGAGATTGAAACACTCCAAATGCTCTCTCAACATCTTTTCTAATAGATTCTTGTGCAATTGCAAAATACTTTTTTTTGTTACCTTGAGGTTTTGAAATAGTTTTGACAAAAGTGGGCCAAGAAGGATATATACCATCAGCAAGATAATATCCCATGTTATATTCATGCCCGTTGATGGTATACCTCACTTCAGGTCCACGACCTTCTGCCAATTCTTCAAATAGATGAGATCGATCTAATACATTAATATCATTTAACGATCCCGGTAATCCAAAAAAAGAATGCCAAATCCACAAGTCTTTTGAAGCTATTGCTTCTAATATAATAGTTGGTTCATGAACATGACCTGTATACATACCTTGCCAACCAGTTGGACAATTCTTCCACTTCTAGTGCATACAGTCAATACTACCCAACATTCCAGGAAAGCCTCGTTGTTTGTTTCTGTTAACAATCTAGCCACATCTTCGTCATTTGGTCTTCTTAAATATTCAGCTCCGAAGACTTCAACAATTGCTTTTACAAATCTTCTTAGACTCTCTATGGTTGTGCTCTCACCAATTCGAACGTAATCATCAACAGCATCGGCTGCCGTTCAGTATGCAAGCATCCTAAGTGCAGCGATCACTTTCTGGAGTGATGATAGTCCACGTATTCCCACAACATCAGTTCGTTGAGTGAAATAATTGTCATGAGCTGCAACTGCTTCTTCAATCCTTAAAAATAATGATTTACGCATCCGAAATCTTCGACGAAACTGTGTATCTGTGTACGTAGGTGTATTAGAAAAATAATCACGATACAGTCTAACATGACCTTCTTCTCTATTCCGATCAATTACACGATGATTCATTGTAGAACCACCATGATGCGATTCAGTATTCGCTATTTGTCGTCGATGATGAAGGTAAGCAGCACTCATTCTCATTCTTGCTTCACGTTCTTCTTCTTCGGCTTGCATAATATCAAGAATCATTCGTGTGGTGTTTTCCATTACAAATGAGTATTTTAGAATTGTGAATGAATTTGACTTTGTCTGCAATTTGTGTTCAGTTCAGTTCAGAAAATTGTTATTTATAACCATAAAAATATGACCGTTAGAATATAGCCGTTGGAATATGACCGTTGGAATGTAGTCGTTGGAATATGTCCGTTGAAATATCGTTGTTGGAATATAGCCGTTGAAATTTGAAAATAATAATAAAATACTGTTTTTGAAATATAGCTAACCATTATAACTAACACCATTGGAGTACAACACCTTACAGGTTCAGTAAATTTTACCTAACTATTACTTTATATTATTTTAACTAACCAATTTAGCTACTCCCTTGGTCTATTTCTTACCGTATGTTTTTTCTTTCTCATAGTTGGGACAAAAAATTTTGGCTTGGGCTTCAAATATCTGGGCTAGCCGTGATAATAAGTTACCGGTTGTATTAAAAACTCAGGAGATCGTTTTACCTGATGATATATTATATTCTAACGCACCAACTTTAAATTATATGCTGGTTTGCTTCTTGAACACTTCAACACAACACGTCAAGACAAAAACTTTTTCTCTAAGTTTTTAGCTATACAAACTTCTTGTTACTAGGAGTTGATGATCAGGAATTGGAATTACTAAGGAGATGAGTGTTTGCAGGAAGGCCCGGAAATCCGGAATAAAACGAGTGTCTGACAAGATAAGCTTATGTTTCTTTAACTTGGAGAAGAAAGTATTGGTGTTTGCAAATTTTACGTTACAGGAAAGAGATTGTATATTCAGTACACTATCCTGAATAAGTAAGATAGTATTCTACATAAACAATCATACACAAAGCACACACACCAAGTAAGTGGATGAATCAAGTTGGATTATAGCCAACTGACTGATTTGGTCATTGGGCTAGCTTATAGGATATTCCATCCCTTCTTTCCATTCATTCTGAATATATACTATGTCTCAGCTTGGTCCCCAGGCCAAAACTTGATGATAATAAACAGAGACTTGTAGGTTCTGTGCATCAACTATCAAGAATTGCTCGACAAACATACATCATCCTACCCACGTTTGCAAAACATAACAATTAATTAGTTGCACATAATTGCAATACAGAACGTTTTCTTTAACTTAAGCTCTGCTGTGTGCTTTCATATTATGTGCAAGTGTTCAATCACTCAAACTTTGAAATATATGCAAGCTTCCTACTTCATGACTTTAACCATCTATACGCCACAGAAGAAGTTTTTCTATTATTTTTGTAAGTTGTCCAATGATAGAAATTTAGGTACTCCAGACCTTAGACCTAGATCTTGTTACTATGCATGAGGTGACCGTCGGAAACTCGTGTTACTGAAACTAGTTAGTTGGTATGAAAGAGGTGTCTGCTAAGATGAACAGCGGAATCAGGATTTTGAAAAGATTCGGTACTCATTATTCAAAATTAGACGAGGCTCACATGAAAAAATCCTACTGATTTTTAAGGACGAAACATGACTGAGAATAAAAAAAATCATTGAATTTTCCAGCTCAGCAAGGACTTTAGCCTGTTAGTCTCCCCTTGATTCTGCCACCGAGGATAAACCAATGTTTCTTCAAGTTTGATAAAAAATAATGTTGTTTGCAATGTCTACATATATCATGGCATGAAAATGAGTCATACTGTTATGTTGTTCAAAAAATTTAGGAGGAATTATATATAATGCGTTGTTATTTACTCTTTGCGCTCCATTCGTTATCACCAGTCACCAACACAGAGACTTCAGACTTCCCATGAGACCTGCAGTGTATATCACCTCTTTTAAACACAGCATGATATACTTAGTTAAGAAAACTAACTATAGATAACTCTTCAAAACTCATTTCTAATCCTATCATATTATAATAGAAACATTTAAAAAATGTATGCAGTACATAAGTATGTAAGTGAGGCCCAGCACCTCTTATCCAGAGATCAGAAAAATAAGTAAAATAGGTTTGTTAGATAGACAATCAAACAGAAAGCACACAAACCAAGTAACTTGATGAACTAATTAGTTGGATTGTAGCGAAAACCGACTGGTTTGGCCATTGTGCTTGCAGGATATACCATCCCTTCTTTTCATTCATTCTGAAAACTGAATACTCCTATATCTTAGCTTGGTCCCTTCCCTTGGACAGAACTTGATGATAATAGCCAGAGACTTTTAGTTTTGGGTATATAAAAAAACATATATCATCCTACTCACTTTTGCAGAATATAACAATAATGTAGACATTTTGTAATTGTTGGGATAATGCAATGCATAATTGTGATTGGGCTCGATAAATGGCCTGTCGGCACTTAACATGATAAGATACGGCTCATGTGACCACATGCTTAAGACTCTTATCCCATGTTATTATGATAATTAAGTGTCTTTTAAGTGAAATAATACCTTCTTCAGATATCAGCACTTCACATACGCATCTTTACTAGTATAAACCAACACTTCAATATCATGTTATAATAACCCCTTCCTCTCTTGTCTAAACCTCCCTCACCTCCATTCTACTTTTTTCGGTTATTTTATGTATTTTTCCTTTATTTCTTTGTTCATATTAATTACTTTCCTATATGATTTTATCGAAAAAGAAGGAAACAACGGTTTGCCATATGCAAAAGATAGCAAGTAATTTCGTTTTCGTAGTTATTGCTTAATTAAATTATTATCTCTTGTTATAAATTTTAATGTTATATTTTCAATTTAAAACTAGTCTAGCTACTATAGTAGTAGAAATTTAAACTGACCCTGCTAAAAGACTCTCCCAACATTGTTGCAGAAAAGAGGTCTACCCAGATGGGAAGAGTAAGGATTGAAATCTTAAATAGTGTGCCTTCAGTGTTAGCAGTCATTGTCTTCCACTAAGCTGCTCCTTGGACAGTTTTCTATAAGATTCTTTAGTTCTTGACAAAAAAAATGAAAAAAGAACAAATTCAAAATTACTTGGAAATAGACATGCATGAAAGTCAGCTTATTTTTTCAAGTAAATTTCACTCAATAGGTTCATAATTTCAAGACATTCACTACTGTCATACCACAGTTCACCAACACAGAGACTTTTCACAAGACCTGCATAGTATTTCACCACTCCTTAGTACGAGTACTTGCCATAACTTGGTTGTTGACAAAACTAAATTATACTGTACATAACTCTTCATTCTTCAAAACTCATTTCTAGTTCCATTATAGAAATACATGCACCCTTGTCGAGCATCATTAAGCCAAGGAATCTTGTCCATGGTTCTCAAGGTGTCCATGTGCTGTTCCTGTAATCTAAACACAACCTTAACTCCTTAGTTTTGTCTTCTCAGGACCACTTGGTTTTATTATTCTCACTGTCCAATTACACTAACATTTATTAACAATTAACTTTGGACAGATAAAAGTGACAAGACAATAAGTCAATAATAGTAATGCACTGCCTTCTCTTCCTTATAATATGTTATGCTAATGTACTACATCAACTCATGCAACACCTTCAAAGTTAAAACACAGCCTTCAATCTTGTTCTTTCCTTTCTAACAAAATGGTCTCAAGTGAAACCCTCCAGACAAATGCCGCAAACATTGAGCCAAATTCAAGTCCTCGTATATCTTTCTCCTCCGATTTTCTTGATAACAATTTCATCTCTAGTATTAATATTTCTCCGGTTGAAAAAGAGCATGAAAACAAACGAGAGAAAACATTCGAATTTCTCTCTACTGATAGCCATACAATGCTATCAGCTGATGAGCTCTTTTCTGAAGGGAAGCTACTTCCTTACTGGCAAATGCGTCATGAGATAAAAAAGATTACTCTCAAATCCGATGATGGACCGAAAGCAAAAGCAAAAGTCGAAGATTCAAACAAAGAGAGTAAAGGGAGTTGGTTTGTTGACGATGATCCCTCTCCTAGACCACCTACATGCACAGTTTTATGGAAAGAATTACTACGGCTCAAAAAACAACGGCCATCTACGTTGTCACCATCATCTTCATCGTCGTCGTCATCATCTTCAAGTTCACTTGTGGATTCACAAGGCACCGATAAAGAGGAGAGATCAGGAAATAAGGAGAAGCATGTGAAAAAGTTTAAGAAAGGATTGGAGAGAACTAAATCAGCGACTATGAGAATAAGACCAATGATTAATGTACCAATTTGCGCACAAAGAAATAACAGTGCCCTTCCTCCTCTCTTTTCTTTCAAGAAAGGAAAACTAGAGAAGCAAAAGTGAGATATAAAGTGTGTTAATGAGTAGGATTGTGCAGTATGTTCCTTTGTTCTTCCTTTAATCTTGTCAAATTCTTCCTTCAAATTCTTATTGTTAATGTATTAAGAATGTTACTTGTAGTGCATCTGAATATCTGATGAATCACAAAGTAAATTATAGCTTGCTTTGATTTTTTTTCTGGATGATACATTTTCCATATAAATGTTTTCGCCATAATATTACATTATAGTAGTAGGGAGATAATTGCTCCCAAAGATAGATTCCTAGTGATATGCACAAACTTATCTTTCAATTTCGAGTGAGAGATTGTCAAAGAGCCTGATTAATTTCAAAGACTTATGGTAATACCTTAAGGTCTTGGACTCTTGGGAATGGTCATCAAACAAGTGGCTTTGTAGCCTATTGAATACTCGTTTCTTTAAAAAATAAAAATTGATTATTCAAGACTCAGCGGAGACATGAGGATGTACGTATTTAAATTTCTGCAATTGCCATTACACTAAATACGGATGCTTCATGTCGTGTCGCTGTGTACACATAATGCATTCTAGCATTCAGCTTTAATGATTGTTGGAGAACATAATGCATTCTAGCACTCAGCTTTAATGCTGGAGCACATAATGCATTTAGCTTTAATGCTTAATATTAACTCTGGCTTCTGGTCTATGGTTGACCCAAGATCTAGAATGACCATGCCATAATAATGATATTATATGTTTTAAATAATTGTAGAAATGTATGCACGCATCCGTTGGAACAGAATCCGGCAGATGGTTGCAGGATCAAGAGTCAAGAGTCAAGACTGACTCTCAAATAAATTTAATTTGGCAGAAGTTGAAATGGAAATCACATGTTACTGCTCTCAAACAAACAATCTCTAGAGTAAAACTTGCAGCAATAGTCACAGGTACTATCTAAAGTCTGATGCATAGGAAACTTGCTTCTGTAATAATCAAAGTCTTAGAAGCACAATCAAGGAAATTAAGCTTGTGTGCAGATATATTCTTTAAACTTTGATTCAGAGTCATGTTTTAGACTTCTAGTATACATTAAAAAAATTCTGCAAACTATTGTTCAATTTCATTTTAGTGAAATAGTTCCAAATAAAGTGGCAATTAAAATTAGGGTCCGGGTTCCTGACAACACAACCATTTCCGCGGATAGCATTAATACGAGAATTTTTTGTGAATCCAGGAGGGTCACGTCATCTATTCGCGCTTCTTGCAGCACTTTTAGGGTCCGCAGATCGATTGTTCTGGACCAGCTGACTTAAAATTATCATTGTCATTTGCACAATTCACATCAGACAAGTTATAGCAGTTACCGAAGAGGCGATGCTCCATTACTATTAGTATAGAAGTAGTGTGCCTCTTAAAAATGTATATCAGATTTTTTTTTAAAGAGTTGGAGAATTCACTAGTGTTGACCTCACAATTAATCCGTGAGTTTTTTTAAAAAAATATACTTATAATTATTGAACTATTAAATGGAAATATTTTATTAACACAATCGTTTATATATTATTCATACATTGATAAAGATTATCCGGGGGGAAAGAGGAAGCAGTTGCTCAGAACATCTCCAATGAGACACTAAAACATTATTTGACACTATTTCAGTGTAAAACCAACTTAAATGAGATACTGAAATAGTGTCAAGATGACACTAAATAATTGCAGTGACACCAAATTTGGTGTCAAACATATATTTGATGTCATTTGACACCAAGTTTGACGTTTTTTAAAATTCCAACTATACATTCATATTTATTAATAAAAACAAATTTATCCATTTTAAGTCCCAAAAACAAGCAAAAAATTTCTTATAGTGTAGAATATAGTATAACTCCCATTGGAGTTATTTTTGTAAATTATGTAATTTTGGTACTAAAATAGTGTCAAAGTAACGTTATTTTAGTGTCGTCCATGGGAGATGGTCTAACTATTTTTTCTTAAGATAAATAAATCCCTTGCCTATGTCCCTAGTTTTTGACATCAGTGGCCTTGTGCCCCTATGTGTAAATAGTAGGAGTTACATTGTCACATATATCATTGTAAATTGTTGAATATAATTATTTTGGTCAATACTCGATTATGAGTGTGCAATTGTGCGCTGTGCATGAATGCTTCTGCATGCTTCCGCAACAACCAAAATTGTCGAAGTAAATGCTCTGTGTTCTTTTAACAAATACTCCAACAGAAGAAGAAGCTGAACTACTGTATTACAGTGGCACGCATTCTTCATTGTCTTGTACTGCAGACCTATTTTGGCTTAACATTGATGGTTAGATTGACAA
This sequence comes from Oenanthe sinensis, assembly GCA_028671895.1. Classification (NCBI taxonomy): domain Eukaryota; kingdom Viridiplantae; phylum Streptophyta; class Magnoliopsida; order Apiales; family Apiaceae; genus Oenanthe; species Oenanthe sinensis. The sequence continues at coordinate 7,871,616 of CM053814.1, read as the reverse complement.
AATTTTAAACTAACTACAAACTTTCTTGCTTGTTATTAGGGATTCTTTATTGATGTCTATATATATAACACTCATTTTGATCAATTCTTGAATGATTAAACTAAGTACTCTTAACTTTACCATTATTCGAAATTAAAATCAAATGAAAATTTTATTGTCGCTAACCGTGACAAATGTGATCAACTCAATGTTAGGCATCAACCAAATTTTAGGCATTTGAAAGACATAAGTGGATATATTTCTGATGCCGACAAACTTAAAGATCAACTAAGATAGGACTGGTTGGTGTAACAAACATACAGACAAAATACCAGACTTGGGTAGTGACATCAGTCACGGGTCGCACTTGTATAGTTTGTATAGGTGTGAGATGGGTTGGCTCGAAATCACTACATATACAGCAGTCGAACTGGACCCTCAAGTACTTGTATAATTAAGCAAGCTAACAATATTTCATCAAAGCCTGTCTACCCTCACTTCAATAAACTCTTTCATTGAAATTTAATAAGCAAAAGGATTTGGCATGGAAAACAATGCGAAGGAAATAGAGAGGGAGTGCCTACCAGTGATCAAACTCTACACAGACAAAACCGTAGAAAGACTATACATCTCATCACCGATTGTTCCGCCATCTACTGAAATTATTCCCGGAGTTTCATGCAAAGACATTATCATCTCGACCACTGTCTCAGCACGTCTTTACCTCCCAAACCTCTCCGACAAAAACAATCAAAAGCTTCCAATTTACATCTATTATCATGGAGGCTACTTCTGTTTCGAGTCTGCCTTCTCAACTCTCCTTCATACTTTCATTTCCTCTCTAGCTTCCGAAGCTAATGCTATTGTCATTTCAGTAGAGTACAGATTAGCCCCCGAGCATGTTTTGCCCGCGGCCTATGAAGATTCTTGAGAAGCACTCCAATGGGTTGCTTCTCATTCCACTAATAACGAAAAAACATACGATGCATGGCTTGTGAACTATGGAGACTTTGACAGGGTTTACATAGGTGGAGATAGTTGTGGTGCAAATATTGTACACAACATTTTTTACGTGCTAGTGTTGAGAAAGTAGCTGGTGAGGTGAAAATATTAGGTGCACTTCTGTCATCCTTATTTTTGGGGTTCTAAAACTATAGGATTCGAATCAAGTGATGATCATGAAGACAGGATTCCCTATAAGATATGGTATTTTTCGTACCCAAATGTGTCGGGTGGCATTGATAATCCGATGATCAATCCGTGGATCGATGGAGCACCGAGTTTGTCATTGTTAGCTTGTTCCAAGTTGCTGGTGTGTGTATCAGAGAAAAATGAGTTGAGAGAAAGAGGTTTAAAGTATGTTGAGTGTGTGCAAGAGTGCAAGTGGAAAGGTGAGATAGAGGTGATTGAAGTTGAAGAAGAGGATCATTGTTTTTTCCTTTTTAATCCAGAGACAGACAAGGCTAATAGTTTGGTGAAGCGATTTGCTGCTTTTATCAACTGATTCGTTCATCTGTTGGAACCCGGTGACTGGTGTACTAAGAATTACGCAAATTGTCCACTTCTACTTTAGCAGTTAGCAAACCCATTAATGTTGGGAAATTAATTTAAACTTGTTTTAAATATTTCCTTATTTTAGTAGTGTGATGTCTTTCTCCAAACCGAGTATTAGCTGCGTGATTTGGTCATCAATTAGTTAGAGGATTTTTAAGAGTAACAATGGAATAAAAAGATAGTCGAAAGTTAGTTTTGGTTCCTATTTTCTAGGACCTCAACTGTGTATTAGACTTCTATATGTACTTTGTTTTGAGGTTCAATAAAAAATAACATAGTGGCTCTTTTCACACTTAATAAAAAATAACATAGTGACTCTTTTCACACTTTAACATCAAATATATATATATATATATATATATATATATATATATATATATATATATATATTAAGTGTTCTCAATAGTTGAATGATTATATGATTTTCTTATTGGTGATTATTATATTTTATACAGAAAATCTGTATCTTTATCTTGATAACCTTATCTAGCCTACCATCAGCAAGCCAGGAAGAACCAACTCTGTATAAAAGTTAAAAGTGAGTCAGTGTAATTCTAACGTGAGTGACACTGTGACTTAGGTGTGCCCTCGATCAATTCGAAAAAATATTCAGAATTTAGAGACGACTATACTGAATTTATACTTATCGAACAAATTTTCAAAACAGTATGTCAAACAAGTACTAAAAAATTGTAACAAATACCTAAATTCCAGCAAACCGAATATAATCGATTTTTTTTATAACCATAATTGATAAACCCGCTCCTAGTTGTAGAAAACTTGGTCTACAAATATTTGTTGTCATGCCAAGTCAATAGTGTTTAGTACTTTTCCCCTTGTTATTATCGGTGTATTTTTGGTCTATTATTTATTTCCCACCCGACTTGACTTTTGTGGCTCATCCACCCGACTTGGTGCTTGACCCCCTAAAACCCGAGCTGCGTGCTAAATTTTCTTAGCATAAATAAATGATTTTAAAACGCGCAATTCTTTCGTGTTCTGACAAATCATAAATTAAAAAAGGCAAAACGTTACCTACTAAGCAAATAAAACAGTGGTAGCATCTCCCAATAAAATCCACATATGCACAAGTGTCAAGTGTGTGTCACCCATTTCAGTTTCTTAATTTATGTGATATAACATTGATATTCAAGATAATTTTTTCTAGCTACTAATTAAAGTGATCAGATGGTTTGTAGCAGCAACAAAGAGGTTGTCTCAGAGCTCTTACCGATCCTCAAGGTCTATAAAGACGGCACGGTGGACCGGTTTTTCGATTCACCTCACCCTCCACCATCACCGCTTGGCAACTCTACCGGTGTTTTATCAAAAGATATCGCTATAACACCCGATATCTCAGCTCGATTATACCTCCCTAAACTCTCACCTTGAGCAAATGAAAAACTCCCGATTTTAGTCTACTTTCATGGAGGAGGCTTCTGTATCGAATCCCCTTTTTCGATACTTTGTCATCGATGCATGAATTCCATAGTTTCTCAAGCAAAAGTAATATCTGTCTCGGTTGATTACAGGTTAGCCCCGGAGCATCCTTTGCCTATAGCTTATGAAGACAGCTGGCTGCTCTGCAGTGGGTTGCATCCCATAATGCCACTACCAAAAGTACCGAAAAGGATCCTTGGTTGATTCGTCACGGTGATTGTAACCGAGTGGCGATAGCTTGGGAGCTAATATAGCTCATAACATGGCCATGCAGGCCGGTATTGATACGTTGCATGGGGGAACAAAAATTTATGGTGTATTCCTGTCTCAACCTTATTTTTGCGGTTCCAAATTAATTGGAAACGAACGTTTAGTCGAAAAGCGACTTTTACACGATACATGGATGGTTGTGTATCCTGATGCAGAGGGAGGGATTGATAATCCAATGATCAATCCGTTTGCTTATGGTTCTCCGAGGTTGTCTCAGATTCAATGTCGCTGCAGGTGGTTTGTTTGTTTGTTTGTGTGGCATCAAAGGATGAGCTAAGCGAAAGAGGAGTTTACTATTGCAATGCGGTGAAAAAATGTGGATGTAAAGGACAAGTGGACTTGTTTCAAGTGGAAGGGGGAGGGACATGGCTTTCATTTCTTCGACTTTGATTGTGAGAAAGCAAAAGACATGGTCAAACGTTTGGCTTCTTTTGTTTGTTAGCAAGTACAGTAGTAATTATATATTCTCAATCTGTGATTGTTAAATAGATGATGTGAATGTTATAATTCTATTAATTACTTACATACATAAATTAAAAACTTAACATGATATGATTCGAAAAAGTTAAATTTACAAATTTAATTTGGATTATATATGATTTTAACCTAAACTTAACCCGAAGGATTGCTATTATAGTTCTTACATTCGGACAGATGCAAAAATTGGGATTTTAAATTGCGCTGAAAGTTCCCGCAGGCAGCCTCCATGATCAGTTAAAACACCCGAATTCTATCGTCACGTAGCACATTTGTATTGAGGATTTGTGGGTCACGGAGTGGTAGTTGCAAACAAACACATACAAAATGTACAAATGATATAAGAGGGCAATTAAATAATTAACCCTGTTCGGGGATTCCGCAAAAATTTGAAAGACAATGTGAATTCTTGAGAATATAATACTACAATTCTCCTGTCATTTGTATTTTTTTGTTTAACGTTTTTTAATAGATTTAAAAAATTCATGGATTAGAGTAGCTTAGAGCTATCATTTGTCGTTATCTAGATCTTGGATTCGATTATCACCTATATCGAATTTAATCTTGAACAGATACCATCCTTAGACTTAATAAAAAAAAAATTTAAAAAATTCGTTTAAAAAATTCGTTGATGTTTCAGTTTTATCTTTTCTACTTAAAAATTATGCTTTACAATACATTTAATAATTTAATTTTTTAATTTTTTTACACTATGTAATTTATGCAATTTTTAGCCAAAATTTTATCACTTAATTATAAAAATTCAAACAATACAAAAATTTGAGACGGAATACATATTGTAATATATTAATTTATATTTTTGTCAAACATATTAAAAAATTATTTTGGTTATATATTATCTATTATAAATTTTTAAAAATTTAAAAAAATATGTGATACATATATTAATCACATATTTCTTCTTCTTACATTATTTATATAAAACAGATTTTTCACTATATTATTCATGTTGAAATCATGAAATGAGATATTATAAAGAGATAATTTTTTTTAATAACCGTTTTATGGAAGATCCTACCCCACAGAAAAGTAAAACATGAGGGTAATAGGAAATTAATATTACCTCGAATAACAAATATATTGATTCGTCTTAAAAAAATGCATTTATTAATAATGACCATCGTTGTATAAGCCCACTCTACTCAACAAGCCCAATATCTATTTACCTGATGTTTTAATCAGCCCATTATATCGTAACCCTATTAAATCCCAACTCTCAAAAACCCTAGCTTCGCACCAGCCTCCCATTTTACACACAGAGAGAGAGAGAGAGCGAGAGATACAGAGAGAGAATCATGGCGGCAACACCACAGGAGTCAGTGCAATGCTTCGGCCGGAAAAAGACGGCCGTCGCGGTAACTCACTGCAAGCGCGGCCGCGGTCTGATAAAGATCAACGGCGTCCCAATCGAGCTCGTTCAGCCGGAGATACTCCGTTACAAGGCGTTCGAGCCTATCCTGCTGCTCGGTCGCCACCGCTTCGCCGGCGTAGACATGAGGATTCGCGTGAAAGGAGGCGGTCACACATCGCAGATCTACGCGATCAGGCAGTCAATTGCGAAGGCTCTAGTTGCGTATTACCAGAAGTTTGTGGACGAGGAGTCAAAGAAGGAGATAAAGGATATTTTGGTCAGGTATGATAGGACTCTGCTTGTTGCTGATCCCAGGAGATGTGAGCCTAAGAAGTTTGGTGGTCGTGGTGCTCGCGCAAGGTTCCAGAAGTCTTATCGTTGATTTTTCGTATCGGTTTGCTTGCTCTGCTATTTTAGTAATTTTCAATTGAATTGAATTGAATTATCTATGTTATGTTTTGGTTTTATTTTGGAATTATTATGGATTAGTAATCTAAATTTTGGATTCTGCATTTCTGGTTTTTCTATCTATCGTATGTGTGGCATCGACTAAGGGTGTTTATCGGCAATTAAACTACTTAATTAATTACATGGATACAAGTCCTGCCTTCTTGTATAAGTATTCTATGCTACGTTCAACTGCTTTAACCTTATGGTTTTGTGGAGGAATGTGTCATGGCATTGTGGCATTCTTATATATGGTGCATTGTTATTTCTGTTTTTTAATGTTTCTAGTCATTGACTTGTCGATTCATATCTTTTGTAAGTTTATCACGATGGAGCTGCTGTATTGTGTATGTAAAATGAACTCGAGACATATGATATTACTGTACTACATTTTTTCACTAGGTTCTTGATTCAAATATGTGATATTTAGTGAATGTGAAGGTTCAGCCTAGTCCAACTTTTTTTTCCCTATGATTACTAGTTTTATGAAAGAGATGTGCCTCTGGATGCATAAGAATAGCCACAGTATATTAGAGGGAGTTTAAGAGTAGTGTTGATTGCTGTTCAATATTCTGATCTCTGCTCATAAAATAGAGAAAATTGAATGAAAATTAAAATTAAGATTTTAAATGTCGACAAAGTTGCCATCCAGTTGTTTTATTTGGTTTAAAGCTTACTTCTACTTTCATTGTAGAGATGATACTGATTTCATCTAAATATAAAGCCCTTTTGGAGTTGGATTTTTTTTTGCTTTTGGTGCTATGATATAGCAATGGAACCAAATATAGCATTGTATTGGAATTGCTCAGATATTAAGACTAGAGATTAGCAAAGGTCAGATTAAGATGTATGTTGAATGAATATATATTCATTCAAGTAAAAAAGAAAGCAGGACATGAATTGGGTGAAAATGAACAGAATCAATGTAAGACGACAATAATGGATTTGGTTTTGCTTTGATTTTTAAAATTTCCCAGAACGAAGACATACACATTAGTAAATAGTAACTCATACTCCTTCTGTTTGTGTATTATTTTTCAAAAAAAATTACAAAACTAACACTTGATTTATCATATTTACTGAATGTAATATTATGGTGAAAATTTATTTATCTGACTACACACTTTTTTAAATATTAAAATTATTTGAAGTTCTGCATATAAATTTTTTATTATGATTCTGTACTATTTATTTTCAATTTTTATTATGGTTTCGTAGGATTTAGTATCTTTTTCACTAAAAAAGAGTTTTCACTTCAAGACTCGCCTATATATAGTTGTTTTATATATCTTACAAAAATTGTTTGATATATAAGAGGGGAGTAGTTGCTATAGTAGTTGTATCTTCCCTTTAAAATGATACAACTACTTTAAAACTGTGTAATTTAAACAAGCATGTTAATTCTAGAGAAGCTGGCGAGGCTGCTTTACAAGGTGGAAACGCCCGACAAGTATACATAAATCAATGTCATGTGAGTTAATAAACTCTCTATTGTTTCACCAATGATCATTACAAGAACATTCACCATCTTTGAAATGGTGACATTTATTCCTATCCCTTATCATTATCTCTCTGTCAAAAATTTTAGATATCATTTTTGATACGACATGGCAATCCCAGCAAACGCGGAGGTTTTTTACTATCCTGATAGGCACACCTTCATTTAAACTGATCAAACCAAAAGCAATTGCAACTTTCTCACTATGTTCACATATAGCATTCTCTTTCTCCTCTTCATCTATGTCAAAAAGAACAGTATCAGCGTTAGCAACATAACCTGCTAACTTTAGCCTCTGGGATATCTCTGCCATCTTTTCCTCAATTTCAGCCTGCCTTGGATGGGATTTATCCCCAACAAAGAATCCATGAACTTCACCATTTACTTCTATAACACTACAACCCCTGACCTTTGTCGCTTGAGTCAATTCCCTAGCATTCATTTTGCGCGTTACATTTTTAACCCTATTCCAATTCTTGGTTTCAACATATATATTCAATAAGAGCAGATAAGTGCCATGGTTGCCACCCTCTAACTCTACTATCCTTTTAAATGCTAGTTCACCCAGTTCCACATTTTTGTGGATTCTGCATGCATTAAGCAAAGCTCCCCAAGCATCAGCATGAGGTTTCATGGGCATGCTATTTATAAAACTAAAGGCCTCTTCCAAGCGACCAGCTCTACAATACAAATCAACCATGCAGCCATAGTGCTCAATACTCGGTTCAAGTCCATACATCTTGCTCATCGATTCAAAATGCCTTTGACCTTCCTCCACTAGTCCAACCGCGCCACAACCCTTCAATATCGAGACAAATGTGACTTCATTGGGCTCAACCCCTTCACGTTTCATGTAAGCAAAAAGCTCAAGGCACTCGTTACCAAATCCATTCATAGCTAAGCCTCCCATGGCACTAGTCCACGTATAAACATTCTTCTCCTTTAAACTCCAAAAAACTTCCATCGCTTTGTCCACATCTCCACATTTTGCATACATGTCAACCAATGCTGATCCGAGTGTACAATTCATCTTTAACCTACATTTCTCAATGTAATCATGTGCCCATCTCCCTTGGCCCAACACACCCAACTGACCACAAGCACTTAAAACAGAAACCATACTCACCTCATTAACCTTCACACCTTCAAACTCCATCAAACAAAACAAATTCAACGCTTCCCTCGCCTTCCCACATTGCGCATACCCAGCCATCATTGCGTTCCACGTAGCTAAATCCCTCTCAGGCATTCATCATAGCAGTCTGGGTCACCAAATCAGGCTCAAATATCTCCAAGAAAACCTTTTTCGAGAAACCCAACAAACCCAATTCAGCAAACATACTACCCAAACTACTACTAACATGTGGGTCCATATTCAACCCATGTTTTATAGTACACCCATAAACAGCCATACTTGTCTTTTCAACAAACAATTGAGCACAAGCCCTAATCAAGAACGTAAATGTATAGTTATTAGGCTTAAACTTACGATTTGATTTAACAATTTTATTGTAAAAGTAGAAACTTTTACAGGGTTGTGAGACTTGGCAATGAGCTTGTATGAGTGAATTGAATGCAGCAAGAGGTGGGTTTTTACAATGTTGAAAAACATGAACAGAGTAATCAATGAATTTGGGTTGTTTAAGAGCAATAGTAGATACATATTGGCCAAGCAATTTAGGATCTTTAAAAAGGCCATTAATGATCATTTGGGTATGAATTTGCTTGATTTCATTGAGGGTTTTACAGGTCTCCAGGAGAATAACATTTGGGTGTTTGCCTAAGTATTGCAAAAAGGTCATCAGTTTTGATTTAAGTTTTAAGCGGCAGATGAGTTGTGTTTTGAGAGTTTTGTAATGGGTCAGTGTAAAGTTGCACTGTGTTTGTGAAATTTTGTATTCAGTTTTGCTCAAAATCTCCTAAAAATTGTGGCTTTACAGTAATTCTCATTCTTACTTTGACATAGTTCTCAGAGCATCACACCACATCAAACCCGTCGATCCGTTAATTTATCGATTAATTTATGAAGTTTGTTTTTATGCAAATTTTTTCAATTATTTTTTATGGAGCTACACTGTCCAACAAAAATTAATATTTTGACGGCATCAATCATCATTAATCTGTATGCACACGCTAGCTTACAATCGTTCAATTACGAAATTGTGGTTATAATTTCAAATTTTACGAAATTATTAACGATAATGGTATCTTAAAAAATATAAATAAAATGTATTAGATGTTAGTAATATTAGCATTAAACTAAATCATGATAAAAATATGCAAATAAATAAGTTATATATGTGATTTAATATAGGTATGTTAATATTTAATTAAATATGTTATATGATAATTTGTATTAATGAACTTACTAAAATTTTGAATATTCACTCAAATTTTTATTAATGAGTTTACCATAAATGTTTTGAATAGCATTAATTGTAATTAAAGTTAGGAGTCAGTTTCTACAACTAAGAATGAGTCTACAATGGATATGGATATTTTACAAACCAAAATACGGATACAAAAGCTAAAAATGGATAGTCTATGAGTCAAATTTAAGTTAAAAATCTTATCTGAACCTAAGTATGGATACCAAATTTTAGGAATGGGCTATGCAGCAATTTATAATATATAGATATAGATTTCATTAATTTTTAATGAAGTGATCAAAGAATTAATGAATTTCAATCAATAGATTGAATAGTATTGTATTATTAAATTCCGTTGCTTTTCTAGACCAAATGACATGTTACTTCTAAGACGACGAACGAAACAAATATAATATGTTAAGATGAAATAAACGAGACCAAAATAATTTAATGACAATATTTGAATGACATGAATTGATAAAATAAAACGGATATGATTCAAAATGACTTATTCTTCAATTATTATTCATTTGTGAGACGTTTACAAATTGAACCCAAAATTTAAATTTGACTAATAATTCATTTTTTGAGACATTTACATATATTTTTCAACTTATAAATTACATATAAGATAAATCAAATGGACTTGTATCACACTCGAATTTAAAACTAATTAATTGTGAGCAACAAAAAATGAAATAAAATAGATTACAAAGATGTATTAAACGAAAACAACATAATTGTATTTATTTTTCACAATTTGTAAGAAAGGAAAAACTGCATGATCTTTGAAATATTTCAACAGCTATGGCAACAGTAAAACTCTTTTACTGCCGAGTCTTTGACTAGATCCTCCAATGCTCCTGACCTACATGCTTACCTGGTTCACAAATTAAGATAATAATAATCTTCTAGTGTAAAGGTTATCAGATAACCACTAGCCTTTTGTTGTGGTGTTGTAGTAAAGCCACTACATTGAGGTTTATCCATAGTATCTGTTGCTAAATTAGAATAGAAGAACTATGTGGGGAACAGACTCGTTATGCTAAGCTAGACCTCTTCCTTTTATGTGGCTTCCATGACAACATTCGTCCCTTCGAAGTAGTACCGGCATCTTTAGATTCAGTTGATGGGGAATTTGCTGCCTCCAAATTAGGCCTTTTTAGAGACAACTTTATGCTGCTTTTCTCATTAGTAAACTCACTTGGCAGTGTCTCAGGTTTGCTCTTCAACTCTATCACTTTCTTCCCCACTTCAGCACTATTGTAAATCAAATCATTTGTAACGGGAGGAAGATGCTCCGTCTTCTTTCCTCTAGTTTTATGCTTAAATGGTTCTTCGCCATTTTCCACAGACTTCATCCACTGTAATTCACTAAGTGTATCTGCATAAACAACCTCCTTCCTACGACGTTTTCCAGTGATATTCGCACTTTCGTAGTCGAATCCTTTTCCCTTGGTGTCGTTGGGGTCAGGTTTAGTGTATGCCCAATCTGGTACCTCATGATCTTCCATGAGTCGAGATCTGTAATTCTCCTTCTGCCTTCTCTCCTCATCCATTCTCTCAAACAACCAGAACTCCTCATCTGATCGGGCTGCAAGACGATTAATTTCTCTCTCGCTTGGCACATCTCTTCCCAGTGAGCTCGTACCTCTACGCATGATATCCTCCAACATCTCTCTCCTGTCCTGAGCTGCATTTGGGAAGATATGTATGACATAATGTTTGTTTTATAAAGACAAGTGAGGGCAGAATAACAATTTACAGTAGTTTGTGCAACAGAGTTTCAAACTGTAAATTTGGAACTGACACGAAGTAATATTACAGCCGCATACTGCACAAACAACCTAGCATCGAGTAGTTTAATATCTGTTCAATCAGATATTCTTTTTAGTTCTACAAGTGGCATCTATGGCATTTTATTTATACGGCAAAACAATATGAAACCTTCTAGTAGTACATCTCTGCAAAAGAATTCAATCAAAAATCAAAATCTTACTTTATACCCCCAACTAGTTTTTTTGTTTCATTTCTTTAATTTTTTTCTTCTTCATTACAATTTAATAGATATATGTTTGGAGATGGGGGGGGGGGGGGGGGGGGGGCATTCTTAAGAGGGAAGCCTGATAGTTTTGACTGACTCTCCCCCCTCCCCAGCTCCCAGATATAGTACCGTAAAATTTATTTTTACCATGGTCTTGCTTAAATTTGAACTACTAACCTGTGGAGGTTGTATTAAACAATCCTGCTTGAATGACCTTTGCATCAATCCCCATCTTTTGCTTTGCACGCTCCAAGATTACCTCTTCAATTGATCCGACACTCACGAGTACAAAAACCCTCACTTCCTTCTTTTGCCCAATACGATGTGCTCGATCCTCTGCTTGCTGATCCATTTGAGGATTCCAGTCACTATCAAAGATAATCACAGTGTCTGCTGTCTGCAGATTTAGGCCAAGACCGCCAGCACGTGTACTCAAAAGAAACATGAAATAAGGGGAATCTGGAGCATTAAATTGTTTTAGCAATGTCCCTCTTTCCTCAGTTTTTGTTGAGCCATCAAGTCTAAGAAACTTAAAACCATGAAGATCTAAGTAAACTCCAAGAATGTCCATCAGCCGGGTCATTTGTGAGAAAAGGAGTACTCTGTGCCCTGCTCTATGTAGTTTGGGAAGTAAACGATCAAGCAACTCAAATTTTCCTGATGCTCTGAATATCTCTTCCCTACGCCAGATATTATATTCACCAACAAAAAGGTACGGGTGGTTACAACACTTCCTGAGCTGCATTGACAAGTTCTGTAGACTCTTGGACTTCCCATTTCCTGCAAATTTATCTTATCAGTAAAGTGTAGAGAATTTCTTCATCTTTCAGAAAATAATACATCCATGTACTGATAGGCGAATGATCATAGCATGTGTGCAAGCCAAGTCCTACACTATTTTTAATTTTAATAAATTCCCATTGAACCATTGAAAGTCTAACACAAAAAAGCCCTTCAATAGATTTTTTCATGTTAAAGATGAAAGATAGTACTCAAGTAGCAAGATTTATTATTTGCTTATTTATAAAATAATGGGGTCATGAATCTATATTTATAAGGTCACATGAGTGCACAAAGTTTTAAAGGGGGAGAGGATCCCTAGAAAGTAAAGTATCTGGCGAATCATGAAAAGTCCCTGATACCAAACAAAAGGCTTAATGTCAGTCGGCTGCCTGTTCAATTGCATTTGGACCGAATAAAACAGGAAAACTGGCTGCAGAACATAACTAGAAGACAAGTTTAGGGACAGAAATTACATACCAGTAGCCAGTCCAACTCTTCCCACGTCAGTGACTTGATGATAATATACTTTCTGCCATGCTGACATATCACATTTCAGTATGACCTGAGACTTCTGAGGCAGATACTTCTCCACCTCATCTTTCTTCCTTCTTAATATAAATGGCCTTATAACCTAATAATACAAGTGAATTCAAATTAAGAAATCTAGGAGAAGATTAAAGTAGACTAACTTGGAAGCTAAACCTACATGATGCAAGCGCCGAATAACCAGTAACTGTTCTTCATCTGTCAAAGAAACATCACACCGATCTGCAAAGGGGGCATTAAACCACTCCTCGAAATTCTCAACTGAATTAAAGATGTTTGGGAGAAGAAAATTCAGCAGGGACCACAACTCCTGCAAACTATTCTGTATTGGAGTTCCAGTCAGTAAAAGTCTTCGCCGTATCTTATATCTGCATAAAACAATAGTGAAATTTACACATCTTACGCAAGTTCATTCTCCAAAACGCTAAACACTTTTTACTCATTTACATCGGCCATAGCTAAAAAACCATTGTGAAATTACAGGTTAAAAAGATGGATGGTTTGCATATCATATGCAATGCCCTGAATGAGATATTGATCTATCTTCATTTTTTCATATAACTTTAAATCTACATCTTAAGATTTCTATGGGCAAGTTGTATTATCCAACTAAATTTAAAAGTAGGGGATGAGGAAGGGGGGGGGATTAGTGCAACAACTACATTAAAATGAATTGTGTTACATATAAAAGAAAATGTGTTAGATACTAAGTATAATAAATATGTAACAAGTAAAAAGTTTTTTTAACGAGAAAGGACAAAAAGAGAATAAGCCTATATACCACGAGGATGCAAATGGTACAGAAACAAGAAAAAAAAAGGGTTGCGATTCATGATGCTACATACCCTCCGTCAAGAGTCCTTGCAAGAGCACATTCATGATTTTTTAACCGATGTCCTTCGTCAACAATCATGTAGTGCCAATGAATTTTTTTCAGAAAAGCTTTATCCCTCATAATCAGATCATAATGAGTGACCAACACATTAAATTTTCCCTCTCCTACGTATGCATCCCTCATCGCCTTTCTTTCTTCCATGCGTCCGTCATAAAGCACAACATTGATACTGAAAGCAGAAGAAACTCCATACATTACTTCCAAAAAGACATCATATGGCTTACTTAAGTAGGAGTGCAAACAAGATTACTGGAACAAATTTATCTCAGCCTACCTGGGAGCCCATGTAGTGAATTCATTCATCCAGTTTGGAAGCACAGCCTTTGGGGCCACAATCAAGTGAGGTCCTGTAACATTCTTGTTCTCCATGAGATATGCGATTAGTGAAATGGTTTGAATTGTTTTCCCCAATCCCATCTCATCTGCTAGAATCCCATTCAGATTGTTATTAAACAAAGATAACATCCATTGAAGTCCTTCAATCTGGTATGCTCTCAGTTCTCCACCCTGTAGCATGGATGGCTGCTCTGTGACCTGTAAAGTTCAAATATAATAAATGATTCCTGTACAAGCCACACAAGGTTTTTATATAGGACCAGCAAGAAGTCTAAAGAGGATTACATCAGTTTGACAGCCACAGTAATATTTCATCTGAATTTTAGGTGCATGAATCCTATGAGTGGTGATCTTTTCCGCTACTATTTCAAATTTTTTATTTAACCGCCAAATGTAGCTTCTAATTTGAGTCTAACCAATGTGTGATTTTGAGCTAAGCCGCTTCTAATTCTTTAACTTAAAAGAACTAGATATGGTAATGCAGAGGTATGCACTCAAAAGATTTCCTGAAACTTAGTACAGGAACCAAATAGATATGAAACATCCATATCATGCAAATTATGATTCAAGTGATTAATGTCTATTTGCAGGCTGAGATAGTTTCGCATGCTTATATTAGCAGATTACATTATGGTAATGCAGAGGGAATGTTGTCTTGTACTATTGCAATTGAGTGATCCTTCATACTGGAAAGTCAACTAAATATGGGAAGGCCAACAATAAAAGCTCATATCAAAAGAAAAGGAAATAATAGTTTAAATAGAGAAACCTCCGCCAGCAAGGAATCTGCTACCAACATTCAAAAGATAATGTCTTGTTATCTATGTGTGAAATTTAGATAGTATCCGATTAGTAGTAGTGGAAGCAAACCCTGTTTTTTTGATTGCATATTTACGTCTGTATGAATCTTAAATTACAATTGTGAACATTTTAGTTGTAAATAAGCAAAATTACTGGCTACGGCAAGATAATATGCTGGTGGTAATCTTTTAATTACCTGCTCCTGAATTGAATGAATAACTGAATTATACTGCCGTTGGCCTTCAAGCAAATCGCCTGGCTTCACACCTTCATCAAGTTCTTTATCAGTTATTTCAGCATCTTCTTCTTGAGGATTACCAAGGGTTTCAGCCTTAGAAGGAGACAAGTCAATTATGTCATCTTCGGATCCTTCTAAGGAGTCAATACCATCATGCTCAGCATCTTTTTGGCGTTGAACAGCAGCACCCAAACGAACAAGCAGCTCGTTAGTTTTACCAAGAAGCATAGTTAACCTTTCATTCTTGCTCTCCTCAACCATTCTCATGTAAGCTTCCTGATCATCAGCTTTTAAAGCTTGGAGCCTCAATTTCTCTGCTCGGGTAGCACGTTGCCTTTGCCTTCCGTGCCATGCCTAAACAAGATATATAGGTATAAAAGCTGATGAGAGCTAACTTCATTTTATATCCGGTAAAATATTTAAAGGTTGAACATATATCTTTTGTGTTCTTTAGCATCTAAGTTAAAAGAGTAAAGTTGAATGACAAAAATGACATACTGTGTGAAGTACTCAAGTAGGGTTTTTCAACCACGTGTGAGTGGGGAGGGAAAAAGGAATTAATAACAGCAAACAGAATAAACTAATACCGTACTTGAACACCATCATTCCTTTGCTTCCTCCGCTTTTGAGCAGCCTGTATTTGTAATTGCAGTTCACGAGCTGCATCAAGTATCTCGGAGAAGAACTTCCGTTTCTTGTTCACGATTTGGTTCTTCGCCTCTTCCTCTAATCTTGAAAGCCTCTACAAAAATTTTGGTTCGATGTATCATTGCTCTATTGCATATGCATACAGAAACCTTGAAAAGATGATAATAATATGAACTCTGATAATTTGTTAACTAATAATCCCGTCAAGGAATACAAAAGGGGAAAAAGATAAAATCCCAGTTATTGCAATAGACTAATCGCAACAATGCTTTTTTATATATTTATATTCCGAACATACTACTGATGCTGGCGGACTATACCTATTCAATATAAAAATTTTGTTTGCCTCATATTATATTTAATAACTAAAACGCCTTCTTTTTGACTACCTAATGTCTTGGACATCTACGGATACAGAAAATACTTTACGGTCCTAACTTTATCGAGCCTAACTAGAGACAAGTAATAGTAGTGGTACCTAAAAAACATTACCTCGGCATCGCGTTTCTTTTTCATATTATCATTGGCTTCCATAGCAAAAGCATCTCCTACCCCATAGAGGGGACGACGCAAACGCATCATTCCCCAGTCAAACAGCTGCTTCTCTGGACATGCGCAGATCTTGCGTAGCCAGTACTCTGTATTCACATCAGATCGAACCTTGTTTTGAAACTCAGCTAGCTGGAAGGAAAGGCAATTCTCATCAACAATAGATACTTAACGTGCAAGATTAATTTATGTTCAGAACCATTGGTAAGTTGCTTCCTTACTTGGTGACAGAGGAACAAGAGATGCAAATTATACACAGTTATAACTAAATAATTTATGAATTGCATATAAATGTCCACTTTGATTTACAACATTCTCAAAACAAACGTAGTATCTAGCTCCATCAACGTCTGGAAAGGGCTAGGAATAGAAAGAAGTTATACCTTTTTGTACTTAAATTTATAGTATGTTAGTAAGTTTGTTAGAATAAGCATATTAGTCTGGCACTCATGTATATACTTGTTCGTTAATTTTTCAAATAACTTTTGACACGTTAGCCGATAGATATGCCACACATGTTAAAGTATGACGTGGCAACCACTTTAACACAGGACTACCTTCAGTCCATAAAGCTCAAGCAAGCACTTCGACTGGATGCCCTCTCCTCTGCTTGCAGGCAATTCTATTAAAATCAATAACAATATATATTAATATACAGAAGTTAGTTGGAACTAATTAGGAACATGACAGCATCATATCAAAAGTATTTGCCATGATATACTCAAAATGTGGTTTTTCAAATGACACTTACAAATGAATATCTGTATTAGAAAAGGAAAAAATATATATATGGGGAATATGCGCAAACTGTCAATTTGACCATAATGCTCGGAAAAGATGAGATGGCAATGTACTTTCTGACATAAGCATGTAGATACAAATTCTGGATCATGGTCCAGCCCAGAAGCATAGCATATGTCTATACTATGCACTAAGCCTCCATAGACCATAGTGCAAAGAAAGATCCAATACATGGGTAGGTGAATCACCCCCCCCCCCCCGGATTCACTTATTCTGGCACAACAACTGCTTATTTTTTAGAAGTACCTATCCAGGTACATTCACAAATACGCACCTATGTTTTTTAATATAGTCGATCCACACAGGCTCTTAGTTACCATACCTCACTTTCGCTTTTCTTGTTGGGATGTTTATACCTCGCAGTTGGAAGAGTGGATAAAAATTGTATTTGACTCTTACCGCAAACTGCTATCATCAGTCCCATATTTACAAAACAACAAGTTGTAGAATAAATTTCTTGTGAAATACAGTAGACATCTCTTACTTGGTATAAACAACCAATTTATAAATAAATAAAAAGCATAAAGTTCTCTATCGAGAAAGAAATGTAACCTTCAAGTTCAGTAATACGATGCTGTATATTGCTGTGTATGCGTTCTCCCCTTTGTTTTGTCAATCCAACACCTGACATATAATTTGGTCGCTGCTTTGACAATGCATCCTCAAGGCCTGACATCAAACTTCCTTGAGATGTAATATGAGACCCATTCTGGACACAAACATAACCAGATATTACATCTTTTCACCATCTTAACGCAGTATTTATAAACGCGACACACACACACACACACGAGTAGATGACATAAGCAGAGAGTCACCAAGTCATTTAACCTAAATAAAAATACAAAACCTAATTATACAATTACAATAATAATGAAACTGAAACTGAAACTACACAAACAAAAGAGTAAAAGAATACATAAAAAGAAATAGAAACCTGAGGCTGAGAATCAAGAGGTGTGGAGACAGATCCAGCGGCGTAGATGCAAGTAACGGAATCGAGAAGGTGCGGGGGAAGAGGGAGATTACGAGAGAGAAGATTGAGGGCGTAGATTAAAGTCTTGGTGCTTTGAATTTCTCCTCTCTCTTCATTCACTTGACCTCCCATGGCGCCAATTATGAACAACCACCCCCTTTTTCTTTTTTCAAATTTAACTAAATAACGGTGCGGATGGGGGGGGGGGGGGATTACAGAGATACAGATTTCTCTGTGTATAATAATCTCTCTTGTTTTGGGGGACTTGTGTTACTTAACAGGGGTTCCAAAATAGGACAAAAATATCTTCTTTTTTTAGATCTCTCTTTTTTAATAGATACAACATAAACAAAAATAAATAATCTCTCTTGTTTTGGGGGTCCCTTGTGTGTTTTTTTTTAATAGGTCTGGAAGTATTTATTTGATAATTTGATAAATAGTATCTAAACTATTGGATCAATTCAAAAATGATTTGGATTAAAAAAAATGATTTGGATCAAAAATAAATTACTTATCGCACAAAATAAGTGCGATAATTTTTTTTTAAAATACTCTTACTCCTATCTCATTTTTCTTTATTTCATTAATTATTTATTAAGTGCCGGGTTTGAGTTTGAATTCTATAATACATAAAATATGAAAGTGTACCAAAATAAACGCAATTGCCGGCTATTTTAATACACATGCAGTATGTCCCTGATTTACTGTTTCATTTGTATTTATACAAGTAACCATATAACGCACACAATATCTAAGTTCCCTCCCGTCCCCTTTTACATGTCCATTTTTTAAAATAAATTTTGTTCCTACATATATGTCCATTTAATCTTTCAAAACTATCACTGTACTTATTCAAAACTTGGTTGAATTGTCATTTTTCAAGACATTAATTAAGGATATGCATATAAAAAATTTATTTTAACTAACTTTTTCTTAATATGTATAATTCTTTTAAAATGGACATCTAAATAAAGACGGACGGATGGAGTATCAATTAACTTCATGACAACATTAATTGCTTCTCCCGAGTTCTTTCTGTTGTACTCAGCCCAGTTTCTGACGAGGAAAATCGCACAACCAAATCAACTAAGAAAAACATAGTCATCTCAAGTACTTCTTCATAGACTCAGAATATAGTAATCGAATTAGAATAGGTTCTTTTTTTTTACCAACTACACAACAATTGAACATTTTTCCGGCTAAGGAATGGGAAATCTTTCTCCCGTCGAGTTTATCATAAGCAATTTTTCACTAACATAATTTTCTCGTGCACAAGTCTTCCTGTTAGCGCATGACAATTGAATCGGTTCCAAATTCTTCTTCTCCTCGGAAGAACAAAACTCTCAGCTGATACATCATGGTTATCACCCTTCAAGTAAGCAAACCAACTTAAGGATGTATTCTATTTAACTAGAGCAAACATTGATCAAGTGTCACTGAACTTCAAGGGAGTGATCATATCAAGCCTTTTGAATCTTTGATGACTTGATGTTTAATAAGCTGACGATTAAATATTTTGCAGTGCGCGGTCTATTGGTTCTTGAAAATATTGAAGAGATATAAACACAGCTTCCTGTTTGAAAAACATGCAAACATAGCACAAACATAAGTATTAAGTAGCTCACAAGTTAATACATTTTATTGTGCATCAAGCAGAGCATAGTGGATTACCTCTGTTCTTATAGTTCTGCTTCCTTGATTTGGACAAACGTTCAAGTATGAATGAAATACATCACTTGGTTTCTTACCCTGAAATAAAAAAAGATATATCTGCATAAATATCCCACTTATTTATCAAAAATTACTACCAGGTTCAAACCATTGGTCATCCAAGGTAAATGTAAATCTTGTGTCACGTGCCTCTGCAAATTTCAAGTAAAACTAAGAAGCTTTCCCAAACCAGTATATCATGCAACGACCAACCATGGCATGTTAAAGAGCACGGACATGCAGGTGTGTTTGTGTGTGTGAGAGAGAGAGAGAATGAGAGAGAGAGAGGGAGGGAGGGAGGGAGAGGGGGAGAGAGAGAGAGAGATTTCACAATAGCAATCATGTAAGTTTATATATAAGAAAATCCACGTAACAAACATGTACTACATTCTTTTACATAATCATATAGACATGATACAAATACAAACCTTCAGACTTTTGTCTTCTTCAAAACACTCTTCTAACCCAGCAAGTCCCCCAAAAGCAATTAAAAGATGCCTACATAACATGAAGGAAATGAAATAAACAAAATCTGATGATTTACGTTCTTTAATACATAGATCTACTGCATTAAATATTAGAGGTAGAGATACACCATTGATTTGTTTTCAAAGTTTACCGTATGTTCAAGTCTGTAGACCGACATCAGGAAGTCCATACACACACATAGAAGTATAGAACTAAATTGATTAAAAATTATATTGTCTTATTCACACAATTGAACAAAAGGTATCATCATATCAAACAGTTACAGACTTGCAGCAGATAGATCAAATGTGTAATAATTTGACAATCATAACGTTCTACTTCCCCCATCTCTAATCACTCTTAGCAACTATGGGACTCTCACTGCAAGCAGTAGAAGAAATCATGGTTGTCACGGCGGTCAGTCGAGTCGAGTCGATGGAGGTTCGGCTAGTCGACTAGTCTGACTAGTCGAGACTAGTCGTCGACTAGTCGACAAATTATATATATATATATAATTTAATTAATAAACTATATATGTTATATTTGTTAAACTATATATGTTATATACTTATATAATTCTTTAGTTTTAATATTTATGACTTATCCAAAACTTGTAATTTATTCTGCAACAGGCCAACAACCAAACGAAGTAACCACCATTAATATTATTGATGGTGTTGTTTTTGAACACACTGCTATATCTGCAAAACCACCAGCAAGATGTTGTTTCAACCTCCTAACCCCTGAATGCATTTTTTTGCCACAAAGAATGAACTGAACCACATCTTTGTTGTTTAAATCAGGCCAAAATCCATATTTCCATGCCGGGTCACTGGATTTAGCCTTCCGAGTAGGATCCTTGGATAGATCATAAGTTTCTGCGGTTGAATCTGTCATGTTGTAAGCCGTCAAAAAGAAAACAGAGGCACAGAGCAGAGAGCAATCACCAAAATAGGTTAATATTAGTCACGACTACATGTAACATGTAACAAACTAAGAAAACACTGAAATAGGATAATAAGTAATGAAATAGGATAATAAGTAATAGATTACATAACTAAATGTAAGGAAAATACTTGTAAGGAAACAATCTTAAATTCTTAATTGATAATATACATACATATACATACATATTATATATATATAGTTATATATCTATATGACTATATATAGTTTTGAACACTTATATATATGTATACATACATATAAAAGAAGAGAGAAGAAACTTACTTGTGATTTGTGAAGGAAGAACTAGGTTATAATCATACATATAAAAGTTGCTGCTGTTATCCCCGCTCTCTCCACTTTTTTTTGGCTTTGTAGCTGCTAAATTAGGTTATAATTTGTTGTTTTTAGGTTAAAATCTTATTTATATGACTAGGTTTGACTAGGTTTGACTGGGTTTGACCGAGTTTTTTGAACCAGTCGACAGCCCATATGACTAGTCGGCTCGACTAGTCGACTAGTCGACCAGTCAGTCGACTAGTCGGCCGAAATATCAATTTTTTCAAGTCGGTGGTTTCAGTCGACTATCCTAGCTCGACTTCTCGACTAGTCGCCGACTAGTCGCGACTAGTCGAGCGCCGTGACAACCATGGAAGAAATGCTATTTACTTGATAGAAGTGACATTAGTATTTATTAATCATCATATTTCCTGCAATTTTGGAGATTTAATGTGACTATAGTGTTTGAGTTTTGTATTTTGTGGCGCAGGTTGATGGATTCAAGAAAAGTGAGAAAAATCCATAAACCGTTATGATGACTTAAAAGGTCTGATGCATTCAAGAGAAGCACCTCATAAAACGTGGGCCAGTCTTATCTTATTGAAACAATTTAAAAGAAGCATCTTAATAAGGCACCAAGACGCCTATTAAATATGCAAGAATTGGGGAAAAAAACATTTTTTTAGGAGGAAGAATCCAATTAGCATGAGTGTTACTCTTCTTTCACCTAATACCATCGCTATGTTGCATTTAAATAACTATATAGAGATATTAGAAAAAACATTATTGAAAAGATACATCATCTCTAGCTTCTTTAGACTGCGAGATCTAATTAATATTAGTTGTCTTCTTCTTTTATAGGTATTTATATGTTTTCCATGCTTTATTATTATTGTGATTAATTGAATAAGATGCAAATTATTTACTTGTTCATGATGATATACATCTACTTATAATTATCAATTACATAATTGTTTGGTTGATTCTAATACATGTGGCCTATGATGCTCGAAGTCTTTTGGAAGGATCCGACAAACATGGATCTATGTGTTAGATTCTTCGAAATTTAGATTTAGGGACAAGTTTTTGAAGAATCGGACCCTCCAATTTGTAATTTCAGTTAAATTAATTAATTATGTTAATAAGATATCAATAAAAAAAATTATTTAAAAAATAATATAAATCTAAATAAATTAGAACTTTATATAATCACAAGTAAATTGCACTTTGATGGATTGTAATACCATTTAATACTGTCAATTATGATAGATTTAATTTAGTTATTTAGACATTTGGTTAATACAGTCCAGGTAATATACAGAGCGAGAGTTTCCCAATTCAAGAAATAAGTTGTTAGCAATAAAAAGTGATGTAATATGCAGGTGCTCAAATGAGGCCCAACATTAAAATGAGAACCGAGAGAAAATCTCAGCATTCTATATTCTTTTAATCTGCACCATTCAATTTAATTATATGCATACAGACATGCATGCATCACCACTGCCAAATATAAATATAAATTATGCCGATAACTGGTGGACTAGCCTAAATTATTAACTGAGATTTCATTACATAATACATAATTGAGCTTTTAGTAAAACAATATCCATGCTTTTGTTAAATAAATAATATTTATCCAGGTTTTTAAATCAGACTTTTTTAATCTGGGGTTTATCCGGATTTTATACAATCTGGGCTTAAATCTGGATTTTTTTTACAATCCGGGCTTAAATCCGGATTTCGGGCCAGGCTGGGCCAGATTTGGACAAAAAATAGGAGGCCTGTAGGCCGGGCTTTTTTTGGATCAGGATTTTCAGACTTTCTCTCGACTTCGGGCTTCGGATTTTTTGTACATCTCTAGTTTTGACACCCATCAATACTAGCATATGATGACATCACCATTTTGTTAAACATTAGTAACAACATCATTGAAGGACAGTTGCTTTCTTGCTTTACATTTTCAAGAGTATTGGTCAAGATATTAGACTATGGACCTTTACAATAATCAAGAGGCATGACTGATATATGGTAAATATTGACCCAGAAAGGATGATACCTGAATGGAGGTAAAGTAAGCTCTGAAGACTTAAACAACAGGCCATGCTCTGAGGTACCTATCAGATGATCATACCCACCCTACACAATAAGTTAAAAAGTTTATGAATGAATTCCCCTCCCTATATGATTAGGAATACATTTCATGAATGAATATTTAAACATGAAAATTTCTGCATAACATAAGATACCTGGTATGGACAGCTTTGAAATACCGAACTTATATTGGCAGCATATCTTACTTTATAACCCCAATATGCTCCCGCTTCTTCCCTAGGCTTTGAAGATGAAACAACTTGGCGTGGTTTATCTAAAATCAGAACATAGAGCCATTCACTTCATGAGTTATGCAAGAGTCTAAAATGCATAATTGCACGGGCTGAACCACTTCCACTCAAATTTGCGCAAGAAGATATCAATTAACAATTTTATCATTTTATGCAATGTTCTTGTACACCATGTCATAAGATGTGAGCTATAATATACACAGTCATCAACATATACAGCAACAACCCAAAAGTCAACACACTAGACAATATTTTGTTAGAGAAACAACTAAACCAATTGTTTATTTTTGTAAAATTATTTACTTTATACTTATTCCTATTCCTCAATTGTAGCTTGTAAAGTTGTTTAATAAGTGCAATCAACATACTTTTCACTAAAACCTGATTAACATTACCTAGAATATGAAGGACCTGACCTGACCAATAACAAAATCTAAGATTCTATGGAATATCTTTAGAAATTAAAGTACCGTCCAGATGGCGATCAGTTCCCATTGCAACAGTGACCCTTGTACCAGGCTCAAGCACTTGGTCAAGAACAACATTCTGCAAGATCATGGTTATTGTTTAACAAGCATTAGAAATAAGTCTTGAAACATAAAAATATTAATTTTTGAAAAAAAAAACAGAGTGAGGAGATATCAGTGAAGTTAGACAGCAGTTACTGAAAACTTTTAACGTCCATGTGTATACGAGATTTAATGCAATTTATGGTATACGTTATATATATACAGGATCCTACCAATTCCCAATTCTTACATATGAGCCGCAATGGATATGAAACCATACCCTTTCTTTCACCGATTTCATAGAGCAACTGAGTTTTGTTCTATATAAAGTATAAACTCTTGTAATACTCACTATAAATTAGAGATGAATATTTCAAAACTGATGATTATTGACTAAATCTCAGGATTTATTTTTGTCTTTACCAATTCTCTTAAGAGATAGGTTTTATCCCTGTTTCAAACCTTTTCTTTAACTTTGTTCTACATCACTCACAGTAGTTATCCAACCAACATTCTGCAAGCAGATTACTAGAAATATAAATTTCTAATGGTAGCTGCAAAGCCTTGTTATGATAAGTTACTTCAACCTCATAAAGTGGCCTAAAGCTCATTTGACATATAACATCTAAGATTACCTTATTCAACCCGACATCAGCAAGTGATAACCCAGATTCTGCTGCTGGTTCCTTCAGTATGACACCTGTGAAAGGTTGTAACTGTATTAAAACTTCTGCCAAAAAGACAATATAGTAGGTCTAAGATAATTTTGATTTGTCGTTCTGCAGGAAGCCTCATAGGACTGCATTAGCGGCTAAATCTCTTGTCGGAAATTGACCCTCAAGTTCAAGCAACACACATAATAAAACAAGAATCAAGAAGAAAAGAAAATGATTTATGTGAATCATTCGATACAACGTACACCACAAGAGCAAAAGGGTTTCATTATTAAGAATCTTTAGTACAAGGTGGCTACAGTTGTGGGGGGGGGGGGGGGGGGGGTTTGGAGAAATTATATGCCACCCATACACCCTAGAAATTTCTAAAATAGTGTACCCTAAAGTACAGGTTTTCAGCAAAATCGAATAAAAAATACAGGCTTTCAGCCTCCCA
Source organism: Oenanthe sinensis (assembly GCA_028671895.1). Taxonomy (NCBI): domain Eukaryota; kingdom Viridiplantae; phylum Streptophyta; class Magnoliopsida; order Apiales; family Apiaceae; genus Oenanthe; species Oenanthe sinensis. Next base: position 7,846,230 of record CM053814.1, on the reverse strand, counting down.
TTTCCCTAGAACTACCATATAGCGCAACAAACATGTGACCTAGACACCTAGTACAGCCAGGGACAGCAAAAGAACCTTGCCTGATTGGCTCACTGGCCCTAAAAGCATTTGCCAGTTCTAAAATTAGAACTGTGAACCTGAGTATGAACTAAAGAGACGTGTCCATTAGAGTTTGAGAAGAATCAAAATTCACAAGTACGAATGTTTCTCTTGGTCTTTATTGAAATTGTTACATTTTTTCATGTTCCTCACTGTTTGTGCGTCTGTCAATTACATCCTATTGTAGCCATACACAATACTGGCGTGATGATAATTCTTATGGTCAATAACCGCCATGTATAACTGCTATCCACAGTATCTTCATTTCAGCAACTCTGAATGTTTTGTGAGAATCGGTGAACCTTCATACAGATAAGTGAGAACCTACTAAGTACCAACTACTCGAACCTTAACAGCTGAGTCATATTATTGCAAGTGATTATAAGATGCAAAGAAGTACAACCTCTTATCACAGTTTCAGATTATGTTGTTTTTATAAGAACAAAAAGTTTCAGACATTTATATGAACAAATTATATGCTTGGAATTTGTATCATACAATTTCCAAAAGAACAAAGTCATCCTCATCCTCATATAGGTCTAAATACCATCAAACAGTTATTAGTTGGAAGACGTGCCGAGCAAACGTGACAATACATACTTCAGGATAATCAGAATCAGATGCTCATAATACAACCACACAAAAACATTTGAGACCCCAAATGATAATATGGTTAATAACGAATTACTGATTTGTTTACACAGATTAATGATAACATACCTTCACGATATGTACCCCATTCATGCTTGCGCAAATGATGTGGAGCATCAAGTGGAGGCAACAGTCCCTAAAAAAATACCTATCAATAATATTGCAGTAGAAGAAAACACATACAATGACGGGTTGCAACATATGCAAGGGGAAAAAAATAGTTCGCACCGCAAATCTTAAGCTGTTATGCCATGGACAAAGAGTCCTTCTCAGATACTGGGGTGTCTCAAGATACCTCAAGATCCTTATTAAGAAAGCCGAACCAGTTTCATTCTCATCTAAAGAATCCGGTAACATAAAACTCGAATCGCCCGGTGAACTGATTTTATTGTCAAATACAACAATCTGCACAAACAACAAAAACCTTTTTCCCATTAAAATTTTGTAATCAATTTCAGTACTAATGGTATTACTATAAACCAAATAATTAATATTCATCTCTCATTTATTACACTAGACCCTAACCTATAACAATTTCACCTTTGTATTAAATTTCAAGACATTAAAAAGCAAGCTTATACATTAAATCTATCGCAGCAACTTTACAAAAACAAAAAATTCCATCAAACAAACCCCGACAAAACCAAATATAATAAGCTCTAAATACCTCTTCAATCCGGAAAATAGTGGCAGCACGAGCAATTTGACCAGCCAACTGACAAAAAGAACAGCATCAAAACATCAAGTTAATAAATTTAAACATTTCTAAGTTTCCCCATTGGCATGCTATTCAAGTAGTATGGCATACACAGAGAAATATAGGGGGGTAAATACTCATACATTATAATGTTTTTGTAGTAGAAAAGGATGCAATTTTTCGTTTTGTAGTAGAAAAAGATGCAATCTTTTTGTATATATAATAATAATATTGTTAGAGACAAATGATCAAACAGTTGAGGTACAATGAAAGGTAAGAGTGGAGACATACCCTGGTGGCAAGTTCAAGTGACTGAGCATTATGAATGATAGAACCAGGCAAGGCTATACTCACTGTAGCCTTCTCTTTTGATTCTTTACTCTTTTCTTCCTTGTGTTTCTTCTTCTTCTTCTTCTTGTCTTTCTTCTTGTCCGAGTTGCTGCCATTAACACAACTCGGTTCTTCACACTGGTCTCGCTTCTTTTTCTTTGCCATTCAACCAAACGAGTTTAATGATTTCTCAACACAGTTTGTAATCAGTTTCGGCTGTTAGGTTTGTACAATACAAGTACAGACAGTATTTGATTTGTGTGAACCTTTGCCCTCAGCTTTTATTTCTTTTTACCACAAATTTCGATTGTTTTCCGAGTACAGTAATATTCGATATTCGATTAAATAATAATTGTTTCCGGTCCCATTATAAATATAAAATAATAATACATAAAAAATGTTAATTTTTCATATATAACATATGATACTTAAATATTTTCTAGACAATTTTGTTAAAATATGTGTTAATGGGACTATTTCTGCTTTTCGTAAGAATTAAATTCAATTTAATCTCAAATTTTAAGAAGAGCATAGAGCATGCCCCTAATTTTTGTATGAATTATAATAGTTTGATGTCTATTGTCTGGTACATGTGTTTAGTTTATAATAAAATTATTAATTCTATCAATGAATCATGTTACTGTATAATTTATGATCATTAATTTTGTTGATAGATGAATCAATTAATTAACACTAGTACTAATGTATATAATTTATTATGGATGTCCATATGCATATTGTATTGAGTTTTGAATAAAAAAAATTATTTGATATGAAATATTGTGTAAATTAATAATTATTAATTTATTGATAAAATAATAAAATATTCATTAATCGATAAACTAATAATCTCGCTAAAATAATAAATTTTCTCGAATCCAAAAATATTAATTTATAGAAGTTTTACTGTAGGTCAAAATTTATGATATAACTATTTTGAAGAAAAAAAACTAATTGTAACTTTCTCGAGATGAGATAGAGTCGAAATGATACTAATAATCAAACTATAACTAATTAAACCTATGAATATGATTGGATAGTTCAAGTGGTAACGGGTTTATCCTCTATCGTCTCAGGTTGGGTTCGACTCTGACTCAACCCGAGATTATTTAGAACATATATTCATTTATAAGGTTATAAGCGTAATTATTAAAAAATTCAAAAAAAGCTAGTCAGACCTATAAACTCTGTGATAATATATATATATATACATATCTCTCTCTCTATATATATATAGATATATAGCTAGATATCGTTAGATTAATCGTATTTAGATATTAAATATGAATTTTGTTTATTTCTATTAAATTTTATTCTAAAATTTAGTATGAGTTTCAAAAATATAGAAGAAAAGTGGACATGATATGTAATTTTGAGATATTAATTTAAATTTTATTATTTCATATTTATTTATAAAGTTAATATAAAATTTTATTATATATCTTATAACTAGCCATTATACTTGCATGGGAAATTTCTATAAATTTGAGTTATATTTTATATCTTATTTAAATATATTGTTCTTTAACATTAATGAGTTATAGTATGATTTGAAAATATATATTAAATAATCATATTTTTTAAAATTTTATATTATTGAAATACATAATATTTCAAGATGGAGAATTAGAGAATGGGTATAAATATATAATAATAATAATATATTTAATAAAATTATTTTTTAAAAATATGATATTATCGAGTGAAGGGTATAATAATAAATTAATTAAATGTATATAAATGTATAATAAAAATGAAGAGATTATAATTAATTAGTTGATTGATATGGGGTGATGGCCCTCTATGCCTAAATTTAAAAAAAGTTATGCGTTATCTCGTTTACCGTATTTACTTGATACGTTAGCGTGTACATCGTATTCTATCTAAATACGCTTTTAATAAAGTAGTCCATCGTATATACGATACATTAAATAACGTATTTTATCCTTCAAAATTTTTGTGACTAATTTCAATTATGAGTAATGTAGAGAACCAAAAAAAATTTACAAAAAAATTCTCAAATGACATATGTCTCATTTTGAAGAAAAAAAATTGGGACATTTGTTTGATTCCATAGCATTACTTCTATATACTTGCAGAAGATGATATAAATTACTCCCTTCGATTTTTTATATATGACTTTTGATGACCATTTCCACGTACCAAAAAACTTTGAATATGTATTTATTATGAGGTATTTATTATGAGCTCATTTTACATTTCTATCCTACGGTGGTGTTTAAGATAGTTACTGAAGAGTACAATTCATCATGTAATAAATGAAGAAAGAAAGTAAGGGTAATTAAGTAAATAAAATATTAAATATACATATGTAACAGAGAACGACTTATAAAACAAAATTTCTAAAACGTCTTTTAAATTTTTAGAATAAAACGTCTTTTAAATAAAAAGAGAGGGAGTAATTGAGTAAAACAAAACCCACTTATATGCACATATAGATAACGGGGGTCCATTACCTTTCATTACAATCGATGTGGGATTGTTACCTCAAATTGCATCCAGTATGCACGTGCATTTTGAACACGCTAAATTATATAGTGTGCAACAAATGATATTAAGTTGGACGTGTAATATCCATCCATGCTACAGTCATACCTAAACTCAGAAGACTATATTGATTCTAATCGTTATTTCGTGTACCATGTTTTCTAAATTCTAAACACGCCTAGCAATGTTGCGTATTAAATCGGTATTAAAGGCTAATTTCCCGACCATCGGTATTTTCGGCCATACATTCTAAAAAGGAGTTATGCAGGTCATTTTCTCCTGAGATATGGTTTGTCAAGTGATGTGACTTGTGACAAGCGAGCTGAAATAAAATATATTACATACTCCTTCCGTCTCTTATTATTTTTCCGGTTAATCATGTGCACGTTTGCCAATACACACTTTTTGATCTTTAATTTCGTATTAGTATTAAATATAAAAATTTTACTGTATTAAAGTACTCACAAATACGAATCAAACAAAATCACTCATAACTATATTTTGTCTTATAAATTATGTGTAAATTAGCAGTCAATCGCTTACAATGAACAGTACAAAAAGTCAAAACAAGAAAAGTTTTCCGAGACGGAGGGAGTAATAAATATACAATACAAATGATTTTAATTATGAGATAACTCTTTTTAATTTATTATACTAATTGGTCTTATTTATTCTAAGTAAGCATCAGAGTATTACCTACTCGCCTAAATAACAACCAACTTCATTTCTTTTTTAATTAATTATTGCTTATAAATTGTTGGACACTAAATTATTTAATATATATTAAAACAAAATAAATTATATTTATATACTAAAATAAAATAAAAATAAATCAGAAATATTTTATATTTAAATAATTAAAAACAATTTTGACAATAAATATTACCTTTTAAAATAAAAAATTATCTAACTAATAATTCTAATATATTTTAAATGAAACAAATACCAAAATTTTAAAAATATATAATATCATAAATAAAATATAATTTCAAAATAATATCATTTTATGAATCAATCCTCTCATAAAATATTATGGAGAAATTTCAATTTTTTCTCCCCGCAAATAGTAATTTTGTTGTGCGATCAAAATATTATAATTCATAAAGATTATTAGTGTATTATAATGTCACGTTACTGAATAACACAATTTATAAGCAAATAAACCACACAAATGCTCATAAATTTTTATAAAATACTCCGTATGAACTTCAGATAGAGAATTCAATAGATTATTGTAAACCGTTACGAAAATATTGAACTTAAAAAAATTAGTAAAATAATGTACATGAATGGATACTAATATGATAAATGTGATAATTAAATTCTTAATAATAAATATAAATTGAAATAATTTAAATTCACTTCCAAAATTATTAAATATTATTTTATCAATTAAATATTTTTTAACTAATAAAATTTTATAATTCTAATAATATTAATTTATAGAAAATTTAGTGTAATATTTTTTCCATCCCACATTGTGAAACAAATTAATTTTCACTCCCACTTGCTCAGTTGCTCTGTTCTTGTATATACTTCACGTTACTTCAACAAATTAATGGGCCTCGTGTTTCTTTTCCCGTGTTCTTACTATTCTGCATCTGATTTTATAAACAAAATATGGTTATGGATGGGCTCAAACAAAAAACACATTTAATAATGCGATCACCTTCAACAAGTTAATGGGCTTGATGATCGTAGTTATTTTTCTCGGTCCACGGTAGTCAGGGCCGGAGGTCAAAAAATTTGAAGGAGACTTTTTTTTTAAAAAAAAATTAATATATATATATATATATATATATATATATATATAAGCTTATAACCTGTGCGAAATACCGGATGAATGACTAATATTTAGGTAAATTTATTTTTATATTATATTTTATTGATATTTACTATAAAATTTTATAACGTTGAGAATTTATGTTAATATAATATAATATTATCCGTGAGGAGTTGTATAAAAGGAGTACTATCGGAGTTAGAGTTGTATGTTATTATACAATGATATTTATATATTAATATTCATAAACTTTAATGATATATTAAATAAAAATTATAGGATAAGTAGGATTCTTAAAATATAAAATATAGAACATAATTTAAATATAATATAATATTAACTATAAGGAGTTGAATAAAAAAAGGACTGTCGGGGGTTAGAGTTGTATGTATGATATATATTATTTTAAAATTAGATTTTATTTAAATTGAATGGTTAAGATCATTTCTATGGTCCATCTAAAATTGGACGGTTAGGGTCTTTTTTATGGTTCACCTTGGACCAAAACTTTTAATCTTCCAACTATAATAATATAGTATATATCTATACTATATTATTATAACCGAAAAATTAAAAGTTTTGATCGTTGGTATGGTACTGGGCGAATAATAGAAAATATCTTGACCATCCAATTTTACGTGAACCACAAAAACAATCTTAATCATTGAATTTTAATAAAATATAATTTTAAAAGAATATACTCACACATACAACTCTAACCCTAAAATATAATTTTAAAAGAATATAATCATACACATAACTTTAAGATCATTTCTATGGTCCATCTAAAATTGGACGGTTAGGGTCTTTTTTATGGTTCACCTTGGACCAAAATTTTTAATCTTCCAACTATAATAATATAGTATATATCTATACTATATTATTATAACCGAAAAATTAAAAGTTTTGATCGTTGGTATGGTACTGGGCGAATAATAGAAAATATCTTGACCATCCAATTTTACGTGAACCACAAAAACAATCTTAATCATTGAATTTTAATAAAATATAATTTTAAAAGAATATACTCACACATACAACTCTAACCCTAAAATATAATTTTAAAAGAATATAATCATACACATAACTCTAACCCCAGTAATCCTTCTTTTATACACGATAGGATAATAAGATAACATAACATAATATTATATTTAAATTATATTCTATAAACTTTTTTTACGAATCCTACTTATCCTATAATTTTTATTTAATATATCATTAAACTTTATCCTATAATTTTTATTTAATATATCATTAGAGTTTATGATAAACAATATGCATTTTTTTAGTTTCCATCTATTTCTCTATTTTAATCGCATAACACAAATTATTTATCAAAACACAAATTCTACTCAGATTAGAAGAACTTTGCTCAAACTAGAACAACCAGTTCCTATCAATCCCCATAAGTTCAAATTAGAAGACTGACATCAACCCCTATATACAACTCTCACCCCCGACATCTTTCTTTTATACAACTCATCACGGATAGAATAATATTATATTATATTTAAATTATATTATATGAATATTAAATTTTATGAATATTAAAATAATAATATTATTTTATTAACATTAATTAAATTTTATCACAATGTTATATCTATATTACCTATACTTTTATATTATATTATTTTAAACAAACTTCTCTTTTAATTAGAATATATAGTTGTATTCACAACCTACTAACATGTTTCACAATGCCTCAGATGAAGTTGTAGCTACAGAGGAAATTGTTGGTGTACCCGCCCATATGCCTCAGGTGGTCATTGGATTGCCTTTCAGCAAAGATAGCAAGGTTGGTTATTGGAACGCAACAAAAAGGTGAACAATGCTGCTTACAGATGTTCAGCCCATGCTTGTTTCCATGTTTCCATGCTTGAACTTGTTTTAAGTAATTTGTATTTGAATGTTGTTTGGTGTTAGTAAGTGTCACACCATGTCTTAATTTGCTAGCTCTTTGAGCTTGTATCACGAACTTCCTCCTTTTGGAGGTTTGGTGGAGCTAGACTCCATCCTTATTCTATTCTATAAAAATATATTAAATTAGCAAAAAAAATCAATTATTTAAGATAACAAAAATATACAATACAGTTAAAAAAAAATTGAACTTTTTGTTGGTGACTTTGTAAGGGTATAGTGTTATTAATTAGGATGCTTGTGGACTTTTATATATAAATAAAATGATATATACTGTAGTTTTTTTTTTGAAACCATGATATATACCGTAGTTAATTATATTCGAAAACTTATTTCCTTCAAGTATCAAAATTTGCCGCCTATACAATCCCTATTAATAAGCATCCATTATTCTCTGTCTCTTCAATATATCGTGACCAAAGCAAATAAATAAACCTCAAAGGAAGAAATTCGTACCATATATTCTATAAATATATAAATTCCACTTGCATAGCAGATTCGAAATACTGGTGAAACAATCTGTATCTGTCATTAAGTTAAGATTATGAAAATGACACGATCTTAATTGCTGATGATCATGATAATAATGCTTGCCATTTGAGATTCGATCCCAAAAATCAATGCATTGTCGGCCTTTAATCACAAAGCAACCTCGGACCTCGATTGATGTGAGCATGTAAATGTTGTTGGCCAGCTCAAGTTGTTTTACGGGCTCGAGGCATTAACTTGTCTCTTTGTACCTATACTAGAATTCAGAAAAATCGTAGGGAATTATATATTTCGAACATTGAAATGTGTGTGGTAGTTTAATATTTTTATTCAAGAATTTTTTTTAAAAAAATTAATAATTTTAATTAAGTAATCAAAATTATTAAAAATGTGTGCGATAAATTATATAGTTTTAAAATACATACAGAGTAATTTAAAATGCACAAAAAAGGTTTTTTTGTCGGAGAGAATGCATATACTCCCACCATTCCAAAATCTAACTAATAACAGTAGTTGGATTTCAAATCGATGCGTTGGTGTGGCAACTTTTTTCTATCATCAATCAAATTATCAACAGGGGCAGACTGAAGTACGAGTGCCTGGGCAAAATCTATTTTCGGAATTCTAACATATATACATATACCGCATATGTTTTATATTTATATATAAAGGATTCAGAAAATTTGGGACCTTAAACACTTGGATCCTAGTCACCCTGATTATCAAATATATAATATTTAATTTTTTCATGAACTAATAATACTTATTCATGTTTAATTATTATTAATAATTTCCTAAAGATGTTTTTAATGTTAATTCATAAGGCTAATCATCTTGTAATCGCATGCATTATATATATGTTAATGAAGGTCAGACAATAACCAAATATTAACAAAAGAAAAAGATGGCACTAACATGGTGGGCACAAAAGCAGGGATGACATATATACGTGACAAATATATATATATATATATATATATATATATATATATATATATATATATATATATATATATATATATATATATATATATTTCTCAAGCTAGGCTATGATCTGCAAGTCTTCTGTCTTGCACACAAATATAAAAACTAAGCAAAATATCAGAAAGCCAAGTTTAGGTCGAGGCCAAACAAACATGACGTAGTCTTTATTTTAATATTCACATATGGATTCTGATGCAAAACTTTCTTTCTAGCTCTCTCTCTCTCTATGGTGGTGGGCGTACAATCTGATCCTCAACTAGACCTTTAATTAATTAATTAAAACAGCATCATCAAGTGCTAAAACAGATGGTCTCAGATGCAAATTTATTACTTTAGCTTGTGTGTACACAAATAGTAAGAATGAGCATATAGAATTTGATTAGTTAATTACTACTGTAGTTGGTCTTTTTGTGTATAAAGAGTCTTTTTGTATATAAACAAAGTAAAGAAGCTAGGCTAGCTTTGTACTTGCAAATCGGAATAAACCTCCATGCTTGCTTGTTTAGAGCCTCGAAGAGTCGCTAAGCATAATTATGGACCACATTAATTAATTAACTGTAATCAATATGACTAGTACTAGTAAAATACAGCAGAGACCTTCTTAATTGCTTTATTCCTTTTAACCCTATAGTCTTGAGTTATAGTGTCAGTCTAACTACATTTGTAAGATTCGACTTAAGATTTAATAGCTGGTAGAATGAAATAGACAGATGATTTCTATATAATTTTCAAGTTACATGTACCGAATCAAATTGTATGCAAGCTCGCATAGAAACAATTTGTTGCGACTCATAGTGATAAAATATATTATATAAAAACTGTTGTAAAAATTGTTCGACTTGCGGGGTACTCGTTTTTCAGGATTCAACTGATGAGCCGAGTTTTAACTAAGCTGATAAAAAACTGATTTCTATATAATTCGAGTTAAACTCGCTGGAATCTGGTCAAATTCGACCAAAATATGTACGTACTCGAATTTCATATATATCTAGATTATAGTAAGATCTAAAATTTAGTATAATAAGATATTTATATATATATGCCGGTGCTGGATCTAGATAAGGGGGGAGACACAATCTTATCAAAACGGAGTTTCTGGGAAGGATAGAGTTGGGCAGCCAAGAAAGACACGAAGAAGCTGTTACAAATTACAATATATATGTTGAATTGTTTGCATGCAGCTCCATACATGAGTATACAGTTGTGTTGATTATTATTGTTGGCGCCATGATTTATTGACTTTGCTGTTTGACTTGCATATTTTACTTTCTAATGACATTTAGTCAACGTACAGGAGCTAATATCACAATACAGAGTTTTCAAATACAGTTATAAAGAAACATGTAGCTAGTTAGCGACTCAAATGTTTGGTGTTTGAACGGGGCCTTAAATCTTGCAATTGATTGTGGTAATATTGAGGTGGTTCGCCAGTCGCATCTAGTTAAAATTTAATCTCCCAATTAACTGCAGTTAATTTATTTTATAATGGATGGATAATGGTAATGGCCGGATAGAGTGAAGACCTCATAAAATGATTAAGAATATTATTGACGTAATCAACAAAGTTGACATGCATATATAGGAGGAGACCACTAGCTTAATTCTCAGTCGAATCCAATTAATATATTGAAAACAATTTGTTATGGCCTAACCTAACTGACCTGAACATGGCAACCATTTTCAACAAGTGAAAGTCTGATCTAGTCCCAAAGAGTCACTCTAATCAGCAATTGTGTCTTGAGCTACTTTTATTACCATATATTAGTAATCACTTTTAGGGTTGGTCCAGTACTAACTAATCACATGGCTTAGCGCCTTAGCTTATACCTCCATCAATTTTATAAAAGATTCTTATGCCAGTGCTCCCGTCCTCAAACGCTCTCGTGCATCTTTCAGGGAATAATTTGTCTTTCTGTATAAAGTATTCGTGTTAAAATAAAATATATATCACCGGAATCTTATATATATATATATATATTTTTTTTATTTCAACATTAATGTACATTTCATAATATTTGAACAGTCGATGAGTTTAATTTTTATACTATAACATCTCTAAAACAAACAGAAAAATATTCAATAAGAAATGTTAGTACTATTAGCTAGATTAACCGTGTTAAAAAAGTTCTTAATTAAGGATTTATAGGTTAACACCAACCCGACAAACATATAAAAGTTTTTGTTTAGTGGATGATGATTTCATCACTTTTACCTTGTTAAAGGAGTTTAAAGTAGTAGCACAATATAATATACATGTAAAGAACCTTTAGCAAACTGCGTAAGCATTGTCTCTGGTTGTGCCATTTTTTAATGTGGTTTTGCTTAAGGTTAAGTATATTATTATTAATACTAACAACAAATTAATGCTGTTAACAAGTAAACAACAGTAACACTAATTGCCTTGTGACCAAGCAAACATATTTGGTTCTTTTCTTCTTATTTGGTTGGTAAGGTAAAAAGTTAAAAAATAAAGGTAAAATATATTCTGTATCTTCAATTCTTCATGTATGGAATTCCCAGCTAAGGCCAACTAGTCAGCAGTTTTTCATATTCCAATATATTCAAAGTGTGTGGCTGTGATTTACATGTATATATAAAATTAAATTTGACTCTTCTAATATAATTGAATATGATTTACGAAACATTTATTATTAAACACACTCACGATTCACTCTTTTTTTTTAATTAAATACTCGTGCGTTTGGTTTTATTTGATATTTGACTTTTTGACACATATTTTTAGGAGTTTTGACTATATAATTAAATTTATTATTTTTAAAATTTTATTTTTTTAAATAAAAATATTAAATTAAAACTTTAATTCACAAAAAAAATAAAAAATAATAATTTTAACTATATAGTCAATACTCTTAAAAAAGTGTGTCAAAAAGTCAAATGTCAAATATTACGAAACCGAGGAAGTACAGCTTTCAATAACCTTCGAACTCCCCGTAAAAGAATTTAAGATGGCAGTAGATACTCTAATTAGATTTCTAAGAATAGGAGTAGAGGAGTATACTTCTTTTTTGGGCTGATATATTTGTTTTCCCACTTCATATATATAACTATAAGTCACAAGTTCCGACCAAAAATATCTGGATTGTTAGAAAAACTGTTTCCTGAAAAAGAGTATAATAATGTTGACCGAAATATAAGACATAAATAGAAGTAATCTCCAAGTTCATAAATCACCATACGTCAGTTTCACTCAAATAGGCTAGCATCTAACTAATTTATAGATAAATATAGAAAGAAAATAATCCTTAATATTTCTAAAAATAAAAAAATGAGATTGTTGTAACAGAGCAACTACGTGTATATTCATATAATTTTATCATATTTTGGGTAGCATGTGGTAGATAAATACTTGTATAATTCAAGTGGTGTAAAAAGCTTCTTCCAACCGGCCTCCCCACTCCCTTCCACTTTTTGGGCACTACAAATTCACATCCTTCCCCTCACTTATCCCTCGTAAACATTCAACATCTTCTTTCCTCTCAAGCAAAGATACACAAGCCTAATTCTCTATCTCACTCTACACAAATTTCATATCTAAAGCTTCATATTGTGTTCTAGCAGCTTCTACTAGTATAGCTATGTCAACTATAGTATATCAAGGCTTTTTTGAACCTCATCAGCCCACAGAAACCACAACTTTGAGGCTCAAACTGGCTGCACCAAAGCCTACAGAATTTCAAACTACTATTGCCAAAGATAACACAGCCAACCAAATGACTGAAAAATCTGATTCGGGTGGTTGGAATTTTCTTCAATCTCTCTCAAATTCTACTCCCAAAAAGCCATTGGATGGTGAAACATTTTATCCATCTCTTAAACTCAGCCAGAAGAGCTTAGAATTATGTACCGAAAATTTGGGAAGTGAAACAGGTAGTGATGATTCGAGTGATAGCAACATTTTATCATTCACTTCAATGGATTCGAGGAGCGCAAAATCAGCAACAACAACAAGAAGAGCACAAGGACAAATTTCATCTGCAAAGAAGGCGAATACGCGGAGTTTTCCACCTCCATTAACAACAATAAGTGGCCCAAATTCTATTCAAGTTAGGCCACATAGAGAAGGTGGAAGGCTAATCATCGAAGTTGTCGAGGCGCCATGTAATCGTACTTGCTTCGAAGCTGAAAGAGGCAATGGTAGGTTACAACTCAAATTTCTAAAGAATTGTGAGTTCTTCTATGACCAGAAAATGAGCCCAGAAGACAACCAAGACAACATTAGCGAATCCGAAGCAAAAGAAGATGACACTAACAAAACAGAGGATGTTTTCGATAATAATGAAAAAATTGATGCAAACTACAACATTGTTGATCAAGTGAAAAATGGTGGTTACATGAAAAAGGACATGGATGGAAATAGAAAAAATGTCGAGGTTGAAATGGGAAGAGAAAATTATCAGAGGCATAACAGAAGATGCAAGGAAAGTGGACATGGTAATAATAATAAAGGATTATGTTACCGGGAGCCTTTTTGGGTGGCTACTTAATTATTAGTAATTAATATTAGGAAAGTTCTAACTTGTTGCATCTGTTTGATCTACATTTTTATTATTCAACAATAGATTTATTTTCCCATTTTGCCCTCATAAACTTTTTACTACTATTTCCTCCTTTCCTTTCTTGTTTATATTTGAAATACATTATTTACTTAATTTCGAAATTTTAAATAAAATTCAAGTTGTCCGATCATAACTGAATTTTTGTTAAAAGAATACTACTGTAATACACAGAATCATGATTGTACGTGGTCGGTTGTTATTACCGTTACATGCATTAAAACTTTCCGTCGAAGGTAAACCCGTTCCCATATCATGATATCAACCTTTTTATCCATGCGAGTTTTGGGTAAAGTTAAAACCACGTTTATTCACGCAATCACGCTACATAAAAATTACAGTAAATTAAAGGGTAATTTTATACTGTAGCAATGAATGAATTTGGATACCCATGTTTATTTTTAAATAACAAAATGTATTCGGTCGATGACACGGCATTTTAGATTATATTAATCAACAAAATGTATGTGAATGTAAGTTCAACTTTTTAATAAAATTATAATTAATTGAAATATAAACATCATCTTGAATTTTTTTCCCGAAACTAATTTCAAACCACTTACTATTTGTTGACCGATTCCAAAATTAAAGATTCCACGAATAAACTATGCAAGTCAGGGGCCAGGGGGTAACTGAAAAGAGATGGGAATTTAAATTCATAATTTTTTTAGTATTTGTTTAAATTTTAATTTTAAATATTTTGTACAATTGATTAATTTTGTAGATGTATCCACCAATAATCAATTTATAACCTACCATCCCACAGAAAATGTTGGAAGGCTAAAGTTATCTAGTTCTTTTTGTAAAATTTATGATGTTTTATTATAAATAAATTTTAAGAAATTCATATTAATTAGATAATCATTACAAATTCATACTTCTGGGAAAAAGTTCTTAAAAGTATTGTATTTTTAAAAAGAATCATGTATTTGCTCTAAAAGAATTAAATATTTATGCAATATTATTATAACCTAAATTTTATATACTTATTTTTGGAAAATTATTTACCATACCCAAATTTTTGGTTGTTCCACTTTTTTGGTTTACCAAATATTTTTTAATATTATATTAATATTATTTTATATCTAAATTATAAACTTATGTTAAGAGTTTTATTTAAAATATAATTTTTATATAACATAATTGTACTAGATACAATCTACTTACCCATTTCAATTTTTTTACGGTTCAAACTCTTTAATTTATTTAAAATTACAATGTATTAATTAAATCTTATGAATATTATAATATTTTTATTTTTTATCTAAATTCTATTAAAATTTAAATTATTATATAATTTTAGAAAATATAAAATATTTTTATATATTTTTATATATTTTTAATATTTAAACATTCGCTTTTATAGTTTTAGACATGCTTATATGTATTACTCTCTCCTTCTCGATTCAAGTGGTTTGTTTGAATTTTTTTTGTAGTGAAATTGAATAAAGTTTAATTGAAAATCAGCAATTATTATTTTATAATGTAAAAAAATCAAAATTATATTTTTAAGTAGATTAAATATATTTTTAAAATCTTTTATAATTATATACTTTTCATTAAAATTTAGTCAATTTAATTGTTTGAAAATCAAACAAGTGAGGATTCTTTCATATTTATACAAATTTTTATATTAATTCTATTATAAGATACTTCGTAAGAGTGTAAGTCAATTTATTAAAAAACAAAAAGAATTCACCTAACTGGAGGAAGATCTAATATTTAAATGAACCGAATTGTTCAATACATTCGTTCGAGTTCAACTCGGTTCGAATTCGATATATTATCGAACTCGAGTCCAGACAAGGAAATATATTCGATAATTTTATTAACATTGTTCGCTGCTGGATTTTGAGTTTGATACTGTAATAAAAAAATTCTGTTTATTAATGAATAAAAGGTATTAAAAATGGAACTGTTTGAGTTCGGGTTTGATTCAATAAAAAAATTGCTTAAATACAATTAAAAACCTGTTGGAATTAGTTTCGGTTCGGCTAGAGCTCTACTCGTAATATCAATATTTCGTCGACCTTGATTATTGTAGATGTTAAATGCTAATGATCAAGCTAGCGCATCAATCTTTTTCGGCAGACATCAAGTTTTCTTCTGCAATAAGTTGGGAACTGTGCATCGGCCGTGTCTGCTACTTTAGTTTGTCTGTCTGTAGTTGGACGGTACTTGGTACTAAATGTCGAAATCATCTTAAGTTTATGTTTGCCATTCATTTGTTTTAATTTCAAAAGTAAATAGTCAACTTTAAAAAAAATCAAACATTTGCGTAATTCCATTACGTCTCATGCCTCTTAATTATGTAGTACATCTTATTTTCTGTATCTGTGTTATGTTCCTACCTCTCCGCTCTCCCTACCGGCCAAATTGTTAGAATTCGCAATGATTTTAAGAGACAACCCAAATTCAAAACTAAAATTCTGATTATATTTTTCGAGTGTACTAGATTTTCAACCTCAAGTAGTCCACATTGGTTTGCAGCATGCATATGCATATATTGTATGTACAGATTTTGTATTTAGATTAGTTTCTTGATCAAAAGGTTCAAATGGTATGTACTCTGAATGTGTCAGCTTCTAGCTTTCTGTGTGTGAATTGTGTGTAACAATGAAGAAGAAGAAGAAGTGAAAGAGAGAAGAGTGAACTCTATTATTTCATCATCTATTTACAATTATGTGTACATCATCTATATATAGCTATAAAGTCTCTATATGTACAGACACTTGTATGTAATGTTTCTGTAACAAACTTATAACAAAATGTAGTAGTATCTGTAAGAGAATGTTAGAGTTCAATGTAAAGGTTTTAAAACTGATTTTAAACTCTGAGATCCATTGTAATAATAAATAAATGTAATCGATATCGCATGATTTTCGAATCCGCTCCATTGTACTTTCTTATCCGCGAAATTTTCGAAAGAGGGGACATTAAAGCAATCGATGTAGATGGTATAATGGAGATGGGGAATGGTGGGATGGACAGCTGGGTGGGAAAGAAGATTATGTGATCAAAGATGTAGCAACCAATTAAGATTTGGAGGGAAGTGTCCGTACAAGTTAGAGAAATGGGACCGAAAGATCTCTGTATATAAAGATTATGTTGATGTAGTGTAAGCATCAAAGTGTTTGTCACCACATTGCTATCTCCACTCAAATGTTACCGCAAGCCTGCAAATAATATAGAGTAAGGGGGAGAATCAGGACATAAAATACTGACATTGACAAAAGACATGGGGGAGCTAGGCTAGCAAGGGGATCATTATTAATTCAAGTTCTAAGTCAGATTTATTCGTGAACTATTAACTACAATAGATTACACTTTCATAAAATTTTGAATTTAATTCGAAAATAATTAAATTGAAATCGAGTTTGAATTATTCAAGTATTTCAAATTTAGTTTTAATTATTCGAGTATTTTATTAAACTGAATTCAAAGTTTCAATAACTCAACTCGCAAAACTTGCAATGCTTCCCAGCCATAAGTTTTAATTATGTTATATATATGTGTGTGTCTGAGAGAGAATAAGGAATCTACGATTCATTTTAGGTAACTTACCTGATATGGTGAATACAATAATTATATTTGGATAATTATGATATTTTTATATGAACAATCAAAATAATATCTACAGAGATTGTGTATATCAAAATCCCATAATTATCAAAAATAACTATTTTATTCACTATCTTAGAAAAAAATTACATAAGATGAATCTTAGGTTCCTTATTCATTTTCTTTCTCTCTCTCTCTCTCTATATATATATATATGCATATAGGCAAATGCTCAAATAGAAACCAAGTTAAATCTAGAAACTAGAAATTAATCTAAGCCACATATTTAATCTAATCTAATGGTCTCCTAGAAGACACCACACACAATTAAAATACACTCTCTCATACACAATCTCATATAATCTCATCCATTTTTAATTTGATTTTTTCCGCCAATTGGTGAATGTTTTTTCAAATCTAACTTCACCACATTTTTTCTTATCTCCCAACGACTTCTAACTTGTACGGTCCCATTTCAGATCTTTCGGTCCGTACAAGTTTGCATATCATATATGCTATATTCCGACGACTTCTATTTTTCCGGTGATCTCTATATATATTTATTTAACAAAACTTGTGACTTTAGTGATTCTTATAATACAAATTAGTGATTTTTACGATATAAATTAATGATTTATATAATATAAATTAGTGATTGCATATCTTCTGGTAACATATATAATATAAATTTGTGACTAATTTTGAAGTCTCCGGAATATAACACATATGGTATGCAAATTGATCGTTGGGAGATGGAGAAAAATGTGGTGAAATTAGATTTGAAAAAAAAGTTTGTCAATTTACGGAAAAATCAAATTAAAAATGGAGGAAATAAATTTAGTTTCTAATTTTTAGTCAAAGTTAATAGCACCCTTATTGAAAGTTAATACGTGTATTTCATATTTAAACAAGTCGATTAAAATGACTGCATACAAGATTTTTCCTTAACCTAGTGTAATTATTTCAAATTTTTGAGTTGAGTTCGAACACATAACAATCAGATATTTATTGAGCTGAGCCGCTTTAAATTTTCTGACTCAATTAAGTCCATTTGAAATCATAAGCAAATTTTTTAGTCTAGCTTGATTTGGAATTAAAAATGTATTAGGATTGTAATTACTCTCGGACCTTACACTGCGTACCAGGATTTATTAACAACTAACAGCTCATTTTTACATTTTAAGTTCGTGAAATTTGGACTTATAAAAATTAATCTGTGGGCTTGGTTTATATGTAACTTATTTATCTTGTTCACGAGGTGAGGAGGATCAGATGTGCGTAGTATAGATAATTGAGTAGCTAGCGCTTTTAAAAAATTAATTTCCGAACATCAAATAATAAAATTAATTATATGTTGCAACGATGTGTACTTATCCGCAATCCGCATGCATATACGCACACTAGTTGCATGTAACAATCAACAAAGGCACTCTCACACGGTCCTCTTCTTTGTTTAGTGACAAGGGTTCACGATCTTTAAAGTGAGCAATTTCATTGATTCTTAATGATCGTGATGAATATGAACAAGCATTCTTCCTAATTAAGCAATCGAAAAGTATGACGTATTTATTATAATATATTACAGTATATATGCGGAGGCTTCTAAATGTCACAATTCAATTAAACACTAATTAAGTTTCAAAAAGAGCAAACTTTTGTGCTTTTCCCTTCTCACTATTCTTGTATATTTGTTATGGTGTGTTGGTCCTCTAACTTTTGCTTGCAAATTGGTGTTTCAGGTTTGGCATTCTTCAATTTTAAAGCACTTGTAGCTTGTAGGCGGGGCGGATCTATACTGTCTTGAGTGGGTGTCTAGGACCCCACTCAGATTGGATTTTTAAGTTTAAAAAATCAAATTTGCATGTGTACGAATTCACCGGAAAAATAAAGTGAACCCACTAATTTTTTTTAGAAATTCAGTACATCACTTGAGCCCAAAATAAAACTGCAGCCTAACTTAAAATTAAAACCAAACTGAAAATATTAACAACAAAATTAAAAGTTATACGATTTATGGATGATAATATGAAACCCGACTCAAAAATACGATACTGATGTAATTCAAAAAATACGAATTCGAGTTATGATTTTTCGGATTTGTGTTAATTTCGGGTTATCTGAAATCTTAAATGACTTGAAATTATATATATACAAGGAACTCATTGAAATAAATTTTTGGATCCGCTTGTAAGCAACTTTGTGCGCCAAAAATCAGAGAAAATTTATGAGCTGTTTCCATAATTATATTTATTTTATCAAACTAAATTTAACCACTAATATTTTGGACTAATGGTAAGAAACTAAGAATGATAGATATATGGGTAATTCGAACATGTATATCCTAATTGATTTCTTATAAATATTATAAAATAATAAATCCTCCTAATTTAGGTAATATATTTTGTATGTCAATTTTAACAATTTTCCTTATACTTATTAGCTATTATTATTATAATAATAAATTTGAATCTAACTACTCTTGAAAAAGGAGAGAAAAGAAAGAAAGAGAGAAAAGATGGGGGAAAAGATGAAAAATAATTTTTTTATTCATTAAAAAGAAGTTGGGGATGATTAGAGGATATTTGTTCATAGGATATGACTAGTAAATTTGAGGATGCATGTCGCTAGAATACTGATAAATTCTTGGTTATTGAAGTTCGGTCAGCATTACAGCACTAAATTTAAGTTTAAACTCTTTCAGATTTAAAAAAGTAAATTAAAATCTAAAATTTTCAATTCATTAGAACCAGATCAAATCGAAATGAATTTAAAATCCATCAAATCGTATTATTTTACCACCCCCTGTAACCTCGTTACATAAAGAAAACGTGCGGTTTCAAAACATTCATAATTATTTTGCTCTTCTAATATTGAAATTTTGGAAAAAGAATTGTTAATATGAAAAAGTTCACATCAACTTTAGTAGAATTCAACTTGACAGTGATATACTCGTAATCAAGATTCTTGGAAATCTTCGACACTCGAAATCAAATTAAAATAATCATTACGTTTTAAAACATAATCAAGATTAATATTTTTTTAACAGCTACTTTTAAACTTGGATCAGCTAGAAGTTAGACATTTTTCTATATTTTTTTTAAAATTAAACAAAGTCGAATTTTGGTTTAGTCTATTAAATAAATAAATACAGTTTGACGGGCGTGTCTACGTACCTGCCCCAGGCCCCAGCTATGGCGCCACCAACAAAAGTTAATGGAAAAATTTGACAAAATAGGGACCAGATCGATGGTGAATAATACAGTAGTATTGAATTGAACTAAAACAATGCATATGTAAGTCTATGTACGTACACCCCACCGGTTTGGAGTTGGTCAAAAATCTGGGGGCAATCAGCGTGGGTTTGGATAATAGAAGCACCAGCTAGTAGTCTAAATATATGGATGCAATGCCCTAGCACCTACTCACAAGTCGCAACCAGCATGTGGAATTGTGGATAAACATGTGCTACTAACGTATGAACGAAAACCCCCTGTGAGAAATTACACAAGATTTTTTCCAAACAAATAATTCCATGCGCCTTTACCTTGGGCTGAAGGAGAGTATTATATTACTCTTTTATTTTATATGTAACTGGATTGGGAGTCTTTGTAGGATGATCACTCTGTACATTGAAACACTTTAAAATTGTTGCAGTTTTAATTTTAAACTAGCAGAGTTTTTAGTTTTTCTTTTTGATTATTAAATACAAATATTTGAACATTCGTAAATACCATCTTCCGGGACCATAGCCAGGCAAAGTTGTTATTCAATTCATTGGACAAGAATTTAAATCTGTGATGAAAAACAAAAATATCAAAGTTAAGAGATCACAGATATAGAATTATCTTTGTACTAATAGTCAGTATTCCTTGCTGAACTTCAGGGAAAATTAAACAAGAGATACTAATATATTATATATACATAGACATGTGCTTAAATAAGAACTCAATTTAAAATTAGAACTTAGATCTAATTTTAGCCATTTAAATTTTAAATTTTTATTAAATCTTAATCATTCAATTAAATCTATTTCTCTCTCTCTTCATTACCTACCCACTTCCAGATCTATATACATATATACATACATACACAATAATTATGTCTTTCTTTAGTTCATCATCTCATGTGAGATATTATTGATTTTGTCTTTATTTAGTTCATCATTTCATGTGAGATATTATTGATTTTCGATGACACAACCTCAATCTGATCATCTCTCCAACGACGACTATGATTCAGATTCGGCCAACACTCAACTCCACCACCATGACAATGCGTTTTCACCACTATCACTATATGAACGATGACATTTTAATTACTACAGAAATGTTTGTATAATAACCAACATTTTAGATATGCTACATTACAATTAAACCGCCGGGACATACTCAAATTAGAGGGGAAATAAAGATTTGGATTCAAAAAATTTGGTGATTCACGTTAGAAATTTGGTGATTCGTGTTTAAATTTTGATAATTTGTCTTTCAGTTTAGTGATTTGTTCATTTCTAATGGTGGAATATCTAAAAATATAGTTAGTGGTGACAATGGTATTCTTACTTGAAGTATTGATGGGGCACCATGTAGTGGTGGATAATTGGTCAAACGGTAATGATAGATTTAATGATAGTGATGAAGTTGGTGGTAATAAATTAATGATGATGATGAACTGAGGATGGTGATAATAACGATATGATAGCGCAACGGTGGTGGTGATGATGCAGCAAGAGTGTGTATGTATGCATAAGTGTGTGTGTATGCATAAATATAATATATGTATGTTTAAGGTTTGGTCATTCGAATTAAAATTTAGTGATTTTATTTTAAGTTTTTAGTTCTCATTATAAAATTATTCTCATTGGAGTAGCCCATGTATATATATATATATATCTTATATGCATACTAGCAAGTCAGCACCCATTCGAGGACCAAGCAAGAACCAACATATGACTAGTGAGATTTATTAATAGTATTATTACTTAATAGGTCACCAAATATTTGTGTTAGTGCTTGTATAAAGGAGGATCTTTTTGTAAAAAAGTAGTCAAACAAAAGAGCATTTAAAATGCTAACACTAAAAATATTATTAATTTTACATTATTTCAATATAAAATTAATTCCAATGTAATAATAATTAATAATGTAAATTAAATTTTATAATTAATGGATAAGATAATGTGGCCGTTTGAGGTTCCTTAAATTTAAAATAAATTACTTATTTCATTTTTTTTTACATATTTTTTTTAAAGATAACTATTTATTTTAGAATTTCAAAACAAAATATTATCTTCAAAATAAAAAATAAGTTACTTATTTTCAAAAAAAGTACATACATACCTATTTTTTTCCGGAAATAAGGGCTTATTTCCGGAAAATAAGTGCGGCGAAACACTCTATTAAGTTGAATTTGGTGTCAAACATGCACTATAATTGATATTTTTCAAAATTTTAAATGTGTCTTCATCATTTGAGTGAACAATTAAACCTATATTTTTCCTTCTATATTTGATTTGCAAGATTTGTAGAATCCTACATACACACAAGTCTAATAAATTGAGTTCCAATAAAGTTTGAATTTTTTAGTAAATGGCGGGCTCAACCCGTTGGTGCTTAAAGAATGAGAAGCTGGAATAATAAGGATAAGAACGAGTATGAACCATGCATACAAAAAAAATTTAAAGCTTCGTGTTCCATATATCGTTCCCACTGGCCACTACAACCTAAAAGAAATACTCCATCCGTTCAGTAAAAAGTGACACTTTATAAAAAATAAAAGTCAAATTAATTTAACTTTGACCACTTATTAAATATTACTGATTTATATTTTTACAAAAATAAAAATTAATTGTAATAGTTAATGTAATATATTTTTTAATGATATATTTTTCATAATTTTTATTTCTAACAATAATTATTAATAAATGGTCAAAGTTGAATCAACTTGACTTTTAATTTTTATAAACCGTCACTTTTTATGAAACGGAGGGAATATTTTTTCCAGAAGAGATACAACATCACATAAATTGTATCAGAATATAATAGGCGGAGCAAGTAATTCATTTTATTCAATAAAATTATTATCTAACCGTCGAAGATGATCGGAGAAATTTAGATAATATATTTTTAATTACCGAAAAGAAAACAACCATAACGAATATCCATCCAAACATCCTGAAAATAAACAAAATAAACAAAAAAATATAAGTCCATAAATACAAAAATGAAGTATTTAAATTTATTGTTATATACGATGATAACATATAAAATACATAAATATATTATATATAATTAACCAAATAAATTCTAACTAAAGGGATATCATTTGGTTGGACACTAATTAACCAAATAAAAAAAATATTTATGTAAACATATAAGTTGGCAAATGAGTATTCATTTTCCTTTACAAATGCAAAGATGCATGTTTCATTTCAGAAGTGGCCACAAAACCTGCGTTTACGCCTTGCGCTATCCAACACTTAATTCGCAGTCCTCATTTTTTTGAATATTTATATATAAATTAAAATATATATATAAATTAAGTTTTAAAAACTAATTTTACCTGCACCCGTAAATCTTAGAACCTTCCTGTTTCATTTACTAATGATACAACTAGCTAGCACAAATTATTATTAGGAAAATTTAAAGATATATACAAATATAAGAATTAAGATGATCATCATACATTTGATGAAGGAATGTTTCGTAGGTACTTAATTAATATATATTGAGGATAGATTATTTACTTTTTTATTTAATTAAAATTTAAAAACTTTAATTTATTTACATATTTCCAAATTAGTCAAAAAATAATGCAAAGACATTTTTATAAAATACACAAACTGATATACACTTGTATAAAGTTCGATACGGATGATGGAACAAATTTGTTATGATATTGCTTTTGTATAAAAGATTTTTTTCCCTCAAACTATTTTTATAACATAAATACTAAAACATTAGGCCGGCCTTTGATAAGGGATCAAGCCGTCCGTTTAGACTGCTATCGATATTAGGGGTGAACATAACCCGGCCAACCCGACCAACCCAACCCGACCCTTGTTTCGGCCGAACAAATTGAACCGTCCAAAATCGAGGGTTGAACGATTTAATTTTTCAAAAATCCGTATAAATTGGGTTGGGTTAGGGTTTAACATATTTTGACCCTAACCCAACCCAACTAACCCGTTTACACATACATGCATAGCCCATTAGGCTCATTTAGTATGAGTTTCTTGATAAAGATAAACCAAACTGATTTAATTATAAGGGGATGTTCTTTTTTATTTAATCTAGGCTCGTAAATGTTTTCATTTTTTGTTTTAATTTTATAAGTGGCAAAAATAATATTGACATTGGTGCATCGAAGGAGATACTCAAGGTCAATGCTATCAATGTTATTGATGATTGATTCGTCACAAAAAATGTTGTTTTATTTATTTTAAGCTAGCCAATTGTTATTGGACTATTTAATGTTTTGAGTTAGATTTTGGATTGTATTTGACTATTTGGTGACTATTCATATTTTATGTCACACATTTGGACTATTTATTTGTTATGAAAAATTGACATTTGACAGAGGTAGACTATATCAAAGTTATGTTCAGACTTATTTACAGTATTGTTGCTTGAAGAAGAGGGTTTAACCCAACCCAATTAGAATTAATTGGGTTGGGTTACATAAATAATTTTATATTAATGGGTTCAGTTTTTATCGACCCTAACTAATTGGGTTGGGTCATTTTTTGGTTAAAACCCGCCCAACCTGACCCGTGTTCACCCCTAATGGATATCAAATAGTTTACCTAAATATATATGTGTGTGTGTGTTACACTACATAAACAACACCCAACACGGAAAAACACCATCAAAACACTTATTTTTTCAATGAGAAATAGTTTGTTAAGATTAGAATCACAAAATTGAACTATAATAAACTCTAATATATTGAATATAACATCGAATTTCATCTAAATTTTAAAAATCAAATGTTACAGAATCTAACATGGAATCCAACATGGAATCTTAGATATATTTTGTAAAAATGAAATTTATACATAATCATGTTATGATTTTTTTTGTTAATCTCATGTTAGATTCTATTTTTATTCATAAAAAACATAATTGATGTTAAAATTTAGAATCTAATAAGTGTTTATGTAAGATTGATGCGTTTTAAAATATAATACCGCAAGTGCACGGTGACTGTTGTTAGCAGAGACTAGAAAGTACGAGTCGAATCCACAAGGAGACAAGTTCTAAGAAATTTAATCTAATTATTATGAATTGTTTCCAGAATAAAACGACTTATGAGAATTTTTACTAACTAAAAAATGCAAATGAAATCTATATAAAATCAATTAACTAAAAGTCTAGAGCAATTCAGGTTCACCATGCTTACAGCAAGATTAGTTACATAAATATAACAATTCAATGGGTCAAGTAATTAAAGCAATTGTTAATCTCTCTCGAGCATTAACACTTTCAGAAATCCAATGATTCTCTCGCACTCACATTCATTCTCTAATCGTATGTATGACTCTAATGAGTAAAATATCTCGATCTATTACTCCTATTTGCAGGAATTAATCTATGATATTGGTCAATTACACAAATTAAATATTAAAACATATCGATTATAATTACCCACAACCCGTTAAACTACTAATAAAAATAAAACATAGTTATGATGCAAACATGACTTCCCTTTGCACCCTAGAATGAAATCACTCACTCATGTTAGAAGTAAAAGAAATAAAAACTATGAATAAAGCCATATAAAACATATATTAAAAATAAGAGAAGATAAAAGAGTATCTTGAATTATATTAATAGAGAATTAGTGTATCTTACGGAAGAGATGAAGAAAAACCATAGGTAGAAAGTAAAAGTGAAAGTGAAAACTAACGTATGCCTCTATTGTATATAATATTAAAAACTAATTATTCTAATAATAAAATCTGATTTCTGATTCCTATTTCTAATGATAAAAGTATTTTAATGTATTAAGCCAAATACAAATAGACTTCCTAGGTTGAATAGAATATGATTCTTCAATCAAAATTCGTATCTCTGTTTCGCCTCAGTTTCTGGGCCTTTTCAGTTGGATTCTGCTTGTTGGACCACTTATGAATTAAACAAAATTCAATAAGTTTCGTATGGACTGTAAGATCGTCCAATTCTGACTTCTGGAACTCGAGATATGACCCAAACAGTGTAGTCAGTCCGTGTAGCCCATAAATATGAATTTTCTTCTAATTTGACTCAAAATTAGCTTTTTAAACCCAAATCTTTCCAAATATAGAAATTCTATCTTTTATGCAATAAAACATTAAAATCTATTAAATAAATATCAAATTAATGCAAAATACAATTAAATATGAGAATAAAATCCTATAAAATATATATAAAAATATATTCTATCAAAGATTCTAAAGTGTTCTTTCTTGTTATTTATATAAGGGTGTTTTTTATGCAGCAATGATATATATATATAGGGTAACAATTAGGTGGAAATTTTTTAGTGTAAAAACTGTGAAAATTTTCATTAAATTCTGCACTATTTTTTTATTTTTTATCATGGTTCTGCAGATTTTTTTAAAAATTTCACTGTTCT
The DNA here is from genome assembly GCA_028671895.1 of Oenanthe sinensis. Lineage (NCBI taxonomy): Eukaryota > Viridiplantae > Streptophyta > Magnoliopsida > Apiales > Apiaceae > Oenanthe > Oenanthe sinensis. Next base: position 7,819,019 of record CM053814.1, on the reverse strand, counting down.
CACGCAAAATTTTTTTACAATGAAGTATTGTATTATTTGATATAAATATATATATAATTATATTTAAATGTACATATAAATATTTAAAATGCAATTTTTTACTTGCATAAATATTGTGATTTGAATATGTAATTTTTGTTTAAAACTTTGAAAAAAGAGATGTTATTTTAAAAATTCGTTTAAGACACCCAAATTCCTAAGACCGGCCGGTAAAACATGCTTCATTAAGAAAACTAGTAGTTGTTGGTGTCAGATTTTCACCCGTCAGGACATGAATATATTAGACATGATAGTGCTACTGACACGAAGGAAACAGACAGAGAGACTCAACGACAACTTGAGTCGACACGACGGGAACGGAGCAGCTCGACATGAACGTAACAGTAACTTGAAATAGTCATATAACAACCCTAAAAAGTAGGAGATAAGGTTGAATGCTATCCCAAAATAATAGGATCGTGGGAGAAAAAATAGTTACAACCTAACTAACGTGCAAATATAGATTCATGGATAATATATATAGAGAATTGAGGATAAATATACACAACTCAAGATCAACACAACAATTATTACAACATAATTATAACATTGTGTATTATCTTCCTTCTTATTCTAGGGCTAAACCTAGTTCTTTTCTGGGTAATTATCTCATTATCTACAAAACACATATTCATTACACCTATAATATCTACAATTTCATACCACTCACTTATCTATATAATTATACTCTCCTACATCAACAGATATACACTACCATATTATACACGATACACATTCTACACAACACTACTACTACAATTTACACTTCTTCTACAATTTCTATCACTTCTCTCAATATATTCTCTTCAGAATACAAATGACGAGTAGCAGATTAATAGCCGACGAGTACAATCTGCAGTTGGACATATATGCTGTTTTGTACTTGTATTTTATTTTCTATCACTTGTAAACTTATCATAAACATTAATAGTGGATCAATTTCGGTTGGGGAGAGTCCCACCCGCGATTTTTAACCTTTAACAAAGGGTTTTTCGCGTCACCAATTGCTTGTATTGATTTCTTTTGTTCTTGTCCTCTACTTTTTTGTTCTTGTTCATAACTTTTATTATCAATTTTCTCACTTAAACGATTAAATAGACTTAGTTATTAACCCTATAAAATCTGGTACAAAGTTACAAACTGTAGCCATGACCAAAAAGCATTGCAAAAGATGTATATCCTCTGGTACAAACTTAGTTCTTGTTCTATATTCAAAATCGCAAAACAAAGTCTACAGGGAAAAAAAGGGAAGGAAGAGCAGACAAGTACAACCAAACAAATAAAGAGCAAAAGATGACAAAGGAGAAAAGAAAATATTAAAGTGAGAGACAAATCAATCTAGAGCATTTCAAGAAGAATATTCCAATTTTGATGGTGGCCATAGATACACGTGTATGTGTTCAATTCTCTACGGTGAATTAACAAAGGCACTGGCGATCGAGGTCTGAAAATTTTAGAGGTAGAAATTAAAATAAATTAAAATAAAAATAAATTTATTTCTTTGAAATTTTGATTATAAGTAGAATTTAATTTTTTTTATTAAGTACGTATATATAATATTTTTAATTTTAATGGGGTCAAACCCCACTAGCCAAACAAAAGTGACGAAGCAAATCTTTTCCCATGATCCAGGTCTTTCCCCATCTATATTAATGGCTTCACTTTTAGCTGGAGAAAGTAGAAAAAGACTCATCTGCCCCTCATCCAATCCAAAAAAGAAAGAAAAATCTCTTTACTCGATCTTACTCTGCACAGATCCTATAAATATATTTTGTCTACCATCTCTAGATTTTTATCACCTTGATCATACCTCCCGTCCCACAAAAAATAATGAAAATTTTAATTCTTCTAGTCCAAATTTTGTCATAAATTATCATTCTGTGTTCTTTCCGATTTTTTAAAATAAATGGTTATAATTTAAATAAACTTTTATACATATAATTTCAGAAAATGGTCTCGTTTGAGACTTCTTAAAAGTTATTTATAAATTGATATAAGGTTTTATTAAGTGGAGTACCCTTAAATGAATAATAAATTGAAAACATATTTGTCAATAATTTTGTAATATATTATAAACAAAATATGATGAAATATATGTGATCTCTTAGTACTAATATATATAGGCTAATTTATAAGAAAAAACAAACAGGGCCAATATTTGTTTACAGTAAGAACATGGCAACTTAGAATAAAAAATTTCAAACTCCGACATCTTTTTAAAGTCCTAATATGTACAGTTAAATCTCGATAAATGAATACGTTTGGAATCGAAAAATTATATTTATTAATTGAGATTATTCATTTGTCGAAATTAAAAATAAAATATTTCTATTATATTGAGACCGGAAAAAATTATTCATTTAATGAGGTTATTTGTTTGGTTCTATCATAGCCTCCGAATATGTAGCTAGTTCAATGAGAGTACGAGTTATTTACCGACTTTCAAAAAGCAGGGAGATCGAGGAAAAAGAATAACTTGCCATTTCTTTTTTGTAAACTTGCCAAGTGCCCAACCCAACATTGTGAATCTTTGATTGTATTTGTGAGGAAACAAAGTGAAGTTGCTTGGATTCTGGTAATCTTTTGGAGTGGAAAATCTCCATCATTATGTACGTTTTGAAATGCATTATTCAAATTTCAAAAGGTGACCTATATGTTCATGCTACTCAACTACTAGTATAATTCATTATATTTTCCCATGCTTCCCTGTTATATGTTTCACTATTTTTGGTATTTGTCAATGCTTCCATGCAATTAGCCCCCTTTGTCTTTTCACCGTGCATGTTACAAAAGATAATGGATTTCATTTTATAAAACTACAAAAAGAAATATATTAAAAAAAAAGAATTGATATATAAATATTTTATTAATATTAAGTTACTACATAAATATTAAATTTTGAATGTGATATATGCTAATAATTTATAACATAACTGTTATAATAAATTATATTTAATTTAAATATGAGAATAAAATCACTGAAATTATATCAGGAAAATTATATGAGATACAAGTATTTTTTAGTATAAACTAATAATGATATTTTTGTAATTACAATAAGCCTCTCATTTATTTATATGAGAAATTTTTTTACCCTTAAAAAATTATATGAGGTAGCTTCAGCAATATTAATCTCTTTAAATATTATTATATATTAAATAATTTATTATAAAAACATATCATTCAAATAAAATTTGTAGGAATTAACTGAATTTTAAAATTTTTATTAATTCTATATTTTATAAGAGCATCTCCAACCCTACTCACATATTAATTAAAAAGTCTGCGTACATATTCTCTAAAATTGTAGAGTATATCCCAAGTAAGTTAAATTTAATATATTTTATCAAACCAATATTTTAAATAAAAATTTAAACATTATTATTATTCTATTTAAATGATTATTTAATTTTCTTATATTTTTTATAGTCAAATAAATTTACTTAAACAAAAAGTAATAATATAAATTTTATTATATAAATTAAAACTTTAAATTATACTTTATATTGTCACGCATATATGAATTAATTAAGAGGTCGTTTAGTTACCCTTCAAATACATAATAAGTTGAAATACCTGATAAGGAGATTTTAAAAAAATTGTTTATTAACATTAATAAAGTAAGCAGAAGTTGAATACCCCTCGGTTGGCACTTAGCAGACTTGGGCTGTGCCATTTTAGGACTGGGCTTTTGATTAAGGATGAAGTATGAATACATAAGTTTACATTCCAGGTTTCCCAACAAAACTCTGGGTGAAGCCCGACCGAGAGAAACATACATGTTAAAGGCCTGTTTACTCGGCCAATTTTCCAGAAAAATCTTCATAGAAAATAAAGAAAATTGAAAACATGTTCACTAAACCTGTGTGTTCATATTTTGTACTTAATCAAAAGCCCAGTCCTAAAATGTCATAGCCCAGGCCTGCCAAGTGTCAACTGAGATATTTTCCTACTTACTAATACTAGCGGCTATATAAAGTATAATCATAAAATTTAATATATATATAATAAATTTTATATTATAAGCTGTTTGTTTAAGTAAAATGACTTGACTATAAAAAATATAAGAAAATTAAATAATCATTTAAATAGAACAATAATGAAAATTAGGTGCTAAATTTTTATTTAAAATATGAATAACTAACAAATCTTGATATTTAACCGAGTAACCAGCATAATAATAAAAGCCATGTTTAAGTTATCTTAAAAAAATTATTTTCTTGTCATAAACACTTTTATCACTCATAAGTAAGAAGTAAATTTTAATTTATAAGTTATTATTAGTTTGAATAAATTTATTAGTAATTATAATTTATAAAAAATAAAAAATAATAATAAAACTACCTTTTAAATAAATAATAATCATTCATAGATTCAAATTAAAAATATCAAACAAGTAACTAAAATAATATGATAAATTACTTATAAATTATTTTTATTTATTAAATAAATAAAAAATACTAATATTTGAAATAGTTGTAAACTTATAAATTACTTAAATAAACACACCCAAATCATAAAAACACTCCATTTGGGAGTCAAATGAGGTCGGCTGGGCTGACCTGGCGGGTTAAACTTAAGTGTAAAGCATTTAAAATGCAAATTCCCTTCTCTTCATACTCCCATACGTCATGCAATGGGTCAACCTAGTCGGGCTGTGACGACCCATCTGTTTCCTAAAATATTAGTATTTCTTAAAAAAGATTATCTCGTAATATAAAAATTTTAAATTTATTTTTTTATTTCTTTTTGAAAAGACTAATACAGTAACACGAGATAAGGGAGTAATAAATACATTCGGAGTATATTATTATAAATAAATAAATAGTTTTTCAGTTGATGATCAAAATAAAAAATAGACATAACAGATTCCGATTCCCAATGCTTCCCACTACACCGTAGACAGAACAAGAACTTCCCATAAGAGTACATGTAACATAACTCAACCCAGTTTCTATTGATCTATACATACACATATACATACAGGCAGAGATAGATAATATTGGAGAGGGGGGTTAATGGCTTTTGATATGGAATCAGTAGCAGAGGCAACATCAGGGGCCATAGGAGCTTTGGTTAGCACCACCATATTATACCCATTAGACACTTGTAAAACTAAATATCAAGCTGAAGTTAGGGGCCCCAACCCTAAATACAGGTACCCCATTTCTTTTTCTTGATCAATTTTGTTTAAAAATCATATCTTTTTTTTTTTTGCTCTTTTTTACAGGCTTTTTAAGGTTTATAGTATGATGTTTTGGTTGTATCTTGTTCTTTTGGTTGTTGTCTATGACAAGAAGTTGATTTGTAGGATATTGAGTTGTTCTTTTTGTATTGGTCTGTTTCAAAATTATAATTATGTGATCATTGGCGGTGGGGCAACCAGGATGGAAGGATATGTCCTAGGTTGATGCCCCTGGTGAACTTGAAAATTTAGCAAGAATTTATTTTTTAAAACTTGATTTTCCTTGAAAAATTAGTGTCATTTTCTATTTCAGACCCAAAAATCAATGATAATTTTATTATTAAGTATTTCAGCAGCGAGCCCTGGCTAATTTTAAAAAATCAGTGATAATTTTATTATCAAGTATTTCATCCCCGGGTACTTCAGAGTACTGGTTCCGCCACTGAATTTCATTTGAGTCTAGAGATAATCAGATAATGGAATATTGAAAAATGGATAAGATTAACAAACTTCCATATGGTGAGTAAATAGAAACAAATGCATAGGGATCGAAAGTTACGAAATTGCAATTTTTGTAATGTGAAATTACACATTTTAATAACTTTGGAAGGTCTATTGATCAGTTTATTATAGTGTTTAAAACTGGCCAATGATAATTATTTTACATTATGCAGGTGATAGCTACTATATGTAATTGTGTTCATTATATTGCAAAAAGATTATAAGCAATTCAATTGAGACTTTGTAGGATCATTAAATTATACTCACCTAATACCACTAGGTACGCAGTTAGGAGTGTTTTTCCCTAATACTAATACTAACACTAAGCTATCTTAAATGAAAAGATCTCCGAGAATTATATACCTTCTCTATAAAACTACAAAACATTTTATATTTTTTTTGTTCTAAGATTACATATGCATTTCTAACTTTAGATTATATAGTTTTTTAAAATTTGAATTTGCCATTGAATTTTATGTTGATCATGCATCACAGTACGTGTTAATTGCTGATAATGATTCAATTGGAGTGTTAAAATTTCATTTTGAACCATCTTTTTAAGATGCATCTATGAACAATACCCATCTTAATTGATAAATTGCCTCTATTTTCTGAGCTTATAATTTGAAGCACAGTATTTGTTATGTACATACATTTCGACAAGTTTTGTCAATGATATCAATGATGTTAGGTGTTATCATGTGTTTGATGTATTTGAGCACTTTTAGTGGTGGTTCTTGATGTGATGAAATGTTTGGTATATTGACCTTTTTATTTGACATTCTCGTTGTTGAGTTTTGGACTTGCTAGAAAGCTGTGGGATCAATTAGTATGTGCATAAGGCTTACCTCTTATACAAAGTGTAACAATAAGTCATGACCTTTTAGATTTATGTGGAAGGCTTTGACGAGTCATGTTGTGGCATTTGAGATAACGAGTTAGACGTATTTGCTTGTACACAAAGTTGCATTTTAGACAAGCAGATTATGGCTACTTAAATTTGTATTTGGGGCTGGCTAAGGAATTCTTATCGTCTCTGCAATTTTTGCAGGAATCTTTCTGATGTTCTTTGGGAGGCAATTTCTAAAGGTCAGGTTCTTTCTTTGTACCAAGGTCTTGGGACAAAGAACCTGCAATCTTTTATCTCACAGTTTGTATACTTCTATGGATACAGCTTCTTTAAGAGGCTGTACCTGGCAAAAACTGGATATAAATCTGTTGGAACGAAAGCTAATTTGATTGTTGCTGCTGCTGCTGGAGCTTGTACTGTCATCATAACCCAGGTTTATCTTATTAAATGAAAAGTTCATAGGTTCCAGTTATTCCATGTGGTCTTTGAAGGGCATCTTTTTCACTTGTTTAAAGTGCCAAGGAAGTAATGATAATGAATATTTTTAACCTGAATTTATTATTTCAGCCTCTTGATACAGCTTCGTCAAGGATGCAGACATGTGCGTTTGGGAAGTCAAAAGGCCTCTGGAAGACTCTAGCAGAGGGAACTTGGAAGGAGGCATTTGATGGTTTAGGCATATCTCTTCTTTTGACATCAAATCCTTCCATTCAGGTATGTGCCCTCGCTTATTAGTGAAATTTTTATATATCTTTTTTATGCTTGTCTTGATGAACTTCAGTTTAGAGTGTATCATTGGTAATACCTTTGATTGTGAGAGAAAAATATGCTCTAAAAATAATAAAATTGAATTACAACCAGAATTTGTTTACGATGCAGTACACTGTGTTTGATCAATTGAAACTAAGAACACTTAAAGGACAGCAGAGTCAAGGTATAGAATCATCTCAGCAAGCACTTTCTGCGTTTTCTGCTTTTGTGTTGGGTGCCGTCTCGAAATGTGTTGCGACTTGCTTAACATACCCGGCAATCAGGTCATACTTGCCTTTCTCCCTTTTACCTTTGAATACACTTATTTGTTTAATATTAAGTCATCTCTAAATATTTTGAATTATGTTTATTCTTTTTTTCTTTAAACATAAATTTTGTAGAAATCTGTACATTATTAGCATATAAATATAGATCATCCTTTGTACTGTATTGGAAAGCTCATTATTTGTTTATTGAACAGATGTAAGGTCATGATACAATCTGCTGAATCAAATGAAGAAGAAACAGACGGGGCTAAAATAAAAACCCAGAAAACATTTTTTAGTGCACTTAATACCATATGGAAAACGGAAGGCCTACTAGGATTTTTTAAAGGTTTGGATGCCCAGATCCTGAAGACAGTGCTAAGCTCCGCATTGCTTCTAATGATTAAGGAAAAGATAACGAAGACCACATGGGTCTTGCTGTTAGCAGTCCGGAGGACTTTGTTTTTAACCAGGACCAAGTTGAAGAGCTCGTAGGAAGTAATGTGCAAGTATAGCTCATGGATTACTTGTACATAAGGATAGCCTATGAATGTTCATATCGGGGAGTTCCTTTGGTTGATGAATTTCAATTATAATGTGGAGGCTGGTAGAAGTTATTCTTTATATCATTTATAAACTCCTCACCATATATGTATTCCCTTCCCAGTGTTGATTTTATTCTACCCTCCCCAGTGTTGAAGTTTTCACGGGTCTAATAAATGCCTTAAATCTGTGCCTTGGCTGGTTCTGTAATCCTTTTCAAGCTCTAGCTTTGACTCATTGCGACTCGGTATAAATTTACTATATATGCATATGACTTGCGCTTTGTTGTTTTTGTTTATCAAAGATATTCTGCTTTAATAACAAATAAATCAAGATATTCAAGAAAGAGGAACCACAAAACTAGAAACAACTCTGTGAAATTCAGCTCTTTCCTGGTTGGTTATAACAGCAATATGAGGCAGAGAGAGCTCCAAGTTCATCTCCGGTATATCCGGGTAACTGAGTTTATCCCCTCTGGAAAAGTACATCACTCAAAAGACCATTTTACTTATCCGGCCTCCACTAGAACACTTTAAAATTCCACTCACTTAATATGCTCCGATAAGGTTGAAAATTCCTATCAGGACAAATAGCATTGGTTGAATTGGACTCAGCTTGGCTACAAAGCTATCAGGAACAGAGGAACCAGTAGCAAAATTCCCAGTTGGTGTTCCTGTGGTCAAAATGACAACAATCCAGTCCTCATCGGAGCCAATCCCAATTCCAGTGTATTTAGTATCGTTGAGAGAGGCAGCATACTGAGATTGTGTGTAGTTGGAGAGCACGATATCCTGAACAAGGTTAGGAACACAAGCAGGCATTATGGTTCCATCCCTTGTAGTGGTGACATTTAACTTGCATTTATTTAGAAGGCTGGGGAAGTTTGAAAATCGAGGCTCAGTTCCAAGTACTGTGTTGGCTCCAGTGGTGTTTGTACATGGTTGATCCTTAAACTTCTCTGCAATTTCCTCTGCCAAGCACTTGGCTTTGTCATTGTCAGTTAGTGTTGGCAACTTTAAGGTGGTCCGATAACTGTTGATACCTCGAAGAAGACTTTCTTCCTCATCTGAATAAAACAGTAATCATAAGTCCTCTTACGACTTGATGCAAGACTAATCCCAAGATATACACAGGTAATGATCAATTACAAAAAATAATTTTTACCTCTAGTTACCCCGAGTAGAGGGATATTTACTAGGTTACAATGCTATGAATCGCAAACATAGTTATTGCAGAGTGTATTCAATAGTACTCAATTTATTATTTACATGCACGGAATAATATTTGAACATAGTTATGATTATCACATTCAGCTTCATCTAGGATTTCAAGAATTTGACTTAAACACTTGGAACAAGACACTAATCTGCTAAATATAATTACTCAAGAATGTCTATTATATACTGGAAACCATACCATTCCTTATATATACTTGCAATTGACATTTTCCAAGTATGCAAGGTCAACCCAGTTAAATTATAGAGTCGTGTACATGCACAAACCTCCAACAATGGGCATTTCTAATATTTGAACACATAACTAAATTAATGATTCACCCTTTAAGTAGAATTAGTACATCACACTTCAGACTGATGCAGATAACAACAGAATATATCATTGATGTCCGTTCAGGCGGGTAAACTAATCAAACTCTCTGTTTCCTCTACAAATCCAACAGATTTTTGTTGAAAGGTACTTTGCCCCTGTACACCAAGATCCTAGATTCAGCAGCAGCAGGGAGATAAACAGACAAAAGAACGACATAAAAGAAGATATCGGCAGATCTAAATTTATTAAATCCCAGCTCAAGTTCTCCAATATCCAGATCACTCTCTCGTCATATTTAATTTTGTACAGAATTCAACTAAATCCTAAACTTCACAAACTAAATACATTCATTACTAAACAGCCAAAGCAGATCTTAAACCCAAATGCAATATGGCTTGCATCCTAAAATGAACTATATAAACACTTGAACAAAAAAACACCATAACTGAACATATAAAGCAGATCTAACTTCTAAGTCCAAACAACATTATCCCCAGTTAAATTAAAGTTCACCCTTTTACGAAACATTCGAAAACCTTATTTATCTATTTCATAAAAGCAACCCCAAGTCGAATGAAGTCCCAAAAACTGCAAAACAGGCTATGCAAAAGTCTAAAGCACAGAGACTCAATGAACCAATTCACATTATATGAGCACAAATACATAGTAATCAAGATTTGTAAAGTGCAAATTCAAGAAAATAATCAAAATATGATATCATTACCATCACATTTGGCAGTGTGATCTATGCAGAGAAATGAGAAAAGAATAAGAGAGAGCAGTAAATAATGTTGAAAGGCCACCATAGCTAGCTGCTGCTGCTGTTGGAAGATTGAAAATGGAGCTACTACACAAAAAGGTCGGTTGGTAATATATTATATATACACAAGCTGTTGTTAGAAGATCTCATCTACTCTATTTATGTTTAGACTTTAGATACAGTACAATTCGTGTTTGTTTACTTCCTGAGTAGACACGGTATCTTTCTTGTCCAAATTTGCATGGTGTTAAATTTTAAAAAAAAAACATAAATTAAAAAAATTGATCTGTTTTACATATTCTTTTTGCCAAATGTTTCTTTGCTAACCACTCATGTAACATTGAAAAATTACTATTATAAAAATCAATATAATAATTTCTTTTCACACGATCATACGTGTGAACTTCATGAATGACACTCATGCAATCATCTTGTAGATTTGTCTATGTGTTTTCGGGTTTTTTTTGCTTGGAAATATACGAAATTGTCATATTCATCGTGCCTTGAGCAAGATTAACTGCCTAACCCTTTTTTGTTACGGTACATGGATTTTATATTTTGTATATACACTGTATTGATCACATTACTATGTAGTTACAAATTCATTCTAATAATCTAACAACGTTAAGCGATGTTACTTGGTTAACTTGAAATAATATGGTTTAGTATTGCCTTGAAATTCATTACTAGTCACATTTGTGTTAGATTTCAGCAGTTATTTAAGTCCCCCTCCTAACACGTTGATGTTTTAGGAGAATTGATAACTTAACATAGGTTCGATTCCTTGACACACCCAATATTCTCATAATTTATTATGGACACGAAAGACAAATTATTGCTCCAAAGATGGGCGATTGGGCGCCCCTGGTAAGTCAGAGTGAGGGGGAATGTTAGAATATAGTATAAGAACTTTGGCCGTGGGGTCGCATTTAATCTCTTTTTTTTGTTGTCCTGGAATTTTTGATAAGTCAGTCAACCCAGGAAGGGAAGTGATCAAGAATTGTCTTTCATCTTGTTACTGTACTTGTTGAAATTAGCTTTTGTAAAGTGCTTAACCGAATAAGCGTGATTCTTATCCTCAGTTATCTCTTCTGATTTGTACTCTAATCTAAGTCAGTTATCCTCCGTTATTAGTCTAGCTGGTTATAACGTTTTTGGGATTAAAGTTCTTGTTTCACATTAATTTTCCTTTGTAATGACAGATAACTCAAATGGGGTGGTGATTCTTATCACTCTATTGAATATCCTGCTTTACAAGCTCCAGAAACTCCAAGAAGCTCAGCAAAAATGTCGCTTACCATTGTCTGTTCGACAATTTTGTCGTCGTTTTTCACTTCGAGACATCAAGTCAGCAACAAACAACTTCAAGGAAGGATCGGTGATTGGAAAAGGAGGGTTTGGAATTGTTTATAAAGGCACCATTGATTTCGAAGACAGGTTTGTTGCTATAAAGCGGTCAAAATCCATGTCTAAGCAAGGAAGCAAGGAGTTTCTAACAGAGATTGAGATGCTTTCCCAGTTTCGACACAGTCATCTAGTCTCTCTCATTGGTTATTGTGATGACTGTGAGGAGATGATCCTAGTTTACGATTATATGCCATCTGGAAGCCTTGCTGATCATCTGCTAAAAGGGTCAGAAAAGGTAATACTTCTTTGCCTTCTTTATCATGGGTGCAGCGCCTCAAGATTTGTACAATCTGAGGTTCCTATTTATACAACACTGTTAACTGAAAATGGAACTAAAAATTATAAACATTTCTCTAAAAAACGAGTACAATTGTCATTACCTTCTCTAAAATTTTTATTTCATCCGGTGAACACAACCTACAAATAAATAATTGTCATTTACTCATTTAACAGTGTGACAAAGTAATTTATGATCGTGACTAACTATGGCAGCAAAACTAACACCTTGAACGCAACTATCTTTGGCGCCAAAACTAGCACTTCTGAATTAACAGTAAACTTCCAACTCTCAAATTCCGTTTAATTGAGTACTTCCTCCGTTAAGGACCACTGATTAGCTCCACTATCATATTCCTTCAAACTCAGCTCCTAACATTTTGGGAAGGATCTAATTCTATCCCTGTTCGTTCCGTGTTCTGATTATTCTCAAATTTAAAGGAGATGGATTTTGCAGTAGCTTCTTCAAAAACACACACACAAAAAAAACTTATTTTTGTTGCTAAATATCTTTTTGATAGAGAAATAAGGAGGTCAACATTTTTTGAATGTCCAAAAGAATACAAATTAAAAATTAGACTACCACTAACAATATAGATAAAACTGTGACGTGATGTGGGTTTAGACAAGGTAATAAATCTCTGCCACCTCTGTCATGGGTGCAACGCCTCAAGATTTGCATTGGAGCAGCGCGTGGGCCGGAGTACCTTCATACTGGTACAGGAATTCAGCACAGATTTATACATCGTGATGTAAAGACCAGTAACATTCTCCGGCCTGGATGAGAATTTCGCAGCTAAGGTTTCAGACTTTGGATTATCTAAAATAAGTCCAGAAAATCAGGCAATATGTAAGCACTCATATCAAAGGTACTCCCGGTTATTTGGATCCATATTGTTTCGCAACTCATAGACTGAAAAGGAAGTCCAATGTGTATTCCTTCGGTATAGTGTTACTTGAGGTCTTGTGTGGAAGACCAGCAGTTGACAGGAGTCTGGATAAAGAGCAAATAGTTTTAGCTGGATGGGCATAACAGTGCTTCAGAGAGGGACTCGTTGACCAGATTATTGATCCCAGAATAAAAGGGGAGGTGTTTGTGAAAGTTGCAATTCAATGCTTACATATTGGACCAAAACACCGTCCCTCAATGGCTGAGGTTGTTGTCTATCTTGAGTCTGCTTTGGAGTTGCAAGAGAAGAGCGCTGAATATTATTTGGCTGAGATAATAACTAGTAATTACTTCCAAGACAACATAGATTTTGAATTGGAAAATGAAAATTCTGGAATGGGGATGGTAGATGTTTCTAACAGGTTCAATCCTGATAAGCAGTCCTCTGCTAGATGAACATTTAGGAAGATATTTGGTGTTTTTGTGTCACTTAAAGCTCGGGCATCACCAGGTAAACCTAGATATAAGTTCATACATCTCTATGCTGGTATTTTATATAATGGAGCTAGAGTGATTTAACTCCTTTCAATTAAGTGAAAAGAATTAGTTGCATGTCATGGATGATTTTAAGTTACTGATTTAATAATTTAAAGCCCTCTTGTACTAGAAACCACTTCATTTGTAATAATACTTGGAGTTTTGGGTTTCTAGCCATGAAAAATTTATTTATATTACCATGAAGAATTGTGCTGTTAGATGATCAGTCTCCCAAAAACTCAGGTCATGTTTGTTTTATATGATTAAATAGGGGATAAGACTACAATCCTTTAAATTTTTTAATCCTATGTTTGTTTTGTAAACATTTATTTGGGATTAGATCAAGGATTACAATAATTTAAAATATTAGTCTCTTGTTTGTTTTCATGTAATAAGGTATATGATTATAATCCTCTCTAATACTAGGTTGGAGGATCTATTATTTAATTCTCTTTAACAAGTCATTTTTTAAAGGATTATAATCCTTTCATTATAATCCAATGTAAAACAAACAAAGGATTAGAAAATTTAATAGTCCAATCCCATATGTTATCCCTCAAAACAAACATAGAATTATAATGTAAAAGATTATAATTCAATCCTAAACTTAATCTTTCCAAACAAACATAGTATTGGATAATTTAAAGGATTATAATGCCTAGGGATAACAATGAATGATTATAATGCAGGGATACTAATCCCGGGATTATAATGCCATCAAACAAACATGGCCTTAGTGTTACGAGTTGGACTTAATGTGTATGTCATGTATATCTGTTACTACGTCCCCTCACCTGGAAATCGATTTTTGACTTGAAGAATTGAGTATAGTAAATATATTGGTACCTTTTGAGTGGAGTACTGGTTGATCGGTCATGATCGTATATTAATTCTGAGAGATGTTTGGGGCTGGGGGTACTTAAAATTTAAACTTAAGAATGCTGGATCAAAAAAGAGATTGTTTTGTATGTTAGATGACCAACTAACTTTAAGGTGATAGGAGAAAGATATAATATGTATATCATTGAAATGTGTCGATATGTGCTAGCTTGTTTTCTTCCCTCAAGGGGAACTTTATAGAATTATGATTTCATTCACCTTCTACTTGTCTTTATAATAATATTGTTTGTGTAATCATATATGTCATTAACGTTCTCAGGGATTTATTTCTTTCTTTCAGTAAAAAGAGATCCAAAGACGCCAAAAAACAGTAATGGTGTACTATCAGTGCCTGCAAATATAAATAAGTTCAAAGTAACTGATGTGGCAACAATGTTGGTGACTACAAATTTGAAAAACTTCAAGTTAACTGATCTGGAAAAAGCAACCAGTAACTTTGAAGAAATCTCGGGGAAGGGAGGGTCTAGAAATGTTTTCAAAGGTTGGGTCCATGAGAACTCTTATGACCCCTCTACGCCTGATATCGGACTCCTCGTAGCTGTTACAAGATTCGTTCCGGGGTGCGAACACGGACATAAAAAGTGGCAGGTAATCTTACATCCATGTTATATTACCTATTCCCCTATATGTTTAAAGATAGACCATCACAATCTGCCACAAGAAAAAAATCGTTGGATTGGTTGAAATGTTAGGGAACCTCTACAGGTAACTGTAATCCTTACCAGGCCAGCGATAGTGTCACGATGTAGTTTTTAAGAACTGCTTACTGAGAGCTCCTCAAGTCTACAACCAAGTTGTTCTATGTTTATCAAAGGTCCTTCAGATTATTATATTTAGCAAAAAAAAAAGTCGAATTTATACAGTTTCTATTTCATGCAGAAAGGCCTTATTATTTAGTTTACGTGGCAAGATCGTAAAATTATAATACTATCTTATTTGTAAATTACATCAAAAGGAGGGAGGGAAACGAAATCCGCTTGCTGTACTGAGCAAAGTATCAAGAGATAAGATAAAGAACCAACAAATCAATTTTTTCATGCAATGCAGTGTAAAGAAAGTTAATTGATGTTTGTTATGAATATGTGTCATTGCTGTAGCATGGTTAGCTTCTCTTGGACTGCGTGTTATAATTTTTTTAGTAAATAATATTTGTTTCTGGTTGCAGATGGAGATAGACCTCTCGAGAGAGCCTTATCCCAATTTTCTTAAGCTTTTAGGATATTGCTCAGAAGGCCAAGAACATCTCCTTGTTTACGAGTACATGCAAAATGGTGACTTGGATTCTCATATTTTCAGTAAGCAATACTTCCAAAAATTGATGTAGTAACATTTGGTCAAATATGTATCTGTTTTATAAAATGTTCACTACAATGCAGTCGCCTGAAACATCTTCAAAGCACTAGATATAAAGGAGGTCAATCTTATGTTCAGTAGCCTCTCTCTTTCTCTATATAAGAATTTATATAAATAGTTAAATACATGCACATAAATAGGCAAAAGAAATTTGAAGTCTCGGGCAAGATTTGTAGTTAAAGACTATATCTGTTACTGGAGTTAAATAGGTAAAAGAAATTTAAAGACTATATAATAGTAATGTTGTAAAACTGCAGAATCATCAAACCAAGCAAATAAAACTGTGAGAAAAGCACTTCGCTGGGACGTCGGCTAAATATAATGATCGGAGCAGCTCGGTGCCTTGCTTTCTTTCACACAGCAAAACAGAGTGTCATATGTGGTGATATTAAGACATCTTGTATATTACTTGATGGGGTACTGCTCATTGTTTCCGACTTACAATTATACTTAACTGGAAGCCTTTCATATCCTGTGCTATTCAGTAACAGTTCTCTTGTTTCATGTTTCTAAAATTTATCTTTCCAGAAATTTAATGCAAAACTTTCACCGCTGGATTTGAAAGATTAACACGATTCGATAGCAACACAAATGCGAAGAAACGTATTGTTGGGACTCTGGGTTATGCAGCTCAGCTCCCGAATATCTAAAGTCTGGTAAGTTCCCTTTAAACTTTCTATATATATAATCAATTGTAGACTTGTAGTTGACAGTACAGTATGCTCTTTACAATTTTTATGTTTTACCAAACCGAGTCACTGTTTGATTCCTTTTATAAATCTCACAGTCCGCTATTCCAAAAAGCTGAATTTAAATTTTTTGCATGTAATATAAATTGTTCTTGAGGTGAAGACTGCATAAATTAAGATTTTCGACAAACAATGGTACAAATCAAACAGTAGAACTAAACATTCATAAGGACCACATATATTGATCAATGTAATGTTTATTCTTTGAATAGAGAAGAACATCCATCCAAATATGACAACTCGTTATTAAGTATTATAAATCATGTAGATGTTTTGCACAGACTACCAGAATAATAAACGTTGTTTAATAATAGTTCTACATGAAATTATCTGAATAACTAAGATATATCATCAAACTTCTTTAGTCTTTCTTTCCACCCATGGAATCACCTACCCTATGTAGTGCAAAACTGCAAATGGAGGAGTAGGAAGAAGGGTTTAGACTGATAGGTTCAGAAGGAAAAGTTATACACACCTAATAGGTGCCAAGAATAAGTCCCAGGATGCGTTATTTATTTGGTACCTATTTGGAGGTAGATAAGTTCTTATCCAGGATTCATTGTCCGTGCCACACCTATTACAGGCAAAAAGCCGTTTTCTATAGTGCCCTACTTGTATATATGTTTGACATTAATATAGAGTATCTAAAATAATGAGAGTATACTAATATATATGTTAGATGACAGTTAGTCAGTAACAAATCAATCAATTCACAGGTGTTATCAGTTTTGAGACGGATGTTTATGCTTTTGGAGTGGTTATGCTGGAACTAATGACAGGTATACGGGCAGCTGAAATGCTAAAATTGGCAGATTTCACAAAGTATATTGACCAAGAGAAGAGTTTGCTAGAATATGCATGTAATCTTAATCTGGATCCTTGGTTGGAAGACACTCTTCCTCAAGGTATGGAGCTGGAGCACTACATAGTTGCGCTTATTACTGAATGTATAGACAACAATCCTAGTGAGCGACCATTGATGTTACAAGTTCTTGACAACTTAGAACGTATTTCTGATTCTTGTGAGCAATACTTTAAAAATGTCTGAATACATGAGTGATTCTTTTTGTTATATATATGTTTGTCTTTACTTGTTAACTGTAAAATTAACTAAGATTTTCATATATGGACTATATGCTGAAAACTGAACATTACTTTGTGACTATTTCTAAACGACTGATTTCTTGCATATTTGAATCAGAGTTGGGTCTTTTACTTGATCCTGGGTGGGGAGCCACAGTAGCTTTTCCTCTATATCATTGTTAAATTATTGATCAGTCGGTGTTTGAATATTGTACTCGTGACCAGCTGTATGTCCCAGTGAGAAAGTGCTACATTTTGAAATTCAGATGTGTTGTCACTTTGAAAATTTTATGAAATTTTCCATTTACATAGATTTCTCCTACCTTTTTCCATCTGCTGACCACATATTAATCCGTTTACTACAAATTACTACATTTTACAATCCAATTCCTCCAAACAGATTTTCTTAATCACTCTAGAGTCGAATCGAGGCCATTAATTTACGATTAAAATTTTTAAGCATATTACCCTGCCATCTAAATTTTCTCAGAAGTGTCCTTAACATGTTACTTATCAAGTTTTCTGAGATTTATCTATCAAAGTTTAGTAAAGTTTGTCATTAGCTGGAAAGTGATTAGCTAACGGTTGCATTAGTAAAGTTGAATCTTGTATTCATATATACTTCTTGTTGATGACATAATGGAACCCAATACATCTTACAACTTTTAGGTTGGCTTCCAACTTGCAATTCCCTTCACATGGGAGCTTTTCTATTTATTCCTGGTTGAAATTTCAACTTTATTGGCCCACCAAGTGGAGATTGTACCCCCCCCCCCCGTTTTGTTTCTCCCGATAAATAATTTATAAGTTAAAAATTACATACATTTTTCAAGTCATAAGTTATTTATTAAATAAACCAAACGGGACCATAAACTGCTCGCCAAAGAATTTCATGGGAACAGACAGTACAATCTTCACCTAGAAGAAACATCTTAAAGTTTGAAAACACAAGTATGAACTAAAGTAGAAATTCACGACTTGTAAGTTCATTCTGCCTACCTTTAGCATCTTGGAAATTACATACATTCCCGCTTGATTAATTTGGATTGCTAAAGTTTTGTGCATTATGTATACAGTAAAAATGTATTCTTAGCAGACTGGCACTACATTATTGATTGTGTTGGATCATTGGATAGAAACAGAGGAAGTTAGGACCATAATACCATTATAATACTACCCAATTTTGTACTATTACAAAACTGACAATATATTTTTATAAGAAACAGGTGTCCAATAAGAAATTTACTGAATTAAGGAAATAATTAAACGTGTAACATGAAAATTACATAATTAACAAGCTTAATATCATTAACCAGTCATACAATGCTATCACAAGAATGAAGCTCGCTCCAAACCTTCTATAAAAACTTCATAACAAAAACTACTAATTCGAAATTAGGATGGCATTAATCTACATGATCACCATGTAATCTCGTACGTTGATCCTTAAATGTAGAGAGTTATTTGGCTGCACACTGATTCAGCATATGTAATATATACTTTAGGCCTTTTATATATGATCTATTTTCAACTTCTTTTATGGTTTAAAGAATAGTAATTGTTGGAAGCCAAGCATTGTGGAAGCCCTCTTGAGTTATCATCAAAATGCTTCTGAAACTTGATGTTTGATGGCGCATTAGTAAACCTTCCTTGCTTGTTCTTTCTTCTTGGTTGAGTGGAAAGAGGGATGAAAACACCCGTTCCTTTGCTCTGTTCTTTTCTGCAACTTTGTTCGTAGAACATTTGTGGTTGTGTTGTTGGCCTTGGATGAATAACTCGAGAAAATGGCTGCAAAAATTATGAATTTAACTCGTTTTTTAAGTCGTCACAATATTTAACAGAACACTTGTATCATTTTAAGTTACCAACTCTTCCGATGTGTTAGAAGGAATTGATATGTATATCATGCTTGCGTGTTAGTAACCTTTTATTTCATGCATGAAGTGAAAATGCAAGAAACTAGAAGACTATACGAATTGTGTATATTTAACAAGGAATGAAAAGATGATGGAAAGAACCTGAAGAGAAGTAGAAGGATGTCGATAGCCTGAGACAGGGAGATGAATATCGCCATCGTCCTCCATTATAAGCAGAGAAATCTGCTTGCTTATGTCTGCATAGAAGATATCATCATGATCCAACATTTCCATGGTGACAAACTTTTACAACAGAAACAGAGAAGTGTCGGTATTTTTTTGCCTCCAAGGTCCTGTACTTTTCTTATCTGTTATTTGGTTAAAATAGATAGATTGGGTATAAATAAGGAAGTAATAATTATTAAAGAAATCAGGGATGGGTTGAGGGAGTTGGAGTACATGTGGGGTGGTAGGGTATGTTTGCCAATCTGTCTAACAAGGTCCCCACAAAGATTGGGAATCATGAATTGTGATGTTAAGATTTCATCCAAAATTTAAGAGATGAGGAGGAAACAAAAAGCTCCCCACTCCCAGATATCTGATCCAAGAATAAGATAGATAGATTCATATCTTCTACATATTATTGGTTGTGTGACTTATAAGCCTACTCTTCCCTTTTTCTCCACCCCAAAAGACTTTAATTTCTAACACTTGCCCACATACACAAGTTATAAGCTCACTGCAGTAGCAGCTTAGTGAATATGAATATTAACCCACACTGTCTTGTAGGACCAATCTAACTATAACTAAAAATGATACTGTTAGAAGACTAGAAGTCCTGTCTAAAATTAACAAAGGGAGATGTGGTGCTGAACTTCCCAGCAAGATTCAGCAAAACAACCACCACATAAATTGTAACTGTGAAAATGTTTCCGGGGTTCTGTTTTAAAACATATACTATATACACATGAGTGCAATAAGGGCCAGTTGTATCGTTGCAGTTGAGTTGGAGCCCAGTTTTCAATTTATTCAAACTGCTTTCTACATTGTGGGTGCAATGAAAAGATGAGATTAAAAATGTGTAATTTATCTTAGGCTATTTTTTTTAGCCTTATGTAGAAGTTATCTTAAACTACATTGTGAACAAAATAGGTGCATACATTAACGGATGCATACATTAACGGACCAACACCCTCTTCCAGTCTTCCGACTTCCGAGGAAACCACCTGCAAGATCACAAGGACACCATCCACACCAACACCCTTTTGAGGGAACCACGGCACCATCCACTATATATTTTATCACTAAGAGTATTAATGGACCAACACCCGTCCAAGGGAACCACGACACTATCCATTATATATTTTATCACCAAGCGGACCAACACCCTTCCGAGGGAACCACATAAATCTCACTCTGAACATTTTATGTATTTGAGGGGAATCAAACCCTTAGAACTTGTGAAACACAACTACACAAGGCAAGATACTACCAACGGAGCTAGAGCCCAAGTAGTTCTTGTGAGTTGTGACACATAAATTAACATAATTTAGACATTGCAACTGTGTAAAGGCCAGCAGCACCTTCAACAAAGTTACTCTTATCTTGCATATATACCAGAATCTGCATCCATATTTTCTTGAATATGAGAAAAACATACCTAAAAGGAATTGATGAACCAAAATGCTCACAGGACCTTTAATGCTACAAACCCAAAAGTTTCACAAGATTCTTATGCGCTAATCAAATTCACCTCATTAAAGATCTAATCTTCACATGCTCTAGTAGTACGTATTAAAAATCTAATCTCTTAATTGCGACAACATATCCATTAGGTAGTGTCCCGGTAATGGTAAAAACAGTATCAGACGCTCCTTCGCCTAGTTTAATCGACTGACTAAAATAATATGTTGCATGATCCTCAAGAATGTCATTTTTATACCTCATACTGACTTTGTCGAATGTCATTTCATGTTCGACATTTTTCCTACCGGCATAAATGCAAACAAAAATCTGCTTAGCAGTGGCCTAACTTGATGATACATGTCATATTTCATTTGGATCAGTGGCCAGAATCAGGGCTGCTTTGAGCCTTGAGGGCATGCTTGAAGGGCCTGCAGCCTGCAGGCCATGCAATTGCATGGCATGGCATGGGGCCTGCTTTTTTTTTTTTGAAAAAAATAGTTTACCTTCCGTGGCCCCTGCGATTCAACAGACTTTCTTAATATATTTTATTGTTTATATATTAATATTAATATTTTATAATATATATATTATTCTAATAATAATATTAATTTTATTTAATATTATATGTGGAAATGTTTTTATATAATATTTCATTTATTATATTTGTGGTCGTATTTAAAAAGAATGAAATTTATGTGTTCGTGTTTCACTTATTTTATTTTATAGGTTGTCTTTTTAGCCTTTAATTAAATAATTAAAATTTCTAACTTCATTATTTTCATTTCTTTATTAGACCAATTAATCTTATTTATAACATTAGTTATATTTTTAATAGAAGTAGTATACCATTCTCCTACATAACTTAAGAATTGAAATGTTGACAATCGATCATTTATAAAATTATGTGTAAAATATAGTATTCTCATATTGAGTTGATTGAAGTCTCAAAGATGGTACAAATTTAGTTTTTACTGAAAACAACTACCGGAAAATACCTACCAGTCTAACATCATTTTCTCATCACTCAAAGGAAAAATTATAATATTTTGTTTGTTTTATCATAATTTTTTTTGTCAAATCATCATCTAAAAATATTATTATTATTTGATCATACAGATTTTCAAATTTAGTTTCCTCTTATATATCATAAAATTATAATATTACATAAATTGGAAGGATATTTTTATACTGACTATTACCCTTTCTTTAAAAAAAACAAATATACTAACTATTACTTTACATTACATATATATAATGATTTCTCATACATTCACAACGTATGATCACATGACTAAGGGGAGAATAAGTTTAACAGGTGTATAGATTGTGACTACGAGTGTGTATGAGTATAACTTGTGATTGTTTGACTGTGTGTACAAGCATGATTAGAAACAATAATATTATCTCTAATATTGTATTATTGCAAGTTTACAATATTGTTTTTCTTCTAACAAAAGGTGAAAGCATATGTAAATTACAAAAAGTATTACCATTTTCTAAAATAAAGATTATTATTCAATTAATCTATTGGAAAAAATAGTAGCAAGTACAATCATCTTATATACATGATGCAACATATGAAGAATGCAGAAAATAACTCTTTCATACGAACAAAATTGATCCCCCACTATACCTTCCACATATGAATGTATTCTATAACTATCCACCCAAAACGATTGGAAAAAAAAGAGGAACAAGAAGTGTAAAAAAAATTTGCTTTTCTATGTTTTCTGTGATGCTAAGAATAAAGCTCTATAAATCTATCCAAAGTATTCAGCAAATCAGCAACTTCTTTTGCTCTGCTGTTTACGACTTTATTAATTTACAGATAAATTATATGTTCATGATTTCACGTATAGAATGTAGATGAATTTGTAGAATAAGTTGCTTCGCGCTTCATAAATAGAGCATAAAGTAGCTCATTCCAAGAATCTGGCACCCCAGGAAGACACCAATGGCTGCAGTCCTGCCTATTGAGAGCAGACGGAGGATTACTCTGATATATTGATGAATGTCCATCTTTTCTTCTTGATGTCATATTAGTAATATATAATACGTCTATAGGATTTTCATTTGATTTGTTTGAATGAGCTGATATTGCATCAACAAGTGCGCTGTAACTGCTTCTGATGTTTAACGGATTTAAGGAAGCATCTAATTCTGGTAATGTCTCCATGTGACAGCCCCCACCATTTCTCCAATTCCCACCTCTGTATGTTTTACCATATCATATTTGTTCAAGTTCAATAAAAACCAAAAGTCTACGATGATCTAAATATCGTCAAATTAGGCAGCTATGGAAGCAGATTGAAAAGAATATGTATGCACTCAAAAATTTGATGAAAGAAGATTGAAAGAAAATTATATGCATGCACTCGAAACTTTAATCACAGAAGACTGAACAAACCTGTAATGCACTGGGGCAGATGTGCGAAAAAAGACCTGAGTCTTGTTTGTATTAACTTCATGATGTATATAGTCTACAACAGTGTTTAAGGCTTTGTGATAAGCTGTGTCAACTTGCATATTCATCTTCACCTCTGATCCTTCTTGGAAGTAGGAACCCCTGACATGATAAGAATTTAAATGCAATACATTTAATGAGAGTAAGAGATAACAAGACATAAAACTATGGGACAACAAAATTGTACTATCAAATTTCAAATTACAACATATAAATTTAAGCTGCAGCTGGTAAAAGAATTTATGTATTAATAGTAGTATATAATTTCAGGTTCAACTTACACTCTGATGGTCTTCTCATAATTCCACCAGTGTCCTGTATTTAAGATCAGAATATCTGCATTTTTCCATTGCAAACAGGTCCAATCAACTATATCTAACTTGAGGGTTATTCTTACACCCGAGGGAGACTTAGCAGCAGGTCTGCCCTGTGATACAAGAAATGGAGCGCGATAGTACTCCACAGTGCAGTTATAATCGACAAATTTGAAGATTAGAAACCCTTTATGCTTTGTGATGGGGTTGCCATTCACTTCATATATATTTTTCTTGTTGGGAACTACAGATGATAGCATGCAGAGAAGAGATTCCCACTGATTTCGACCAATTGAGTCTCCAACAAAAGCCAGCCTTTTGTTCCGCAGTTTCTCCAACATTAATTTTGCATCAAACCTGGTTTTTTCATCAAACAGGATATATACCACATTAGTCCATTAGTTCATGCATTCCAACCAATTTAAAAGATAAAGTTAAAGTTAATCAGAGTTTCATTTAAGTCGGGCAACTACAATATGTGACAAATTTGTAAATATATTACCATTCAATCTAAGATTAACGAGCTCAATCTAAGAAAAAGTTCATGCATGAATTCATGTTTGATATTTCAATAAAAAAAGTAGATATTTGAGGAAAACCTATTGTAAACTGGTTATCGTTAATAAAATTCTAGCTCTTTAAAATAAACTAAAGCAGTAAAAAAACAAATCCAGTAAGTTAGATATGTAGATTTATTTTCTGGCATCATTCATGATTTTTTTGGGAAAAGACACTGAAAAGAACAAGAAATCAAACACTTCCGAAAAACCAGAAAGAAAAAACAAAGGCCACCAGGAATAACAGAGCAAAACTTGTGAGTATCCTGTTTCTAACATGTAGTAGCAATCCATTCAAACAAATCACACAGCACACATGAATAATTTAGTATCACAACGAATTTCCCAGGCCACTACGATCGACTTAAAAAAGAAAATGAACTAGCAGACAAATAGGTACCCCCATCACGAAAGCTTCACGGGTACAAACATAAATTGTTAAGTTATCCTATCAACTCTTCCCTGCGATACAAGTCGTGAACTCTGAATCAATATATTTCTGTTAACTTATCGACTCTGCAGAAAGTTCCCCGGAAACCTGATAACTTAAGATATCAATCCCAAACAGCAAATCACTTTAACTAAAGAAATTGCACCAAGATTAATCAAATAAAAAACATTCAAAAATTATCAGCAAACAAAATACTAGTTTACAAGTAAAATCACCTGGGCAAGTTACAAGCTTTAGGTTGCCACCGCCATTTAGTGTATAACAAATCAGGCCTTCCATTTTCAGAACACCTAAACCCTCCATCTAAAAAACTACAATCTCTAGAATCATACAACGGATAGCTATCATCCCATACCCAATCACCTTCAAACACATCACAAGAAGCACCATTTTCACTCAAAAACTCAACTTTTTCTTCATATCCTCTGCTCGAACCATTAAATTTTAAGCCCATAAACGTCCCGGACTGAACCGAAACCCGAAAACTTCTACCTAAATCTCCATAATCAAAGTAAAAAAAGCAGCATGTAACTAAAATTGTAAGAAACACAAAACCAAGAATTCTAAAAGATGGCTCAAATAATCTAATACCCTTAATTTTCTTTATAGTATCTGTACATGACATTCTATGTACCCCTGCTTGAGACTGGTTCTCAGACATTCTTATCTAACAATATTTCATCCACACAAAAAATAAATGTATATGCAAATATTTAACAAATGCAAGCATATTTGTACATCTGTTATATATATGTACGTGGTATGCTTATCTATGACAGCTACATGTATTAAGTACTAAGATATGTACAATAATTCCAAACAAATCAGAACTGAATGAAATAGTCTTAAGGTTTATAAAATAAGTAGAGGGAAATAAAATAAAAAATATATAGAAAATATGGTTGAATAATTTCAACAAGAATGATTAAAGAGGTGTGAGGTGGAAGCAAAGGCACATTAATGGAGAGATGGGGGGGGGCTTATTGGTGCATGTTTTGGTTGGGTTCTTTACTTGATGAGTGAGTATACTTTACTGCATTTTTTGGGACCTTTCTAATGGGTTGTACGTGAAAAAATAAGAGATGGGTGTTAAGTAAGCAAAGTAGCATTCATGGAAGAAGCATCATGGATGTTTGTGCAAAGAGAGCAAGCTCTTATGTGTCCATATATTTCGAAACAGTCATATCTTTACAATTTTTCTTGTCATTTGTTCTAAATTTAACAAATTTAGTTTGTATTTTAACCCGAGACAAACTATAACTACTTATCCAAAGCCTTTGTTTAAAGCTTCTGTACTGAAATTTTAATATCACTTTTTTATTTAATCGAGTTGGAATTTTATAATCTGATTTTAGCTTAAATAAACTGATGCGTAGTGATTCTTCAAACGGTCTCTTCGTACGAAATTGTTTGTTTTGTGATTTTATCATTAAGGTTTCGGAAATAAGATTATTTTAAAAAAAAATATTCCTATGAAGGAGACAAAATATATACACGTGCAGTTAACTATTAAGGCTCAAATTCATCTAAATATAATTATTACAACATCTCTTCCTATATTAATTTAGATGACATTAAATATTATAAATTATAAATATTTTCAAAAATATCTATTTGTTTGATATCTGCGCAAGGTCTATTCATCTTCCAAATACATACTCAAATCTCATTTAATTTTATAATAAATTAAAATTATTTTAAATATAACTAATTATTATAACTAATTTCATTAAAGTATAATTTTTTATAGGCTCAGCAAATTTTAATTAATCATTATTTTATATTATTTTAATTATTACCTCAGAAATGCTCTTATATATTTTTATAATTTGTAAAATATTATACACAAAAGTTAAAATATGTCCAGAGTAACTATTTTTGCATATTTTAATGATAAAAATATTTATATAAAAAGTGCCCTAAATACCTTAAAATATTGAAGCAAGAGCATGAAGCCTATTTTATATATGAATCCATTTCACCCACACAATCCATTTCACCTCTTTCTACGCAAACTTATACATTTTTATTTTTTTATGTGGCAAGTTATTATTTAAACGAAATATATAGATTAATCTAATAATAAGAAATCGAGAACGAGGTATTGTTAAGCCGACTTGTAATTGATAAAATGATTACAGATAATATTTTTATAACCAGGAATTAAGAACGAGTCTAATCTTATCGAAGCATCCTCACCTCATGCCAACAGATTCTTCAATTAAATTATTTAACCTCTCATACAATAATTAAATATTAATAAATACATAGTTTAATTATCAAAGACAACTTGCAGGCTGCAGCAATCAATAATAGGATTTTATGTATTTTGTGTGTGACACGTTTCAGTCCTCGACCCCCCGTACGAAATCGAAATAGAATAAAATATTGTTATAATAAGGAGTATACTTTAATCATGATATCACATATTTAATTTAATGTTAATATATTTTTTATAAAAGCCGTGTGTTCGACATTAGTTGCCTGCATACGGCATTGCATGGACATGGAATGAGAATCCCACTGCAACAAAATCACTGTTCTATTTCCGACCTGCTGATCGATCCCGTTTACTTTTTGATAAATAATTTATAAGTTTAAAAGTATATAATTATTCATTATTCAATTAATCAGATCCTAAATAACTTGAAGAAAGAAAAATAAAATGGGCAACTTTTATTTATTTATTTATTTATTTATTTTTGCTAAGCGACAACTTTTATTTTTGCTAAAATATGATGATGGTCAAATGTTAGAGAAACATGCAGGAGGCCTGCAAGGCTACAATCACAATTTGAGTCAAATTGATAAATCAAGAACTTCACAAGCGGACTTATGTTGTAATTGTTGATTGAATTCAATAAATATAATGAATTTTACCGATTAATTCTCAAGATTTCGTTAAAATGCTAATAGGATGTGTCATACAAATTTACTAGTCTAATTTAAGGCCGAGTATAAACATTCAAACGAAATCGAAACCAACTTAAAATCGATAAAAATTGAATCATTGAAAAAGCGGAACCATTTACCAGAATCTAGTTATATATGCAGTAATTTATTAGTTAGCATATATTTATAATGTTATATATTTTACTGTAAGTTATGTTTAATTAATATATAAGTATATTAAATAATTTATTCTTAATCAAATAATCTAAGAAAAACTTCTTACATCACTTAATTAAGTACAAATAAAAGATTGAATAAGCAAAAAAAAATTACCATAGAATCAATCAAATCGAGAACTTTAGAATGGCTGTATGTTTGATGCCCTATATGATGTCATCGTGCCAATTTTAAATTAGTATTTTGTATCTTAATAATCGTTTAAAACAATTAAATTTCAAGTCAAATTTTATAAAAAAACAGACGTACAATTTTAGCATTCTTAGTTCATTATCAATTGAGTATTAACAAGCATCGCTGCATCGACTATCGAGCAATACAAGAAAGTCAACCATTTCTACTTCAAATGTAAAACAATGCCACCAGTTAAATTTATGACAATGTAAACTGTTAATTTCGGTAATTTAATTTTTATAAAAATAATAATTATTTTGCTATAAACTGGAACTAATAAACCAAGAAAAAAATCATTTAAATACATACTCTGTAATTAATAATTTTTCCAAATTACCCGAAATAATGTACAGCAATAATTTAAAATTCCATTGGTACTGTTATAGACCAATAGATAGAATGATTAACCGATAACTTTTTTCCAAAATATCTATCTATGGAATGAGAAAAATTATGCTATATAATTAAAGAAATATATCAATACAAATCGGACCATACATTGTCCGTACTTGAATTTTATTTTGTGATTATTTTTTTTAAGTCGGTAGATATAAAAGTTTAAGAAAAAAGTCGCAAAGAAGGAGAAATTGATTGATCAAAGATTCAAAATAATACCTACAAAATTCCAACGCGCTCAATTGTTGTGCGAGTTGAAATCTTCTTGGGCCCCCCATTTTATCCCGTTCGCACCTTGGTTTGCCGTTTTATTTTATTAGGAGTAATGTTAGCGGTATAAAATAACAGCGGCGGATCCACAATATTTTTGAGTGGGGCATAATTAGTTTATGGGTATGAAATATGTGATGGAACTATCTTACTTTTTAGTAATTAATATAAAAAATTGTATTTCTACATAAAATTTATACATTTTTAAATTTGAGTTGGGGCATTTTATTTTATAGATATGAAATATTAATGGAACTATCTTACTTTTTAGTAATTAATATAAAAAAAGTATTTCTACACAAAATTTATTCATTTTTTAACTTTTTTAATTTGAGTGGGGGCCATTTTATTTTTTCCACTAGGGCACTAAACCAATTTGTCCACACAGCATGCTTTGTAAAAATATTTCAGTGCATCTGTCTCTACAAAATAGTGTACAAAAATATTTCTCAAATGTACATTTGATTAATTATAATTCTATTAAATGTAACGGACCCCAAATGTATTCACGTAAATCTCACCGATAAAATTTTTCAAATTAACATGTCACTCATGCCACATCATTTGGGACCAATTTTTTGTACTCAATTTTGTACCACTAACATTATTTTTTTATTATTAGTCTGGTTTTTTTATACGTATTTTAAAAAAATTTGGTCGTATGGTTGAAATGATTTTGTTTAAATTTTTTTAAATAAAAATATTTAATTAATATTACAATTTATAAAAAGAATTTTTTTAATTAATTACACTAACTACGTGGTCAAATCACTTTAAACTATGTGTTAAAATCGACGTGAAACCGAAAAATAAAAAATCGAACCGATTGATCGATTCCGGTTCCGATTATAGGTTAAAAGCGAACCGAACCGATAATTAAAATAAATAAATTTATATATATATATAGGGTAAAAAATATCTACCGTTATCTTTAGAAAATTTTCTAAAATTAATTATATAAAACTTTTAGACTCAATCAGAAAAATCTAAAATTAATTTTGAGTTATAGTTATAAACAAGAGTTTCCTCTCTTATAAATGAAGCAATATAAATCACAATAAATATTCGTGATTCATTGTTTAAAGTAAACTATTCTGTTGAAAATCTCATGATTAGTATATACAATGCCGATTGACTTCACAATTAAAAAATATTATAATTTAATAGAGTTGCATATTTGAATATTTGTATGAGAAGACATGATTCTGATGATATAAAATTTATACAAATTAATTAAAGTTTCTTACATGTTACAGTAAGTTTAACTTATTACAGTTTCTTATCTTTTTTTTGTAGTGCTATTATGCAGAATGTGATTCAAATATTTAAATGTAAATATATAATAATTTAAATTATATACTTTTTCATTTTTCTTTATCCGGTTTTTAACCGAAATCGAACCGGTCTTTTTAAAATCGAAACCGATGATTTGGTTGCGGTTGCGGTTGCGATTTTTAATTTTTAAAATCGAAAATATGTTATTCCGGTTCCGGTTTTAACCAAAAACCGAGTCAAACCGAATCACATTCTCCCCTAATATTCTCCCAGCGATCTGTAGTCTCTTTTGGATACGATGGCACTTAATTGGTAATTAATGTTTATGTATAATACTGGTTTTGTTAGTTTAATGCCAAGAAATGCTGGTGTATAATACTGGTTTTGTATATGTTTTGCTATATGAATATGTGGAGATTCTATGGTTTTATTAAGGTTCTTTTTCCAAGTGTTTTTCTTTAATTTTTAAAATTTTTACGAAATGTTGGGGTAACGTTAGTACTAAACATGCAATTAGGAGCAGAAACATGCAATTAGGAGCAGGTACAATGTATTTACATCCCGGCCACCCTGATCAGGGGCGGGCCCAGAAATTTCAAATATCCAGGGCTAGAATTCTTCATACTCGAATGCTTTAAAAAATATTATAATATAAGAGTTAACGACCAATGTACTTGTTTTTTGATGTTTAATGGCCCAATATACCTATTAGCGGTATTTTGGTCCAAAATACCCACCCCATACGCTACACATAAGAGCGTATCAAGATATACGTCAAATTTACATTCCAATCCACGGACCCATCTTATTTACTTCTTTGTATGCCTCAATTTGTGGTAGAGTTTCATCTATAAGGTTTCAGTTGACTTTCATCCTTTTATTAATTATAATACATACAAGTTAGAGTTTGAGTTGAAAATATATACTATTTAATTCAGGGATTTTGATTAGACTGATCCTTATCGTGCTTAGATTTTCATTTATATATTGGTTATAGTAAATTTCAGAGAGGCATGAAACACTGCTACACTCGAGTTATTACTTCCAAAGCTAAGATGGAGATTGACTTGATACATCATCGTGTAAAACGTAACTATCAAATATACGCTGTCCTCCATAGCGTGTCTACATAAAACGGTATTGTCTCCGGCGTATCCTTCTCCAATAACGTTATTCATACTCCATGTTTTGTGGCGTGCCTGTAGACACGTGAAATGCATTGACGTGTCTCTTAAATTCGTGAGATAGATTGACGTGTCTTCCGGAGACGCTTCCCTTACTAGCGTGTTTAATCAGTATTTTGGGCCATCATCTCCGCATACCTGTATTTTGGCAACTCTTATTTACATTTAAGTTATTTAGGGACTTCACCCATAATATAACATTTTAATATTTTATATATAAATAATTAATTAAAAATAAGTATCTATTGTTAGCAAAATTAAATTATTAAGTATAAGTTTGACTTGAAAAAAAGAAGAGATTTAGTATAATTTTAGCAAGAAAAAAAAATACTAGATCAAGTTTAACCTTCAAAATACATTAAAATGATTAAAATATTTTAATATTTTCAAAACATTAATAAACAAAATTATATTGCAAGCTCTCAAAATTTTTAAACTAAACTTAATAATATAAACACCCAATGATACACATATTTATCTTTGATATATATATCTATACTATAATATAGCATTGAAAGTTTGGTATAGTCGGTCGGTATTTCTGCCGGATAGTTTATTTATTATTGGGTCTAATTTTAAAATATTAATCTTTTAACCAACATACATCTCACGTTAATCTTCTAACTAAAATATCTCACATTAATTTTCTAACTAAAATATATTTTTATACAAAACACACAAATATTATTCTACTAAAATATAAATATAAATAAATTATATAAAAATATATACATATAATATTAAATAAAGTTTAAATTGTTATTATACAAATAAAAATAAATTTAAATCATATAAAAATATTAAAAAAGTAAAAAAAAATCATCCATGCATTGAACAGAATATAAGCTAGTATAACTAATAGTTAAAAATTAGAATAATGATGAAATTCATATATTAGTAAATATGTTAGCAAAAGATAACGAGAACATGAAATGCACAAAATTAAAATATAGACATAGAAAAAACTAAATTATAGGCAAGAATTTAAAAATAGCTGTAAAAATTTAATTTATACATTTTTTTTCTAAATATAATTCAACCTCGAATCTATATAATATTACATAACAAAAAGAAAAAGTTTTACATGTAATATATTTCTGAATAAATACAAAATTTAATATAAAAGAAAAAATCATGTATATTTTTTATGAAAGTAAAGATATTACATTGATTGTATTTCAATAAATTAATTGTAGACTATATAAAATACTTACAAAATCAAAAGAGATTATAAGGATTGTAATTGCTTGATCTTTTTCTTTTGATGCTGTAGCTCTCTTTCTGCATTTTTTTTTTGCTAAGTTTAATTATTTTTTTTGCTAAGTCTCTTTCTGCATTTTGATTATAATGTAACTGTTTCTTCTCTTTAAGATTTTAATAATTAGGTTATAAATATAAATATTAGAGTGTTGGCCCTATATGACACAATTTGGGGAGAAAATGCCATAAATGGTACACCCAAAAAAATGGTCATAAATAGCACTTCAAAAAACTACATAGTGTGGCGTGCTGGAAAAGGGGTGAAAACGCTACTTCATGTAGTGTTTTGTACTTTTTTAAAAAAAAATCAGAGCAAAACGCTACTTTATCTTGGGTTCTGGACTCAAAACGCAACTTAAAGTAGCGTTTTAAGGTTACACGCTAGATCGTGTAGCGTTTTGGAAAAAAAAATCTTCTAACCCCAAACGTGAGACTATGTCACGTTTTCAACCAAAAAAAAAAAAAAATCTACACGCTACACGATGTAGCGTTTTGGAGTGCTATTTAGGGTCATTGTTACGACTTGTGCCATTTAGGGCATTATCTTCCCAAATTGTGCCACTAAGGGCCTTTTCTCTAAATATTATTCGTTTTATGTTTTTGTAAGTTTTATATTATTTAATTTAATGACTTGAACTGATCATTTATTAAAACATAACGAGCCTGTTTGTTTATTCAATGATTTAAATCTAGATATAAGTCCAACTTATTAAAAGATTTGCAAGAAAATCACCCGGGCTGAAGTTGTCAAACAATCCAATCATAATAG
Source organism: Oenanthe sinensis (assembly GCA_028671895.1). Classification (NCBI taxonomy): domain Eukaryota; kingdom Viridiplantae; phylum Streptophyta; class Magnoliopsida; order Apiales; family Apiaceae; genus Oenanthe; species Oenanthe sinensis. The sequence goes on along the minus strand of CM053814.1, from coordinate 7,785,598 downwards.
TTGAGAGTTGATACTGAATCGGCTATACAATCGTAAATATATATTCTGCCCTTCAAGCGTTAATCTGAGTCTCTGTAAAAATTTGAAACCCATGGCTGACCTTGAATACCTTTAAACCTGGACAAAGATGGAGAAAGAGAACCACTCAACTATTGCTCGGTGCTCAGAAAAATCAAGGAAAAGAACTATCATAAAAATTATATTTTTATGCATGTCTGTTGTGTGACAGGAGGGGAAAAGATATTTGTATCCTGTTCAAGTAACGAATTTTTTCAGATGAATGATTTGAAATCCTGTTGATCTATTCTATAGAGAAGGTTTACAAATCGACTTCATATATGTTATATAGCTCTAGCCTCTAGCCTCTACCCTCCAGAGCGAGCTATAATTTGCAGTTTTGCTGTGCATTACAAATTTGTGTAGTGATTTGCTTACAGCCCTAGCTCCAACTCTCTCTTAAACATAGGTGTTGTGTTTATTAGGGGATACCTGTTTGAATTATGGGATGCCTGTCTGTATCGTCTAAGACAATGATTTAAACGTATTAGAGAGAAATATGATTTATGAACACTCTGGGTTCACATGTAGATGTTATATTTTATAAGAGGGACAGAATCCAGCAACATTCACATATACGATTTAGTGGCCGAACCAAAATCCCAAAAGATCCGTGACTGATTTTTTTTATAACACTAATGAAACATTTCAGTAATTTTTAAAAATAGGCTGGAGCTCGTGATATGTTCCATTGATTTCCAAATGTCAATCAGGACCAGAGTTTGGACTAGCTTCTCTCTGGATTTGCCATTGGGTACACCAAACTGTAAACAAACAATCCGGTAGTTTTTTTCGCAAGGTTCAACAAACAAGACAGACATTGAACAAAGCAAAGTAAAATTTTAATCACATGTCCAACTGGTTGAGCTCCAATTGATCTTGGCAATTTGTTGTCTCTTCAGCATCCTAGTAGGAAGATATGACATGGTATAATTAGTCGTACACATCAAGACAGTATAATCCATAACATTACTAGGCCTGCTGTGTGTTTTGAACAAGCCAAGCTTAGGCAGATGCAGTCGTGCAGTATTTTCTTTATATAGACCGCAACACAAATTATAATCTTCAAATAGCAATACTTATTATTGTCAGCTTTAGACAGAAAATGGTAAATTACTTTAGAGTTATACAAGTTCTGCTGGGTTTTTTAGTTAGCTAGTTATTTTCAAATAAGTAAAAGCAAACTCTAGGAGATTTTGTGAAGCTATATTGATTCCATAAAAGATGTAACTAGTTCATTTTGTTAATCACTATAAAATTATATGGAAGGATTTCAAATATACAGGAAGAGAGCTCATCTTGTTCACACAAATTTAGTTCAGAGAGCTCATCTCGCTCATGTGAATTTACTTCAGAGACACTCTGCCTAATAAGTACACAATTAATACACATATGGTCTGTTTGTTTGGGGAGAAATAGAATGAAAAATGGGGAATAAAAATTAAGGTGAAAGAATTGATGGAAGAAGATAGGATAGTGAGAAAAAAAATGAGAGTTAAATTTTCTATTGATAAGATTGAGAAGGAAATAAGCAAGAAGGAGAATAAACATTCAAACTCAAATTGAGCTCTACGTTCAATTGGTTGGGAATTGAATGGATGAGGGAATGATAATCATAAATGTTAACCTACAAAATAAAATAAATTTAATTCCATTCCCTTCAACTTGACAGAGCATCAATACTCACGTTTCACTTCCAGCTTTGCACCTTGTGTGTGTGTACCAATGACTTTCTGTCCTAGCAACCCTGATTTATTTTGATCAGAAGAAAGGTCTTTTTCTCCTTGAAAAATTGTCCTATGCATTAATATTCACTGTTCAGGACGACAACAGGGGCTTGCCTCTCGCTACTAAGAAATAGTGAAATACTAATCCCAAGTTTCCCCAATATTGTTCAACACTTTTTTCCCGGTTACTGAAAGAGCATGAAAGAAGTCCAGCCTATACACCCTCTGCTACAATGGCCCTATCAGGTCTAGTAGGGCCCACCCCATCCTCGGGATAAAACAATTAGTAACATTTGCAGCATTTGGCATTTTCCGATAGATAAAAGTAATGGCATAATGGACATCCATCTCACACAAACACAACTGAATGTCTAAAATCTGAATGTTTCAATATATAGTTTCAACTACTTGGGCAAGTCGTACTCGTACTTGATGCTAATATTTAAGTGAACTCAAAAATCATGTTTTTTTATGTACTCAACAAACACATAGTCCCATAAACATCAATATAAGCAACTTCCTAAAAGCCTATTGATAGATGATACAAGAAAACCCGAATTGTGAAAGTATTGAGATCGTTGAAAGACAGTAATTTTTTATTAAGAGCCGTGTAATTGAAGACTTATGTCTTAACTAAAATTTTCTTACAGCTATCAACTACAAGGATATCAACCTCCAGTATAGCTTTAAAAAAGTGTCGGTTCTAGAGTCCGAGAACAGAAAGAGATAATCATAGTATGTTTTTCAACTGCAAGTACATTGAGTTTTATGTTAGCGTAGGTCTAAGAGGTAGAAGAATCATATAAATTACTGACCATATAACCACTGATTACTTATAACTGTATGTATAAAAGCATACCGAAAAGGAAAACTTAAGTAACATAGAGCCAAAAATATGAAACAAAACAACCAAATCTGCTTCTAAAACACTTCCTAATTTTATAAGTTACAACATACATGTAGTGCACGGCTAAAGAACCTAACAAATCATTCAGTTCAGACCAACACATATGCCACAATTATTCTCTATTAATGAATTAGCTATCACCGTAGAATCCCTAGAATCTACTCAGATTATTTTACAAGTGTTTAGAAATTGAAGTCCTAAACATACTATGAACATCTAACATGAAACCGTTGCAGCAAGTTTATAATATGCAAATCCTCTATTGGCCGATTTTTTATGAGGATGGCCCGTGCCGTTAAACATTACTGGAAATGGGAGTGGACGCTTCCCTGTTGGTTGTCATCTCAGTATGAATTAACAAAAGAATCGCTACTAGAACTTTTACCGAATCATACACCGTATAAACATAAAACCTGTTTACTTCTTTTCTCATCCACTGAGTTTATATTAACAAAACTATCCAACACTAAACTACATTGGTTAGTTATTAAATTCTAACAATCACTTTCTGAACAGATTTTCATGGCTCCCCCCCCCCCCCCCCGAGTCATAAACATCTTTATAATTGCCAGAGAAAATGATACAAAGGGTGCAGAAAACTTCACAAAAATCATCTTCCAAACCCTAAAACATCTTTATTAAGTGACTATTCACTATAGGCTATATAACTCAGAGACTATATAACTAACAAACACATACAACAGTCGAGTAACCAACCAAACAAAATACTAAAAAGAACACCAAAAAGGTTCAAACTTTAAAGTAACAGTACAAAAGGAGCATACATACATATCCTGATACACATAAACATGTGTATTGAAATACATACTTGGAAAGTCAAGAATCGTCAGTTTTTTTGAAACCCTCGTCAGACATTAGTATATGGGAATCATCAAACTCCTCATTATTTGACTCTGATTGATGGGGATCTTGATTATGAAGGGCTTCATATTGTTGTTGAGTTTTCTCAAGATAAGGCTTAAAAGCAAGTTGTAAAGTCAAATAACCAAAAGCCACAGCTCCAATCACTACCACTCCTGATCTCAAAGCATTCTTCACTGATTCTTTCATTCTCTTCCCTTCTCTTTTTCCCACACAGTCACACACTGATGTGTTTTCTCACTTTGATTTAGGCCCTGTTTGGCAACAGACTAGCAAGTCAATATAGATTAAAATTAACTGGGCCTGTTTGGGACAGATTAATTTTAACTTGTTATATGTGGTGGTTCATATATTTGACACGTGTGATGTAGCGTTATTGTGCACCTTCACAGCAGCAGATTACAAAGTTAAAAAATTCAGGGCTTTCTTTGTCATTAGGAAGGATATCACAGCAAATTTTTAACACCCTCATCAAATTCAACTGTAAGTACCCTTTTCAGCAATTTGTGTGTAATTTTTACTGAGATTTTATGTAATTGTTTATGTTTATGTGTGTTTATTAGTACATATAGTAGATATAATAGATGGGGTTTAATAAAGTTTGAAACTTTGTGGAAATTTACAGAGAATTGGATGGATGCTGTGATTTTTATCTGTAACTAGAAGGCAACAACACTTGATTAGGTGTTTGGGAGGTTGTAACAACTATAGATATACAAATACTCTATATAATCACCATCAGAAGAACAAAATGCAGTCTGTGACACCTATTTTAGAAGCTGATGCTGTCAGTATAATTAAGTCAATTACTCCAACTCTTGACCCTTCTAGGCATAAGGGCCAAGCAGGTAGACTCTCAAAATAAACACCCTCTTTCACATTGTTCATGAAATTTCGTTTACGATTGTTTAAATCTTGAGCAACAAGTTCTTGAATGGAGTAAAGGTGTGTGCTTTGTTGAGTTATATTTTAACAACAATACAGTGATTATAAACTAAAGATTTTCTTTGCTTGTTTATACATTGTGGCATTCATGATCTTTATGTACTTGCTTCTTTGATTTCTTGGTCGTTTTAATTGAAGAAAATGTGTGTTTTACTCCATTTGTATTAAGATGCTAATTTATATTCAATATTGAGCCTAGAAGTGAAATGACATTTGAGGTCTGTTCATTGAAACCAGGTTTAACCTCTATATTATTTTATTACTCCACTAAGTTGACATCAGGTTTAGTAACCCAAGTTCCTATTCATTTAGGTGGATTGCGTGACCTTTTGAGTGGTCAGTGGTCACCACTGCTAAGTAGAGTACGTCAATTCATTTCTTTATGTAGCTGAAACTTATGTAAATTGTGGGCAGGTATAAGATGATTTCTAATTATCACGAGTCATTTGAAAATTAGTTAAGCAATCTGGCATCGGAATATTGCATATTTCATATATTTGGTCCACATATTGTCAATTGAGAGATTAGCTTATACTGAGTTTGGCATGTGGATATGCAGAACTCTTTATCTCGTCCCTCAAAAGATAATAACCAACACTGTTAAATTTATATTTAGTTGTACTTATTTCAACATAGTAATGATTAATGATTATTTATATATCAGGCAAGATAGCTGTTGTAGGCGGATGCCGCGAGTATACAGGAGCTCCATACTTCTCTGCAATTTCAGCTCTGAAAATTGTTAGTACTCTCACTTTCAGGAGCTTCTTTTATTGATTAAATTTTATATCTGTTCAATTTTCATATCAACTTATCTGTAGTTCTATTTCAAGGACAAGTTTTCTTCTCATTAATGCATGCCTAGTTCAAGTGACCATACTGAGTACATAATTTTTTCTTACTTTTCCCTTAGGGTGCAGATTTATCACATGTATTCTGTACTAAAGATGCAGCTCCCGTTGTAAAATGTTACAGCCCTGAGTTAATAGTGCACCCTATTTTGGAAGAATCATACAGTGTTAGGTCAAGCCCCTCCTTATCTTTAATCTTTTGTGTTAGAAATTTTCCAATATGCTTATTTTTGCAAGAATATGTTTTCAGTGATGATGAAAAACAATCAAGAGCAACCAAGGTTCTCGCTGAGGTTGATAAGTGGATGGAACGGTTCGACTGTCTTGTTATTGGCCCAGGCCTTGGGAGAGACCCATATCTTCTGGTGTGCATTTGTACTCTCGAGTCCTCTTTCCTATTACCGATTAACTTAATTAGAATAATTTTGATCTCCCTCCGTCACAATTATATACACTACTAGTTTATGCACGATTAAGAAATCTGTTTCAAAGGAATTCAAGTTGTACGGTCTAAGCAGGGTTGCATTAAAGATGATAGATAAAATTTATTTAGTTATAGGTTGGAATCTGGTAATCAGAAAAGACGGCTTTATCTTGCTTGGTATCTACAATATTTTGGAGAAGAATTATAAGTACATAGGACATCAGCACCCAGAAAGTGATGCATTGGGCTTTCTCAATGTCTGGTCACAAGTCTGTTTGTTGCTTTTTAGCTGTACATTCATATGATATATTAATCTATTTGGCTGCAAAATGAAGTTATTAAATTGTTGTTGTTAAAAGCGCAAAGCACAAGGGGCCTAATGCACTAAATAATAAAGTCAATACACACACTCACAAACACATATGCAATGATTAAATGATAAATGTTAATACAACTAAGAAAAAGAATAACGTTGTCCAAGAGAAACAAGTTCTGGTCAACAAGCCACCATTCATTTTAATTGAAAAAAACATCATTACTAATAATATAAATTGTGTTCATTCTTCAACCATCATTTTCTTCTAGATGATTCTACAAAATCTTTTTTTTTGCTTGCAATGTTCTAATTTTTGTTGATTAAAATTAATGGCTGAAAATTAAGTAATTCAAATCCGGTCTTCTCAAAAATGTGGTAACAATCGCTTCATTAGCATTTAAATGGCTCTTTTTTAAAGTAACTGGGATTTTCCAAAACAATGCACAAACTCAGTGCCCAGCCGGGCTTTGGGCTTCAGCTCTAACCTTGGAGGAAAACATTGCGATGTTTACTTCCCAAGTAAGAAACAGTATTTGTTCTTTGTATCACCAGACCCCAGTTCCCTTGTGTAACCTTTTCGTGTCTCTTGTGCATCTAGATGGTGTGACATCGATTATGATGCTTTATCTTCCATATGGTCATATGGGTGACGTATGTTGCAACACACATGAGAAAATTTTAATCCAGCAAGAAAGGTTGCTCTGTGTTGTATGAGCAAAAATGATTCAGCTTTCTATTGTATAACTCTTGAGTGTCAAATTTCCAGAATAAGTACACATACCAGTAGTTTCATATCTTGGAAAGGGATTCATTTCTGGGATCTGATCCTCTGTGGACATGGGAATATTTACTACTATGTGTATACAATGATTAGAATTTTAATATTACAGTCATGGTTACAGTTTTATTTCCTGAAAAAGGGCACTACTATTTTCATGAAATTAAATTCGTTATTTATGTATGAGAATCAAACTCTTCACCTTGCATGTTTCAGTAAGTAATTTGAACATGAGTTCCATTGTTAAATAATATCCAAAAATGATAGTGGAAAGTTTACATAGTCCGTGAGTACTGTCTTTTTTAGTTTCTGAGTAATATTTTTAGCATTGATATAAATGACATTAAAAATAAATAAATAAAAATAAAAATGGTCTTGTCATTGTACACAATCGGTAATAAATGAAAAAGAGATCAAGGCTGATTAGAGACTTAGAGTATCACTTGTCACCTTTCCCTACAAATTTATGTTACTTTAGTGCGTAAATAACAATGTAATTGCCTGCCTTCATTGTTAAGTCTTGATGCTGCAGCTTTAGATGTGGCACTTGTATGTCATTAATGGGGAGAGAGCACAGATTATCTCTTCCAGTGACCAAACTAGAATAACACCTTCAGATGCAAAAGCATCTGAAGATACTTCTTTGTTTGTTAGTTGCCACATGAAACCTTATTGGGTTCTGTATCATTTCCAGGATTGTGTCAGTGATATCATTAAGCATGCAAGGCAGTCCAATGTACCAATGGTCATAGATGGGGTATGCAACCACCAAAAAAAAAAAGAATTCTTTATTTGGCGCTTATGTTTTTCTATTAATTTGCTACTAAGCTTGAATCTTGTTTTTTTTCCCAGGACGGACTATTTCTTGTTACTAACTGTCTTGATCTTGTAAGTGGATATCCCTTAGCAGTCCTTACTCCAAATGTGAATGAATACAAACGTCTTGTTCAGAAAGTACTAAGTGGTGAAGTAGATGATCAAAATGGACCCCAGCAATTAATAAAGCTTTCCAAGGGGTAATACTCTACGATTTTCACTCTTTATTAATATCATCATACTATGATATGGGAAAAAAATAAAAATTATACTTCCAGTTCTGCTGGAAGTAACTTTGTGGTCAATTTGCATCGTTATTACATTCGGTGTTATTAATATATTACAAGTTCCTCTCTTTAGTCTTTACCTGTTTGAATGTAGAGAATTAATTGGTTTACTTGCCTTTCTCTTTGAACTCTTTTGGGAAGTTGCCCCTTAAACTTCACTTTTCACAAGGTAGAGAAAATTATATTATATGGGTCGTGCTCTATGGAGAAAATTATATTATATGGGTCGCGCTCTACGGAAAACAGTTTTTATAGTGAGAACTGTTCTCACTGTTCAGCACTCTTAAACTGTGCAGAATCACTGCTTATGCCTACATTATATTACTTCAACTATTTTTAAAGTATATAAGGGTATACCATATCATATTTTTAGGGTAAACCAAAGATGCATTCGGAATCAAAGATTCGCTAGACTGAGTATATTTAGGCACTCAAAAATCAAAAAGAGCACCCCCTCTCCCCGATGTGTGCTCCCCAGTAGGCGGGTAATAAATATGACTTTCTCAGTGAAGAGCTGATTCTTTTTCTTTGTCTAATAAGAATGAAAAATATATGGAAGTTTTCTCAACTATAGTACTTTAGCCTTGTGTTAGGCACTTAGACTTATTTGCACATGTAAAGTTAGGCACCAGATTTCATATAAGCATATAATGATAATGACTGGTTTATTCAACAATTTTTTTTATGAACAGTATCAAAGCATCATGGTAGTCGGTGGAAATATGTGAAATTAACGCTGAAATAAAAGGATATGATATTTTATTCTTGTGCTCAGCACTGTAGCATCTTTTATATCAAAAAGCGGTTATTCAGATGCCTAGTTGTCTACATGTAGTTCAGCACTTATACTAGTGTGTTGTGAACACACTGGATTTTCTTGATCAGGATGGGTGGCGTAACTATTCTGAGGAAAGGAAAATCTGATCTCATCAGCGATGGTGAAACAGGTATCTCAAAATTCATTTCATTTATCTTTTTCTTGCATGTTGATGTGTGCAATTTAAGGGGGTTTTTTTTCTTTTTTTTTGGATTTGGTCATTTACAAGATATTTATATATGCATGCACACATTTGCCTCCCTGGACCTTTGCTTACTAAGGACGAGGGATATCCACCAGTGAAGAATTTTGTTGCATGACGTTAATGAATTTATATGTACTAGAAAAAGAATAATAATTCGACTGTGAATTGGTTATGATATTGTTAATCTTTAAGACTTCAACAAATACATAACTTCTGTATCGCATTACATTTATTTCTTATTGTTTTCATTTAATATTATCCATTATGTTTGGCTGTGCATTTGACGTCAATTGGGACAGTTATTATATGTGGCAAGCATTCATGACCTGTGATTGTGGAGGTGCAACATAAGTTGTATTAATTAGCTAGCACCCAGCCACCCAGTATATAAAAGCTGCATTTTGCTTATCATTTTGCAACAGGTTTATATTACACAATTATGTCATGTTCTATTCTTAACATGTTATCTGCCTGTAATTATTTTCTGAATCCTGAACCTAGTCTTGTTTTGTCGAACTGACTACTGAGAGTGAACCTCACTAGCTGTATGGACGATATGGGCTTTGATTGAGCCTTGCAGTACAGCCATACACGCAATGACCTGAGACCTTGTGTGTCTCATTACTGGACCATTAACTAGAGGTGTCTATGATCGCATTTTGTGCTTTCTCTCTTGGAGCAAATTAATATGTACCTTGCCTTCTGGGTCACAGTCAAAAACTAATCTGCTTCTCTATGATATATGCAGTGAGGTCAGTAAGCATCTATGGATCTCCAAGGCGATGTGGTGGTCAGGGCGATATACTCTCTGGAAGGTAAGCAATAAATTTTCATTTGCTTTTTGTTACTTCCCCTTTCTTATTGTGTTAAAAATGTTATTTTGAGGCTGAAGCATTTCAGGTTTTCTTGACTTGTCCTAGGAACTTGAATAGTAAGACACAACTTCTTGACTTCTTCTACTTGAATTAGTAAGACATGAAATATTAGAGGCTACAAAATATACACAACATGTATTGCTTGTGCTTACTAACTAAATTAATTTAATTACCTTGCAAATTATTAGTTATATGTTGAACTTGAAACATAAAAGTTCTTTGTTGGACATTGAGTAATGAAACTTAATCTAGCAGATGGAAAAGATTAACCAAATAAATATTTCAATTATATCTTATCATGAGTGGTTAAATATATATTGCTGATGAATATGGGTTTTAAATTTGGTACGAGTTAGATGCTCCAAGACTGGCCACCTGTGGATAAGTATGCTGACATTATTTGGTGTAAACGTGCATACATGTTATCTTTTGTTTGATGTCACCAATGCTTATTTTGCTTAATAGTCTGGATGTATTCATAGATGTAGAAACTCCTTAAATTTAATGGATTATTCCTATGATTGCTGGTAGTGTTGCATTATTTCTTTCCTGGGCCCGCCAACAAGATGCGGAATCTAAACTGAGCATGAATCCTACAATGTTGGGTTGCATTGCCGGGTCAGTCTTAATGCGGAAGGCAGCATCATTTGCTTTTGAAAACAAGAAACGATCAACGCTCACCAGTGATATCATCGAGTGCTTAGGAAAAAGGTGGATTGTGTCGCATAACTATGATAATCTTTATCTAAAATTATTTGTATGGTATTATGCTAACAACACTTGGCTTATCTGTTTCAGTATGGAAGATATTTCCCCAGTTAACCGATCCTGCGGCAGTATATCACTGCTTTAACCACTACCCAGATGTCATTACATTGTATTTCCATTTGCGTTTTTTTGCTTCTATTTTAGTTTATGGAGAATTATAGCTAGTTTTAAAGTTTTTAATGTTAATGAAAATTATCAATTTTATACCATGTAGCGACATGAATGGTGTGCTAGTGTTTCACCAGCTGAGCTAATTAACGCATATTTAATGTAAACCAATTTTAAATAACTAAGAAAGACTTTAAAACCTTAATCGTATAACAATTTTATGGAAGGAAATTCATATATTAAATTTCTGACTTATTAGTTTCCATTTCATTTATGCATTTTCTTGATCTCTTGTACTTCAACTAAATGTCATTGCTGCAATACAGCTATGTTTAGTCAGCCGAATAGAATGATAACGTAAATAGTAAGAGATGATTGGGAGTGGTAGCCCTGTTATAGTTGATCTGTTTTTTTCCAAGAACACAGAGGAAACTGGAAATCAAATGCGAGAAATTTTCTTTTGAATACAACTCACTCCAGATTAGAAATCCTCGATCTTGAAATTAGAGTGAACAATGGTTATGTTCTAACTATGAAATGTGTACTGAAGCCTGAAGGCAATACTTAACGCTGCTGACATATTCATAAACAGGTGCCTTCTAAGTTAAAATGGTATACCATTAGACATACAAAATCTTTTTAATATTCCACTATACAGCTATCTATATTCTTAGAAATTTATTAGTTTCTTCATATGTCCATTTTTTCTTTTCCCTTGTACAAAAAACTCAGAAGCATGCTAATGACAAATATTCACAATCCTTCCCCTATACAAACTCGGCAACACATTAGAGCTAGATAAAGAAAAATGTATAACAATATAACATCATCTATTAATAATGTGTAGAAACATTCAAAACAAGTTGAAAAACAAATGGCAAGAGTCGGTCTTAGATTTTCATCAAGACAGCGTGATAACAGAACATTCACCTTCTCAGGCTCAGAGGACCTGCAGTAGAGTCACTACTGCTCAGAGTCTTCAGGAGGCTTCTGTTCTTGTGGCCACAACTGCGGAGCCATGTATGGACGAGGCTGCTGACCATAAAGGGCTTGATCCACAGGACTGCCCATGTACATACCTGAAGAGCCAACTTGTGCAGCATGCTGTGGATGCATGTAATAGTAAGGAAGGCCTTCAGCATGACCTCCTGTAGGAAGGGGTCCTCCTGGAATTGAGGCAGCAAGTACCTCATCTTTCAAATCCTCCCTTGGAACAATATCAACAAGAAAATCAAATATATCAGTCCTTGTAATGGCTGCTGCAATGTCATTTTTTTGAAGTGTCCTCCTTTTGTTCTCCTCTGTATGATTCCAAGAGCGCATCGTCAATTCAAGGATGAACATCTCACAAGCTCGGGCGAATATGACTGGAGCTTCAGCTGATATCATTCTCACATCCTCATCTGCTTTCATGATCTTCTTGATCCTAGCTAATGGCAGACTATGGTTTTTAAAATCTGTTACCTGCTCAATTTCTTGATATTGATTTGCCCAAAAATTCTGGAGTTGTTGCTGCAACTGTTGTTGTTGCTGCTGATGGATTTGCTGATAAGCAAGTTGGTGCTGTGCCATTTGACCTGGAATCTGTGCAGACTGAATTAATCCCGCTGGTGCAGGAGTATTGGCTCCCATCATCTGGTTAGCTTGATAGGGGGCCATATTCGGGGGTTGTCCATGGCTTTGCTGGTCCATTTTCAGTTCCAAGATCTTTTAGTATCTTTGTGCTAAAGTCTCTTAAACTTCAAAAGACAAACATACAGATATTAGAACAAGGAAAAATAATACGCCATACTTAAAACTTCAAAATGTTCACCAAAAAAACATATAATCATGCAACTTATTGCTAATCTCACAAAACACATATACAACTGATTTGCTCTCTTATACATATCGGTAAATGACAAGACCAACCCACTTTTCTAAGAACTTAATTTTAAAATAATTTATTGACTCGGAAGGTTGCAGGCAAGCAGGAGAAGTACATGATTTTGTTTTAAGCTCTAGTGCCCAAAGCTCCAAGCCTGGCTAAAAGTTTACTGGTTGCATGTCATCTCAAATATGACAGCATCAAACTATGAACACCAAATGTACATGATTAGAAGCAAGCATCTAGTATATGGAACATAAAATGAGTAATGGGGAATGAAGTCCCCCCCCCCCCTAATTCCAGGAATTAAAAAAAGGTATAATGACGTATTCGATATTTTGAGGTGCAGAGATTTGCACAATTCAATTAAACAGAGGCTCAACCAATCATTAGTTAAAGAATGACAATGAAATGAAGGACCCATGTACCTGCGAATTCTTAATACTGTTACAAAAAATTGATATTCCACAAACATATTTAATACATCATTTATATAATAGTATCGTCTCAAATTCCATATAAATTGTCTGCACATTGTACCTCACTTTTATATGAACATTGGAAATTAAATCATCTTTTATGAAAAATTGTTTAGCTGATAAAATGACAAGTGAATTCACATACCCTAATATAATTCTACACTACGAACCCCCAAGGCTGTGTGTATATCACACATTTTCCAATTTCTTGCTAAGATGTCATATCATCAAATCTAAATCGAAACAGATCACGCATACTAATAATTACCATTTTCCGACAAAAAACACAACTCAGCCGCAGGCCCTAAACTCTCACATCATTCTAAAATTCATCAAAATCAAGAGCAGCTCAAACTACCTCAATCTGCTACTGATCTAAACCATACTCCTCTATTTTAGGCCTTAAAACAAATTATTGCACAAAATTAAATTAAATTAAAAAATACTAAAAGATCATCAAATTTAACTGAAAACTGAGACTGTAGCAAAAGTAAAGGTAAATTCATAGCTTAATAGAGCTTAATCACAGTAAAGTTGTGATCTTTATTGACGATCAAAACCCTAAGAAAATTGAGCTCATACACTAGCTCAAATTACAGTTCTAAAGTAACAATTCTTACAACGTATGTAATATAATATAAATACAAGTAGTAGTACCTTTACTTTACTTTGTTGTTCCTCAAGAGGATTGATTTCTGATTAGGGAAAGAAAGAAATGAACTAGGGTTTTAAAGATATCGGAATTGTTCAAGTAGAGGTGGTTTATTTTACTTGATTTTGATTTTATATTATTTAATGACATTTGACGGTATTTGATTAGAAATTTAAAGAATTTATTTATTCAATAAATATTTTATATTAATTTTTAAAATTTACCGGTATTCTATGATTTCATATAATTTTTTAAAATATAATATTATTTGATAATTAATGTATTTTTTATTTGATAAAAAGATGAATTTTGATTTTTTTTTAAATATTGTTTTCTATTTTTTTAAAATTCAGCTAAAATATATGAAATTTTCAAAATTTTGGAAAAATTCGTCTTAAATAGGCAAGACTCTGTATGGGGATATTCAATTTAAATTTTAGAATATTTTTAATAAATTAGAAATAATTTATGAATTATTAAATATTGTTACTAATTTTAATTTTACGAGAAGTTTGATAGAATTGACCGAGAATATAAAATTAATGTAAGAGTCTTTCCGATTCAAACACATTATTAAAATGTTAAAGATTTTGAAGATAAAAAATAAAAAATAAAATACAAAATTAATCATTTTGTAAATTTAATGACTTGTTAAATACTATCAAATTTTATAGAATTATATAAAATTTAATTAAACAAACCAAAATTTTTAAAAATAATTTAAAATTCAAATTAAATATACCTAAAATTTTCAAATACAAAACAATCCTTTAAAATTCAAATTAAATACACCCTTATAAGTTATAACTCTACGATTCAATCAGTTCTGTCAAATCCATATATATTAAAATCAAAACCAATTTTAACATTTTATTTTATAAACTATTATTAATCCATTCAAAAAAATTAGGTTGTTTTAGTGATATGTCCCAAGTTTAAAGTTGTTTTTTTTTTTTTGACGAATGCTGGAGATTTTATTACTTCAAATCCATCTCAATACAATTTTGAACATTAACAGGAATAGACCTCCTGTCAAAAATACGATCTGGGTAATTATATGATTCTCTAGCTAACTGATGAGCAACCATATTCGCAGATCGTTTAACATAAAACAAAGAAACTTTGTGAATTCGTTTCAAAGAACTACGACACTCCTCAATAATTACTCCAAAATGCGATCTCATTAGAGTACTACTTCGAATGGCCTGAATGACCACCAAGCAGTCTGACTCCAAAACAACACGATGCCACTGCATGTCATCTCTCCAGCTTAGAGCTTCCTTAATTGTCATTGCCTCCGCTGTAGCTGGAGACTCCAGGTGGGGGTGAACTATGGACCTAGCTGTGATGAGCTTACCATCTGAATCTCTCGCTATCAAGCCAAAACCAACTGCATCTCGGTCTTCAAAAACAGCTGCGTCTACGGACACCTTAACTATGTTTGGTAAAGGTCGAGCCCAAACTGTAGCACCATCTCCTTCTGCTTTTGGCTGGAGACTGGCCATAGACAATCTATTTTGGGCAATATTCCACTGTATAAGGTGTTGCTTTGCTTCTGCAACTATTTTGTTAACTCTTGTATACTTTTGGTTCCAGACTAAGTCGTTTCGTGCTTTCCAGATGGACCAACACACCATGAAAACCTGAGCACACTTCGAATTGTTTTCTGATTCCAATACCATATTTATCCAATTCATGAACTCCATGTGATCATCCCACTGGTTACCTGGTAGAACGATATACCAGCACTGTCTTGCAACAGGACAATTTACTAAGCTGTGCATTATGGTTTCAATTGCAGATTTGCAAACCGGACAGGTACCTTGCACTGGCACATGTTTAAACTGAAGCTGTGCCATAGTAGGGAGACACTGTGACAAGGCACGCCATATCAAGTTGAGAGATTTGGGAGGAGCTTTGATGCGCCACAATTTCTTCCATATACTACTGTTGTCCTCTACAGTCCATTGTCTTGTCTGAATTTGCAAATGCTTATACGCACTCTTAACAGAGTACAAACCTGATTCTTCGAACCGCCAGTAAATCATGTCCTCATTGCTTGAATCATTCAACCTCATATTGAAGATGCACCCTTGATCCCTTACATTAAAATGCTCACGAATCAGATTTACATCCCATTGTTTTTGCCCTGCAACAAGAAAATCCTTCACTGTTTTACCTTCCAAAGCCTGTGAGTTAGATGTAATAAACGGGTTGTCTTCCTCCATTAACCAAGGCTGGTCCAGAATCTGAATGTTTTCTCCCCGTCCTATTCTCCATCTGATTCCTGCAAGTAACAGTTGTTTGGCTTCTAATATACTCCACCAAATGAAGCTTGGGCTGTTGCCAATTTTTGCATGAATAAAATCAGTATCTGCAAAGTATTTAGCTTTGTACATCCTCGAGACTAAGCTGCTAGGATTTATAATAAAGCGCCAACCTTGTTTTCCTAGCATTGCGATATTAAAGTCTCTAAAATTCCTGAAGCCCATACCCCCTGCCGTTTTATGCTTAGCCAACCTTTCCCAAGACGTCCAATTGATTTTTGAAGCACTAGTCTGTGATGAATTCCACCAGAACTTGGAGATACTCTTTTCAATGTCTCTAGTAATCTCCAATGGGAGTAAGAACACGTTCATAGCATAGGAGGGTAAAGCCTGAACAACAGACTTAACCAGAATTTCCTTTCCCCCACGTGAAATACATTTACCATCCCAGGTTTTAATTTTTGCATTAACCCTCTCTTTCAGATAACCTAGCAAGGCTGATTTGTTTTGACCCGGAAGATTAGGAAGCCCCAAATACGTGCTATGCTCATTCGCCTCAGGCATTTGCAATGCATTTGAAACAATGCATGTTTAACTTCCTCCTTAGTAACATCCCGTATCAATTCCCTGTTATGAGTCTGCGAAATAGATTGAGGGACAGCATCAATTACCTCCACGTGGTCAGTATGAGCAGCTGTAAACAAATCTGTATAAAACTGTGTAATAAGATTCTGCAACCCAGCCTTCCAATCAATCCACTCCCCTGCTTCATTTTGCAATCTGAGAATGCTATTATTTCGACGTCTAGTATTGCATGCTCTATGAAAATGCCTGGTGTTCTTATCCCCTGTTTGTAACCATAATTGTTTGGATCTCTGGCGCCAAAAAATCTCTTTCTGGTCAAGGATTAGAAACAACTGCTTTTTTAGCTCTTTATACTCGACTACGGAAGCCTCATCTTGTTTATTACGCAACTGTTTGAGTTTGAATTTACATTCTTTAGTTCTCTTACCAAAAAAGCCTGTAATTTCTTTCCCCCATAAGCTCAGATTTTCCCCACATATTTTCACTTTCTGCAAAATATTAGTACCCCCTTCTGCCTCCCATGTATCCCTGACAATATATTTGCACAAAGGCTCTGTAAGCCACGCATTCTCGAAGCGAAATCTTTTTTTCCCCACCATTGGACTCCTGACTGTAGGCATCAGAAAAATGGGACTGTGGTCTGATGGAGTGCCTTCCAGATTGTACAATCTTGCCAGCGGAAACAACTCAAACCATGATTCTGTTGCCATTGCTCTGTCTAGCCTGATTTCCAACCAAGCCGCAGTACCCCTCCCTTTTTCCCACGTATACTGGTGACCATATAACTCCACATCATTCAAGCCCGTTTCTGTAAGCACTTCATTAAAACCATTCAGTAGCCACTGGGGGTATAGAGCTCCTCCTTTCTTCTCTGTTTGAGCTACAATGTTGTTCAAGTCGCCAATAATACACCACGGCAAGTTAGAGTCCCTTGCTAAATTTCTTAATAAGTCCCACGTTTTCCTTCTCATATTTCTGTTCAGCTCACCATAGAATCCTATTAATCTCCACGGCTGCAATGCATTTACATTTACCTCAACATCAATATGATACTTCGACAGGCTCAGCAGTTTTACCTGATTCGTTTCCTTCCACAACAGAGACAATCCTCCACTTCTACCATTGGCCTCTACAACAATCATACCTTGAAAGCCGAGCTTAGTACGAACCCATTCCATTCTCTCTTTATTACTCAAAGTTTCACATAAAAACACTATCGTAGGCCTTTCTTGACGAACTACGTCTTGAAGGAATTGAAATTTCCAAGGTGGCCCCATACCTTGGCAGTTCCAGCTTAAACAATTCATGGCTGTTGGCTAGCTTGCAGAGCAAGCGTAGCCAAATCAGTGTTTGAAGAAGTTGAAAAATCCATTTCAGAAATGACAACCTCAGAGTTTTTGTATTTTGTCTCCCCTCCTGTTATACTTTTTAGTCCTCCTTCAGTATCCATCACCTCGTAATTACTTGGGCCTCCCCTCATTCTTTTCCTCTCCCCTAGTTGCAGCCCATCCAACTCATCCCCTTCAGGCCCATTATCACATTTTGAATTTAAATTTCCATCCTTAACTTCCGCGCTTTTATTTTCCATATTAGTGAGAGATAATGTTGTTACAACAGCCTGTGTCTTTGAGCGAGAATTACTCACCCGAATAAGCTGATTTCCAGGATCTACCCAACTGTTTTCCCCTGATTTTTTGCTATCGTTGACTCTTCCCTGTCGTTGCTCCCAATCTGCATCTCCATCCTCCCTCAACCATTTGCTTTTGACTGGACCTGGAGTTCTTCTCGACGGCGCCCTTAACCAAGTGCCCCACTCCTTGATTTCACTATCATTCTCACGGTGCAGGAATTTCCTGCAATACCTCTCCGTGTGCGACATTATGCCACAAGTAAAGCAGAAATCACCTAGTCGCTCGTACTTACATGTGACAATTACTTCTGCACCGTTTCTCTTCAAGATCTTCTTTTTACGTTTCAAAGGTTTACGAACATCTAATCTTACCTTAATACGCATGTATTCACGCCATATGCTCGTGTTATTTTTATGATCATACTCGATAAATTCACCAAAGAAATTCCCAAGCTGTCTTCCAACCTCCTCCGTCATCAACCCCGTTGGCAAATCGAAGACCTGCAGCCACATATTCAAATGCCACAATGGAACCTCTATTGGCTCCTCCCATTTTTTCACCTCTGTCAGTACTAGCATCGCCCCATCAAAGGACCACGGACCACCTCTTATTACCCAAAGCATATCATCTTTATGATAGAATTGAAACAAGAAAATACCTTGTTCAATCTCTTTTATGTTGATTCCCATTGCAGGACGCCAGATATCCGCCATCTTAGTCTTCATAGTCCGAACATTAACATTTCTTTCTGTCAAAAACCTCCCCACCACACAAAGGTCATATTTGTTGACCTCTTCTTCTACTTCTCCATCAAACATAACCCCAGCATTTTCCTCATCTTCTATATTCAGATCTGCTAACTGCTCATCCAAATCATTATAACAAGACATGATTAAACAGACTCACACGATTCGATTTCAGAAGAAAAAGAACGGAGAGAAAAAATAAAACTCTCACATATTATGGAGAGAACCAATTTCAATTTGGTTTTAGTCTTTCCTTAAGTTTAAAGTTGTTTTAGTTCAAAGGAAAGAATACAGTATTGCTCACTGACCAGTCAAACACAGATTCATAATCATACATGCCAAATGACAAATCACTACGGTAAGGAAGTAGTGTATTATTAGACAAAAAAGACTTGGATAGCGCTAAGCATTGGAAAGAACCCTGTAGTTTGAGCATGTTGTTTGTCTAAGCAAAAGTGAAGAACTAAACCCAAGCTTTGATTTATCAAGATCAAACGTCAATAAATTTTCCTCAACTTGATGTCCTCCGATCACTATTGATGTAATATAAGTAGGTTCACCTCCATCCACAAATCCTAAACATAGAACATTCTTGTTTACCCTAACCATTGTGTTTGCACCAAACATCCTCCAAACCACACCATTCTCTTCCATCACAAGATCAATATTGGGCACAGCTGGACCAACCCGAGTACTTCCTATGTTCTTTGAGCTAAAACATGCTCCGAAAGGAGCCACAGGGGGGACTCTAGTCACATTTTTAAGCTCACTGACAAAAGCTTTGATCACGGCATTATATATGGATGTTTCCAGGACGGTGTATGGATTCACAGTACTAATCTTCGTTCCTCCATATCCACTTTTGTTGATCTGCAACAATGTGGCGTTCAGTTTGACGGTTTTGTTGTTGATTTTTATTGACTTGACTCCAATGAAGTATTCTGCTGAAGCTTCACCCCGAAGAACACGAAGTTCAGTGTTCACTTTGTTGAGAATAAGTGATGTGTACGTGAGATAGCTAGAGTTATTCGAAGTAGTAGGGAAATTATATGGTTCATCACCGAAAATTACAACACCGTTAGATGTCGTTGAAGAACTCAAACAAAGAGCGAATTTTCTTTTGAGGTTTAAAGCAGAGGCTAATTGAACAGGGAATGATATTTTAGTCCTTCCAAGACCAGCCATACCGGTGACTCCCTTAGCTAGACCGTCAACAATTGTTGACAATCCACAAAAGAAGAGGAATTGAGGCACAGCAACAACATGTCCCCGGTTTTTTCCATCCGTGGAATTGATGGTAATAATATCCGAAGCTAGCTCACCACCAGAAGCACTGCGTGTGACAGTGTTCTCAGGAAATCTCCAACACGTGCTGGTGTTAGTGCACCCAGGCCCAACTGGGAACGTGGCTTGACACGGTTCACAGCTTTTAGATGCCTGAGCCAGGCGGCATTGAATCGTGTCACATCCGCCTGAGCGAATGCTAGTGGAAATGTAACCGTGTTCACAATCTGTCCACAAGGAACGCCCTCCCAGATCAAGGGTTAAGTGAACGGGGACTAGGGGAGTTCTCTGTTTAATTTGTGTGAGGTATTGAAGTGTAGATGCATCTTTGTAGATTGGGAGGACTATTTGCTTGGGCACGGTTTTCGTTTTTGCTAGTGAGGAGGACATATAAAGAAACAAGCAGAGTGCAAATAAAAATATAGAAGGGAAAGCCATGAGAGATTGATCAAAAATTGAGGTGTTGTTTATGGAAAGATTTGGTTGTAATATATAGGGTCTTCAAAATGGATTGGAAGCTAATGGTAATGGTGACTTTCACAGAGTCAACAGAAAAAATAGGAAGGAGATATTGAAGCTTCTCAATAGTCTTGATAGTGTTAGAAGTCTAACTTCACAGCATAGCAAGTAAAGTATTTAATGGTTTCTTATTTTACCATCAAACTTGCGGGAAAACCGTGCAATATTAATGGCGTGACACATGAAGAGATGGCAATGTCAACTAGCGTCTAGCTAGAAGAGGTACTAGTTTCATCTTTAGATTAAATCAACTAGAAGACGTAACAGTTTGATCTTATCTTTGCTTGAATCTAGTAATGACATGTTGGTTGAATAGGGCTAGCATATCGTATCGAACCGAACAGAATCGAGTCGGGTTTTGTCTTGTTAAAGTGGGTCGAGCCTATACACTTAAAAACAAAGATGATCTGCGAAGCGAGTCTAATTCAAGTTTAACAAGTTAAGCCAACTTCGAGTTAATATTTAGTCGATTCCAATTGAAATTATATAAAACTCGACTGTGTTAACTTTATTAAACAAAGAATTCTATATTCAAACTCAAATTGTTTTGCATATTAAATTGATTCAAATTTATTGATTTTGACTCGAGCTTGTAAGATAGAGTTTAGTTCATGCACGATTCCAGTTGGCAGTGAATATTAAACTATCAGCCTCATGAAACTTTCAAAACAGAGGAGATAACCCCGTTCTACACACTATTACCGCAAGTACCTCTAGTCTAAGCAGAGGTTGTAAAGTTAAAATTACCACAAGTTGTTTGACGGAAGAGGAGTGAAGAGCTGAACCCTAATCTTGATGCTGCAAGATCAAACTGCAACAAATTGTCCTCAATTTGATGCCCACCTATCACAATTGAAGTCCTAGGATTTACACCTCCGTCCAAAAAGCCTAGACACATCACATCATTGCTCACTTGCACCATTAAATTTGCACCAAATATCCTCCAGTACACACTCTGGCTCTGCAAAACAAGATCAATTGAAGGCACAGTCGGTCCAACACGTGTGCTACCAATGTTCACTGAACTAAAAAATTATACCAATGTTCACTGAATTCAGACCAATAAAATTATGTTATAGTCACACTTCTAAGATATCTTTACCGTTTTTTCTACTTTTTAAGTACAGATCAAAAATGCTTGCAACTTGCATCAGCTTTGTTAACGATGGGAATGTTAAAGTTCTAGTTGCTATTTTTTTTGCCCGAATTCGAATACGTAAATAGATTACTTTGTGGAATTCATGAACTAGGGAAGTGTGAAGTGGTTTTCTTCATTTTAAGCAATGCATGCAGGTTATTATTCAGGACTTCTAATCCTTTTTTCTGTTAATGAACTTGCTAACTATGTGAATAGAATCAATCAGGAAAATGTTCAATATAGATCGAAGCATAATGCTTTGTTTTGCTTGACAGAACACAAGTAACAGTTACATGTATTTGGTTCAAGATAAACAGCCATTTATTCATAGGTTGGCTGCATGTGGACTGTAAAGACTCTTGTTCTAAGCAGAAGTTGTAAAGTTAAAATTTCCACATGTTGTTTGACGGAAGAGGAGCGAAGAGCTGAACCCTAGTTTTGATGATGCAAGATCAAACTGCAACAAATTGTCCTCAATTTGATGCCCGCCTATCACAATTGAAGTCCTAGGATTTACACCTCCATCCACAAAGCCTAGACACATCACGTCATCGTTCACTTGAACCATTGAATTTGCACCAAATATCCTCCAATACACACTCTGGCTCTGTAAAACAAGATCAATCTGAGGCACGGCAGGGCCCACACGTGTGCTGCCGATGTTCTTTGAGCTAAAACATGCACTAAAAGGAGCCACGGACGCAACTCTTGGGACACTAGAAATCTCCTTCACAAAGGCGTTGGTGACAGCATTGTGGATTGAAGTTTCTAAGACTGTGTACGGGTCGACACTGCTAATTTTTGTTCCTTCGTAACCTTCTTTGTTTATAGAAAGCAGTGTTGAATTTATCGGGACAAGTTTTTCATTAATCTTGATAGATTTCACTCCAATGAAATATTCAGTTGAAGGGTCACCTACAAAGTAAGATGATGCGGTACTCACAGGGTTTATGAAAAGTGGGGTGTAAATGAGAGACTTTGAAGCATCCACATTTGGAAGGAACACATACGGTTCATTCCCAAAAATTACAACGCCCGTTGCTGATGTTGAAGCACTTGAGCAAACTGCGAATTTTCTGTTGAAACTAAAAGCAGCCGAGAACTGAGAAGGGAGTGAAATTCGAGCCCTTCCGAGGCCTGCCATTCCTTTAATACCATTAGCAAGGCCACCTAAGAGAAATTCTGAGCCACAAACAAAGAGCAACCGAGGCACCGAAACAAAAGGACCAGGGTTCCTGCCGTTTGTGGATTGGATTGAGACAACGTCCGAGCCAACATCTCCAAATGTCGCAAGTCTGCCTATAGGGTTGCCTGGTAGGAGACCACATGTGTTGTTGTTGCAGCCAGGTGAAGGCGGAGAATTACATTCAGTGACGCAACTCGTTGCCTTGGCAAGGGAGCATTGAGCTGAGTGACAACGAGCAGGGCGATAAGTGGAGGAGACATAGCTGGTGTAGCATTCAACCCATAAAATTTGGCCTCCAAGATCAAGGGTCAAGCTGATGGGAACTAGGGGAGTTCTCTGATTTATCGAGGTAAGATATTGAAGTGTTGCAGTGTCTTTAGTGACTGGCAGAATCAGAGCTTTCGGACGAAAAGATGATTGTGCTTTAGCTGAGAAGATTAAGAGAAATATACAAAAAAAATGACATTAGAGTAATGAGAAGCCATGAAAAAAATTCTTAATCAGAAAGTGTTAAGATGTGTAGACTCTAATTGTGTTATATATGCAAAGAAACAGAGGATAATGGAGTAAGATGGTTTAGAACTTACAACCTAAAAGATTTGACTTGTAAAATTTCTTTAAATTATGGTCAATATACAAATTGGCACACAAGATTGTACAATTATTAATCAATAGCTACAAAAGTCTACTCTTCACAGTTCCACGTCTAAACTTGATGAAGTATATCTGAATCTACGATAAAGTAATCAGAATACAGAATCTGACTTTGACTTTGGATCCAGCTGCGAGTATTGACGTATATCATTAATTAAAAACAAAAAAAAAAATTTATGGCAACAACTTCTGTGCTGTTCAACAAAAGAGTTGGGACGAACAAGATCTGGGCATATTTTTTATTGGAAAAACACGAATTTGAATCCTATTCCTGTACACAAACCATTAAAGTATAAGAATAAACAATTCTAACATTCATATTTCATCTGGAAGCTAGTTAATGGTTGGATTCCAACCAATTTATGAGTTATGTCGCAGAGGAATAAAGGATGATAAAATTATGAGTTATGTCGCAGAGGAATAAAGGATGGTGCAAAATTCTCAAGGTGTAACTATGCAACAAAGAAAATTGGTATCATACTCTCTGGAGTTGTAATAAAACTAACAAGTTGTGGAATTTACTCCTTTCTTAGTAAAATTTCGACAAGGCTTTTTCAGGATAAATTTGAATTTTGATTGCAGAGTAGTTTTTACGTAAATATTAGGACGACAACTCCAGAAAATCTAATAAAAGTACAAGTTCAATTCTCTGTATATTGATGAAATAAAATCAGTTGTCATACATCCCGTTTCATAAACTTGGAAGTAGTAGTAGTAGCTATACAATCCTATGAACAATTACAAGGATCTTAATCAGTCCTCTTCTGAAACAAGAAGATTGAGTAGTGATTACTCTACATGGTTAGTATACAAATTAAGTGTAGAACAACTAGTTTGCCTCAAAGAAGAACTAAATCCAAGCATTGAAGTAGCTAAATCAAACTCCAATAGATTATCCTCCAATTGATAACCCCCTATGACTATTTCTCTATTAACATTAGACCCTCCATCCAAAATTCCCAAACAAACAACTTCATCACTAATCCTCACCATTGAATTCCTCCCATCAATCCTCCACTTCACCATCTCACTTTGTAATACTAGCTCAATTGTTGGCACCGCGTGAGAACCTTTTTTAAATACGGGAGTATTGTGTACTGGATACGAGTTTTGTACGCTAAAGCACACCCCGAATGTTGTCGTGGAGGGCGCAACAACCCTAGTCATGTTCATATGTCTTGCTGCCACAACAAAGGCCTGTACAAAAATATCGTACGTTGTTGTATCCATAGTTGTGTACGGAACAACCGTACTTATTTTTGTGTCTATAGAATTTGTACCCAGGGCTAATCTGTTGTTACTCACTTTAACTGACTTGACATTAATGTAATAAGCCTTTGATGTACTTTTAGAAATAAGTGGCGTGTACATCAATGACTTATAAATGTCTGACGTCACGTCACCGGAGAACATGACGCCATCAGATTCCGACAAGCACATGGAGAATTTCCGGCTAGTTCCAAAAGTGTTTGATAATTGTGATGTTAATGATATTTTAGACCTGCCTAGGCCCAACATGCCATTGGCACTAGTAGCCAAGCCATGTAACAAAACAGTCGGTGCACATGAAAATAATAATTTTTGGACGGTGGGGATTGGTTTTGAGTTGTGTGAGTTTACATGATCAACGGTCATGATTTCTTCTGCAAGATGGCCAGGTGTGGTGATTTTAGTGATGGTATTTTGTGGGTACAAGTCACATGAGTTTGCTAATAAGCACTTGAGTGAACCAGATCTGATGGGCTTATGAGAAGATGAGGAGGAACAATCAGCCCAAAGAAATGGACCATTAAGATCAAGAACAAGCTTGTTGGAAACCGCGGGAGAGCCCATCTGAATCTGGGTAGTGTACTGGAGAGTTGATGAATCTTTGTTGACCGGAAAGATAAAAGCAGTGTTTGGCACAATGGGTTGATGAGAAAATGAAGAAAAGATGTGGGAAGTGAAGAAAATGAGAAAGAGGAGTTGAGCAAGAGGAGAAGCCATGGAGAGATCGAGAGAGATTAGTTGATTTTTTTGAGTGTATGAGAAGCGGAGGGGCGACGCTGGTGGTTAATAACTTAATATTGGGGTAGAGGGATAAGAAGATGAGTAAGAGGTGACTAGATTTTTGGAAGTATCAAGTCAATGTTTAGTGTTATCTTGTCAAGTAGGGAAGGTGATAGTTGCTTTTGATAATAGCAACATGATACGTGTGTGATTCATTTTATAGATGCACAATAATGTACAGATCTGAGCAGTGAGCACCATCGATTTTCCACAAACTTTATACATATATATATATTGCAGAGTAGTTACATGGACGGTGTATAAGCTAGAATAATGCATTGTAGGAGTATGTGTTTTATGCCTGCGTGGGCCTGCCCACTAGCACACGGGATATTCTTTTCTTAATTTATGTCCTCTTTTGATTTTGCAATAATTCTGGCATATCTTTTTGTACAAGAACACCATATTCGATCTTATCCACATTTTTTAAAGCTTGTAAATGAATTGAATTGAATATTTTCTTTTATCCAAGTTGAATAATTTTTTAATGGATTGATTTGAATTAAATCAAACTCGAATTCAAATACTTATTGAATAATTTAATTTCTTTATAAATTTATTCATTAACGAACTAAATGTGTTTGCTATTAAATTATATACCATGTCACTTAAAAATCGAATTACGATATGTTGTCTAGATTAGGATAAGCATTCGGTTCGGATCTCATAAAATATGGTTCGGTATTTGGAATACATATTAGATTATTTTGAAATATCTTTTTTTAGATTATTCAAATTATCCGATTAATCCAAATTAATTTATAATATTTATAATATTATATATATATACACATTATATATATATATTTCAATTATGATTATAATTTATACAAGATAAACCATATCAACATATAACTCTTATCTTTTTTTATTATATTTTTATCAAATATAGATTATCTATATTCATCATTTATCACTTCACTATAATAAATTATGGTATATCACTTTGTTACACACATGTATATTTTTTTGTCTTTCATATTTTTTGTATATATCACTTCATGCTTTTTTATTTTAGCCTTGGAAGCACAAACGGAAAAGGATGATATGATATTTGATTTAAAGTTTAATAAATTGGTAATTAGTGTGACCATCTATCTCAACTCTTAATTAAATCTTGGTTTCAAATTATAAAAATTTAAAGACATGCGCCTTCTTTTGCTATTTGCCTGATTTTATATAATCATTAAATTAGATATTATTTGAAAAAGTGAAGTTATCTTATTATTCTTAGAGTCATAATCTACTTAATGGAGTCATTGTATTATTATTTATTTTATTATAATCTTGGTAAATTCATTAAATTTTATTTTATTTTTTCTAATGCCTAATCAAATTCAAGAGACATGACATCAAAAAAAAATCAAGAGACATGATTTTATATTCGTACTTAAAATAATTATTTAATTTTCAAAATCTAATATTTTATTTGACAATACTTTATCATGTCATTTTTGTACTTTTTATAAATTTTGATTTTTTGAATATTTTGGAATTCGAACTGAATAAAAAATTTCGGTTAAGTTTTTTACCGAAAATAATTCGGTTCGATATTTGGATATGAAATTTTATCTATTTGGAAATTTGAATATCCATATTAATTTTAGTTCGGTATCCAAATTTTCGAATGCTCACCCCTAGTCTAGATGAGTTTGACTCCTATAATTATTAAGAAATTTGATTTTAATCTAAAATGCAATTTTGAACCTAAAAAATATAAACAAGTAATGCTAGAACCCTAAAAAATGTTCTCATTTTTTTTCAAATGATGTGACAATACCCGTATGACAAAATAATTTTTTTTAATTTATTATAAAAATAATATATGAGATGGACCTTATTACATTCACATTAACCACTTCGAAAAAAAAATTGAAAACATTTCTGAGGTCTTTAATATTGTTGTGTTACAAATATTAAGATTCAACTTAACTTAAAATGTTAATGAATAGGTTGAATTCACATTTAATAAAAATATTAAGTCACATGCATTGTTTTAGATATTTGGCCTTCTCATGTCAAATAAATTATAATAAATTAAGAGTCTATTCAATTTATTTTATAAATAATCTATAAGTTAAAATTTAAATTTCTAATAAACTCAAACAGGCTCTAAATTTATTAACTTAATTTTTTTTGTTGGTATAGGTGGTTTGTATGTGATAGATGGTCTGTATGTGCCATGAAGCATTGAAGCCAGCGTTAATTTGAATTTATAGAATTAAAGGCACTTTGTTTCATTTTCAAAATAGGATCTTAAAATTATTTTTTATGTTAATATCAAATAATTATATTTATATAAGAAATTGTAAACTTAAAATTAATAATAATTATATTTTTCAAAAAATCTCTTTAAAGGTTAATGGATTTTTTTTACACTTTAAAGTGTTTATTAAATAATAATTGTAAGTTAAATTTTTTCTTTTATACAAGGAACACTTAAGTTAATTGTTAATTTGATTATAAAGATGTTTATATAAAAGAATAATGTTATAAGTTCTAAATTTATTCCTAAAATATATTTTTAAATAATGTGGATTTGATGATGTGTTGTTATGAAATATTTTAATTAGTGAGATTTATATAAATGGAGGAGGTCCATTATTACTAATTAAATTAAATTAGAATCAATCAAAATATAATACGTGACATTTACGAAATATTTTGAGAACAAATTTAAGATTTTAGCATTACTTTATGAAAAATATTAGCTACCCCAAAAATTGTTCCAAATACTGAGTTGTCACGTATGTAATTGGTAACTTTCCTAACAATAATACAAGACCTCGCGTGCATACATATACGTTCACGAACTTTTAAAAAAAAATATAAAAAAATAATTTGTGAAAGAAGTAAATAAACAATTTGTTTCCTACTTCAACAAAAAAAATCAATTTATTTCCTAGTTTAACAAACGAGTTGTGTTTATAAAATGTATGTTTAACCCTTCACAAAAAATAATAATTTGTTTCCTATTTTAACAAAAAAAAAAAATCAATTCATTTCCTAGTTTAACAAACGAGTCTGTTTAACCAACCATTCACACAAAAAAAATGTTTCCTATTTTAATAGAAAGAAAAGGGAAATTCCTAATAATATACCAGTAGAATTGACTTTTTTAAATAGTATTAATTCACTGTTTTAGATTTATTAACGTTTAGCTAATAGAGTGGTATGATACGGATAAAACTAAAAGTATAATGGTGCCACTTGAAATTCTAAAATAGTGAATGATATAATTTAGAGAAGCCAATTCTACCATGATATTATTAGAAATTTCCCAAAAAAAATCAATTCATTTCCTAGTTTAACAAACAAGTTGTGTTTATAAAAGAATTATCGGGGGTCTAGTCTAAATCGCTAGAAGGAGGGGTCGAACCTCCGACCTTGTGGTTAACAGCCACACGCTCTAACCAACTGAGCTATTCCAGCAGATGTTAATTTAAACACATATCTATATATCTATTTTTCAATAATTTCATGAACTTCATTGCAATGTTTCTGAGTCTAGACAAACACAATCAGAGGAGTGATTTAACTAACAAGGTGATCTCAGTTTCTGTCTGTACACTGATACATGTATGTAATCACACCTATTCTGTATCTAATTCCCTACCGTGTTTGTATTTTGCAAATATTCATTTTGACCCACTTGATTTATAATCACATATTTTATGTTATTGCTCTTGATTTTGATTGATTCTTTGTTCTTTATATCTTTGCTCAAATACCCATATCATTATTTTGCTAATAACATTTTTTGTGCTAGGATAAGTATTAAAGATAGGAGCTTTTAATTACTAGTTGTAATGAAATAATGGACTAATGTTGTTTTAGTTTAGTTGTGATGAAATGGTATGGATGTGTCATGGTAAAGTTAACAACTTTTTAATATGTTTGATATAATAGCAATATTAGGATAAGTTTAACTATTGTAATTTATGTTTCTGCCTCCGCCAGTAGCATTATGGTCATGTGTTGTCATACAAGAACCCTATAAACTTGAACATTTTTGTACCAAACTGCAATAAAAGAAAGTGCCTTTGAAGTTGGTAGTAGTTCCGTTTTCTTTTTTAAATAACTTAGGTAGAGACATTCTTAGATTCTTGGAATTACAACTAATTTTGCTTCTTGTTTTTTTATTTCTTTTCCTGGCAAGTGATGTTGAATGTTATGACCCAGATGGATATATTGATATCTTGCTGAATATGAAAGTCAGGTAGTATTGTAAAAATTGTCTGCATTACTTCGTCTTAATCTTGTAAAATTGGATATTGCATGTGATGCATTCCAAGATTAGTTATCCATCCATTTATGCTGATGCTGCTTGATTGCTATTATTATGACATGACATCATCTGAATTGTTCCACGCCACTATATTTTAGCCTTTTTCTGTTTAGGTTAATATCACACCTTTGCATTTTGTTTCTTTGAATTTTAATGAAAGTTATTGCTGGTTTAATTTGCAGGTTTCTGAGTTTGTTACAATACTTATTAAATAAGGAATAAGGTGTAAAAGTTTCAGAGGACTGGTAAGTTAATCGGAAGTATTAGGGCCACAATCCAGAAGTGTACTAAGAATGGATCAGCTCGATGAAGCCTATAGGGGACGACTTACAGCGGTCCTGAGAGCAATGTCTGTGGCAAAAGGTGTAAGAGATGATGATGTTCCATGCCAAATCGAAGAGGTAAAGAGAAGTATATTTGGTAATAATTATCATGGTTATTTTCTTAACTGATTTTGCATTTGTCATCAATTCTTCGAATTTTAGGGTCTCTACTTGGGTTCCATTGGAGCTGCAAATAATAAGAGTGCATTGAGAAGCTTAAATATTACACACATTCTAACTGTGGCAAGTTTAATGCCTCCTTATCCAAATGAGTTCAAATACAAAATTGTTGATGGTAGGCACTTTTTGCTTGATCCATAGTGTATTTCTTGTATACAAGCTATATAATGTTGGTGATAGTGTCTAATTGCTAGTTGGTGACAAGAATATGTAACTGTATATTTTAAAGAACAAAGATTACAGGGCATATGATATTCAGTGCAATATCTCTGATGTTAAGATGTCGTCAAGAAACTCTGTACATTAGTTTTGTAATTAAATAAAATAATTAGATATTTTGCATTGTGCAGCTCTCTTTTTGCCATCACCCCTTGGATCTGGTCTGTCGATATATCATCGTCCCTCTGTTCCAAAGTAGATGACTGATTCCTATTTAATATACGATAGGAGTCATCTATTTTGGATAGGAAGTATCATTTATAAAACTCCAATCGGATTGATAAAGTTATGCAGCAACTTAAAATATTTTAAAATGCTAATTTATAAAACTAATATGTGGCTTCAACTTTCTGCTTATTACAACATATGAAGTTGGAATAAATTTTTTATTTTATTTTGACTTTAATGTTTGTTAACACAGTTCAGGACCGACATGACGTAAGCATCTCTCGATATTTTGATGATTGCTTTGGTTTTATTGACGAAGCTAAACAACTGGGTGGTAAAGTTTTGGTTCATTGCTTTGCAGGAATATCCAGAAGGTGTAATCCATGCCATAACCATAATTTATCATATTTCTTATAGTATCTAGGTCTGAATGATATATAGCATAGAACAGGTTTAACCTATCTTTTTCGTCAATACAGCAGTTCAGTAAAATCTCAATTTGAGGTTGTTCTACATCCTCCATTCAAGCCATTCCTAAAATGCAAAACATATAGCTAGTGGCTATATTATGATATTATGGTTCATCTTTTAGTTCCTTTAATTTGTATTCTTTTTTAATAATGTCTTAGGAATGAAAGTTATTAGCTTAATTAGCCAGATCATTAGGTTTTCAAGTATTAAGTACATTGTCATATGCAATAAAATTTATGCAATGTTTGTCAACAGTTATGCATAGCATTCAGTCCTTACACCATTTCACACTACAAGTTTAAATCCAAGTGCATCCCCCAAATTTTATGAATCAATGTGAAATCCTTTCTCCCACTCACATCCTTCACGCTTACCATAAATATAAACTCCATCACTTTCTTGATAACTCTCATCACCTCTATCCTTCTCTTAGTCCTCTTATTATTTTCACATTGCTTTTTCTAGTCTAAGCTATATTCCACTGGAACCAACCAAACACGGAACATGGGTATGTGTTCGCTGATACGCAAATTCTGCATTGGCATACTAACTGGTGCGACCGGAAGTAGTAAAGCCGTATATTGGATGACCTTCTTGTATAATCTAAAATAGGAAGATCATGTTATTTACTCTTCTTTCTAGGCTTTGAACTACTAAGCATTGCATTTAAATTTTTTTATTCAGTATAATATTTCTTCCCTTTCTTCTTACCACCATAAACTCATTACTGCAGTGTGACTATCATTGTTGCTTATCTAATAAAGAAGCGTGGACTTAGCTGCTCGGAAGCTTTGGAACATGTGAAGAGTAAACGAGCTATAGCATCTCCGAATCCTGGTTTTTTATTTCAGTTACAGAACTTTGAAAAAACTACCAGAGGTACATATATGAAATATTTAAGATTCCTAATTATCTTATTCTGTCTGAGGTGTCTTTAATTTCACATTCTAAAATTTGGATATGTATTTGTGGTATGCTGGTTGTTGAGAATGTTGGCCACTTGTCACCTTTTGAAAGACACTGTCTTGGTGTCTTCAAAAAATAAATTGAACTATCTTGAACTTGTGTGAATTTTTATATATATTCAGCTGGCACTCTTGCATCCAATTAAACTTGCTTAAAAGTCTTGTGGAAGTTTAATGTCCGCGTTTGTAGGAAACACTCATATTTGCTTAATGGTTGATGGATTCCTATAAATAATTCTCGTTCGAACAATCTCTACCTCACATTTCTCTCTTCCTGACCAATCAATCTTGAAATATATACTTCTAGTTGCATGCGTCACTTTACTGACCCTTTTCTGGACCTGCCTTCTCAGTTGATCATTTCTTCAATCTCTTTTCTTGAGTTTAAGCAGTCACCTTAGCTTAGCATTATTCTTCGTCGGTTCAAAGATTATCTTTCTTACTGCTATCTGCTATGATATTAAACTGTAGTTGATACATGACAGCTCTTCCTACTCATAATTGTACTGCCGACTGTCAAATATTCACTTTGTTGAAGCTACTAATTTCATTGTCTACATTTCCTCAGAACTTAACTATTAAGCTACATGCAGCTTTAGATGCAAATTTGATAGGTAGTCTTTAAGTTCAACTTCTACCTTAGAGTTTGTTTTATTTCTTCTCCCTCCTCCCACTCTCCTATTTCATTGCACATGAAGAAGAAAATTTAACTCCTTAATAAGATTTAATGAAGTAGAATATCGAGCTTATTGCCGAAACTAGTCAGGAACTAGGCGTGGTAATTACTCAAAGACATTGAACTTGCCTACAGATCTTACTTGTTATAATATGGTAATTGTAGTACCATAGAATTTAACTCAGTTGTGAAGTCTTCCATGAACAAAGATATTGAACTTGATTCTCAATTCAGTTGTAGAAGATGTTTCTAGTGACAGGATCCATCGCCAGCTTATTTTGCTACTGACCAAACAGTATATAAATTCACAAAATATCCACTTTACATTCTTGTCATTCATTTTCCAAACTTGAGCAGGTATTAATTATCTGAAAGTTTTAGGCAATGTTAAAATTAATGGTCGTTGATATCATTACTTCTATCGCAATCGATATCATTGTATGCTACTGATACCTTTTCAGAAATCATACAAATGAGTGAAATGCTCATTTAATTTGGTTCATACTCCATACTAAGGAATTTCAATATTAAAATTACATTGTTTTACATGTAATTACATTGTATGCTATCATTGTATTCTCTTCTTACCTAATAAAGATGCACAAACGGACACTTTAATGGTGTGTTGTACTTTATATGCTAGTGTATATAATTCTTGTTTTTTGTGTAATTGTGTTACCATGATTATCTTGACTGGGGTGTTTATACCTTCTTTTTTTTTGCTAAATTTTTATACATGTTAGTTTTTCATGTTTATCCTTAGTACCAGAAGTTTTTATAATCCTCTATATTGTTATACTCATTTAAAGATGAATACAACACTAACTACTACTTTCATCATTCAAATATAGTATCAGAGCGACCACAAACACCACCATATACTTGTATACTCAATAAATAAAATAAATAACAATGTTGGTGACCCCCAATCGACAATAACACTCGAGCCATAGTCTCAGAAAACAGAATTACAATAATTAACAGTTAATATGTAACAGTTATTACAATCCCAGATTATCAAGTCTAAATTTATGCTATTAGTATAGCTTCTACATGAAGTTATAGTAGCATCTCAAAAGATAATTACATTTAAAATTTACTTATACAACTCAATACTTATAAATAAGTCTGATAATAATAAGCTGGATTCATATCCAACTTACCCTAGTGCCATTAGTGAGAGTGAAACAATTCTAATTGGGTCTGGGGGTGTCACCCCAACAACAAATACCACCTTATATGGACACTAAGGGGAATTATCTCCCCAAAGATCGACTAAGTGATTCATTTCTTCATCCTAAAAATGGGTTTTCGAGTGAGGGAAATGTTAATATAATATGCAATTGTACTAAACCCGGCGTGAGGTTTTATGAGAATTGGTAATTTAACACCCCGAGGTTTTTGCCCTTGAAGTTCAACACAACGGGTCAAGTATCATCTGAAACAACAAAGTATAGTAAAAAAAAAAACTTATGGTACGATACGGCATGAGCGATGCAAAGCCTTGCCACGCACCTTTAACATCAGCTTCTCCTTTATCCAACTACAATGGTCAAGCACCTGCATATGATTCGGATACTTGCATAAAAATACTTGTTTGTCTTCCATAACTTATAATTACTCTCAGATGTATCATTTAGCATTAACAAGTTATGTCAATTCATGTATTCCCTGCTCATATACATTGGAAAGCACTAAAGCGTGTATTGAGATACCTCAAGGAAATGACACCCCTTGGCTTGTCTTTCTCAAATATTCATGATTTCAGTCTTCAATACTATACAGATAGTGATTTGGGGACGGGGGTCCCAGTGATTGTCGATCCACCAATGGGTATGCTATCTTCCTTGGGAAGTGTTTAGTCTCCTGAATGTCAGAAAAAAATGGTCAAACAGGCAACTGTTACTCGTTCTTCAACAGAAAGTTAATACAAAGCTATACCCAATGCTACTTTTGAATTAATTTGGCTTCGGTCTCTCCTTAAAGAACTTAGTACCCCTATAGCTTCTCATGTTTTATGGTGTGACAACACTGGTGCTATGTATCTTAGTTATAATCCAGTCTTCCATGCTCGAATGAAACATGTTGAACTTGACTGTTTTTCTTCGGGAACAACTGGCTGCTTGTTTCATCGTCATAGAATTTATCCATTCTGCTCATCAAATTGTGGATTTCATGCCAAATCGTTACATCTGGACAGCTTCGTGATCTTTGTAACTTGTTCATGTTTAACTTTAGCTGTGGTGGTTGTTATACTCCTCTACGTAGGTGTATATTGTTTATTACCTCCATTATTCAAATAGTGACGTGTCACTTTTCTCTATACAGGGCCGTGTAAAGACAGCTCGTCTACTTGTGAGCACTAAAGGTTTTTCCCGTTGGATGTAAATCAAGTGGAGAACTTCATTTGTACATTTATATAGTATTCATCTACAGTCATTGTCATAAACTAGGTCAATGCACTTGAAGCAACTCGTAACTCTCCTGCAGCAAATGTTGAAGCGGAGATATCTGGTTCAAATGTTATCTTGAGAACAGTATTCGAGAGAATTCCAGGATAGATTGTGAAGATCATCAGGATGTTGAAGAAACATTATTTTTAGATTCTCCAATTAAATTTCAGTACCATAGAAAACACTGTCCCGTACTCATTTGTCATAAAGGTAAAATTTAACCCTACATATATTACCAGATCATCTGGTCATGCATCCATGACCATACTCACGTATCAAGTGCATGAAGTGATACAACTGCTTGAATAGAATGTACTAATTATATAAGTTTGCTACAATCAAAGAGTACTCATTTGATTTGATTACGGGCAATGCCCACTAAATTTTTTATTAACAGGGCTAAAAACGTATGTGCACTAGCAATTTTCATACTAAATAACATATGCATCATCGAACTAGTAATCATCTACAGAGCTGGATATTTAAACAATAGTATATCGGTGCCTCCGGAAGCCCTTTAATTTCAAATGTTTATTTTTATATGAAAACATAATAAACCGGTGAAATGAAACAAGACTGTTGAGTGCAAAAAGATGGATCATATGAACCCTAAGAAAACAAACACAACTGCTAAATTATATATGGAATCATTTGATGGGACAATACACTGATGGTTCAGAGTTACTGGATCTGTTGTTTTTACCCGATAGGGCTCTTTTTCAATTCGAATCTCGACAATTTATATGCCCGGTCATTTCTCCCATGATTCATCATTAGTCACCTTCTATAATAGATTTAAAGTCCATCCGAACCAGAAAATTTAGTGAAAAAATAATATTTAAAATTTATCGGTGATAATTGTATTATTAAGCATTTAACCTCCGATACCTCGGAGTTTTTTGTGTAATGTAACTTAAATATATAAATCCTCATCATTCGATTCAGTTAATTTTTCATGAGAATGAAAATGTAGGTAATGTTTGGGAAATCTTATAAGCTAGTTATAAATTGAAAAATAAATTAAATTCATTTTTTAATTTATAAATTACTTATAAGGTAAACCAAACAAGCTCGCAGAAGTGCAAGATTGGGCAAACGTATGCTTTTGATTTTGCACATGTGAACAGTTGAACACATGCCTTTATATGGTTCGATTGCGGGCTAACCAGGTTGTCTATATATTTAGTTCTGCAATGCTACTTGCACTTTTTATTTCGTAACATACTGATTCAACTTTTTTTCTTTTTTTTAATAATGAATTATATATGTACATATGTATTTAGTACTTATTTTTTAATTTTATAGCCCTGTAATAATATATATATTTAAAATTATTAATTTATACGTTATGAAAATTATTGGCTTTATAATTTTTTTGACTAAATAATACAATATTATATATATATATATATATATATACTAATTTTTTTTTTTGGAAAAATGTCCGCGACCCCGGGTGGTCGCCACTGCCCCTTGAGGGGCGGCCCTGATAGTATTGGTAAATTTATACATGTACATGTAAGAAAGAATCAGGTAAAACATATATATGACCTGAAAATTTTGAGAAGCAATACATATCAAAAATAATGATAGACATAACAATTACCATCTTAATCAAATTTAAGACCTAAGCGAATACAAATAGTGATCCTATATAGGATCCTTCGGCATATAATTGATCATTAGACTTGCAAATTCATTAATCAAGCTGAGTGAATGCAATTTATTAACGCGATTTTATATGAGAGTTTAAGGATCCTAAAATTACCTTTAGATAACTCTTTAAACTTAACATTCATTACAATAAAATATCAAGGTTATTTTTGTAAATATAAGGAGGTAGATTTTATTATTACAAAAATGTCATTCATTTTTTATATTGTGGCTGTTCGAGGTTCCTTAAACTTAAAATAAGTTGCTTATTTCATTTTTTTACATATTTTCATATTTTTTTAAGATAAATATTTATTTTAGAATTTTAAAACCAAATATTATCTTCAAAATAAAACATAAGTTACTTATTTTCGGAAAAAGTATATACATACCTACTTTTTTCCGGAAATAAGGGTTTTTTTTCCGGAAAATAAGTTTGGCCAAATAAGATTATTTAAAAAACTGATGACTTTAGGTAATTTATCTAAAGTTAACTTTAAATTCCTTTTACCTTTATATAATATGCATAGTTTTATTCTTAAAAGTGTGTTAAAAGAAAATTTAGAAGGGAAAAAAGTATTTAAAGTTAACTTTAGATAACTTACTTAAAATTACTAGCATTTTAAGTATAAAAAATGAATGATATTTTTATAATAATATAATTTATTCTCTTGTATTTACAAAAATAACCTTAATATTGTATAATAATAGATATTAACTTTAAATAGTTATCTAAAACTAATTTTAGAATCATTAACTCAATTTAGAATATATTTACCCGTTTTCTTTAATGTCGCAACTATCAAGGGACGTATCAATTTAAAGGTTTGGACTCGGTGTTAATTGTTGATTTGGCAAGCCACAAGGCGTAGAGAACATTCTCCTCCTCAGATATTATAATGGTTTGGCTATATTTTTTACGAATAATATTTTTAAATAGTGAGTTAAGTTTAAATGAAATATTCATTTCGATAATAGTTTGAATTCAAATTTTAAATGAACTGAACATAGTTTAAATTTCGATCTACGACCCGCACAACTCGGGTGGCATTGTATCCGTCCACCAAGTGAATAAATTCACTTTTAAATTATTTTGATATGAAAATGAATTTTAATTTTTTTTTCTTAAAAAAAAGGAATCAATTCATTAATAAAACATCATACGACACCTACAAATACAATCGAAATTGAACAAACTCTTAAACATATCGATGTTGAATCTTTTTTCCTGCAACCAAGCGATGTATGTACTTTTACCTAATTGTTTTGAACAATTGACCTGTTGTTTTTTAGCAATCTACCGTATATGCAATCTCATAAAAACCTTTATCACATAATCAAATCCATGAAAATCCTGCAGATTTGTAATTCCGGACATGAAGAATACCAAAAACAAAACTAAATTCTCACAAAAAAAAAATGAGAGACTAACAAAAATCAAAAGAATTGAGAACTTATTGAAGAAAAACAGGAGAATAATCAAGAAAAATAAAAAGTGAACAATGATCGGGGCTTTCCATCGATAAAAAAGGGAGAGAGGTTGAATTTTAATCTTATTCAAAAAAATTATTTTTTTTATAAAATCTGGCATTATCTATATATTTACCAACTAAAACAATTTATTTATTTTACTACTAACTTTATTACTTTAAATAATAAAGTACTTCTCGTATAATACAAAAATTCATTTTGCGGTAAATTTTAGAAGGGACGGATTGAAATTAAATTTACATAGAATATAAATTTTATATTATTTTAAAATAAAAATTACCCGAAAATAGTGTCCTAATACACTGTTGACTATTGGCTGCGAAATCTTTCAGCGTGAAAATTTTTAGTAAATTTTAAACAAAAATTAGTAAATTTTATGCAAGTCTAGTGAGTCTAGTCATTGGAAGGCGTAAACATAGCAAAACTAGACCGGAGAAATAGTTGGCATCGTACCTTCGTATTTCGTGTATTTGCAAAGAAAATGATACGAAATCAAGTCGTGTATTTAAAATTTGGACACGAACATGATACGGAATTAAGTCGTGTACAAAAAATGAAATGAAAATAACACGAACTGGTACACGAATTGTACACAGAATTTTTTAAAATTTAAATTACATCTTCGAATTAACCATTCTTATACTTTTTATTATTCTTTTCAAAATTAAAAATGTATAATATATATAAAATGTATGAAATTGCATATAAAAATTTAAATTATATTATAAAATATTATATATATAATATTTATTTATTTTGTATTATATATTTTATGTCATGTCGTATAGCCAAAGAGTAAATACAAAACCAGTACTAAATCTTTTATTTTGTATATTTTCGTATAATGTCCTCAAAATATAAACAGAATTTTGATATCATTTTCATATTATGTTTTCGTCTCGTTGGATAAATTATCGTTCTAAACAAAACAAACTTATACTTTTTCACTAGTATAAGGGACCCCCTCCACCAGTCATACTTGTTGATTAGACGTATATGAATATGTCTATCTCTCACTTTATACATTCATGGTAAAAGACCGGCTGCTTATTTATAAATACATCTACGAAATACAATACATTGAAATACGTGTAAAAATAACTAAAAAAAAAGTGTCTCAAAATATCCTACACGTGTTTATAATAAAATTAAATCAATCTCTTAAAAAAAAATTGCACAGTGATATTACTGTCGATTGTCATCGGGAATCATTTATACAATTTTTAAAAATAAAATAATAAAATAAATTATTATATTTTAGTACAGAATATTTCTTTGTGTTTGATAATTTTCATTTTATATGATTTTTTAAAAATTAATTTAAGTTGATCATCAATTATATATTATTTATTTATAAATTTATAAGTTGCTCCTTAAACAAATTGAGTAAAGTTTTAGCAATATTTTTAAAAAATTTATATTGATTGTATAATATTTATAATAATACTTTTAAATAAATTGATCAAATTAACTTTTAAATAAGACTAAATTTATGTGAAGAGCGAGTATATAAACTATAAAGTCTGTAATCAAATTTCATAGATAAAATACACACTCTCTCTCTCACACACACACATTGATACTATTTTATTAACTTTATTATAGTTAAATTAATCAAATTTTAATTTTAATTTATATATATTATATAATTTAAAACTTTATGTTGTTAAAAAAAATATATAATTTTTATTCTAAATATAATTTTCGGTTTTTAAAATTATAAAAAAAATATTATAATTTTTATTCTAAATATAATTTTCGGTTTTTAAAATTATAAAAAAAAATAATTTTGTGGGGAGTAAGATTAAAGAAAGCATGTGCGGAGTACTAGTTTTTTATTGTTTAATAGTCTTGTGCCTTTGAGTACAGACACAACGTATTATGTTGGCAGTAAAAGCAATTAATTTAAAGAGGATCCATTAAAATATTTTAAACAGGATCCACTGGATTGACCAGACGTGGTTAATAATATGTGGACCTTTGGATTTTCCCTCCAAAGTCATGAGTACGTGGGGCCCAGTGACACTAGGCTCCATAAGCTCCATCACATTACACATGCACGGCGTACAAGATTGCAGACTAAAAAATGTCAAGAATTCACAGTAACGCATGAAAAAAGATTTGGGAGGAGGGAGGGGGTGTCGGGTCGGGTCGGGTCGTCGAAAGATAGGAAAATTGGGAAGGGGGGCTTTTTCCCTTGAAACCCCCATGCTCTTACTTTAATTATAATAATTGTGTTTTACAGCTTACAGAGCCCATCTATGAACATTCAACAGCACCTACTGGAAAAAACACACCTCCTCCTCCTCCTCCTCCTTCCCTAGAGCTTATCTATACTAGTATTATATAAAAGACAAAATATATTAAATTTAAGCACCTTTTAGAGGTGCAACTAAAAGTCAAGAGATAAAAAAGAAAACAGGTAATATTGCAGCCAGAAAATGAGCAAACTTTGAGGCACCTTGTGCTGGATGACTTCACATGATTCTGCAGGCGGGGTTCTCCTCACTGAAGTAACTACTGGTGTACTGTGGCTCTGGAGGAGGAGGAGTCGGTGTCTGCTGGTATGGATAGGGTGGCATGTAGTTTATTTCCGGGTTAGGACGAGCATACATCATTGGCTGGAACCCTTCATAGCCATCCGCTCCTTGATGGCTCATCATCGGAAAGTAATTACCACCAGGTGCGGCTGCGGGAACACCAACTGCTGCCATTGGACCCCTCTCGCCCATTTGCTCCATGGCATTGTTACTCATTTCGCCTCTCTGTCCCATCTGCCCAGCCCCACCACCTCTCATCCCCGTCATCTTTGGCATTACATCAACTTCATTATCTCCAACTTTCTTTGCTCCAATGCCATTGTTACCCCCACTACTAGCTCCACCGCCATTCTTGTTACCATTGGCTTGCTTGCCACCGCTTCCTAAAATTTGATTGGCACCAATATCTCCACCTACATTAGCTTTGCCTTTCTGTCCTCCATTACTGCCATCATTAGGATTGCCAACATTCATCTGCACAGGAATGTTTGCACCACCACCGGCTCCTGAATGTTGATTGGCACCGTCTGCACCAGCACCGCTGTCTTTCTTTCCTCCATTACTACAACTGCTACCATTCATCGGTCCAGCAACATTTCCACCTCCAGGACCACCTTTCTTTGCTTTTGCAGCACCATTTGGACCAGGGGGAGCAACTCGCATCATATGAGGTGGAAATTGTTGGCCAAGATTCAACACCGGATTCATCATCATGTCTGGAGGCATCTGACTAGTGCCTTGACCATTACCCATCATGGGTTTCATCTTACTAGGCTGTGATGACAGAAGAACATCATCCTCATCGGATTCATCATCATTCTCGTCAAAGTCATCCAAATCATCACCATTCAGATCACCCCCTTTAGGCCCATTCAATTTTGCAGCCTGCGGGTTCGGTTTCGGCCCTCTACCAAATGGCATGCTCCTGTTAGGAGGCATCCTCATCATATCCTGTAACCCTCTCATTTGTTGCATCTGTTGCTGACTAGGGACTTGCTGCTTCTGTTGCTGATTCGGAATTATCGACATTTTTTGTTGCTGATTTGGAACTTGTTGCATTTGTTGTTGCTGATGGGGAACAGCTTGAGGTTGTCCGCCTCTCTGAGGCTGTTGCTGCTGGTTATTTCCACCCTTCTGGCCAGGACCAGGGCCCGGACCCGGACCCATCTTTCCTTCTTTACCACCATCAGCTTGCATGTCCTTGACTTGATTATTGATCTGCTGATTTTGATCATTTTTGTCACTAGACTTTGGTGCATCCCATAGCTCAGCTCTCTTTCCCTGCTTTGTAAGCTTCTTGATTAGTATCTCAGGGTCAAAAATTCCAGAAACTGTAACCTTCCCTTGTTCTGAATCAATTGCAGTTGTATAAACACCTGTAAACATTCAAACTTTATCATTAATTCAAGCCAGTTTAATCAAATTAATGAATTTAAAAAAAAATATACTCCGCATAAAAGTCAAGATTTTTCAACAATCTGAAATGAGTATTATTATTATACCTTCTATTTTGTGCAAGATTTTCTTCACCTTATTCTTGCACCCATCGCAGTGTATGCTCACTCTCAAGGCACAAATCTGCATGCACAAATTCACACACAAAATAAAAACATAACAAAACAAATACATTAATAAGAGAATACAATAATTAATAAATAAATAAACTTACCATAATACCATCAATTAAAATGCAAGAATTTATGTAAAAACAAAAGTGAAGTATTAAAATAAATGCAATTAATTCACTCTGTTTCACACACACACATACTCATATAATTATATAAACACATGTGGAACAGTGACAGAGAATGAGAATAACCTTGATCTTGACAAACTCTTCTTTACTCATCATCTTGGACCCTGAAAAAAACAAGCACAAAAACAGAGTTATAAAACGAGTAAAAGGGGTGGTTCTTGCTGATAGATCTAATAAAACAAAAAGAAAAAAGAACTGTTAAATAAGTGACTTTTATACTGAAATACAAATAATAAAAAGGCTTAGTATCCCTCTTTTTCTTTCTTTTGGGACCTTTGCAAATTAATATATGGGGCAAGATTGAGAAATAAAAAGAAAACTCGAATGGGTAAAACAATAAAAGAAGTGCAGGTGAGAAGAAAGAATGCAAGGAGGATATATATATATATATATATAAGTGTATGTATATGCATATGTTTTATAAGTATATGTATGTATAAGTGTATGTAAAGTAAGTGGTGTAAGTGGGTGAATTATAAACTTCACTTTTACTTATTTCAACAATTATTTCAGAGAGAGGGGAGAGGGAGAGAGAGATACCAAAGAAAGTGAGGAATGGTTATGGCACAAAGTGAGAGGAGGGGAGTTCAATCTTCAATGCATAAACTCACTCTGGTCTGGCC
The DNA here is from genome assembly GCA_028671895.1 of Oenanthe sinensis. NCBI lineage: Eukaryota > Viridiplantae > Streptophyta > Magnoliopsida > Apiales > Apiaceae > Oenanthe > Oenanthe sinensis. The sequence continues at coordinate 7,741,972 of CM053814.1, read as the reverse complement.
CCTTTATATAATTTTTGTTTACATGTAATTCAAGCTCAATATTAATTACCACCCCCCATTCTCCCAACTCCCATTTTAAGATTTTCTTACATTGATTTGGATTCTCCCTGATATTGATATTGTCGCGTCTCAATTTTGCTTCTACACTGGAGTAGTAATTTAATCAAAATTGGTGAATTTCCTTTTGGAAATGTGGGGGAAAATAATTTTGATTTTTGTTTGGGTAATTAGGTAAAGTTGAATGAAAGAAAAATATGGGTTAGAAATTTTTGAAGCAAATTTACCTAAACAATTTGGATCATGGAAGCAAATAGTAGAACGGATGATAATAGTATTTGAAGTTTTAGGATAATTAGGTCGATCAAATTTTAGAAAAAGTATAAATAAATTCAATGGATATCAAAGTAATACCCTAATTTACCTGTAAAATTAGACGATTTCTCCATATATGATTCCGGCGGTAATTCAGAGAGAGTCCCCGACAGTGACCCAACAAAACTAAACATTTTTGATATATCAATATACAGAATAAGACAATTTTCGCGGACACAATTCCGTCCGTAACTCATAAACGGTTCCAAAAGCGACTCATTTATGAGTTCCTAGGAATTCCGACAGTGACTTAGCAAAATTAAACATATTTGGTATATCAATATATAGAATAAGACAATTTTCGCGGACACAATTCCGGCCGTAACTCATAAACGATTCCAAAAGTGACTCATTTATGAGTTTTAAGGAGTTCCGACATTGACTTAGCAAAACTAAACATCTTTGACATATCAATGTATAGGAATAAGATGATTTTCGCGGACACAATTCCGACGTAACTCATAAACAATTTCAAAAGTGACTCAGCAAAACTAAAGATGTTTAATATATAAGAATAAGATGATTTTCGCGAACACAATTCTGACCGTAATTCATAAACAGTTTCAAAAGCGACTCAGCAAAATTAAAGATGTTTGATATATCAACATAGAATTAGACAGTTTTTGTCGACACGATTCCGGCAATAATTCATAAATAATTTCAAAAGCGCCATCAAAATCCCGAAACATGGTGGTACTCTGCTTAATACGCGATCAAATTTTCGGTACAAATTCATCGCATTTCATAATTTATAAAATAAACTCATAATTTTGAATTTTTAACAATTCAATCAGCAAACGACCTAATTTTTATGGTGAACGATATGTGAAAAAAATTCGTGTTTGTGAATCAGTTTTTATAGTAGTGAAGGTTGTTTTTTCTTATTTATGGAAATAAGTACATAAATGTGTGTTTTTCAAAAAATAAGTACTTATTTTTAAAAAATAATAAAATCTAGTCTTAGATTTCTAAAATAAATACTTATTTTAAAAATGTATTTAAATATGTATTTTTTTTAAATAAATAACTTATTTTTTATTTTAAGCAACCCAAACGAGACTATTGTTGTATTTATAAAAAATTTATTAATGATATATCATTTTTTAGTACATTCCATATTTAAAAAGAATTCAAATCTTTTATACAAAATGGAATTCGAACTCTAAACTTTATCGAAAGCGGTTTGTTATTGCTGAATTATTCATGATTTTTCTATTACAATTATTAATCTTCTTTTCTTATCACTAAGCAATAATAAAAATATAAATTTTCGAAATTTAATAATTTTAAAAAGGTGTAATTATTCACCCAATTAAAATAATTTAGAAATGAGGCAGAGATAAATCTCAATTGCATCATAACATTTAATAGTTTATATATGACAAAATGCAACAAATACCAAATTTTAATAAGGCATAGAGAATTAAAATAGAAGTTGTTTAGGAAATCTTATCTGCAAGAGATATAAAAATTAATTACACACATCATGTTTGAATAAAAATCTGCTGTCAGATTTTTGCCCGTTTGGCTTAGTTTATAAGCAGCTTATAAGCTGAAAAAGTTAATATATGTGTACTTTTTCTGAAAATAAGTAACTTATTTTCAAATTTGAAAATAAGATTTGGTCTTAAATTTCTAAAATAAATATTAATTTAAAAAAAAAATATGAAAATACTTTTTAAAAAAATAACTTATTACTTATAAACTAAGTCAAACACCCCCTTTCTCAGCTTAAAGAGAAAGGAAGATAGTAATAAATTCTATTTATTTAATGTTCCCTTTCATCATCTTGACACATACAGTTCGAGGCTTCGAGCAGATCAGAGTAGCTTTTTGTAGTTACAAATTTACCCTTGACATTCTATTTTTTAGTACTCATATTTTAAAGTTCTTAAAAAATCCTAAATAATTTATACGAGTACTATATTACTAACAACGAGCAATGTGCCCGCAAGGGTTGACTCAGTTGGTTAAAGAGAGGAATATCATCATCTTGGTCACAGGTTCGAATCTCACGGGAGGAGAATTTGTGATTATGTCATCTGGGTCAGAGCTTGTCGCACTTGTGCGGTTTACCTGGTTCACGTGGTTTGCAGGCTATTGCGTGAACCCGTGAATTTACCCAGTGCGCACCCAAAAGGGTAGTGGCTGCGGGTTCCCACAATAAAAAAAACGAGCAATGTTCTAAAAAACCCCATATCACAAAATATTTGACTGATATAACTTATAAAATTCGATTTATATTTATGAAATATTTTTAAATAATATATTCTATAATAAATTATAGGGTATAAATATATTAAATTTTATTATAACGACATAATAAATCCTATTATTGTTCTGATTAATCCTTCCGATTAATCTTCAATTACCCAATTAATCCTAAATCGGTACATTAACGCTTAACCTTAACCGATAAATTCCGATTCCCGATTTGTACAATCATACTAATAAGTAACATCCAATTCGGTATAAATTATGCGAAACATAATTTAGATTTAAAAGTTTTATTTATAATATAATGTTTAACGTATTTGTTACATTATTAAATTCTTAAATTCAAATTTATTTTATTATCTTTTAAAAGTAACATTTATTATAACCATATTTGCTATGTTGTTTTTCCAACCTATTTATTTTAAATCCCAAACTTACGCAATTAAATAAAATGCTCTAAAAATCCAATAAAAAGTTACAACAACTCAATATCCAGCATCTTAAAAATACAACTAAAATCTCCAAATTTTGCAACTCGCACTCTGCTCACAAAGTAGTCCACCTAACCTGTCGGGGGAAATCAAAGAAACATAGACCGACAGTGAGCGAAAGACTCGGCTTGTATACAGATATAAAATAATACAAAGAGTACAAGGGTTAGACATGCTGATAACATAAAAAACTATCTGAATAAAGAATGATTAAACAAATCAAAAGAGACAAAAGATATTGGTCATACTTAACTCACAATATAGATAAATAACAAAAAAAGTAAAAAGACATTATAGATATCTTACAATATCAACTTATATATATACTCTTAAATCACAAATATTCATACTCTTACACATACTCTTACCACTTATTAATAATAATATCAAATAGATCAAAAGTGAACTTACATATGGATACGAGAGATAATCTTACACTTACAAGATGTCCTATATTTCGGTTATTCAGAATATGTTGTCATCAAAACTTACAGGGATTTGCATAGAACAAATCAAATGCTATCCAAAATCTTACAGGGGCTTACAAGACACTAAGCACAATACTGCCCAAATGGCCAAACATAAACAAATTAGTCGCGACTATACATGTCCCATAACTCCGACGATACGCCCATACTATTTAAATACACCGCATAAGCATGAGATTAATCCACTCATGACGGATTCTTATAATATCTCCCAAATCAAAATATAATCACAAATAACTTATGTCAGTTTTATATATAGCTTACTCGAAAAGAAGTTTAATAATATATATATATATATATATATATATATATATATATATATATATATATATATATATATATCACAAATCAATCGAAAATAATTTAGTCGAATATTACCAATTCAAATATCATATAAATTAGATTATACAAAACAAAATCAGACCTGACCAATTTTAGAGAAAGTCAATTTACTCCATAAAAATGATCTCAAATGTAAAAGCATAAAACACAAAACTTGTAGACAATGCTGAGACTTTTCTGGAATGATAAGACTCGTCAAAAACGGAGAAGCAACGAATGCAGAAAACATACAAATATGAGCTGTTAAAATAGAATTAACACCTGATTACAATAATATTTTGATATTTACGACAACGAGATCACAAAATTTCACAGCGGAAAACAAAGAACGAAGAGCTCGAATAGATCTTTCCATATTAATATTACTCACAAAAATCGAATACAATTTCATTTTACTATGAATATTTGAAGTTACAGCATATAAACCTGAATTAACACATCAGATTACATAGAAGACAAATTTCAACATAGTTACGAACAGAATTTCAGAAAATGTAAATAACGGAAGTTGTAGATAATCAAAATATCTTTTCAGGCACAATAAAATCGTAACAATCCGACAAATAATGAATCAGATACGAATTTAACAAGAAATCAGATTATCAAGAGATCAAACAAATGATTTGGGTAGAGTCATAACAAAATAGAGAGTATAACGAAAATATCCGTATATTAACGACACGATAACAAAGAGAGTGTGTAGAATGTATCCATACCTTGGAACTCAAAGAATATGAATGAACCTCAAAAAATATAGATACTCCAATTATATGAACCCTAGTTCAAAACCTAACACATCCTCTTAAGTCTTTCCTCCAATTCTTTTTTTTTCTCTCTTTTTCTTTCTTCCATATGACTGCTCCTACAAGACTTATGTATCTCTTATTTTTCAAAACCCTAACTTCTTTTCCTTTTCTTTTTATCTATTCTTTTTTTTGTTTTTTTTTGTATTGCTAATAATATCTTCTAAAATATTCTAATAATAAAATAAATATAACTAATAAATCAATAATAACTCACTCACTAATATTATTCTTAATATTAAATAATATACCTAAATATATTAATAAAAATACGGGATGTTACAATTTATCTCTCCTCTAAATTAATGCACCCTCAAGATAAATTAGATTATATAGATTGCTTTTCAAAAAAAAAATAGATAGATTAGATTAGATGATATCCGGCTAAATAATTCTATAGATTAAAGTAAATTACATATAAATTTTAATTATAATTTATAAATATTTTTTAATTATATATATATATATATATTCTAATTAAAATTTAATTAATTTAATCTCGGGTTAAACAATCAGTTTGAAACCGAGAGAATATATGAAAATAATAGTAAACGCGTTGCAAATGTGGATTCTGTTGGGGTAAAATGATGAGATTGCCTACACAAGACTCGGGTGGTGTGTACAAAAAACAAGGAAAACCCCGTAAATTTTTGTAAACACACACTAAACACCACACACACAAGCCGTTTCTTTTCGTAACAAAATAAAAAGTTTTGTCGCCCTTAAAAGCCCGACTCATGATGAAACCCCTGTGCTTTCTGTCCTCTACTTTTAATCACATTTTTCAATGCATTCTAGTGGGTCCCACATTTTGTATTTTGACGTGGGTCCCGCTATTTTAAGCCTGTGCTTCCAAAGAAACTGTTACCAATCTTCAACAAAGGCATTTCACACTGCAACATTCACGAGTATTTCATGTATTGAACATGCATTAATCTTGTATGTATTAGGCTATTGGCACTTTTAAGGAAAGAAATCACACTATTGACACCTTATTTATCCCATATATTATCATTACTCTGTCATATGTAAAGTTGTACTGTTTGTATGAATCTAGCCTAGACTATATATAACGAGTCACCTGGTTCATTTCTATACATGCTCGTAGTGTAATTTAAAAAAATAATGCAGTGTGTTGTAAGTTCCAAAATTGACTTTTATGCTCTGCAACCAATACTCTACTCACATGCTCTTTTGCAGTTTGCTATTATTCACATCTTTGCATGTTAGTGTTCAATAGTGTATCTATTAGAAAAGAATCATGTATGAGGGACACTGTGACTTTTGTTCTGGTACAGACTAAAACTGTGCAGACAGACACACAATACATATATAAACAAAGGCTCATGTTACTGTTGCACCAGAAATTATATTAGTCTACAAATCATAAATTTTGGAGTAATATAATTTATATCATCGTTCGATTTTATGTTTAATTGAAAAAATCATTAATCATATAATCCATTACACTGTTACAAATTAAAATTAATTAATATTTTTATTTGGACGAAAACCAAAATATGTTTTTTTTCCAGAAAAAACGAAGAATCGTTTTATTGATATATAATATCCGATAATATATCACAAAGATAATAAAAACTTATCATCTAACCGAAAGTTATGCTTAACCAAGTTATTGGTCGAATGACCCATAACAAAGAGATTCCCCGCAAATTTAGATAAAATTCCGTCCCATTTTTATTTTGAAGAAAACCAAAATATGTTTTAAATACTCCCTCCGTCTCGTTTTACTTGTCCACGGATAAAATTTCACCTTTTATTCAATTACATTAAACAAACTAAAATTTACTAAAATTATGTATTATTTTTCATAAAACTTAATAAAACTAACTCTTAATTTATCATATGGACAACATTTTTAGGACAAATAAACAAGAAATCGATACAAAGAAAAATGGGACACCGGGAGTATATGTTATTGTTGGCGCATAATCAGCACAATGGTAACCTGCGTCTAACTTATTCCAGAAATTATGGCAGAATTTGGTAAAGTTTAAGCTAATAAAGTGATTTAACTATCTAAATTTATATGGAGAGATGGCCTTGCAATAGGCCACACATACTATACATGATTTATACAAGGAATATGGATTTGGGGAAATATTAGTATATTACTATAATAATTATTCCATGTAAACAACTAACAAGAAACCTATAAAATCTGTAAAAATAATTTCACCGCAAGATGGTCCAATAGAGTGTGAGATCAATTTTTACCCATTCCAATGTTTTGCTGACAAATTCTTTATAGAGTTGCATTAAGGATTGTGTTAAGTAAATATATATTTTTTATAGATATTTAATGTAAAATTTTTATATTAAATTTTGAATTATTATCATTTTAACTCTCAAAATTTTAACAAAACAGCATAGTTCAATATTTTTTTCTTAATTTAATTCTATTATATATATTTATGACCTTAGTTCACAATTATTTTTTCTTTATTACACATGTAATTGCAATTACATGAGTATTTAGTATGCGACTTCTAAGTAAGTGCATATGCGTATCAAGTTTTTGAAACATATTCAATTGTTAGGAGTGGAACTGCCATCTACTGCCCCGTCCCGAATTTGTTGTTTACTCTGTTTTTTTTTGCGGTCAAATGAACTTAATCTTTGACTGTAATTTAAAAATGAAATATAATTAAAAAAATTAAAAATTTATATTATTAAAAATATATATAATCTATTTTATAATGTATTTTTTAGTTTTTTAAAATTATAAAAAAATAATTTTTAATTGTTAGTCAAAAACTAGTCAATTTGTCCACAAAAAATAAAAAAAAGATATTTAAATTGGGACGGAGGTAGTATGTTCTAAGAGCACGTTTATCTAGGTTTAATTTAAGGTGATTTTTAATTTTAAATTGAAATTAAATTTAAAATTTAAGTTAAAAAATAGTAATTTAAAACTAAAAACAACTTAAATTAAAAGTTGGTAAAAGACACTTTTTTCAATAATTTATTTCATTTTTGTAATTTTATTGAATAAAAAATATTATTATCATTCATATATACAAATTATAAATTTAATTTATTTTTTATATTTTTAATAACTCTTAAATTACACAAAATATTAAAATTATTTAAAAAGATATTTACTTTAAATTTTTACTTTAAATTTTTAATATTAAATAACTTTAAATCATAAATAATTTTCTAAATTTACCCAAAGGGGTTTAAATCATTAAGTCTGACAGCCCTTTCCTTTGTATATATATATATATATATATATACAACCTTATAATCCGTGCGAAATATGAGATAACTAATATTTAAATAAATTAATTTTTTATTGATATTTAGTATATAATTTTATAATATTAAGAATTTATGATAATATTATATGTTCTCTTTTTATATATAAATATATTATATTTAATAGAAATATGTTATAATATAGACCCGTGCTAAGAATAAAATTTTAGTTAATATAGATATGTAATAAAGTTAGAGCCCATATTATAATAAGTAAAGTTAAATAATTTAGACTCATGTTATAAATATATAATTGGGTCTAAAAAGTATAAATTTAATTAATAAAAATATGTATATAATTAGAGTCCATATTATAATAAGTAAAATTATATCTAATATATGTATAATTTTTAGGCCCGTGGCCTAGTACCAACGACTAACCAACCAATAACCTATTCCACCTAATCCATCAATATTTTATATCTATTTCAAGTGCAAATCTATAAGCATATATCTCTTGCAAGGGTATTGACATTAAACAACTCATGTACACATTTTCCCTTTGAATAATCAGGAAGTGTTGCATAACAAATCTAATCATTAGATTTTTCTTCACTGCTATTATATTTATCCACTCTCGATTTAAAAATCCTATATAATTCCATAACAGGAAAGCATTACATAAAGCTAATGGAACCCCAAAAGATTTAAGGGATAAACCCTATATATATAAGCAAGAAAATGAAATGAGGGAAAAAGTATTCTTAAACTCGCATTATTTTGCTAGTTCTGTTGTTGTTCTCTTCCAATCAAATCAATTACTGACCTCACAGTTTGTTTTAGATTAATTAGATTGTATATGTTATAATAGTAAATGTAAAATATCTACATGTTAGCTGATTTGTACTAAAGTAACAGTGTTCTGTTAAAAGTCAATGAGACTTGACGGACGAGCAAGTTTTTTAATAATGTAGTTATGTGATTGCAAGTTTAGATTAGTTGAATGATTCGATTGCAAGTTTTTTGAGTTCAATTATCCAATTGCAAGTTGAAGATCAGTTCGATTATGAATTAGCCATTTTACCCCGTCTTCAAACACATTCTTGAACTCTGCTCTTGTTAGAAAACTACGCCCCGCTCCGCTCTTTGTGACATATTTGGTAAAGTAATCTTCCCATCAAGTGCTTTTTGTGATGTATGAATCACTTCCGAAGACGATAACTCATCGAGTCTCATCAATCTAGCAACTACATTCGGGGATATGTATCTATATATTAATTGAAAGTTAAAACTAAGTTGTGTGATACTCTACACCGTATCAAGTCGGTAAAATAGGCATCAAATCCGCACGTAAGTATATCAAGCCTTGGTTTTTCAAAAATCGGTAAACCGGTCATTTTCTCCAAAATAATTGCCACGTTATCAAGATTTGGTTACAACTTATTCGGGGTGCGTTTTATTTAATAAATAAATTTATAGTCTTACAAATGAATATTTGTTCTAAATCTTGAAGTGTGAAGTAAAATCGAACTCACTTATTAACAAGGTCAAAAATAATTTAAATTATAGACATTTTTTTAATATACAGGATAAATGAACACGCTTGGAATCAAAAAAATATATATATTCATTAAATGAATATAATATTTATTTATCGATAAATGAATATAATATTTATTTATTGATAAATGAATATATTAATTCATTTAGATAATTTTTTAGACTTTTTTTAATTATATTATTTTACATATATTATGTTCAAATATACATAGTTATAACTTTTATGTAAATTTTAATTACATATATATATAAGAATTTATTTAGAGTATCTCCAATGAGGGTGACAAAAAAAGTGTCAAAGTGCCGCATGCCATGATGTGGTATAACATTCTTGTTGACGAGTGAGAGGGGTGCCAACCAAAATTACCAATTTTTGGCACCCTCCCCCGAAATGGTAAAAATGTGTTCATACCTAATATTAATTTTATTGAAAGAGTGTCAAAATATTATTGAAAAAAGAGAAAATATTTTATTAATTTTTTTGATGATTTGTCAATATTGACAACTTTAATTAGCATCCATCGGAGATGCTATTGTATGTACGATGTTTCTTGTCATCTAAACCCCTCGGGTAAAAGCGGCTGGTTTAAAAAATATGTTAGAGCGTTATTATCAAAGAGATCCACATCTTACTATCAGTGTGTGTGTATATATATATATATATCAGTGAGTTATGGTCCCCCTAATGCTAGTCGAGAAAATTTTGTAGCAACTGCCTCTATAAATCCACAAATATACAAGTGCACAAAACACACACACACCTGCACAAGTAACAAGTTGCACTGTACAAATGAGTAACTCTACTACTGTTCACAGAGAACCTATAGCCCAAGCTTAAAGTAACAAGTTGCACTGCACAAATATTCTTTTGGCTTCTACTAACATTTAACAAAATGGTAAATACTACAAACTTGCACCTAAAATGTTCATTGTAACCCTACATCTCTCTTTTGAATCTTCTTCATGCTGTATCTATCTTACAAAAAGGTGAAAAGTGCATGTAAACTGATCGAGCTGCAAGCAAGGTTTACCAAAAACCCAAAAGGGGACACAAATAAAGGAAAAGCAAATAGTTCAAAAACTTTAATCAGATTAACTATTCATCTATATGAAAAAGAAAAACTGATTAGTCAATAAAGACAGAAAGGAGAAGAAAGATATAGACAGTTTCTTGACTAGCAAAAATATAAATACCAGATATGTCAACTCAACTAACTGTGTAAGCAAACAAAGAGTGTCATGTCCAGAAAGGAAAGGTAAGTGTTTCTCCAACAAGAACCAAGAGTTGTACAAGTGAAGAGATGATGTCAAATTTCATATTTCTAAACAAACTTGTAACATACCCTGTATATTCCGCCGGACACTAAATTTGGAGCATATTTGGTTAACTTATACCAAAAATTGTTTTTTGATACTGCATGAGTTGTACCAAAAATTGTGTAAAAGAATAAAATTGAAACAGTATCGTACAAATGAATATAGCATTCAGCCAAGAATATTGAACTAAAATATCTCTCTCCATCAGCGCCGCCCGTATTGGGCACTTGTTTGATTGAAGCCTCAACGACTTCAAACAAGTGACTAGACACATAGTGAAACATGGATCTTTTTCGGTTCACATCGATATCGAACCTAAACGAGCTCAAATTAAAATGCAGAATATTCATGAGGTTGTCTTTGGATCGCTGTGTGATAAATTTTAACACTAAAATGGAATTGTTCTTGCAACAGATTTAATAAATGATGTTTCAACTCTAAAAATGGACAATTTATTTGATTAAAATAATATAATACACAACATTTCAACAATCAAGAATTTTGTATGTTCATGATTTAAAAATAACGTGTATATGTTATTGTAAGCTTGCAATTAAATATTGTTTATTTTTGTCTATTTTTAAGTTATTATAAAGGAGAGGACATGCATAAAAATGCCAAAGGATAGAACTGAAATTTGTCATGAAAAAGGAGATTTAATTAATGTCGTTATTTTTAGTGTAGTAGGGAGGAAATGTGAAAAGAAAATGAAAGAAAGTTTATGGAAAATTATAAGTGAATATATAATTATAAAATTTAAAATTTAAAATTTAAAACAATTTTTTTAGAGCTTGATTGATAGCTCAAGTGATAACGGGGTTATCCTCTCTTGTCCAGATCCTAAATCCTAAATTTGACTCTGCCCCACTAATTGACTAATTAGTCAAAAACAAATTCAAAATAGTTGGAAAAAATGGTCTTTGTATCATAGAAAAATGTAATTATAATTCACATTTTTCAAAAACTCAAAAAACATTGCGTTGTTAGTTTGTTACCATTAAGAACCCCAAGTTATTTTTCAGAAAAGAATTAAAACTAAAAACCGCAAGTAAAATGCATTTTCTAAAAACTTAACAAAACTCTAACATATTAGTGCCAGTAAGTAATAACCTACTTACAAGAAGAAACAAACACATCTATATCCCATCTATATGAACGTTGAACACATCACAACAGGTGGTAAATAAAGTAATAAGTAATTCACATCGCAACATATTGTAAATATATATAGCAACTCATAAAAGGGCTTTTGCATGGAACTATTAAGGCAACAGATTGTAAATATATATAGCAACTCATAAAAGGGCTTTTGCATGGAACTAAAAAGGCAAAAACTAGGAGAACAAGAAATTCTAACTAAAAACCAATTCCATTGTTATAGTTGTTCACGAATGCACTTGACTAAATTCAGGCCGGTCTAGAATTCATGACCAATGATAATGTAACTATACAGATGCTATGCATGGGTATACAAATGCTAAATGTAAGTAGATGGTATGCACATCCTAGCTAATAAGTTAGCTGAAGAATCGGCTTGAGTAACGATTTTAGATTCATGATTGTCTTTAGATCTATATTTTGACTACTAATGGCTGCTCGAGATCTACAGGTGAATCAATGAAGGTGGAAAAGTTGTGGATGTCCTCGTTTTCAGCCAAGGCTTTCTCCAAAGCAGACTTTGCCACTTTAGTAACCCAGAATATCAGGACCACTGTGACCAAAGACAGGGAAGGTTACTGAGTTATAAATTAGCTGAGCGGCAATACTACGCACAAGAGGAACTTAGGAAGTGTCATGTCATGTTAATTATAAACATGCTTCAGATTATAAGATGTATTACTCTAAGAAAATGCATGGTTTATGCACTCTTTCTTCCAAATTGCTTGTTATGCTAAAAATTGAAAGGAAGTAAAGAACCATACATGATTTAACTTATGAAGAATTGAATACACTGAATTTTGATAGAAAGAGTAACTGTAGCACATAGACTATGTCATTAAAGGATATAAATACAAATGCACTATCTGTCTATTGATGCTTGGTTAAAAAAGTGCACTTTTGTATGCAGTCGTGCTTTGTATACATTCTATATGCAGCATAATTCAAGAATGTATTGCAGCTTTTTGTTTCGAGGAGTTACAAACAAAGTATAGAATCATAGTTTCTTTCACTTAATAGTATCCCTTAAGAATTGTGTATAATAAAATATATGTAAAAGTAAAAACTCACCGGACGCCAATAGACTCAAAACAATAAGTGCCTGCATCAACGATAAAAGCAAAAGGCATCACTAAAAAAAATCGAATTTAGGCATCCCATAAAAAGGTGGATTTTGCTACAATTTAGTAGCTAAAATCATTTAATATAAAATTGTAAAACAGACATTTATTCACAAGGCACTCCTATAATCACGTTTTTGTTAGTGTCAAGGACCTCAGAAAAAAAACTAACGAACTTTGAAAAATAAAGTCTAAACCTCTTACCCAACGACTTTGTGAAAGTTCATGCCATCCATGAGTTACATCAGAAAGATCTTTGAGAGTTGTTCCAGCATATACAAGCACAAGAGTGATTGGCTGTACAAGAAAGCAGATTAATTTATATAATAATTAGAGGCTTAACTTATAGATCCTTACGGTTACCCTGACATGCAAAAGAAGAGATTCATATCAAATAGAGGGGATACTCCGGTAATATACGGTAATATATTCTCAACAGGAAACTTATTTGCATAAAAAGGTGGATAGAAGATGAAGATACCATCATTCCCAACCATGTAGCCATAATGTATTCCAGCATTGAAGTTGGTGTCATAGACAACAGGTAATTTAACATGCTGAATGGAAGTATAGGAACAAGCCGAAGCAGCAAAATAATCTGTCAAAGTGAAAACAATCAACAGTGAGAGATAAATCAGATAAACTACTTCACAATTCAATCAGAGCACTAGTTACATATAAATTTATTTAAAAACATTTATGCTACTAAACTCTATCTTCTCAGGTTGACACATTACTTTCCTACGTTGCCCGACCGCCTACTTTTTTCTTTCTTTCGGATACTACAACTGATGATTTTTGCCACTGTATCAATATTTTGAATAACACTTCTTTCCAAATTAAACAACCATTCATTTTTTTAAACTAGCAAAATGAACTGCCATTTGAAATCACAGAATTCATAAAAACACACTATACAAAACCTTGTTCAATCAAATTTTATTTGAGGACTTCCAGATTCATGCTAGCAGCATACTTGGTGCAATCATGTAAATCAGCTCATGTTCTAATAAATATATATATAGAACACAACCAAGAGAATTTTTCTCTAGCTTGAGTTTTATTTAGGGCATATCGTTTGAATGTTTGAATGCACTTATTAAAATGTAACTATGCACCATGTACACATGAAAGAATATGAATTTATGATGTTAGTTATAATGTGTACACAGATACATTCACAAGCAAAAAAACCAACCTTAAATCCAGATTTCTGAATGGCTACTGCAACCGCCTGGAATTGTGGATAATCTTTCACCTTGGAAATAACAAATGACCTAGCAATCTGAAAAGATATTATAAACAACAATATACAACAATTTTTTTAAAAAAGTATTCTAGTGATAGCATATAACAAGTTTATAAGAACAGGTATTTGAAGGCCGAAGAAAAAGAATGCCTTTAATGAACCTCGTCATATCTAGAAAAAAATAATTGCAAATTGAAACGTCAAGTTTCTACTATATAGTGTTGTTGCTTAGTTCAGAAAGAAGACTGTCATCTTATTTTGTGGTGATGAAATAATGCTATTTATCCGAAATTCCAAATTTTAATTTTTTTCTCAAAACTTTACTAAAGAAAATGTGCTTTCTACTCTTACTGTTTTTCCTAGAAGAAACGCCGCAGCTGCGCCAACAGTAGCACCAACAGAGTCCGCAAGAAAACCAACAGGTAAGCCAAAGAGATAGCCGCCACCCAGCTGGAAGAGAGACGCTAATTGTTATAATCACATGATGCTAAGAATATAACGGTAACATTGAGTCCCATTAAACTGTGAAGTTGAAAAAGTTAAATGACAAGGTACAAAGAGGCCATCACAGAAAAAAATAAAATAAGTAAAAGATAGACTGAACTAAGAATATGTGCAAGAGCACATATTATAGACATTAGTTCTAGAATGTTATCATGTTCTAAACCAATTACACAAACCCTGGCCTGAAAGAAGCATAATTATTTTGTCTTTTGCATAGTAAAAAAACAAATACTTAAAAATGTGTTTAAATTTTCATAGTATGCAGTAGCAGTGCAGAAATGGTATGTTAATGTAGAACTGTCCACTTTTTTATTACTCTCACATTTGGGATTCCTTTTGATATTCAACTAGTACATTGCAATCTACCAATACAGTTAACCTACTTAATTCCCGTTTTTATGAATATATAACACAAGCAAAGAAACAAACTTTATCATATGTAGTACTTAAAGTGCTAATGAAGATTATCAAACTCTAACCACTTCGCCAGCTATGTTTAAAAATTTCTCAAACAAATAAACCATAAAAGATTGATCTTATCTTTGAGTTACAATTCCACGCTAAATGGACACACACAGATATCTGGGGACAAATGATCATGACATGCACAATTTCTTGAATCGGAACACAGCCCAGATTTACATACAATTATAGATCAAATCTGAACATTGTAAGTGAAGATGCACAACTTTTACACACATGGATGTTCAGCTTAATGAGTGCTAATGATAAATTGTAAATATTGCAGTGTTATGCTTCAAAAAGAATAAATCCATGTAGCTGAACAGGAGCAGTTCTTACAGTGAGTACTGATGCTGGAACAGCTAAGATTGTTAGAGGAATATATGCAACAGCCCTGCAAATTTCGAAAAGAATGTACTTTATTACGAAGACAAAATGTTAAGCAAGAAGTGGTTATGCTGTTGTTTTTACGAAGAGTCAATCTTTTTGGGTGGCTCTCGAAGGACACATTGTTCTCATATATATTGTTATGATTTTGCTATCATGGCATCACTCCGAAACAAACTACTCACTATATGCTTAATATTTAAAGGTTTCTAGAATGGTGAGCTTTCTATATGTTAGACCAGCTACTTATTAGATGGGAAGAATATTAGTTGCAGAAGACTTTTCTCTAAAATAGTCAGTTATCCTAGCAAGAAAGAACTTGCAGAAATCCGATCACATGCACCCAAAAAAAACTGAAATTGGTCTAGAAAAAAATATATTCCAATACATAAAACCACGTGGAATGCCTTTTACGGCTCCCTTTTCCTTCTAGATATAAAGTTTACTAAAAATTACCAAAACTAAAGGGAAAATCAATAATAATCTGTAATTGGGGTAGAAGAATGGAGATGTCTGCATCTCTTGTATAAACAGATGGGCATCACAAATAGAATTCCCAGGAAATTATATGGTCATAAATGATAAATTAGTAATTTGCTTATGGTAATTTTCCTGAAATTTAAGTACATGCGGTGCTTCATGCACTGGAAAACTAAAGGTGTAGATTCTTTTGTAGCAAGTTATCCGGCAAAGGGAGACTAATCTGACTACAATTTTCTCTAGAATGATAAGCTCAAGAAAAAACATATGTTCAACTACATACAGTGAGTAGGATAATGTCAAAGCTCTACTTACAATACTAGAGGCCCCCAGCGTCCAAGATCTTTCTCAACCCACATCAAGAAGTCCTTCAATATCTGTAAAAAAAATATTTTTTTCAGAAAGAGTTGCTGAGCTGCATCATACAGCTTATATAACTTTATCCTTATTCCTTTTCAGTTTTACTGCTTAAGTTCATCTCCAATTATAATGAATGGAACCAACAATAACTTTTATTCTCATGTCCTCTAAATTTTTTCACCCCTTACGCCATATACAAAATACATATTTGCATAAAACTTTATAATTATATTATAATCATAATCTACTTTCATGACAGCTAGCTTAGCTATCAACACAGAAGCATGATATACATATCAAGCCCTCCTCTTAACACCTAATGCCCTTCCAAGAATCGGTAACTTAACATGGTACCACAAGGCATAGGCCATAACTCTGTTGCCTCAAGTTAAAACTTTGTGAACCCGTGAGAGTGAGGGTGCGGATCAACATATAAGCATCATTTACATTGATTTGCAAATTAACATATGTATCCAATTCATAAGCAACTAACTAATCAAGAATCATCCACTTAATAGTATTCCAGTTAAAAGGCACAAACCCCTAAAAGATTAAAATTTGATCAAATCCATAGAAACACCAAACGTAATCACTAAAACTAATGCAAACAACTATAAAAATGCTTTATAAAGCAAACCCATAAGTAAAAATCAAACCTTTTCAACTGGGAGGGTGATAAATGCTGTAGCAGTGACAGCAATAAAGAAAACAACAAGGGTGTATCTCAAAAAAAAAACCAATTAAACGCCATTCCCGCAGATCCTTTTAAAGCAAATGAAACCTCTCTAACATGTACAAAGCCTATCCATAACAATCAACATTTTTGTGGGTAATACATACATATATAATATATATTATAATGTGAAGTGTTTGATGAAAATGGAATTTTGCTAATAATGCAAATAAGAACACGACAGAGTCCAGTTCAGTCCAGTCCAGACTTTACTTTTTTGTTTTTTCTGATTTTTTAAAATTATATTTAAAAATAAAGTACCAATAAATTACAAATATAAAATTTCCCCCCTTAACGGCTTAACTTTTTTTTTTTTGAGGAACCTTAACGGCTTAACTTGTATTACTGAAAATTTAGAATATTCAATATTGAGAGTCTGTAATTCTTGGGGCCAATGAATATTATTTGATATTTTTTTCAATTTCTTTTGGCGGGAATTCATTTTTGAATCTGCTAGCCTAATTGGAGGAGGTGTTAGATACGGAGTAGTAGAGTAATTATTGATTTATTGGTGGAGAGTTGACTAATTTTTTAGAATCAATTTTGAGGTTTTCAAATATCCCACCAAGTAGAATTTGATCTTTTGATTTAAATTTTCAAATATTTTACTGTATATATAATTTGTCTTATTTTTTCTTAGGTGGGATTCATTAGTACCACATGTTTTATTGATTTTGACCTCTTTGTGTGCAAGGAGGAGGAGACTTTAAGGCTTCGTTTGAGAGTGCTGTTGAAAACTGCTGTGCTGTGAGAAAAAGTGTCGGTAGAAAAAGTGTTGTCACGAAAGTTATTACCTATAAATATAATAAAATAACGAGTCTATAATATATGAACTCCAATAATAATCCCTATATATTCATTACATTTATTTTAATAATAATAAATTTGAATCTAACTACTTTCAAAAAGGAGGTAAAAGACAAAAAAGAGAGAAAAAATGAACAAAAGAGGAGGAAAATAATTTTTTATTCAAAGAAAATGAAATAGGTAATGGCTAGTGATTACCTATCTCTAGGTAATGAGATGAATGTATTAGTGATTCAGTTTTTTTTTCATATTACTTGTATTCTACCATAGAACATGATATAGTTAACCACTAGGACACTGTTGATCCTAAATGTTATTTTTCAAAATATTTTTTTCCATTTCACCCTGAACTTTGTTGTATACAGTATACGATTAAAATTTTGAGGGTAAAATTGGAAGAAAAATTGAAAAAAATATGATAAAGGGTCGGGATGTATAATTGCCAAACTTTAAGGGTTACGTTTTTATATTTTGAGGGCTGATGTGTATTTTTGAGAAAATGTTGAGGGTCAAAATGTTATTAATCCTAGAAACTACTGCAAGTCTGCAACTACAAGCCATCATTACTAACAAGTAAAAACCTTGCAATATAATCCAATTTAATTGAATTAATTCTAACATATCTAATATTCTCACTCGGGATAAGAATCATGTCTCGCTCACCAGTTCGAAGTAAGATAAAAATATGATCTGAAAGAACTTACAAGTAGGATTTAAAATATGAATCGACAAAGTGAAATATACGCAGATACTCTCTTCTACAAGACAGCATGTAGTTTGTATTTATGAAGAGCGCCTTTTTAACAGTATGGAAATCTAAGACATTATTGCTCAGTAGACAAAAATATAAGAATCTATTCACATGAAAGGTACATTTTATAGTGTCGTGTTATGTGGGGCATTACATATGCCATTTGATCATGGCAAACTTTGAATTCTGATTCTACGTGGTAAAATTCCGAAGAAAAATTATACAAACAAATCATAGTACAAGATAAATGATAATATTCTTCGGTATATGTTATATATTTGGACCCCCGTCAGCTATATCTTCATCGCAAGACCTGATCTTCTTACAGTTTCTTACAAATCATCTCAGCTTGCAATATCCCATAGCCACTGTTAATTTTCCGTGCAATACAATTTCTGAGCTGCCAGCATACTAGATTACAATTTGGACCCGCGTGCAAAATTTGAGTAAAAACTAGTTAGCCTATTGTTGACATAGCGCATTTAGCAGAACATGACACAACATGAGGTCCACAAAGTACTGGTGCCCAATCTGACCATCACGCCACTGCAGCTTAGCTGGAGCACGGCCATAGTGCACCCCATCACTGCATCGATTGTCAAAATGCCAGGGATATGTCAAGTCAAAGTCATCAATCACCTTACTGACCAAACCAAATTGCCTTAGTTTGTCCAAAAGAATCCCGTTAAATGCCTCCATTTTGCTGGGATTGAAGGCCATTATTCTTGCATAACCAGCAGTTGCAATTGTGCTCCTGAATATAATCTCTGGCAACACCAACCCCTTCTGACGGACACCCTCAATCACGTCTGCCCAAAAAGCTGCTGCATCCTCTGCCCCCTTTGTGAATCTCCTAATAGTAGGCCAGAAAACCCCATCGTGTAAACCCGAATTCATGATCACAGTGTCGGGGACAATTTCTTGTGAGAAATAGTTCTGTAATAATTCCCTATATGTTACATTGTACAGAGAACTCAAACCTTGATAGTTCCCACCTACATTCGAATTGCCATTGAAAATGCTAGTAATTCGGACCATTTGCATTGGATTATCCGGGTTGGTGATATTCATATCAAAATGTCTGGGGACATCCTTGTAATCCAGATTTAAGATAAATTTAAAGATGTTCCGAACTGTATCACAATGATTCGAATCACCCCAGAAGAAAATCCAACGATTATTCAAACAATTCCAAGCTGCTTCCCCAGAAAATAACTTGAACGAACAATGAGTTGAGTATGTCCAACCATTACTCTCTAGTGAACCTAAAGAGCCATCACACCATGGATGTTGACACGGAAAGTCTGGTTCTTGGCACCTATATCTACCATCATTACTAATTCTACAGCTTTCATTATTGGCATGCCGAGTCCATCTACCCGACCAGCTGTCTCTAGTGAAATCAGACTTCATGCATTGTCGTATTGCTGGTAACAGTGCAGAAGACTTGACAAATTTAATTGGGATTGTGCGAAGAACTTTATCAATTGCAAATCTTTCGGGGGAATTTTTCAATCCCTGATAGTGCCGGAACAAAAGGATTATAGTAAGATTGTAATTTCCAGAAAATTCTGGGTGGACTTGCATAGAAAACGTGTAGGTACCATTGCCTAAATCTTTGACTGGAGGCCTAGACTTCCACAACTCACCCGAAATATCAGTCTCAAAATAATCGCCACCAAGGCAATGAGGTTCGCCCACTTCATCTACTGCTTGGAAAACAAATTCATGAATCTTCCCAGTAGATAACTCAATGGAATCATGACCGTCCAACTCAGGGATCGTGATTCCCACCGTCTGAGAGTCACTACATGGCGCAACACCACTACCTAACCAAGCAGATAAAAGATTTGATGTAAAGTTTCGATCTTCCTCTGCCGAAATCCATTCTAAACTCATGGCCTCTTCCAAACTAGAATTACTAACATCAAGCTGATTACGAGTGGTAATCAAGGGCATTGCTTCAAAACCTCCCTCAAAATTTTCAACAGGCTGTGTTAAATTTTTTTGGAAACTTAACCTAGACTGACTAGATGCATTATAGTGATCCATATATTCATGGGTATGTGTCAAATATTGATGGGCATTATTGAGCTTAATAGCAACAAAATCATTATGAAAACTACTAGAATCCAAACGATCAAACCCATAAATAATCAATAATCCAAGAAAAGATGCAAACATTAGTACCCTAAATGACCAATGAATCATATGACTAATCTGATACCCCCATGAATAAACCTTAAATAAAGACTTTTGAGACATCTTTAAAAGTAAAAACTAACAATGAAGCTACCCCAGAAAACAAAAGCTAGTAAAAATCAAATTGCAATAAAAAAGACTTAAACTTTGCAACTAAAATAGTATAAAAATATTAAGGAATCAGTATAAACTTACAGAATGTGGGTTAGATGGGGCAATGGTAATAAGTTGGTAATGAAGAAAGTGAAATTGTGAAAGTGTTTGCATATATAGGAGATATGTAAGTATAGGTTGATAGAAGTAGAGCAGGAAAAGGAGACAGGGGAGTGTGTGGTGTTTCATAATCATAGTCATACTTTGGAATGGACTTTTAGTAAAAAGCTCCGAAACAAGTCATAAGAAAGTTGCAACATGCGCGCCTCTACTTTTTATTAGACCGTTCTAATAATCACTCCGTATTTTAAATTATATAAAAAAACATATTTGCATTAATTTTTTTAAATACATATTTAAATATTAAATCTTTATCTGAAAAAATTATAAAACTATTTTTTCTTTAAACTTTAAAATACGTGTAAAAAATCCAGGGATAAATATTTTAGAACAGATAAAGACAATGTTTTATATCTTTAATTAATAAAGAATAATTTTGGATAAATAATTGTGAATTCGAATGCATGTGTATATATAAATATTGCATTCATAATTCGGAGCCATTGATATGTTGTTGCTGCAGCTGGGTGGGCAAGACTTTGATGAAGGGGAGCATATGTTCTCTTTGGGATTCAAAGAAGCGGCACTTGGATTTATTTCAGTTCACCGTTTAATTTATGTGCATCCCCAGTCCCCACACGTGTTTAAACTAAATGTATGCAGTAATTACTGTACCACTTAACAAAATGCTTAACAAATTAATTAGATCGTGATGCATTCTACATTAGAGAAAGAAGTCAAAGGCAGGAGAGAATCATGGCACATGCCCCCATGGTTACTGCCAACTCTGGCTAACTACACTTGTTGGGGGTGATGAGAATTGAGGCGTAAGGGAATGGCAACCAACAAGGATGATCCCCAATCGACAATAATATATATTCATACTATACTACTATATCATCCGTAAAATTTTATGTCAAATGTCTCAAATACACATATCAGACAACCTCACCAATGTATCATAACATTTTTTACAGCGATTCTACGAGGAAATGCTAGAGATTCCAAAATATTTATCGTCTGTTCCGGATGAAAATGTTGCCATGGTTCCCGATGAAATATCGAAATAAAACCCAAAGCTGTTAAATGCATGCATATATAGAGAACCTACGCGCTGAATTTTCTAGTCATTTAAAGTACCAAAATCTACGTCTTACTATTTAATAATTCGAGTAAGCTCTTCTCAGGACAAAACACTGCAGCTAAAACTAACCTACACACAAAATTAATCAAAATTTGTGGGAGCGCGCAAATAAATGATACGGGCAAGAGAAGATTTACAAGTCGCTTCAAGGACAAGAAGTGACCATTTGAGTTTAGTTCCAGGGATCGTCCCACCCACTGGGTCCTTCTTTCTTTAGAAATTCCATTATTGCTTGAACAGCTTCTTCAACTCTGTTAGACAGCGAGTGGTTTCCATATTCAATCTCGACTTTCTCTGCACCACCCATTGCTCTACACAATCTGCATGAGTTGAACCAGAATCAAATAGTCATTGCCCCGAACAAAATTATTCATGTGCAAGTGTCATATAGTGCAGGACATTGAAATTGGGATGGAATATATTGTAACATCGACCACCTGTGCGTCAATAAATATATGTATAAATGATAGAAGATTTTCGCACTAGCCTGTCAACCAAAGCTTTCTTGTCTACATAATCTGGTATGTATTCATCACCCATAGAGAACACAACCTACCAAAAGCATTAACTTAATTGTCCAAGCTCAAACTGTCAATCAAAAAGATGAAAGAAAGGTGAGATGGCAACAGTAACCTGGCACGGTCTGTTTAAGCTGGTCATCACTAAGATCAGAGCTGAACATGTCATCGTCACCCATGTATGCACAAAGAGAATGATATCTGCACAATTATTAATTTTCAGCTAAACAATTTATTAGTGAAAACTAAAAAGGTGACACATAATATATAATTTTAAACTTTCAAGAGCAACACAATAATATGTCTTTGCCGCATCTTCAAGCTGAATTCTTTAAAGACAAAGGATTGGCACATAGTCCACAATGGTTTCCTTGCCTGATTTTTTGATAGCTAAAGAGGTAGCTTAATAAAATTGAAATTAAATAAATTTGGGTGAGATTTTATTTAATTTTAATATTGAGTTTTGAGTTTGATTTCGATAATTTTGAATTTAGGAGGTTCAAAGTCGGGGTGTGTTTTACTGCATATAAGTTTTTTTTAGATTTTTTTGTACATATTTTATTGTGCCGGAAAATACTTGAGGTGCCCGGAAAAGGAGTTTGATAAAAAATTCGAAATCAGTGACTAA
The DNA here is from genome assembly GCA_028671895.1 of Oenanthe sinensis. Classification (NCBI taxonomy): domain Eukaryota; kingdom Viridiplantae; phylum Streptophyta; class Magnoliopsida; order Apiales; family Apiaceae; genus Oenanthe; species Oenanthe sinensis. Next base: position 7,718,443 of record CM053814.1, on the reverse strand, counting down.
AACGAGTCAAATTTGCAATCAGTCACCTACTTGAGGTAGCCCACAACGATGACTTTCAATCAACATAGATATCGAGCTTATATAAATCTAAATTGAACCCTTGGGTTATATCAGTAGTAACAATTTGGGTTTCACGTAAAACACCATTACACCTCCACCTTTGTGATTGGCATAATTTTGCACTTGTAATTTAACATGCAAGAAATAGAGAACCATGTTACCTTAACTTAAGCTTAAATTACTGTGTAAGCTGTGAGCTTCTTATTACATTAGAAGTCCTAAAAAAGTGGTAAAGAGAGTTTGGCAACTTGGTATTCAAAAAAGCAGATACAGCAATGTTTAGCGGGGCTAAGTTTCAGGTGATATGGCATTAATGAACTTCCCATCAAAGCAAGGGGATTAAAAAGGTGAAAACGAAAATGCTGACTGATAAAAATCACTTTCTTTTAATTAGACATGCCTAATAGTACTTTCTCTTCAATGCTTGATTCACCTACCTATAGGCAGTTATTGGTGAATCTGGATTTGCTTCCCTGGGCATTAATTCAGACCCCCGGCCTTCACTAATCATCTTTGAGGCCAAATCAATCATAGGAGCAGTTTCAGGGAGAGTTGCTTTATATTCCCGATCACTGACTGGAGCCTGAAAAATCCAAAAAAATCACAATTTGATCTATAATGCATAACATAAAGGGTCGACAAGGCCATGGATATTTTAAGACTATCGTTGTGTTTGGTTGGCAAGAATGGAATGAAATGAAATGGGAGGGAAACAATGGAGGTTGGAGGGAAGATTTTTAAAAAAAATGAGTGAGTGCAAATTTGTTATGATAAGAAATGTGGGGAAAATGGGTATGGTGTGGAATGGAGCATTCCTTCTCAAATTGGGGGGTTTGAGCAGTTTAGGTTGTTAGGAATGCAATGGAGAAAGGAATGAAATTTTTTAACATTGACCCATATCGTAGTTCAAATTTCATTCAATTCTCTCCAATTTCATTCATCCCAACCAAACACAACACATATGTGAGATTATACCATGTCCTATAGAGAAACCAAAGGCCGAGAAATGTTATAAATTGCAAGGGTCCTAAAATAATTTGCCAGCGTAACACTTCCCTAACTATGCCAGTAATGTAGCTCCATTATACACATATAAATAGATAAGCAGACAGGGTGACAACCAGGTAAAGGACTTTTTTCTTAAGAGTACTACAAAAGAAAGGTAGTTGACTTGCTTATCCATAAGGAAAAGGATTCTTATTTTAGTAGGTGAGATCAGCAAGCAATCCCCTCTTCCCCCAAATATTTTTTACGGCTACCCATTTTCTAAAATCGACATCTCCTGGCATTCAGATTTAAGTTTTAAAATTCAGAACTTTTCAATCAAACACTTGGTATAGATTTACAAATCAAACTACCCTATTAAGTCTTTCTTAACTAATTAGCTCGTTCTCGGTTCCTTGAATGACTCTCGCAAACCCATTCTTTTATTTGTGTTCTCACATAAATGTTTTCTCGAAATTCAAAGACTTTGTACCGTCTCTGTATTATTCGCCACTTATTAAATTCGAAATGGTTTGATATAAAATAGACATGCTAATAAAGAAAATGATACCAACAAGAAAAAAGAGTTACCATGCATGTAGACTCCTGTCCACTCCAAATGCAACGTGTCGCCATGCATGCTGCTATATAATAAATCTCATCGTCTATATATATCTCTTTTATCTTCTTTTTCTTTTAGTTATAGTTTAGTAATTTAAGGTTGAGTCATCTAGTCTAACTATGTCAAATAACATTGTCAAGCTCTTCTCTTATAAGCCAATAATCTCCCTAAAAAACATTGCCGCCTTCCACCGCAGCACTATGACTTCTACAACCCAAATGATTCAATTGGGGACACCGTCTGAGTTTCCAAACAAGCCTCAAATAAAACCACATACCTCAAAAGAATTTCCAATAACTCCAAACTACCCAGACTTTGGTCCAGTCCCGCCTGAAGAGCTTTCTAGGCCAAGTCTTGAACCCTCCGGCCCAGACTTTCCGGTCCGACCAACAAGATCTCAGCATGTCCCTGACGCTCCTAAACCGCCTACACCGTCGCCTCCTCTTGGACCTGATATTCAACTGCCACCGAGTGTGTTTCCACCTAATGACCCTGATGTTATACCAATGGGGCCGCCGGAGGTGGAGCCTCCACCGACATCTCCTCTTGATAATTCAACACCGACAGTGGCCTACTTTAATGAGAATAAGATTTGAAAAATGCAGAAGGCTCCCAAATTTTTCTCGAAAACAAATCACAAATGATTGTGTAAAATTTATCTGTTTCCAATCTATTTAATTAATGTAGTAGCATTCCCTATGCATACCAGTACAATCAAATAAATTTTTCAATTAATTATTTGGAAACCAGTTTGGGGAAAGTGTTGGGACCCTTGTTCGACTTGTGTATGAATGGAAATCCTTTTTTGCTCATTGCTCACTACTAGATTACTATTATTATTTTCTTTCCTATTTTCTCACATTACTAACTTGCCATCATAACAACTCTACCATAACCGAGCTAGTATTGTAACTCCATTATACCCCCTCCTCCCTTGATCCCTTTGTGACCACCCACTTTTGTGTTTACCATTGACAATTTTTTATTTTTTTTATTTGATTATCTGCAAGGCCTAGTGAATCTTTCTTCCTTGTTACCAAAGGTCAAGGATTCGAGCCTCAACTGAGGCAAATGTATGCGTGGGTATGCAAATTATTAGTAATTGACCTTTCCAAAAAACATGTAATTATTTGGAGTATGTGATGCAAACTCAAATCATGAGATCTGTAAGATGGATTCAAATGCCAACTAATAAAATGTCAATTTCCATAAATATGTTTATAATTGCAAGATTATAAGAATCCTGCATTATCCATTTCTTCAATCTTACAGTGGTCTAGACTCTAGAGAGCACAAATTAAGGAGCAAGATATCAAATGACAGCTTAAAAAGAAATAAGAACTGGCTAAGAAGTTGCTGCAAGAATCGAATACTGTATATATCAATATATTAGTCAGGTACATACCTGCAAAATGGCTCCACGGACCGCTCTGGAGCATGCGAAATTTGACCGCAGATAATATACAATATCCTATATATGACCAACAACAAATGATAAAATTTAATCTTTCCAATAGCAGTTGATATACACTGAATGCCCCATGAAAATAATCTAATTATTTGACAGCCAGTACTATGTCCAGTCAAGATCACACCCTCAGAATCTTCTTTATTTATAAAGTAACTAATCAACTGATCAAGCTCCATGGCATCCTAAAGCGCACACACAAGAAGTTGACTCGGCTTGAAGACGCCCTTGATATTAATGAATCTTGTAGCAAAATGTTACTACTACTATATTGCTAATACATAGTACTATTAGATACCAAATTACATATAAGGTACATAATTTTTTGATATAATTCAACCTTACCATTTGCAAAACAAGGAGTAGGAGTAGAGCATGTAGAGAAGATCACGGTCAAGATAGTGCAAGGAAAAGAGTGGCTTACTTCTTTCAAACTTGAGATGCCATATCCACTATAAGAAGATGAAAGCAAAAATTGGACTAGTGTCCACTTTTCTTTGTCAAGAGCAACCGCAAGAGGTTCTAAGTATCTGTTAAAAGTAACTCACTTAAGTTCCCAGCATAAAGACATCTCATTTATTTATGTTTGCACTTTATAAAACAATTGTCTCCTTATGTGCATGCATGTGTATAACTAATTCTTTGGTTAACATAATGGAATTTTTCTATGCCTTATTTTCCTTTTTTTTTTTTGGGAGGGGTGGGGGAGTTTATTAGTTTTGATCTTTTGCTTGGAACCTCACCTTATTTATTCCTCATCACTATTGTTTCTCAACTATGTTGGATGCAGCAAGGTTCTAGTCTAATCAATATTCTTATCCAATGTTCACACCATGAAAATATTATCTTCCAATTGCTACTGTAACATATCATGCATATTTTTGGTCATCTCTTCCCTTGTAAACCATCCAAACCCTCCCATTTATATCTTAGACATTGCTTATGTGATGTGGTTTCAGGCAATTGCAAATGCACAGTCTATCAAACTTGTAAATAAGGTTCAGACCCAACTAGTGTCATATTACAACTTGATACTTAAAAAGTAAAGCTCGGTATATTTCATATCCACTTCTTGCAGTATAATGAACTATATGTTTGTTCTGCCCAAGATGGGAATGGTGATATTGTGATAAGTATTTGATGTCAATATACAAAAAATCAAGAGTAGAGGGGATTAGATTAATACAGTGAGAAGGATGAATGGATGATAATTTATCAAAGATTAATATAGCGAGAAGGATGAATGGGCGATTGAATATAGAAAGCAAGTATATTGACATACTCAATAGCCAAAAATCCATCTGTCAATCTGCCAATAAATATGACTTGCTGTTTATAGTCACCTGTTTTAAATGCAACCTGCGCGATGCATTAAAAATCAGATTTTGGGATATCAAATAGAATAAAATACTATATATGAATGCCTATAATACAGAGAACCAAGTCATATTTTAGTACACTGCAGATAATCAAAATTCCATTTCAAGCTGTGAAAAAAAATCACTGGTTCGGATTCCCATGCTTGGGTTAAACTTAACAACCAGATAAATAAACTGAGGAACCAGCATACTTTCCCATTATATATTAAATTTGAGAGGCTCGCCGTAGCCAGAACTTATAAGTAGTCAACAATGGTAGATCAATAGACACGTTATCTCTATTATTGGACATGATATTCATCAAGTTTAAGATACACCAATTGTGATGTAATGCCAGAATGATAACCAACGTGCAGATGAAAAACAGATACGAGGAAAATACCTATATGCATCAAAATTAGACATTAATATGACTTTCCCGGTAATCCTAAGCTAAAGACCACAAAGTAAAGCCCGGATATAATATATAGTTACATACCATCCGACATTAACAACCCATATACCCTACTTAATCCTATAATCAAAACAGCAGCATCCAACCATTCCAAAGCATAAAAAAATAATTTAATATTTGTAACATTCTCACAAATGGGTCATGAAGGATTTTACATGGATTAAAAACATATACACACATACACACACATATATATGCATTAAAAAAAATAATTAGAAAAACAGAGTTAAGATGAAATGAATATAGAGATGATAGTACCTGTTTTTGTTAACTGGGACAACATTAATTCCGGCGAGCTCGGCCGGATCGTTGGGCGTTTTGGGGCTGGCAGACTTATCCACACGGCCGCTAAAAATGCCGGAAAACCATGAACCGCTCCGGGGGAGTCAGAGCTAGGAGGTGTAGATATTTTATTACTCATTACAACAATTTGTAGTGATTACTACTACTACTACTACTCTACTTATTATATACTATATGCATCATCTTCCTCCATGTCGAATCTATGTTTCTTCATCGGAAATATTAGCATCATACTAGTTTAAATATATTTTGATATTTTTAGAGTTAATAATATATATATATATATATATACACGAGTGAATTGAATTGTAAAGTGGTGGCTTAACTTTACGGTGGGGGTGTTTGGGGGAAATTTTTCCCAGAATAAGTCAACTTATTTTAAGATAAAGTTAGAGATTCCTAACTTTTTTCTAAAAAAAGTTAACTTTTTTTTGTAACTTATAGAATCTCAAATATACATTAAATACTTGTATAAAAAACATTTATCAAAATATGAAATTTTTACCCGAAAATAAGTCCAAAAGGACTTATTTTAAGGCATGCCAAACAGGCCAACTCATTTTCAAAAAAGTGACCAGACTTTTAATTTTGCAAAATAGTGGCCAGATTTGCCTTTTTCCTTTCAAAAAGGTAGCTGGAGGCGATTTTCAGCTTTTTGGCAGGGGTAAAATGGGAAAACAATGCTAGAGGTCCTAAAAATTATTCAAAAAAATTCTCAAATTAATATGTGTCACCATATGATTGATTATATTCGTAATAATAATAATAATTCGCCTTCGGCCATCATTTTGTAAAATTGAAAGTCTGGCTAGATTTGTCTTTTTCCTTTCAAAAAGGTGGCTGGAGGCGAATTATTATTATTATTACTAATATAATCAATCATATGGTGACACATATTAATTTGAAGATTTTTTTGGAAAATTTTTGAGGTCTCGAGCATTTTTTTCCCTATTTTACCCCTGTCAAAAAGCTGAAAATCGCTTTCAGCCACTTTTTTAAAAGAAAAAAGACAAATCTAGCCAGACTTTCAATTTTACAAAATTGTAGCCGAAGACGAATTATTATTATTATTACGAACATAATCAATCATACGGTGACATTAATTTGAGAATTTTTTTGAATAATTTTTAGAGTCTCTAGCATTGTTTTCCCATTTTACCCCTGCCAAAAAGCTGAAAATCGCCTTCAGCCACATTTTTGAAAGGAAAAATGCAAACCTGACCACTATTTTGCAAAATTGAAAGTCTGGGCACTTTTTTGAAAATGAGTGTAAAGTTCAGCCACCACCTTGAAATTTACTATATATATTTATATATATAATAAATTTAAAATATGTAAGATGAGATTGAAATTGTTGACTTTTTAATTTAAAACTTCATCTGCACTAATAAATTTTAATTTTATCCCATTAAATTGTAAAACCAGAAACTTAACTTCTTGTATAACTTTTTTCTTCATGATTGAATTCATTTGTTAATATTTATCATACTAATAAATTTGGGTCAACTTAGCAATATCAAACAATGATTAGATTTATCATTTATAGACTTATTAATAAGTAGCGGTCGAGCATTGGACTTTACCAGTTGTTGAATTTTGATCGTTTCCTGGGACTTGTGACAAGGGAAGACGGTGACGAGCATCGGACTTTACCAGTTGTAAATATGATTAAGATTAACACTGATGCTGCAATCTTTGAAACACCCAGCTCTGACAGTTTTTCACTAGTTGCTCGTAACCACCGGGGAGAAGTGGTAGATGTTTCAGCTAAGTGTAGTCCTGCAGGTAGAATTGTTCCAGACATGGGAATTAGGGAGGCTTTGAGTTGGATTAAAACACACCCAGGGAGATGTTTTGTGATCGAAACGGACAGCCTGGTGTCTGTGCAGGCAATTCGCAGTTCATCTCTTAAGTTGTCATACCTGGGGAGAGTTATCGAGGATTGCAAAAACTTGCTAGTTGAGTTAAAAGATCGGGAAGTATCTTTGAGATTTGTTAGGCGATCCGCCAACAAGTTGCTCACTTTATAGCGAGGAATGCTAGTTCTCCAGCTGATCGTAGGTGACGAGGGGCTATTGTCCACTCAGATTTTATTCATGTACTTCAAAATGATTTGAGAGTTTAATGAAATTTTTCTTGGCAAAAAATAATAATTAAGCATCGGTCAAAAGAAATTTCGAATGAATAAGTGTCCAAAAGAATATTATTTGAGTTATCCAATTATATAAGAGTATAATTGGATAATGATCCAGGTCGTGACAAACGGTTGTCATAATTATCTATCAATTATAATTTTCTGTAGATAACATTAATATGTAAATTTTTTGTAAATTCAGGAGAATCACATCATTTATTCGCGTTTCTTGAAACTCTTCTAACTTTTTTTCCTATTTGCAAAAAACACACAAATAAATTATTGTAAACAATGGATGGGTGTGAACCATAAAGGATTAAATTTTATACTCATTCAGAATAAATGGAGTACGAGTTACCATGTGTAGGTTTTGGGAAATTTTAAAAATCAAAGCAAAACCAAATCCATTGGTGTCATCGTACATTGATGATTTGATGCTGTTGATGTTGAGTTGATTCAAGATGGTGATGGTTTGACTAATAAACCAGGCATCAATAATTACTCATCGCCAGCGTTTGGTGCAGCTGGGCTGTGCGACGAATCGATGATTGACGCATATTCTCTCAAGATACTGAATATATCGAAGACTAATTTTATACTAATATCATCTTATATTTTAATTAAACATGGAAATTGTATAAAGTTTTGACTTTCGTAAAATGAAATTTATGGTGTTTATTTTAACATAGCGACGGGACACAATTTATCTAACTAAATTAACTTTAATAATCTAGTATTATACTTATTCTAAATAGTATTAATATCATAATAAAGTTTAAAAAAATATTATCCAAATTACTATTAAATGCAAATAATAATTATTTATATTTAATCAAATAATTATCCTGTTATTATCCGGACAACTGACGCGCGTGTGTGTGGGGTAGGAAATAGAAGCACGTAATGTAATTTGGATCCAAGAAGTCATCTGATTTATTACACTCATCTCTAGTGTAATACACGGAGTACACAGGAACACACATATAAATATACACAGGAGAGGATGTCGTGCTTAGCTGGGTGTTGCGCATCCCTGACGTGCGGCCTCTGCACGTCAGTAGCATCTGGGATCACAAAACGCTCTGCTAGACTCGGCTATTGCGGTCTCTTTGGCGTTTCACTTGTTCTTTCATGGCTTCTTAGAGAGATTGGTGCTCCTCTTTTGAAGAAACTCCCATGTTTGTTTCTTCACACCCCTTTTTCTTTTTATTTTATTCATCTCTCTTCAAATTATATCATTGCTTTTCTTGATTTGGGATCTCTTTTGTTGTTTATTTGGGCATTTGGGTTTCTTTTACTTTCTTGTTGGGTGTTTTTCTTATAATTAGATTTATATTTATGTGTGTGTGTGTTGAAATTTATCTCATATTTTGATTTGTAGATGTTTAGTTAATTTATATGTTTTTGTGGTAGTTTGTTTGCTACTTGCTAGTGATACAAAATTTGTATAGTGTTTGTTTGCAAGGACTATGATCCCTTAATTCATGATTTCTACTCATTTTATCACACTTATATTTACCATTTTGCATCACTTTGTACCTCATTTATTCATTTTTCAGCAACTTATTATACGGTCCTCTCACTAGTATCATTTTCACTTTTTTTGCACACACTTCAAAGTGCTTTGGCAGTGGTATAGTTAAATTTTTTTTTTAAATTTAAATATTAATTATATATTATTATTCACAAAAAAGAAATTTTTAATAATTATAATTGTAAATATGCGGTCAAAGAACTTTAAAGTGCATGCAAAAAAATCAAAAGCCTATATTAAAAAACAGACAGAGTATTACAAATCAATGAAAATTAACGAAATAACTGACAGAAATTTAATTTATCTAATCATGTCTACTTGCTTGCCTTGGAGTTAACAGGATTATAATTTGAAGAAGTTGCAACTGAAAATTATTAGCTGTATAGTCCCATGCCATTCCTCCACGATTTACTTTGTGATTCCACATAAAAATGAGAAAAGCAACAAAAAAAGTAAGGTTCTTTTTTTAGTGAAATTTGCAATATAATAATGAATGAAAGAACGATATGTCATGTTTGGTGGATCTCTAGTTCAGTTAATCAATGCTTAATAAGCTCAATCATGTCTCATATGTTAGTAAATAGTGTTAACTAGTTCAGTTAATCAATGCTTAATAAGCTCAATCATGTCTCATATGTTAGTAAATAGTGTTAACGGGGGAATTTGGTGATAACAAATTTTGGAGGGTTGTTAGAATTACGGTGGTGATTGATGACGTTGAACGACGTAGGTAGGTGGAGATGTGGTGTTTTGGGGTTGAGATTGCGGAGGGCGAAAAGACTTAACACACAAGAATTAGGGTTCTTGCGTGTCAGTGACTACTCGGGGGTCCCCAACAATGTGCCTACGTACCCTTTATATAGGGATCAAGCCCAACATAGTTCTTGGAGAGCACGAAACCTAATAGGGTTAGATTTCATTCTCCAAAGTTGATTTGGTCCACCGCCTATAATACATCTGGGCTCGGGTCGTCGAAACCCAGCTACATATAAGGAATGTGGATGTTAGGTGATCGGTACGACATCGTCGCAAACCGGCCTAGGACCAATCCATCACCCCTCATATCGTAACCTTAATGTGCTAACCCTCCAGAAATATTATCCTAAACGAGGGAACTAGATCCCCCTAATTGGGATTAGACTCAATTAGCTTGGATGGAACCTAGCCTTCATAAAAGTCATAATCAGCAAGTCCTTCAGAAGATAGTATGTTTTAGGCCCACATTGGGCGAGGTTGAATACATATGGGCGAATCACAATCTATAAGTCCTTTGGTAAATAAATTCTCTTGGAAGAATGTCCATGTTTATTCCGCAAAGTGGGGAAGGTTGTTTATCGATGATGTCTGAGCCCATATATATCAACCTAGCCCAACAACTCTAAATATGTCATCCAAATTTCATTGTTATATTGCATGTAACCAGGCGTGACTCTTCGATTTGGGCGAGGTCCATACAGCAGATCTTCCATAATATAAACCTTCCACAAAATAGGAGAGGTCGAAGAACGATAGCATTAAACCCATACACACTAGGCCAGACCAATGACCCAAAACATGTCATTCAGAATAAATGGCCGCATATTGGGCGAGGTTGCCCAAAATATGATAAAGGCGAGGCTCAACTTCCAAAACATTGATGTTCCCGAAGAGTGTACATGACTCCATCTTCCGCAAAGTAGGCAAGGTCTGTGTAAAGATGTGCCTGAACCTATTACTTTTCTAAAACAACTGTCGTAACAAAGGTGAGGCCTCATTCATATAGGCAAGGTCTTTATGTTCCATGGGCTTAAGTCGATTCATTTGATTTAGGCCTATACTTTTGGGCGAGGTTAACCGAGCAGACGAAGCTACACATGCGAATGTGCGGACAAGGGAGCCCGAGCGGATGAGGTCGGACGAGGCCGCACTAGCGAATATGCGGACGAGGTTGAAAGAGGCCGCATGAACAAATATGTGAAAAGGTTGGGCGAGGCCGCACTAGCGGTCATGCGAACTGATGTCAACACATCCAGAAGAGGTTCATTCTTTCAAGCGAGGTTGATCCTCTGGCGAGGCCTAATATCGAAGAATCAGTATATCATGAATTACGTATCCATTCATTACTTTTCTCCCCTTTGGGCGAGTTTATGTTGAAATGGTGAAATCTTCCATATTCATGGGCCTAGGTCAATATCAACAGGCGAGACTCTTTGTTAGGCGAGGTTGTCGAAGATTGAGCCTAGGTCTAAATGGGCGAGGTCTCCAAATGGGTTGATTTCTACTTCCTTGGGCCTAGACCTATTCAACTAGGCGAGACTCTTCGAGAGTGGGAGGTCGTCGAGAGTGCGAGGCTGTTGAGAGTGAGAGCCTCCTCAATTAGTGGGAGGCGGATTTTGGCTATAACAACTACCCCCAGTTCTTTGCAATTTTGTAAAAATAAAAGGAATTAACATCGATCTCTGGATATCTGAATCCCTTTCTTCTTCTTCTAGTTAAGCACTCCATATAAGCTTCATATTTTAAGTCTGTATATATGGAACTGCAAATAAATTCATGTTCTTTCCATCCTCAAGTTGGTGAGGCACTTTAGGTGTGTCTATTTCTTCTTTCTTCAAGTAGGCGAGGCACTTGAAGTGTCTAGCTCTTCTGATGTTTTGATTTAACTTCTATTTCGAGTTCTCGAACTAGACGAGGTCATTATTATATCTCCGAAATTGAAGTTTAGACGATATCTACCCATGTATCATTGTCCTCTATATTCTTTGAATAGTAATATTGTTGTCTTCATCTTTCCGAGCGAGCATCAATAAACTTGTCTAGGAGCCTAGACTCTACCAGGCGATCGTAAAAACATCCGGGGTTGAGCCACTCCTAGAAATCTTAAAAGTAACCTCCGGGCTGAGCTGCACCCCGGAAACGTAAACACATCTGGGGGATATTCCTCTCCCAGAAATCGTAAAATCAACTTCTGAGAGCCAGACCATATCGGGGAAATATAAAGTCGACTGGGGACCTCGCATCACCCAGGAATCCGTAAAGTCAATCATTCGGGGTTAGGCCACACCCAGGACACATAAAGTCGACTGGGGCCTCGCCACACCCAGGAATACGTAGAATTAATCATGCAAGGGCTAGGCCACACCAGGAAAACATAAAGTCGACTGGGGGCCTCACCACACCTAGGAATAACATGCCTGATCAGACCTTAATCAAAACATTCAACTTTGCAATTCATAACGAAGATGTGGATAAAGAATGTCTTATTCGAAAAAAAATCGAAACATGGTCGTAAAAAAATCCTAGCTAGAGAGTTTCATATACTACCCCCAGAGTTTAGTGAAAAGTAAATAAGATAAAACCTCCTGCCGCTAAAAATCATGCATATTACGAACGACATGAGTATATTGCAAGATCACGAAATGAAAAGAATATAGAACCTGTTAGTAGAAGCACCCTTTAGGGCCTTCACTAAAAATTGGCAGATGATGTACCACTTTGAAAGTACTCCTTTAAGGGCTCTCCTCTTCCTTATGCAAGAGCCTGGTCATCAAGCGTTGAATCTCTGGGCGTTGCCACTTTCAAGAGCACATGCTCAAAATCTCTACTTCATCAAAGGGTGAACCTCTCCCAATGCATGCTCTCTTCTTCATCAAGGGGTGACACTCTCTCACGGCTGACTCGGGCAAACTCTCAGTGACTCTGCTTACACGACTCTCTAGAGTTGTTAAGCATCATCTTTAGATCATCATTAGACAGCCTTACTCTGATTCGATCATGAACCCTAGAATTTCAAGTCCTCATCAGCGTGGTGCTCTCCGAAAGTTTAAATCCCCCTTCGAAACTTCTAGTCTCGTGTAGGTGCTCTCTCTTCAACAAGCCAGACGTCCTTCTATCTTCTAACCTACGTCCTTCATCCGTTCTTTGAAGACTCATAGCGCTCTTCTTCATGGACTCCATGCATCTAGCGAAACCAAGAACGAGTTTCATGTTCGATAAAGTTGTTTGAAAGCACTCGACTACTCATGGGAACTAGTGGTCTTCCCCTGATGAGGTTATGACTACGTAACACGCCTAAGTCCTAGGTTCGTAGCATTGGATGATCTCCTATGTTGCACGATCATCATCGACGATTTTTGGCGTAGGCTCCGACCAAAGTTTGCACGATGATCTCCTTGATCTTTACCTTGATTGCGACCAAAATTCGTATGATAATCCCCCTGATCTCTTCCTTCATCACGACCAGAATTTGCTCGATAATCTTCTTATTCTCTAACCTGATCACGATCATCCCACCGGATTCTTTCCCTCATTCTCCAAGTCATATTATCTTCGGGCACATGGTCACGAGGCCTCGTTGTTCGTCTAGAGTAGGGTCGATAATCTCAACATCATCCGCAGATGGGGCTCTCCGACTATCAGTGGACGGTCGCCATGCAAACCTCCACAAGAACTTTCCTTCGGGTTCGCGTCCGACAGAATTACGACCATCAATCCTTCTGCGATCGCTGGTGTTTCGGCCAAATCTTCCTTCATCGATGAATCACGGGCGTCACCATGTCCTCGTTCATTGATCCGATCCTGGCTAGGACCTTGTTGTTGTGGTTCGACCGATCTACATCCCAAATCTTGCCTGAGCCTATAACTTCCTCCCGTTCCTCCATATGTTAGTCTCTGGGGTGTGATTCCGTGAAACCTCCTTGGCGGAATTGGGGTTTTCTCTTTGGTCGCCTCCTATCCTACTACGACCGGCTCTTTACCCCACATGATATTCTCCAACCGTGTCTTCTAAGCTTTTGAAGTTCCTTTTCAAGGAATTAATCCGCTCATTCAGGCAACATCTCTCATCCAAGTGATCTGTTTGAATATTAGTCATCTAAACCGGAGGTTGTCCGCTTGTGATATCCTGACTATCTCGCACAGCTTGGTTTGCGGTATCCCGGTTCAGACTTCCATCTTCACCTTCGTTCTTTCTTAATCATCAATTTTTTACGTATGTTGAGACATCCTTCCTCCAGAGATGTCAAAAGGCCCTTCCTTCTAGCACCAATTGTTAATGGAGGAATTTGGTGATAACAAATTTCGGAGGTTGTTGGAATAATAAAAATATTTTAATGGGGATGAGGGGTTTTTGGATGTTAAGGGCTGGATTTTAGAGGTGTCTCGACTTGTTAGATGTGTCTGGATCCTTTTCCAAGATGCCTGCGTACCCTATTTATATAGAGATCAAGCACACGCAGTTCTGTTAGGATTAAGATTTTATCTCCATAATTGTTTAGAGATATATTTGGAATTGGTTGATTTTATCTATTAAAAACATATTAGCGTTAGTATACCTTCCTGATTTGAAGGATATCATTAGGAGAAATATTCTGTAATTAATGAGAGATTATTCCTCGTTTCTGGGAGAAGATAATTAACTGAGAATAAGTTAAAAATTATTAATGAATATTAGGAAATTTGGGAAATTATTGTGCCTGACGAAAATATGCGGTAACCAATAGTAATTGAGCTTATAATTTCTACTTGATGTTCATCATTACTTATTATTGTTTGAAAGCAAGAAAAATACTGTGCTATTATACCCAGCTGGGTAATAGATAGAAAGAAAAGGTAACTTCTAACATCTACATACATCTGTATTTGGACCTCATCAATAACTGACCTAAATACCAGTTGTAAAACATGATTTTAAATGCTGCACGTATAAAATAAGAAAGAAAAAGTATTTATTTAATGATTTCAATAGTATTAAAATGACGTTTCCAGCAGCATCTCGTGATGAATAAAGACAAGTAGATATAGTTTGAAGTCCGTGTATAGATAAAATTTCAGTTGCTTTATTCACGATAGTCATTTGCTTGTCCGAATTGAGGATAGATATATTTTTCTAGACCTGTTCATTTATTTTTATTTGGTGACTGAGAATTTTCATATATGAACAGGGATAAATGATTCTGAAAATTACTCAGATGAATGGTTTCGTACAGAAGCAGTTCTTCGTGTTAGCTTGGGGAATTTTTTGTTTTTTGCTATGCTTTCTCTAATAATGATTGGAGTAAAAGATCAAAATGACACGCGTGATTCCTGGCAGCATGGTGGATGGATGGCCAAGATTATCATTTGGGCATTGCTGATTATCCTCGTGTTTTTCTTCCCAAATGCTTTGACATCTGTTTACGGTTAGTTTGTGTAATTTTGAATTTTCTAAGTGATACATTGTACCCGTGTGTGAAGTGAGAACTACGAGCACTCTGTATGTGCAGTTCATTGTTTAATCCCAAGTAAAGAACTACAGAAATATAAAATTGCATTTGTTCCAAAACTCAAAATCAAAGTTAGCCACTAGTTTCATGGAAAGAAGTTATATGCATGTCCAAGTCTACCAAGATGCCTCTATGGCAAAAGCTAGTTTACGTCTTTACGATGAGAATGTTGTCATTCTGATATGTGGCACCTCTGAACTCATTCACGGGGATCCAATTAGGGGATATCAGTAAAAGAGTGTCGATTTCACATATCTTCATAGTTTGATTAGTTTCATGTGGTTACACTGACATTTAAATCAGGGCAAAGAGTTGGTTTAAGTTTGGCTGAAGGATACTTCAGAGTAGTCTGAATGGTAAAAATCTTTTGAAGGATAGAAACAAGAAGAGAGTCCAATTTTGAAAGTCTTCTCCAACAACTCAGATTATACTCAGATATCATAGTTCTGTCAATAACTTCTCAATTTGCAGGAATTTTATCAAAGTTTGGGGCCGGGTTTTTCTTATTGGTTCAAGTGATTATATTGTTAGACGCTACACACACATGGAACGATTCTTGGGTTGCGAAAGACGAACAGAAATGGTTGGTTGAAGATGCTATCCCTCATATTTTCCTGAACTATATCTTTCTCAAGATACTAAAAATGTACTAATGTAAAAATTTCAGGTATATTGCTTTACTTGTTGTATCGGTGTTGTGCTATCTTGCTGCATTTGTATTCCCGGGACTTCTTTTTATCTGGTTCAATCCTTCTGGACAAGACTGTGGGTTAAATGTCTTTTTTCTAGTCATGACAATGATTCTAGCATTTTCATTTGCTGTTATCGCATTGCATCCAAAGGTAAATGAACATTTCTTTCTATAACTGCCATGTTTTTATTCCTGAAAGTCATAATTTATTGTTGGTTCGACAATGATGAATACAATATAGTTTTTTATTAAATGTTTAAATCTTGTTATATTTTAGGAACTTGCATGCTCATGCAAAATCTTGTTGAAACCTAAGGGTATTTTTTGATCTTCTATTCTTGAATGTTTAAGACATAACTTATAATTAGCTTATATCCTGTGCGATGCACGGATCGAATTGTTTTAATATTTTCTTTATATATTTTGAATATATTTTTAATTTTATAATAATAATTTAATTTTTATTTAATTTTATATGTATATATTTTATATAACTTTTCATATACTTTATTTGTATTTTAATAGAATAATGTTTTTGTGTTTTGTTTAGAGATGTGTTTTATTTAGGAGATTAATGTGACATGTATTAGGTAGGATATTAATGTTTAAAAATTAGGCCAATAACTATTGGTCCCAAATACCGACCAAGGACCACCAAACTTTTAATCTTTCGGTTTTAATTATATAGTATAGATTAACCAAGGGATTCTAGAACAATTGTCGGTCTCGAGAATTAACAAATAGAAAGAAGCAAGATGACTACCTAGTTTCTCTGTATGCACAGGCGCGGGGAGTTGTACCCTTAACAGTCAGTTTTATGATTCAGATATTTTTTGGTGTTAAAAGATAATAGAGATTACACAATTCCTTAAATTTCAGAAGTAATCAAAACACCGCTATCCAGTTTTTTCAGGCAGAAGCAAACAAGTTCTTATATGGAAATGTTTTCTTAGCAAGATGAATTTAAGTTGACGTGGAATTAAGTAATATGAATTTTGGTATCTGGTTAACACAGGAACCTTTCCTCTCTCCTTAGCTTTTCAACTGGTTAAATGTTACCTTTAAGTTTGTTTTGTATATGTTTGTGATTGTTTACAGGTTAATGGAAGTCTCTTGCCTGCTTCTGTGATATCTGTTTATTGCGCTTTCGTGTGTTATACTGGTCTATCATCTGAACCTCGAGATTATGAGTGCAATGGCCTCAACAAATCAAAAGTGGTTACAACAGGAACCCTTGTTGTCGGCATGCTCACAACTGTTCTTTCAGTTCTATATTCTGCTCTTCGTGCTGGATCCTCAACAACATTCTTATCCCCACCATCTTCTCCCAAGTCAGGTACTTGCAATCTCCTATACAGTATATATCATTTAGTCACTTGACTTTATACGTATATGTAATATTTGTTTTTTTCCTAGTTAAATTCTTATTTCAGTGACTTTATTTGTGTGGTTCAGGGCAAATAGATAATACAAATATAGTCGTCAAAATATGAATTGGACGAAAACACTCCCACAAAAATAATCAAAATAGGCAAATTATGACAGGAGTTAGTCTGGACATAAATATTTTTCAAAAGCCAAATTTATAGATAATTTATTTATGTCTATATACAGGCTTGTGCTGAAATGAGAACTAATATTGAAATTAAAATCGAGAATTGAGAACCGTGATTTGTATAGCTGAAACTGAAAATTTAGATGCAAATCACTAATGACGATGTGAATGGAAATAACTCCTTACAATCCTACAAATCGCTAGTGAATTGTACATATAACACCCATTCTCTGTTATAATCTTAAAATTGGTTCTCATGGAGTGTCTCTCTCACTCTCCCTATAACAAATTTAGAAGATTTAGTTTGTGCAGGGTTCTCTTTCATATTTTTCTTATTTCCAGTGTCTACCAAGAATTCGTCAACATATCTGGTTTTCTAGAATGTCACAACTTGTAGTTGAAATTTGTGGGAAGTTGGTATTTAAAGTCAGTTAATGATAAAGCTCATTGACATGTTGGAACATTTCATTCCATTTTTTCAGGTGTAAGAAGTCCTTTTCTAGAAACAGACGAGTTGGAATCGGGAAACAAAAAGAATGAAAAGGAAGCGCGACCAGTCACTTATTCCTACATGTTTTTCCATATGATATTTGCTCTGGCTAGTATGTACTCTGCCATGCTACTTTCTGGATGGACTGACAATGCGGAGAATTCTGACCTAATAGATGTTGGATGGACATCCGTTTGGGTTCGTATCTGCACCGAATGGGTCACTGCTGGATTATATATATGGTCCCTTGTAGCTCCTTTACTCTTCCCGGACCGCGAATTCTAATATGTTTATATGTAAATATAATCCAAGTATGTTTGCTTAAAGATTCAAGTTCTGCAGTAACTAGTAAGATATAAATGACTATGCTGGTGTATATATTATGGATCTATTGTAGTATTTATAAAATGAATGTGAAAGACTTGTTTCTTGTTTGAAGTTCATGAGCCATGATATAGTTAAATGCCTGCGTATACTGAAATTGGGCTAATGAAAGGAGGATCACAGACTTTAATGATGATTATGTTAGCCAACAAATAAGGTATCAATATTGTTCTTTCTCCAATGATACAAGCACACTATATCATCTTACATAGTTATGTGTATTTTGAATATTCTTATCTTTTTAACTCGGTCTTCCAATTACTTGAAAACTGAGTAAAGAGCAGCTCTACAGCATCAAACACTACGATCCCCATAAAAAAACAACATATGTAACTTGCAAAAGTAAATTACAAATATAAATAATCAAGTAAATTATAAAAGTAATATACTCCCATAGTCCCATCCCACACTTCCTAATTATTTATCCATTTTTGACTTCATACATGTATTTTAATATATATTTATATTTTTTTTGTTTATAAAAAAATAATTAAAAAACATTTATGGAATTATGTGATTAATGTACTTAAAAATATATGTTCAAAATAAAAAATGAACAAATAATTTAGAAAGAAAGGATTGAGTACAATTTATTGAAACCAGATTTAAAACAGCTCATTAAAACATCATTGCTATATTATAATAATCAAATAAGAGAAGTTTTTTATCATTTTTGTTATCTTAGGTGAATCATAAAAGATTCTATAATATATAAAAAATAATTTATCACATTAAATTATTTAAATTTTATAAAATAATTAATATATAATTTATTAATATGACCGCTATAAAATACTACAAAAATTAAGACGAACAGAAAATAAAGTCGCTGTCGTACGCAGCGGAGTCCAGAATAGGAAACTACCCCCTTCAACTCTCCCACAGTCCCACCTCAGCTGAAACAAACAAAAGCACCTGAAAACAACACAAAACCCCCAAATCTCAAAACAAACTAACTCCCCTACACTAACATGCGCCATCACCTCCTCTCCTCCCCAGTCACCATGTCAAAAAACCCCAATTTCAAGAAAACCAGGTCAAACCCTAACCCTAACCCTAATTGCCACCACTCCGCTTCCGCCACTCTCGACCTCCTCATCCTCCTCCTCGTCCTCTTCTCCGGAACTTTCCTCATCTCCTCCTACTTATCCTACACTCTCCACTCCCTCTCCCTCCTCCTCCCCTCCCTCGATATCGATATCGTAACGCTTTCTCTCTTCTTGTTCATTCTCTTCCTTATACTTGTCTATTTCGTGTTTGATTCCCGGTTCAGGCCGAGGAAATGTGGGAATGTGGGGTGTAAGGGGTTGCGTAAAGCGATGGAGTTTGATTTGAAGCTGCAGAGTGAGGAGTGTTTGAAGTTTCGTGGCAAGGCGGTGCTGGAAGTTGATGCATTGCCGTCTAAGGCAGGGGGTGAGGGGAGTAAGTATTACGAGTTTTTGCGAAATGAGTTGAGGAAAATGGCGCCTGTTAATGGTCGTGCCGTGTTGGTGTTTCAGAACAAGTGTGGGTGCGCGTTTGCCAAGCTGGAGGGGTGGAGTTTTAAACGCGCTCGCAAGAATAACAACAAGTGAGTTGGTTTTATGGATTTTGAGGTTTTTTTTTAATTCGAGTTTGAGATGCCACATTGATCACTTTATTATAGTTTGTTATCAGTGACTTATCAACTTACAAAGTTATTACTAACTTATTACTAAGTGAGTTGGATTTAAGGAATTTTCGGTTGCATTTATTGAATTAAGAGTTTAATGAATTTTCGGTTGGATTGATTTGTTTGTTGTTGATATGAATTGACTTTTGGGATGCGATATTTATTACTCCCTCCATCCCATTTTAACAGTCTCTTCTAAAAATTTTACTCATATTATGAAACTTTTATTGTCATATTTAATACATTAATTCAGTATGTATATGGAAAAATTCTACATCGGAAATGAGAATAAAATAAGGTAATCTTGGGAAATTGTTAATAAATGTATATTGAATACAAAGGTGGACAACTAATATGGGATAATATTTTTTCCAAAAATTGTCCCAGATCTTGGGTTCGATTCTCGCGCACCCTGAGATTTATTAAAGAATGGATACTACTTATTAGCTCATAAGCTATACTAAAAAAAATGGGATGGATGGAGTACTAATGAGCATTCCATTATAATTATGTTATTTGTATGTTGTGTGCACTGCTAACAGCTTGGTTGTTTGGGAAAGAAGCGGAGTGATGTGTTAGAGTTGAAAACAGTTAAAGAGGATATTAATGTAATGTGCTGTTTGTTTGATCATGATGATTGCAAAATTAATGCCACAAAGACGACCATATTATATGATATCAGATTAAACTTTCCGTTTTAGATTGTATTATTGAGGTTGAAAAACATAGGAGTTTATGGTTTCAGGTTTAACGGGTCGATACTAAGCTTTTTAGGTGTCAGATGTCAGTGACATTTGATTATTAACAAGAACACACTTAAGGTAACTTTTTAATAATATATTAGACAATGAAGGAGATTTAAATGTCACAGATGTTGGATCAAATGCAAAGAGGAGGGATGTTTTGCTCATGCCTGAAGAAGTTCCCGGGTCTACAACAGACTTCACCTTAATCAACTTGTTATAAGTATTCTTGAAGTACATTTCCCCTCATACATAAGACCTGGGATTTCTTTGTTGTTTGGCTACCGGTGAAGTATTTGTTGTTTAGCTACCGGTGAAGTATTTGTGTTCGACATAGTTTACATGAGTGTGGGGGTGGCAGTTGGAACACATCATACAGTGTTAAAATTGAAGCATATCCTAATTGTAGGAGTCAACTACACACTACTGACACCTATTGTTGTCTATACAAATTATATTGTTTAATTACTTTATGGCTAACATAATTCTGAGTACGTTAGTGTTAACTAGTCAAGAGTTTTAGCTTAGCTTGCTACTGGACTTGCCCGGTCCTGGCATAGGCTTAGTGTATCCTGTCCCTAATTTCTATCCCGTAGTCTGGTAGAACTTGTTCGTCTTGTGAGTACCAAATATTTTCTTATGCACACTGCATAATCCTCAATGTGAAACACTTGTATTTACAGTTACTGTTCATCTATTCTATTTTGCCTTCTCTTTATCATTGAGGATTATGCATGCATCTGACCCAGGAATTGGTCTTCAACTCTTTCTTCCCACTTATATTAGGAGAATATATGCAACATAGTTATAACTGTATGAGCGCACCTATGCCAGCCATAATAGAGAAAAGTGTCGGGTTTCATAATGTTCTATTTATCTTAAAGTAAGCAAGTCTGTCAGCAATCAGCATAATTCTCTACGACTTTCAGATCAATGTATTAATCACACTAATTGAAAATTTTCCTCTGGAATTTTATATTGCTGGAGCTTTAAGTTTATGCACCTCACAGAAGCTGAAAGGAAAAAGTGCAGAAACTATATCTCTTCAGAGGAGAGTAGTTATAAACTTATAATGGGTTACTCGTCAGTTTCGGTCACTAATAATGCGTCATTCAATTTACTTATTAGCTAGTATTATTTTTCGGATAATTATTTTTTCCTCTTCTGATTTAACTTTTGTGATCAACTTATATATAGGAAATTCTCTGGTTTTCCTTTGGAGTGTCATTAGTATCTATAATCCTTGGGACCTGAGTTGGTAGTAACTTGTTCTCAGTGTTATTAAAAGCATTAAGCGCACCGAAGCGCAAACGCCTAGGCGCAAAGCGCAAAAGCGAGGCGCGCGCTTCTTTGAAGCTAGGCGCACACTTCTTTGAAGCTAGGCGCACATTTAATAAAAATTCTAATATATATTAATTAGGATTATACATATATTGACTTAGGTTTATAATATAATTTATACTTCATAATATATTAAATCACACTTCTAGAGCAAAAATAACATAATATATATACTTTATAATATATTAAATTATACTTCTAGGGCAAAAAATCTTGAGATTTAGCATCAAGATTCAAACTTTAAAGTTTAAAACTAAGTTCCGGTTCTCATCTTCATCCAAGTTCCAACTTCCAATATTGTTAGTGCCTTAGTGGTAAAAGTTCCATTCATCATCTTCATCAAAATCCTCATCCAACTCATCTTCATTTTGAAAATCTTCATCCCAATCATCTAAGTGTTGCTCCATATTCAAACTCTTGTTCTTCTTCCTCGTCTTCGTCCTCGTCTACTAAACGTCGATGTCTCTTACGTGAACTCTTACTTGAACTTGAAGGAAAAGATTGATTTTGACTACGTTTCGATTTTGAGGCTGACTTTGATTGTGAATGAGAGTTTTATTTTACTTTGGGCTATATTTGTTGGGCCTTAAAACTGACCCAATCACAAAACCCTATATATTTTTGCTTAGCTTCAATGAAGCACGCTTTTTTAGCGCTTTTTGCTTTAGCACGCTTCACGCTTTGCAGCCATAAGCGAGCGCTTCTTCATTGAAGTTGCTTCGCTTAGACCATCACAAAGCACTGAGGGTGCGCTTTGCTTTGGGCCTAGGCACGCTTTTAACAACACTGCTTGTTCTTCAACATTAGGTGCAAATTTTCAGGTCAAAGAAGAAAGAATTAACCATTACCCCCCCCCCCCCCCCCCCCCCCCCCCCGTTTTTCCTTTATGTTGTAAAAAAATTCGGTTGATTCAAAGTGCAGGATTTTCCAATTTATGTTAATGTTAGTGCATTATCAATGGTGTGATTCTAACTTTCATATTTGTTTATGCAGAGCTCTTACGTTGAAAGGTGGAGGAGATCACCGCTGATTGATTACATCATGATGGCTGTGCCAAGAAATCTCATATATACATCTCCATTTTGAGTTATTTCCAGTGGCATTTTTAAATCTCGATTAAGAAAAGATGGTTTGGTACATTTTTTTCATGGAGGGTATATTAAATTTAATGTGAAATAAAGTTTATGTATATCCAAAATACACTGCTCTGAACTTTAATATGCTGAATGTGCGATAGTTTTTTCTGTACTCATTGCTTGTGTTTTTACTGTGGCACTGAGATTAGATTGTTTTCCTGTGTGGAATTTCAGGCTAGGAGCTGATGCTTGAGAATTGATTTGTAAGCAGGCCCTAATAAACTCCTTAGTCCCCATTTTGACATTACCTTTATAGATTTTTAAAAACAGCGTTTGCAGCAGCTTACAGAAGTGTTCTTTCCTTGGGAAAAGAGAGACTACAGTTTTTAGTGCTTTCAAGGAAAGCATATTATTAGGAAAACTGGTCTTAAATAGTTAAATTTCTCCACGGAAGTACTCTAGATACAGGGGAAGCTGTGTTCATTTAGTACTTTCTTGGATATCACAAGTGGGAGGTGTTTAATTAGAATTCAAAAAATTAATGAAAAGTTGATGGTATTGGTTAGTATTTTACAAAAAAAACTTAAATTTTAGAGATATTCAATTAACACTTTAATATTTTTTAAAATTAAAGGTATTCAATTGAGATTTGAGAAGGTTTAAATTTGGCAATCAAGATTTTTAAAAATCCGCTGGTATCAAGAAATTGATCGACTTAAATATGGATTCTTTAAATTTTAAAATTTTGTTTTTGGATTAACAGTGGTTTCATATATTTCAAAACTTTGGATGATAGATTTTTGATATAATAAGTTTTACTATTTTGACAGTAAAATAGTGTAATTTTTATACTATTTGCAGTAAGTTTTATATTTGATGTCTTTCAAAATGCTTAATCTATCTCCATGTTTGTTATCCTGGTCATTCGACTCTGGGTCACCCGAAATTATTTAGAATAGATACTCATTTGTAAGACTATAAACCTAATTATTCAAAAAAAAAAACAATTACTTTTCAAATTTTTTGAAAAATTATAAATAAAAAATTCCTTTTAATATGTATTTAATGTGACTATTTTTGTAATTGTATATAATTTCATGTAATTATGAGGGAAAGTTATGTGATGTAACATTAATCTCTATAAATAATATATTTTTTATGTTAAAATAGTGTAATCTTTGCACTATTTTAATATTATATACATCAGTCCCCGTCAACCCTCACAAACTGTACATCAACTGTGTCTAATTTGCTTAACATTAAAAAAAACCTAAAATCACCTAATTTTTTATTAACAAATCACAAAATATTAGAAATTTAAGAAATATCTCTATAATCTAAATTGAAACACCCTAGTGTGATAGAGTATAATACTTCATCAACCTTCGTTTAATGTAAAACCAATATTTCCTCCATTCTCATTTAAATATTGTTTTAGATCAAAATTCAATTAAACGAACTAAATTTTGATTACAATTTTACAATTATTTATCTATATTATATTTTAAAAACTTGTAAATTTTAAAATAATGACACATCCTAATGCTCCTTGAATTAATCGTTAGACCAGGTAATTTTTAGAAATTTATTAACAGATTCCTGCTAAAGATGTGGTTTCTTGGGGGTACTGTATGATCTATGGCAATGCGCAAGTAGGAAAAATTAAAGAAGGTTTAACAATGTGTCCACGCATTGTGCAATGTTCATGAGTGACAGAGTGAGTTAAATTCTACTCAACCGACGGTTGCAGATCGCATTTCAGCTTACCAGCTATATCGCCTGGTGCAGGCCAGCAGTTTCATGGTGTATTTGTCGAAGCTAGCTTTCATTAATCATGACTTCGTGTTGGCGACAATTATACATTTCTTGCCAGGATGATAATCTTGCTCAACTGCAGTTTGTACTAAGAGTTTAGTGCCAGATATCATTTACACTCGTGGAATGCCCTTATTTAAGGACTCATGAGAGATGGAATAATTAATATATAAGCTAGATGCCTTGAAGAGATGTGTTTTCACTTTTCATGGAACTTCCATGGTGAGCAGGCAACCTTAACTTTGGACCTTTTCAATGAAATGTCATCTAGTGAATTAAGAACAAATAAAGTTACTATAATTATACAGCAAAAATAAGCTTCTAAACCTTTCTCATACATAGACTTTATATTTGTCCAGTCCAAGTGTTTCTTGGAAACAAAGGTATAGAAAACAATAGATCGAGAAAAATTAACAAGCAAACTATCAGCAGATAACTCTAAAACATATATATTTACAAACCTGTCCAATCAGAGAAGAATGCATTTGAAAAGCCTATAGGCTTATCTTTTAGCAAGAGGGGAACTGAAATTCTGCACTCCTATTGCCAATTTTCAGTAGTAGCTCTGCTGCTGCTCCCATTGTACCAACCCCACCAGCCACTAGCAAAGAAAGAGCAATCTCTTCCTCATTCCAGTCATTCAACCCATTACTAACCCTCTTTAGAACCTCTGCATCCACCTCCAAAACCCATGTTGGTAGACATCTTACCATAAGACTCACGAAACCTATAACATAAGCGTGCCAAGTAGCTGGATCACAACCAAGTGATATCTTCCCATCAAGGGCACTTGCTATAAACTCCAAGTGGTATCGTAGAATTTTTTTACGGTGCTTTGATGTTGATGAGGATGAATCCACTCCGAATGCAAAAGATCCGCAGAGAAGAGAAAAATATGCTAGTGCATATCCACCAAGTGTTGCAACAGCTCCTGAATCTTCTTCACGCGGAGCATTATGAACAGATATAAACCAAGATGGCAGTGTTTCTTTAATGAAAGACTGAACCAGTGCCAAGCCACCAAAGCATATTAGAGAAGCCCCTAAGGAAGCAGCTACTTTTACCTTTGTCATTGCAGTGGCAAGTGAGACCTGACCATATTTCATCCCAAATTTGGCTTTCTTCTGCTTCTCCAATCTGTGTCTGGGAAGTCCATTGCAGACTATATCACTTACAGATTGCATTAATGCAGAAACAATTTCCTCTCTCATGAGCATGATATCTCTGATGGACCTGTAAGCGCGCAAGTACAGAATACCTGGGGCAACCGGATTTATCTCACCATAAAGGTTGTGTCCAAATCCATGACCAAGCAGTGCTCCAACACCTCCATTGCTGGGAATATGGGAGTTTTTCAACCCAAGTGTGGCAATGAAGCAACTTCTGAGAAGCTGGACCACTGCATCTTTGTTGTGGAGGAATACTGTACGCGATGCAGAAAAGACAAGGAAATCGCTCCAGCGTTTGGCTTTTTGGGTCCACAAGGAAGCCACAATTGACATGCATGGCCATGGGCAACCCGCTGCAAGGGACTCCAAGGCCGGGCCAGCCAAATTGAGAAAACGCTGTGATGCATTGTCTATTTTATAAGTTATAGTTAGGCTTACAAAAGCAGCCAAGGGAAGTGGAAGGGTCGCTGGAGAGTTTCTCCCTGCAAGGAATACGGATTTAGACATCATTTAATAAACATTATTAGATGACACACAGTAAATGTGGAGACCAGTCTTCTAATGCAAGTGAGTATTTATCCTCATATTGAAGTGTCATATATGTTTGACAACTTGTATTGAGAAGAGGAAGCACCTGCAACAAGGCTTGGGACATCTACACCAGTTGCAGCTAGGATCTTTTTGATTTGTTCCTCAACATGTGATAGATTTCCAGCTGGACTTGGCCAATCCACTCCATTCATAGCGACATGTTTCCAAACACCACGACTTACTTCTGCTGAAAAATAACTAACAATGGTTGCTAAGGATGCAGGAAGAAAATCCGCTAAATCTTTAAGCCCTGTAATCAAAATAACAGAAAATATCAAAATATTTAAAACTGAATCATTAACCAAAAATACAACAAACTCTAAAGACAATGCAAGTATTTTAGTATAATAAGGTGTGCAGCCCTAAAAACTTAAAAGGATACCAAGGGCTCTTTGTTGAAAGGGTACTCAGCATAATATGATCCATAGAAGCATTGTAATTTTCACTAAGCAATAACTGACAAGGATTTTTAAGCTGTGAACTTGGCCAACTCTCTCTTTAAGTTCTGCAATCATCCTACACTCTGACTAAACTCTTGCTCAATCTCTTTAATTCTCTCTAGTTTCTCATCTACTTAACAATTCTCATTTTCTAAATTCCAAGGGTAAATGTAGCAAAATCATAGAGCATGTACAAATGTGCCTACATGTACAATGACATGTGTAACTCAATTCCAAGCGTAATACATCATTTCCCTGCTGCCGACACTGTCATACAGTAACTGCACATAGATAATTAATTGCTGACACAAAATGAATAATCATAATAAACAACCTGTACACAGTTCACGAGGGGAAAGTCTTCCATGAGCACATGCAGTTAGAGCAGCATCGACCACAAACGGAACAGCTTCAAGTATATCCCAAGCAGCTAAAGTGGGTTTCAAACAAATCCCTTCACCTGTTCCAGAGGAGGCACTGCTGCCAGATGTTGCAGATGCCATAGATTGCTTTCCAACATTGATCTTCTTAAACATCATGCAAAGAAGTTCCTCCACAATTTGATGCGCAAGGGTCCCATGAACAAGACCAGAAAGCGGAGAAGCTATGCATGCCAAATGCTGTCGATACCATATTTTCAATTTTGGGAAGGAGTCCACAAATACAGGCTTTGAAAATGATGAAGTTGCATTAGTAATAAGAGTACTTTTATTTTTATCATTGTAAACACTTTTTGAAGCTACTATGGCAGAGTTCCGTACTAGTAAGAGGTATTCGGGGGTTAGTTGGGATCCTACTGGAGGTACATCTCCTACTCCATGTTCTAGAGGTGGTGAATTAAACCTCCATAACTTAAGAAGAAGTGCAAATGCATTGGAGAAAACTGCATAGGCAGAAATTTCTTCTCCAGTTTTTAGTGTCCACATGACATTAGGCACACATGACCCGAATGCTTCACAAATTGGCATCAGTGAACCAGCAAGTTGTGGAACCTGGTACAGTGAAACAAAAAAAATAAATTATTTCAGACGATGTATTTTAGTGATAACCCACTCAAGGAAGTGGAGGAAGTGGAAGATGTGTCCAACTAAAAAATTAGATATCAAGAACCCAAAATTGCCTAATTATTGAAAACTTTTAAGTCTAGGCTCAAAGAAGAAAACAAATGGTACATTTTATATTAATCTGGAAGTGTATGAATTAGTATAAAACTAAGCATACCACCCCATGCAGAAATAATATCTGAACACAATCCACTGACGCTATACCAACAAGGAGAACATTCAACATTGGAGCATAACGGATCAGATGGCTTTCAGTTCCGGAGTAATCAGCAGGAACTGGTGGACACAGTAATCTAATTATGAAATAGACGGTGTGTTCCTGCAAATGACATGACAAAAACAAATTTAAACTAAGCTATTCAACTACCAACTTAGAATTAGTAATGCTGCTCAGTAGTTGTATCTATTTATCATATGCAAGAAAACTCATCACATACTGCCTTCTCTCTCAAACTCTTTTAGTTTTCCTGGATACTTAATTAGTAATTACAGGTGCTGAACCGCAGAAATATCTATAAAGTTACCTGTATATTCCAACCCCGAATTAATGAGGCCCCACAAAGGATTGTAGCAGCACCTATCTTGTCATCGTCGGATCCTTGGACAGCAATCTCATAAATTTTCTCAATCTCTGCTAAGCTTCCATCAAATTCATTAGCTTAAATTCAGTTCCTTTATCCTTTTTTAAATCAATCAAAACATCATTGGATTTACATGGCCTCAGAGCAGAAAACAGAGCAACAAAAGACCCAGTTAAATCGAATAATATTTAATTGCAGTAGCACCACTATACTTCTGTACATTTGGAACACTGTATATATGTTCATAAGCATCATAACTTAAAATTGGAAGTACTTTTAGTCTTAATATAGGAAAATAGTATATTTATCACTTGACCTTAAACATCCCCCATTCCTTTCACATTACTAGATAACACCACAATCACAGCTTAAAATTCCTGCTTTCTGAAATAACGTTAAGGAAATAACAAAAGCTGGGTGCTGACCCGAATCTATCAACAAAACTACCACATGTCCAAGATAAATTATATATAATTTTATATTTTTTTAAGAAAGGAGTGCGAATATATATTGCAAAGTGATATTCACAGTTTCCCATTATTATGACTGTAGCTTCTCACCAGAGTGAAGTGAAAACCTTAATTAGAGCTACAAGTCTAATGTATCCATTTATATTAACATATATATGATAAACACATCAAGTGGCTCAGATATTGTTTTTGATAGTGATAAAAGTATGTATACCTTGACGCAGGTGAGGAAACTAAAGCATCAATCATCAGTGGCGTGAGTGGGCTTCCCTTCATAAATGAAGACCAACCAGGAACTTGGGCAGGAATGCTAACAGATAACTGGTCATTGGGTCCTTTTACATAGCCTGGCCAAAAGTATGCTGATGTGTCTAATAGATTTCTGGCAATACAAGCCTCAACTACCAAATGATGCAAATTTCCACCTGCAAAAAGGATATGAAGTAATCAAACTTAGTCTCGTAAACTTACAGGGTATAGATAAACAATAATAAGTAACGATTATTGGAACGTTCAGTTGCATTTGCAAATTGTTTTTTTCCTAATTATCTATAATTCACATGCTTCAACTAGGATTGAGGAAAAAAACTCAAGGTACATCCTGTAATTTTTAATCATTTTGTCCATTAAGTGCCATAAAATATGAACCATAATATGTTGTTTCACTTGTTCTTGTCTGTTTGTCGTAGATAATCATCCACATTATGGTCGATATTATTAGATACTACCCATCATTTGCTAATAATTTTTATTTTCAATGTTGTTGATTCTGTAGCATCAAAAGTATCATTTAGCACCACTAAATATTAATATGATACTATGATAGTCATTTACCCTCCCTTCAGTTGGAAGAGGAATGAAATTTTATATCTCGTTCCATTTCATAGTGTGCAATATCATTATAATTGATTAATACTAAACTGGCCCCTAAATCATGTCAACGACCTAGTAGTTTCAGTTTAGGTGGCAGGACACATGGACAGTCTCTAGACTCAATTTTTTATAACAATCCTCGTAACTTGATTTATTATGTAAGCTGTTTGTTTTCAAATTTCTACCGAGAAATATATACTAGCCTAATCTTAGACAATTCAAAGGTTAAATAAGACAACTACATATCACTAATACCAGTGGTAAATAACATTTACTGTTAGCTACTACAGCCTTCTCTGTTACATATCATACACACAGTAACAAATTGACACATCTGCAAGAACGCATCTGCCCTCAGATGCATAAGTATTGTCTTCATAGAGGACCCAAAGCAGATGGTTCAAAGGGAGCAGCTTAAAAATATTCAATCAAAATCATCACTATTGATGAGACTTTCGGACCAACTTTAGCAAAGTACAAGATGCCATACATGCATATCAGATGTCCTAGAATATAATGCAGTCCCTATAACT
Source organism: Oenanthe sinensis (assembly GCA_028671895.1). Taxonomy (NCBI): domain Eukaryota; kingdom Viridiplantae; phylum Streptophyta; class Magnoliopsida; order Apiales; family Apiaceae; genus Oenanthe; species Oenanthe sinensis. Next base: position 7,687,796 of record CM053814.1, on the reverse strand, counting down.
ACATCAATAACTATGTGACTTTGAGTTTAGATTGTTACTTACAACAATTAATTGGCATTTCTTCCATGTTGATGCCAGATACAAATATCATTGCTTTTGCAGCAGCCTGATTGGCTGCAGAAATAACTGATTCAGGTGGACTCAGCAAGCCTTGGTAATCACCCAAATTCTGTAAGCAACGGATCAAGTCTCCCTTGCGCTTTCTAGGAGATTGCTCTTTTGCATTCCTACATTCTATCTCAGCATTCGTTGCATTTTCCTCTTCTTTTATAAGATCAGCGACTACCAGGGGTATAATAGACAATAACATACTCAACCGAGTACTCAAATGAGGCACAGGGCCCTCAATGGGATCCCTTTCCTAATTTAATGAAATTATAGAAAAATAAGGGTTAGTTTACATTTAATGATGGAATACATTTGTTGTATGAATTTGATCATCAACATGGATGCTCCCAATTTTCTTTTCCAAATTATGAAGATACTACACTTGGATTATCAAACTAAACAAGCTCTATATGAAGAATTTCATAACAGAAACCATATTTTCAAAAGACATATACACATAAATAGGTAAAAATATCATTGAAACTAGTCTGGGTAATAGGTCTGCAGAACAGCTAAAGATGGAGAGTGGACTGGATCAGAACTATACTTACTCCAACTACTTATTCCGTAAAGTATGCATAAATCTAGCAGAACAAAGTGGAAAGAGAACATACCCTTTGAACAAGGCGTAGAGCGGCCATCCAAAGACCTAAGAAACTGTCTTCCCAAGTAGTTTCATTAAATGCCTGAAGGGTCTTCAACGAGCCTGTAATATAATATAGATCAAACACCGGTTTCATCAAATGGTATTATCTTTATTTTGGGGAGTTTGAGACAATTGATAATATAAACAGCATTTACCAGTAAGGATTTCTATGGCGCTTGTTACATTGACTTGTGAAGCATCCATTGCATCTTCTAGAACCAAATCAAGAGGAAGCCAAATACTGGAACAACTTGTTCCATGACACAGACTGGCAGAAGAAGCCATAGGACCATGCATTAATAACTCGTTGAACTTTTGCAGGTACATTGTTTTGCATTCCTGAAGCATAACTTTTCGAGTATCCGATATCAACTGAACAAGAACCTCTGGTGTCATAACCTGGGACCTTCTTAATGCTGATGACTTCAGTACAAGAATCTGAAAACACTGGGTAAAACACCTCCAATGTGCAGACCTGAACAAGTGGCAAGCAAGTGAAATGATAAAGTCAAAGATATACAGAGTTTGAGGAACGGAAACTTTGTTGAAATAACCATATGTGAAGCACTGTCATGTGTTAATATCTGCCTTAATTTGGTTAGCTTTCACTTTGTCAAAATCAGAATGAAAGTGAAAAACTGAAAGGAAAAAAACATATGGTTCTCACATGTTTTTACGTGCCAAGTGAAGAATAGTGGAAGTCACTTTCTTTTGCAAAAATTGACCAATAAGATCTATGGCCATTACAGTATTTGCACTCTGCAATCTCTTGTGATGCTTTGTGTTCTTCTCATCATCAAAATTATCATGACCATCTACCTTCATAGACTGAGGTTCCGACACCCATTTAAATTTGATTTCTGGGACAAATTCTAGTAACCCTTCATCATGTATTGATGCTTCCAACAACTGCCAAACTATTGCAAATATGAACTCTACTACAAAAATGCCGGGCTCACTGGCTGGAATATTAAATAATTCAGAAAGTTGGAGAACTTTGTCTACTGTAGTGATGATCCTGCAAGTAGAAGAGAGCCAATAAATACAAATACATTGTACCTGGCACATTTAAGACGAGAACTAGTTAACCAAGAAACTCCTCTCCTCAATCAACATGTAAAAACAATTAAAACAGTGTCAACAACAAGATAGTAGGAACCATTTTTTTTAGGAAAAGTTATGGTAGTTATATATATGCAAAATTTCAGTAATAATTCCCCTGCTTAGGGAGGGGTGTGGGAAGGTATGTGTACATGGTCCCTGATGACCTCGGTACAATATCATATGGTTCCATGAGACACATGTGAGCGACGATATGTCTAAATTTAAGGACATAAAATTATCTTGGAGTGACAGCACACATTTGTTTTAACAAAACAGAAGGTACAAGACTAAAAGCATTCAGTATTTAAAAGGAAAAGCTTCATATTATGAAGAATACCCGTTGCACAATAAACAACAAACATATAAGCAAAAACCTAGTAGCTCACTTTTGATTATTTGATGTCTGTATATTAGACGTAAGCTCGATTGCATGTCTCTTAAGTATTTCCATATACAGTCTAAAAGCTGCTGGCTCAGACCGTCGAACCGGAATAACCCTGTACGTAACAAAGGTACAACATATGTTATGTAGTTTAGCCATTAAAGTTAATTCTAAACCTACTGAATTGCAATTATAACAAGTAATTGGCAACCTACTGTCATATTAATCACGATTAAGATGGTTTACACATATAAACAAATAGAATGTCATGCATGATCTTATGCGCTACCATTTACTTTATGACTACTTAATCCAATTATATAAAATTATTCAATACACAAACCCTGACAAAACCAATAACATGGCATAGCTCTTAACATATCATCTTTATATCAAAAACATGAAGCAGCATCAGACCATCAGTAATATAAATTTACATATGAACATCTGATCTGAATCCATCCATGTCATTTTTCCATTACACCAAAAAAATTTATCGAAAAGGTGGGATTCATTTGAATCAAACAGTAGTAACCAGTAAACCATTAATGAATACAAAAAAACTTAGAAAACATATACATAAATGTATGCTAATATAAATTGTGACCAAAACTCAAAACACATGATCTGCAATATATATAAGAACAATGAAATTAACACCTAAATGTATCAATCCATCATGTCTGTTCTCCAAAAACACCAGATATTTCTATAGGGAAAGTGAGTCCACTTTAATCAAACAGTGGTGACCAGTAAACTAAACACACACATAACATAAACAGGAGGTACCCAAATGGAAAAAAGAAACCAACATGACAAGAAAGAGCAAGATTCACCTTGTGGAGAGCAAAGCAAAGACAAGAACAGGGGGCACAATATTAAAGAAGAGAGCTTTTTCAAGAAACTTCCAAGAAATGGGAACATTATGGTCCCAACAAATGTACGAAACCAAAAGGGAAGCTAGTTCTTGACAAGGCAAAGACACCCCACTTGAGTTTAATGTAGATGAAACCTCAATTACCCACATAGTTGGATCACTTCCCTTGGCTTCTGCCATTTTTGTCAGTTCTAGCACTCTTTCCAAGATTTTGGGATTTATATTCACAGCCATTATAATTATATTAGGTGATGAGACTTGAGAGTGTGAGAAAGAACAGAGTTTGGTTTATGTTCTTGGTGCCAATATATATGTATTGCAGTGTATGTATAACGAACTTGATCGGATCGATGCACCAAACGTTTAAAATATTAACACTACTTGCATTTAAGTATTTAAATTTAAATACAGTCAAAAAAAAGTATTTAAATTTAAATGTTTGTTTAATAAAGGTTCGCTAAAATAATAGGATAATATGTATAACTATATAAATATAAAAATTATATTAATAAATTTAATTTTTTTTAATTACATATTTAGGTAAATTTATTATTATTATATTTTTGTTCATAATTTTTTGAACTCTTCTAAGAAACTCAATAGAGTCAAAAACTAAAAATATAAACGTATAGAAAACATTGTATAAACTTATTTGGGTTTATATTTATGCATTTTTTACCTCTCACCAACAATAAAAGTTCTAATACCCAATTTGTTGAAAGGAAAAATTCCGGTAAAATCAATATAAATATGTTTCTTATATCTCAATTGTAAACTAGTACATTAGTTGGCTTAAAATTGAGGGTATCCCTTTTTAATTGAAATCCCAATTTTTCATAGGATACCGTAAAATACATTTTTACCATGCCATGTCTATATTTAAAATTTAAATGTTTCTTATACTAAATCACGTGATTTCTGAATACATTCATTGTCTTAATAAATTTAGACTGTTTTATTTTTAAAATAACGTATAAAAAAATTATGGTTAAATTTTGTTTAATCGAAAGTTTTAGAAACCATTTACACTATTCGTGAAATATTATAAAATATATTATTTTATATACATATTATGCTTATATTTTATTGTTAAAATTTTCGAAACTCTAACTAAAAATTTGGTTTTTATTCATCTTTTTCATATAAAAATAATTGTTTTATTTTGTTTTTTATTGAAAAACTTGTTACGGGGAATTTATTGAAACTGATTGAGAATCTAGCTTAGTTGTGACTTGTGAGAGATAATTTAAAATTATATATTTTTTATTACTTTATATATTATTATTATTATTATTATATATGTGGTGTTTGATCTCTTGACTAAATAGTTGTTGCATGGGAGGTTGGAAACAAGGTAATGTAATAATTATTGACAAAAGACAAGTGCTTCCCTTTCATTATTTTATTTACTTTTTTTTGTAGATAAGGGATGCAACAACTAACAAAGGTGTAGTGGTTGGCGGTAGGTAGCGATGTTGACAACTTGACACACACAAGTGTGTGTGTATTGTGGGTTAAATTGGATAATGTACTAATTTTGAGTTTAAATAAACTCAATTTAATTTGTTTATTAATTAAATTCGAGCTTAACATAAAATTTTGCATGATAGGTAAATATATCTGGATCGAATTTTACATCTATTTCGCTTAAGATGGGCTTAAATTTTATTTAGTTTGATTCGGTTTTGCTCGATTAATTTTTTTAATATTTTATAAATATTATAATTTGAATAATTTAAATATTTTAGAATAAAAATTTTGATTTCAATTTATCATAACAATTATAATTATTATTGAATACTTCAGTCATATCATATTATCAGTCACTTTAAATAATTTTACATATATCTTTTTAATTTCAAATATTATATTTTTCCCAATACTACTAATAATTATTGAATTAATCTAATATGTATACTAAAAAATTATCATTAATAATGGCAATAAGAAAAAAATATTACTAAAAAACTGTTCATAAATTTATATTAAATAAATATATAATCAATTAATATAAAATTAAAATATTGTCTCGATGAAAGTCACGTTTCATTATACAGATCGACGTCACCTATAGTGATTTCTTTATACTAAGCATTTTTTTTATAATTTTTTATAGTCACTTGGTTAATCATAAAAAATATAATAACTATTAAATTTTTAATTAATCATAAAAAAATATAGGAATCAGATATTTTCTTTAAATATATTTATTAATATTATATTATATTAAAATTATAGATTAAATTTTATATTATAAGAATCCTATTACAATATAATTTTTATATAACATAGTTGTACTTAATATAATTTACCAATATTTCTCAATTTCATAAATGATTAAACTTTTTAATTCATTTAAAATTAAAATTTATTAATTAAATTTCATGAATATTATAATATTATTATTATTTATTGTGTTTGGTGTTCGAGATAATAGATCTTAATAAGTTTCACAAAAGTAGTAATTCATTGAGAATGGTTCATATGAAATCACAGCTATGGTCAAATTTTTGAATATATTTGGATAAATTATGTATTCATATTTCTCCTCCTCAAGACTATAACAAATCGTTACATTCTCTTTTCAACAAGGCTGCATGTTCTAGCGATACAAACGAGGAATGTTCCACGATGTATGATCAACATGACGATAGTAGTTTCAGTGAAATAACATTAATTTGATCTATATGATATATTCTTTAAATTTTGATTATTTTTGTAAATTTCGTATAACTTTTAATTAATGAATTATGTACCTCTAAAAAAGTATAGATTAAATTAAAATTAAGAAGTTATTAATTAATATAGTAATTATCTCTTAAATTTATTCAAAATGATAGTCAACGAGTAGAAAGTCAAACTATTTTTATAAACGAAACAAAATGATTTTCTTTCGATATATAATTAGACAATATTTATCAAATTAATAATAAAATTAAATCAAATTTACATATGTTATATTTTAAGGCAAATACTGAAAATGAACAAATATAGTATTTTTAACACTATTTTTACGCAACAGAAAATGTCATATTAAATTAAAAAAGTGTTTCTTTTAAATATTTTTAAGGGAATATATTTATAATATATTTTCTAAATACATTTGTTCAATTTATCTTCAACAAAGTCTTGCCTAACTGCATTTAGAAAATATATTATAAATATATAGGCCGTACTTTGTTGAAGATAAATCGAACAAATGTATTTAGAAAATATATTATAAATATATTCCCTTGAAAACAACACTCTTTTGATTTAATATTACATTTTCTGTTTCATAAAAATAATGTTAAAAATACTGTATTTGTTTGTCACCCTTCTTTGCCTCAAAATATAACATATATTAATTAGATTTGATTTTATCAACAATTTGATAAATCTTGTATCATTTTGGTTTGTTTATAAAGCAAGATCAAGTTCGACTTTCAGTTCGTTGACTCTCACTTCGAGTAAGCCTAAGGGAGGTTTACAATATTATTTAGTAACTTCATATTTCTAATTTAATTTACACTTAAACATTGTTTAAACAAAATAATCCACAACCTAATAAAAAGACCGTATCTCACAATTTGTTTGTTTCTAGTATGTATAAATGGTGAACTAAATCAAGAGAGTTACGGTAAAACCTTGATTAATTAATAATCAATAAATTAATAACTCACCATAAATTATTTTTTTTCATTACAGATATTTGATCTCAACTTAATAGTAATAAATAAAATAAATATTAAAAATTAAAGGGCATTAAAATATTTTTATTTTATCATTAGAATGATGATTAATTATTTTTACTATAATTAATAGTATTAATAAAAAATTGTAAAAAATGTAAATGATGAAATTTATTTGACTGAATATTTAATTAGATAGCGTTGTTGGGGTATTATAATAAACAATAAAAAAAACTTCTAAAAAGTTAGTATAAATTGGGTAAAAAAACATTTTTTTTAAAAAACTCGGGCGAGAGGTGAAAAATCGGTCTAAATTAATTTTTTTTAAACTAAAATTTTAAAGACAATTAATAATTAATATATTTATTTTACAAATTTAAAATAAATATGGATTGTATAACCTTAAATCCTTCATTAATTTCAAATATTCTATCAAATTCCTAATAATTATATATATTATATCATATATATATAAGAGTAAGAGGGAATAATACCAAAGATCAAATTATCGATTCTTAATAACTACATAATATTATGTTCTAATTATTTAGAAGTTATAATTATTATTAAGATTTCTAACAATTATAATTTTTTTTACCCCAGTTCATATTATAACTCAAACTATATTAGATATCTTAGTAATATATAAATTTTAATTTAAAGATCTATTTTGGAGTTAAATTAAAAAGAAAAATCGTAGTTATTGTGCTCTTTACACGACAAACATTGTTTGAGCCATATTTTGAGTTTCAGAAGTTAGAATTGGACGATTTTACCGCTCACGCGAAGCTTACAGAATTATCTACAATTATGAGGTGGTCTAACATCCAAAATTCAATTGGAGCAGCCCGTAATATAGAGAGAAAAGACAGTTACGAATTTTTATCGGAGAATTCTATTCCGTTTAGGAAACCTTTTTATAATTGATTTAAAATATTAAAATATTTTTTATATTAGATTTATGACATGTCATATATCACATATTATTATGTATTATTAGATTAGAATATAGATAGTATTAGGGTTTTACATACATAAAGATGAAGGAAAATTGTGACGTCCTCCAAATCCGGGGTCTAGATTTGGGGATCACCAACCAATCCACAACCAACAATAATAATAAAATAACAAAACAGATGCACACTAGCCCGCCAACAACCAACCAAACTGATTCCGCCAACAACTAAGGATCGCTAACAGATTATAGTATGAAATTAAGCAGCTGAAACTAAAAGTAAAACGTATTTTATTACAAACCAGCAAGTATCTCACAAACTTAAACCAAAAGTCTAGATAAGTTTTAAGTCGAGATTTGTTTTTATTACATCTTCTATTTACAGACAAACTAGACAGCTAGGAGGCCCGATGAATGAGCGAACCCCTAACTCTTCTCCGCCTAGCTCTGCGTGAACAGCTGGAACTGCTGATACTAACAGTCTAGCAGAAATAGATATAAAGCAAGAGTGAGCCAAAAATATATCCAACAAGTATATAATAAACTTTTAATAACAGTATGAAGAGTGAGTAATGATAAATAATCAACAACAACATTTCGTAAAATCCATATTAGAAGCCATATCTCATAAAAGTTTATTGATACTCACGTATCAAAATTGCCAAATTGGCGAACTGGATTTGGACATTCATACTCATATCCCCCTGATCAGAAAGGAATATATTACAGACTTATACCCATCCGTATAAGTCCAACAAATCATATTGGGTATTCTAGGCACACTTGGCCTAATATATAACACGTAGGACTAGACTCCATCCGCCATCAGTCACTACGCCACACGCAGGACCAGGCTCCATCCGCTACCGGTCACTGTGCAATCGTCCAATCCGACCAAACAATCTGGAATGTTTGGGTTGCTTAAACAAATATCATAATCCTTCACTTTTCGTAATAATATCACTTTTCGATAAAACACGATATGATATATTTATTTAAATCAACTTTGCAATATCAAAGGTACTGATATTAACAATTCTGTTTTGCAATAAAAATTTAAGATTCATAAATAACTCTTAACAATAGCTATTTGTCATGATATGAATAAATGAAACAGAAAATAAAATTATTTAAGATGATCAAGGAGAAAATACTTGTCTGTATAGAAGCTATCCTAAAAGCTGGAAATGAGACGACTACAGTGCCCTTCTAACTAGTACTCCGCTCGTATCTACAAATAAAATGTTTTATTTTAGATTCTATTTGCTACCATACGTTGTATCCATAACGAACACCAAATAAAAATAAATAAACAAGTAACATCCATTAGGAGGTAAATAGACACATAAATCATATAACAAATAAGACTCAGAAATAAAATAACAATAAAATAATTAAAAGTAAACTCTAAAATATTATTTGAGTCAAAGTGGATCATTATTATCCACTCTGGATAATTATTGGATTCCTAAATATTTAATAAAATATTAATTCTGGTTTATAAATAAATTAGGGGGTTGAAACTATTTTTATCACTTCCGGATTATTTTTAGGGTTTCAAACAAATGAGTTTCGTTTAAAACGGGTAAAAGGATTATTAAATAATTTAAAATATAAAATAGACATTTTTGAATAAATATAATATATATGTCAAAATTTCTCAAAACTTATGAATGGTCCAAAAATAATAAAACAAATTTATTTTGAGGATTTTATCATTTCCATAAAAACAAAGAAACAAAAAACAAGGTATTTAGGCTTCTACAGTGGCTGGGTCCGATAATCACAAATCGAAATAAATTTATTTTAACGAAACAAAAATTACAGAAAAATAAAATAAAATAATCCAATTTACACAGAAGTCACATAATACATAACATGTAATCTTTCTATTTATTAAAAATCTTAACACAATTAAATGCATAAAAAAAATCTGACACACTAAAATTATATTTAAAACATATTTAAATATTATAAAATGCACGTAAATTTTCCGGGCGTTATAAAAGCCGTGAATTTTTCTTATGAGAGGGAGGATTAAAGTTTTTAATCCAAATATTTTCCATAAAATATTTAATATATTATATAAGATATAATGGTAACTTTATACGGAGAATCAATTACACCTACATGAGAAATTATTATATTAAGAATTCAAAAACCTTATTAATTTATTAGTTTCGATCAAATCAAAGAAATTACATTTTTGAAAAAAATTATTATTTAAGTTTCCCGACTAAAACTTCAACTTTAGCCTAAGATATTAAATACACATTCTATTTTGTTACTATATTATATATAATACTATATAAAAAACACGTTATCACATACTTTGAATCATTTTTTTTTATAAATAAAATAATTAAAATAATATAAATTAATAAATATTAATACATTTTTAAATTTAATTAATTTATATATGAGAAAAAATGTTTGGTTCAATAAAAAACATAATAGGGATCTTATCAAGAATATATTTAAATTTAATATTTATAATCTTAAATATATTAAATATTTGTTTAATATATTAAAAAATCATGTTCATGATATTTCAAATCACAAAATTTTACATTTATATGTATTAATAATATAAATTTATATTCTGTGCGATATGCATATTTTTTTTTTATTCTATAATTTTCTTATTTATATTTAATTTGGTTGATATAAAATATATAATTTAAATAAGTTAAAAACTGATATAATTATAATATATTAAAACTTTTTAAAATTATAAAAATATTAGTAATTTTAAAATAAATAATTTAATTTATAAAACAAAATACTAAGATTTAAATAAATAATTTAAATACTAATTTATATAATAACTGCTAAGATTAATTATTAAATATTAAGATTGATTTTTAGGTATAAACCATTTAAATGACTTAAATGCTAATGATAAGTGATTTTTTTTATAAATTTTAATAACTAAATATGTATGAACCAATGATGTATGATATTTTTTTGTTATAAATTTTAAAATAATTTAAAGATATTTAAATATAATTATATATTAAATTAAATTACTTATCCAATTAATCAACCATTAATCCATTTATCAATCAACGTCCGATTCCGGTCTTTTATATTCCGTCCAAACACAACATTCTCTTCTTTAATTCCCAACCCAAAAAGCTCAAATATACAACTAACTAACTGACTGACTAACTATATATATATATATATATATATATATATATATATATATATATATATATATATAATATATATATATATATATATATATATATATTATATAAATCTGAAACTCACTTGTATCGTAAACAGCTCTGGCCATTGTCACCTCAATCTAGAAAAGAAGACCCTTTTACACACACTCTTGTGTGTGTGTATATATGTTGTAGTCCTTTTGTGATCCAAAAAGATTTGATTTTGGCCATCTGGGTTGCTGTTAATTTGAGTGTACTGATCTAAAATCTCATTTAGTTCAAGTTCTTGATTGTTTCTTGGAGGGGTTCATGTTTTTTTAGAGAGATGCAACCTGGTCAGCGTAAAAAGGTAAAATTTTGTGAAATTTAAGTTTCTTGCTAAGTGCTTTAAGTGCTTTTTAATGTAGGAATTGTACCCGTGTGATTCCATATATCTTGCAGTAATTTAAATGCTTGTGTGTGTTTCTTTGTTGACTTGCTACATCAAGTGACTTTTATTGCTTACTTCTTGTTGTGTTTTAGGACAATTATATTCTTGCCCTCACATTGTGAAGTAATGTGGTAAGATATAGAGGTTAATCATAATTTGATACTATGTCTGCACAAGCTATAGTTTGGACTTGTTTTTTTGAATTATAACGGGGAAGTGGTTTTTGTGTTAATGGCTGAATAATATAACATGTCTTGTGGCACTTTCGGGAATGAGATGATTACTTAACATAGCTAATCAAATACTTGGTAGTTTTTTTTTTAGATTCTGCATTGCATATGATTTTCATGGATAAAATCAATGCAGACACTATTTTTCATGTAGCCTCATCCTTGTTTGAACTTTCTTATGTTGTCCATTCATGTGAATCGTGATTACACATACTCAACATTATTTGAGAAGTGTGACTCATGGTCATTAAGTGTTGGTAAGTTTGTTCTTATTTTTTTTGCTCACACATTTTGCGAGACCTGAATACATTATACAGGTTTGATTACATATATTGTATCACCTCATGTAGCAGGGATCTGCAGATGTAGATTTCTTCACTGAATATGGAGAGGGGAGCAGATACAAAATAGAAGTAATTGGTAAAGGAAGCTATGGCGTTGTTTGCTCTGCTTATGATACTCATCGTGGGGAGAAAGTCGCCATCAAAAAGATAAATGATATTTTCGAGCATGTTTCCGATGCCACACGCATTCTTCGCGAAATTAAGGTACTTAGACTCCTACGTCATCCAGACATTGTAGAAATCAAACACATCTTATTGCCGCCTTCTAGAAGAGAGTTTAAAGACATATATGTAGTTTTTGAATTGATGGAGTCTGATTTACACCAAGTTATCAAAGCAAATGATGATTTGACTCGGGAGCATTATCAGTTCTTCCTTTATCAGCTGCTCCGTGGCTTAAAGTTTATACATACAGGTTTCCTGTTGCTGCTCTTGAGTATCATTTTGAAGTAGTTTCTATACTTGGTTAATGTGTCCAGTTTTGATTTTGAAAATATTTGCAGCAAATGTCTTTCACCGGGATTTAAAGCCTAAAAATATATTGGCAAATGCTGATTGCAAACTAAAGATCTGTGACTTTGGTCTTGCACGAGTGGCATTTAATGATACTCCTACTGCAATATTTTGGACAGTAAGTTGTGAATAAATTGCAATTATTCAGTTTTTTTTAATGGAATTACAGTATCAGGGACTTAAAATATATTAACAAAGTCCTCAACATATGCTGATTATTATATTTATTTTATATGCTTAGGATTATGTCGCAACAAGATGGTACAGAGCTCCTGAATTGTGTGGATCTTTCTTCTCAAAGGTAAAATATAATACCTTTTTCACCTGCATGATTTTATAAACCATATTAAAGCGCCATTGTTATTGTCAAAGTAGCATGTTATATACACACCATAATTGTCGTAGTCTGATTGTTGTTGACATAATTACTCTGTTATATGCAGTACACACCTGCAATAGATATTTAGAGCATTGGTTGCATATTCGCTGAACTTTTGACTGGGAAACCCCTCTTTCCTGGGAAAAATGTAGTCCATCAATTGGACCTGATGACTGATTTTCTAGGAACTCCATCTCCTGAAGCCATAGCTAGGGTAGGTTTATGTTCTTGAATATGAATTTTATTTTAAAAGAGCGGGGTTACCATTTTATTGCATGTTGCATCAATGTTGCCTAGACATTTTCTCAGAAATCTATCTTTGCTACAGATACGAAATGAAAAGGCCAAAAGATACTTAAGCAGCATGAGGAGGAAGAGGCCTGCTCCATTCTCCCAAAAGTTCCCAAATGCAGATCCCCTAGCACTTCGTTTGCTAGAAAGAATGCTTGCATTTGAACCAAAAGATAGACCTTCAGCTGAAGAGGTAAAAAAAAAATCTTATTATATGTCTTGCTTTTGCAAATTTACCAATGTTTTCTTAGAGCATATGGTGTTTTGAGCTTTCTAGGCTCTTTCAGATCCATATTTCAAGAACTTAGCTAAGGTTGAGAGAGAACCTTCTGCTCAACCAGTTACAAAGATGGAATTTGAATTTGAGAGGAGGAGGATAACAAAGGAAGATGTTCGAGAACTAATATACCGGGAGATTCTTGAATACCATCCAAAGATGTTGAAGGAGTTTTTGGAGGGTTCAGAGCCTACCGGCTTCATGTATCCGAGGTGACATCGTCTCTAAATTGTATTTAAGATACTATACCATTTTTATTAAATGTGCTTGCTTTAGTTGTGTAATACAACTTCTATTGGAGGAAACCTGCTACTCATATTTAAATGCTCCATCACTAGATGCACTTAAACCAGAAGATAAACTGAGTGATTCGTGGCTGTCTTTTACATAATGTGATGAACAATTGAAAAGCTCGTATTTAAACTAAATCTGGGTATATAATCTCATATATTATGTGGTTGGCCGATTTCAAGTCCGCACTCGGACTTATTTCTCACCTAAGTTATCGCATTCGTTGTAACAAGATGTAAACCGGAAGGCTGAATGTGCTACTGGTGACTTTAAGAATCAAAAAGTTGCTACGCTCTAGTTATGCCTAAAATGATTTATGGTAAAAATCTTAATATATTTTATCTCAAACTGCACTTCTAACGAGATTGCACTGTGAGAATCTTGAGCTAGTTTCCAGATCATATATATCTATTGAATTAGTTGGCTGTTATATTATACAAAGCTTGTTATGATACTGAACAATGTAAGGTGGTAGTTACTTGCACCCTTTGATGATTATGCAAGTTGCATAAATTTAAGCAGCTGTATATTGAAATGCTTTACTGTGGTGCAAATTCCTTCATTGGATTACGCAACTCGCCAACTTAGAGGTATAGCGGAAGCTTCGATTCTTTGACATTGTTTTAGTGCTTAAGAGCTTAAATTCTTTTAACTAATTTTGATATTAAATTACAATTTATGAATTTCTTTAAGTTTTGAGGTTTTACTTCATACTTCTGTTTAAGAATAGTATAAGATCCATTTGGGTCTCTCTCTAACACCTTAAGGTTTTAGATGAGATGGTTACTCAACATGGTATCAGAGTTTAGGTTGGCAGGGGTCACAAGTTCGACTCCCTGCCACCCCCAATATTCTCACAATTTATGAGGGATATGCCAAAAAATGGGTGCCCGTGAATCGTGATCCACTCTTCAACCCAAAAAAGGGGATTTCGAGTGAGGGGGAATGTTAAAGAATAGTATAAGATCCATTTGGGCCTCTCTCTAACACCTTAAGGTTTTTGATGAGCTGGTTACTCAACAACTTCAAGTAAAATATGGCCACTCCAAACATGTTAAGTTCCTTATTTCGAGATGTAGAGGTGCTTTCATGTTTAACAATACATGTCACTATTACAATATCTTGAATTGCCGCAAGATCTAATTGTTGTACATCTTCCAACACACCGTGCAGGTCCAATTTATTACCAGTAACTTGCAACTTAATCAATATGACTTTCTGCAAAGCAAATTAACTAAAAATTATTATTTTCATCATTACTTGCAGTGCTGTTGACCAATTCAAGAAGCAATTTGCTTATCTTGAGGAGCACTATGGAAAGGGTGGTACTGTTGCTCCACCTGAAAGGCAGCATGCATCATTGCCCAGGTTGTCTAAATTCTGCAGCTTGATATGCGGTTCTACTTACTTATTGCTTCCAATTTGTCACTGCTAGTACGTTGAAAATGTCAGTTTTTGCATCAATGTATGCTGAATTGCTGATGGATGTTTGGTTGCAGGCAATGTGTGTTATATTCAAATGACTTAGCGCATAATGTTGCTGAAGTAACAAATGATCTGACCAAATGTTGCATCAAAGACATTGAGAGGTCACGTACAGAGATTGAAAAGACTTCCAGCATCCCAGTAACAAGACTACCCATTCAAATGCCTCAAAATATTCAAGGTATGAATTGCTTAGCTGCTTCTTTATTTCAGCCAGCACCATGTATTTGACTGTTTGAATCCAAATACTTCCTGGCTAATTTTTCCCAACAACAATAGTGGGTGTCAATTGATTTTGAAACCAGTTTTCTTTACCATACATGCTCGACAGCTTTTTCTGCTCAACTAAAGTTTTGTAAAATGTTATAGTGGGGAGATTTATTTCAACTTACAACAGAGTAATATACAGATAGAGTCAATTGCCAAATCTGAAATTTTTGCATATTTCCTTAAGGTGCAATATTCAGAGTTTAATATATATATGGAAAAGAGCGGAGCTGCATGCAAAAAATAAAACTCCCCCTTCCCCAGCCGTATTATGCATTTTGCATCCTACATATATAGGGCAGTTAAATGATTACATCTTTTAAAATCTAACAGTCATTTGCATAAATATGGCGGTTAAATGATTACATTTTTTTCAAATTCAACGGTCATTTGCATAATTCTATAAGTTCACATCACTGCAATGAATATGCCTTCTGCGAGGCCTGGAAAAGTTGTGGGTTCTGTGTTGCGGTACAACAATTATGGAGCTGCAGAGGCCAAGTCTCTTGAACAAAAACGAGGCATTAGAAGTCCTGCTGTTCCAAATCAATATGCTATTCCCAGCTCTTCTTACCCGAGAAGGAACCCAGGTTATAAAGATAGGGTGGAGAATACAATTGAAGGATCTAATGGTTTGCAGCCTAAACCTGCATTCATGTCATAAAGAAAAGTGGCAGCGGTTCAAGGCGTTCCCGGAAATCAGTGGTATTGACGCATATTTCTTCTCATAATTTGTACAAGAGGCTGTTCACATCACATTTTCCGACTCTGGTAAGATCGTAACCAACAACTATGCTAGTGGTTGGAGAAGGCTACACATGATGTTTCTTGGTAGCAATATCACCTGAACTTCTCGGAAAGTCTACCATACTCCAATTCAAGTTTGAAGATTTTCTGGCAGTGCATTTGCTGATATAGATGACATGCAGTTTTAATACAGTATAACAGAAAGGGTGATGATGTTTCTTGGGGTAGCTTCCCATTAGTTGGCGAAATAAGAAGCAAGATGCAACCTTTGTTCTGACAAGTAGTGCCCACAATTAAATATGCAACGAGGGGATACTTAATTGACTAGCAATTAGCTTCTAGATGTCAATTTAATGTGCTTATTTGATTCACACACTACTACCGGATAGGCAGTTTAAGTTTACAGTAAAAAAGATCACTAGGTACAATAATGCAAGATGGAAAAGGCACGCACAGACAAACGCCCTTACTATTGACATACCAATACCAATTAAAGGTTTTGGCTGAAAGCCATTAACGCTATATATGATTGATAAGCTGTTATACAATCCAAAAGTTACCAAGTTCTAGAGATTACAATCATTACTGGATAAAAAATTTGAGTCAACTAGCTGCTTCTTTCCTCAGTACATTCTTTGCTTCACTCGCCTGCCATTCATGTCAGCACCATCAAGGGAAGTTTCATTCCTGTAACCATACGAAATAACAGAATGCTCGCTGATCCTTGCCACACACTCCAACAATTCAGAGATGACAGAAGGGCAGCTCTGCTTTAAGTAATCAAACCCATCAGTCTGCATTACAGCTGAAATACAACAAAATGGCAGAGCACTTCAATTAGCATGACAACCTATAATTTTAAAAAGAAATTTCAAACAGACCACAAAAACTTGAAAGATGAAAATAAAACTCCAGGTCATAAATATTGAAGGAGTAATTAACCAAATAATGCAAAATTAATGCCATATCAAGCAACAAAGTATCAGAATTCAGACATTGAGAACAGAACTACAGAGCACAATGGAGCTACCAGAAAGCTAATGCATAAATGAGGGCGGCACAATATGTTCCGCATTTAATTATCATTTCTTCATAATAATGGTTAATTTCTTTATCACGACTAGATAGATGATATCTTTTTCATTTAGTTATATAATAACTAATTTGTATCTCCTTTAAAAAAAAACATAGACTGCATCTCTTCATTTACTTTGATCTAATAACATTCACAATAACACACACCAGTCAACCTTACTTCCATCAAACCTTATGCTGGCTTTTGCAACCAATAAGACTAGTGAAAAAACTAACCTTTTAAATTTTCAGGAAGCGCAATGAATTTGAGACACACAGATTTCAGCTGGAAACAATGATGCTGATCTGCTAAAGCTAAAGTTGTGGCTACGGTATTAATAGCAACATCCTCACAAAGCTTAGCCTCACAGAGCGACCTGAGCCTAACAAGTCCGTATCTGTCTGCGGCTGCTAGCAGATGCTGAGCCATTAAAGAAGAAGCCCATTTGGTGGTTAAATCTCCAAGATCTTCCATGTCAGGAAGAGCATCCCAGTATATAAAATGAAGTAATGCCTGCCATTAAATTTATAAGATAAATAGCAGGTCACACAATCTCATTTGCTCAGTCAAATATCGTGCAATTTAATTTAAGCATCGAAAAATAGAACTTAAAAAAAATCCATGTAACAATATAGAATATCTTGAGACTAAAAGAAGCCATCTTGAAGCAAGTGTAATAAAAGCACAGGGGAAAGGTAAGTAGCAGAGTAGCCAGAAATTATAATCAGGGCAGGATAAAATACACAGTTCAAATTATTTTATTTATTTCTCTATAATAACATCTATTATAATAAACAAAAAAGAATGTCATATTATGTGATGCGGTTAAAAAAATTTCTTCTATAAAATCAATGACAAAAAAAAGACACCAAATTAACAACTATTGTAATAACCTAATCTTACAATCCATTAAACAAACATAGACCACTAAAATATAAATATTTACATGGGAACTTTTGAAGAAAATAAGTGAAAATATCAAGAGGACAGCTCATCACAATTGATCAGTTAATTGACAACAATAAAAAAATGATACAAGTAAATTTTGTACTAGAATCTTGCCAATACAGTTACATCAATAGACGAAACCCACAACAATGTTTAGTACTTCTAACTATACACAATTACATATTAAGATGTATTATGGAAGACTATCTTATAATGCTACTGTACTAAAAGAAATTAATTGACATTGAACTAAATAGTGGACGAAATTCTAGATGCAGCTCCATGTTGACCAGTATATAAATATTTGCATTCTATGATGCATGAGTAACCATTTGGTTAGTGCAGTACCCAAAGGGCTTGGATATAAGGTGGGAATAGTTACAATTTGATGCCCTCAGCTTTAAGGGTTTATAAGAAATTTCTACCAGTTCATGTTTATGTCCAACCAAATTTAGATTACACTCAGAGGTTTGCTTAAATGGTGGAACTGGAATTTACTGACTTTAACCTCCAAAACCACCATATTTTTTCAAAGAAAATTCACATACACATCTGGAGAACTTCTACGTTCTTTTCATGATTCACATACACATCTGGAGAACTTCTACGTTCTTTTCATTATTCTTATTATGACACTTTCACCTTACAAACACATCAAAGTGGTAGCCAACATTAACAACTATCACTCTACACAGAGAATAAAGAATATGAATGTCGACACAAAATGTACAAGACAGAGACTCCAGTTGGAAGTCATTAAAACAGTTTTAATCATTACAAGGGAAAAAATCGAACATCGGTGCAATTTTATTTACAAAAAGGACATACATTTCCAACAATCTTGAACATAAAATTGAATTTATTCTCCGTCCATAGATTTTCCCATGTAGATCACATCTCAGCATAACAGCATATCAAACTCTAAGGCCATGTCTGTTTTACAGGATAAAGTACTGGAATTTTTGTGCTTTATTTACAATCCTATCACTATTAATCCATGGACTATTAGTCCTTTACAAATATACTAATCTCCTGTTTGTTTCTGAAAGGATTATTTGTGTGCTAGACATGTACAACCTTCGATCAGTTTTTTTTCTCCACAGTTTTGAACTTTTTTATACATTAAAAAAACAAAAAACTTGCATTCTACATTGAAAAAAAAGGGGGAAAAATTACATTCTACATATTATTTTATAATATATATATTTTAAATATATAATAAATTAATAATGCATTTAATTATTAGAAGTTCAATGGTATTGATTTTTTTAAAGTTATTTATTGTTTATTTTATCATCTAAATAAATATGTAGTGCAAAAAATATCTGAAGAAAAGAAAATTAAAAATTGATACCAGGAACCTCTGAGCATATAACAATTAAAAACTGAATCCACAAATGCATGATAGTGATGCTTTTGTAATTAAAAAAACACATAAGATATACAACCAATTCTTATTTGTGTTATTACTAAGCTATTCTACACAGGAGAAAGTTTTTAAAAGAAAAAAAGAAAACCAACATCAATCTACCCACCAGGCTCAAATAAAGAAATGAAAAAAAACACAAAAAAACTAATGTTTAGAAACAGCAAAATAATCTCGTAGTCCCCAAATTATCTTAAGTTATTGAGAAAATATAACTTCTATTTAAAAATTAATATTTTTACAATTATAGAAGAATAATTGATAAGTTCAACATGCATATTAATAGTGGCAATATTGTTATTGAAAAACAGGGGTGCTGTCATACGTGTGAAGGCAGTAGGTTTTAAACAACACAAATTTGGGGCATTTTTGTCCAAAAATTATAGTCCTTGTTAATACCTGCTTTGAGCAGGTATTATTTTATCCCAAGTAACAACTTTTTTTTATAATCATTCGTTTATCCTGGGATTACAGTCCTCTGAATAAAATTGCAAAATCCTGGGATAATTTTTTTTTAACCCAATCCCATCAGTAATCCTGTGAAACAAACATACCCTAAGGACTTCAACAAGCAAAATTAATATTAACCATTCAGCTATTACACTGTGTGTGTGTGTATCATATTCTCAACTTACAATTCCAAAATGTGCCCATGCAAAAGGTTTTTACTAACCTTAAAAACTGAAGCCTCCATTTCTTCAATTTTGATGCATTGTGTGTCTCGGTCTTTCATTGGACCAAAAAGTTGAGCCTTGAAAACAGGGGAACGTGTAGCAAGAACCAACTTATGAGCTGCAAAAATCTCCCCATCAACTTCAATATTCAAATCAGCTCCCTCTCCACTTTCTAAGAGCTGTCCAAAGTGCTGACCAATGTCCGAAGGTGGCGGGGATATAGAGTAAATCTTAGGACCCTCTGTTTGTGATTTAACAACCCCAACAGTACACTTGACCAAGAGGCAATCATCCTTGAGGTAATCTGACGTCTCGAGAGTACTTCTTTTAAGAAAACGTTTGTAACCCCTGCACATAAGATTGGAGCCACCAATATCGAATTAGACGAAAATCAGATATGTAATTAACCCAACCCAAACAAATTATGTATGTACCAGTTGAAACTAAAGTAACAGACTCTAATACCTACTCACATGAGTAGATAGGCTGAAGACCCCAAGCTTTCTAAATCAGTGACCTTCTTCATTAATTAATGATATTATCAAGTAACATTATTTAATCAGAGATTTTGTGACTGCAATAATTAAAGGATACTTATTTGAACCCGATGTCACAGGTATATCATCTATGTTAGCTACTGAGGTCCTGTTCAAATACTAGAATCGCACAGGAAACATTTCAAAAATTATCACAATATCCAAGTCACATGATATATAAATGCGCTGTCAGCTAATTCGAGATAAAAGAAAAGGACCACATTGTCAATCTAAACACAAAGACTTGTTAAATAAATATATTTAGTATCCAACTTGAATATAACCAACCAAAGAGTGCTAGGACCAAATAAGCCATTATATCCCATGTCACTTCTTTTGCATCCCAGATAGGAACACCCTATAAAATCTTTCTTCATTCCTAACTTAACTTCTTTTTGTAGTACTCAGAAAACATTAGTAGACTACAATCCCAAACACGGACTGCACAATCAATTCAAATAGTGCAACACTTCTAGGCTCTAGCCTGTGCCTTAACGAGAACCCAGTAAATTATTTCTAATCCATGGGAAGCATGAAAAATGTTGCTATAAAACATGTACAGTTATTAAATTTTACCTGCAGAGTACACACATAGAATAGAATAATAGATTCCCTTCACAAATAGCTCATAAATAGAAAATTAAGCATTTTATCAAATTATTCATGAACTGCAATATACATCATAATTCTTAAAGATAAAACTTGCACACAAGACATGGAGCTTCATGCTCAAGGGGGGTTTGGTCATGATCATACATCAATAATACAATCTCTAATAAATCTTTAAATAAATAAAATGATTATCCATTTAACTAAATTAACTATACATACAACTTCATGTCCCTTGTGAGATTACGAAAAACATCATTTACAGCACATAAAACTAAATAATTTGCATGCTCCGAATTAAACACACAAACATAGAGTAAAATTTTAAAAGCACACACATATACCTATACGAGTAATGAATCTGCCTAACTACACAAACATAATGCACATAAAATTCATCTTCATTTCACCAATCACACACATCAATCAAAAACTAGTCAAGATCCATACATATAAACATATACAAGTATCAATCCAGCTAATATTCACTACAACAGAAGCTAAACAAACACAATTCACTAAAAAAACCCAATCATTCCCTAATCACACACAAAATTCAATGAAAAACTAGTAAAGACGAAAAATTTACCACATGCTTCCGCGATACTTAAGAGTATACGGACCGCTATCCAACACCCTCCCGAAATGCGAATGAACCTTATGCCTCTCCTTGCCACTCTGATCCATCAAACTCAACTCAAACAACGCCCTAACATCCGTCCCCTCACTCGCCAACGCGATAAACAACGACACATAAGTCCCATTATCCTCCGTACTCTTCCCATCAGGATAAAAATAAATGGCCCACAAATGTCCGCCCACAAAGAACGTATCAGATGCCACATATTTCCCAATCCCCATCCCTTTCGACAACGAATAGCCGCTAATTTTGAAGTCATGAGAGCCGTTTGTGGTGTCGGTCAGTGAAGTGGAGGTGGAGGTGTGGGAGGATATGGATGAGGGTTTGGGGGTGCTGGGTTTTTGGCTTTGCTTTGAAACCCTAGTTATCTCCATTTGGGCGTTTTGTTTTCTAGGGTTTGTTTGAGAATCGGAGAAATGGGTTTTCAATTTGAGGTGTTGAATTGATGAATGATTGGTTGAATTGAGTTGTATCGGATTGGATTGAGGGGTTTTGTGAGATTGGATCTTTGGGTTTCGTGGGTTCTGTGTTTATGATTAGGGATTTGGGGATTGTATAGATATATGTGTGTCTGTGTGTTGTATGTATAGGTTGATGGGTTATACGAGCTGAGAAATTGGGGATGATGGGAGAGGGAAGAGGATGAGAAATTGATAGAAAGGTGTTTTGGGGGAAGAAACGGAGAAGAATGATGAAGATATAAACTCATATTTATAGACCTTGACCCGACCCGTTCGATTATTCCTCTTCTACTTTTGTTTGTCCTTTTGTCTGCGTTCACGGCCAATTTGTCGTTGCTTATGCAAAAAAATATTAATATCGAAAATTTTGTTCAATATTATTCAAAATAATTGAATTCCATTCAATTTTTTTTATATTTTTACCGAATCTTTTATTATCCTAAAAAAATATATCAATTTGAATTATATTCAACAAAAATAAAATTTAAACAAAAATCGAAAAGTTTGATTTCAAGAGTACAAGTAATTGTATTTTTTTGAGTTCAAATAGAAATATAGAATAGGGTTAACGGCTGAAAAAATCTAATTTGTTTATACAAAATTTGTATAAAGTTTGTTATTAAAATATTACTGTTCTAGTTAATAGATAAATCTTATTTGAACTATTACTTCAATAAATTTGAGATATTTTTCGCAAAAAATAATAATTTGAGACATATTTTTTTTGTTTTTGAATAATAATTTGAGATATTTGAAGTTGAGATAAAAGTGATAAAGTCCACATTTTAATTTTGATTTTTTAAAATTAAATAAGCTCTTGTAGAAATAATTGTCCTCGTATTTCGAAATTGAATAAGAGTTTGTTGGAGTACTAAGAATTTTATTACTCCACCGCTTCACGTAAATACACCACGAACATTACCAAAGTTTATGCAACTGCAATAAGTTATATTGTCTAAATTTATTCATCTACTGTTAAGTCTCTCATCTTCTAAGTAGTAGAATCTGTGTTATTTCTAATTTCAGACTTAAATAAGTTGCAGGAAATCATAGTTGGACTGGCACCAAAAGTTTCCAAATTTAAAACATCTCAATGAGCAATTGAGCATCGTATGTAAAAGAGTTAAGTTCAAGAAACTGCAATTCACTAGAACACCTGTCCAAATTCTGAGAACGTGTTAGTTATTAACTAAGGTTCCAAGGATCTGGAGTTTTGTAAGAGTTAACAACGTGGATAATGCGAAACAATGTAACAAATATATAAATGTTCAAGAATTTGGGAACAGAAAAGGAGATGGATACTATAATGCAGGCTGCATCAGACCTCGAATACTTTAACATTTCTCTGAACCAGTAGGCATTACGTGTAACGGCCCAACTTTTCGGACTATTAATTCAAATCAAATATCCCAAAATAAAACTAAAATTTCATAGATTTCTAAACCAAAAACCCAATATAACATAAAAATCAAAAACAATGAACTTCAAAATTTATAGGGACGCAACTCCACATATAAATATCTAATAATTAAAATATTTCTCCAATTTAATCGTCCATCTTCAATAGAGTTCAAAATTAAGTCAACGCTAACACCTGAAAATTTGTAAGTAATGAGTTACATAACCCAGCAAGAAAACAATTCGAACTAACTAGTGGATCAAATAAGTTTACAAAATTTCATAATTTTCAGAGTTCAAAATCATAATTTCACAATTCAAATTTTAGTACGTATAAATTAATTCTACAGTTCGCTAAGGTCACAAATACTCGATAACACGGTATCATAAATTCATAGGTTGTCAATAATGCACTCTCTTACTAAGGTATCTTAAAGTGTGTAGCATGAATGTATCATAAAAAACACGCCCTAATAAAATATTATAGGCTAGTTCTGAAACTATACACAATTACTAACGGATTCAAAATGATATAATTAACTGGGAATTTTTTATATCTGAAATAACATTTTTGAATCCAAATTTCATAACAAAATATCATAAATATAAAACATTTAGAATAATGCAAAAAGTACAAAAAATAAACTTACCTCGACAACTTCACTGGTCTCACGTACAACAATAATTAATACCTAAACAAATATTTAATATGAAACTTAAATCATTAGGCATACACTTAATCATATAATAATTATATTATTTAATAAATCATATATAATATCTTGCCACAGAACTTATTATTAGCATATAACATGCAGTAATAAACTTATAAAAATATATCTGGTGTTTGTGTGGTCGAATGCGAACACGCCTTTTAATAATTAAATAGTATGCTTCATTTAACAACTATCCATTTATAAAATGAACTCACCTAAATATGCATACAATCATTTAATATGATATCAAACTAACAAATATCCATATAAATTCATGATCAGTTTCAACGTCAAGATAAGTTACACTAAATATAAAAGTGATGTGTGTGCAAGAGATATAAAATATAATTTATAGAGAGAGTTCAAGTACATGTGCTAGCATGCAGAATAAGTGGTATAAAAATTAGTTTGCACATACACAGCAACTTGTACACACAAGGAGAATAAAATATAACAGGGTAGAAGCATACCTTTTTGCCGTGAAAACAAACTCAAGGACTCCAGTGTTTATATAGATACAATAGATAACCTTACCTTGTATTCAAAATATAAACCGCTAACAAGAACGTACCCATCTACTAGTTTTTCTCATTTATCTAAAAGTTTGAAAACCTATCCTACAATTTGAAACTACGTATTTTAAGAGCAATTTACACTTTTCCTCCCATTTAAATAATTAATAGAATTAACGTCCATACTAAATGCTTAATACATCAACATTATTAAAAAATTTGTTACATTTACTTACAAATAATAAAATAAATTTACTTAAATATATGAGATATTACAGTAGGCCCTGACCCGTCAAAGCACAACAATTGAATCACGGGTTGAAACAACTTTGCTGTTGCTGTCAGATAAGTAAATTACAGATATGAAGTCTTTGGTTTTGCAACACAAGTCATTTTGTTTATGGGCCCTAGTCCTGAGATTGTCTGAACCATCTATCTGCATTTTTTTTCCGCGAATAACATTAACACGTGAAAATTTTATGAATCCAGGAGGGTCATGTCACCTATCCACACGTGCTTATGCAGAACTAGCTAGGTTTTTTCCTATCCGAAGAAGAAAACGCGGATAGATGGTTGCTCAACAATCGCATGTCAATGACCAATTCCCTTTATTTATTTATATACAGTTGAAGCTATCTTGCTATCCAATTGAATGAGGATCGATTAGCTAATACAAAACTAAAGTATAGGTTTAAAAATTGATCCAGTTATAGAATTGTTTCAGTTCTTCATGTGATTCATACAGTAGTTCAGTGTGCATAAGGAAAGTAAAACAAATTATGTTCTAATTTAAACCTTTTATTGTTGAAATTAAACTGTCAAAATTCCATATCTTCCCTGAGTTTCTCAAGCAAAGAATAAACTCGGTATCACTACACCTGGAGAAACACTGCAGCAATCTGCATGTTCTAAGAACTTGCCCAAACTTCTCTTAAAAGAAAGGATTTAAAAAAATTGTCCTTTAACATTTATACCCATTGAATCCACATATAAAGTTCATTTCAAAGATTTGTACCCTCTAACCATCTTCAGGTACTAATTGGCACAAACAAATATATTTCTATTTGATTGCAGATTGCAGATTGCACGTCATCATGTTATTTTGTTAGATGAAAATGTTTATATTGGTAAAACCAAATTCGCATATTCTGAAATATCGCTTCTAACAAGTACGAGATAACAGTATTCTGAACAATATTTATTCACAATCTAAGAATAAATTTCAACACTCTCATACAAGAAATCCACTCACATGCCATTTATTACCTATGAGCCTAAGACAAACAAAAACCATATCTGAAAGAAAGAAATGAATTTGCACTTAGAAATCAAACATCTTAAGCCTTTTTCAAATAACAGAAAAGGAACAAATATTAACTTCTAGTAGCGCAATGCAAAAGTTCTCCTGAAAGAAGCACCTGCTAATGGTTACATGCTGATACTTACAGTATATGCACCATGTTAACCTTTGTTGCAGCTATAGAACATTGATCCAAATGGAGGACAATGTCCAGCATCTACTTTATTACTTTCGAAACCACCCCAGCGCCAACAGTTCTACCTCCTTCTCTCAAAGCAAATCTTTGTCCTGTTTAGCCATATATATCTTCATTAAATCAGATACTCCATAATAACATGCATGAGGGTTTCATTAAATAAAAGTATTCGGCCAGTTAAATATATTTTTATGATGCAACAGGACCAAATTAAACGTTTATCTTAGTCAAGGATCCTTTCTTGCACATATGTTGTGACATTTAATTATCGTTAAGAAGTTCTTGCATTATTAGATGCTTGTTAGTATTTAAATAATGCATATGTGTTGCTTATTATATTCTATGAGATGTCAAACTGACATTTAAATATAGATCAAGGAAAAACAATCTGTCAAACAGACCTCTTTCAAGGGGTACGGGTGACATTAACTCAAAAGTGGCAGTCACATTATCACCAGGCATCACCATCTTAACATTTTCAGGCAATTCTACTTTCCCAGTGACATCTGCTATTCTCATATAGAACTGAGGCATGTAATTTGAGAAAAATGAGGTATGGCGACCACCATCATCTTTTGTAAGAACATATATCTCCGCTTCAAACCGTTTAGATGTTTTTAAGGTGCCAGGTTTTGAGACTACCTGTATAGACACAAAAGATACAAAATGTTGACCTGTCTATAAAGAAGACATAGAATGGCCTAGATGGCTAGATTTATAACATCTTGTACAAAGAATCCTATTTGAATGAGCCACAAATTGACACATTGCATGAACATCAAACATCTCATCTCACCTGTCCACGCTGTACATCGTCACGTTTTTAAACCTCGTAGGATAAGGCCTACATTGTCACCATCCTAAAAGAAGATTGACGACTGACGAATGTGTAAAATTTAGACACTTATGTGGAAATTATCAGAAAGTTGTCTGAAAATAGTACATTACTTGGCCATTATCCCAAATTTTCTTGAACATCTCCACACCAGTAACTGTAGTCTTCAATGGCCCACCCTGCAAAGGACATACAAGAGTACAGATGAAATACAATTACAAAATTGGGAAATCCTAACAAAATGAGAATGAAGAGGTGAAAGTAAAGTGGCAAATGCATGCTTTGATTTATGTAGTTTATATGCCAAGTGTTCAGATATACCTATTTCAGTCCTAAAATCTCAACCTCCTCACCAACTTTGACGGCTGCTCAATACGCCCAGTGACAACAGTTCCACGCCCCTTTTCACATATAACAAGAGGTGAGATAAAAAAAAGAGTCAGATTAAATCGCCAAACTAGTAGCGCAACTCCAACCCAACTTTGAGCAAACAAGAAAAACATATATGCCGAAATATATGAAACAACAAAATTTCAACTACTGAACCTATTTAGTAATGTTCCATCTTCTCCTTCGACGCAAGAAAATGATGTTATAATAGAAATAACCCTTTTGAACTAAATGTAAATTATCAACACATAAAGCAGTGGTCAAAACGGTAACATCTCACACTTATTGTAGACTCGATATACAGAAGGTTAAGAAATATGTCCAAGAACCTGAATCGAAAAGACATCTTCGACTGCATTAAGAAAGGTTTGTCAAGCTGACGAACAGGGTCAGTTATGTACTGGTCCACAGCTTCCATTAATTTTAGGATCGCCTTTCTCCCGAGGTCTTCATTTGTTCCTTGTAAAGAAGACAAAGCCGAACCACGAACAATTGGAATTTCATCTCCAGGAAATTTGTAGAATGTTAACAAATCTGTAACATATTCATGAGATTGTATTTTAATCTTAGTTTACTAATGAAGCAATAGAAGGTAGATACTCTGATTAACATAGTCTAATAATCAACAACCATACATATATATATATATATATATATATATATATATATATATATAATGTATACCACGGAGTTCCATCTCAACAAGCTCAAGTAGCTCTGGATCATCTACAGCATCAACCTTATTGAGAAAGCACGCCAGAGAAGGCACGCCAACCTGAATTCCTCCACAATCAATGACAGCACATTTTACCCTTATACGATTTTATTCTAAAATTCGACCAAAATTGGGTACTTGTAAGATTTATAATGGTATCTTATTTCTACAAAAGTTTGAGCATCAAAGACAATCTACTTATGAGCTACTATTGAAAGGTTGCATACTTGACGAGCAAGTAGAATATGTTCCTTTATTTGAGGCATTGGCCCATCTGGAGCAGATACAACCAAGATACCTCCATCCATTTGCGCTGCTCCAGTAATCATGTTCTACAATTTTAGTACATACATATATAGCAGGTTAGTCAAAACATTTAGTAAAACTTTAAACAATTACACATAATTCAGTCAAAAAAGGTAAAGGCAACCAAGAAAGTGCATCATGGAGAAACGAAGATATTAAGTTTTAAGAATTTGTTGTTTCAGCTCCTAAATAAAGGACGCCAGATCATTGTCTACTACGAAATGTTTTTAAAACTCACTGTGTTATGATATTCTTTTTGGCTTAATTAACAAAACATACTTTCACGTAATCTGCATGTCCTGGGCAATCGACGTGCATAATGTTGCCTTTCTGTTTCATATTCAACATGAGCCTGATTTTTCATGCAAAAGCAAGAATGAGACAACTTAAGACAAGACACAAGTGATGAGAATGAAAGAAACACAAGCAAACCAGAAGCCATATCGTAACTGTAGCAATAGTTATTCCCCTCTTCTTCTCTTCAGGAGCCTTGTCGATTTCATCAAATGCAATAGCCTTAGCTTTCCCTTCTTCAGAAAGCACCTACATTGAATGTAAAGTGAACATTGTTATTAAGCAATAACCAATCACAAGTACTCGAACAGAGAAACACCTATTTAGAAACATTAATGCTCAAATAGTCGAACTCATGCAGTGTAATTCAACTCGCAATGACAACATCCTTAACACAAGAAGTATTGAGAATCATAGAATACCTTTGTTATTGCAGCAGTAAGGGTAGTTTTTCCATGATCGACGTGGCCTATGGTACAGACATTCACATGAGGCTTCCTGGACCAACAGAAAATTTGTGAAGGCCGGATACATTAAAAACGAAATATAATTATCAGAGGTAAATTAACCCATATATTGTCTAATGCAATATTGTTTACATAATGAAATGCGAAATGAAAACACCACACAAAGAGTATATATGTTGTCTATATTTATTAGTAAAAAACATTATATCTTCTCACGTACGTTCGTGCAAAGGTGGCCATAGACAGCCATAAGATCGTCGATGAGGTTGCCACATTTCCATAAACCGGAGAGTAATCGGAGATGAAACATCGAGTAGAGCTGGCGATGATTGATAGAAGGTGCTTGGAGTGACTGCTTCTGATCAGAAACGATATGTTATGTATATAGTATTATTCACGTAGAAGCTCATGCAGCAGCTACAGAAACTTTACAAAGGGTTTTAGAGGAGTGTGACCGGGCTATTTGTTAGGATCCAAAATGTTTATGATTTCCCATTATTTAAATTTTGATAGTCAAAGATGTCAAAACATTACCGATATTAATTCAACAGATACAAATACTATTTTAGCTACTTTAAATCAATTAATCAAAAGAGCAATACCCAAAGTATGATATATATATATATATATATATATATATATATTGTTTTGATTCGTGAACTCGTATGTATACACGTCTCGTTGGACAATTTTTGAAGTATCTAGCATTTTTCTAATCAAAATCGACTGCATTTATTAACTCGTTTTCTTAATGATTTCGTAAGTAAATTAATTTTAGAGTGGACTCAGCCGAAATAGCAAACTCAACGCGCATCAGCTTGACCCATTCAACTTTACTTTTACTTGTACATCCAATATATTTTATGCAATTTTCAACATAGTGCGTAAAATGATAACAAATAACAATATCATTTGGACACCCAAGAGACCAAAATATTGAATACATGAACTGATGAACGCATACTGTTCACACTTTACATCTCTCTCAAACTGAACACAATAGTTAAAAACCAATGTAATTTACAGCCAACATTTCTAGCCTCCAGACTTTCACTTCCTATCTCCCCCACAAGGCGTAGTAAGTATTACAACTATAACTGCAACATATAATCTACAAGTTATAATTTTTCACAATTCTTCTGTCCCGTGACTCATTTGATATGATTAAGATGCCCACTTCAACAGAAATATACAACAATTTTCTTGTTTCCTTGTCTTCTCTTTTACCCCAACAAACTATTCCAAGACACTACATACCTGATATCTCTTTATCATGAGCAAAGACAGCCTTTACGTATAGAAGATTAATATCAAAACCATCTGCTGTCATCTGCTTTTGAAGAAATTGAGATCCCAACGACGTAACAAGCCATCCATGATATTGTTTGCTGGGTTTTTAACGACTGTCACAGTTGCTTTCGTTCCATCAGTGACATGAGTCTCAGAAGAGCTTTGGAAACTCGTTAAGTTATTACTATCAGTTGAACCTCCTGTACTTCCTGATTCCATTGACTCGTGGTTTACTGGAGTTTGATAAGATGATGAGCTAGAATCAGGAGATTGAAGTTCGGATGCCATATCATCGACTGTGGAAGATGAAGTGTTGGCCATGGGAGTTTCTGCAGTTGGGAACATCCTATTCTCCATGCTAGAAGCATCAACTGGGTCATCTCTCTGAGACGGTACAGATGGTTTGTTGCTCACACTAGATTGCTGTTCTTCACTCTGAGGTTGTCTCATCTCAAGGTCTTTTAAAGACTCAATTATCGCTTCCATGAACATCTGAAGTTCCATATAATTGTAAAGTCAAGAATAACCCATTACTCAGATAGATGATTAAATTTTTTAAATTCAATAGATTAAATTAAGCAGAGAGTGTACCCTTTCTTCTTCATCCACATTGCTTGGGATATCTGGCATGTCATCAAATGAGTATTCGAGGTAATCATCGTCATCTACTGAAACTGGGACATGAGGGCCATTAAGGTGACCATTCGAGAGTTCAAAGTTAATCATTTTAGAGGATGTTGAGCTAGGCTGAGTTCCAGATCCTTCTTCCTGCATTGGAGATATAAATTAGAATAAATGATAAGTTCAGTGGAGAGCCAGTCGGCTTGCCGACAGCAAGGGAAGAAAAGAATATGCAGTAAACGCCAACTATTAGTTGAGAGTTTTCTGGAAAAAATATATATACAAGGAGACTTGGAGAAGGGGCACCCAGATTTTTGCCAATATATATGCTCTGTGGAGAGTACCACCTCTCGAATGTAGTGTTGTGATCATATTTAACCCGAAACAATATAAACCCTATTTTTTCTTTACTTGATTTCTAAATTATCTATAGAAAGTACTAATAACATAGCAGCATGACATAAGAGGCTTGAGGAATAATGATTATTTTGATTTATATTATATTCATTATATATCAATGAACTACGCGAGAAATATTAATACAAGGGGATACCTGAGCTGCAGATTGCTTATCTTTAGATGACATATCACATGGGACCTGAAGAAATTCAATGAGAAGATTAAAGAATATAAGGTTAAACATGAAACAAGCATTAAACCACCAGCAAAGTTTATACAAAATCTCTCAAGGAGAAATGGATCAAACAAGTTCTCCAGTGGCAGAAGTTCAAAACCTATTTTCTTTAAAATCCGAAATTGTCCACTGCTATTTATACCTCAGAAAAATAACATTCTTGCATGTCAACACATAAATAACTTGTTCGACCAAAGTATCAGAAGTAAGCTTTAATACAATTTTTGTTAAACCACAGAAAGGCAATCAATACTGACCTCCATTTTACTCATAGGTCTTTTGGATCTTAGTTGATTAATGGCACCTTCGGTACTACTTGCTCCTGGAGCTGCAAACAAAGACCACATAATAACTAAAATATTCTTCTAAGGATATGATGTCACTAAATTGATACAGGGATAAGAGTCCTTATTTCATGCCTGGGGGTACAGCTAAAAAGTCATGTGCATATTCTAAATCATGGATGGCATTCCAACTACCCTGTACAAGGAATAGTCAATTATTATACATCTGGCTCTTAGAAATATATTTGGAATTTCTGCTAGAAATGCAAAATGAAGATGCAGAAGCTACCTTGCCAAAATAATCATCAGATGTATAGGAAAAGGCTGCTCCAACTTCATCCTCTGGAGGTTGTAAAACATTGTGGAAAAATATATTGACAGAGTCAAAATAAAACTGGGGACGAGGTGAGTTGTGATCACCCTCAAATTTGATGATGTTCTTGTCTCCCTGCCAAAATCAGGTGTTCAGCACAAGCTCCAGCAGGGAATACGAGTGGAAACTCTCTCAATTGCAGTGAATCAAAGTCATTGTATATACAGGGGCATTGATGCAGTCAACTAGTGATTGCAAGAAAAATATGTATCCATGTGGTAACATGATTAAATCTTGAAGTCATGCATTTTGATTTTCACTAGCATCCACTAAAATATACAATTGGTGACAAAATACACAGGCAGCGAAACTTTTATACACGCAATCCGTAGACCAGGAGGATCTCTTATATTGTATTTTCCTTCACTAGAATGTTTTTGTGGAAGATTCCTTGCACTTGGGAAGAAAAAAATCTGTGCTTTATATCTATACCATACTATGAAAGCCAAAATGGAAATAATCTCTCGGTCCGTACTTTTGCCTAACATGTTTTTTTAATAGCATGTAGTAATATATTAACTAATGCATAGCAACAAATTTTGTAAGTTTCTTATTTAACAACAATTAGAATTCTATAAGAATTACAATCTACTACTACAATATTATAAACCTATTTGAATATTAAATAATATATAACTTCAACAATTATATTATTTAACACAGGCCCTACATGTGCTTGTATTATACAATAAATATATACTTGAAATTAATGCACCATGCTAGACATGCAATAAGGCTTTGTGTTTGTTGGGGGGACGGGGGGTGGGGATAAAGGTGCCAGTATAACACAACCACAGACAAGCAATACCAATAAGGGTATCTAAATATGTTTACCACATATGCATCAAATATACGATCAGAATGGTGTGGTTGAATGAAATCGTCATCAATGGCATGTCCGAATAAAACTGGAACAAATGAAGA
The DNA here is from genome assembly GCA_028671895.1 of Oenanthe sinensis. NCBI lineage: Eukaryota > Viridiplantae > Streptophyta > Magnoliopsida > Apiales > Apiaceae > Oenanthe > Oenanthe sinensis. The sequence goes on along the minus strand of CM053814.1, from coordinate 7,654,002 downwards.
CTTTGCAACCTACAAGAGGAAAAGCTATGCTGTCAATAAAAAATGAACCAATCTCAACTACAGGTACTCAGACAAGAATAAATGATCGAGACTAGATATTAGCTAATCCTGCTAAAGAAGTTTAAATCTGGAAGAAGCTTCTATATAACAGTAGATTAAAACCTTGATAGTGTTCAGTTCCTCTATGTCGAATTTTGCCTTTTTCAGAATTGTTCTTCGCATGTACTGGATTGCAAACTTGATCTATTTGGGAAAAGAATAAGAACAAAAAACATTATAATACCATAGATAAGGGAAGAATTTACTTATATTCATTATTAACTATGTTCCTTCACCAGCAAAGCCCAAAAGAGAAATCAAAAGGACTGTCAACACTCTAGCCCTTGTGTTTGGCGTTTCAAACACCGAGCATCAAAACATTGGAAAAATACATCTAGCACCAAAATGCTTATATCTTTTGGAATTCTAAGCCTTTACATTCTACCCCCAAAACGGAGGAACAGTTAAATTGGAAGACCAAATAAACTTCTACACATTGACCCTAGTATTCAAAGTGTTTGAACATGTACCATCCAAAAAGTTTACCGAATATAAAATATAAAAATTGTACCAAAATATTTTTTTTTTTTTTTTTTTGCGGGGGGGGGGGGGGGGGGGGAATATCTGCGGCAACAATGAATTAAGACTAAAGACCAGTGTAATAAAAGCCACGGCACTAGATGAATTTATATCAAGAGCAAATTTTTCTTTTTAAGATGTTACCTGTGACCAGAATATTCAACTTTTCTGTTTCAATATATGATACGGCCCTATATGTATTTTATGAGCGTTCTGATGTTAGATGCTTAAGGACACCAAACACATGGGCCAAAATGTACAAAGGCCATACACACACACATACACGCAAAAGAAAAAAAAACGTCTGAGACATCCTCATACAATTACTCACAGTAAATTTAGGGAGGCGAATTTTGTAAGTATCTACAAGTTCCATCATCAAATCAACCAGATCAGAGAAAGGGCTGTCGAGAACCATCCCTGCAATGGAAGGATCCTCAGCTCCATACATTAAGCTGGCATAAGCAATATTTAAAGTCAGTCATATATATCTCACTTTCTGATTTACTTTATATAACTAAAGTAGCTAGTAAAGCTTGTCACCCCAAAACACATAAAAGTAAGATTGTAGCAGCAAACTATCCTGAAAGCGAAGTTTAGCACTTGCTATATGATATTTCAAGCACTTGTTTGTCATATTTAGGTATGATTTGTTTCATGCAGCCAAAAATAATAGGTAATCAAACGATCTTAACAAATGAACGATTTGACTCCACTAAATTTTATACTTTCATAGTCCCATACTTGATGACTGTTGCCTGAGATTTGACACAAAAGGGCATCTATTACGGAAAATAATATATAACAAAAGGCATACTACTCCATCACTATTTATGTGAAACTTAACCTTTTATACACACTTTAGGACTTCAAAAATAGGTGCTTATACATAATATTTTATTGCAATTTTTACCCAAAATAAAAACATGATAAAACAAAAATATATAGATATCTTTTTATATGCCTTAAAGTGTGTGCAAAAGTCAAAAATATTGAATGAGGGATAACTTTATCGTAGGAAGATCTATACCAGGTCATGTCTGCTGAATAAATCTGTGAATGCAAAGTTTTAAACTAGTGGCACATAAGAAAACTTTACAATAGTTACATAATATAACTAAAAGGCAGAATGTGTACCTGGTCACAGCTCCCATTGAGCGACCCCACAAGCCAATCAAAGAGACGTTTCCATCTTCCCGTAAATAGTTGACAACAGCTCTCAAATCGTCTTTCTGGGAGAGCATAACAATTCTAGGTAAGTTTACACTGATAAAATACCAGCCTTAAAACTCCAATTTAGTGGATGTGTGCATGCGCACACGTGTGGAGAAAGAAAATAGAAATTCTCAATGTCAATAAACTCTAATAACTCCATCCTCATATAATTGGTCATTCTTTGAATTTTCAAGGTAGCGCTTAGTAAAGGATATCAACCTATTCAGAGCAATACATATATTATATTATTATATGACTACATTCCTGTGTTAAGTTGCTCTGACTCGCGTGGTGGTGCACGCGAAAAGGATACAAGTATCGTACTCGAGATATATCGTACTCGTATTATTCCTTTCATATTAGAAAATGAAATGTATTCAATTGATGAAAAGTATTATTTTTCTATTCGTTAATAAAATTGCATATAAAAAGTAAAGGTAATTTTTTTTATTTGTCAATTAATCTTAAGAAGATTATTGGTAAATTAACAGTTAACCCATTAGCAAAATTGGGAAAATTACAAGTTGAAAATCATATTCTGTATGCATATATGAATAAGCAACATTTAAAGCTTTGATATTCGGCCTAAATAAGGTAGCCCTTTATTATTTCATATCAGCATGATATTACGTTATCTGACTGCTGCTTCCAAACTTCAACTGTTATTTCTCTTAAAGCACTTAAGAGCTTAATATGGTTTCCGAATTCCCAAAATGTAATTCGAAATACATAGTTTCCTTGTCTTATCAAGCTTTGTGGGTCTATTAGCTGAAAATCGGTGACTTATGCAAGAATAACGGGAAAACTCTGAAGCAGTGATCTCTAAAATAATGGGAAATCAAATAAATTGGGTGCTTACTTCATTCCACCCAAGGGTGACATGGTCTCCTCCTGATATTCCAGATCCAGAGAAATCAAGTGTAAAAACTGTGATGTTTGAAGGCAGTAATATAATAGCTGCTTCACTGGCATCTGCTCTGCACCCACTGGCATGGAATCAAGACAAGAAATTGTTAGAAAACAAAAATTTTACATGGATCACTCAGACCAATGACCAAAGTCGAGACCTCAAACAGTCAAAGTGCGTCTAAGCTAGGGAAGAAAAGACAAGGCTATAGATAATCATCTGAACTATATTTTGGATTGAGAGAACAGAAAACAAAGGAACTCAGGATCCTCCAATGAACAATTTATAGGCAACTTACAGCACATGCTTTGACAACTACCAAATAAATCAGCTCCCAAAAAGTTGTCAGGGCTCCTTGAAGGATGACACGGCAAGATTTTTAGAATATTAAAATTATCACAAGATTCAGGAAGAGTATCTTGGCCTTTTTTAATATATATTCAACCGAACATAGATGTCATATACTCTGTTATATACTTGCTCGAAAGACAAAAGAGCTTATTCCAATTTTAATTGTCATTACAACTCTCTAGGAGATTGATTTACTAACTCACTAGTATTCCAAGAAGTCTCTCCAAAATTACCAACATCAACTTCCTTTTAATGGATAAAAGTGGAAGTTCATACAAACTTTATTATCATACAATAGTATTCAGTGACTTCCGTAATCCATGTGCATGAAGCTGAAAGGACTATTATTACGCAACTTATGAAATATTTGAATAAATTACTCAATAAATTGAACTTTATACTTCACCGTCTAGTCGCTACCACAATCACTTCTACATTTTTGAACTCGCATCATTCAACATAAAATTACAGTTATACCTATACACCAGTGTCAAGCAAGAATTATGATAATAGTACAAGAACTCAACTTTGAACACTATTTATCATATGGGAATATCGACAACACGATCCACAGGGTCAGCACTTATAAGATGACACAAAAATCTAGAACCCTCACTCACCTGTTTCCATGGCAGTATATAACACAGGGTAAAGCTTTTTCTTCAGGTGGGACGATAGGCACGTAATGACTACACTGGAGAACATCTCCTCGACTGTTCTTTATCTGAAAAAAGTTCAAGGAACAGTTTAACAAATTAAAATTTTGGGTAGAAGAAATGATCATCTTAGAAAGTAATAAAAATATATATTGCAATGATTTTCTAAGGAAACCTTTGATCTAATAGGCTTCTTTCAATTTTCCTACAAAACTGTAGACTACGTGGACAGTAGAGATATTTAAGTTGCAGTTTATGCCTTAGGCTTTCAGCAACAGTGCTTTCCCAATATAAAAATGATTTACCTTTTTTACAATAGTAAGAAAAAATTTGACATTAATAAAGACTAGTTCTATTACTTGTATCTTCTTAAGGTAAAATTTGATAATAAAAGTTGTACACCCAGAATACTTCTTTGCAGATGGAAAGTGTATAAAAATTAATATCATGCAACATATCTTCTATTTTATAGTGCTAGTAGATAGTTGTCTAGATGCAACGGATCACTTAGTATCATAAATTCAGAATTAAAATGAGGTATATTATGCAAGTGTATAATTTCACAAATAGCTGAGCAGCCCGACAATTTTAGTGCAAATCTAAATATAAATTTGCATCCAAATAAGTTGTTACACCTTACCTCCAAATCCTTTCTCTGAAACAATTTTCCTTTAAGCATGAATTCTTGATCTAACAAATCATTCTTTGGGTCGTATTCCGCTCTGCAGGAAAACAAGTGGGTGCATCATTACTTATATTAAAATTAAGAATAATAACCCACATAAAAAAACAAAGTGTTGTGGTTTTTTGTGTGTATCTTAAAAATTAAAACTAGAGAAAGCTTTATAAGAAAATATATTCAGAACACAAGTCCTACTTTTTTCCTATAATAATATCTTTTAGAACCTAGTTTAGATCCACACCACACCTAACCAATAACTATTTTTGATCTATACATTTAGTAGCTAGTATGAACAGACTGGATATCAAAAACCTTAAAATTCCGATTTCTCCGTAAACTACAGCACGAAAGGCACTGGTTACATACTCCTCACTAATCTAACAATAAGATCTAGAGTTTAAAGCTTGAAGAAACTACCAAAATTCAAAGTTTTAATTTTCATTAAAGCACAAACTACATCCCCTGTTCATAACAAAATAACCAAACTGCAAAATCAAAAATCGATACAATTAATCTTAAAGGCATATATAATACATAAAAATATATAAAACAAAATACCCCCTTGAAATTCAAAATCCTATCAAGAAAATATGATAAAGGTACAAAATTTAAGACAATACAACAGAAAAGACAGAACAGACAACTCCAGATTTGAAGTCAAACCATGATGATGTTTCAAGAAACACGCTTAAAATTGTACATGGTACATACAAGAATCAATACATACATACAAATATGCAATAGTACATGTAAAATATGAGTTGGGTATTTTACCTTGGTGGGCGAATGATAAAGTTGACAAATTGTTCCATTGAATCCCTCAGGTGTAAGGTCTCTGTAGCAACAAACAACCCACTAGTTATTATTTATGAATCTATGTCTGTATGTATATGTTAATATTTTGTATGTATAATCTAGTGGAATTGGGAGTAATCTGTAACAAGAAAATTGATGAATCAGATGAAAATTAAAAAAGAAAAGGAGAGGGGGTCTGTTTGTTTGTTGGTTGTATACTTGTATACAATTTACGTTTCGTTACTTGCAAAATGATAGTACAATAGTAATAAATAAAAATTTAATTTTTTTTTTAATGCGCGACTCGAAAAAGCCACCAGGCTGGTACTGGTAGTTTCTTCCTGATGTCGTCTCTATGGGCACCATATAGGGACGAAAATGTGGGGGGTTCGGTTACGAATTTTCTAATAATCATTCTTTTTTGTGATATTTGAAAATTTTATTAATATATTTTTATTGAATATTGATGAAGAGTTTGGAATTTTTATATTATTTATCTTTTATTATTCTATCAATTTTAACATATTTAAAAATATAAAAGTAAAAATAATCGGAATTGATCTGAGGAAAGTTTAATAATACAATTTAAATATCTATACTAGTATATCTTATACATAATAAGAGTAAGTGAGTTCTTATTCAAATACTCTCGAAGGTCAAATTATCGATTCTTAATAACTATATAATATTATAGGGGTGTTTGGGGGAAATTTTTTCCAGAATAAGTCAACTTATTTTAAGACAAAGTTAGAGATTCCTAACTTTTTTCTGAAAAAAGTTAACTTTTTTTTGCAACTTATAGAATCTCAAATATACATTAAATACTTGTATAAAAAACATTTATCAAAATATGAAATTTTTATCCGAAAATAAATTCAAAAGAACTTATTTTAAGGCAGGCCAAACATGTCATATATACTAATTGTTTATAAATTATAATTATTATTAACATTCCTAATCACTATAATTTTTCTTATAAGCTTTAGATTATAACTCAAACTCTATTAAATATTTTAGTAATATATAAATTTGAATTTAAAGAATTATTTTGGAGTAAAATTAAAAAGAAAATTCGTAATTATTGTGCTACTTACATGGCAGATATTGTTTGGGCAATATTTTGAGTTTTATAAGTCAGAATTAGACGATTTTATAGGTCACTCGAACCTTACAAAAATATCTTTAATTCTGAGATGATTCATTATTTTAGTGTTTGTTAGGACTCCACTTGTTTGGTTGACATATGAATACTTAAGAAGCTAAAATTCCTGTAGATTTTTGTTAAGTTGTTTGGTTAAACAAAATAAGGGAAGTGTAATTTCTTTCAAATTTTAAATACCCATGATATGTGAAAATTTACTTACCCACTACATCAACAATTAAACAAATTTTCACACTTCCTATTAATTTTAAATAGCAGGAACTAGTACTTTCTATAGGAAGTTAATTCCTACATGCAAACAAACAAGAATTAAGTACTCCGTCCGTCCCTATTTAAATATCCACTTTATTTTTAGTATACTCAAATTGATTCATCTTTGACTGTAATTTAAAAATAATATATAATTGAAAAAAAATTAATATTTTATATTGTTGAAAAGTATATATAATCTATTTTAAAATATATTTTTTAATTTTCTAGAATTATAAAATAATAAATTTTAATTTTCAATCAAATATTCATCAATTTCACTGGATATATAAATAGAGACGGGGAGTAATATGTATTTCAATGTACAAGATAGTGTATAAAACAAGTTGCTGAATAATCTTACCCACATTCTCCCGTTCAGATTAATTGTAATATCCATAACACGCCAAATATATTCAAATTCAATAATATGAGTCTTAAAAAATACTAGCTTATAACCCGTATAAAGCACGGATGATATTAATAAATTATATATTAATTATTTTATGTAATAAAAATATTTAATTTAATATGATAATTTATTTTATTACTAATTTCTTTTTATATTTTTTCTATACAATATTATTTATATATTAATATTCATAAAATTTAATTATAATTCATAATTTTAAATAAATAAATGAGTCTGAATGGTGATGAAATTGAGTTGAAAAAAAGTTCTCTTGTTTGGTTATAATAATATAGTATTAAATAAAAATTATAGAATAAGTAGAATTCTTAACATAGAAAATATAAAATATAATTTAGATATAATATTATCTGTGAGCAGTTGTATAAAAAAAGACTACCGGTGATAGAGTTGTATGTATGATATATTTTTTTTAAAATAAGATTTTTAAATGGGATGATTATGATCTTTTCTAAGAATCACCTAAAATTGGACGGTTAGGATTTTTTCTATGTTCACCTGAAAATGATATTTATATATTAATATTCATAAAATTTAATGATATATTAAATAAAAATTATAGGATAAATATGATTCTTAAAATAGAAAATATAGAATATAATTTAAATATAATATAATATTATCTATGAGGAGTTGTATAAAAGGAGGACTATCGAGATAGAGTTGTATGTATGATATATATCCTTTTGAAAATTAAATTTTATTAAAATTGGATGGTAAAGATTGTTTCTATGGTTCACCTAAAATTGGACGGTTAAAATCTTTTTTATGGTTCACCCAGTATCATACCGACGACCAAAACTTTTAATCTTTATGTTATAATAATATAATAATATAGATGGTTAAATTAATTCTCTATTTATTATTTGAAAAAAAAGGAATCAATTCATTAATAAAATGTCATACAGCATCTACAAATACAATCGAAATTGAACAAACACTTAAATATATCGTTGTTGAATCTTTCTTCCTTCAAGAGGTAACCAAGCGATTTTTTGAAGATATTATGGATGTATGTACTTGTTGTTACCCAATTATTTTGAGCAATCAACCGGTTGTTTTGAGCAATCGACCGTATATGTAATCTCATAAAAGTCTTTATCACAGAATCAAACCCATAAAAATCTTGTAGATTTATAATCTCGGACATGAAGAACACCAAAAATAAAACTAAACTCTCACAAGGAAGGAGAAACTAACAAAACCCAAAAGAATTGGGAACTTATTAAAGAAAAATAGGAGAATAATAAAAAAACAAAAAGTAAACAAGGATCGAGGATTTTCACTAGTGAAAACCGATGAAAACCCCTTAAATAATATTAGAGGTGGTGACGATTCATGAGAGAGACATAGGGTTTTGAGAGAGAGGTAATTCTCTATTTATTATTGTTTTCTCACTTCAAATTTTGTACGTTACAAACAAAAGAGTGAGAGTTCATAATCCCTAAAATAGGTTTTTTATCATCAAGAAATATTAGTAATCATATAAGTATTTTACACAGTCTTTTTAATTTTGCAAAACATATTTTTTAGATTCTTAATTAAATAACTTACGACATTTCTCAATAAAATAGTTTTTCATTCAAACGTCAGCTTAAACGTAAACATATTTAAAAAATTAAGAAATATGTTATTCTAAATATAGTTGTTTTTACATCAAGATGAGTATTATTTTATGCATGTATATTATTTATTACGGTCGATACGAAATGAAATCCACAAAATTCCTTGATTTGCCATCATCGCATTCTTTATATTTTTCAACCCAACATGTTTAGCCATTTTATTATAGTCAATAACTCTGTTTCTCTTTCAAATGATTTCACAAAAAACCCACATCATTATTTTCAAAATAATTAAAAGAATGTTAATGTCAATAAACTTTTTCTAAATACAATTATAACTACTATATATTAATTTTTAAAAATTTTACTTATATATTAAACACCGTTAGAACAAACTAACGGAAAATGTGCGGAACCCTTAATGTGTTTAATAAAAATATATTTACCCACTAATATGGTTACTTTTTTAATTTAGCTATTAAAGTGCAAAATAATTAAACTACATGCCATCAAAGTGCAATATAGTCTATATTAAAGTTATCTTTCTAGTTATTTTTTATAAGTATTGTTCTAAAAATCGGTGAATAATCCCGAATTAATTAAATTCCTAATTATTCAATTAATCATTTTGATTAATGCCCGATTCATCCGAATAATCCATGTCCCGTGCCTTCACCGACTAAGTTCGAAATTGTGATGTTGCTGCTTTCAGGAATGTTGGTGCAATTTGGATAGCTTGGGATGTGTTCGATTTCGTTTTTAGTTTCAAAAATTTTTAAATTCTATGTGTTAAATGATCAGGAAACAAATCAGTATGTTATTTGTTTTCCAACCTGGTTGGAAAACCTGGTTGTATCGACAATTGGGGAATTTGTCCCGACTGTGTTCTGTTCTATTTAATGAAAATTGTTATTTGTTCTTAAAAAAAAGGAGTTCGATTTCCGTTTTTTACGATAAGAAGTAAATCTCTCATTGAAAGATTTTATGATTTGTTATTGTAACAATTAACAATCATGACAGGTAATGCATATAAAATTCAGTTAAGATACATATACAATTTTAACTTCTAGGTTAAACTAAAAGAAATGTTAAATTTTAATAGTAACTTTTTTATCTCTAGAATGAGACAATAGTTTGTATTGATATACACCAACTGCATGGAAGGTTCCTTCCAAATTATCTTAAATATAATGGTAGTAGTCTATTAAAAACTGTGGCAGGGGAATCTTGACCTGACCTGGAACACAAAGTATTCTTCTTAAATTTAACATTGGTATCTCCTCCAACACCAAAATTGCAAGATTTTAGAGAGACTTAAGTTGAGTTAACCATGCCTTTGATTTTATAGAACAAACAAAAAGGAGAAAATGTGCAGAAAAAATTGTAGGTCTGAATTTTAAAATAAATCTTGGTCAAATTAAAATTTTAAACTTCGATATATTTTACTAGTATGAAATAAAGAGCATATTTAAAAGAAAAGTAAAGCTTCTAGTATTCAGCCACAGTTTTCAACATTGGAAAGCTAATTATCAACTGTTTTCTTCCTCTCTCAAGTTTGAGGCAGACCATTTTCTGGTGCTCTTCAACTCAAATATAACAGTGCATGCCCTGGTACTTTTCTTGATTTAACTTGTTAATGATGATTTATGGGCTGTAACTACATAAAAAGAAAACAAGAATCTGATGATTAGAATCCTCAAAAGACTAAAACTTTTGGTGCTTTTTGGAGGGATTTTTAATGTTGACAAATAGATTTTCTGGGTAGAATCTGCCACACTGCTATACTGAATCTGGCCGTTACAGATTCCACTAGTTGTATCATGTATGTGTATTGTAATATCCATATTATTTATTTAATTAATATTTTTATTAATTACAATTATATTAGAATTAGTGAGATTATTTAATAATATTTATTTTTAATAATATTTGACTTATAATAGAATTTGTTTTTAATAAAATTTGATTTAGAATAGAATTAGTAATTAGATTAGAAAGAGGATAATAATTATAAAATCTATATATACACAAGACGCAGGACTCGAAACAAATACTTAGTATATTGGAACCCTAAAATCAAAAGCTGTGTGAAGACTGTATTTGAGAGCCGAACGATTGATAGAAGAAGGAAACAGTGCAAAAGAGGACGAGAACTTAACGGGAGAGACCGTCTTCGTGCTTTAATAAATATAAGAGGTACTTCTTTTTATATATTTTATATCACTACATATTTGAGCATAATTTACCATCGATTCAGTACATGATTTTATCTTGATATAAACCTTAGAATTGTTATATTGCTTACTGTATTATCAGTGGAAAAAATAATCCAAGTTTTAATATAATTTTCGCATACTCATAGAACATCATTGTGTATTTAAGCTTATAATTAATTATGTTAAACTGGTATATCATGTTCTTTGATTTCATGACCTGTGTTTGAGTCAGGGGATATACCTATGTTTTATAGCCATTAACGTTGAGAGCATTATTTCAACATATATTAGTTTAATATTAAACTCTTGTTTTAACCAATTATTATCATTCGTGACTTAATTATGATTTGGTTTTTATAATTATAAAAATTAAGACTATGTATTTGACTAGCAGTGCAGGTGTTATAGTTTCATTAGTTTGTATTGTCAAAGTAGTAAGTAATATATATGAGACGTTTATATAATCGCTTTATTAATAGATGAGTGCGGTTCTATTTTGAATTCTAATATTAAATTATGTAACTAGACTAGGAGACCGGTGTTTAACGAGTTATTTACGGATATCATTAGTGTTTGTGTTCGTAATTTTCGAGGTACGGATTTCGTCCCCTTTCTCTTCAGTGCTACTCTTTTTAGTATTAGTTATATTTAATTCATTTCGTTCGTAATCTGTTCTTTTCGATATTATTCGTTTTAATTGTTTTGATCTTCCAAAAATTATTTTAAAGTCTGTTTCAAAAATTTTAATATTTGTTTATGCGATTCTCAAAATTTATGCATGATACATATCTAATCTGTCAAGTGATTTTAAAATTGTGAAAATTATTTTATTTGAACCCTTAGAGTGATATAGGGTATACCGAGTTAACCAGCTGTAGGGGTACTACAGTCATGTCATTGCGGCACCAGTGACATGACACTTCCGTGGCATTGTGATTGGTCACGGCGTATCCTTCTGTTAGCTCAGAAGGCGAGCTTTGGCCATTTTGATATTTGTTTGAGGATATGTGGGTGCACCCAGTCTGATTTGATTTGTGATTTGTGATTTGTTATTTGACGGTGACGTTGTATATGCCGTACACGTTATCCGGTTTGTTGCACGCATTAGGTACCCTATGATGTGTGTATCTGTTATCTGTTCTGTATCTGTATGAAATATCCTAACCTCTCTTTGTATCAGCCTTGTTTTAAAAATTAATGTTTATTTATAACTGTCAAACTATATATCTTCTTTCTGCTTTATAAAATTGTATTCCAATCCGTACTGGGCATTTGGCTCATGCCGTATTCTTTCTTCTGGCATGTACTTAGGGGGATCTTGGGCTGTGTGATGGAGAGTTACCCTTACTTCATTTATTATGACATTTGAACTTCTCGGATTATGTTAGTCATTTTCATTATTAGAGATTTTGGATTTATTCGCATTTATTACTTTGAATTATTCTAGAGGTTTTAATATTATTTTGGAGATTTGCTGGACCTATTTAATTATTATAAGGTGAATTTTAGTACTCTATATATAGGTTTGTGGTTTGGTAAGTAACTTCTCGTCTCATTTTGAGAACGGGGTGTTATATGTATACCCAAATATATACAAATGACTTCATTTGGTATATGTGTCGAGTTGTGATTTTTTATATATAAGAAATTTAGATTGCATGAATAATTTTATCTATTTATATTTAGGCTCTTCAGGTTTGATGACCTTTTATCAAGTGGATTGCACTTTTTCAGATGATCATTTGTTAAAGAATATTATCATTATTTTGTGTATTGTGGTAGGTTTGTTTCTTGTTGCATTATTAAAGGGGGTGGATCAATGGCAATTGGTGAGGTAGACAGACAGATCACATGCATCATCAGGAGCCACTTTACCATATGTTCTTTTTGTGTTACAATTTCTTATTATATAATTCGGACACGCTCCTATTCAGATAATAGATGGTGCATCAATGCTGAAAAATTATAAGATTTAATTATATCTCTAAGTGCACCTGTTCGGTCTGTAGATATTTTCAATTTATGCATGTTCGAAATGACAAATTCGTGATCAGAAAAGTGGACAAGGAAACAAACAAAAGAGTGTATATATGCATTAGTTGGCCACATGGCAGCGGGGATCGAAAGAAATGCAGCTTAATTTAGTTACACTAAACGTAATTATTGGATGACTACTACACATTACACATAATACTTGTATGCAGGGCCGGTGCAACCCTTCCGCGAGTCAGGCGATCGCCCAAGGCCTCTAATTTTTTAAGCCCCCATAAAATATAGTAATCTTATATTTATAATTTATTATTATTTTTAATATTATTAAAATATATTAATTTATGCTAAATTCTTGAAAAGTAATTAAAATAAAATCATATCATATCTTCAATAAAAAGTTTTAAATATAAATATTAATAAAAAATTATACTTTTACAATTTTAGTTACATTTATATCTCAGTAACTCAATAAATTTTTCAATGTATATGTTATTTTTAATAATAAAATATATTTTCTATAACTAAAACTTTATTATTTTAATTTGACACATATGATTTATTTAAATAATACATGAAATTGTCAAACAAATTTTTATTCAAACAAGATTTTTATAACAAAAAATTTTGCACCATCAAAACCAAATTATTCTTTTTTAAATATATTTTAAGGGGCTCAAATTTGATACTTGCCTTGGGCCTCTAGATTGCTCGAGTCGGCCCTGCTTGTATGTGTACAGACAATCTTAAAGCCAGTTGAGCTTCCGAAGTGAAAATTTGATCGATGGATCAGGTACTGGATAAACAGCTGAGATGATAGCTAGGGATGTAATTTCACATAATCAACTTCCATTTCTTTCTCTGGATCGAAAATATTGACTAATTAATTTCCGAAAGCCCTCCTCAGGCAATATGTAAGGACCCTTTTGGAGGTGGCAACATCTCGGTGAGTGAGATTTATACGCCTGATTTTGTTAGTGATGTGCGCAAGTGATTTGAAATTTTTGCCAAGTCACCATCCAAAAAAGTAGAAGAAAATTGCATGAAGTGCAATATTTAAGATTAAAGAGTTACTCGTCATATCTTTCGGATGCTTCAACTCTCATTTGTGATATGTACAAATGCCATAGGACTGCTCAAATTTTTAGTGATCAAAAGGTTGCAGCTGAAGTTTTACAGTAACTTTCATAGATCAATCTTCGTGTAGTGGTGTTACATCATACATGGAACTTCATCCACATCTTTTACTTGCAGGAGGCAGGAGCTACTTGTTTAGTTCAATGATAAAGATCCCATCTTTTTGTTCTCTAAAAAATTCTATAGAGATATAGTTCCCTCTTTTGATATTAAGAAGGACCACTGATATGTAATTTTCTCTAATAATATTTTTTCTAGGTGTTAAAAAGGGCTTTGGGTTGCCTGATGAAGGTACCCTGGTCAGATAATCGGCTGTGCGCAAGAAAATAATGTTCATCAAGTTACACATATAACAATGGTTATTTTGTCAAATCTTTTCTTTCTTCGACAATTTTTTCTCCAATATGGAAATAACTAGAGGACCTGTGGAAAAATTTCCATTCCTTTTATCAACAAATCTGTCATTTAGTTGTACTGATAAATTTATCTGTCGTGAGATACAAGTATATAATTGTTTTGAGTTTGGACTCGTGATTTGGTCTTGATGACAGGTTCCATATGAATGTGCTGCTGGGGAAGATTGTTACTTGGTAGAGAAACACCAGATTCTCACTACAAGGCTTGCTTTCATGCTGTAATTGTAATTTGTGACATCGATGTCCAATGGAGAGGTTTTGCCTGGACATGTCTCGGAAAAGTTATGTTTGGACATGTCTGTTTATACATGCACTCCCTTTTCCAAACATAAAGAATATGAAGTCCCAACAACTCTTGTGCCCCATGTCCATCAAAATGTATAGCAATTGTATGTCAATGGGTCCTTGAGTTATATTTCTTCAACACTTTTATCCAGCAAAGTGAAAATTTCTACCTCAAAGTGTTTACACAAACATGACTCTCTAGAGGCTCAAACCCTCGTGCTCCCTGCAAGATTAATATTTTGTAAATTGGTATTTGACGAGTACCAGTAAAGCTACTAGCCACCAGTACATCAAAGTCTCAAAATTTGCTGTCCTTTTCAGTTAGACTTCCCATGCTTCTTAGATTTAGATACCTGTCGAGTGCTTAAATTCACGTAGAAGCTCAGTAACACCCACCCATTTTCCTCTCATAATCAATTTTTAGGTAAACTATTATTCTACATGAAGGGATACATGTTGATGTTGCCCATCATTGCGTATATAAAAGATCTTAGTACCAGTGAACAAAGCTCCGAAGAGTCCATATTTATTTTCAGCGTGTAAATTGTAATAGTAAGTTCTAATTAAAGCAGTACTGGTACATTCTGTCGTATTAGTTTCACAGATGGAATTATGCCAGCCATGGCATGAAAACAATTTGAACCTTTACTAATTGTAAGTTATTACTTCTCAAGCTAAACCTGTCACCTGTGGTATAGGTTCAGATCCTGGACATAATTTAAATCCATATGTATCACATATACATGCATTGTAGACGAGACTGTGTTGAATAATACGATCCTGGTAAACTCGATTCCTAATACCTTGAGGTTGTTTTAGGAGAACCGGTAATCGGGCTTACTAGGATCATATATTACTCAACAGACTGGCTTCAAGCATCAACCTTTATATTGTGCCTGAATTACTTGCCGAAACAACTCTGCTACGGAAGCCAACATCCTAGGATATAGAGGATATTGGTGGATATTTTACAAACATCGACTACTCGAAGTGTGAAATTGATACAGATAATATGGATGGCAAATACTAATTCTTACAGCTAGGAGGCCAAGAGGATCCTTCCCCAGTATGAGAAGCAAAGTGAGAACAAGAGCAAGGAATTTTTGCTAAAATTGTTGAATTAAGTTACTCTAGTAATATAGTCTAACGAGAATCAAGAACAACCCTGATACCGAATATTATGCTGTTTTAACTTTGATATGATTTGCTTATCGCGCAACAGAATTACTACAGTTCGCACTTTGTAAGGATTACGCTGTCTGGTTTACAGATGAACAAGTTTTTTAAGATCATTCAAATTTTCAGATGGGAAATAGAAGAAATATTTGTTCATATCTTTTAACATCTCTCTATTTACAAAAACTGTCCTTAAATTCAGATTTTTCTTGAAGAAACATCCCGTTAAAAAGTAAATATATAGATAACGTATGCAGGCCTCTCACTCTTCACATATACCATTTCAGAACATACTTAATTAAGAAGCAAAAACAACTCAGCAAACAACAGAATTGATACTTGTTCAAAGAATACACTCTTTCCAGTCTCTATATACAATTGTATCTTGGGATAAAAAATGTAAAGTTTTTGCATTACCTTAACTTCTTCTTGTCCCCGAATTTGACACAGCCATGGCTTCTGGAGCAGGCAAATCAGCAGCATTCATCTTCTTGATCATCAATGCCCTGTTCTATTTTATTGTCATTGTAATCGCAGGGTGGTCCGTCAATCATGCAATGGAAAAAACTCACGAAACAGGCACGTCTTGGTTTTCATCTACAATAAACTAAATTTATTGCTTAATGATGTTACTAGCAATTTGATTTACATTTATCCCTGTATCAAGATCAATACTTTCTGACAAATTATTTTGGTTTTATATTGTTGCAGCTTCATATCTTACAATCCCAGCTCGAATATTTCCTATTTATTTCCCCTCGGGGAACATGGCAACTGGATTCTTAGTCATATTTTCACTCGTAGCTGGTATTGTAGGCTTCGTTACCTCATTGTTGGGAATGAACAATGTTATGCAATGGGATACTCCTAACTTGCATGCAGCTGCTGCTTCTTCCCTGGCAACTTGGACTCTAACACTACTAGCAATGGGGTGATCATTTCTTATATGAACTTTGATATTATTATTCATTTATAAAGATGGTGTTTCTAATTAGTTTGTTAAATGCCCAAGGTTGGCATGCAAAGAGATCCACATTGGTTGGGTAGACTCCAACTTGGTAGGTTGAATCAAACCCACCTTGTATAATAAACCTAAGAAACATCTTTGCACTGGTGGGATGGTAACCTTATTATTGTTTCATTGTGCAGCGGGCTCTAGAGACAATGCTGGTAATATTGAGCGGGACACAATTATTTGCAACAGCTGCAATTCATGTTGGTGTTGAAGACGTCATTGCAAGAGACAAGGCCTATGGAGGAAGGGTTTAAATATAACCAAAAGAATTCCTTTTCGTGATTGTCATATTCTGTACAAATATAATATTTGCACGACGACTACACATGTTATTCACTGGACAACCTTAAAATCAATATGAACAAGGAATAAATACCATTGCAGGTCTAGAATTATCTACAAGATATAGCAAATCCAACAAGAAATCAAGGAGATTTAGCATTTCATTCTCCTACAAGTTGTTTGAAACATGCACGTAAAAAAATCAACAGATTTTGGTTGATCATCTCATACCCACTGTCTAATGATCTCTATTCATCAACCTGACCATTACGTGTCAGCAGACAAGAAAAACCAATGAAAGCCTAACCATATAACAGAAAAATGAACGTCATATTATTAACCTATACCACTCTATATTGACCAATTATTCACCCAGCTAATGTTTAAATAAAACACCGGAACAGTTGACCAAGAACTTCGAAAAATCAGTGCCTCGTAAACCATGCTTTTTTATAAAAACTTATACCATAATTATTTAAGCAAACCAACAAGTGCATAACAATAGAGGCTTTTAAATCCATGCTATGTAGAATGCCACAGCCTTATCAAATAAAAATATATATTAAATGCAGTATATTTTAACTGCCCATCTCATCAGATAGCTCCATCAAAGACTGGACGACTTTCGTCATAATATCAAGGCAAAGAAAGGGAGGCTTGAGAACATCAAGAAAATACAAACAATGTCTGCGACAAGGTACTCCTTCCAGCAAATTATGATGTCATGATGCTATAACAGTTATGAAATTGCCGTTTTCAGCTGAAAAAACTTTATTACACATACATAAACAAGTATAAAGTTGACTTAATAAAGAAAACTTCACTTTGCACAGGTTGTAAGTTTCCACATCCCTCCACCATATGTTAAACTCTGCAAAATGATTTACAAAGATGTGCCTATAAGCTTGCGTTCCAGATAAACTTCAAGTTGTTGAAGACAATAAGAACGAGAACGAGGCATCATGATGCTCCTCACATATATGGGCTTTAATAAGACTACCATCCAGATAATTCATCCAAACTAGTCACCAATAAAGGCACATAATCAAGTTATAATTATTACAGGGGTAATGACAGGGAAGGAGAAAGAGGCATAAGAAAACTATTATTGTGTTTTTGTAATATTATATGCATGTGTAGGTACGCAATTTATATAATGCCATCAAAGAGTGATAGTAACAGTTAACTACAAAATCGGCAGAGTTACCTTGATACTCTTCAAACATCTTGGAACTACACAGGACCAGCAGTAGCACGAGAACTCATGCCCTGGTGCAGACCCTCTGCCCCTGCACCAGCATGAGAATAGTTGATTGATTGCTAGTCAGAATCATCATAAACTTCATCGTCAGAAAGGTCGTCAAAAGATCGTATATCCAGCTGGTAGCGGAGGATTCCTCCAATCCCACCAAAACCTCGGCAAAACTGAGATCCCTCCTGCGATTTGTTTGTAACAAACTCAAGTGTGCAACCAAATTTTTTATATTCACCAGCAAACCACTCAAGCAGGGACATCTTGTCTTGAACCTCTAGTTCAACATTGGTTTCTGCATCACGGAAATTACTTTGATCAGCCTCTTGATCTTTGTTTAAGTGTTTGATGATTATTTCACTTGTAGCGCTGTGCTTAAGGACATATCTATTAATATCCAAATTCTCCCACACAATAAGAATTTCAACGGCACCCATCTCCAGAGCCTTTAAAGTATCTTCCACACCAAACACATACTTTCCAGTATCCTGACTAATTTCTTCAAAGTATTTATTTATTAAGCGCTTTTCCTGTATAAACTTCACATTGGAAAGAATCTCTGATGATAGTTCAATTGCTTGATTGAAACCATTTTCTCCCCCATAAGAAACATCCACAACATTCAAAATTTTTGCCTGAAGACGGGGATCAAACATATCAGACTGACTCAGCTCAGTTTTGAAGTCTGCAGATCCAGCAAGTATTAGTCCTGCAACATTAGGCTGGCTGGTGGCAGGATTGATATAATGCTGTGTGGCAAGCTCTGCTGTCTTTCTTACATAGTTATGGCGCTTCTCCATACGGAGACGAGCAAAACGAAGAGCTGACTGCCCTCCCCTTCCATGTTTCTTTGGAAGGTCAACAGTGAACTTATGAAGAACCTCTCTGGTGTTTCCACTCAATGTCCCGAAAAGGGTCCCATTACCATCCATAATAATAAAACCAAACTTGTCATCAGACTCTAAAAGCTCATTTAGAGGTTCAGTATGGAACTTGTTGTCACAAAGATAAAGAGAGGCGTTAATGGGCCTGAAGGGCTCAAAGTCAAATGTAACTTTCTTCTCCTTCCCTTCTTCAGTTACAATGGTCCCGGTGTATAGTACAAGTCCATTTGGAGGAACTCTATTGTACAGCTTTAGCCTTTGCTGAGCAGATGTAATTGCACCTAAAACGGATTGGCGATTTACCCTACTTTTTATGTTTGAGGCAGTGCCAAATTCATCCCCAAGCATCTTTGTAACTCGAGATACTTGATCGCGAGGAGGCATTATTAAAGATATCATGCTAGTTCCATTTCCACGGGCAGCTTCAAGAGCCTTGATAAGCTTTTTGATTTTCCAGATCTCAATGTTCTTATCAGTTTCTTGACTGTCCGACATTTTGAGGAAGTGAGCACCGCTGAAATTGTAACAGAATTACCTGCAAACAAACCACCTAAGCTCTTACTTTTAAATTGAAATTTTCAAGAAAACGAAAAATCTGTTTACACACATTTAAAGAACGAGGAAGCAGACAACTTTAGCAAGTTCCAGCTGGAAATTTGCAATTTTTCACATAACAATTTTAAAATAAATTCTAAGATACAACAAAAAAACAATTAAAAAATAGTTACTGCGACTACTTCCCAGATTGGTGAGGTCACACGTCAATAACTCATGCTCCTTGGATACAGGGACAGATACATAAAGAGAATAGTAGTACATAATAGTCAAAACTTATTCACAAGCATGAAACAGATATTTACATTAAGTGCTAATCACACCTAGAAAATAGATCCTCCGAAGTTCATCACATTTACCATAAACCGAGTTTCAACATCAATCAATACAACATGCCTTAAAGATAGAAATCAAAGTTAAAGCTAATTATGACAGATAAATTTATTCATACGAGTAGACAAGACATTCTAAGGCACACAAAGCAGAGGTGGCATATACACTAAAACCTTGATAAATGAATATCTGACCAACAAAATATATTCATTTAATGAGATTATTTATTTATCAATAAATGAATATATTATTAATTTATCAATATATGAATATTTACATTTAGATAATTATTTTACTTTTTTATGATTATAATGTTTCTTCAATTACTTTTTTATACTATAAATTAGATTACTAGATTAGGAATATATGTACTAACGTGTGGATTAAGTACAATTTAATATGTATTGAGACTACTAATAAGATTGCATACATAGATTATTAACCTAGCGTCTTACAAGCTCTTTCCGACACTTCCTTCATCTCTCTTTCATTGTGTATTTTTCAGCCCTAAAACAAAAAAGAAAAGGAACCTCGAACCTGTGATTTAGATATTCATGGATTCAGGAAAATGAAGCAAACCATGCAATTGAATTTTCAACTGCAATTTGTTTTCAGTTCATTTTGCATTAGTTCTGAAATCTTGCCATTTTATTCTACAAGTGAATCAAGGCATTATTAGACTTGAAACAAATAATAAATCCAGGTGTGTTTAGAAACCACATAAAGAACATAGTGACACACACAACATTTCTATTCACATCACACATACAAGATAGTTGACTCCCTTAATCTTCCACCGAGGATTTATTTTTTCAGAAGAAAAAAAGAGAGGGAAAAACAAAAACAGGAGAATGTTTATTAGAAAAGAGATTAATGTTTTTGAGATTGCCTCACATAATTTTCTCGAGATAAAAAAAATCTCATATAAATACACGATACATGAGTGTGTTATTGTAATTACAGTAGATTATATGCAATTATACAAATGTTATTACTATTTTATACTAAAAAACACTTACATCTTAGGTAATTTTCCTGAGGTAATCTCAGGAACTTTATTCTCGTTAGAAAATGAAACAACATAGTGTTAGTTTTTAATCTCGGAGAATGAACCTGAGATTATCTCATGTTCCTTTTTCTCTCTTTCTGTCTGTCTCTCTCTCTAAACATATATATTTAACCTATTTACAAACTATATATAGTTTGAGAATTTTATCTTGTTAAAACCTCTTTCTTAATGATCAATTTAATGGCTAATTTCAATCATCAGTCAATAAATGTACATGAATAAATATATATTGTTTGAAATTTAGTGAATATTTATTAATATTTACATGAGGCCTTCACGAACACAATAATGTTTATTCATTAATGCATTCAGCGAGAATATTAATATAGCCGCTTCTCCCAAGTTGGTACCGAGGAAACTTATTTATTTACCGAGGTTATTCTTTTATTGAACATTCATTTATGCTCAATATCCGCAAAGATATCAAATCTACTTAGTTAAAATTTATCCAGCAGCATAAAGTGGGAAAAAAGAAGAAGAAAAATACGATAAGCACATACTAGGCCTGCCAAGTGTCAATGGACCAGAGATCCGGTCTGACCTGATCCAAGGCCTTTTAAATGAATGTGGATTTTTCCCCAAAAAAACCGATCCACAATTGGATCTGATTAGAAAATTCCAATAAGTAAACAAATCGATATGGATTTAAGGTGATCCAATCCGTTTATGACCTGATCCGAAACTATATATATATATTATAATAAAAATATCATATAATTTTGATCATTCATGATGTTTGTATCTGATGGATTGTGTTCCTCTCAATTGACCAGAGATCCGATCCGAGGCCTTTTAAATGGATGTGGATTTGCCAAAAAATCTAATCCGAAATCGGATCTGATTAGAAAAATCCAATAAGTAAACAAATCATATATGAATTTAAGGTGATCCGATCCATTTATGACCCGATCCAAAACTATACATATATATATATACATATTATATAATAAAAATATCATATAATTTAAATCATTCATGATATTTGTATCCGATGAAGTGATGAACTGTGTTTGTATATAGGTTTAAAATTTCCTGCCCTTGTGATTGTGCCTTTTTTATTGTACAATTTTTTAATCCGTAAAAATGGTTGTTTTTCATGTTTCAGTGATTCACATTGTTGCCAAATATTATGATTTCTTTTAATTTGTCATGTTTCACTATTTGTATCTGTCAGTAATTATGTATTTACATTCCAAACTGTGTTCATTTCTTAGTTTTGAATTTTTATTGTTTATGACTTCAGTACTTCTATTAAAATAATTAAATAATTTTTATTGTTTACATATTAAATATTTTTTAAATAGAAAAATTAAATGGATCTCTAATCCGATAACTCATGATCCTAATCGATCGACCTGTAAAAAATCTGACGCTGATCCGATCCGATCCAATCCCGAAACCCGATCCATTGATAGGCCTAGGCACCTAGCAGTAGAACATACAATAACGACTCTACTGCATATAATACATGCACGTAACATACTCCAATGCATTTGATATGAACAACAACAATAAAACTAATATTAATTCATGAACCAAATTCACCGGCTTACGATTTTTAACTTAAGACAGAGAAACAGTAAATACTTAACTAGATTTAAAGTTCAACTAAATGCATTGGAGTATGTTACGTGCATATTATACATGCACGTAACATACTCCAATGCATTTGATATGAACAACAACAATAAAACTAATATTAATTCATGAACCAAATTCATCAGCTTACGATTTTTAACTTAAGACAGAGAAACAGTAAATACTTAACTAGATTTAAAGTTCAACTAAAAGCCGAAACTAATATGAAACTCGTTATTATAGAGAAAAGGCCCTTTTAATCACAAATTGAGGATAAAATGCCCAAAATATCACTATTCAGGGAAATGACTATGACCCTTTACTATCACATACTCAAGTTTGTAAAAATGATAGAAATCTGGTGTTCTTCTTAATGGGCCATTGATTCATGGGCATGGAGGAAATGTTACAATATATAAACTAACGCATATGAAACATGCATTTCTTTTGTTTTTAATATTTATTTTTTGAAAACGCAAGTTAAACTGCGTTATCTAATTTTTTTTAAAGTTTTTTATTAAAAACGTGATATAAAGTTGCGTTTTTCAAAAACCCAAAATAAAGTTATGTTTTTGAGTGATTAAAAGAGTCATTTTATTAAATAGTGATATTTTGGGCCATTTCTTTTTAAATTGTGATACAAAAGTTCATTACCCGTTATAATAAGCAAACATAGAATAACAAAGTTGAATTACGCATACAAGGATACAAACAGAATGAGAAACAGGAGTAAAATTTAACAGATAAGTAAATGAATCAGAAGTCGAGAATGAAATTAATTAGCCAAATAAAGAGTTACTGTAGAATAATTCAACATAACGAACAAGACATAACGAACAAGGCAAATCGATAGATAGAGATCTGAAGATGAGATAAAGTTACCACAGGAATTTTCCCCTCTTGTAAATCTAATCCAGGAGCGGTTTAAGCAGAATGGGTTTTTTTAAGTTGTAAATTTGGTCTACTGTTTTTCAAGAGCCCGTTCATCTCCGACGGTAAAATAAAAAATGGCATGCTATAATGCTCGGCTATTAAAATTATGCAAAATTTTAAATATGTTTCGTTGGAATATCTATAATTCTAATTAGGGTTGTAAAAAAAATAGAAACAAACATGAAATTATCCGTATCCGTATCCGAATCTAACAATTTCGAATACAAATACGGATATAGGCATAATCGTATCCGAATATGAAATTAAATATATATGATATTTAAATAATATATATATATATATATATAATTTAAAATTTATTCTATTAGTTTTGTAGTGTGTGTATATATATTCATTAAATAATATATTTATACAAATTTTATATAATTGTAAAAATATTATAGACATATATAAAAATATCATTTGAGTTTAATATTATTAAGATAACAAAATTAGATTGAAAAGATAAATAAAAATTAATTTTTAAAAAAATAAAATAGGCTTAAATCCATTTAACTCTTAACTCAATTTAAAAAAATTAAATTAAATTTTTAATATTTTTTTTGCATTTTTAAAAAAATTTTAATATAAATTTTAAAAACTTATTAAAAATTGGATTCAGATCCGGATATTATCCGTATCCGGCTAATATATAGATAGTATCCGTCAGATCTGGATTCAGATATATATGTTACTAATACGTATCTAGATGTCGTGGGTTGCTTAACCTACATTAGTGGTATTGATATTGTTAGCGGTGGATGGAAAAATTTGTTGAGTCGTTTGATCAAAATCTAAAGAAAAATGATGAACCTTATATACTGATCGTTACATCTGCACAACTTAAAAAATTCAAAAGTAAATAATCTTATTAGCATGTTCTTATAATTTGCAATTTAAAAAATTACAAATACATAATGTTATTGAAGTTTTCTCAATTAAAAAAACCCATGTTATTATTTAAATTTTATAAAAAAAGCATCAACTTTTTCGGAACAAAGCCGTATTTTTCCATGTGCCTAAAATAGTATGCATCTAATCAATCTAAGATCGTAAGTATATGATTGTAATCAATATAATAATTATTTAAACAATCACATTATTTTTATATAACCTTTAAAGCTTTGTTATATATGATAAATTAATATATATTTATTCATTTAAAAATAAAGTTAATAAGTATTTTAAAATAAATTTCTATAATATATTACAATTATATATTTATTAAATATTTTCAATATAAAAAATAACAGTCGTGAAGGGCGGGTTTTTTGGCTAGTTGCGGCTAAAAAAAAGTCGTCTATACATATCAACGTCCCCCTCGATTCCAATCTTCATCTCTCTTTGTGTCGTATTCCTGAAAAAACACCCACAGAGAGATACAAAAATGTACGGATTCACGAGCATAAGCAGCAAAGAAGATGTAGACTTGGAATCAGGAACATCAACAACACTGTACCCAGGTCTGAGCCATGGCGAGAATCAACTCCGTTGGGGTTTCATTCGTAAAGTCTACGGTATTCTCGCCGCTCAGATGATTCTCACCACTCTCGTCTCCTCCGTCACCGTTCTTTACGCTCCCGTTAATGAAGCTCTCCGTGGCAATTCCGGCCTCCTCCTCTTTCTCCTCCTCTTGCCTCTCATCTGTAAGCCCTCTTATTTTTCTTTTTTCAATTCATCCATCGGATGGATCTGTCTTTCAATTGGGTTTTAGGGTTTTGTTTCTGGGTTTTAGATTATTCAATTTGGTGGATTTGAGCTTTAGATCTGTGTTTTTGCTGTTGGGTTTTGCGGTTCGGGTTTTCGAGTAATTGGGGGTTATATATATATATATTGAATTTTACTTTATAGCTCAGCTATTGAATCAATTTGTTATATATGCTGCATTATTATTTTTTATCTATTGCGTGCTTGTGATTCGTATCCAGTTTGTATTGTGATCGTCGTGCTTTTAAAGATTGATTCTTGTTGGTGATTACTCGTTTGCGTTATTTGCCTGCTGTTATCTCCGATTGCTAATGGTTTTATATGAAATGTTTTTTTCTTTTTAATTGGGAATCTTGCTATTTATTGTCGTCGTCTGTTACATGTATGTGTTGATGATGTATCCATCTCTTCCTACCCCTGGATATGTATGTTTATAATTTATTTGATGAGGTTTATATTCTATAACCCATGCCTATTTCAGATGTTGCTAGCAAATTCATTGAATTTGATAATTTTCAACTTCTAAGTTCTACCTCTTTGGTAATTGTAAAGCTCATTTTCTAGTTGACTTTGCCATACTTTAGTATTGATGAACCAGGGCCACCAGGCAATAGATCACTTAGAAGGTGGATTAAGAAGGAACGAGCATATGGGTCTAAGATTACAAGTTGTATATATTATATTTATATAAGATTTAATACTTGCAGTCTATGTTATCATCTTGCATCTTGTAATATACGGGGGAACAATGAAATTTACGACATATGTTCACTTGTGCATATAATGAAAAATTTTGTTATCTCTTGTAGAACATTGCATTTAAATCCTTTGACTGTTATATTCTACCTTGTGCTAAAATAATGATCACATGTTTTATGCAGTGTTGTGGCCTTTGTATGTGTATCAGCAGAAACATCCACTAAATTTGATTTTACTTGGAATCTGGACATCGTGCCTCAGCATCACTGTTGGTGTCAGCTGTGCCAATACTGATGGTTTGTTGTGTTTTTAGCTTTTGGGGTCCTTCGTCTGGCAAAGATTTGATTACTTATTTTCTTGAAATGATTTTCTGCAGGAAAAATTGTGCTTGAAGCATTGATTTTAACTTCGGCTGTTGTTGCATCTCTTACTGCATATACTTTCTGGGCTTCTAAGAAGGGCAAAGATTTCAGCTTTCTAGGACCAATTTTGTTTACCAGCCTTTTCGTTCTCCTCTTGACAAGTTTTCTCCAGGTCCTTCCTCCTTCCCCTCGCTTTGTGTGTATATACAATCCCTATGCAGTTGGGCTGGCTTTTGTTTTTTGCTAAATTTGGATATCATTTTTTTTTTGCAGATGTTCTTCCCTCTTGGATCTACTTCGACTGCTGTTTATGGTGGAATCAGTGCAGTAGTTTTCTCAGGCTACATTGTCTATGACACTCAGAACCTGATTAAGCGATTCAGTTATGATGAGTACATATGGGCCACAGTCACTCTCTATCTGGATATCCTCAATCTCTTCCTTACCATTTTGCGGATGCTGAGACAGGGAGATAACTAGACGTGCCGTACATATCATGGATCCCTTACATAAAAGAAAAGAACTTTTTTAACTCATTTGTATTTGAGTCTTGCCTAATGAAGTAGTATATTTGTCTTCCTTCTCTGTGATACTGGTTGTGAAAGAAGTTGTTCGATATACAATTTTATATTTTAATTTTAATGTTGTTTGATATTTAACACATGTTTGTGATAAATACATATTTCCTGTTCAGGATTTTGTAGTGCAACATATGCATATTTTCAGTCTTTGAGTTTGAAAGGAGGCCGACGGAAGGTATTGCTATACAAATGAAAGTAAAGTGGCAACTACCGGTCTCTTGCTTTGTGGGCAAAAGATCATGTGTTGATATGCTTTTTTAATTGTTTGCCCTGTTTTTTAATTATCTTATCAGTTGCATGAGATGCAGGACAAATAGTTAGAGAGGCAAAATATGAACTATAAGTATTTTTTATGACTGCCATTTAGTTGTCCCAAATCCATAGAAGTTGAGGTGGAAAATTCTATGGATATCAGTATGGAATAATTGTCGCAATATAGTATCTCGATAAATGAATATTCGATAAATTATATAAAGAATATTCGATAACAATTAAATAATAATTGTTTTCTGTCCTGATTTGGGTCAATGGGATAACTTAATATTATCGTTAAATGCATAAGATTATAATTTTTGGAGAATTCTTTGAAGGCCCTGTATAAATATAAAATAATAATTCATTAAAAATAATAATTTTTCATATATAACACATAATACTTAAATATTTTCTAATTTTTTTACTAAAATACGTGTCAATAGTTTGACTGTTTTGCTTTTCGTGAGAATCAAATTCAATCTCATCTCTAATTATATAAAGGACATAGAGTATATTCCCGATTTTTGTATGAATTATAATAGTTCGATCTGCATTGTCTAGTACATGTGTTTAATTTTATAATAAAATTGTTAATATTCTCAATGAATCGTGTTAGAATTTACGATCATTAATTTTAATTTTGGTAGATGAATCAATTAATTAATACCCATATCAATATATATAATTTATTATGGTTGTTCATATGTATACGGTATTGGATTTTGAATAATTTTTTTTATTTAATACAGTATGAAATATTGTGTAAATTAATAAATATTAATTTATAGAGGTTTATTGTAGCCGGTTGAACAATGTACATTGGCAATTTAGCATCTAGCATCTTGTAGTGCATAACTGCATAATAGTATTTATTTTACTTAATGATTAGATTGTGGTTTGAACTATCAAACTTGAGATTTTTTTTTAAAAAAAGTTGGGAGGTTTCTAGAGTTCTGGAGATTTGCTGTCATTTTGGAACTGTCGAAAAGGATACCGACTAAGAATTGTACAGATTCAGATTCGCAGTCCATACGTATGTCACAACTGATGCGATTACATACGAGATTAATATATAATTTCATGATCAAGAATGAATAGAAACAGAATATGTGCTCTTGTCAAAAAAAGAAAAAGAAAAAAAAAGAAACAGAATATGTGCTGTGTGCATGATATGTATGTGTTCATACGTGATAGATTCTATCAATACCCCATGTCTATAAATAGTTAGTCTTGGGTATCAGTCATTTTTTTTCATACATACGTCAAGAGAGTAAGGAGATTCTTTATATGCATCCTCAATTGTAAAAAGTCTTCAGAAGTCATAAACTTTGTGCTAACTTTCATCTCAACCTCAAAATTTCATGCACCTCTTCCTTCAGAACCAAACTATCATAAGTTATCAAACCTCGAAAACTGATCATGATATAGATAATTGAGTCACCTAATTCTGCTAACTAATTAAATGGATGAATTATTGTATTCAAATCTTTCGTATCACCTTCCTACCTAGCAGCTCTAATAATCTCTCACCTTGACAGGATGGCCTTCTGGAGTTTTTCTCCACATCTTCCTCTACTACTCCTTGGCCTCCTGTCTGCCTTCCGTTTCCTCCCCACTGCCTCCGGGATTCGTGTCTTAGGCAGCAACATCCAATTGCCTTCAGAAGAGAACCTCCTTGTCTACCAGGAAGCCCCTGCATTTCGAAATAGTGACTCTTGTGCATCTCAAAAGGATTCAAAGAATCATGTTCACATTGTAATGACTCTTGATGTGAATTACATTCGAGGCACAATGGCAGCTGTGTTATCAATGTTACAACATTCAAGATGCCCTGAAAACCTCTCTTTCCATTTTTTATGCCTTCATTTCCAACCTAAAATTTTCTCAACCATTAAAACAACTTTTCCTTACCTTAACTTCGACGTATATTATTTTGATTCAACTAGGGTTCAAGGGAAAATATCAAAGTCAATACGACAAGCATTGGATCAACCTTTAAATTATGCCAGAATATATCTATCTGAAATCCTTCCACAAGATGTGAAGCGTGTCATATATTTGGATTCAGATATCATCGTCGTAGATGACATCACGAAGCTATATGGAGTTGACATGGAAGACAAGGTTGTCGCTGCACCAGAATACTGCCATGCAAACTTCACGTACTATTTCACAGATGATTTTTGGGCAGACCCTAAATTTTCAAAAACTTTCGAGGGGCGAACACCTTGTTACTTTAATACCGGAGTGATGGTGGTGGACGTGGATAGATGGAGGGCAGGAAGGTATACAGACAAGGTGGAGGAGTGGATGATAATACAAAAACAGAGGAGAATATATCATTTAGGGTCTCTGCCACCAATATTGCTCGTTCTGGCTGGTGATATCAAGGCTGTTGATCACAGATGGAATCAACATGGCTTAGGTGGTGACAATTTTGAAGGGAAATGCAGGCCACTTCATCCAGGCCCTATTAGCTTGTTACATTGGAGCGGCAAGGGGAAACCATGGTTACGGCTTGATTCTGGAAGGCCATGTACCGTTGATAATCTATGGGCGCCATATGATCTGCATCGTTCGCCTAGAGTTGCTCTGGAGGAATGATAAATAATATCCAACGAAGAACCATAAGCATGCCCAAATAGCCAAGTGCTTCGAGCAAAGAATCGGATGGAATAATGCCTAATGAGATAATGTCATGGCCTGCAGAGTTGTAAAATATGTACAAGACAAAAGCAAGTTAAATCTTTTTCCTCAGGTAGAATTGAAAGACATGTATAGTTAAAATTTTAGTTAGAAAAATGGCAATGGTTAGGTTTCATGTGTACAATTCATAGAATTTTGATGTAAAGTTATTGCTTAGTTGAATGTTAGTAATTCATTTACATTATTCCCTCCGTCCAAAATACTTGAGATTTTGACTTTTTTCACGTATTTAAAATTGGTAAAAGGGCATTTTTGGTGCTTAAACTTGGCTCGTTTTAACTGGTTAGTGTCTATACTTTTAAAATTATTAATTTGGTGTTTGAAACTGACAAAAACTTTCATCTAGGTTTCAATCTCGATTTTATAACCGGTAGTTCAATACTATGCATCCCACATGGATTATTCAGCTGACATGTCACATGATGTGTCAATTTTTTTAAAAAAAATATTATATTTAGTGTACTAACTTGCTACCTTTTAACAATTTGATATTTAAACTCGATACATTTTAATAATTCAATATAATTTATACTTTTTTAATTAAAATTAAATAAAACAAGTTATAATATAAAATCATTAATAAGATATTTTTTTAAAAAAATCATACACAAATATATAGTCCTTCTAATATTATAAATATATAATTTCTTAAAATTTTCAATTTATAAATAATAATTTAATAAAAATGTGATTTTATAATTATAAATATAGTTCACTCTTTAAATTATATAGATTTTATCTTAATTTATATAAGAATAATATTTTAGAGTGACTGAACTTTATCTTATATATATATTGTTGTTTACATTTTTTATATTTGAAATGCATGACTTATTTAGTTGTTAAAGTTTTAATATCAATAATATTAATTATTTTTTCAGCACACTCAATGTAAAATCCCTCATATTTATTTTTACTTATTTATTAGCATTTAATAAATATTTATTTGGTGATATATTATATAGTTTTTAAATTCAAGTTCACTATGAATATTTTAAATTTTAAATTATTATTATTTGATGAAAAAGAAACAAGAAAGAAAAATATATTTTGAGTCTACAAAATCTTAATTTATTTATATATTTTTTGAATAATTTATTTATTTATATTTTGAGATTTAGACATTCATGTTTATCAGGATTATCAGTCAATTTATTATTGCAGTTTATTAATATTTAGATTTATTTTTAATATTTTGCTATTAGATAATGGTTCAAAAAGTCGGGTTGTTACACTTAATTATATTTAATTATTAAATATTTTGATCCTATACACCAAATTGTTAAAATGTGACAAGTTCATATACTGAATACAACATTTTTCAAAAACAATTGACACATCATATTAAGTTTCAGCAGAATATTCCATCTAGTGACATAGTATTGAGATGTCGGTTATAAAACCGAGATTGAAACCTAAATGAAAGTTTTTGCCGGTTTCAGACATTAAATTATTAATTTCGAAAGTACAGACACCAAACTGTCAAAATGAGTCAAGTTCAAGCACCAAAAATGCCCTTTTACCATTTGAAATTCCACAAAAAAACAGTATCACAAAATATTTAAATACATCTTCAGTAATTGATGGTTGTAGAGGCTTTAAACTGGTAGTATTATCTCCTCCTATAATGGAATAAACTGAATAATTGTAAGCTTAGTTATACCAACTTTTGAATTAATGAAATGCTACCAGAACTTCGAATCATTTTGTTAGGGTTCATCCTCTTCATCATAAAGTTTCAAATGGAATAATTTTAATTATCAATTTATTAGCAAAAAACTTTCTCCTACTTTTAGATTCTCGAAACAAATTTTTTATGTAAAAGTAAAAACCCCAAAAACAGAATTAGGAATTTTTATGATAGAAGATAAGGAGGAGATAATGATGTTTTTCCTTGAAGGTGAAAATTAGACCACCGCATTTTATCAATTTGGAAATCCTTCCTTAACTATTTTAAAAAATGAAATTAACTCATATTATTATGACAATATTAGATAACATAGATGTCATTATCGGAGAAGTTGATCATGTGATAATAAGTTTATGAATTTGGTCTTACTTCACGTTGAGAAACGAAAGAATACTTCATTCGCTCACATAGTAACATGCAACTCCTTTCTTTTTGGTTGTGAAGTAGTGTCAAATCAAAATACCCAACAAACATTAATTTTCCGGGAAAAGGAAGTGATATAACTACACCTTTCGGTACACTTACATTATTACGACTTCACTCCGGTCACTAGCCCTATTTTCGACATCCCCTCATATTTAGGATAATGATTTCGGGCATGCCAGCTCTCATAGGTACAAGAGTCGGGAACGAATTCACCGTCGTATGGATGACCAGTGTTCACCAGCGATTCTGATTTCATGCAAGCGAGTTGCAATGCAACTCCAAACAGAAGAGGGTTTTTGAAATTAGCTTACTCTCATTACCCTTTCTTCCGGCCATTGTAACATGTATATTGCCAAGACATAAGGGGTATGACAGTCATACTCAACTTCCTCTGGCTTAATTGATTT
The DNA here is from genome assembly GCA_028671895.1 of Oenanthe sinensis. Lineage (NCBI taxonomy): Eukaryota > Viridiplantae > Streptophyta > Magnoliopsida > Apiales > Apiaceae > Oenanthe > Oenanthe sinensis. Next base: position 7,621,419 of record CM053814.1, on the reverse strand, counting down.
GATTAATAACTCGTGCTCTCATCAACTCAATTACATGTTCGGAGGCAATATACCACTATTGTTAAAAGGTGCTTTGTAGCATTTTGTGACATTGTTCATTCTCGAGTTAAATAAAAATGGACCGGTATTTTCTAATACAATATATATAGATCTAATAAATATTATTATTATTTTTTTGAGATCCAGAATGTTCGATATGAACCAAGATTATGATATAAAGGAGTTGAATAAAAAATCAATTTTGCAATTCCCCCCCCCCCCCCCCCAATATATAGTAACGGAAAATTCTCCAATAATGACATCTATGTTATCTAATATTGTCATAATAATATGAGTTAATAAGTTTATGAATTTGGTCTTACTTCACGTTGAGAAACGAAAGAATACTTCATCTCCAAGTTTCGCTCACATAGTAACATGCAACTCCTTTCTTTTTGGTTGTGAAGTAGTGTCAAATCAAAATACCCAACAAACATTAATTCTCCGGGAAAAAGAAGTGATCTAACTACACCTTTCGGTACACGACTTCACTCCAATCACTAGCCCTATTTTCGACATCCCCTCATATTTAGGATAATGATTTCGGGCATGCCAGCTCTCATAGGTACAAGAATCGGGAACGAATTCACCGCTAAATGGGTGACCAGTGATCACCAGCGATTCTGGTTTCATGCAAGCGAGTTGCAATGCAACTCCAAACAAAAGAGGTTTTTTTTAATTAGCTTACTCTAATTACCCTTTCTTCCGGCCATTGTAACATGTGTATTGCCAAGACATAAGGGGTATGACGTCATACTTAACTTCCTCCGGCTTATTACCGTCGATTGGAAAAAATTCTCCACGTCCACGTTTTCAGGAATCGAACCTTAATTGATTTGATTAATAACTCGTGCTCTCATCAACTCAATTACATGTTTGGAGGCAATATACCTCTATTGTTAAAAGGTGCTTTGTAGCATTTTGTGACATTGTTCATTCTCGAGTTAAATAAAAATGGACCGGTATTTTCTAATACAATATATATAGACCTAATAAATATTATTATTATTTTTTTGAGATCCAGAATGTTCGATATGAACCAAGATTATGATATAAAGGAGTTGAATAAAAAATCATCAATTTTGCAATTTTTTTCAATATATAGTAACGGAAAATTTCTAAAAAATTTATTTTCGATTATAGAGACTTGTTTTGATAATTCTCATAGTCAAATTAGTTAAATATATAGTACTATTTTTAAAATATATTTATTTTAAAATTAATTATATATATTAATTTATTATGATTAATATACATTCTAAAGTTACCCTAAGTATTTTAATATACCCAATATTGGAATATTTGATAATATTCAGCTATTCAAATCGAAATTTTAATTTTTCACGTTTGAATATATTTTTAAAATTCTATAGAAAATTGGTTATTAAATTACTCAATATTAAATGCTTGTGTTATGTATTATAAACAAAAATATTAAAATATAATATAAAATTTTAATAAACCGTCTAGCCTCAAAGTTTAATAAAATATATATGCAAATTTGTTTCATCTGACCAGTAACCGAAGATCCGATTGAAAAAAAAAATTCATCCAAATTACCAAATACAATAATAATAATTGTATTATTGTTTGAAAAGTGGAAGAAAATCCATGGGCAATAAGGTAAATGTAAAAAAAGTAGTTATCATCATTTCCATAAAGTTTTTTTTTTTTTGAAATAAAAGCACTTGCATTACTTAAGTTGAATCAAAACTCAGAACATCACTGATGAATTCAGGGGCATACCCCTGCCATTCTTGAAAACCTGACATAGAAATAGAAGCCCTAGCTAATGTATGAGCCACTACATTCGCAGATTTATATGTAAACTGCACCTTAACCTCATCGAGGTGCTTAAAATCCTCAACACATTCCGCTATAATAGAGTAAAAATTTGATCTACCAGATCCACCATTACAAGCGTCCACAACAACCTTCGAATCTAACTCAAAAACACATCTCTTGAAGCCCATGGTCACTGTCCAACCAATAGCATCACGTAAACTGCGAGCTTCAGCCTCTTTTACACTCCATTCGCCTGCAATACTCATACACCTCGCATGTAAGAAACGTCCATCCTCATCCCTTATCACTACCCCAGTCCCAATCTGATGCGCACCAGGAATAACTGCTGCATCTGTATTAACCTTAACCCATCCCATATCTGGTTTTTGCCACACCCTACTACCCACACACTGGTCTTTCTTCTTCATACTTTCTTCCTGCTGAGCATTCTTCCAGTCCTCCAACATTTTTGTCGCTGTTGCCTTTGTTCCATATACTGATACATTTATACGCTCCCATAGCCATCTATTCCGACGGTTCCAGATATGCCAGCAAAATAATGACACTGCTGCTGCTTGGCTCCTTGTACACTGGGTAAAAATCCTCAAAAAAACATCAAACACAGTTTCATATGGTTCAAACTGGATTAAATCTGACAGACCAACAGCCTCCCACACTGCTCTAGCAAATACACAATCAAACAACACATGAATGCCATTTTCTTCATGATTATGGCACCACGGACACTCAATCTCCACATTGACACGCTTATTTCTCAAATCAACAGCAGTAGGTAAACATGATCTACACACACGCCATATAAAATGAAGGATTTTACCTGGTAACTTTAACGCCCATAATTTCCTCCAAAAGCCAGCATTCACCATGTTCCTCTCCCCCCTTATTCGATTATAGCAGCTCTTAACAGTAAACTCCCCCGTTTCATCAAAAGCCTAGTACCACGAATCCTCCTTATTACTCCTAGGTAATGCTATTTTCATTATCAACAATCTATCTCTTTCATTACATATGTCATTTAAAATTTCCTCATCCCATTGTCTCTCACCAATCTTCATCAAACTTACCACTTTGATATCTGCTAACTGCTGCGGCATATTAGTTGTGAGCATTCCGTCTTCCACCCCTGGGATCCAAGGAGTCTTCCAAACAAAAGTTTCTTCACCATTACCTATCTTTCTCCTGCAACCCTGTTTCACACTGTTTTGAGCTGATAAAATACTCCGCCACATATAACTCGGGTTTGCTCCTAATTTCGCATTGAAAAAATCTATCTTTGGGAAATATCTGGCCTTCATAATACTTGTAACAAACATATTCTCCCCATTTATCAACCTCCACCCCTGTTTTGCAAGCATTGCAAGGTTAAACTGCTGTAGATTTTTATAACCCAGGCCACCACACTCTTTAGCTTCACACATCCTTTCCCAAGCCATCCACTTCACCCCTTTATTTTGACCTCCATTTCCCCACCAAAATTGATTCATTTGCCTCTGAATAATTTGACATACGTCAACAGGGATAGTCATTAAGTTCATCCAAAACGTTGGAATTACTTGACACGCCGATTGCAATAAAGTATGCTTTCCAGCTTTCGATATCTTCTTGCTCTTCCAATTATGCAATTTTTGTTTCACTTTATCAGTAAGAAACCCAAAAGCATCCTTCTTTTTCTTCCCTACCACCATTGGAATACCCAGGTACCGCCCTGGATTTTCTACTTCCTCGACTTCCAATGCTTCACAAATCCTCATTCGTTCTTCCCCTGATGATCATTTCCATAAAGTTTGTTGTATCCCTTGCCTTCAATCTTTGGGATTTCTCTTCATTTAATGGAAAGATTTCCCCCCATTATTCACATCTCTTTTTTAAATCCGCTTCCTCCTTGATCTTCATCTTTTGATTTCTTGAATCTTTTTTACAACAATTACAATATTATTAATATTAATATTAATATCTTCCCCTTTTTTCTGGGTTGTTTCTTAATCATTAGGGGTTATTTGCAAAAACCCATTTGGTTAAGGCTATAATGATCAAATCTTGGAGGACCCGTTTCAGTGTTTTCACCAAGAATTGTGTTTGCTCTGTAAGTTTTGCTTTTTATTGTTGAATGTTTTTCTCATGACTTTTATCGAACATTTGGTGTGCATGTTGATTTTCTTTGTTTTTTGAGTCTTGAATACTTGTAATTGAAATATGGGTTGTTTTTGTGGCAAGTGTTGTAGCAGATGTGCACCAATTTCAAATGGTCACCGGTCATCTTCGGATGGTTCGGATAATAAGGACTCACCAAATCATGGCCAAGGGAAACATATAACTGTAGAAAAGTCTATAGACCCTGTTCCTGTGCCTTCACACAACTTTCAGTTGGATTATATGGTACTTACGCAACGGGGATACTACCCTGATATGTTACGTAAGGAAAATCAAGATACTTTTTGTATCAAAACTTGCGTACAAGGGAATCCTAGTGTTCATTTCTTTGGTGTGTTTGATGGGCATGGCCAAACTGGTGGGCAATGCTCGAATTTTGTGAAGAAAAGGTTGGTTGAGAACTTGTCGAAGGACTCTACATTGGTGGAAGATCCTATTAATGCTTATAATGCTGCGTTTTTGGCAACAAATGATGAACTTCATGATAGTGAAATAGATGATTCAATGAGTGGTACTACGGCTATTACTGTTCTTGTTGTTGGAGATATGCTTTATGTGGCCAATGTGGGTGATTCGAGAGCTGTGATTGCTGTAAAGAAAGGTGATCAACGTGTTGCTGAAGATTTGTCGTCTGATCAGACACCATTTAGGAAAGATGAATGTGAAAGGGTTAAGCTTGAGGGGGCCAGGGTTTTGAGTGTTGATCAAGTTGAAGGACTTAAGGATCCTAGTGTTCAGACATGGGGTGATGAGGAGACTGAAGGTGGCGATCCGCCGAGATTGTGGGTTCAGAATGCAATGTATCCTGGAACTGCATTTACACGGAGTGTAGGGGATAGTTTGGCCGAAAAGATCGGTGTCTTTGCTGTTCCGGAGGTGTTAACTGTTAAGTTGACACCTGATCATCAATTCTTTGTTGTGGCAAGTGATGGGGTTTTTGAGTTCCTCTCAAGCCAAGCCGTTGTTGATATGGTAAGTAAATTATATGTTGATTTTAAAATAATTAATCATATCAACTGCTTGTTATTTTCATTTTTTTGATTACTACATCCACATTTGACCTCTTTTAGGGGTGGCACTTGTTACATCTTTGTTTATAGGATCTTTGGTAAGAATGTTTGCTTTGGAGTATGCAGGTTTAGTAGTGCACATTGTGGTCACTTTCTTGGTAATCTGAACACTTAGGATAAATAGTTAGGGATATATATATTATGTTGAAACCAAAATTAGTCTTGCTACTTATGTCATGTATTTGAACCTTATATTATATTTTCAGCATATCTGTCTTATTTATATTTTCAGCATATCTGTCTTATTAGCTTGAATTCTTGAAAGGATATGATGACATGGGAATAATTTTTCATTTTAACTACTTACAAGTCTCCAGTATTAATGACCTATAGGTCCCGCACATTGTTTCTTAGATTTAGTTAACAGTCTTGAAAATAGAAAAATATGGTTGAGGGAATTTAACTTGTTTGTTTACGCCTACACAGGATATAGTTTGCTCTTTCATTATAATTATAATATGGAACAAGGGAAAGCTTAGATGTCTTCTTACAGCAAGGTTCTATCAGAATTTAGTAGTGGCGGAGTGTAGCAGAGAACTAAGCATCTATATCATGTGTCAATAACTGCAGTGGAGGTTCTTGCAAGTGCAAGTAAAATTTGATGTCTATAAAGTATAAGTGTCATTAAACTTAATGTTTGTAATGTTTCCTCAATCTGTCTTTTCTCAACCACTCCTCTTCAACTAGAATGTTATTTCATGTACATTGAAACTTATGCAACATTATATACATGCAAGTCAGACTACAAAACGTAGTGATAGCTCTCCGTGGCCAGTAGTCTGATTTTTGCAAGGAATTTTTATGGCATAGTGTAGGCATCAACATCATCAAAATTTATTTTCATACTATCTCAGCCTCATCATAAAGTAACATTTGTGGTGGAAACCGTAAAGGCCAGCTCTATATTGGCCAGCCCTATATTTTTAAGGTAGTAAATCAAATCCTGATTACATGTTGGATTAAACTTTTAAGAATATTATCTTAAATGTTGTTTAGACTGTGATCATGCTAATATACAACCGAGATATGGGTTTTTAAAAGTAGAACTACAAGTTCAAATAATGTCATAACATATTAACATGCAATCTTTGCGTAATGAAAACATGATAAGATCTTTTCATTCAGGCTTGTAATAAACCCTATTCAAGCACTGAAACTTACCTCACAGGCAAGTTAACTTGTTTGAAACATCTTGGTAGCATTCTGCCCACAAATTGGTCAACAAAGACAGTAATGCAGAATAAGGTTAACCTCTCTAATATGTTTTTCGACATCGTTTGAATAAGCTAAATTGCAAAACTGAAAACAGTCTAATTATTGCTTCATGTTTAATTGCATCGATATTGAACCTTAGAATTCTGATTATGGTAACATAGCTGTTTTTTATATAGTGAAGCAGTCATGGTATTTAAATTTTATAATATTGATCTTGATCTTTCCTTCTTTTCTCTTAATACAGGTAGACAGACATCGTGGGGATGCATGTTATAAAATAGCCGGAGAATCATACAGACTGTGGTTACAATTTGAGAACCGAACAGATGATATAACACTTATCGTTGTACACATTGAAGGCTTATCTAATGTATGATCCTTGACTAATTCCTCAGGCTAATCATTTGTAACTTTCATTTCAAGTAAGATACTGTATTAGTGTCTTCTGAATGATAAATCATGATAAATCTGTGTTTAGTCATCCAAGACAGTTATGGGAGGTTAACAAGCTAACACTACACTATGGGAGTGCCACTTGTGCATACTTGTTTAGCACTTTCACTTGTTTTCTTCCCTCGGGCACAATTGATTTCTTCCCTTGGACACAATTGGTTTCCTACCTGAAAATGTGAAATACAAAAAGTCATTCTAATCTTTAGATCTTTGATTCTGTGTGGAAAACAGTGTGCAAGGACAATTTTTATTTGATTATTTTTGTGATAAATAAACACACTCGCCCGCCCATCACACAAAAAACAAGGTCTGAACCCTTAACTAGCTGTTTAGGGACCGGCGGATATAATTTAACTTTTGTTCTTTCATAATAGTACAGGGCCATGTTGTGCTCTATATCAAATATGAACTAGAATTTTGGCATATGAATGTGTTCTATGAACATGTTACCTTTGACTACAAATGATTTTCCCTATACAGTTGATATTCTTATATGCTAATTTTAGTAGATTTTCTTAAATGTGGAAATCCAATTCTGAATCTTTTCCAGCACTCTGAACAGTTTTGACACTAGTCTCCCTCTTTAGTCTTTACTTTGTAATGGACCAAATATATTTGATAAACAGTTGCCTGGAGACTGCAAAGCCAACTACTAATTTTCCTTTTATGCATATTTTAGTCAAAAGATTAGAGGCAAAATTTAAGTTAGAGCTGTGTTTTGAACTCAAAGCTCAAACAACTAAATTTGTTTGTTTCAAAAGTTACATTTAACTGAAACCCTCTTAATTTAGCAATATCTCTCACGCTTTATTCATGATTATTATGAATACACCATTTTTGTTATAATTATTATGGATTTCAAATAAAATAAAATAAAATATTATGAAATTTCATCAAAATCCAGGCCCAGCATGTTATAAAATCAAAAAGATCCATCAACTTGTAATGGATATTTTAAAATTCAGATGGAATGTTATCAAATTTTAATTGTTTTTTTTTAAATTGAAAATGAATACACCAGAATTTTAAAAGACTTATTGAAATTCTTGTTAAAAATCACCAAAATTTAATAATTTTTTAAAATACAGATTATATACACCTGCATTTTTTTAAAATTCAAAAAAAAATCTTCGGAATCCAAGAACCCCAAAATTTATGATATTTGAAAGGAAAAAAAGGAAAATTCAATTGGATATATATATGACAATAAGATAATATGCAAATTCAAATGGACCCAACTCTCTTTTTCCTTAAAAAATCAGAATAAAATTCTGGCAAGAAATAAAATGCAACCGATCAAAGACTGAATGTAACGCAAATTTTGAGTCATATACATTAGAGGTTAAAATTTGAGGCCAGGTGCATCTGCCCCCTGTTGATTCCTTAATGTATATAAAATCTCTTTAACTCTGACAATTTCTCCAGGTGATTTGGATACAGTCACTGGCTATGGCGACAAATGGGCGGTCTGTTCACAAATCCGAGGAAGAATGGCGAGCCATACTCTCCCCTGAACAGTTCCATATCCTCCGTTACAAGGGAACTGAGTCGGTCTCTCTATATATTTCCCTGTTTTTTCTTTGTCTTGTTTTTAATTCTTGATCTTACCAACAATCGTGGTGACATATTTGTATCCACAGGCCTCGGGGCACTGGTCACTATGACAAGTTTTACAATGACGGGGTGTATAATTGTGCTGGTTGTGGAACTCCTCTTTATAAATCTACAACTAAGTTCAGCTCTGGTTGTGGATGGCCTGCTTTCTTTGAGGGTCTCCCTGGAGCCATTAACCGTAGTGTAAGCGCTTCTATGTTCTGTTCCTTTTTACGTGGTAATGCTAGACGGAGTTTCTGTCAGGATAAAATTTGGGACCTGTAGTATTATTCTGTTTGATATATGGAAACTTTGTGGAATCAATCAATAACCTAAAGATTGATGAAATGTGCAGCCGGATCCGGATGGAAGGAGAACTGAGATAACATGTGTAGCTTGTGGAGGACACTTGGGACATGTCTAACTCCAACCGATGAACGTCATTGTGTAAACAGTATTTCCATCAAGTTTGTCCCTGAGAAATCAAGCACTTAAGTTTGATGTTCTATATAGTGAACCTGATTGCAGTTGCTGTTGCTATGAATAAAATGTATACCTTTGAGGTTTTAGTTGGTGAATTAAAATGCGTAGACTTGTGTTTTCAGTTCAGCTGTGCCTGCTATTGAGATGATGCAATAAGAAATGCACATGAAAGACATGATATCTATATATGCAGTGTTGGAAAAATAAGAAACCGCTCAATTGGTTATATTTTTAATTTAACTGAAAAATAGACACATATGATAATCGACTCAAAGGGGCTTTGTGCACTGGTATGATTATGACAGAGAAGTTTTGCACCACCATTAGTAGTCGGCAGGCCAAAAATTCATTTGAGTTGCGATACAATTTCATCGTGATGCCTAAAAGACATGATCCGATTATGAACTTTCATCCTTGAAAAACTGTCCAAGCCACACAACACAATTTATAAAATGCTAACAAAAAACAAATCATATACAGTATTAAACTCCAAAGGCTGTTGCTTGTAAAATTCATATCATATACAATCTCACAAATATTAATATGTACTCCGTATATTATATGCATGTGTGTGTGAGTGATAGTACAGATGTTATTAGCAGAAGATTAAAAAACACAGACCACATTCTCAGATACATACATACATACATACAGCTCTCCATATTTATCTGAAAAAACATGGAAAGTTGTTTTTAAATATATCTGAAAATAATTAGTCATTTTTGTATTTCTACTTTTATTTTTTATTATTTTTCAATCCAATCGGAGCAATCGCCGTAAATCTTTCGTCGCCGAATCATCAACAATCTTTTCACCTCCACCGCCTTTCTTGAAAAACGACGGTACCGGTAAAGCTCGAGGCGACGGCGACATCGTCACCGCCGATCCGGCATATACATCCGATAACCCGACCCGAACCTTCTTCATCACCGTTTCCGGATCCGGACCTAACCTTCCGGTTCCGTACACCGCCATTTCGCCGCCGTGAACCTGATTCGCGGCCGTCATCGACACTAACGACTCGCCGCGCCGTAAAATTCTGACCTTTCCGGCGACAGGAAGGTTGTTATTGTTATTACCGATCTGATTCTGATTGTACGTCAAATCGCCGGCGCTCGCTGACCGTTTATAGAAACTAATCGGCTCCGGCGAACGTCTCAACTGCACCGGCGATCTCTTCCTTCGCTCCGGCGAGTTTCTCAATTGCACCGGCGATCTCTTCCGATCCGGAAGTTCCGACCTAATCACAGGCTTATTAACCTTCGGAATACCGCTCTTAAATCCATGAAAATTCGATTTCCGGCGATGAAACACCGGCGCAGACACTCCAATCCGGTAAGTCAAACAATCCTGAGGTCTCAGCACTTGCGTTCCCATAATTCAATTACAAAAAATCTAAAATTTACGAAAAAACAAGATAAAATCTAAATGTATGTATATGTGTATGTATACATGAAAAAGGAAGGATGAAAGAGGGAAGAGAAAATGTGCTTTTGTTGCCTTTGTTTTATTTCCTCTTCCTCTCTCTATCTCTAAAGAGGGATGAATCTCTTTACTTTCCTTGATTTATATTTAAAGTAAAAAGATTGAATTTTTTAAAGCAAATCTCGAATTTTAAAATCTAAAAATGTGTTAATGGCTTGTGGTAGAGTTGATTTTGGTTAATAAAGGATGAATTAGAGGAGAGGATATATTTACACATAAATAGAAAAAGAATCAAGATGCATGTAATGTATGCTTTTGGTTTAAATTTGTGGAAATTTGTAATTACAATGAAATGTAATTTTTTTTGCCACCTCAATGAAATGTAATTTTAGTTTAGTTTTTATTAATAATTAATTTAAATGTTTATATTATTAAAGTATCTAATTATAGGTGTAATTCTTATAAATTTTACACTAATATGATTTTCACCTTGTAATATATTAATGATATTAAATTTACAAAAAAATGATTAAAAATATAGAATTTGATATATTGAATATTTTTCTTTTTTTAATACTCGTAACAAGTGTTGTAAAAATCATGATTCGGAACTAATCAGTCAACGTATCGATTTTCGAAATATCAGGTGAACGTACCGATTTAAGATTAATCGGAATACGTGGGATTAATAAAATAATAATTGATGATAATAATAATAATAATAATATATAATTTATTAATATTATTTTATTAGCTATTTATTACTTAATATATTTATCATATCATAAATTTTATAATTATTTATATTTAATTAAAATATGATTTTAAATCTAGTAACTTATTATAAAATATATCGCTTAATAAAATTTATAGCGATTAATCAAATTTAAAAATAAGAAAAATATGGACTGAAAGAATAGGAAATGATGGCAACCAATCAACCGTTGTTTCCGACTCTTTCTTTCCCTAAACATTAGAGCTCAACATCGTCTTGCAATATTTTTACGACCACCACACCTCAATTTTGTAGGTGAGGAATCTGATTCTGCATGCATGCTGCATCTTTCTTAGAGAACGGAAGGGAGATTTATTGCTTCAGGAACTCCTTCATTTTCATCTAGGTTTGTATTTTGTACTTGCCAACATTTCTTGCTAGCGTTTAATTCTGGTCAGTTTTGTTATTTTTTATGAGGGCTTTTATGTTATTTATGAGGGTAAATTCAGCTTCTGGTTCAGGGTTTAGCACTTTGGCTGCATGCATTTATGCATGTTTTCTTATTTCTGCTAACATTTCAATAAACCCCATCTTATCATTTATGCCTTTAAAGCATTGCATACGCCCCCTGTCCCTTGACAACTTATGTTCTGTTTTAGTTAGGAATGAAATGAAAATTTGTACTATTTTGTAAGTATATACTAATATACATAAATAATATTCAATGGCCACTTCATTACAAAGAATTATATATAAACTAGTGCTCAATGCCATGAATTTGCAGTCTCCATGTCTATTTATTACTCATTTTTTTCACATACTTCAGCATGAAAATCTCCAATCTCTTTGTTTTTTCATTCTTAATCGTGTTCACAGTTTTTTATTCCATCCTTCTCCCTTCTTTCATTATTGACTTCCCTTCTTTCTTGAAGATAGCATAATTATTTAACCTGCTCAAATGACGTAGATTGCTATATCTTGCCAGTGATAGTCCTTGTAATATGGGTGAAGGAGTTACAGATGGGGACATTATCGTAATTGGAAACAAAATTTTATTTTCTGCATCATCTATATCACTTTCTCCTGAAGGTAAAATCTTTCTTCTACAAACTAAAATATTTCCCCATTTCAGTATATATATTCTCAAAATCTTGCTCCATTGGAGAACTTATTTATTTTATATCTTGTTTTTCCAGAACTGGGAATTAAGGAGGATGAGGAGGATATCGTAGATGAATTGCCTGAAATTGCCACAGAATGTGCAACAGCATCTTCCAATGCAAGCACTTCGTATCATCATAAACATGGTTCTCACTTGCGAGGTTTACACTTTCTCAGTAAATTGAAAAAAGGACCAGCCAAGGGTATATATCAGCTCCATAATAATATACATAAACCTACTATTCATAAACCTAATTTACATAAACCTAATTTACATAAACCTAATATTCCTAAACCAAGTATCCCTAGTATCAAAAAACTCTCGAAAAAGAAAAGCAGACATTTGAGGGAGAGTGTGCCTGAATTGCCTTCCAATTCAGACTCTGAGTTTTACTGTTTCGAGTCTTCCTGGTTGAATTTTTCGCTTTCTGATATCAAGAAGGCAACCAATGATTTTAATCGTGGTTAGTATCATTTCAGGCATCAAACTCTTGTGTATTTCAGTTCTGTGTTTGTCATACTATAAAATACAACAGTTACAGCTGCTGTACTTGCTGAATATTAATTTTGTTGAAGGAAATTATATTGGAATTAAGTAATATGATCAATATATATTATTTAATTAATTCTTAATCTGCATATATTTAGAAAATTTAATTGGAGAGAGAGGTTATTCTGAAGTTTACAAAGGAGTTCTGGAAGATGGGACACTTGTAGCTATAAAAAGGCTGACCAGGGGATCAGTTGAAGAGATGACTGCAGATTTTTTGTCCGAGCTTGGGATTTTAGTCCACGTCGATCATCCTAATATTTCCAATGTTATTGGTTACGGAGTTGAGAGTGGAATGCACCTTGTTCTTCCTCTATCCCTCCATGGGAGCTTAGCCTCACTATTGACTGGTCTGTTTTCTGGTTCGATTGCTCTGTTAATACATATCATTCTGAATTTGTAAAAGCCATGTTATATCCTTGTTACCTTTAATGTTATTTTAGGTGAGAAGGAGAAACTGAAGTGGGATTCTAGATTTAATATCGCTTTAGGCATTGCATCAGGTCTTTCATATCTTCACGAGGGGTGTCAGCGACGAATTATTCATAGAGATATAAAGGCTGCCAACATTTTGCTCACTGAAGATTTTGAGCCACAGGTAAGCTCTAGATATGAAAAATATTAACTTGAAACTATAGCAGCTCATAATTCTAATAAGAAGATTTGCAATACTGTAAGGCGAACAAAATTAAGATTTTTTATACTGTTTTGTTATGTTACTAACTTCCTGTTATCTGTGAAATGAGTACATGCTGTTTCAGTTTCCTAATTAACATTGCTGCAAGAATTCCATATCAAGCCCAGTTCAAGATTTGAAAGTTTAACATTTTAAAAACAAAAGTAACATATTTAAAAATTTATATGTCAATCTCTAACTTTTGTCAAGTATAACTAGATATCTGATTTTGGGCTCGCGAAGTGGCTCCCAGATCAATGGTCACACATTACCGTGTCTCAATTTGAAGGCACATTTGGGTGAGTTCAGAGATTTATTTTATCTTTCCTAAAATGTCGGGAAATTAGGTAATTCCAATTTCCATTTTGTACTTGACGACCTTACATTTGATTATGACAGCTATCTTCCTCCTGAGTTTTTCTTGAATGGGGTAGTAGATGAAAAAACTGATGTCTATGCTTACGGGGTACTTGTATTGGAGCTTATAACTGGACGTCCTGCACTGGATAAGTCTCAGAAAAGTCTTGTGATGTGGGTATGTTGGATCTATTTATCTTTCTTTGACTACAATACTACCGAATTAGTTTTGTATATGATAAAACACCCGACAGATAGAATATCAAATAATTTTTTTTGTATTAATTTCTCGTAGGCTAAGCCTTTCATCACCAATGAAAGTATTGAAGAGCTAGTTGATCCATTGCTTGGTGGTGTCTATGATAAAGAGCAAATGATTTGTCTGATATCAGTTATTTCTATGTGCATAGAGGAGTGTCCAACTGAAAGGCCTCACATGAGCCATGTATGTTTCTTGTTTGAAGATGCCGATTGATATTAAACTATAACAATTGCTTGACTTTGCCTAGATGGAAAACGGATGCTTTAGGAACAAGTAATGTCCAGATGGAAAGTATTTTAGGTATTTGGATCCTTCTAGAATTAGGTTTCCGATACCATAATTTATTTCCACCGCCTTTAAGCATCGGACTCAATAATTTGTGGAATTTTTTGTTTATTGGATCGGACTCAGCATATGCGTCAGGCTTCCTTGTATTTGTTTGATCCAACTCAACATGGTTTTTGGGTTGTAGACGAAGCCTTCAGATACAAATAAATGGGCTCAGCCTTCAGATACAAATAAAATATATTCTTTGTACCAACAGTTCCTTCTTGTAGTTTTTAACAGTTCCTAATTAACAAAGATTGCACTGAAACAGTTTTTAATGATTTATAGTATTGTATATGCTGGAATTGAGTCAGAGATTGTATAGCAAATAATGATATTGAGAAAAAACGAACATGACATGAATCTGAAAATCTGAAGCCACTAGAGGGCATGGAGTACTTATAACTTGGGTGTTTAAGTTAAGACCTTAGATGCTATAATTGATTTTGGATTAATAGATTGACTCACTGCTGGTTAGCGATAAAGAAGAACTTCTTTTCTGTTTTGATTTTATGATGTACTGTTGCGGATAAATATCAACTAGAATCCCTTGAGTTAGAAGTAGGTGATATTAGAACTACAAATGTTGGTAGTCTGCTGAAGATTTTATGTATAAAAGAATACTCGCATGTACCACAGGTTATTGGGATCCTGAAAGGAGAGGGAGGAGGACTCATTAAGAAGTTCCACAAAATACCTGCATTCAGACTAGGAAGTTCAGTGGATGTCTCTGCTGATCTTGATGTTGACTCTAGTACATAAGTAATTTAAACTCAACATAACAGGCTGCGTAATAGCTCTGGGGTCTGTATTTGTGAGTGTTCTTGCCAAAACTTGATCATAATTGTACATGAATGAGCTGAAACGGATGGATGGCACATTGTGAAGTAGCAGAAACTGCAATACTAGTTAGCACAATCAATGAAATGTCACTGGTATGCATGCCAACTGCTGTACTGATGAAAACAAGTAAGTAATTCTTATTCATATGTAGTTTATATATGGAAAAAGGCAGTATCGAGAGCAAATTGTATACTTCTTATTTGGATAATGAGAGTAACTTTAACTTTTCTTCTAGGAAGGAGAAAATATTTTATGGATGTGGCTATGACGGAAATTGGAGTAAATTGCACTATGTAACCCATATCTTTTTTCCAAAAACAGTTTAGTATCTAGATTATAAACAAAAACAGATTGCATCTTGCACTTTGATATTCACTTTTATTATGCATCCTCGCTGTCAAGTTGGACAGTTACCGTCAAGTCAGCGGGACATTTTAGTCATTTCACTAATAAATATTTTACCTTGTAATTAAACATGCAAGGACTCATTCATTCTAATTCGGAACCCACCCCAACCCAATCGGCTTCACTCTGGATTTCAAATGAGGGGCCGACTTCGACCTAAAGTTTCAAATGGTGTGCCAGAATCAGCATGAGAATCTATAGTACTTTATGCTAGTATGAGTTATACTGTAATATGGTAAGACTGGGATATTCGCCTTTTTGAAGTGCTAGCAAGTTGAAATAAAACTATTGATATTTGATTTTTGGTGGCTATTTTTATGTACGTTTAAAAATGAGTGATATCATGTTATTAGAATATATTGTATGTCCATAAAAATTTATTTGATCATTTTACTCTGTTTTAATTGATTTGTATGATATCAGTTTTGAGTTTATATCATCCTAAATTATAGATTAATGTATATTATAAAAGAGAATAAGTTCGTGAGAAATTTTCCTAAGGTACAAGTATTTTTTAGTGTGGATATTTTTATAATTGTATATAATCCGTGTAATTACAATAACATTGTCATGTATTTATATGGGATTTTTTTTAAATGTGAGGTAACTTCAGGAACATTAATCTCATTATAAAATTCAATACAAAATGAGATTAATTAATAAATCTATGCCTAATTATGTATTATCAGAATTTGTTCAATAAAGTATAAAAGAGAAATATTATGATTTGTAACAGGTGATATGAAATAGTCGTTTAAAAATATAATTCCTAAGAACAAGAACTGACATTTCATCAAACTGGAAATCTACAATCAATTAGGGTGATAATAATTCTAACCGAATTTAACCAGGACTCTGAAAGGTACCATATATCCATTAAAAAAGTGAGATAAACTTCAATTATTCACTGTCTTCCAATATATTCTGCAAAATTGTGTTATAATCGTGTCTCTGGACTACTTCGAAAGATTAATGTAACATGTGTTGAAACTTGAAATGACGGATCAGTAAACTTGAATAAAATATAGTATTTTATATTAGGCAAAAGTTATATGAAATATTCTTAAATAGAATATTAATTAAAGATTTATGTCCTGAAATATGTTATGTTTATGATATATTATAAAATTATTACTGAAAATATGGATATATGGTACTTCATATGAAAGTACTAATACTAGGGGTACAAAATGTGGTACAAAAAATAGGGCATAAATGATGTGACATGATATGTCAATTTGAAAAATTTTAATCGGTGAGATTTGTGTGAATATATTAGGGTCCATTACATCTAATAAAATTACAATTAATCAGAATCTGTCATGTGTCAAATGTCATTTGAGAACTAATTTTTGTACCCGTAACATTACTCATAAATAAAATCGCATGTTTATATATATTATGATACACCTGTCATACACTCGTACATATGTTTTGATAATTTGATTATAATTAATTTTTTAAAACTTTTTTTCAAAATTTATTAAAGTTAATTGAATTTATTTGAGAAAAAGAAAGATAATTAATTAAAATGGTTTTTTTTAACTAACACCCATATCAAAAACTTAATTCTAATCATCTCCATTATAAAAAAACGCACATAAATGAATGACTAACTTAATAATAAATAAAAGCGCACATAAATGGATGATTAACTCAATAATAAATAAAGCAATGTTTATAGGTAAGACGAGCAAGTTAGCAAGTTACTAATAGAACAGTTACATCGATGGAAATACTAGGGTACCAAAGATAAGTACCATTCTGTTGTGGATTTCTTCTTCATAATTTTAACAGTTCTTGCTCAGACAGTTGATACATGACAGTTGCTTAAGGTCTGAAAATCTAGAATTTCTTTCTACCGAGTACAGAACACTACAACTATCTGCTGCTACATTACAATCCAAATAACATGAATAGATGCATTCGATAAACAATTCTGCCTTCAGATCATGGTATACATTATTTTCACTTAATCTAAGAGTTGATTGAAGCCTGAATCTCCTCCAGTGTTTTTCCTTTTGTTTCTGGTACTACCTTGGCCACAAAGAGTACTGTAAGAGCACAGAACCCGGAGAAAACAAAGAATGTACCTGAGAACAAGAAGGAATCAGTTAAAAAAAATTGTTTGCATGTGTAAAGAACATCTAACTCTTATGGACTTGAAACAATTTGTTTTTTTACCGGGACAACTCCAGCTCATGAGAAAATTGAAAGTGTATGACACAAGCCAGGCAGCTAGCCAGTTTATTAGCACCACCAGGCTACCAGCAAGACCCTTTATGTGTGTTGGGAATATCTGCAACAGATCAAAAATTCCGTCTCAAAAATTGAAAACAGATCTAGTGATATAAGGTCTGAATTTCAAAATATTGTACGTCATTTGGATTATTACCTCAGACATGATCACCCAAGGAACTGCTCCCATTCCGATTGAAAATGATGCTATGTAAATCTGGTGAATGTTAATAGATAAGTTAAAAGACGAATAGCATTGTAGACATGAATTTCGGAACAGAAAATGAATGTAACACAACAACAAAATTGGGCTCTGTAAGATTTATGAATATACCAGTACACCAGAGACTGCTAGTATAGGTACCCATTGTAGCAACAATTTTTGACCCTATTCACCACGGTTAAAAAATAAAAGACAAAATGATTTTAATCATGCAGAAACACAAAACATGAAAAACACTATGAACAGAAATGACTAATAAACACTATAAAGTTCTTGATTCCATAAGATACCTCCAGAAGGAAAGCAGATCCAGTTAGGGAACAACCAAGAAATGTCCCTGTCGCTGATACCAAAAGAAGTGGTCTTCTTCCAGATTTATCCATTAGTATTGCTCCGATCATAGTTATTGGAACCTGTAAACAGTTTTGTTATAATAATTGCTTTGATGCAAGAAGATTGGAATGATATAGACTCCCCTTTAGCCACATCAAATGAAAGGCACTACAGTCTGCGAACCTGGATTACTGCATAAGCTAGTGTTCCGATATTGCCAGTAATGCCTGCAAATAACAAACTTGCCTCTAATAAAAATGATCCGCGTGCAAGAACCCGTGACAATATTTCAGAAAACTTGAAAAAACTCCCACTTACCCGCTGCTGCAAAGGTCTGACTCGCATAGAAACTTATTCCATTTATTCCCCCAAATTGTTGGAATATCATCAATCCAACAGCAATCTGAACCACAATAAAATATGAGAAAGTTGTATGAAATACGTAACCTTCATCATCCGAATAAACACTTGAACTGGAAGATTATATATCAATTACTTACAATCACAGAACGTATGTATTTGGCCTCCACCAGGTCAATTAATTTAGCTTTAGAAAGTTTTCTCAAGCTTTGAACATTAGCCTATTTGTTTGTAAGATAAACAGGATCAGTTAGCTCTTAAACAATAATATACATATTGACCACGAAGATCGAAGAAAATACTTGAATTTCAGCAGCTTCAGAAGTAATATCAGCATTTTGACCACGAAGTCTACGCAGTGAAACCTCAAATTCTTTCTCCAGCCCTACTTTTGCCTGTCAATATTTTTAATCAAAGCTCAGTTAGGCTTTCACATATGGATTGCAAAATAAAAAAAATTCTAGTCGTCCTCACCAGCCATCTAGGGGACTCCGGAATAAAGAATAAACCCACAAACAGGACAAAGCAAGGCAAAAGCCCTGCATAAAAAATCAAGAAATTAGTTCTCATCAATTAGCTTCTATTTTTATGACAGCAAAATTATAAATTAAAATATTTTACCAATTAAAGCTAGGTTTCGCCATGTTATAATAGTTCCCATTACAAACGCAAGTGATGAGCCAGTACAAATCATAAGCTGCAGGCATATGTGATGTCAAGTAAAACAATGGTTTAATTTAACTATGAAACTCATGTAAACTAGACTTAATAATCCAAAACTACTTGGAATCAGAAATCATCTATTTTCTGAGACCTGATTGAGAGTAGTGAGCCCCCCACGGAGATTGGAAGGAGCTATTTCTGCTATGTACACCGGCACCTGTGAAATTCCAATTAGTGATCGTAAACAATTTGAGATCAGAAACTCAAATTTCTGAATAACAAATAATTACCACATAAGAAATGATCCCTATGCCATATCCAGTCAAAAATCTACCAATGTCAAGTGGCAAAGCTCCCTGAACAAACAAATAAAAAAAAAGGATAAGAATCTATTAACCAGAATTAATTAAAAGTCAAGTAAGCAAACATACCATAGATAAGTAGATAGCAAGCCATCCTGCAATGCAGAAAGCAGCTGACATTCTCATAGCCTATATTCATCAATCAGCAAAAAGTAATTAGGACTGTTGGAGACCTTCTGGAAGTAATAAGATGAAACATAAATTTAGGGGTGACAATATCTACACGGCCCAAGACTGGCTCTATTACCAACACAATAACACCATCAAAACTCGAAAATACCATGACTCAACTCAATCAACCCAAATATGACCACAAATGACACATTATCAAAAAAAATTGAACGACATGAAATTAACACTTATATGAACACAAAATGACCACCCCTACATATACCAGGCCAGTAAATTCACAAATTTCACATACCCCCTTTCGCCCTATGAAGTCCGCAACTATGCCACTTGTAAATGCAGCAATCATAGCTCCAATTGTTACTAATGATCCAAACATAGAATACTACACATTTTTGACAGAAAATAAGTAACAACAACCATGACATATTTAAAAAAAATCAAGTAATGAAAAAAGATTAAGTATATATAACAACCTGGGCTAGTGTTAAATCCAAATCTTCCCTAATACCAGTTTGAGCAGGTGCAGAGTATCCCACCTGCAAAATAATTAACTTAGCCTAAACAAACCCTCCCTATTCTTTTTTTATTTCCTATATTTTATTTTTTAGGGTTCATTTCTAGGAGCTTCCTGATAAGAAAATAAGAAGAAAAAAGAAAAGAAAAAAACTTGTCAAAAATCTCTCTTAAAAAATTCATCTATAGAGACATCATCAAAAAAAATAAAAATGAAACAACACATATATACATAGACAAAACCAGAGATTACTTACACATGATCCAAACTCAAAAGATCCACAGACAGAAACAAATGTACTAAACAAAACCACCCCTATTGATCCCCTAGTAGTCTCTTTATCATCACAATCCACGACTATCTTACACTCAAGAAATGGCTGTTCCAAATCCTCGCCATTTTCTTTAACATGCTCAATAGCCATCTTTTTTTTACTATATATGTGTTGTATAGATGATTATATATAATGTAAGTATAGACAAATTAACAAGACACAGGGAGGGAAGCAATGAAATTTGAAGTAGGGGTGCAAGAAAATATTTGTCGAGGTATATATATAGGTAGAGCGGGGCATGCAGAGTGGTCTAGGGACTAGGGGATGGTAGATATTTCGGTACTGCACCAATCATAGTAAAAAGGCTGGTAGATATTTTCTTTATTTTGTTGGACGATAAATTAAAAGGCCCCCCTATATTTTGTTCAAAAAAAAAAAGCCCCCCCTATAAATTTGTTTTTAGAAATTTCTGTAATAAATCAGTATGGTAACATAATTAAATTGATGGAATACGAGATAAGCACAACGCGACAACAGCTGTCACCAACGGTTTTCAGATGACCAATTTATATTCGTGTAGTATTGTCAAATTTCAGGTCATTTTGAAATTTTTACCTTTTCGTATTCCAATCTTAGAGGGTGTATTAAAATCAGATTTTAAAATATTATTTATAATTTATTGATTGTATTTAGTTCAAGATTCCACGTAAAATTGATAGATTGTATACATAATTTATAGAGTACACGTTAAATTCAGTAGGAAAATCCAACATAATCTATGAATATTTAAAATCCATCCGATTAATAATAATTTATGTTGAATACCCCAGGATTTTAATCAATGATTTAAAATCCTGATTTAATACCCCCGGATTTTAAAGTACAGTTTAAAATTTTGATTGAATACCCCAAGATTTTAAAGTATTATTTAAAATCCTAATTGAATACCCCCAGATTTTTGAAATACAAAAAAATATTGCACAATCTGGACTGAATATACCCCTATTAGACTTATTATTTTGAAAATATACTCTTTTCGTCGGACTTAAATTGAAATTTCAATTTATTTTTTTTGCCATTTTTTATTTATTCTTTCTTGTCATATTTTACATATCTTTTTAAAAAATAAATTATTTCAAAATACTTGCCATTCTCTTTTTTCAAAACAAAATTTTGAATATTTTTCTAAATATTATCACTAATTTAAATATATAAATAATTTAATTTAATTATTAAAAATAGATAAGAAAATAAATTATGTAATTAATTTTTTTAAATATATGTAAATTTTGTAAAAAAGCATATAAAATGGAATGGAAAGAGTATTTTTCCATTTTTTTTATTTTTGTGTACACATATTTTAACATTTTTTTCTTGTTTTTAAATATTGTAAAAACACATGTATTTAGAGCTGCACAAATGGTCAAAACGGACCGGAAGGTAGACCGAAAATTTTGAAATATGTGGACCGAAAACTGAACCGGTTATATTCGGTCGTGGACTGGTAAAATCCGGACCGATATGAACCGGTTAATAATTATTTATATAATTTTTTATGTTTATTGCATTTTTATTTATATACTACTAAATACAAAAGGATAAAATTTGTTTTATAAATTAATATATATTTAATAAAAAATACATCTCTTATTATTTATACGATAATAATGATTTTTAAACATATAACTCTCATTTTTTAATTATATATACTAAATAAATTTATTATTTAATTTGTTATATTAATCACTATTATTATAATAATTTGTTCTATAATATTTTAGATAGTTAAATTACTGACAAGTTCTAATTATATATAAAATATAATATATTAAAATATACTATCATGAGATTAAAGAAATTTCAAAAAAATTTAAAACTATTATATAGAATAGTGGACTTGAATATTATATTTATAAGTAAACCATTCAAATTTATACTCAATTAATTAGACTTGTATTTATATTTAAAGTAGGTATATGAAATTATTGTTTTATTTAAATAAATATTTTAATTAAAAAACTAATTTAAATAAAACTCAATATTTAAAAATTAAGACTAATTTTTTTGCAAAAAATAAATAAATTAAGACTAATTTACTAACCCGCACAACTACGATAGAGAAATATGGGAAAAAAGGGGTTGACTATCATCAACATGTCTTTCAAGATTATTACAGACTTGTTCATTGAATACATAATAAGTAAAACGATGTTTATAAAGACATGCAGTACTGCAATAAGCTACCAATGATTAGAGTACCATTCTCTTGTGTAATTCTTGTTTACAAATCTCACTTCAAGAATTCTTGCTCAGATAATTAAAATCAAGTCACTAACACATGACATCTTTCGTTGAAAATTATATTGCTCAAGGTCTAAATGTTTAAACCTTCTCTCTTACAAAATACAACAACAATACTGCTGCCAAGTGCTAACAAACCATCACATTACAAATAACATAAGTCGATGCATTCACCAAATCAAGCAGCGTGGGTTATGGATTCAGATCAAGGTATAATTAATCTAAGAGTTGATAATAGTCTGAATTTCTTCCAGCGTTTTTCCTTTTGTTTCTGGTACTAACTTGGCCACAAACAGAAGCGTAAGAGCAGAAAATCCGGCAAACACAAAAAATGTACCTGAAAACAATTAGGATTCAACTGAAAACTGTTTCTATATGTGAACAGCATCATAGAACTGACATTTGGTATTGAGATATTTTGTTTTTTTACCATGGCAACTCCAGCTCATGAGAAAATTGAAAGTGTATGACACTGCCCAGGCACCTAGCCACTTTATTAGCACCGCCATGCTACCACCAAGACCCTTTATGTGTAATGGGAATATCTGCAACAAATCAAAAATATCCGGAAATTTAAGAAACACAGAGAATTGCCTAAAATTTAAAATTAGAACTAGTGATCGAAGTGGATGTTAGATATAAGGTCTAAAGCTCAACATGTTGTATGTCATTTGGATTATTACCTCAGACATCATAACCCAAGGAACTGCTCCCATTCCTATTGAATATGTGGCTACGTAAATCTGATAATGTTAAAAGGTAAAGTTAGAGACAAACAGCATTGTAAACACGAGTCTACAAACAGAAATTAAATGTAACACAACAGCAAATTGAGCTCTGTAAGATTTATGACTATACCAATACACCAGAGACCGCTAGTGTGGGGACCCATTGAAGCAACATATTTTGACCCTATTTACCACGATTAGAAAAGAAAGGCTAAATAGATAAATAAATCATGAAGCGAAAAACATTATAACCATGAAGAAGTAATAAACACTACAAAAGTTGTACTTTCCGTAAGATACCTCCAGAAGGAAAGCAGTTCCAGTCAGGAAACAACCAAAAAATGTCCCAGTCGCCGATACCAAAAGAAGTGGTCTTCTTCCAGATTTGTCCATTAGTACTGCTCCGATCATAGTTACCGGAACCTATAAACAGTTGTACAAGGATACTTTTTAGCAAAAAGATTGGATACATATAGACTTTCGATCTTTCAGTCAAATCAAGTCGAATACACTCTGTCCACTTCAATAGTGCAATTCTTCTCATTCATCCTAAACCTACAATTACATAAAGGATATTAAGGTACTACTGTTTACGAACCTGAATTACTGCATAAGTTAGTGTCCCAATATTGCCAGTAATGCCTGCACATCACAAAGATTACGTCTATTAATAGGATTTGCAAATAAAAGACAGTGAGTGATATAAAAATTTAAAATCCTTACTCACCGGCTGCTACAAAGATCTCACTAGCATAAAAACTTATACCATTTATTCCTCCAAATTGTTGGAATATCATCAATCCAACAGCAATCTGAACAACATTAAATTTTTAAAAAGTTATACAAGTACATAATATCCGTCATCTGAAAAAACAGTTAGAATGAAAGATTAAAAAAGGATTACTTACTATCACAGAACGTACGTATTTGGCCTCGACCAAGTCAGTCATTTTAGCTTTTGAAAGTTTTCTCAGGCTTTGAACATTAGCCTATTTGTTTATGAGAATAACAAGGATAAGTTTACTAATTTTAAACAATAATATACATTTACTTGCAGACACCAAGTAATAAGAAGTCTGGGATATATATTTGGAGATCAGAATGATACTTTAATTTCAGCAGCTTCTGCAGTAATATCAGCATTTTTACCACGAAGTCTACGCAATGAAACCTCAAATTCTTTCTCTAGCCCTACTTTTGCCTGTCCATTTTTTTGAGCTAGTTAGGCTTTCATTTAGAAATTAAAGAGATGAAATGTTGTTTCAATCCTCACCAGCCATCTAGGGGATTCTGGAATAAAGAATAAACCCACGAGCAGGACAATGCAAGGAACAAGTCCTTCATAAAAATCAAGAAATCAGTTTTCATATATTAAATTCTGTAGTCCCATTTTTATGACAGCAAATTTATAAAATTAACATATTATACCGGTTAAAGCCAGGTTTCGCCATGTTATAATAGTTCCCAATATAAACGCTAGAGATGAGCCGATACAAATCATGAGCTGCCAACATATATAACCTTATCAACACAATGGTTTAATTGAAGTGAAAAATCATGTAAACAAGACTTAATCCAAAACAAATTGGGGTCAGAAAATGATTTTTCAAGACCTGGTTGAGAGTAGTGAGCCCCCCGCGGATATTGGAAGGAGCTATTTCTGCTATGTACACCGGCACCTGAGAAAATTCAATTGTCACCGTAAACAATTTAATTAATACAAATTTGAAATCAGAAATCATTTTTATGAGTAGCAAACAATTACCGCATAACAAAAACCCCCTACGCTGTATCCTGTCAAGAATCTACCAATATCAAGTGATAAAGCTCCCTGTAAACAATTGCAAAACATACACGCCCGATTTTCTTGTATATTAAGACATGAGAATATTTTTACTATAATTAACAAAAAAACCAATAAAAAGAAAACATACCTTGGACAAGTAGATAGCAAGCCATCCTACAGTGCTAAAAGCAGCTGCCATTCTCATAGCCTGTTTTCATCAACCATCAAAAAATAATCAAAGGTCATATCCAGTGTACAAGTTTCCCGCATAAGCAGGGTCTAGAGAAGGTCCCATTGTAGGCATCCTAATTCGTGGGTATAATGAGTAATGAGTGATTGGAAAACTTTTAAAAGCAATGAAATGGGACATAAACCAGGCCAGTAAATTCACACATTTTACATACCCCTTTTCGCCCTATGAAATCCGTAATTCTGCCACATGTAAAGGAAGCAAGGGTAGCTCCAATTGTTACTAATGATCCAAACATGGAAAACTACAAATTGATGATGAAATTTTTTTTACAACATTCATAATGCAGTCGAAAGAAATAAAATCAAGCAATGAAGTAAGATTAAGTATAATTAGTGTCAAATCCAAATCTTTTCTAATACCAGATTCAGTAGGTGCTGAGTATCCCACCTGCAGAAACTCAAACCTAAAAATAAGGAGGGTTTCTTAAAAAATTCATGTATAGACATAATCAAGAAGAAATAAAACAATGTATGTGTAGACAAAAACAGAGAGTACTTACACATGAACCAAACTCAAAAGATCCACAGACAGAAACCAATGTACTAAAAAAACCCACACCAATTGCTCCACTGGTAGCCTCTTTATCATTACAATCCACAACTATCTTGACCTCAAGAAATGGCTGTTCTAAATCTTCGAACTCTTGGTTACCACCATTCTCAATATCTTTGACGTGCTCAGTAGCCATTTTTCTCACCGTATAGATTATTATATAAACAGTATAAGAAATCTGGAGTAGGGCTGCTGCTGGAAGATGTATTTTGAGTCCAGTATTTATATTATATGAGCAGAGGGGGGCATGCACCATTGTCTAGGAGGGTAGATATTTTTTGTATTGCACCAATTGTAGTAAAAAGTGGCCTTGTACATTTTTTTGGTAAAACTTAAAATAAACCATTATGGTGTGAAATTAAATTGATGGAATGATATATTAGATAATTTAGTTGTCTTTCTATTTTGCGCAAAGCCAAAACCTTCTAACTTCTATTCATTCGAATAAACTGCTGGCTTGTGCTAAATAAGAATATAATTAAATTTACGCGTCTATAATTTTTTCTGAGTTTTCTTTTCTCAAAACTTGTACAACCAAAATATTTGGGGAAAATAATTTAGAATTTTGAAGAAAATTAAATTTTTTTTTTGATAGAATATACTTACTCGTAGATAAATTGTATCAAGATAAAATATTTACAGAATCTGTTTTTTTTCATTCAAAAAACTTATCATCTAACCAAAATACATCTGGAAATTTAAACAATAAGATCTTAGTATCTGATGAGACAACACTCGTCGTACTTCAATCAACAAATATGTCTGTCATCCGATCCAAATCCATAAAACACTGCAAAACACACATGAAATTACAAAAACAATAAAATAATAAGTTACTAATTTATATGTCTAATGTAAAATCATAATACAAACACATAAATTCAAATATATGAAGAAAAGTCATGATACAAAATCGTCATTGAACGACGTATAATAATCATATCAAAACGCCATAAAATTGGCACTGAAAAATCGTTATTATTATTTTTTAATAGAGAATGTACACGGGCATAAAAAGAAGTGAATATTGAAAATTCTCCTCTTAATAGTGACATGTTAAGAGTGTTTTTTTTTTGAGGTAATAACATGTTAGGAGTTCTAATGAGAATGTTTGAATTATAAAATAAATTATGACCAGATTTAATTTACATGTGGTTGTATTTTTTTTAACTTGAAACGTGTTCTGCATTTTCTTTCAAAAAATTGTAATACAAAATCTTTTTGGAATGTATTGATTTAATTTTATTAAACATAGTTAACTTCACACCAATGAAAAATGTTTGCATGTAAATCATATAAAAAAAAACCTCCCGAATCGGATCCTAAAATGAATTTCAAATGGCACGAGATCATATCACAATTAAATAAAATGAAATGAATTCTCTTAAATTCACATCAATATAATCTATTAAAATAACTCATAATAATATGGTAAAAACGGTGTCGGGAAGATGTTGGCAACGGATTTTCATTGGGAATATATACCACTGGAATATCCACAGATTATCAACTAAATTCCGATCATTTTGACCTATGTTCGATAGAAATACAGTACTACAGACGGATTTTCTATCAGTAAATTAAAGACGAACCTTTCGTCAAGAAAATGTTGATAATTTTACTGAAAATGAGCTGAAGTTCAATCAACTACTAATTAGTTCCGGCAGCAAACAATTTCAAATAATTGAAAATGTTTGACCTCTTTTGCCCCTACATTTCAAATCGTCTTCCAAACAAATCATTAACATAAGTACAAGAGGGAAACCTTAAACCTCAACATGTCACTTTAAAATATGATGCAATCTAATATCTAATAACAGGATTGCCACATGCATATTACCAATTATTCAACCAATATGAAATTTCAAAGTTGTTGCTGTTGAAAAACCTTCTCCCACACAACGCATGCTCATATCAAGGAGAGGAAACTGGTACAAATTATTTGATTAGCACAGTTATAGATAATCGACCATCATTACAATGGCATGCTTTCCCAAACTCTTTTTGTTCTTTGCGGCATAACTCAAACTCATCTGTATTGTAGTACATGCAACCAGCCATGGTTATTACGGCGCCAAGTCGAGACTCGGCGCCCGGGTACCTTGGAATCGACTAGTCGACAAGTCGCCGGAGTAATTATAATAAATAATATAGGTAAACACGCTTCATTTTCATAGTTCAAATCAAAGATAATATATAACAAGTTCAAATACCAAAAATCAAGAATCTCTAACGAAATAAGACATAATAAATGAGTAAAATCAACTAATAAGCATAGTCATCCATCTCGAAATCATGGAGATCTCCGTCATCATCTTCCACATCCTCATCATCAATAGGGGCAGAATACGACATATATACTTATATGAAGGGAGGAAGAACGCAGCAGCAGCAGAATGCAGCAACTTACATACATTGGTAGATAAGGAAGAATGCATGTTGACAAATGAAGAGAATGAGTGAGGTATGAAGAAAAGAAAACAAAGAAAACAATTTGCATCAGCAGATGATCATGTTATTGTAAATAAATCAATGGTATTATGATAAAAAACCATTTTTATAAATTATTCAATCATATAATTTAAATAAAATTTTGAATAAAAATTCTCTTTTATGTGCAAATAAGTAATAAATTAAATAAAAAATGGAAAAAATGAATACAAATACTTTTAAAAAAAAATTGTAACCCAGTTAATGAATAGATATATACTTGTATAATTATATACATACAGATAGTATATATAAATAAGAGAAAAAAGAACTTAAGATACATCTTATGTAATTTCCTAAAATCTTAGTACAAAATAATACTCCATAATAGACTAATAAAATTTTAAATGAATCCTGATTTTACAAAACTACCTCTATCATGCATATAAAATACTATGTATATTAGGTAACTTACCTAAGAAAGAACGAAGTGAAGAAAAGAAGAAGAAGAAAGAAGAAAAACTCACCAGAATACGAGCCGCCGCCGATGGAAGAGTTAATCGGAGAAGAATTCGCCGATGGAAGAGCCACTTGAAGCTTTTGCTATGAAAAATATATGGATCGTATGTATGCACGACTCTGTTTATTTCATAAAAAATATTTACTGCAAAAATGTTTTTTTTTAAAGTTTTTGGTGTGTATTTAATTTCTGAAAAAAAAATCCGTTTATTAGTATTGAATTGAACAAAAATGATTATATTATTCTTGTAATGATAAAAAGAAAAATCGTCAAATTTAATATGGAATCGGTTCAGATAAAGTGTCTAATTCTACTATTATAATTTATTAGGAAAAATAATTAATTAAAAAAAATTATATATGTTTTTATTGATGACAAAATATTGACTCACAATAACTCTCTTCAAAATTTAAATATGTTATCATCGTAGAACAATATAAAACATACCAGTAAAAGAAACGGCGAGCTAGTAATATATTTGAATTGAAAGATTGAATTTCAAAACACCATAACATATATGACTTTCAAGTACTTATATTTGACTCAACCAGAGACCATAGCTATCTAGTTTCACCTGAAGAAGTTTCCATTTGCCATGAAGAGTCTACAAAATGTTTAAACTCATCCAATTTCACCAACATTTCTTCAGCTTCACCCAGTGTCAGTTCTTCTTCTGGTGTGAACCACAATTTCTCAAAACAATTCTTGTCGAGAGGATCGTTCTGCGATTCATTGATGCTCTTTTTTCGCATTTTCTCAGTTTTAATGATTGCTTCATAATCTACGATTTCTTTATTCAATTCACAAAGTTCATGGACTCTGTGATTTTCCATCGAGTCCTGGACCGTACTATTTTTCTGAGAATCCCCATTGATGAAGGTATTCAAAATTTGTTCAGCATTATGGGGATAACCAAAAGTGTAAATTTTATTCGTTGCCGAAAAAATAATAATAGCAACGTGAATGCCACAAAGAATGCTGAGCTCAGAGGCCTTCTTATATACACCAAACCGTCGTTTTGAAAAAGTAACTTGAAGGTTACTTTGATTTTCAATTTTCTTTATTGGAATCCTTTTGCGTACTATCGGCTTTCTAGCCATTTTAGATATATTGGAAACAAAGAGAATAAGAGATAGTGTACAGTATATGTAAAAAACAAAGGAATGTATAAGATGTGATATATTTAAATTTGACTCAAACGTGGTGCATACATATATAAGAATTGAATTTAACGGATGTGACGATTTAAAAATAATTTGAAAAGACGCGGCGACTTAAAATAGTATAAAAATATACTCCCTCCGTCCCGGCCAAATGTTTACATTTGGTCCGGGCACGGAGACCAAGGATAGTGGGTGTAATAGTGATTTTATTGTTAAAATAAATGAAATAGTGGGTGTAATAGTGTAAAGTGTTGAAAAAGTGGAGTGAAGTAGTGGATGTAATAATATATTTATTGTTAAAAGTTACTATTTTTAGTAATGTAAAGAATTGGGTGGGACGTCCCAAAAAGGAAAGTGTAAAGAATTGGTTGGGACGGAGGGAGTATGTTTTAACAAAACAATTTGAATAGATATGACGATTCAACAACGATAAAACGGAAAGCGAGTGGGAAAATCAAAAACCAAAATACGCGACGATTCAAAAATAATGAAAGTGAAAATGCACACCTAGAGGGGGGGTGAATAGGTGTTATGGCTAACAATGACCAATTTTAATTTTACCGAGTTATTAAGCCTGTCAGCTAGCTAAGATTGATTAACAGACACTGTCAGCTAGCTGCTATATGCAATGCAGTACAGAAAAAGTAAATAACACCAAGACTTTTAGCCAGGTTCGACCCCTAATCTCCTATGGTCTACGTCCTGGTCCCCTACCAACTGGTAAGAGAGAATATTATTAATCAAAACCAACCACGATTACAAGATTACAATAATATTCCTCCCATATTCCCTTGCAACTAATACTAGCTTGCTGAAACCCTGTTCTATCGAACTCTCTAGCTCTCTAAGCACTATACTACCCTAGTACAGCCTTCTCTAGCTCTCTAGTTCCCAAACCCTGTTTCACAAGCTCAATATCCAGCCACAACCAATTACACCTTGAACAAATACAAGTGAATAAAGATACAACTCAAACTATAAGCTCTCTAACGTATATATATATAAGTATATATAATACTAGAGCTCAAAGATATATGCTAAGAACGTTTTAAGTTTGAGAAGAAGTGTGTATATATGTTTCAAATCAGTTTAGCTTCACTTCCTTTTTCTTAGAGAAAAACTATACACACTTGTATATATATATTCGATTTTATCAAACCAAAACTAACGTTGAAATTACAACGTTTGAATTAGTTAAGATAAGGTACGTATATATATTTAAAAGTACGTATATTGAGGATAAATAAGATGATAGAATCGTTTGAAATCAGCCTCAATATAGTATAGATAAGAGTTGGTTTTAGAAGATAAGTTTTAGTCAAACTCCAACTCCTATTAAATAGGAAAATTAATTTGAATATTAAAATCTGTTTGAATTTGATAAAACTGAGCTCTAATATAATATATAACCATATATATATTAGATAGACTTGTACAAATAAGATCCTATAAATTCTCCAAGAAAATCGGACTTCCTTTGCAAATCCAACAGTTTCTGCGTTCCAGTGTCAGCTTGCTGAGACAGAATATTTCCTGCTGTCAGCTCGCTGAAACGCCCTGTTTTCCTACTTTCAGCTTGCTGTCAATGTACTAAAACATATTATACTGATAAATCATATCAGTAAGCTATTTCCTGCAAAACCAAGTTAGTCCACATATAACAGCTTGCTATTTTATATCAAATACAAGCTTTCAGCTTGCTAACAGTGATCATCAAAACACAAAAGGGTTTCAATCTCCCCCTTTTTGATGATTAACACTAAAATAATTTAGGAGAATAAAATACTCCCCCTAAATTCCTGCAATCCTGTAAACACATGATATAAAATTGCAAATATAATACACTAGGCATTTAACAGATAGATTTAAACCAAAAACATAGCATTTCATACCAACATGTACCAGCAAATTATATCCATCAAAACAAACACATGCTTACTAGCATGTAACACCAGCAATTATAAAAAAAATTAACAACCAGACCTAAATATTCAGACATACCATCAAACATAATATGAAACAAAATCCAAACCCCAGAAAATATTTTTTAAAAATTCATCAAATTCTCCTAATACTCCCCCTTAATCATCTAAAAGAGTAGAGTTAGGCATCCACAAGATCTTCCTCTGCATCCTCAGCTGCAATCTTGTCTTCTGGAGATTTAGACTTGACCTTCTCAGCTGGTTGATCAGCCACTGGATCCACCATTTTCCTTGCTGCATCAGCTAAACCCTGCAACCCATCCAAATCTGCAGAAGCATCTTCACCAGACCTTGTAGTGTGTGCAGACACAGTAGCAGGAGTCCTTGGTCCAAAAGCACACTCCCTCAAAAATTTAAGTTCATCCAGCACTTCATTCAGTTTCTGTATCACCAGAACCTGATCAGTATTCACTTTCTTAACAAACTGTAGTATCTCAGAATCAGAACCACTTGCCATTGCTGACTTAGCAACAGGTGAATGAGTAGGAATCTCCAACTGCACCAAAGTGCCATCCTTCTCCACCTTCAAGTGAGACTGTTGCAAACTCTTCCCATCCAAAAACTCTTTTACTGAGTGCTTATCCACATCAGAAAATTCCACTCCATACCAATCAAAAACTCTTGTTAATAACAACCCATATGGCAAACCACAACTAGGGTTACTATCATACACATCCATCATATTTTGTAGTATTAACTCAGACAAATTAAACCTTCTTCCCAACAACAACATAGCAACAACCACAATGTCTTGACAATTAAAATTAGACCTGCTTCCCAGCCTAGGACAGATATTTGTTATGCAAATCTTAAAAAGCAAATTAGCCATGGGAATCACACAAGATGTGGTTGGACAGCAAAACTCAAGTATACCATGCATACCCCTAATTGCATTCAACTGATCTAAAGCAGATAAATCATCCAAAACCTTGGGACCCTTCTTGGTGTACACAGACAGATCAGATGCATTCTCAACTCTTAAAATACAATTAAGTACAGGAACATTAAGAGTTATCTTCTTCCCACGAACAAAAGACACATAATTACCAAACTGATCCGGAATAAAATTTGCATAAAATTCATATACATAGTCTGGGTAAACATCTTTCGGCATATCAACAAGAAACGATTCAAACCCTAAGTCTGAAAATAGCTTAACAGCACCACAAGTAACAAAAGTCTTACCAGACAAAGGCCTGCCAGGAATTACTCTGCGATTGCCTAGGTCAAGTGCATGAAACCTCTGTTCTAACTCCTCTGGAATAAACTTAAAACCAAACTTGAGCCGCTTTGAGGGAGTCAAATCACGATCCACTGAGCGATTGATACCAGAGAACTCATCACCACTATCGACAGCAACCACAATCTCTTCCTCATCCAATAACTTCCTCTTATTTTTGTTGTCCTTTGGAACTGATACCGAAGCCCTAGTACGACGTGTGCTCTTCATCTTGAAATAGAGACCGATTGAAACAATCACCGTAAATGTATATTTACCAAGGATGAGTTTGAACACCCTAGATCCAATCTTGGGTTTGGGAACGATAAACTTGAGATACCGAGAGTGGAGTGCCTCTACAACTCCTCTTTTAAAATATAAGGAGAGTGTATTTTGAGAATTATTTGAATAAAAAATTTTTATAAAACCCCCAGCCCTAATTAAACTAAACATCTTTTATCAACTAAGCAGATAATTATATAAAATTAAAAACTAAACAGATAAGGCTTATCTAGTTAAATACGGACTAGATTATCAATTTAAAAGCAATCTTTAAACAATTAATAGCATTTAACACACATATAAACTCTAATAGACATGCACAACTTACAAGTAAGTGGAACTCTACCAGCAACGGCACAAAATCATATAATGCATGTAACATAAATCAATTTAACCAACAGTTTAAGAGGGTAATCAGTAAGCTGAGATTACGAAAAACCTGGTGTCAGCTTGCTGACTAGATGTTACACATGCCGAGTTCCCTTCTAATAATAGAAAATCTCTCTTCTGCCAGTGGCTTTGTAAAGATGTCAGCTAACTGATACTCTGTAGGCACAAAAATTAGCTTGATCTTCCCTTTTGCCACATTGTCTCTCAAGAAATGATGTCTCACATCGATATGCTTTGTTCTTGAGTGATTGACAGGATTTTCTGAAATGTTGATAGCACTTGTATTGTCACAATATATTGGAATCCTTCCACATTTGATTCCAAAATCCCTTAGTGTTTGTATCATCCACAACATTTGAGAGCAACAGCTGCCAGCTGCCAAGTACTCCCCCTCAGCTGTTGATAAAGCAACAGAGTTCTGTTTCTTGCATTGCCAAGTGACCAAACTCTGGCCTAAAAATGCACAAACACCACTTGTACTCTTTCGATCAGTGTGACAACCTGCATAATCTGCATCACTATACCCAACAAGATCAAATGCATTTGTGATAGGATAAAATAAAGCCAAATTGATAGTACCACTTAAATACTTAAAGATTCTCTTAACAGCATTATAATGAGACTCTTTAGGCTTGCATTGAAATCTAGCACATACACAAACTGCATACATAATATCAGGTCTAGAAGCAGTAAGATACAGTAAACTACCAATCATACCTCTATACTTACGAATATCAACATCTACACCTTTTTCATCTGTTGTCAGCTTGCTAGCTTGACTCATTGGTGTTGATTTTGCCTTGACAGTTTCAAATCCAAATCTCTTGAGTAGATTCTTGATGTATTTGGATTGATGCACAAAGATTCCATCTTTTGTTTGTTTGACTTGAAGACCCAAAAAATAATTGAGTTCACCCATCATGCTCATGTCAAACTCACTGTGCATACACTTTGAAAACCACTCACACATAGCATCATTAGTTGATCCAAAAACAATATCATCCACATAAATTTGAACAACAAGAATATCCTTACCATCAAATTTAAGAAATAGAGTTGGATCAATTTTACCTCGAATAAAGCCATTTTTAAGTAGAAATTTACTTAACCGTTCATACCAAGACCTAGGAGCTTGCCTTAGTCCATACAATGCCTTCTTTAGTTTGTAGACATGGTTTGGAAACTTTTCATGCTCGAAGCCCGGAGGTTGCTTGACATAAACTTCTTCTTTGAGATAGCCATTAAGAAATGCACTTTTGACATCCATTTGATGAAGCTTGAATTTCTTGTAACATGCAAATGAAAGTAGCATTCTTATAGACTCCAGCCTTGCAACAGGTGCATAAGTTTGATCAAAATCAATCCCTTCTTGTTGATTGTAGCCTTGTGCAACTAGCCTTGCCTTGTTCCTTGTAACTGTACCAAATTCATCAGCTTTGTTCTTGAAGACCCATTTAGTACCAATGACTGAAACATCTTTAGGCTTTTCCACAAGTTCCCACACATCACATCTTTTGAATTGATTCAGCTCCTCTTGCATTGCCATGATCCAATTTTCATCTTCTAAAGCCTCTTGAACATTTTTGGGTTCCTCTTGAGCTAGGAAAGCTGCAAAAGCACAGAAGTTTGCTTTCCATCTTCTAGTCTTGACACCCTCAGAAGCATCACCAATGATTTGAGTTGGTGGATGATTCTTCACAGTTCTTGTAGCTTTAGGGAGAGAATGTTGGGATATCTCTTCATGAACAGTTCTAACCGAAGTTGTAGTCCTTGCTATAGGAGTTTGTGACCCTCCTAGATTGAGTTTAGACAACTGTTCAATAGTATCATCTACTGAGATTGCAGTGTCAACTGGCTGATTTGATGTGTCAGCTTGCTGACTGTCTGACTGTTGAGCAGTAGATGTTGTAGCAGCTTGCTCCTTTGTCTTATCAGCTTGCTGACTACCTGACGTTGCAGTAGCTTTATTGCTTCCAGCTTCATCACCTGCATCATCTTCCTCATCTCTTGACAGATCATTGTTAGGTTCATGAAATATAACATCAATAGATTCCTCAACAATGCGTTTCTTTAAATTAAAGACTCTATATGCTCTACTAGTTAAAGAATAACCAAGAAATATTGCCTCATAAGATTTAGCATCGAATTTACCATCCCTGTCAATTTTCTTGAGGACAAAACACTTTGAACCAAACACTTTAAAGTAACTGATGTTAGGCCTTTTGTTCCTCAACAGCTCATAGGGAGTTTTCTCAAGAATAGGTCTGATCACCACTCTGTTAAGAACATAGCAGGCTGTGTTTACTGCTTCTGCCCAAAAGCTTCTTGGCAGCTTGCTTTCCTGCAATAAAGTTCTAGCAGTTTCCTCCAAAGACCTGTTCTTTCTTTCCACTACTCCATTCTGTTGTGGAGTTCTAGGTGCAGAGAATTCATGAGTGATGCCCCTTGCTTCACAGTAAGTGACAAAATCTTTCTTGAATTCACCACCTCGATCACTTCTTATACCTACAAGTCTTGTGTCCAGCTTGTTCTCAAGAACCTTAATTAGCTTCTCAAATTCTTCAAAAGCAGAATCTTTAGTACGAAGAAATAAAACCCAAGTAAAACGTGTATAATCATCAACAATAACAAAACCATATTGTTTACCTCCAATACTTTTATAAGATTCTGGACCAAATAAATCTAGATGCAATAATTCTAAGGATTTTGTAGTAGATACAACCTTTTTGGCCTTGTGAGAACTTTGAATCTGTTTGCCCAATTGACATGCATCACAAACTTGTGTCTTGACATACTTCAATTTTGGCAAACCCCTCACTAACTTCTTGCTAGATAATCTGTTGAGCAAGTCCATGTGAGCATGACCCAATCTTCTATGCCAGATTGTTGGATCATTGTCAACAGCAGCTAAACAGCAAGCTGTTTCCTGCAATTCAAAGTCTAAAACATACACATTGCCTTCCCTTCTAGCAACTAGAGGAATCTGGTTAGTAGCAACAGTAATAACACATTTATCTTTATCAAAAACAACTGAATGACCATCATCATGCAACTGACTTACACTAAGCAAATTATATTTTAAGCCTTTAACATAACGAACATTATCAATAAAAGTTGTGTCATTACCTACTTTACCTTTACCTAGAATAGGAAGAGTCTTACTATCACCAATTGTGACACCTCCACCTTTCTTGAATTTGAGATTAATAAATTGAGCTTTGTCTCCACACATATGTCTTGTACATCCACTGTCAATGATCCATGATTTCGATTTGATCTTAGCAGCAAGACATATCTACAAAACACACAAAACCAACACTTAACCTTTTGGTACCCATATTGGTTTGGGTCCTGATTGGTTAGTAGCAAGTATATAAAGAACATTTAATTCAGATTTCTTGATCCACATTTGAACCACTTTGGGAAAGGAATTCTTTGTTCTTTTCTTCCTGCCAGAACCATTTCGGCTAGCTGTCTGTTTGTTCCAGTAAGCTGGCTTCCTGTCAGCTTCTTTCTGGTAAATTCTGGTAGCTCGCTGAGATATGCAATTTTGAGCTAAATGACCTTTACCACCACATTTCTTGCAGCTTGTCCAGGGCATAGCATATTTGTATGGCTTTCCTTGTCTGCCTTCATACTTTAGTGCAGTAGCCCTCTTGTTGAAGTTCAAACCAACTCCTTCTTTGTCCAAAGGTACCTTGATGCTTTTCATCATTGATTTGAGACCTTCTTCTCCTTGAACAAAAGTACCCATGCCTTTTCTGAGCTTAATGACTTCTTTTTCCAAGGAAATAATTCTTTCTGCTTGCTTTGATGAAGTGGCAGCAGGCTGAGATGTACTGTCAGCAGGCTGAGATGATGTTTCAGCAGGCTGAGATGATTCTTTCTTGGAAGATTCTCTGAGTTTAAATGTTTCAAGACATGCATCTCTTGCCTCTATGTCAGCCTTTAGATCAGAAATCTCATCAGCTAGAGCATTGTTCCTTTTTAACAGAATCTTGTTGAAACCTTCTAGATCTTCAATTTTTGATTCAAGCTCTTTGATTTTGACTTCATTTGTTGCTTGGACAGGTTCCTTGCTTTCAATTAGTGATTCCACCTTTGCCATTAAATCTTGAACCATCTGTCTAAGATATGAATTCTTCTCTGACAGCTTGTTGTTTTCTGTCTTTACTGAATTATATTCCTCTATAGAAATACTATCTTGATCCTGCATGGTTAGTTCATCTAGAATAATATTATCAGAAGAAATATCAAATCTGAATGAATTTACCTCACTTTTGTCATCATCAAAATCACTTTCAGCAATGATCTCCTCAGTTAAGCCTCGAACAATATCATCATCCATTCCAACTAGTGCAAGGTTGACCATATCATCATTGTTGTCACTGTCACTTGGTGAGATGTCTTCTTCATCATCACTCCAGGTTAGCAAAGCTTTAAATTTCTTCTTGTCTTTGTATCCAGCTTGCTGTTTTCCTTTTAGCTTGTAACAGTCCTTCTTGAAATGGCCAGTTTTGCCACATTCAAAACATGTTGAATCTCCTTTGGAATCTTTGGAGAACTTTTTGGTTTTAGAGAAATCTGAACTCCGTCTATCTCTCTTCATCTTGTTTTTCTGTTCGATCATCTTTCTGATTTTTCTGGACATGAGTGCTATTTCCTCATCTGATTCATCATCAGATTTCAGCTTGCTGTCATCACCATGAAGTGCCAAATTCTTCATCTTTGATGTGAGATCAAAAGTAGAATTTGCATGGCTAGCATTTATCTTGCTTTCAAACTGCTCCAATTCAGCAAAAACACTTAGAGTGTCCATTGTATCAATTGTTGGAGAAGATTCTAAGGCAGTGACCTTCGGTTCATAGATCCATGGAACAGCACTAATGATTTTCATGTTGATCTCTTCTTGTGGAATTTTCTTGCCAAGTAAAGTGAGACCATTCATAGTGACTTGGAATCTAGCTTGAGCATCCTTAATAGATTCATCTTTATTGAGCTTGAAATTTCCATACTCGTTCATCAGCTTGCTGAGTTTAACCTTCTTTAAGGCTTTTGAACCTTCATGACATAATTCAAGAGTGTCCCACATCTCCTTTGCAGAAGTACATGAAGAAACTTTGTCACTCTCTTCAGGACATAAACCAGTCATGATAGTGTTGATAGCTCGGTTGTTGTAAGCAAGCTTGATCAGCTCATCTGCAGTGAGTTCATCTATATCTTTTTCTTTACCATCTGTAGTGAGAAACTTGAAAGGACCTTTTTCTGTAACTCTCCACTCCATGGGTTCTCTGGCCAGGTGCTGCTTCATTCTACCTTTCCACCAGTTATAGTTTTCTGTGCCAAGTAGAAGAGGTGCCCTCGAACCTGAGCTTCCCATTGGATATTTGTCAGCCATCTGTTCTATACTTTCCTGTTACAGAAGATATTAGTATAGCCTGCTCTGATACCAAATGAAAATGCACACCTAGAGGGGGGGTGAATAGGTGTTATGGCTAACAATGACCAATTTTAATTTTACCGAGTTATTAAGCCTGTCAGCTAGCTAAGATTGATTAACAGACACTGTCAGCTAGCTGCTATATGCAATGCAGTACAGAAAAAGTAAATAACACCAAGACTTTTAGCCAGGTTCGACCCCTAATCTCCTATGGTCTACGTCCTGGTCCCCTACCAACTGGTAAGAGAGAATATTATTAATCAAAACCAACCACGATTACAAGATTACAATAATATTCCTCCCATATTCCCTTGCAACTGATACTAGCTTGCTGAAACCCTGTTCTATCGAACTCTCTAGCTCTCTAAGCACTATACTACCCTAGTACAGCCTTCTCTAGCTCTCTAGTTCCCAAACCCTGTTTCACAAGCTCAATATCCAGCCACAACCAATTACACCTTGAACAAATACAAGTGAATAAAGATACAACTCAAACTATAAGCTCTCTAACGTATATATATATAAGTATATATAATACTAGAGCTCAAAGATATATGCTAAGAACGTTTTAAGTTTGAGAAGAAGTGTGTATATATGTTTCAAATCAGTTTAGCTTCACTTCCTTTTTCTTAGAGAAAAACTATACACACTTGTATATATATATTCGATTTTATCAAACCAAAACTAACGTTGAAATTACAACGTTTGAATTAGTTAAGATAAGGTACGTATATATATTTAAAAGTACGTATATTGAGGATAAATAAGATGATAGAATCGTTTGAAATCAGCCTCAATATAGTATAGATAAGAGTTGGTTTTAGAAGATAAGTTTTAGTCAAACTCCAACTCCTATTAAATAGGAAAATTAATTTGAATATTAAAATCTGTTTGAATTTGATAAAACTGAGCTCTAATATAATATATAACCATATATATATTAGATAGACTTGTACAAATAAGATCCTATAAATTCTCCAAGAAAATCGGACTTCCTTTGCAAATCCAACAGTTTCTGCGTTCCAGTGTCAGCTTGCTGAGACAGAATATTTCCTGCTGTCAGCTCGCTGAAACGCCCTGTTTTCCTACTTTCAGCTTGCTGTCAATGTACTAAAACATATTATACTGATAAATCATATCAGTAAGCTATTTCCTGCAAAACCAAGTTAGTCCACATATAACAGCTTGCTATTTTATATCAAATACAAGCTTTCAGCTTGCTAACAGTGATCATCAAAACACAAAAGGGTTTCAGAAAGAAAGTGCGAGACCGCTAAAACAAAAATTTCAAAATAAAGATCTTTTTAATAAATTGTTGATTCCTTGGTTAATATATTCACAATGACCTTTCTTCCCATATACAGTATATAAAAGTATGTATAAAATTTGTTCAAGGCACGTACCTAAATATTAGAATAATAAAAAATATATTTGTATTTAAAATTTCCAGTTAATCAAAAATCAAAATTAAATTGCCAACTACAAAAATCTTCTATTCATCTATAATATATTATTAAAATCGAAATATTAAAAATTTGGTAGTCTTTGGTCGGTATTTGGGTCGGATACTTATATTGAGTCTAATTTTTAAACATTAATCTCCTAATTAAAATATATCTCGCATTAATCTTCTAAATAAAGTACATTTCTAAATAAAACATACAAACATTACTCTATTAAAATATAAATAAAGTATATGAAAAATTATATAATATTAAATTATTATTATAAAAATAAAAATATATTCAAATTATATAAATAAAATATTAAAACAATTCAATCCGTGTATTGCACGCGATATAAGCTAGTATTATAAATGGATGAATGTCTATAAAATTATGCTATAAGAATTTATTTTTAAATTCATATTTGATTATACATATTATTCTTGATATATAAACTCTTTGTAAATAATATATAATATTTTTTGAAATACAAATTATATAATGCACCAAACCCACAAATCAATCCGTACTGCGTGCTTTACCCAACAACATTGAAATGTTACAACCACCCAAATTTATTATTGTGTCGAGTACTTGTCGAGCCACAAACTTACACGCGGAACATGGATAGTGTCCATGCGCTTAGGGTCAAATTTCTAATTTAATTTTAATTTTTATTCAGAAAAAAAAAATTAAAATAAGTTATCAAATTGTGTTTTTCATGCACGTTAAAATACGCGTGAAAAGTCAAAATGACAATTAAAAAGGGACGGAAGAAATATTATGTAAAACCTGTCATGATTTATTCTTGTTTATGACTTTTTGTGTGTTATTTTTGCTTTTCAATTTTAATATTCAAATAGTTATTATTGACCCTTCTATCGTTTGAACCCTTCCTTCCTGAATCCGGATGATGGGTGCTATGTTATTGTCAACTATGGGTTTTTGCAAAACAATAATATATGTTATTGTGCCACGGCACCTCCAGCATGATAATAAGCTTTTAAAGGAAGGAAATAACAAAATAGAGGTCAGAGTATACTCCCTCCGTCTCTTATTACTTTTCCTATTAATCATGTGCGCGTTTGCCAACACACACTTTTTGATCGTTAATATCTTTAATTTCGTATTAGTATTAAATATAAAAAATTTATTGTATTAAAGTACTCACAAATACGAATCAAACAAAATCGCTCATGACTATATTTTGTGTTATAAATTATGTGTAAATTAGTAGTCAATCACTTACAATGAACAGTACAAAAAATCAAAAGAGAAAAAACTTTTAGAGACAGAGGGAATATCATTCTATGTAATATGAAAGTGTGTAACCCCTAAATCCCCTTTCCTTCCCGTATTTATAGGATTGTGAATTAGAGTTTAGGAATTTGTACCTCGAATCTTAGCCGTCTTGGAGGCAACCTGACACGTGTAGCTCCGGAATTGCTTCCTCCGTTTTTGTCCTCATCACACAGATGGCACGGGCCCGGCATACTCTCACGTGCCAGTCTTGAAACTTTCTTCTTTGATCATGTAGCAGGTGACACGTGGATCTGGGTCCGGGTCTAAAGAGGATTCTAGGCCAATCTTCCATAATGGGTCTGGCTCTTGCAGTTTGTGGACTATCAATTATTATATATTAACTAGCTCACATGTTGTAGAAAGTAGAATTATATAACAATAATGCATTATGCAACTACGTTGTGTTACGAGTGGCAAGTTCTTTGTTTTAGCCTGTAGGTTTTCGCTGCATCAAGAAGGAAGGAAAGGATTTTGTATGTCAACAAACTAACTTTATAACAACTCACACCATTAGAACATCATTCATTCAATTGAATGAATTAAATCTCAAAACATATAATTAGGCATTGATTTAAAGCTGAGTAATCCATCTCCTCAATTCTGAAATTTACAATAAAAAATGTAAGTCCATCAACTTCTGAAAAGATAAGTGGTGGTGTTGAAGCAGATTAAGTTGTTATCACTCTAGAGCAGAAACTTTGTAAATTCCTCTCTATGAGCAGCTTGCACCAACTCTGTAATATTGATCCTTTGTATTTTTCAAGTCCGAGTCGCTTGAGGTTCCTTTATTAGTACGAAGATTTCACCATAAATATCATCTTATGATGACTGATCCTTGATCCAAAGAATGTCAAACTTTACAGATAAAGACCAATAGAGGTGGTATCCATTCCACTGAAATGTACCAAGATACATAATCAATTATTAGTTGATAAGTTCAAAAACACTTTTCAAGCCTGTATCTTAGTTGCATGAAAATATACATAGTATAAATATGATGTTAGTGAAAGCCTGAATTCACTTTTTGTTTCCCAACTTATGTATATGCTCAATATCTACACACCTCTTAATTAGAGAAGCTAAATTCAAAGCAATATTGTCACAAAGATTTTGACAACACTCCAAAAAATGAAGACTTATCGATATATTCTCAGGATGAAATTCGATCAATGTCAGCAAGTAAAGCATATCCATTGACCACTTGATAGGTGATTACAAGTTTACAATGACCAAGTAGATGAACAACACCACAATTGAGATCACAGAAATTAATGATCCGTACTTTGCCAACAATCTCTACAATAATGAACACTTACAGTGTTAGAGCCAGTATATAGTGTCTGTGTGAGAGCACCACTAACATTTAAATGAAGACCAAAGTAGTCAAATTATGAGCCCCCTCCCCAAAAAAAAGACCGAAGTAGTCAAGTTATTGCCTCAGTATATAGTGTCTGTGTGAGAGCACCACTAACATTTAAATAAAGACCAAAGTAGTCAAGTTATGAGCCCCCTCCCCAAAAAAAAGACCGAAGTAGTCAAGTTATTGCCCCCCCCCCCCAAAAAAAAAAAACCTGAAACATTCGGTGTCGCCATAGTGGTGGATTTAGAAGCCAAAGGCTCTGGGGGTACATTTCAGATGGTTCAAATTATAATAT
The DNA here is from genome assembly GCA_028671895.1 of Oenanthe sinensis. Lineage (NCBI taxonomy): Eukaryota > Viridiplantae > Streptophyta > Magnoliopsida > Apiales > Apiaceae > Oenanthe > Oenanthe sinensis. Next base: position 7,577,341 of record CM053814.1, on the reverse strand, counting down.
AATTACTAATATTATAGGGTCACTTGGCTTTTTTAGTGGGAGCACTTAATAAAATACAAGTTAATTGACAAGTGAGATTGAAATACCTTGGGTCACTTGGCTTTGTTAAGGTTAAAAATAATTCTTAATAAAAGGAAATAATAACTATTAATTGACAAGTGAGATTGACATACCTTGCAAAAGAACTCCCCAAAACATGAGCTTTGTTGTCCTTACAACTATCCTTTTGATTGCATACCTCATCTTTTTTCTCATGACCACAATCAAGCAGAGTTCTGTAAACATAATCTCTCATGATAATGTACCGCTTTTTCCTCTTGTACCCCGTTTAAAGCTTCACCACATATAAGAGAGGCATAAGGTCCTTGTTCTGCATCTTCCTCATTGTTATTAGAATTGTATATGGTGCATGATTCGTGATGCTCCAAACATCAGTGTATACAAAGTAGTGATCCAAACTACAAAGAGATTGAGAAGTATAAATGATACAACTTAATAGTGTATTTATGAATGTAACTAACGTTACTAACAGGTTCAATCATAATCCTGAGAAAGGACTTGTCAGGCATACCCCAAAATAGTTGGCAACTAAAGTAAAAGAGCACTTATTCAAAAGCCAAAAACATCACATCCTATAGTCAGAAAAATTTGATCATAATTTGTTTAAACTACATGTAGGTTGTAACAGCAAAATTATTCTGATTGCATTTTATATTTATATACATTTAGTAATGTAAACAGTTATTATCATGAGGAGTATTACAGGTATATTTTGACATTCAAATTTCATAACCACCCAAGTCATGCAGTTTCAATATAGCATGTCAAAGAAGGATCTGAAAAACATACCAAAGTCTGTAACATTTTATTCCACATACATATATAGCTCGATCATATAATATTAACATGTAATACCTCAATTACCATATATCTTTATTCTTTGTAATTTGTAGTACCTTCAGCCTCAATTAAAATTCTCAAGTCTTCATCTCAAATTCAACTCTATCCTGAGCAGAATATAAACAAACAAGGTGTTATTAAAGTTTCTTAAACTAAATTGCAAACCATTTAGAAGCACAACTAATTACATACAAAAAACAAATTAGTGGAGGTGTAAAGAACAAAAATAAACTGAACAATTATTTACGAAATAAACATTACATCAAACATGTGGTGAGTATTCTGCAAGAACTTGAATTTACAAAAAGTAAACATCCATCACACAAGTAGAAATACAATTACAGTTAAATCATACAATTTTCTCATAGAATAAGGTAGAATAGGCTTTTCACATGGATTGAATTTTCTCATAAAGATCGATTTAGAGGTTTTAGAGCAAGTGCAGTATACGGAGGGGATTTGTAGAGTCGAAGAACGAAAGTGCAGTGTTTATGGGTAGTGTATACAATATCATATGGCTGCTGAGTGGATATTACGTGGCTGATGACATGTAAATCATGTGGCAGTTTAGGAGATCTATGTGGCAGATGACTTGTAATAAAATTGCTCATGTTGGCATATTAAATATATAATATAACTAGCATAAAAACCCGTGCGAGACACGGGCCACTAGTTTAATTTTCTTTTTTTATATTTTTTTATTTTAATATAAAAATTTTCCAAATTTATTTTATTTAAATTCCTGACATTTTTATAGGTGTAACGACTGCTCCACTGTCTCCGACATGGAGACAGTGAAATTGAATTCACTGAATTTTCTGTAAAGATGGTTTTTTATCTTCATCTAATTTACATGTCTTACTAACTAAAAGAGTAAAATAGTATTATATAAAATTATATTCCAACACAACACCTCTAAAGTCCATTAGACATTGTTGATTCCATTATTTCGTAACCCGTGTCTCGTGCTATAAGTCCGCTGAACATATAACACATATCGCATCCCTCTAATGAAATAAATATTATTTGATTTCGTATTCTCATTTTTGAACCTTTGTTTATTGTCGGATAATACCATCGATCTTTATATCCCCATTCCGGTAACTTGACGTATTAGACTTTTAAAAATCGAGCTGATATAACATGTGAAAACCCAAATCAAATCTCGAGTTTTTTAACTTTTAAAATCAGGTCATGTCCTAAATCTGTATTACACGCAAGATCAAAGCATATTTACCTAAGTATAATGACTTCGGTAATTTACCATTTAGTCACAGGTCCCAAAAAATCATGATATATTGTTAGACTTGATAATATATAATACTCTAGCTTATATACTAAAATAAAATCTACTTATGTTCCGATGTATAATTAGGTATAAAAATAAAATCACAAGAAATAAAATATTTCCCCAACAGTGTGTGTTGTGCTATTACCCATGTAAGGCACGAAACGCTCTAACATATATATTTATAAGTTATTTTATAATAGATTTAAAAAATTTATTATAAATTTATGAGCAATATACATATAACTGAATTAGTAATGTATTTTTAAGTGATTGTCTTATTTTGACTATTAAAAAACTCGTCAATAATAATAATAATAATATAATATATCATTTTTAGAAGATGAAAATGAATAAAGAATAATTTTAGAATGTAAAAATATTTTTTATTTACATAGATTTATATTTTTCAATAATCATCGTCTCATTTAATATTTATATAAGAAATTTACTAAAAGACAATTATGCATTGTCTTCTTTAATAATCATCGTCTCCTTTAATATTTAAATATTTTTCTAAAATAGTGTGTCGTGATATTTTATAATATAGATAGATTCAAAAGTAAATAAGAAAAATACTTACATGTTAAAATAGTAATATTATATAATATAAATGGAATAGAAAATACATAAGATGAATACTTACATGTTAAAATAGTAAATTAGAGATTAATATACGGGTAGAATTGTAAATTTAATTTGAATAAAATGTTTTCATAAAAAGGCTTGTTATGGTATTATTATATAATAGGGAGATAATAGATATTCATCGTAAAGTTCAGTTGCAGAAATATAGATAAGCATGCTTCCACTCGATCAGATGTCGGTTAATAGTAATCGTTGTTCTAAAATTTGTAAGCTGTAACCGCGGTATTGGATCATTGGAATTGTAAGTTGAAGCAATCTAATTCATCTGGACTACTAAATGCACCTATCAATAGTTAAAACGTATTTCAACTATATAGACATGTTTGCAAAAAATAATTAAAAGATTCTATTCTGCTTAGTGATTTAAAATATAAATCAAACCTGACTGAGCAGTTCGTGACGTGAGGACTGATGATATTAATAGTGCAGAATAAGTGTTAATGAAAAGAACCATCACACATATTTACACAAACTTGTACTCACAAGAACTCTAAAAAAAAGGCTGCATCTAGCAGAAAGGAAATGTGGTAGCAGACAACCTGTGTAAAATTGAGAACTGAAAACAACTAAATTTAGACCTAAAAAATGAAGTGGTAATTTTATAATTATATTTCAAGACTAAATAGAGTTGTAAATGAACAGAGCAGAGTTTTGATTTTGATTTTTTTTTTAAATTGAACTGAGCTGAGCTTTCTAATTGAAGGAAAAGTGATTTTCAAACTCGGCTTGATAATACTAATGAGCCGAACACGAGTTTGTTATCCTCTGATGTGCCGATTTACCTGAATCATATTAAGTGACATGGATCTTTAGAAAGACAAAGAAGAACTTCTTTTGAGTTTTAAAGGTCTTTTTGAACTGCATGGAAATTTTTTGACTATTTGTGTTTTGTCTCAATTAAGTTCGTAGTTTTCAGTTTCTTAGTAGTGTTGCCATGACCCGATTCTTTGGATGATGTAGTTGCACCAACAGTTGTCACGTCTTGCTGATAAAAGTAAACTACTCCATTTGTGTTTGTATAACTGTAGGCGATTAATTAAAACTTGTAAAGTTCAAGCTTAGTTTTGTGCTATTAATTAGTTCTTGATAAATCAAAGTTTGATTACAGGTAAGAAATTTGTGATGAATTATAATGTCTACAATAATGTATATTTTTGCTAGAAGAAAATGCAACCCCGAGTCACCAAACATGATCTGTGGACGGACAGATAGTCAAATATATTACTTAAACATGTTTTGCCAAGAACCTAAATGAATTATTAGTACTGAAGAACAATATCAAGTATCATTGAGAGAAAATAAAAATTATCACTTGCATTAGTTAACAACTCGGCAATTCTGCCTCACCTCTCCTTCACCTTCTGCAAGTGTTATTATTTCACTCATTTTCTTCATTGATTGGGCGAACCTGGCGAAGAACACATTGGAATTCTCTAAAACTTGAGTCATCTGTGCTGATTCTTGGTTGGTGAGTAATGTTGCATCAGATACAAATATGCCTTTATGTTCGTTCACGATCTGGAAATAATGACTGTCAAATGAACCTGAACTTTGAGGATCCATTTCTACAAGTGTTGCTGGATTAGAAGGATTTGGGCAGATTTTTTGCAAACTATTCACATACTCTGGATCCAGTGAAGGATCAGTATCACCACGTCCTGTGAAATTGTACAGTCTTCTAGATAACAAAGCACATCTTGTGGTTCCAATAGTATGTGCTCCTGAAATATATATTACTTGATTGCTCAGCATAAAATATTTTTCACTATGTATAGTACAGTTTGATAGCTCGAGCCTCGATGTAATGAATACAATAGAACACTTCTTAAAGTTATGCGGTTGTATTTGAGAAGACATATACTGTATACGTTACTCAATTGTACCTGAAAGCGTTACAAGATCCATCATGTCTAGGCCATTACTTTGAAATTGGGCAAGAAGAGTGGTAAAATTAGAAAATGGTGATGGCATGTTTATTGTGGCTTCAGAGGCAAGGGAAACTCTTCCATCTTTCCTACCGGTGAAAACATTCCACATTGGTCTACGAAACTGCATTTGTTATGCATTTATGTTATCAGTATCATATATAAAAACATGTAAAATGTAATAGCTATATGCATCTGTGTTCTTACTTGGAAAGAGATAGCATCTCGAGCAGCTAATGCAAGAATATCTGCACACGACACAACTCCAGGACACTCTTCTTCGAGTTTTGCCTTTATATCGTCAATGACTTCATACCCGGATAATGATCTGTTTGGAAATGCAGCCTTTTCGTTATCACTATCATTCTGATCACTTGAATCCAACAGTATTGATCCATCACAACCCTGCAGATATATGCATGCAAGAACAATTTAATTGTTCATCATTATTTGATTATGCATGCGCCATAAGTATAATATCTCTAAATATTATCTTTTTATTTTCCGGAACACATATAGAGAGAGAGATGCACACTAATAAATTTGGTTACATAAAAATATCTATAAACATACCCGAACAAAGCAATCATGGTAATGAAGCCTCAACAGCTTAGCTGCAAAACTAGGGTTCTCTGCAACTTTCCTCCATGTAATATCCCTCACAATATCATCAACCGAATCGCAAGCCTTGTCATAGTACTTCATTTTCAGCAGCTTACTTCCATTGCAAACCATAATAACTGTATTGACTAGTACAAGAGAAACAAGAAATAATAAGAAACTTGGCCTCATTTTGATCTTATATAATTAAACACTTAAGACTCTTAAATAGGGAATGTTGCTTTGTATATATCAATTCAGCCTTCTTGCAGTTGCTTATATAGAGGCATCTTATGCAAAATTCAATCATCAACTTTGATAATTGGAACTTTAGACTTTTTATAAATAATTATATTTTTCTAAATTATTGAAATTTTGTTGTAGCCTACTAACTTCATTCTTTAAACAGAATGTTTACATGCATTCATGTATGGAATGAATGAAGAAAACATGAACTGTATATAGTTAAGTTAGATATTCACTTTGTCCTTTCAATCATTAAATTAGTTTATTAATAAAGTCAAACTAGCTTTTTCTTTCGTGATTAAAGTAATATCGAAAATGTGTGGCTTATACTATTTATAACTTGGTGCATACCCCTTAGTTCAAGGATTAGTGATTTCGGTGTAATGATGGATGTATAAGCCGGCCTTAAGGAATCTGGGATGGGGAAAAGAAAATTAAACATATATTTAAAGTGGAGCAGATTTCTCAATATTTTAGCCAGACTACAATTAAATTTCCCTTATAAATCGAACGAATTAATTAATTACAAGAACTTTGTTGAGTTCTAAATAAATTCAATATTCTGAATAATTAGCCCGCCTCAAGATTAAATCCAGTTCGCATCATAATTTTTATTGAACTCATACGCAATCAAACAAAAAAAATTAGATGAGTTCAATTGGCATGAACTTTCTTGTTAATTAGCTCTTTTCAAGAAGGCCAGAAGGGTGAACTCATTCAATCATGAGTGTAAAGGCACGAGAAGATGGCCATAAAAGATTCATGCAGGCCGGGCAGGGTCGCACCTCATAACTATCAAATTAAAGATAACTTATAATCGCACAGACTCATATATCATCCATCATTCATCAATATGTATATATATTGAAAGATTTATGCGAGACCAGGTCTCCTCACAATTTTATTTTCATTTTTTTTGTCGGGGAAATAATTCCATATTTGAAGTGTATCAAAATACAATTTTGAATGATCAAAAGGATTTCTTTCGTTCAATAAAGTTTATCATCTAACCGAAAGACATACATAAGATGTCTCCGGACGCTTAGACAATAAAGCATTACAGAAGAGGAAGCTCCCAAAAATATCAATAAAAAATAGGGTCAAGGAGCGAAAAAATTCTTGTGATTTAGGCGTAGGAACGGATAAGTCCATGTGATTTCATAAGGCTCAAATAAGCCCTTCAAATTAAAAATAATTGTTCAATATAACCCATCTAGTTAATTTTTTTAACTATGGTTAGAAATATTATTAAATGTCTAATTACATTAATATAAATATATATACATACATACATATATATCTTATATTATTAATTTTTTATTAATAATATTATTATTTATAAATTAATATGTTTTTTATATAATTGATTTTTATTAAATAATTTTATAAAATTATAAATAAGTTGTTAACCAATATTAATGTATATATACTTTTTTTTTACTTAACTATTAATTTTTAACCTTTAAACATTTACACGTTAGTTTGTATTTTACTTTTAAATTCTACTTACTCGACGAATATTTATATTTTTTAATAATTAACTAAATATGAGTGATATTTTAATATTAAATTATAATACATACAAACACACACACTTACTTACATACATATATAGATATATATAGACAAATATGCACAATTTCTTATATTTCGTATAAAGTACGAATTTGTTTTTAATATTTATTATTTTTACTTTAATATTGTATTTATATGATTATAATTTATTTTTATTTTTATATCTATGATTTTAATTTATTTATAATATTGTATAGAAATACTTTTATATAATTTTTCACATATTTTATATGTGTTCGTGTTTAAAAGAGATAAAATTTATATATTTTATTTAAAGATAAGTTTTAATTATAATATAAATTTTTTTGATATACTTTTTCTTGTAACAATATTGTTACGATATACATGAATATTAACGTTATAATATTAAAATTAGAATATTTTGATATATTTTTAAAATTTTAATGTCACAATATACATTAATATAGTTATTTTCTAACAATATTTAAGAAAAACTAACTAGAAGGGTTATATTGAACCATTAATTTTCATTTGAAGGGCTTATTTGAGCCTTATTAAATCACATGAGCTTATTCGCTCCAACGTCTAAACCACAAGAGTTTTTTCACTCCTTAACCCATCCATAAAAAATACAAGTAAAGTAGTTGAAAAGTCTTCAGCTTTCTTGATATTATGTCTTCCATTCCAAGTCAATTTAATCATTTATTCCGTGTACCTGAAAACCATAAGAGAAAATAAATAAAAAAAATGTCTCAATAAATATCATCAAATAATATCTTAATGTATTATAATACATTATTATATAATTATTTAACCAAATGGGATCCCTTTGGGTAGATACCTAAATTTAACAAATAATAATATACATATTTAAACAATACATAATTAATAAATTTTATCATTTAAAACTATAATTAAAAAATTAAAATTAAGAATATACCAATTTATTTTTTATATATTTCAAACAAACTACATTGAAAACTAATAAATGAAATTAAAACTTGGCATTCAAAACAAAAATTGACAAAATAAATTTCACTAATTGTACTTATCAACCAACAATCACAGTCAAAATTACTCCTCAAGACAAATAAATTAAGACACAAATTAAATATAAAATTGTCAAAATACAATTACACACCATTTTAACCATCAAACATGGCCCAAATTACTTCTCCAGAATACAAACAAGCCATCATATATGACCCAAAATTACTCCTCTAGAGTACAAACAAGCAATCATATATGACATCCAATGAATAATTATATTCATGTTACATTCTTAATTAAAATTATAAATTTTATCAAACATTAAAAACAAAGATATAAAAATACTTTCTACCTAATTCAAATCAAAAATAATTACTCAAAACAGGAGCAAGAATATGTTAATGGAGTTACATTAATAAATTAAACAAGAGACATATATAGGAGCATACGTTATCTGATCCAACAAACTTGATTATACAAATAGGTAAATAAATGATTTAATTAATAATGATAAAGATAACCAAAATTCAAAAAAAAATCCATGAAACCACCAAATTCAATCAATCAAAAAAGCCGGGCCATATATATTATATAAAGATAACAATTAGAGGCGACAAATCAAACTATGACCTGGAAAAATTTATATCGGGTCGACACAATCACAACTGAAACGGCAATTTGAAACTCAAGGACTCTAAAACACAAATCATAATCATAATAAAGCATCACATATACCTAAAATTAGAGATCGTAATAAGATTGTATATGAGACACACACCAATTAATCAAATCAATCTGTAAAAGATATATATATGTATATATATAAACATGAGAACACGGAGAGAGAGAGAGAGAGAAGACACTGGGGGAGGAAGAGAGAGAAGACACTGGAGAGAGATCAGGATTTGAAGCTGATGTGTCGAAGATGATCTCCAGTTCGGAAACCCTGAATCGAGAATTGATCGGAGATCAGGTGGAAATTCTAGGTGTCGCCTAATTTAATTTTTGTAAACTTGAAGCTCTCTATTGTTTCTTGTTTTTGTTTTTGGAATATATCATTATAGCCATCTTTGGTCACCTCACAATTAGATTCCTCATAATTTATTTATTTTTTGAATATTTAGACTTATAACTTTACAAATGTGTATATGTGTGTATAATTTTTACGAGATTATTTCTCATTCAATACGCTAAGAGAGTCACATTACTTCACAATCCTGCAGATTTGGATCAGGGAAGTTACGTGTTTCTTGACGGTGACCCCCAACATCCTACTGGCTACTGACTTGTATCCTAATGGACCACCCAAAATTTAACCCATCTAAAAAATGTGTATTTTGAAATGAAAAATGTCCTAAAAATTGTCTCAAATTAAATCTGAGTTATCATGTGTGTAATTAGTAATTTTTCTATAATAACATTAGATTCCGCGTGCATACGAATTAAAACAAGTCATATCATGCCAAAATTTGAATAACTTTTGGGTATGTAATATTGCTCTTTTGAAATTAGGGTGTGCTCAACCGTTTGTATCAAGGAAAATAACGTATTTTTCTGATATTCTGACAAATCATGTACAAAATTCATCATTTTTCATCCCGTGTTCTTCGTCAAAATAACTACAAATTATCACATCTTACTCTATGATTTCATAAACCATAATAAATTATAAGTATTGTTTTTCAAAAAAAATTATGACTTAATAATATTTATTTTCACTAAAAATAATCAAATACATGAAACATGGGTGAGTTCAAGCTAAATGCAATGTTACAATTACAATTCACTTCTGTATTTTTATTACAATTCAAGCGCAAATTATTACATTAATCTTACTGGGACAAACGAAATTAAAAAACAATTACTAATGCTTTTAATTATTAGATATGACGTAAATATAGTATATATAATCATGCATTTACTATGTGACAATTTTTCCTAATTTCTCCAGCATTTCCAGTAAGAACTTCAATTTCTCCCATATTCTTCATTGATTTCCCGAACTCAGAGAAGAAAGATTTGGGTTTTTGTAGTGAATCCACTATTTTTGCTGAAGCAGTATTTGTGATGAGTGCTGCATCAGATTGAAATAAGCCCTTGTTTTGTTTAAGTATAGTGAAATAATGAGTATCAAACGATTCAGAGCTTTGAGGATCCATTTCGACAGTTATAGTAGCACCAGCTGGATTCGGGCATTGCGACTTCAAAGATGCAGCATAAGATGGATCTAAAGAAGGATCTGTGTCGTTGTTACCAGTGAAATTATATAATCTTCTTGAAATTGCTCCACAATGAGCTACTCCTATGGTATGAGCACCTACAAAGTGAGGTATTGTACGGAGTACAGAAACTAATTAGATGTTTATCTAATTTAATTCAAGTAATGTACGTACGCTGTCACGATTCGTACATACATGCAACTGAATTAATACTGCCGGTTTTCCTAGCTAAAACTTACTCCCTCCGTCTCTTATTACTTTTCCTGTTAATCATGTGCACGCTTGCCAACACACACTTTTTGATCGTTAATATCTTTAATTTCGTATTAGTATTAAATATAAAAAATTTACTGTATTAAAGTACTCACAAATACGAATCAAACAAAATCACTCATGACTATATTTTGTCTTATAAATTATGTGTAAATTAGTAGTCAATCGCTTACAATGAACAGTACAAAAAGTCAAAACAGGAAAAGTATAACGAGACGGAGGGAGTAATGCATAAGGAATTGGGCTTAATTGAATCATATTATTCAACAAAACCTTTTTCGAAAGTTTGACAAAATTATTTTTGAAGTGTAGTTAGTGAATTACCTGATAATGCTACAAGATCATTGACGGTGAGTCGTTTTTTGGCAAATAAATCCTTGAGTACGGTGAAGTTTGAGGCAGGAGAAGGTATGTTTCCAGTGACCTCGGACGAAAGGGAAGTCCTTCCGTCTCTTCTTCCGGTGAGTACATCCCACATATCCTTCTTAAACTACATCATGTATCAATGGGAGCAAAAATTAACAATATATATACACATGACCGGTGTTTGATCGATGAATACGAGATAATGCTTACTGGGAAGGAGACTGCGTCACGAGCAGCCAAGGCTAGAATGTCGGAACAAGAAACAACTTGAGGGCATACTTTTTCAATTTGGGACTTAATTTCATCTATCACTTCATAACCTAACAGTGAGAGGTTTGGCCTTGCATCCTTCTCTGCTGCTGCATTTGTTCCCACTGTGTCCAATAGTATAGATGCATCACATCCCTGCATGCATATATAAAAACATGTTACATGCACATGCATTTTAATTATGTATTTTCCAGATAATGTGATACAAAATAAATTAGTAATAAAAATAACAAAGTTTAAGATACAATTATATAGTTACGTATATGTACCCTAACAAAGCAATCATGGTAGTGAACCCTAAGTATTTTAGCACCCAATTTGGAGTCATTTTGAGCTCTACTCCAAGTAATGTTCCTCACAATCGTCTCGGCTTGTCGACAGCTATTCTTGTAGAAGTTCTTGGTCAGTTTATCAGCACCAGAAGCCCCTAAAACTCCTAATGCAAACACCAAGAGTATAACAATGTGGAACTTCATGTTTGGTTTAATCTAATTGTTCAAAGGAAAAAATGAAGACTCGATATATATCGCCTATCAATAATTATGAAATAACGAATCAAGCTAGAACAAGCTGAGCAATATTGGTACAAACTAAAGAACAAGGGAAGTATCCTTTTATAGGCTATCAATAATATCAAGCTAGTAAACAAAATTATCAATAATCTAAAACTATACGGAAAAAACAATACATATCCAGAATTGAGGGCATTGACTGCTCAGCTTGTAGCTAGGTAAATATATAAAATTCACAGTTTGATCATCTTCATTTTTTAATATCCCACCTAAAAAAGTTGACCTCAAAAGTCAAACGTCCCAAAACTAGCTAATTAAGGTATGCACTAAAAATTTAAAATTAAGAGACTATTAATACTTATCTACGTATATACCGTAATATCTCATATTTTTTAGAATAATAAAACAGATTAATAATAATAGAAAAAGGATTAAAATTGGATAGAAATTAGGAATTATAATTGGATTAGAATAGAATAACGGGTTTTCGAATATGAGTCGAATTTGAATCATAATAGGTTTTGTTATAGGGTTTAAAACTTTATATATAGATTGAGATCTCCTCGTTCTTTTATATTCTTTTCAAGCCACCAAGACTAAACAGTTATAAATCTTTCTCGACACAAATCTTGACTCTTTTTGTTCGTCTTTAGGGCTGAAAACGAATTCGAGTAATCCGGGTTCGAACTCGGATTCGACTCGTTAAAAACGAATATAATTCGTATTCATATAAAAAACGAGCGAATTCGAATTTTATTTTATAATTCGAACGAATACCGAGTCGGATCTTACCACTCTGATATTCGGTCATATTTATTTTGAGTAATTCGAATAATTTTAGAGTACTCGAATATATACGTATTCGACTCGAATTCGTAAGTTGCGTACATTATTATATACAATATATAATATTTATATTAAAATAATACTCTACTAAATGATCACATTTTAATTTTTAGTGAATTTTATTCGAGTATTCTTAATTTTATAAAATTACTATATATGAATTCGAATACAATAAAACGAGTAGTTCGGTATCTATTCGAGTCGAGCCGAATCAAATACGAATATTGATATTCGAACTCGAGTCGAATCTGAACAAAATATTAAAATTTTAATTCGAATCCGGACCGAATCTGAACGAATAATTATAAATTCGAGCCGAATCTGAGCATACTGCTATTCGCATTTATTCGACTCGATTTCACCCCTATTCGTCTTTGTTATTAAAATTCGTAGGATTTCCCATACACAACTCAGCTATCTTGTAAAATTCGTAATAAATTCATCATAAGTCGGAATTCAGTGATTTTGGACTTTTCGGAAAGGTCTTTTCGTTCTCTACGACTTTCGTGTTTTAAGTTTTTCCAGAAAATATCGTTTAGAGTGTCAAAGAGGTGAAATGCAGATCTGGGCAGAATTAGAGTTACGAAAAAGTTCGATGTTTGAGACGTTTGAGATGTGATATTTTCTATTGAGTGCTAAGGATTGAATATATGTTCTAGGATGTTGTTAATTCTTGGTTTGCGAGGTTGAGGTAAGTTTTCTTTTCGTACTTCCTGGATTATTTTAAATACTTTATATTTATAATATTTTGTTATGAAATTTGGATCAAGAATGCTATTTTAGATATAAGAAATTCCCAGCTAGTTCTGACATTTGAACCCGTTAGTAATTGCGTATAGTTCCGGAACTAGCTTATGATACCTTACTAGGGCGTGCTTTTTATGATACCTTCGGGTGCACACTTTATGATACCTTAGTAAGGGGCGCATTATTGACAAACTATGAACCTATGATACCGTGTCACTGGGTATTTGTGACCTTAGCGAACTGTGGAATTAATTTATATGTACTGAAATTTGAATTATGAAATTATGATCTTGAACTCTGAAAATTATGAAAATTCATAAACTTACTTGATCCACTAGTTAGTTCGAATTGTTTTCTTGCTGGGCTGTGTAGCTCATTACTTACAATTTTCAGGTTTGATGTAAGAGGAATATGAAGTGTATCGGATTTCGAGGATCTTAGATTTGGAGTAGATTGATTGTTGACTCGTCATTATTAGCTGCACTTTTGTAATAGTGACCTTTGTAATAGAGTTTTTATTAATAAATTATATTATTTTAGATTTTGTAAGATTAATAGTCCGAAAAGGGGCGGGCTGTTACATATACAATATACTTGTTCTTGGCCAACTTCATGTGGGTGTTTTAATTTGGCATGTATAATTTTGATATTTTAATGTTTATTCAAAGAAGTTTTTGTTACATGAACTAAAGTGATATTTTTTTTAAATTTCGGAGCAGAGGAAAAAATTAAACATATTTTCTTCTTTTTGGCCAAGTTAAATAATATACATTGCGAAATGGAGTAATTAAACACTACAATTAAATAACACACTTTTTCAAATTCTCTGATGTTCTGTTTCGTTAGATGTACGTATAAACAATTTTTTATAGATATAACGTGTCGTTTGGTTCGTGAATTCTAGCTATTAGGTATAACTTATGAGTTTTGTCAATTCCAAACTCATACATGATGTTTCATTGAAATTTTTTAATTTTAAAACTCATATCTCAAAACATGGGTTTGTGATATCTTAGGGAATGTAGGTATGAGCGGCATATATGAGGAATGGAATCAAAAATTTATTATATTTATCTTTATTTATAAAATTACATGTTAATTTTTAAAATAAAAAATTTATAATTATATTGTTTAATATTTAATAAATAATAGTTATTTATTTTTCATATTAATTGCATGTATTTTTTATTTATTAAAAAATATATTAAATTAACAAATTCATTCCACCATTTAACCAAACACGTGATATCAAGAATGTTACTTTATTCTCATGCATACCACATTAACCCGATTCCTGATTCGAACCTGATACCACTCTATGAACCAAACGACTCCTAAAAAACCATTAACCTTAACCTAAACCCTAATTCTAAAATTTTCTTCTATTATATGATACAAATATTTTATATCAAAATCTTTCTAAAAAAGTTTTATTTTAAAATTTTTATATCTGTTTTTATATCTTTCAAATCTATTTCATATCATTCAGATCTATTTTCAAATCTTTTAAATATGAATTTTTTGTTCAATTCTGGTATCGTATACGTTCCCCTATGAGGCGGTGCCAATTTTTTTGGCGTTTTAACCATATATGATGGTTGTTATATGTCGTTGAATGACGATTTTGTGTCATATTGGATGATTTTTTTCATATACTGGGAGTTATAGATATATATATATATATATATATATATATATATATATATATATATATATATTATGATTTATATTAGACATACTAGATACTTATTATTCTATTCTTTTTGTAATTTCAGATGTGTTTTTTAGCGTTTTCTGGATTTGATCGGACGACAGACGTATTTTGTTGATTGGAGTACGACGGGTGTTCTCTTCTCAGACATTAAAGGGTATTCTCTTCTCATACATTAAAACCTTATTATCTAAATTTCCGGATACATTTTCATATCTTTTGACTAGATTATAAGTTTTTTGAATAAAATAAATTTCTTCCCGGATTATAGTATTTTTGATACAATTTAACTACAAATAAGTATATGCAATAAAAAAAACACTACAGCAAATTTTCGACCGTAAAATTGGTGGCAACCGACCCATATAATTGAACATCAATTGGAAATCTCTCGATCGAGAAAACTCCGGTTTTCTTGGAGTATATATAGAAATATAATTGATGATCATAAAGCAGTCCCGATATATTACAGGCATTAATTGTTCTTATACTCCTTACTTATACTAGCTTATAACCCGTGAAAAGTATGGATGTTATTAATAAATTATATATTAATTATTTTATATAATTTAAATATTTCATTTAATATGATAATTTGTTTTATTATTAATTTTTTTACATTTTTCTATACAATGATGTTTATATATTAATATTCATAAAATTTAATGATAAGTCATAATTTTAAATAAATAAAAGAATTTGAATGGTGATGAAATTGAGTTGAATGTGAATAAACTATATTAAATAAAAATTATAGGATAAGTAGAATTCTTAAAATAAAAAATATAGAATATAATTTAAATATAATATAATATTATATTATAAAAGGAGGACTATGAGGGATATAGTTGTATGTATGATATATCTTTTTTAAAATTAGATTTTATTAATATTGGATGGTTAGAATCGTTTTTATGGTTCACCTAAAATTAGACGATTACAATCTTTTTTATGGTTCACCTAAAATTGTATTGTTAGAATCTTTTCTTAATTTACTAGGTAAGATGAAAAAAAAGTTGTTTTGTTTGGTTATAATAATACAGTAGAGATATACTGCACAAAATATACATTTGATAATTAATATGGGAGTCAAGACTATCTTATATATTGTACAGCTGGAATCGTTTACTTTGTCGCAGACGGGAGAATGGGAGATATCTCAGGACGTGCTGAGAGAGAGATTGGGGAACAGAATTTAAAATAACATTGTTGAGTCGAACATAATTCAAAAAGTGACGAATGTATATATGTTTATGTTATATTGTTAAAGTTGAAATATTAAATATTTTATTATATTTTATCCTCAATAAGAGCTCGGGAAAGTTTATGAGATAATGATTGATTTGAGCGTATTATATTAATTATCTGATTATTTATTTATTTTAATTTATAAATAAAATAAATAATAAGTAAATATTTACTGATAAATAATCATATTTACTTATTTACATGTATTTGTTGTGATAATAAATAACTATCTCATTTACATGTATTCTTTTTATTTAGTACAATAATTTAGGGAACAAATTTTACCCTTCAATAAAAATATAAATAAAAAATTAATTTACCATATTAGTTATTACTGCTTCGTAGGTTTATAAACTTGTATACATAAAATCACACGTTGAAACAATATGTTAATCATGTGACCGGAACGCGTCTCCCATAATCCTCGCCGGTAGAACTGTTGAAATAATAGAATAATAGTTAGTACACATCTTAAGTTGACACTGCATATATATCTTCGGATATACATTTTTCAGTTGACACTCAAAACTTCAGTACAGATATGTATAAGATGTATGTGTGTGTCCATAAACTACTTACCTACCTCAGTTAGACACACATCAGCCGGAAGAACCGAAGAATAAATAAAGAATATGTAGATCTCGTTTGAAATTCATTATAAATGATTTATACATTAAAAATGCATATATTTTTCTGTATAAATTATTTATAAGATAAATCAAATGGGCCCGTAATTTTTCCATGAATAATAACAACAATTTCTGAGCACGATTGGACAGAGAGCTTATCATCTGTCGTCTGTCATGGATTCGATTCTGGCTCACCTAAAAATTTAGAACAAATATTTATTTGTAAGGTTATAGACTAAATTATTTATAATAAAAAAAATAAGTGAATATAATTAAGTCTAAGCTAGCACTTTTGTGCTTGGCATTACCTCTTCTATATTCCCCACAACGTATCATACCTTTGAACTTTGACTCTTAATTTTGAAACTTGAACATCTATGCTAGATTATTAAAGAGTTTGGTAGCCAGGCGGTAATTGATCGATATTTGAGTATATTAATTTCCTAGTTAAAATATATATCATATTAATTTTTTAATTAAAATATCTCACATTAATCTCTTAACCAAAATATATCTCTATACAAAATACATAAATATTATTTTATTAAAATATAAATATAAATAAATTATATAAAGATCCTAAGATTAATCTTACGATATTTTTTCTGAGATCACAACAAATACATATAAACAAATACATCTAGTTATTTATTATTAAATATTTACTTATCATTTATTTTACATTCTTCATAAATTAAGAAAGTGAGTAATTAGGTGATTAATAGAATACACTCAAATCAGTCAGTACCTTAGGAAATTTTCTTAAGTTCTACATATGATATTAAATAAAATTTAAATTATTATTATAAAAATAAAAATAAATTCAAAGCATATAAAAAAATATTAAAAAACTAAAAAATTTCATCTGTGCATCGCACGGGATATAAGCTAGTATATTATTAAAGTCAAAACATTGAAAGTTTGTTAATCGGTCGGTATTTGGGTCGGATAGTTAATTAGTTATTGGGCCTAATTTTAAAATATTAATTTTTTAATTAAAATACATCAATCATTAATTTTCTAACTAAAATATCTCACATTAATATAAAAATATATACATATAATATTAAATAAAGTTTTAATTATTATTATACAAATACAAATAAATTCAAATTCTATAAAAAAATATTAAAAAACTAAAAAATTCCATCCGTAAGGCTTGCCGTCTGTTCACTAAGTAAATTAATTTTTAAATTTAATTTTAAAAGGTAGAAAATATGTATTTATTTAGGTTATCTTAATTTTTATAGTTTAGTTTTATAAAAATGTACACGATTTTATGAAAAGGAAATATTATATTTTCAATCTTTGCATATAATAATTTATAAAGTACTAGTAATAAATTTATTTAAATTCATAATAACTTTATTTAAAAAATAATTTTATTTTTAAACAATAAAAAAAAAATTGAGATAACTCAAACCATCCTTCACCCAATACTCTATTATGTACAGTAAAACGGATGGAACACTGGAAACAGCTAGTTATATAACATCTACCTATCTATTTGGGGTCATAGGGTACAGACTGTACAGTATTTGGCTATGATTATAATTACTTAAATACATTTTTATTTTGTATATACCACAACGGCTTAAGTACTCGCTTAATTATATCCTACAATCTCTTCTAAATGGTCATCAATGGAAAGAAAAGAAAATGTAATTTTTTTTCTCCGTCTTACAAGTTAGAGTATACCTTTGGTGTTTGCAAATACACCCGTTATTTATCTATCTTTCTTATTAAATTAAACTTTTGATGATTGATTTATTCTTATTTAGAGCTGCATCAAAACTAAAAAGATATCTAATATTTAAGTCACATTAAAATAATAAAAATATAAATCTTTTATATAAAATTTTCATATTATAAAATTCTATGTATATTCAATTATATAAAAAATTTATTATATATATTAGTTCTTCTTTAGAATTTATTTATATAAATACTCATTTTTTGTGAATTTTAATACATAATAAATTTGATTGATTTATTGATTTGTGTGTGTATATATATATATAATTTATTTCATGTAAATAAAATTTATAACAACGCAGATATAACAAAAAAATAAAATTAAAAACAAAAAAAATTAACAAACTAGTACAACCATTTTAAAATTAATTAATAATTTTCTTAAATATGAAAATTTAAATATTCTAGCGTTCATTCATTATTTAAAATACTCAAGCTGTACGTATTCACTTTGACAAGAAAGGAATGACTGGTTCCAAATTATATCTTTATATATAATAAGAGTAAAAGAGATCTTATCCAAATACTACCAAATGTCAAAAGTTCGATCCTTAAGAATTACATAATATTATATACTAATTATTTATAAATTATAATTATTATTAATATTCCTAAAAACTATAATTTTTTTTAACTCGATTCAGATTATAACTCAAACTCTATTAGCTATTTTAGTAATATATAAATTTGTACTTACATGACAGATATTGTTTGAGTCATATTTTGAAATGCAGAAGTCAGAATTGGACGATTTTACAACCCACGCGAAATCTATAAAATTATCTTTAATTCTGAGGTGGTTCAAATTCCAAAATCCAACTAGAACAGCTCGTAATCTAAAAAGAAAAGACAGTTACTAATTTTTATTGCATAATTTTATTCCGCTTAGGAAACCTTTTTATAATTAATTTAAAATATTAAAATAATTTATATATTAGATTTATATAGAGACATATCATATATGAGATATTATTATGTATTATTATTATACTAGAGTAGAAATAGTATTATGGTTTTATATGACGGTGGGAGGCCGTGAATTTTTCTTGTGAGATGACATATTAAAGTTTTTCTTATCTCAATTTTTCTATAAAAATATGCAATATATTATATAAGATACTTCATCAGTCACAACCATTTGTTTACATTTGAGAGAGGGTGTCCGATACGCATTTTAAGGTGCATATAATGTATAGTTTCATAACTTATTTTTTACATTTTTATTCAGAAATTTTTTTTGATAATGGTGATCAAGTTATGATGAAGTATAGCGTGTGGTTGTGCATGAGTATTAATCTCGGATTTTTCTGAGCATATTTTCTGAGCACTAGAAAAGACCCGCGGGGTGTCCGAAATTAACCTTATGAAATAGATGTGCAGACTCGATCTCGATAGTTCAGACTCGTAGCAACCACAGAAGCGTCAGATCAAACAATTATTAGGTTGTGATACCGTGTGACGGAAGAAGGGGATAACTGTGTTACTTCGACCGTACGTACTTGCTGAGAACTAAAGGCAAGTATTTTCTCATTGATCATCCTAAACAAGTTTATTTTCTATTTCACTTATTCATATCATGACAAAGAGTTATTGTTCAGAGCTATTTGTGAATCTTAAATATTTTTATTGTGCGACAGAGTTACTTGATATTGGTACTCATGAAATTGGAAGTTGATTATAATAAACACATCATATTCAGTGTTCTCATAGTAAATAACGATAATATGGTCTGTATTTAAAACTACGCATACATATGATTCTTGTTGCTCTATTATGGATTGGTTTATAGCGTAGGAGGCCCGATTTATCAGTTGCTCTAGATATTTAAACATTCTTGTTGCCAATTTAGCTATTGCGAAATGTGATTTATCAGTTGATTTACTTTACACTATATTGCGATTGTATGGCTTTTATGAAATGCTTTGGTTACTGATTATTTATCATTACTCATTCATCTTGTTGTTTTAAAAGTTTATTTTATACTTGCTGAGCGTTTCTTTGGCTCACTCTTGCTTTTCATCATACACTTTTCCAGACAGCATGAGAAACCAATATTAACCTTTCAGAAAAAAGTAGACTGACGAGACTTATCCGCGTAGCTCAGACGAAGAAAGTAAAATGCCCTTACGAAGATGTTTTGATCCAGAAAGTCTGTATCTAGAGTAAGTTTTATTTATATATTTACTGTGGAATCTTCAGAGACTATTACGATTCGACAATGAAGTCGGGTATCAATAAATTTAGGACGTGGAGAAGAAAAGTTTGGAATCGAACGATGGTCCATCAGAGAAGTCGACAAAGAAGACATCGGAGGAGACCCTGGCAATACCTTTCTCATCTGTGAATATTTTGATTACTTTCCCATCAGTGATTTATTTTGACACTTTTCCCAAAAAGTCTCGTCGGTTGCTTTTGGGCTAGGTTGAGTCATGCCTATTTAGTTGTTGTAGATTTAATCGCATGTTTATATCTAGAATGTTTGTTATTCCCTTGATAATGTACGAATACCAAAGTATAAGTTTGGGGGAAAACAAAGATTCATGCTGATTGTTAATGTTTGTCAAGTATGGCTAGGCGTCAAATGGCTAGTAGCCGGCTCATATTTTTATGAGTAGTCTAGGGTTGGAATTGAGAATTCTCATTCCAGATTCTGTTTAAAAAAAAAAAAAAAAAAAAAGGAAAAAAAAAAAAAGGAAAAAAAAAAGAGAAAGAAAAAAAAAGAGTCATGTGAATAATTCGAGGCAAAATTAACCAGGGTGAGCTCTTTAATACTCGGGCAATTAAGTTCGAGAGGACTTTGTGCCTAGTGACCTAAGGCTTTTTATAGTCTGGGATCCACTAACCTAACGCTCGCTACATGGGTATTATTGTATAAGCCTTTAGGGGTCTCATCCATTGCACGGTTAAATAAGCCTATGTATTGTGTTATGTGTCGTAGTGGTGGTTTAGCAATAAAGTGTGATTCCTTGTCTAACTCAAATGAATGACAGCGATGTTTGTATGTTATGGAGTGTTTACCACTCATTCTGTTTATAAGCAGGTGATTGTCTTGGCGAAAAATAGGTATGATTTTGATCTAGTGTCAGAATATATCTGATGAGCATCGCACACACACACGTTTCTGTTCATGTAGTATCGGTATAAGGGGACTTGGTCGAGCTCTGTTAGGATGTATCACATCTCTTTGAGACTTTGGATTGTCGATTGGTTTTGGTGAGTTCGAGGGGGTCCTTGCATTTTCATAGTAGTTGCATTCATGCATTGCATTGCCTTAGATGGTTTAGAGTCTGTTTATGCTTGGGGACAAGCATCGGTTTAAGTTTGGGGGTGTGTTAGTGGACTTTTTTGTCCACTATATACGTTCCAATTTGGCTTAAATTGATCGCTAGTGCCCAAGTATTTAGTGTCTTTTGATGTGTTTTATGTTTTTGGTGTGCAGATTCCCAAGCGAAGGAGAATTGATGAATATTTGCATAAATTGGTGGTACATGAGCTAGGAATTAAAAGGAGGAAGATCAAGGCTTGAGTTGAGGTCGAAAGAAGGCAAGACAAGTCGCTAAAGGAGCAAAGTTTCAAGGAATTCAACTGCGGGGCAGAAGCAGCAGGTGCGCCCTCCCTTCAGCAAGCGCGCCCGCGCTCCTTTAAGCAGGCGCGCCCGCGCCCTGTCAGGCGCCCCCGCGCCACAATCCGAGCTCCAGCTGATTTTTGCAGTTTGGTCCGTTTTGAAGCCCAGGAAGCAGCAAGCCCATGGATCATTATTTTATGTAACCTAGTATAAAAACATAAGGATGATTATTATTTAGAGGATCTATCTAGGAAATTAAGTAAGCACGTAGGGTTTTATTATCAGTCAAGAGGCAAAGTACTTTGTGAGCCGTCAAGCTATTTTTCGTTTGTAATTTTCTACACGTGGATTATCGGTGGTTTCTTTTACTCTTGCAATTCATATCAGTCTTTTATGTTTAATTGTTTATTTACTATGTTTTCATATGAACCCATGATGGCGGCTAGGCCAATTATGGGCTAATCGTTGTCATGGGGTTTTAATGGATTTTTCTATCAATTCTAGATATTGATTGTTTTTATGCCTAAGTGTGTGAATGTTATGGATATCCTAGTATGGTTAAACTTATTCGTTGTAAATGCGTCGCGAACATTTATGATTGTTTGTTAAATCCTCGTGAATGCGAAAGTGGATCTAGGGTTTAGAACATGCCATGCTAGCATAGGTTTTTGCATGTTAAGAGCATGTATTAATTTGTGGTGTAATTCTAACCGTCTTGCACTGACTATGTGATTTTAAGGATTCTTGTGCTTAAGCCATTATGTTTTCAATCTCTATAGACATATAGGGACTAAGTATAGTGGTTGACTATTTGACTTCTATCTTTTGTGGATGTTCATTAGGATGGTATGCGTGCAACGAAAGTTGGCGTTTATCAGTTTAGAGGGTCTGATCAGTTATCATCACTTTCACATGCTAGGTTGAAAAGGCATAAGATTCTAGATGAGATAGTTAATGAAGTTAAAATCCCATGTTTATTTAATATAAGTAATTCTTTAAGTTTTAAGCATTAGTTTAATCAAACTCCAGTTGTTATTTTCTTAGCAGTGGTAGTTAATCATACTCTGGTGTATAAGTGAACTAAACGTAAGCAAGTTGAGTCTCTGTGGGAACGAATCCTACTTATTTCTGTATTACTTGTGACCACGTTCTCTTGCGTGAATAAAGTGCGAACATATACCAACCAGGTCTGAATGAGTTAATTTTGCTGACAAAAATTTAAAGTAGCGATAAGGCTACCAATTTAATTCGAGGTTTTGGGAGAAGTTACATACGAATTGACGTTATCACCAATTTTGTAAAATGCGCGTAATATGTTTCCCGTATTATAATAATTTATAAATCGCAGTCAAAACTTGGTTAATTTGATCATTAAAATTTAAACAATATGGTTAATTTGGGACATAGAAAGTATTATACACATATATGTATTTTGCATTATATATATGTTAAAAATATAATATTTAATTTATATAAATATGTATTTCTACCAATTACATGTAATATTCACTTAAAATTTAAATTGTGATATATATTTGTGGATAAATACTATATTTTAAGAAAAAAATTAAACATGTTTATTTAGTTTTTTGCTAAATTTATTATTCTCATAAAATCTTAAATTACATCTTATAATTTAAATTTAATAAATTTATGTTTTGTTAAATTTTAGGTGAATAGTACACGTAATTGTTTAAAATTTTTACGTTTTTAAAAAACTCGACACATACATATATATATATTTATTTAATTTGAGTTATATATTTTTTAAATATATAATATGAAATATATATTTCATGTTTAAAGATAGATATAATATTTTATCTTAATTATAGTTAAAATTTTATATTTTTCATAATTTATATAAGTTGGTTGTGTTAATATATTAAAAATAATCTTAAATAATATTTTTGCTAGTAATTTGAAAGCTAAATGACAAATATGATATTTTAACTTAATCATTGTTAAAAAAATTACTTTTTTATAATTTATGCAAGTTGTTGTGTTAATCCATCAAAAATAATCTTGAATAGTTTTTTTACGGGTTAAGTAGTGAAAAAACCCTTGTACTTTTCGTGTAGGATAAGATAAACCCGTGTTGTTTAAAAAGGCTCAAATAGGCCCCTAAAACTTAAATTGTTGGTTCAGTATAGCCCCCTGGTTAATTTTTTCTTAACTATGGTTAGAAATATTATTAAATATTTAATTATATTAATATATATATATATATACATATATAGTATATTATTATTTTTTATTTTTTATTAATGACATTATTATTTATAAATTAATATATTTTTTATATAATTGAATTTTATTAAATCATTCTATAAAATAATAGATAAATTATTAAATTGACATACCAATATTAATATATATATATATATATATTTGTTATTTACCAATTAATTTATAACTTTTAAACATTTACACATTAGTTTATATTTTACTTTTAAATTTTAATTACTCGACGAATATTTATATTTTTTTAATAACTAATTAAATATGAGTCAAATTTTAATATTAAATTATAATATATACAAACACACACACACATGCACACTTTCTTGTATTTCTTATGATGTACGAATTTATTTTTGATGTTTGATTATTTTTGTTTTAATATTATGTTTATATCATTTAAATTTATTTTTATTTTTATATCAATAATTTTAATTTATTTATAATTTTGTGTAGAAATAATTTTATATAATTTTTCATATATTTTATTTTTGTTGGTGTTTAAAGAGATAAAAATTATATATTTTATTTAAAGATAAGATTTAATTAGAATATCACTAATTTTTTTGATATATTTTTCTGTGTAATAATATTGTTAAGATATGCATGAATATTAACGTCACAATATTAAAATTAGAATATTTTTATTAATATCACAAAATACATGAATATTAGTAATTTATATGAGTAATATTTTTATTGTTTTATAATATATTAACATATACATTAAATTTAAATAATAAATTTTTAAATATTTTAAAACTATTCACTACCTATGGTTTAGAAAAATTAACTAAAGGGACTATATTGAACCAATAATTTAAATATTAGAGGCTTATTTGAATCATAATGGTTTTTCCTCTGCTTAACCAAAAGGTTAGTTTATTAGAGACTTATATGCTACTACACATAAACCAAAAGGGTTTTTCCGGTCTTTAACCTTTTTTTGCTAACAATATCAAAGTTGGATGGTTTTTTGTGTGATTAATCGATAATTTAATATTGAAAATACCCGATTCAAAAATTGGATAAAATAATATTATAGAGATTGAATTAATTTTTCTCAAAAACTCACTACACATATTTTAACTGAAAAATAAAATATTTTGGTATACCATAAACTAACCATTTCACAATATCTTTAATTGCAGTAATCATAGGATCAAGTTTTTCACTTAAAAATCCTTATGATCGATGTAATTAATCATCGTATATTATATAGTAGTTGTATGATGATCAACATTTATAACCAGATTCTTTGAATCTAATATTTGTACAAAAGGATTATTAAAAAGAAACCAACTAAAATACAAATTTTAACTTAAAAATGTGTATGTACTAAAATCTTGAAGAGGATGACAATGATAGAAAATGTAAAATAGACATGCACAAGACAAATATTCTGGAAAAACAGTTAGTCATGTTTTTCACGGGGTTCTACATGCAATTTGTTTATTAGCAAGCGATATGATAAAACCAGATGACTCGGAGTTTAAAAAAATTTCATCTCAAATCCGTAACGATAGTAAATATATGCCTCATTTCAAGTTAAAATAATTTTTTTTATACTTTTGTAATTAGTTAACTATTATAATAATTTATTAATTGTCTTTACTTATAGGATTGTATTAGCGCTATTGATGGCACTCATGTGCATGCATGTATACCTGTAAATGATCAAGTGTATTTTATGGGACGAAAACATCAACCGACGCAAAATGTGATGGCAATTTGTAATTTTGATATGCAATTTACATATGTTCTAGCAGGTTGGGAAGGCACCGCTCATGACAGTCATGTTTTTAATGCAACTATTAACATGCCAAATTCAAATTTTCCTTCTCCACCACATGGTAAGTTTTATCATATAAATATGAATGTATCTTTATATATGTAAGAGTTTGATGGTTCTAAGGTCGTCCTCAGGCGAGGTTATAAAAATTTTTAGTGTAATACACAAGGGTACAATAGTCAAATCTAAATCGAAGTTTAATATTCACAAAATTGTCACTCCTCAATTGTATTAAAATATAATTTAACATGAGATAAGTTCCTGAGTTCATCCTTAGGAACCTTTTTCTCTATATTTAAACTAACATATTTATTAATAATTACAGGTAAATACTACTTAGTAGATGTCAGATATCCTCAAACATTAGGATATCTTGGCCCGTATAAAGGGACTAGATATCATCTTCCTAATTTTCGACGTGGTCAACCACCACAATGTTACCGAGAGGTATTTAATAAAGCACATTCATCTCTTAGATGCTGCATCGAAAGAACTTTCGGAGTTTGAAAAAAGCGGTGGAAGATCTTATCAAATATGCCCTCATATTGGTTTTATGCTCAAAGAAATATAGTTGTCACAACAATGACACTACATAATTATATTAGACTAAATTCTAGTAATACAATTTTTGTTAGAATTGATGAAATCCAGAATTTGTGCCCAGAAATATTTTTTCGGATCATACACCAACATCAGTGGAGGAAAGTCAAAGAAGAAATAAAACAAGTGAGATGGACATTATTCGAAATCAAATTGCTTCTAGTTTGATTTACATATAACTATTAAAAGATATAAATTAATTTATCGTGTTATGTATTTACATTGTTTAACAGCATAATTAACCAAACACTTATTTATCTGTTTTTCATTTGACAACAGATTGTTATTATTTTATCAAATAGTCATCAGCCTTTTTCAATAGTACTTTTTATGATAACACTTTTTCTACAGTTACAGCAGTTTTTAACAGCAATCTCAAACAGAACCTTAGTTACAACATCAAACACACTGTGCTTCACAAAAATATCATTTTATTTTACAGACTCAAATTGTGATCGATAAAATATATTAATTTATCGATATTATATTATTAAATTTAAATGTATTTTAACAAATTTACTTTACAATCTTTATTTTAGTTTAACGATAATTCAAAATTAATTCAAAAAAAATTATTGTAATAAAATCTAATCCAAAAATAAGAAATATTCAAAAAAAAACTTAACCGAATTTAATGTGATTTTAAGTCGAATTTTACTCAAATCAAAATTGATCCAATCCAAACTTAATTTGATTCAAATTATACAAAATCGAAACTCAATCCAAACTGAATTAGATTCGAGAAACCGATCAGCATGTACAGGTCAATGTGAGTATGTGACGTTAATTAGTTAGCTGACCTTTTTACAAAAGAAAACTAACAAAGATTCACACATAACACAACCTAATACAATCTTTAACAATTTATACTGAGATACAAATTGTCACTCGATCACGCGTACATTAAACTCATAAGCTTTTGAGAAATAAAACTGATGAATATGCAGGCATTATCACTCTATGGACTGAAAGTTTTTTACTTCTTACAAGTTATACGAGACAAAATCCAAAATACACGTACACAAGCATGCCCTTGTAAACTAAGAAATTAGAAAGAAAAAAACCCATTATAAAGTAATGAACCAGCTGATCGAGAAGCAGCAGCACTCAATAGCAGATTAGCTGTATAAAATCAAATAAAACTAAGAAACAATGACTGATCAAGATTTAAGGGTACCCCACTTCTAAACAAGTCTCCCAGAATATTCTATTTTTTTCCATTTCATCCACCATTAATATATCGACATTTCTATTACCAACAGGTCTAGAATCTACTTCTCCTTCCTCTTCATCAGCCTTGGACAACACCAGCATTTGGCCACACCATTGATGCTCAGAACTATCGAACTCATGAGCATCATGATCCGTGTCATTGCTAAAATCATCATTATCACACTCATTTTCCTCCTGAAAATCTTGCAACTGATGATCATCAGAATCATAACTACAAGATTCAGCATCATCACTATCTTGGATGTTTCCGAGACTGATGTCAGACTCTTTAGTTAGCTCAGAGTCTCCAGTATCCTCGAAGAATAAGAAACTATCATAAGCAATTTCATTACTATTTCTCCAAGACATAGATCACCTATTGTGATGCATGCAAGGCTTAGACCCGAAGGAATATTGTGTGTGTGTACGTTGTTCTACCTATTGCTCAATGAATGGAGAATTTAATTAAGGTGGTGCAGGTGTGTTATATAAGTGTCAAGCTTAGTATTCTTAATCAATATGATAATGACCCTGTTAATTCATCGTATCTCACCACTAGTCCTGAGTTGATGATAAATCTAATAAAGCATTCGGGACCAAATTATTCTGCTTTCAATGAATGCCAGCAAGAAATATAACCCCACTTATAGCTCTACATCAACTATCAAGTGTAAGACTTTTTTCTTCTAATCATTATTGCAACACAAAGCTTATTGCAAAAGACATTTACCACTTGTTTGTGGACAAATGTATGTGTACATATTTCATTCACCTATAACTGCACTTTTGGCAGTGAGACAAACAGGCGCTATTATATCAAATTGTTGGTAAAATGAATAGATATTGCCGTCAAAGGATTCTGTACTGTACCATATATCCTCCATCAAATTATGTTCATACATGTGCATATAGGGACAGATGAGATTAAGGTGTGGGGCTACAGCCTACAGTCTCGAACTTACTAAACTTTCAAATTCTAACATGTTCAATACTTGCTAAAACTAAAATGTAGTAGTAATTAATTCATATCAAACTTTATTTTACTTTTTATTGTTTTCCCCACTAGACCATTAATCCGCCCATGATACATCAAGTGTATAATGGTTGACTAATGGAGGACAAGATAAGTAAAGTAGTTTGTCCATAATCTACAGCCTTAAGAAAGATATTTAGACACTTTAAGAATTCCTGCATTCTTGCGAACTTGGATAAAATAACAAACAAGCCACAATTTAATAGAGACAATCAATTCAAAAGAGAGATCTAGAAAGTTTGGAGAGACTAACCTGGAACAAGCTGCTGCTTTGTAATAAATTGGCAAAGTCTCTTGACAAAGTCGAATTTTCAAAGTCACGTTCTTAGAAGTTTACAAATATAACACATCTTAGCCATTGGTTGAAGTGATAGGAAAATTTACACAACTGTTGTCCAGCTACTAACACTATAGACACCACTAACAAAAGAATTAGCAAAAGAAAAAATTACAAAAAACATCTAATTATCATAGCGTTCAACAAACGCTTGTTAATACAGAGGAAAATGTTTCTAATTATGGTTTTATACTACGTGGAAAATTGTTGTCATAATTCTAGGCCCATCATCGAACATTCTTTTTAGTACAACACAAATATAGCACCATTTCATTAGAGGACTTTTGCTAAACAACCTCCATATAACGGAAGCTAGCTAGGAACTCTCATCTGCCGAGGTATCAAGATGTCTCCAGGGATTAAGTGCTTCTCTCCTAGCTTGAGCTTCCCGGGAATTCTCCCAGACTCTCTTTTCTGCCTCTAATTCAGTTACCTTGTCATCTGCAGAATTTAGAATTTATATCTCAGAGTGACAAAATGAAAAAACACAAAACATCATGTATCTGCTGATAATATTAATTGGTTCATGGTTGGTTATGATCAATATCCAATCCTATTAACAGTCACCGCAAGATGGAATTACTCAAGAGGTTGATTTAAGCAGTACTGCAGTAGGCAATAACTCTTTGGCAGACAGTTATAATACTCTGCAATCTAACCAACTGGCTGCAACAAATCATATAATAACCCGAGCACAAGTCCACGTGCCCATCAGCAAAGATTGGACAACAAATTTGGAGCAGCATATGAGTATTTACTAATTTTACGGGGACCGCGCATATGTACATATAAAAAGTGATAAAGTATTTTTTTCCGTTGGGGGATGACCGCTGCAGGGCATATGGAAGCTCCGGCATTGCGCGTGCGCAATGTGTAACACCCTTCACAATATTATCGTGCCCAAGTTCAGCTAGTCATTCACAGCAATGAGAGACAGTGATATTTATATGGGCATATAACCATATATTATGCAAACATGTCTGGTGTAACATGCAGGAATGACCATATCAACTCATTCACTTGATTTACCCACTGGTGTGAGGAAAAATTTCTGCTCTAAGAGATTTTAACAAAAAATGTGTGCATTCAAAAGAACAATAATTGTCTAGCACAGCTGTTCGAAATAAATTCCCCTACCACTTTGAGATTAGTTGGATCATTTTCTCTTCGGTTCTCTTTCAATAGGCTTTACAAATTTTAATTTATTTGAAAGAAACACTACTCGAAAGCTCTTTATTTCTCCGCTAAAGACTATTAATGAAATATTGGTTAAAACCTTGCTGATATTATGTGTGTTGGTTGCTAGCGGAAGACAGATGCAAGCTCTGCGCACAATACTATTACTTCCTGAAAAATCAGGAAAAAATAAGCCGCTGAAAGAATGAGGTACTAGAGAGAATAGTACAAGTAGATAACAAATGTTATAGATATTGGGCTTTCAGTAATAATCCTTTTCAGCTCAATCCCAAAATTTTCACAATCATTCATTTATTTTCATTGCTTCTTCTCACCTCTTTTCTTTCGCCTTTAAAATTGTTTACATTATTTCAATTCGCTAATAATATAGCAGTAATTAATACAATAACACTGGAAACTATTTCCAAAAAAAACACTGGAAAATAATTTATCACAAAACACGCACAGTAGCATATATATAACACTAAAATGGGGATTGAATATATATATATATATATATATATATATATATATATATATATATATATATATATATATATATATATGTTATTCGTAGGAAAGGAGACGCATCATACAGAAGCCAGTTTTGATCATGAAAAGCTCCATGCAACCACCAACAATGGCTGCCGCGGCACCTATCTTCATATACCAATCCACAAACTTTATTTGAAGAATTTAATAATAATTCTCGAGTATCAAACAAACTTGTTAAAATTGAAATGGGTTGTGATTTAAGTATCTAAATTTTTGTACTTTTTAAAATTAAAAAGAATAGAGGATTAATTTCCAAGTTGTAGCTTTGAGATTGTCTGGGAAACGGAGTTGATACATTTGGGTTTCTGATGTTGCTTAAAGAATTTTGAAGATTATGAATAAGAACTTGATGACTAAGCAGAATACTGTATGTATTTTGAAGAGTTGGATTTAGCGCTTTTTCCCCCACCCAGAAGCCTCTTGCTACCCTTATAAGTTATATACCTCATAGGCTCATACCCTTAGATGGATTGTTATTTAAAATTATTGTTCAAATTAATGTAATACCTTAGTTTGAAATCTACGTTTTTAGCGTTTTAGCGACATGTTAGAAATAATAATTCCAACCCGAAAATTGAATGGAAAAAAAGTTCAAAAACAATTATAATTTTCATTGAGAGTGCAAGAAAACATTTGAAAAGAAAAAGAACACCCAAACAACGTAAACACTTGTCATATCGAATTTAATATTAAATTTTTTATAAAAATTTAACCAACGGTTTAGTTGTTACCTGTACAAATAAGGCTGAGCCGTGTAAAAAAAAACAATTTCTAGATTTTATTCTTCAAGTATTTAATGTGTAGGATAGGAGTATTAGTTGTGACTTGTGACTAATGCTTCCCCTATAAATATTTCAAGGACGATGGCAATATGACACTCATTTAGCACTGAAAAGGAACCAATTGCAACCAGGTTACAAAGGCCATAAAGTTCTTTGGTACCACACTTTTATTTAAAAATAGGCATAGCTAATAATAAGATTGGAATTGTTTTTAACTCTGAGAAACTAGATAAAGGAGTCTGAATTCTGCCTGATCAAACCCAGGAGCAGCAGATCAACCCTGCAGACCAATAATACCTGCAAAAGAGATGCCCGGTCAAAAATCAATATCAAAGGAAACTAACAAAGCAACAATGACCATACATATATAATAGAATCTAATGTAGGATTCTTGGACGTGAATATATAGTAGACATTTCACAATTTAGCTTCCCTTGTCAACTCAAGACTTACCACAGGCAACCCTTCCACCAGCATTTCCAGTGCTTTTGCTGAGTTCATGACCACCTGTACATATATAGGAAGGAGTGCAGGTCAATCGACAAAGTTTGCAGATGTTACATACTCGTGCGAGAAACACATCCATATTTTACTAGGATACATGTCTGGTACATTATGACTATCAACTTTCAGCAAATACAAATTTAAAAGGACTGTAAACAAACTTGTAATGTCAACTACTCAGATATAATTTAGGGTACATACTACATAGTAACATTTTGTTCTACAATTGAGAACAAATCTTATTTCTAAAACAAGGGAATAGAACATAGTCATATCAAGAAGAAGAAAAGAATAAAATTTAACAAACTCCGACCATGTCCTTCAGATAACTGTACGGGCATAGACATCTCTAGCTACAATACTGGCCTTCATAAAATCATTATGTTTATAAATCACAAATTTATGAAACCATTATAAACACAGTGATAAATTTTGAGCTTTACATACGGACTCGACCATCAGCTTCTGAGCTTTAATATTGGTTAATACTCAAAACATGCAAAGGCAGTATGAATTACAATAATGTTCCTACTATGGTGATAACCTTACAGCTGCATATCAAGACAGCCTTTGCAAATTTAGAAATCTGGGTTGGGTGAAAACAGAAGCAGGGTCAGCAGAGGCTACAAAATATATAAGGCTTACCCTTTCCCAAGTCATCAGGGTCAGCATGGACAACAACCGCCCTTCCAATAATGGAGCCTGGTCCAGTGAGAGGGATCTGCAGCATATATAACTCACGTTTAAGAAATCTAGGCAACCATATGTTATACAAGATGTACACAATCAGACTAGATCCAATACCTGCTTGTCAACAATTGTGAAACTGGCAGTACCTGGATTTATACAAAACAAATGAATGTCATTACTCCTACCACATTTCTAAATGTTTAATAATATCATTTACATGATAAACGATTTTTCAAACAAAATGCATTTCATCTTCACAAAGAAGAAAACAGTACACCAAGGTGTGAAACATGCTAAAAAAAGTAATAATCAGTAGTTTGATACTGGCTATCAAATATCATTTGAAGCATGCATACCATCTTCGCCAACTGTTACATTCCCGAGATCACCAGCATGGCGGTTCTCATCTTCAGGGGCACCATGCTCTTTGCCAGCAGGGTTGTAATGGGGTCCTGCAAATTAATTCAACCACTATTGAATAACTTGGAACAACGTTATTTTTATCTACTTTCAATTTCCCAATCACATTTTACAAGATATAAGAAATGAGGAGTAAATTTTACCAGTTGACATGCAACCGTTTGTTGTATCACCAAGGGCATGAACATGGAAACCATGAGGTCCAGGTGCAAGTCCAGAGACGTTTCCAGTAACTGTAGTTGGACCTGAGAAACACAAATAAAAAAAACAATCTCATATTATACATCTTATCTTAATCTCGGTATGTGTAGCAAACAAACCATAAATAAACAAAAAAGAAAATTTAAAATTACCATCTCCTTCCTGGGTAAAGTAAATGGTGCCACTGACTCCTGCACTGCTGCTAAGAACTGCGACACCCTTTGCCATTGTTAAAATGTGATCTAACCACGAACATCACAAAACTCATCTTAGTTAATAGCAGTGTATAACCTCCATAACATAATAATCTTACAATTTAATATCCCGACAAAATAAACCTGATCTCCACTGATAAATGTTTCGTACTAAAAATTTAGAGGTTATGCATCATATGTATACATCTTCCATCAATTATATAACCTAACGAATTGACACATACTCCACCAAGGAACCACCAAACACATTAAAAATTCTCTCAAGTCAATTCCAGTCAGCAATCAAAAACTAGTATTATCGAGTCCCAACTCGTGTGATAATCATATCACTTCTCAGTCGATATAAACTCCACATAAAAGTACAATAACTAATCGAAAATTCGAAATCAAAGAAAATAATCTACATAATCTCATCAACTCAGTTCATGTGTATGCGGTTGATTTTAGTGTTTGGATCTACAATTTATATACACTACTATAACAATTAATCAAGCGATAAATGAATACGATGAGAATAACAACAAAATTCACAGTTGTTATCATACAAATAAATCAGCTTAAAAATCAAGCTACAGGTGTAATATTTACATGGATGATAAAAACAAAGATAGATACAACCGAAATCATCATCATCTAAATTACATGGATACAACAGATCAGAGATAGACACAAGTTATATACATACAAGAGATTGAAGAATTAAAGATTACCTCAGAGCACCCCAGAGAGATAGAGAGAGAGAGAGAGAGAGATGAAATTCAACGAACAGAAGCCCAGGTACTGATGACTGGCCGCTACATATTACTCCCTCCGTCTCGTTATACTTTTCCTGTTTTGATTTTTTGTACTGTTCATTGTAAGCGATTGACTATTAATTTACACATAATTTATAAGACAAAATATAGTCATGAGTGATTTTGTTTGATTCGTATTTGTGAGTACTTTAATACAGTAAATTTTTTATATTTAATACTAATACGAAATTAAAGATATTAACGATCAAAAAGTGTGTGTTGGCAAGCGTGCACATGATTAACAGGAAAAGTAATAAGAGACGGAGGGAGTATTAATATCTGCCCAATACTGATCACCTACCACTCTATTATTTGTTTATTCACTCGCTGATTGTGAATGTGATATATACGCAAGGATCACAGTGTTTTGTAAATGAAATCGACGTCAACTGATATGTGCGTGTGTTGACGCTCAAGTGAAGGTAGTGTCATGGCGTTTCGAGTTGTGAGCACGTCAACTACGTGATGTGCTTGGGCCGGGTTTAAATGTTCCGGATCAGGCCGGGCCCCGCTATCCGGTATAAAATGCGGGTTTGGGGTCTCTGAAGTCCAACATTTTGTCATGGACTTTTAAGTTTTGCACTTCCCTGATTCATATGTATTTTAGCAAAGTGGGCCAATATGCCTATATACTACTGTAGATCATTGCAGCCCAACAAGACCAGGATTTGTGCTCTCAACTTGTCCAAATTCCAAACTTGATGCTTTGATGTCAGCCCAACATTTTTCTTTTCTTACTTCTAAATAAAAAATACTAATTCTTTATGAAAAATACCAGTGTTTTAAAAAGGTGCCATTTATACAAACGTCAGAAAACAACAAGTCAATACCAAACAAAAGTATATTAATAAGATGGTATAGTTTAATGCAATCTATAAAGAAATCTATTACTAAGATCTTATGATTAAACATAGCCCATACGTACAGCTGTAGTGAGAATACTATTGCAACCAGGTACCTCTAATTCACATGAATCTATTCAAAGCGCCAGTGTATATATAATATATTCACAGCATAACCAACACAAGTCTAACCATCTTTGAATTAAAGTTGTACTAGTTCATCTTAAGGTCAATGTACTACACACACATGTGAGACTTTGAGATGCCTTCCCAAGTTGTAACATGATTTTATACCAAAGTTTTCAGAATGAAATTATTTGGATCGGTAATGCCTTACCTTAGTTTAGCGATTATCTCGCGTCTATATTAATCAAATGTGGAGATTCAAGTATCAATCGAGGCAAATGTTTACATCGATCCTATTCAAAATTATTTAAGATGGTGTTTGGGAACTTGAATTTCATTTTAAATGATGGAATTCAAATTACAGAATTTGAGTTTTCATTTCAAATTCTCATATTTCTACTAATATTTGAATGTCTTGAAATTTAAATGAGTCCAAATCCAAATTTTTATGTTTATCCAAACATGTTATTTGATCAAATATAGAATTTCAAATGAAATTCATATTTCCAAGCCAATCATAATTTCTTTTTACATTTATCTGTTAGTGCAAAATTTTGAAACAAAGCCTCTCACAGGAAATGTTATGTTATTATAAATTTGATCAAATTTGTTAAAACAACTCAACAAAGTTTGTCTATTTCTCCAACATTGCCAACCTGTATCTTCTGATCAATCTCACATAATCACCATCCACATGGTTTTGAACCCCACCTATGAATGTTTTTTTAAGCACAACTTTTTCATATTCTAAAATCTAAATCATGACTCTACAGTCTCTACCCCTTAAAAATCCCACTTTCTCATAGCTCCTCCCTGATCATTACACATTTATTGTAGACTTGTAGTGTGTGTTGCACTTGAGAAACATATCATTCTATGGCATCTTTTATGGTGATGCTTATGATAGTAACACTCACTAACATGTCCTTTATGGCCTTACCTTCATATTCTTTATATTCTCATCAGCTCAAAGTAGATACAGTACCGGCAGCGCCAGCATTGTTGCCTAATACTGTCCCTGTATCTCCATCTACTAAAATATCACCAGATATTTCACCACTTTTGCCATCTTCTGGTGGGGTGATGCCTTCAACCGACTCTGCTTCTATCCCAACTATCCCTTCAAACCCGAGCCAAAACCCCGATGAAGTGGCCGCTTTTAGCCCGGATTCTGCACTTTCACCATCAGGGAACCTACGTGATTCGTCTGCGGCGACACTGAGCATGAACAGGTCTCTAAAGCTTGCAGTGTTTATGGTTTTGTTTACATGTTGGTCAATTCACAATTTTGCAGTTTAACAAGGTATTTATTGGCTTAAGAATGAGCAACTAGCTACTGTTCCTAGCTATATATGTTAGTCATTTGAAAAAAAATTATATTATGTATAGTGTATATTAAAATAATGAACTGCAGTTGAGTTGATTACTTGATTGGGGTGGGGAAAAAATAATCCAAAAGTAACTCTGTTTGGTCAGGAGATAAATCATTTAGATTACTTTTGTCATTGTTTAATTTACAGCAGTAATAAATTTATTTGATCATTGTAATATGAGAGCTGTATGATCGGACTGTGATTATGTGCTAGTTGTATTACAAATTCTATATACTCTATTTTGGGTACAGATTCTCATTACTCCGGTGGGACAAAGGGTCGTAATGCACACGGTACAGAACAACAACAGAAATTTTAAACAACGGTTTGTATATCATTTGGACAAACATAAATGCTAATGTGTTAACTTTCATAAAATTGTAGAGACTGAAGTAATCTAACCATTCTTGCTATTCTACTGTTAACTGCTATGATTGTCATTTGTCAAGTAGGGACAAGCTAAATGTGGACATGTCAGGATATCTACTAAAAAAGCAGTCATCATTGATCCTACTAATGTTCAAACACACCAGGAAAAAATCAAAGCATAATCGATTACAAAATAAACAAGGATATTCTAGGTGGTACCATTACATTTTTGACTTATGGTTATGATACCCTCAAATTTATTAATTATTATACGTGGTACACTTTTGTTAATCAAATATAAGAAAATATCAAATTTCAAGGGTATCATTGCTAAAAGTCAATTTTACGATAATATCAAATAAAATTTCTTTAAATTTTTGCTTTTTCTTTAAGCTTACTTGAGTTACTATTATTAATATCTTATTGTACATTGTTCAATATGGTGAAAAATGTTGTTAAACACCATTTTGGTACCAGTATCGTAGTTTTATAGGTATTTCTTAATATTTGCCTAACAGAATGGTACCGTGAATAGCAAACTATGAGTTTGAGAGTACCATAAATAGAAGTAAAAAAATATAATGGCACAATTGATAAAAGTCAATTCTACAATGATACCCCATAGAATATCCCAATAAACAATCAAGGACATTGTATAATGGACTATGTTTACTGTACCTCAAAAGTCTAATTAAAAAAAACAAGATGTTCCTGTTTGTTTAGCATATCATATAAGATTGTTACTCTGTAATACCTAAGCAATGCCTTAATCATCATTGTATTGTTACGATATCCCTGCTTGTTCAATGATTTCTATAATATCAACACTTTGAAATTCCTAAGCACTGCTCTAATCACCTTGTACGAGTGTAAGGAATATGGACCCCTTTTCTATGCAGAGAGATCACATCGAGGATTCTAAATTTGTCGAGATCCAAGTGTAGAGGATCTATATAAAATCTAATTGTAGAAGCCTAATCTATAATCTGAATTAAGAGCAAAACTGAAAAGTAGACCAGTGAACAAATAGTAAATACAAATTACACCTCATTTGTCACAAAGAACGCAATCAGCAAATGACCACCAACTTGAGCATAATTAAATCACGAAGCATTCAGCATTCAGCATTCAGCAGAGAAAGCAACAACTCCGCTACTTTCAACTCAATAGTATGATCTATCGATAAACTCGAACTATAAGTCTGAGAAGATAATATAAAACATAACAAAACAAGAGATAGCACAAAGCTCTCTGTGACTCGACAACAAAGACTAATTGTAAAGTTCATCTTCATAG
This sequence comes from Oenanthe sinensis, assembly GCA_028671895.1. Classification (NCBI taxonomy): domain Eukaryota; kingdom Viridiplantae; phylum Streptophyta; class Magnoliopsida; order Apiales; family Apiaceae; genus Oenanthe; species Oenanthe sinensis. The sequence continues at coordinate 7,538,509 of CM053814.1, read as the reverse complement.
TACTGCTACATTGCATGCTAGGAAACTTAACTTTCTTCTAAACATATTTTTCCAGAATTTTCCCTCACTCTTTAAGAACTGCCCTTCTTCTCAACAAGATTCTCGATCAAATCTGCCGCATCCTGCACGGTAGCAATGGTCTGCGCACTTTCTTCCTCCACGCTGATTCCAAATTCCTCTTCTAGTCCCATCACAATTTCAACCTATATAATGAAGTCGTGTACATTCTCGATCAGTTGGCTAGAAAAAGGTATCAGCCTACTAGATGTTTTAAAAAAGATGTAAAGCACCAAAACAAATTGAAAGTAAGTAATATATACCGTGTCGAGAGAATCAGCCCCAAGCGCTGCAAACTTTGAGTCACCAGTGACTGCAACATCAGGTTGTATTGCCAGTCGCTTCCTCACGATTTCACATACCTTATCCACTGTCTCAGGTTTGGCCTGCTCAAAGAAATAGCATTCATTTTAATTTGCAAGGACAGTAAAAACTACACAAGTCGCATAAAATCAAGTAGAACTGCCAAGGCGGATTAGGTCATCTTAAGTTATTAACTAGTATAACATAATCATAATCTACATTGATGCGGGGCAAGAAGGACAAACTAGTTGCTAGAATGATCACACAACTTTCAGTGAAATTCATTTCAGTTCATTAATTGTGTTGAGTACTATATGCAGGATTAATTAATCGTAAGAAATGAGGCTATGCAATACTGCAGGACTAAATAATGGCATTTCAAATTATAATGAACAAAATTCGAGATGTAAAATTTAAAAAAAAAACCAAACCAAAGAAAAAATGTTCTTAGAAACGTACGGTGCAAGACACCCGGAAGCGACGCGATGCTGACTGCAATCTAAGTGAAGGGAAAGATTTGACATTGATGGAGAGTGAAACTGAATTACTGGCAAGTCCCTGCGCAATTAACAACATTGGAAAAGTTGGTTAAACCACTACACACTACAAGACATAAGAATTAAAAAAACGAATAAATAAATGTACTAATATATTGACAATCATAATCGAGAATTTAGTGTTTATGAGCCAAAAACTTGTGGACAACTAAACTAGAATTTTTTTTATAAATTAATGCCCTCGTTTGGTCCCCTTACAAGCTCTTTCGAAGTTAAAAAATAAGAACATTTTTTAATTTATAAATTACTCCTAACATAAGTTAAACGATCTCAATATTTCACTGTTATTTTTCTATTTTTCTACTTTGATATAAAAAAATTCACCCCATTAATCCCTTGTATAACTCAGTGACTGTGTTTATCAATTATTTTATCGTTGAAATCATCAATAACAAAATTTCAAAATTATTTTAAATAGACAATTGTACAAATTAATTCTAAAAAAACTGGAAAAAAAATTAATTCTAAAAAACAAAAATTATTTCAACTCCATCCAAACAAAATTGAAGAAAATTAAAGAAAAATTGAAAACATATTTAAAAAGATTAAATAATAAATTGACTTCAATAAAAGCAAAAATGATGAAGCTGAAAATGGGGAAATGGAAGGTGATACCTTCTTGTTGTACAGAGGGAGAGAGGAAGCTGTGACCGTGAGAGTACTAGAAGCCATCGGAGATCAAAAGCAATTGTACTACCAATAGATCTTAATCTTATTTATTTTATATATTGGGTGGACAAGTGAGAGACAGGAGAGTGGGTTTATAATTTATATGGGAAGGACTCAGGAGGAGCTGTGTTGTGTATTGACTATTGAGGTGCCAAAATTGTTTACGAATTGCATGCAAAACATGACAAATTGCTGACCAAACTATGTTCCTGTGGCCCGTTTGATTTGTCCTATAATTAATTTATAAATCAAAATATTTTTTTTTTAACTTATAAATTATTTGTCAAAAAACAAACCCAATGCCGTGTATAAAGTATCACATATTGAGTTTGGGATGCCATCAATCTTGATAAACTCCATTTTTTGGCTTTCTTATTCCTTTCAATTTTATTTTCGGTTAATAAATCTATCTCTTCATTGAGAGTTTTTCCACCCAGGTTTTGAGTTTTGTTCTCTCCTATATGGGTGGTGTGTTTTTATGTCCGGAATGTTAGATATGCGGATTTCTTATAAAATAATATATAGTTCATTATTAAGGAGTTGTATGGTATCTCTATCATGATCAATTTCTCGAAGATATTGGGAAAAATCAAATATACATATTTCTCACGACTATAACAAATCGTTAGACTGTCTCTCGAAAAAAACTGTATATTCCAGCGATATAAAGGAGAGATTTGCCCAGTGAAAAATTTACTCAATAATCGTAGTTTTAATAAAGGAAGATCTGATTTGATTTATGATATGTATTCGTTAAATTTCGATTTTGATTATTTTTGTAAATGTCGTATAATTTTTAATTAATGAATTATTTAATTATAAAAAAAAGGATCATATGTATTTCGTTAGAAAAGAATACAGAACTTCACTAATTCACTTGGGGCTTGTTTGTTATTACTGTTATAATAGCAGTTTTTTGTAAAGAAATCAGATTTCCATACTTTCAAAAAAAAATATTTTTCATCTTTTGAAGGTAATAATTATAAGTTTATTATCGAACCTCTTTAAAAATATATTTTTATATTTTATCTAAATACATGCAGAAATTAAAAATATTACTAAATATATATCACATTTTTCATCAAAAAAATTTCAACACACGAGAACAGTTTTGGATTTGAACAGTTAGCCGAGCATATATGTACACAGCAGGTCAGGTTAAAATTATAATATATAGTCGTACATAACAAAATGAAATCAACGATCCATGTACGAACTCGATAAAAATCTCCACGCTGAATTTACAGGGGGGGAAATTATCATATTTTGAACGATCACCAAGTTGTTGAAGAACTCAGGTCCTGGTTTATAGAACTGTTATGTTCAAATTTATTTGAATCACAATGCTTACGTCTAGATAGTTGTAGATAATAATCAAAAACACACTTCACAATCTATTAAACCCGAGCTCAAGGAAGACTGGACTAGCCGAGACCAAACAAATTATTGATTCCAGTGGCCAAATCATACTTGATCAAAAGACTAAAAGGGAGTATTATTTTCATATATGTTGACTCTGATAGAGTAAATTCCATGCAATAATTCAAAAAAGAATAATCAAGTAAAAATGAAAAAAATACTTCGGTTAGAGCATAACACAATTGATTTCAAAAATACTTGATGAATTATTTTCTGTAATCCAGAAAATACTACATGTAAAGACTGGAGACATCCCTTGGCCTATCAATAAACAAAACTTACAAAATTAGTTGCACGCTACATTACAATCCAATGGCTGATAAACATACATTGAAGGATGTTTCGTATGGTAATATGCTACAATCTCATAATCTCTATTTGCACTCTATCAAAATTCAAAATATATTAATCACTTTTTTCCCCAAAAAAAAATTGTATGTCAGGTAGGAAGTCGCAGGATTTGCTCAGACTAACCAAGAATACAAGATTGGATGGAAAAGATAGCTGCCAAAATGAATAGAATACTCAAACAAGCTCTGCGTGCTCTACAACCCGTAAAACACTCCGCTTTGCAAACAAATCAAGAAATCTAAGACTTACCGACTGCAAACAAGTCATATTACCAGCGCAACGTGCAAAATCTGATATATACAGTATGACACTGTAGAAATGGTGATATTACTGTTGTGCTAGTAACATCACCACCCAAGAACAAACCTCACACCAGAACGACATACTTCAATGCAACACTGAAGAAAAAAGGCTGTTATGTTTTGTCACTTACTCGCGTCTGCTTGCCATTGAGAATCATCTTGCTCAGTTGGCGAGCCAGGAATGAAAGGCACAAAACCTCGTCCACCGAAAACAGGGCGCATGAAGGCATTATCAAATTTTCTCCAATAATGGTGGACAGAGCGAGAGGGTGCTGTCAGAAGCATCCTTAAGCTTGTTGGACGGGTTATGGTTGATCCTAGATCAGCTTCAGAATCTTGAGCATTTGTAAGAAGAGGCACAACAAAAGATTTAGAAGTGAGTGATTCTGATGAAATCATGTTGATCAAGTGTTTGGGGGAAGGCAGCAAATGTCTAACTAGAGGCTTGGTGAGCAATCCAAATACCTGCATAAATTAAATGAAGGGGCATTAATTTTAATAACGCAATCCTTTAGGCATTGATTCAAAAAAATGGACTGTATATCACTTTACTCAACCAGCTGCTCAAATTGTCTAATACAAGTTCTCTACATACTTGATTTAATGAAAATAGGATAGTAGGATGATGAATTCGAGCAAAGAGTTCATTTCCAGGCCAAAGTAAATGATCTTTATTCCTCATCCCCTCCCCTGAATGATATTATCCACGCATAACTGTTCTGAATCTGAGTGACTTGTGTTTTACTTACTTTGGTTTAATGGGATGAAAATGATGTTTTGGGCAATATTAATGATTTAAAGCCCTGCTTCATATTCTTTATAAACTTCATCAACCTCTCCTCTCTATCACCTCTTCAAATTGCCAGTATTTATTTCTTCCACCCCCTCTAGTAGGGATGGCAACGGATCGGGTTCGGGCGGGTTTTGTGAAATCCAAATCAAAATATTTTCGGATTTTAAAATTAAATCCAAATCCAAAAATCAGCATCCAAATCCATCGGATTTCGGATCGGATCGGGTTTTTTCGGATATCCAAAAATTAAAAAATAATTTAATTAATTTAACTATCAATAGCGCACATATAAAATTTGTTCAATATTCATTCTATTTATATAATAATTTATATGCATATTTCACCGATTAATACATTAATATAAAATATAATAAAAATTTAACCAAAAATGTGTTTATCACTTTATTAATCTTTTTTGTTTGAATCAAATCACAATCATTACATATTTTGAATATTTAAATTATATATATAGGCAAATACTCAAATAAAAACCAAGTCAAATCTAGAAACTAATCTAAGCCACATATTTAATCTAATCTAATGCCCCCAGAGGGCACCACACACAATTAAAATACTTCATCTCATACACAATTTCATCTAATTCCCTCCGTTTTTAATTTGATTTTTCCCGCCAATTGGTAAACCTTTTTTCAAATCTAACTTCACCGCATTTTTTCTCATCTCTCAACGATCAGTTTGCACACCATATATGTTATATTCCGTCGACTTCCATTTTTCCGGCTATCTTCATATATATTTATTTAACAAAATTGGTGATTTTGGTGATTCTTATAATACAAATTAGTGCTTCTTATAGTATAAATTAGTGATTTATCTAATATAAATTAGTGATTGCATTTATTCTGGTAACAGATGTAATATAAATTTGTGATTAATTTTGAAGTCGTCGGAATATAGCACATATGGTATGCAAATTGATCGTTGGGAGATGGAGAAAAATGCGATGAAGTTAGATTTGAAAAAAAAATCGGCAATTGACGAGAAAATCAAATTAAAAACAAAGGAAATAAAGTTAGTTTCTAGTCAAAGTTAGTTTCTATTGGAGTAGCACCCTATATATATAATATATATATAATATATATTAACAAATAGATAAATATTAAAATAATTTTATCTTGAATAAATCTTAAAAGAAATATTGAAGGAAATATAATAAGATTCTTTCTAAAAAAATAGTAAGTTAATTATATATGTAATCAATATATATATATGGGTCCTGATCCTGACATTCGATTGTCTGAACCATCTATCCGCACTTTTTTTCGGCACTTTTTTTCCGCGGATAGCATAAACACATGAAACTTTGTGAATCCACGGGGTCATGTCATCTATCCGCGCTTCTGCTGGGCTAGCTAGGGTTTTTTCCTATTCGTGAAAAAAAATCGTCGGTCATCTATCCGCGCTTCTGCAAGGCTAGCTAGGGTTTTTTCCTATCCGCCGAAAAAATCGCGGATAGATGGTTGGTCAACCATTGCATGTCTGAAATATATATATATATATATATATATATATATATATATATATATATATATATATATATATCGGATTTTTTTCGGGCTTGGATCGAATTTCGGATATCGGATCGGGTTTCGTATCGGTATCCTCAAATCCAAATCCAAAAAATCGGATTCGGTAAATCCAAAATTTCGGGTTTCGGATCAGATTTTTTGCCATCACTACGTTCTACCTCGAATTTTCTTTAGAAGAATATACCATCTCATTCCAAAAAAACCAACAAAATGCGATGATTTTCCTTCATAATTGTTGTTTCCGATATTCCTCGCTACTAAACCAAACTATTGCATTTCATATTTCCTTCCTGCCATCCCAAACCATAGCTTTGATGGCCAGACAGGCCATAGTCATTAATTAAAATGTGAAAACAAAGATGTCTTACCACTGTGCTGAAAAGAACTACTGTGATGGTACTGGTGATCATGATTGCATTCCCACGTAGTTGAGTGTGGCCTTCTCTTGTAAACTGCATAATGAAAATAACAGCTCAATAAGGACATACCGGATATATTTCATGCACAATCCACCTTCATATACTTATGCTACATAAGCCACACAAAATATAAATTGGACTAAAAAGCTTAAAAAGTATAAGGTGGATGACTTTTCTTAATATGTCCACTAGTTACTAGATATGATGAATTATCTCTCTCAATAAAAACCTAAAAGGAATAACACTTGCCTGATTGTAAGCAAGGGCCATTGAAACAGCACCTCGCATAAGACCAGCCCACCAAATTGTAACCTGCAAAATTAGAAAAAATAGAAAGTGTTCATTTTCCTTCACTTGCCAATCAGATTATGCATAGTGAACGAAACGAAGAGTATACAGGCCATACTTGCTGTTTTAGCTCAATTTTATTTTCGGGAGACTTTTTGGTCAAGTTGGATAAGAACGATAAAGGGAAAACAAAGGCTGCTCTGCCTGCTAAAATCAGTCCCAACAGAATAGAGCTCACGCCAATTGATGTTCCAGGGCTGGGAAAAAGAAAATTAGATATTACAATAGCCATCCATTTAAATCAAGCGTGGTTTGAGCACAAAAGGTAACGGTAAACTTTACCTGTCGCTTACATATCTCCACTTCTCAATATCTAAGGCATCCATACCAACATAAAGAAAGATAAATATCTCCGCAATAAATGACAATGTTGCAAAAGTATGCCTGAAGAAGTGCAGACAAACATATCACTAACAGAAAGATATCAGTGTATCGTTTTGTAATTAACAGAACTAGTATAAAAATGGATATATGCTAACAGCTACTGACGGAAGACTACTTTTTACGACATACTTGGTAGTGACCCTTGAACTTTCGGTGACATTATGCCAGGTATAATGTGACATCACAATTCCACAAAAGAACACCGTGAGGATAGCACTTAAATCAAGCAACTGCAAGACAAATTATGGAACAGCATAATGTAAAAAACAAGTACTGACATGTTGTATATACAATTTATGGCGAAGTGATCTGCAATTTGTTTTACCTCAGCCAGCATGTAAGAAAGGTAGGCCATGAGTATCATAATAGCAACCTCTCTATCAGTAGAGTGCCTGAAAGCCATAACAAAACAGACGTTAATAAGTAATTAGCTTAAAAACCAATTGCCAAGCACAAAAATGGCATGGGTTTAAGTTCACAGTACCAGTATTTCGAGAAAGTACAGAGCAAATAAAGAAAATGTCAGACAAATTTACTAACCGTCCAAAGTAGAGCTTTTTAATGATAAATGCACTAAGCAGTCCAGCCTTCAGAAGATGAGAACAAAATGTAACATTCAGAGCATATTGATGCTAACATTCAGATATGGAGAGGGAGAGGGAGGGGGGGGGGGGGGGGGGGGGAGAGAGAGAGAGAGACTCACAAAAACTCCAAGCAAAGTGCTTGAGATAAATAAATATATGAAATTGCCAACTAACTGCAAAGCCGTAACTGCGTCGATATGAGACAAGTCAAAGTTCTGGACTGCATTGAAAAGGACCACTGATGTGGCATCATTTACAACACCTTCCCCAAAAACTAGACTATATAGTAAGGGCGTATCATCCTGATTAAGCACCTGCAGCATTGGACAGAGCATTAGAAAGCAGACAGATATTGCACTCCAGAATGACTGCAAGTTCAGAAGCCTCATATACCTGTAATGTACAAACAGAATCCGTCGCAGAGAAGATTGCACCAATTGCTGGGTAAAAAGTAATAGAATTCGGTGATATACGCTGAGAAAAAAGTACATTGAAATATATAATGTTGACAGAGACAATTATCTTACCTAGAAAATCTCCTATCTCAAGAGAACCAATATTCATATCCTTGAAGAAGTGGATAGCACCTGGTAGAAGAAGATATATTTATATACTAATATATACATATAGCCATATAGAAGAATTATGATTCTAGTGCATGCAATATAGTTGCTTAATTTGCTAAAAGGTCCTGGTTTTTTCTGTGAATTTGTTGCCAATACAAGTGCATGGGATGTGCTGGTCTAGGCTTTACAACACAGAGAATCTGAGACACTGTGCATAATAATGTTTCTTTAAAAAAATAACTGAATTCTTAGCAGAATATTTGAAGTAAAGGAGAAGAGCTTATATGCGAATAGTTACATACCCAATGATATTATGCTGAAAGATATCAGAGTACCAACAGCACCAAAGAGAGTGATGGTCATAAAGTTTCGAAAAAATTGTTTCTTTTTCACCTGGAACCTGATTAACATATTTGCCAAGAAAAATGTTACTCACATTCTTAAGGTACATCTGCACAGTATGTAAGCAACAAAATCAATGTGTCATCAGCAAGCCAACATGTATCTTATATGTAGGGTGTGCTTTCCACATATCACAAAACACAAATAACCATGCCTGCCAGGACCTGGCCCAATATTGAGATGCATGTAGAAAAATATATATTGTTTGTGTATGACACACAGAGGTCAATAGAGAGAAAAAAATGCCTAAGAAGGTAATTTAAATAAATTAATGCATATAACTATATAAGTTACAAACTTGGGAGACTGACCCCCCCCCCCCCCCCCCTCCCCCCACCCAAAAAAAAAAAATCAAAACATGAAGGTCTGACTACCCTCCACTATTTAGTCAAATAATCCAAGTTGTTGCATTTGGAATTAGGATAATTAATTAACACTTATCTGGAGGTCACTTCGGTGCCTCCCTTCTCTTTCAGACTTAGGGTAGTTAACAAAAGATTTTATTGACACACTTAAAATGAAATGAACTATAAACGAGTCACATTCCAGCATTGATAGTTACACGCACACCCACAGGAAAACAATCGAACAGTTGAAGTTTACAACATACCCAGCATTAAAAATGATAGGCGGAAGAAGATAGATGAAGAAAAGATCTTCACTGAAAACCAAAAGATGTGAATTCTTCCCTCCACTGAATAATAGAATAACAACTCCAGTGCAAAGCCCCTGCAAAAAGAACAAGCAGGAAACTCAATACATAATACAACAAAGAGTGCAAAACAGAGGCACGTCTGCACACACACTGGTTAATTGAAATGACTAAAGAAAAACTTACAATAGCAAGTGCTGTGATGGATTCATTCATCCATCGGCTCTCCTCCAGCAGGTGACCAACGACAATACATGCACAAAGAAGTGCAACAAACAAGTTTACAGACACCACCGATGAGTGATCAGAGGTAGATAAATTATTCATCTTCGACACTACAGCCCCAAAAGCAAAACCCCCCATCATCTCAGATTACTAGTCCCTCTTCTGTACCAATAATCAGTCTTCCCCACCACGTGTCAGCAAATAAATCAGTGCTGACAAATACTGCCAATCAACATAAATCAATTAATCAAACAAGGCCAAAACTTACTCAAAACTTCAATGTATACAATATTACTCAAACCATCTAAACTCGTAGAGATACTCAGATACATATATTCATATTAATTATCACTTTTCATATTCAGTACTGTAATCCTAAAATCTAAATTTTGAATATGGCAATTAGACCCCCCCCCCCCCCAACCCTCTCTTCTTGTCTGAGCATAACCATAGAGATATGATTCTCTCATCATATTACTAATTTTGAGGTAATTTGCAATTTTGTACTCATTGCATCACCTAATATTAGATACATCAAACTCATTCCAACCCCATTAACACAAATCTTAAATTCACATTGAACATCATAATTAAAAAAATTCTCTACAACAGATGGCATCAACAGCACATACACACAGAATACATCTCACACTCCTGAAAACCTTCAAGAAATCAAATGAAAACTCAGTTACTCATTGCTCTTGAACTAAATAGTCAAACCACTCCAATAAAACTGACCAACATTTCTGAAAATCTTACCAAGATCAAATCTTTTTAACTACAACTTCATACCCACATTCATATACACACACAAACATACAAATACAGCAAAGGGTAAGTAAATTACCTAAGAAAGATGAAATAAGTTTCATCAAAATTGAAGCTTGGAGCAATGCAAAACAACCCAACAAAAAGATCTCAGCTTTTCAAGCAGTACTTACAATTCAAGCTATAAAAAATAAATTCACTTCTAGAAAAACAAGAAAATTCTCCTGGGGTGATGAAAAAATGCAGAGAAAATTAGAGAGAGAACGAGAAAACACAGAAAATGAAGACGGTACTAGTCTGCTTAAATACTACTGTATTATTCTCCCTCCTTTTGCTTTATAAACGATATTTTTAAGTCGAAAATTATAAGTGGAAAATTAGGTACATTTTTTAAGTTACAAATTACTTACCTGATATACCAACGAGCTATATAATTTTACGCTTATTTATTCTATTAATTAATAAAAATATCGTTCTTCACTTAAATTTTTATTGTTACCCTATATGTAATATGTTATCTGTATTACTGTATACTTCGTATATTTAATATACTTTTACGTTTCTTGAAATAATAAATATTATAAAATTATTTTGTTGAATCTCGTTCGTGAATCCAAAAATTGGGAACACATTTATTTAAAATAATATTTTTTATATAATATGATTTCAGTTTTCAGTTATAATTTTAAGCGGTTCTCTAAAATAGAAAAGAAAAATAATAGATACTTATTTTCAAAAAAATAATAATGGATACTTTTGTAGCAATTTTACAAATTTAGTTGTGTAAAATATTTGCAGTAGTGAATTTTTACTGATTTTACTCATTTGAATCAAATTTTAGTTATATATGTGTATATGTATATTCATAGTTAAACAGGAAAAATGGATGTAACGATGGAAGAAAATAAAAGGCCACCAATTTTAAATTTACTATAAATAGCAATAATTATGTCTTCAATGGAATCTGATCAAATAACAGAGTAATATCTTTATGCGGGTATATATTCTGACTCTTGGTAATCAATATCATCTTTTATTTATTTATTTATTGTTTGGGGTGATTTTTGTTATACACAACGGAGTATAGTACTTTTATGTTAAAATAATTAGGCATTTGAAGCAAAAATGCTAAACTATCAGTAGTATAACAATTTTATTTGATGTTAAATACCCACGCATTTTCAAAAGTAATTATCTGGCTCACAAATACAACCTCATACAATATATAATTTGTTAATCTCGATTATTAATATCGGTGAGCCTAGTTTAGATTCTAGGTAATATAAATAGTTTTTACTTAAGAAGGTGGCAATTTGCATTGCATGTTATGGGTTGATTTGATTTATATAAATAAGTAATTTCTAAGTTAAGATTTAAGAATAGCATGTACGGGACCGTGTCAGTTATTTTTGCAAAACTTTGTTATCATAAACTTGTCGAACTAGAAAAATATTTATCATACAAAGAAGAAATTAATTATAAAAAAAGTCATTTATTCATTTTAATAATACATTACAAAGAAATTTAATCAAACTATCCCTTTTATTCCTCGTATTAATACTAGTTACTTTGACCTGAAAATATATAGTTACGGATCTTGACTCGCAATGAAACACGTATAATTCAGGGCACGTATACAATGTGCGATAGCAATATTATAAGAACAGAAAGCGCAGATCAACTCATTTCTGCTACGGCATTATTCTAGCTGGAACGTGGTCATCCCGGTATCACACACCATGTATTTTGTATGTATCGATATATACAACCACAAGTAAAATCCAAATGAAGCTACATAATTTATCCAGCTTATCAAACAAAACAAAGAGGTTACACTTATCCGAACACTGCTCGAATTTTAGCAAAAACAGCTCTACGGGGTCGTGTTGACATTCCACGGACCATAATTTTTTTCCCCGTAATTTACTGATTTTTTTGTATTTTAATTGACATAATAAGGAGTTTTGCAAAGAGAATCATATTCGTAATTATGCACGTATGTTTAATGTTTTCATCTAATTTTGAAATTTAATCTCTTCAGAATATATATGATAGGAAAATGTGTGATACTATAGTCCGGGGCTGAGCCACTTTTGGGTCAGGGTGTGCTCCAACCCACCCTGAAATTTAGTGTTATCATGTAAGTGTAATAAACCGCAATATTAGAAAGAAATCAATATCTTGTTTTATCATTTTAGTATTACATTATCAAATTATCCTCATCTAATATGTTTAGGTTTGACTTCTAACTTCGTTTTATAGGTTTTTATCATGTTTATCTATTTAATTAATACAATTACACAATCCATAATTTATATCACACATATAGCCATATAGGTACTGCTATTTAGCAAATTCTTCTTCAATTTATTCATAATTTTCATTGAATTTAAGACATAAACAAAATAAGAAATTATATTAATTTGTTTGTATGACCAATTTTTATTTTCATTAAATTGTTATATTGTAGTGGAATCAAATTTTAGTTTTTTTTTGTTTAAAAAAATAGTTTATTTTAGTTCATCCTCACTTTAAATTCTAGTTCCGCCACTTGCTATAGTATATATCATTAATAATGCATGTATATATATATTATATTTTTCCATTCTCGTACGAATAATCTCACAAAAAGTAATTAGTGTTATTATTATAATTGTTAATTAAAAATTAAAAATAATGTTTATATGATACAAGTAGGCAACGAGTTAAGACTTAAGGTAGAATGCATGCATATAAGCGAAGCTTCTTTTCTAGCTTGTTTTCTCCTGTGTTTATGCACATGGATAAACAAAGCGTCTGAGCTGAGCAGGACCACTCCCTCGATCCATTTGTCTATGTCTTAATAAATGACGATAGAATCGAGTGAAATGTAATTTCAAATATCAACTCAAGTAGCAAGATCTACAATATAACAAAGTAAAAAAAGGCCACACAACATAATTTTAAATATGAAATAAAATAACAAAATCGTAAAATCACTGAAAAATAAATGACAATATTTTGAACATAACACAAATTTACGATGTAAATTAAATCCAATGTAGCATCAAATCTAAAATTTAAGCAGCTCGTCAAGTCACATCAACTTATATTGAAGATAGAATAATCGACAAACAATATAGAAACAAAACGGACCCGATGCTACTGGGGCCTGGGACTGGGACGGTGGTATTAAATGAAACAAGAAAATATGAATGATGTTAAATGAATATTATTCCCTCCGTTCCAACCATTTTTTATTATTTATTTTTTATTTTCTGACACGAATTTTAAGGTAGATTTTAAGAATAGTTTCATAACTTATTTTTTTTTAAAAAAAAATGTATAAAAATAGGATTGTTCTATATTTATACAAAAAAAAATTCAAAAATAAATTATGGAACTATTCTTAAAATCCACCTAAAAATTCATGTCAGAAAATAAAAAAATAATAATAAAAATTGGTTGGGACGGAGGGATACTGTGATACAGTTCGACATGTTGGAGAAAGTGGGCCAAGGGGCTGACTGGTCGTCAAATACAGGTGTCGTTTGATTATCTAAGTAATTAATAAATTAAAAACATATATGTATTTTTAACTTATAAATTATTTAAGTGTTGGGTCGAGTCACCTTTTCACAGTATATTTTACTTTACACTTGAACCCAGGAAAAAAAATTAATTAACTTATATACATAATGTCTTTGTTTTTAAATTAGATATATTAGTTAATTAATAAACTCAAAAAAATATGCCGTTTTTATTCTCATTATTATATTCAAGCTGCGTATTTCTGAAAATACAAGAGGCGACTAATCAGTCATATTTTATCATAATTTAATATTTTCATTTATATGCTAAAATGTCATGTTAGAATTATTTTTTTCAGTAATTCAATATATTCATGGACTAGTTCACGTTTTTTCTTCTAAAACAATATTTTGATCAATATATCATAACTGCTGGTTCAGAACATGTATGTTGGATAGAATTTGTAATTTAATGAGAACTTGCAACATAATTTATTACTCGTTTACTTCGTATACATGTATTTTAAAATTTCAATAATATTCAAACTTCAATATAAAAAAATAAGAAAAACATATATAATTTTGTATATTTGGAATTTATTAAAGGTTACAAACTACACCTATAAAAATTAAATTTAGGTATAATAACGATAACATATTCGAATTAACAACATCGTAATGTCACGGATTTAGTTCGACCACTTATCTATCATTAGAAAAACAGCAAAACCTGTGCTACCAAGGAACAAATTCACAAAAAGCATCACAACTCATCTATCAAGTAAATATTACTTTAAGAATTCAAATTCGTGCCGCCCCAAAAAAAGTAACATCAAGAGCTACGTATCCTATTTGAGTAGTATATATGGCCGGCAAGAAAAAATGATAAGAGTCTACTTTCCATTAAGTTAAAGCTTGTGCACGAGGCCATGGCCTGATGATGCCTGATGGCCAATTGGCCACCACGTATATATATTGGTGTGGAAACTCCTGCAAATCTGTTCATTTCACATGATACATACATTATACTAGGCCTCCAACTAACCATATCACATGATATGCAAAACCTAAAAATTATAAAGGAAACTAGCCCACGATATATCATATATACGATTGCGAAATTAACATATTGCAAAATTAACCACTAGTTTAGTTGGTGGATAATTAGATTTTTTTCCTTTCGAGGAACGATGGTTAGGGTTTTTACATGATTAGAACTAAGGACCCCGGGATTTTTAAAATTTAAAATTATTGTTTTTTTTAATTATTAAGCCTATAGTCTTACAAATAAGTATATGTTCCAAGTAAAAAATTCCCAAATTGAATCAGAGTCGAACTGAGGTCCTAAAACGATAGATGATAAACCCGTTACCACTCGAACTATCTAATTGTACTAAAAATTATTGTTTCTTAAATCGTCATTGATCTTGTAAAGTATTTTCTGGTGTTGCTTAGTATTTTTTATAATTATATTTTATTATATTTAAATGTTTTTACATTCTCTCTTCTCCCATGTTATTTCTTTTTCATCCCGTGGACTTAATTATTAATGCACTCTTGCCAATTTTGATAAAATAACTATAAAGAAATTATGAATTCCAAGATATTAAATTTCTTCAAAAAAGTTAAAAGATTTTTTCCAAACATACGTTGAGATTTTACCAAGTTAATTTTTTTTTCCAAACATTAAAATATTGTCGTTTAAGTGTTCGGAAATATTTTATGCATATTTTTCGACTAGATGATAATTTTTTTAATCAAAAATAGACTTTTACGAATCATTATATTTCATGTATTCAATACAATTTATACATGAAATATTAACTCTTGACAAAATAAAAAGGAATGCAGAATAAATATAGACTTCATTTTGTTTCATATTTTAATATAAGATTAAGTTTTACAAAGACCACAAATTAATGGAAGATCTTATAAATCATGCTAGTTTATGACCCGTGCGATGCACGGGTTACCTATTATATTTAATTCATATTTTTTCAATATTATTTATATGATTATTATCGATTTGTATTTTATTTATAATTGAACATTTTTTTACTTGATATTTTAATATTTTTTGAATTTAAAAGTTAGAGATACCAATAAGGTTATATATTTTTTAAGTAAAACGATGTTATTATATCATCCAACTGATTAAGCATATGTATGCAGGAAATGAGGTAGCACAGGTAAAGAGATTTCTGTAAGTTTCTGGTACAGTTCAAGTAAAGTATGAGAGATTACCTGTAAGATGATTTTTCATAATATATATTTCCGTGTCATATTTTTTTCTATACACCAATCTGTAATATTTTCTATTATTTAGGTGATAGTCACCGTAGTGTCTACATGGCTGGTGGACAAAATAGGCCGAAAGATTTTACTCATAGTGAGATAAAGAGAAATTTGTTCTAAATTATTTATTAGTCCTTATTGTTTATGATAACTGATATGCTTTTATGGAACTTCTCAAAATTTATCTAGTGATTTATTTGTAAAAGTTTTAAATTGGGCTAAAATGTTTGTTTTTAATTCATAAAAAGGTACGTGTAAAAGTTATGTGATAATAAAATTTTAAAATAATTATAATTTATATAATTTGAGTTTATGTTTTTAATTTTTCTGTTTCATTTTATAATAAATAATAATTTATTATGAAAAACATAGTCAAAATTTAGAAGCCAAATTGGAACTGCGATTGCATTTTGCTTCTATCGGTCAATCTTAATTATGTACTCATAGTTTAAGAAACTGTGATCTTTTTCAACTTCTCCTCCGATTGCTTTCGTATTTAAAGAGTTTTAGTTTAGACATCATCAAATCAAATATTATGAACTTGATAACTAATCTCAGATTTATTACAGTTTCACACGTTTTTATCGTTATTCAACCCTTAAGGTTGGATTATGTATAAATTAAGTTGTGATTGACTTATGAGTTATTACTATGCTTGATATAAAATATAGAATTATAGAGTATAATTATGATTATCCGTTAAACATTGAAAAATGCTAGAAACCCAATAATTATTTCAAAATTTGTCTCACATGCTAAGTTGTCTTAATTGATAATTTTTCTATAATAATATTAGTCTCCGCGTGCATACATATGCGCTCATGAATTAAAACAAGTTATATGTCATGTTACGTTATTTGGGGGAGAAATTTGGGATAATTTTTTAGTACGTAGCATTACTCTTAAATATTTGTATTTCTGCAAAAAAAAAATGTAAAAGGGACCGATCATGATCACCGATTATATATAGGTTTAAGAATAAGATACATGCTCTGCTCACCGCGAGAATTGTTTAGAACAGATCTTTATTTATAACGCTATAAGCCAATCTAGTAAAAAAAAGATACATGCTCAGAGACGGTGACCTACCCAATTTTATTTTCAGAGTCCTTTTCCATTTAATTAAAAGAGATGACATGGTTAGATTAACCGATAAACTATTTGTATATAAGTTTTTGGTGGACTATGGTATTGCGTTTAAGACGGCCATGATTTAAATTTGACTGATCTTGACACTCGTTCGCAGGAGGTGATAATATAGATAGTTTAGACTTAATTTTGTAATTAAAGAATAATAATATAATCACCGACCAAGTTTATCCTGAAACTGGGGCGGAATGTCCCATAGGAGAAAGTCCAACAATGTACTAAAATGTTGGCTTAAATTATAATTTAGGACACTTGACTACATGATTACTCCAACAATATCTTAGTAGTGCATTAAAATATTAGAACAATCATCACATCTTTTATTAACAGGGCACCACTACAGTCTATACATGACTCGTTTTATTTTTATTAATAAAATATTGATTTCTCTCTTCTTCTTTTTTACTTTTTTTCCCTCCTTTTATCTTTTCAAATATACTATTATTTTAATAATATGGTACGAGAATAGAGCAAATTGTTGGAGTTGATGTATGTGTAAAGTGTTCTAAATTACTAGAATATTATATTTTATTATATTTATAAAGCACATTATAGGACATTGTTATACTTGTTCTAAGTCAATAATAATATAAAAATGACCTCTATTCGGATTCGGGTCAGATTTGGGCTTTATCCAAATCCGGGTTTAAATTCAGATTTTGGGTCGGGCCGAGTTTTGATAAAAAATAACATGTCTATTCAAGATCCTCTGGTCGGGCCAAACCGGGCCGGGCTTTTTTCAAATCGATTTTTTCGGATTTTTTTATGATTGAATAGGATGGGATTTTGAGTTTCAAATTTTTTGAATATCTCTGTACCAAACTCATACCACTTTATGAACCAAATAACCTTTTAATGTTTTGATTTTAATAATATATAATATAGATGTTTTTCATATCGGCTAAATATAAAAATTAGTATAGTTATTTTCAAACTATATATTTATATAAAATATTTAATTTAATATTTAATTTAGGGAAAGAATAATAAATTTAGAGTTACATAAGAATTTAACAGATTATTAATCGCTTTTTAGAGAAAAATACATTACTACTTTGTGGGATTGCCTTTCTTAATTTTAGAGATTCAATTATATATATATATATTTTGAATAACGCAATTCTATCTAATTTTTTTGTTACTTTTCGAATTAACACTGATTTTTATTACTTTTACTGGTCGACTCTATCACTGAAATAGTATTTCTCGCAATGTAAATATAACGAGGAACGAGCAATTGAATGGCCTCTATTTTTATAATTAATGCATTTTTTTAATAATTATACTTGTAATCTTATAAATGAGTATTTATACTAAATTTTCGAGATAAACCCTTTATTACTTAGTTATATAATCGTGTTCAATACATTTATTTTAGTTAGCTATTATATATGTAAAATTTATTAAGAGAAAAAAAATCAAAATTACATATTAGTATTTTTTTATGATTAAAATGTTTAACTAAATTGACTACAAAAAATCTCAATTTCGATTATAATAATATAATATAGATAAATGGTATAAATATAAGCATAGATTTTTTAAGCAATTATGTAGTAAGGGTGACTAGTAAAATATTATTTGTATATACCTTTATTACTCATACGACCATACTCTTAAAAATTTTAAAACCCTGATGCACTTCTCTCCAGCTTCCCCCGCTGCATTAAACATACTAAACTCATTTGATGAGTTCATAACATTATAGGAAAAAAGTATTCCCAACATAAAAGTGATCTTTTTTTCCCACGCTTTGTACAGCCTTTAAGGCTTTAGCAATATTCCCCTGAATTGTTATAGTTGTAACCAAGATTAGTGGCATAAAGGTACGTTTGTTGGTGGTTCAAGGTCAGAAAATCATAAACATGCACTTGTGGGAAGCATAGCCATAATTACATCGCCTATATTTCCAACAATTCTGTCATGTATATTCTCCCGTGGGGATGCTTAATTAGTCATTCTAATCCATGTACTCAAGATTATAATATCACTTACAACTAATTAACACGCATGCAAACTATAATTAAGGTTTTATATATGATGCGAGTTTTCAACTGATTGGATATAAACTTTTTACTATAGTGAATTGTTTGTTCACCGCTTTAATTAGTTCATATATTATTTGATTGCATATCAAAAATATTTATTTGTTTGGAAAAATACGATTTTTTTTGTAAAAATATAAAAAATGGTTATAACTGGATCTAACCAAAATCAACCGGAAAAAACTTTAACTATTTTCCAAAAAGCGGAAAAAATTACATTCAGTTACATTTAGCTATAAATATATATATATCGTCTCTGTAACACTCCCTTCCCAAAATGAGATGAAGAGTTACTTTCAAACCACAAACATGTACACAGAGTACTAAAAACCACTTTATAATAATTAAATAGGTTCAACAAGTCCCAAAATAATATTAAAACATTCAAAACAATTCAAAACCTCTAATAATAAACAACATCTAAAAAGAAATGCGAGAAGTTCAAACGCTTAATAATTGAAATAAAGGTAACTCTCCATCACACAGCCTGAGATCCCCCTAAATATCTGTCAAAGGAATAATACAACATGAGTCCAATGCTCAATACAGGTTGTAATACAATTTATAAAATAAAAGGCAAGATATTTAATTTGACAATAATAAATAAATTTTAATTTTTAAAGACAAGACCGAAGCAAAGAGGGATTAAGATATTTCGTACAAATATCAAAACAGATAACAAATACACACATCATAGGGTACCTAACGCGTGCAATAAACCGAACAACGTGTACGACATATAAAACGTGACAGTCAAATATCAAATCCTAATCAAATCAGACTATTTGTGCACTCACGTATCCCCAAACAAATATTAAAATGACCAAAACTAGCATCCCGAGCTATCAAAAGGATACGCCATGACTAATCACAAATGTCACTGGTGCCGCAATGAAATGGTTGTAGTACCTTTACAGTTGGTTAAATCGGTATGCCCTATATCACTCTAAGGGTTCAAATAAAATAATTTTCACAATTTAAAAATCGCCTGAACAGATATTTCAAATATTCTTTGCAGATATGTAACATACATAATTTTCGAAAACCGCAGAAATGAATATTCAAATATTTCGAAGCACATTTTAAAACACTTTTTAGAAAATCAAAACAGTTAAAACGAATAATAACGAAAGAACAGGTTTGAGGACGAAACGAATCAAATATAATTAATCCTAAAAAGAGCAGCATTGAATAAAAAAATGACGAAATCTGTACCTTAAATATATCAAATTCAAATACTAATAAAATCCGTAAAAGACCCGTTAAACACCCGGCACCCGATATAATTACAAAAATATAATACATTATTAATAATATAATAATTACTTATTCGTTTAATTTAATATCTAATAGTTTAACAAGATTGCTGCTGTATTAATATTATTAACTATAGCATGGGGAACAAATTTTAAAAACGCTGTCAACATAGACTACTACATGACCATGTGCGTCAACAGAGATGATCACTGACTTCATTCAAATAACCATAGTGACATCTTTTATATATACAGTAACACATATTTGTCATGCTCGGGAAAACGAGTATATATAAATTAATAAGCTGCTAACACATGAACATACTAATAACGTCAATTGTGATATGTACCGAGCCTTTAAAATTTGATTTTAGTTGAAAACTATATTTTTGTAAATATTTTCAGAAGATAGTATAATCACAAAAGAAGTTTTTAAAATAGTATTTTTAATAATTTCCCATAAAGAACACACCTTAATCTTTTTTATCGATGTAGTAATGGACTGAATATTATAAAATAAATGATGATTAATTAAGTGCAGTTTAATAAAATATTTAGACATTTTGTGAATTCGACTGGGTTATTATCAATTCACGTTTAGATATTTATTATTATTGTTATATACTATTATTAATGTAAAATAAAAAAATAAAAAATATTAGGAAAAATGTGAAATTTAATCCAGTATATAAAAATTTAAATAAGTCTCAGAATAACTCTATCGATTCTACACTCTTCGGCTCTGTGCTGATTTTGCAAGAGGTGAGAAATAAGTGCAGAATATTATTGGGCCATTGTTGATCCCTCTACTCTACAAATAAAGTCTACCCTAATAATTTCGATTCCTATGCTTGTGCGAAGTTGCGATTTGCCAACCTTGACGGTCCAAACTTTTTTAAGGCCCATTTGTCTGTATACAGAAGTACAGAACTAGAGCTAAAGAAGAATGATACATCACAGTTAGATGTTTAATTGAAAATAAATAACTAGTTGAATAGTTTCTAAATTATTCGTGTTGATCGGATATAGATCGAAAAACAAGAATTATTATATAAAATATTGAGAAAAAATACCATTTAAAAGATATAAGTTTATAGCTCTATGATTGACCGTAATTCAAGTAAATATATATTTTATATGATTTTTTTATATTAAAATTTTATAAAATTGAGAACTTATGTTGATATATATGATATATTATTTTATTTTATATAAATTTGTTGAAAATACAAGTGATAATAAATTTGTAACATCCCATATCGAATTTAAAAGAGTTAATATGATAATAATATAAATTAGGTATAATGAGTAAAACCTTTTTTTTTTTTACAGGAATTTGTTAGGTATAATGAGTAAAACTTTAAATATAAATATTTAATATAAACTTATTATCAGTACTCTCTCAATTATCTTAAAAAAATAGGACACTTGATAATTGTTTCTCTTCTTCTTCATATTCTGTCAGGTTTAAAACACTTGCTGTTTGAGACGTATGCCACTATACTAGGGCGAGACTTGTTTAATATACGAATAATATGTACATTTTTTCCGAATAAAAATAATTATTATGTAATACATAATTTTGTATATATATATATAAAAATCTCGACTACTCTAAGACATTTACATAATATTTGGATTAAAAATAGAGAGAGAATACGATATAAACATAAATCAAAATAAAATTGATTATAAATTTCAAATTTTAAAACGTGGATGTTATTTTCTACTAGTTCAAAAATTGTATAAATATAAATCAAATATTGATTAAAAGTCATCAAACTCATTTTCAATATAAAAATAAAAAACACGAACAATATTTCTCGACATTGAAGTGATCAACACACAATTTACGATAATTTTAATTCTATTTTACGTTCTTTTTAACATTATATTTTAAAAAAACTACACTAAAAAAACTCTCTTTTCTTTTTTGTTAGTTAACGGTCATCGGCTTCCCCCCTCCGAAGTGTGCTTTCTGTAATCAACTGTTTGGATTGTTTTGTTGTATCTTTTCATGAAAATTTAGTATGTCTGGATATGTTTTGAGTTGTTTTTCGTTGAGAATGATTAATATATCGTATTTGGTGATATGAAATGCGCGTATCGAAGTGGTGTGTAATGGAACGGTGGTGGAAATCGAAATAATTCACATTTTATAACAGAAGTTTGTTCATATTATGAGGACATATGTACTTCTGATCTAAGTTAGTACAACTGAGATATATGAACACTGAACTATATTTAGATATAATTGTGTGAAGGTCAACTATGATGTTACTGTTTTCAGGAAAATATCGAATTTTTGTGTATGATGGATTGTTCGGGAAACCGTTGAATTCAGTTTTAGTTTCAAGAATATTTGCATTCACTATGTTAAGCGGTCCGGAAACAAAACGGCTACTTATTTAGTTCGTATATTTGTTTTTCAACTTGGTTGCGATTTGTCCCGGCTGGGTTCCGTTTAAGTTAATGAATTTTACTTTAAATTTGTAAAAAAAACATTATACTCCTTCCGTCACATAATACATGTCACTTTTGCAAAAAAAATTGTACCAAAATACTTGTAACTCTTTTTTTCTAAAACAATTGTTTAAAGATTTTTCCACAAATTATTCTTGTATTACTATTTTCGATGTTTGACACTTTGACTAATTTAAATATACAGGGAACTCATCTATATTTAATACAATTATCAGGGTAGACATGAAAACAAACTATCTAGCTAATTTTTTGTTAAAGATGCGTAATTTTTTTAAAAATGACATGTAAAATAGGACGGAGAATATTTTAATTTTTTAAAACTAAACTGAAAGTACAATCACTCCGTTGCCAAAAAAAACTTTATT
This sequence comes from Oenanthe sinensis, assembly GCA_028671895.1. Classification (NCBI taxonomy): domain Eukaryota; kingdom Viridiplantae; phylum Streptophyta; class Magnoliopsida; order Apiales; family Apiaceae; genus Oenanthe; species Oenanthe sinensis. The sequence continues at coordinate 7,515,057 of CM053814.1, read as the reverse complement.
TTGAATGAAAAGAAGTATGTACAAAATTGGACTTCCGCGCGGCGAAAAACCATTTATACACAACCGAGTCTCTCATATTTTCCAATTTCTAGAGCGAGAAACGTTTCCGTACATTAAATTTTCTCTCTCTCTAGGGCTTCTTGTTTCCCTTCACAAAATCAATCTCCTCAATAGATTTACACGCTTTTATACTCCTAATTACACAACCTCCTTCATATTTTAGGTAACAACTTATTCGATACACATATGTATATGTATATGTATGTATATTTAATATGAGTAATGACAGACAACCAAAAAATCATTTACAATTTTTTTTTCAAATGATACATGTCTGATTGATTGTGAGAATAATCAATGACATGAATCCTTTTATATTCAAATCAATTAAAACTCTTCATCTTGTCATATACATCATGACACATCATTTTGGAGAAATTTTTTGAGAGATTTGTTTGGTTCTCTGTCATTACTCATTTAATATTGCTATGTGATTTTGTTTGGTAATGTATGTATGTATTTGTATTTGAATCTTATTTAATGCAAATGCGGTTTATTTATATAGTTTCTTTATTGTGTGTTATGTTTATTAAATTGTGGATCTTTAATTAATCTTTATTAGATAAGTTTAATGATTGTTTGGATTAGGTATGCAATTTATTGTAGCTATTAACTTATACTTTCACACTATTGATGCACATTGCTGAATATTGATGATAGTGTTTATTGATTTTTACTTCTGAATGGTTGTTTCGGGTAATCGGGTTGTATGTATTAAAATTTGTAGTGAAATTAGTAGAAGATGACGATAATACTCCTTTTATCTTGTTAATTTTGGCCTAGAAATTTAAATAAATATTCACACAGAGATGCCTCCACCAAAATTTGAACCATTCACCTATAGAGGGGTATCCGTTAAACTAAGATTTCATTTGAATTTTTTCGGGTCCACGAATGTTTGAATTAAGATTAAAAATTTTGCTTTTATATTTTATAATTATGCAAATTGAATTTTATGATAATTTCTATTTATGTATTATAATGTACACATTTTTATATTTTGGAATTGCGAATAAGGTTACCTCAGGAAAATTTCCTAAGGTAGTGATTCATTTGTATGTATTATATTAACAACCTAATTATTTACTTTCCTAATTTATGAATAATGTAAAATAAATGGTAAGTAGATATTTAACAATAAATGACTAATATATTTGTTTATAAGTATTTGTTGTGATCCTAGGAAAAATATCTTAAGGTTAACCTTAGGATCCTTATTCTCTTTGGAATTTATATTAATCCTATATTACAAATAATATAAACTGCAAAATTGATCAATTTGAATAAAAGAATACAAGGAGACTAAAATAAATGGAGGTAATATTATCTTCATCTACCCATAGCCGAATAGCTGGGTATGTTTGAAAAAAGTTGATGAGAAACATTGGAGAAAATAGGTCCTTTATTTGGTTCGTATAAGTGTTTTTGTGTAATTTCCTTGGCAATAATAGCTTCTCTATTTTTTTTCTGATGCTAAAGCACATAAGTTTAATAATTTGAGGACAAAAAAGTGTTTCCAGTTATAAATATAGTGTTGGAAATTCTGGTTATAATGTTATATGTTCAAGTTTGTGGTTTTCTTCTCATTTTCAAGATTGTGTGTTCACAGTCGTAGTTCTAAGTTTTCCAAATTATTTGATTGTTTTGTACTAAGATTACTTGCAGGCTAATTGTATAAATGCAAGTAGTTGTTCGACACCTTGTGGTGTTTTAGCTGCATGTAGCTCACTCTTTCACCACCAATGAACTAAATGCTGGTAATTAATCTGTGTTCATATACTTCCAGACTGGTCTATGTATACAAGCTTCTTGAAACACAATGGTTCACTCGGTTGGAAGTAGTAGAATGGCAGCCATAGCAAGGCTTTTGGCGCCCGGAAATATTTCACAGACAATTACAGGTAGAAGACTTTAAAATAGTTTCAGCAGTTAAATGCTTCAAAGTTGTATCACCTGTCTTGGAGTGACCCTCTGCTGTACATCCTAAATGAAGATTGTCTCAACCACGTGATAACATTGTCAGATATTTAATTAATGAATTAGAAAAATGAAAGAAAATTCAAAGTGTATTTTAATAGCATGCCATTCTGCCATACTTTCCTGGGTGCATTAAGAGGCGGAGATCTTATGGGGGTGGTGGTGGTTACTTTCAAATCCTAAACTTTTTTGTTAGCAGAACGTCCTTTTTGGTCTCTCTCTCCATAAAAATTAGAAGATTTACGAAATAAAGAAGCCTAATTTGTATACCACATATAAGGTTCTGACACGGCGGAAGACAGTAAGTTTTCATATGAAATAACAAACAAAAGTTAATGCCAGATGCTGTAGTAAAACTCATTTGTTTCACCTGTCACTCCCTAAAAAAGAACCTTTGCGTCAACCTTGAGGTAGTGGGTGCATTGTTGATGAAGCAAATACGAAACACCAACTAATTTATGCATTAAAAAATCGGTTGCAATTGGTACAACTGAAACTATGAATGAGGTAGGATGAGAGTTGAAGCATGCTTACTGACTTAGTATCATACAACGAGTATTTCGTTTTCGCATCTGACATTTACTTAAAATATCCTTCTGCAAGTACCTGTTAAATTTTCAGCAATAGCCTTCAGAGAACATGTTTAAGGCTCTTGACTTCCGGTAGCACAACAATTTTGGTATTGTTGTCTTGAAGAATCAATCCTCTCTAAAATTTCATGCAGTTTGAGTTTCTCATCTTTTTTACCCTTCGCTTCTATATGTTGCTGATGAAGATTTCATCTGTTTGTATACATAAATGTTTCACATGCATGATAGCATGTAAAACTTGCTATATAGAAGTATAGATGATTGTTTGCAATTGTATCAGAGTACCTGTAACCTTTTAGCTTCTTGTACGCCTTTACCATAAAATGGTCGATATATGTTTCGAATGTAACCTTCCTTTTCTAATTTATATGGCAGAAGATGTAGGCTATAACAAATTGGCTGCTCAATATACACACAAAGAATTGTGGGAGGCAGACGAAGCAAATTTGCTTGATGAAGATGGTATGTCTTACATCTTATATTGAGAAAATTATACATATGTATGTACTTTGGTTAAGCTTCAGTTGGTTAGTAATTAGTATAGAAGGCTTTCCAAGAAATGATACAAAATATATCTTTCTAGCTTAGACTTTAGAATAAATAATAGGTGTGAAGTTGTAATTATCGACGTATGGAAATAGACAACACAATATGTCACTATACCTCAACGTGTATCATGAAGTGTAATTTAATATTCAAATTCGAGGGCACAACTATTCGGTTGACTTGAAGTGTAATTTAATATTCAAATTTGAGGACACAACTATTCAGTTGACTTCTCTATTTTTTGGGATAAATACATGTAAAATGAAACACCATTTTCAAATCAAAGGACGCAACTATTATGTTTATTTGGGTAATTGTGCAATTGTAGCAGTGTACTATGTATAAATAGACAAGTTCATCATTTGAGGTTAAGTCTTTGTTGTTGCTTTAATGTCTTTCTCATGAGTCAAGGTATTTGCTGCACTAAAATATTCTTAAAAGCATTCTTGGCGATCTTGTTCTCCTTAGTAGTTGAGGACTTGAGGGAGTGGGTTTTGGGGATCTCCCTTCATTAGATTTAAGCAATAACACATAACACTTTAAGGTTGTAGGAGAGTTAACATAAAATGGTATCATAGCAGAGAGTAGAGTTTAAGAGAGGTTTCTTGTTCGAACCCTCATAGGCTCCTACCATCAATATTTGTCAAATGTTTAATATGGACAACGGGGTTAGTTTTTGTCCCAAAGATGAGCTCCTTGTAATCCACTTCTCAAACCATGGAATTTTGAGTGACGTTGTAAAGGGAGTGTTAAGAAAATATATGATCCAATCAAGCCCCAACACTTTGAGGATTTATCCCTGGATTTAGGAGAGTTCTAACTTAACATAATATAATTACATGAAGTGACTGTACACATGAACAACTTTATTAAACTTTAAAGCTCTATCGGTATCTTTTGACAGGTTAAGTAGTTGCTGCCAAAATCCTTTGGTAGTGCAACATGAATAACTCATAAGTTATTAATTTGTAGTTTTCTAGTGTGGTATATAGAGATGATTATGCCTTTGTAATATATGTAACAATGTGCAATTTTCTGCCTATATTTTTGCATAGCACAGTGTTGTGAGTTTTCATTTCCAATGAATTTGATGATTTCTTTTTTTGCAGATATGCATGTATTTGGTTCAAAGCCCACTACAGATCCTCTAAATCTGGTACAGTTGAAGCTTCCTCTTGGTTATAGTTTAAATAATATCTTACATATATTGGATATATGATGAACTTTATCTAGTATCTATCTCATTGCATCTGCTGCATCAGGTGTCCTGTCTGCTGTATTGCCTAAGCCCTTGTTATTGTCTATATCAAAAAAGAAATCTGATTGCCCAATTTTATGCTGTGATAGTTGTCACTAGTTTCTGGTTCCCTTTAAAGGACATATTTTTGCTATCCCCGCATTATTTGTTCTTTTATATCATTGTGAAGGTATGTTGCAATGCTTGTAAGAAACCGGTGAGGGCCAGTCAGTTCGCGACTCATGCAGGTGCATTATTTTTTCTTTTATTTATTTATTTATTTTTTAATTTTTATACTACTTGGCTGTTAAAAAGCAGTTGTGATTTATGATATGATATACCCCGCCCCCTTTTAATTTAATGGAAAAAAGAAAAACATAAAGTGAAAACAAAGCATTTATGGCATGACAACCCCCCCAAATTCCAATAGAAAAAGTAAAGCATAGCGTGAAAACAAAGCAGAAAATATCTTGTTCATCATAATAGTGAGGAACTGAGGGAATTCAAAATGTAATATGTACAAGTGCTCCGGTTTAGTATATTTTTCAGCATAGAGTTCATAATCAGTGTCAATCAGCCACAAGGTTATCAATAGGTTACGAGAAATTGGGGTGGATCAAATCCAATGAAAAAGATCAAAGGCTATTTCTTACAATTTTATGTTCTCTTACACAATATTAATGACTTATGACCTTTAGTACCTTCCTTAGATGATTCCTCCAATTAGAGAAGGATTATTTCACTAGGGATATGGAATTGTTTATTTAAATTGCTATTGCCTTTGTAGTTTCAAGTAGTTTGCCAGAGGGGTACATTAATGTGCTTCCTTGGATGAATCAACCAGTTTTCATGCCATAGATTGACCTAACTTTAATGGAGACCCTGTATCCTACTTTTGTTTGCATGCATCAAATATAATTAGGATTCTGAACCAGTTCTTTGTCATTATGATTATAACTGGTGGTCACTAGAAGGTTTACATCAAAAATGTATCTGTGCATCATCTTTCAGAGCTTTGTAGATCATTGAGTTCTGTTGAAGAAATTGTGCCGAAGCTTGACCATGGTACCAGACGCAAGAAACCTCCAAGGAAGGAGAGAAAAAAGTCATCAAAAGTGTCTGCCGGTATCTTTTCTAATCTTTTTTCTAAGATCTGACAAGGGACTATAATGCAATGTTGTTCAAACTGTAGAGCAAGTAAAAGAAAATGATGATGTATAAAGCTTTAACATGTTTTTCTTACCACTATAACTTTTTAACTTTTTTATGATCTAGAAATACTAAGTTGATAATCATTGATTCATTGCTTAGATAGGCGAAGGCAGTAAGTCGGTCCTGCATGCTACCCGCTAAGAAATGGATGGAAACTTACTATTTTTTATTTATTTTTAAAATGTGGATAATGATTTGTAATCCTTAATTTTCCTTAGTCCAACCAACTTTGACTCGAGAAAGGGAACCTTTTGAAACTGTAGGTAGCCATGGAAGTGCTCCTTCAAGCTCCCATTTGAATGAGCAAATGCAATTGACTTCTTCCTCCCCTAATGAAGCAAAAGGTATGTTTCTGGTTCTCTTCACATGGTTTCCTGGATGAAAGTTATCACACCAAACTATTTAGTTGTGAAATATATGCATTCATCTCGGATGGTTGGGTGGAATATAATGTTTCATTATAGGTTTGGAATGGCTATCCATTATTAAAACTTTATGCTTTTCCTGTGGCATGGGCCTTAGGCAAGCCGCAAGCCCCTTGCAATCAGATGGCATACAGTTAAGGGGAAATAAGAGTTTGATTTCAAATTTATATCGCCACCTTTGTTAAGTTTAAGATGTGTAACTAGATGAAATCGACATCCGTCTATTAATGTCATGGGTTTTTATATAGACAACATATATGTTTATATTATATTCCATGCTTAAGGCATGGTCTCAAATCAAAGTCAGGCAAAAAGGACTCTTTATAGTTTATAGTGATTGTGTTTTGTATGATGCTATGATGGCTGCTTATGAATATATTGTTTTATACTTTGATATAGAAACTGCACATGGTAATATCTACCAAGCTGAGAGTCTCCCAGTCGAACAAGGAAATTTAAGTTTATTTTCCTCTTCTTCATCACTTGATAGGAAGTAATTGACAATCGTTTTTGGGAAATCCCTTTTTCCTTACAATAAATATCTTATATAATTCCACCTGGGACATTGGATTTTATTTTAATTCTTTACCATCGTAATAAACATGAGACTGGTAGGCCAAGGTCAAGGGACTATTCCAAGTACTAGCTTGATTGATTGTTATTTTCTACGCAGGCCCTTATTACTTGTTCTATGTTAAGGATTCTTTTACTTTTCATGTACTAACTATTATGAGTAGATAAGTAATTTTCTCTACGAGTCCCGTATCACACAGTTCGTTCTCCTGATTTTTTTCTCAGGGAATTCCCCCTGTGTAGATGGGCTGCTTATGATGGATGGTTCAGGAGTTAATGCCGGACTTGTGGATAGAGCGGTTGGTGCAGAGAAACCCCCATTAAAACGTTCCAAGTTGTATGTATTCACTGTTCAGCTTCTATTAACTAATGTTATGTTTCTTATTTTTTAAACTCATGCTACATTTTTTCCCCAAGGCTCGCCAATGTCCCCAATGTCGCACCCAAGATCTCTCACAAAATAAATAAATAATGCACTTCATCATTATTGAGTTTATCGATGTATTTGTTATATATTCTGTATTTCTGCCTCCTTAAGCAGTAGTGCAGTACAGTTGATGCAACAAGCAACACAGTGCTTTTGGGATAGCCTATTAATTGTGTAATATGAACAAGTCAGTAGTCAATATAGTTTACAAGTAGGAGTTATCTATGAAACTTGAGGTGAAACGTAAATGCTCTGCTTTGTGCCACACCCTCTAAATTTTACAAAGACTTGCTTATTTGTGGTTTTAGTGCTTTCTTGATGATGTTCGTCATTTGATTCTGAATGTTACCTGACCTAAAGTACTGTTAGTGGTTTGAAACAGAAAATTACCTGGAACCTAGTGGAAAGTTATAGTTCAGTAGAAATCGATTTTTGTGCAAAACTTATATCTGTCGTCACTTTTTTTCTAAATGTAATGTAAATTTTATGTATGTTGTAGGTTAGCTGCCGACAGTCAACTAATTTTGGATCATTTAGGAACTGCGAAAGGTGTAACCAAAAATTTGTTTTTAAATACTCAGGAGGCGTTTACCTGTAAGGCCAGACTCCAATCTCCCAAGTTCTGTTTATTTCTTAGCATGATTAACAGGATCCTTTTTATAGCAGCTTGTGGATAATTGTCCAGAATTCTACGTACTTTTCTGATGATAGTCTCTTTAGCTATCTGTTACAGTACATTGCTTAGTTATTTATTATTATATTTTAATTTTGATCCCCCCCCACACTAAGCTGTTAGTAAGATTGCTTTTTACTTGTCTGTATGATTGGCTGCTGAGTGGATGAAAGTGACAGGAATTGATTTTACGTCTGGTAGGAAAAGGAATTTAAGAGGGTTAATCGAAAGCATGTAAACAAATTTGTTATAATAGCAGGTCACATTTTTTTTTTTTGTAATTAACATAATGCATCTTGGAGGCTGATCTTCATATCCTTCAAAATTTCAAATAAGACCATTTAAGTTGCAGAAGTTAACTACTCAAGTTTTTAGTGGTTTACTATATTTTGCTCTGCTAACATATTTTGAAGGAAAGAAAAGGGATACGTTATACTCTACCTCTCTAAATTTACAGACAAAATCCCAAAGGTGGAGGGATATAGTAGTGAATTTCATTATTTTTGAAGAATGGAAAAAAGCCAAAGTTTTTTTGTTATAAATTTCTAGTTTCCACCACGCCTGCACTTATTTCCCAAAAATTTCAAGACTTTTTAGCTGATTGTTGTTGAGGTAACAGAATTGTCTATTTAATTTAGAGAGCCAAGTATACATAGTTTTCGAGGAAGATGGTATCTTCTGATTGTGTTAGATTGGCTTTGGAATGTAATTTCTTGTCCTGAACTAGACATTTCCTTGATTCCATTCTTTGTTCTCATTGTACATGCTGGTACATTGTGGATGAGTTGGCTCATGTTTATCTTCGACGGGCGTCATGTCTACTTACACAATGTGATTCGGTCTGATTATAAATATATAGCCATGTAACACTCATATGCACTGCAACATAAATTAGCTTATTTTTAAATAGGTATTTTCTTCGGAGAAATAAGCACTTACTTTCTAAAATTAAGTTCAGCCAAATAGAGGTATGAAGTGTTTGTTTAACTTATTTTTTAAAAGAAGTGCTTATTTATCAGAAAAAGTCCTAAAAAGGTATTTTTTTCTATATAAAATATGTACCTATTTTTTTTGAATAAGATAAAACAAACAGGCTCATATTATGTGTCCGTTTAAAGTGCACCACGTAAAATCCTGCAAAAATTAGCCTTAGATTTTCTGAACTCCCATCACTGCAATTTACAATCCTAGACTCGTGACTTAGGATATCATACTATGAAACCTATTTGATAACTTATAAGAATTAACTTTCTTGACTTCAATGTACATATTATACTAGGTTATGAAAGCCGGGAATCAAATTAATATATTTTTTATATTATATTTTTATTGGTATTTGATTTGTTATGTACTTTTTTATATTAAGTTTTTGTAGCGTTGAGAGCTTATGTTAATGTGTATGATGTAGTTTTTTGTTTTATGTAAATTTAAAAAAATTGGGTGATAATTAATTAATTAGAATAGTTAGTTTGATAAGAATTAAAAGTTTGATAAAATAAATAGAATTTATTTAAAATAGATATAGATATGTATATAGTTCAAGTCCCTTGATAAATATTAAGTAGAATTCAATAAAATATAGATATGTGGAAAATTTTTTATGGAGACCACTTTTTAATTGGGGACATTTGCAAGCAACACATTAGCATACATGTTTGCAGAATAAAATATTTTGAATGTTTTGCAAGCAGTACATATATGGTATCTAGACTCTCCACTCTCCCCTCTCCACGGTCCCTAATTAAATAGTGGTCCAACCCTATGTATATATATAGTTTGTGCTCGTGAGATAATAATAAGTAGAATTTTATTAAATATAGATGTGTATATAAATTATAATTCAAGCTCGTGGCCCAAGTACCAACCAAAACTTTTAATGTTTCGGCTTTAATAATATCGTATAGAAGTGATTGGTAGGTGTTGCAGGCATTTACTTCTAGTTAACTGCTTACTTTGTGTATACATCTCAAGCATCGACTTGTCCATGAACAAAGGCAAATTTAATTTAGCCATGTTTTTGTTTTTGTTGATCTCTACCCGTGTGTGTTTCTACATGCGTAAATTGTGTTACAAGTCGAACTATAGTTGGGAACCTTTTATTACATGTTAAAAGGTGGCAAAACACTTTTACATAGTGCAACGGTGTTTTGATATGCAAGTACATAGATACTTAATATGTTCATATATCACAAGTTCCTAATTGTATATAAACATCAAGGAAAAATTCTTAACTTACATAATCTATTTTCCATATATCTCAAGTGCATACTGCATAGTGAAAAACAAAAAGAACAGTGGGACTTTCAGAGTTTGAGAGACAGTAATTAATGCTGCAGAATATCAATGCCTTAATCATAGTTTCTCATTCTTAAGGTTTTCACTTCTCAAAAAGTGATGTCCTTAAATTGTGGCAGAATAATATCTATTGCACAGACTGTTTTGGGATGAACAATTTATCTCAGCTCTGGATTGTTTTTCATTCCTGTGGTCAGGCGAGTATCAGAACGGATCAAAAATAGGAAGCGGGAAGACATCTGACCATGTTGTTGGACATAAAATTCCTAGGCAAGTCTATGATTGCTACATTCCGACCAGAGGTATCATATGTGATCATTATTGAATTTTACATGATTAAAAATATTGCATTGAATTTGAATTTTAAATGTTAATGATAGTCACTGCAATGCAAAAAACAGGTGTTCCAGCTCCTTTGGCTACCAAAATTTATTACTCTCAGAGAGATCAGCGTCTCCGTTCTGCCATCAGTGATCTATACAAGGAAGCTACTTATGAATGTTGGAATGACTTCGGTTGATGCAAAAGGAGTACAGTAATTATATGTAGTGAATGAATACTACTGTAATTAGAACTTTGTTATCCTCATATTCAGTCATGTCATCTGAGTTTGGATGAAGCCTGTAATTGGAAGTTTGGTGACGGTATTTCTGGATAAGTCGTTTTAATTTGGTTGATTGAGTCGACCAACCTCTTTATACCTTTTACAGATTCCTGCAATCTGGAAAAAGAATGAGTTTTTCACATCCTACTCCGTGCTGATACAAACGTACGTTCACAGCATTTGCACTTCATCTTATCTTCCATAAATAAGAAATTCAAACATTTAAACTTCCTAAGAAATGCATACATTAAAACATAAGAACTGCACACAACTAATCCATTCTTTAGGTAGTCTTTTCAATTATATAGGCAAATATTTTTTTAGGTCAGTCTGTTCATTCTCTATCTTAAATTCGAGGCTTGTTTCAATATGACAAACTTTCATATGCATGTTTTGATGTTATCTGAAAATTTGTGTTTTCTCATATCAAACAGAGTCTGGTGCTTCATTCAAGTGCGGGGAAAAACATCTCCCTGTTTAATAAAAATATTATGTTGGTTGTATTTAATATGTTTAATTATGAAGACTCAAAATCAAAAAAATTTATAGAAAATGATCATAAGCAGTAGATTTTCTCTTTTGCTTTATAAATTTTGGGTTCTCACATCACATTCATTGTTGCATTTCCTTCTCATCACAGGAGTGTTGCCCATCTCACCTCAAGCGGGGTTTGTGTCTCATTCACAACGCGATGTAAGTTTTATTGGTGTTATTCTTAAGGCAAACTAGGTTATATATAAAATGATACATTAGAAGACTGGGGTTAAGATGTTATGGCTATTAAATCTGTTATATATTTCTTACTGTTGTAGCCAAATGTTGTGGCCAAACTTGGAGTATTAATTTTGGTACATATGCATTATCTAGGGATATTCTCAGTCGTACCGCTGTGGTATTGGCTATTTCTATTTTTGACTTATTGATGGTACACAAACTTTTGACTTTGTTGATAATCTCGGAGAAAAGTCCCTTTTAATCACAATTTGGTGATAAAATGCCCAAAATATCACGCTTCACCAAATTGACCCTTTCCATCACTGAGTAATGTAACTTTAAGTCACGTTTTTTTTTTTTTTAACTCACCTGTTTTGTTATTGGGCCTGCTATTATTGGGCAACCAAGGGCTAGTAATTATTTTAGTAACGCATGTTTCAATTGTGTTTTCAACCTCTGTTTTTTCTTTCAGAAATGCAAATTAAAGTTGCGTTTATAAATTATTATTTTTTAAATCCAGTATAAACGTAACATAAAATTGCATTTTAAAAAAAAAACCAAGATGAATTTTCGTTTTTAGTGAAAAAAGGGCCATTTTTTTAAAACTGTGATATTTTCGGTCATTTTCCTACAAATTGTGATACAAAGGGTCATCACCCTCTTTGAGCATAATCTTGCAGTTAACCAAAGTAAGAAACTAGTTAAGTGTCATTAAATATTTTAAAATATTTAATGATAGCTACCAAACAGGTTTCCATTATAATTGTACCAATAAGAATATCCATATTATCTATTTTGTAAGTAGTTATCACACGGACATGATAGTTAGTAACATGTATAATTTGTAACGAAAACCTATTTGGCATGTTACATGATTGGTAATAAAAGTAAGTAGTAACGTGTATAATATTACCCTCCCCCCTCTCTCTATATATAATTGTTACTTATATTATCTTATAAAAGTAAATGATTATTTTTTTAATTTTTTGTCTTATATTATTATTATTACTACTACTACTACTACTACTACTAGTTTTTAACCCATATAATAAATTTTAATATGTTAATACGATTTAAATCTCTTGTTATTAAAACTAATAATTAATATAAATATTAGATTTTAATATGTTGTTGATGAGATTCGAATATTAAATTTATGTTTAATATCTTTAGAGTTATAAATATGATATGTAAATATATTGTTAATAAGTGTCAAATTCTTGAATTTTGATTGTAAATTTAATAAGATCTCTTTTGCGCTTATTATTTAGGATATGATAAATATTATATTATATAAGATACAATATATAGGTATTTATTAGAGATAATAATATAAATTATTAAATTTTAATACGTTATTAATGCAATTTAAATCTACAACCTATGAAACTGTTTTTAGAACTAATAATATATATATATATATATAATTTTATTATATTGTTGATAATATTCAAAAATAAATATTTTATTAGCATCTTTAAAATTATATACTACCTCCGTCCCACTCAATTGTTATTCTTTCGTAGAGAAGGTGTTTAAATTTTTATTCTGAAAAAAAAAATTAAAAATAAGTTACGGAACTATACTTTATATGCACCTTAAAATGCGTGCTGGACCTTCTCTCCGAAAGGATAACAATTGGGTGGGACGGAGGGAGTATATATTATTTAAATGTGCCATTAGTGTGATATCAAACATTAAATTTTTTATTAGAATAGTATTAATTGTAACTTATAAATAATATTATAATATTATGTAGTTGTTATGGATCAATTCTAAATTTTTGGTAGTACTATAAGATTATTGTACACTATTAGATCTTTATTAGTACAATATTAATTGTAACTTATAAATAATTATATAATATTATGTAATTGTTTGGAATTGATCTCTAAATGTTGATATTAACTATAACTTACAAATAATTTTATAATATTATGTAGCTGTTAACAATCGATTCCCAAACCTTTGGTAGTACTTGGATAAGATCCCTCTCACGCGTATTATATGTAGGATATAATTAGCTTTAATTAGTTTATAAGTAGGTATGAATTATGATTGTGGTTGCAATGCTGAGGTTAACACAATGTCCATTTCTGCAATTAAACCAGGAAGTGTGGCTCCAACACAGAGTTTCGGCATAGTAGCATTGACTCTTCCCCAGCATTATCTATTAGCATTATCTTTTCTGGACCTTTGTCAGGTCAGATAGATAGACAACTCATATTAAAAGAGGTCTCCCAGATGCATAGCTACAGTGCTGGTGTTTAGATTATAATGGAAGTGTAACAATTGTTCGATGCAGAAGTTTCAGCTAGTTGCTGAGGGTGTAGAGATTACAGCTGACATGAGGAGGTCATATCACAATTTTAGAAAGTGGATAAGGATTTAAGGATGTGTTTAGTTGTTTACCAAGGATAACAGCTATCCAATATCCGCATTCCAGGCATTTGCCATCTGCCTTGGTAGCTTTGACACAATGATTGCTTGTGAATGACATTAACTTACAGGTTTGAATCTCATAAAAAACTTCTTATACGGGTATTTCTTTTTCTTTCTTTTTTTAAATCCACATATATGCATTATTTTCATTCTCAATGGAACAATACACATCTATTATAATACCATGATGTACTAACTAGTGTCAATGTTACGACCAAACATACAAAACATTTGAAGAATTTTTAAAACAAAAATGTAGTAGAATGGAGTGCCCTAATGGCTAGCATTGGCAAAGGTGATCCTAGTCCCTTGAGCTATAAGTGGTCTTAAGTTTGACTCAAACCTCCCCCTCCCCCTCCCCTTATCTGACTTGGAAATATATACTACAGTAAAATATTTTTGTGTGGTATGCTACCACTTCTGAATCCGCCATTGCAGTACTGCCTATGTTCTTATTATCTCTGTTCAAGCTATTGATATGATGGCAAATATATATACTTATGTATTACGTTGCTCAATTCCACTCCCAAGTCCTACCCATTACAAACATAAATCTACATATGTTTTATGCTTTAGCTTGGCTGTCCTGTTTTCAGTTCTGTATATACTAGATGAAGAGAGGATTTGACTTGGTTGTGGCTTTTTTCAAGGGGATAATCACCCATTGTCATGATAAGTAGAGTAAAAGAGAGGGTTTTTTTTTGTGTGATAGATTTGAAGTGGAATGTCTTTGTATTTTGTTATAGTTATACTTCATTGAATGGATATATCAGACTTTTATTTAGTTAAAGGTTGATATACTCTTGAGATCAACAAGAGTTTTGCTAATTTACTGAATGAACTTTCTCATTTTAGCTTCTTGAAGTTGAAATTCAAATCATTGATAGTTTGTACTAATCTCAGCTGGATAACTCTCTTTAACTTTTCGAGTTTTGCATTGTCTTTGCATAGAATTAGCAGGGATGACAAAAAAATCCGATCCGACGGATATCCGATCCGAAACCCGAAATTTTGGATTTACCGAATCCGATTTTTTGGATTTGGATTTGAGACATACCGATCCGAAACCCGTTCTGAAATTCGATCCGAACTCGAAACCTGAAAAAAAATCAGATTAATATTTATACATATGTATATATATATATATGTATATATTTTTTTTATTACATATATAATTAACTTGCATACTATTTTTTTAGAAAGAATCTTATTATATTTTCTTCAACATTTCTTTTAAGATTTATTCAAGATAAAATTATTTTAATATTTATCCATTTGTTAATATATATATATATATGTATATATATATATTATTTAAATATTCAAAATATGTAACGATTGTGATTCGATTTAAAGATTAATAAAGTGATAAACACATTTTTGGTTAAATTTTTATCATATTTTATATTAAGGTATTAATCGGTGAAAAATGCATATAAATTATTGTATAAATATATTGAATATTGAACAAATTTTCTATATGCGCTAGTTAAATTAATTAAATTATTTTTTAATTTTTGGATATCTGAAAAAACCCGATCTAATCCGAAATCCGATGGATTTGGATATTGATTTTTGGATTTGGATTTAATTTTAAAACCAGAAAATATTTGGATTTCACATAACCCGCCCAAACCCGATCTGTTGCCATCCCTAGGGATTAGTAGGGTACATCACAATTTTTAGGTGCCAAATCTTTTGCAAAAGATATCAATTTGAAACAATCTATTTGGTAATTTATCTTCAGAAATTAATATATCCAGGGTTCAAAGTTCAGATGTGAAAACCTAATTGTATTGTACAAGTCATCTGTTTAGACATCATTTCCTGTGTGCTAAACCTTTCAAAATATCTGTTTAAGGGTCTCATCTTGGTAATGAAGATGCCAACTTGCGTATATGACAATGCAGAACAGAGCAAGCAGTGCTTGCTATTTGTACGTGTAGAAGAATTGAAAATCCAAGTTTGTTTGTCCCGATGGTTCTTCCTTGTGTCTAAGAACAGCAACTTTAATTGCTCAAGCTTTGGAATTCATGGGACACAAACTGTAAATTTATCATTAGCAGTAGCTACCTTGATGTTTTGCTTCTTTATATTTTCTCAAATTTAATTTAACTATTTAAGCTACTTGTGCTATATATGGCGAAAGCTCAAACATTTTTGTAAAGCATGTCTGCTACTGTATATCTTGTTGTCTACATCATATGAGTGTACAATTAGTAGATAAGTAATATTAGCAGAGTTTGGAATTGAATAGCATAGGAATTTGTTTAGATTACATTTCCACTTCATTGGTGAATTATTAGTTCTGATAAGCATGATTACAAGATACTACTAGAACATTAGAGCCTGAAGATTAATAACGAGGTGAACCGGGTGGCTCAAACATGGTTGGATCTTCGCCGAGAGGACCAGCCAATGGGCCAGGAACATAAGGTGGGGGAGGCTCAAAACGAGGAGCTGGACCGGGACCTACAAGAGGATCAGTGAGCCTGTGATGATGATTATAGGAAGGGGCAAAAGGTAGCCCAGATGATGGAGCATATGACCCAGGAGGATTGATATAGTGACCAGGACGACCAAGGCCAGGAAGGCAGTCCTGTAAGAGCCAGCAACAAGAAAAGAAGTAGAAACTGCAATAAACAAAGAAAGTTTATCAAAACTCTTTCAAATAATTCACTAGTCTATGCTTGTGTATGTATGTATGCTAATGCATGTAACATGTTCACTTTTGTGGAAAAATCTAAAATACTAATTATAAATGTTTTTACCAAAACGCTATATCGATTCGATTCGTTTTAGTAGCATAAGTTCTGCGTAAATCTAACCCCGCCCTATGTTTATACTTGTATAAGAGGAAAACAAACCATGAACATATGGAATCGCAAAAACCACGACAGAAGGTTTCTAACAAACCAGGCCTTCTTCTTCCTTCTTCCCAGGGATCATATGCTGGTCTCATGTCTTCTTAATCAAAATCCTTGGTTAGAATGTTTGTCAAGACTCTACTGAAAACAAGTTTATCAGTGGAAAAGATGAAGAATAGATAAGTACGACTATGTGATGACATTTTGGAGACTGGCGTTATTTGCCAAGATACAAGTAGTTTCCTTTAGCGAAATCAAGTTTTAAAGAGTCAGCATACTTGCGTACGTGTCTGCCAAGTGCAGTGTTTTCAATTTGCACTATCGTCATATTGTCGTCAGCTAAATATATTGTGTCAAGTGTGAAACATATACCCCAAGAATTACTTTGCATAAAAGCTGTTACAATACTATGTGATGATGCTAAGAGCAACTTCAATAGGTTATCTATATCATGTCCTAAGATAGAATATAGGTAATATGATTATAAAAAAAAAAACTTACTCAAATATTGTCCTAGTGGTTACCTAAATCACTGGAACATTCATCTCATACTTAAAATAAGTAACCACTAGTCATTATCTATTTCATTTTCTTTGAATAAAAAATTATTCCCCTTCTTTTTTGTTCATCTTTTCTCTTTCTTTTTTGTCTTTTACCTCCTTGAAATAGTTAGATTCAAATTTATTATTATTATAATAATAAATAATAAATATAGGGATTATTGTTGGAGTTCATAGTGATTACTTAAATCACTAAGACTTATTATTTTATTATATTTATAGGTAATCAACTATGACACTATTGGATTTACTCCAAGTCCGCTTTATATCAATTCGAGATTTAAGAGAATTTATAACTTAACATGGTGGATGGTACAGGGAGAGTGTTAGAATATTATATAAATTTGTTAAATTCTTCTAACACTTTAAAATTTTAGAAGAATTAATAACTTAATAGATGCATGAATTAAAATGAAAATATTAGTTAAAAAAATAAAAAGTATCAAATTTTACTATCTGAAAACCGGACGTGCATTCTACATATACATGTTTTAGTAACATTTAATTTACAATACTATGTCTTATCTCAATTTTGAGATAAAATGAAGGCAACTTTATTTTGTTGTTATTGAAATCTTAAGGTAATTTTAATTAGTTTAGGTATTATGGTCTCTTTATTGAAAGTTCATCTATAATGAAATTTGTAAGTTGTGAGATCGATTTTCTTCAGCATAAAACCGAGCATTATTCTAAAGTACAATCGCCATTATATGGTGAAAATGGATTGGTTCAATTTTTAGATTATGTATCAAAACCAAACTCTGATAAGAGATACCACAGGGAAGAGTTAGAATTATCGCTTGTAATACCAGACTTGACATGAATGAATTCTACATTATATTATTAGACAAAACTACTTCAAGAGCATTCATATGCCAAGAAGCCAAGAAGGCGATAATTACACGATTGGTTGCTCTTTCATATCCAAGTAAAACCTGACCTGCATAATGTCATAGGCTTGATTACCTTGTTTCTACAATGAACTTGTTATCAACATTCAGTTACAAGATGAAGTCCGGTAAAAATTAGGAGACCATAAGTTTGTAACCATCAAAAGAACAGGAGAGCAAATGAAAATCTAATATAAATGAAACGTACACGAACCCTCCTGATGAACAAATAGCCCCAAAGCACTGTCCAAATCCTCCAAACAATAATGATTCACTGAATCAAACTTTCTTTCTTCCGTTCATATATGTCACAACATTGGCACTATAGGTTTCACAACATTTTTCTCATCAGTAAAAAGAAAATTAACCATTCCAAAAAGGTTAACTATTGTGCTAGTGAGTACATGAGGGAGAAAAGCGAATAACATATACAACTCTTAACAAGCTTCTCGTGATCCAAATAATAAATACTGTATATATGAGAAGAAAAAAGAATGAGCTACACAATAACTTAATAAATGACCTCTCCATGCACTTCAAGATTTCCTAGCTCAAATATAAAAGCATTTCTTCGATATCGATAGAGCATCGCATACCAAACTCCAGTAGAGGCATGAAAAACTGATATAAATGTACTTTTTACTCCGTCCGTTCCAGAAAATGATCTCATATTAACTTTTGAAATGTAAATGACAACATTTTCTAAACTTTTAAAAGTGGCATGAATTTCATTTATTTTAATCGAGTTAAGTATTATTATAATCACTGAATTTCCCATGTAACTCCAACTAATTGCAAAACTTGTTTTCTAGAGTTTGTATTGCCGCCAATTGACTTTTAGAAGTCAAATGAGACTTTTGTGGAACGGACAGAGTGCATCTCTCTCTCTCTATTGTCTGGTCCGAGAAGAATGTCTAGTTCTCTGAGAATCCTTCTTTGATGGCTTATAATTTCTTGGGGCTCCAACAGCAGCAGGATCCTGCAATGGACCGGACCAAGTTTGCATGGGTGCTTTTGCATATGAGAAATTCATGGAACTAAATGGAACATCAGGAGGATCAAAGGCTGGATCTATATTGTGTGAAGAACCCAATGGATAACCAAGTGTTGCATCCTGGTGAGGAGGAGGAAATTTCTCACTCTTGCTCTTTGCATTTGCATGTGTGATTAGGCGTCGCCTCTGTATCAGGGAAGATTATAGTCGAGTTAATACTACCAAGTAGTCAAAAACAAACAAAGTCAAGTACACAATATAAAACATTAAAATAAACATCATGACTAAAACATGCATCTAGTTTCCAAGATACAAGTAGGAAAGAGGGGAAGCATATTATGTTCGTTAAGGATTGATCAACACATTGCATTCAAAGAAATGTCTAGATCTGTGAGATGACTTTAATATGATGTTCCCTGGTTATTAACACTAGTATACTAAGTAGAGTGTGCATGCGTGTGTGTGTGCCCGCGTCTTTTTGCAATCAAAGATTTCTTCTAACTTGAAAAAGAAAGATCTCTACAAACACTTGGGTATTCAGTCTGTTGCTTTACCCTTAATAAAATACAATTTTTTTCATAGACATACAGCTGCATTTTAGTCTCCATATCAAAGAGCATATTAGGAGTTTGAAAATTTGCCAAATAAAGTTTCTGTTTTCAGTGAGATTTTTTCAAAAATGTCTAGTGTTTGTGCACAAAATATAAGAAAAAAAATTCCCAACTGCAAACCATGAAGTAAAAACCAAAAGAATGCCATAGCGAAACTACCCTGTGAAAGATATGCATGAAGGTCATAAGGATAGTGATTGCACATCAAGATCCATAACTTATTTTCTTTATATGTTAATAAAGATAACAACAGTGAAAAAAGAGAGACCCAAAAACATTTTATCCATCACACAGTCCTGTCGTTGCTTATTTAGAAGAAACTATATACCAAACTTAATCTACAGTATTATTATGCAAGAATCAAAACTTTCAGACTGAATAATCCAAAGAGAGATAAGTTACTAGAGAAAAAGCTTATCTGGACATACATCAAGATTTGCTTGGAGCTCGGCATTAGCTTCTGGGGCAGGGATTGCTCTTGCAGCTCGATCACGGGTACGAGTTTTCTTTACACCATCAGTATTGGATTTTCCAGTAGCCCTTAGTCTAAAATTATGAAGTCACAATGAAAGTGGAATATTGGATTAACAAACAAAATATATACAATATTAATCTTCGATATCTACTTGTATACAGCTCCTGACGTCCCAAATGTGAGCCTTTAACTTTTTGCACATTTTTGTATATTTTGTTTTGCGTAAAATTGTATAACTGAATTTTGTTTTCAAGTCAAAAGGCGCGAAAAATATTATGGACATGTACCTCTTTTACATGACTTAAAAGTGCATGCAAAAAGTCAAATGCTCATATAAGTAGTGAAAGATACGATAATAAAAGATTAGGTTTGGAGGTTAACAAACGATAATACATGATTAATGATACATAATGTGAGATATACAATTTAATCTCTCCGACCATTCCAAATTTACAATCAAACAAGGATTTGGAACAAAACATTTCTTAAATATGAGAAACGAAATGAGAATATGAATATGAGCATAGGTACATCTTGAATGATATACACACCTTCTAGCTTCTTCATCCCGTAATTTGGCATCCATCTCTTTGCTGGGAGGGTATTTCGGAAGGCTTGAAGGGTCACAAGCATAAGGCTTGGTAGCAAAAAACTGAAAAATGAGGAGAAATATTTATGGTGGTGAAGATAATACAACACTTTTTGACAAAGATCTATAACAACTTGGCAGGCATGATGCATATATATAGCATATCTCTTCATAGGTTGATACAACTATTAGGGAATGGCTTAGAAAAGTCATCACATATAGCTATCAATTTGACAAGATGAATAGAGTACCCGTCAGGTGCCTTTACTCGAGATGGACTCTCTTCATATTCTTAGCGAGTTACTGAGTTCTTGCTATATAAAGTGTAATAAATTCTTGTTGGATATTCTTGTGTTGGTTTATGGAACTAGTCTCTGGTTCTTAGAAATAAAAATGAATATATACAATAATCTCAAATCCAGCTATTAAGCATTGGCCTATACAAGTCATCACATGTACCTATCATCTTGACAAACTAAATAAAGTACTTATCAGGCGCCTTTACTCAGGATGCACTCTCTTAATATTCTTAGCGAGTTACTAAGTTCCTGCTATATAAGGTGTAACAAAGATTATATACAATAATCTCAAATGTCACTAAATTTGTTTAATTTATTAGGCGTTAATCTCAAACATAGAAATTCTAGTATTTTCATAGAAGTTTCGGAAAGTTACACTATTATGTTGATCCAAATAATGTAAAATTCTAGTTGAAGATCCTTTAAAATGAATGCAAGGAGGATATTGCAGCATTCCCTGGACTGATGATTTAGGATTCAAGCATACCTGGCAAGTGCTGAAAAATTTAATATTTTGCCACAAAGTCCAATTTAGTCAACTCTTATCTAAGGGATATTTCCTATTAAATACAAACAAGATAGAAGTTATCTATAACAAAATTACAAGAGAACACATCGCGTTCACAATCCATATACTCCACAGCCAGACAAACACTTGGCTAAAGCATAAGAACATAATCTGGTAATATGTAATTGGTTTAACAATATGCCTGCTGAAACTAGATATACTTTTGGTTGCAGATGCATGAAAACCAGTTTCTTATGGGCACTTGTCTTTAGACACAGTAAGCATAGGTATGAAATGTAAAAGATCAAGCTCGTTTTAGAATACAAAAGCTAACCTCACTCCTCAAAGCAGATGTTGCATTTTGGCGCTCAGCTGGGTCAATGGCAAGCAAGGTCTCAATTAATGGCAATGATGAAGCTGGAAAATCTTTGAACGTATCAGCTATGCATCGTTTGTATGACTGCTGGGGTCTAAATATTGTTGCATGCGGTAACTTTGATTTTTTCCAATATTCTTCAGAAGGGGAACCACATAACTTGAAAATCTTGTGTAGCTGCTCCACCTTCACGGAAAAAGCAAAAAATATTATTAACAGATATTGTATTTCTATTTTCTAATAATCAACTATTATACTGTGTATTTCATTATCATCAAATCGCTTTTGCATATACAGACAAAAACATTGTAACCACTGTGTTAGAAAGTGATGGAAAAACCACTATGTATAAAATCATATACAATGGGCTCCAAGTTTACAATTAAAGTGCGGCAAAACATTGGATATACAATTAAAAGAATGAACCAGACATGCAGATACTCAACAACTAAACAAGAAAGATACTAACTTTAACGAGTCATGGTCTAATTCAACATGTAATATTGTAGAGGGCATCAGCGCCCGCTGTGGAATTGATTTAAGCAATATAAAACATAGCTTGCTTATTACAGAATCCTTATGACAAAAAACAGCATAATCACATTCTTTGAAGACGATTTTTATAAGGATGATGCTAGAGATTTTCAAAAATCTGTATATAAACAAAGGGTATTAATGTATTGGTATTTGAACGCCTCTACAATGCCTATCAAGATGTCATGTGTCTTTCAGGCACATGTTCTACAGTCATTAGCACTACGCATTTATTAATTTGATGGGAAAAAATGTTTCTAGAGTTTGCCAAAGCCACCTACTAAACACTAATAAGCCTTCTCTTCTACATCACTTAATTATCATGATGCTAGGAGTCTCAGTTGATAGCATTATAGATAAAGTCACTTTATCAAAATAAAGTGAAGCATTATAATTCACCAGCAGTAATAAGACGAAAATAGAGACTTAAGCTTTGGAGTACCTCTGTGCGGCCAGGCATTATAGGTTTTCCTGCTAACAGTTCAGCCAAAATGCAACCAGCACTCCATAGGTCCACGCCTACACCATAATCAGTGGCCCCAAGAAGAAGTTCCGGTGGTCGATACCATAAAGTAACAACACGACTAGTCATTGGTTGCTTGTGTTTAGGGTCAAAGAAGGAAGCCAAACCAAAATCAGCAATCTTAAGTGTCCCGGAATTGTCAAGAAGAAGATTTGAACCCTTAATATCTCGATGCAACACATGACGATTGTGACAGTGCTCGAGACCTGACAATAGTTGATGCATGTAACACTTGACCTGCCACATGAAATTTAGACGTAGCATAAGAACAACCACCCTGAGTCCCTGATCAACAAAACTACCCAACCATAAAACAAATCCAACTATGACTAGTCTATTAGAAGTTCAAAGAACTAGCAAACTAATAAACAAATGAAATCCAACCTGTGGCTCTGTAAACTTGATTGTTGGGCTAGCAGCTAGTCCAGCCAAATCATGCTCCATATATTCAAACACAAGGTACAGACTACACGACATTCTTGATGTCACCAGGCCTTCCAGTTTTATAACATTCGGATGATCCAGACGACGCAAAATCAAAATCTCTCTA
The DNA here is from genome assembly GCA_028671895.1 of Oenanthe sinensis. Lineage (NCBI taxonomy): Eukaryota > Viridiplantae > Streptophyta > Magnoliopsida > Apiales > Apiaceae > Oenanthe > Oenanthe sinensis. The sequence goes on along the minus strand of CM053814.1, from coordinate 7,491,506 downwards.
GCCATAAATTTTACACTCTCAGGCTCCAAATTATCAAATCGGACCTTCTTCAGTGCAACAATTTTTCCTGTTACTGTATCCCTAGCTTTGTACACATTACTATATGTTCCTTGCCCAATCTAATCACAATAAGAACATAAAAAGTAAATCATAAAATCACCAAACAACTAAAACACTACACAACCAAATCACTATCACTTACCTTGTCAATTTTTTCAAATGTATCTGCCCTGCGAGGTGTCCAACCATTGATGGCCTCACCTGCAACTGCTGAAAGCCACGACGGCCATCCAGCAGCCACTTGCTCACCATGTACATTCTTTAAAGGATTACTCAATCGTGGATTCGGTTTTCGTCTCCTCTCACCACGTGCCCCATCTTTCTGCTCCTTCTGATCTCCACCATTTTGAATCTTACCTATACCTTCCCTTTTCTCACCCTTCTCTACTACAACCTTCTCTCTCCTCTCTGACGCAATCGACAAATCAGTCTCTCCCCCTCTATCCCTTTCCCTTTCAGCTACAACCCCAGAGCTAGTCGGCCTTGAAGACGATAAATCTCTCCCAAACACACACCCCATCTCTCAAAAACCCAAACTTTACCTCTCATTTCTCATCACATTCTACACTGATTACTACCTTCATTCACAATCCTAACCAAACCAAATCATAAAAAAAACATGTAATAAATACAATAATGCCTTTTTACTTGAATAAACCAAATGGGGTTTGATTTATTGATTAATACAACAAATATACGCTAATTCAAGAACCCTAACTTTCTTGCCCAACAAAGCAGAGGCAACAATGATTAGTATGGAGTTTAGCCCCCACAAATTATGGTGGTCACTTAAAGAACAATACACACACATACACACACATATAAAGCAAGAAAAAGAAAGTAAAGTGGCAATACAGTACAGTAAAACAAGCTATAACACTCTTTTATTATGGTGTAATATAGATCAGATATAATAAAGGTGCAAACTTGAAGTTGAATTAAGAGAAAGAAATAGAGAACTTACAAGTTTGATTAATGTGAAAATGTAAAGATATAATCATATAAACTTGATCTGTAATTCTTGTTTTTTCTGTATCTGTATAGCTTTTATACACAATATTATTATTATATACACAAGAGAAATTGATAATAGAATAAAATGGTTACCCTGTGAAGTGAAATTGTATGTATACATACAGATACAGGGTGATAAATTATAAAAGCACTAGTAATAAATTGATAAAGAGTCTGATAGCAGCAAGTCCATCGGTCTCCTCTCTAGTTTGGTACCAACGATTTCTTACATAAAAAAAAAAAAAAGATTATCAAAAATAATAATATTACCTTTTTTTATTTTTTACTCTCTTTTAAAAATATTTACAAAAATACGTCTTACAATAAAAAATAACTAAATTTAACTTATACAATTCGTAAACAAATACAATTGAATTCAATTTTTAAAAAGTTGTATTTGAGTTTAATTTTATTTGCAGTTTATTTGGTTACAAAATCGTATTTTTATAATAAAAAAAACTTCTGTTAAAAATAAAATTGAAGACATATTTTTGTAAAAAATATATTTTTCTAAAAAACTCAAAAAAAGGGGAATAAGTGGCTCATTAAATTTACTTTTTCATATAAGATTTTACATGAGTGTTAATTAAGTACACCTGGTCCTTGTGTATACAACTATACACACAAATTACAATTGTATATTTATTTACTTTAATTTAATAAATTATATGAGTATTACATGACTTGTAATTGTATATGATCGAATATATTCACTTATATGGAGCTATGTGAAATGAAATGACTTTGAGATTGGGACCAACATGTATAATATTATTATTATGTTTCCAGGAGGATATAATAGTTTCTTGAGATCTAGTTGATGTGAAAGTGCGAAACTCACCACAAGCAAAACATTTTTATCCTTTTCTCAACTTTTGTCTGATTCATTATTTATTATTTTAAACTGAAGCAATTTTATTATGTTATGTTAAAATATTAATCACTTCAAGTAAAATTTATACTGTAATTTCATAAAGCAGCATCAAATGACAATCTAATAAACAGATATTTTATATATTTTATTTACTACTATAAATTATGAACATAAATAAATAAATTAATACTGTATATCTTATGTTTACTATAGCCTGTATGCAATTAATTTTTATGCACATGTACTGGGCATTGAATTAGCAAAGAAGTATTGCCTCGAAAAGAAATAGGAGGCGGCTTGATTAAATTAATGGAAACATGCCGCAGTAAAATAACACAAAGTACTAGTATGACGCTATAATTAATTTGCTGCATTAAATTAATATTGAATTGTTGATATATTCAGTTAATGTTGTTCGGAGTTGGAAGGCATACATACATGCATAATGGGAACGAAAAGGATCGTAAATACAAGTAGTCAAACCGGCGGGTCAGCGCGCCCGACTCGCGTGATAACTCGTTTCAGCAGCTACAAAATCGGGCTGCACAGATCGTGAAAAAAATGAGCCGGGTATGGGTTAGTGTGGATGATGGCCTTCTATATGGTTAATCAAAACAATTTTTTTATACTTTCGAAATCTTTCATATTTTTTTAATATAATTATTTACTTCACCCGTAATATATCTTAAATAATGATTGTGTTCTTCATAATAACTATATTTTTATTAAATTAATTAAATATAATTTGGTGTTTACTTCAAAGAAATTTTGTTTCTAAAATTTAAAAAAGAATAAGATTATTGCTATCGTCGTATTTGTGTAAAATCTTAACCGCCATAAATATATAAACAATGTAATATTTATGGTTCAATTATATTTTTCTTTTAGTAACCTAATTTAATGGGGGGAAATAATATAACGAATATTAATTTTTAGTTATCTTGTATATTTATATTATTACTCGTCCCTATTTTTAAGAATAAAATTTGTTCTGTAATAAATATATTTTTTATTCTCTTTTCGAAATAGTTGTATATATATATATATTTAAACTATCATTACCTCTATTCTTTCTAATATTTGACTATTTGAATTTTTAAACATAGATAATGAAATAAGGAATTGATAACCCGACAGCTCGTCTCGGCACGACAGTTTCAAATTAGTTTGAGAAGTTTTATTAAACATACACAAGTACATCCCACAAAACACAGATTTGTTTTTTAAAAATTTAATTTTATTAATATAAAGGGTATTTTCTCATATGTCCCAAATTTAAAAGTTATTTATAAATATATCCTATTTTTAGTTGTATTTTCAAATATGTCTCATACACAATTTTCATCATCTTAATAATTTTAGAATGACATTTTTATCCTTATAACTTAAAATAATTGAAATTTTAAAATAAATGTAATATAATTATAATAAAAATATAATATTTAAATAATATTTTTAAATTCAATCCTTTAAATCCAAATTTGAGACCAAATTATTTTATTATATAATTTTAATATACATTAAACATATAAAGTTTAAAATAACACTCATCTTCAAAAAAAATTGAATTACTATAAGATTAAGAATTCTGAAAATAAAATAATTATATATCAACTCATTAATTATTAGTTACAAGTCATATACAGTACGTTAAGTAAATCTAAGGGTATATTAGTCTTAATATTTATATTTAAGTGTGTTAATAAGATAATACGACATATTTATAAAACAGATGACTCGGACGGAGAAGAAGATCTGTGAATGATAATGGATAGTTCATCGTAATCGGTCACGTCTACTAGTGAACAACAACAAGATTTTGTATAAATTAAATAGTGAATAAAATATTTTTATTTTGTAATTTTAAATTTTATTTTATTTGTATTTGTTTTTAATTTGTTTCTTGTGTACAAGCGGTTTATTCCGGTTTTTTAGAGAGGAGTTTTCTTAAATTATTTGTAAAATATTTTTTTAATTAATAAAATTTATAGAGTTGGCGCCTTCTTTTATTTAAAAAATATTCGTATAATTTTTTGTTTTAAAAAATGAAATAAAACTGGCCATCAATATTCATATAATTTATTTTTTAAATTATATTCGAATTATTCAATTAGTCCATTAATCAATCAGTCCATTAATCAATTAGTCATATTAGTCAGTTATGTCACTGACACTAGTTTTCTGGTTAGGTCAAATGTTTGGTAACTCGCCTCGTCTCGATTCTCGAATAAATCACCTGCAACGCAATTAACATAATGAAAGTTTTAAAAAAAAAACCGCTAAACTCGTTTAACCCGATGAACTGTACACGAGTTTAACATTTCTTGAACCGGGCCAACCCAACTCGACACAGTTTACCTAAACCGGCGTGCCATGCCTGAATCACGAGATGGTCAAACCGGCTCGCAGACGAATCAGCACGACTCGCCCAGCCCGCTCGTTTGGACCCCTAATTGTAAACTCTCTCCATTCATTACAATGGCGGACCACTGCCCTGAAATTAAAATCACACCTTTCTAGTTATAATTCCATTGAAATAAACTCACAAACATGAGTACGAGAGTACTTGACAAAAATAAAAGGTACAAGACTACCTTACTTTCCCCAAATTTCTATGTCTTGTTACGAGTTCGCGTAGAAAATGAGTTCGAATTTGTTTAATCTAGAATTATTAAAATGGATAATATTATATAAATTTAAAATTTTATTCATAAAAAATTGTACTACCTCCGTCCCACTAAATTTTTATTCAGAAAAAAAATTAAAAATAAATTATGGAATTATATTTTATATGTACCTTAAAATGTGTGTCGGATCTTCTTTTCAAAATGTTAACAATTGGGTGGGACGGAGGGAGTATTATCATATGGATATTTGTGAACTACAAAAATCTTTAATTTCAATTAATATTTAATTTTGTTTGATTATATCTTTAAGATATTATTTATAGACTGATTTAGACATTTCATTACATTTAGAAAGACATGAACAGTCTAACTCAACTTTTCAGCTACAAAAAACTGATAATAAAACTATTTCTATTATAAACAATTAAACAAACAATAATTAATGTGTAACGGTGTGACAGGTAAGGCTGATTATTATTGGCGATATTTTTTGGAACAGAGTGCGGTGGGGTGTCAACTTCTACTGTAATAGAAAAGGCAAGAAAAAATATTTGTTATAAAATATTTAATACCTATTACTGTAGTATATAAATGGAACGGAAGAGGGCCTAAACTTCTATACGTGTTGTTGAACAAAGATAAGATTACTATTAATATTATTATATGAAGGCAACCAAGAGAACTGAGCTTCTATTAACTTTTATATATATGAACTTCTGTTTGCTTAGTTCTTGTAGAAACAAGAGCTGATCAGCCTTATTTGGGTGGTTTGGGATTTTTTGAAAATAAGTAATAAGTTGCTTATTTTTAAAAAAATTACATTTTTTTTTGAAATATTAATATTTAGTTTAAAATTTTAAGACCAAAACTTATTTCAAAAAAAATAAATTACTTATTTTCAGAAAAATACATATATACGTATTTTTTCCGTAAACACACCCAAGCTTATAAGGGCGGTTTATTCTGTTTGGCTACCCGCAACTTATGGAAATAAGGGCTTATTTCCGGAAAAAAGTAGGGATGTATGTACTTTCCAGAAATAAGTCCTTATTTCCAGAAAAAAGTAAGTTCATATTTGGTTTTAAAATTCTAAAACAAATATTTATCTTTAAAAAAAATATGAAAATATGTAAAATAAAATAAAAAATAAGCTACTTATTTTAAGTTTATGGAACCCCAAACACCCACAATATAATATTATATTAACTCATATCCTGTGCGATGCATGGATCGAATTGTTTAAATATTTCAAATAATTTTTTTTTATATTTTCTTTATATGATTTGAATTTAATTTTTACAATAATAATTTTAAATTTTATTTAATATTATATGTATATATTTTTATATACTTTTATATTTTATATTTTAATAAAATAATATTTATGTGTTTTATTTAGAGAAGTGTATTAGTTAGGAGACTAATATAAGATATATTTTAACTATGAGATTAATATAAGATATATTTTAGTTAGGAGATTAATATTTAATAAAATAATATTTGTGTGTTTTGTTTAGACATGTGTATTAGTTATGAGATTAATTTGAGATGTGTTTTGGTTAGGAGGATAATTTTTAAAAATTAAACCCAATAATAACTACCCGACTCAAATACCGACCAACTACCGATTATCAATTTTTTAATGTTTCGGCTTTAACAATATATATGTATATATATATTATTTGTATCAATTATATTTATTTAAAATATTAATACATATTTATTTAAGATATTAATATGTATTTTTACTTTATAAATCATTTATAATTATCTGTTGAATATTTAAAGAAGTTGAGTGGTAATGAAACTGATATAATTTTGTTATTTAATTATTTAAAGAAATTGAGTGGTAATAAAACTGATGTAGTTGAGTTAGATGTACAATATCATACTAAATTATATGCATTTAATTATTTTTATAAGGTGTTTAGTTTTTTTTTGGAATGCGTTGAACCAACCAAACTAAACTCATGTTCGCTTATAATGATACAGTATAGATTTGACAATCACTGCTTATAACAACATTCTAATAATGCCATGTATTTTAATCACCCTTTTTAATAATATGGTCAAGATATTTTTTGACTAATTCATAACTTTTTAAACTATAATGTAATATGTTACAATATATTAAGTTATTTCAATATTATGCCAAAAGTTGAGGCCCGATTTATGTTCAGAAATTTGGATAATTAATATCTTTTTTATTATAATTATATCATATATTATAAAAATATTCATTAACAAAATAACAATTTCTTGAAACTACTTTTGAGGAATAGAATCACCGTTTGACTCTAATGAGTTTATAAATACTCTCTCCGTTCCATAAAAAGTGGTGTTTTATAAATTTTAAAAGTCAAATCTATTTAACTTTGACCGTAAACTAAATATTATTAATTTATATTTAAAAAAATATATAAATTAAATCTAATAGTTAATGACATATATTTTTCAAAAATATATTTTTTATATTTTTTATTTCTCATAATAATTATTAATAAGTGGTCAAAGTTAAATCAGTTTGACTTTTATTTTTTATAAAGAGTCACTTATTACGGAAAGGAGAGAGTGTTAACCAATTATTACACCTAAAGTAACAAACCACTTCACATAATATAATTTTTTTTAATAAATCTAATTATTTTGGTTAGATGATTAGATTTAGTCCAGGTGGACTAACCACTTTTTTCGTAGTTATTAACATTTCTAACATCTTTTTTCATATATAAATTATCATTTTTATTTATTATTGAATGCTGAATTATTTAAGTGGAGTATTCGCAGCATATATTGCTTAGATAATTTTGATTTTTGACCGAATATAAAAAAATGTTTTTTTAAAGCAAATGGAACATCATTAAATATCAACCCTTACCGTGGACTGTATCCTGTAGGTTTGCTGGAGCATTCTAAAATGACAACCCGATCAAGATGCAGAGTCGCGAGCGTGACAATGTTCCGTACTTTTAACAAAAAGTGTTCTTAATTTTTATGGGAAATATTTTTAAGTTTAAATATGAAATTTTAGTAAAAATATTATTTTTTATATTATATCTTAAAATATATATAAATTAAAAAATTATTGAATATTAATTTATTTTTTTGACAACACTTTCTCTAACAATATTTTTCCGCAGTACAACAGATTTAAATAATAATTTTAAATAAAATTTTAATATATTCATATATAGATTTCTACGTACTTTTTTTTTGAGGGAATTAATATCTACGCTTTTATATTTTAGGAATGCACAAAAGAAATATAGACGGGTTCAATATATTTAGCAAAAAAAAAATATTGGTTCAATATTAGGGCAGGGGGACAAAGGAGAAGACAATAGAACCAAATTGATGGGTGACTTTTTCAAGAGTAAATTTATCCGGACCTATAATTTACAGTACCTATTATCTACCTACTAGATTATTTGGACCTGACAGCACACGCTAATTTATAATTTATATATTAATAAATATTAGTATAATAATATAATAATTATATATAAATAATTATTTTAAATTTAAAACTATAATGTAATAATTTTATTTTTTATTTTAATTTCTTCTTTATTATTATTTATAATATTTATATGTGTTAATTTTTATTTAGCATTTACTTTTAGAATAATATTTTATTTATAGTAATTCTTAAATAATTTTTATTTTAAATTATGTGTATCTTAAATTTTATTCAAAATTAATTTTTTTGAACTACTTATAATATTGTATATATCTTTTTTTAATAATTTACTCATACTATATTATTTTTTTACATTCAAATATCAATTATATTTAAAATTTATTATTTAATCATGTGTATATCAATTTTTACGTAAAAACATGTATTGTGTTACATCAATATTTGATATGGGCATTGAATACCAAATTAAGATTATGAATTCATATGAATATCAAACTTATATATATTATATGATATAATTTACATTAATAAACTTAGCATAATATTTTAAATTTTGATAAATTAAGATTATCATAAATATTATATCACATTAATGGTAATTATTAAAATGAGTTAATCAATATTATGAATCTTGTCCGAACCTAAAATGAATTATTTAATGGATTAAACTAAATTTATAAATTTCATACAAACCTAAAGAATAAGTTATTCAGCAATTTATAATATATAAATTATACAATACCACAACATGAATTTTTTAGAGAATGATTTTATTCATCTGTTAAGTTACTAAAATACCCTCATAAGATATATATAATTATAAATTTAATCAAATTAAAATTATTATATCTAACCTCTTCATAATAAATACATAATAATTTAACATTTTCATTAATCATTATAATACTACATTTGTCAATATATACTAATTATTTTATAATTAATAAATCTTTATTTATATATATTAATCAATCCATCTATTATATTATACAATAACGCAACATCATATTTTCGGAAATTATTTTATTCGATACATTATTATTATATCTTAACTTATATACGTTTAATTAGACTTACCTGATGATATTCGTTATATACATACATATTCTTATATGCCAATCATTTCTCATTTTTAAAAGTATTTCAAAAAATACCGTTAACAAATTTATGTATAATTCTTTAATGATGAATCTAAAACATATAATTAATTCGGGGAGTTCACACGACACAATAAAATGATGATTTAAAAAAAATTAGTATACCTATTAAATATATTTTTTAAATCATACTTCATTAATTTTAAAAAATAATTTATTTAAAAAAATATAAAACTTACCCTAAAATTAAATTCATAAATTTACTCAATGTTAAAACTTACCATAACAAAGCTAGTTAACAATGCGTTATGCATGGTTTAAAATATCGTCAAAATTTTATATTTAATAATTGTTAAAAAGTATTTTAAATATATTAAAAAAAATTATAATATCTATTTGTACATATACAAAATTTTCAACAAATAATAATAAACACATTCTATTTTGGTTATACTCTCCACAGATTCTAACGTAATAATAAAATCAATACTATGCAAATTAATTAAATACATATTTTTTATTTTGACTCGCATAAGTATATATATACAAAATTATTAAATTTAATAATTTATCTTCACATGAATTATTTAATTTTTGTTATAAATTTATTAAGTATTATAATTTATTATGAAAATAAATAAATATTAATATGAAAAATAAATAAATATTAATTATAATAATATTATAAATAATTAATGAATTGCTTTTATTTAAGTTGAATAATATTAAAAAAATTGGATTGAATTGTTATTTCTATAGTTTGTGTTATATATAGTACGTTATTATTTTTGTTATAAATTAAAAATTTGTATTTTTAAATTAATATATTATTATACTCCACTTTACAAGAAGGTATACTAGTTAGTATTCAATTTTTAGAAAATTCAAAGCATGAAAACATCTTATCAAAAAGAATTTTCTCTACACTTGTTCCATTTTCAAGTTCGGTAAGAAAACATAATACAGTACAAGCCAGCGTGTTGAAAACAATTCTGACCAGTAGCAATGTCTCGTGTCGGCTTGACAGCCCAAACGACGTCGGTGATAGACCCACTAGCCGGGGGTTCATTTTTGAAATTCACACGCGCCACCGCTTCTATTTCCATTCCCTTGCGTTCCGGACCCCGTAAATTAGCTCTCAACTCACCACCATTCTCTTCAACTCACCGCCAATGTAACTACTCTCTACTCATCACACACACACACACCAGTAGTGATTTGCATACAAATTGGTAGTAGTTTTATTACTAAATTTGTTAAAAATATATATGTATATAATTGCTCTTGTACGAATGTTTTGTATACTCAAGGCGCGGCGAAGATGGAAGCAGACTCTACTTGTTCTTCTGGATTAGTTGGGGCTGATGATTTGTTGATTGTGGGTCCCGGGGTTCTTGGCCGCTTGATTGCACAAAAATGGCGTCAGGTATTGCCTTTATTTACTATATATATTTGAACTTTATTTACTATATATATAGAGAGAGACACTACTGAGAAATAACTTAAAATGAGAAATAAAAAATTAGATCTTAACCACTTATTCAATTTTAATCTAATGGTCCTGGGATGCAACCACACACAAATTATCCTCAGATACACATTCCACTTAATCCTCTTCATTTTAAATTTAATTTTCCGTTAATTGGAGAACTTTTTTTCAAATTTAACTTCACCACATTTTTCTCCATCTCCCACCGATCAATTTCCATACCATATGTGTTATATTCCGGCAAATTTTATTTTTCCGGTAGTCTCTATTATTTTAGATGACCCCACTGTATATAATTTAGTGATTACTGTAATATTAAATACTGATTTCTGTACTATTATTTAGTGACTTGTGTAGGTTAAATCAGTAGTTTCAACATGAATTTTGTATATTAAACATTTTTGTAATATAAAATAATTAATTTCAGGCTTTTAGCATAAATCGATTTGTTCTTTAATGTTCATATTATCATATATTGTGCTCAAATTTTAGATCTTAGTTTCGTGAAAATTTATGATTGTTGACTGTTATCACTATTTTATACTACAACAATCACTCGTTTATGCACACTGTCAATCACTATATTATATATTAAAAATCATTGAAATTAATCCTCTGGAGGTGATATCGAATCGAAGAAAAAACCCATTTCCTATAATAGAGGTTAATTCAATGACATCGCCATCACCGAGTCCACACAACAACTCGGCAGTAGATGTAATGATTGGGAAAAAGGGGATAAAATTAGGGTTTGTGTTCATACGGATCAACAATCAATTGAAGGTGTTAGCATTATCTAATTCCAGCGTTCAGATGGTCAAATCAAAGCTTAGGACTCGTGCTATCTAGTTGTATATTTAATTTCAGTTAGAAGTACATAATTTGAAATCATGTTCTTGGTTGTCTTTGTCGGATTTTTCAAGTTGTTTAATGATGATTGTTTGTTTAATTGATTTACATGATTGAATAGATCGTGAAGTGAGCATGCTAGACATATCTTTTGTTTATTTTTCTGGGTTTGATTTCTATGTCACCGGAAAACTTAGCTCCGGTCGGGTTTCTTGGTTTCTTCGACTTTTCTGACTTGTTCTTGGTTGATTTGAATGTTTAAAGGATATAGTTAGACTACTAGTAACGTTAGTTTCGTGTTGCTATAAGATTTGTGATGTGTTGTCGTCGTTTAGTGTTGTCGGAAAACTCGTCGGCGACGGGATTGAGTTTTTGGCCGGACGTTTAGTCCACGGCCGTGGTTGGTTATTTTGCGGTAGCTGCTAGCCTGCTACTAGTGCTGCAATGGACTTGCAGTGGACTTGCTAAAAGAGAGATGAACAAATAATACAATAATATTAACAACAAGAATATGGACTCGTTAACGAGTCTGAGTTATAATTTGTTGAGTTGGGCTGGTTATTTTTCATTTCTCATTTGAGTAAGACTCTCTCTCTCTATATATATAGGCTAATGATCAAATGAGAAATAACTTGAAATGAGAAATAGAAAATAAGGAATAGCCCAACCCATTAACAAGTTAAAGTCCATACACACACACACACGCTTCCCTACCCATCCTTCCCGCCCCAATCTACACCGGCCCCACACACCCCACCCCATCCCATCCCATCCCAAACTTCTCCCCTTCGCCTTCACCCGAATGTCATCCCCTCCCTCTCTCTTTACCACTGTTATGTGTTGTGCTGCCCACCCCACTTCTCTCACCCCAACCACTTTTCCCCTCGACCATGACCACTAATCCCTATGTTGCCATCCCCCAATCCCTCTCAATTCCGGTCATCTTTTCCGGTGGATTGAAATCGAAAGGGTTGTTAATTAATTATTTTTTTATTTTAATAGAAGAAATGATTGGAAGTGGTATATTAAACATAGATGATGGTTGTTGAAGGTGCATTATTATCCTTGGTCACCATTGGTCACCATTATTATGGATAGAACAAACAGACTTAATAAATTTATAAAGAACAAAATTGGTGAATTTTAATGATTTGTAATATATGAAATAATGATTGATAGTGCATAAACGGGTGATTTCTGTAGTACAAAATAGTGATTGCAATGATAATAGTCAACAATAATAAATTTTTATGAAAATAATAAGATCTGAAATATAAGCACAATATATGAACATGAAATACCAAATCGATTTATGGTAAAAGTCTGAAATTACCTATTTTATATTATAAAAGTATCAAAAATACAAAATTCACTCTGAAACAACTAATTTATCTTACGCAAATCACTAATCTGTATAATAAAAATCACTGATTTATAAAACAAAAATCTCTAAAAAAAATATATTTGTATATCCATCGTGACATCTGCTTCATCATCATCAATCTCATATCTACTTCAATCATCACCATTAACAATCTTCTCGAAATAGCGACGTTGACAAACTCAAAGATGAATTAAAACTGATAAAAACTGTTGGATCCGTAAATATTATAGAGAGTAGGGGAGGTGGCGGGGAGGGGTGTAATAGAGCCGCGGCCGGAGAAGAGGTGTCTAGATGGAGGAGATGGGTGATTGAAGTAGGATGATGGGGCGGGGTTGGGGTTGGGGTTGAGAGCAAGATGATGGAGGGGTTGGGGAGGGTGGATGTGTGAGTGGGTCGAGGGTAATGGGGTTGGGGTCGAGAGTTGAGAGATGAAAGGGAGTGGGTGGGTTATTAATTTAATTTGGTGTATTAAAACATATAAATTATATAGGCTATGTGTTTATTTTCTATTTCTCATTTAAACTATTTTCTATTTGAGTAGGAGTCTCGCTCTATATATATACAAGCTTATAACGGATAATTAATATTTAAATAAATTGATTTTTTATTTATATTTTTATTGATATTTAATATAAAATTTTATAATATTAAGAATTTATGTTAATGTTATATGTTCTTTTATTTTATATAGATTTTATTTTATTTAATATAAATATATTATAATTTGGACCCGTGTTATAATAAATATATAATTGGGGATAAAAAATAAAATTTTAGGTAATATAGATATGTATATAGTTAGGGTCCGTATATTATATAATAAGTAAAATTATATTATACTTTTTAGGGTCGTGGCCCAGTACCGACCGATCAACTGATCGACCAATTGACCAAAACTTTTAATGTTTCGGCTATAATAATATAGTATAGATATATTGAGAAAAGTTATATGGAGACCGCCTTTTTATTGAAGACGTCGAAAACCATATATGTACCGCTTGCGGAACATATTTTGAAGAACAATATATTTGCAATGTTCTGCATGCACATGCGCAGTACATATATGGTCTCCGGCGTTTTCAACAAAAAGACTATATGATGTGTAAGGACTTATTTTCTGAAATAATACATATTTTGATTTTATTTTTGAGAAATAAATATTTATTGTTTTCATAAATAAGCTAAACCAGACACCCACTAGTATTTCATATGTTTAGTTTATTAATAATATCAGAACTATTAATATGTTTAGCCTTTACATTTTACCAAAATTAACTACTTAAGTTCTAGTTACATAGCGATGAACCAAACACATATACATTTTTCTGGAAATTATGAAATGTAACTTGGTTCTGAGCAAGGAATGCAAAGTTTGTGTAACAAACCACGCTTTAGTGCGTTGATGTAAGCATTAATATCTGAATAATTTTTTTTCTCGAATATATTGTTACGTATTATTTTTGGCCAGATACATCTTAATTTTTTTTACATGTAGCTTTCAACCATCGCAAATATCCTGATGTTGCGTATGATTCTGAATACATAGATGGACATATAATGCAGTATGAATTTTAGTTGACAGCTTTTTTATTGTGTTAATTATTGGGCGGGTTCAGGCCAGCCGTGTATATATATATATACGTATACATATATATATATATAGAGTAAGGTTCAGTGAGGAACTCCTTATTTGAGTAACTGAGGAACCAATTCCTATTTTATAAAAATTTGGTTAACAAATAACTATAAAAAACTACGGAACATACAAAAAATCATAGAACGCCAAAAATAATTGCAAAACAAACAAAAAAATTACATAATCTACAAAAAAATGTAGAACAAAAATTACTGAACACTAATACAGAATAGTGTTCTATAATTTTGTGTTCTATATTTTTTGTATGGTATATAATTTTTTTGTTGGTTTTTTGTGTTTTGTATTTTTTTTATGTTGGACAATTTTTTCATGTGTTCTGTAATTATATTTGTTGTTGGTTCCTCAGTTACTCAAATAATGGAGTTCCTCGTTGAACCTAAGCCTATATATATATATTAATGAATTAACGTTTTTAAAGCGGAGTGATCCATTTCTCCTCTTCCCTAAAACCTGCATTTTGCAGAAATGAAATGTTGCATCATCATTTATCATTTATGTTGAACTCGACAGATATTCCACAATCGTATTTGTGCATGTCTATTTATTGGTAAAGAGGTAATGCAAGAATTCTGGTTAATTGTCTGCAGGATCATCAGGGATGTCAAATTACTGGGCAAACATTTACCACCGATCATCATGATGATTTGGTTAAGATGGGAATAACTCCATCTCTGAAGGGAATAAAAGCATCTCAAAAGTATCCTTACGTGGTTTTCTGTGCTCCTCCATCGCGGACACCAGACTACCCTGGTGATGTCAGGTAGTATTAAACTCCAATACATTCTTGTTGTTGCTTGTTGATATCACTACAACTGGTTGGTATTGTTGGTTTATGTGGCTTAACTTCCTTCTATAATAGATATTTTGGGAAAGAGTCAAGTTAATTATATGTTTGGTCAAATAATGGTTATGTACAGTGTTCTTGTCCCTTGTCAGTAGTAATAGTACTTCACTTATTCCCTATAAGCCAACTAGGCTACGTCTGCTACCTAATTAACTGCCAGGATAAACCATGTATTTGCATGAGCTACATGGCCCAACCATTTAACATTTTTTAGAACTTGCAAGTGCACTTGCATGCTCACATTCGTGTTATGTGCTTAGTCTCTACCATGGTCCATATAAATTTAACACATCATTCAGATTACTCCCTCTGTCAAAGGATGACATAGAAGTACCAAAAGTCGTCCTTTAAGATGACATCAGTTGCATCTTTAATTCATAAAATCTTAAATCTCCCAAACTAAAGGAAAAAAATTTAGCTATCCTACAAGTGAAGAACAAGATGAGGAGGAGAACACCTTGATGTATCCTCAGTGTCAAACAATAAGTGGAATGGAAACTATTTGTGCCAAGTTGGAGATAAGAAATTGAAGTAAAAGCTGATTCCTAACCAAAAAACTGTAGGACATGCCTGTATAGCAAGTGTAAA
Source organism: Oenanthe sinensis (assembly GCA_028671895.1). NCBI lineage: Eukaryota > Viridiplantae > Streptophyta > Magnoliopsida > Apiales > Apiaceae > Oenanthe > Oenanthe sinensis. The sequence goes on along the minus strand of CM053814.1, from coordinate 7,475,602 downwards.
TAGCTTGTAAAGCTTCAATGTGAAAGCCACACTGATGTTATGGTATGGAATAACAGGGAAACTGAATTTGCATGGTGTGTATGTTATATGTTAATATTGTAATTCTGTACGGAGTTTCCAAAGGGGTCCTATTGTATAGAACAACATGTTAATAGCAGTTAGGTGCAAAAAATTAGAACAAAGAATTAGGTGCATGTATTTAGATATAGATGGTTTGCTAATTTTCTTTACACGTTTAAAGAAACACATCATTACCAAGACATCCTGTAAACTCTTTAAAAAAGTCAAATCAAGTGATATCCATGGTAGTGAGGATACACCAATAAAAGTAAATCTTGGGAACTTAAGAACTTAATATTTTTTTGGTGTCAATCTAAAGTTTTAGACTGTCTTTTGCGTGTTATGTGAATTTATTTTACTAGATGCATTTAATCTTGGTAGTAGAAGGCAAATGTTTCTAGAGTTTAACGTCATTGGTTTTGACATTGGACACTAAGCAGGGAAGCGACATCAAACTGGAACGGTTACGGTTCTTTCCTGTTTACCTCAAGCTCTGCACCATATGATTGCTACGATAATGGACACTGTGATGAGGTGTTACATCTAACATAGTAAATTCTGTACTGGTCATAAACTCATAATTAATTTGTTTTCTAGTTATAGCTCTGAAGTAAGGCTCTATCTGTTTAATGTGATCTCTAGCCTTAGAAATTTGTTTCACAAACTTTTGTTCCCGACTTTTATCTATATTTTAATTGTGCTCTTTGTAATTCTCTTGATCTGGAACTGATGGAGAGCTGCAGCAAAAAAATAAGATCTTCTGGAATTTTTGGTGGGATCTATTGTACCGGATGTTATATGTGGGGTTTAATCATATGCGTAGTGTTGACCAACCAATATATCAGGAACTTTGTTCCATTTCTTGATAGACTTTAAGCATCCTTCCCGTTTTGGCTCGTGCACATCATTTTTAGCATTTGATGCACTATTCATACTGTGACTTTTATCTGTACCCAGCTTCAAACATGAGATATGTGCAGTGGTACTCCTCTTTTTCTTGTTATTCAGATATTGACTGATTCCTGAGCGACTTTGACCGTTCTGCCTAAACCCCTTTTCTGGAACCTGTTATGGATAAATAAGTTACCGTCCTTCAGTCGATTTTTGGACCACTGGTTTCAGAGCAGTATTACTTTAATTACTTTAAACAGAATTGCATGCAAGGTAGAATGGTAAAGTAGTTGGCGTTTTTGTTCCCTTCTCTGCAAGTGCTTGATCTCAGCCGCAAATTAGCATAGTTTTTATACTACAAATTAGTTTAAAGTCTTTAAACTAGACAATAGTCATCGGTCAGCATGAAGACATAAACACGTTGCTAAGCTATATTATATTATCTTTTAATTAAATAGTTGTAGGACTAAATTTACAGGCCTAGCGAACTTCGATTAGTTTTTCCCCTCAAGATGGCAGTTTGAATACATAGCAGAAGTACTTTAATCAAGGTAAAGTTAGTTACAGTTTTTTTTCCTTTGGGGGGAGGGACGCAAGCTAATGTTCCTTTTTAACATTTATTTATAAATAATCAAACTCATATAAAATATGCAATATAGTTATATTTGACTAAAAGCGCATCACTATCTGCTAAGCCTTTACAAGTCTCATCAGGACGGACCAAGGGGTGCGTGCAGGAGCTGCTGAGAAATTGTAAAATGTAATTTACCCCCATCCCATCAATTTTGGCTTCGTCCTACATCCCATCATATAAATATCCTGTACTAATTCATAGCATTCCTCCCTGTAGGAGGCCATAGCACTTCAAATTTTTAATATTACAATCTGCTAAGCATTTACAAGTCTCACTAGGACGGAACCGAGGGGTGTATGCAGGAGCTTCTGCCACCCCTTCAGAAATTGTAAAATGTAATTTACCCCCTGCCCATCAATCTTGCTTCCGTCCTACATCCTATCATATTAATATCCTGTACTAATTCATAGCATTCATCCCTGTAGGAGGCCATAATGGTACATCAACTTGGAAAATCTTCCAAGTAGACCAATGGCCTCTTGGTCCAACGGTATCTTCTCCGCTTCCATCACGGGAGGTCGAGTGTTTGAATCAGGGAGTGTGTTTAGATATATCAAAAAAGGTAAAATAGTCCAAGTAGTCTTGATTTGATCAGTTTCTTTAGGAATTTGTAATGATATTTTTTATATTGGATCTGTGTTCTTAGTGACTATTTTAAATTGCCGTGGTGTGTTTGTTTTCGCAGTCTTCACTTTTTTTTTTTTGACTAATTTGGCTTATAGCCTTACAAATGAGTATTTGTTCACTTATATGTATATAAATTGATCTAATAGGACTGTCCAGTAGTCCCAATTGGAAGGAGCCCTAGGACGGATCTTCTTTTAAACACAGAAAAAGTTGTAATAGAATCTGGTGGCAACGTCCTTAGATTGGCGGGACTCTATATATCCTTCATGCATATTTACTTGCACTTTTCAAAGAGGCTTTGGCAGTATTTTGTGAATGTGTACTGGACACAACCTTGACTATCATACAAAGCAGATAGAGGGGCACATATCTATTGGTTGAAGAAAGGGACTGTTGAATCTCGGCCTGATCACATCGTCAATCTTATACACTATGAGGTAAACACTGTTTTGCACGGCGTTATTTAATGTGAAAGGCATGCCGGGCACAAGACTGTCCTGGAGCCTAGTCTTGAGCTATGTGTCTTATCAAAGCTAGGCACATAATTACAGAATTTAAATTTGCTTATATGCAGATAAAGGAAAATCAAAATTATGCAACTACCAAAGGAAGTATATTAAAAAATAAACTACTTGATTGCAGCTCATAAATACAAAAGAGTAGACATCATTCAACGTGAAAATAATAAATCAACTATCTTTAACAATAAAGCACAAAGATGTTGGAAGTTGAACAAAATTTATTAACGATAAAGTTTATTTAAAATTTTATCATTCCTCTTTACTAATATATACATTTCTATTAAAATAATGAAACAGTTGAACATAGAACATTTATATTTTTATTAGCTTATATGTTATTTATAGTATATAATTTATAAAGAATTTATGTAGCCCCCAGTCATTGAGAATTACATGTTTCATCATTCTTATTTTCTTTTTGGTTGATATGGGCTTCGTATTTTTTTTCTTTAATTAACATAACAGGGCCAAAGTTCCGTAGGTGTGTCTTTGACAACGTTGGATTTGCACCAAGTTTTATCAAATGCATTTCATATGAAACCGTAAGATATAGATATAGTAGACATAGACCCACTGTTTTAATTTATATCGTTATTTCTACTCGCTCCAGTGTTATATAAATTTACTTTTTCAGTATATGAAATCCTAAAGGAGAGCTTATTACGACAACTGAGAACTAAATGTAATGAAATTTCAAGGTGGTCCCATTATGATTGAATTTATTTGGAGTTAATTTTTTTATAAAGCTTGGCTAGTAATGAAAAGTCACCATGACAGGTAGATTATACAGAAATAGCTTACCTTGATGGCTTGAACTTTTGGTTGTCTAATCTTGGGAATATATCTCTGTCCCGCTTGTATCCATATAGCGTTTTTGATCAAATATATATAGCTTTCTTCAGCAAATTTGCTCACTTTGCTTCATTTGTAAAGTATAATAATTTGGGGTAAAACATCATTTATGCTCTCACATTGCACGTTGTATCTTGATTATTGTTCTGGCACGCAGGATGCAGCTTCGCTAGTAGTTGCTATCTTGAAGAAGAAACTTAGTGGTCGGACCTTTTTGGGCTGTGATAATCATCCATTGTCCAGGTTCTCTTCCTCCCTCTTTTGTGTTTATATATTTTGTCTCTTTCTAACTTTTGTATTGTTCTTTTGGGAAGGTGTATTGGTGATAGGTATTTTGTTCTTTAATCTTTTTGGATTCAGAGTGGTATTCTTACTTTATAATGGTTTACAGGCAGGAAGTGATGGACATTGTCGAAAAGAGCGGGAAATTCAGCACAAAATTTGTAGGATTTACAGGTTAGTTTTAATTGATTACTCGCATACATTGAAGGAATGTGGTATACACAATTAAAGCAGTAGTAATTATCTACTTTCTTTATGTGAAAGCTCTGTGATCATTAAATGTATATAATTCCAATTTAATCCAAACTAGCTAGTGCTATAATAATGTTGCTCTGCAGGAACTAATGATCCTTTGGGGAAGAAATTAGATAACTCAAAGACTCGCCAGGCAACAGGATGGGCACCCAAGTACCCAAGCTTTTCGCAATTTATGGAAATTTCTGAATAGTGTGCTTCTTTTTTGGAGTGACCTTAATGTGTAAAGGAATAGATTTATAGGGCAGCAAAAAGATTTACAAGATATACATAACTTACAAATCATGCAGACACCTTACAGTCTTCCTTCTATATGATTTTCTCCATTGAGCCTTCAGAAGCATGCATATGGCGGACAAATAAAATTCTGAATTGTGTGCGCTAAAAGAATTGCAGTTTAATTATTGCAAATGTTTGTTAAACGTGAGATAAATGATTTAAAGTTGGCAGGAGAAGCAAATTAGTGCTTTTGAAAATATGATGTACAGACATATTAATATATTATGCCAATGGATGCTGAACAGTCAAAACATGGATGTGTGGTAAGCAGTTGGTGTTGAAAATGTCAGAAGTTTGATGAGTGGCAAAAAAAAGAGACAGTAACATGATTACCAACTAGAAACTCAAAAGAGATTGTCAATGAGTTGACTAGAATTCTCATTCGTTGTTTGTTGGTTTGTACTTTAAAGCAGCTCCTTGGCTCTTGCTTTCCAATTTGTCAACTCTTCTATATATGCATGTAATACTTCAATATTTTCGGAGTAAGAATAACACAGTTCATATATCTGGAACTAGACATGGCCGAACCAGAACCGGCCCGGAACCGGACTGGGTCAAAACCAGTCAAAATCGGAACCTGAACCGTTTGAACCGGAACCGGCGGTTTATATCTTATTAAGGTTCAGGTTCCGGTTCAAGATTTTCACGAACCGGAACCGGCGGTTCAAGAATCGGAACCGGCGGTTCACGAACCGTGGAACAAACATTCAGCATAGGAGGAAATATTTTGGATCCAAGGAGATCAAGATTGGCTCCCGAATCTTTAGAAACACAAGTTTGTGTGAATGATTGGAAAAGAGCAGAATTAAGAACACAATTCTCACCACCTCCGAATCGGGTGGATCGAGTTAATATATGTTACAAATATTATTGTAATAAATTATAAATTTGTTGTATTCTTGTAAGTTGTAGAACATATAAAATTTATTATAATATATTTACTTGTTTTTAATAAAAAATACAAATTAATTTAATGATATTTCTTATATAAATTATTTTTTTATTTATAAGGTTCGAACCTGAACCGGAACCGGATCGTGAACCGGGTCAAAACCGGGTCAAACCCTGAACCTGAACCGTTTGAACCGGAACCGGCGGTTTATATCTTGTTAAGGTTCAGGTTCAGGTTCAGGTTCCGGTTGAAGATTTTCACGAACCGGAACCGGCAGTTCACGAACCGGAACCGGCGGTTCACAAACCGTGACCATGTATATCTAGAACTCTTGTTGGCGTTGGAGATGGGAATATGTTGTTGCTGTGCAGGTTGCTGTGCAGATGACAAGGGTTGGGGTTTGGACCCCATACATATGGTCATTATAATTGTCGCCGTGCTTATACTTATCCAATGTTTCATGGCACCAAGGCACCGACATGTTATTGTTGCTAGTAAACACACATATCTCTCTCGCTAAACTTGCTTCTTGAATTTCTTTTTAGTTGCGTGTTCAATATGTTCCTGAATTTCTTTTTAGTTGCGTGTTCAATATCAAGAAAATGTAATATGTTTCAGAGAGAATCTGACCACCTGCGTTCTTTCGAATATAAGTGATATTAAGAATGTGGAATTGGTGTTTGATCATGTGGACCCAAATGTGGAAGATTCGGTCTTGTTTCAGGACCGACGTTAGTTGCATTGTCGTATTAAACAACTGTTTTTGTTGTGTGTTGCCAATTTAAACCAATTACTGCTTTTCTGCAAGCACCAAAGTTTTAATTCTCAAATTACAATTTTGCTACTGAAATGACTTTAAAGGTAAATTTCCCAAAGAGCTACATTAAAGGCGAATCGACTTTAAAGGTGTATTGGCTCACAATATACGTCATCTAGTTTCATCTTTCTCAAAACTCAAACTCAGTTCTATTATCAATTTAAAAAGTTGAATGCGAACAATCACAAGCAAGAGTATATCTACGACCATTCTTAACAACTGTATATATAGCGTTGGCATGAGCAACATGATGAGCATTTCGATCAGCAAGCCATGGACGTCCTAAAATGACATCACAATGCTTCAAACGGAATTCATAAATCATGTCTAAAATGATGGAATTTATAAAACAGGAGCATAATCCACGAAATTCATAAATCAATAGCTTTGTGTTTGGAGTGACAAGGCTTCGGACCTGACATTTCTTTTCAATTATTTCAATCATTATTAAGCATAACCAAACTCTCCACAAAAGGCCTAATGACATAAGGTGATCCGTAGCCATTCTCGTAAGGGGAACCGGGAGTCCAACAATCCCATTAAGTAACGAACCAATTTGCTTAATGACTATCAATATTATATGAAATCAAATGTTTAGACTTTGCGAGTATTGGATCACCATTGTTCCTTACACACACAATTTCATGCTCGACATCTTTACTTGGAGTGACACTGTAACACCCCAGTCCCACATCGAGTAGATTGGGATAATTTGTTCAGTATATAAGTAAAAAGTACTACTACTAAGTGCACCAACAAATCATGATCTTTTGGGGGCCTGTGGTGAGCTTGTGGATTACCCAAGTTGTTGTATTTGGGCCAGTTTACTTTGCGCCTATTTCGGATTCGAAAGTCGGGACTTGACCCGATTTTCGAAAAAGACTCGGGATAAGACTCGGGATTTGACCCGGGTTGTCACATATGGTATCAGAGCCAACTCTCGAAAGCTTGATTCGTCAAGTTGCCGGAGGTGGGGACACGAAGGCTGGTGGTATTATCCCACAATGGATAGAGGTCCGGAGGTGGGGACACGAAGCTAGCCGGTATTATCCCACAATGGATAGAGAGGTACGATCTGGGCCTATGGGCTATCTGTTCGGCCTGACGAGGATGTCATGAATTTAAGTGGGGGAGTTTGTAACACCCCAGTCCCACATCGAGTAGATTGAGATAATTTGTTCAGTATATAAGTAAAAAGTACTACTACTAAGTGCACCAACAAATCATGATCTTTTAGGGGCCTGTGGTGGGCTTGTGGATTACCCAAGTTGTTGTATTTGGGTCAGTTTACTTTGCGCCTATTTCGGATTCGAAAGTCGCGACTTGACCCGATTTTCGAAAAAGACTCGGGATTTGACACGGGTTGTCACAGACACACATCTTCTTCTCCCACATAAACTCGTTTATATAATCATATTTCAAAACCCACATATCAAAATGAATTACTTTATCTTCCCAAATGAAGTAAGCAATAGATTGACCAAATGCATGAATAAAAGGAACAAGTCGTCGAGATACAGCCAAGTCGGGCAATGAGATTTCACACAGTATATCAGTCTTGGTATCAAAGCACAAAAGTATTTTTTGCTTGTTCAAATAAAACCCTACCCAAAATGCAGCCCCGTTAATGAAAACAACATTGTCATGATCGGAGTTGATTTTAGATATAAATACATTATCTTGATTTGATTTCTTCCAAGAATTGGTGTTTAGACTATAAACACCAATGATGACTGAGTGAGGGTGCGGGGGTAAATAAGGTTTGATAATATGTATCACAACATAATCATTGTCTTCCGGTAAAAAGCCAAAAGCTAAAGCTTCCCAAGCCTCCAAATTTTGTATAGAAGTGTTAAAATATAAATTCACACAGGTATTGTACATAGTCTAGAATTGAGCATAAAGTAGTAAGTAGTTGAGCATAAAGTAGTTGGGCAGTACTAGTTAGCAACACGCTTTATTCACTATAGCATAGACTTTTTGTATATTGTTCTTCTATATATTAGACTCCTAGTCATGTAATAGATGTAAGCAACACAGTAGCAACACAAGAGTTTTTATTCTCTTACATTGTTTCTTATCAGCTTCATCAACATCATATACACATTGATCATATGCACTCATAAAACTTACAAGAAGGAAGAGGTGAATTGGGAAGAGTTTTGTATTTCTTAATAAGAGGATTCCATAGATAAATGTTGCGATTATAATCATCATTGTAATGAGTCAAAAATATGGTCGAGGTGCAAATCAAACCATATGATAGTGCAAACCAGGCAAGACAGGAAAAGTTGGGAAGAAATTCAAGTGTGCACTATTCTTCACATTGTACGTCATCCTACAGTTAAACCAAATTCATTTTGATTTTGGAAAAGGGGATATTTAGGATAATGATGATAATGGTTGGTTGTACTGATTCGCTTCTGATAATTTATTTGGAGGGAGACAAACATAGGAGATTTGATGAAATAATTCCATGATTTAAGTACGCACCTGCAGCGTAAGATATACTTAACAGGCAGTCTTACCAGAATCTCTGCTAGCAGTTCCTTGGGCAAGTCACTCAGCCTATCCTTTTTCAATTGGTGCCTTTTCAAACTACTAATAGTCGTAGTAAATTGATAACTAATCAAGCCAGTCTCACTTTTCTCCAAGGTCCGCAATTGAGAAGAATTACTGGTCAGTTCTTTTGAGATAAAAGAACTTTTTTTTTTTTTTACTAATTTGGCTTATAGTCTTACAAATAAATATTTGTTCTAAATAAATTCTCGGGGGTGAGCCAGGATAAGATCGAACCCAGACCTGAGATAACAGAGGATAAACCCTCAACCGCTTTATCTTTCCAACCGTGCTCTAAGAGAACTCTTATTACTACTACCAGAAGCAACTAACTTAGCTTTCTTCTTCTGTTTCATCATTCGAAGCTGGGCCTGAAAAAAGCCCGATAGTCTATGCTGCTGCTTCCTCTTCGTCTTCTTTCGACTAATCCTTGGATAGATCTTCATTTCCCCGGGCCAATACTCACAAAACCGATAACCTCTTACAACCGCAGCATCACTATAAAATCGAGGACAACTACTATCCATCAAGTTGTTAATAATCTTCGCTTGCCTCATTCGATTCTCCATCAAGCTCATCTTCTTAGTAACCTAGATAATCCAAGGTTTCTTTTCATAATATATCTATATATGCTATCGGACCTTCTCAGTTCTACTAACATAATTATTGGGCCTTATTGCTAACTAGGGGTATTGCCGCTGCGGAAGCGTATACATTTTTATATGCTAACAACTGTAAAATATATTTTTTAATAAAAAATAAATCATAAATTACCTTATCTATACTATACTATTAAACCCGAAAAATTAGATATAATTTTATTTATTATAATACATGTCCTAATTATATAGATATATGGACTAAACTTTTACATTTTAGCCTCAATTATATATTTATTATAACACGAGTCTAAATTATAACATATTTATATTAAATAAAATAAATTTATATAAAAGAAAATAACATATAATATTAACATAAATTTTTAGTATTATAAAATTTTATATTAAATATTAATAAAAAAATCAATTTATTTAAATATTAATTATCTCGTGTTTCGCACATGTTATAAGTTTGTACTTATTTAGAAGATATTAACTGAAAATAAAATATGATGGTACGTGAAGTAGTAAAATTATCTTTAATAAATTATAGTTTAAAATGTTCTCAAAACCTACTTAAATTTTATTGTCATAAAAAGAAATAGAGTATTAATAATAAAGTAACTAGTATTATTTTGGGCACAAAGTGAAAATGCACAGGTGTTATGGCTAATAATGATTAATTTTCAATATTATCACGTTATTAACATGTCGGCTCGCTAAGTTCAATTTCAGTTAAGTGTCCGCTAGCTAAGATATGCAAATTATATATATATATATATATATTAAAAATTATTGATTCTACACATAATTAAATTATTTATGTATGTCTTCAATTAAAATTATTAATTAATTTAGTTTTATAAATTATTAAAAAAAGTATGTAGTTCTCTCATTAAAAGCAAAATGTTACTCTAATATATTATCAACTAAATTAATCTTTATAAATTATTTTTGGGCTGTGATAAACTGATAATCATCCATTATCCAGGTTTATTGGCGATAGGTATTTGTTCTTTAATCTTTTTGGATTCAGAGTGTATTCTTACTTTATACAGTAAAAAATGGTTTACAGGCAGGAAGTGATGGACATTGTCGAAAAGAGCGGGAAATTCAGCACAAAATTTGTAGGATTCACAGGTTAGTTTTAATTGATTACTCGCATACATTGAAGGAATGTGTATACTGTATACACAATTAAAGCAGTACGAATTAACTAATTATGTATTAATTAATTAGCAAAAAAAGTAGTCCAGTAAATATCTATATTCTTGTTAAATGTATATAGTTCCATTACCACAATCCAAATTCAATCCAAAGAGTGCTATAATAATGCTGCTTGCAGGAAGTCAGGAACTAATGATCCTTTGGGCAAGAAATTAGACAACTCAAAGACTCGCCGGGCAACAGGATGGGAACCCAAGCTTTTCTCAGTTTTTGGAAATGTCTGAATAATGCTGCTTCCGTTTTGGACTGACCTTATTGTGTAAAGGAATAGATGTACAGGGCAGCTAAAAGATTTACAAGATAATAAATTACTTACAAATCGTGCAATCTTCCTTCTCTATGATTTTTTCCATTGAGCCTTCAGAAGCATGTATCGACTATCGTAGACAAATAAATTCTGTATTGTGTGCGCTAAAAGATTTGCAGTTTGATTATTGCAAAATTTTGTTCAATGTGTGAGAAATTTGATTTAAAGTTGGCAGGAGAAACAAATTAGTGCTTTTGAAAATAAATGTACAAATTATCTACTTATGCTGAGCAGATATTGCATAAATATGATATAAAGTTATATTAATATGACGGATGTGTGGTAAGCATGCAGTTGGTGTTGAAAATGTCAGAAGTTTGATGAGTGGCAAAAAAAAAACCCTGACAGATTGCCAACTAGAATCTCAAAAGGGATTGTCTATGGGTTGACTAGAATTCTCATTCGTTGTTTGTTGGTTTGTACTTAAGTAGCTCCTTGCCTCTTGCTTTCCAATTTGTCAACTCTTCTATATATGTCTGTAATACTTGGATATTTTCAGAGTAAGAATAACACAGTTCATATATCTAGAACTCTTGTTGGCCTTGGAGATGGGAATATGTTGTTGCTGTGCAGGTGGCTGTGCAGGTGGCTGTGCAGATGACAAGGGTTGGGCTTTAAATCCCATACATATGATCATCATGATTATAACCGTGCTTATCCTTATTCAATTTTTCATGGCACCAAGGCACCGACATGTTGTTGTTCGTCGTTATTGTTACTAGTAAACACATATCTCACTCGCTAAACTTGCTTCTTTTCTCTTATTTGTTCTTGAATTTCTTTTTAGTTACGTATTCAATATCCAGAAAATGTAACATGTTTAAAAAAGAATCTGACCTCCCGTGTTCTTTTGAAAGCAAGTGATATTAAGAATGCGGAATTGGTGTTTGATAATATGGTCATGTGCGAAAATCAGTAACCCAAATGTGGGAGATTCGGTCTTGTTTCATTGTCATATTAAACAACCGTTTTTTTTTGTGTGTTGCCAATTTAAACCAACTGCTGCTTTTCTGCAAGCACCGAAGTGTCAATTCTCAAATTTCAATTTTGCAACTGAATTGACTTTAGAGGTGAATTTCCCAACATTAAAGGTGGATTGACTTTAAAGGTGTACTGGCTCACAATATTCTTTATATAGTTTCATCTTTCTCAAAACTCAAACTCAGTTTTATTATCAATTTTAAAGTTTTCCGGAAGTGATATCACAATTTTTCTGGAATGGTAATCTCTTCAAGAACAATCGATTCTTCAAGACTCAGCGACTCAACTAAAATTTTGTTTAATTCGATAATGATAACTACACGTTTTACATTCTCCTTCTTTATATTTGTTATTATTAATTGTTTGATATTACTTTCATGGTTATTTTGTTAATAAATTTTACACGTTATTGAAATTGTTATTATTGAATGTATATTAATCCAACACCTATTGTCAAGCACGGAGCGGGTTGTTGTGTATATTTATCCAACACCCATTGCCAAGCACAGAGCAGAACCATCCGGGCATATCATCACTTGTAACGAACGTTAGATCCCAATAGATTTGTTGGGTGTATCCCGCATTGGTTTGAAAGAAGTAAGATGCTGGTGGAGTGGTGGTTAACAAGTTTGAGGAAATTTCCAACTAACAAGCTAGTTTTGGGTTGAGATAGATCCAATAACACCAAAACTTGTACAAGACCCCAGGTCAAACCAGATACGGGGACGGGGTGAGTTCCAAATGAACTCAGAGTAGCCTGTCGTCGCATGGTATGTGACTGAGGAACTACATATAATTATAACCGTACATGGGAATTATGTGGGTGTTGGAGCTAATTTTTGCATTGAGATAGACCTTATAACGCCCAAGAAGAGTTTGAAAGTAGTAGTTTTTTTTAACTTAATAGTGAAAATATCCAATCAATAAACTCATGTTCTTTAACAAGTCACAGGCCCACTGATGTGCGTACTGATACCAAAGTGACATGGTTGATAAACTATATGTCGATGGATGGACAGAGGATCCAGAAAAGTGGCAACTTAAATTTAGTGAAACTTTACATATCGTACAGTACACCTAGCTACACCGGCACACATATGTACAAGAATATTACATATACCAATTTATTATATCCTGCAGGTTGTAGAGGATTTGTGAGGTTTAGATAATGACATCAGCAAACTTTGAAATTATATACTCACTATACATAAACATGATCATAAATGAAGCTAGCCTAGCCTAGTGACAAGTATTTAGGTTTTGGCATGTCCAGTGAGCAATTGAGGGATTGTAACACCTCATAAATGGCACCTCGACTCATCGCACTCGCACATAGTTAATGGTTGACCTGATTGCATGCAGAACGCAACACCACTGGGCCTTTAAAATTTGGGTTATTACGTCGTGGCCTAGGTTGGATGAAACATTGAGTGAAGACAAGCACAGCGATAATCATAAACTTCGGTGCACTTAAAAGTATGACATCGGTACATCTCGACCCTTTTTCATAATTTTCTTCCAATTTTGCCTCATACTATGAATTTTACCCTCAAAGTTTTTATAAATACACCTAATAGTCCTCAAAATTTGGCATTTGTACATCTCAATCATTATATCGAATTGTTTATGTAATCCTCTGACATTTAGTTTGTTGATTTTGTGAGTGAATTTCATGTAGTTTATGCAAAAAGGATAGTCATGGGAGGAATGCATCATCAATTAACAATTAAAGGTCACTAGTAACAATTGAAAGTCAATGAATATGTTTCAAAAACCCGTTATGCAGAATCCACTAATGCACTCAATTCCTAGATAATGTAGGCATGTGGGGTTCCTAGATAATGATGTGTCATTGCATGTGCAAGTAAGAAAGAAAGTAGATGTGAATTAAGGTCAGAAACATATAAAATAAAATAAGGGGTAAAATAGAGAAAAAATATTGAACTACAATGTTTGAGTATCAGGATGTACAAGTGACAAACTTTAAGGACGTGGAGGTATGTTTTTATACTTTGAGGACTCATTTATATTTTCGTCAAAACTTTGAGGGTTAGAATGGTAATAACCCTTAAAATTTTAAGAAACTATTTATTTACTAATAAGATCGAGTGACCACATTATTTTTTTGGATAATACTATAGTACTAAAATGGATATCACATTGGTTCCCAACTGCCTATGTAGCAAGTTTTATTAGTTGCAACACTAATAATGGTAGAGGCCAGTGATTTCAGTAGATTGGTATGGTTACATCTGATGTTTGACAACAGGTCCCAATCTATTCAAGCACAAATCTGTCGTAAAGAAACATTTCTTAAACAATACTCCCTCCGTCTCGTTATACTTTTCCTGTTTTGACTTTTTGTACTGTTCATTGTAAGCGATTGACTACTAATTTACACATAATTTATAAGACAAAATATAGTCATGAGTGATTTTGTTTGATTCGTATTTGTGAGTACTTTAATACAGTAAATTTTTTATATTTAATACTAATACGAAATTAAAGATATTAACGATCAAAAAGTGTGTATTGGCAAGCGTGCACATGATTAACAGGAAAAGTAATAAGAGACGGAGGGAGTACATATTTGGTGCAATGATATAAAATTAGCTAAACCTTTAGAAACAGAAAACTGCAAATAATATCGACCCAATCAGAGCTTTGGATCAGGAGTATATATGGTTCTTTTAGTCGCATAACTACGTTCCACACAACAATGCTATATCTTGGGTCGAACAATGCTATAATTATATGCAATTGCAAGTCTCCAGATATATTCATCTTATTTACCGACACTACAAATTCAATCCAAAGTAGTGCCAGGCAAAAGGATGGGAACCCAAGTACCCGAGCTTTTCTTTATTTTTGAAGATATCTGAATAATGCTGCTTCTGTTTTGGATTGACCTTAATGTGTACTGGAATATTTGCATATATAGGACAGCAAAAAGATTTACAAGATTATACATTACTTACAAATCGTGCAGACACCTTGCGATCTTCCTTCTCTATGTTTTCTCCATTGAGCCTTCAGAAGCATGTACATCGCGGACAAATAAAATTCTGAATTGTGTGTGCTAAAAGAATTGCAGTTCGATTATTGCAAATTTTTGTTCAAAATGAGAGAAATTTGATTTAAAGTTGGCAGGAGAAACAAATTAGTGCTCTTGAAAATAAATGTACAAATTATCTACTTGTGTTGAGCTAATATTGCACAAGTACGATATACAGTCACATTAATATATCATCCCAATGGATGCTAAACAATCAAAATAATAGATGTGTGGTAAGCAGTTGGTGTTGAAAATGTCAGAAGCTTGATGAGTGGCAAAAAAAAAAAGACGACCGACAGTAACATAATTGTACTTTGTAGTAGTTCCTTCCCTTCCACTTGCTTTCCAATTTGTCAACACTTCTATATATGCATGTAATACTAGAATATTTTCAGAGTAAGAATAAAACAATTCATATATCTAGACCTCTTGTCGGCGTTGAAGATGGGAAAATGTTTTTGCTGTGAAGATGACAAGGGTTTGGATCCCATACATCTGATCCTTATGATTATCGCTGTGCTTGTCTTCACTCAATGTTTCATGCCATCTAGGCCACGACATGTTCATGTTCATCGTTATTGTTACTAGTAAACAGTGAACTTGCTTCTTTTCTCTTATTTTGTTTCTGAATTTCCTTTTAGTTTCGTATTCGATATCCAGAAAATGTAATATGTTTCAGAAAGAATCGAACCTCCTGTGTTCTTTCGAAAATAAGTGATATTAAGAATGAGGAATTTGTGTTTGATCATGTGGGTTCAGGACCAACGTGTATTGTGTGTTGCCAATTTAAACCAACTGCTGCTTTTCTGCAAGCGCCAAAGTTATAATTCTCAAATTACAATTTTGCTACTGAATTGACTTTAAAGGTGAATTTCCCAAAGAGCTACATGCAAATTATGAAACAAAGTATTGGCTCACAATCTTCTTATATAGTTTCATCTTTCTCAAAACTTAAACTCAGTTTTACTATCAATTTAAGAAGTTAAATGCCAAAGTTTTTTCCCTAAATAGAATGCCAAAAGAGTTACGACTTGCAAGTGTGAGGAAAATTTCCACCTTACAAGCTAGTTTTGGATTGAATAGATCCAATAACACCAAAACTTGTATGAGACCCCAGGTCAAACAGATCCACGGTGAGTTCCAATTTCCAAATGAACTCAGAGGAGCCTTGTCACATGGTATGTGACTATGTGAGGAACTATGTATAATCATCACCGTGCATGGGAATTATATGGGTGTCGGAGCTAAGTTTTGCGTTGAGACAGACCTAATAACACCAAAGACGAGTTTAGAAGTCTTCGTTTTACTCTTATAGTGGGAATATTCATTAAATACACTCGTGTTCTTTAACAAGTCACAAGCCGATGGATATTCATATTATTCATCAGAATTTCATCCAAAGATAAACAAGTCGATGGATGGACAGATGATCCAGAAAAGAGGCAACTTAAATTTACTGAAACTTCACATATTGTACAACACACCTACACGGGCACACATATGTACAAGAATATTACACAAACCAATTTATTATATCCAGCAGGTTGCAGAGGATTTGTGAGGCGCAGATAATGACACTATCACATTTTCTATTTACAAACTTTGACACTATCACATTTTCTATTTACAAACTTTAAAATTATATACTCACTATACATATACATGATCATACATAAAGCTATCCTAGTGACAAGCATTTAGGTTTTGGCATGTCCAGTGAGCAATTGAGGGCTTTGCAATGGAAATACGTACACGTAACACCTCATAAATGGCACCTCGATAGAGCACTGCAAGAACTTCTTCCTCTTTGGCCCTAGCAAGATCTCCAAGAGAGACTTCACGAGAATGGGACTCATCGCGCATGCGGAAGCCATAAAACCACCGGCCTAAAGTCCACCACTGGACACACACTTTCCGCTCTAAAATCTTGCAGCTCCCCAGTGCTTCCAGTATATGTTCTGGCTGATAGAAACCATGCAACAGCCAACTTAATTATTATAGAATATGTCTATTAGTACAAAACTTTTTAAGTTTACAAGATGAACTATGTTGCCTGGAATTTAAAGGCCGCAGGCTATCAGACTTTCATATGTAGGTACAGCTGCATAAAAGTTAATGGAATCGCGTGCAGAATGCAAAACCATTGGGCCTTAATTTCAAGAAACAATTTATGCACTAATAAGAGTGACCGTTATTTTTTTGGAAATTACCAAAGGTACCACAATGGATATCAAATTGGTTCCCAACTGCCTATGTAGCAAGTTTATGTTAGTTGCAACACTAATCATTGTAGAGGCCAGAGCTTTCAGCAGATTGATATGGTTAAATTACACATCTGAGGTTTACATAGAGTCATTGACAAAAGGTTCCAATCTATTCAAGCACAAATCTGCTGTAAAGAAACATTTCTAAAACAATTAATTTTTGGTGCAACGATATATAATTATGCTAAACCTTTAGAAACAGGAACCTGAAAATAATATCGACCCAAGCAGAGCTTATGATCAGGAGTATTTGGTTCTTTTAGTCGCATAACTATGTTCCACACTCCAGTGCTATATCTTGGGTGGAACAATGCTATAATTCTATGCAATTGTAAGTCTCCAGATATATTAATTTCATCTCATTTACTGAACTCTGTATTTCCTTCTTTCTGCCATAATCATCATCATATCCCAACAATGTAACAGTATCATACATTCAGGAAAAAGTTCTCTAGGAGTACATGTAGAATAGCATCAAAAGCTCCTATACTGCATATTAACATGTGCATAAGATATGAGTAACATATATGGGATTAAAGTAATTACCGGAAGTTTGAGCCAACTAATGCAATAGTGCAGGCCAACCAAGTTGAGCAACACATTAGCCTCTGCTTTAAGAAAGAACATTTGGACATCTTTAAATCCAAACTGCATTGTGTATAGGTCTTTTATCGCCTTAAGATACTGACCCACTTCAATTGATTCAGAGTTCAAACATTTTTCAAGAAATTCGACTACAATAGCTGCCTTACTAGCCATGTCTCTGTGCTTGCTGATGTACAAGCCTCTCCATCCCTACATTATACACGCAATGCAAGCTATAAAATCTTATAATCAACTAAAAACGTTTATATCCAATATTTTGGTTCTTGCTTGCATCATACCCAATTGCAGAACATAACAACGGCTTCACTTAAACAGAATGTCAAATAAATTACTTTATTTTGATATGCACACATTAAAAAAGTTTAGGTTGAAATATTGCTGAAAAGACAGGTTCCTAGTGATCCATCATTCAATCTAAAAAAATATGATTTCCAGAATGGGGACATATAAGCACAGGAGCGTATTAACCACACAAGAGGTTCCGGGAGAATCGGTAACTCAAATCATTTTAGAAATTTAAACTGAATACATCTACTCGAAAAGTAAAAAATCGGAACTTTCATACACACAAACAAGAAGTAATAACCTTAAAGCTGGTTTCAGATTGATTGAGCAGATGGGTATGATCAACATCAAGAACAGAAGATTCTTGATTATTATTCAAAAGTAACTGTGGCCATCTGTCTCTATACAGAGTAGACCAAACAAAATCCAACCCACATAGCTCCTGCCAAAATCTAGAGCAGCTACCAAGTGAACACACATCCCATACCTTCAATTCACAATCACATACAAAATCCAAATCACAGTATTATAAATAGTTCCAAAAAATTAATCAAGAAAACAACACAAACAACTCAAAAATGTTACAGAAAATAAGTACCTGAAGTGAAGAAACCAATTTAAGGGCAATATCATCTGGAATTGAACTATCCATGTACTTTGATTCACTCATGTAGCAACTGGATATTTTTAAATGAAAAAAGTGAAGGCAAATTTGTGATGTTTATATTACATGCGTGTTCTATAAAGTCAAAAAATGTGTGTATATGTATATGTTGTATATGTATATGTTGTATACATATATTCTTGTGCTGATTGATGTTGTCAGCTAAATTACACAGTCCCAGGGCGGACCTGTGTTTTTTTCTCACCGGGCTAGCCTAAGTTAGCAAAAAAACTACTAAAAAAAATTCATTACTTACATCTTATAGTGTAAATAGGATTATAATAAATTTTTATTGTAGTATAAATTTTGTTTTTTTTCAAAATAAAAATTTATTTCAAATTTGTACTAACCTAAATTATAGAAGTATATATATTTTCTCTTAATCTAAAAATAGTATATACATTACATTTGTTGTAAAAAATCTTTTTATAAAATAAATAAATAACTGAATGAATTTATGAATTATAATTACAAATGCTTGATTTAAAATAAATAGGGAAAAAACATTTAAAAATAATGATATGAATAAATATGTAAAAAATTTAAAAATAACATTAAATTTTAAATCATATGTGCACTATATAAATATGAAACAAGTTATTATGTTATTTTATTTTCACTAAATAATCATATTTCATAAAATGTTCCGGGCTAACATTTTTCTTAAAAATATTTATCTATTAATATTGAAAGTCTAATATTAAAAAGTAAATTTGAAAATATACAAATATATTTCTCATAATTAAACTTTAAATATAATAATGATACTATTATTTGGTATTTAATTATTTAGAAACAGTAATATATATATATATATATTATAATTATCTATATTAATATAAATATTATAATAACAATTTTTTAAGTATATATTAGAAAGATAATTTATTAGTGTCATTTATGATATCGATTTGAAACTAAATATTTATTAGTCAAAGTGCTAAGCTCCTATAAAAAAAATTAAAAAATTTTTTTGTTTTCATTAAAACAAACCCCCATTTGTACTTAAACACTGTGCGATCCTGACCGTCAAACAAATTTTACATTACTCTCTCTCTATATATATATTAACACCTTTTACACTAATATATAATCAGTAACTATAAAAAACAATTAAATTTAGGTACATATATATATAATCTATTTAGGGAAAAAAGAAAGCGATGTGCTTTTTTTATCATAAAAAACTTAAAGGAAAAAAAGAGGAGGTAAGATAAAAATTCTACTCGAGCTAAATCATAAATATAAAAATTATTAGTAATAATTTTACAAAGATAAATTATTTCACCCGGGCTCTGGCCCACCCCAGCCTTAAGGTCGGTGCCCCCTTGTCCCGTGAGATTGAGGAACGGAGGAGCAGAAAGTCAGAATGCTAATCTTAAAAGCATCAACCATCTCCTAAAGTGTTATTTTAAGTTAAAATACTCTTTTTTATATTTCTTTTTCATTCTTTTATCTTTTTTAAGTATAAATATAATTCAAATATAATATTATTTTAATAATAAGTCATGAGAATAGAGTAAATTGTTGAAGTTGATATCTGTGTATAATGCCCTAATCACTATGACATTATATTTTATTATATTTATAAGACATCTTCTAAGATATTGTTGTAATTGCTCTTTTTTTTTTTTTTTAATATAGTTTATAAGAAATGCAAGGTATTCAAAAAAATTCTCAAATTGTGACTTATGACTTAAAATAACTTAAAGTGATAAGCTGATAGTTTAAAATATATATTTGAGTAATTTTGATTTATGAGTTTTTAAATATGTAATAATAAAAATTAAAGTACTTTATGACTAATTTATTACAGGAGTAATACTACTAAATACATCAACAAATTATAATCTTTTGGGGGCATGTGTTGAACTTGTGAATTACCCAAGTTGTTGTATTTGAGTCAGTGAATTTGTCTTGATTCGTCAATATGCTGCAGGTGGGGACACGAAAACTGGTGATATTATCCCAGAATGGACAAAGGTCCGGAAGTGGGGACACGAAACCAACCGATATTATCCCACAATGGTTAGAGAGGTACGATCTGGACCAATAGGCTATCTGTTCGGCTTGACGAGGACGTCAGGAATTTTAGGGGGGGAGTTTGTAACACCTCAGTCTCACATCGAATAGATTGAGATAATTTATTCAGTATATAGGCAAGAGTACTACTACTAAGTGCATCAACAAATCATAATCTTTTGGGGGCCTGTGTTGGGCTTGTGGATTACCCAAGTTATTGTATTTTGGTCAGTTTACTTTGGCTTAATTTCAAATTCTGAAGTCGGGACTTGACCCGATTTTTGAAAAAAACTCATGATTTGACTTGGGTTGTTACATTTTAACTTTTAAGATGTTGGTGAGTAGGGTTGTTCACGAACAGAGCTGTTCGCGAACAAGCTCAAGCTCGTCTCGTTAAGAGCTTGAATCCGAACACAAAAATGTGTTCGTTAAGAAAACGAACTCGAGCCGAGCTTTTAGTATGTTCGGCTCGAGTTCGGCTCGTTAAAACTCAAAAAAATAGAATATATTCTGAATATTTTTATAATATTTTTAGCGTTTTAAGTTTAAAATTACAATTCAAATATTTAATATGTGAATCATTTGAAATAATAGATTAAAATTTAATATTAAGTTGAGTAAAAAATCGATATTTAGTTGGATCAAGTGAATTTAAACTTTTTTTTCCTTGTAAAACTTAACTGTTCGCTAACAGCTCGTTAAGGGCTCGAGCTCGGCTCGATAAAAACTCGAGTGCGGCTAGATTCGTTAACGAGTTCGAGCTTGAACACATTTTTTATGTAATAAAAAAGCTCGGCACAGCTCCTCAGGAAAAAAGGTTAAACTCAACTCAGACAAAACTCGATTCGGCTAGCTAGGATCATGAACAGCCCTAGCCCCAACCTGCAATCACTCAATCAGTCTACTGTTTTGTTTCTGCTCCTTTTTTCTGCTTTATTTTTTTATATTTATAAACTGACGGCCTCATGCCCTCATGTGATAATTTTACTTTTACTTTATTTTTTTCAATTTTGTTTTTATCATAGTTCATAAACATGGTTGTTATTTATTAATTGTACAATAATTTATTTCAAATATTATTTTGTATCTATCATAAAATTATTTAATATGTTTATAAACCAGTCACACTCACATATCTGTATTTTAATTGTTTGTATCTAAATTTTGTTGTTATTTGTTAGCATATATTTCTAATTGTTGAATTTAATGTTTTGTATGTAATAATATTTATAATTATAATTTAGAATTAAACTATTACTCCCTCTACTTTTTATAGATGTCGTTTTGACTTTTAACACATATTCTTTTTAGATGTTTTGATTGTATAGTAAATATTATTGGGAGTAATTAAAAACTACACAACAACAGTAAGGTAGTTATATAAACAATTAACAAGAACATGCAGATCAAACTAATTAAAAAACAAAGCGCGAAGGTCGAAACAAGATATATAAATCAGTAATTGCAAAGACAAGAGGAAAACTAAAAAACTTAGCTCTAACAGAAACTTTATGTATACACTGATAGAACCAAAAGAACTGCTGAGTCGTCAAGCCTTGCAAGAAGTCTTGACTGTTCTTGAAGAGATTATTGTCTCACTACGTTGTGTTGGGTTGCAGCAATATCATTTTCAGGATAAAACAGCACATAGTACTTCGTAGGGGTGAACAAAAATCCGATTAAACCGCCAATCCGAACCAACCCGCCCATTTTTTCGGCCGAATAAACCGAACCGTCCGAAACCGAAATATAAATGGGTTAATTTTTAAAAAACCTGAACTAATTGGGTTGGGTAAGGGTTTAACAAATTTTAACCCTTACCCAACCCGAACCGAACCGATTACATAAAATGCAGAATTTTTTGCATATTTTCTGCATATTCTATATATTTTTTACATATTTTCTACAAATTTCTGCACTATATAAATTTTCTGCACTATATAAATTTTTTGCAACACATTCTGCAACACTTTCCGGCTCTTGCAACATTTTCTGCAACAAGCAGAATTTTCTGCAACAGTGCAGAATTTTTTCTACAAATTTCTGCACTATATAAATTTTCTACAACAGTACAGAATATTTTCTACAAATTTCTGCACTATATAAATTTCTGCAACAGTGCAGAATATTTTTTACAAATTTCTGCAACAGTGCAGAAATTTCTGGGTTGGGTTGGGTTACGATTATAAAAAAACGAACTAATTGGGTTGGGTTGGGTTGGGTTACGATTTTTTTTTACAATTAATGGGTTGATTTTTTATAAAACCGAACTAATCGGGTTGGGTCGAGTTTTGACGAAAACCCGACCCGAACCAACCCATGTTCACCCCTAGTACTTCGTTCACAGATACGTAGCACTCAACAGCGACCTACACCTCAGTTGGCCCAGAAAACCTATGTATAATATGTATGAATATGTGTGTAGGAGATACAGAGTATGACTGCTAGAGTTTTCTCAGACTCCAGTTTCATCAAATTTTATCCGTAAACTCTGACATGACCATTAGAGTTTGTTAAATTCTGATGAGCTGATCCATCAGAGTTTATTAATAAACTATGACCTAGCTCTTTGTAAACTCTGATCAGTCACGGAATATATATACTCTGACAGTTACATACTGACTCAATATTCATATTAAAAGAATATTTAAAGTCATAATTAATTTAATTAATCATGTAATAAGACTCCTCGTCCAGGTCGTCTCGCGTACGTGAGACGCCGATACATTCGCCCTTCAACCCGGTCCGGCCCGGCCCGACTGATCCGAGGCGAGGCGGCGGCGCGCGTGCACGAGAGGGCACACAATTGCACCATGCACACTCGTATGCCTTAGTAGCTGACATTACTCTTGCACATATATGCATATAAAGCACTTACACCCATATTACATTCTCTATGTGAGACAACTCATTTAACTCACTTCAAGCAAACAATTTCTCTCCAATTTATCTATGGATTATACTAAGAAAATGTCTTAGATCCAAACATGAAAGTTTAAGTCCTCATAATAAGGAAGAACTTCCATTAATTAATTTCCAGAAATTACATTAAGAACATATATAAAATATGTCTTAAAATTTTCATTTTCTAACAAATATTATTATTTTTTTTAAAAAATCATTTTTTAAATTAAAATATATAATCCAAATTTTAATTTATAAAAAATATAATTAAAAAAATATTTTTTTATTATACGATCAAAGGCTTAAAGCACCTGAAATGCGTGTTAAAAATCAAAACAGAAATGGAGGAGACTGGAGAGTAGTATAATTTAATCGGTTCTGTACTAATACTAACAGTTTACAGTTGGTCAAATTGAAAATCAAAAAACTCAATCCAGTTGTCGTTTAAAATGGACCCATACTCATGCTTTCGAAAGGTGTTGAAAAAATAAATTTGTGCAAGTTAAGTCTAAAATGTATAATATGATACTCTCTTGTCCCAAATTAGACAACCCTTTTACAAATTTCACACATATTAAGAAATATTAAATGATTATAATTTTTTCCATATCTACTCAAATTTATTATATTAAGTTACTATAGTATTTGAATAATACTACATTGGAAATGACAAATAAGAACGGGTAGTTTTAAAAAATTATTGATAAATACATTTTAAAAGAAAAGATGGCGAACTAATATGGAATAATTTTTTTTTACAAAAGGATCATTTAAAATGAGATGTATGGAGTAATAATCTAAAGGTAAGATGTGATTGCTGGTTTGGAGAATAAAATTGAACTGAAACTAAAAAAATGAACCAAATTGAAATTATGTTTTATTTTTTTAAAATTCGGTCGGTTCAAATTTTAATTCAATTCGGTTCGATTTTGAGTAAAAATTTTTTGGTTTAAATTGAACTGACCAAATTATATATATTATATATTTATATTATTAAATATATACATATACATATAATTTATATTTAATATATATATTATATATTTATATATAATATATATTTATATATAATATATATTTATTTAAAATAATAATAATAATATAATATAATTATTTTTTAAAATTTCGATTCGGCTTTAGTTCAGTTTATAAAATAATTCAGTTCGATCTGGTTTGTAAACATCCAAATATTCAATTTTCGATTTTCTTCAGTTCAGTTCGATTTTAAACTAAATCGCCGGAATACTTCCCCTAATTGCAGGTTTAAATAAATAGATGGTGCATTTTTTTGTGATTAGCCTATGATACTTATTAGTATCTGTTCAACATTTAATTCGCGATATAAGTGAGAATCAAACACAAGACCTGGGAACGACAACAGAATAACTCTAGCACTGAACTACTCTCAACCGATAGATGGTGCATTTAACAAACCACCCCGGTACTTTTTCTATAGCTCTTGTTTGGGTCCTCTTAGTACATAATTGGTGCATAAATTTGAAATCCAGAAAAGTTGCATTATCAATGACTTGCACAAAACAACAGGGTATAGTTCCATTTACAAAACATATATGAAGACGTTTTACATACATGTACAGTAGTATGTATAGCACAACAACATCGATCAGACGATCACCAACAAATTTATGCGGAAATAAAAATATAAATTTATGACTATTTACTTGGGGATTTTCTTGGAAAGGGTAAAAACAGAGTGGAGGATGAGCAAAACAAGAACAATGGAGGCAACCAATGCGAGTGCAGTGGCGCTTGCTATGTGTGCACAGAATGTATCGTAAATATTGCAGATCTTGATCCAGCGTGAATGAGAGTTTCCTCTCAATCCTATGTAAGCAACTGCACCGGATGTCCCAGTTGCCGAAGCAACAATCCCCAACAGCAGCTGCCAATAATTTTTACCGTCAGTTTAGTAGTAGTTTGACACAGAATTCATGAGTTACAGATTCTTTACTTCCTTAATTAGTCCCTTTTTATATCTCTTTTAAAAATAAAATTTGTCCCTTCGTAAATACACATGTTTATTTGATACTGTATAAATTTAAGCGCAATTTTTTCAAATAAATATATATAAAGGTGGACAGAGGGGGCCGGGTAAAAGCAAATCATAGAACTTAATTGGGATGCTTACCACATCGAAAACTACAAAGTGGGACACCAAATGTTTCCAGCTATTGGGCTTCAATAGAACTAAGATGCTTAACAGAGTACTTATGATGCTGTACAGGGCAGCCACCGAGAGTGCTGCGATGAAGTATCTGAACAATTGCAAATTTAAAAACATTATTAGTTTTAAGTAATTAAGAATCCGGAAGCAGAAACCTCTAGAAGACCTCAGTGTAGAATATAGAGTACGGTTACCTCATCAACATTGAAGTGTTTGATTGATATTTAACCATAAAAATTTAGTGTCTTGATTAGTAGTAGTAATTCAACAAAATTACCAGACTCATACTACTGCAGTATATTTTTAGATTTCGAATTCTACAAACATTTAGTGTCTTGATTAGTGTCTCGAAATCTCATGGTGCTGAATCTATATTAGGCACTTTTGTTCGAGAGTGTTCGAACAAAAGACGTATGACCAAAATCAAGTCTTTTGAACAATATTATGTCAAGTAATTACTATTCTACGTATCTATATAACATTACTAATTAATAATATTGGGTGGTGGTGGCGGCCTGACTTTGCCTTCTCTCTTCCATGAAAATGTTCAAACATTTGAAATTTGGGTATTATTTTTGGAGAAAGACCGAGTGACAATTATAAAAATTATAAATTGTTTTGACTGTGACTATCTATTAAGAATGGGCTCGGGTCTGTCTTGTAGTATTTGTTCATTACAGAAAAATATCTACAAATAGTACCCGTACTTTTTTTTTGAAATAAGATCGAATTCAACTGATCGAATATATATATATGTGTGTACACTACAAGCTAGGAAATCACTCATAAACGATCATTCGTTGATTGAGTTTTATATAAAATATCGGACTACTGTGTCGATTCTTAAGCCTTCTTACAAGATATTTATACTTGTAAATAAATTGTTATCAATAATTTAATTTTTGAGCGCAAACGAAGAATTTGAGGATATTTTGAGTTATGCAGCAGAACTGGCTAGCTAGTTTTCTAGCAAAAGTAGCATGCATATAATATACTTTAGAGATCAGTACTAGATGAGAATAAATGGTGAGTAAAAGCAGAATTATTACGATTAATACTGAGGGAACACCGTAATGACTTACACGAAAGCAGGTGAATCGGTGAACCTAGAAGAATTGAGTCTCCGAAAAGGCGGTACCCGGTCTGGAATCCACTCTGTCTGCTTGCTAGTCACCATGACCACCACAGCTGTTACTGTTGTTGCAAACAATAACACTCTCAGTACAACTTCAACCATTGCCGAGTGTCTAGTTGATGGATTGTTCGTTTCTCTTTTAAGCTCCGGTGGTGGTGCCACGGGTGCTGCAACATGTTCTACCTCAGCCTTATCTGTAGAAGCCATGCGTTATAATTATTATGAAACTAGCTAGCTCCTTCTTATTAGAGCACTATGCTATTGAATTTATACAAAGACAATACGTACCCTACGTACAGTCATACGGATAATAAGATAGACATGTTGCATACTATGTAGTGGTTAGCTCATCTGTCAGAAAGATTAAAAATTTGATAATCGGTGGTCCTTATTCGTTATTTAGGCTGAATAATTATTATTGGACCTAATTTTAAACACTAATCTATTAATTAAAATAAATCTCAGATCAATCTCCTTAATAGAACACATTTCTTAACAAAACACACAAATATTATTTTATTAAAATATCAATAAAATATATGAAAAATTATATAAAATATATACATATAACATTAAATAAAAATTAAATTATTATTATAAAAATAAAAAAATTCAAATTAAATAAATAAAATATTAAAACAATTCGATCTATACGAGATATAACTTATGACCCAGTATATATAATGTGCATTGCTGGGGCTGGCCCCTGTTGGTTGGCATTAACTTTACTAACACGTCAACTGATCTCATCTTATCATAATCATAATCATGAATATGATTAGTAAGATGAAAAAGAAAATGTACCTGTCATGCTGCCAAGGGAGCTAACAATTGTATACTCCGTATATGATTTGACTGTTTTAAAAATACGTCATGATGCTGGAATTCGTTGAAGTGCATGGGTTGGTTGAAATGCATGCAATAAGATGATATTAATTATTTAAATTATATAACTGTATATTAATTATATATTACTAGCCTATAACCCGTGCAAAATACGGGAGAAGAAGAGTAATAAATAATATATTATATATTTTAAATGAATTAAATATTTAATTTAATTATTTATGTTATTAATATTTTTTTATATAATATTATACATGTAATAAATTGGTTTTACATCATATTTATATTATGTGTTCAAAGTCTCATTAATATAGTGTTATATATTTATATTAATTAACATAGATTAATAACCCGTGCAAAGCATTAATAAATTTTTATTAATAAAAAGAGTTTCAAATATATTAGAAATATTTTAATTAAAATATAAATAAAAAAGTATGTTTTAATATAGATAAAATATTAATATAGTTTTAATATTTAAATTTTTTTATTATAAAATTACAATTTAAAATAAATTAAAATGTTTGAGCGATGAGCAAATTGAAACATGCTATTAGATTGTGAGTATAACTTTATATTCTAATTAAATATAATATTATATTATCATATCTTGTATAAAAAGAGGACTACTGTGGTTAGAGTTGTATGTATTATTATATTCTTTTTAAAATTATATTTTATTAAAATTCAATGATCAAGATTGTTTTTATGGTTCACATAAAATTGGACGGTTAAGATCTTTTCTATGATTCACCCCGTACTATACCGACGACCAAAACTTTTAATATTTCGGTTTTAATAATATAGTATAGATAGTATAGATTAATATATATATATATATATATATATATATATATATATAGATAGATAGATAGATAGATAGATAGATAGATAGATAGATAGCATAGATTTGTTTAAATTTAAATTAATTAAATATGTATAAGATGCAATATATACAAAGACACTTGTAGCTTCATGCTGTCTGAATAAACCAACTAAAGTGGGGTTGCGTCAATAATTTAAATTATAGAGACTCATTCGAGTCTTAAGTCTTAAGTGCTCATTTATTCTTACAAGTTAGGTTTTTTTTCCTCATACCATCTCCGATCACTCTTAGCTATATCACTATGTGCCATAAAATATAGACATTTTCTAAAATATTTATCATTTCGAGTACAAATATTAATTACAACTTTATATATTATATATTATATTAGTCTTCTATATTTATTAAATATCTACCTATCCTGGGTATATATCCCTAACTCAAATTTCTCTAATTTACCTTAATATTTCATATTGTTATTGGTCATAAATTATGATTATTTTAAATATAACTATTCATTATAATCAATATCACGGAGCACAACCGGCTCAGTAATTTTAGATAATTTTTATTTTATATTATAATAAATAATCATTTAACTTTTTCTATGACCAATAATTTGTTTACCTAATGTCCTTAGAGAGGCTCTTTACCAAAAAAAGAAGAAGAAGTAAATGAAAAACTGATCATTATTATGAGTTTATGACATTTGATTTATAATGTAAATATATTGATATTTTATTAATATAATATACTATTTTATAAATAATATATATAATAAAATTTCTAATATTAAAAATATTTTAAGATTTTTCTAATATGTATTGAAATATTCTACAACACACTGATTTACTAACATATAAAATCATCACACAATATAACATAAATACACACCATAAAATTATAAACAAATATAAAAATAAAATTTTAAACTAAAAATTCCATCCATTATACAAATTAGTATAAAGTACAAAAATAAATTATTTTACCTCTTATTTTATCAAATTTTCGTATAAAACTATTATTTCTTGTACGCTCAAATTAATAAAAGCATAAAACAAACCAATCGAGTACAAAGTCTGAATGCATGCGTATTCCAGCTTTGTATTTCATTGGATTCAGGTTTAAATGGATTATTTTATGCTCAATTATACGTACTCTAGCTAAGTTTACTTATTTTTGTGTTACAAGTAAGAACACAAAAAATTAGTGAGTCAATTGAAAATTAAGTTAAGAAATCAAAATTGTGTTCAAACCTGCAACAACAATATATAATATAATTGTACAGAAGCCTGCAGAAAAAAAAATTAATTTTAAATAACAATCGGAGG
Source organism: Oenanthe sinensis (assembly GCA_028671895.1). Taxonomy (NCBI): domain Eukaryota; kingdom Viridiplantae; phylum Streptophyta; class Magnoliopsida; order Apiales; family Apiaceae; genus Oenanthe; species Oenanthe sinensis. The sequence continues at coordinate 7,445,693 of CM053814.1, read as the reverse complement.
TACAAGTTGATACTACAATTTATTTATGAAAAAAATAATTGTACAAGTCGATACGAAACGTTGATAACGACATATACATCAACGTCATGGATTAAATATTGGATTAAAAATTGGATGCTGGTAGCTTATCCATTAATTTGTTTCAAGTCCACGATAATTTTTATATTGTTTTAACGTGTAGGATTACTAGTGTTTGATAAAATATACATGTATGAGTTATGTCCCAACATTTCAGGATAAACAATACAATTTAAAATATACAACCACAGATATAATAATATTGCAATACTATTTTACAAACACAAAGTGATTTTTCAACAAAGGGTTATATATGGATGACCATACGATATGTTATGTTCACCAATTCCGGCAACATATTTGGTGTTTCCGTTCACACTCAATTAAACCGCGCGCATATGGTTCACATATTTTATCCAAATTTAATCAAACTTACCAAAACAATATTACAAAATATTATAAATAATTTAAAGGGTTACTGCATCTCTAATATAATATAAAATATTACTTTGCTAGAAAGTTTTCACATTTTTAAGAGTGTCAATTTCAACCATACTTTTTATATTCATTTTTTATTTATATTTCATTCATATTTGAATTTCAATAAAGGAAAAAGTGAGAAAATAATTGAAAGAAATAAATATTTTATTAATAAATATAAGTCAAGAGCCATGTAAGGAGAGAGAAGAGTCTCTTAATTTTTTTTTAAAAAGTTCTAAGAGTCTCTTAAAACTCTAATTTATGAATGACTCTTTATTTCTTAATTTAAGAGCCTATATAAAGACGTTTTTTTGGAGATATTCTTATGCGTGAAAAATACATGTACATAGTTTAGGTGCAGGAACAATTTCAATTTATTTTTCTCCAAATTTGTCGATATTGATTATTTATTCACAAATGAAGCAAATATTGTATATTTAATATTATTTTTTGTGTTGTTAGGGTTCACATTTAACAATAATATTAATAATAAAGGTCAAATTACTGTAGTAAATTTCACATTAAATGTGTCATATTTTTATGTGATTTCAAGGAGGCCAAACATGTATTTTAGGCGGGGTGTTTTAAGAATATTTTGTTTGTGTGAGCATTGGGTCTCCAATCCATGGATACCACTACTGCTGCGCTCCACGAAATACTATAGATTAGTACGTACAGTCATTATAACCGATATTTATCTCAAAATCTTCATGCATATATAAGATAAAAATATAGGATAAAACAAAAGATTAATAATCAATAGAAGCAATCTCCCCGCTGTAATCCCCGGATGTTCTGAATATCTGCGTGAGGCTTTTATTGAAGAATATAAATCCATATCACCAATCATTTCTTCTTCAATTTAATTAATTGGATCCAGTTTTTCTTCAAATTTACCTTTTAGAATAAATAAAATGACAATTATTTATCAATTATTTTTTTTGTAAAAAAAAGTTACATCGGTACGTCTATTTTTTGTGTCGAGTGATTATTTAATCGATGTAGCAACAAATCTTCGGAATATAAGATACTCCTACATGGTACCTTAATTTATACAGTAATATTTATTTGTTCAAGACACATGTATATGACATAAACTGTATTACATGATTTACATCCTGACAACGACACAATTTATTTTCGGGTAAATATAAATATATAGATTTATTTTCTGTATCAACTGTTGTTTTTGGGTGATAGTTTAAAGACAGAGAGAAGAGTTAGGGTGATGGCAGCAGCAGATGAGGAAAGGACAGAGAATCCAATATGTAAACAGTAGGTATCATATATATTGCAACGCTTTTGCCACCCTGTATGTTTATTTCCTCAGAGTCCTATGTAACCGGTATCACCAGCTGCTCCTGTTGCTGCTGCTACCATCCCCAGCAGTAGCTGCAACGCCCGCATTTATACAACAAATCATAATTAGCTCATTTAAAAACATATATATATATATATATATATATTAATTGTTTAATTGTTTGAAAATTGAACGTCGTCCTTACCAAATCTATGACAAATGTGCTAAACATCGACTTTGTTGATGGTGCAGCTTGCTTCATCAGCACGGACAAGGATAAGACTACTGCTGTGACGATGCTGTACAAACAAGCCACCGATAGTGCAGCTATTGCATATCTGGGAATTAATACATGCATTTAGATTATTAGTCCATTTTAGTTTAATTCCAAAGTTGTCTAACAATTAAGCTAGCTAGATAAATAGATAATTAATAAAGTCTCGCGCGTTTAATTAAACTTCATCAATATCTAACTTGCTTATAGATACATGGATTCTGCTGATGTACCTCATAGTTGGGCTGTACAATTTTCAGGTGTTAGAACTAATCGTATCGAATTATATACTTACATCATGGACGGTTCGTCAGTGAACTTGGCTGTAATAGAAGCACCGTTGGGAATGAATGGTGTCTTGACAAACACGGTTTGTTTACTAGTTGCTACAAGTATAACAGGAGTTGAGGTTGTTACAAACAAGTTCACTCTTTGTATTTGATGTTATGAGCCCCGTGTCCACTCTTTGTATGCTCTAGCTCCCATATTTGGGACTCTGTGTTAATCGAAGCCATCGATATATATGTTAGTTGATCAATTATAATTTATTCTTCTTAATTTGTAATGTTAAGCTTATATATATATATAGTAGATTTTTATGGTCCCCTCAGGCCTCATTGAATTATCGATCTGAAAGATGAATCAAGAAATTCTACAGTTTTTTTCTATTTTTGTGTAACGGTCAACTTCAAAATTTTAAAATTGTCACGTACTTGGGGCTCGTTTTGGCTCTTTTCTTTTAAAATTATTTTTTCATCTAAAGTGAATAAGTATCATACTTATAAATTATTTAGATGTTTGGATATTTTTATTTATAAGTTAGTAAAATGTTTGATAAATTAATAAGAAAATATATTAAAATATTATAAAATACAATTATATTAATATATACCTTAAAATTTTAAAATTAATATAATGTTATAATATATTATATATATGGACAAATTTAATTGTACATGATCATCATCGGCCTCAATTAGTCAAAAATAAATAAATCATTGGCCTTAATTAAACTTTGTCCTCTTAACGGAAGGATATATTGATTTTGTGCCTGCACGGCTGCACCTGACATATATATTCGTATATTTCTTGCAATTCCTCAATTAGTTGATTCACATTCTAATCGAAGTTCACAGAATTCATATTTATATCCTAACAAAGTTTCCCCACTTCACTGGAATTCTAATTTTATAGAAATTATCTAACTAGCAAAATTCAAATGGCAAAAGTTCTTGTTTTCAAGATCGTACGTACATACAATATATAAACACGTACTACAAGTTCAGCTTTTGGCAAATGCACAACTTGATTCAAATAAATTTGTGCCAGTTGAGTTATGATAATCAAGTGATTTTTACAAATTTATGTGAACGATATTTAAACCAGGAAGCTCATAGAAATGTGTTTAATTTGCATTTCATCTTAATATATATACAGGTGAAAATTATACGAAATATTCTTAAATGGATAATAAATTGAACACCTATATGTCTGGTAGTATATTTTATTTATAATATATTATAAAATTATTAAAGAACGTGACGCAGGATCCATTTAGTACGTACTCTCGACACTGAATAAAATCTTATATCTACGTACACACAAAAGTACATAAACTTTACCTGGTCTCCTCCTGAGGTGAGATGTAGAACTTTCTTATAAATATTTAGATATACAGTCACGGCTTTGAGCTGGCAAAAAGGGCAGTTTTAATCTGATTCTAATTAATGAAAGGCATGATGTCCAGAGACGTGGGAGCAGTAAATTAGTTACATTTTCAGCTTATGGTAAAGTCAATTATGGCCAACGGGAGTAATTTTCACCATGCATACGAGATACAAATAATGTATTAATTATGTTCATAGTCTTAGATAAATAAAGAGAGCAACTGGACAGTAGAGCTGGCCACCCGGGCGTGCCGGGCGAGCCGGGCCGGTTCGCCCGCGAGCCGGGTTGGCCAGCTCCTGAGTCGTATACGGTACCTGAAAATTTTCGGGTCGTGCCGAGCCGGGCCGGTTCGTAAAATGATTAACTCACGTGCGGCTCGCGGGTTAGGCGGGTTTATTATTTTATTATTATTTTTAATTTAAATTTCATTTTTTAAATATTTATTTCATACGAATAAATATTTATTTCATACGAATATTTTTGAAATATTTTTTATTTCAATTAAAAAATACTTATTTCATACGAATATTTTTGAAATAAAAGAGGACGGTACCTCTATAAATTTTATTAATTAAAAAATATTTTACAAATTATTTGAGAGGACTCCTCTCTAAAAAAACGGAACAAACCGCTTATACATAATAAACAAAATAAAAAATACAAAACAAATAAAAATACAAAAAATATATTCTATCCACTATTTAATTTATACAAAATCTTGTTGTTGTTCGTTAGTTGACGTGCCCGATTCGGATGAACTATCCATTAACATCCACGGGTCGTCTTCTCCTTCCGAGTCATCATCTTTTCTTCCTTGTTATCTTTTTTCGGCTTGATCCCAATCCTTTTGCAAACACATATTTTCACCACGTCTGGCGAAAGACTTGATCTTTTCTCGTCCAACACTCTTCTGCCTGCACTAAAAGCAGACTCGGACGCAATTGTAGAGGCAGGAACTACTAATATGTCCCTTGCAATTTTTGCTAAAACCGGAAATTGGGTCTCATGATTCTTCCACCACGTTAGTATTGAAAAATTATCATCTAATTCATAATTATAAGAAAAAAACTCTCGTATCATACTATAAGAAGAAGTAGGTACAGAAGATGTAGTGAAAATTTTACATTTTTGTTTTTTAGTTAGAATAGATGAAATAGTACTATTAAACCTACTAACAATATTAGTTTTAGGTGGTATAGCATTTTAAGTTTTGGGAGTATAAATATCTACAAGACGATATAATAATTCTAAACAATTTTGTACATAAAGAGCATAATTATACGAAACTCCTAACACCTCATAATAATGTTCTAACATATTTTCTAAACCTTCTTTTCTAACACCGGGATCAAGAAAACATGCAACACCATAAATATAGGGAAACTCTGTAAAGTATTCTATCCACTTAATTTTCATGCTATAAATAATTGCACTAAAATAATCATTTTCTTCAAAATCACGTAAAGTAGTAACAATATTAACACACTCAATGATAACATGATGTACATTTGGTTCGTAAACATAAGAAAAAACCTTAGTTGCATGATGATAACAATCAAGTATATCGCGTACACTAGATGCCAAATCCCACTGAATATCGGTAATCAGTCCACCCTCAAATTGGTTTTTTGGGTCTGAATTATATAACTCAGTGATAACTACCTTATATTTAATTGCCTCGTTTAATAATTTATAAGTCGAATTCCATCTCGTAGGACAATCAATAGCCCATTTTTTCGGCCTTAACCCATTATCTTTACACAATTTTTTATACTTAGACCGTAATGTGTGTGCTATACATAAATATTTAACTATTTTTCTAATGGGTTCTAATAATACAGTTATTTCTGCAATTCCCTTTTGAGCCAATAAATTAATTATGTGAGCACAACATCTAACATGCAAGAAAGTACCATCTAATATAGTGGGAATATCAGCCCTAATATAGTCCATGGCTTTGTTATTTGCAGAGGCATTATCTAAAGATATTGTAAACACCTTGTGAAGCAAATTAAATTCCTTTATTATGTCTAATATTCTTTGTTTTATGTTAAAACCGGTGTGTGACTCATCCATAACATCAAACGTAATAATTCATTTTTGTAATAAGTAGTTAGCATCAATCCAATGAACTGTAACACAAATAAAGGGCTCACCACAACTCGAACTCCAACAATCACTAGTTAAAGATACCATACCATCAAAATGATCAAAATATTCAATTAAATCTTTTCGTTGACTATAATATTGTTTTTGTGTGTGACGTTTAAGTGTGTTCCTAGGAATTCTTCTAAATGCAGGGTTTATTGAATGTTTTATCATATACTCTAAATTTGGACTCTCACCGTGGGAGAAAGGTAAATCATCTAATGTAACATAAGTAGTAAAATCTTCGATCATTTCTATCTCTATTATAATAGAAAGGCATACCTCCACCGGCAGACGAAGTCATGAAACCGCCAATTTGTGTTTGTTGTGATTCCTCCCGTGCTTGTCCACTTTCATGAGTTTGCTTCGAAATTCCGTGATGATTTTTTAAGTGCCGATCAAGTGTACCCGTACCGGTCCCCTTAGCGTGAATAAAAGGAGCTTATTGTCGACCACTTTGAATACAAAGCAAACAAAAAGCTTTAAATCGGTTCGGATCTTCCGTTTCTTGTCTCGAAAAATAAGTCCAAACGTGTGATGAATGTCTACTGCTAGAAGAACTACCTGTAAAAATAAATTTTACCCAAATTAATTCAAATAATTGAAATATTCTAAAAATACGAAAATTAAAAATGAATATTTTTAAAAACATAAAATTCGAATGTTTAAAATTAATTCAAATAATTGAAATATTTTAAAAATACGAAAATTAAAAATGAATATTTTTAAAAACATAAAATTCGAATGTTTAAAATTAATTCAAATAATTGAAATATTCTAAAAATACGAAAATTAAAAATGAATATTTTTAAAAACATAAAATTCGAATGTTTAAAATTAGTTCAAATAATTGAAATATTCTAAAAATACGAAAATTAAAAATGAATATTTTTAAAAACATAAAATTCGAATGTTTAAAATTAATTCAAATAATTGAAATATTCTAAAAATACGAAAATTAAAAATGAATATTTTTAAAAACATAAAATTCGAATGTTTAAAATTAGTTCAAATAATTGAAATATTCTAAAAATACGAAAATTAAAAATGAATGTTTTTAAAAACATAAAATTCGAATGTTTAAAATTAATTCAAATAATTGAAATATTCTAAAAATACGAAAATTAAAAATGAATGTATATAAAATCTATATTTGAAAATTAAAAATGAATATTTTTTAAAATTCAAATAATTGAAATATTTTAAAGTTACGAAAATTAAAAATGAATGTATATAAAATATATATTTTTAAAAATGAAAACTTACCGGGTTCGAAGGGTGGGGGTGGCGGCATTGAAGTGGCCGGGGTGGAATCGTGTGATGATACTGTTCCCATTCCTTCCATTATTTATTTGAAGCTCGTTTGGTCGCCGGAATATTATAGCAGTTAGCAGATAGCAGATAGTAAATCGAGAGAGACAGAGAGTGGATAAGAGAAAGTTAGACAGGAGAGTGTAGGAGAGAATGATAGACAAAGAGGAGAATATTTATAGGAGCTATCGAGCAGAGCCGTTACAAGTTATAGCCGTTGGAGCCTCCAAGTTGCAGGTTGCCGTTGGAGACTTGGAGGAAGAAGACGTTACAGCCTTGCAGACTTGCAGCAGCAGTAGCCGTTGGGAACGAGGCGCGTGGACACCACGCATGTCACACGGTCCGTGCCGAGCCGAGCGGGCCGGGCGTGCCGAGTTTATCTGGCGCGTGGACACCACGCATGTCACACGGTCCGTGCCGAGCCGGCCGGGCGTGCCGAGTTCATTCTGGTATCGGGCTAAGGCGAGTCACGCGGTCCGTGCCGAACCGGTTCCGGTTCACAAACAAATAACTCGTGAACAGCTCGTTTTTTACACGGTCCGGGCCGGTTTATGAACCGACCCGATTTTCAGGCGGCTTGAACGATTTTACAGGCGAGTCGGTGCGGGTCGGGCCGAGCCTAACCGCCCGTCTGGCCAGCTCTACTGGACAGATGTACTTGCATTGCAGTAAAAGTGCATTTTTTTTAAAGTATAAATAATTTTACATGACTAAAATGTTAATTCACTACACTTACTATTTATATCGACTCCATTACTACATTTATTAATAATTTAAAAAATACCAACTGTACGTGTTAATCAAAATAACCCTAAATATTAGAGTACTTTGATATAATAAATAAAATTATAAATATATTCTTTTACAACTCCATTCTTCCACTTAAAATTAATTACTGTGAAAATCTACATATATGTGTTGAGTCCGGATGTATGAAATACTTTGACATCTATTGGTCCTTGGTTATCTAGTACGGAGTAACATTTTAGGGAAGATTGTTCACTATGACAACCAGACTTGTATGCAAAAGTTTACTTGGGTCTAGTCACTCTCTCATCTAGGCCCAAATTTATCTTAGCTCTTGTGCATGTTTTGAATTCTGATACTCTGTTGTTCAGCTTGCCTTTTTAATGGTGAGCTCTGATCGGAATGTCTCTTTGATTGTTCATTAGTTTTTTACTCCGGTTTGAAGAATATTTTTTTTTCGAAGATATATGCCACAAGTATTTATAAATATATGTGTGAAATACTTTATATGAAACAAACAAATGAGATTTTATTTTTCTTTATACTACTGTAGAGCATCTTCTCAATTTTTTTTACATGGTATTGTGATTGAATTTTATATTAATATATAAAGTACGTCTGAGAACCTGAATTCTCGAGCCATCTTCGAAATCAGATCAAATCATAATTTATTGATATATTTAATACATATTTGAATTAAAATCTCCACATGTTTAATTTGGACTGATCCAATTGTTGAACTATCGATCACCATATATAATTTGTTTGATTTTATTCGTTACATTATTCTTTTTCTTTTTCCACACCGAATCTTCTATATGTGTGTGTGTCTTCTATGTCGGCAAAAATATTTAAAAAGTCTAACAAGTTAACGTTTATTTTGTTTCCCTTCTTTTCGAACTATAATTTACAACATCTCTAAATTAAGCTCAGAAAAAAGGAACTACTGTGACACTATTGGGGTGTTTGGCTTAACTTATAAGTAATAAGTTATTTTTAAAAAAAAAGTATTTTCATATATTTTTTTTGAAAATTAATATTTATTTTAGAAATTTAAGGCCAAATCTTATTTCTAAATTTGAAAATAAGTTACTTATTTTCAAAAAAAGTACATATATACCAACTTTTTCAACTTATAAGCTGAGGCAAACGGGCCAGTATTTCCCCAAAAAAACACTCCAGAAAGCAAAGCAGAAAAACATACTGTGGCAGTAGCATATAGTGGGCCTGTTTGGCTACCCGCAACTTATGGAAATAAGGGCTTATTTCCGGAAAAAAGTAGGGATGTATGTACTTTCCAGAAATAAGCCCTTATTTCCGGAAATAATTAAGTTCATATTTGGTTTTAAAATTCTAAAACAAATATTTATCTTTAAAAAAAATATGAAAATATGTAAAAAAAATAAAAAATAAGCTACTTATTTTAAGTTTAAGGAACCCAAACACCCCCAGTATAATCTAGTTCTGGTATCTCCGAGAAAGGGTGACAAATTAAGGCGCGGATATGATGATGAGCAACGATAGCACAACATTGGAGGCAAAGATTGATGTTAACACTCAGAGTACGTCCTACATGTCGACAGTACGAATCATAGATGTTGCAGATCTTGTGCCACCCTACATTTGAGTTTCCTTTGAGGCCCGAGTATATATGCTAGCTACTTCACCTGCCGCTCCTGTTACGTTGCCGAAGCTACGATCCCCAATAGTAACTCATCGCCCAAGCAATGACATATATACTGTTTTAAATGTTTTTCACCTTTTCTATATATATTTTACTGATCACTGTTTTGGACATATGACTAAATAATACAGTATATATAGGGATTCCATTAAATCACGAATCACATCTCAATTTAAACGACTTTCTTATCATCTCAATATGTATCGTGACTGGTTGTATTTGAACTACGATATGATTCGCCACCATGTGAAACGCCCGAATCACAACATTCACTCGGTGCTTCTATTCTTTTATATGCGTATATATATAGTCCAGCTTTGACATAGCGCCACCGAAAATTAGTCCAGATGTGACCACTTTAATAGGCACAGTTAGAGGTTAATTTTAACGCATCACCAAAAAAATTATATTTGATACTTTTTGCAAGAATCGGTAAAATGGGGCTAAATTCTAAGAATTGAATAAGTTATGAAACCGAGATCCGGTTTTATATCTGAATTCTATAATCCAAAAAAGTAATTGAATGCGAAACAATTCGGTCTGAATCAATATCGGTTCAATATAATCAAATTCAAAAATGATTCGAAAACCGATCAGATTCTATTACGAACACCACCAGGTCGCGAAACTTACCCGGTGGATGTTTTTTATTTGCATTTATGCCTTTTGGAAAGAGCTGTTAAATTAGGTTCTTTTTAGGTGAATGAAGTATAACTGCTTTGCCAATAGTTGAAATGCTAGATCCGATAATGATTTGAAACCGATCAAATCTGAATAAAAAATTATTCAAACTAAATATGACACGAACCAAATTATAGATAAACAATCCCATGATTCACAAGTACATTATGCACTTTACTCATACACAGGGGTGTTTTGGGATTACTGGTGCAAACAACAACAACTTATTTCTGAAAAGCAGATAAAAATGTGTTTGATAAATTTTAAAAATTACTTTCCGGAAAAGTGTGATTTTGGTCTAAAAACTGCTTTTAGATAAAGCATCTCCTCCCACATTTTTTTTAAAAAAAACTGCTTTTAGATAAAACATCTCCTCCCATATTTTTAAAAAAAAACTGCTTTTCAACTTAAACAAGTACTTGTTTTACTATCAAATCATCTCAAAAATATTATTTTTTTATATTATATCTCAAAATATGAACAAATCAAAAAAGTTTACCAAACATTCATCTGATTTTTCTGACATCACTTTTTTCACCAATACTTTTTTCTACAGCACAACAGTTTTAACGCAATCCCAAACAGAGCCATAGTCTACTTATATAATACATATATTTTAAAAATAAAATATTAAAAATTTAAGAATAATATTTGTTTTAAATTTGGTGAAAGTAAAACAAGTTAATATAAATTCATATTTTTTTAATAAATAAATAATATTTATTATATATATAAATATAAAATTTATATTTTATTTTAATTTTTCATTTGGGTCTCAAGATTTTTTTATAAAATTATTATATTATACAGTTAGCAAAATATATTATTTAATTGAGGTTATTACTTTATTAGATACTCACTCAGTCTCACCCATTTGTTTACGTTTCGGAGAGAAGGTCTGGCACACATTTTAAGGTGCATGTAAAGTATAGTTACATAACTTATTTTTAAATATATTTTTTCTCAATATCTGCGTGAGGCTTTTATTGAAGAATATAAATCCATATCACCAATCATTTCTTCTTCAATTTAATTAATTGGATCCAGTTTTTATTCAAATTTACCTTTTAGAATAAATAAAATGACAATTCTTTATCAATTATTTTTTTTGAAAAAAAAAGTTACATCGGTACGTCTATTTTTTGTGTCGAGTGATTATTTAATTGATGTAGCAACAAATCTTCGAAATATAAGATACTGCTACATGCTTAATTGGTACCTTAATTTATACAGTAATATTTATTTGTTCAAAACACATGTATATGACATAAACTGTATTACATGATTTACATCCTGACAACGACACAATTTATTTTCGGGTAAATATAAATATATAGATTTATTTTCTGTATCAACTGTTGTTTTTGGGTGATAGTTTAAAGACAGAGAGAAGAATTAGGGTGATGGCAGCAGCAGATGAGGAAAGGACAGAGAATCCAATACGTAAATAGTAGGTATCATATATATTGCAACGCTTTTGCCACCCTGTGTCCCTGTATGTTTATTGTTAAAAAATGAGAATTTTGAGACATATTTTATATATGTTTTTGATATAATTTCCGAAAACTAATTATTAGAAGTTGTTCCTTACTATGAGGACTTAAACTTTCATATTTGAATCTAAGACATTTTCTTAGTGTAATCCATAAATAAATTGAGTAGAAGTTGCTAGTTTGAAATTAGTTTAAGGAGTTTGTCTCACATTGAATATGTAATATGGATGTGTGTGCTCGATGTGCAAGAGTAGTGTCAACTACTAAGACATGTGAGTGTGCATGGTGTACTAGTGTGCCCTCACGCGCGCACACACATGCGTGCGCCGCCGCCTCGCCTCGCCTCGTCACGACTCGACTCGGGTCGTGTCAGGTCGAAGGGTGATTTGGGCGAATGTCTCGGCGTCTCGCGTACGCGAGGCGACCTGGACGAGAAATTTTATTACATAATTAATTAATTTAATTATGACTTTAAGTCTGTCAGCATAAGTGTGTACAAAATTACTAGTCAACATAAAAGTTACTGTTATGATAATTGTATACAAAGTTGATCAAGTTATACAAAGTTGTTGTCATGAACTATGCAAAGTTACTGTCATGAGCCGAGTCAGAGTTTATTAGTAAACTCTGATGGACTACTTCATTGATAAACTCTGATGACCTCATCAGAGTTTAGCAGTAAACTCTGATGGAAGGCTGGGTCAGAGACTCTGATGGAAAGCTGGATCAGTGTTTGACAGTAAACTTTGATGAGAGTTACTGTTAGTGTTTGACAGTAAACTCTGGTAACTGTTACTGATTCTGATAAATATTCTATTAAATGCTTTTTTAAGTCAAAATAATTATTTTAATTAATGTTTTATCTGATGTTACGTTTTATTGTATTATAAATACATAAAAACGTTGTAGATAGAAGGGACTGAAGACTTAACACAATTTTGAGAAAACCTTAGCAGACATACTCCGTGTCTTCCACATTCTTACAGATTTTGCATAAGGTTTTTTGGGCGAACTGAGGTGCAGGTCGCTGCTGTTGAGTGCTACGTATCTGTGGACGAAGTACTCTGTGCTGTTTTATCCTGGAAGTGATATTGCTGCAATCCCACACAGCGTAGTGGGACAATAATTTCTTCAAGAACAGTCAAGACTTCTAGCAATGCTTGACGACTCAGCTGTTCAATTAGTTATTTCAGTGTATGCGGAAAAACTTCTGTTAGAGCTAAAATTTCTATCTTTTCTCTTGTCGATACAGTTACTAATTTATATATCTTGTTTGCCTTCGTGCTTTATTTTGTTAATTAGTTTAATCAGTTTTTCTTGTTAAATTATTTATTGTTGTGTGTAGTTTTGAATTACCTCCAACGTTTATTTCCTGTGAGTCCTATGTAACCGGTATCACCAACTGCTCCTGTTGCTGCTGATACCATCCCCAGCAGTAGCTGCAAAGCCCACATTTATACAACAAATCAAAATTAGCTCATTTAAAAACATATATATATATATAGGGGGACGCTCAAAAGAAAACCAATATTTTGGAGAAAACTAAAGTACTTTTATCAGCCGTTGATTTCTAATTGATCTGATGGTTCATATTGAGTGAATTTCATTCAATTATACTTAATTTCAATTATTTGCATGACAATAAATGCAGACGAGCTCTTAATATAGTTAACATATATAAATTATTTAAATCAAGTAAGTACAAAATCTCATATATTTTCATATCATCTCTCTCGTATCTTTGTTAAGATTCTAATAAATATTTTTTTTAAATTTTATGAGGTGTTCAACCATATTCAATTTTATAATAATTATTCTAATAATTATTAAAATTTAAATTCTATTGAAATATGTTAAAATTATTGAGATTACAATAACTCATGCACTAAGTATATTCTACATATAATTTTATTATTAATATTATATTAGAATTCTACTTTTGTTAAAAAAATTATTTAGATTCAACTAAGTATTGTACTAATTATTCTATAAAATATTAAAACTAAAATTTTACTAATTATCTTTATTTAGATTATATCAGGAGTTCAACCATATTAAATATCATAATATATATTCTACTAATTATTAATTTTGAAATTTTATAAAATTATATTAAAAATAAGTATTTCAATATAACACTTAATATCATATTGAATTTTAACATAAATTTCTATAATACATTTCATAAGATATTGTATTGTAAAATCTATTTTTTTTATTTTTTATTTTAATAAAAATTATATTTTATATGAATATGAATATAAAGATTCTAATAAGTATTCTAATGTATAGTTAATACTAAGTATTAGGATTCTACTGAGTATTCTAATGTATAGTTAATACTATATTAAGATTCTGCTAAGTATTCTAATGTATAGTTAATACGAAGTATTAAGATTCTAGTATGTATTCCACTAAGTATTCTGATAAAATTCTATTAAATATTCTAGTAAGTATTATATAAAATTCTACTAAGTATTCTTGTAAATCTCTATTAAATGTTCTAGTAAGTATTCTATTAAATATTTTATAAAATTCTATTAAGTATTCTAATAAAATTATATTAAATATTATAGTGAGTATTCTATAAAATTCTATTAAGTATGGGCGAATACCTTTTATATCATTTTTTGAACAAACAATGACTTAAATAACATATCTAGGAAAAGTTGACCAAAATAACACTTTAAACACGCATATAAAAGATGCGAGTGTCGTACACGCATGTCCAGTCTGCGTGTTTGTGGTTTGATAATTTTTTTAAATTTTTTCAAGCTACATACGCATCCTAGTGTTACGAAATAGGAACCCACGCATATAGAAAATGCGTTTCTCACAGGATTTGATTCCTCTAAGAATGCACTTCCTCCTATCCACGCATCCTAGTGTTACGAAATAGGAACCAACGCATATAGAAAATGCGTTTCTCACAGAATTCTACTAAGTATTCTAATAAAATTCTATTAAATATTATAGTAAGTATTCTATTAAATATTTTAATAATTTTTTATAAAATTCTACTAAGTATTCTAATAAAATTCTATTAAATATTATAGTAAGTATTCTATTAAATATTTTAATAATTTTTTATAAAATTCTACTAAGTATTCTAATAAAATTCTATTAACTATTCTAGTAAATCTCTATTAAATATTCTAGTAAGTATTTTATAAAATTCTACTAAGTATTTTAATAAAACTCTATTAAATATTCCAGTAAGTATTCTATAAAATTCTGATAAGTATTCTTATAAAATTCTATTAAACATTCTAGTAAGTATTCTAGTAATTCTCTATTAAATATTCTAGTAAGTATTCTATTTAATATTTTATAAAATTCTACTAAGTATTCTAATAAAATCCTATTAAATATTCTAGTAAGTATTTTATAAAATTCTATTAAATGAAATAGTTAGTTGAATAGTTGTTGGAATCTTAATTTAAAAAATATTAAATCTTAATTTAAATTATTCAATTAAATATCTAATAGAATAGTTAGTAGAATCTTAATATATGAATATGTTGATGATATATATTGATTGTATTTGGTCAAATTGAGTGCATTTACTGATTGCATCTATTATTTCAGGAATAATAAATTAGAATATTAGTTTCCTTTTATTGTTTTAACTTGTCATTATTGTCAGTATTTCTATATAATACTAATTATATATACAATAAGATGATCAACGGTGGAGATGGTGGTCTCTAAGTTTTCTCCGTAAAAAGTTTTCCCTGGATCCCTACCCATATATATATATTAATTCTTTAATTGTTTGAAAATTGAACGTCGTCCTTACCAAATCTATGACAAATATGCTAAACATCGACTTTGTTGATGGTGCAGCTTGCTTCATCAGAACGGACAAGGATAAGAGTACTTTGTGAACCTATGATTCACAAGTACATTATGCACCTTACTCGTACACATGGGTGTTTTGGGATTACTGGTGCAAACAACAACTTATTTCTGAAAAGCAGACAAAAATGTGTTTGGTAAATTTTAAAAATTACTTTCTGGAAAAGTGTGCTTTTGGTCTAAAAACTGCTTTTAGATAAAGCATCTCCTCCCATATTTTTGAAAAAAACTGCTTTTCAACTAAAACAAATATTTGTTTTACTATCAAATCATCTCAAAAATATTATTTTTTTATATTATATATCAAAACATGAACAAATCAAAAAAGTTTACAAAACATTCATCTGATTTTTCTGACATCACTTTTTTCACCAATACTTTTTTCTACAGCATAACAGTTTTAACGCAATCCCAAATAGAACCATAGTCTACCTATATAATACATATATTTTTAAAATAAAATATTAAAAATTTAAGAATAATATTTGTTTTAAATTTGGTGAAAGTAAAATAAGTTAATATAAATTCATATTTTTTTAATAAATAAATAATATTTATTATATATATAAATATAAATTTTATATTATTTTAATTTAATTTTTCATTTGGGTCTCGAGATTTTTTTATAAAATTATTATATTATACATTTAGCAAAATATATTATTTAATTGAGGTTATTACTTTATTAGATACTCCCTCAGTCCCACCCATTTGTTTACGTTTCGGAGAGAAGGTCTGACACACATTTTAAGGTGCATGTAAAGTATAGTTCCATAACTTATTTTTAAATATATTTTTTCTGAATAAAAATTTTAACATTCAATTTTTATTCAAAAATAAAAAATTGTAAAAATAAGTTACGAAACTATACTTTATATGCACCTTAAAATGCGTGACGGACTCTCTCTCTGAAATGTAAACAAATGGGTGGGACGAAGAGAGTATCATTTTATCGAGTTTTAATTCTAATTTGACAAACAGACTTAGCGACCTTTATTTTATTTCAGTTCGACGATGATTTAAATTTTAAAAAAATTGAATTAAAAAAAATCCTATTCGAAATCAAAAGATTCGAAAAAATTTGAACCAAATTTAATGTGATAGAATGTAATGATATTTGAACTAATATTGACCGAGTTAATTTTCAAAAAAATTATTTTTTCTCCCATTGCATTCATATTAACGTAGATTAAAAACTAAACTCTCCATTTTAAGATGAAATGTTTCATTCTCCTTTTTACTGATTTTTTTTATCAATTATCATCATAAAGATTTTACATTTACTAATCTTTTTTCAAATCTTTCATTCTACCTCAATTATTTTCTTCTCTTTTTATTCATTCCATTCCATTTCATTCCATTCCAATCTCTCCCACCAAACAAAACATTATAGTATTGTATTACCGTAAGTATTACTAACTTTTAATATTCCAAATTGGCACCCATGTATTGACAACTCATTGACACTAGAAGAGTTAAAAAAGACACCATGCCATATCATGTCACATATATACTTCAAATTGCTCTAAAGAGCATCTCATTTAAGGAGGGACAGCTTTCACGCGTTACCAGAAATATTATTTTTCATATTCATTTTCATACGCACATATCACTTTTTACAACTTTCTTCACTACTAAAAATATTAATTGACATCGATTTATAGTTTATCTGATCTTTTTTAACCTATATATTTGTGAGGGTAGAGAAAAGTATCCCCTTTAACATTATTTTTAAAATATTATTTTTATGATTGAAATTGATATATATTTTTTATTTTTAATTTGTAATGCATTAATACCTTCTAAAACATCATAATTATATATTATTAATTAGTGATAAGAAAAGAAATTAGGATAGAAAGCCCTAAATATATTGGCTGGTTAAACACTTAAACTTGTCATTGGTTGGGTGCCTTCAATATTATGGTTGCTGGAAGATCCAAGTAGGTGAGTTCACGTAATAAAATCATTTTGAACTGTCCTAGCCATCAAATCAACTACTCTCGCAAGTAGCAACTCAAACGGTCTCAACCACTCTCATAAAATAATTTATCTTCTTAGGCGCGATCTGCCATACATACAAGCGAGAGTTTTTTCATTTTGCGATATATAATTCAAGAAAATCTAATCCAGTTCTTATTAAAACCTTTTTCTCTATATATATATGAAATTAAAGGAGTGTCATTTATTGCCATATTTTAGCACCTTGTTTTTTACTTGTGTTATCTTTTTGTTTACTACTTTTGTTTTTAAATAATTAAGGTTTAATTTTTTTTCACGTATTTTAAAAAAATTGATAATTTTATTTTAAAAATAATAATATTATATAAAAATAATAATTTTAAGTATATAATTAGACACGTGCAAGAAAAATAAATAATAATTATTTAAAATCAGTGAGTACCTCATCGAAAAGTCAAACAGTCATATACTAACACCCACAACATTTACTTTGGAGAAACCCCAATCTTACATAACTACCGTTAATTAATTGTGAAATGTGGTCAATAAAATGCATCGACCACTTCTTTTTCTTCATTTTAGTTCGGACAGCGGATAATCTATAAAAATATATAAGTTTATGCTTAAAATACTCTTCCCAGCTATCAATACCGGAATTATCCAATTTATTTGGATCTAGTACGTACAGAATAGAATATTGCTCGATCTATATATATATATATATATATATATATATATATATATATATATATATATATATATATATATATATATATATATATATATATCAAAATTTGGAGAATTGGTGATTAAAATATAAACCTCGATTCAGGAGGGAGAAAATCATTACATCGATCACTTGTACGCGTATATATATAATAGAAAAACAATGTGCTGATTACTTAGAAATAATACCTTGCATTGTATACAAATTCTCACATGCGCATCTGATTTAATATTTTGGACCAAAATTCTGAACTATAATATCTTAAAAAGTTCAGCATTTCTTAATTGTGTATACGTATTGGCTATAAAATAAAATTTCATTTCCAAGAAATATAAATAAAATTATATATAATAATATAAATATAAACCGACATGCGGTAGATGAGTAATTAGAAACAACCCCCAACCCATAAATTTAAATATGCTGCATTTAATAGTTTTAACAAGGAGTAGATGAAACAATCAATACTTTCTCTTTCTTCTTCGAATATAAATAAATCTCTTTCGATCACTTGAAAAATATATTGTCACCCCTAGCTTTAGATTTCTTGTATATTGCTAATAATATATATATACTAGCTTGTAAAATGGAAACAGAAAAGAGTAATGGAGAGAGTAAAGCACTGGTAGTGGCAGATAAGAAAAGTGTGAGATGTTCAGATTTGTTTTTGAGGTTGATGGCCGTGGCACTCACTCTTTCTGCTGCAGTAACTCTTGGGGTCAATAAACAGACTTCCATCGTCCCCATTACTTTGGTTTCCACTCTGCCGCCGATAAATGTTCCGGTCACTGCTACATGGACTGACATGACTTCCTTCACGTGAGTTACTCAATATATTTCTTTCCCCCTACTCTCGACTCAAAGTTATAATTTATATATATACACACACACTCGCGCATGTTAATGTATCAATTAATATACATGCATGCATTTCTTTGTATATATATATATATGTGTGTTGAAACCCTAACCTAGATCAATTGAATATTTTATATCAAGATGGGAATGGAAATGGAAATTTCATTTGTTATATTGTTTTTAATCCTTATTGAATTTAAATGCATCTAATTATGAGGGGGAATTAAACGGGGTATAAAAGAATCAATAAAAAAAACTCCTACCTATAATACTTATAGGGTCCGGTTCTACGGGCACAGTTGGATAACTTGTACAATCCAACCAACTCATCTTACACCGTTAATTATTAAAATAAACGGACATGATTAAAAGATCTTACGCTATATCATATAGCGGATTACACTATATAATATAGCGTAACCTTTTTTTTTTTTAATTCCACAATCACCCATAAGTTGCACTGCATAGGCTATATAATATATGTATTCCCTTTTTTATTGTCATTAAACCTGGATGTATGTATCGCAATGATTACTTCCTGGATTGATTTTTCTACTAAAAATTTAGATTTTTTTAATCTTTAAATTTTGATTTTGATTAATTATAATTTTGATTTAATCAAAATCAAAATTATAATTAATTTTTAGTCAAAATTATAATTAATTTTTAGTCAAAATCAAAATCAAAATTTTGATTAAATCAAAATCAAAATTATAATTAATCAAAATCAAAATTTAAAGATTAATAAAAATCATAAATTTCTAATCTAAAGATTAAAAAAATCTAAATTTTTAGTAGAAAAATCAATCCAAAAGTAATCATTGCGATACATACATCCAGGTTTAATGACAATAAAAAATGGAATACATATATTATATAGTCTATGCAGTACAACTTAGGGGTGATTGTGGATTAAAAAAAAAAGAAAAGGTTACGCTATATTATATAGCGTAATCCGCTATATCATATAGCGTAAGATCTTTTAATCATGTCCGTTTATTTTAATAATTAACGGTGTAAGATGAGTTGGTTGAATTATACAAGTTATCCAACTGTGACCATTGAACCGGACCCATACTTATAATGCAAAAACTGATGTATATATATATAATCAATTTCAATCGCATAACATTATATATTACACAAAAATAACTTTTTACGTATAATAATACATTATTCTTTTAAATTTTTTAAAAATAACTGTTTTGTTTATATATACATATAAAAGGAAATAAATGATATATAAAAAAGTTATTTTGTTAACAAAGATAAGGGTTAATATCTGATGAATTGAAAGTTCCCTCAAAATTGATTAATAATTTCTCCTGTACTCCTTCCTTCCGTTCTTTTTTACTTGTTCTTTGACTTTTTATAAGTAATTTAACGCCTAACAAAAATATAATTAAATAAATTATTTTTGAAAACTTCTTTTTTCTAAATAAAAATTTAGATACTAAATTTTTATATAGAAAAGAAAATTAAACAAATAATTTATTTAAGTATGTTTTTTATATGCATTAAAAAAGTAAAAAAATAAATAAAAGGGGATGGAAGTTCCACGTATATTACATTTCACGGACCCTACCAAGCTTAGAAAAAACTCATTCCTATCCATCCGTATGGAGTTCATTTCTATAGGCTATAGTACAGCCACGTTATATATAATATAAACTTAATTAAATAACTATAATACTGAATATGTATAACGAGCCGTCCTCTAAAAAAATAGATTTTATGATAAAGGTAATTTATTCTACATTTAATAAAGACTAAAAATATATCTAAAACACACATATCTTGCATTTTAATTATATTATTTTTCACTTTTATAAAAATACAAAAAATTAAAATATTCTTAATAATAATAACTTACTACTCCCTTCATCT
The DNA here is from genome assembly GCA_028671895.1 of Oenanthe sinensis. Lineage (NCBI taxonomy): Eukaryota > Viridiplantae > Streptophyta > Magnoliopsida > Apiales > Apiaceae > Oenanthe > Oenanthe sinensis. The sequence goes on along the minus strand of CM053814.1, from coordinate 7,424,597 downwards.
CATATTATGTGTCATAGTCAAATTGACTAAGTTTTGACCACAAATTATATATATTATATAATTTTAAAAACTTATTTTATTAAAAAATATATATTTAATCTACTTTAATATCTAATTTTCAATTTTTTAAAATAATTAATAAATATTTTTAATTAATAATCAAAATTTGATCAATTTGACCACCTAATAATCAAAACAAGCCAGAGATAGAGGGATTAATAGTCAACCTTTTATATATGTGGTTGGCAAATCGGCACAATAGAGTTATAACTTATAACTTATACCATATATACGTACGCATTTAACCATACAACAAACAATTAAATTGACCTAGCTACCATATCAAACTCTCAACTCACCATAAATGATCACTCTATTATTTCTGCAAGTAGCAAGACCTTAGCTACTCCTAAGTCCTCACTAGTACATTTATGACTCAACAAACAACCATATCTAGCTAGATTTCCCTCCGATTCCATATATAAACGGAGTATTTTCATTAGTATCATTTATTGTAATAACGACACAAGTCATCTTAATTAAATCGTGCTTGCATATAGGATGATTTTTATGTAATATCGAATCCTCAAAGATGTTCAATACAGTACTTGCTAAGTAGAGTACATTTGATGGTAATTAATTTAGATAATAATTGAACAAGTCTTTAATTGGAATTAATGTACAGGTACTTTGTGGTGACAAACTCAATATCATGCTCCTATGGGGCTATTTCATTGATTCTCGTACTGGCTAATAGAGGCAAAAGAACTGGAGGTTTGGCCACCACAATAATAATCCTTGACATAATAATGTTGGCATTACTAGCCTCCGGCATCGGAGCCGCCTCTGCCGTCGGCGTTCTCGGGTACAATGGGAATAAACATGTGCACTGGGAAAAAGTTTGTCATTTATTCGAGAAATTCTGCCATCAAGTTTCGGGTGCTATTGTTGTTTCTTTGCTAGGTTCACTAGCCTTTCTATTTCTACTAGTGCTTGCTGCTCTTGATATCCACAAGAAAAATTCTTATTAGGTTCTTTTTTTTATAATTATATTAATTAATATTGTTGCAGCAATAGTTAAACCTAAATCAGACCTAAGTGTACTTTAAAATTTAAATTATGTTGGTGTGTAATTTGTGATTTAAATATATACTCCTTACAAGAAACTTGTTTCCGTGATCGTTGAATTTGTGTAAGAAAAGCTAGAAACTTGTTTTGGGGTAATTATTTTAGTTACTTGTCACTCACGCCAGCCTTAATTCTCATATATGACGCAACTAAAGGTCATTAAGAATTCATGTGATCAAAGTTTATGTGCGTTGTCTTGGGTTCCTTGTGTCTTTGTATACCTAAAAACAAGGCAAAAGTTGCTCATTTTTTTTTAGTTCCCTTATCTAATTTCCCCGTACGGCATACCAGACAAATAATATATACTACTAGATGTCTATTAATATTGATGTAACAAGTGATGGCTCATGCCATTGTCAGGGGTTGTTTGGTTACTTTTTTTGAAAATAAGATATATATATATATATATATATATATATATAGAGCTGCTCAAATGAGAACTTTGTTATAATGAGAACTAAGAATTATAATAAAATCACTAAATTTTAATTCAAATCACCATATTTATATACATATATTATGGCTGCAACCACCACAATTACTAATATTGTTATCACTCATTTTCACCGGACATCACAATCACAACCAATACTTCAAAATACCACCGTCAACAAAATCGACACCACCATCACATCACCATTACAATCATACTACTACAACCAACACCATCATCAAAGTAAAATAATTAAAATTTAAACAAACATACAGCTATCCCCACCACACATACAGAATCACCAAAATTCAAAATTCAAATTATTAATTCAGTACAAGAATTATCAATTTTAAAACGCGAATCACCAAATTTTAAAACGCAAATCACCAAAAAATTTCAACACAAATATATGATGGCATCATGATACTTGGATAGATAGAAGAATGGAGGATGAACAGAGAATAATCGAAATTTCAAGAGAATACAAATGCATATAAACATATATGTATCTATAATATTGGCGATTGATGCTCACGATGATAGTGATATTGTGGTGGTGGTGTCAGAGTTTTGTTATGATGTTAGAATTACATATCCGTAGATGTAGCATCGCATAAGTTTGAAGGAGAGAGGAGAAAAAGAAGAATAGAGGAGGAGAGTGAAATGGAGAGGAAAAAAGATTAAACGGTTAAGATTGAAACTACGGAAAAAAATATGTGGCTGAGATTGAATTTCAGTTCTCATTTTAAAATGAGTTCTCATTATATATATATATATATATATATATATATATATATATATATATGAAAAAAGTAACTTATTTTTAATTTTAAAAAAAGATTTGGTTTTAAATTTAAATTTCTAAAATAAATAATAATATTTAAAAAGTATAAAAATACATATTTTTAAAAAAAACAAGTAACTTATTACTTATTTTAAGGAATCTCAAACGGAATATATGTTTATTTACTCAGAAGCTCTAAATCTATACCTCAACTATAATTCAACATATATATTGAATTAGATTGGATTGAATTTACATTTAATAATATTTTATAATTTATATACCAAGTTTATTTTAATTTTTGAATTTAAAAGAAATATAATATACTCACTCTTAATTGTATTACCGTTTACGGGTTTTAAACTCCAAAACTTTTGTTACTTGTCATATATAGTGGTAATCGTAACTTGCATGTCATTTTTTCAAATCTTAATAACTAAAATATTGACGAAAATTGTTTAACTTGTTAATTATGTATCTATCATTTATTTAAAACACAAAAAATATCATATAAATTCTTATATTAATCTTTGGTTGGAAAAAATGGAATGAAATAAAATTAAAAGAAATAATAGGGATGGGAGGGGAGTATGCCCCATGACAAGTTCATGTTTTTCAAAGTGTCTCGTATACATAAATAAACATCATATTCATCTGATCTTCCCCACAAGGCCATAACAGAGATGGATGCCAATAGAGATACTTGCATAAAAGTTGTGATGTTTCCATGGCTTGGCCATGGTCACATATCACCATTTCTTGAGCTAGCCAAGAAGCTCTCAAGGAAAAACTTCCGAATCTACATTTACTCCACACCTATAAATCTCATGCCCATCAAAAATAAAATATATGATTGCAATTCCAACATTGAGCTAATTGAATTCACTTTGCAATCTTCCCCGCAACTTCCTCCTCATTATCACACCACAAATGGCTTGCCACCCCATCTCATGAAAACTCTTACAAAAGCCTTTCAATTAGCCAGTTCCAAATTTTCGGAAATCATAAACTCTGCAAGTCCAGATTTAATTATATATGATATTAATCAGCCATTGGTGCCTAAACTTGCTGCGGCTTATCAGATTCCTGCGGTTCATTTCTTAACATCTGGAGCCGCTACAGTTTCATACATGTATCGCCTTGTGAAGAATCTCCAGACCCCATTTCCATCCACAAGTGTGTGTCTCAAGTACTCTGAGTTGATAAAAATGTCTGAAACTCATAGAGGAGGAGATAGCCTAGAGGATGAAGATCGCATTTTTGATTGCATTATGGGCACAAAAGATATCTTATTGATCAAAAGTAGTAGAAAAATTGAGGGGAAATATCTCGATTGTCTCTCCAAGTTGATCAACAAGAAGATTGTACCGGTTGGTCCGCTTGTTCAAGATGTTGGTGTGAATCATCAAGAAAATCATTATGATGATATCTTGAAATGGCTTAACAAGAAAGATGCTTCCTCAACTGTCTATGTATCTTTTGGCACTGAGAGTTATTTAAGCAAGAAAGAAGTGGAAGAACTGGCTTATGGACTTGAGCTTAGCAATGTGAATTTCATATGGGTGCTTAAATTCCCCGACAGGGAGAAGGTTTTGGAGGTTCTGCCTGAAGGGTTTCTAGAGAGGGCTGGAGACAAGGGCAGGGTTGTAGAAGGCTGGGCTCCACAGGCCAAGATATTGAGACATTCAAGTATTGCAGGGTTTGTGAGTCATTGTGGGTGGAGTTCAGTCATGGAAAGTCTTAGTTTTGGGGTTCCAATTATAGCAATGCCGCTGCAAAATGACCAGCCTTTGAATGCTAGGCTTGCGGTAGAGTTGGGGTTTGGATTAGAGGTTGAGAAAGATGAGAAGGCTGAGTTTGTTAGAGAAGAAGTAGCAAGAGTTGTGAAACAAGTTGTAGTGGAGAAAGGTGGGGAAAATGTGAGGAAAAAGGCACAGCAGTTGAGTGAGGAAATGAAACTGAGGGGACAAGAAGAAATTGATAGTGCAATCAAACAGCTTAAAACTCTTGTCCAGAACAACAGGGCATAATAGCTGATGGTTTTCAATAGTTCATCTTGTACCTGTTGGTTTTTAAGAATATCCTTGCTTGGGTATAAGTCCTACCATAAATTGTTCTATTTCAAATGTCTAGTCCAACCAGTCCTTGCCGAAAAAACTGGCCGGACCAAATTTCATGTTAATAGAGATTTTAATAAATCAAGACCAGCTTCTCAAGGCAACAGCTTGAATATATTCTTGTGTACTACAGAGGACATTAACTCAATAACCATATCGAATGTGTTCTACTCGGAAACAATAACTTTAATCTAATAGACATAAAAGTCCCTTGCCTGTGAGGGTAAAGAATTTTTTTCTAATGACTAATATTGAACTCCTGTCATGCCTTCTCATGACTAATTTTAGTTATTTTTTAGCCAAGCATTACTTTGATGGCCTATCAGCCTTCTACAAATCACATACATGAAGGTTGTACTTGTAGATATGCAATGCACAGATAAATGCATAATATGAGTAAAAAAATGGAGCCAAGAAAGACTTCACAATTAGCATCTATATGTGGACAATTTATAGGACTTGTTTGTTACTATGGAAAAGGACTTTCCAATTCACATTACAGGATATATTGTACAATGACCTAGAATACTTTTAACTAGGCTTTGTCCAATAAGAGATTGATGAAGATGATTTCTGAAGCAAGCACAAATCGGTGCTACTTCCAATGGATTTATAGAACAATAAATGAGAAATTATGTAAATCCAATTGTTAAGTCGCAGCAAGAAGAGCCTTGCAGTCCATTCCCAATGTACTACTATGTTGTCAGAAAAATGTGTATGCAAATCCATGCATACCTCATCCTTGAGGGAGAACTGGAGGCGCGATTGTGCGTGTATTATACGATCTGCAGTGGTTACATTTTTGTCCAATGATGTGGAAGAAAACTTCTGTTGTGTCATTGCAGTCGTTGCATAAGATCCATACCTGTAAAAATGTGGGTTTCAGCAATGTTTTAGGTAAAAACATTAGCAATTGTGAGTACAAGTCAAAATAAATAGGATTCAAAATGGATGGTTGCCACTTGGTGCAATAATCGAGCGGAATAGGACAATAATCGAGCGTCTGCATGTTTTTAGTGTAAGGATGTGCACGAGTTTAGAAAAAAAATTGGACAGAATGTACAGGATAAATCTCAAACAAAAGAACATATGATAAAACAAAATTGTGTACCACTTATGAAAGATGGTTGTTCGAGTACATTATGTAAAGGGGGCCGGTATAAAATAACTTCTAGATACATCTACTCTAAGACTCATATACCAACATTCGAAGTAGTTCAGATATACTGATAGAAGTGAAGTACCTTCCTATATCTGTAATCCTCGGGCATGACAGTTGCTTCAATCTGATGGGCAAGTAGAAGCGAAAGAAAATCATTGTGAGAAAATCAACTTGATTCACTGTACCATTGCATAGAAATCTTTTTATAAAATCTAAATTATTATAGCCAAAAGAATTTGCATGATCATCCTTGTAGTCTTCCCAATGAAAATCAGGAACTGAAAATTGTACATGCACTTGGGTATATGCACGCAGCAGACTGAGGAAAAGCACCTCAATTTTGGGACAGCTAAAAGATATTTAAGCATGATTTTAGAAATGTAAAAGAAGAATACTTGTTAATATTCATCGTAAATACGAACCAAAGTAATGAAACCAACAAAAGTTCCCTGACTACTTTCATCAATTAAAAGAAATTATGGTAATGTGAACTATAAATAATGCTAGAAACCTTTTCCCAATATACCAGATTTTTTTTTACACTACAGAAATCTATAATGCATTCATGCAAGAGGGGTGTGATACTTTAGAAAAAACATACAGTGACTTCCCAACTCTTATGATCAGGTAAAGAAATCCTGATTCGGATTTCTTTAGTATCATGCACATATATAACTGCTTAGAGACAAGTACTCATCCGCTTGACCGATTTCTAATACCGCTGGAGAGTACATATAAATTAACATACATATATAAATGGAGGAGTACCTGGCAGTTCCCTTTTTTAAGAAATTGTGTGACGAGTGATTTTAAGATAATAGAACTCTCAAAATAGTTCCCATGTTTAGTAAATGTACAAGTGTCAATAGGATACTAGTATATATAAGGTGTGGGTTTTGTTCTATGGAGAACCTTAAATGGAGTACTAATTGGAGAACATATATGTTTTGCATTAGATTCTGCAATATATTATAAGCAAAATATAACGCAGGACATATATGTTCTCCAATTAGTACTCCATTTAAGGTTCTTCATAGAACTTTTGCCTATATAAGGTTATAGTTAAGAAAATCAAACTTATGATTTAAAACTGTTCACTATAATCACGTATAATACTTCTAAGTTCTAAATGAGCTTGATCATGCATCACTTTGTCTTCAAATGGTAAGACTTATCAATATAAAGATGATGCCAACAATGAGAATAAAACATCAAAACACAAGATATATAATTTAAATAGCACTAATGATAACGCTAGTGTCGCAAAACTCTTGTTCGGCCCGAAAGTGAAGAGAGAAGTGTACTGAGTTGACTCACAAGGCCATAAAATTATTCTAGGTAGGCCGACTATGATCTCATATCTGTAGTGGTGACGTTATATTAATTATAGTCTAATTACCTGCAAGTAACATAAATAATTTACAGTAATAATTAAACTACAAACAATGAAGCGTTTCCTAATTAATTAGATGTTTTCACCAAGCTTGAGACAGGAAGAATAACAGAGCACTGTCTTGTTGACCCACCTCTTCATCTATCCTCTTCCAAGTTCTAGACATGTCAACTACCGACCTTGAACAAATGGGACAGCAGTATCTGATCAATAACATGTTTTAGATAGTTAGAAAAAACAAATGACTTGTAATATAAAAATATATGTAGAGTACAAGTGTACAACTATCTCATTGCTTACTTGTCACGCTTTATCATCTCATGGTAACATTCAAAATGCATAGTATGCCCACATTTCATAACAGTAGTGTCTTTCAGCGAATCAAAAAGATACTGTAAAGTCACATATGCTACATCTTAAAAATCTACAAAACTTTCAGTTAGGCAAACACCAGAGAGTCATGGACCAAACCTCGTAGCATATTGGACAGTGATGACGCATGGAGTTCTCCACACATGAATGGTTATTCCTCAGGCTTACTGAATAGCAAGATCCTGTATGCGTACATATCAAAACATGAAACTCTAAAAGGAAATTTATCCAAGCAAGGAATTTAAAACAAAACAAGACGGGAAAGAAAAAGTTGCAGAAAAGGAATGGTTGAAGAGAAAGATAAAATTTAAAAACATGAGTTTGTAACACCATCAGCAAAAGGTTTGAGAGTATCCCACAACCATGATAATACCACATTTTCTATTTAAATGGAAGCAGGCAGATGCATTTAAAACATTCTAAATTCTAGAAATTTAGGTAATCTGCACTAATTTAAGTTTTTAATCTGAAACCTGGCCACATTTAGTTAAGGGACAATGTGAATGTAATTTCAATTTCTCTTATTACAGGATTCTCAGGGAAGTGGCTATTAAAATTACACCTAAATTAAAGTATGAAATGAATATGATATCTGTCATTTTTCTCGTTAGACATTCAGGATTGACACCATGTTGAAAGGTCAAATCAAAGAAAACCTCAAACAGTGTTATCAAATTTGAGCATCAAACTAAAGTATCTGCTAAATATTTCAGGATGAAACATTTACTAAGAATATCCTGTAACGGTTAGGTGAGATGCATTTAAAAGCAAAAATGGGATGAAATGCATACCACACTTGTTGCAATGAAAGAAATTTTCACGGCCACCAACTCTGGCATTAAAAGAAAATGGATATTAGCAGACCATCATTGCACATACTTTCATTACTTTAATCAAGATCAACGCAAACAGAATAATCAAGAAATTTTAAGAAATAACAGTCACTGACCTACAGATTCCACAATCGTCACAATGGAACTGCTCTTTGTCTATCTGCAATGGGTTGTATGTACATTATGAAAATGTTAAACCAAACTATAACATCCAGGGGTCCTACTCCCGAGTTTGAGATGTCTAACTTGTTCAAGAGTTCACTATTGATTTTGTATAGAAGGAAAATTGAACAAAGTATAATCTAAATACAGATTAAATAGATATGAAGTAGCATTAGGTCAATTACATCATCATCGTAAAATTTGCACACGGTACAGAAATATTCTCCCATATTCACGCCACAATTTGTGCAAGTGCGGGCAACCTAGTAACAATAAGCAGAAGAACAAATGGAACTGTTGAGCTGCAGACTAGATTTATAGAACAAGCAGTACCACATGTCACCTCAAGAAATACATACCGGCTGCTCTGTGTCACAAACAGAACAAATAACCTACAACAAACATTTGATTGTATGCACCTTAGTCATCACTTAAAAAGGTAGAGAAAAAAAATTAGGAATGCAACGAGACTAGTAAACAAAAGAAAGTAGATCCAAACATACTTGCTTCACATCAGACCGGACCAGATCGTGTATATCAAAGGGGTTGCTGAAAATGCCCTGATAAAAAAATGGTCAACCGGGCAATTGCACATCAACATAAACATGTATATGAAGAAAGTTACATAAGATATTGATTCAAGTGCAGAGAACAAGATCAAAAGAGCTCATATTAATCAAATAGCTTGCTCCACAATGCTTCAGTTCAATTATTAATAAAATCAATGACAGAAAAAAAGCAGATCAAACAAACTTTGGAGGACATACATGTAGATGCAAAGGAAAGAGATGATAAAAAAGAAAAGCAATCACATACAGTGGCTTCATTATGGCAATGCCTACAATCAAAGATTTCATTGCAACAGGGAGCTCGAATTTTGCATCTTCTCCTGTAATGCTTACATCTATATAACAGATCAATCACACTGTCAAATACTACAACAGATACGATTACAAATTGCATAAAGCAACACATATCCAAACATCATTATAAATTACCATATCTATATATTAAAATGAGAAGAACATCATAAATATAAATAGACAATATCCGATGAAAGAAATCAAGAAAACTCAAGAAAAATAAGAGAGAATTACCCAAAACCCATCTTCCCAAAATCAAGTCTATCATCTGTGGAGCCTTCCATTGGTGAAAGTGATCAAGAAACAGATGGAAAGGCACAGAAATGAGTGATCTGGGAAGATGGGGTTATTGCTGGTGTGTCCTAAACTCCAGAGGAAAATAATAAAAAGAGTAGTGTGTATTTATAAACAAATGAATGTATATTAGATGTAGGAGTCTCCATTATCAACAAGTTTGAGTTATTAAATTTAAAGTATAGTATAATATGATAAGGTGACAATTATTATGATATTCAGAGACAAATAAAGAAGATAAGGTGGGGGCATATATGTTTATATTATGAGTGAAAGCAAGGAACTCTATAGCATGAGACATATTTACAGCGGGAAAGTAACAGACTCTTGTTTTGTTGGCATTATTACACTCGGTGCAAGTTTACGCAGTCTAGTAAAGTAGTTTTTTTATGGGTCCTGTGAATTCCGAGTTCGCGTTTCTATGGGATTAGTTACAATTTTTTTCAATCCAGACTTAAAAACCGTTTCTTTCCGTCCACACTTAAAAATCGCGGAAATATGATTGAATCGGGTCATGGACCAAAACCCTTTTTTCTATTATGTCATGTTGTTGATTTTTCAAGGCATCTGTATATAATATGTACACATTACATCATTATTATGCCCAAGAGTTGATCTTGTAAACTTTTTAAGAACACGTAACCAAATCATGTGTCACAAAATATGCGTATATTGAAATATACGTTTCGAACATGCATATAATTTGAGGGCTGGAAGCCATTTTTGTATTTAAAAAATCAAAATTTTAAATATAATTTTTCCTACAATAAACTTTTCTAGTCCCGTAAAAATCACGGGACTTATATTTCCCATTATTTATCGATAGATTATTTTTTTATTATATTTAATTTGAAATTTTTTCTTAAAAAAATGGAACGAAATGGGATTTTCCTTCTTATCTCATCAATATTAAATTATGGTAGAAATTGTAACTTTTTTTAAATTTGGTTCTTTGATGAATTAGAGTTCAAATAACTATAAGTAAAGAATTTACTAATCAGAAATGCTACCATATTAAAATAAATTACAAATGCTAATTTGATAAGTGGTAGACTGGTAGTTAACTAATTACTATTTGTTTCAATTTTTCAAGTAGAGCACTAATTCAGAAAATCTTAAATGTGCCATAAAAATATAAATAATCAGAATTTTCCATTAAACATATACTCGTAATATTAATAAATAGAGCTCTATTTTTCTTCTTTTTTTACTTATACATCAAAACAAGCCACTTGTTTAGTTGTTTATGGTCAATCAGTTGGAACATATTTGGAAAAAGGGTCAATATTATGGAGCTCTTAAAAGATATGAATTGTATGTATGTGATGTCAAAACGATAAGGTAGTTACCGACCATTCTGACACTAAAAAATTTAAATTGTAATTTTTTCTTGGTTATGATTAAATGACATAAAGAAAAGTAGGAAAAAAAAGAAGTTGTGTTGGATATAAAGAAAAATATGGAGTGCATGCCATTTGACACATTATTGCAGAGTTGAAAATATATTGCAAATTACTTTTCATAATTTTAGTTTATATTTTAAAAAATAAATAAAGAATAAAGAATATTATATGTTATGTATATTTATAAGCTAGGTAGTTCATCCATATATAGATTATAGAGCAGACAGTAAATTGCTAGATTTTATAAATTCGATGAAATTTAAAAATTTTTGAGTCAGACAATTGGATATAGGATACTTACAAGTTGTACAAGTAGATGTCTATTGTTAATATTTTAAAGGATCTTGAATTTCTAGTGTGTGTCAGACAATTTTATATCCAGAAGTGAATCCGATACAGTAGGTGGGTTGCATAAAATGCAGGTCAGTTTTTTGGATGATTTTTTTAATAAATTTCGACGACAATCTATATATATGTTAGTTAAGTTGTTCTTCTATTGTCCATTGTCGAATTATGTCCTTCTTCTTATTTTATTTATGAAAACTGAATATAAGTTTGTCATAAAATATGCTAGGGTGTAACTTCATGAAAAGTCTTATTATGTTTTTACAATATCACCGTTAGCTTGGAATTAATAATTTTTAGAAATTCAAAATATATAGAATTAAAGATTTTCTGAATACATAGGCTGATTTAAATTAAACAAGCAATGCATAGAGTTGTAATTCGAACAGAATTACTCGCATTTACTTATTATGATTCGGCCACACAAATTTATATACGAGTCGGGCTCGAATATAAGTTGGAACTCGTTTAATAAAGATGTTGAGTCGAATATGTGTCAAATTTAATTAAAAATTGATTAGATCTTGAAAATCCGGCTCGACTCGAGGTTGTTTATAATTATAAATAAATTGATATAAAAAATATTTTTATTAGTTATAAATTATAAATTAATTATTACCTTATAATTTTTTTATTTTTTTAATTGATAAACTCATCAATATACCCGGCTTAGCTTGTTTAAACTCGACTCATTTATTAAACAAGCCAAGTAAATGAGTCAACCTGGATCAAAAGTTTTGGTTCGTTTAACTTAAAAGAACGGGTCGAACTCGTTTGTTAACGCCCGCTCTGGTCGACCGCACCCCAAGCCATGCATAAATTACATGTTGTCCAGTCCTGGCAGAAAAAGGCTTCAAACGCATCTCTTTTGCTGTTTTGCATGCCAGCACACATACAAATCTTGGCCTTAAAAACTTTAACGAAATATAAGCCAGCTTCTCACCTCCAACATGGCATGCTATATAAGCCCTCCATAATCTACGTAATAAATCTGATAAATCAAACTAAATAAGTACATAACCATTATTCCATTAATTAATTATAAACTCAATCAGTCTCTGCCTTCCTCATATTAATAGATTATATTATGGAACCAAGGATTTGATTGATCATCCCCTCTTCCCCTACCACCACTCATCTTTCAACAATTGAATAATGGGATGCAAGGAATCAAAACATATTGCCACAGATAATACAACTATCCCCCGTAGCTCCAGCGTGAAATCAACAAATCGCGGTCAGGATGACAGCTACAAGAACAATGTTCAAAGGTCGAGAAGCGGGAGATCTGCGATGCAAAAACAAGAATTCAAGGAGACCAATGTAGGAGCTTCAAAGGCTAACAATGTGACAAATGAAAATGAAAAATCAGGTGATAATAAGGGTACAATCAATGGAGAATTAGAAAAGGAGGGTGGAAAATTGAAAGGAATTAATCATCAAAATGTAAAAGGTGACAAGGACTCGAAAAAAGATAATGATAATGTTGGTGATGAAGCAGTTATAAATGACAAGGAAGATCAAAATGGAAATGTTGGGGACAACATAGGAAAAGAAAGTATCTTGAATCCTAAGGAAAACTTACCTTCCCCGTCAAGGAAAGATGGTGAAACCATCGAGGCAGTCGATCACGTATCTGGAGCATCGCTATATTGTACTCCAACGGAGGTTGCTGCTGCATTTGACAACACCAAAACAGACAACGCCCAGGAGAAGAAAGAACCAGTTGAAAAAACCAAGGACACGCGATCAGGTACTGTCAATTACTGTATTATTTAAGATTAGTTTAAATTGTTTGAAACCAGAATCAACATATGGTTTGAAAAATGAAATTATTTTTTTGCTGCTAAATTTTTAAAAAAATCCCTTAATTAATAAGCTTGTTCTTTTTCTTGCAAAGTAGAGGAGACTGCTAAAGAAAATCTTACCAGAATTGTTAATGCAAATCCCGAGAATCATGTGCGAGAAGCTGAGGCTGATGAAAAAATAAAAGAAGCCGAGAGTACTGCTTTTGCAACTCCAGAAAATCACCTACGAGAAGCCGAGGTTGTAGAAAAAATTAAAGAAGCCGAGGCTGCTGTTGCAAATCCAGATAATCACCTACGAGAAGCCGAGGTTGAAGAAAAAATTAAAGCTGCCGAAGCTGCTGTTGCATCTCTGGAATATCTGGTAAAAGAAGCTGGCAAAGCTGAAGAAATTCTTGTAACAGAAGCCGAGCCTCCTGCTGCAACCATACAAAATCCGGTGAAAGAAGCTGAAGAAGTTCATGTAAAAGAAGTCGAGGCTACTAATTCAACCCTTCAAACTCTTGAGAAAGAAGCTGATAAATCTGAAGAAATTCGAGAAACAGAAGGTGAGGCTACTGATGCAACCCCTCAAAATCCAGTAAAAGATACTGATAAATCTGTAGAAATTAGAGGAACAGAAACCAAGGATACTGATGCTACCTTACAAAATGGGGTGACAGAATCTGACAAAACTGGAGACACTCTGATAAAAGGTGGGGAAGCTGTCGAAAACGGGGTGAAAGAAATTCATGAAGTGACCGGCAAAGCTGAAGAAATTCCTGTTTAAGAAGTTGAAACTTCTCATGAAACTAATCAAGTGTTGGTTGCTGATAAAGCTGAAGAAGTTCCAGAGAAAGAAACAGAGGCTGGTTACACAACTCCTGAAGATCCAGTAAAAGAAGCTGAGGATGCTGACAAAGTTGAAGAAAGTCAGGTGACGGAAGATACAGGAAGTTCCAGCACTACCAGTGCGCATAAAATATCCGAGGAAGATCCGGATGTCCGAATAAACACCGATGACATTGTGAAACAATGACAATACAATGGCAAAAAAGTTTGTTTTAAAAATTTAATTTGATTTATACCTTCATAGTGAAAATTGTAATTCAATCAACTCCATTAATTTGATACAACATAGCTCAATCAAATTTTAAATTGAACATGCATCAAGATCAGTTCCCAAAGGTATATTGAGAGAGAATAAATCTCATCTATATATAATGGTCCAACAAGGTTTTGGTGAGATATTTAAATATTGAGACAAATTAATTTTGAGACATTTTATTCACTATTTAAAATGACTAAATTACCCTTTTTATTATTTTTTAAAAATAATTCTTTGAGTGAGTTAAATCCAACAAGGATTTGATGAGATATTTAAATGTTTAGATTATTTAATATTGAGACATTTTATTAAATATTTAAAATGACTAAATTGCTCTTTTTTATTATTCTTAATAAATTGTTGTTTGAGTAAGTTAAATTCAATTTTTAATTTACACATCTTTCGTCTCATGGCGGGTGCACGTGAGTTACTAAAATTGAACCAATCAAGCCCTCTTTTCGTCTGATTGAACCGATTTTAAAAAAAACACAATATTAAAATGAGTTTAAAAAATCCAAACCGACTTTAATAAGTTGGGTATGGATTTTATATATATATATATATATATATATATATATATATATATATATATATATATTTGAGTCAATCCTTCTCAACCTGATTTAAGTTAAAAAAATTGTTTGATAATTTTTATATATCTATATGTAATATACAACTACACACTATATAATTTCATTTATAAACAAATTATTAAATTTTGTATATATATGTTTTATTACATAATTTATTCAATTAAAATTTTGATACTAATCAAAATGAAAAAAATAGCATTAAAATTGTAAGTTATATAGATATTATAATAAGTTATACGTATATTGATTTTTTTTTATTTACCTAAACCGAAGTATGGTAAGTAGGGTGGGGTTACGAATTCATTTTGTATGAGTTCAATTGAAATTTTTCAAATTGATATAATTGGGTTGGGTTGTTAAAATAATATAAACCCGACCAATCTGACCCATGAACACCTCTAATGATGGCCTAACATAGGTGTTTGATGAGACATTTTATTAGTAAGACAATTTAATATGATATAAACCCGACCAATCTGACCCATGAACACCTCTAATGATGGTCTAACA
Organism: Oenanthe sinensis; assembly: GCA_028671895.1. Taxonomy (NCBI): domain Eukaryota; kingdom Viridiplantae; phylum Streptophyta; class Magnoliopsida; order Apiales; family Apiaceae; genus Oenanthe; species Oenanthe sinensis. Next base: position 7,409,313 of record CM053814.1, on the reverse strand, counting down.
TAGGTGTTCGATGAGACATTTTATTAGTAAGATAATTTAATAGTGATACAATTTATTAATGAAACAACTATGATTCGAAAATAGAATAGTTAATACTGGTATGGTATCCATTAAATGAAACTTGACATCACATGAGACATTTTATTCACTTTGAAATGAATATTTACGATGAGTCACTTGTTTAAATAAATCATGAATAAGAAAATAATTTGAGATTTAAGATTTAGGGATGCTTTAGATAATTAGATTAAAATGTGATATTAAATATAACATCAAATATATTATATAAAATAATTGGATCAAGATATCGTATGGATATACCAAACTATGATTCCAAAATAGAATAATGAACGATTAGAAGAATGAACCATTTAAAATAATTGAATTTTGAACATCATTTTTAAAATAAATTTATATTATATGTGAAAATTATTTGAATTTACGTAAGAAAAAAAATATATGATCGCCTAATTAGTACACTCTAGGTCAATTAAAATACATAATTAGATTAAAAAGTGAATTTTTTACAAAATAATTAGCAAGAGAATAATGTGAGATTTGGAATTTAGATATATTACTTAATTAGATTAAATATATAAATAGATTAAAATGTAATATTAAATATATTAATATAAATTAATTGGATGAAAATATAGGGTTATTGTAGCAAAATTATGATTCGAAAACGGAATAGTTGATATTATATGATGGACATCAAATATATTAGATCATCGATTAGATACAATTTGAGCCTTTTAAGATAATCAAGTTTTGAACACTCAATTTTAAAAATAAGTTTTGTATTATATACAAAAATTATTTAAATTTACGTTTGACAATTTTAAAGTAGAACTCTATATAGTGTGTATATTAATTTATTAAATAAAAATATAGAGACAAGAGTTGAGTTAAAAGAGGATTCAGTTTCAAATTTAGAATTATATAACGTAATTATATACCTATTATAAAAAAATATATTTTATACATTAAAAATTCTGAGTCAATAATTTTTAAACTGCTTAATCAAATACACTCTTAAAACATTAAAATATAAAGTTAGATTAAAAATAATTTTTAATAAAATAATTAAATTTGAATTTTAAAATTATGATCAAAATCAGAAAGAAAACAATTTAAGCTAGAAGCCCGTGCCTCGCACGGACTTTTATGCTAGTTATATATTATCTGGAAACAGAATATATTATATATTAATCGAAACAGAATAAATTTTATATTAATCAAAAAAATGCCTCGCTAACAGAACAAGTACATAAAAGGTTGTGACTTGTGAGACTGAGAGTGACAAATAGTATCTGATTATTTAAAAAAAAAATAGTATCTGATTATTATCATTGTTATAGCTTATAAAGTGTACAATATACTTGCGTAATCCGTGTCTTATCTCCGTTCATAAATTCTAAACAAACATGGAATCATTTTACTCTAATGATAAAAAATATTCACAACTATGGAACTTGATAGTCTTGAACATAACATGTATGATTCCTTTTTATTTACACGTGTTATACTATCCATATGTGCAAGATACAAATGTTAAGACTTGGGTGTTTGTGTATCCCCCTCGTGACAACTTCTATGTGCATTCTCCACATGCCAATGCTGCATCGGATACTGAAAGACCAATGTCGGCACTGTTATGTCGCAGTACTCTGAGAATCCGACTCTCTATTGATTTGCAAAATGGAGGTTGCACGATCTCTGGACAGTATGAAATTTCCAACTTCATCTGTCTTGCTATATGCCACTAGGGCAGGTTGCATCACCATTTTGCAAGCAACCTCAGCATCACATCCCATCTCAACTCCATAGTATGTTAGATGGTCTGCTATACTATTCCCCGAAACCGACCTGTAAAATACTAATCAGTCTAAGGTATGCAGCTGCTTAAAATATCTGAGAAATTTCGCTTCAAGCAAAAACATATAAGATCTCACAACATGCAGAACACAGGTACCCCACAGCATTACTTGATCAATGGAATTGGACTAGATCTAGTTATATGATAGATTTTGTTTGTCCCGTGCTCAAATACAAGATACCATGGGAATGAGTACAACCCAAAGAGTAAGTATACTGTTATAGATTACCTGCTACAAGTTGGGTCTTCACCGGAACTATCACAAACTGTTTCAACTTGGTAAACTCGAGTTCCAAATCCAAGGTTATGAAGCCAAACCTACATTTTGTAAAAACGGTGGATTTAAATTAATTATACGAAAGGAAACATGTATGAATTAATGAAGAGCATCCATGTACAATAGCATTAGCTTCTCTAGTTTTAAGAAACATAAACTCGGCTCAAATCAACCATATTGCCTGCTCAATCGATAGTGAATTCTAGACTTCTAAGTATGAAATGAGCCAAGTAGAAAACTACTCAAGCTCGTCTCTGCATGCCTTTGGAGTTGGTGGGTTAAGTGTAAGAAGACACTAATCTCGCAACAGCGTGCATAAGGTACATTGAGATTGAACCAGAATTAGCAAAAGAAATACTAAAGTTACTAAATCATTTTATGAAAAATATGTCATGTGTAATGGAGCCCATCTATAGTATAATTTAAAAATGAGCTTTTATGTAAATAAACGTGAAAGTAATAGCTTGAACATATAATGGGCTCGAGGAGCTTGTGAAAACACCCGGGGGCGGATCCATAGCTTGAGCTATGGGGGGGGGGGGACCCATAGCTTGAGCTATGGGTGCCCAGGAGCCCACTGAACTCTCCTCCAAAATATGATTATAAGGTAGTTTTTAGAAAGGAATTCATCAAAAATAATATAAAGAACCCACTAGTATTAAAAAAATCAATAGATATAAATTCAAAAAATACTAAAAAATCAAATATTTCACTATAGATAATTTCAAAAAAAAATACATAAACATTTATACAAATATAATGTTAAATATATATTACAAAGTCCGTATTTTACCTAAAACTTAATTTGGTTGAAAATAATTGACAAAATAATTTCTCCTTGAGCTCTTACCTCAGCTATTGCCAACCCTTTAAGCTCTGACTCTTAAAAGGGAACAACTCTAAAATCTAAAACAATTTTTATTTGTATAAATTTTATATTTTTAATTATTATAATATATATTTTTATTTAAATATTTATATTAGGAACCCACTGAAAATTATTTCTGGTTCCGCCACTGAAAACACCTATAGACTCAAGAGAGCTTCAGTACAAAAAGGCCCTACAAACTGAAGTGAGCAACCAATCAACAAAAAGCCCTACTGTTATTATATGAAAAATAACGTACTAGCACATCATTAACCAATGCAAGGTTGTTTTGAATTAATTTTTTTTAAAATAATTGGCCATTTCTAAACCAAAAGAGTGGAGCCGAAAGGAAGTTAATTATGACAAATCTTACTTAAACCAAACAAACAAAAAACATCAGCTTTTACCTCTCTTGGAAAGTGGTGGTAAGTTTTTACAGGAAATAGATAAAAATACGGCGGCAAATGAGGCACCATATCATGCTTGTTTGTAACCCGAGTGGTGTAGGGAACAAGTTTGCTGTAATACGATGCAAAAGCAGCATTGCCTATACGAGGTTGTCCAAATGTCATAACCTGAACATTGTGAACCCCAAAATTGACCTGCAAAGCAAGTAAAACAGTCCTTCAACAACCCATCAAAAATGGCACAAAACTGTTACCACCACAGTTGATCAACTAGAGACAGGAGCATCTCGAGATACAGATTTCTAACAGGAAAAAAAAACTTACAAATATCAGAGTGAAGACATACAGTCAAAGCCCCAGGTTATAAAAAGTTAAAAACGTAAAGGATCAGACCATTTCATGATTTAGGCTGTGCCGGGGCACAGATGTCGGGATTTGGAAGCAGATACGTATTTAAATAAAGGATTTAGTGTATTGCATATGCAACTACTGATCTAATATATCACATGACACCACTAAACTAATAATATTTTAAATTTTAATACATTCCCAAACCTCAAATAAGAGTGGAAGTTAATTTGGATGATAACATAGTAGATACGAAGCATTATATTATTTGGTACGAACATTTTTCTCTTTCTAATTCTTTCTTCCAAACTGTTGTTTGGTAAAACATATATCTAATAACTTGAGGGGACGAAGTGTCTGAGAACATGTTCAGAGAGAGGTCTGCGACTCTAAGTACTATATCAGTTGTGTAATGATTACATGCTCTATAGAGGAGTTCTCTGAGGACTGGAATTCCTTGTGATCGTCAGTACTTAATTGTGCCAGAGTTATAAATACACAATATAGGTCATAGGAAAACTTTATATGCAATCATCTTGCATAGTTAGAAGAAATATCCAAAACAAGACAACTGCTCCAATTGCCTGCATCTCCCGCACTTAACATGCAATAGAACCATGAAAAGGGGGGAGGGCTACCTATCAGACCTCAAACTAAATAAGCATAACACAATCTCATTATCAAATAGTTATACACAGCATCAACAGTTTATCAACTGTTTCTGGTAATCTTAGGGGATGTTTGATAACACTAAATCAATACAGCGCTAAATAATGTAGTCCTTTAAATTATACAGTGGCTTGGTATGAACTTGTTGCTGGATGAGACATGTTTGACAATATTCTGAATAAAACTTCTGAACTACTGGAAGTTAAAATTTTATTTACTCAGAAAAACACAGTTTTTTAATGAATACATTTAAGAAAATATATATTATATTACGGCAATTTAAAGTAAATTTAAGTAAAAATGAGAAAACTAATCACGTGTTTGACAATATTTTCTGAATGAAAATTCTGAACTACTGAAAGTTATGAATTTTTTATTCAGAAACGCAATTTTTTAATGAATACATTTCAAAACTAATATTATATTTGTTAATTTAAATTACAATAAAGTAAAAAAGAATTAATCACATAATAACATTGAGCTTATATGTAATATACAAGTTTATTAAAAAAAAGTTTATCTGATAATTAAATATTTAACTATCCCAATCATATCATTGTAATAACTTGAAACACCTCATGTTCATTTTTCAAGACATTATATTACAAGTACTATAGTTATTTAAATTTAAATTAATAACAATATTATCCCTACTCAGTACAGCAATATATCGATAACAATATGTTGATAGGTACAAATTTAAGTCAATTTTTTCCCAAACTAATAAGTATATCTGTTATATTAGGTGTGTTTTCTATTTATTGATAAGTAAATTGGGTGAATATTAATATTTATACCAAAATGAAGGCCATGTCCGAGCCAAGGACAACATTGCTATTATAGCCTATGGATACACATCCAGCAACTCATTAAAATCCGGGTACGTCCCGAGGTCATGACATAATTCAGATGTATAATTTTCTTCCCAAACAACATATGACTTTGAATAGGTAGGAGGCTATCTTCTTACAGAGGCATTAAGTGCCTATCAAACAGGGCCCTTGAAGCAACCACCAGGATAGTAGATTGTAACTAGATTAATTATCATGCTAATCTTGATTTACCAAATAGTTATTTAAAATAGTAGATTGTGGCAAATGATCAAAAGCCACAAATTTAAAATATATATGTTGAAAGAAAAAAAAAGGATCGGATATAAGTACCCTGAGATCCAATCCACAAAAAGCGGCCATAGCCCCTCCCATTGAGTGGCCTGTGACCATGATCTGGAGGTCTCCATATAACTCCTTTGCACTTTTAACAGCACTTAAAATGCCTGGGCGCACAGTTGTGTTGTGGTAAGCCGAATAAAATCCATGATGCACCTGAAACATGCGAGATATATCAAAACGATAATACTACTTGACCACAAAGAATTGCATAAACAAAATTCACCGCAACACGCACCATTGCATCAGAGGTGCCAGGATAATTACAGTCTAGCTGTTTCCAATATAGATCTTCAATCCAGTTTTGTATACTGAACACAGTTTGCAGACACAAATCAACATAAAATTCTTAATATTAATCAGACGGCAAAGGCACCATGAAATGATGTACTTTTGTTCTTTATAGTTTAAATTCTGTTAACTATTTTATTCTTCTCGTGTTAACGTCTGCTTTTGTATACCCTTAATACTCTTAACACTATATTTCATTTAAAATGAATCTACTGAGATGAAATTGTTGTTTAGTTTTTCTCAGTCAATCAACTTGCATCTATTTATTTCATGCTACACACTTAAAACCAAAGTCCAAAAAGTGCAAGACACCAATTACAATATGTCAAGCCAAAAATACATTCATGTTTCATCACATATTTGTGATTTAGTCAACTTGACAGCTCATGATAAATCTAAACAATGCTGCAAATAAATGATAAAAATATTACCACAAATTCCAACCTGCTTTCCTGAGTGCCTCGAAATGCAATTACAATAGCATTGAGATCCTTTGCAACCCCAACAAATGCCTGCAAGAAATATCTAAGAGTGAGACTTCATAAGATTTCTATAAAAACTGAAGGTTTATGTTCTTCTCCCCTACGACACTATGGTGTGAATATGCACCTGCAAGCAGGCTTGGACATCGACAATCAGCTCTATCATTTCAAATCCCTGTTTTACAATAAACATTAATAGCAATTGTTAATCCTTTAACATAAAAAAGATATAATCAATGTCAGTACTAACATCATATCTACCAAAGATACTTGTTAACTTGACCATGCATGTTTAAACTAATCAGTGGTCAGGATACCTTTGTAAGGCCATTACATCTTTCGCATGTCCAAGTAAATAGTTCTGTCAAATCTGACATGTATACCTGCAAGAGCAGAGCTGTAATTGATCACTCGCTACTTGATGACCTAATTATATAAATCTTATATGCAGATAAATTAAAATTAAGAAAAAATTCACCACATTATTACTCATGAAATGCATTATTCCTAGGAAAATAGTCCAGATTCACAAGCTCCCCCTCCGCTTTTCCTTCCAGGAAAAGTACCATAACCTCTGAAACACAGTATTCCCGACCAACACCAGCAATGTCTCCCCCCCCCCCCTACTTCCTTTGTAGATGGCAAACACTTTTTCCGTGTTTATATGTTTTCCACCCAGAAAGTATAGACCAGTAGAGAATTTAAATGATTATAAACCCGATAAATATAACATTTGGCCCCACATCCACCTTGTGATTATAAAATAATGTTAAAAAAGGAATGTTACTAACCGCAGAAGAATATTCCACAAGTATTGTCGCGAGAGTGTGATTGTAAATTGGTACAGCATTCTTGCTCTTGATATTGAGTTCTGCAACCATCAAAAAACTAAAGTTAGGATGCACCACATGGTTTGGGAATATAAGATCAAGCTGTAAATAATTCTTATGTTTCTCATTATTCATGTCCAACAGTCCAAGTGTCTACTACTAATAGTTGAGTGTCGGCAGGTATCCTGTCAGGCTGTTCATTCATTAAATTGCCTAAACTTACATTCATCAAACGCAATACTATAACTCAAGTAATTTAAACATGTATAAAATCACACGATATGTCATCTTTTATTCCATATCTTATTGACCTTCACTCATTTCTATTCATACTAACATATATAAGATATAACCATATGTGCATAAAATCCAGAGAAGTAGCTAGATAAATAAATCATTATCCTTCAAGTGGCTTTTACTCTTTGGTGAGTAGGATCAGGAAAAGGCAATAAAACCAACAGGTAGAACAATTGAAAATATTTCTCACAAACCATAATGATTTTCAACTTATGCACATTTAAAGGGGCAAAAAATACATGAAACATACAGCAGCTTTTTAATGGAAATTGATCATTATCGAACCCATTTTATTTAGGTATCTCATTAAGCAGCCTAATTGTCTACTTCCGCATTAAACAATAATAAACGAGTCGAGTTCGAATTATTAACAAGATTTCGAGCTTATCGAGTTTTCGTACTTATCGAGTTTGATTGAGCTTATTAAGTTGTGATTTATTTCTCAAAAAAAAATTAAGAATTTAACAAATATATATGACTAATAAGAAATAATAATATGTAAAAATGGTAATTAACAATAATGTAATTTTGATTATATATAAATATTTATAAAAATATTCATAGAAATTAAAAAAGGTTATGGAGTTCGAGTTTAACGAGTCAAGTTCGGGTCGAGCATCGAAAAACTCGGCTTGACTCGAGTTGCTTATCGAGCCTAAAAATTTGCTCAAACTCGAAAACGAGTTTGAGTCAATTTCAAGCCCACTTATCGAGTCGAGTTCGAACCCTAGTCAGGTCGACTAGATCCAAGCAAGCTGAGAGAATGACATTGGTGGTTGAAGAAATGGGGTTTAAAGAAGGAGAGGAGAAATGGGTCAGGTCTTGATAGATGTGAAAAACTGAAGAAATATTCAAATATATGCCTAGAGAAGACGATGGATGAATATATAAAAATAGCAGTGTTTAAATGGATATATAGCCAAATAATATTTGTGTTTAAAATAAATTTTGAAGAGATATTTACAGTAATGATCGGAGATGAAATAGTGATATGAAGTGAAAAATGTGATATTTAATGATAAAGTTAATTTATAATGAAGTAACCATTTGAGATGGCCTTACATTCATCAAATGCAGTACGATACTCAAGTAATTTAAATGTGTATAAAATCACACTATATGTCATCTTTCATTCCACATCCAATTGACCCTCACTCATTCCTATCCATACTAACATATGTAACTGTATGTGTGGAAAATCCAGAGAATTAGTTGGATAAATAATACATTATCCTTCGAGTGGCTTTTACTCTTTAGTAAGTAGGATCGGGGGAAAGGCAGTGGAAAAGCCCATAAGGTGTTAAAAAGTTGGAACTTAACATGGTGTACAGCACAATCTCAAGTTGGAATCATAGGAACGGGGAAACCCAGTATTCTCAAAATTATATTGAAACTAGGTTTAAAAATTGCGCCAACCATACACTCTCATTAAATCCTTAAACCTTGTAAGTCGATCCGCCTTCACTTTATAAAAAGCCAAATATGGAATAATGAAAAACAAGTTTAATGCATTCCAGTTACACTAAAATAGAATCCAACATTGCAAATATAACAAAATTATTTACCTCTGCCGACACAAAGTGAAATTAAACAAATTAAGATCACGCCTGTCAAGCACCTCCTTCTTTCCATTGATCTGCACTAGCAATTAACAACTTTAATATACATACATATATACATGTATCAAATTACGTAGTCAAACTTATGCATAACTAGGGTTTTGAAAAGACTTGATCACATACACAATGATTAAATTTAGAATTCGATACCGTGGAAACCAATTGATGACTCCGGCGACAGTCCGATCAACTTTCCGGCGAGATTATTTCACGGCGAAGCCTAAAATTGACGCCGGCGTTGCAAATTCACAACTAGTAAATAAACCTGGGGTGAGGGAAATATGAGTAGATGTATATTTATATCATCGTCTATTTATTTTATAATTAAGCCCTTATATATCTATAACTACTTGACCAGATTGCCCTTGTTTTTTGTCATATTTACGTATGGAGTCTGAGTATTTGTTGAGGTATGTAATTTTGCAATATAAGGGTATTAATGGAACGTGGGTGTGGCGTGTGTTGAAATAAGCACGGGAATTGGATAAGAGCAGTGGAAGGGGGAGAACTAAGGAGTTGTTTGGATTTGGACCATCTGATAATCCGTGTAATGCCTTCTAAACTCTTTCGTGATAACAAAACTACAAAAGTCTGGCATGGGCCACGACTTCATAAACTACTTGTACTAAGGCTCCGGGATTGTTATTTAAAAAATATCATACTATTGGTAATTTCATTTGATTTGTTTATATTTTAAAATATAATATAAAAAAATAATGTTCTTGGGATGTTTTGGTAGTGAAAATATAGTTATTTCCTGTAAAAATTGAAAAATAATTTTTTTCAAAAGTATGGGAGACATGTTTTCTCTAAAAGCAGCTTTTAGACAAAAAACACTTTTCCAGAAAGCTGTTTTTAAAATTTACCAAACAGTTTTTTATTTGTTTTTCAGAAATAAACTGTTGTGTCTGTAACAACAATCTCAAACACACCCTGAGTTATTTTTTTAGTAGCTTGTATCTGATACGATACATGGGTTTTTTTAATAAAATTTTATAATTAAATTTTTTAAGTTTTTGAAAATTTAAATTTATTCAATTGTAATATATTTCTTTTCTAAAATAGTATTAAGTTAGTTATTTATATTGGTTGATAATCGAACTTTACTCATTTTATTTATAAATAAATTTAAAAATATTATTAAGTTAATTTTGTACTCATGATGTATCAAACATGAATCAATTAATTAAATAATTAATAATATTTAAAAATTTATATTTTTACCCGGACGATCGTACCATGTTATCTCCTTCATTTTAATTATATATACGACAATTATATATATGATGTAATATAATATACTCCGTACTAGACTAAACTAGGATAGTAGTTATCATGGCTTGCAAAAGTGAATTCGTTTTATAGTCTGTATTTGCGAAAAGTGGAGACCTTTTTTTAACGAATTTCTAACTAAAACAATGTATTATTATATTCTAAATTTTGGTATTTTTTATCAATGAAACACGGAACCTAAAAATTTAAAAACGTAGATGAATAAACACGATGTAGGATAATAGGATATGTATTTTAGTTTTGTCCAATACAACTCGTAAATTATATGTGATGGGCGAATAATTGGATGCATCGTAGTCATCTTAATATGTGCATGGATAATTGGAATTGAAATTCGGACAAAGTAATAAATATTAATCCCCCCATCTCATAATAATTTTATTTAATTTTTTAGTAGTCAAATTAACTTAAATATACTTGTAAATTAAAAATTATTTTTAAAATTTTTAAAATTTAAAAAATACATTTTAAAGTGGATTAGATATATTTTCTAATGATATAATTTTAAAAATTTCTTAATTATATATTTGTGTAATATTTAGTCAAAATTATTATCAAAACAGGACATTATGAGATAGGGGGAGTATTGTTTAGAAAATATGATAGAATTGAGATAAATAAATGAATATTTTTATTTAAAAAATAAATAAAAATTTATAAACAGTAGATTAATTTTAAAGAGGTAAAATAATATATTCAGTTATCACACTTCAAAAATAAGGTGTAAATAATGTAAAATGTCATGCTATTATATATTCTCCCTCATCCTAAATTATAATTTTTTGATTTTTTGACAAACATATCTATTATGTATCTAATAGGACGAGCAAATTTAATCATAAACATTCCTATTTATTTCTATTAAATACTGTCTTTCTTTCATTAATATCTATTGTATATTTTCCACCATTAATATATGTAAATTATTATATATTTAATTATTTATAATTATATCTAAATCATATATATTTTATTATATTATAACTTTTATAGTCGGTTGATAATCGATTTGTAAATATAAAAATGAATACATTTTTTTACTAAGTTAATATACCATAAATGAATATCAGTCGTTGAGGGGTCATTGAGACAAAAAGTTTATAATAAAATGATATATAATTTTTTATTGCGTTAAAACACTTTAAATATATTTGAGTACAGTAAATAATCGATGAGATAAAATATTACGATAAAATTATAATAAAACCTTTCAAAATGTAAAATGTAAGGAATTGATGAGATAAAATATTACGATAAAATATATGTAAGCGTTTTTTACACATAAACTTGCATACCAAAAAGTCAAAAAATCAATAAACTATTGTTAGGGACCAAAGGCGGTACATAATACCCGATAATGATCGGTCAAAACAAATTTTTCTATTTCATTTATAAATTTTGTACTCTGACAATTTTGTTAAACTGTAAATCATTTGTGTATATAGTAATGTCTAAAAATGCATGTATCGCATTTAAGTGAATGTTCTTTTAAATATTGCTACTGGTTACAACTTACAATATATATTTTTTAATAAAATTAATATATTTATCGTAAAATAAGCATGATAGAAGAAGTTTACCAAATGTACAAGTCACATAAGTAGAATCAAGAAATGAATGAAGGTTGGAGAAATGAAAAATATATATTAAGGTATTATGTTGAGAAGTCTGAATTTTGCTATATCTCGATAAGTCAAGGAAAGTTATATCAAAAAGTTTTTTCAATTGAAATTTCGATAAGTAGTCAAAACTCAAAACTATACCGAGAATATACTCTAACAAATATTTTCATATCTAGATTTTAACTAATACATATATGAAGAAGTGTTCAAACTATATCGAAAAACTTATTCAATTGAAATATTGATAATTAATCACAATCGTATATTCGTATTGACTGATAAGCCATTCATAAATAATGGGTTGATAATTTAGAAAACGACGTAAAGAAGTTTATATATCAATATAACTAATTATATAGTTTATATCCGGTGCGATATACATATTGAATTATTTTAATATATTTTTTTATATAATTTTAATATTTTTTTTATTTTTATAATAACAATTTAAATTTTATTTAATGTTATATATATACATTATATAATTTTTCATATACTTTATTTGTATTTTAATAGGATAATATTTGTATATTTTGTTTAAAGATGAGTTTTATTTAGAAAATTATTATGAGATATATTTTAGTTAGGGAACTAGTGTTTAAAAATTAGGTCTAAATACCGAACAAACTACCAAAATTTTGATCTTTCGATTTTAATAACATAGTATACATGCTATATCAAGAGGTAAAAACAAATAAAACTCATTTATTGATACGAAAAATACAGTTCTTCAAACCTATAAACAAAATACGTATAAAAGAGATACATGAAATAAGTAAAATTGGAATATAAATCTATACTATATCATTAAAGTCGAACATAAGTCTTCTTTTTATATAATTCTTTTCATTTACTATGATATAATCATAATTTAATTTTGAAAATATATAGTATACATACAACTCTATTGAGTCGTACAAAGATCTAATAACATCTCTCACTTCTATTATCGTTCAAATTCTTTAATTTATTTAAAATTACAACTTATTAACTAAATTTCATGAATATTAAAATAATATTATTATTCCATTTACATTAAATACTTATTATTATATACTATATTATTAGACTCGACATATTAAAAAGTTATATATTAAATATTCAAATCATATTAAAATCTAGTACTCGTTCTGTCCTTTTTGGTGGCGGCCGCGGCGGTTCACGAGTAAGCAAGAGATCGTGGCCGGTGCTTGGATCTCGGGTGTTTAATTTTTCTAAAACAAATGTAAGCAATATATAAGCACCAAATGATTAATAATTACTTATTAATTTGGTGTTGTTTGTAACAGAGTTACATAAAATATATTATTGTAAAATTAGAAATTAAACATAAATGATTTAAGTATTCATTAGGAATTAATCGAAGTAATAACCAAAATATTTAATTTATATTTCTAATATATTAGTGATATAAATTATTAAATTATATTAGTCGTACTTATATTTGCTGTACAATATATTCTTAAAGAAGAATTTATAATGATTAACAATTAAAATGTTTTATAAGAATTAATCACTTGCATGAGAGATTTTTTAAAACATTACTATAAGTATGTCAATATGTAGTTAAGATTATGTGATGTTAAAATACAAACTTATAAATTGGAAATTTTCTGTTTATATTATATATACAGGGTACTCAAATTAGAACTAGTTATATCATAAAATTTATAAATATGATAATTTTAATCCGTATTTGAACATAATATATTGAGGGATATTAGACAATTTACTTCGTGGGTATTTTTTTATTTATAGAATTATTTATAATATTTTGTATCATAATATGCTCGATGCCTATAAATGTGATTATAGGAGGAATATGTTGTACATATTTATGTCATAAATTTTCTCTATATTAAAAAGTTATATAATAAAAATTCTAAAATTAAATATAATTCATGCATATACATATTAATAAAATATAAATTAAAAATTTAATCAAGTTCGAAACCGAATCGTTCGAATGTTATTAAATTAAACGTAATCAATCCCGAAAATCTATTCAAACATAATAATAAAATCGAATTGAGCCTAGTCCGATTAATGAAACCGAATTCAAACCGAGCTCAAAAATGCTTGGCTGGAATTACAACACACGACTAAAATTTCATTATATTTTTATTTGCAAATCGTAAAACTGGTTGAAATAAAAAGTAAAAATTTAAAGCCAACATCAAATAGTAAAGCATAACTGGACTACGCACCGCGGGAAATATCCCCCATTTCACAATTTAGAGGCGGGAAATCACTCCAACACTACCAACTAGCAAATATACATACAAACCCCTGTACGTATCATCATTTTCTTATAACAATTCACATTCACTACCCGCTGTATTTTTTACACTTGCTTCTCCTCTTCACATTCAAAACCCTAGCTTTTGAAATCGAGGAGCCATGGCGAAGCTTTCGAAGCCGAGCGATTCTTCGTCGGAGGAAGAGCACGTGAATGACGCTCAGATGAACGAGGAGGAAGACGAGGAGGAGCTTCAAGCGGTTGCGAGGACCGCCGCCGATTCCGACGAGGATGACGGCGAAGCTGCCAGAGATGAGCAGGAAGACAACGATGAGGTAAAGGTTTCATTTTTGATTGGTTATGTTTTTGGATCTGAAGTGTTTTGATTTGTTTGTTAGGGTTTGATCGTTATTGTTACTAATATTGTTGGTTTTGGAGTGAATGTATGTGCATTGCTTACATTATTAGTGCAATTTGTTAGATTTTGTAGAGATGCCTAAGTGCTAGGTTTTTTTTGGTGTTTGAATTGTTTTTTCTGCTAATTTTGTTGATTTTTTGGGTGTTTGAATGTACAATACTTTCAGAATTAGTGTAACACGTTAGATTGTGTAGCTATTGTTTTGATTTTGTGTGTTCATTTATGGGTTGTTTTTGTTGTTTGTTTGTTAATTTATGGTATGTTTGTGATTTAGGAAGGTGATGGGGAGGGTAATGGTGAAATTAGCAAGCGTGAGAAAGCAAGGTTAAGAGATTTGCAGAGACGGAAGAAACAAAAGATTCAAGAGCTCTTGGATACTCAGAATGCTGCTATTGATGCTGATATGGTGTGTATTATGGAACTTGTTACTTTTTATTTTTGGAATTTAAGTTCTAAACTGTTTGTACCGTAAGACCATTCATGTAGTTGTGTGCGTTGTTGGTGTGGAAGTGTGATATATGTATCTGTCTGTGTTTGTATATATATCTATATATTTATATTTCTTGCAGAACAAGAAGGGAAAGGGGCGGTTGAAGTATCTCTTGCAGCAAACAGAGATCTTTGCACACTTTGCCAAGAGTGACCAGGCGTTACAGAAGAAGACAAAGGGAAAGTATGTCTCTTGCAATCATTTACATTTAATATAATTACTATACTGTATATGAGTAACTTTTCATAGCATCAATTGTTGATGCTATGAACAAATTTCACATAAAAGAGTCACCCTATCGTGAGAGTGTGTTGCCAATGTGTCCCGCCAGTGTAAAGTAAGAGGCCGATGTTACAATGATGAAGGGATTTTCATAATAAGCATGTGATATTGTAATGTATATACTGGGAAAGGGCTCTGTACACCTCCGTCCTTGTCCTGGTATTCCACCTTGGCAACCAAGCCTGGGGTCAACCACAAAATTGCTTCCAATGTCATGGTCTATTTAAGCGTATAGTAGTAAATATCAGTTTTTGGTCTCCAAATATAGGTTGTATATAGTCGGGGACAATTAAACTACTTCTTGAATGCAAGAGACCCAAGACACGATTGTTTTAGGCCGGTGGAGTCAACAGAGAATTAGCAATTACATACTGAAACTTGGTAACAACCTACAAGTCGTCAAATTGAATGTGCTCTAAAAGTCTCTGCACATACCCATTTATCCTCCCTAATCCTTGCCACTCGTTATGATGCCCTTTTGATTTCTGCATAGAAAAAATTTAACCCTAAATTATTAAAAACTAAAAAAGTAACTGATTAAAATATGTATTATTTATCTATTTTTTAAAAATTGACTTCGAAGCACTTTGAAATTAACATATAAAATATACTAGTTCACTGTAAAATCTATATAAGTATTTTGAAATTTTAGATAATATCAATTTTATCCAACTAATGACCTATTAATCACTCTGATTAAGTGGTGACCTTTTAGAGTTCAACCAATTTTAGTTTTCTAGTACTCAATTCTCAATACATCCTAAGCCTACCATGTGATTCT
Organism: Oenanthe sinensis; assembly: GCA_028671895.1. NCBI lineage: Eukaryota > Viridiplantae > Streptophyta > Magnoliopsida > Apiales > Apiaceae > Oenanthe > Oenanthe sinensis. The sequence goes on along the minus strand of CM053814.1, from coordinate 7,393,052 downwards.
AGAAACTATAATTTCATACCATGGAATGTGAATCTGATTTTACTTAAATTCTTAAATTCAAACGTGGTGTATTTTTTTAATAACTTTATAATTCAGGGGTCGTCATGCTTCAAAAGTTACTGAAGAAGAAGAAGATGAGGAATATCTCAAGGAGGAGGAAGATGGACTTACCGGGGGAGGAAGCACACGCCTACTCATGCAGCCCTCTTGTAAGTTTTATATTTCCATGATTCAGCAGGGCAGTGCATGCGGTGGATGATTTATCATCTATAGAAATTCAAATTTTAGAGTTTTAAGGAATCGTGAATAATTACTATGCTATCATTCCCTCCATGAAGCATCCTCTCAGTTGTTTTGGTTATATCATTGTGCTACCTATAGTTTAATTAGTTTTTATCTTTTCAGTTATGTAAAATATAATTTGTCAAAGCTTTAATTTAATAATATTCTCTCCTGTTTTAAATTCAGCACCTCTAATTCTTAGAAGTTTGCTTCTGATTTGAAATTCCAAAATTGATTATTATTATCATTTAAAATTTTGAAGTTTTTATGTTATAATCAAGTTGATCCCAAAACAAAAAATTTATGTTGAAGAGTGATGTGACTTTCTGTTATTCTGCACATTGCATTGAATATCACCGTGGAAGTCTCAATGTAGAAGTGCGAAGCTTAGTTTGCAGATGAAATGTACTTTTGTTACATGTATATGATGTCTTCAGTTTTTCTGTATTTCCATTTACTTTTCATTTTGGAAGATTTATTTGAATATGGTGATCTTTTGTCTCTTATAAACTCCAGTATGGAAATAAACTTGGATGCAAAGCATCTTCTGAGAAGTTGTCTTTGAACTAATTAATCTTAGGTAGTGCAACTGTTATTCTGATTGGTGGCAGAAAGTTTATTATTTCTTAACTTTTGGTCTGCAGGTATTCAGGGAAAGATGAGGGATTACCAACTTGCAGGTTTAAATTGGTTAATACGTTTATATGAGAATGGTATAAATGGAATTCTTGCTGATGAGATGGTATGATCTGACGCTACAACTTTCAAATATCTATCCTGAAAATAATCAGTTATCTTTCTTTATAACCACATTTATATCTGCTTGTGGTATCACATAGTATTGTTGTTGCAATTTAGGGGCTCGGTAAAACATTGCAAACCATCTCTTTGCTTGGTTATTTGCATGAATTTAGAGGCATTACTGGTCCTCACATGGTTGTTGCTCCAAAATCGACTCTCGGCAATTGGATGAATGAGATTCGGCGCTTTTGTCCTACACTTCGTGCAGTCAAATTTCTAGGAAATCCTGAAGAGCGAGTAAATTTTTCTCTCTGAGCCTTGTCAATTATTTTTCCTTCAACTCTTCTTCTATTGTTACTGGACCTCAATTAAGTATGCAAAATATATAATTTTTAGAGATACATACGTGAAGAATTACTAGCTGCTGGGAAGTTTGATGTTTGTGTCACCAGTTTCGAAATGGCAATTAAAGAGAAGAATGCCTTACGCCGCTTTAGCTGGCGCTACATAATAATTGATGAAGCTCACCGGATCAAGAATGAGAATTCACTACTTTCAAAAACCATGAGGCTCTTTAGCACTAATTATCGCCTACTGATCACCGGTACTCCACTTCAGGTACTCACCGTACTCCCATTACCTTTCATTTATTCTTGGCGTGATATTTAACTTGTATCTTCACTTCTGTGTGGCGGATGTGACTTTTGAATGTTTACTTTATCACTAAAGGGTAATAGTGTATACTTGGGTAATAGGGTATAGAAATTTGTTATCATATATCTTAATGTGTATTTTCTAGACAACTCATTTCAGAAGGAATTAAGGGGATGTCACTTTAGTTCACATTTTATTGCAAGATTTGATTATATGCAGTTATTATCATTTGCTGCAGACGAGTTATGATATTCTGTATCAATCTAATGTTGCAGAATAATCTCCATGAACTCTGGTCTCTTTTGAACTTTCTACTACCAGAGATTTTCAGCTCTGCGGAAACTTTTGATGAATGGTTTGCAATATCTGGTGAAAATGACCAGGAGGAGGTTGTTCAACAGCTTCACAAGGTGAATCTGATTCTCTATTTGCCCTTACCAGTCTTTTATTTCACCTTTTCATCACATAAATGATTGACTTTGTTTTGCCATCTAAGGTGCTCAGACCTTTCCTTCTGCGAAGGTTAAAATCAGACGTGGAGAAAGGTTTGCCTCCTAAAAAGGAAACTATACTCAAGGTTGGGATGTCCCAACTGCAGAAGCAGTATTACAAGGCTTTATTGCAGAAAGATCTTGAGGTTGTAAATGCTGGCGGTGAGCGCAAGCGCCTACTAAATATAGCAATGCAACTGCGAAAATGCTGTAATCACCCATATCTTTTTCAAGGCGCCGAACCCGGTCCTCCATATACAACAGGAGATCATCTCGTAACAAATGCCGGTAAAATAATCTTTTCAACTGAAGTTTACATTTATTTTTCCCTTTCAATTGTTGCAAAAGATAACAAATCTTAATGTAAAAACTTGGGCAGGTAAAATGGTTCTGCTAGATAAGTTGCTCCCGAAACTGAAGGAACGCGATTCAAGGGTTCTTATCTTTTCACAGGTTTTTTCCCTCCCCCAATTTGCATTTATTACTGATGTTCTAGTGTAGAATATAAATTCGATATCTAAGGAAATATTACAAGTGTTGTGATGAAAACCACTACTCTCTCTCTCTCTCTCTCACTCCTTTGTAAAAAATCTGTTTACATGCTGGATTAATCAATTTAGATGACAAGACTTTTGGACATTTTGGAAGACTACTTGATGTATCGTGGATATCTTTATTGTCGAATTGATGGAAACACAAGCGGTGAAGATCGTGATGCTTCTATCGAGGCCTTCAATAAGCCAGAAAGTGAAAAATTTGTCTTCTTATTATCAACAAGAGCTGGAGGCCTTGGAATTAATCTTGCAACGGCTGATATAGTTATTTTATATGACAGTGACTGGTGATTAATTCTGTCTTTTTTTCCCTTCCAAATATGAAGTTTGTTTAACTTTATCATAGATGGAACATAAATCTAAATTTTGATTTTCACATTGAAGGAACCCGCAAGTTGATTTGCAGGCTCAGGACCGTGCCCACAGGATTGGGCAAAAGAAAGAAGTTCAAGTTTTCCGTTTTTGCACTGAGGTTCTGCTATCTCCTTGCATTTTACATTGCACATTGAAAAAGCATACCAACTAATGTGATGCTTCTTTTAAAATGCATGAACAGTATACTATCGAGGAGAAAGTTATTGAGAGAGCTTATAAAAAACTGGCTCTTGATGCTTTGGTTATCCAACAAGGGCGACTAGCTGAGCAAAAGAGTAAGTATTGACTACATTGGCATCATAATATATTTTTTAATACCTGCTAATAGCATAAATATTCCTTCAATGGTTGCACAGCTGTTAACAAAGATGAGCTCTTGCAAATGGTTCGATTTGGTGCTGAAATGGTTTTTAGTTCCAAGGACAGCACAATTACAGATGAAGACATAGATAGAATCATTGCAAAGGGAGAAGAAGCAACGGCGGAACTTGATGCTAAAATGAAGAAATTCACAGAAGATGCAATCAAATTTAAAATGGATGATAGTATGTTGATCTATTGTTTCTAAAACTTCTCAATGTTTTCATGTGATTTGATTTTCATATTGGATTAATACTAATGTGCATTTCTGTTTTTGTGCAGCTGCTGATTTGTATGATTTTGAAGATGATAAGGTAGTACATTTTTTTGATTTGCTGTTTTTTTCTCTCAGTTTCGCTTGAAATTTAATTTGATGCTGTAGCTTTCCTAAAATTATCTGCTGTGTTGATAGGAAGAGAACAAGGTTGATTTCAAGAAGATTGTTAGTGATAATTGGGTTGAACCATCAAGAAGAGAAAGGAAGCGCAAGTAATTGTTATCTTCACTCCTATTTTGTAGCTTACATCATGGGTTTAATTGTGTTCTTAGGAGTGCAATATTCACATAAAATTGGTTAAGTAATTCTTTCATATATAACAGTTACTCAGAATCAGAGTACTTCAAGCAAACAATGCGGCAGAATGGTCCCACAAGACCAACAGAGCCTCGTATTCCCCGCATGCCTCAGTTGTAAGTATTTTCTTGATTTATTTCCTCTGACTTTTTGTCTTTAGATCTTTCTTTGTGTTAATCATAATTGGACCACGTTTTTTTTTGCTAAAGAATTAAACCAACTTCATTTTTCTTTGTGTAGGCATGACTTTCAATTCTTTAATAGTCAAAGGCTCAGTGAGCTCTATGAAAAAGAAGTTCGTTTTCTCATGGTGGGTAATATGCTTTCTTACAGTAAACAAGATAGACTACTAGAATGTTTTGAACGTTTGCTGGTTACTTTTTCCGACTGATATGGTTGTTATTATAATGCTGTGTAGCAAGCTCATCAGAAGAATCAGACAAAAGATTCTGTAGAAGTTGATGAACCTGAAGGTTGTAAGCTTCTTGTTTTTATGTTTATTTTCAGTTGACCAATATTTTACTGTGGTAAGATTCTAACTAGTATGGATTGTCTAGATGCAGGCGATCCTTTGACTGCTGAAGAGCAAGAAGAAAAGGAGCAGTTGCTGGAAGAGGTCTGCAAGCATTTTATATAAAGTTGAATTTTATTTCAAGACAGTTTTTTAATAGAAAATGTCTACAACTGCAGGGTTTTTCAACATGGAGTAAGAGAGACTTCGGCAGTTTCATCAGGGCTTGTGAGAAGTTTGGTCGAAATGATGTGAAAGGTATTGCCTCTGAAATGGAAGGTAAACCAGAGGAAGAAGTTGAGAGATATGCAGAAGTTTTTAAAAAAAGATACAAAGAATTAAATGGTAAGTGAGTTTGCTTCATGTGCCATGTTGATTCCTTGTAATATTGTTTAGAAATAAATGTATATGTATGCATTAATAAAACACACAAGTAGAAAAAAAGTCCTGGAATTGATTGGAAGATCAGGGTAAGAAGTTATTTCGTACAATTTTTACAGGGGCTGTGCATAATGTTAACTACTATTAGAGTCCCAATATTCTAAGGTCAAAGATACTATACAGGTCTTTATAAATATTATATACATTCAAGTCTCTTGATTGTTAAATATCCTGTCTCCAGATTATGATAAGATCATTAAGAATATCGAAAGAGGAGAGGCTAGAATTTCCCGCAAGGATGAGATCATGAAAGCGATTGGAAAGAAATTGGATCGTTACAAGAATCCTTGGTTGGAACTGAAGATCCAGTATGGTCAGAACAAAGGAAAATTATACAATGAAGAATGTGATCGCTTTATGGTGAGCTTTTGATGGATTTACACTTGATGCTTTTTACTTGGTAATATTTTTTTATAGTTCCCCGTCTGTTGTGTCTAGTTGTGCATGACTCACAAACTTGGGTATGGGAACTGGGATGAGCTTAAAGCAGCATTCCGGACTTCGCCTTTGTTTCGCTTTGATTGGTTTGTCAAATCACGTACTACTCTAGAGCTCGCGAGGAGATGTGATGCACTCATTCGATTGGTGGAGAGAGAAAACCAAGAATTTGATGAGCGGGAAAGACAGGCTCGTAAAGAGAAAAAACTTGCCAAGGTTTGACAAAGAAATCCCCTGTATTTTTCTAGTAGTACTCTTGTTACTTTTACATTGCCTGTGTTTTTTCCAAGTTGATGCCATTGCGCCTTGAGAATATACATGAACTTTCAGCACACAATCATTTTCTTATCTCAATTATCTAGTAATTAACAACAATTTCTTGTATGATAGAACTTGACACCTTCAAAAAGGTCTCTGGGAAGGCAGTCTGCTGAGAGCCCACCATCTGGTATGAAGAAGAGGAAGCAACTGTCAATGGATGATTATGTGACCTCGGTGTGTTTTCCATTGCTCCCTTCTTCCAGAATGTGCAGCAATATTAAAGTTATTTTTTTATGGAATGAATTAGTATTTGACTGAATTATATTTTTATATTGGTTTCTTTCCAGGAAAAGAAGAGAAAGTGAGACTGGAACAAATACCTAAATTGATGGATGCCCTTTAAACAGATGGTTATTTTTGCTGGAGGGGGTATGCATCTAAATAGAGGTAGATTTAGGCAGTGATGAGCTATGTATGCATGTAGTAGGTTTTGAATTAGAAAAACGTGTCTACGATGAGTTGGCTTTTGTACAATATATCATATTTTAACTTAAAAAAGGAAGATGCTTTATTTATAAAAAAGGCTTTATCATACTTTAACCATCGAAACCCTGAGATTCCAGAAGGCCCTCTCATCTCAGAGGTACATTAAGAAAAATCCTCAACAGCAAGTATCTAAGACGCGACCCCAGATTTCTGACAAAGCACCGAAAGTATCCGGAGCAAACAAGACAAATTGGAAACTGCTTGGTCAGAAGGACTGCTTTTATGCCTGAACAATGTGAAGTGAAACGATTTGAAGCATGAAATCACTAATCTGAAACTTTTGATAATGCTAAAAAAATGTATTATTTTTTATAATATAATATATTATAGAAAATAACACTATGTCAATCGTTCTGGTAAAATCAACAAAATGTTATTAAAATATTGAATAGAACATTTATTAGACTTCTGAATTTGAGTCTGGAATTTAATTCGATTAATTTTATCCAGACACACTTCTAATTCTTAAATAATCTGAGATTAAGAAAATATAGGCCCCAATCTCAATATATATATATATTTATCTTTATATACCCAATTCCAAACCTATTGAGATTGGTATTATAAGTTTACGCTCAAATATTTTTCAAAAACCCCTGAAACCAAATTACAATTTTCAAAATTTAACCATATTAATTAAATTTTAATTTCAAATTTTTAAAACTGTATTCGTTAACGTTGAAGATCAAAATCGTCCGGAAGTGCATTATGCTCAAAACCACATGGATGTTTTTTTTTAATGTTACCCTTTATTTCTCTTAAAATCCTAAATACCCTTCCCCAAAATTTCCCCGTTGTTGTTCCTTATAATTTCCCCTTTTCTCTATTATTATTATTAAGATCTCTGTAACAACACCCATCGAATGAGACGCATATCCCGTGTGGTGTTGAGAATAGGCGAGTGGGAGCAACACAGCATCTGCCGGTATGACTTTGATAATTACTGTAATTTTTTTAACTTGTTGGTTCTAGGGTTGTAATGTTTTCTATACAATTGAAAATTGAACGCTCTCGATATATAATATATGTGTTTTACCTATATTAGCCAACTATTATTATGTTTTACCTGTTTCCCAATATATGTATTATACTCAGTTTCCCAAGTGTTTCACTCTCTTGTACTTGCCTACTTGCTGTTTGTTTCCTATACAAGGTTCTCTATGCGATTATGTTCTTCACATCAAGTGCACATACACTGGAAATTAGATTGGGAATAATTAACTAGTGGCAGTTTGCTATAAAAATATACTGTAGTGCCTTAGTATTAGGTTTTGATATATTTAATGCTACTGATTTACATAACCAAAGTTGTGTGTGTCAATAATGTTAAAAATGCCTTTCGTTTCCGCACTATTTTGCCATTACTTTATGTTAATTGTTCTTTTATGTCTTGATCCCCACTCATGGTCTGTGTTGCTCGGACTTGAGAGTAAGGGCACAACTCATATTCGAGTGTCGGATTTGATTTTTAAAATTTTCGGGACGCTGTCTTAGTTTTGGGCATGGTACGGGGATACGGTTTAATTTAAATTAATTTAACTAATTTTATATTGATATATATATATATATATATTCATTTATATACTTTTATAAATAAATCATATTATATTGTTATTTTTTTTCAATTTTTACTATTAGAAAATTTGAAATTAGTTTAGTTATTATGGAGTAAATAAATTTTATATAATAAAATAAAATACTACCCGCTTTTATTATTGTAAATTAATTTGTATAAAAATTAACATACAATACAATATTACTTATATTTGGCTCAATTTTTTCACATACAGGCAAGTGCGGAAAGCACGAATATTACATAAAAAATAATTTATAAATGAATTTAGACACCAAAGGAGTCGAAATACAATTTTCATTTATGTGCTCACTCATTCGTTATCCCAAAATTCTGTTTTTTACCTTGTGCCGTTGTTTTACTCTTAAAACCCTAGATAACCCCCCCCCCCCCCCCCCCCCCCCCCCCCCCCCCCACACCGATTTCCCCCCTTTCTTCTTCCTTCCCTTGTAACCTTTTCATTTTCCCTCTTCTCTACTATTAACATCTCTGTAAAAACACCCATCTTGCTGACGATTTGCAAAAAATTCGTGTCCGATTTCAAATCGGAGAATCAGACGCATATCCCGTGTCGTGTCGACACAGTTACGGTGGCCAGAATAGGCGACTCAGAGTAACACAGCTTCTGCCGGTAAGACTATAATAATTAATTTCTTGTTCCAAAGTTTTAAAAGGAAAAAAAATTATACAACATTAACATTTTCTTTTAATTAAACCCATGAATTTGATAAATACATTATTTGTTTCTTTATTTTATTTGCACTTGTTTCTTGTGACGATTCTTTTGCAGCATTTGTGAATTTTGTATATTTGTATCCTTTTGAATTTTATATTTTGATCTGATTATTTGATTCGTTTTCTGACAGATTATGGATCCTAATGATGAGTTGCATATGGACCCTCGACCTAGGGATCCTTCAGTGTTGCATTTACAGACGGTTCATAGGTCATCTGTTGTATGGGAGGCTGGTGGTGGTGATAGTTTGAGATCGCGGCGTCGCAACCCTAATAGTGTTAGACTCCCTCCGTTACATCCGAGGATGGTTCGTCTCCTCACAGATTTGAGATTTGATGGGGTTTCTAGATTGACGGGCATTCAGATTGACTGGAGTTTGATCACTGCTTTAATAGAGCGTTGGAGACCTGAGACCCATACCTTTCACTTGCCACTTGGAGAGTGTATGATTTCATTGCAGGATGTAAGTATTCTCCTTGGCTTACGGATTGATGGTCCTGCAGTTATTGGTAGCACCGCAGTTGGGGACGGATGGGGGAAGTTAATTGAACGTGTATTTGGAGCAAACCCCGTTTCTCCAATCCCTGGTGAATCAGGATTGGTTGGTGGTAGGTTGAAGTTTAGTTGGTTGAATTCAGTGTTCCATTCACTTCCAAATGATGCTTCTGATGTGCAGCTTAGACAATATACACAGTCTTACTTGTTGCAACTAATTGGCGGAGTCTTGTTCACCGATCATTCTGGTGGTCAGGTTCACTGTATGTACATTCACCTAATCCAGGATCTTGATTGTTGTGGAACGTTATCTTGGGGTTCCGCTGTTCTTGCATACTTATATAGGGAATTATGTAAGTCATGTCAGAAAGATAGAGAAGAGACTGCTGGATGCATTCTGTTGCTGCAGCTATGGGCTTGGAGCAGATTACATACGTTGGCTCCTGTTCCTCGTGGTCCATCTTTAAATAACCCACATATTTGGGGTGATCTTCCAGGGCCATATGGTTTGAGGTAATTATGTTACAATGTTGTAGATGGATTTGTTGGATGATTTTATTCGAAGTTTGAAATATAGGTTTGTTTAGTAATTCCTTAAAATCGTTTGTAATATGTTTATGTTTTCATGTATTTAATAGGTGGTGTGCTCATCTCTCGTTCACCAATAGTGGTTCGCATTCAGTAGCCACTTATCGACTTCAATTAGATGTTCTTGCAGATTCTCACTTTACATGGCAACCGTATACTGATGCAATTCTTGCCACATTACCTGAGCATTGTAGAGAAGGTAGTAGTATTTGGTGTTACAAGGGACCTATGATCTGTTTTTGTTTTGTGGAGCCACATCATCCGGACAGATGTCTACGCCAGTTTGGCATGATACAGGACATACCATCTCCTGCTGCTTATTCCCATGATCTTCATAAAATTGATTTAAAGGGTAAGACGGATAGTAATTGGCCTGCTATGCACCGTGATCATTTAGCTCATTGGGATAGACGGGAGCAACATGTATCTGTTGGACGTGTAGGTGTTGGTGTATCCGATGGTTACCACTTATGGTACTCATCCATTACTCTTCGATATCTTACACGGATTGGTGGTGGTCATTCTTATATGGTAATTATAATTGAATGTCATGTATCATGTATGTACTGTTTGTTACTCCATAGTTTATTGTATTGATCCATATCTTTTTGTTTTGTTTTTTATAGCTGGATTTATTGGATCGCATCGATTCGGTCCACAAGGGCGAGAGAGATGGAGATATACTTGCTATTACTGCTCATGCTAGATGGGTTCTAGAAGACAAGTTCTCTTCAGGATACTATCAAGATTTTCCAATTGAAGACCGGCGTGCTAAGGAAGCTGTGTTTAAAGTTAAGACAAGACGGGTTGGTCATAGAGGAGGTCGTGGAGGGGTTAATGCTCCACGAAGACGGGGAAGCCAGCCTGATGGTCAAGGAGGTGTTCATGGAGATGACGAAGGAGGTGTTAATGAGCATAACGAAGACGAAGGAGTTGTTCATTTGGATGATGAGGCAGGTGATTTAATGCATATTGGTGATACATCGACTCATATACAGGAGGATGAGACGGAGCATCATGAGTTGGAGGCAAGGGTTGGTGATCCTACACAGCAATCGTGCTATATTAATTCGGGATCACTGCCTCCTAATGATCACTTACTGATGTCCAGTGACAGTGATATTGTTGTTACATACCATTTGCCTCAACTCTCACCTCCACATGAGCAGGCAGAGATTGATCCTATCCCGCCATTGTCTCATCCAACTTTCTCTGAAATGACTCAATCTCCCCCTCAGCCACCAAAGAAACCATTAGAACAGCCACCGGATGAGCAACTAGTACAGCAGGAAATACAGCCAGATAATATGAAGCTGCAAGTTCGCAAGCATGAAGCTTCAACATCCGGTATTGGTGGTCTTAAGCGTATGAAGCTGCAAGCTCGTAAGTCCAACATTTAATTAAAATAGCTATCTTTTTTGTCGTTTTAAATGTTTTCTTTTTGACGGGGAACCTTTTTACAAGTAATCCTGGGTGTGGACCACCCTCTAGACCCAACACCAGGTAAATCGAGGGCTTGTGCCTTGCGCACTGTAGGTGGTTCCCAAGAAATATTTGCCGCTTCCGGGGATTGAACCCCTAATCACAAACTCTACAACGCTTAATTGTCCACTCAACCACTGGGCCACTTATTGGGGGGTCTTGGCGATTTAAATGTTGTTTAAACTACTATTCGAGTAGTAGTTGGTACCTGCACGTGTATAAGTTGTATTCTTTAATGTATAAAATTGGTTGTGTGAATATGGGATCTGTTGTATAAACTGAGCTGTTCTTTATTTTTTTCAAGTCAATTGTGATTATAAGCTGGATCTGTTTGACTAGTCGAGAGATTAGAGGCTTTAATCTTATAATTGGTATCTCCTGTGTTGCTTATATTGTATCTGGTATCACCAGGCTTCATCATGTATTGACAACAACCTTCATGATGTTTTTTAAGATTATTAAAACATTAATTGTATGTATTACGGGTATTAAAAGTATCTCGTTCCTTTTAGTACAAGTCATAGGAAATAGGGATATCTCGATCATTGAGCAGAAAGAAAATAAATAGTCAGTTATATTTGTATGAATAAATCTTAGCCTACATCCTTAAACACTATTATAACACTACCCCATTTTTAGGAGTCAGTTATCCCACCCCACTTCTCTGAGTTAAAGTTAACCTTCTTTTTTATTATTAATTAAATTGACCTTCATCTCTTCTTCTTCTTCTGATCAGGTGTCTAATCTATTACTTATTTTTCATGATGATTAATATATTTCTTCAAAAAAAATGATGATTAATATATGTATAAAATACTATATGCATATGTGTGTTAGCTTTGTTAGGCTTGTATGCAAAGAAAATTCAAAAAATTGAGCATAGATCAATTAAAATCAAAAATATTGATTGCATTTAAAATTTGAAAATTGTAATTCTTAAAATTTTATAATTGTTATTTTTTTTGTAGTTTAATAGAGTATTAAAGATTTGTAATTAAGTTTATAATAATTATCTATCCATCTATTTATACTTCTTAAAATTTGCATTTTTGTATAGATTTATGAATCAAGTTTATTAAATTTTCAAATTTATTTATTAATTTTAAAATTAAGTTTGCAGTTCCTAATAGAAGATAAAGGGAAAAAAAAGAGGTAATGGATTAAAGAAGACGAATTATAAAGATGCTAAAAACAGAAAATATATTGACACAATAAAAGATGTACAAAAAGGTGGTTTCTCATCACTTCTAAAAATATGGTAGTGTTTTAGTAGTGTTTAAGGATGTAAGCCAATATTTACTCTATTTGTATATATCTATTACTTGATGGTGTGATTATCAGGGTTTGTAGATTGTGAGAGTTCTGCTGTTTTGCACAGGAAGAAGTGATAGATGATTGCTAAAGCGATGCAGGCGGTGAAGAGCAACAATTATGTAGGTGAGCAAGTTTTTTATATTGTTGATTGAACAATTTCTATATTTCTATTTTTAACATATTGTTGCAATGTTGCATACACATAGTCTTCTTAAATTATATACTAAAATAAAGTCCTACAAACTATGACTGATTTGTAGGTGCTAGCTAGAGATATCATAGGCTGGTTCATGCCCCCAGTTTTTTTAGTTTTCATAAGATAGTGATGCAGATGTACCTACCTTTTGCCTTTTCTCGTGACACAAATATATGTTTGCCGAGCTCTTGTATTCCCTGTAGATATGTTAACAGGGACTACTATCTACCATCAGAAAATAAGAATTTTATATAAAACAAACCAACTTAGATAAATAAATAAAAAAATTCTGACATTTAAGCAGTAGAATTTACTAACAGAATTACTTTACTGGTATAATATTTGAACAATTTGTAACAATTAATTGCATATTAGCAGGAAACATGTCTTTGAGCAATAATTATTATTAAGCTATTTATAAAGAGCTCACCTTCCCTTGAACCCATCTTGTGCTGGGTGTATTTATATTTTAGAGGGTTCCTCTCTGTTAAGAGATTAAAAGTTTAAGCAAACAAGTACAAGTCAGTTTCCCAAGTAGTTTGTTTTGCCTGTTTCAGTGTCTTGTACTTGAATACTTGCTAACTGTTTTGTTTATGATACAAGGTCCTGTCTATGCGATTATGTTCTTAGCAAGAAGTGCACATAAATAGCAAAACAGTAAACTTAGAAATGAAAGATGTTTGTCCTCTAGCACTGAACATATTATACAAGTAATGTTATATTCATTTCTCAGACTCATCACTACTCCCCCTTAGGATGGCAGGGATGAAGTCTTGTTCTCTTCTTACCATCTAACCTCAGTTTCTCTGACTCCTGTATTTACTTCTCTCCTAAGGTGAATTCATTCTCCCCTTACATGAAATTGTCCAACCAATTTAATAGAGGTAACAACATACATGACATACATACATCATTAAACCATCACAGATATAAAAAATGCAAACTATGACATGTTATGCATTTTAGAAAATCCGGTTAATTCCTATATACAAGAATCTTCTAAAATCAAATGGAATAGAAGAATTAATAAATAATCATTAAATCTATCCAATCCAAGCATGTTGTTATGTACCCCCTTTTCTTGTTCAACAAAGGAGTAATCCTCTTATAGTAAAAGTCTCTGTTCAACAATTCTCCCCCTATTTGGATCTTGTCGAACAATTCTCCCCTTTGGATCTCTTGTTGAACAATTCTCCCATTTGGATCTTGTTCAAACTTCTCCCCCTTAGTTGAGTAATCCTCTTCAGAATCCTTAATATCAGAAGAAATTTCATCCCCCTTAGTTGAGTAACATTAGAAATCTGTAACAGAGAATTGGGAATGGGATTTGGTAATTGTGCTAGTGTGTGATTTTCCTTTGTGTTTCTGACAAGTGTTTCGCTCATATACTCTCTAAGTGTTTCACTCATAGAATATATATTTTCACTCTTTCTCACTTGTGTTTCACTCTGTTCTCACAACACTATTTCTCTCTCAGTACGAATGATACAGTCTTTTGTACCTGCAACAAAGATCACCATAGCCCCTTCAAGAGAGGTCACTGGTGGTGCAATGGGGTTTCGTAAATCCCCGTCTTCAATTGAATTCATTAAAATATTTGACTTTGAAAACTGAATTGCTTCAGGAATAGATTCAATGAGTTGCTGATCATCTAAGATGATCTATTCCGTTGGGAATCCAGATATGTTCCATTTGGGGAGGGAGACAAAGATCTATAATGTAGCAAATGATCCAAGTTTCCTCTTGACGCCCGTGAAGGCATGTTGATTCAATCAGAATCATCAATCATCCTTCTTTCCTTGATATGGAAGTTTAGAATAATTGCTTCCGTCAATTCATCCTTAGTGTGTGACAATCCTTACAGTGCATTTGAATATATACATTTATGGTTTGCAATGTTTGAGAATGTCCGGTTGAAGTTGACTCTTTACAAATGGCCTTGGCTGACAGGCCGAATTCAATAGACTCACTCTGTTGAGAAATTGAACCTAGTAACAGTTTAGCCATTTGCAAATCTATACCCTTTTGAGAGGATATAAATTAGTTAGCAGTTGCCTTGGTTTCAATTTCATATTCTAACTAGAGGCAGAGCTACTGAAACACTCATAGATACTTCTCTTTTCTAGTGCACTAGAGACACTTACTCTCTCACCCTCTTTAATTGAAAAAACTTTTCTTTTCAGGGGTTTAGTAGATGAAGTTGTATCTGTTTGAGTGTTTGTGGTTCTATGATCTGTGTTAGAGATTGTAGGTTTTCAATCACTTGATCTTGTCCTATAGCCACTGAGGGCTCAATATATCAATTGTATATATAATTTTATATCAATTGATTAAAAAATATATCAAGATCGAGATTACCTGTTTTTACCTCGAGTCGATTGCTCTTGTTCGGCAGGACACATATATGCTTTTATTATTAGTGATTTTCAGATAAACAATATATATTCTCACTAACAACAAAAATTCACAATTAAATGCAATGAAACAATAACAAACTATCAATACATGATAATTAATAATAAATTCAAAAAGCAAGTAATTATGCTTCTAATATCTCATCGTATTAAAATTATGAAACTAATAAACGATGAATTGCTTCAATTCATAATTTTAATAAGATAAAATACCATTACTAAATACTAAATAATCATAGGAATGAAAATTAGCATTTAATTTCATACATTATATCTAATAATTGTTACTCAAGCATATGACAATTATACTTATAACAATTATCAGTGATACATGTAAGCTCGAGAATGTAGATGTAAAGAAATTAACAAGTCCTTTAAATATTGACATTTAATACTTATGATTCTTAGAACAATTTCTCGTAGACAAAAATAAATTTTTAAAAATAAAATAAAAATAACTATAAAAAATGCCAATTTTATAGGAAAAAAATAAAAATAAACTTACACACATATATACAGAAATAATGATACTAAAAATTGAAAACAAAAACAATAAGTACCAATTGTTGAAAAAAAATATTATTATTCAAGAGCATGATACGAAATTTTCTTTAAGATACATATCCCTTAATAAAACGCGGGAAAGTTGTATCTGAGAAGAAAATTTCTATCTCTTATGAATTTCCTATAAGGCAAACTTCCCATAATAAAATACGGGAATTTGTACCAAAGAAGAAATTCAACTCTCTTAAGGAATTTAAAAAAATATTTACAGTATTGCCAATTAAATAAAACTGTACAAAAAAAATAAAATTTTGGAAATATTTCTAATTATATAAAATATTGAGAATTTTATACACATATATATAAAATACTTCCACTCCTTCAATATTAGTGATTTTTGAAATATGCATTGATTACTTAGATCAGTAATTCTAAATAATGTCACTAATATTAAAAGTGTCACAATTATTTGTAACAAAACATTTAAAAATATCAGAGAAAAATATCAAAACAATTAAGCAAGATATCATTACCTGATACTCATAAAATATTTATCATACAAACAATTATGTTGCATATTATTTTAATTCATTTAAATCATGAGACTGATATGACATCGAATTGTCTGACATCATAATTTAAATCAATTAAGATAATATTCAAACTTACGCTAGAACAACTAATTACCACATATGCATATAACATTGTAAACATGATAATTAAAGTAGTAGCAATAAGCAAGAGGTTCTGGATTTCAGATAAATTCACAAGTCCTTTAAATATTGACGATTTAATACTTGTGAACTCATTTAAGAATTTTTTGCAGATGAGATTTCCAACAAATATGCACATAAATAATATCTCAACTTTACTAACCAACTTAGAAAAAATGAATTTATCAAGCTGTTTTAGCAAATATCTGCAGGTTATTCTAATAAGGACTACTCTCAAAATAAATGATACCTGGTGTCCATGCACTTGTTCCGTGAGTGGTGTAGATATTATTCAGCAGAGTTGACGGAGTTTGACAGCTTCTAGTAATTACCTCCCTGTCTTTCTTTCAACCTGCATTATCTATATCTATATAGCCAATTAGGTTAAACCTAGTATCTTTAGGGTACCTGATTCTTAGAATTGGTAATTCCTTAAGATATTTAACAATTCATATCACAGTTTGTTGAACAACTACTATTGCTCAGCTAAAGAAAAACTTACTTGTCGGGTATATGTTAGACTTCTGTTTGTTGGGTTGGATAAATGACAAACACCGGATGTACTAGTATAAACTTATTTATTATCGTGTACATAGCCCACCATTATTCACCCTTCACACTAGTGTTGTTCATAACTAATCTCAGTTACACATACACTGGAAATTAGATTGGGAATAATTAACTAGTGGCAGTTTGCTATAAAAATATACTGTAGTGCTTTAGTATTAGGTTTTGATATATTTAATGCTACAGATTTACATAGCCAAAGTTGTGTGTGTCAATAATGTTAAAAATGCCTTTCGTTTCCGCACTATTTTGCCATTACTTTATGTTAATTGTTCTTTTATGTCTTGATCCCCACTCATGGTCTGTGTTGCTCGGACTTGAGAGTAAGGGCACAACTCATATTCGAGTGTCGGATTTGATTTTTAAAATTTTCAGGACGCTGTCTTAGTTTTGGGCATGGTACGGGGATACGGTTTAATTTAAATTAATTTAACTAATTTTATATTGATATATATATATATATATATATTCATTTATATACTTTTATAAATAAATCATATTATATTGTTATTTTTTTTCAATTTTTACTATTAGAAAATTTGAAATTAGTTTAGTTATTATGGAGTAAATAAATTTTATATAATAAAATAAAATACTACCCGCTTTTATTATTGTAAATTAATTTGTATAAAAATTAACATACAATACAATATTACTTATATTTGGCTCAATTTTTTCACATACAGGCAAGTGCGGAAAGCACGAATATTACATAAAAAATAATTTATAAATGAATTTAGACACCAAAGGAGTCGAAATACAATTTTCATTTATGTGCTCACTCATTCGTTATCCCAAAATTCTGTTTTTTACCTTGTGCCGTTGTTTTACTCTTAAAACCCTAGATACCCCCCCCCCCCCCCCCCACACACCGATTTCCCCCCTTTCTTCTTCCTTCCCTTGTAACCTTTTCATTTTCCCTCTTCTCTACTATTAACATCTCTGTAAAAACACCCATCTTGCTGACGATTTGCAAAAAATTCGTGTCCGATTTCAAATCGGAGAATCAGACGCATATCCCGTGTCGTGTCGACACAGTTACGGTGGCCAGAATAGGCGACTCAGAGTAACACAGCTTCTGCCGGTAAGACTATAATAATTAATTTCTTGTTCCAAAGTTTTAAAAGGAAAAAAAATTATACAACATTAACATTTTCTTTTAATTAAACCCATGAATTTGATAAATACATTATTTGTTTCTTTATTTTATTTGCACTTGTTTCTTGTGACGATTCTTTTGCAGCATTTGTGAATTTTGTATATTTGTATCCTTTTGAATTTTATATTTTGATCTGATTATTTGATTCGTTTTCTGACAGATTATGGATCCTAATGATGAGTTGCATATGGACCCTCGACCTAGGGATCCTTCAGTGTTGCATTTACAGACGGTTCATAGGTCATCTGTTGTATGGGAGGCTGGTGGTGGTGATAGTTTGAGATCGCGGCGTCGCAACCCTAATAGTGTTAGACTCCCTCCGTTACATCCGAGGATGGTTCGTCTCCTCAGATTTGAGATTTGATGGGGTTTCTAGATTGACGGGCATTCAGATTGACTGGAGTTTGATCACTGCTTTAATAGAGCGTTGGAGACCTGAGACCCATACCTTTCACTTGCCACTTGGAGAGTGTATGATTTCATTGCAGGATGTAAGTATTCTCCTTGGCTTACGGATTGATGGTCCTGCAGTTATTGGTAGCACCGCAGTTGGGGACGGATGGGGGAAGTTAATTGAACGTGTATTTGGAGCAAACCCCGTTTCTCCAATCCCTGGTGAATCAGGATTGGTTGGTGGTAGGTTGAAGTTTAGTTGGTTGAATTCAGTGTTCCATTCACTTCCAAATGATGCTTCTGATGTGCAGCTTAGACAATATACACAGTCTTACTTGTTGCAACTAATTGGCGGAGTCTTGTTCACCGATCATTCTGGTGGTCAGGTTCACTGTATGTACATTCACCTAATCCAGGATCTTGATTGTTGTGGAACGTTATCTTGGGGTTCCGCTGTTCTTGCATACTTATATAGGGAATTATGTAAGTCATGTCAGAAAGATAGAGAAGAGACTGCTGGATGCATTCTGTTGCTGCAGCTATGGGCTTGGAGCAGATTACATACGTTGGCTCCTGTTCCTCGTGGTCCATCTTTAAATAACCCACAGATTTGGGGTGATCTTCCAGGGCCATATGGTTTGAGGTAATTATGTTACAATGTTGTAGATGGATTTGTTGGATGATTTTATTCGAAGTTTGAAATATAGGTTTGTTTAGTAATTCCTTAAAATCGTTTGTAATATGTTTTATGTTTTCATGTATTTAATAGGTGGTGTGCTCATCTCTCGTTCACCAATAGTGGTTCGCATTCAGTAGCCACTTATCGACTTCAATTAGATGTTCTTGCAGATTCTCACTTTACATGGCAACCGTATACTGATGCAATTCTTGCCACATTACCTGAGCATTGTAGAGAAGGTAGTAGTATTTGGTGTTACAAGGGACCTATGATCTGTTTTTGTTTTGTGGAGCCACATCATCCGGACAGATGTCTACGCCAGTTTGGCATGATACAGGACATACCATCTCCTGCTGCTTATTCCCATGATCTTCATAAAATTGATTTAAAGGGTAAGACGGATAGTAATTGGCCTGCTATGCACCGTGATCATTTAGCTCATTGGGATAGACGGGAGCAACATGTATCTGTTGGACGTGTAGGTGTTGGTGTATCCGATGGTTACCACTTATGGTACTCATCCATTACTCTTCGATATCTTACACGGATTGGTGGTGGTCATTCTTATATGGTAATTATAATTGAATGTCATGTATCATGTATGTACTGTTTGTTACTCCATAGTTTATTGTATTGAT
Organism: Oenanthe sinensis; assembly: GCA_028671895.1. Taxonomy (NCBI): domain Eukaryota; kingdom Viridiplantae; phylum Streptophyta; class Magnoliopsida; order Apiales; family Apiaceae; genus Oenanthe; species Oenanthe sinensis. The sequence goes on along the minus strand of CM053814.1, from coordinate 7,373,373 downwards.
CCATATCTTTTTGTTTTGTTTTTTATAGCTGGATTTATTGGATCGCATCGATTCGGTCCACAAGGGCGAGAGAGATGGAGATATACTTGCTATTACTGCTCATGCTAGATGGGTTCTAGAAGACAAGTTCTCTTCAGGATACTATCAAGATTTTCCAATTGAAGACCGGCGTGCTAAGGAAGCTGTGTTTAAAGTTAAGACAAGACGGGTTGGTCATAGAGGAGGTCGTGGAGGGGTTAATGCTCCACGAAGACGGGGAAGCCAGCCTGATGGTCAAGGAGGTGTTCATGGAGATGACGAAGGAGGTGTTAATGAGCATGACGAAGACGAAGGAGTTGTTCATTTGGATGATGAGGCAGGTGATTTAATGCATATTGGTGATACATCGACTCATATACAGGAGGATGAGACGGAGCATCATGAGTTGGAGGCAAGGGTTGGTGATCCTACACAGCAATCGTGCTATATTAATTCGGGATCACTGCCTCCTAATGATCACTTACTGATGTCCAGTGACAGTGATATTGTTGTTACATACCATTTGCCTCAACTCTCACCTCCACATGAGCAGGCAGAGATTGATCCTATCCCGCCATTGTCTCATCCAACTTTCTCTGAAATGACTCAATCTCCCCCTCAGCCACCAAAGAAACCATTAGAACAGCCACCGGATGAGCAACTAGTACAGCAGGAAATACAGCCAGATAATATGAAGCTGCAAGTTCGCAAGCATGAAGCTTCAACATCCGGTATTGGTGGTCTTAAGCGTATGAAGCTGCAAGCTCGTAAGTCCAACATTTAATTAAAATAGCTATCTTTTTTGTCGTTTTAAATGTTTTCTTTTTGACGGGGAACCTTTTTACAAGTAATCCTGGGTGTGGACCACCCTCTAGACCCAACACCAGGTAAATCGAGGGCTTGTGCCTTGCGCACTGTAGGTGGTTCCCAAGAAATATTTGCCGCTTCCGGGGATTGAACCCCTAATCACAAACTCTACAACGCTTAATTGTCCACTCAACCACTGGGCCACTTATTGGGGGGTCTTGGCGATTTAAATGTTGTTTAAACTACTATTCGAGTAGTAGTTGGTACCTGCACGTGTATAAGTTGTATTCTTTAATGTATAAAATTGGTTGTGTGAATATGGGATCTGTTGTATAAACTGAGCTGTTCTTTATTTTTTTCAAGTCAATTGTGATTATAAGCTGGATCTGTTTGACTAGTCGAGAGATTAGAGGCTTTAATCTTATAATTGGTATCTCCTGTGTTGCTTATATTGTATCTGGTATCACCAGGCTTCATCATGTATTGACAACAACCTTCATGATGTTTTTTAAGATTATTAAAACATTAATTGTATGTATTACGGGTATTAAAAGTATCTCGTTCCTTTTAGTACAAGTCATAGGAAATAGGGATATCTCGATCATTGAGCAGAAAGAAAATAAATAGTCAGTTATATTTGTATGAATAAATCTTAGCCTACATCCTTAAACACTATTATAACACTACCCCATTTTTAGGAGTCAGTTATCCCACCCCACTTCTCTGAGTTAAAGTTAACCTTCTTTTTTATTATTAATTAAATTGACCTTCATCTCTTCTTCTTCTTCTGATCAGGTGTCTAATCTATTACTTATTTTTCATGATGATTAATATATTTCTTCAAAAAAAATGATGATTAATATATGTATAAAATACTATATGCATATGTGTGTTAGCTTTGTTAGGCTTGTATGCAAAGAAAATTCAAAAAATTGAGCATAGATCAATTAAAATCAAAAATATTGATTGCATTTAAAATTTGAAAATTGTAATTCTTAAAATTTTATAATTGTTATTTTTTTTGTAGTTTAATAGAGTATTAAAGATTTGTAATTAAGTTTATAATAATTATCTATCCATCTATTTATACTTCTTAAAATTTGCATTTTTGTATAGATTTATGAATCAAGTTTATTAAATTTTCAAATTTATTTATTAATTTTAAAATTAAGTTTGCAGTTCCTAATAGAAGATAAAGGGAAAAAAAAGAGGTAATGGATTAAAGAAGACGAATTATAAAGATGCTAAAAACAGAAAATATATTGACACAATAAAAGATGTACAAAAAGGTGGTTTCTCATCACTTCTAAAAATATGGTAGTGTTTTAGTAGTGTTTAAGGATGTAAGCCAATATTTACTCTATTTGTATATATCTATTACTTGATGGTGTGATTATCAGGGTTTGTAGATTGTGAGAGTTCTGCTGTTTTGCACAGGAAGAAGTGATAGATGATTGCTAAAGCGATGCAGGCGGTGAAGAGCAACAATTATGTAGGTGAGCAAGTTTTTTATATTGTTGATTGAACAATTTCTATATTTCTATTTTTAACATATTGTTGCAATGTTGCATACACATAGTCTTCTTAAATTATATACTAAAATAAAGTCCTACAAACTATGACTGATTTGTAGGTGCTAGCTAGAGATATCATAGGCTGGTTCATGCCCCCAGTTTTTTTAGTTTTCATAAGATAGTGATGCAGATGTACCTACCTTTTGCCTTTTCTCGTGACACAAATATATGTTTGCCGAGCTCTTGTATTCCCTGTAGATATGTTAACAGGGACTACTATCTACCATCAGAAAATAAGAATTTTATATAAAACAAACCAACTTAGATAAATAAATAAAAAAATTCTGACATTTAAGCAGTAGAATTTACTAACAGAATTACTTTACTGGTATAATATTTGAACAATTTGTAACAATTAATTGCATATTAGCAGGAAACATGTCTTTGAGCAATAATTATTATTAAGCTATTTATAAAGAGCTCACCTTCCCTTGATCCCATCTTGTGCTGGGTGTATTTATATTTTAGAGGGTTCCTCTCTGCTAAGAGATTAAAAGTTTAAGCAAACAAGTACAAGTCAGTTTCCCAAGTAGTTTGTTTTGCCTGTTTCAGTGTCTTGTCCTTGAATACTTGCTAACTGTTTGTTTATGATACAAGGTCCTGTCTATGCGATTATGTTCTTAGCAAGAAGTGCACATAAATAGCAGAACAGAGAACTACTGTGAACTACTATCGGCCAGGTAAAGAAGAACTTAGTTGTCGGGTAAATGTAGATGGGCTAATGAATGTTGTATTTCAGTTTGTTGGATAAATGACAAATACCGGATGTAGTAGTGTAAACTTATTATCGTTTATTATTTAATTGAGTATTATTGATTAAGATGATTAACATTTTACCAGAGTTTATCTTTTTATACTAGTTGTATCCCCAAATTGTGTTGCTTTCTGGTGTTGTATGCATTTAACTTGCTATTTACATGAATATCGAATGAGAAACATATGAGTACATTTGTGGGTTTTATATCAAACTGTCCACCCATCTCACAAAAAAATGAAGTAACTGCCCAATCTCTTATGTAGATAATCTCTACCATTTATTCACTTTGATCTCTTATGTAGATCTCTTATGATGTCGTACATAAGCCGATCTGCTCCTCCACAACTGTGTTCATCCAAAGCTCTACTCCATAATAATTACGGTCCTCATTTGTGTCATTTGTGACAACCTGGGTTAAATCTCGAGTATTTTTCGAAAGTCGGGACTTGACCCCGACTTCCGAAATAAGTCAAAGTAAACTAGTTCAAATGCAACAACTTGGGTAATGCAAAAGACCACCACATGCTTTTAAAAGATCAAGATTTGTTGGTGCACTTAGTAGTAATACTCTTCTTATATACTGAATAAATTATCTCAATCTACTCTATGTAGGACTGAGGTGTTACATCATTTCTCTCGCATACACATATCCAACTTCTCCTGAGCGGTTCCAATATTAATGCTAAAATTAGAATTCGTATAGTTATCGCTATATTATGAAATTAAAAATTGATTTTGTTGCCAAACTGGAAATGTATAATTTTAAAATGACATTAAATAGGTCAAATTGAACTAAATTTTCATTCATCATATTTTTAAATGTACAATTAATTTGTCACTATCGCTTAAATTGTGTGTTTTTTCACTTTTATTTCTATATGACAATTATATCAACACTTATAATATTTATAATTCATTCTGAATATACAAGGGACCAAATATAGTGCCCGTTTTAGTTGCTTTATTTTAAGAAATAAGTTATTTATTTTTGAAAATAAATACGTAGATATATACTTTTTTTCTGAAAATAGGTATTTATTATTTTTCTGAAAAATAAACAAAATCTTAAATTTCTACAATAAATAATTTTCTTATTTTTTTATTATGAGAATATGATTTTTTATAAAAATAAATTATTTATTACTTGTTTTAAATAACCCAAACATGGTCATAATATTTCTCTATTTTATGACCGAGTATAGGATTATATTCAAAAAGTATATTTTACAATTAATACTATATTATAATTATAACATTTGTTATACTAATGCATTGGACATGCGCTTACTTATTACCCCCATATATCTATAAAATAAATTGAAAATCATCATTTGAAGTGGTAATCTAGGTAACCAGGTGATTTATTCAATTGTCAGGTGATTCGATGTCAAATAACTAGGTTTTCGATATATAATTTGATGATTTATTTCATGCTTTGATAATTTGATTATTAGTATTTAGTTCCCACTAGAACATGAGATAAAAAGTTTTACAACTTTTTCTAAATTCTCTCAATTGTACGTTTTCTTTTTATCTGTTTCGCATACATATACAGACACGGAAAAGATTTACAAGAATATTTTCTCCACCTTTGAAGTTTTGTATTCTATATATGAAAAGACTGTGCAAGTCATAAAAAAATATGCTCCTCGACCTTTCTAGATTCTGTTATATATGTGCGTGAGGTGCAGAGAGAGCAACATTCATGACCTGGCCGGCTATGCCCCGAACAGCCATCGCATTACTTTTAATCTTATCTGCATCGACCAACTTGCAGTGGTTCTTCGCGTCAGCCTACCCATGCACACTCTTCGAATCTTCTTCTTGGCCGGAGACCTTAAGGTTCGTTCCATTACTCATCCACATACAAATTAATTAAATATCGACCTGAAAAAAAAATGCGTCCCAGTGTCATCTTCCAATATAATTTTATAGATAAATTTTTAAAATTATAATATTGATACTGGTCATTACTATTAATTAATGTAAAATAATTATCATTTAAATTATGCATTAAAAATATCTCAATTATTACAATTAATATGGATAAAAATAAAAAATAATTTTTATGTTAAAATTTCTTAATATATATGCGTAATTTTTTCAAAAATGACATGTAAAATGGAATGGAGGTAGTATTATTATTTATAAGAAAATGAATTAATTCTTATTATTAATACCAAATAAATATAAATCTATAAGGAATTAGACAGTAAAATATAAAAATAATATAATATATATAAATATCCGTTATATATTGCACAGGTTATAAGATAGGTTGTGATCGAATATCTTCATTTCGAAATCTTATCCCGTCGCACCTTCTCCTGATCTTGTTTGTTATTAGTCTTTTTGTTTGTTCTTTACCATTAAGTAAATATAGATAATAGAATCTTGATGACACGTTCAGAAAATATATATAAAGACGTTTGAAATGGATGAATCATTCTTTCTCCATTTCAAACTCGGCATATAGCTTAAAGTTGATCACATGCATGCCGAGGCGCATCCTGCTAGAGGCAAAGGGGTGACCCCCTTAAAAATTTTTAGTTAAATATATATATATTCAAACTTTATATAAATTAAAAATGACCCCCTTTAAATTTTTGAAAAAAAATTGACCCTACATATTTAACATTTTTTATGTCAATTTTTTTTAATAGGGGCAAAAATTATAAGTATAAATATATATTTGTCTTAGTTTTAAAAAATGAAGTTACAAACTAAAATAAAAGTTAAGAAATGATATTAATTTTAATCACAACCATTTCATTTTTTTCATGCCACTACTCACTGTTGACAAAACAAGGTTTATATGAAAGAATAATTTTTAAACCTAGACTCCTCCCCAGTCCTAATCATTATTAACTGGGACGACTTCAATATAGATAGATAGATACACACATTAATTCAGATGCATAAACCTCGCCCAACTAGCTAACAGATAGGGCAGTTATATCCTACATCAAATCATGGGATAGCTAGAGAGAATGAAATTTTATGTACATTTTGAGCCGTACCATCAACACGTCGTCTTCATTTATGTATATATGCAGAGATTCGTTATCGTGCATTTTCTTTTGTTATGTGAATATTATTGTGCAACCGATCCATCGCTATCAACTTATATTAATGCATGTGTAGCTAGCTAGCTAGTGCAAGCCCTTTAATCAAATAAAACCAACCAAAAAATATCAACAAAACACAATATTCTCTTTTCTCTTGTTACAAATAATTACCACTTGGATCGGTCACCAATCCTATATAAACCCCTCTTGGGGTCTTCAACTTCCACACAACCAACGAGTCATCAATCTTATAATACATATTCATACATATAACCTAGCTAGCTCCATTTAATTATATCATTTTCCTATTTTTTATTAATTAAGCAATGGAAAGTGTTACAAAAATGGTGTCGCAAAGGCCGGTGGTGATATTTAGTAAGACTAGTTGTTGCATAAGCCACACCGTCAAGTCTCTCTTGCAAGATTTTGGAGTTAGTCCAGTTGTTTACGAGCTCGACGAGATCCCACGAGGCCGTGAAATCGAGGCGGCGTTAGCCAGGCTTGGCCACAACCCGGTGGTGCCGGCAGTGTTTATTGGTGGGGAACTTGTAGGAGGAGCTAATGAGGTGATGAGCCTTCACCTCCAACGCAACTTGAGGCCCATGCTTACCCGAGCTGGAGCTATGTGGGTTTGAAATCAAGATTTTGCACTAGCTATAATAAATAAAGCAATAATATTATACAGTATTACAAATGTCTCTCTAGGGTGAGTGATCTAGAGATCGAGTTTTTTGTTGTTGTTGTTTTACAAATTTAGAGGGGGTTTGCTGGTTGGTTCAAATTATATGAAACCATCAGCTTTTTGTATAAGCTTCCCTCCATCTATATATGTACGGCCTACTTAAAATGGTCTTAATCTATAGAAAAGTACTTATGCTCGTTTTTAGTTATTGGAACAATCGGCATGATCAAATTAATGTATTGGTGGATCCGGTAATATTAAATTAAATATATATGTACAAGTCAACCTGATGATTGTAGTATCAAGATAATTACAGTTAGAAGCTAAGAAAATGATATGATTATCTGTCCGAGATATTTTACCGGTGGCTATGAAAAATTAAAAGACAAATCAGGGTGTAAAAATACATTTAAAAAATAGCCTATTTTTATACAAGGGTCTTTCTAGTGTATAACAATTACTTTTTGATGAGTTTGTAATTTTTTATTGATGAATATTTTTGTGCATACATAGGGTCATAGGGACATCATTATTAATGAGAAAATAATTAATAAAAAATTATTAACTCATTAACCGTAAGTCTTAATATATGCGTAATAAACTGGGAACACTACACAAAAATCCGGCATTGATATATATAATAATTGCGTTCTACATGCAACGTACAACTGTTCCGGATAGCTAATAGTAAGATGTATCCGGTAGCGGATGTACAGTGTGGTATGTTAGATTACGTGACCTAACATTATTTAAAAAAATAATTAATTCTATGTAAATGCCGTAGTCTATTTATCCTAATTCTATTCTATTACTCTATCACCTTTGGACTCTCTTGCTCAGTAGCGTATCTGTTCTTTTACTAACTTGTCATTCCTATTTTAAATTCCAAATTCTTTATATTTATCCAACAAGTTCTACATATTCATCTTCTAAACTCTTTTCATAATTCTCAAGTTTCTCAAATCCAATATATTATACAATTTGATTAAGAAAAAGTTGAGTCTGCAAGGTGTTTGTAAAAATGTTAGAAAAAGTTATTTTGTAAATTTACTTCCATTTCTATACTATTGAGTATTGACATAATGAAAATGGTGAAATACAAATTACGTAATAGTATGGGAGATCAAATGTTAAATGATTGTTTGATTACATATCAAGAGAGAGATTTATTTTTGAATGTTAAGATGAATGATATTGTAAATCGCTATCAAAACATGAAAAGTCGTCGATATTAAGTGTAGCAGGTTTGAAGTACATTTTGGTTGTAATATGAATATGTGTTAAATTTGGGAAGACACTATGTTATGAATTTTTTTTTATACTCTATTGATTTTTGATTGGTGATCCCCTTTAAAATAGTCTGCCCCTAAAAAAAAATTTCGCGCTCCGCGTGCGGGTGACTTACCATATCCCAAATCCTATATCCGCCACAAGATGTATCGCATGTACATCTCCAAAGTAGGTGAATAGAGAGCTTGTTAATTAGCTAGTATGGATTTTGGATCCCAACTTTTTCTATCCAGCCAACTTGATGAATAAATAATTTATAGATTCAAAAATATATATGTTTTTAACATTTATACAATAAGCAATTTATAAATTCAAATATATATGTTTTTTAACATTTACCCGACAGGGCCAAAGTCTTTTGTAATTATTTTATGACGACTTATTTTCACTGTTTATTTCAATAGAAATGTTTAACCGCAGTAGAGAATCTGTCAAAGATGATTATATTTTAGTGTTAAAAGTTCTTATATTAGATTAACTGAAAATACACACCTAAACAAATTGGAAGCAAACATTTACAGGTTAATAATCTATATTTCCTATCACTTCAGAGCCAAACATAGATATGACCATAAAACTATATATAAAAAAAGGGAGTGAAATGAATAATCAAAAGCTAACATAACTTTGTAATGTTGTAAACATGGATAGATACAAACTGGTTCCATTTGAGTGTTGGCCCTATATGTCACAATTTGGAGAGAAAATGCCCTAAATGGCACACCCCGAAAAAATGGCCCTAAATAACACTCCAAAACGCTACATCGTGTAGAGTTTTGAAAAAAAAAAAATTCTCCCCAAAACGCTACTTTAAGTAGCGTTTTTTAGCCCAAAACCCAAGATAAAGTAGCGTTTTTCCCAAAAAAAATTAAAAAAAATGCAAAACGCTACACGAAGTAGCGTTTTTTCCCGAAAAAAATTAAAAAAAAGTGCAAAACGCTACACGAAGCAGCGTTTTCACTTTTTTTCCAGTACGCCGCACTATGTAGCGTTTTGGAGTGCTATTTAGGGCCATTATTACGAGTTGTGCCATTTAGGACATTTCCACCTCAAATTGTGACATATAGGGCCTTTTCTCGTTCCATTTAGAACTGCTGGGTTCTATTTAGAGCTGTTTGGTTCTTTCTAAATCGACGCATTCAAATTTAAGTCCTATTTTGCCACTAAAAGATCATTATCTGATGTTATAAGATAACAATAGCTAACTAGCTACATGTCTCCTAGCATTAGCATCATAAAAAAAGGATCTAATTCCTTGTTAGTGCTTCATCTACACATCCTAAATACATTCCAGAATTATCAGTATACTGAAAATTATAAAAGGTTTAGTTTTAAGTTAGGGGTTTCTAGTACGAGTTAACTTTAGTTGTCAACCAGCATTCAGCAACCGTACAACACAGTGTACAAATTAAATTCCAGCCGCGATTAAGATTATCATTCTTCTTCTGGTTCTTCCTCTTCTTGGAGAAGATTCTCTCTATTGTCGTGAGCCCAGAATCCACGGACGTCTATCAGCATGCTGGCAACTGTACCGCCCTGTTTGCAAGATAATAAATCTGCTAATGTAATTCTTAAAGGGTCACCTGGCTTCACCATGTCCCATATTTCATCCCGTACATCTTCGATACATAACTCATAATTCCCACCGTCTATCCACTTTTGATGTACGTCCCTGTATTGCATCCACAAGATAACTTTCTTCAGCTCAAACAATAACACCAATATATAAATAACAAAACCACTTGAGAAGTTTATTTTTGTTCTTTGTATCTTGTAATTAGAGGCCTGTGAACTTTCTCAACAGCACAGGCAGGAAATTACAGAATTGTTTATAGGAAGCTTATATCAGGCAACATCTATGACTAAGGATGCTCCCCTTCTTTTCTTCCACTCAAGCTTCAAACAATATTTTTCGTTAACAATTGTTAGAAACGAAAAACTTTACGCTAGTGCTATGAACCAAACAAAGCAGGAAAAAGGAACAACTAGACTAGCACTAAAATAACTAATCTGCAAGTGCTAACCTGAAGAGTGTGTGAATATCAGCCGTAGTAAGAAATCCCCTTCCATTGAGATCAAGACATTGGAACAAATATGTCAATCCCTCTTGGGTATCTTTATTTTCTAGGGCCAAAACAAAGTCAAGAAAGCTTTCAAAGTCCATCTCACGGCCATTACCTACTCCAGTTTTGCCACGACGGACATGCTCATCGAAAGCTATTAATATTTATACCAAAAAAATAAGAACAAAGAGAAAATTTAACCAACGCCAGTACAACAGATACATAATCTGTTAAATAAAGATAGCGCAATAATTACACAGAATGACGGAAAAAATAATAAGAATTCAAGTGGGATGCGTAAAAAACTAAGAACAAAAACAAACAAAAGAAACAAGATTCCACATTTTTCAATAATCACCACTCACTGAACTTAAGTTAGTATCAGAAACACTGTAATAAAATAAAACACGACTAAGAAGTTCCTATAATATTTATTAGTGATATCATTTACAAAAACTGACATGGAACCTTTATGAAATTCATAAACCTGACATGTTCCATATACGTCTAAAATTTTGAAGCCAGCACATTAGGAACTAACTTAATCGAATAAAACTGGGATGTAGGTTCAATATCTAGCCGGTTCATTTTCATTTTGCAACGCCTAAATATTCCTCTGGTCCTGAGTATTCAAATGGGGAATACAAAACAACAAAAGTCGGGCTGCAGGAATGGATTAAGCTTTCTTTGACAACCAGTAATATTTAAGCACTATACAGAAATTCTGAGCAACAAGCAAAGGGCAAGATAGAGATTAAGCATTCCTTGACAATCAGCTCTTTGAAGAATGTACGAGAGACAAGCAAGCAAGAAGATATACAAGTTGTTTCGTATAAAAAGAAATCACTAAGAGTCGCCGAAAATATTAAAATAACACTCTTTTTCCAATAGAAACGAGAGCAAGGAAACCACAGCATATAATAAACCATACTACGTTTTAGATGTCTATGAAATACTGCAGTCCAAAGACTCTAGAAAATGTTCGTGCACTGCATCTGAGAATCGTTCTTGACAATTTGCTAGCAATTAAGGTGAATCATACCTCTCTCAATGAAAATATCTGTCAAAGTTCCATCTGCATATTCTCGGAGTTCCTGCTTGCATAATGTACCATTCATATCTTTATCGAGCGCCAGAAACATATCTGCAGAACTAGTATAAAGAATATAAGCAAAAAAAGAGTAATAAGAGAACACTATTTATTAGAAATTTCTTATTCAAAACAAGTAGCAATCCATAAAGGGAAATATGATGTCCAGCAAAAAAAAATAATTTAACACCGGCAATGTGATTTTACAACAGCAGTGTAATGCAATATTACATTAAAAAATTTCCCTCATGCATGCTGTAAAGTAAGATGCTTTATCTACAAATATATTATATGGAAAGTAACTAGTCACTCACTGGCCAGCTAAGCCAGTGTTTCATTGTTCCTATAAAACTAGGAACTCAAATTATGCATTAACTGTGAGTTTTAAACCATCTCCGCGATAAAGAAAATGCAACAACTTATTACTTAGCAGAAAATGATTAAATTAACACAATAGCAGTAGAAAGAAAGCAAAAAAAAAAAAAAGCATATTTGAGATCCAGTGAAGCGTAGAAAATGAAAAGCTTACCACATATGCGTTGTGCAGATGTCAATGAAAACCAGTTCTCCGCTTGTTCAGTATCAGTGATTTCTTCCTCACTTTCCTATGATGATGCAACGTAAGAGCCAGAAGTCAGTTTCTAATATAATACAATGCTTCAAACTTGCAATCATAAAAGACTTTGATGTAAAGACCTATCAACGAAATTCATTGGTTATATTACTTATATAGATTCTATATATTAACTATGAAGACATATCTTACATGCACCACATTTAAAGAGTTACAACACCCAGTTGGGAGAAAAAGGTTGTTTTAGTTGTCATTTGTCAATTAATTTTAATAAATATCACAATACAATAGTTAGAGGAATGTATTGTCTACGATTAATACAGGGTAGTATTGTGTTTACCCTGTACATATTCTGTCATACAAAATTACAATTATGACCCTTTAAATAGTCCTATAGCCAATCTTAATTAGTACGCAAGTCAAAATGCAGTTGGGTCTAAGGGCTAAGACATTAGAGCACAACTATCCCCTAATTCCGAACAAGTTGGGCCTTGCAACGTGAATCACAAAGTCTAAAATAAGTTATCCAACCGAGAATGTGGAGTGATCACATGTACCAAATATTACCTGGTGCAGCTCCATTAATTCCTGAAGGGCGTTACTGAGCAGCACTTTCTTTATGCATGCCTTACCTACAAGTACGATAAAATCTTGACAGTATATATCTGGTACTTCTAGCACCCCTAGAAAGGAACTAAAATGATAGATTGGAAATCACCAACTTATACTGAAGTTGTGACCATAAAAAGAGGTAGCTAATACAATACCTATGTAACAACTGATGCGGAACGAAAAGTTAAAATATTAGTTTGTATTTATTTTATGTTATTATTTAGGAATATATTATAAAGTTTCATATTATAAATATATATATGTATGTATTATATTAGGAATATTCTAGAATATGGTAGATAATTAAAAAAGGATTTGTTTCCTTTATTATAGAGATCTTACTTGGTGGCTAAGTTTCGGAATTTACTCCTATATAAGGAGATGTAATATTTTATTATTAGAAGAATTTGATTGATTAATTAAATTGAGAATTGTTTCTCTCTTGTTGCTATGGGCTGCGATCCATGCATGTTCTTCTCTTCTGCAGTTGAGAAATCCTAGGGGTAGTGGTTCTTTTTCGGTTGGATTACCTTGGGGCTTGCGGGTTTTCTGCGGTTAATCCACCATTATCTATCCTTTTATTTATTTTTATTCATGTCCTGCATCAACAACCCCATGTAGCATTAATCTTACTGAACTTACAAGAGAAGATTCTTCGTAGCCAGCAAATCCACAATCTCAACGAAATTCTGAAACCAGGTTCCTCAATTTTTTAAGAGAATATTTTTCATTTATTTCCCTAAATCATTAGCTATAAGAATTTTCATTTTGTTTCAGCTAAAATGAATATTATTCAAGAATCAATACAAAAATTATTTGTTTTCCTTAAATCATTCTTACATCTTCTCACAAAAACTTCTTACATGTTGAGGTCTTAATGTACAGATATGTTGTTCGGACTCGGGTACGGAGTGTCGGATACGACACATATCCGAGTGTCGGATTCGGCATTCCTGAAAAATTCGGACACGGGGACACTGTTCAAATCGTGGACACGAACACGGGGACACGACATATTTAAAATTAATTTATATATTAAAAAATAATTTTTTAGTCATTTTATATTATTTTTCATCATTATATTTTGAATAATTTTAAAAAGTAATTGATTGTTAAAAATAATAATTTTAATAATTATAGGTATTCAACATTTATTATTTTTAAATCAGTTTATGATATTTTGTTATTATCATTTTATGAATAATTTAAAATATTAATTATTAGTTAAAATTAAATAAGTATATAGTTGGATATACTAGTTGAGTATTTTAAGGTGTAATGACACTAATATAAACATAACTTGTGTGGTAAAACCAGCTGGATTATATAATTTAAAATGAATCTAGACAGAAGAATGTCTACATATATTATAATTTATACATATTATAAACATTTTACAGTATTATAATTTGTAAGTATCACCACCGACCCCCCTCTTCCTCGCAGCTCATCCCTATCATATCTCTTCTCCTTATTCTTTTATCTTTTACTTCATCTCTTTGTCTCTAATTCCTCCTCTGTTAAATCATGAACACTTAGACACTTATTTTAGGCCAAAAACATGTGAACTTTTCGGAAAAAATTGCAGTCCAACACTTGGACATGTATCCATGTTGAACACTTCCAACGGAGCCCAGGTAACAAAAGTTAAGTGTCATCAAGCTTATATACAGCCAGAAGTACCAATCAGTGATTAAGTGCAAAGTTTAATTTCTAGCCATTTAAATTTCACTTTCTATACATATTGGTAAAATCCATTTATTATGCGTTTTTATCTTCGTACTTTTAGGCTCTAGAATCAAGATGCTTAAAAGACAAATAGTAGGTGCATATGTGCAATATTTGTATGTAATAAGCAATAACGCAAGAGAGAGTTCAGGTTAACAATAACAAATGAATAGGAGGTGCTGCACATACTCTAGAAGGAGACAACAGTCAAGACAAAAGTTTCAGATATTAATTAGATATTGTAATATTGGCACAAGTTTAGAATAAGAGTGTGACAATCACAAACCTCGTCTATGTGGATCACAGAAGAAGAAAAATTTATGTGCAGCTATGCGACTGTACATTTGCATAAAGGCTTCAGGCATGTCCCTGAGTTGTGCCAAATTAGGAATAAGGCCTTTTATATAGGACTCCATTTCCTGTGATAAATGACAATATAACATTACACAGACATAATCATGCAAACTAAGTGTGCTATGCTACCAGCAACTTGAATTTTCAAGATCTCATTAGAGGAACATAAAGTACACCAATAATATCAGATAGTCAGAATTTAAAAGTGAAAACAGCCCTACATGAGGTTGAAGAAATCCATCAGAATCCTCATCAAGTTCACTCATATCAATCCTGGCCTGGGTAAGTGAAACCTGAATGGTAAGGAGAATAATTAGTTCCTGGGGGGGGGGCTATCGATCTAGCAACTGAAAATCAAAATTAAAATTGACTAGAATACGATTTGAATCTCTGTGATCGAAAGAGCCATGCAGGCTGGTCAAATTAGCAAGTAAAACAGCATCATTGTGAAGTTACAATTATAATATTCTAATTCCCTATCCAGTTAGCTTGTTTAAATTAGCTTGTTGGGGGGGGGGGGGGGGGGGGGGGCTATCGATCTAGAAACTGAAAATCAAAATCAAAATTGACTAGAATACGATTTGAATCTCTGTGATTGAAGCCATGCAGGTTGGTCAAATTAGCAAGTAAATCATTGTGAAGTTACAATTATAATATTCTAATTCCCTATCCAGCTAGCTTGTTTAAATTAGCTTGTTGGGGGGGGGGGGGGGGCTATCGATCTAGAAACTGCAGGTTGGTCAAATTAGCAAGTAAAACAGCATCATTGTGAGGTTACAATTATAATATTCTAATTCCCTATCCAGTTAGCTTGTTTAAACATTCTTTATCATTTCTAACGTGAAGGTAAGAATTTCCCTATCCAGTTCCTAACTTACAAACCAAAGTTAAGCAACCACTTTAAAATGTGACGTATGTGATCAAACAGCATCATTGTGAAGTTACAATTATAATAAAACCTGACTGCTAATTTATCATGAGAGACAAAAGGAATGAATGCAAAAGAATCAAAACGCACCGTACGCATCACATAAAGGTAAAAGGGCAGAATGGCAATCCTTCCTGACTCATCTTTCTCAAATTTCATAAAGTTTGAAGGACTGAAGAACCGTCGACATTTAGGGCCTATCTGTTCTGTACATACAGAGGCAATGTGGCAAAAATCTTCATAGTTCATCTAAAAACGTGGCAAAAGAAGACATAATTAGCATATTAAGAGATTAGGCACCCACTCTAATTAATATGAAAAATGAGAAAGTAATAATTCTAAGCTTTAGAGAGCACTTAGTGAGAAAAGAAAAGTGGTGTCTTTAATCATGTAGCAATGTTACTGTTGACATACATACAGCCTACAGGCTATATTTGAAGGTTGGTTCATAAAATAAGGGTCCACCTCTATGTCAGTCTTAAATCTTCAGTGAACAGGTTACAATTGACATATAAGAAGAAATGATAATGATTTTTTCTATATTTTGCCTTCATTTCAGTTTTAATATATTATTATAATCCACCTCTGTCAGTTTTAGGTGTTTCAGTGAACATGTTTGCTGGATCAAGCAAAAATAAGTTGTTACACATAAGGAATTTCCATGTTCAATTGTTTTAGCTGGCTTGATGAATTCCTACACAAAAACATGCACACACATGTCAAGCAATGCATGATTATAAGCTACCTGAAAATGTGATTGACAAACATACAAACAGATTACTAAAACAACATTTAATTGATTCATAACTAATAATCAAGCAATACATAAAATCATATCGGATAACACTCCACAACAAATTTTTTAGCGTGAGAACCGTGAAAATTTTTACTAAATTCTGCAGAACCATAATAAAAAATGAAAAAAAATAGTGCAGAACCATAATTTTATTTGCAAAACTATAATAAAAAGTTTATCTAAACTTTTTTTTTTTACATTTTTTATTATGGTTCTGCAAAATTTAATGAAAATTTTTCCAGTTGTCATGCTAAAAAGTGTTCACCTGATTGTTACCCAAATCATGTATATATATATATGTATGTATGTATATATAGGAAAAAAGTTATACGGAGACCGTCTTTTTATTGAAGACATCGGAGACCATATATGTACTGCAAGAAAAAACATATTTTGCGGTACAATATAATTTGCAATGTTCTGCAAGCAGTACACGACAAAAAGACAGTCTCCATATAACATTTTCCATATATATATATATAACCACTTATCCAGGACAGGGTTTTCACCCCTCCAGTTATATGAAAACCGTCTTTTTGTTGAAAACATCGGAGACTACTATACATGTACTGCTTGCGGAACATTGCAAATTATATTGTACCGCAAAATATATTTTTCTTGCGGTACATATATGGTATCCGATGTCTCCAATAAAAAGACGGTCTCCGTATAACTTTTTCATATATATATATATATATATATATATATATGAATTTATGTATTGCTTGATTATTAGTTATGAATCAATTAAATATTATTTTATTACCCTGTTTATATGTTTGTTATCCCACTTTCAGGTAGCTTATAATCAGGCATTGCTTGACATATGTGTATGTGTTTCAGAGGGGAAACAAACGTGCGAAACAAACGTGGCATCCTCTCTAGCTGTTGTCTTTAGGAATTTAAAACAAAACAAGAATGAGCTACTAACTAACAACAAGTAATGTATAAAATGTAGTGACAGTAAGTGAATCAAAGGTTAAAGTATAAACATGTGGTCAAATAGATAAACAATTCAAGATATTGTGAAAAGAATAGTAAAAGTTCGCAAATTCTCATTAACACTACCAGTAACTTAGCACCTAGGCCTTCGTTACAGTGTTAATGTCAAATTCCAATTGAACACGCACACACATACACTCATACATACGTGTGTGTGTGTATTTTATTGAAAAGTTTAGGATGATTTGAATGATTGGTGTGGGATAGAATTGGAAAACTTGTATGTTACAGTTACCCTACTAATGTGCGTGTGTGTTGAAAATTTATGTGTGTATGATTGTATGCATTGCTTGATTATCAGTTATAAATCAATTAAATGTTAATTAGGCATTACTTGACATGTGTGTGTCTGTGTGCGTGTTATGCCTCGGGGGAAGCAATTGAACACAAAAAATCATTATGTGTAGCAACCTGTTGCAATATGTCAACTGGAGTAATTGAACACAGATATTCATTATATGTCTAGCAACTCATTTTTTTCTTGATATAGGAATCTTGTTCACCAAAACATTAACATATACAGTATGTAGATTATAATAGTATATTAAAACCCGAGTGAAAAGAATCACAAATATATTATCAAAATCATTTAACTAAATGCCTTTTGATATGTACTGAATCCTTTTATTATGAACGAACCTACAAATACTTCATGTATGTGAAGGCTTGAGTCATGCTATTTTATTATTATTTGTAAGCTGGTTGATAAAAAAGGGTCCACGTGTTATTGTCGATTATAGACCTTTTTTTTAGTATTGCTGATCAGTCAACTGAAAATATATATATATATATATATATACACACACAAACACATATATTTAATAGATTAGGGTTGATAGGGTCAGAGGGAAAGGGGACAGAAGCATCCAAAACTAAGAATGTACAACTTGTAATACAATTGCATATATTAGAAAATAATTCCAATGTAATGCGGCAGAGGCAGAAGGTCCCAAGGGTTCGGTTGTTCACCAATTCAAAGATACAGTTTTATTCATTTTATCAATTTTTAGGTAATTTTTGCTCACTTGCTGGGGCCGGGGGCGGGATAAGAATGGTATTGTCAGACTCAGTCAATAAGGGAATAAGAAGGATTTCAATTTTTTCAAATGAACGAGCTAGACAACTCTTCACATATGTCGGTATGTATACTAAAGATGTAATGAGCGAACAAAATTGGTATTACATGCAGAAAGGTCCCAAGGGTTCGGTTGTTCACCAATTCAAAGATATGGTTTTATTCATTTTATCAATTTTTTGGTAATTTTTGCTCACTCGCTGGGGCCGGGGGCGGGATAAGAATGGTATTGTCAGACTCAGACAATAAGGGAATAAGAAGGATTTCAATTTTTTCAAATGAACGAGCTAGACAACTCTTCACATATGTCGGTATGTATACTAAAGATGTAATGAGTGAACAAAATTGGTATTACATGCAGAAGTTTATGGTGTTAAGGATATAATGCACAAACGATTAATATTTAATGCAAGTGTCCAGACCTTTTCAGCACCAGTGGCATCATCAATTACACAATTCTCTCTTAAACACACCCACATAGCATCTAAATCATCAGCATTTAGCAAAAGATCCGATTGCTTCTGCACAAATAAACAATTTGTTTATAGTAATTACTATAATATATGATATTTTATTTACTATAGTATATGATATCTATACAATATACTGATTGGTGAATAATCAATCACATCGTACAGTAAAAAGAGTAATTGCATAAAAGAGAACTGATTAAACCAATGCAAACAAAGTTCAATTCCTACCTAAAAACACATAAATCATCTCAAGCAGATAATAATAAGTAATAAATTCATAGCTTTTGTCAGCCAAAAACTTACTTTTAAGCAATCTTGTCAGTAAATAGTCAGACAAGAGACGTAAAGTGTGTATGGGATACCTTTAAAAAACGAAATTTTGCTAGCCTCTGGACCCTTTGACTGATGGAACCATCTTCAGGTTTCTGATCAGTAGAACATAAAAATAATAAAACACGGGATAAACTACTAGAGATGATTAGGCAACAAGGAACATCGGCCATCAAGAACAGAATCTGTGTGCACGGGCAACATCTCATACATAGCTGTCTGCGAATCTTATTCAACAATCAAAATAATCTGGCCTTTATATATATATATATATATATATATATATATATATATATATCCCAATAATCCATTCATACCTTCTTATAGAAGCTTGGTATTGAGCCAGATTCAGCACTCTTTTGTTGTTTCTCTTTAAAAATATCCAACAAAATTCTTTTTGTTTCGAGCTCTGCAAGGAGACAACACCCATCTAGTTAAGTTTCTAAGTGAAAAAACATAATGCAATCAGAAGTTAAAAACTTGAAAAGATGCACTTTCTGTATTCAAAATACTTTTCAAATGTAGGTGCATGTTTTAGTTAGTTCTGGGCCTCTGGCAGTCATCAATATATACTATATATGTTTAAAAGCAACAAAAAAAAAAGGTAGGTCTGACGAGCTGATAGCAGTTATGACTTTATATAAAGCTGGTCTGAGAAATAAACAAGTCCCAGAATCCGCTGTCATGTATAACTCCAGGTTTCTGTTTTGTTCAACTTATCAGGAATCGTTTGAAATTGATGAAATACTTTGCTCATCAAGAACCGACAGTTGTCGTCTATCTTCAAAACACCCATTTCTCATTTAACCAAGGATAAACTTTATACCTTTACTTGGCTTTATGCTTTCTATTTGTACTTTTAGTTATTTGTGTTAAATCCACTCAATCAGAAAATGATGTATATTAGGCTACTCTTGTTACTGATAGTTGATACTATGTATATAAATGTTAGGAATACTTATATACAAGGCATTTGCAAATTACATATTTTAATCTTACGTTTCTCTTCAGTTAACTACATTAATTTATCCACTTCCGGCCCCTCTTTGACCTTTATTGGGTCGTCAATTACCAACCAGTATATATTCATAATCAAGGAAACATTTTGGTATAACCCTAAATGTAAAACGCGTTCTGTATATATTCATGTGTACTACTACATACAAACAAGTAATGGTACATTATGTTTATTTCTATTACTCTTTTACTACTAAATATTATCTCGATTGCCCTCGTACATGTATCTTGTGTAATACTTGGTAATAATAAATCAAATAGTAGTCGTAATTTCAAATTTGAACTGCAACCAAACCAATTCATACAACATATACACGAATAATCTAAAATCTAATCATACTAACTGAACTACAAAAAATAAACACACTACATATTAAAATGCACATTTTCACTAAAAAGATAAAATATTTACAGAGAACAATTAAATTAGCACATCATAAGCTAAATATGAGCAATGCATACAATATATATGTATATAATGATACCCATTAAGGCTTCGGAACCGAGTCCGGCGCCAGATCCGATGAAGCGGCGAAGATTGCGGACCCAAAGCATGGAAGTTGCCGGCGGGATCTTCTTGGACGCCGATGGTTCGCCGTCGCCGGAGCCACTATACATCTCCGCTGTGTAGGGTTTGGAATAAAACCTAATTGTAAAATTGATTTAGGCGCTGCTTTGATTTCTCCCGGGTACTTGGTAAATTAAAATCCGATGGGTTAATATTTAGGAAAATTATGCTAAATAATATTTTTTAAATTTTTTTACGATTTTACTATATTCTGAATTTTTTATAAAAATATTATCCTTCAAATAAAAGTAATCAAATACAATTTTTTGTATATCATTTATAACCAAATGCATTTTAAAAAGTTAAGTTGCTCCCTGTTGCGTTTGAGGTTAATTTCAAGATTAATTTCAATTGTATTCATTTGAATTTAGTTGTAAAGTTGCATTTTTATAAAAAGTTTTGAAAACCATATTTTCACAAAAAATAAAATTAAAAAAACTTACTTTTACAAAAAAAATTGGAAAAAAACATATTTTTCAAAAAAACTGTAAAATTTATTCATGGTTTAATGTTTTTTCTGTTTTTTAATAAATAAGGATTACAAATGAAACAATGTCCCGATTTAGATTTCTTATTTTAAAAAATAAGTTATCTCATTTTAAATATATATATATTTGAAGATAATTATTTGCTTTTAAATTTTAAGTTATATTTTATTTTCAACATAAAAATTAATAATTATTTTTAAAAAAGTTCATATTTTTCAAAAAAACACATATTTGTCTTGTTTTCCCTAAAATAAGTTATTTATTTTCGAAAATAAGGAATCCTAAATGTACACGATATTATGTGCAAAAAATAATAATAGATGTTTAAGGAAAAGATATTAATGTAAATTGATTTTTTTTATTGATATTAAATTATTGAGTAATGAGTAGTCATAATGGGACTTTTACAACTTATACGGAGTATTTTTTATTTTCTTTTGACAAAATAACTTTCTCAATATGAATGAATAGTACTATCAAGTATAATAATCGTATATATATTCAAAGTTTGTTATCTAATCAAATTTCATATAAAGATAATTTTGGAAAATTAGACAATGAAATTTTAATATCTAAAATCGAACACCCAAATAATAAAATATATATTACTCCCTCCCATTTCTCACAGAGTGTCCACCATACATTTTAAAATGCATATAAAATGTAGTTTTATAACTTATTTTTAAATAATTTTTTTTTAAAATACAAATTAAACATTCAATTTTTATTCAAAAACAGATAATTGTAAAAATATTTTATGTATCTAAAATGGGTGACAGACACTCTCAGATAAATGTTAAAAATCAAATGGGAAGGAGGGAGTAAAATATAAAAGTTGAGTTAATTCTAGGAAGTGATGATTAGATCGTCGACCATGATCATTCATATGTCCACGTTATATTCCCTTCAACAAAATATTTTTGTCATCTAATCTAAAAATTGTTAAAAAAAATATAATTGAAATTATAAATAAAATAAAATTACAAGTCTCTAAAATATTGAATAAAACATTTTTAATATAAAATCATAAAAATATGAAAAAATTGCAATTTATGTACCTAAATTTTTTACTTTTACACTTTAGTGATCGAAATAAAAAAGTAATTATTTGCTTGCCTAAATATATTTTTTAAAGCAGTTTAAGACCTCCAAAACACACATGTTAGAAAAGTAACGTACAATAATTAGAAAGTCAAATTTTATTAAACTCAGATTGAGCAAAAACACATATTAGTTTAAAACTGAGATATATGTAATATGGTTGTTACAAGGTTGAATTGACCATTTAACCATTTAAAAATGTAATGTCCGTTACTTTTTGAATATCCCTGTTTCGGAGGCCTTAAAGTGTTTAACAAATATATTTAGCTATACAAATAACTAGTTTTTTATTTCGGGCATTAAAGTGCAAAAATAAAAAAAATCAAGTATGTAAACTGCAATTTTGTCTAAAAATAATAAATTATTACATCCAACCAAGATGATCCCCTTAATTAAACACTTGATAAAATGAACATAAATTATGGATTTTTTAAATTAACTAAATAAAAAATATTATATTTTTAAGGTAAAACTCTCAGTTTATAATAGAAAAACATTGACGCAGAAATATTATTAAACAACATATAACAACCACCGTATATAATCAAAACGTCATAAGAAATAACACTACCTCATATAAGTATAATTACACATAAAAATTATCACATATAACATTAAAATTGTTTAAAATCTCAAATATCGAGGGTATTCGCAAGACATGAAACAATATAAATATATTTTTTAAATAATTACTATTTAAACTTTTATTTAAAAAACAATTTTTATACATTACATATAAAATTTAAGTATACAAAATGCACAATTGATAATTTAATTATACAAATCACACAAGTGCACATTTTATATATATATAATTTATGTGATGTTTAACAATAATATTAAAATTGATATGTATAATATTTATAAGAGAAGACATGTTAAAGAACAATATTATTCATTTCTTATGAATTATTAATATAAAAAGAAATGTTAGTGATACGAAATTGGGTACAAAAAATTAATCATAAATGATGTGGCAAACGTGATGTGTTGATTTAGAAAAATTTAATTGGTGAAATTTGTATGAATATATTGGGATCCATTATATTTAATAAAATTACAATTAATCAATACGTATCATTTGTGAACCATTTTTGTACACCATTTTGTACACTTAACACTACTCTAACAAAAATATCAATTTTTGGAATAAGGGTCGATTCTATTGACTGAGATACACACATATTTTACTAGGGTATCAATAATACACATATATTATGGGTTGATAGTAGTTCGGTGGTAGAGCTATCTTTGTGGTCCTCAAAGTCTTGGGTTCAATTTTCACTTATATCAAATTTAATGTTAAACAGATACTAATGAGTAACTTATATTTAATAAAAAAAACAATACACATATATTATATGGATATTCATTATATGTCTATATTTTTTAAAAAAATTATTACCATATAAGCATGTTATATTCGAGTAACCAGAATATTATATACATTTTTTTTTACAAAATATGCATTTTTAAAGTTGTGTTCAACACATTTATTTTATATAAGATAAGATGCGCATGCTGAACTAGGGTGATTTCATTATTATATTTTAAATTTTTTACATTTAAATGTGCATATGTTTCGCGGGGTGATCAGCTTTTTATTTCTTATTAATAGAATACACATCACTGCATTTAAAATAATTAACTATTTATCATACTGCATGTTCAATCATTTATTTTCAATTTTTTTCTTTTTCAATAATGCACCAACAATTATACAAGTATAGGACACATATTTAGAGACGGGGCATTAGAATGAGTATATTGGTCAATTATTTAGAAACTATTACTTTTTGTTCAAAAATTTTAAAAATAATTATTTTTGTCATTATTTCGAGAAAACGGACCATCGAATTAAGATAATATATGCAATATGCGAATACACGCGAAACTATATAATTAAAAGAATTTGTGTTAGATCAACGTGAATTGAACCAAGTTATATTCACAATATATATGAAGACTATGAAATATCGAGTTTACTAATTTGTATATATTATATGTATTTGTATTATATGTGTACTTGTATATGAGTGAAAAGAGTCAATGGTCAAAGAAAAACGTGGGAAGACGGTAGTTACATGAAAAGAATGTGATATGTCAAGTTTAGGGATAAAATGAAATAATGCAGTGTCGTTTTACTTCGTATAAATAATATGCTTGTATCAAGTTAATTTTATATCCCGTTTTCTTTTTATATATATATATATATATATATATATATATATATATATATATATATATATATATATATATATATATATAGGGTCCTGCTCAAATAGAAAATAACTTAGAATAGAAAATAGAAAATAAGATCTACACCACATATTCAATCTAATCTAATGGCAGGGGGTGCATACACACACAAATCAAATACACCCTCGTACACTCAATCCCACATAATCCCTCCGTTTTTAATTTGATTTTTCCCGTTAATTAGTGAAGGTTTTTTCAAATCTAATTTTACCACATTTTTCTCCATCTCCCAACAATCAGTTTGCATACCATATGTGATATATTCCGGTGACTTTTATTTTTTCGACGATTTCCATTATTTTTTGTGAACCCAGGATATATAATTTAGTGATTTCTGTAATTCAAATTAGTGATTTCTATAATACAAATTAGTGGTTTCTGTAATATATTTTAGTGATTGAAGTTTGAATCTGATAAGTAACGAATTTATTTTAATTATAAATTATATTTGCCGAAATATAGCACATATGGTATGAAAACTGATCGTTGGGAGATGAAAAAAAAATGTGGTGAAGTTAGATTTGAAAAAAACTTTGCCAATTGACGGGAAAAATCAAATTAAAAACGGAGGAGAATAGATGGGATTGTGTGTGTGAGGGTGTATATAATTTGTGTGTGGGTGCGGCAGGTATAATGATAAGGTTTTCTATTTCTCATTTAAGCTATTTTCTATTTGAGCAGGATCCTATATATATATATATAGGCAAATGCTCAAATAGAAACCATGTCAAATCTAGAAACTAATCCAAGCCACATATTTAATCTAATCTAATGGCCTCTAGAGGGCACCTCACACAATTAAAATACACTATCTCATACACAATATCATCTAATCCCCTTCGTTTTTAGTTTGAATTTTCCCGCCAATTGGTGAATCTTTTTTTAAATCTAACTTCACCACATTTTTTCTTATCTCCCAACGATCAGTTTGCATACCATATATGCTATATTCCGGCGACTTCCATTTTTCCGGCGATATTCATATATATTTATTTAACAAAACTGGTGATTTTGGTGATTCTTATAATACAAATTAGTGATTCTTATAGTACAAATTAGTGATTTATCTAATATAAATTAGTGATTGCATTTTTTCTGGTAACATATATAATATAAATTTGTGATTAATTTTGAAGTCACTGGAATATAGCACATATAGTATGCAAATTGATAGTTGGGAGATGGAGAAAAATGTGGTGAAGTTAGATTTGAAAAAAAGTTTGCCAATTGATGGGAAAATGAAATTAAAAACGGAGGAATAAAGTTAATTTCTAGTTTCTGGTCAAATTTAGTTTCTATTGCAGTAGCACCCTATATATATATAAATAATATATCATATACAATTCAATATCGAAAATTTCCAAATATAATATTAGAATCAAATTTCAAATCGAATTTTAATTGAATGAGATATCAATTCGGCATATATAAAAATTAAATTATAATTTATCCTTTCCAGAATGAATCAATTATCCATCAAATTATTTTACTATTTTTAAATTAATATTTAAATTATACTTTACTTTCTTAAACAAGGAATATTTTTTATTAATTACAAAATATATTTATAAACTATATATTTTAAATCCAAAAAAACATCACAATACAAATATTATTAACAACGGTAAAACTAAACTCGACTAACTTATTTTTTTATATTATTTTCACAACTTATAAATTTAAGGGTATTTATCAAAAATATTATTTTTTAAACTTTTTTTGCGATTTTACTATCTTTTGAATTTATTTATTTTTTACAAAAATACGATTTTGCGATTAATGCAACTAAAATCAACCTCTGAATTGATAAAATAATCTCAAATTTTCTTTTTCTCATTAAATTTTGAAGTTATTTGGTTAACCGAACCGAATGTTCAGTCCTACCTCTTACCCATTATTTATTGGAATATTGATGCTGTAACATGGCGAGGGACGAGATCCCTATGATCTTAGTAAGTCTACATTGACGTTTTAGGAGAATTCTAACTTAACATGAATGCAACTTTTTTTTTTGAAAAAAATTGAAATTGTTCATAATTGTATTTGTATTTGAGGTTTATTTTAGTCGGCAAAACTGTATTTTTATGAAACAAACTTTAAAAATTATATTTTTGCAAAATAAAAAATAAAAAGAACATATTTTTACAAAAAATAATAAAAAATTTGATGTTTTTCAAAAAAGCCCTAAATTTAATCAACCACATAAAACACGGTTGAAATTGATAGATAATTTTATTCTATAATTTAAAAAATTACTTTACATTATAATCGCTATACTTATATTTTTATATTGATTT
The DNA here is from genome assembly GCA_028671895.1 of Oenanthe sinensis. NCBI lineage: Eukaryota > Viridiplantae > Streptophyta > Magnoliopsida > Apiales > Apiaceae > Oenanthe > Oenanthe sinensis. Next base: position 7,346,422 of record CM053814.1, on the reverse strand, counting down.
TTAAAATTATTATTATTTTTGTATAAACAATAAGTGTTATTTTTCCGAACAATCATTCCTATATTTCTGTTAAATAATTTGAAATATTTTTCAGTTTTTTGTAATTGGAATCAAATATACCTGTTTTTTTTACTTTATAAACAATTTCAAGTGTTTTTCGCGGCTATTGCCCCCTAATATTCCACCATTTTCTTGTCTCCCACTCCTACGTTGAGACATATACATACAATCTCTGTATATAATATATATATATCTACGAGCTTCACATTATCTATAGTTTTTGTGTTCACTGCTCTGATTATCAGCTTCAGTATCGCTTAAATAGTAAGCTGATTCTTTCACTTTGTATCACTATGTCCCATTCATTTTTATTTGTAAATTAGGGTTTATTTCAAGAACGTAGTTTGTTTACTTGTACTATTTCCTTCAATTTGTATATATATATATATGTATATGAGATGGGTTCTTGTTTTTGTTTGTTAACTCGTTTTGCTGATTTTTTTGTGCATTTTAGTGTAACTTTTGAGTTTGATTTATATGTATTAGTGTGTGTATATCTGTTTCAGATGATATGCAGTTTTTGGGTTGTTTTTTTAGTTCCCGAGGCTATTTTTGTTACGCGTATGGTTTGTTAGCAATTGTTTTTTTTTTGAATTTGTGGTATTTTTAGTGTAATATAAGTGTAGCGTGATTAGGGGAGTTAAATCGTTTTTGTGTCCGGGTCTTGATTTTTCTGCTTTAGAAGTTCTGAGTGTAGTGGGTTTCTTTTTCTGATTTTTTTGAAATTTATTTTGTTGAAGCTTTGAAATAGTTTGTGTCTGAACTCTGAAGTTCTAGGCCAGTTTGTAGTGTTTTCGTACGAGCTAAAGTTACTATGCAGTTATGGGTTTAATTTCTAGTACAATGCTAATTCCAGACAACTAATTGGGAAATGTCAAGGTGGTAGAGTGTGCAAACTGCAAAGGTACCCAAATCAAGAAATGATCTAATAGTAAAAATTTCGACCATGGTTTCATGTCTAGAAATATGGGATCTTTTCTTTGAGGTGCTGATGCATACTACACGATGTGAACTCTGTAACTAATCACCCTTTTTTTTCCGCATTAGTTTGTTTAGCTATAAAATTTTGGAGTTCCCTTGGTTTTTTTGACTTGTAATTACATGTGTATGCAATATTGGCTTCCCAGTCGCTTTCTTGAACTGAAAGGGTCTGCTTGTAACATTAAAGAATTTGTTAATAGTTACGGAAGACAATTGAGGAGAATGCAATAATTGTGGGGTCAATCATGCATATATATTACATATATACTTCTCGAGTTTTTTATATTTTCTGATTTTAAATTTGTTTTCATATATGCAGTTAGACTCAACACATGAATATGTACATCCTTGTATGCACTGTTCACTTGTTCTTATGAATGTCAAACGTAGGTCACTGTCACTAGTCCCCTGAAGGAAATAACAATAATAAAGAAGAGAAAATTAACGGAATAAGAAAATAATAAGTTATTGTTCAAATTTCTTTTATTATAATCATGACTTGGAGTGCTTATTTAAGATTATGACAATGAGGTCAAAATAATTTTTTTTCAGACATTTTAAAATTTGTAACTTTTTTAGTTTTAATTATGATTTAGTAGGTTGACAATGATAATAAAGTAATATTCTATATGTACTTTTAAATAAAAATACCTTTTGATATATGTGTAGAAACCACTCATCGCAGTACTATTAGATTTAGCAATTTGTTCGTATTAGATTTTTCAAAGGGAAGATATACCAAAGACAAGGAGCTAGTCAATTTTTTTTAATTATGTGCATGCCTGTGGAAAGAATAGGGAGGTGGATTTCCTATATATGTGACCGATAATAGGGCTAATCACAAGCATTTTAATTTCCCCATATATGCAACCATCAAGAGCCTTTATCATTGAAGTTACGTGGCTTGGATCCTTGGGGAAAAAAATCTTTTTGAATTTCTTGTTTCAAAAGACTAGGTTTGCTTTTACATGTGGTATACTTTATCATCTATGTATAAAACAAAACAAGGCATAGAACAACAATGTGTTTATATCAGCTAGTAGTTTATGCCCATATAATATAAATTCTGGTGTGTCAATTTATTTAGGATTCAGTAAAGAAAAGAGTATCTAGAATTGAAATATAGTTTCCACTTTTTGTATATAGTTTCTAATTAATATGGTGACTAGTGAATTTAAATTTTAAACCAACATCTAGGACTCCATGCAAGACAGACACAAAGAGGACTTTTTTTTTTTGGGTAATCATAGAGAGGATTTTATACTTTCCCATTTTTGTGTATGGATCATTTTTATTTGTACTATGTTTTTGTTGAGTGGCAAATAATGCAGACTGCATCTTATTAAAGGCTTTCTTTCTTTTCCTCTGTGCATGACCATGATCACTTGATATTAGCACTTCTGTATCATCTAATAATGTTTGTTGATGCATGTTGTGGTATATTATAGGTCATTGAGCCATCTTCTAATGGGCCCAATAAGGAGGTCTAGAGGTGTGAATAGGAGGTACTCCTATTATTATGAAGTGTCTCCTAGTAGACATGGAGAGAGTGCTGATAGAAGAAGCCAGCAGGTATGCATTCAATTCATCTTTTTAGGTTCACTTTCTTTCAGCTATAAACTTCCACAGACCACAATATTAGACTTGTCCTGCACTGAGGGAAATGTAACTCACTCATTCATACATTTTCCTAGATATAGAAGCTTGTTCCAGTAATGTGGATGCTTCCATGACTTCAGTTTTTTGCTTGATCATGCAAATCCGATTTCACACAGTTTGACAACTTAATAATAATAATCACTTAGATGGTAGTACACTATGTAGGATATCACGACTTAGAGGGCCATGTAAGTTTTATGGCATCATCAGTATCTTTTATTTGTTTCACTCGAGTACTTATAAAATTACCGGTTGTCTCATATTATCTCTCTTACAGATCAATGACAAAACCGATCACAGTTCTTCAGGTCAGTGTGGGAGGGTTCTATAATGGCCGTATTAATAGTAGCACATGTGCATTTAGAAACAAGCATAACGGTTTCTTTAATCCTTTTTGCCAATTAACTATAAGTAATTTCTACTATCTAGGTTTTGCATGGGTGGCAAGTGTTTACAATGGTAAATCCGAGCTAAGACTTCCATATAAAATAATGTTTCACGAGGCTTCATTAACTTTTTTTAAACATTTAACTATGATCATTGGAGTATCAATCTTTGAACAATATATAAAGTTGAGACCTGAGATTATGGCTAAAAGAAAATCCATTAACCCGTTAATCGTTTTCCCAATTGATATCAGGTTGGTGCATGTAAATTGAGAGGTGATATATCTGTCATTTCATAACACTACATGCTTATTTCCAAATAGTTAATTGCTAATTGTGAAGGTAGGCTACTATAATGATGAGTGATGTCCTTTATCCTCTACAATGCAGAAAAGGAAGTTGTCTGACCCATTGGGGCCTAAATGGAGTAAGGAAGAGCTTGAGCACTTCTATCAGTTATATCGTAAACATGGGAAAGATTGGAAAAAGGTCACTTACAAACATAAGCATCTTTGTTTCAGTTATTATAACTTACAAGCTAACTACTGTAGCGTCTTTTAAAAATTTCTACCTAATTAGCAACATGGAAACCTCTTCTAAATCATGCGACTTATTAGTATGATGGCTTTACGGTGATAGTCTACTAAATTTTGCTTGCTTAGTTCATGAGCTTATCCAAGATTCCTCTACTTGAATAGCAAAAAGGTCTTAAAGTAAGTGGCTTATGATGCGTGTTGATATGGTCTACCAGGTGGCTGCTGGAATAAGAAATCGTTCTATTGAAATGGTGGAGGCCCTTTACTCTATAAATAGAGTGAGTATGATTTTCTGCTATCTGCCCTTCCCATATTTCTTTCTGATGGTCTATCTTACACTTCTGAGCTGGTAGATATTTCGTATGTATCCTCTAACAGTTAGCACTTATAGGCTGTATCATTATTTACGGACATAACCCATTTAATTTTGTTGTTCCCAAAGCAACTGGTGAAAAATTTGTATTTCGCTTGCCTATATTCAGAACGGATTCTTTTTATACTAGTTGATACCCTGTGCAAAGCACGAGCTTTTTAATATATAATTTTATAGAAATTATAATAATTACTTTTATTAACTATGTCCATTTACAAATTTAAACCTAGGTGCTTTTTAGAAATACATTTGTGTGTAACATTTACAATACGTAGTAGTATATGTGAATATCTACTTTTGTGTGATAAGTTTCAATGTAGGTGTATAATGAAATAAAGATCATGTAATAAAAAATACCAGTGTAATAAGTGCGGTATCTACTCCTATCAATTTAATCATTTTAATAATAACAATCAGTCATTTCCTATACAAATATAAATAAAATACTAATTTCTTTTTTTTATTTAACTATGTTCATCTACAAATTCAAACACAGGCACTCTTTATTGGACATAGGAAGTATATTTGTGTATAACATTTACAACAGATAGTATATGTAAATATCTACTTTTGTGTGATAAGTTTCAATGTAGGTGTAATGAAATTAGGATAATGTAATATCAAATACCCTGTAATAAGGGCAATATCTACTCTTATCAATTTCATATTTGATATGTGTGCCATTGTTTCACCTGATATTAAAATATATTAGGGATGGGGCCCACCACATTAGCTTGCTATCAGGGTCTTAAATCTTAACCGTTTCACCCAAGTGTTGCACTACTACTTGGTCTTGGCGCACCCAACAAAAAATAAAAACATGAAGTACGATACCCTCATTTACATTCTGAAACTTTTATGACCTCAAGATCATCAATGTGGCTGAGAATATTAAACTTCCAAATCTAGGCCAAAGTGGTAGATGAGCATATGGTCTACAGTGCTATAGTAGTTTGTTAAACAAATAATTACTTTATAAACAAATTAGTTAAAATTTTGAACCATGTGAATTGGCATGTATGATACATGATCAAGGATAGTGTTAAGATGAATGGAAATGTATATGTTATGACTTGCTGTTTAACAATTTACTCGTACTGTTATATTTTAGGCTTACTTGTCCCTTCCAGAAGGGACTGCTTCTGTGGCCGGATTGATTGCCATGATGACAGACCACTATATGAACTTGGTAAGATCGAAATTAACCTTCCTTAATCTTTGATAACATTTTTTTGTGACTTGTGGGCTTTTCGTTTGATGTTTACTAGTTAACCAAACCAAACCAAATGCAAGCCAATCGAAAGTAGTCTAGGGTATAATATACGCTGTCCATACCCCTACCCCTACCCCTACTCCAAGGAGTAAAAATGTTTCTGCAAAAAATCAGGTTTGGGGGAAAAATCTCGGGAAGTTACCACATCATTACCATGTATCCTTATCAATTTTAGCAAGGCACCACTTTATTCTAACATTAGTAAAACTTCAGGCCAGAGACTAGTTAAAGTAGTTGAGGTCCATGAGGATACTGTTGTTAAACCAACCTAATGATAATTCCTGTAAAGAAAATGATAGGAACAATAATAGCCAGAAAATATCTTTTAGTCTAAAGATGAAATCTCATAGTTTTAGGATTAGAAAAGTATTCAAGTTGCCAGCTTGCAGAAAGCAGAACAAAGGTGTGTGACACGGGGATATTGGGTTTACCAAGTCTGCAAATATACAAGGTTTTGCTCTGATGGAACTAGTCAATTGTTTGAACTTTGAAGTGGTTTAAACACTTTTTATCTCATTATACAATTTTTAAAGGTTGTGCTGGCCGCAGTGGCAACAGGTTTAAGCCCTGATAATGACCTCTTTGTAAAAAGGAAAGGTAAGGCTGCCTAAGTCAAGACTCTCCCCTATCTGTTTTCTCACCTCCTTCTGAGTTCCTCAGTTTGTCTAATTTATTCTAATTCAAGATATTACATATATAAAATCACTGCTGTATATATCCTGTATCACCCTGACCCTGCTGATGCGGGAGCCTTCTGCACCAGTTATAATCCACTTTTTGGGAATATGGGGATGGGTGTGTGGCAAGTATTCTGGAAGCATAATTAAATTGCTTTGATGAGCCAATGATTGATATTTAATATGTATTTAAGTTACAGCATGAAGTCACACGACTCACATTTGAATATCTTAAAGTGCTTCTGTAATTTGCTTGTCAAAAGGCTTAACAGATCTTTCACAATTTAATTTGGTTTACAGGATGGAAGTGATAAGGAACAACAAAGCAATGGTGGTTCAGGAACATCACTAAAACCTCAAAAACGTGGTCGGGGTAAAGTACAGCTTAAGATGTCTAAAGGATCTGGAGGGAATTTGCTCTCTCATTCCCAGGAAGTTGCATCAAGTTATGGCCGTTTGCAAATTGCAAAGAAAAAACGTTCTGTTGGTATGTTATTATGCAACTGAAAGAATCTTTTGAATGCATGTAGGTTTCTCTCCCCCCCCCCGTGTGTGTGTATGATCTTATATGTGTATGCATACCGCATTCACATATACAAATGAAGAATCACACAGTGCTTATCAACACCTTAACTTAAAAATAGTGGGCTAGAGATTTTGTTTACCGGTTCTGTACTTTAGTTTTGTTGAAGTGGCTGCTGCCAATTATGTTGTTGTCAAATAGTTGCTCAAACATCATTACATTAAAGACTTAATTATTGTGGTTTTAGTAGAAGTGTGAAACAAGCAAGATAAATGTCAAATTATTGACTTTTGATCCTCTTTTTTTGGTCTACTTCTACTTTTCTTCTAGTCTGATGATCAATGATATTGTTCATTTTCCATCTTTTATGTATTATGAATCATGATAGAGGCGTAACTTTGAGCTTGGTTTTTGAAATTTTACTAGGAAGCAGGCCTCGTGCTGTTGGAAAAAGGACCCCCCGTATCCCAGTTTCCATTTCTTACGAGAATGAAAATGGCGAAAAATATGTTTCTCCAACCAAGCAAGGCATATCTAAGGTGGATTCTGATGATGATGAACTTGCGGAGATAGCAAAAACATTGACAGAGGTTTCATATAGAGGAAGCTCTCCTCAAGTTTCTCTCACACCAAGAAGAATGGTATGTGTTCTTTACTCTGGCTGGAAACCTTCACAATTTTTTCTGTACTGTAGATGTATAAGCTTTGTTTTATTGGAGTAATAAACTTAAGTTTATATTATCTCTGTGAAGGTTGGTAGCTGTAACATTGATGAAGATGGTTTAGATGAAAGTGCTGAGGCCGATGATAGAGATTTTACAAGGACTAATAGTCTTCGGATGAGGAATGGAAATCTTGGCACGTCGTCTCAAACTGGGAGAAGAAATTATGGAAACAAAGAAGAAGTTTACAATGGACAAAAACATCTAGACGAGATCAGGGAAGCTTGTAGTGGGACAGAAGGACAAATATTGGATGCAGGTGATATATCTGGTGCAGAGGCTACAAATGCAAAAGTTTCCAGGTCCTCTCATGATCCTAGAAAGAGAAGCAAAGAGGTTCTTTTTGGAAGAGGTATTCGGCCTAAAATTTTCCCTTGGAACTTGGGTGCTAAAACATTATGTTTCTGGGCATATGATCTATGAGTGCTCTGATTTTCTTTTGTTTGTCATGCACCAGTGTCATTGTCAATTCTTTGACATGTAATGGTTTAAAAAGAGGAAATCGACAAAAATACCTCTTACTGGATATTAGTAGGTGGAAAAAAAATCACATTATTGTGTATATTCATGGTGCCTTCTTGATATACTTGTGTCAGTTGTGTGGTTCTTTGTTAGTTATATTAAAGCTGCATGTTATTGTAATCTAATTGATATCCTTACACTACTGTGCAGATAAAGGTCCTGATCTCCATGCCCTGGAATTTTTGGCTGATTGCTCTTTGATGCCTGAGACAGCGAATGATAACGGTAAGATTATTGATTCAGACAAAGTTACTTTTTACCTTGATAGCTAGCAGATTAGCCACACCAGTCATAAATTTATTCTAAATCTACAAGTAGTAGTAATAGTAGCAGTAAAACTCTTGAATTTTACAGTCATTCTTTTTGTCTAGTGCTGTGCAAGTTTACTGTAGTTTGGATTCTTTAGACCTTTGCACGCGCGCACACACACACAATATGCACCCTATATTCCTATGTTGAAACACATGAATATATCCTGGTATATTACTAAAAATCTGATTAGGAATTTTGACCTTGAGAATTTTACATCATTTTGTAATTTAAAGAAGCAAAATAGCACTGTCGAGTTATTTTTACAAGGAAAGTAATCTATCCTACATTGTCGGAAACTTTCAATGAAAGGAGATTACCTGTTGAATCCATGAGTTTTAAATTGTGTTATTGCTCTCTTACTCTCTGTGTGTTATATTATAAATCCGCGTGTGCTTATAAGATAATTATCTTAAATTGCATTGTTAAATTCCTATTGAGACAATATGGTTTCACATGAAAAAAAGATTATATACATAAATTATTCCCCTTAAAACAAATCTGACAATAGACAGAATATTACAGATTGTTAATGCATGTATTTTTTTAATTTTTTCGTCTCCTTTCTTCCATTACTTTAATATTTCATCTGTAAATTTCTCTCTGCTAGTTTGATCTTAGTGTTTTCAGTTTTTTGAATTGCACAGTAATGAATTCCGAGACTTATTTTGATCAGTGCTGATTCCCTTTCAATGACATATTTAACTTTTCCTTTTGTTTGTTATCTCTGACAGAACCATTGGTTCAGCTTAAAGAAGAAAGAAATTATGCTGATATGTCTGAGTTCCTGAAAGCTATGCCTGAAACTCATTATGGAGATAAATGCCGGATGTCAGGGGTTGGAGTGAAAGGGAATCGTATAGTGTCAAGACTAGAACATGCAATCAATGAAACATCTAATGCTGAGAAAGTTTCAGTTCACAATGTCAGTGCTAATCCTGAGGCTAAGCTACAAATTCATCAATCTGGTTCTGAATTGTCTAGGGAAAAAAAAACAATAGCATCTAAAGTATGATAAGTGATGATCTATAACTTAAATCTGAATTTTCTCTTGCGTCTCCTCTTTTTAGTACTGCATACTTTTGTACTTAGAGTTACTTCTAAGGCCACTTCTACTGTAGATCCCAGAAGCTGAAGCTCGTGGCAATGCTCAAGTCGGTGGACATCAGGAAGTTGAGGTAAGGGTGTGTCATTGTCCTCCTATATTTTAAGAAGCATAAGTCATAATGGCTGGAGTCATTGGTCCTAGATGTCTATGCAAGTTTGAGTATATCTAATGACTTATGTAAAGTTAATTTTCTGCAACGATGATAGCAGCTGGTACTGTTATAAACAAAACTATGCAATGCCAAATTGAGTAGGTGAGACTTATGATGATATTGTTGAATAATGTTAATTGTGCGAGAGGGTAATGATTAAAAATACTACGTATGCAAGATGGTGATGAAAAAAAATGCTCCAGCAAAGGATGCACCATCAATGCTGCTTTTATGCTTAGATAACTGTCAAGTGTTTTTGTTGCACTATACAGTACATGATACCCATCCATATTTAAATAATTTGAACTCAGCTTAGCGGGGAAGCCTGATATGAGTTGTACACTCCCCCGCTAAAGAACCCCGAATATGCATCATCGATGTGTTGATTTTTGTGTTTATGTCCTTGTTTCCCAGTGCTTCTGTTATCAATTTCTACCTTGGAAGCTTGGATGCATGATGCGAGGATTTACTTTATATTTGTACAGTACTTCTTTACTTTTTTTCTTTGACTACATATGTTTACTGTTTGGATTTTCCTAGGGTAAAAGTGTAGAAAAGATGTCCATGGACAAGGATGGAATATCATTAGAAAGTACTTCTCGTATGGCTGTCAAACATTCAGATAATTCTTTTTCAAGAACAGGTCCAAGAAAGGAAAATGGTGATTCTGCTATACCAACTGTAGATGTTCTTGTTGCAAATCAGGTTGATAAGCTTAGTAAAGGTAGGAGAAAGCGTAAAATGAAGCTACAGAAACAACACCAAGATTTGATATCACTGGGTAGAACTGTTATGGACCAACCAACTATGCGCTTTCCTTCCCTCCATGAAAGAGCACAAAATCTAAAGGTTAAGATTCTTCCCACTAACTATACATCCATCAATTGTAACTTAATTGATGGTACATTCAAGTTTTATTATTATTTTGCAGAAAAGGCTTGCAAACGGCATTTCAAATCATCAAGTACGGAGGTGGTGTACCTTTGAGTGGTTCTACAGTGCAATTGATTACCCTTGGTTCTCTAAAAGGGAATTCGTGGAGTACTTGTCTCATGTTGGTCTGGGCCATGTTCCAAGATTAACACGGGTTGAGTGGGGTGTCATAAGAAGGTATCTGCTTATCCTATGTGGTCATTAATTTTTTCGTCTGTGCAACATTTGTGGTGTGATTGATAAGGTTTTTCATATGCAAACACTAGTAAATGAATCTCTTGTTGATGCAGTTCTTTGGGCAAACCAAGGAGGTTTTCTGTTCATTTTCTAAAGAAAGAGAAGGAAAAACTCAATTGTTACAGGAATTTTGTTAGAACACATTATAGTGAACTTCGTCAGGGTAGCAGGGAAGGGTTACCAACAGATCTTGCAAGGCCTTTATCTGTTGGGCAGCGTGTTATTGCTATCCATCCAAAGACAAGAGAGATTCATGATGGTAGTGTACTAACTGTTGAGCATAGCAAGTGTCGAGTTCAGTTTTATCGTCCTGAGCTAGGCGTGGAATTTGTCATGGTAAAGCCTTCTGTTAATTCAAGTTGCTGACTCTCTTTTGTCATTGTACATTCTGAAATTATATTTGACCCAGTTAATCAATGCCAGTCATTGTCTCATTGATTGGTAAACATGACAGTACAAGACAAGGTAACTGTTGGTGGTGTTTAGAAATTAGCATTGGTAATCCACTTTAATTGAAGGTAACAAAAAATGGAAGAACGGTCTCAATTCATAATTACATTGCAGGCTGTCAGTTACTAAAAACTCAGTTCTTCAGAGGTACCGGGTAGGTATAGAGTAAACATGATTTAGCAAGAAAAGAAATATGGAGAAAACATATAATCTTGAAATTATATGAAGATTCTAAATTGACATAACAAATACTTGCAAAGATATGTAATGGGTTATGGCACATTGTCCACATTATATTATATTATATTATATCATATCTATCTATAATATGTTAATAAAGCTGAAATATTAGAAGTTACCGTTGGTCATAATTTGGGCCATTGGGCTATAGTTCATATTACAATAATTTATATATGTTCAATATAATTTAAATTTAATTTTTAATTATATATGTATTAACTTTTATTAACAATTTATTTATATTATGTCAATATATAGCACGGGCTCAGTGCGAGGCTAGTATATATAATAACCGTAAGAGGGATCTTATCTAAATCCTTGATGGTCAATATTGCAAAAAACATGACCATAAGAATACTATCAAAGATCTAGGGTTCAAAGCCCCATCAACAACTTATTAAAATTTGATATTTATACTATTAGATCAAAAGATCTAAAGTCTAAACAAAAGTTTAGGGTTTGAATCCCATCAATTACATATTAAATTTTAATATACATATATATTACCAACTCTAAAGATATTAAAAAAGATTTAGGATTCAAATCACATCATTAACATATTAAAATCTAATATTTATATTAATAAAAATAAAAATACTAACAAAGCTTCAGAGTTGTATAATTACAAGTATTAAAAAAAGTCATGAGATCATAATTGAAAATTACAAATATCACTATTTTTTAAATTACAATTGTAATACACACATTTTATATAAATTTTTACAAAATAAATATAAAAAAATCCCGTGCATTGCACTGGATATAGGCCTGTCAATGGATCGGGTTCGGATCGGATCAGGCATAATCCATATCCTAATCCATTTATTTTTTTCGGATTCGGATCGGATCATGGTCGGATTTTTCAGAGCCCGATCCATATCCGGATCCATTAGGATCTCGGATTTCGGATCGGAGCTCCGATCCATTTATGTTACAAAATTTTAACAATTCCCTAAACTTCTTAACGGAAGTTAAAAATGTAAACACGTATAATCAATAACAAATAGTTTCATAATGACAATTTTACATCCATTGAAAAATTTTAAACTTTAAAATACAAATTTTAAACATCAAAATTCTCAAATAAATCCCATAACAATACATAGAAATTCTGAACAAATCTGAATGTAACATAACTACAACGGAACTTCTAGTAAGCAAAAAATCCAAAAGTAATTGGACACTAGCTTACAACTTTATGTACAAGTAGATTAAATCACAATGGGACGTTGGGAACCGAGGGGTTTTTTAGTTACATGTACATATATATTATCTATGTTACTCGGACTCTTCATTTTACCTTCAAATACCCGTATCGGACACTCGACACTCAGACATGGACACTTATTTTAGGCCAAAAACATGTATATTTTTCAAAAAGTTTCCGAGTCCGATACTTGGACACATATCCATGTTGGACACTTCTAGCCGAGTCCGAGTAACATAGTATATTATATATATATATATATATATATATATAATCGGATCGGGTTGTTAATGGATCGGATCTTATTAAATCCATATCCAATCCTTTTCGGATCGGATTATTTTCGGATCGGATTTTTTTTAGAGTGGTCTATATCCGGTCCATTAGCCCTCGGATCGGATCGGATTTCCGCTCCATTGCAGGCCTAACTGGATATAAGCTAGTTTTACGTAAACCGATTAGAGTGCTTCGATGGAGAGATGTACAAAAAATCTGAATTCGGAAAACCTATTCGTTCTAAGAAAACGTAAAAAATCTGTTTTGAAAAAATTCAGTCGAGGTCCGGTCCGACCTGTGAGCGTGGGCCTCATCAGGCCACATTTTTTAGAGAAGCCCGGACCATATATGAAAAAATCCGGATTTATGCCCGGCTGAGGAAAATTCCATATTTAAGTCCGATCCGGACAAAAGTCCAGCCCGATTTGGATAAAGCCCGATTTGGATAAAGCCCGACCTGACCCTGATTAAGCCCGTTCCAGCCCGGATTTTCTCCAAATATATTTGGATTTTATCTAGTTTTATAAATATGGTATGAAATATCAGATCAAAGTATAAATATTTCAACAAAAATTAAAAAAACCCCAAACTAATTTAATTATTATTTGTAAAATTTAAAAATATTAATATTTAAATATTAAAAAAATTGACCCGGTCCGACCCGATCCGTGTGCCTAGAATGGGTCTAATATTTTCGATAAAATCCAGCCTAGCCTGACCCGATATGATTTTAAGAAAATCTGGATTTTTTAAGACTCGGTCCAATCCGGGTTTTCTGCATCTCAGCTTCGATCAAATGAATGATTGACTGAAGATAGTTACCGGTGCAATGGTCGAAAAATTTGAAACGGGTGGAATTCTTGAAAGGATATTGGAAATATTATTTCATGGTAGTATTTAAGTCGTTGCCGCTGTACCAAATGTATCTATACTACAAAATGACATTTTAGTATATTCAAAATTGATTAATTAAAATTAATCGTGTAAAAGGAATGTGCCGGTCCATTAGGTACATAACTAAGATCTGATGTTATTCTCCCAACAAACTAGTTCTATTATTAGCTATAAGAGACACAATGATGAGCTAATTGAATTATTGCCTTTGGGCTTCTAGATTGGTAGTTGCTTGGCCTTCGCTTCATATAAACCATCATGTTTTTTTCCTTTCATTTTCGTGACAAACTTAACCTTTGATAGAGTTATTATTCTTTAGTTGTTATCGGATCATTGGAGTTGCAGTATTAAATATATGCCATGTCAAAGAAATCAAGACAAAGCAATCTTATCTTAGATGGTGCTTTTTTTCTTTGATTAAGAGGCTCCAATGTTTTTCTACCCCAACTGTCTACTCAGACGTTACTAACCTTGCTAGGCAGTTCCAACCCTCACGAGCTTCTTTCCATTCCTGTTCAATCATGTGTCATTCAGTTGTCAACTGTTTCCATTTGAAACAGGCAGGCCACTCTTAGTCTTTATACATAAGAAGTTTTCGCATGCCATAGAAAGCTTAACTTAGAAGTTGACATGGGGTGAGAGCTTTGGCTGCAGAAAGTGAATTTGTTCACCATATTATGCCAAAGAAAAGTATCAGAATGGAAAACGATTACTGAAAACTTCCACGAATCATCAGTCACCAGTGTCAAACCACTAGGCCAAATCCTCAACTTAAATCCCTAATTATTTCCATGATATCTTCAAACATTGGAAAGGAAATGATGCAAATGATTAATTGAATGAGAGGGAAAAATTATGCATATATATTTTGATCTTTACATTTCCTGGCTTGATAGTTTATGCCAACATAATTATCCAATGATCTTGTCTTCAATTACACTATATTCCAATTTATAACAGGAAATAGTACATAATATTACTAGTTATTAATTTTCCTAGTCTTTCATCTCTTTAAGATAAAAAGGTCTAGATCTTGAATACCCTGAGCAGTGTCATGTTCATTTGTTTTATATTATGATGCAGGATCTTCAGTTCAGCAATTATAATATTGGTAATATTTATTTTAAGGAGTACAGTTCTAAACAGAGATGAAAGAAATGACATTTGAGAGTGGGAAAAAGTAAAACTAGGCTCACACTCAGATTGCTTAGGTCCAAGTGTCCAACCCCAAGCATGAAGGAGAAAACATATTTCACTCAAGGCTGCCCCCTGAACATTTTAAATTTCAGATACTACTGTTTGTACGATTTTTTATATATATAGATAATTGGATGAATAAGGCAGCTAAAACTTCAAGACCAACTCTAATGAAAATAGAAAGTTCTGTTATATGCAAAGTGAAAATTTTCTTTCTAACTAACTTTGTGTAGCAAATTAGTTGTGTGGAGTTTGATATATATAGCTTCATTTTTTCCCAGTGCAGGAACCTATATGTTTTGCATGTGAATTCTTCTCCCTTTTGCCTGATATAGACAATTTTGAATATGTGCATGCTTTCACATCTCGTAGTTTTGTATTCATTTCAGGATATTGATTGCATGCCTGCAAACCCAGTAGAAAATATGCCTACATCTTTGTCAAGTCATATAATTGCTGTTGATAATTACCGTAAAAACTTCAATGAGTTGATAGTGAATGGGCATAGGATAGATCAAAGAGCAGAAGGGTCTACGAACTATTCAAAGGGAGAGAACCTTGAAAATTGTAATGGTGACCCCAATATGTTGGCATCCTCTCACCCATTGTGTAATTTATTTCAGCAGCCAAAGGTCAGTTGGTGCTTGTGTACATTTTACATTCTTACTTCTTAAATTTAAAAAGTTCTCTTTCTCTTATATTGGTTGTGTGATTTGCGTCATTGCGACAGTTTTTTATTGCTAAATCGTATATAATGCAATATAAGCGTACTGCTCTTACAAAACTTATATAATTGTAATTGTATATATATGTATATATATATATATATATATATATATGTAATAGGCCAAGGTTTTAGAGAGAACCTCCTTAAAAAGAGAACCGAGAGAATACAGATTAATGCTTAATTAAAAGTATTCTTAAATTTTCCTAATTGATGCAAAATCGTTACCTGATTATAACGACTGCCGCTTCATGATTTATTCCTGTACATTTTCTGAAGGTTGCTAAGTTCGTCATCTAAAGCAAACAAATAAGATTTGGACAAATTTAACTCCTTCAGTTCCAATTTAAATGTTTCTTATCCTTTTTAAATGTCACAATTTGAATGTGCTATTTCCCATGTTACCCCTGACTTGGCTGGAAGTGTCCATAAATACGCCACTGCTGGGCTCTAAATATATGAAATTTTGCATGTTTTTGGCCCAAAGTGAAGTGTCAAGTGTCGAAACCCATGGTTGGGTGTTCAAAAAGGCACTCATAGTAAAGTTAAAGACTCTGGGTCACAGCCTATTCTATGATGAGTGATAATTTGGTAAATAATTTTCAATGATACTATAAAATTGGGAAGGGGGGAATAGCAGATGTATAGCATTTCCGGGTATTCATGTTTGATTGGTTTGGTAATTACCTCAGTGCCAGCTTTCTTTAGCATATTTAATGAAAAAAAATCTGTAATGCTTAGGTGTATCTATATCAAGGACATTAACCTTTCGGCTTTTCTCTCCTTCCATCTTTAATGATTAAGAATTTTCTTTCAGTTTCTTAATGCCTGTTTGATGTTTTATTGAAGTAGTTGAAACTCATATGAAAGCTTATCTTATTCGTGTAGCTACTTAATATTTCTCTTGGTCAGGTGGCTTCCAGTATTATCAATGCACAAGCTCAAATGTTACCTAAAGAAAAACCCATTAATCAACAGACAACATATTCTCAAGCTTCCATGCATGCTCAGATTGAGGCTAAAGAAGCTGATGTTCAAGCTATTTCTGAGCTGACCCATGCCCTTGAGAAAAAGGTTGTGGTATCTATAACACTGTCAGTTGCTTTTGTATTTTTTTTAACTATATACTTACATTTTTTTTTTGGAATATCATCGAATGTCCTTTTGGAAAGTTTGCCTATTTACTTAAGAATCAAAAAACGTTTCCCACTCACACAACCACCCTTTTCTTTGCTTTTTTGGGGCCATATGTTCTGACATATAGCCCACTGGTGTATTTGGTCTCCCATGAGAATATGCACCTGACGGCCCTGGTCTAATTTGATCAAATGTTAATTTTTGTTCCATCATCAACATAGTCTTGTTCAAAGCAAGAACCATTGTCAGCATTAGAAACAGTTCCCACCTGCCACATTATATATGCGTGCTTATATGTTCTGGCGGTTTGAGTGATAGTAGGTATGCTGGCAGTGCTGTGGTTCTGATTGAGGGGAGAGGTATAAAGGGGAAGAAAGTGGTGCCACCATAAATATTACAAGAATCTGTGGAACCAAGGAATAAAAAACCTTGAGATTGGCTTGATTCTTACAGGTTAAAAAAAATGTGAAATGAAATACTCAAATAAACTAACCTCGTTAATGGTCTGAGGTTAAATGCCAAAGTTTTAAATTATAGCGCATTAAATGCCTAATTTGTAAATTAAAAGTGTTAGTTCTAGGCGTACAGGCATGCGAGGTTTTAACTGCTCTTAGCCTCTTAGTAATATCCCCTAATCTACTTTGTGATCATTGTATTAAACAAGAGCAGATAAATCTACATGCACATGAATTTCGCAATTCTGCAAATTGGTTCAAAAGGCTATTTCCACCAGGTATTTTGCCAGTTGACTTCTTAATGACACAGTAGTAGATAGTTACAAGTCTTGGTGGCTGTTGTCAAATATATAAAATAATGAACCATTGTGTTTGTTATATACTCACTAGACAATGATAGAAGTACGTTTATCATATTTTGATAAGCCTTAATTTGATCGATCACATGTGTCATCTGTAGAGTGCGTTAGTTTTGGAATTGGGAAAACTGAACAATGAGGTGTCAGAAAATGAAAAAGATGGTGAACGTGATCTGAAGAATTCAGATGTATTCAAAAAGCAATATGCTGTTGTTCTTAAACAATTACAAGAAGCTAATGAGGAGGTACTTAGTCCTATGCTGTTATGCATCATCATTCAGTCTTTTGCCTTCTTCAAGTTGAAAATAATTCAGGAATTGCTTGACCAGTTCATTTTTGCATTTGCAGGTTTCTAAAGCTTTATGTCATTTGAGGCAACACAACTCGTATAATGGAAATGTCTCACTTCCATGGACTAGACCCACGACCAATATTGGTGACTTTGGTGCTATATTGAGCTCTTTCAATTGTTTTGATGACTCACAGGAATCAAGGACGCATGTTAATGACATTATTGAAAGCTCAAGATTAAAGGCTTGTACGATGGTAAATTCAGCAATCCAGGTACGAAAAGGCCTTCGAACATGCCATTATTTATGTCCTTGACACCTATCCAATTATCATATTTTACTTGATGCTTGTTTAATATATGTTGTGATACAAGTAAACGAGGTAGGATTGTCATATATACTCAATTCCATATTATTTTATTCATAAAAATTTGAATTTTGTCTTAAAATAGATGACCTAATCCATACTAAAATATAATAAGCTAACTTGAGATCTTTTGTAGTTGGTAGTTTGGTTAACCTATTTTTTTAATATTATATTATATCTATATTATATTTTAATATTATATAATCATACCTAAAATCCTACTTAAAATTTAATATCATATATCACAGTCCTACCAAGTACAATCCATGACTTTTATCACCCCTCAAACTCCTCTTCTTTATATTTAATAAAATATTATTATCCAATTCTTTGATTTTTTTCCCTTTGTGTTCAACATTGTTACCTTTTAATTTTGAATTCTTTTAACAAGTTTTATTGTGGATCTTACAATTATATATATATATATATATATAGGCTTAGGTTCAATGAGGAACTCCCTTATTTGAGTAACTGAGGAACCAACAACAAATATAATTATAGAACACATGAAAAACTTGCTGAACATAGAAAAAACTACAGAACACAAAAAATAATCATAAAACAAACAAAAAAATTACATAACATACAAAAAATATAGAACAAAAAATTACAGGACACTATTCAGCATTAGTGTTCTGTAATTTGTGTTCTATATTTTTTGTATATTATGTAATTTTTTTGTTTGTTTTACAATTTCTGTTGATGTTGTATGATTTTTTGTATGTTTAGTAGTCTTCTATAGTTATTTGTTAATCAAATTCTTATAAAATAAGAATTGGTTCCTCATTTGCTCAAATAAGGAGTTCCTCGCTGAACCTTACTCTCTTATATATATATATATATATATATAATATGAGTACACTTTTTGGCCGAATTTGACCAAATTCAGGCGAGTTTGACCCGAATAATTTAGAAGTCGTTTTTTGACTCGATTAGTTAGAACTCTATTTGGTTGGAGTCTCTACTTAAAAATTTCTATAATAAGGCAAATTTATTATAATAAAAGAATTTTATCAATATTACAATTTATTATTTGTTTTAGATATTACTAATAAATTTATTATCAACCCCCCGTGCCTTGAACGGGTTTTAGACATGTAAGTCTAAAGCTTATAAATATAAATGTTGTAGCTAAAATTGACGATGACAATCTATAAAAATATAATAGGAATAAAATTATTTTCTACAACTGTTACATACTATCAAAGAATAGCTAGGTTTTGTATAAAATATTATTAAATGTCTAAATATTTGAAACTAAAATATTTTTGAATATATAATATATTTACCAACAAACGAGTAAATAAGCTAGGTTGTGCTTCGCACGAGTTGTAAGCTAGTGAATTTTAAGAGAAGAGGTTCTATCTACAGGTTATTAAATTCTCGTACAGGTCTTAACTAAGAAGAAAAGCAGGAGTTTGTGAACAATTTATTATAAGGTGTATATTTTATTTTAGAAAATGTCTTTCATTAGTAATTTAAAATTAGAAGACAAGTATTCATTCATCTATTAGTATTACTTGTTAATAAAACTATAAATTAAATTTTGCATTGATATGCAATATTTATTCAGTTTGATGATTTAGCAAAAAAAATATTTATGTTTACCTATTTTTTTAACATATAGTATGTAGATTTTTTAAAACTTAAAAGAATGGACTTTAAGAATCTTTATACTGCAGTAACCCTTATTAGATCACCATATACTAAATATGTAGGCCTATGCATCAACAAAAGGTGGTGAAAACACCTTTGGAAAGATTGAGGAGGCTATAGATCATGTCAACGACCAGCTTTCAAAAGATTATCCCTATATCGGAGCTGAAGGATCTTTTGTAGCAGCAGATGCTTACAATTTAACTTCTCATGAAATGTTCAATCCCAAGTCAAGTTCTTTGCAGGAGCCATCTAGTCAAAAATTGAAGAATCCACCAGTCCCTTCAGAGCTTATCACAAAATGTGTTGCTACTTTGCTCATGATTCAGGTATACACAAGTTAGGTAACCTAACTTAGGTTTTTCTTTCCCACTCCCACCGCCTTCCCCTTAATTGAATCAAAAAGTTGTCTTGTTATCCTACATTTTCATCTAATTTACCATAAAGCGTGAGGAGTAATAGTCTTCTGAGATCTGGGTTTCTAGTATGGCTCGCTCAATCATGAATCATGATGATTTTTGACATGATCGATTGATAGTAATCTTCTAATACAGATGGTTGCAGGTGCATACAGTTCTCGGTTTACAATTTAGTATTGTCTCTTTATGCTTGAATAAGATATGGAAGTCTATACGGAATAGTAGAAAGTTGGGACCTGTTGGAGTTTTTGCGTAAATATTTTGAAAAACCATGTTTGCCTTTTCCCCACGTTGAGGATTATTGAGGAAAGAGATGAGTAGTTATGGGGAAGGCTATTGTCCTTACGGTTTTCCCCAAGTGGTACCCACTAATGTGGATGGTCCAGCGTAATCACCACACACTGAGACACATGCCCAGCCGAGTCAGGTTGGAGTCCTGGGTTAAATATGATGAAAAATACAATATTTGTCTAACTGTTTTTCCTTTCTAATTTCCGAGCAATTTTGTGCAACAAAACCTTAATGAATATTTGTCCACGTGGGTTAAGATAGAAAAGGTGGAACAATTTAATAATTGGCAAATGCTTTTCTTCCACAAATAATATGTTTTTTTGGCAATTATATTGAATTAAATCAAAAGTATTGTACATTTCCAATGTTTAAACTAAATGATGTTCTTGTTGGTATTTTTTGCGCTAAACAGGAGGCGTATGTATACCCTTTATTCTTACATGCATCTTTATGATTTATTGCAGAACTGTACAGAACGACAGTTACCACCAGCGGATGTAGCTGAGGTGCTGGATTTTGCTGTCACTAGTTTGCAGCCATGCTGCACACAGAACCTTCCAGTTTATACTAATATAGAGAAGTGCATGATAATGATTAAGAATCAAATTATGGCACTCATACCAACTTAGCCCTAGATTCCTTACTAAAATATAATTCATCTTTGTAAATGAGCAGTGAGTACATGGAATAGTTGTATTGGTGTTCTTCCTTAAAAATTTATTCTCCTTATATTATGAATGTAAATATATGAAGTTTACTCTTAAATTTCTCAAGGCTTTTTTTTTTTTGCAGTAATGAGCATGTTAGTGCTAATGTACTCAATTTCATTTTTCAAAATTACGTTGCAGCTTTATTGGATAAATTAACCGGGCCAGTAGGCTGGTAATTGACTAAAATAGAACATATTAAATAGTGTTTTGTGAAAAGGTTTGGTTGTATTGAATTTAGAAGTTAGGAATTAGGAGGCAACAGTTAATTTTATTAGTTAATCTAGATAGCATACTGTCTCACAAGATGGAGTATAATTTATGCATATTTGTATGTTACATGAGAACCTATGGCTCATATCTGATTTTGATGTCTGCAGCTTTCTGTGTTTTGAAAAAGTTGAGTTGGGTTGTGATGCTTCTGCAATCACAACCTATATTGTTTTGTTTAGGAACTTGCAATTAATTTAATAACAAGTGCGAAATCAAGAGCAGACACTGTACATTCAAAACACTAAACATTCATCTCTTCTTATATGTCATCGATTCCATCGGTATTCTGATTGAAAAGCATATTCCACAATTCACCAAATTCAATCAATTTACATGCCTTATTCTTGAGCTTAACAAATCAAGCCATAAAGTTAGAAGTACGAGGAAAACCCAATTTCCCCAAAATGGTATACTAAAAGAATTGTGATAAAACACACATCTGCTTCTTCTAATGGACCAGGAATCTGTGAACATCGCTCAGTGAAATGATACCTTCAACACGTTTACTTCCTGCCCTCACAACGACAAGGCGTCCCACACCTGTATTGACATGATAGATACTTATAAAAAAGTGTTCTGGACAAAATATTTACACGAGACTAAACAAATATGCACTTCATGCCACTCTACCTTAATCTGCAAATAGGAGTGCTAAATAATGAGAAACATATAGAGCCTCAGACAATGACAATGCTAAATGGAAGCATAACAAGGGAGCATGATGGTTCAGACAATTTTTTTTTCATTTGCAGTGCAGTCACAGTGATAAAGCTATGGGAGCACTAGAATGAAACTGTAAAAGAAAAACATTCACAAAGTCTATCTTTTGGAAGACACAGAGTGACAGAATTTTACACCATGCACATTTGCAAGAATGAAAGGGCTGCAGCTCAAAATCTTACATCAACTCCGGTATCTGGATCCATGTCATGAAGTGGTTTTGATGTACGACGCTTTACTCTTATGCAGCCTCTGCCTATGCAGGAATCTCTGCTCATCGCAAATTGAAAACTGTTGTCTCAAATCTGATGTGGGTGGGACTTGTGATCCGAAACATATGAAAGGGGAACATTCCTCCTCCTCGTACTTCTATTGTCCTGATCATTTTGAGGTTGCACTACATTTCTCTCTATGCAGTCCTTGTTTAATTGTCTTGATAAAAACCTCAATGCCTCTTATTATTTCTTTCATGTACTGGAAATGGTAATGCAGAATAACGGATTCATGTTTGAAGACAACATGACATCTTTTCAAGCTGCCACGAAGTTTCATATTAGTGCTTTATTTCTAGAAATACAAAAAAAAAAAAAAGTTGGGCAGTGGCATCACTATTTTTGGCCCCATTATTAGAGTTAACATTCTGGCACCTTTTTTCGGGAAATGAATCATTGCGTAAATATAAGTACTCTCACACCTATGCTTTCATTGAAGCCAACTCAAGAAATAATTTCATAAAACCTTATCATGTTCTTGGAAGTGTTTAGGAAATTTTTTAGTACTTGTGGTTACATCTAAGGGCGATTCTTTCTTGTTATGATGTGAACCTTGTCTTTGTTATTGTAGGAATATGTTTTATGACAATGCTTACGTTGCATTTGTACAGAAATGTTATGTTACGTGTACATTGTGTCACAATTTTTTTAGAAAGGGAAGGAGAGAATCAGATGCTAGGCCTCTTCTAGACTTGGAAGAACTTTAACACCACCTGGGCACTCTTGCGTCAGAATTTTGAAATATTTGCTTACATTTTCATTTTTTGTGTAAATATCGATCAACCAATGCTACAGTTTTTTATTTGGGTGTTTCTACTACAGGGAATGGGCCTAATGGCATATAGAATTGGGTCTTATAGCAAAGACGGATAATGTAAGTTCTGCAATGGAGGATTCTTAGAAATCTCAGATAGCAGTTGCAGCTGCTATTATAATACTAGGGAAAAAAAAGGCCGCGGTGTTATTTCAGTAGCCGAAAAATTGTTACATAAACGTGAGTCACAATTTATTATTACAAAAGAGCAAGAGTGACCTGACCAGAGACGGAGGCAGGGGGCGGCGCGCAGGGCCGGCCGCTCCCAAATTTCAAAATAAAAAAAATTATGTATAATATATATATATATATATTTTTTATCAAAAATTTGATAATTTAAGAGTAAAATTATAGATTTTTTTAAATTTGACCCTCAAAACATATATTTTTGTCAATATTTTGTCAATATTTGATGTTATTTTTAATGAATTTGATTATTAATTATATATATGTTCATTACATGGCTTCAAAAAAAAATTTGAAAAAATTTCACCCCCTCGTATTTAAATTTCTAGCTCCGTCCCTGGATCTGCCGGAACATTGATCACATTAGAGAAGAGAGACCAAAATAAAACCTGGCCTGGAAAGGCCAAATGGACGGTACAGCTTACAAGTTATAGCTGTATAGTGCCCAGAACTAATGGATGGTGATTCATAAAACACATACACAAATACATGCCTAAATGTATAAGCATTTAAAAGATGTTGTGAAATGTTTAGTAGTAAAAAAGAGAAGAGAAATAACGATACAAATCACTGCAAGTGGGTTAGTAAAGACTAAAGAGAAGTAGGGAGGTATCTAGTGGGAGAGAGCATGATGACAACAACATTGCACCAGATGTGGTCACCGTCAAGGGTGACATCTTTACTTACATTTAGGCCCCTAGCCCCCCACTCTCATAAAACAAGAAAATAAAATCGTACAGCCTACACAAAATAAGCGTAACAACGAGTTATGACTGTCGATCCCCACCCGTAAATCCTAGAGTTCGATGCTTCACAAGCACAAAACATGATACCAAGTGCTGTAATTTCGACGAAGATGTAAATCTTAAACCACTTACTCTAACTACTTGGTAACTAATGAAGTCTTGATCTTGCGTTATCCCATCCCCCTTCCTTGGACATTTCGAAAGACTAGGTGGGTATGTGTATATTTAATTATCAAAAGAAAAGAAAAGAGGACGATGAATACTCCTGCACGCACGTAATGTTGTCACCAGCTAGTACTTGCTCATGTACATTTAACCATTCCAATATATCTTGCCTATCAACTTTATAGTAACAAAACTTTATATACAAAGATCAGTTCTTTCTAGCTAAAATTTTAATTAAAAAAAAGTTTATAATGAATTATGCATACATCAGATTACTGATTAATGGGGAGACTCATAATGTTAGTGACTAGAATCAGATCTTTGTATCACTCAAAATAAAAAGACAAGAAAGTAGACATGATGCATGGCCAAATAATACAAAGTGCAGTGCACTAATGTGGCCCCTCTGAATTATAAAGTTTAGTGCTTAGCTTAGCATGATCTCCTCCTATAAATACAGGTACTATCTCAATACTCGTACATACAAACTCAACCTTCAAACCATTTTCTTGCCTTTAGATTTCAATACAATGGCTCCAACTCCCATCTTCCCAGTCAAGGTCGGTCATATCGATGATGTACAAGAATTGAAGAAGGCTAAACAACCAAATGTTCCTCAACGATTTGTACGTGACATGGCTGAAAGGCCAGCTCTAGCCACCGCAGTCACTCCCCCTAGTGACATTCCTGTAATTGATTTTTCGAACCTTGTTAAGGGTGACAAAACTCAGTTTCATGCAGAAATTTTAAAACTCACTGCTTCTTGTGAGGAGTGGGGATTTTTCCAGGTATTTTCCTAAATTACTAATATATAAAACAAATACGTTCTCTGTTTCAAAACAGAGCATTTCTGTTTTATGAAAGGGAGAGCTCATGTATCATAACTGTAACAATTTTTTTTTGCTAGGTGATAAATCATGGAATCGATGTGGAAGTTCTGTCAAATATAGAGAAGATGGCAATGGAATTTTTCATGCTACCTTTAGAGGAAAAGAAGAAATATCCAATGGCGCCCGGGACAGTTCAGGGTTATGGACAGGCGTTTGTTTTCTCAGAAGATCAAAAGCTAGACTGGTGTAACATGTTTGCTCTTGGTTTGGAGCCACACTACATGAGGAACTTAAGTTTATGGCCCAAAAATCCTCCCAATTTTAGGTAATAAATCATAATACTTCTAAATTGATCACATTTACAACTTTTAGGTTCATTGTTCTTGAAGGAATATACTACTTGATTGAATGTTCTAATGTGTGTTATTTTAATTTTTTTATTACAGTGAAAGTATAGAAACTTATTCAAGGGAGATCAGGAAACTGTGCAAAAGTCTTCTGAGTTTTATAGCAATGAGTCTTGGGCTACACAAAGATGTGTTTGAAGATATGTTTGGGGTAGCTGTACAAGCTGTGAGGATGAACTACTATCCTGCATGCCCAAGGCCAGACCTTGTTATGGGTTTAAGCCCTCATTCGGATGGGAGTGCTCTCACAGTTTTGCAGCAAGGAAAGGGTAACTCAGTTGGACTTCAAATCCTCAAGAACAACACTTGGGTCCCTGTCCAGCCCATTCCAAATGCCCTAGTCATCAACATCGGTGACACCATAGAGGCAAGTACACTACATACACACTATAATAGTTATTTAGCTAAATGAAAAAGATATTAATGATTATTAAATTTAATTTTTGCCAACAGGTTTTAACAAATGGGAGGTACAAAAGTGTGGAACATAGAGCAGTGACTCACAAGGAAAAAGATAGGCTCTCAATAGTTACATTTTATGCACCAAGCTATGACATAGAGCTTGGACCAATGCCTGAATTGATGGATGAAAAGAACCCTAGCAAGTTTAGAAGATACAACCATGGAGAGTACAGCAAACACTATGTAACTAACAAACTACAGGGAAAGAAAACACTGGAATTTGCAAAGATTCATCCCCAAGCTTCATTCTAGAAGGGCCATGCACAGTTACACAACTTGGAGCAGCAATTAACCCTGAACAGAAATATAACACGATTGTAATATAAAATTTGGTTTGAACTTTTTAGTAGTATTTGCAAGTTGTAAGGTGGAGAATCATAAAATATGGTTCTTTAGACTGTACATGTATCTCAGTATCTGTAACTGAAAATATCTAATGATGCATATTATTATCAATAAAATATAATGGGGCCCTTTGTTTATAACCATCCATCTCAAGTTCATGCATACTAATATTCTGGTCTAACAAGAACTCCAAACCTGGTGCTCAACAGTACTGTTAGTCACTTTCACTATTCTGTTTATACTAGTTTTTCAATGTCATAGAAAAACAAACAATCATGTGGGGAAACCTGTCACCACTACCACTCAAGCATTGTCTAAGAATGACTTGAAGTCTTGAGCAAAGTGAAAAAGCATTGGTTTTCCTTGGTTAGGGGGAGGAGAGATTGCTTTTTCTTAGTGGATGCTGAGAGTCTGCAAGAGGAGATCCCACAAATCAATGCATATGTGTGCGTTAGTACATATTATTGTGATTTGTGTGTGTGTGTGTATGTGTGTGTTTATGGGTGTGGGTTTATATCATTGCAGTAGTGTGTGTGTGTGTTTTAGTTGTTATTATTGGTGTAAGGAATAACACTAAGCAAACAAGTATTGATGATTTAAAGTTTGAAGTAAGATTTAAGTGCTACAAGTAGAATTCTCTAAGCAAATTAGGCAATCATCAACTATATAACTAGCATTGGCCTACCACAAGTTTCACCATATATTAACTTCGAAAAAGTGTTATAACCATCAATAAGAGAAACCAATTAAAAACAGAAACCTAGCTAGCCTCCTAGATTACATAATTCCAAGTAGCTATACACATGCATATTAAAGATAGTCCGATCAGAATTAGCAAAAAAGAAAGATAATTTGGTCAGAATATTTATCTTAACCATCAACCACTTGTCATAAAAAGATCGCAAGATAAAAACGCGGTATCAACTAGACTATAATTCTACAAGTCAAAGGTGATCCCCTAACATTTTAGCATTTTTGGCTAGCGCATACCCCTGACATAGCCAAGGGATGATTCCTTGTCAGAGTTAATTATCAATTTATCATACGAAAACCATTCCTTCAAGTTCCTTGGAACTTAAATGAGTTACACTATTTGTTTTACAATTTTTAAAACTGGACAAAGGAAGTTCTAGTTACATAGCTTACCCATGGTCAGTACAAGTTACATAGTTACCAAATTATAAAATGAACCAATTTACCAAATGTAATTTTCTAACTAGAGTGATGAACCAAACATCAATATTTCATTTTCCTTTCACGCCATTTCACTTGAACGTACCAAACGCAATATTGTTTACTTACTAGAAAATCTAAATCTGCAAGCACCCGTCTGGGCCCAGACCCCCCAGAAAATAAAGAGAAGAAACAGGAGGAAGAAGACATATTGAAGAAGAAAACAT
Organism: Oenanthe sinensis; assembly: GCA_028671895.1. Lineage (NCBI taxonomy): Eukaryota > Viridiplantae > Streptophyta > Magnoliopsida > Apiales > Apiaceae > Oenanthe > Oenanthe sinensis. The sequence goes on along the minus strand of CM053814.1, from coordinate 7,318,683 downwards.
CACTAAAAGATTCCATTCCATTCCATTCCATCAAAGAAGGTACTTGCAGTATTATTAGTGCGACTATGCTTACGCGAGTGATTGACAGCCATCAAAATCAATTATTGTGGAAGCCCAACACCCTACCTTGCTACCAATTTTTGCAAACTTTGAATAAGCTACTAGCAATAAGTCGCAAATATCAAACTCCAGAGTGATCAACACTTTTTTGCAAGCTTTAAGAGAAGTTAATTGCTTTAACTTTGATATACTCTAATTAGGAATCTTGTTGTCTAATTATTATGCTTACTTAACTAAGTGTTCATTTTCCTTTTCGATTACATCTCCCTTTTGTTGGACGGACAAGCTCAAGAATCAACATTAAAAAAAATTATTTGAAATTTCGACCTTCTCTCCATATCTACAGAACAAAAATCTCTTAAACATGTGAGGTAATTTTGAATTGCTCTTATATTTGTGATATTATGTTTTATAATGAAAGGATTCGAGTTTTTTAAGGACGGAAACAAACTTTAACAAAGTATATATGTGAACATCCTATTCTCCCCGAATCATTAGTTATGTTTGGTTGATGGTACTGAAAGATCTTAAGGTCATACGAATGATGATTACGAATGAATCTTGTTGTATGGTGAACAACTGCATCTCATATTCTTTTGCCTAATTTCATGGCTTTGGGTTGGGAACTCTAACTCCGTATGAGCCGTTGTTTTTGCTTGTTAAACTAAAAACCAATAATTCATACCACTTCCCTGAAGTGACACTTTCACCTTTAGCACATTGTTTTTGCCTTGCCATTGTACGTCAAATTGCAATTTCCACATGTATATACCTTCCGGCTTCCGCATTACACGCAATCTAGACAAATGTTCTTGCAACTTACAAGGACAAGAAGAAGAAATATAGTTACACAGCCTAATGGAATTGAGTTTTATATGGTCGCTTATTGCACTTAAATCTCTCATTTAGTTCACTCATCTAAACGAGGTCTCATTTAAACCACTAAAATGCAAATATATATCACGTCGTTAATGGACGATCTATAATTTGATGGAAATGGTTAAAAATTTAAAATTTTTGTTAGATTATAAACAATTAGCACTTATTTTTGACATGTCCATCCACGTTTCACACACATTGCATCAGGATGACAACCTACAATTTGTTAGAAGGATTGAACACTAGGTTCAAAATCATTGGAACATGGTTGCAACGTGGATGGACAAGTCATCAATAAGAACTTTTGGCTTATAATCTAACAAAAATTTAAATTTTTAACATTTTTCAATAAACCGTAGGTCATCCATTAACAACATGATAAATATATGCATTTTAGTGGTTTAGATGAGACTCCGTTTGAACAAGTGTCATATGTGAGAGATTTGATTGACCACTTTGATATAAAATTAATGAAATTATAGTCTCGTTTGTCTTATCTTATTAATAATTTATAAATTGAAAAATACATACAATTTTTAACTTATAAATAACTAATTAAGTTATTCAACTTATACGTAACTTATTAGATTAGCTAAACAGAGTTTAAATCCGTCTGCCAAACAAGCTTTTTCTACCTGTATCACGCAACTCCCCCTTTCACTAATAAATTCAAAAAATTGACTATTTTAGGATCACTCATTTTTGTTCATCAAGTAACCATATCATCTGCTTGGCATTCAACTCTAAACGGTGGGAGTGGGACATACACTCCTGTTTAGTTTGGTTTAAAATTATAGACACTAAATTTGTGTCTTCAAATTTCAAAGTATAATTTTAAAAAAAAAAGTTCTTCAGGTTCTTTTGGGAGACGGTGTGTTTTGTATTGATTATATCCTAGAACATCTTCCCTAAAAGTGAAATCTGATCCCTGATATATTAAAGTTCAGTAAATACTGTCTTCTCCTGATTACAAATTGCCAAAGATCAAATTCTCAATAGTCTGAAGTGTTAAATTCTCTAATACTCGATTTACATAAATTATTCATAGATTCTGACAAATATGTGTAAGATGAGTTTTACTGATTGAGAGAGAAACATCTATGTCTAAGGGTGCGTTTGGTATTACTGTTACATGCAGCAACAACAGTTTTTTGCTTGAAAAAAGGGCAGAAAACTGTTTGGTAAAATCCTAAATTTGTTATCTGAAAAAGTGTTTTTGGTCTGATATTACAAAAAACATGTCCCCTCATGTTTTTATAAAAAGCCGCTTTTCAGTTTTTGTAGAAAATAATTATAAGTTTCAAAATCAAACCTCCCCAAAAATATTAATCTTTTTATATTTTATCTCAAAATATGCATAAATTAAAAAAAATTACCAAACAGTTATCAAATTTTTCTGACAACACTTTTTCTCATAGTAAAGCAATACCAAACGGAGCCTAAGTGTCTACTATACCGTTATAATCCTTTAATATATACTATATTATTAAAACCAAGACATTGAAAATTCGGTAGAAAATGCCTAATTTGAAATCAATTAGCCAGATATACTGCATTGCGGAAATATGGCCCAAAATACCGACTTAATACGTAATTGTATCTATTGAAAATACTGCATTTCAAATAGCGTATAAGTATCCAACATAGTAAATAGAATTTTGATTATAATACAACTTTCTGATACTTTGAGCCGAACACAGTACACACTGGACCGCGAGGATGTGCTTTCCGTTACACATATCAGTAGCTTATATATAATCATTTATGAATCAATTTTCTAAATCCTTAGTGATGTGGGATACATCATACATGCTCATTCTAGTTTCTGTGAGTTGGTTTCCGACTATACAATAGTGTGGGAATCAGTTTGTCGACTTGCGTAACACACTTGTTAGCCATAAAGCTTGAATTGAGTTTATAATTTGTTGTATGACATAATCAAAACCATTATAATGGATGTATTTGATTAGAATACGCTTTAGCAAAGGGAGGAGGAGAGGATGACGTATTCACCAGATACGTGTGATCAAACACCGTATCCAGTTAATACGGGAGCATTGCCTACACGTCTTGTTAACACGGCTTACCTACCTGCGTATCTGCTTAATACATTGTCTCTTAGTGCGTATCATGTCGGAATTTTAGGCCACTTTTCCGAGTATTTTGGGCATTGTTTCCTTATTTTTAGTTATACAGGGCCTTCACACATTAGTCCGTAGTTGGTCGGTATGTGGGTCGGATAATTGATTAATTATTTAATTATTGAGCCTAATTTTAAAATATTAATCTACTAATTAAAATATTTATCACATTAATCTCATAACTAAAATATCTCACATTAATCTCCTACCTAAAATACATCTCTATACAAAACACACAAATATTATTCTATTAAAATATAAATACAAATAAATTATATAAAAATATATACATATAATATTAAATAAAGTTTAAATTATTATTATACCAATAAAAATAAATTCAAATCATATAAAAAATATTAATATAAAAATATTAAAAAACTAAAAAATTTTGTGTATCGCACGAGATATAAGTTAGTATCATTTATAGGGGGAAAGAGATTTTCTCTCAATTTATTTATGAAAAACTTTAATTTTCTTTCTTAATTTAAATTAAAAATATTATATATATATATATAGTCAATAACTATAAAAAAAAATAAATTTTAGCAGATTTATTCACAAAAGCACTTCCTACATCTTTCGAGAAATTGGTGCACAAGATTGCATTGCTCAAACTTCGAGATATATTATTACATTCATAATCATATTGAAATGAGGGGGAAATGCGATATACTCTTTATTTTTATATGTATAACACATGTATTTTTTTTCCTTCACTAGGGTTTTTCCTACCGGATTTTTCCTAATAAGGTTTTAACGAGGCATGGTGTTTGTACAAGTCATCCAATGAGGAGTGTTATATAATCGGATGACTTCTTGTATTTCCCATAAATGATGTCACCTTTTGGATCTCCCAACTACGGGTGACATTTTTTGATACGACCCGAAACCGACACGAAACCAACCCGAAAAAATACGAATTTGGGTCAGTAAATATTCAACTCGAAACAATCAGGTACAATCAGACACGAACCCGAAACCCGAAAATTAATGAACTTTCTACTTATAACCCTACTTTTGAAATAATTTATATCTAAAATAATTAAATTGAAGTATAATAAAGCAACTTTCACGTGCAATAATAGAGGCTCGTTAGTTGATTCATAATTATTTAATAATAATAACAATATTTTATATATGTCCTGCCATTTTCTACACCTGATAAAGTGAGTACAGTATATATTATACATTTAGACCGTAACACATGCAATGAAAGAGAAATGAATCTTTGTATCTTAAAATTTGTGCAAAAACAATCATTCCATATAAATCGAGACAGAGGGAATATATAATATAAGTATATATTTTCAATCACTCTAAAAAAATAATAGGGGTGATGAAACTCGAAATGACCCGAAACCTGACACGAACCCGGTAAATACAGATTAGGATTATGAAAAAATCAACCTGAAACAACCAGGTACAATCTGACCCAAACCCGACCCAGATCTCTGGTCCTTTGGCTTTTTATTTGAGGTGTAACTTATGTTTACAAGTGTTATATAAAGCCTTCCATGTAATTTATCTCTACACATCAATATAGAAATGGAGTTCTTTCTTACTCTCACTATCTAATTTTATATAATATATAAAATATCATAACAGTGACATAATTTTTTCAACCCACTACAATTTCTCAATAACAAAAATTATTTAAACTACAACTCATTATTTAATTTGAACCTCAATAAAAGAAAAAAAAATACTGATATTATCAAATTAAAATAAAATTCTATCAAATATACAATAATCTATCTATATACATAAGAGATAGATACATAATTTATTCACACGGGTTGTAACCTGGTATTTCATTTATTGTCATGTAATTATATTTTATGACCGGTTGTGTCATGGGAATATATTATAATTTTAATAATAATTCACTAAACTAAAATATACTAAAACTGGGTCATTCATAAATTGATAATTTTAATGCTCGAAAGCCCAGATTAAGCTAAATATATTCACATATCAACCACATAATGTTTCAAACAAAATATTCACATATCAATTCCACTAGTATTTCTGGTGTGTCGTTTGTTCTGTTGTTCACGCTTGTCATTTATAAATTGATAACTTGAATCCTAAATTAGGCTAGTATTCGGAATAAAAGTGTCCTCAATTTATTATCATATTAACCATGCTTCAGATTAATTGAATTGTAACGTCACAGATAATGACTGCTCATGTCATTATCGCGTTACGATGATGTTCCTTCATGTCATTTTCGTGTTTTTCCTATATACAGACATACAGTATATAATCGAGTAGAATTTTGGGTTTTTTTCAGACACCCTATTCAGATCCATACCTTTATCTCCTATAGAATATGTTCTCAGATTATTTTTGAAACAAATAAAAAACAATGATTCCGGTACAAATAGCAGAGCATCAAATGAAGTCTGCACAATTCCAACTTCACGGGATTGAAATATATCAAAGAGGAACTTCACAACCAGCCCCAAATATAACATTTCATACGGGCTTGGTCAAGGTAAGAATGGTTATGCAGAATGTGATCAGAATTTTCTATTAAAATGCAATCCTCAACCAAAGTACTCACAATTTACTGAAGAACCTGCATGCATCTCTCCACCAATAATCTGTTGATTGTCACTTGCCAAAAAATCTCCAAGCATTTACTTGAACAACTTGAAAGTTTATTATACCACATTCACTTCCCCCTAACAAAGTGAAGAACCAAGCTTACAAGAACAAAAACTACAGATTAATAGCATACAGCCAGTCAATTGGGGAGTTGGGGTCATCCTTTTAGATTAAAAGAAAATTTACCACGCTCCCAAGTACATTTAAACAATTAGTGTTGATATGATGGTGTACTCATTATAATAGGCAAATGCGCCAATTCTTTACATCAGTTACCAAAATCTTGTACTACTCCCTTTTGCTTGTATAATCTTTTATTAACAAATTATATGGAACCAAACTTCAACTATATGTGATGCACAGTTCGGTAGACCTAGAGGTTATATACATCTACCAATAAAAAATTACAACTAAGAGAGTACATCACAATACCTGCAAAAGATCACCCAAAAGCTGCAGCAAGAAAAAAATGAAGAACCAGAGATGTCAAGTAGTTGATACATGCAATTTTAATATTTAAAGGTTAAATGTGTATACTGTTTTTACCAGATTTTTAAAGGGTAAATGTACAAAAAAATCCCAAACCAGCGAGTCCAAGTAATCATCAAACGAGCCCACTTACAGGGAACATATACAGTAATTCGCATGGCTAGTTTTCGTGTCTTGCAGAAGTTCAACCATGAATCTGTTCGGATCTTAAAGTGATACTTGGCACTTGCACCAGTAGGAATCTTGAATTTTTTCAGATTACAGGTTTTGCCCAATCACGCCAGATACCTGAACATGTTGGCATTATCTTTGTCTCTTTCCAGATAATCCCGAGTTATTAGATCTTCAATTCTCTTCTTAATTGCTTTGACGTCAGGCTGAGAAAGTTGACAAACACCGATTATTTAGAAATGCCGAAATCTGTTGGGTACAGGGAGAAAAGGGCAAGCCAATATATACATAAAATACCTTGAACATGCGGCCCAGTTGCTCGACACATTCCATTACGAGCTGCTGGTAGCCCAAAACTTTGCGGCTTTTCATGATACGGACAATTGAAGCATCTATAGCATATCGCCTGTCTTTATCAACATCTTCGATCACCTTCTTCTTCTCATCCACAGGAGGAAGTGGAATCTGCAGTTGTAACAAACCATTCAGTCGTAAGTATTAACATATATAGAAAGTGAAAATAATATTGTCAATTTTGACTTCCTGAAACCTTGATTCTCCTCATTTTATCGGTGAATTTAGAATTGAACTCGAAGTAATCGGATGGAGATATTGTTTTGGTGTTTGGCTCTTTAGTTAGAATCTTGTACTTCGCACATGAAAGGGAATGAAGTAGTCTGACAACATCATCATCCGACAAGTTCAACTGACTCATTATTTCTTGATAACTCAGTCTATCTGAGGAATTAAATAGCAGCAGAGCAGAGGCCTGTACATAAACAAAGATACATTTATTATTATGACCATGACATAGATGAACAAGGGAAAACATATAGATGTATATATGAATAAATAACCTGGTATGTTGTAACAATAAGCTCCATGGTTTTTGGATCAAATTTTCCATTAATGTTACAAGTGCCCAAAGAGTATATCCATGTAAGTTTTCTATACTTAGTTTTTGTTTGATAGAATTCTCTGAAAACTTCAACACATTTAACCTGATACAAAGGGGGCCAACAGAAAAGATGTAGTGACATATTTCATACAAACATTCCTATTTCCAATTTAAGAAGGATAAAAAAGACAGTCCAGAAGGGGTACCATCTCTGCTGGGAGGTTGAGATCAAAAGACTTGTAACTTGGCCAAAACCCAGTGGTTAAAACAGTGACAGTCAGATCAATCCCAGGATTTACATTTTTGTTATTGTTGAGGTACTCCTCAAAATTGGATTGATTCTCCTTTGCCAAAGTCAAATCAGTGACCTAATGAGGAACAGAAAATGAGAATTAGCTGCAATATAGAATACCAACTAAAAGAACTCCATGTCAAATATGATTTAGGAAAATTACCATTCCCTCCATCTTTGATGTAAATTGACCACCACATTGTTGCTTGAGCTTGGTCAGAATACTTCTCTCATGCTCATCATTGGCACTCTTGTCAAATAAGAGTCGCCGAGCTAGCTTTTTCCTAGCATAAATTACAATAATTAAACATTCAATACATAGTATATCATTTTTGGAGTAATGAAACAAATTAAGTTTATATACTTACCTATAGAATTCAGCAAATAAGTCCTTGTCACTAATATAAGCAAGCAACTTTACTACCTGCCAACCAGAGAAAGATGTTACTTCAACTATCTAAATCCAACAAACAGATAAGTTATTTATAAGTACAGCAAGTTTACCTTCTCAAGTGTTTCCTCAATGGCTTCATCACTTAACCTCTCACTTCCACCTTTTTTGAGAATATTATCACAAAAAGTGGCGAGTAATTCTGCGCTAGAACTTCCAGCGACACCCTTATTGCAGAAGATTTCAAAAGCCTCTTTAAGTGCCTAGAAAAAAATGCAAATAATAAGTAAAACAATAAGACATTTTACTGACTGCATATAAATATGACAAGTACACAGAGCAATTCAGCTTTATACAAACCTTATGGAAGAGTGTATGGTTTGTAAAACAGTCATTCACGTAAATGAGGTATTTGTCATGTAGTTCAATTACTTTTCTCACAAAAACCTGAATATGCATACAAGTTAGTTTGTCATCAGATACAATATATTATGTTCAAGAGAAGTATCATCAAAGTTACCTGCTCTTGCACACCAACTACATCTCTCTTCTCCGCCTGTTAAGAAATATATATTATTACGATAACCAAAGAGGAAAGAAGTATATATATATATATATATATCAGCCCAGGCATGCATGGAGTGTATCTTTCTTTCTCAAAAATATAAATAGATAGAAACTGCACGAAAAGTAAACGAAACAATTCAAAAAATATATAATATTCACTTCAGACATAAGTTGGTGCCATGTTGCAGCAAGTTACGAGTTTATGCCTGCTATATCTCTATTGTCCAGAATATAACAGATAAATTCCATCTACTGCTCTTGGAAAATATTCACTCGAAGAAAAAAAATTCATTATGCAAACCTTCTTGTTACTTGCTGCATCTTCTGCTTGCTTAACCAAGGCTGTACCTTCAGCAGTAACATGCTGCATCCAGAAATAACATCACTCAATTGAATGCAACACAGATGGCAAATCAGGAAACGTTGCTTGTGGCATTTTCGAGCAAAAATAATTCCATAAACCTGCTTAAAAATATTAGATACAGGATCCAAGCCTCGAGGTATCTTGGAGAAGAGCCTATACATCCTTGACAAATCTATCACCTATATAACTGAATAAAAGGGTCAACAAACAATTTCGCCTCATGTATCAAAATGAACAGAAAGACTTAGCAATTGTTATTTGAGTGTACCTTGTCATCCCTAAGCAGCGCATGACATCCGGAGTGTTCTTTGTCGAGAAGCTGAGTTGCGTAGACTGATAGTAACTCATGTTGAACTTTCTGCAAGATAAACAAGACTGTGGATGACCAAAGCTGAACAAATAACTACAAACAAGATATAATAGAAATTTCACCACAACTAGTACACATGAATTATTTCACCTACAAGTTACTAAATAGCAAGTCATAAAGTTACTACCTTGTCCACTATAAGAGCTAATATCATACAATATTTATAAATTTGCTTATAATTATAAAGCACGTACCTCAAGCAACTTTGGCTCACTACTGAAATGAAGGTAGTGAGAGACCCTATCTTTTTCACGTCTTAAACACTCTTCTGCCTGTATATAAAAAGACCTTTAATAATCCTATTATATTTTGAACTAATTATAAATTTAAGAAAATGTAGATTTTTACTTTAAGCATATAATCTGGACATGAATCTTCTAATATCCAGTTTGAAGCCTTTCGAGAATAATATGATGCCGTGTCTTTAAGCATGTCTGCTTCAAAGTCATTCTCATAATAATCCATTTGACTCATTCCAATTTCAACAAATATATCTAGAACATTCTTCAACAGAGCTCGGTCAATCTGCTCTCCCTCACGTTCTTGATCAATCTGGTTTAAAAAATAGTTAAGTAACCTGGTCAAAATAAATACCAATAGCTTATGCAAGGGCTTACCAATGAGATTACAGCATCTTTCACTTTCCCATTTAATTCCTGGTAAACCTGAAAACAGCAAACAGGTTCAACGCAAAAGTCATTAACAAAGTAGTTAAACACGAGATTTAATAGAATGTATTTTCAAACCTATATAAGAAGAATACTACTGTAATACTTAATATAATTGGATTGTATCTCGAAGTAAAGTTTCTAGTCACACAAAACGACATAATACAATGGATGAGAACATATATGAATAGTTGAATACTTACCAGATCTCGGAAACAAGTAAGTCCAACTTCATTCAGTGGTGGAAGTGACCTCCGAGCAATAAAATAGCGATCAAGATAGTGAAAAAATCGAGAAAGCCACCTGACCATGACTTTATGATTTGACCATCTCTTCACAAGTTCTCTAAGCATGAACTCGTCATGCTTCTCTCTCAATGAAGGCAATACCTATATGAGAAGCACAATTAATATATTAACTACATAATACAAGCAACTGAGGTCTACACATCTATTAACTAGACATCTATTTCAAAAATCATACTTTCTATAAGAACAGATAAGAATAAACAATTTAATAATTGAATAGAGGTCTATCATACAGTTGCAGTCCAGATATCAGTCTAAGAATGCGGTCTATGTGTTAACACAATATAAAGGATTAAAGGGGTATATTGCAGTTCAACATTCTACGGAAGCTTTTCTATTTCACAGAAGCCAGATAATACACTTGATGAACACCCAACTAGGGGATTTCAAACATAAACCAATCAAAAACTACACTTATTATCCATACAGATATGAATACTATAATTTGAAGTAAAGATATCCCAGAACTACAAGGAAATTAGCCATAATCTGGTAGAACATATGCCCAAAACATAAAACAAAAGAAATTCTAGTTTGTAGAGCTCATCTGAGCAGCTATATGCCTCCTCTAAATTAAGTAATATATATAGATATCCTCCCAAACATGCACTTTTTGCATTCATAAAAGGAAAAAAACAAGAAGATGCTACACCTCCCATAGATCTACTCCACCATAGAAACAGTAAAAAAAAAAGGTGTGCATATAGTGTGCTTAGCCCTTAAGCCAAAGACCCGCTTTCCTTTGCCCAAGGTAAAAGTAATGCCTTCCTCATATTCAATCACATGCAATGAGAAACAAACATGTATGCATTTTAAATTATACCCAAAAATAAGGAGCGGAATGCTATTTCAAGCAACGTAGAAACTTGCAATGATCAATCCATGCCCTTCCAAATTTTAGCAATACATTACACAACTTTTAAACATGAATATCAAATTTTAAACTGAGAAAAATTAATTATCACGTGCCTGCCCCTAATGTTCTTAACACCCTTGGCCTTGGGGATGGCCCAAACTACACTAAAAGCTAAATCATTCTCCTTGCATGTCCATGGAGTTTTGAAAAATCCAAACAGGAAAAAGTACTAACTCTTCGCCTTTAAAATGCTCAATTTTAGTCATAGAATGCAAAAGATTTTCCAGGGTTCTGTTCTAGATTAATAGATTAGACAGAATAAGCTTACTAGAAAAAAAAGAAACCTTCGTTCCTCTTGTAACTCGTAATCCCATCAGCTAGATACCTCCTCGGGCTCCTCCAAATGTAAACATTAACAACACATATGTTGTTTATCTCAGAATAAATATTATATCTGCTTAAGTTATCTAGTATATAAAAGATTACACACGCCTTATATGATAAGTAGTCTCCAATATATTCAATGTTAAAAAAACAACTTTAAAGGGAATATGACTAAAATTTCTAATTTGACATGTTAAATCATGAACTGGTTTGTTCTCGCTCTTTGTAATTCCGCCGAAACTAGTTTTGGGTTCAGACAACTCAATTAATACAAAAACATTTCATGATAGAATAACATTGTACACGTGAAACAATCCTCATACAACTACATTGACAACTAATCTTCAATTTTTTTTTTGCAAATTTCATAGGTAAAAAATTGATCTATAAACTGGTTTCTATGGTTTCTAGTTAAATCTGATGACCAAGTCATCATCATATTTACACTAACCGTACCGTTGAAGTAATGTACTCCTCAAAAGCTTCACGATATTTGTCATACAGCTGCTGCGAGTAATCATGGGGAGGTTTTTGGGTGCACATGTTATAGATGGTCCTATATTAACATTAAGGAAAGGAAACAACACCGAACATATAAACAAAACAATATGTCTACACTACAACTTAAAACAATTAAAACTAAGAACCGAAACAGAAAGGATACGTGTAGAGCATCATGTAATCCTTGGAACTAAATTGCAGCTCGGGCCGACCTTCTAGAATATTCTTTAGCTTTGTAATTCCCTTGTGCATAAAGTCCCATCCCTGCTCTAGGTCAATAGTCTTCCGCTCATTCATCGCGACAACTTAAATTCCTAACAATGCAAACACGACAATCATCAGACACGATACGTAGACCCTAACAACTTCTAACTAATATACAATTTAATCCAATTAGCACATAATACACCTCAATTATCATTAAAACCGAGCATTAACTATGCAAATATAACGCAATACAAGCTCAACACAACTACATGTAATATAATCAACAAAAAAAGCGTGAAATGCATATGGATATAGATACATATTAAAGCAACGAGGAAGCAAAGCGATTAAAGTGGAATATACATAGAAAAGATAGAGACAAATAAAATATATAGAGAGGGAGAGAGAGAGGGGGGGGGGGGTACCTAGTTGACTTGTGCGGAAGAATTGTGGGAGAAGAAAAAGCCCTAGAGAGAGAATTTGTGATGATGGAGAAGGTTGAGCTTCTTTTTATTTTCCTCTCTTATAAATGTATCTATCGGTTATAAATTCATTTTTGCTTAAGAATTCAAAATCAAATGTAAGGTGCTTAACTTGTAAAAAAAATAATAAATAAAAATAATGAGATTTAATAAAGATTATGTACAATGTTATAAATTTATATGTTAATTAATAGTCTCAATAGAGAAACATGAAATTTAGCAAGAAAAAAAATGAAATTAACAAAAGCTACCTATTTGTTTCTACTATTCTCCTAAAAATATTTGTAATATTGTATTTTTGCAAAAAGTTGTATATATTTCAGAAAATGTTACACAAGTGATTTGAAAAAGTTCTCCTAAAAATATTTGCAATATTGAATTGTTTGTAAGAAAAGACCTCTACTGGTATATATTTTCAAGTATACAAATGCAGAATATACACTGATGGTTCAAGGTGTTTAATTCGAGTGCAAATGTGCAATGCACTGGAAACGGGAATATTAAGATACGAATACGAATAATGATACGTTCTTTACGCTTGCTTCCTAGATATAATCCTATAATTAACTCCATCTCTTCAGGATTAATTCATAGCCTTTTGTTTCAGTTTATAACCTGTCTTTTCTGTTTATGAAATGCTTATAGAAAACTGTTTGCAAGGTGTTCAGGGATTCTTGCTAGTGAGGAGATGCGGTCTACGCTGGCTTGGCATCTCAGTGATTGCTTTCAAAGGCATTCTGGGAGGACTAACTTTCCCCACTGTGATACAAAGTCCTCCACGAAGAGCTGCCGCGATAAACTCAATGACGACGCTCAGAGAGTTTATCTCGAGTTTTTTCTAGAAACTAACTCTGTATGTCATCAGTTACAGTTGAGTATTCGTCTCGTATACTTAACCTTGCCTTCTCTTTGTTATGAAAGGGTTGATGCATTTAAGCGTCAAATGGAGAGATTGGTAAATGAATTGATGGACAGCACAGAAAATGCAGAACTAATACAAGAGGGAGCAGATCGACGAACTATGGGATAACTCCAATCAAATCAAAGAATCCTTATCTTTGGTTGATCTTCGAACCAGCCATGTGGCTCAAACCTTGAATAATGTTGAAGATCATCGGAGTCTTGTGTTAACTAATTCTGAAACAGTTTATAAGCAATCTGTGGTCATAGCAACTTCACAAGAAGAACTTAGTGAAGTACAAGCAAAGATGAATGAAACATTGGAAGAGGGAATGTCAATGCTTCATGATTCTTACAGCAATATAGGGCAAGACATAAGTCACTTGGGGAATATAACAGTTAAAATACAATGTTAGATCAGTAGTTTTGTCATCAAAAATGAATATTCTGCATGGAAAATTCGAAGACATCGGAAATGTAACAGAAATTACTCTGCATAAGCAAAGTGAACTTCTAGCCGGACAGTGAGCAGCTGTTGAAGGTCTACTGAATAATTTTTTGTCTCAGGCATTTAAAGAAAGCAAGAAAGTACCTTAAAGTATATTTATTTTTTCCTCTCATTAATTTTAGTGCTAATTAATCAAGTGATTTGTGTTATATTTGTGAAGGGTTGTTATGCAACAATTAGCAGAATATTATCTATCATCTGTCTTATTATGTGTCATATAATCTGAGCAAAACATTTAGTATAATTGAATAAATAATAAAAAGACAATAAACTGACAAATTATGATATATATGCAGGGACTATGAAACACTGAACCATCATATGCTTCTAGCATTTTCCTCCTTTACTGTGTGAGTCAAATGTCACTACAAAAAGCATCCAACACAATAAAGAGTTGGTATCCACTGCACAAGATTCCGCAATGCTGAGGTATCATAGTTGGAAAAAACCAAAAAATAATGATATGTGTGGGTTTATCTTCTTCTTATCCTTATTTATAAACAGACCAAATGAGAGGGGGAGATGTTCTTGAATCAGACAGGTATTAAGAAATTATAATGTAATTCTCCTCTCAGCATCAATGCAGAATACATATCATAGTATCATACAGACTCTTGTTGCAGAAACTATGGTATATTCTTAAAAGAAGTTAAAAAAAAAATATAGATGTAGAAATAACTGTAGTTACTGAACTTATAAACCAAACTAAAGGGCTCTTACTCTGGCAGAGTTTCATCACCCTCTGTATAGGATAATTGATATTCGAGTTTTGAGGGTGGGTTGTGTTCCATCAGCAAAAATTAGGAAAAAAAATGTACACGAACAAGGTTAATCCTTAACCTTTTCTTATTGATCGAATCAAGTTTAACCTGAATTAGCAGGCAGTGACTATATTTTAAGCCTCAAATCTTCTATTGTTAGAGGTTCATAAATCATAATGATGCAGGCCAACTACTCTGTTGCTCGAACTTAATAAAATGAGCAGGCCATCTATAAATTTATAAAATGAGCACAATGAACATCGATCACTAGCCTATAATTCATCACCGTCGTATAAAACGAGTTCGTTCATAAAATTAATCTAACAATGATTACCTCTTTATGGGATATCATGAATCATATAGAATATAGAACTTGTAAAAGACAGCATGAAGATGTAATCTCTACACTAAACAGGACAAGTTCATGTGAAAATCAAAAAAAAAACTTGTTAATGTCATTAGCTCGATCTCGATTTAGATCGAGCTAATGTTTTACCCTATTTGAAGCTTCACCTTGATCAGTAGTCCTATCATTATTATTATATCTTTGATCCTGATGTGTATCTCTAATATACGAGTGAAACTGTTCTTCATTTTCTTCATCATAACCTACTCTGTCATGAACAATATTTGAATTTGCTCTATGATCTCCTTCAACCTCTCTATATCTATCCAAATACCTCTTGAGTGGCTGAGCATAATTGTCAAATCCAAGCCTGTCTATAGCCCAAACGATATCGTCACCATTGACAGTTTTTCGCCTCTCATTCCTACACTTTTCGGATGCTTCACCTGTCACAAAGCTTATGAACTCAGAAACACACTCCTGCATTGTTTCTTTCCCTTCTTTGGCTATTTTTGCATTTGCTGGCAAGATTTTCTTCATGATTCGCCCCACATTTGCTATTGGTAACAACTGGTCTTGCTCATAAACCTGAGGGGGAGTACTTGATGAGCCACCAACGCCTATATCTTTGCTAGTCATTGTAGGTGAAAATTAGGGTACTAATATTTATGAAGATGACATATTTTTGTGTAGCTAGCTTAGCTTAATGCTCAACCTTATATATACTATGTACATTTTCTGTCCGGATACAACCTTTGTATTCCTTTAGACCAGAGGTAAGGTATGCGTGCATCTTACCTACTCAGGCTCAAGGAGCGGAATATATACACACCCCTTATAGAATCATGTCTGTGTTTTATGTTGTACACGTGGGGCCTGACTGGAATCAATGGTGGATTATGTCATCTTCAATGTCCGAAAACAACAAGGATTCCTCCAATGTATGTACTAATATGTAGATGCATACGAGTGAATGCTGACAAGTATGCATGCCAAGATTGAAGTCCATAAGAATTAACCAAGTAACTTGATAAAAATATACTATAATGTGATTACGTGATGCTATTGGAATAAGATTTAATTCAAATACTCCCTCCGTCACATTTTACATGTCATTTTTAAAAAATCTACGCATATTAAGAATTTTTAACATAAAAGTTATTTTTCATTTATATTCATATTAATTGCATTGGTTGAGATAGTTTCAATGCATAATTTGAATGATAATTTTATTTCATTAATTATTATTACAAGTAACAATACTCTAGTTAAGGGTTATTTTAGAAATTTATCTATAAAATTATATTGAACATGTATTATGGGACAATTTTTTTATCAAAAATGACTATTAATTTAGAAACAAAGAAGTATTTTGAAACTCAATAGTTCAATTCCTATGCATGCAGGGGCATAGAAAAGAAAACACTACTTTTGCATCTTCTCATGGAAACTTAGGTGCATGTCCCGAGATTCTCGGACAGCACGGTTTCTAATTGGATTAGAGTCCATTTGCTTCATACATATGGCCAACTAGATGAAAGAAAAAAATTACAAGTGTTTCTCAAATAAGCAATTGACTTTGATAAACTAAGCTTTGGGTTCCAAATGCAAAAAACCAAGTTTTCTATCTCTTAATTGACCATCTTAAAGATTCCATCGTAATTGTCTAGCTGAGACAAGAAACAGACCTTAACACTGTATATTCACCATTGAGCTTCTTGAAATTTAAATAATTTTTCAAACAGACAATTTCATTCTTTATCCATTCCATTCCCTTATTAATCTAGATTAAAACTCAAACCCTCTATTTTGAAATGGAATGTTTCATTCTCTTTCTTACTTATTTTCTTGTCAATTCTCATCATAGAAATTTTGCATTCACTGATTTTTTTTCAAATCTCTCATTTTATCTCAATTATTTTCTTCTCTTTTTACCCATTCAATTACATTTCATTCCAATCTCTTCAACCAAACACAACATTAGGGATTGAGCTCTTCTCGATCCACCACTGAAAAAAATTCAAATTTTACCCCACCGAAAAAGTTTTTTAGCAAAATAATAATGGGCGTCACCTTGCTATGTTATGTGTGATTCTAATGTGTTCTTTACTTTTGTATGCTTAAAAACAGGGGAAAAGTGACAAAGTGAGTGATGATCTCGTAGGTGGGGGATGACTGATGAGTCGTGATATACTGGGAGTGTTTGAGAGGACTTTTTTCCAGAATAAGTCAATTTATTTTAAGATAAAGTTAGAGATTCCTAATTTTTTTCTGAAAAAAGTTAACTTTTTTTTGCAATTTATAGAATCTCAAATATACATTAAATACTTGTATAAAAAATATTTATCAAAATATGAAATTTTTACCCGAAAATAAGTCCAAAATAATTTATTTTAAGGCAAGCCAAACAGGCCAATTATTTATATATAAATTATAAAAAATATGCAAAGTATATATGAATTAGACCCTTAAAAATTAATTTTATCTAAAAGCCCGGACATCTCCCTATTATATAATACCACAATAAACATTTTTGTGGAAACATTTTATTCAAGTTAAATTTACAATTTTATCCTTCCATTAATCTCTAATTTACATGTTTAATTACTTTCTAATTAATCTATATTATTATATAATATCACGACACACTGTTTTAGGAAAACATTTTATTCAACGTAACTTTTCTATTATACTCTTATATTTAATGTTATTATTATTATTATATCATTACAAGTACTTCACTTTCACATGTAACTATGTAAGTATTTCACATGCACGCACCGTAATATTCATAATTATTTTTAATAAATTTCTTGTATAAATATTAAAGAAGACGATAATTATTAAAAAATATAAATTTTATGTAAATAAAAAATATTTTTACATTCTAAAATTATTCCTTATGCATTTTCATCTTTTAAAAACGATATATTATATTGTTATTAATGATATTGACGAGTGTTTTTTAATAGCCAAAATAAGAAAATCACTTAAAAACACATCACCAATTCAATTACCGACATATTAATCATAAATTTAGAACAAAAATATTAAATCTACTATAAAAATAACTTATAAATAAACTATATATGTTAAAACATCTCGTGCCTTATACGGTGAAAGAGGTTTGATATATAATTCTCGAATGAGGATTTGTGATATCTAACTCATTCGTAAGTGGATGGTATCTCGTACATGATCATGATTCAAGTTTTTGGCGTGCAAATTTGTGAAGCTCGCAATTTCACTTGATTACTAAGCATAATTTCTTCTTATCATTGTAATACACATTTAAAAATGAGAAAGATCACTAGCTTGCTAGGGTGTTGGGGGCTGATGGACTCCAACAATATCAATCAATCTGGTAGGAAGTTTAGTGGGATAAAATCTTATCTCGTAAAAGTTTTAGATGTTGTCTACAAATTAGTGGGTAAATTGATTATTGACTAAATATATGATAACATTTTCGAAAAACAAAATTAACTGGATCTCTTGATGGCGCAGACAGGAAGGGAGGGAATATATATTTACATCTATATAACTATATTAAATACTCCCTCGGTCCAGTGTTCTAAAAACGTCCGTCTTATCAATTAATTGGTAGACGGACTGGTCCCTCTTAATTAATTGAAAATCGGATCAAAAAATAAATTTTTTAAAAATCAGTCCAAAATTGACCGAGACGGAAAAAAATCGACCGATACGTTTAAAAATCGGTTGAAACGGTCAAAAAACGGTTGAAATGGTCAAAAATCGGTAAAAAATATTTCTTTTTAAAAAGTTAAAATTTTAAAAAAAATCAATAATTAATATATTTTTATTACAAAATTAAAATAAATATGAGTTATATGACCCTAAATCATTCATAAATTTCAAATACTCTCTCAAATTCCTAATAATTATATATATTTTATATAATAACTATTAAAGTTAATTATTAAATAATGAATATTAAGTATAAAACACTTAATGTTAATGATAAGTGGTTTTTTCGTAAATATTAACATCTAAATATGTATGGTTTAATGATATATGATATTTTTTATTATAATTTAAAATTGTTTAAATATAATTATATATTATTATTTATTAAATTAAATTATTTTCGATTAATCCCCAATTACTCGATTAATCACTTGACGATATTTTCACCATTTAATTCTGATTCTCGTCTTTTAGAACACTACATTCATCCCTATTTAGATGTCCACTTTATTTTTAGTACAGTCAAATTGACTCATATTTGACTGTAATTTTAAAATAATATATAATTGAAAAAATCTAATATTTTATATTGTTGAAAAATATTTATTTAGTTTATTTTTAAATGTATTTTTTTAGTTTTTTAAAATTATAAAAAATAATTTTTAATTTTCAATCAAACATTAGTCAATTTGACTTTAAAAAGGTCAAAACGGACATTTAATAGGGACGGAGAGAGTAAAATATTAAATATAAATATAATTTGTATGTATTATTATATTTTTTAATTTTTAAATCCATTTTATTCATCTAAATTTTTTAGTTTATTATATCTTTTATTTATATTATAAATTAATATTAATTAAAATTAATGCTTAAAATATGGTATAAAAAAACACTCTCCAATTTCCAATTTCAAAGTGATCCGATTAACATCCCAATTTGAAATCTCGAATGTTTGCTCTAAGACAAATATTGTTATAATTTAATATATATTTTTTTGGAAAAAGTATACTATTAATTGATTGGGCCAATAACCAACTTCGTAATTTAGTAGTAGTAGTTAGAGACTCAGAGGCCAAGAGGGCCGGTCCGAGGGTATCCTTTTGGCAGATTCGAAAGTTCCTACTTCTTACAAAGAATCAAAACTTGAAAATAAATTAGACATATTACTCCACTTGTAAAATTACACATGATGAATAGAAAGACTGGAGCACAAAGAATCATAACAGCCCAGTACCGGTCCAAACACAAACAAATGCTTGACACATTATTTCAATTTAACTTCTTAAAATCCTATTGATTTTTCTTAACTAATTAAAATCTTGTTGTAATTTTAACCGCAAAATAAATGAAAATTCACTACAATTTTTAAAACACGATGAATATTTGTTAAATTTTATATCGTTTAATTCATCATGGTCATTCTTGCTAGCCTAGACTAGATTATTAGAAATTTTATAAGATTATTTTTTCTAATTTTCAGTGCATGCTATTTTTTCCGTCAACAATAAGTCCCGCTTGGTATTGCTGTTTCAGACAGTTACATCAGTTTTTTGCTGAAAAACAGCTAGAAAAGGTGTTTGATAAAATCTAAAAATTGATGTCCGGAAAAACACTTTTGGTCTAAAAGCTGCGATTAGAGAAAACATGTTCCCCGTACTTTTGAGGAAAAAAAATCTGTTTTTCAGTTTTTGCAGGAAGTAACTACAATTTTAATAATCAAACATTTCCAAAATCATTATTTTTATATATTATATTTCAAAATATGCACAAATTAAAAAATATTATCAAATAGTCATCTGATTTTTCAGACAACACTTTTTTCTGACAGCACGGCAATTTTCAACAACAATTTCAAACGGAGCCTAACTTAATTATTTAAAATTTTCATTTTCACTGCAATCTTTATAGGATTAAGAAAGACTACTATATTATGTTTATTATACAAATATTGCACTATAATATCTCTTCACAATTGTTAAAATGATCGGTAATCAAGGAAATAAAAATATAGTAGAAAATACATTATATATAACTAGTAAAAAAAACGCGCTTCGCGGCAGCCTCATAATAAATTTTAAATTTATTAAAAAATTTCTCACAAAATTACATTAATGATGACTGAACTGCATATGATAAAATTTTATATAACAAAATTATATTAAACAAAAATAGTAGTATTAAATTATAAATATTATAAAATTAAATAATAGTTTCAAAATATATGTGTGTCTTATAATTCACAATTTACTAATTTGTTATGATTCTAAAATATCTTTTTTTCCCATTCGTCGCTAACAATATCAATATCACCAATGTAAGTCAAACATCTCACAACATCTAGATAAGTATTAATAACATTATGTAAATATTAAATAATATAATTTAAAATTATATATGTGTGTGACTTATAATATCTTATTTTAGCAAAATACCTGACAGTATATTAGTGTCATTAATACATACTTCAATTATATCTGGACATATGAACTCAAATAGATGTAGTGGTATGTTGTTGATTCATTCTTTCAACTTTTTGGGGGCCATTGTACGTAAAAACATCATTTTAAACTCAGATGACTGTGGTTTATATCGGTCGGTACTTGCAACTACTTTTAAATTTTTAATGCTATATAAAGACCATTCTTCCAAATATGTTTGAATCGATTTGAGAGCGACACGTAACCGTCTCCATCTTCTCCTTTATATATATATGTATATGTATATGTGTGTGTGTGTGTGTATATATATATATATATATATATATATATATATATATATATTGATTAATAGGGTATTTATCAAAAATATTTATTTTTTAAACTTTTTTTTGTGATTTTACTATTTTTTTAAAAAATTACAAAAATACAGTTTGCAACTAAAAATAACCAAACACAACTTTTTTATCTATAATCTGTAACTAAATACATTTTTTTTTAAAAAATATTGAAGTTGCTCGTGATTGCATTTGAGGTTGATTTTATCATGTTGCATTTTTGCAAAACCATATGTTTGCAAAAAAATATATATTAAAAGTCATATTTTTGTAAATTATTAAATTAAAAATGTATTTTTATAAAAAAATGATATTTTTCAACAAAAAAACCTAATTTATATTCTTTTTGATAAATTATTAAATCAACTAGTAAACATCTGGTTCGATGATATGCCATGCCGCTACCGTGCTGAATTCATGTATGTTATATGATGAGACCGAATTGTTGAGAGAGAGCTTGAACTTGACAAACATGCATGATACACTAATCCATTATTTTTATATAATATATTCTGCATCTTTTTAAGAATAATAAGATAAATTAATAATAAAAAAAATTAAAATTTGGCAAATATTAGAAATTAGATGAAAATAATAGGCTTTTTAATATGAGTCGGATTTAGATAACGAATTCTAGTAGAATTGGAATTTAGGTTTTTAAAACACGATATATATATATATATATATATATATATATATATATATATATATATATATATATATATATATATTAAGACTTTTATATTCTTTCATATTTTTTTAAACCACCAATAACAAATAGTTATAAATCTTTCTCGACACAAACGTTATTGTTTTTCGTCATCTTTATTATTAAAATTCATAGATTTTTTCATATACAATTCAACCATTTTATAAAATCCTCAATAAATTTATCGTAAGTCGGAATTCGTTTATTCTAAATTTTTAGGAAAAATCTTTTTGTTGTTTTCAACTTTCGTGTTTAAGTATTTCTAAAAAATATTGTTTAGAGGGTCAAAATTGTCAAATATAAATCTGGTCGAAATTGAATCATAGAGATGTTCAAAATTTGAAATGTGGTATTTTTTGTTGGATTGAATATTTATTCTAGGATGGTATGAATTATTGGTTTATGGAATTGAGGTAAATTTCCGATCGATCTTTCTAGTGTTTTGAGAATTATATGAATGTGTATAAAAATGTAGGATAAGTGATTATATTTTGAGGTGATATGTATTATCAACATATATTGTGTGTCAATAGTAATTTTAGAACTCCAATTTATGACATGATTTGCGAAAATTTAGGGATCAAGTCATCGGGCTGTAATGACAGTTTTCTAAAAAATTTAGACCGTTGTTATCGGGTTACAGGGTTTGTGGTATAAAGTATGGATTGCAATTTATTGTTCTATATGTGGTTTTCATATCAAATAAAAATTTGAAAGTGAAAGTTATTACGCCATATATAATTATCATATCAAAATTTATGTTTTGTTATATGTATTAAATGTTGCTTAGTCCTATTAGTTGGAATGACTGATTACTTGGCGGGTTGCATGTGTAAGTTATTATTTACTATTTTCAAGTTTGATGTAAAAGTAAGTTGAGATGTATTGGAGTTTGAGGATCTTATATTTGAATTACAATGACACTTGAAATTTGATATATTTATAATTTAGAGTTTTATTAGTTGTACATTAGGTATAGATATATTTAGTATATTGGATATGAGATTATGAGTTAAGATGTACAGAATATTTGTCGCGCTTACTTGTCATTATTAGTTTTAGATTTTGTAATATAATAGTATAAAAAAAGGATAGTGTTACATTTCAAATTTAGTTTACACTTAAAAAAATTATATATGAATATTATTCTTTTAAAATGTTGATAAAAGTACAAAAATTATGAGACGAAAATATTACAGTATATATTAACATACCTTCAAAGTCATGATACTCAAGATTTATTTATATAAAAATAAATTACTCACTTTGATCAAAAGGTATATTATCCTGACACCCAGTATTACTAGACCGTCTCAAACCCAACAAATGACATGTAAATCGAACTGAGCGATAAAATCACCCCATTAATTAACTTCACTGTATTATCATCTTTTTCATACATTTATATTCTCATCACATTCTCGTCACTTATGTCTATCATTGCCACCATTATTTCATTGAAATTTTCGTCACATCTTCTTTTTGTTGTCAGTTATTTTAGAAACTATTTTTTTCATAAATTCTTTAAAAAAATATACTTCCACACACAAATTCTAACTGATTTTTTTCTCACAACCACGAATTCTAGCAAAAAAAAAATTCTCTCATCCAACCACGAATTCTCATAGAGTCACAGATTTTTTTCCTAAAATCTAAAAGTTTTTATAAGACTTTTTTATGTAACATCTATAAATTCTAACCGATTTTTTTCTCACATCTACGATATAACAACCCAAACCCACAACTTAACGCATATCGGACCCAACAATCCACCACATGTCAACCCATAAAAACTAGCAATTTTTAGTATACAT
Organism: Oenanthe sinensis; assembly: GCA_028671895.1. Classification (NCBI taxonomy): domain Eukaryota; kingdom Viridiplantae; phylum Streptophyta; class Magnoliopsida; order Apiales; family Apiaceae; genus Oenanthe; species Oenanthe sinensis. The sequence goes on along the minus strand of CM053814.1, from coordinate 7,294,523 downwards.
TAGTTGTTGACTTGTCCTTATAAAAATCTAAAACACACATTTTCTATTCGATTTGGGATGTTGACTATATTTGATTATCATAATTTTGGTGAATTTTTTTATAATTAGTCTCTTTTATTATATGTTCAGTAAATTTTAACTATTTGTGTGTGGGTATAGATACTGAATTAAATAAAAACTTTTTAAATTACAAACATACAATTTTTTTCCAACATATTAATCAGCACATATATAAAAGATTTGTGTTAGAAAAAAATTGAAAAAACATCAATATTATACAAAAAAACATATAAATAAATTATTCGTATAACTTGCATTTAACCCACTTATAATTGGGATTCAACATCATCTTGTGTTGAACAATAATTATCATTTTTGTTGAAAAAATTATATTTATGTTTTAACTATCCTTATGTGGTGTTCATCAATACCCAACTATGATATCCAAATATGAAATATCGTTATATAATACATTTACCTTAATCATATCATTGTAAAATAATTTATGTACTTGTTGTTTCAACAGACGATATTAAACTCAAGTTATATAGTGTTGAATACTCGTTATAAAAAAAAAACAATTATTCATGAAAAATATCATAAATATATTTTTTAATAGACTATAAATCGTTTTTCAATTATTTATGAAAACAATAGTTTTTTTTCTGACTAATTTGGCTTATAGCCTTATAAATGAGTATTTGTTCTAAGAAATTTTCGGGGTGAGCCAGAGTCGAACCCGTGACCTGGGACGACAGAGGATAAGCCCTCAACCACTTGGGCTATCCAATCGTGCTCATGAAAACAATAGTTAAAATTATTAAAACTAAAAAAAAAAATATTTTAAAATGTTTATACCGAAACCCCCCTCTCTATATAGGTATTATAATACTTTATTAGCTAATTGTTTTTACCATCACAAAAGTTTAATCCTACATACTGTGTTTTAAGCTGTTGTACATGGTGCTTTACTGTTATACTGTGTTTTAAGAATCCTTATGTTCACGCAACTAAAGCCTGTCAAAACTTAAACTTGTGTTTAATACAGTAAAGCACCATTGTTTCCGGTTTTTACTTTAACAAATTGTTTATCCTTTAAACCATTTCTGGGAAGAAAACAGATAATGAAAAACAATTGTCTTTCACAGTGACATCATTAAAATCCCATTTTATTCTTTTAATCGTACAAACAATAAAATTAACAATTCATGTTTTAATATTAGGGGTAACTAGTAATCATGATACTCTTAGGATATAAGATAAGAAGATATATATTATATTATTTAAAAAAACATAAATACTAATTGTATTTTTGCAAGGACACAATGTTTACAAAGTAATTATTTTTTCCTAATACTGGCCATAAAATGTGTGTATATCTCAATATTTTTCCCTATAATACATTTTTTAATATAATATTGTTATTGAATAAAATATACATTAACCCAATTAAAAGTTCCTTCTAATGCAATAAAATTTTAGAAGAATTAATTAGTTAATACGGTATTGGATTGTTTTACTTATTATTCAATTTAATTAAAAGTTACTTTACATTTTTAAAAGAACTAATTATTTAATAATTTTAAGATAATTTCATATATCACTATGTATATTATATTGTAAGCAATAATATAGTTTTTATATCAAACTATTTTTGAAGTAAGACCCTATTAGTGAAACATAAGAAATATTTTTGTATAATAATGATTGTGGAGTAAAAATAAAATTAACAAATACGTAACCTTTTTAAAAAATTACTTGTTTTTTATTTTAATTGTAGCATGTCCGAATTCAGCTCTTTACAGAATGAATATATATGGAGTATGTTATAGATAAAGCATGAAAAATGATGTGTATAGGCAAACACGAGCCATTCAAACTCAACTCTTTACTAACAAGTTCGAATTCAAACAGAAAAATATATTTTATAAAATTAATAAATTTGATTCAATTAAATAAAAAATATTTGAATTCAAATTTGATAAAATAAAACTCAACTCGAATCAATCTAATTCGCTCCCAGACCCTATTATAGTATTCTAGGGTCCTAACTCACAGGGTTGAGGCCTTGAGGGGTTATCAAGGGGTAACATATAGAATACATGCACCACTTTTCACTCATTTACATTTCTTGTACTTCGCCCATTTTCTGCCAACACATTGACTCTTCATTAATAACCCTACTGCCCTTATCTATTCAATTTTTAAATCATTCAACAATCTGTGGTGTACTTTTTGGTAAATTTAATTTGTGGGTAGCAGACTATGGCAGCAAGTCAGTAACAATTCTAAAGCCAATTCTAAACTTCTAATCATGCAGATACTATTGTATTTGACTGCAAAATATAACAAAATTAAGATGTCACTCGAATTTGGATATACCGAATCACCATGCAAGTGTCATATAAATATATTATACTTACACGCATTAATACCAGTTCATCAACTCATAACCCTGCCTTTTCAATGATTAATTATTATGGAAGTCTGAAATTACAAAATTAATAAAAAATTAAGTGTTTTGTGGGTGATACTTGTAAATATTCATGCATACCAAATATTTAAGTCATTTCAGAGAAGCTTCATATCTTGAATGAAAAAATACCCTAGTTTCTCGACACGCTCTTGAAGCGAGTGAGTTCAAACTACTATCTCAGCAGTCCCAGGACCCAAATGTATCCTACCTCCAAATTCCATAAAAAAGTGAAATACATCATCCGATCCAAATTCATTGTTCTATTTAAATTATATAAAATAATTTAATTTTTTTTAAAAATGAATTTTATAATATATGTTCATGGGCACACTCTAAGCACTAACTTTTTATCACTTTTGTTGGGTTGATTAATTTTCATTGATGGATTTTTTATGCATACAGGGGGTTTATCATTATTAATGACTAAAAAATCAATTAAAATTTGACAACTAAACTTACAATGTGTGCACATGACCACACATTAGAAAAAACCGTTTAAAAAAAATTAAGAGAATCATTTTTATTTTTCTAATTTAATAAGAATTATACGATAATTTGATCATAGGTACATTTTTTATATTATTCATAAGATACTCTTAAATCAAGGTCAGATAGTAAACATTTAATCGATACTTACTCTTTAAAAGTATTGTTAAATCTCATTGTATATTCTTTTCAATAATTTTAAAAACGAGTGGTGATTTGCGATTCACATCTTTTATCGTGTTAACAGATTTAGGGATGAATTGTAATTTACGATTCACATATTTTATTTTACTAACAGATTTAGGTACGAATTGTAATTTATGATTCTAGTACTTTATTTATCAGGATGCTAAAATATTCATATATTTCTTGACCAGGTATGTAAATTTCTGCCATATATATATACATATACATTTTTTCCTTTTCAAATTAGATGATTATGATAAACATTGTGTATTTAATGTAAAATATTATTTAAAAGTTACTTATATTATTATTTATTAAGATTTTTATATGTACAATGTACTTAATTTGTAACTCCATGCCTCTAAGTTTTAGGGGAGATCCTGACAAAAAAAAAAGTTTTAGGAGAAACAATGTGAATGGTTGAATTGATAACTTCGCTTCGATCTTTTCGACTAAACCTATAGGTCATATCACCTAGCAATTGAAATCTTTTCGCATAAAAAAAATTGATTTTAAGTTGTGAAGCAAAAAAAAAAAAAGAATACAGATAAGCGGACAAATGGAAGGGTGTCTAATGTTTTCTTACCCGAAAAATTAATTAAATTGTTACCCGGCGGGACGAATGGGGGCGTGCTTAAAAAAAAAACGATCTGTTACGGAGCCATAATACTTGACATATTTTCTAAGGGATATAGAATAATGTATATATTTCTAATAAAATAAAATTTGCTAAAAAAATCATCGTTTCAAATTCAAATTTATATTAGTATTTAAATATCTTAAATTTAAAATTAATTCAAATTCAATTTTTTTTAATTATCCAAACACATCATTTCATTAAATTCATAATTTTAAATGAAATCTACAAATCTTGATTTTCCACAAAATACAACTATCTCCTTACATACATCTAATTAATTTCTTAAATGTATAATAATTCTAATAAAATATATTAAATTAAAAAAATTATCAACCATAAAACAGAAACAAGTGACACGTAGTCATGTAGGGTCCACATGGCAAGTGAGTGATTAGTTAAAAAGCACGCGCCAGATCACGCGTTAGCATGTACAACACCAAACGGACCCAGACCCTCTCTCTCATAGTCTAGTCTACATATTGAACCTCCCCTTATATAATACAGTACAGTAGATATAATATACTGTAAATCTTTTTATTTTTATATTTCTCGTAAATTTTACTCTCTCTCTCTAAAAACCACGACCAGCGAGAGAGATAGAGAAAGAGAGAGAGAGACAGAGAGAGAGACTCGAATTAACCCCGATGAAACCTTAGCTTCTTTACATACAAGGTACAACTACACAACTCTTTGTATGTATATGTTGTATGTATATGTATGTTAAAGTTGTTCGTTTTTATGTTCATGTTTTGTTTGTTTTGCATCTGCAACTCATGACCCATTTTCACTTGTATATTCTCTCGTGTTATATGTTACCAAGCAAGTTGCATATATCAATATTTATTTATTATTTATTATTGCTTCTTGATGTATGTTTATTATCTATGTACGTGTGATTATATTAAAAACACACACACACAAAGTGGTTTGCCTGTATGACACGATTGATGTGTGTTTGTGTGTTGTTTTATGGTGGTTTAAGGTGTTTAATTTGAGGAGATCACATTGGAATTTCAAGTAAGAATGATGGGTTTTGTTTAGTTGTTTATGTAATTATGTGGATTATTATATATTATTATTTGAGTTTATTTCAAGTAATTTAATGGTGGTGTTGTTTGATTGTGATTAGGCTTTGATTATGGTGATGAGTTGATTAATGTGGGTTTATAAATAATAATATATAATTAGTAAAATAAAGGTATGGTCTTCAAGTAGAATCAAGGTTTGAGTTGGTTTTCATGTTCAAGAATGGATCTGGGGTTTGGTAATACTGTGTGTGTGTTACTGGGGTTAAAAGCAGAGCCCTCCTCTTTTGTATGCTATTTATGTATTTATTTCATCACCATTTATTTACTTTTTCTTTACGACTGTATGTATGTCTGTATTATATTGTTATTATCACACACATATGTATTGTATTTATATTTATTTGGCTGTAGTGGGTCAGTCCTGTTTCTGGTTGAGTATTTTCATTGGAACTACTTGGATGACAAATTCTTTGGTTACTAGCAAATGGTTTTTATTGACTTGCGATTTTTCCATCTTTTATGTTACACACACACACACAGAGTGTCCCAATGATGTTTTTACTTGCTTTGGGAAGAGCCATTAGGAGTTGAATATGTTAAAAGTGGTATACACGGCCAACATTTCATTTCATGCTTATCTCTATGCGTTACTAAATATTTCGAGTTTTTATGCTTTATGTATTATAAGTGGTCAAGTGCAGTCTAGGTATCTATCTATATGGACTAATTTTGTAAGAAATAAAATAATGTCTACTTTATATATAGCGGAAAAATGTTGATATTATGATTTTATTTTATTTGGTTAGTGGTATGTAGCACTATTTAATCTTTTGATAGCGAATTTTAGGTTTAGATTCTTTATTGAAGGCCATGATTTTCAAGCATGTTAACTGAACTTCAACTGCAGAATGTTGTACTACCATACTAGTATCCCATAACTGAGCATAATATGTTTTTTACCATGTAAAACTGAGTTCAAGTGCCATATGCTCTCCATTTACAATAATACTCCCCCCGTTTGGTAATATTTGACGCTTGACTTTTTGTCACGCATGTTTAGGAGCATTGACCATGTAGTTAAAAAGATTATTTTTAAAATTTTCTTTTTTCGAATAAAAGTATTTATGTAATATTTTTATTTAAAAAAAGAAAATTTTAAAAATAATAATTCTAACTATGTGGTCAATGCTCCTAAAAATGTGTGTCAGAAAGACAAACGTCAAATATTACCAAACAGAGGGAGTAATTTTTTCGAACCTGCATAATATAACATTCTTTGATGACTTTATCAGATGGAGACAGAAATATTGAATCAGAATGGGGATTGTATTATGGATTTGTCTGATGACCAATCACATGATATAGAATCTTTTGATGCTTGTCGTGTCACTGATGAGCCCGAGTTGGTTCCTCGTGTTGGTAATGAGTACCAGGTTGAAATTCCAGCACTTGTCAAAGGACCCGAGTATGATTGCTATTTGAAGTCCCCTGTTGATGCCGAAAACAGGGGTCATGTTCCCTTTGATTTTTGGCTGGGATTATCAGTACCAGTCACGTGGAACAAGAATGTCAACAAGGTCAGCGAGGTTATGAAAAATGGAGAGCAGGACTTTTCTAGTCAGTCAACTGATGCATTTTATAACAGTGCATCTTTGAACTCTGAAAGTGTCGAAGACACTATGAATCCATACCAAGGGTCATTTCATTTTTTGGTTCCTGGGATTTGCGGTGATATATGGAATGATCTCGAAGAGGAGAGCTTTCTCCTAGGTTTGTACATCTTTGGGAAGGAGTTTTCCCAGCTGAAGAGGTTTGTTGGAAGCAAGAAGATGGAAGATATACTTTTATTATATTATGGGAAGTTTTATAGGTCCTTCGAATTCACTAGATGGACAAAAATTACAAACCGTCGCAAGTTGAAAGGCAAAAAATTTGCATATGGTCAACGGATGTTTAGTGGTTTCAGGCTACAGGAACTGTTATCTCGGATTCTTGCCCATGTGTCAGAGGAGTGCAAGAAAGAGCTGAAGGAGGTAATTCAGTGAATATTCTGAATTTTCATGAATGGAGAAATTCTTTATTATTATATATATATATATATTTCGAAGATGAAATTCTCTTAATTAAAAATACAAAGTAACAGTCCGAAAGTGGCAAATTAAGGTCGGGCTAAATATTATAACAACAACACTAACTTAGAAGAAGACAGAATATCTTTATCCCAACCCATAACTGTGACATGCTTCTTAGGCTATATATTGCACCATTTCCTAGTTTGTCAGCTACTGTAAAATTAAAAATGTCCTATAGGCGCTGTCTTGTTTATTGCTACTGAACTGTCACTTAGGTTATGAGTGATTGTTTCACTTTACTTCATAAAATAAACAGGGAGCTCATAATGAATCAATTTAGTCAGCCAAGGTAGGTCCAAAAAGTGTTTTCAACTTGTGAGGTTATATATGACTGAAGCATGATCAGCATGATGTGCTTCTGGTATAATACTTTTATGAGCTGACCTAAGAATAACAATTATATGTTTTATCATCCAGTCAACTAAGGGCATATAACTCATGCAGTATTCTGCCGCATGCAGGACAAAAATCCTTTATTTGCCAAGGCAGCACTGATAGACACCCCTGAAAACTTATTTGCACGCCTTTTTTCTTGTTGCAGCCATTCTTGATATGTAGATAAATTCTTAATTTGGTTGTCTGAAAACTTTGGCTACATAATGAACTTATCTGTTAACGGGTACAACCTTGCAGGGTTAAGTAGCCAATAAAACTTGAGACACAAAGAACTGCCAATCCTGCTTAATTCACCCAAAAATTATGTTAATGATCTTCTTATAGCAGTATCACTTTAAAAACTATTGCTGCTGAAGCAGAAGCAGATACCCATTGTACATTTATTTGGTTCTAGTGTGTCTGCACACATACTGCAGATATTCTGGAACAGTTTTGAAGTTGTCAGAAGAGTTCAGGTGAAGAAGCTTTGGTAATTACCATGTCCTCTATGTAACCTAAGAGTACATAACTAGACCACTGTGTTCACTCTCTTGAAAGAAGAAACAAATTTCCAGTTTTAGCTTTTTCTGAAGCTGGAAAGCCCCACAAAAGTGCTGATTATTTAGTTTGCTGGTTTCGTAAATTTTTTTTCCATCCTTCTGTTTTAATAGACAGTATATGCAGTACTGGAGCACCACACTTTATATTTTCTGTTAAATTATTAATATGGGTTTTGCTGCAGTCTAATGTGAGTGAAGTTCATTTAAGAGATGATAATTCGTGTGCCTGTAAATTTCTGGAAATTTTTTCTTACAGTTGTTTATGATAAGAAACTAAAACTCCTGCTTTGCTCTACTTTCTCTCAAATGGCAGGTCTCTACAAAATTTGCAGAGGTGTGTATATCATTAGAAGACTATGTATCCTCTTTGAAGGCTATAGTTGGATTAAAAACTTTTATTGAGGCAGTTGCTATAGGCAAAGGAAAGAAAGATCTCACAAGCATGGCCAGTGGCCTTCTCCGCCCAAAAGTACCAATCAGCAAAGCATACTCCTCTCTCGCGTGTGCTGAGATTGTCGACATGATAACAGGAGGCGATCGTTTAAGCAAAGCTAAATCTTACAATCTCTTCTGGGAAGCTGTCTGGCCGCGTTTGTTGGCAAGAGGATGGCACTCAGAACAGCCAAATAACCAAGCCTATGTTCCTGGTGCAAACAATTCCCTGGTCTTTCTTACTCCCGGTGTTAAGAAGTTTTCGAGAAGCAGATTAGTAAAAGGAAACCATTATTATGATTCTGTTACTGATATTTTAAGTAAAGTGGGTTCAGAACCAGAGCTTCTTAAGCTTGACACTGATAAAGATGAGGGAAAGAAGAAAGACGAAAACGGGTGGGTTGAGATGAATAATGAACAAGAAACATTTCCTGAAAAGCGTCACTGTTATTTGCAGCCTCGGATTCCAAATCGTGATATGGATGTAAAAAAATTCACTATTGTTGATACAAGCCTTGCTAATGGGAAATTATTTAGAGAACTAGGAACCTTGCCAAAGGATGTGTTGAAAATGAATTCTTTTTCCGAAGACAGTGATAATGGTACTTCTGAGGTCTCAACTAATGAATCAGACTGTGCACATAACGTGTTTGTGAATCAGGAGACAAAGTCCACCACAAGCGAAAAGATTCTCTCTAAAAAAGGCAAGACTCTTGAGAGTAGTTCTTCTGACCAACCGGTTCAGATCAGAGGTCCAGATTCCTCAAAACTAGTGAAGAAAGCCAAGCCGAATAAGTTGTATGGCGACAAGCAGACAAGCAAGCCAGTAAAGAGTCACTTGAGCCAGAAGCTAAAGCGAAATGATCTGGATAGCTTAGATTCAGCCACAAAACGGCATAGGACAATACTTGCTTGTAGTAATGAGGAGGTGGGTTCTGGCAGGAGTACTCTTCTATTGGTTACAAGATTAGGAGAAGATGCTCATGGTTGCTGCACAGATAGTCATGATCCAAATGACAAAGCACTTGAAGTAGGTTCATCTCAAGATAGGCTGTCATTTACCATTTCACCGAAAAATAGCTCCCCACATAGCACTGAAGGTGCTCAAAATGATGATTGTCATGGTCCAGAAAATCCTCAATCCCGGCCATTAATTGACTTAAACTTGCCTCAACAACCAGTAGAGTTTGAAGATGGTATTTTCATGACAGATTCAGCAAACATGCAAAATGATTTCACAAGCAAGCAACAGGATGATTTATGTGCACCGAAAACCTCTGCAGATATTAGTGTTCCTGAATATCCAGTTAACATAAATTCTCGAAGACAAAGTACTAGGAACCGACCACCTACTGCAAGAGCATTGGAAGCTCTTGTAAACGGATATCTAACAGCAGCGACAAGGCGGAAGAATGCACATGAAGCATCAAGGTCAAGGCCTCCTAAACGTAGCCGTATTGAGGTTGCAGCAACAGATATAACAACTGATGCTGTCATAGTCGCAGAGAGTGGAACTGGTATGATTGATGCTGGAAATGTCAACACGCTTGACAAACTTCAGGTTATGTCAAACGAAAATAGCTCTTACATTTCAAACCCGTAACATTCTTATTAAATATAAATTTACCAAGGGTGTTGGAACAAAGAGAGGACAAAACTCCAGATTCAAGCGACAAACATTCAAAATTATGACATCAGCAGTACTTGTTCTGAATCATGTTAAGACAAAAAAGAGATATAGGAATAAAGTTTTTTTTTCTTTCAATCTTCTTGTTACAGTTAATACTTATAGACTTGTGTTCTGTTAAATCAGTTTGCCTGAGAAAATAATAGCACATTTTGCTATATAATCTTCCAGGCTTAATCTTTGTTTCGGACAAAACATGTAGTCTTATCTATGGAAACCTTAGTTGCATTGTTGTTATGGTCAGCAACTCGATTGGTGATGATTAATATTTTTCTCCTTGCAAAATCTAAACTACTTATAAGGGTTTGATATATAGCTAGTCAGGCCCCTAATCACATTATGCATGTCTTTGTTTAAGAGTTACTAATATTAGAAACAGGACTTGATATGCATGTTTATACTTTAATTAATTATCAGCTTGTTAATAAATTTGCATGCGCATGAATAATGTGCTAAATTGTGTGTATTTTTTCCGATTATGATCGATTTCAAAAATTTAAATACTCGGCCTGACTTCTTAACAAGGAGAGGAGGGAGGTATGTCATATAACATGTGTAATTTGATTTAGTGCAACAAATGCTGTTGCTGTGCTTTCCGATTTGGTGCCTGGGATGGTCTGACCCCGCATGCAAGACTTTTCTTTCGCGTCTAGACATGTCAATTTGCAGTAATCCACTATGTATAAAAGTCAATGCATTGCCGTCAATTTACACTAAAATAGTTTTATGAGACCACGAATATTTTCTAAATACGTGTGGGCGGTGTGCGTGTGTATTTTATTTACTTTCGCTGCGTGTTTGCATGTGCTGTAGGCATTATGAATTGCTCCCCGCCTCCATGTATTTTAAAAGTTGAAACCAATAGGTTTTAAGCAAAACTGATGTGTTAATATTTTATAATCCACACATGCCAGTATTTATTAGTATAAAACTAATATTTTTACGAAACAATAATATCTGTGTTTTATTTATCTTAAGAACAAACGGAAAATATAGAGGTGATCGTAACAAAACAATTATATCCAGTGATGGAATCTCAAGTTATCAAACTACGCGGAATTAATACCGTTAGAGATTATCGATCTTTGGATTTAAATAGAATTGTAAGTGGAAATTTTACATTAATTTTCGAACATCGGTCAAGACTAAAGCTTGCTGCTCTCCCTTGATTCATCTATGTTATTATCATAAGAACGAATAACAAATGTATTTCTTTCCATTAAAAAAGTAATGTCCCAACGACCTCCAATACCATTATATCATATATTATTGTAATATAATATCAATCACTACTTTTAATTTATAATAGTAATAATAATGTTACAGTCAGAAATGGAATGCATTATGAGTATAAATATAATACATTCCATTAGCACTTAAATGGCTAATAACTAATAATCTTATTTTTTTACATTAAAAAATATTTTAATTTTTTAGAGGTCAATCTCCGAGTTTTTTTTATATTTATATTAAACTAATACATATGTATCTTTTATCATATATATATATAGGGGACTACTCTAATGAGAACTGTCTTATAATGAGAACTAAGAATCAAGTCAGAATCACCAAATTTAAAACTGAATCACCAAAATTTAAATATATAAATATGTTATAATTATATACATTATTAACATTACACCTCCATTACTGCTGTCATAACCAACTCACTACTATTACCTCATTCTCACCATACCTCTATCACAACTCCAGCCATATCATAGTTGGAGTTCCCACCATATCTATCATATTACACAGTCTCCATTATAACCATACCACCTAAATAATTATCAAATTCAAAATCATCAAAATCAAACCATTGCATCGCCAGTGCCACCAACTCTTATAAAAATACTCAATTCAAACTGAAATAATCAAAGATATGAATGAATCACCAAATTTTATATGCAAATCACCAATTTTTCTTAAATAAAATCATTATTTTTCATAGATCTCGGGTTGATTCCATTAGTTTTCTTACCAAATCAGCATCAAAAACCTTTATACGAACATATTTAACTACATAAATCGATATTGATGTATATACATACATGCTTACATCATATGTATGTATGTAAGTATATATGTCAAAGGCATATATGTGTGTATATATATTGAGATAGAAGATAGAGATCAGGTCGTTGTTATAATTGTTGATGTCGATTGGTTAATCACGATGTTGGAGATGGTAGAGAGTGAGATGGAGGGTGGAGGAAAGAGATGAAAGAGTGAAAATATAGATCTAAAAATGGGTGTTTTAATTGAGTGGTGATGATTTATTTATTTTAAAAAATTTTAATGACTGAGATTAGATCTAAGTTCTCATTTTAAGAATAGTTCTCATTTGAGCATCTGCCTATATATATATATAATATAAAATAGATGAATAACATTTACCTGATTCCAAACCTACATATATCCAACTCCAAGACTACAAATACCCATAGATATTTCCTTTTTTAGATATTTTCATTAATGAATTATAGGTTCGGTTATTTCAAAACTAATATTTTAACCATAACTCATAATCCATAATTAATTTCCTTATTCATTTTACTCGTGACCCATATCATTATTATTTCATTTACTCATTTACAAATTCTACCATTGACTTATTATAACCCAATATATTTATATATAATTTTTACTTTATTTCATAATTATAATTTGAATAATTAATATTTATTATATTCAATATTATCATAGTATGATTAACATTTTCATATATATAATTTTTAGTTTTCTTCATTTTTGAATTACAAATCTATTTACTTATATTTCATAATTATAATATATAAATAATATTTTTTCTAAATTTGATTTTTCAAGTCTATTTATTTAATTAAAAATAATTAATTCATGCTTTATATTATTACGTATGATCGAGTCTAATTTATAAAATTTCTTTTTTCTTTGTGTGTTTCGGAAATATTCTTATTCATATATCCGAGATCTATATCTATGAATTAAAAGGTTCGAATAATCAACTTTGCAATCAATTGTTATAATCAATAAGTTTTCAAATCGTTCATTTGAAAAATTGAAATCCTTTTAATTTATAGGATCTTATATTTTTTTAGTAAAGTGCAATTCGTGCACTTGCACTTTTGACGAGACACCACTTGAAATACTGATTTTTTAAAAACTCTGTTTGCTATATTGAATTTCTATTTTCAGCACAGTTTGTGTATCACTGTCTATTTTTCTTAACTCCGTTAATGAATAACTGATATCACAAGGGCAAATAAGTCTTTTCATAAGACTCGTATCTAAGTTTCCCTATCCCTGCCATTTTTTGATGCAGTTAATTCCCGGATTTTCTGGTATTCTTTACATTTTGCTCAATGTCACTTTTTCCTTCATCTTTCTACAAAGTTTTGATCTTTACTTCAAGATTTCAATCCTCATGTTCTTGTTTATGCTTTTAGGTTCATGAAGATTCTATTTTTAAGCTATGTTCTTTCAAGATTCTTGGGTGATGATATGTATACATATGTATGTATGCACATATGTATGTACGTAGATATATATAAATAGATCGATATACATATATATATATGTGTGTGTGTGTGTGTTTATGTAATTTATATATAACCTAAAATTAATTTATATATAATAGCAAAAAGCTGATAATTAATTTTTGGACGAAACAACCCTCACAGAGTTGTGGAAAATAGACGGTGATACACACAGTGTGATGAAAATAAAAATTTAGTATAGCAAGCGAAGGTTTTTAAAAATCAGTATTTCAAATGGTGTCTCGTCGAAAGTGCAAGTACATAAAGCGCACTTTACTCTATATTTTTTAAGTTCATTATTATATCCTCATAATGTTTTATTATCATTCGATCAAATTTATTATACCCTTATAAAATACAAGAAAAAGATATATTTTTTTAAAATGGTTGCATAAATTAAATAAATATCTATAAAATAATAATAATTTATTTGCAAACATTTTTTAATTTTTAATATTTTTTAAACCCGGATGCGAAGCACGGGCAAAATACTCGTTAAAGGAATCGGGCGTGAAAAAAAAGAAAAGAAGCTTCTCCAAAGAAATAAAAAACATTCACAATTAGTAAACGGGTCGGGTGGGCCAAAGAGGGAGCCTAGTAATGGATATGGGTCAGAGGGATCTATACTGAGTAAGCAACAAGCCTGATCTTAGTATTTCTCGAGTATCTTGTGTTTTCTTAAAACATGTTAAAAATAATAATTCGATCAAAAAAATTGCGCATCCAGGGAATCGAACCCTGGTCAGTACCGTGGGAGGGTACTATGATACCACTACACCAGATGCGCTACTTGAAGTAATTGCTATATAGGACATATATCTTTTTTAATATATATAAAATAAATAAAGTATATAATATCATATACTATATACATACTTATCACACATATTATTTTTAATATTTTTTGTCCTTTTTTATCTTAATATATTATGAATATTTATTTTTGTTCTATAAATGTGCTTAAATTATGATAATTTTATGTGTTTTAATTAAAAAATATAAAGAGTAAAATGCATCTTGTATACTTAAATTTTATGTGTCAGACCACATGAGATTTTATAGTTTTAAAACTATCAGTCTATCACTTGCTATCTAGTATTTTAATTTTTTTATAAATCGTGTGTTGCCGTCAATTTTCACCTCCTCCATTAAATTTTAAAGGGTAATTTAGTCTTTTATTTAATAAAAAGAGAGTGAAACAGAGGCTTAAGAACATTCAACAGCCTTTGCACTCTTGTTCTGTACATCTGATAGAATATAGATGGAAATAGTGCATATATAATCCCAACTTGTGCCTCATCGATATCATTTACCTACACCAAATAGGGCAAAACACATACATAAAAATTAACCCGATTGAAAAAGAAAGTTCAAATCTTGATACCAGAAAATGAACCTGAGACATTCACATGAAGTCTTGAAGATGACCCAGATGCTAAATAGGACAAAAGATACAATCTTTACCATACATTGAGGTAGAGAAGGAAAAAGTTCAAATTATGATTACAAAGTTGAACCTTTTAAATTGAAGAACTCAACGGGAAGAAGATATACATACACATACGCACATATATGTATACATATAAAGGACAGGAAGAAAAGCAAACACGAGGAAATTTAACAAGTAGGGTAGAAAAGTTATAGATTCAAGATCCCCGTTGTTTCCACCCCTTCACAGATCTGAGCCCCCGCATTATTTATTCTTCATTTTTAATAATTTTGCTTTGATTTATGTTTTCTTTTAATTGTCCCCGGGACTAAAACTTTTTTTTATTATAAAAAGACTGAATTACCCTTAAAAAAATTAACAGAGTTAAAAGAAGTTGATGGAAATACACAATTTATAAAAAAAATATCAGTATAAGTGATAGTTTTGAAATTATAATGTCTCAAGTGGTCTCACGAAGTGCTCTTTACTCAAATATAAATAATTATACCAATTAAAATAGGTTTTAAAGTAAGTAAATCTCAAATATGTGTTTAAATTAGAATAATTTATTTATTTTAATTTAAATAAAACTTCAATATAATTAAGTCCATTTAAATAAATTTTAATAATTAATTTTTTAATAGTAAAAAAAATAAATTAAAGTTTTTATGTGAATGTACATCACTTTATTCACAATTAAAGAAATATTTAAAAAAAATTATCTATCCAATATAAAAAACGTGGAATGATGATATTACTGAATCGGATCAATTCCTAACAAAATAAAAAGTCTAATCATGAAAATAAAAAACTATAATAAAAAGTAAACTTAATGATATATAGCCAGATTATATCCTTTTCTTTGGCACCTAATAGAATATATCCCTACTTAGCCAAACACATCATCTAATTTCTCCTCTCAAACATAAAGAAAACCAAATAAATGTATCTATTATTGTAATTAAACAAATCAAGTTATGCTCCTTCACTTTTCTAAGTAGCCAATGATATTGTATTGTGTTTTTCACTGATAATGCAGGAGAACAAATTCCTACAAAAACTATATATGTACGGGCACTTATTAAAAACCGAAATGAATGATTAGGTGTATATCAACTATCTAACTATAAGTTTATAACCCTTCCATACCCAATTAAAATTCGATGTCACACGTGTTATTCCAAATGTTAAAGTTTTTCTAGGTATATATATTCCTTCCGTTTGTGTGTTGATATCTTCGAATTGCTTTCTCCAAGCTCCTCCTGAAAGCATATTTTTCTTTTCTTTTTTGTCAGTGAAAGCATATTTTTCAATTTTTAGAACTTTGATATAAAAAAGACCGTTATGTTTTTCTCAATTTAAAGTTATAGATTAAAATATTTTAAAACTTATTACTTATATAGATTTAATTCAATGGAATACTCTTAAATAAAGTATAAATGGAAGACATATATGTCTTGCATTAGATTCTGTAATATATAATAAGCCAAATATAATGCAGAACATATATGTTCGTACTTTGTATATATAAGGTTGTACATAAAACTTTTACCTACTTATATATACTACAAGAAAACATGTTTTAATTGATCCGCGATGAAGTTAACACTAAAGATTGATTTAAATATAAATTAGTTGTTCATCATTGGTTAAATTTAATTTGATCAATTTTAAACCTTTTGATAAACAAAAAGTGACATTCATTGTTCATCTCGGAGTTAGGAGTTGTGATGATCATTTTAGTAAATGACATCCAACCATTGAAGTTTCGGGATAAAATTTTAAATATCCCGACTAATTAAATCTTAGTACTACTTTTTTTATGGAGAATTCTATAAATATGATCGGAAAGCTATCAATATATATGGTCGGAATTGTGGGTTTGCAAAATTTGGGAACCGTCGAAATCTTATAGTTTAGCCGGACTATTCTAACTCCCCCATGATGAAAAAAAGTAGAAGGTCCTGAGAGGCAAATAATCCTATTTACCCGCTGTACATGGCTAACACCAGGAAATGGAATAGTCTACCACCAATGGGGTTGTTTCTAGCTCGATGATAGGATAAAAGATCGAAAATAACCTGTTTTTCATGTAGTACGTGTTAATACCCAATTCTATTAAGAGATTCATAATTAGAATTTATTCGTTCAAATAATTAAAAAAAACCACACATATATAACAATTAAATTTTGAATTTATTTATTTAATCATAGAAAACATAAAAAATTAGGTTTCCTAAAATGTGATATTTTGTTGTTTTTCTTCAAACCAGCTCTTACACTCGTGAGTATTTTCTAAAATTTGAGTTATATTTTATATTTTATTTAAATATATTATTTTAAAAAAAATTCATGAAATATAGTCTAATAATTTGAAATATATATTCAGCGATCACACTAATTTTTAAACAATTTGTGTTGGTTGGTAAGAAAACTTAATATGCGTCCGTAAATCCTCTGAGTCAAAAGAATTATATATAGTTTTGTTAACGACTTCTCTGATATATCTAATTGTTGAAGATGGAAAATTAATTAGAAAATATGTATAAAAGTATAATAATAAAAATATATGAAATAAAATCATTTTCTAAAAATATGACATTGCAAAATAATTAAGTTAATTAAACATGTATAAGAGTATAATAATATGTTAATTAATTGTATATAATGGTATAATAGTAACTTAAAAATTAAAATTAATTAAGTGCTGACATAGCAATAGATAGTCAGGTGACGAGTGAGATGGAATAAAAAATCATTTGTGAGATTTATAATTTTACCAATTTAATTAAGTTGATGGCTGCATGTGATTGTGATCAACTTAGATAAGGGCATATCCCTATGTATATATTCCCCAAAAATTACTTTTTAGTAATTAATTTTCATTATATTACTATAATAAAATATATTCCACACACATGAGACATATATACACTTATATCGACCCTTATAAATAGTCCTTATTCCTGCAGCTTTAAACACATCATCCATCACCTCAGTTGTTTTTTGATATATTTGTTGATCCAAAAAAATGGCAGGTGTTTGGGTATTCAAGAACGGTGTGGTTCGACTTGAGAATCCGGGAGCTGATACAACGGATGGAAGGCGTCATCACCAAAAAATGCTAGTCCATTTAGCATCGAATGAAGTCATAACTTCATATTCAGCTCTGGAGATGAAGCTTTTGTCACTTGGATGGGAGAGGTATTATGATGACCCGGATCTTTTGCAGTACCATAAGAGATCCACAGTTCATCTTATCTCACTTCCAAAGAATTTTAACAAGTTCAAGTCCATGCACATGTATGATATTGTTGTCAAAAATCGTAATGTTTTTCAAGTCAGAGACGTATAGTTTACCTAGCTTGCTTGCTATATATAGTTAAACATATATATGGCTGGCTAGTTAATTTGTGGAAGTTTGGTTTTAAAAGATTTTCAATCATTTGTAATTTCAAATATATCTCATCATATCGTACGTGTTCTTAATTCGTTCTTGTTGCTATTGTAGCCTAGCTAGTAGATACCTAGCTCGCTCTACTCTCGTAAACAAGAGAGTAGCTAGGGGTTTCGAGTCTCGATATGTAGATGAGCTAGGTATGTGTGTGATAGTAAATATCTAAACTTATGCCGTGGATCACTGAAACTTTTTTTGGAAGTCGTTTCTAGTTAGAGTGAGTTCTTAAGTAATTAAGCTGTGTACGTATAGGCGTATAGGAAAATTGTGTTTGATTGTAATGCATGTATCATGTATGTAGACTGTAGTGGTTGATATATATATAAATGGAGATATGTGTTTTTCATATTCGAGTGTTTTAGTTATTTCGATCTGTATCCATTCAAACTTAAATACAGTGTGTATGCGAATATATATATATATATATATATATATATATATATATATATATATATATGCTTCTTTATTTTGTAGAACGGGATATAATAATATGTATGGATGATTAGTGATAGATTACATAAACATTTTTTTACTATGCCATTGAATTTATGAGGTATTGACATGTCACCAGTACTTTTAAATGCTATCTATCTTACGTATTTTCTTCGTGTGACATTTCCGTGGCTAACATTGTTAGCACATCAATGAGTGGGCGTATATAGCAACCTAAGTATCTCAAATACGTATTCAATTGTGTTTTTTCACCGTACGAGTCAAAAAATTTGCGCATGCCTTAACCGAGGCTTAAATAATCGAGTTACGTATTATCACCAAATGAAAAACAGTAAAATGTGACATGTGTGTGGCCTGTGGGATAAGTTAATATGTATATGCGCGCGTCTTGTATTGTTTTCCTGCAAGATTCTAACATTTGCAGGGGATATCGTATGTCGTTCCTCGATGCCGTACACGAGTTTCTCGTGAATGAACGGGAACTGGAACCGGAACCAACTCGTCTAATCCGCGACAAGGCAGCCCGGCCCAGCCCGTACACAAGTATATCAAATTTATACTATTTGATTTTGTATAAATCAAATAGTGGCATGGATAAAATATTTTTATTTTATATTTTTAAATTTTATTTTCTTCGTATTTTTTTCTAATATTTTTAATATGTACAAGCGGTTTGTTTCATTTTTTTAGAGAGCAATCCTCTCAAATTATTTGTAAAATATTTTTTAATTAATAAAATTTATAGATGTACCATCCTCTTTTATTCCAAAAATATTCGTATAATTTTTTAATCCTTCTAAAATATTAAATGGAATAAAAAGTTAAAAAAAGCTGAAACCTGCCTAACCCGCTAACCGCACACGAGCATACATATTCAAGGCAGGCATGTCACGACTGGGCTCGGCCCGCCTACGCGCACGTGCCGACCGTACCAAACCAGCTCGCCCGGCCCGCCCGTTTGACTAGCTGCGAACTCATAAATGCATGCATGAAGCTTAAAAAAAATTAGAATGCAATTATTAATGTACGTTATGGGAATGCAGAGTTGCAGACCAAAACTAGTTGATGCTTGGATAGAAGTCACCATCAGTGTATCTTAATTCCTACAATACTGGAGCTAGTTCAACTGACCATGCCACTGGATAAGAGACTTATCAACTTGAATATTGTCCATAGCACACAATCACATACACACACATGGTACGCTGGCAAATTATCCAACAGGAAAACAACGACAACTAGATGAGAAGATCCCTAATGTCTTGTTACTAGTTCGATCTCCTGCCCATCCCCCCTGGATGGGCTACTATGACATCTCCCTTCAAATCAATATGTCTGCTTTATACTTGGTTTTTGTATTCTTATACAGTTATACATAACTAGTCTTGTGCATACTGAAAATTCGCAACATCTCTTTTGGACTAGCTGTCCCTGCTGGCTGCAAGACTATCCCAACACCATTCGTTTTATTCTCTTTCTTTTCCCAATTTAAAGACATTGCGCTGTATGAAAGTTATTGCATTTTATAGTGTATTCTATCAACACATTATAAGTACTTTTGGTACTTGGTAGCTAGAGGTGATCACTCCCTTTTCTCCTTGGCGAATCAACAATCTTTTTCGTAGGATCGGCTATGTATCTAACATGGCTATAAAATTTGCATTAAAAAAAGTCACTAATATTCTATTATATCGAAACAAAAAAAATATTATTATTCAAGACCAGTTAAGACTTAAATTGATATTCCCTCCATCGCATCAACTTTTTTAACATCTCCTTGAATAGCATATTTTTCTCTTACATATATTTTCTTCTCTTTTTTTCATTTTTCATAACCTTTCTTAATCTCTATACCCATGCACGCAAATATTAACAATTGGGTGGGACAGATGAACTAATTTTCTAACGCCAATGAGGAATTGGGTATTGCCTTGCTGATGCCGCAACTGCAATCAACAAGGATATAAGAGTTTCTCCCTTTTTCCTTATTTATCAAGGATGGAGGAGTGATCCCAATCTGTCTTCCTATGAGTTTGTTTTTGTTGGGAATGATGGTTACACCTGCACCAATATTTAAATCAATATCTATCAACTTATCTTTCATCTCTATGTCAATTGTCATGTCGATAGCTCCATGCAGGCAGCGAGGCAAAAACGTACAAAGTAAAGTGAAACTAGAACTCGCAAGCAAGCATTTTATCATAGTTTTGGGTTAGGTTATATTTCATAAAATAGTAGAGTATGTCTTACCACACAAGTTCAGTACTGCTGCTACATTCTCTTTTCACCAACCAAGATCAAAGCATCTGATTTCCCCTCGTGTCTAAGAGCATAACTAAGTCGTGATATATATTGTACACTCAATTAAAGAAGAGTTTCAACTTAGTGAATAGAGGATCGTAGAACTAAATTGATACCTGGAATCCATTTACATAATGGGGGACGAATGTTAAGTTTTATATAATAATTTTCAAGAGCTTTTCATGAACCAAATTGCTTTTATGTTAATATTCTGATTCCTCGTAGATGACTAGATGTGTGTATGTGTGAGTGCATAACTGCATATGCAATTGTGCTATAGAAAAGCTATCACAAACTCTATAGCCTTGGTTGAACTTTAAAAATCAGCAAAAGATCAATATTTGAGTTTCGACTAGATTTTATAAATTTGCGAATTTTTTAAAGTCCCTTTAGGAAACAAGTGCAATTTTTTAGCCCCGATTCTGCCACCAGCCCTGCTTTTAAGCTTGAAAAATAACAGAGGAACTAAATTACTATTCTCCAAGTTCTATTTAATAGTCTAGGTATTCTTGATAAGGAAACCAGAAGTAGTAGATTCTTGTTTATTTTTCGGTTCAGTTGTTGGGGGAGGAAGAGAAAAGAAACGACTTGATCAGAAATGAATGAAAAAAACAAAAAGGAAGAAGGTAATAAAGTTTTTTCCAATCTATTTTCTTGGGCGAGTAACAGAATTTTTTTACTTCCGATAAGCTAGTGTTTGGCAAACTTCAAGTTGAAATACGAGATTACGATTATAGATCTTACATTATCTGAAGTTGGGATGTTTAGCAAAAGATTAATAGTGTCCGGCAAGTACAGGTTTCGGAGAAAAGTGGAATTTAAAATTATACATCAATCCGCACTGTAACTTTTGCACACATTCGAACCATGGTTATAAAATAGAACTACAGAACCATCATTTCGTGTGCAAATAAAGCTAGACTTGTGACTCTAATTCAAGGTTTTATTTACTCAGACTTTCTAGAAACACAAAGCTGAAAAATGTAAAAAAATATAGGTACTAAACACAATGGAAGCACCCCAAAACACAGAAATACATGAAATGAACAATAGAGGCACTCTAAAGCATATTTATAACTTGTATGATAATTAAAGATTCTTAGAAGTTATGTACCCTATTATATCCAAATTCCTGCACATCCTTAAGTTTTACGGGCCTTCTGTAACATCCCACATCGAATAGATAATGTGTGTTTGATCAATTTATAAGGACAAGTCAACAACTAACGTATATCAAATTGCTAGCTTTTATAGGCTGACTTGTGGTGGGTTATTGACCTGGTATGCATTCAGTTGTGGGCTTGAGTTGTTATATTTTCCGCACTTTCCTGGTTTGATTATTAGAACATTTAAAATAATAATGTAGAAGTCAGTTCCGATATATTCCACCGCTTTTCTTCGTTGTGTCAAATTGGAAGTATATTTGTTGGCAAAACCACCGCTCTTCTTCGTAGTGTCAAATCGGAAGCCGCCAATGGTAGGTCCTCTCTCCGTGTGTGTTAGCTATAATATTTGATTGTTAACAAACGTAAGCAGGTCCTCTCTGTGTACAATATATAAGACAACTGAGTATTTAAATATTATTTTGGTCTTTTTGTGATTGTTGCAGGGTTTGCAAATTTCGTACCTTATGTCCCTATGTGTTGCCCCTGACTATTTTGTACGACTCTTTTCCTCTAACTTGTTGACATATATGTTCTCAATTACGCTTGTCACACGGTACTGTATCTTCAACGGTTGCTTAATTCTCATGTTATCTCCCAGTTCAAAATGAAATTCTCTATTATTGAATTATTTTTTTGCATATTGTTTGTTGCTATAAAAATTAAATATCTTTTATGTTCACTATTTGAAATTTCAGATTTAGCGTTAACTAAAGTTATTGTATTGAAACAATGCCCGATTTACTTTGGATTTGAGGTGATATGTATTGATTAGTATCACATTGGTATGTAAGTGTGAGTGAGTGTGTATGCATGAGTGAGTGAGTGTGTGTGTATATGTACGTGTGGTGGTGTTCTTGAATGTTCTTGTATGTGTGTGTTGTAGTGTGTGTTTTGATCCATAGTTGAAGATAATTTTTTTTAGGAAATTATTTTTGTGAATTTTGATGATTTGATTTCGTGATTATTGTATCTTTAATATTTTCGGTTACGTTATTTTGATTTCGTGATTAGTGCATTATTAAATGTTAATTGATATCATTAATGTGCTGCTTATTATATTTTGAAATATAAGTTTTGATTATGGGTTTAATTTATTGTTTTTGTTTCCATATTTGATAATTGGTCAACCATTGCCATTTTTGTTCTTTTAAAAACACAAGACAATAATTATTGTTCTTTTTCAATTTTTAATGACAATATTGGTAGTATTTACAAATATGCCAGTTAATTGTTTTGATTAAAGATGTTAATTTTAAATTGATAATTTTTTGTTAATTATATGTATCTTATTTACCTTATTTAACGAGTTGTGTGCCATATATGATGATTTTTGTGCCGATAAGGGAGTGCCATATATGATAGCTTGTTGACTACATAAAGTGGTGTTTATGTGTCATTAATGACTTTTTATGTACTTTATAATGACTCTTTCTTTAATTTTTAAAATTTATACTTTTTATGTGTCAGTTATGTTTCAATATTTTAAATGTATTAATAATAACTCTTACTAAATGACATTTATTACTTAATAAATGACATATGTTGGTTCTTTGATTTACTCTGATTTGATACTGATTTTTAAATTTTCGGTTACAATTTTAATTTTTTAATTTAGTTAATAATAATGAACGGGGGTTACAGTTTATTAGTTAATTTTTAGACATGATTTAATTTTGTTATCAATATTTTAATGTTAATTAGCATTAACTATGCATTTTATAAATTATATTATTGTTGTTAGTTAATTAGCATTTTAATCTATAAGTACTCATCTTATTTTAGTTTATTATTATGATTTATGTGTCTAATTAAAGAGTTTATTTTTGAATTTATTATGTTAAGTTTTTGAATGAACTTTGGACAAATATCACACAATAAATTGCTATTATTTATTTTTATTGTTTATATTTATATTTCTTTTTAGATATAATTTATACCAATAATTTTGGATTATTGTTTTGATAATCTTGGATTATATGTTATTTTTAGATATCAAACCAAAGGGACCCTTTGGTTAGATTTCTTCATATTGATATTAATTTCTTTTTTTCTAATAATACTATATTATATGTTTTTGTAATATATTTTAATTATATTTTCCTTGTTTGATGCGGTATTTTTTTTTTTATATCTTTGATGCGGTATTGATTGTTTCTTTTGAATTTTCTTTGCAGGTGTTCTATATTCAGACATTAAAGTTTTATTATCTAAATGTCCAGAGACAACTTGCGTGTCTTTTGGTTAGATAATAGATTTTCTTGAATGAAAGGACTCCGTTTTTACGGAATTGTATTTCGGTACAATTTATCCACGTGAAAGTCACTCTGACAAAATAATAATAATAATAATAATAATAATAATAATGTAGCTTCTACATATTTTTCAAATTGTCATCTAAAATAATAGAGTACAGATATTTCTACAATTCTATTATCTAAACAAATAAATTTCTACAAAAGAAGATTATCAAACCAAAGCTACACTTATAATGGACTTAAACCTGATGTCAGACGAGTTCCCTAATGTCTGAGTCTGTACGCGAACAACTAAACACATAAGTTATGAGTAGAAGTTGACTCCTAACTTTTTCATGTGTTTGTGTTGTAATGGAGTTTATATAAGTGAATGTAATCCACTGTCTATAGATTTCACTGCTGCTGCATCCTTCAATTCATTTTTTAGTGGCTTCAACATTCTGCAAACAAACATATTATTATAGGCAACGGTTGAGCTTAAGTAGATTTGCTAGACATTCGGTAAAAAAGATCAGTAGAAAGCCAGAAAAAATACAATGCAAATATAAAATTACCAATTTACCATCAGTTGCTGGGCTATAGTTCAGATCCTTAAAATCTTCACATTGCACACAATGACAATTATGGCTCTCGACGAAGGCCTACAACATTCAACCAAGAAGACTGAAAATTGACGTAGGAGAAAAGTTAGACAGGATTGGGAGTTCAATTGACAGCAAAAAGTGAAAAAGGTGCCTGGGCAAATTGTTTAGGATGTCAAGTTAATTTGGTTAAAGAATGACATCAACTCCCAAACTGAACAATATTTCAAGAATATAGCGAATCAAATCAACCAAACAAAGCATAAAAGTAAAATACAATAACGTATACTGTATAAGTTTACCTTCTTTTTCTACTAAATTCAGTGAAAATTTGAAGTTGTTTGCCCGTAATGCTCTAAATAGTAAATTCCATCAATTATTTGAGGACTCACCGAGGGATGTGCCCAGGGGAATATACACTGGCTCTAGCATAACATGGTTGGAAGGTAAAAAGTTTAAAACTGCTAGGAAATTATACAATGGTGTAACATGGTTAGGGGCCGAAATTGCTAGCTGGGATGATAAAAAGGCATAAGTAAATTGTATCTGTTTTTTCTTCTTGAAGTTACAGAAGTTTGAAACACTTGATAAGTAGAAAATTAGAGAAATAGCAAGGACTCCAATGATGTGTTTCTCTAATTTTCTACCAATCATTTTTCAAACGCATGATAAGCAAACCAGAAGCAGTACATTCTTGATAGTTTTTCGATTTTTTCTGTTTACTTGTTGCCCAACAAGTGAACAGAAAAGAAACAACTTCATCAGACTTGAGTAGGAAGTGCACAAAAGAAAGAAGACAGGAGAGTTTTTTTTATTCAGTTCTCTTGAGAGAGAAACAGAGATTCTTTTCTACTTTCTATGAGTCGCCATTATCCAGACCCGTGTGGGCAAGATGATCCGCCACTATTTATTTTACAAAGGACTTGAGAAGGTTAGGCTTCCCACTAACTTGATTGAAGATCTCACATGACATCCAGGAAAGTTATGCTTGAGTTGTGATCATTGTGGAATTTGAAAAGAAAAAAAATCTAGCTCGGTCATAACGCTGTCATCCAAAGTATAATTTGGTAACTGGAATCTATCAAACAAAGCCAGAATATACGAGTACAATGCACAGAGGGGAGATATATGTTGCCAACTTGAATCACGTAGGGAGAATACAGCACGACAATGTATGATGTGCTGGTTCAAATCGAGAAAAGAGAATTTGCTAAGCCATTATAACAATATATACACTCCGAATTGCAACTCATTGAGCTTCTATCCATGATTCTGATCATATGCTTTTGTGGTAATTAGGTAAAACTGAGCCAAGTATACCTTCAAATTAAATTGACCTTTTCAACTGTAGAAAGACCAATAAGTTCCCCACCTACATCCATCGTTGAATAAGGGGCATCACGGGGACTAGAAGGGCAATCCCTCAGAACTGGAGTTGGATAAGTTGCCACCAAACTCACTCACCTGAACCAAGGGAAGAATGGAAGATTTAGGTGTAGATGATGTAATTTAACATTAGACCCCTGAGCAAACAGAAAAATATTTTCTGTGGTGCTGCATTTACGCAGATATTTTAGAAAATTGTTTTCCTAATTTTTCAGTGTTTCGCTGTAGAATAATATTTTTTCCAAATGTCAAACAAATGTAGAAAAATCAGAAATTCTGGACAAACATCTTTCAGCATTGGTTTGATCTGTAGAACATAATAAGTTTTATAAGGGAGCAAAATTCATTTGATAATGCCTCTGCCCTTTTCAAAAGAGAGAAACATCTTGTCACGGTTTTTCATAATTTTTTTGTGATAGATGATGGAAAATATTCTCCTCCTCTGGAAAACCATTTTCCACAAAACATTTTCTGAAAATCAACTTATTTTCCAGCAAACAAAGGGGCTGTTTATCAACAGCTTTTTTTCATATGTACTTTTTCTGAAACTAAGTAACTTATTTTTTATTTTGAAAATAATATTTGATTTTAAAATTCTAAAATAAATATATATCTTTAAAAAAAATATGAAAATATGTAAAAAATAAAAATAAAATAAATAACTTATTCTAAGTTTAAGGAACCCCAAACGGCCACAAACAGAGCCTAAATAGATGACAATTCTATTCTATCCATCACTGCTCTTCAATTCAGAATGGACAAAAGAAATTAAACCAATTAGTAGCTGAACCACATATACTTCCAAATAAACTTTAGGCAAAATAAAATCCAGCGGTGCAAGTTCACAAACTATAGAAATCAAGAGCTAAGAAAAGTCAAAAGCCTTTGCATAGCAACGTCTTAATGCTTCAAACAAAAAACAAGCCTAACAAATACAAAGGATAACAATCCCTCTATTGCTTAAGTTCAACTTTCTTCTTCTGCCATAGGCGATCAACTGCACCATCAGCATCTCCCTATAGAGACAAGACAAATAAAAAATTATTACTATGTTTGATGATTTCACATTGAAACAAGGAATTTACGACAGTTCATCTTCACAAAAAGTCAGGCTACCAATGTCGAAACATATTTTTCTCAATATACCACAAAGCTCACTAAAAATTACATATTGGTCATTTTGGTGCAGAAGATAGTTTCAATTTATTAGCATAAAAAGGAAGAAAATGTTAATTAAGACTAGCATGCCCATCTACATGCACTACTATTACACGGAGTACATGGAATAGAGAAGTTGGTAGCATTACAAACTCTCAACTCAGTGCAATACTAATTTTGATTGCAAGTTAAACCAGTTCTTTAATGCGAGTAAAACACTACGACATAAAAGAATTGAAGTTCAAAGTTGAAGGGAATTTTCGGATCCATGTCACAGATTTGCACTACAGAAAAGTGAAATTCTTTTAAAGTTGACTTGCGATAAGCAAGTTAAAAATCTTGCCCACCATATTACAACGTATGCATAAAAAAACCAGC
Source organism: Oenanthe sinensis (assembly GCA_028671895.1). Lineage (NCBI taxonomy): Eukaryota > Viridiplantae > Streptophyta > Magnoliopsida > Apiales > Apiaceae > Oenanthe > Oenanthe sinensis. Next base: position 7,266,439 of record CM053814.1, on the reverse strand, counting down.
TTGTACTGTCCACGTGTCATGTTACTACTAAAACGCAAATTCTAGATAAACACATTTATCATACCTCAAACGCTAAAGAAACCACTTAACGACCAATCATAATTAACAAAACCCCGAAAACAAACACTGAAAAGGCTTAAACCCAAACCTGAGCACGAACGAAACCACAAAGTGCAAAAGTGGTAAAACCACCAGTGTAAATGCCTCTATCATCCAAATGACCAACATTGATCTGAACAGAAGCATGATCCTTGGAAGTGATCAACCGATTGGTAGCAGAACTACAATCGCATTACAAATTCAACCTCAATATTCGATTAAAAAAAACAACCAACATAACAATAGCAAATTAAACACTACAAATAAATATAAAAACATGAATAAAAAATATAAAAAAAAACATACCATTTCCTGGGGATGTAAAGATCCATGTTTTGACCTTCATCGTTCATCATCTTGACTGCTCTTTTTTTTAATTTTACCCTCGACTAGACCGTAAATAATGATAATAAAACATTTATATTTTCAACTCAATAAAATAAAACATGTTATTTATTAGCATAAAATGTAAAACTGAACATAATGAAACAAGTATAGATACATATAGACACAGATATGTAGAGAGGAGGGGCGATGAATAATATACCTGTTGTTGCAACGGCGAATGAGCAGACCGAAGTATAGAATGAGGGGAGTTTTTGATATATAATTTCCTAAACCCTAGCTCTAACTGGGCCGGATTGGATTTCTTAACGGCCCAATTATTTAATAGACCCGTTAATCAGCCCATTGTCGATTCAACTGTTTCTTCCAATCACAAATCAACACACCAATTAATAAACCTGAAAATTGGATTTCTTTGTATTTGACTAATATAAAAACTTTAATTTTAATTTATTTAGTCATATTTATATGAATCAAAGGTCTATTTTATTTAATTATGTTTTAACCAAATAAAATTTAGCACGGGTTATTTGCGATTTGTTTTGAAAATAAATTTGAATCTTTTTTCTATATACAAGTTCAAAAGTTTACACAATGATTTTAAATATTTTTGATTTGACTGATTAATTTGTTGTGCGCCACCGATTTAAATTTTAAATTCCATTAATGGCTATAAATATATTTTATAATAAATTAATAAATGTACAACAATATTGTAAATTAAATATACTTAATTATAGAATTTGCGATGTGATACATATATACTAACAAAATAAGACTAATATATGTAATATTATTATAATATTAAAACAAATCCTTAAACGATATCTTAATTAATACTATGATGTTAAACCTAGAAGTATATACCAACCTCTCCTACATTTCTCGTGATCTATGCTATTAGTATCTTGTCATGTGCTATTAGTACCTTGTCATCCACACGCTCTCATTTCCAACCATTCCCAGCTTAATGGTATGAACACCCTCATTTGTTTCATTCATTAACAACATTTGTATGACATCTCAACAGAAGGAACAATTGTCTAAAGATGAACAACACAGGCTACTATATTTTCAAACATACTTTACAATTACTGAATACTGTAGTAAAAGTTGTACAAGTTATGAATTAATCTTCAATCAGACTGTATACTAATTGAAAAGTTTGGCAGATTCAAGAAAAATTGAAATAAAAGAACTCATTTATTCATTTCGAATTCAATAAACTTTCCTTTAATTATATATACTATATACATGTATCAGATATTATAAATAATACTGCAAAAATTGACAAAATATGAATCAATTACAAATATTGTCATTCCAGATCAGTCCTTGTGTGAAGTTCTTTAAGCTTTCGTTGCAATTTTTTTTTTGTTTACAAGTTCAGACTGCTGCTGCTAAAGCAGGTGCCGGATGACCATCAACAGCGCCAAAACATCGGCTGCAGAGTGTTGGGTGCTCAGCAAAAGAACCGACTTGAGGTGAGAAATTCCAGCATCTTTCACATTTCGATCCCTCAGCATGCGAGACACCAATCCAAATTTTGTTCTCTCCCTTTATTAGATACTCTCCGGTGTAGGGGATATTTTCAATTTGAGCACTGTTCAAGGATGGAAGAATCTCTACCTGAAGATCACAATTCGGTGGATATTTTTTACAATTTGCACGTATATTCTTAAGTGTTTACTTTGTATAAACAATAATAAATAGAATTATAGCAATATAAAGATGTAGAGCTATAACATTAGGAAAGGCTACACAGTAGAGACTAAATATACTATTTAGATTACACTGTATATGGAATTAATAAAGACAATTGCAACAGACAGTACAACAATTTAGGCGTTGTGCAACTAATGCCTACTTTGTAGCAAGCAGTAACAGTAGACAATTGCAACAAACAGTACAAGTTAGGGGTGGCAATTTTGGACACGACACGACTACCCGGCCCGAAAACGACCCGAATTTGGGTTGGAGGTTTTTGGGTTCGGGTTAACCCTAAACTGACCCGAAAAAATCGGGTCAATTTCGGGTTACCCGAAACTCACCCGAAATGACCTGAAATTATATATATATTATAAATTAAATATATTTAATATTATTTATATATTAATTAATTATTTAAATATTATATATTTCATTTAAATATTATTAAAAATAAATTTTATAATAAAAATAAATAATTTTTATTAATTTATTATTTATATATATTAATAAATTATAATTATTTCGGGTTCGGGTTACTCATGGGTATTTCGGATTCAGGTTGGGTATTCTGACCCATTAAAATTTCGGGCTGGGTTTGGGTCGGGATAAAATTCTGACCTGAGTCTATCAACCCGAAATTGCCACCCCTATTAGGCATTGTGCAACTAATGCCTACTTTGTAGCAAGTAGTAACAGTACTGAACTAAGTTCGCAATACCTAGTCAGAACAATATTACCACCAGACTATAAGAACTATGAAGGCATGGCAAAATAGAAAAATACAATCTTGTTGTAGACCATAAAGATTACTACTAATAAAATGAAAGGTGAGGAGCAGTTATCTATGTAATTACGGTCTTTGTTGGTCGTTGTTCCGGTCGAGCACTCTTTTTTCTTTGCCCAATTCCGTCATACCATTATTGAATGCTAAAGCCATGGGCAGCGTACATGCAGAGATGCTCTAATTTGTCTAAACCCCACCATAAGCAATTTATCACATATAAGCTAACTTGAAGCCATACAAAGTAAATGTCCAGATGCATCGAGGAAATGACATTGCATTAACCGGAGCAAATATTTAGATAATTTCTTAGCATACCTGAGATGTAATGAATATCCGGTACAATGTGTCTGCATCATTCTTAGTTTCACACATTTCATTCAATCTCACAGCCAGACTTTCATCAAATGCATGTAGATAGACCTTTGCTTCTAAACTAGAGCCAATTAACTTTCCAGTACGAGCAGCTTCCAAGGTTCTGTTCACCTCAGTTCTCAGCTGGTCAACATCATCCCAATATATTTATAATGTAAGAATTAAACTTTTGCAGGTAACTATAGGAACATACTCAATAATTACAGGATAAAAAGAGAAGGGCTATAAGTATGACAGGATTGATGATAAACAGGAATTAATTGAGAGGTTGCATCATTTAAGACAAAATGATGACCCTGGTTGCAGAAAGTAATAAATGGAATAAACAGATATAACTGAGAGAGTGAGAGAATCCTATGTTAAACAGAAAAAAAAAACATATCATCAAACTTGTTTCAGTGTCGAGACATCTATATTGAATGTAAATTAACTATATATAATCATCCCACACTCAAAACAGAAAATATATCATACTTTTTCTTAGTTATTAAACAATGAAAAGGCTTTGAAAACATTTGAAAAACATCACTCAATAGAGCAAAATATTTTTTGTTCAACATTAATTCAATGACCACTGGCATCTAAAGCCTTTCACTACTACTGATATCAAGGCCATCTCTGAAACCCACAAAAATTTCTGTCCGAATATGAAAACATTTCTGGTAAAAGCCCTCCCAGATTATATATGGTCAATGGTGCCACTAGACATTCGATAAAAACTTCTATCCCTCAGAAATACTAAATCATTTCTTGAGAAATGTATAAAATCAAAAATAACCATGTAAAAAATTTGTTAGTTTTAGATAAAGACAGAAGATATAGAGTCATGCCTAACCTCTAGAATTTTCTCCCAAAATTCAACTTCTTTCACAGGAAAGTCAAGCCATTTATCATTTAGTTCTGGCCATCTTGACTCGAAAACAAATTTAGCGACATCACCATCTTTGGTAGCATATTGAAAAGGAAGGTGCTGCCACACATCCTCGGCCAAATGAGGCAGTATTGGAGCAATCACCCTTACAATGGAAAGTAGATGCTCTGCAAGGACTGTTTGACAACTTCTCCTTGTGAAACTTGAAGTTCCCCTGGAACATTGTAAAGATGCGCAGTTAGCTTGTTAATGACTAGTGAAAGAATAAAAGTATATTATGCATGGAAAGACATTAGATATATTTCAGAGTATAATAATGGAGTATCAATGACAAACATTATAGTTTTAAATATAGTACCAACAGCATGCAACATATACCTCTATGAAATATTGAAATTGTACATATACTATTTTGCAGTTATTGCTACAACGTTTTTAAGTATTATTATTGGATCAAATATTTATATTTATCTGTGTAAAAATATCATTTAACACACAAAATGATAGAATATTTACCCAACATAAAGTCGATCTTTAGCAACATCCAAATAGAAATTTGACAAATCAACAATCACAAACCGCTGGATGGTCTGAAAACACAACGAAAAAGAAAACAAGGTCAGATTAGTGTGCCACATCTCTCAGTCACACAGGGTAACATTCATTGACCCACATACCATATATTCAGAAACACTAACAATACAAAAATACACATTTTCCTGCTGCTGATGATGATGATCATGAGGGGGGTTAATTAGTTAAATCAAAGAAAACTTTATTAACAGCCACATGTCGACTACTGCCAGCTCCAACAACTTACCTACTTAAACTTCAGATTAAAAAGAACACAAAAAAAGTTACCTGAAATATCTTGAAAAACTGGTAATTTTCATAACTCTCCTTGATGTTCTTCACAATATTTTCAAGTTGAAATAAAGCATGCTGATCAATCACAGGGAGATCACGATATGGAACAGCATAATCAGTCTGCAAAAAAAAATTGCAAAGACTTATATATCTGACTGGAGAATTGGTGGTTAAATATTCTGGCCATGAGAAAATTTTGGCCAAGAGAATTAATGCAATAAGAATATTTCTGTGCTCGAGAGATAGAGGAATAGGAATTGATTATTTTAGCATTTATTAATCTAGCACCAGATACATAATTCTGAAGTAGCCAAGACAATCCATAAGCAGGTCCTCCAGATACACAGCTTTAAAAAAGAATGGTCATAGGTATCAAAATGCTTGTCATAATTTACTCATCATATAGAATTTCTTAAAAAAAAGTTAAAACATACTTCCCAATCATGTAAATTTGCCAAAAGAAAGCGCAAAGTTCCTCTCAGCTTTCTATATATGTCAGACATCTGACGTAGTACTTGAGGTCCAATCAACACATCACCTGTATAGTCTACACTTGATACCCAAAGTCTAAGCACATCAGCTCCATAGGAAGGTGCTTCCTGCCATAAAAAAGTAAGTACAAACTTAATAGACAGAACATATAAAATGTTAGAAACGTAGTAGATCTGTGACTAACCCCTGAGTTCTTCCCTCCCTCAATCACAGTAATTGGATCCACAACATTTCCCAAAGATTTACTCATTTTCAACCCTCTCTCATCCAATACAAAACCATGGGTGATAACACCAGTATATGGAGCCTTTCCTGCAAAATAATATTAATATTGATTTAAATATTTTCAATTTTTAGATATTGGCAGGCATATATCCTAGAGTACTCATATTTGATTTAATTATCCCTTTCTCTATTTAGTCGGATGTTTCTGTCAGAGATAACATGTCCTTCAACAATTGTTTAAGATTATCAACATTTGACAATCTCAGATTACCAGTACCTTAAGATTACTTTAAAGACTGATAATTTATTTGTGTCTCTACTCTCTGTGGAGACCATTACCTTAACCTTGTCCGACACCACTCTATGAAAATTAAATAATTTACTTGCAAAAATACTGCAAAATGATGGAATTATATAAACTACCTTTAGTAGCAACACTTGTCAACAATGAGCTCTGAAACCAGCCACGGTGCTGATCAGTACCTTCTACATAAAGATCGGCAGGATAACTAAGTCCCTCTCTTTTATCCAACACGGCAGCCCAAGAAGAACCTGAACACATCACCAGGACATAGCTGGCATTGGTTATCGTGGAGCATGGTTCAGAGACACTGAGAGCTAAATGAACACATCCCATGCTTGCATATGATTGATAAGGTGAACTATTACAGTGATTTAAATATAACTGGCAGGTCACTAAACTAAAAGCGGTATAACAATACTATGCATGATAAATTATTGAGCTGATGTTGGATAGTATACGCAGAAGAGAAAGCACAAGTAAATGACTTAAAGGACAGTTGCAAACTTGTGACCATAGGTAATCAACATAGCATTGAGCTCAATTAACAACAATTATTCTTCAATTTTCCTAATGAAACAAAGGTTTAGCTACCACTTAATATATATCCACTATTGTTAATGCATGATAAAAGCATCTAGCTGCAATAGCAAAAAAAAACACAAGGAAGTTCCACAACAAACTCAAAGATCTTGATACTAAATGTCTTTCAAAAAACCCAACCCTTCTTCCACTAAAAAGAAACAATAACTTTAAATTTGTTGGACTTTAATACCTGAGTCAAACCAAACATCCATGGTATCGGTCCCTTTTTCATACACTGATGCATTAACACGGTATTTATCAGGAAGCAGTTCTTCCACTGACATGTACCACCATGCATCACTACCCTTTTGGGAAATTATAGCTGCCAAAATACATAGAAGCACAGAGCTTCCAACACTTCAATAAAACCTTTCAAAATTTCAAGAAATAATGAAGACTGTAAAAAGTCCTAAGATATAAGAAGGCTTAAAACATACAAGAGCAAAATTAATATAAGCTGATGAAAACTAAACTCATATTTATTTAAAGATCAAAGATGTAAAGCATAATTATTACTACCAACAATTATCAAAACTTGGCCCACTGAAAATGTCCTTACACTTGATGTGACTAATAGTCTCTGCATTCATTAGAGGTTCCTTTGTTTCAACGTGATAGAAGACTGGAATGGGAACACCCCATGTCCTTTGCCTTGATATACACCAGTCAGAGCGGCCAGAAGCCATTGCAGAAATCCTATTCTCTGCCTGATGAAAGATAACAGTTCGTCAACAACAGATGCAACAGTTGTAAGATGAGGAGAATTAAATAGATAAGGATATTGACAACAATTAAAATGACGAAGGCAACTGCTAAATCAAACCTCTGTACTCTAGCTCAGCGAAGGAATCCCATACAGTGACAATCAAGTTAAGTTATACAATACACAATCACCAGTAAGTTGGCATTGTTTTAGAGTTAGACCAGGAACGACAATGATGAAGCTAAAAACTATTACAATTTGTCCATTTTTGGTTTCTTGTTCCATTGAAACTGTTATTATATGTGTTAGTCTGTTAGATCTAAACAGTAGCTCGGATATTCCCCAGACTTCATTTGTTCTAGTAATTTCCCTATGCCAAACGAGTAACAACAATCTAATTCTGGTTACTGTGTGCGCTCTGCACATCAGAGAATACTCATAGCCAAGCAAAGCCTAGTATATATGTAGCATCATTCTATAAGTGATTTGATGTCCTAAAGAAATCATTGTGCATTTCATAGATGTTATTCTTCTTAAAGTTCCAATCATCTTGGCATCTTGCAAACTGGAACTAGATCAGATATATACAAGTGTGAAACACAACTTGGACCATTCTAACAAAGAGGAAAAAGGGAAACAACATTGAATTAGCAAGACGTGGTGGATCATTTGTAGCATGCTTGCCTGCTTGTGAAGAGGCTTTTGCAATTATAAAAATAATAATATTTTAACTAATGTTTTGGATAAAGTTTTCCTTTTGTTAAGATCAGTATACAGCTGCTTATTTAATGGAAAATGGTGACGGAACGATAAAATTATATATATCAAAGGGGACGAAGTCCATATCATATTTTCCTCTTCTTTTGAGCAGAATGACTTGCAGTTCAGAATACAAACATTATGGCTATGGAAGGACTAATAGGAAAGTCGTATAATTACACGCTAGCAGCACTGATACCTGAGATGGAGTCCATTTCACTTGGCTTATTGCATCCATAGCAGCTTTTCTGAATCCTTCTACGGATGCAAACCACTGTTCAGTTGCCCTAAATATAGTAGGCTTTTTAGTTCGCCAATCATATGGATATTTGTGCTCTACATTGGGGAAAAAAGTCAGTCTTCGAACTTAGTTTAATACTTTACTAAGTTTACATCCACAATATATTCAGTACAACTGTGAAAATGAGATCACAACTTACTATATGGCTCTACCATGATAATTGATGAATTTTTATCCAGGTATTCAATAACAGCAGCATTACCATCCCCAAGCACATCCAAGCCACTAAACTTTCCTGCTTCTTCCGTAAACATTCCGTCATCATCTACAGGAGAAAGTATAGGAAGACCATATTTTAATCCAGTCACATAATCTTCCTGCCCGTGACCAGGGGCTGTGTGGACTAGCCCAGTTCCGGACTCTGTTGTAATGTAATCTCCACCAATGACGACAGGGCATTCTCTGTTTTCTATTGGGTGAGTATACCTGAAGCAATGAAAGAGCAAGGTTCAAAGATATCACATGAATATCTTTGTCAAATATAATGGAAACACGTGAAACATGTATCCAAATCAAAAAATGTAGTATTTGTGAAACACATCATGAAGGTAAAATTATATTTTTCACATAACCTGCAATTTTCAAGATCTGAACCCAAGAGTAGTTTTTTGACAACAAGTTCCACACCCCATTTTGCTTCAAGTGTTGACACAAGGTCCTCTGCTACAATAAGAAAGGAGTTTTCTTGCTCTTTTAAGAAATTCCCAACCATTTTCTTTCCGCCTGCGGAAGATGTAGAAAAATTTGCCAGGGGTCTATGCATTTCAACAACAGCATATTTTAGTTTAGCATTGACTGCAACGGCTGTTGGAAAAAAATATAAATTAGTGGAATAATATGTATTGTACATAGTGAGAGAATTTGTACATATACATGATATACTACAGGTATATGTTAGTTTCAAGAATCCTACAGAAATAAAAGCTAGCAAATTCAAACTCCTTGCAAATAAGACGAAACTGTATTCCTTATTTCTTGACTTGCATGTTAAATCTAGTGACTAAGGCTCCGTTTGGGATTGTTATTCAAAACTACTGTACTATGAGAAAAAATGATGTTAGAAAAATCAAGTAACTGTTTGGTAATATTTGTTATGTGTGCATATTTTGAGATATCCAAAAACATGGGGATTTGTTTTCTCTAAAAGCAGCTTTTAGAGCAAAAGTACTTCCTCATAAATCTGCTTTTAAACTTTACCAAATAGTTTTTTACCTTCTTTTCAGCCAAAAGTAGTTGTTGTCTGCAACAACAATACCAAACGGGGCCCAATTGGCCAACTTGTACCAATTTGACATTGTCTTTCTTCCTTTGTGGGAGTGAGGAGGACTAGGACGGTAGGAGTTTTGATCATGTAGAAGAGAGGTGGGTTTTCAACTGCTAGTTTTATTATTTTATATCTATCAGAAGATATTGGTAAAAAACAAAGAGTTCAACTTTGTTAAGGAAGCATCAATTAGGCAGTGAAGAGTTGAAGAGTTCAACTGCCTGCTAAGTATTGTGTTTGCATACGGCTAGCCAGTCTTCACTAGCTTTTTTCTGTTTGTCTGCCATATGAGAGATACTCAACTGTAAGCAAGGTAGCTTTTCCACCTATATGAAACGCCTAGCGCGAAAGGTTGCTTTACTAAGATTAGCACTTTAGAAACTTGCTCATTAGCTAGGCCATTTTCATTAAGGGGGGGAACTTGAAGAAGCGAGCCTAGAGTAGTAGCCTATTAAGTTAAGTTTCATTTAGGCCCCTTTGATATTCTATTAGTCAAGCGCCAGCGCCCCTATAAAGTCAGGATATTCTACTATCAATGAAACCGAAATCAAAAAAACAAGTGCATTTCATACAGTATCTTGATTATTTTCTGAATCGAGAACAGAGAATATTGGTTACAGAACAATAAAATTAGATACAATGGGGGCAGGGGATCGGATTACATGGGTACAGTCAAACTATATTATTAAAGTGACTGGAGGAAATTTTATTTACCACAACTGTTCAATTACACATAAATGATCCTTACCAGCATTGGCCGGGATAGTCCAGGGTGTTGTGGTCCAAATAGCCAAAAACAAATTGGGGAAAAGTTCAAGCAAGCCACCTGAATTTGGAGCATTAAGTACTTTGAAATTGGCATACATGCTCTTTGAAACATGTCCCTCAGGATACTGCAGTTTAAATTTTAAAGCAAGTAAGGAAAGGCTACAGCAAATCCTTGTAGTGATATAGTAACATAAAAGTACAGTTGGACTGCATAAGATAGTAAAGGCTGGCAGTCTGAGAAAAATAAGGCACAAAGGGATGATATATGTGAAGGTTCTTGGCAAATCCTAATTTTCTATCATAAGACACAAATAAGTACTCATCTTCCCCCTCATAATGAGAAAGCCTCCCCCAACAAAAAAGAGATATACAGTAAAAACTAAACCCACGGGATTCCTTTTTTCTTTTCACTGGTTCATAGTTTGCTTCTATAAGAACAAAAAAAAATTAGACTTAAGAATGCCTCCTTGTTGTTTCCTGGGATTAAGTGATTAATAGCTTGCTGCCTTCAGCCAAAATAATCAAAAAGGTTTCGAACCAACAGATGGATTTTTGCAAAGGTCACTAGAACTAAGTACTATACTATTACCGGGACAAGCAACAGAATTATCTTATGATAAGTGATCTCACTTCAGCAACCCACAACCCAAATCTCTGAATTGAAATTAATAAGTTTCATGTATGGAAATTCGAAATTGCAAACTAGGAATCATATCAATGTAGGGAAAAGAAACATATACAGAGGGATGCTACTCATAATACGATATTACTTCCACAATGCCCACTCATGTCTCTTTAAATGAATGGAAAACACATCATACCATGAGATATTGATAAGAAATTCTTCTTATTTGTTTTTTATTCAAGCTTATTATATTCAATGCCCTCGTAAGAAATTGCTATATCAAAGAGTTTAAGCAGACCATAGCAATAGAAAAATATCTAGCCTAGATGAGATCCAGGCATCCAGCTTCCCCTTTTTGAAGATATTGCAGCTACATAGCAGACTCAAGATCTTACGGCCTATTATAGAATAAATATCTTCAACTGACTTTAAAAAAACAAACTGATCACTATTAGAATCATCAAATCTTATCGTTTTATTTGATATAGATAAAGAGATTGACAGTAAAGTGCGTCATTCGGGAGATCCCAAATTTGACCGGAAAAGTCAAGTGGCTTTATTTTTTTAATTGAGAGAGTGATTAACTATATTAAATAAACCAAATAATCTGCCAAAAATTCCCTGAAATGGAAAATAAGAGACCTAATTTACCTCCAACTCAGCCTCCGCGAGAGCAGTTCTTGAAGAAGGACTCCAGTGGACTGGCTTTCTGCCTCTAAAAATATACCCTTGAAAGACCATTTCGCCAAAGACTTCAATCTAGTAGTGAATATAATGCAATATAAATATAAGAAATAAGCAAATCAAGATTATTTAAACATGAGAATGATAGAGATAAGTTTCTAGTAAGAACTGAGACAAGATGTCAAGTGCAACTACAAAGATCAGTGTTTCTGAAATATATTACTGAATAAAAAGAACAGCAGAAGGAAAAGAAAATACACTAATATTAAAAACAGAAAAGGAAAAAGTAATAGAAACCTATGGATATATGGCCTGCATTGATCATTCGAAAAAAACAATACTGACTTTATTCCTAAAACATGGAAGATGAACACTGTAACATATGAAAGAACTACCTGAGCAGCTTCATATTCTGGGTCAAGCGTTAGATAAGGATGATCCCAGTCTGCCCATACTCCATATCTCTGGATATAGTCGGCATTAACACCAAAACCACTCAACATTAAGTTGCATTTTCTAAAATGAATGTGCACAAAGTTTGATTGCTAATTATTGGATTTACATGTATAATTGATAGATATGGTATAATATTCCTTAAATTTTGAGTATGATATAAAAATTTGAATTGGTTAATTGCATGTTAGGAGAAACCTTAAAAGATGACATCTGTGCCTTCACAGTTGTTTTTGCAAACTTCGCGGCCTTCGCTCTTAACTTCAATGGTGTCAGTGCCTTTCTAGCTTCTTGATCCAGTGACTGTAACACTAGTATAGTTGAAGGCAGGGGTCCAATTGCCCGAATAATTCAGTAATGTCATGGTGCATACCAACAATGTTCAATAACTTTTGTAAAACATGAAAATTGTGGCAATTATAGAGTTCCGCAATGCACAGTTGTTTTTTATTGACGACTATTATTTTCAATACTTGGCCTAATAGATGAAGCTTCCTTTTGATTAACACTTTAACAGTAACCTAATTTAAGGGTGGAGCCAGTACAGCTATTTCAGCTTGTCATAAAAAAATTATTTATTAACATTTTCCCTGTTCTTCTGGTTAAATCTTTTGTTTCTAAAATAATGGAGGGGACATATGCCGGACAGAGTTTTTAGCTCCAAGTATGAGATTATGAGAAGGATAGGACATAATTATGTATTGACTCCTTTCTGCTCCAATTGTCCTATGCTGTAAAATAAGACTCGAGTTGGTGGATTCCCACCCTTTCATGGTTGAGGGAGGTCCCATCCATGGTCAGTGGATGCCTTACATACCCTTCTGGAAGATTTGCCATTAAACCTGTTATCTATGAATAATTTTTGCCTGGAAAGTTGTTTTCTATGTCTTTGTGTAGCTGATTCTGTTCCAAACTGTAATGTGATTTGATGAATGAACATACTACTATACTCTACTTTTCAAAGATACTCCCTCCGTCCCTATTGAGAAGTCCATTTTAGAAAAATTACATATATTAAGAAAAAGTTAGTTGGATAAAATTTTCCCATGCATACCCCTAATTATTGTCTTGGAAAATGACAATTTAACTAAGTTTTAAATAAGTCAAACTTTGGAAATAACAAATATAGGGATAATTTTGGAAAATTATTACTATGTTTGTTTTGAAAATAGAAATGGACATGTATTTAGGGACAAAATTTATTTTGAAAGTGGACATTTAAAAGGGGACGGAGGGAGTATACAGTTTGACATATTTTGCTACCACTTCCCGGCATAATTACATCCTTCTAATAAATCAAAAGTCTGTCGAGCAAACCTTTACTAAAGAATGAAAAAGAGCTACAGCCACATCTATATATGATTTTATGTAAAGATTAAGCTTTTACTAAGCTGCTGTTCATTTACCAGAAAATATGGCCAATAAAAAGATGACATCTTATACTTCGGAGCAACACGTAATGTCATGAAATCCTTGTATGTCAAGTTCAAATGTTCAATTAACAGCACCTAGGAATATAGTCAAGAACAATTGGCCATTTGGGTGAGCTTTGTATATAATTAAATTCTTATCTTAAACTGTAAAAACCTCAAAATTACTAAGCTTATATGTCCAGCTGAGCATATTTTGATGACATTGAATAGATGTTTTTTATGGTTAACTCTTAATCATAATGACCAACAGAAATGAATTTACAATTAACAGCACGAACTGATCACCTACTATTACCTTTTAACTCAATTGGTAGTCCGTGGCAATCCCAACCAGGCACATAATGAACCTTAAAGTTCTGAAGAAGCTGTAAAACAAACAAGGAACTGGAAGATTGAAGCTCTTATAGGATTGAGTGTATCTAAATATTATTCAGAAGTAACTTGTACCAACTTAGGCAGCTCATGCATTATATACGAGTAGTTTTGAATTACAAATAAACCATAAACAGTAGGAAATGCATTTATATTAGTCTAAATGTTATGTGACACGTATACCTGAACGCGGGAATTTCATTATCTTCTTATTTTTGTAGGAAATTCCATGCAATGTAACAATCAATACATACCAAAACAATTATAAAAAAAACAACTGAAAATGACATATTTCTAAACTATGAAACTATTCATGGTCAATCCCGTCTGATGGTCTACATAAAAAAAACATCCTTAGAGGGGGAGAGGAGACTCTACTTCATACCTTCTAAAGAGATAATATGATTTTACAATTAGAATTTTTGGGAAAGAGTAAAAGCAATGGAAAATTCCGCCAAATGCAAAGAGAGACTATTTTCATAGCAAGTTCCTTTACTTGTTGATGAGTCTTTGGACCGAAAATTATAAATTATATTTAGGGCCCGTTTGGCTTACCTTAAAAAAATGATATTATTAACTTGAAACTTAAAGTTAATTTATCACAGTATGTGTCAAAAGTAAAAAAGTGATATATAATTATATCCTATATATGATTAGTTTTGGGGAGTACACGTGGTATGGGATGGTTAGCAGCAGATCCCGCAAAGCTAAAAAAATAACTAAAGAAAACAATAAAAAGAGGAATATACATAAACTACTTCTGTTTAATACAAATAAAAACAAAAATACAGCTAACCAAAAGACATTCAATAACAATATTATATTATTTGTATACACTATACATATACATGCATTTTGAAGCAAAAATACAATGTGTCTGCACATGATATTAAATGTAGTTAAAAATAATTTTGGAAGATAGTAAATGAATAAAAACAAGAAAGATAAACATCAAAGCACAAATAAAAGATAGTAAAATAGTAAAAGAAATTCATGCATCACACGGGGTATAAGCGAGTATTGGTAGTTACCAATGGTGAGGGTAATCTTGATTTTTGACAAGTCAAGATATAGACTTAAAACAAACATAAGGAAGAAGAAGGTATTAGTAGATTCAGATATTATATTCTATGATAGTCCGTAAAAAAGGTTGACATGGTGTTTGGTGTTACAAAAGGCTCTGAATTTAATTAGATTACATATAGTTGAGCTGTAGAAATGTAATTACATCAGTACGTTGTTCCTAAGAAATCTCATGCATTCAAGTACAAAAAATCTCTGTCTATGGTGCATCTGCGCACATTTAGATTATGTAATGAATGTGTTGTGCCAATTACACTATAACATTAGACCTTGCAGATGTAACCATGTACATTTACTCTGAACTTCTGAAGATACATGTGTAAAATTCATGTGCAAGTCCAACAAATTAAGTGGAAGAGATATACCTTATAACGATTAATCATATCCTTCAAAATCTTATTTAAGGCATGACCCATGTGTAAATCACCATTGGCATAAGGAGGGCCATCGTGAAGTATGAAACTTTCCTATGAAACATTGTTAGCTTAGCCGAGTTTATATAGAGTTATAGTGCAAAATGACGTCATGTCAGACATTAAACTCACCCCATTATTCATGTCAGACAGTCTCTTAAAAACCTGATTCTCTTCCCATAATTTTTGAATCTCAGGCTCCCTTGTTGTAGAGTTTGCCCTCATGCCAAACTTCGTCTTAGGCAGATCAACTGTATGCTTGTACTTTCCATCTTCTAGTTTTTCCCCTGCGCAAGTGTAGGCACGTTATAAAGGAGATGCCACCTTAATAGAGGTAGTAAAATAAAAATTCTGTTGAATTAACAGACCTTTGGATTCCTTTTTGGCTGCCATTACAGGTCCACGAGATCTCCGCTTCGATGAAGGATAAAAGTCATTGCTAGAAACAGTTGAATAATATGTCATATTTAGGAAAGCTAGTAAATTTGCTGAAGAGGTTCTTCTGGAATTAAATATTGCAGTTGAAGGTGCTTTCCGAAAAGAAGAGAAACTTCTCAGCGACATAACCTAGAATTAACAAAAAGATGAGGAGGAAATGAGAAAACAAAGATGATAGGCTTGGGTGACAGACAATAAAAAAACATGAATGCTTGATATCAGTTTAGATAAACAGTCTTCTTCATATTCCAATTTAAATATAGAAACTACCCTAGTTTTAGAAAGCCGTCAGACAGCCAGAAATAAGATTATTTTTTCAAATATTAGAGAACAAATGGTGTATCCTTATTATAGCTGAGCAGCTTATGTATGTATTATTGCTCGTTTGTACATTGTCAATGCTGAAAAAACACTGCCTTCCTACATGCAGAATGTAATGAAAAGTTAAAATGCCTTAAAAGACAAAGATCTTCCCATCCACTTTATAACGAAAAGAGATGATTGCACACTAGGAAGTTAAAAAGTAAAAGAATGACACCTAGTTGAATCTATCTGAGCAAATCCTTAGAAGTGGGTATAAATATGTAGCAAACTTGAAAAGAAATTACAAAGCCAGTGCATGTTCTTGCCAGATCCATGTTTCTGCTTACTGTTTTGCAGCAATTTTCATATTACAGATTATTCTTGGTTATCATCATGACAAGTGTCATGTTCCCTGTCTAATTTTAAGATGACATTTTTCCAGGTTACACAAGCTGAAACTGCTGATTGCCAGTAATTAAGCTCCAAGTTCATTAAAAAGGTTACACTCCCAGAGCACATTAATGTTTCTGTCTGGACTCTTTCAGAGGAACCATCGATATTATTTAATAGTGTACTTATTACTCATAGCTTTTATTCACTTCCCGACAAATTAATTATACTTCGGATAGACTTTCATAAGATGTTGCATTGCGTTGCTTGAATAATAGTTTCACGAAAATGGAGATAATCGTAACAACGTTCAAGTAAGTTTATACACACACAAACACACACACAAGCTTACATCCAATGCAATGCACGGGTTTTTCTTGATATTTTATTATTTTTGTTTTAATATTGTATTAAATGATTTAAAAAAAAAATTATCCTCCAACAATGATTTTAATTTCATTGAATATCATGTGTAGATATTTTAAATAGTTTTTCGTATATTTTATTTGTGTTTGAAGGGGATAGGCAGTGGCGGACCGAGAAATCTAATCTAGGAGGGGCCAAAATAAGTTAGATTTTTTTAAACGAACAGGCACAGTAAAAGGATAAAAATCAAGAAGTATTCTTAATCACTAATACTATGAATTATTCGTTAGATAATTTGCAAGTTTTCTTCGTACTTAGACTTCACTCTTCAGACATATGCGCACTCACATCAGAGACTCAGACTCTCTTTTCTTTTAGACAACATGTGTTATTACTATCATGTTATGTACACTATTTAAACTAATTGATTCCTAGTTCAGACATTAAGCAAATGGGTTGGCTGTGACTTGTATCAACTTGAACTTGGCCCTTAATATGGTATAACTTTAAAAACAATTAACAGGCCCAAGAATTTGAGAATGGGCCAAAGCATACTCTGGCAATGCTTTGGGTCCGCCACTGGGGATAGGTTTATGTTTTTCTTTAGAGATGTGTTTTAATTAGAATACTAACGTTTAAAAACTAAGCCCAACTAATTTGTATGATTAAAATTTATTTTTATACTTTCAACAATATTTTTATTGAATATTATGCAAGGACATACATATTTGTTTAGAGATGTGTTAATTAAATTTTTATTATTTATTGAATATTCAACTAATTTTTATTGAATATCTTTAGAGATGTGTTAATTAAATTCATTAATTACTTACATATTTGTTTTAATATGCAAGGATATATATAAAAATACTATAATATTATTATTGAATATTTTTTAGTTATACTTTTTATTTATTTTAATTTGTATTAAACATAAATTATATATGTATAATAATCTTTTTATTTATCAAATTTTTTTACTTTAAATACTTTTTGGGCTTGTGAGATCCGTTGACAACCAAATCACCTTAAATACTTCATGTTAATTATATATAGGATATAATATATATATATATATATGAATTTATTATGTTCATCCGAGTTTAGCCAGATAATGGTGTTCGTATTAAAATATTAAATTAATTTATAACATATAATTAAAATTTTATATTAAATGGGTCAAAATGTTGGGCCGTGCCCGGATAAGATGAGAGTCAAAGAGAGATTACTACTCTCTGGGAATATCTTATTTTATTTCTCGTTCCTCCTAATTCGGATGGAGATGTGGAATCTTATGTCCTAGATATAACAAGCATGAGGGAAATCAATATTTATTGTATCACTAAAAGCTCAAGGATAGTAATATGGGCAATCCGCAATTACAAAAATGTAACCTAATATTTACTTTTAAGTTAAAGTGAAGGTTTCATACTAGACAACTAAATGTAAAAAGTCAAAAATCAACACATGATAGAAGCTTGTATAGTTGCATGTATATATAATTGCAATTTCAGCACACAAAAAAAGGGGGAAGTTTGTTCCTCAAAAAATTACACAATTGTTTCCATTTTTCATCCTATTCAGGCTCTGCTCATAAAATGTAAACAGAAAGTGATATCTACAATTAGCCCGTAATAAAAATTCCAAGAATCTAGTTTTTATTTATAGACTTTCCACTTATTCTATATTCTCACTACATTACTGATATTTTTAGAAATCAATTAACTTATGCCTTTGCGACATTTCATCAAACATACTGTGTGCAACTAAACATGACACCTCCTAACAATAATATAAACACAAACAAAACTTGTATGTGTTTAAATTAGGAAAACAAAACAACAGTTGTATAACCAATCGTTGACAATAGAGACTAAACTGAAGCTTGAGTAAAGTTTGGAACATCATCAAGAGAGTTTGAAAAAACGTAGTACCTTATAAGAAGACATTTGAGAAGCCATGTTTCAATTCTCTAATGAATAGAGAGATAGATACAAATGATAGATACAAACTGGTAGCTTAGTAGCTTACTCCATTTTAGACACAGAATGAGGTTTGTGGATAAATGTGAGTGTTGCTGGATTTTGCGATTAAATAGTGTGTATTTTTGAATTTTTACAAATAAGTACCTTCTCTTTTTTTATTTCAACTTAATCAGTAGACAGCGGTTGGATAAATTAAGTTATTCTCGGGCATCCCAGGGTTCCGTCTTGATTCACCGAAAATTTGTTTAAAACAAATAACTTATTTGTAAGGCTATAAGTTAAATTAGTAAAAAAAAATATAAATTTAATTACTAAAAAAATATCTCTTTTTATAACAATAATAATAAATTTACATATATTTATAATTTATTTTTAACAAAATAATAAGAAACTTAAAACTATAACTAAAATTAATTAGAATTGTAAATTATTCCACTCCCCCTCCCTCTATTCACATCTTTTTTTCTTCCTTTCTTTTGTAAATTCTACTTTCAAATAAATTATTCATATATTAATATTTTAATATCAACTATATTTTTTAGCATGTTAAGTGATGGATGAAGTATTTATGGAGTACGATGACAGACATAGGCATGATCATGGTGTATTAGTAATCTTTTTATTGTTTAAATTTTCGGACACATCTTTGTACGACTTTCGATTCAATAATAAATTTTTAAATAAAGAAACTCTTTTTCTCTGGATTTTGTATTTTAACTCTGGATATTGAATTTCGATACTATTTACTTTTATCAAAAAAATTGTAACTTATTTCACATTGTATCAGAGTTTGGAAGAAAAAGTGTGTAATTAGAACCCCGCCAATGTTCAAAATTTGGATTAAATAAAAGTTTTGTGATTTATAAATTAAATATTTAATTTTTCTTTAAATTGTGATTTAATTACTATATGTAAAGAGTTATAATAATGAATATTATGAGTGATCACAATTGGGGTTGAAATGCATAATTTGCCCAAATCAACATTTAAGTTGAAATTAAAATATGATTTCATAATTTAGAAAAGTTTTAACACTTTCGTATTGCGAAACAAGTTTTTAAAAAAAATAATGTGTTTTTTATAATTGAGTTGTGTTTATTCATATTTTATATTAATTAATGAAACATCAAACACTTGTACAAAATGATTATTATGCTATTTTATGTTTATATTTAGTATATTAAATATATATATATATATAGTAAGAGAGTAAAAAGTTAAAATATAAATTTTAAATATGTATATATTGGTTTTTTTAGTATAGTTGTATAAATATATTATTAATACATTTTTATATATTATTTATAATTTCTACTTAGACAGTCTACGCTTATTAACAATATTAAAAAAAATATTATTTAAAAATGTTTAGTAGATGAATTATATCTTCTATATACTAAGTGTAAGATAAATTTTATCAAAACTATTATCAAATTTTTTGAAGTATTCAACTTAAGTCACATATCCAAAAGATAAAAAAAAATTATCTGTAATCGTATTAGTACGAGACTTTAGGATGTATCTAAAGAACAAATTCGTATGGGTTGTCCAAAACTACCAATATCATACTAATGTTTTGGCAAGACTCAAGAGTGTATTTTACAGCCAACAAGTGGCATCAGAACCAAAAACTAAGAAATTAATCTCAGAATTACGGGATGCAATTAATATGGTGTGAGATGTTCTCATGTTCAACATGAACTACGATTTCAGATCTTATTTGACGGTTTGTGTCGAAAGTATTCGTGACACAAGGCGGTGTGTTCCAAAAAAGAGTAATTACATATAAATAACGGTGATATAGGAATTACAAGATTGGTGGTCATTGGATTGAGTGAAGATTGTTGGTGGTCGTTGAATTGAGGGGAGATTGTAGAAGGGTATTCAATTCAAGTCTCACATTGATAAGATAAAGAATATTTAACATGAATATAAGCAACCAAGGATCTATGCCACCCAACAATTTTAAGGGTTATATACACGTCAGAAACATATTTAAATTTAATATTTATAACTTCAAAAATATTAACATAGATTTAAAATTTGAATTTATTCAACAAAATATTAAAATTTAATATTTGTATTATTAATTCCAAAAACGCTAACTAAATTCAAGAGTTTGAATCTTATTAACAATATATAAAAATTAAATATTCAAATTAATAGTTATAAAATATTAACAAAGATCAATAATTTCAATTGAAATAGTTTAAAAGCACAAAAATAGAACTCCATAGCCATATTCATTAAAATCTTATACAGTAATATTTAATAACAAATTTAAACTGTCTATTAAAAACTTGTTGTATTCGATAATGATTTTAAATTATTATTAAAAATTTGGAAGTATTCAATTATGGGATGTATTCAATTCGAATTTTGTAGTATTTTTTTTTTTGAATTTTAGAAATTCAAATGTATCTAATTTGAATTTTAAAACGTATATTGTTAGAAATGAGAACCACGGAAGTTGTACAGAGGGGGGTGAATGTATAACTTAAAAACTCTTTTAGCTCTTTTAAATTCTGAATGTTGATGAACTGATTTTAAAACATATTGTAGTTTTAGTAACTTAATAGTGTTTAATTAGAGATAAAAATGTGGAATGTAAATAAACACTTAAGGTTAACTTTCAATATAATTGTGTATTAGAATTGAATTGCTACAATCTAAGATTCTAGATATGAATATCAGCTTCTTGTTCTTGGAAGATATAAGGTATGAATACACTTGATAATATTCAAAGATGCTAACTAATGAGGCTGTGCATAAGCTATATAGACAACATGTCTTTTGACACATGCTCTCACTAGTCAATTAAGCTAAAACTATAAATAGACAAGAAATATTTTACATTTGACTACTATCTATTTTTAGCTAACACAATCTTTTGACAGTCTTTTCCTTTCAGTCTTATCTCTTCTGTCTTTTGTCTTGTTCTTCTTCCAAGATTCATTGTAAACTTGTCTCCATCTTCACATGTTTGACTGATCCTATAATGACAGAGATTCGAAATCACTTGTCTCGTTCTTTTGCAAATCTCCTAGAATTTAGCTTTTGGAATCAACCAAATACTCACTTGAATTTACTTCGAGAAGTCATAGTGATTGACTTTTCGATTGAGATAGAGTTCTCGATCATTCCTTGCATATACACACTTCTCGAATGGCTAGACTTCTCGATTGCATACTTCACATGATGACTTCTCAATTAGAATAAACTTCTGGATTAGAATAGACTTCTCTAATGTATACTTGAAACACAGACTTCTTGATTAGTTCTACCCTTGGTACTTCTCAATTGCTCATTTGGCCAACTTCTCGATTTGTTCAACTGGACTTCTCGAATCATTCATATTACATACTTCTCGACTAACTGTATTTTCTTTGACTTCTCGATTGCTTTCAACTTCATAATTCTGACTTCTCTGTCAAGATGATTTCTCGATCACATATTTGCCTTAGAGTATTTTTCACTGCAATTCTTATTTGATGAAGTCTTCATTGATTTGATGCCTGATTCAGACTTGAATCTTCTATCAATCTTTATTCTTGACTCATATTTACATATTGACTCAGTAGAAACATACTTTTATCTACAAATACATTAAGACATACTAAGTACACATCCTAATACAGAAACATTACATGTGTTACATCAAGACAAGTAATTAACTATGGTAGGTTTGATTTGGTCCAACATATATTAAATAACTAGTGTTACTTAGTGTGGACTTTAAAAAGCCTTTTAAAAATTTGATGCATTTAGTTTGTGTTTTAATTTTTTTTTTTAAAAAAATTGATGGTATTCCATTTGGATTTAAAAATCCTTTAAGATCTCGTGGTATATAAAATTTGGTATATATGTTTTTTTAATTCTATAAAATGGTGGATTTTATAGTGATTTTTTGATCAGTTTTGAAATTCATTCATTAAGTTCCCGTTTAAATTTACTCTTTAAAACTGTTGTACTGTTAGAAAAAAGTGTTGTTGGAAAATTTTAATAACTATTTGATCATTTTTTATTTATGTATATTTTGAGATATGACATAAAAAATTTATGTTTTTGAGGAGATTTGATGACGAAACTTTGTAATTATTTTTTGCAAAAGCTGAAAAGTAATTGTTTGCAAGAAGGACATGTTTGCATTAACAACAACGTTTATATCAAAAACACTCTTTCACATAACATATTTTGGATTTTACCAAACAACTTTCTGAAATCTTTTCGGCAAAAAACTGTTATTATTGTTTGTAATATCAATACCAAGCGAACTATAAATTTTGAAAGATTTTATCTAAATTTATGAGACTATATATCGACTCTGGGAGAATGTATATATAATTAAAATCAAGTACAATCTTTTAAAATTTATAGATTATTCATAATTTATTAAAGTCTTATAAAATTTGAATTGACTATGACTATTTAAGATTTTATAAAATCTTTTAAATTCTATCGGTATTCAAATAATGATAGATTTTTTTTAAATTATATGAAATGGTGATTTTTATAAAAAAAATTAGTATTTTTTATATGTTTAAACATATTTCGTAACTGGGTGTTTTCAATTCATATTTTAATGAAATAATAATAATCAATTAATTTTAGTGCTTTTTTGAAAAATACTAAACTTTTTAATTTTTTTTGCAAAAATGTATTTTTTATATTTAATATTTACAAAAATATGATTTTTATTTTTATTTTTTTGTAAAAATATGATTTTGCAATCAATGCAACTTGATGCAACTAAAATTAACCTCAAATGCAATTACGAGTAACTTCAATTTTTTTTAAAAAGTTGCATTCAGTTGTATTTGGTTACAAGTTGTAAATAAAAAAGTATATTTGTTTACTTTTAATTGCAGACCGTATATTTGCAAAAAAAATAAAAGATAGTAAAATCATAGAAAAATTAAAATCAATAGTATTTTTGATAAATACCCTTAATTTTAAAAGATTGTATGTTATTTTAATTCCACGCCGATTCTTTGATGCATACTATTATAGATTTGTGTGTAAAATATCATAAATCTGAAATGTATTGCATAAAGGATAAATAAACAGTATTAAATCCATCAAAATCCTTTCGTAAAAAAAAATCAATCAAAATCCATCGTTTTATGAAATCAAGAAATATTATCAAGTTTTGAATAACATCATATTTAAATTGATATATTATAATTTAAATTAAATATAATCACACTTGAATGATTTTTTAAAATTTAAATTAAATAAACTAAGATTTTAAAAGTTTTTTTTAATTTTTTATTGATTACCATTAGTTTTTAATAATATTTTTAAATTTAAATACAACACACTTAGCATATTAAAATCTAAAAAATATTCAAAATCCAAACTGAATATCCACCAAAATCCATATATTAAAGGATTTGTTAAAAGTCAAGTTGGGGTATATTCGGTCTGGATTTATAAAGATATTTAAAAATATAAATGTATTCTATTTGAATTTTAAAAAGTGTATAAATGTTAGTATATTCGATTTGGATTTGTATAAATGTGGGTATTCAAATACTCATGGATTTTGTGGATTATGTAAATGGTGGATTTTTTAATATTTAAAAAAAAATATATAATCAATATATGAGATTTTAAAAGATTTATCAAAATTCTTTACCAATTTAAATATATTACTAATAAATATCGATTTTAATAGTTATTCTTAAACTTATTATGTTTAAGATATAATTACAAATTTTGAAATTGATTAAATATTTAAATAAACATAATTAATAATCATATATATAGGCATATAAATACACACACATATTATAGTTTAGTAATTGAATTAAATAAGTTTTATTTTATTTTAAAATTTGATATATAAAAATATATTTTTATTTATATCAATACTTAAATTTTACAAATAAATTAGCCGCAAAGCAAAAATCCAGAAGCCCATTGAACTAAACCCAATGCACATCAAATTCCACTCACTCACTCACTCTCTCTTTTTAGCGGGAATTCAAAATTTTAAGACCACCAGACACATCCTAAAACAACGAAACCAGATACTGTAATATATATGTACTTACAAAACCCCTGTATCTATACATCTACATATATGCAAGATACCATCTTTAAGCTCTAACAAAATTGAAAAAATGGAAGAAGATACAATCACCCAAATTGTATCAGACCTAGAAACCCATTCTATCAATTCCCCCAATTCATCAACACCCTTTTCAGAATCAACTCTTTTAGCCCTTCAATCCCTTCTTGATTACGCTCTCAAGACCAAAGATCCGGTTGATATCGACCGGTTTTTCGATGAATTGTCGGCAAAGAATGTAGCTTTATCGTTTTTAATGGACCCGATTGTTTCTGTTATGGAGTCCGGCCCGACCCATTTGGCGATTTTGGGTGCAAAGGTTTATCTTTCTCTGCTACTCTCTCCTAATGCTCCTGTTTTGACCCTTTTTACTCCTTTGAGTTTTTATTCTCTTATGCGTTCGATTAGACGGTTTTTTAAGAATTCGGCTCCGGGTCAGGGTTCGGGTCGGGTTGTGACCCGGAAGATTAAGGGGCGTGGGGGTAGGGGGCGTGGGAGGGGTTCAAGATTTAGGGTTGAGAATGTGGAGGAAGTAGAGGGTGAGGGAGAAGGTGTGGAAGGTAGCGAAAGTCGGAAACTTGATGTGAGGATTTTGTTTTGTGTGCTTGAGAGATTGGAAATGGTGCTTGGTTTGATTCATTTGGATAGGTTTCCGGAGTGTTTGAAAATTTTAGTTCAGACTGTGGCTGAAGTTCCGGTTCTGGGGCTTGAGAATTATGGGAATACAGGTAGTTATGATAGGTTGTGTGGTTTGTGTACACAGATTCTGTGTGAATTGTTGAAGGCTGAACATGGGGATCAGAAGATTAGTGTGGCTGAGGTTTTGAAAGCTTTGTCACCAGCAGTCATTTTGCTGAAGTCGCAAGCACATGGGTTTGGAATGCGTTTTGTGATTGATAAAATGATGGGAATGGCTAAGGATTCAGAGAAGATTAAGAAGGCTGTAGTGAGTTTTTTGAGGTATTTGGTGAATAAAGCACCGGAGAAGTCTGAACCTAGGGCAGCTGCTGTGGATTCTATAATTCAGATTGTTGGAGCAATGGAATATGTTGATCAAGTTGAGTTTGCTGAATACGTTATTCAGATGGCCAACGGAAAGCATCATTCTAGGCTTTTAGCTGTGGATCTTTTTTTTGCGATGATGACATCGTTGAGAGATCCGTTGGGAATTGATATGGAGAATATGGTTGAAAATTCTTGGGGAATGAGGTGTTTGGAAGCTTTAATTAACCGTTGTATGGATACAACTGTAGTGATTCGAGCTCGGGCATTGACAAATTTGGCCCACTTGGTGGAATCGTATTCAAAAAATGATAGCAGTCGTGCAATTTTAAAGAAAATTCTGGCATTTGACAATAAAGAGAATTTTAGGCAAGTAGGTCCAGTGAATGAGATTTTAAGGCAACGGTGCATTGATCAAAAAGCAGCAGTGAGGAAGGCAGCACTGCTCTTAACGTCCAAGCTGACAGGTCTCTTGGACAGTGCTTTTGATGGAGGAGTGCTAAAGACAATGGGCAGGGCTTGTTCCAATTCACTCGTTAGCATAAGAAAAGCAGCTATGTCAGCTCTATCAGAGGTTAGCTTTATCCGTTGGTATTATGTATTACTTTTATATATGTGTAAATACTCTATTTACAAATAGATGGTAAGAAATCCTAGTAACAGATCAGAAGCCTGTACCTATTTGTGGTTATTACTTATTAGTTTGTGTTTATGGACATATCCTATTCATAGAAAAGACACAAACCACTTGTATATCGCCTTTCTTATAATGCGTGAGGCATGCGCCAGTTTTTTTCGTCCTCAAACAATCCGCGCATTGCGCAACATAAGTAATATTTAGTCTGCGTGCAATGCGTGGCCCATCAATTACTTGGTCCAAGAACATCAAAACAACACTACTCGCCATCCGACTCGGCCCACCTAAAAGCCCAATATCGACTTATTTACCCTAATTTTACATCCGGTCTCTTTTTTCTTCTCTCCTACATATATACATCAATCTGATATATATACATACACCCATATATACATACATCTATATATCTATAACACTACATCTCTCTATTTTCTTACATATATAGATGTTCTAGAGATTGCAAATATCTCCCTTGATGAACCATAAATGGAAGCTGTTCTTTTTACACAAGATGGCCATTCTTCTATGAATGAAAATGTAGAATGAATTTTATATTAGTTTATCACTTATTGTAAAAGAAATTTTTATTACACTATTATGAATGAAGTTGTTCAATGTTCAACATATACAAAACTTATAACTTTTTATTACTATTTTCTTTTTGCCGAGTCCTGTAGTCAGGACTCTTTGATAATTGGCGAATCCCCGTGTCCCCGTACCCGTGTCCCGTGTCGCCGTATATGAGTCTGTGCTTCCTAGGTGAATTGTATATTTCTCCTCATTTGTGGTGCCTGGTATACATACACCTTTAAAACTTGCTACCGTAAACTCATTTAAGCCCCTCCGTCAAACTAAAAATGTTTATCTAACTTGGCATATGCTTGGAATACATTTACTGTTATACTTCCATGAGGTTTTGTAAAGAATTCTTGCAATCAACTAGTATTCACTGTTTATCCTGCTACGTATTGATCATTGATATGTTTTTTTTGGTTTGTGCCTTCATTCAGTATGTTTTGCAATTGTGTATGTTTCTTATCATTGTTTCTTTCTGTAATGATCTATAGAAACAGGTGTGTTTGCATCTCTTTTTGAGTTTGTGCCAGGCATTTATCTTTCCTTCATTGTAGGTCTTCAGAACATTCTGGGATGATAACGTTACGAAGGAGTGGTTACAGTCAGTTCCTCGTTTAATATCAGATAATGAATCCAGCATTCAGGAAGAATGTGAGAATTTGTTTCTGGAATTGGTACTAGATCGAGTTTCCAGAGCTGGATCTACTAGTTCACCTCGTAGGTGTAATTTTCATGACTCGGATGGCAGGAACAAAATAGTAGAAAGGGAAGAAGAGTTATTTCCTGAAGGAGTTTTGTGTTTACTAAGAGAGATTTTCAATGGGGAGGTAACACCTTGGGTGAAGAAATTATGTGAAAATCTCGGAAAGAAAAAACGTTTAAGGCCCAAGATGGCCATCGCTCTCCAGAATATTATAAAGACATCTGAGTCTTTATGGTTGAGTCGTTCTATGCCAATAGAAAAGTGGACAGCACCTGCCGGCGCTTGGTTTCTCCTATCTGTGGTGTCTGCATTTCTTTCGAAATCAGTGGACTGGGCATTCCTACAGCATCACTGGCAGCTTCTAGATAAGCATGAACAGGGAGGTCAATCCAAGTGTTCCCTTGAACAAGGAGAACTAGATGGAACAGAAGGCATAGAATCTAATTCTGTTGCTTGGGCTGGAGATCGCGTGTTCCTATTACAAACAATATCTAATGTCTCTGTAGAGCTTCCTTCCGAACTTGCTGCAGATCTAGCTCATAATTTGCTCAAACGAATCGAGGAGTTCAACATGCACTTAACAGAGGTAATTATTATTTTGGGTGCCATCATTCATTATATACATTATATATACATCGTTCTCCTTGTAGAGACTTTTGTAATTGGTGCTCCGTTAGAATATACATTTAGAATATTAGTTAATGATGTTGGACATCTTCTGTGTACAAACTCATACTAATAAAACTGGTCTGACCAATGAAGAAATGATTTATTTTCTCTTTTTAATTATTACTCCGTAACATTTAAGGTTTGAAAAAGCTAATGCATGCAATGAATCTTTATACCCTACCACTGTTACATGGCATTGCCCAACTACTGTAAGATAGGTGTAACAATTTTTTGTGAACATGAGGTTATTTATTTATTGATGGCAGGTCAATGCCCATGTAAACACACTCAGAACATTGTGTAAACAGAAGGCTGCAAGTCCTGAGGAGGCTGACTTCCTTGTTAAAAAATGGGTAGACCAGGTGCTCTCTAAAGCTTCCAAAATTCTAGAAACATACTTGTCAAATGACTCGGAAGCAAACAAAGATAGTAGGTTTTTGACACCACAAACTCAGAGTTCAAATTGCCCAAGAGCTGAGGTGACCATGTCCAGATTATTGTCACAAGCAATTTCTGCTGTTTATACTATTGGTTCAATAGTTATTATCTATCCTTCAGTTGAAATAAATGCCATTGTTCCGATGTTGCACAAAATTATCACTTCCGGACACTCTGGTCCAAATTTTGATAAAAAGCCAAGGCCGGCAGTTTCTATGGAGGAGACAGCACCTACATTGTACTTTCAAGCTTGGATAGCGATGGGAAAGATCTGCCTTGCTGATGAGAAACTTGCAAAGCGTTACATTCCTTTATTCGTGGAGGTACGCTTCACATACTGCATTACTTCTGAGCCATGGTTTCTCAATAACTTTTCCCTTGATTTTAGTATAATGCTGAATACGTTTCATCACCTCAACATGAGCTCAGAACAAGAAACGGACTGTATCATTTGCATGAAATATCATTAATTTCTTATAGTCGATACATTTATCGGGGGGCTTCTTTATTATTTATGGCAGTATGAACTATGAAGGGCTTGATGAACAGATGATGAAAATAGTTGTAGATGTTCATATCTTTTAAACGTAGCCTGCTACATTTAGTGTAAAGGTTGGTTATTTTTTTCTGGCTAAACTGGCTTTCATATATTTTCTCTCATTCATGTATTTTCTCAGGAGTTTGAAAAGAGTGATTCTTCAGCAATGCGAAATAATATTGTTGTTGTGTTGACGGATTTTTGTGTACGGTATACAGCTCTGGTTGATAGGTGAGGTTTTATGCGGCCACATGCGCATGTGTATATTATTTCGAAATAATTAGATCAAAACTTGAATAGCATTGTTCAGTTCTCACAAATGCTGGTGCATTCAACAGTTATATCTCCAAAACTACAAAATGTCTTCGTGATCCTTGCGAAGTTGTCCGAAGGCAGACTTTTATACTACTCACCAGATTGTTACAGGTTTCATTTTGGTGCAAAGAGCAACATACTATTTTTATCTTTGAAATCATTTATAGGCTAAAAGCTTTATTTGACTGTCATCCAGAGGGATTACGTGAAGTGTAGAGGAGTTATTTTTTTCCGATTACTATCAACTCTTGTGGATGAATCTGAGAAAATTAGGCAGCGAGCAGATTTTCTCTTTGGGAATATCTTAAAAGGTCATCATGCTTTAACCAGTCAAAATTTGCATGTAATCTGGAGCATCTATGTATATCATCATACTGATTTTCATTTGTATCGTATATCAGCCAAGGCTCCACTTTTACCTTATAACAGCTTTGTGGAAGCCATATATGTTCTGAATGATTGCAATGCCCACACTGGACATAGCATTTCTCAAACCTCTAGAGAACCAAACAGCCTCTTTTCCATTAGGTAAGTATGTTGTATAGTAATAATGACATGGTAAATTATGAGTTAAAAAATTAATTTCTTCTTAAATCGTACAGTGGAGATGATGAGAAGTCAAGGTCTCAGAGAATGCACATATATACTTCATTGCTGAAACAAATGGCTCCTGAACATCTTTTGGCTACATTTGCAAAAGTATGTGCAGAGATTCTTGCTGCAGCTTCAGATGGTACACTCAAAATAGAGGATTCTGCTGGATTGTCAGTTCTGCAGGTCTCTCTCTCTCTCTCACACACACACACACACTCTTTCTTGCGCACACACATATCTAGTACTTGTAGCATATATGGTTGCTGCTTTTGTGTCAGTTTGGCGGCTAGGAGAAACATACTATTTTATCTTTGAAATCAGTTATACGCTACAAACTTTGTTTGACTGTGGTCATCCAGAGCGATTATGTGAAGTGTAGATGAGTTATTGTTCTTCTATTTCTATTAATTCTTGTGGATGAATCTGAGAAAATTAGGTGTTTGGTTATTATTTTTCATGTACAAACGGTATGTATAATGGTGAAACAGGATGCTTTCGGAATTCTGTCATGCAAAGAGATTAAATTACCATCCAACCGTGTGACATCATCTGACTCTGCTGAAATGGATGAAGACGGTGGTGATAGTGGAGGAGCAATTGCATCTGCTGGCAAAGGAAGGGTTGTAACTCAAGCTGTTAAAAAGAATCTGATTCAGAACTGCATACCCATCTTCATTGAGTTGAAGCGAATCCTACAGAGAAAGAATAGCCCACTTATCGGTCCCCTCATGGAATGCCTCCGAGCCCTTCTTAAGGACTACAAGAATGAGATAGATGATCTGTTTGTTTCTGATCAGCAGCTCCGGAAAGAGGTCATTTATGATATCCAGAAGTACGAAGCAGGGAAAGCTAAAGCAAGTGCAACTGCTGATGTTGCTACCGTGCAAAAATCAGACACATTCCGTTCACCAGGTGATCCCAAGACGATGAGTGGAAGCGCTATTAGAAAAAAGATATTTGAGACTCAAGCAACCACCTCAAAAGCTGCTTCAGAAGTGGCAAATGCAGTGGCTAAAGTCACATCTCGATCTGTACTCAGGGAAGTGAATCGAGCTACATTGACACCGCCAATTGGTTCAATGAGTGTGCCAAAGGTCAAGGCTTCTGTGAAAAAATCAGCTATAATTGAATCTGTGAGAAAGAAGCATTCTTTTGATTCTGACGAGGATACATGAGTTTCCCACCTGGATTTCTGAAAGCTCCAAACAAACTCCTAATGCTCCCTGGGCAAATGCTGGTGTAGTTTTGAAGTTTGTTGTAGTTTATTAGTTTTTTTATAGCATGCATCATTGCTACAGTAAACTTAGATTGGCTTCGTATCTCATCCAAAGTAGCTGTAGAAATTTGTTAGAGAGATCAATAGATCTGTACAATTAAGTTTAAAAAATTGCATACAGTCATACAGATAGAAATCATTATATATGCATTATCATATGCTTCTTAGTGATTTTTCAGTTGCTATGTTTCTGGTTAATTTTGTCACTTGCTTTTAGGAATCCACAATTGAGATAATGTTCAGGTGTGCACATATATATCTGCTTCTATAATCCAAAGTCATAGTAACTTTTTAAGTTATAAATGTTTAAAAGATTGGCGCACTCAATATTTTCATTGTTTTTATAAAGATAGAGAATCAGTTGACACGCAATTCTCTGTATTTTGATCTTTCTTGGTGAGCGTCTTTTTTATATTTTGTCTACCTTGTGTATTGTGCATTCAGCTTTTAGTAAAATACGTCAATACCTGAACTCTGCATTCTCCTGGTAGCCCCTTACTTTTGATCCTAAATCTTAATGTGGGTGTTGTCCATTTTCTATTAAGAAGCTTAGGGTTTGAGATTTTAGAGTTTGTGCTGAAACACACACACACACACACATAACCAAAAAAGTAAAATATTGAAGTGGGGTTTGATTGATTATCGTGGTCATAGTAATAAAGATGATGCTCGAAGCTTTAACCATACTGGGAAGGCAAAATGTGAGCCAGTTTTGAGCAATAGTCGAGGAACTTGATTAGATGGAAGAACTTGTGCAGTTAATTAGACAAATAAAAATGAGTAAATACTACTATTCGAATCTTGGTGTTGAAAAAAAATTGCTCTGTAGAGGTGATTAAAATGGACTATATAGAGTTGGCATTGACGGTTCATCTGTACAAGAACAAGGCGCCAGAATCTGAGGAGGCTTTTGAGATAGATTGTAAGGCATTTAATGAAAGTGTGTTGGTTGAGGGATTTGAGTCAAACCAGCATTATAATGCTAGGCGGAGGAGGAGAAATCACATGTTTGCTGAACATTTTGATCCTGATGACATTTTCAGGTCATTTTCTGGTCCGCATGATGCACATCATCTCTCATGTTTAAAGAACTAGTCCAACAACCCCACAGCCAAGACAAGATCATGGTGAAACTGTGCCAAATGTGATGAATCTTCTGCAGATACTACAGCTAATCATATTGTTTGCTTATCTTCCACACTTTTTGAGCCTGATTATTCTTTGCAGAGAAACTATTCTTATCAAATACAAAGGTCGACAAAAAAATCTGAAGCCGAGTTTATTTGTTAAATCAACCGAGTGTGATGACAACTTTTCAGCAGGACATGCAAGACATATATAGGATTGGAAGTCATTCTCATGTAGAACTCCGGAGACGAAAATGGAGAAGAAATCTCCCAACTGGTTGTGACAAGCTCCAAACTTTTGCAACTTGAAGGTTAGTCAACATCTTTCATTTACCCACAAGTGGTGGTAATTCTATTGTTACTTTCCTTTAACAGTACTAAACATTCAATCCTGCATTACTACGTTAATAGTTGATTCCTTGCTGCAAATTTTGTTTCCCTGAGAATTCTTTGCCATTGACCTACGAGAACTTTACTGAACTCTTAATTTTTTACTGTCCTCATTTGTCTTATTATGAACTCTTCTGAGAACAAACTGTAAAGCTCTTCAATATTAAGGTAGAACACCAATTCATTGCTACCTATCAGCATCAACGGTCATTTGAGAATAACGTGCCTGGAAATTCAGATTCATATACAGGGGCTACTGTGAGAAATTAATTTACTCTAAATTTCTGAAATAATGAGATAAAGGGATAATCTGTTCGTTCAATATATTCATTATTCTTAATTGAGCAGAGAAGAAGAACTGAGAAAGAAATATTGACAGTGAAAGATTTAGGCCTGGCAGAATGGCAGTGTAACAATTCGACGCAGATGATACTATTTTTTTTTTGAATAATTTGGCTTATAGCCTTACAAATGAGTATCTGTTCTCAGAAGTTCTCGGGGTGAGCCAGAGTCGAACCCAGGACCGGGGACAACAGAGTATAAGCCCTCTACGACTTGAGTTAGGCGATACTTAATCATGGTAAACGGCAAGAAGTTTCTTATGTTTTTCCTTCTCTCTCTTTGCCTTCCCCCTCTCTTTTCTTACACGTACAACTGGATTTTTTGAAAGACAAAAAATTTGAGACCATAACGGAAATTTGTGTAGGATTTGATATCCGATATTGATTAAACTCTAGGTAGTGTCATTAGTATTCTTCACGCTGCATTGATTTCAGGAACAGGTAGCAAGAACATCGTACGTACAACCTTTACAAATCCTTTGAGGTAGCACGTTTAGTTTTCATTCTTTATGCTGTATGTTTTTGCAGATCTTCAACGCAGCATATTGGTTGCTGTAGTGAAGCATGTTTAGAGTGAATTATGGGTCTGTAACACAAGTATAATATCAAAAAAAGGTTTTAACTAAAGAAATAGGGTGTTTGTATGATTGTATCTGTCGGTGGCTTGCTATGATCCAAAGCTATTATCACATAATTAGCCATATGCATAGTACAAAGTAACCATTTTCACAATAAACTGTAGTCTAACATCCAAATTAAATTAAATATTACGGCGAGCTTACAAATTTCCATCTCTCCATCGCCTGTGGATATTGATACCTAAAAGCAATGTCTTAAATATTACAATGGATCGAGGATTAATTTATGGAAGCCATTTTTATAAAATGCTTCGAAGTCACTACATTAGCATTTAGCAAAAATACTTTGTGAACATTATTCATTATGAAGTACTGCTACTTTCTGGAAAATTATTGAAAAAAATGAAAATATGTAGATTCAATCTCCATGTGTAGATTTACACTTGTAGCATCTCCAAATAAAAAAGTTAAGTTGTAGTAGTACGTAGTAATATATGTATGTAGAGAGAAATACTCATGATTATTCATCTGAATCATCTTCACCACCAAAAATGGAAATCCTGTTGTAAAGCAAGAAAAGAACTAGAACAAGGAAGAGAGCAACTCCGATGGGCGATCCACTGGCCTGGTGTATAGATTCAGGTCCTCCGGTAGAGAAGATACTTGATACAAAAGAACCACTTTCAGACGAGAGAAACTGTATAGTAAGTAGTAGTATAATGGGTAGTAGAAATAGACCCACGGGACTTAAAAGCTCGGCTATAAACTCTGTTAAGGCCTCACCTTGCTCGCCAAGAATTGAAGGAACAATTACCAGTAGTGCTACCACTACCACTAACAAGATACCGTAGGGGGCGGAGCCACGATGGTCCTCAATGGCCATGTGGTTGCCACTATGGTACATCTTTACTTGAAGGGAAGTTATAGTGGTGTTGTTTTAATCTACTTTTGAAAGTTTCTTTTTTTAGTGTAAGGTGAGATGTGTATTGAGTGAATGAGAAGACTAGCTAGGTGGGTGCCTTAGTAGGGTTGGTAATCTTGAAATAGGTCTGTTAATCTTTTGCTTTTAATAATGTACGAGAAAAACATAAGCGACTTTCTATGGCATTTCTCTATTAGCAGTTCTAAAAATATAATAGTGCACAAGGATTTAAACTCACAATATTAGTCCCCCCCTACATATTAGTATAGTGGTATATACATTATGCATGAACAATTTTTTGTGCTGTCTTTAAAAGCTATTACCAACTGGATAGATTAAGATGCGTAGA
This sequence comes from Oenanthe sinensis, assembly GCA_028671895.1. Lineage (NCBI taxonomy): Eukaryota > Viridiplantae > Streptophyta > Magnoliopsida > Apiales > Apiaceae > Oenanthe > Oenanthe sinensis. The sequence continues at coordinate 7,230,920 of CM053814.1, read as the reverse complement.
GTACAGTCTGACAAATTCTGAACCGGATCTGAAGGGAAGGCTTCATTACATATAGAGAGAACCTTAATTAAATATGGCTGGTGATTGATCCCATGCAGTATCTGCCTTCTACTGCAGATGTACATGTTTCGCTGCACATGGCACAGTTGCATCTTATGTGCTTGAAAATGTAGCTGCAAAACATATTATAATAGTAACGAGGTAATAAGGGCTGATTTTTAGTAATAATCACGAGGTTTGATTATAATTCTTTAAATTAATTGTATCGATTTGAAAATTTTATCTGCAACGAGGAACGAAGGATGAAAGCAAGCAACACCACTTTCACCCACATTTCCCCTCAGAATATACACAAAGATACACATTCACTCAACCTAAGCGGTAAGGACCACATTGTTATGGAATGAGCTTTCTATTGGTCCCTTTTGTTCACAGTAATAGAAAGTAAACTAAAATAGAAGTTAATGATTAATAGAAGATTGAACTACAGTTAGTCACTCAGCAAACAAATATAGACAAGTGTCTAGTACTGACATACATATATATTAGAGGTGTGGAATCATGTGCAGATAGATAGTCCACAGCATGTGAGGATTATGTAGTTGTATGGTCATTGTCATATATATAGTTGACAATGGTTCTGGCTTAGCTGTTTTTATTCCACTTTTATAAGTGGTACAGCATGTACATACACTACTACCAGGTTTTTAGTTTTTACTCATCTGCATGTATAGGGGAGCTTCAACACCAGAACCCTCACTCAGGCCTTAGCAACAACAGAAAATTATAAGAACTGGGTGAACAAACTGCTGAGATTTGTAAAGATAAAATTCTACAAATACTTATGATCTTTTGATAATATCATTTGACAACTAGATCTACAATAAATGAGAGAAATTTAAAAGCGCATGTGAGAAAGTAGTAACGGAACAAAGATTAAGACGACGATACAGTCAAGGACTTGAGGGCCAAAGCAATTAATTTCCATTTTCACTGAGTCTAAGATGACAAAAACGAAAGACTTCAACGTCATTAAAGATTTTGCAGAAACTATGGTGGTAATGATTCTTGGACCTCAGATATGCAACTATTCAAGGATCGTCATGACCTAGAGGACATCAGGTCTATTGGCATGCTTTATATTTGGTGGAAATAAGAATAAAGGTAATGATGCATCTACCAACTTCTCTAAACTTAAAGCAGAGTAATGTGAAATTCAGTCTATGCTTTTGCCTGATCCTCTCAACTCAGAGCTTCATCAGAAGTAAGAAGAGCTCCCGGTACTAGATTTTATGGTCTTACGACAGGTTGAGTTATATTAGGGTTGTAACTAAAAATGACAATCTGAGAATAAGTTTTGTAATATTAAATTATTTGGTTCAAATTAAGATCAAGTTGAATTGATTTGTCTTGCCAACCCTATCCACGAGCAGCTCTAGTTCTACTGTTATGTTATTCTCTCACTTTTTTTCAAGAACCGAGCAATAATTTTAGTTTATTTTTAATAAACTCGACCTTGGACTCTAAGTGGTTTATTAGTGAAAAATTCTCAACAAAATGACTAGTGAAAATTACTATTCTAGCAAATTGAATAATCTTTAATAGCAGAAATGCAGAACTTAAGATTTAATTTACAAATGCAGAACGTTGATGGCAACATTGCCATCACATAAATAAATACCACGAGTTTGTTTTTACTAACTTTTCTTTTCTTCCTCTGCTGCAACAACATTATTCTTATAGAAAACTACTGAGGTAAGGAAGTTAAAATTGCTCCTGTCAAGTTCATTTTATTCTCTACTCTGTTTCTCTATATCTTTTAAATTTAAGAATGTTTACTGTATGATATGTGGTCTAATATGGGCTCGACTTCCTTTGAGCTATGAGAAGGATCTACATTGATGATAGAGATGTGACTCCAGTAGCTTCCTTCTCATCGCCAAACAAGCGTTGCCTGAAGTCATTAACCATTAAAGGAAGTCCTTCACGAAGAGACACCTTTGGCTCCCACCCGAGAAGTTTTTTAGCTTTTGATATGTCTGGCTTTCTCTTGTGAGGGTCATCTTCTGTGTTTGGCCTGTATTCTATCTTTGCATTTGGATCAATTGTATCTTGTACGACCTGCACAAAAGAATCCAATGTCTTTGTTTACAGGGCAGCCTGGCTGATATTATTTTAAGCTAAAATTACCGAGCTTGAGAAAAATACATGCACCTACTTAGAGAAACGTGCAATACCATTTCCTTTTAAGAAAATGCATATTGCACGTGGTTAAACTGTTTTAGATTATAATCTAGAAAAATCAGATCAGTTATGACATGCTACTTTATTATATGTGTGCCCCCTTTACTTTGGATTGTTAATACAGTCTTTGGTCCCTGACATGTGATGGCTGAACAACCATGTAAAAAGTGTCTTGATTGATCCAAAATCACCATATAATGACCAGTAGTATGTATCAGGAACTCAGGACATAAATTGGTACACGACCTCACCTGTGCAGACTAGAGAGAATAACAGCTATTGAATATAACAGGATATTGTTACATGCTGCAGACAATCTTAATGTCATACTAGTACATGCTTCCAAATTTCATATATTTATGGAGATAAGTAGTTGTGTACTATGTTCTATATGTTCCCTGTACTGTCATTCTAGGCAGATCGAAGCAGCAATAGCATGGTTTTTTTTTGCTAGATAAGTAAATAACAGCATGCTTTTACTATTATAAATACAACTTGGTGTTGATCTTTGCAAAAACTCTCACTAGATCCATTGCAGAAACTACAAAGTTACCTGAGCAAGTTCAAGCATGGTAAATTCGCCAGGGTTCCCAAGATTGAAAGGACCAACATGGTCACCTTCCATTAGTCGCATCAAACCTTCCACCTATAATTTGAAGCATGCGTCACAAAATATGCTTCTTCAATATCAAGTGGTGTGAAATAATTGTACATGGGAGAACTAGAATTTTCAGAAACTTGCACTACAGACCATACATAACCACATATTTACCTCAATAGCCATGAGATATATTTAACCAGAAACTACTGTTGAAAGAAACACATAACATAAATAATAACGAATTATATACATCCTTAAGAGTTGTGAAGTTAAGGCAAAGCGAAGTTAAGAACTTTGGTGAAAGCATTAAAAATTAATGTACTGTTTTAAGGTATCTGTGTTATGAATACTGATGTGTTTAGAAAAGTGTACAACATCAACAGCTGCCTACTACATGATTTCAAGGAACTCGTTTCTTATTTGACCAAAAGAATTTAGAAGATTGACACTGTGATCACAACTGTTCTTAAGGGGTATTAAATCTATACCTCATTGAGTTACTGAAGATATAAATTTGGATTGACAGCTTGGGAGAAAAAAAAGAAAGTGATGTTACATGGTTGCAAACTTTTTCCAGATTTTTTAGCATGCTAATAAAATAATGTGATCAAAATCAGAAACAAAGTGTAATACCTAGTAAGTTGCATAATTTTTTTTATGGCATATCATTATCCTATCACCATGGCACAACTTCATTATTTTGTCATACATGCGAACAGAAGTGACAAAATCAACAAAATACTACATTTGTTGTAAAAATATAACAATGAAAATTACCAGATCTGAAACGTATTGGAAACTCCTTGTTTGTTTTCCATCACCGTAAACAGTCAATGGCTCCTTTCTTAAGGCCTAGATAATCACAGTAAGACAGTAAGGAAAAAAACCCTCTCTTGGATACATTATACTTCAGAGTCACATTACTTAGAACAATGAAGAGAAGCAGACCTGAGCAACAAAATTGCTAACAACACGTCCATCATCAAGGCACATACGAGGTCCATAAGTATTGAAAATCCTCGCGATCCTGGCCTGCAAAATACAGATGAATTTTCTCAAATGTTTGTACTTCATTTTCATCTATTTCGAGAAAAAAGAGGGAAAAAAACCTCAATGCTAAGTCCCCTGTGGTAGTCCATGGTTAGTGTCTCAGCCACACGCTTTCCCTCATCGTAACAGCTCCGAACACCTGCAGCAATTCCAAACCAGGAATTTAAAGGAATGCAGCTGCCTATCACTATGTGTGTTAAATTACTCAAGCTTAATCGGTCATTTACTTTACTAAAGTTGGCTTGAGATACGAATTGCGATAGTGCAAGTGAAGATAGTAAGAATACTCAAAAACCCAAACTAGATAAATAATTAGAAAAAGAAGTGCGACGAGTTACCTATGGGATTGACATTGCCCCAGTAAGTTTCAACCTGAGGATGTTGAAGAGGATCACCGTACACCTCACTGGTACTGGTTAGCAAGAACCGTGCACCAACTCTTTTTGCAAGTCCAAGCATGTTCAGAGTTCCAACCACATTTGTCTTGTGAGCTCAAGAAGTCAAGGCCATCCAAAAACACGCAAACTTATAAACCAAAATCAAACAATTCTCTAAACAATGAGATATAACTTATAAGCAAATCAGTATGGAAATTTTGGTAAAAAAAATCGTAAGGAAGGATATAATAGTCTTGACTGGGTTAAATTTGTAATGAACAGGTGAAGCAGGGCAAGCCAAATGGTAAATTTGATCAACCTCCAACAAAATAGGCTCAACAACATCATGCCTCATGAGCTCAAACCTGGGGTTCTTCAATTGGTGCAACAAGTTCTCTTTTCGACCCGTAAAAAAATTATCCACCACTATTACACTGTCTCCTCGCGCTAACAACCGATCCACCAAATGACTACCCACGAATCCTGCACCACCCGTTACCACAACTCGTAACTGCTTCTTCTTCAGTCCCATTGGTACTTTTCCACCTGCATATATTAATATTTTTAAAAATGATGAATATAAATTATTGTAAGAATATAGTAGTATTTTTTTTTTTGCGAAATGAATATAGTAGTACATTAAGCTGCATGCATGCATTCATTTCTTTCCATTTCATCAACGATGATTTATAGCTTAACAAATGCACTGATGCACACGATCTCCCTGAGCCGAATCCTCATATTTCATGTATTTAATCATATCGACATTATATATTAATGTACCTATGTTCATGTGTACCGGATTATGGAGCTCGTATGTCATGCGACGAGGGATACGAGTTAGTTCCGTGGAATGTAACGGATGAGCTGAAATTTGTTCAAACATAGACGGTGTCGATACACGAAAAACGTTAAAAACAATTGCCGGAATGGCAATGCCAATTAAGACAAAGATATATCGTTGCTCACGGAGCATGTATTTGATCGGAGACATTGCTGAAAACGACGAACGTTTCGCTGCTTTTCCGATCACGTCAGAATTCATTAAAACTTATCAACTTTTTATTTTTCCAACGATAAGTAATACAATTTACACACAATTTTTAGAGAAAATGAGGAAAAATTAGTACAAATTAAGAGGAAAAAATGCAGGATATATTAAAAAAGACGGTGAGAGAGTTTTTTTTGCATAACGAGTAAATGTCTGATAGAAAAAGATTGGGGAGCGTTTTTTGCATGAAATTTGGGCGTGATGCGATACAAATGGAAACCGTAACTAATACAAAACGTCCACTTGGCACTTAAATTTGGAATTAAAAAGCAATTTGTGCTGCTACAAATCAATGCCTGTACATATAATTTGTGGGTGGCGCCTATACATATACAGTAATTTGTTGGGTGGCTTGCCATTCATATTAATCATTACCACAATCTGTGAAATTTGTCTCTAGGAGCATCTCCACACGGTGACATGTGAAATGGTCGGTTAAATGTTAAAATATAAAATTTTAGTTAAAGAGAGTAATGTGTACTCCAATAGTATTATCATAAGGTAAAATTATAAATTTGTTGGTGCGACAAAAATAGCCAACCAAACATGATTGAAGTGCTATATTTTTTACATATTCTCCAAATAATGACACGTAGACTAATTTAGTTAAGGGTTTTGTGCTCTTGGAGATGTTCTAAAACTCTGCTGATTGCTATTCAAATTTACAGTACTGTGAAAAAAAAGTGATGGTGAAAAAAGTAACGATAAAAAAAATTGATAACTGTTTGATATTTTTTTTGATTTATGCATATTTTGAAATATAATATAAAAAATAATGTTTTTGACAAAATTTGATGATGAAACTCGTAATTATTTTCTGTAAAAGTTGAAAAGCGGTTTTTCTTCAAAAGCATGAGATATATTTTCTCTAACAATAACTTTTAGACCAAAAATACTTTTTCAAACAGTAAATTTTGAATTTTTTCAAATATCTTTTTGCTTTTCAAGCAAAAATTTATTGATGTATATAATAGCAAACGGACCCTAAATTGGGTCAAGATGAGTATGATTAGATGAATAAAGAAGTTATAACCAGTTCAGGATTTATTATTTAAGGAGGTCTTACCCCATGATTTGTTGTGATGTAACTTAAAAAATATTAATATGTTCTGTTAAATTTAAAAATTTTAGTCAATAACCGGTGTTCTCCCCAGCTCAGCTACACGTCCGGAGGCAAATTCAAAAATTTCAAGATCGCATTTGTTTAGTTTTAGAATCAAAGACAGGAATTTTGGAAAATATATTAATGAATGGGTTTAGTTGGTAAAAAAACAAAATATTTTTTAAAGAGAATAAGGAGTCTAAGATCATCTTAGATAAATTTTCCCTAAAATACTGAATAAAATAGTTGTGTTTGATAATTATAGTATTTTGATATACACAATCTTAGGGAACGAAGAATATGAATAAATATGTAAAAATCTTAATTTGATATGATTCTCACCTTGTTCTTTGCACAGGACAGATGATAGCTACCTAACAAATGGATATTTGGACACGGTCATAGACTGGATTCCAGGAATGCCACCTATTTGCTTGAGGGATCTCCCCGGCTATGTCCGGACCACAGATCCAAATGATTTAATCGTCAAATACATAATTAAAGCTACCAAGGGAGCAAGTAATGTCACAGGGAATGTAATTCATACTTTCGACGATTTGGAACCAGCAGTTGTAATTTGATATGGCTCATCATCGCTTAATTTAGACAAACTGGTTCTTCTTTTGACAAACTAGAACTTTAAAATTTCTTCTGTTTCCCTCCCCTTTCCCCTCGATGCAACTAGATTTTGTGTGTCAAGTTGGTAGAGCATTTATGATTTACTTCTAGTTGGTGCAACTTCCAGGGGAGTGGCTTGATGCCTGCTTGCCAAGTGCTCAACTCTTATACTACATTCCAAGGCTTCAATCGTTAAATTCACTGAAATTATACAGAGCTCGATTCAAACAGCAACATCATTGAAACTCATGTGACACTGCCATATATCATGGCTTAACTCAAGTCTACAAGTTGTGGATTTTCACTATTGGATGAAGCGGTGCAATGGTTTCAAAATCTTCATAGCTTGTAACTTGTTAGTTTTCAACATACCGTAGTAAAATCTACGGATGATTGGATGGAGAATAATTTATTAGGACCGGGCTACGCCTGGAGTTTTTTGTATTGGGCCAAATTTTATACAAAGATTCCGAGTCTCATTTCGAGGTTCAGAATTTTTGTTAATGCAAAATATTATTAGTCACAAAAGAAATAATAAACATAAAAAATTCACAGAATGCAAAAAGATTAAGTATATAAAAAAATTATTAAACACACAATGAATTTACTAACAAAAACAAAAATAAAAACACAAAATAGAAATATAATGACAAAATAAATACATTTGATACATATGTAATTTAGATTTTTATATAAATTAAAAAATTATAATGACAAATTAACTTTCTTAGAAATATAAATAGAACTTAAACATAATAAAAAAACAGAATATGTATTGTTTATAATTTGTATTAGAAAAGGAGGGGGTTTAGCATAATTTTGTACCATTAATTTTTATATAATATTTATTTTTAATCATTCCTTGATATCACAAAAGAATAAAAAAAAATGGGGTAAAGGGTTGTTTTGGTAAATTAGGAGAGTGGCCAAGATTGGGGTTGTGCAAAGTGCAAAGAACAGCATCTCAGCGCAGTCACTTAGCACTAACCCCTCTTTATATCATCTTGACTTGTGAAATCTAGTATGCAAGATTAAACAAGCCCACCCCTTTTTACAACTCTCTCAAGCTGACCCAGGTCTGTAAAATCTTTATATTTCAACTTTTCTGTTTTTAATTATTCAAATTTTTTCTTTAATTCACTTATTGCAAGTTCAGATTTTTAGTCCCCATTTTAACTTGTAAGCATCTTTTTTGTTATTTTTTAATCATGGGTTTATGTTTTTTCTTGAAATTTTGAATCTGATGCTTGTAATTGACATTTTCTTTGTAAATTTTTGATTTTTATGTGTGTGAGTTGATGATTTAGAAGCCTGTTTTGGCTAGATTGATGTTTTATTAGGTTGTTATGTGTAGCCCTCCTTGTTTTATGATTTAATATTAAGTGTAAAAAAGTTGTTGTTTTTACATGTATATGAACCTATAATCTGTGGATGAGTATATTCTAGATGACCATTGATTGACTTAAACTTGTGAAGATTAAGATTCAGTAGTATGGATACAACAATTGAAAACGTAATCCGTTGTGTCCTTTATTGAAAGTAGATTATCACAGAAGAAATTGTAATTCATTCCATAGTGATTGACTGGATGAATTTCTAATGTAATGGCACTTAAACAGAGATGGAGAAACATGTGTTTTGTAATCAGTCACTATTATTATGCTTTTATAATGATATGAGTGTGAAAAATGCAATAAAGTTGAGATTTTTCCGTACTTAAAGAAACATAAAGGTATAATCGATGATATTAATGTGAATTATGAGTATGTACAGTATTATTTTGTTGTAAGCTGAAGCTCAAGATGGGAAACTAATCTTAAAATGTTTATGTTTATAACATAAAGCCGTTCTTTTAAGATGGTAGTGTGCAAGTCAGAGAATCTTGAAAGGATAATGTGTTATGTTATATATATCTAATAATCTTCTTTGTTACTGAATCCAAGACCCTGAATTTATCTTACTGACATCTTACAGTTATCAATTAGATCTTTTTGTTTCGTATAACTCTTAGTCTGTACATGGTAGTATAAAATGTATACCAACTTCCATACTACATATCTTTCTCTACAATCAATCATGCTGAAAGTCATGAACACCCTTACAAACACTAAGTCATTGACATGTATGTCCTTTATATTTCATCCAAAATATATGATACTATGGACTGAAGTAGTGTTCTTAATGTGCAATTACTTCTATTAATTAGATTGATTAATAGATTTGTTTTATCACTACTCCATTCTAGAATGGACATGTATTGAAAAATTAAAAATCTCTTTAATTTTGGAACTAGGAGGAATTTTTTAAGCTTACGTTTTAAGTAATTATTTTCAATTTGTGTTGTAGGTATTCTCTATCATCTTTTTACTGTAGTTGAATTGTCTGCTGCAAATAAAATTCAGCACTTATACTGAATATTAAGGGTCTAATGCAGGTTGTTAGCTTCTGTGTAGTCGTGTAGAGCTTTCTTTTCATCCTCGTTGAGATTCCCTTCTTTCAGTCTTTTAAGAAAGAGCAAATATGTCACGGAAAGGTTTGATGGAGCAGGATTTGAGCAAGCTGGATGTGACAACACTACATCCTCTCTCACCTGAAGTTATTTCTCGACAGGCTACAATAAATATTGGTAAAACCTAATGCACAAGACATTGTTAGACTTATTTTGATGGATTACGACCAGACAATATCTTTTAAAAAGCATAATAAAAGAATATATAGTGCATGAAGTTGTGTCAATCGTTTGAGTTCTGCAGTTCTGCTATATTTTCTGTCAAAATTTTGTAAGCGTGTGATAAAATTGTTCCACTCGCATTGTTCACTTAAGAGACCTAACTAAATGTGTTCTCTCAGGCACTATTGGCCATGTGGCACATGGGAAATCAACTGTTGTAAAAGCCATATCTGGTGTGCAGGTGATCAGTTAATTTGTTAATATTATAAATCTCTGAGATCACTGTTATGTTTCAGCTCTTGTAACATTTGCAACTATCTGTGTGATTACTTTTTGTTACATTTATCCTGTAAGTGTGAGGTCAAGTTATGATATGTGCATGGATATTAACTATCCGTAGTTGATTATATTGAGTTCAATAAATTTATTAATCCGGAAAGACTCGGCATATTTAGTTGACTGCCAAATTAACTATTAAGTTAATGTAACAATTGAAAAGGTCCTTCCATTTAAATTTATGGTGAAATTTTTATGAGGGAGGTGGCATGGACCTTCAATACAAAGAACAAACATTTATTGAAAGTTACCCTTTGTTGAAATCAGAACTTAGATGAACAAATAATTGTATTCTAGTTTGCTAGGTCGTATTTATCATGTATAGCAACTCCCTCCAACAAATAAGTAATTTCCCAATATTTGAGACCTTACATTGTATCTTAAACTTTTAGATCTAAATTGTTCTCAGAAGGATGAGGTGTTACATCATAATTACCCATTTATAACTACAAGATTATGTACTGCTAGAAGTAGGCGCCTAAGCATCTTTTTGTGTCTTATCTGCAGACTGTACGTTTCAAAAATGAGTTGGAACGTAACATCACAATTAAGCTTGGGTATGCAAATGCAAAAATATATAAATGTGAAGATGAGCGATGTCCTCGACCAATGTGTTACAAGTGAGCTGATAAACTGGGAACTGCACTTATTTATATACCTTTTAAGTTTTTCCTTCATGTTCATTTTTCCTTAATTATTTTTAACAGGGCATATGGAAGTGGAAAAGAAGATGCTCCTATGTGTGATGTACCTGACTTTGAGAATGCCAGGATGAAACTACTGAGACACGTCTCCTTTGTTGATTGCCCAGTAAGTATATAATTTGATACGTTGATGAACTAAATTACTGAACTCTTCTAACTACTTTTTAAATAAAACGTGCATGAATTGGTGTGCTTCCGGGTTATCTTATATAGTTATATCTATATATACATATATACTAATTATTGATCTCACAGTAGTTTTAATTAATATCTTGCAAGTCAAAGTGAATGTTATTTATATATCAATGCTAAAGTGTACCACGTCGACTTTGTGAAATATCTACTGTTATGTTTCTCAAAATAGGCATTCCACCTGATCAGTTTCTTGATTTGTTAGTTTTGACAGTTTCTTCTTATTATATGGACACCTACACATATTATGCAGTTCAGCACTGTAGAATGGTCTTGCCTCAGTTCAATTCTTGGCGTATTGTAGCTATAATTTAAAATTTTGTTATAGTTTATTGAAAAATGAAATTTTAACTTATTTTTAAAATTTTCATCAATGTTCATAGGGCCATGATATTCTCATGGCTACAATGCTTAATGGCGCGGCAATTATGGATGGGGCATTACTTCTCATAGCCGCCAATGAAAGTTGTCCCCAGCCTCAGACTTCGGAGCACTTGGCTGCTATTGAAATTATGCGCCTTCAACATATAATAATTCTTCAAAATAAGGTTGATTTGATCCAGGAAAATGTTGCCATTAATCAGCATGATGCCATTCAGAAATTTATTCAGGTTAGTTCTGTTAGACCTTTTAGATGGACTGTCCTTGAATTTTGATTACTTAACCTCTGTTTATAACTTCTGCTGCTAGGGAACTGTTGCAGATGGTGCTCCAGTGATACCAGTATCAGCACAGCTGAAATATAACATAGATGCGGTTTGTGAGTATATTGTAAAAAAGATACCCATTCCGGAGCGAAACTTCATATCACCACCAAATATGATCGTGATTCGTTCATTTGATGTTAACAAGCCTGGCTCTGAAGTTGATGATATTAGAGGTGGTGTTGCTGGTGGGAGTATTCTCAAGGTCTGTCTTCATTATTCCCATTCCTGAAATTATGAGTTTGCAATGTTTTTTCTTTTCCAAAATTCTTATATCGTGATAATCAAGTTTGCTTACCAGAAAATGGTATTTGGATTTTGACATGTTCTTGTTTGTCCATTATGAGCTTCCTTTTTCTTTTACCTAATTAAACAAGCTTTATGTTTCTGTAAGCAAGAGATTCAGCACTAAATAAGATAATTATCTTTGTGCAGGGGGTTTTAAGGGTTAACCAAAACATAGAGGTTCGTCCTGGGATTGTTGTTAAAGATGAAAGTGGCAATATCAAGTGCACCCCAATTTACTCTAGAATAGTTTCATTGTATGCTGAACAAAATGAACTACAATATGCCGTGCCGGGAGGTCTAATCGGTGTTGGTACAACCATGGACCCAACTTTAACTCGAGCTGATAGGTTGGTTGGACAGGTTCTGGGGGAGGTTGGATCACTTCCTGAGGTGTATGTTGAACTAGAGGTAAGGCCTTTCCAGTATAATCAGTCTTTTACACTAATCAAATATGAGTTGGGCCCAACACTGTCTAGTTCTCAGAGCTTATATTTCTCCTTTTCAAGCCCTTTTATTAGTCTGTAGATGCCTTGGAAGTATCTTATAATTAGGTCAATAATATGATATTGTACAGGTAAACTTCTTCTTGCTACGGCGTCTTCTTGGTGTACGGACAAAGGGCACAGAGAGGCAGGGCAAGGTCGCAAAACTGGCGAAGGCTGAGATACTTATGTTAAATATTGGATCCATGTCAACTGGTGCTCGAGTTGTTGCTGTAAAGAACGACTTGGCAAAATTGCAATTAACTTCTCCAGTGTGCACTAGCAAAGGTGAAAAAATTGCATTGAGTCGAAGAGTTGAGAAGCATTGGCGCCTTATTGGTTGGGGTCAAATTCAAGCTGGCACAACGCTTGAGGTCCCTCCCTGTCCCATTTGAGTAAAATTGAGAAACAGTTTATTTTTCCAATTCCCCTCGTAGTGGGAGCATCTTATACACACTGCTAATTCTTTGGTTGTGTCGAGCTTTTAATATTTTGGGAATGAGTTTCTGGCTGCTATTCTATATCCAAATTCATTTCCTCACTATTCTTCAGCCTAAACTTCCTGTTTACATTAGATCCGCTTTTGTCATTAGTTTTGGGTAAGCAATTTTTTGCCTCTGAATAATTGAGAATGTTCAGCAATCTTTTGTCTCATAACAGTTAAGAGTTTGGCTATTTTATTATATTAAATCTTTTTTTTTTTTTAAAGGATTGCGACCTTTTTTTTATTTTATTGTTTTTGAAACACTCTGATAAAAGCTGTCTGTTTTTGTTTTTTTTGAAACACTCATATGCTATCTTGTCTTCAAACTTGTGCAGCTTCTATAATTCTTTGCAACTGAAGTATAATATAACGAATGTATAAAATTCTAGCTTCTGCAACGGCTCCCTTGATATATACATCTACCTGGATTTGAAAAGACAAAACTAACAAACAAAATTAGCAGTCTTTAAAATTATTTATATACCGTTTTTATCTGCCAATTTCCGTCCTAAATTAATTGTCTAATTTGAATTCTACACGTAGTTTAAAGTGTATTGATCACATATTTTTTGTAAATAATTTTTTAATTTTTTTATAAATAAAAATTTAATATCTACTCGGTCAATATGATTTTTTTTCTCTTTTTTTTCCTGAAAACGGTCACCTGAAACCCTTGTTTTTTGAAAATATCAATACATGAAATTGCAAAAATAATAATAAAAAATTAAGTAATAGTGTCAAAAGAAAAAAGGTAGAATATGATTGTGGCAAGTTTACAATTTCTAAATAGAGTAATGATATTTTCGTTGCCGATAAATGGGAACTTAAATGATGATGATAGATTAATTCATTGAAACTCCTCTGGAGTGGAGCACAAGCTTACCTTATTTGGTCGGTAAATAGGCCCTGATACTATCAAATTATCAATATTCAGACATCAGGTGCGCGCTGCACTACGGTCGGTATGGTACTCTGTGTGTTTTACTATTTTCTAAGTCAGTAAGTCGGTAATGTAACTCTTTTTTGTTGTGTGGACATGCTAAACTGCACAAATTTTAATTAGAATAATTGAAATGATGAATTGCACTTGCACATATTCACTATTCACCTACTCCCACAAATTTCGACCATTGAATAATACTCGAATTTTCGAATCTTTAGAACATATATGAATGTTTTTATTTGCTAATTTAGAATATATAACTGAGGACTTCAGACTATTCTCTTGAGATTAAAAAAAATTAGATTCTAAATATAAGAGTAAATTTGTAACTACATATTAATTTCTGTATTTATAATTATACTTGTAAAATTTTTAAAATAAAAACACAACCTCAGATAACATGTATCTTAGGCTCATTTTTGTCTAGAACTTTTGTATGCATGAATACTTACTCGAAATCTTACGTATCGGATTCCGTTGTGAAAAACCCAATTTTTGTGAAGAATTAGCCAAGTTATATCTAATACATATATAATATCATGAAAGATGAATACAATTTTTTGACGGTTACTTAGTATCGACAATCGGTGTATTAGACCTAAAAAAATATCTAAAAATATCCAATTTAGATATTTGTAATCACGTCACAGAATGTATAAGACCTGCATATTATATATATATATATATATATATATATATATATATATATATGTATATGTATGTATGTATGCACGCACTCATCCGATTGCAATACATGCATCATATGCATGCGTAGAGAGACTATATGTATTTATCTAGGTAGTGTGAAACCCGCCACAATGATTAAGTTGCTGGTATATGTATGTAACCATGATCGGTGCATTCTTTCTTAACATGCGTGTGTGTTGAGAAGTTGACACCCACCATATACGTGATCAGTGATCACTTGGACATTAATTAAAATCGTAATGCGCAATAATTAGGATATAGCTTAATCCGAAATACTAGTATAAATATTAGGCATTCCTAAGCTCTATATCCCATCAAACCATCACAAAGTTCTCTTCTTAGCAGTGAGGCAAGCACAGCTGCTGCATATTAGAAAAATCAATACAAGCTAAGCCTTTCCATGGCCTTCAATTCAGTGATCTTCCTTACCCTCTTGCTTGCCATTTCCACATTAACGGTGGCTCCTCCAGCTGTTGAAGCTCAAATTCTCGCCAGAATCAGGGGGACTGTGAATTGTGCTGTCACTGTCACCACTTCCAAACCTCCAGCTTTCCCTAGTAAGTAATCAGTGGTAGAGCTCCATGCATAAACAGTTTTGGAATTAATGAATATAAAACACAAAAATGTATTGAAATCTCATTCTCATTTTTATTAATCCGATTGAAATTTAATTATTCAAACGACCCCTAAATTGCACAGACAAGTATATATGTACTTAAGTGAAACATATCATACATAGTAGTAGAGAAATTATATGTTGTTGAATGTATTTGTGCAGATGCTAAAGCACAACTGCGGTGTGGAGCAGCAGTGATTTCGAGTGCAATAACAAATTCTTTGGGTTCGTTTCGAATGCAATTGAGGGATCCCAGTGCAGTACTTATAAATTTGCTGTCTACAAATTGCACCATAGCTGTACGCACTCCCCTAGCTCGTTGCAACTCATCGCTTCCCTCTGCCGGAACTCTCATAGCACCCCTTCAATCAATCCTCCCCACCATTGACGGAGCTAATATCGTGTTAAATATGGTGGCCGGCATTTTTAAGTTCGTCCTTTGATTCATAAGGAGATCATGCATGACAAGTAATTATATAATCAAGCCATCTTAATTATAATTAAATAAAACTCAAGCGTATGCTCTGATGGATGTGATCATTTGAATATTGAAATATGGTTAATTTCCTTTGTGTTTCTTTAATTTATATGAAATATACATATACCATATGCGTTTGTTAGCTACCAGCACTTTAATTATGTACGATGCATGCATGGGAATTTCATATATACAGAGTAATTGCCACTCACTACCTTACAATTTTGTTTAAAAAATGCACTGCCGGTTGACGCGCAAGCTCTATATTAATAAGTCGGTGCAACAAGTCAAGAAAATTTAAAGAATATCTATATATTACTTCATATAAAAATTTCACAGATAGATAGGGAACACCAGTTAAAACAAGAAAAAATTCTATGAATCAAAATATAAATACTTTAAATATAACAAGATTGCAGATACGATCCACTTTACAGACGTATCCATTCTGGATGGGGTAAAAAGACAGCAAGTGAATAACCAGATGGTGTCAAAGTGATTTGATTAAACAGAGCCACTGACCCAGAGCTTATTTTATCCTTAAACCAAATGTTTAACTGGCCTGCGGGAGTATGATCAGTTGATTACAATAGAAAAGTTCGATTAAGCTTCGTTACATATTTTATGGCATGTAAAACAAGTAGGACAATATTTAGTCCAAATCCTCTGTGCCACATTATATGTGCCACACAGTATTCCATTTTTCTGATCGGTTGATTGAAGATTTCACTAACATTACTTTATATTAATCCATTTAAAATATTTTATTGGTTATTCTATCAAAATTTTTATTAACAATATATTATAATAATTTTTAAATAATACATATATATACATAAAATTATTTTATTAATAAAATAATTAATGTATTATTTTTAAAAAATAATTAATATTAGTGAATATAATTTATAATTTATCTTTTCATAATTTAATTTAATTTATTTATATGTTTTAATCATAGTTGAGTAAAAAGTAAAAATCATATGTTTTATTAATTAGTGAGGAATCTTATGAAGGAGTAATCATGTTTTTAAGTAACCTATAAAATTAAACAATCTTATATATACAATGAAAAAAATAAACATACTCATAACAAAACATCGAAACAAATAAAAAAAAGCAAATATTAAATATTAAACATTTAAGTTTCCTCGGACAGGACTCTCATCTTCATAATAAGAGTTCAATATTTCGAATTCCGCTAAAGTAGATATGCACATTAATACTTAAATTCCTTAAAATTGAATTTATTAGAAAAAGTTAAAGAAATATCCTCATTCTTTGTAAATGACATTTATGGAAGGAAAACACCTTATTACAAACATAATATCATGATAATCCTTGTCATAATCATTTATCCGTGCTATTTTTCTGCAGATAATCTAAATATTAATTTTTTTGTGAATTCAGGATCACATTATCTATTCACACTTCCGGAAGGCTAGCTAATTTTTTTATTATCCGCGAAAAAAAACGCCCATAAATAATCATAACTTGTTACGACCAAAACCCATACTTGTATTCTGATTCATTTTTATGGGGTCTTGGCATCATTTGTTCAATTCTGAGCAAACACGTGAAATGTGGTCCAAAAACCATTGACATCTTAATATAAAACCATTTGATGTGCGGTCGTAAATTATAAACATGTGCTTACATTTTGACTCAAATTCATAGAGTATTATTGACTGTCATCAGTTGTCTGCTTTCACATGTGCATTAACTGATTAGCTAGCTAGCTAGCAATGTTGGGGAATCCACACATAAGTCGTTTGACCACCATTTCAAACCCCAGCTGATAATTTGAGATTGAAAATTTTAGTGTTGGTTTTGTTTTAATAAATTTAAAAATGTATATATCTTTCGACTTACAATTTATCAAATGATTATACTGTATGTGTACAAATGTATTTAAATTTTGTAGCTTAACCAAAAAAAACATGCATTTCACAGTTCATTTTATTCTTTTAAATTACATTTCGCATTTCTTCATATAAAGCAAAAAATTCAACCTCAAATAGTAAATAAATAAAAAAAAAATTCAACCTTAACAATATACATTGCATACATTAAAAACTGAATAACATAATAGAAAATTATGAGACATTTAAAAACAGAAATTAAGAAATAAATAGTGAAGATATGACAAATAAATATATTTTATCTAAAAGAAGATTAAAAAACTACAAAGAGGGCTTAAAAGCCCTTGTCAGAGTCGCTAAAGCCCAAGCCCAATCTTGGCTTACCTTCTCTCTGTGACTCCTCTCGCCGTAGAGCACACTCGCCGAACCTCGACGACATTCTCCCCAAAATATCGCCGGAGAAGCGCCAGTTCCCACCACTCACAGATCTCGATCTCGAAACTTTACGATCAAGTGCCCCATCACTCTCTTCCACCTCATTCTTTATTTTAGCCATGCACGCCAACTGTTTGATATTATGCCGCTTAGAAAAATGAGTGAATGACCAAAATCCACGCTTCTGGGGCTTACTCAAATCATCACTGGGATTAGATTCTATCACATTTGTACCACTTTGTCGATGCATGACAGATGATTTACTGCGGTTAAAAATGACAACTTTAGAGTGATCAGAGGATGAAGATGGGTCATATTGGTTCTTGTTTTTATGGGTTGAGAGAAATGGGTTTCTTGATTTCTTGAAATGATGATATGGGTTGGTGTTTGTATTGACGGGGAGTATAGATGAAGAGTGATGGGATGTTAAAGAAGAGGAAACAGTAGTAGTATTAGTAGTGACAACAAATGGAGAGGAGACTAGTTTGCCAAGCTTTTCTTGAAGACAAAAGGCACATATACCACCTGTAGGGCTGTTGTTTTTGTATGGATGATAGATACATTGCATTGTATCATCACCGTAATCTTCTTCAACTACATTTATCATGATTTTTTGATGATGTATGGTTAGAAATTTGTTTTTCTTGGTTGTGCAAAAGACACTTTGATGTTTTTCTTGTGGCTGTTTGGAGTGTAGAGAATGGTGAGAGACTCAATTCAAGGGAGGGGGATGATAGTCCCTAGAAGCACGTTATGTCTCGTTTTAAGAAAAACGTGAGTTGTAATTTGCACCGGCACGCCCATTCTCGAATATTTTAGTAGAGTTCGAGGTTTTGTGTCACAACTCACAAATATTTAAATTTCATTATTACTGTACTATTCAATTTGAGTATTTCACTCATACTAAAAGTTTCTCTCTGTTGTAATTTGAGTATTTCCCTCGTATAAAAGTAATTCTCTCCGTAAGAAGTCATGAAACATGTTCAGCTCTTATGATCATGAAAGCAATGGGAACAGTTCGAAGTTCAAACAAAAACATGAACAATAACTAAATAAATGCCATGCCTGTCCATGGCGCTATGAGAAAATAAAATTACCACAGGGATGTACGTGTACCAGCAAAATGTTTACGAGAAAGACACATCAAACAAACTTGGTGATCAATAAGATATCTCACTTCATTTCTAGCAAGAGTGTCATCCGGCTTGTCCGTCCAGATAAGGTGGCCATGAAAGTCCTTGGTCTAAACTCTAGAGTACAAAATCCCTATGACTACACTGACAGCACCTTGAAATTGTAATTCACTTTTATGGCTTCATTCTGAGTGTTACGTATCATGTAGGGCCGTAAATGTTTGTGAATAAACCTCAAATTCGGTTAGTTTAGTTCGAGATTAGTTTGGTTCGTTTTTTACTGAACACGATCTTGAACATAAAAATATATTCAGTTAAATAAACGAGTCGAGCCGAGTTTTATGCTTGTTCGGAGTTTAGTTCACATCAGTTCGAACTCGGTCGGACCCGTTTAATTCGGCTCGACTCAAAAATATATGTGTATATTAATTTTTATATAACTCAAATATTTTAAAATAAATCTTAAAATTAATTCATTATTTCTATTATTATATTTTTAAAATTTATACATATTTTTATTTTCATGTTACAAATAACATGATTTTGAATATTTGATCTTAATTAAAAATGTAGTTAATGTTATATACTAGAAAGTCGAAAAATGAGCATATATGAATTTATACATTTTATAAATTGATGCGAAAGAAAAACTATTAAACTCCACATATTTAGAATTTAATAATTAATAATAAATTAGCAGTGATAACTTAATAAGATAAAATTGTAGTGCTAATTAAAGATGTTGAATCATCTCTAACCTTTTTCAATATAATTTAATTGTAAGATTATAAGCCATGTGTTTTATATTTTATAATTTGTATTTAGTTAAGTAAAAAATATATGAATTGTTAGCGAATAGTTCGACTCGAGTTTTACTCATCTCAATTTGTTAGTGAACAAACTCATGTTTGACTTATTTATTATCGATATTAAACATCACTTTTAGTTCGTTCAGTTAGAAAACTTGGCTCGCCCCGCCCCCAGTTCATTTTAAAAGAAAATAAAAGTCATCTAAAAGCAGCAGTTAAAAAAAAAAAGAAAAAGGTAAAAGCAGACACACGAACAACAATATAGATGGCCATTGTCTCTTTTTTTCTCAAAACAACCAGCACAGCTTGATTTCCTGGTGGAAAAAAATTGAAAAGAGGGTTAACACCAAAAGAATCATATATGTGCACCACATATATAAGCTTGTCTTTCGATTGTTTTTTTTTTGGGTGAGGAAATCTTGGTGGTTATGAAAAATGAAATTACAACATGCTTGTAAATTTGTCGACTTGATCAACTCATTATAAAATTTTATAATTTTGTTTCTTTCATATCTATAAGCCACATTTTATTTGCAAGTCGAAGAAAAAGCAAAATTAATCAACCATTATTATACCAATCTTTTTAAACAAAAATATCACCCATGAATTCTGAAAGGCCATCATCAATCACATTGAACTCTCTCATTCAATGTAACCGAACCAATAATAAAGATTCAAATATGTTATTATTGGCATTTAGAAATTATACTGTTTATTTAATTTATGCTTGTCTTTTATGTAGAAGTTAAGGCACCTCATTTCTTTATATTAAATTAAATAAAAATCCGGCACATTATCATTTCCCCCAAAAAAACCAATCACCACGCTATGAGTGAAGCAGCAAAGACAAACGGAGACGACCGGAATGCACGGCCGGCGGCGTCTTCCTCGGCCGCCGGTAAGAAAGTAATCATCAAGAGCGCCGACATGAAGGACGATTTGCAAACTGTGGCCATCAACATTGCTATCGATGTATCTATACTTGTATAACTCCATTATTTCTCTCTTCTCCGTTAAACCTAATTTATGCGTGCGTGTGTGTGTGTGTGTGTTTTAGGCATTTGAGAAGCACAGTGTGGAGAAAGATGTAGCAGAGTACATAAAGAAGGAGTTTGATAACAAGCACGGTCCTACGTGGCACTGCATCGTCGGCAAGAACTTTGGTATATCGAAAACTTACTCCAATTGAGTATTAATCATGCTGATTAGTGATATCGAAAACTTACTCCAATTGAGTATTAATTGTTTTATAATGTCAATGTTTATGTGTTTATTGATTTTTATCTATCGTAGTGGTTGTTGGATCTATATAGATAGATGAATGTATCTAAATAATAATTGCCCTCCTTTATTGTATGTAAGTCTTACCCCTAGCTTCAATAAAACCGCTTAGGGAACACTTTCTCTTCTTGAACTTCAAATGGATACGTGTTTAGTGTGGGAGTATAGCTCAAAAAATTAAATACAAAGTTTTTGTGCAAGGAAAGAAACAGCAACTATTTTTGAGTAATCTGATTTCTTATGTGAAGTTGACTAGTGTGACTGTACGAGATATGTAAGTTTAATGATCAATGATGCATTTTTTGGTTTATATTGCAGGTTCATTTGTGACTCATGAGACCAACCACTTTATTTACTTTTATTTGGATACAAAAGCAGTATTGCTGTTCAAATCTGGTTGATGGGTGGTGGTGTTGCCACATGATGGCTGATACTGATGCTGTGCTTTGCCTCTGTATGTATTGATAAATAACTACTAGATCAAAAAATATCAGGGACGCTCATTGTGCTAAGCTGTAAATTAATTTTGACCTAAATGGTGTTTGAATTTCATCTCGAACTTTCACCTAGTGTTTTCAACAACAGATTCTTGGTGTTATTGCTTCTGCATCTTCAGACTTGATATCAAGTAAATGAAGAATATATAAATACATACATAAAAGGATAGTTTAGCTGATATTGAAGCACAATGAAATGAGGCTTAGGGCATTACATGGTACGGAAGAAAACTTCCATCTATATAGTGCATTACACTTCTTGTCTATGTATAAAGGAGCCAGATAAGATGTAATGTAAACTCTAGTCAGCTTACATAATAAACATGTTAGCTGATACATATTGATAATTGTGTAGCTTTCATCACGGAAAATATCACCCTTTAAATAAAAACAAGTAAACACATAATTTTGTAGCTTTCATCAGGGAAAATATCACCCTTTAAATAAAAACAAGTAAACAACAGTGTTCACGAGGAGCAAACATCTTTGATATGAACAACCCTTAATTATACTGCTTCCTCGTGGCTGGACTATTGTTGTGGAGTAAGAGGAGCTACAGCAGTTCATGTCTAGGAATTTGGTTTGGTTCATATAAAATGTCAGTGACAGGACGATTCAAGTTTCAGTTATTCCTAGCTTCATGACTGGAGTTGGGCTCACATTGAACAAATACAGGAGTAATTTGCTTAGAAAAAGTGTAGCTGATGCTGATTTGTTATGAACTTGTATTATGATTTGCCTATGTATGTTTTGAGTATGGTTACAAATGGATGTATACCAGTTAATTATTCAGTTGTAAGGAATATATGCACTCCTTGTAATATTTTCTGAGTTCTGTGAAAACTGAGTTGGCATTTGTAGACCCTCTATTTTGTTGCTGGAGGAACTCTGAGAGATAAAAAGAATCCTTTGGGTTATATTATAATGCCGACGCAAGTAACTGGGGACTCTGGGAGAGACAAACATGGACCAGCTAGCTGTATTTATCTAGATTGTGGGTCTCAGTGGCGCATAAAGAAGCATTCAAGTGGTTAAATGCCTTAATCAGTTGATTTTAGATCATAAGATCCTCCCTCCCAGAGTCCCAGTGCTTCCCGGTATAGTTTTAGTGGGCAGATTGAGTACAAGTTCTTTGACACCTTTCTTATCCTAATATCCTAATGTACTCTCAATTAAATTAATTCATGTGCAAATGCAATGGTAGATATATGAGCAAATGTGTTATACCTTGAGAGACAATCATGAATACAAAGGTTTACTATTTTGCATCGTTGATCTTTAAATTGCAATGTAAATTCTGGCTTTCGAGTTTATAATTTCGTCCTCCTCACGGATGCTAAGACAATAAATCACATCAAGTGTAAAAAGTAGTAGCCATCTGAATAAGCCAAGCTGATACTCAAACATTACTCGTTGGAGAGGGAGCTACTTCATTTCAATCAGAAAAAGGTAAGATAATATCCTCTTATAAATCAAATTGTAGAAGATAAGAAGATTTTGACTTTACTAGTATCTAATTGTAAGATGATAGTGATGGTGTGATAATAAGTGAGGATAAGCTTTCTTTATAGGACTTTCAATAAATTAATATCTTATTTATTATTAATCTTTTAAGTGTTTACATTTATTTCCGTTCACCCTCTTCTAGTTTCTAATTTCTATCCTCATTACTCGGGAAATACATTCCTCTGTTTATACTCTTTATTTCCTTAGTGAATTACATTTCTGAATATCTCTTTTAGGCTATTACAGTCTAACAATATATATCTCTAATTGGGCTTTTAGTCTCAGGCCCAACATATCAAACAAAACAAATAAAAGATGATCGTTTATCCAAAAATGAAAAAACTTAAAACTGCTTAAGAAATTGGTAGATGTGGTTATTAATCTCATCAGGCTTTTCATGAAGTGAGTTGTACCTTCCATCACTACAACTTGCTGCAGCAACGGAACATATTTCTGGAACTCTCCCTTTTGAATATACCGGGTATATTATAAAGCATGTCGAATTCCCCTACGATATGTTTTGTTGGAATATTTACCTGAGCACCAGTCCACGGCGCAGTAAGTTCCCATGTCCTGCAAGCATTTTTAAAATATTATATTTTTTAAAAATTTAATAATATATACTACACTCGCACCCCGTGATTTAGTCGATCAGAAGACCCTCTCATTGATAGGAGTTACAAAAGCGAGAAATTAGAGGAGAGTTAACTTACAAGTCAAAAGCTCGGTAATAGTTGAAGGGACCAGTAAAGCCAGTTTTTTCATACTTGGTGGAATAATAATTGAGATCATCTTCAGACAACCAAGATGGCAAGGGAGAATCTGTTGAGTCTCCATTAAAACCCTTTCCCTTAGGGAAGAACCATGGAGCAGGATCGCGGTGCGACAAGAATTTCTTCAGAAATGTTTTGGTACCAATATTATTTACGATTTCAGCTTCCATATATCCTGGTTCCTGCAACATGACATTGTATAGTTTGGAATTAAGTGGTTAAATATATGCTATGACCTAATAAAAATATCGGTATTTTGAATATTAAAGAATTATATATAACTAGCGAAAAAAGCCGTGGCATCATAAGAAATTTTAAATTTATTAAAATTTTTCCCACAAAGTTACGTTACTGATGATTGAACTATATATGATAAAATTTGATATAACAAAATTATATTAAACCAAAATAGTAATATTAAATTTATAAATATTATAAAATCAAATAATAATTTCAAAATATATATGTGTATTATAATTCACAACTTACTAATTTGTTATGATTCTAAAATCTCTTTTTTCCCATCAATGCCGCCAATGTAGATCAAGCAGTCCATGACATTTAGATAAATATTAGTAACATTATGTAAATATTAAAGAATATAATTTAAAATTATATATGTGTGTGTGTGACTTATAATATCTTATTTTAGCAAAATACCTGATAGTACATTAGTGTCATTAACACGTGCTTCAATTATATCGGGACATATGAACTCAAATCCATGCAGTAGTGGTATGTTGATGATTCTTTCTTCCAACTTTTTTGGGGCCGTTGTACGTAGAAACATCACTTTAAACTCACATGATAGTGGTCTATATCGGCCGGTACTTGCAACTACTTTTAAGTTTTTTATTTAATGATATATAAAAAACCCTTCTTCCAAAATATGTTTGAATCGAAAAAGTAGATGGTTTTGAATCGTTGCATGAATAAGATTTTCCTATCATAAATTAAAGTATCAAAAAGTTAGTACGAATGCGTAATTATAATAAATTAATATATAACAAAAATTTATTAACATTCTCATCAATTAAAATCATGCCAAAACTAAATTGATCGTCTGTTTGTGTATTGATTGCATCACACATCCTACATACTCTCACTCTTATCATCCAACCGTCTATATTGTTATTCAAAGCAGCATTCAAGAGAGTTTAATTCATGATATATTAGACGTCGAAAGTAAATAGTTATGTGATAAATTTGTTGTGATTTATTTTTTGATGCATGATATTTAATTTATATAAGTGATGGTCTATTATTTTTTAGATGGAAACACATTCAATTTAAGTAAAAGAATAAAATTAACTTTTTTATTATAGATAGTGTCTTTTGAAAAAATCAAAATAGTTTCAATTTTTAATAATTTAATATCTTTTCTAAAATTTCTAATTACCTTACATATAATAATGTTTTTTCTAAAATTCCGAAACTTATCTTATGGATAATAATAATTTACTTGACTTGAGTAGAAAGTTTATGAGAATATAACGTAAATTAGATTTTTCATAAATTGGAGAAAGTTTAGGAGAATATAAAATAATTTAGAATTTTTTATAATTTTTATAATTTACTAATTCAAAAATTTGAGAAAATTAGAAAAATACATTGGGACAATTTGAGAGCGCCACCTAACCGCCTCCGTTTTCTCCTTTATATATATATATATATATATATATATATATATATATATATATATATATATATATATATATATATATATATATATATTGATGGTCTATTATTTTTTAGATGGAAACATATTAAATTTAGGTAAAAGAATAAAATTTATTTTTTTATTATAGATACTGTCGTTTTGAAAAATCAAAATAGTTTTGATTTTTAATAATTTAATGCATTTTCTAAAATTTATAATTATCTTATGTATAATAATGTCTTTTCTAAAATTTTGAAACATATCTTATGGATAATAATAATTTACTTGACTTGAGGAGAAAGTTTAGGAGAATAGAACGTAACTTAGATTTTTTATTTATAATTTGGAGAAAATTTGGCAGAATATAAAGTAACTTCGATTTTTTTATAATTTTTAATATTTACTAATTCAAAAATTCGAGAAAATTAGAAAAATATATTGGGACGATTTGAGAGCGTCACCTGACCGTTTCCGTCTTCTCCTTTATATATATATTGATTTATATTACAAAAATAAGAAGAATATCATAACTTAACAAAAAAATAAAATATAAACATACGTATATATTTTATAGAATACACACACACACACACACATATATATATAAACTTGTAGGGTTAGGTTCAACGAGAAACTCCCTTATTTGAGTAACTGATGAAACAACAACAAATATAATTACACAATACATGAAGAAATTGCTAAATATAGAAAAAACTACGTAACACAAAAAACAATTACAAAATAAACAAAAATATTACATAACATACAAAAAATATATAACAAAAAATCACAAAATACTATTCAGTATTAATATTCTGTAATTTGTGTTCTATATTTTCTTGTATATTATATAATTTTTTTAATTTATTTTGTAATTATATTTGGTGTTCTATGATTTTTGTATGTTCTGTAGTTTTTTATAGCTATTTATTAATCAAACTTTTATAAAATAGGAATGAGTTAGTCAGTTACTCCAGTTCCCACTCCCGTAACTGTAAATATAAAAGAGTGAAAAGAAAATCAAATATAGAAGATATCATTTTTGGCTTTTTAGCAAGTGTATCTCAATATTTAATTTTATAAACACAAAAGATAGGTAACGGATAAGTGATAATGACAATAAATACAAGCAAGAGAAATGTTATATCTACATAATCGTATATAAAAATTTTGTACAAAGTAACGTGGATGTGCGACCTAAACATATGTAACACATAAATATGTCAATAATAATATTGTTTGACACTATATTTTTTCAAATATCTATATAATTTATTTTCACATTTGTTTATCATTTATTTTCAATTTAAGATTACATTATTATTTATATTTCATATTTTATTTTTATTATCTAAATATCATTTAAAAATAATATTAATATTTTAAAATACCTAATTAATATATAAATATAATTTCAATTAAGAACCTAATTAATATATTCCAATGAATTCCTAAAAGAAAAATTATAATTAATATTATGAGTTATATTCAACTACAAACCAACTTATTCTATAAATTATACGGGTTAAATGACATTTTGGTCACTCAACTCACATCCAACTTGCAAGTGGGTCATCGAACTGAAAAAGCTTGCATTTCAGTCACTGAACCTAAATAAACTTGCAATAAGGTCATTAAAGGTAAATGAAATTTTCATGCCGTTAAATTGGGTTTGACTTAGACGGAATCTGTTAAATTCCACATATATTGCCTCCAACTCAGCCTAATTCATTCATTCTAATTTTTTCAAAATCAAAAATCAAAAATAAAAATTCCAAAATAAAAAATAAAAAATTCCAAAATCATTTTAACTCCAAAATCACTCTAATTCATTTTTTTTCAGTAATCCGGTGACTGCTCCGGCGAGGCCCAATTTTCCGACTATGTCCCGTTCTCCCACCTACCAAGCTCGGTTCCATGGGGTTTCGAGCTCAACATATCCCAAATCGACTCAGAAACTCGTTTTCATCAACAACCACAACAACAACCATCGATAACAGGATTTCGATTAAAAGCCGAAAGTTTTCCAGCGAGCTTAAAATCCGGTGACATAGAATACACTCGAAACTCAGAAAAACTCATCCTAGATCGAAGACTAGTGTCATGCAAAGCTAACAAGCCATTTAATATCGACAAACAGCTCGGAATCAATCGGAAAATTGAAGAACACGGCGAAGTCGGCCATATTCCGACGAATCGATTCCGAACTCAAATGGCGAAAAGAAAAATATATAAGGACTCCTGGAATAACGATTTATAAAGCTGAGGTATCCATATTCATGAACAATCAACATGATTATAAACACGAAAATTCCAAAATAAATTAAAAAAACTGAAAAACTGAAAATCAGAAAAGTTACCCAATCTGAATATTGATGCTTGGATCGTGTATACTATCTCAAGAGATTCAATTTGGTTACTAACACTTGCGATTTGGAGGTCAATAACATGTCCAAATTGGCTTCGATCCTCAAGAACACGAAGAACACTAAAAAATAGTGTTTTTCCAGAATTTTTTTAATTCTTTTGCGATTTTTCTATTGTTTTCCACATGTGATATTTAAATAATAATCTAAAAGCTGAGTCATTTTGCCGCATGTGATAGCTGAGTCATTTTTCCATCCAAAAGATAACGTAACTAACGGCTAATTACTTGATTGAAAGTTTTAAAGAGTGCGATGATTTGACTGCAAGCTTTTTCAGTTCGATGACCCACTTGCAAGTTGGGTGTGAGTTGAGTGACTAAAATGCCATTTAACCCTAAATCATACAAATCACCACTTATAACTTTACAAATCACCGATTAGAAAGATGACAATTATCCAATAATCTCATACAAATAATCAAATCACTAATAACTATTCTAAAAATTACCTAATAATATAATATAAGACATTAAAAAAATATGACACACATATAATTCATTAGTAGGAGGCAAATTTTATAAAATTATTATAAATCATCCTTTAAACATAATTTAAATTAACGAAAAAATATATGAAATTACTATAAATTATTATATAGTGGTGAAATAGAACGGTGTTCAAAACGTTTAAATAGAACAATGTTCTGATGACTACAAGTTTAAACATAATAAATGTTTAAAACGAGATGAAAATTGCCAATGTTGAAAAGTTTGTTGATTTTATATAAAAAAAATTGTATTATTTTTTTGAATTAAAAAAGTTTATATTATTAATTAATGACAAGTTTATGTGACAAATTCAGGCCATTTTATACAAAAATTATATATATATGTTAAGTGAATGAAGTATTTCTCTATGCAAGAAATGTATCTTATTGCTCTATCATAGACTTTTCAAAGAAAACATTCATCTCAAAAACTTGAACATTAATCAAGACTTCGTCCATATCCATACTACATGGCTCGATCTCATACTGAAAATTACAGTTTCTTTATGATTACACTAGATCGAAGAGCATCTACTAGGATACGATATTAAGAAGCACAATTTTTATGACGAACTAATAAATAATGTAAATGGTGAATATATAAGAGTGATGAAAGTGGTGACTAACCTGGAATCTAACTATGTAATGATCCTCGACATAAAAAGCTCTCATTCCATCAATCACTTTCATGTTTGGATTCCTCGGCAAATAGTGAACGCTCAAGCTAACAAGAGCTTTGACTTTATCAGACCTAAACAAACTCAAATGCCAAGCAATGTTGGCGCCCCAATCATGCGCCACCACAAACACCTTGTCATTAGGTGCAATAACATCCAGCAATGCCACCAGGTCACCAACAACATGGACCACGGTGAACTTGGATGGATCATCGAGTGGTGCCCCCGTGGTGTCTCCGTAGCCACGGAGATCAGGCGCCACTGCACGGTAGCCATGAGAGGCCATGAAATGAATCTGGTGGCGCCATGAGTACCATAGCTCAGGAAAGCCGCGGATGAAGAGTGCTAGTGGTCCTTGACCTTTTTCAGCTACGTGAATGGTGAGATTTTCTAGTCTTCTAGAAGACGGGCCTCTATTTATAGAGTATTAAAGCCCAGTAGGTAGTAGGAGTTGCTGGGTGTCCGGCCCAGAAAATTTGGTGAGGAGATGGTTATAGCTGCCCTTTCCGAGATAAGGTAGTTACTAGTTAGTAAGTGCTTTTGCCTTCCAAGGCCTGTTTGTTATTTCATCTGCGCTCAAATTCTTTAATTTAATTAAAATTATAATTTATTATCATGAATATTAAAATTTATATTATTGATTTTCAAAAGAAAAAAAATTATATTATTGAAATCGAAATATTAAAAACTTTAATTGATTCATTGGATATTTATTATAAGGCCGTTGATTTAAAATATTTTATCTATATCATAATTATGTTAATATATTACAGATCCAATAAACTTAAAAATTCTAACATATTCATTTATTAAACATGTAGAACTATTTTTTGTATTCATTTTAAAATAATTTAAAATGAAAGGAGTATTATATATTCTTGTTGCCGTTTGGAAATAATGCCCAAAATAGTACATAATATAGTTCAATTGTCCAAGATAGTAGGAAAACATGAACCTCCATGACACTTTCATAATGTAATATCCCGTATTTTTTTAGATTAATAATAATAATAATAAAAGGGATTAAAATTGGATAGAGATTAGTAATTAAAATTAGATTAGAATAACGAGTTTTCGAATATGGGTCAGATTTGAATAATCAAATTGTATTAGGTTTAGAAATTAGAGTTTTAAAACTCTCTGTATATAGATTGAGATCTCCTTATTCTTTTGTACTCTTTTCGAGTCACCAACACTAAACAATTGTAAATCTTCCTCTACAAATCTTTATTTTTTTTCTTCATTTTTTTATTGAAATTCGTAGAATTTTCCATACACAACTCATCTATCTTGTAAAATTCATAGTAAATTCATCGTAAGTCGGAATTCATTGATTCTGGACTTTTCGGAAAGATCTTTTCGTTCTCTACGACTTTCATGGTTTAAGTTTTTTGACAAAAATATCATTTAGATGGTCAAAAAGGTGAAATATAGATATGAGCAGAATTAGACTTACGAAAAAATTCGACGTTTGAGATCGATATGATATTTTTGGCTGGATGTTGACGATTGAATATATGTTCTAAGATGTTAATTCTTGGTTTCCGAGATTGAGTTAAGTTTCCGATTGATCTTTATGGTGTTTTCAAAATTATGTGTTATACTTTTCAGAAAGATTTTTTTGTTCTTTACGACTTTGGTGATTTAAGTTTTTCGAGAAAATATCGTTTAGAGGATCAAAAATGTGAAATACACATCTGGACTGTTATCACGAGCACAATACATGCATTTTCACTGTTATATATTTACTCATCTTCTTTGCATATAAACACATAGATGCAATAATTACTACTTACCTTCTTCTCAGTCAAGTGGTGAGTATCATTGAGCCCTAAACACATACGTTTTCATGGGCAACGCAAATTTACTTCGCATTTGTGAAGACCGGATACCTCAACAATTAGACTAAACGCTGATATTAATTGTGTTTCAGGATAAACGCAAATGTTTATTACATTTCTTGACTGGGATTCCCATAGAAGAAGCAATGGTAAAGGTAATCAACTCAAACGTATATAATAATTGCGTTATCGGCCATTGTTTTGGAAAGCAAATATCTAGAAATAAGACAACGCAATACATACTGGCCTCACATGTTTAACGCAATATTCAAATGCATTTCCTATGTGTCATTGACCGACCAACTTTTTTGTTTGTGCTACTTTAACTGAAATTGTGACAAATTGGTCCAAAACCCTGCGCTTTCATAGTGCTAGAATAAATTTCAATAACAAAACATAAACATATATCCTTCACTTTGAAAAAAATATATAGAGTGAAAAAAGCATTTTATAACCTTATTCATCAAACAAAACAGATAAAAGATGATCGTTTATTCAAATATGAAAAATCTTAAAACTGCTTAAGAAACTGGTAGATGTGGTTGTTGATCTCATCAGGCTTTTCTTCATTGATGAAGTGCGCTGTACCTTCCATCACAACAACTTCCTGCAGCAACGGAACATATTTCTGGAACTCTCCCTTGTGAATAAAATCCTTGGCGCCAGGCATATTATAAACTAAGTCGAATTCTCCTACAATATGTTTTGTTGGCACCTTTACTTGAGCACTGGTCCATGGCGCAGTAAGTTCCCATGTCCTGTACGCAATTTAGCATTTTAAGATTTTTATGTTTGTTGCTGAAGATCGATAGTAAATTTTTTAATAATAAACACTACTACACTCGCACCCCGTGATTTAGTGGAGCTCGAGTCTCCGCTCATGGATATATTTGATCTGATTTTATTTCGATTGTGATTAAGTTAAGATTGTGTTTAGGAACTTGAATTTCATTTCAAATTATTGATTTGAAATGGTATTTGTACTAACATTTGAATGTCTTGGAATTCAAATGAAATACAAATCCAAATTCTTATGATTACCCAAACATGTTATTTAATCAAATCAAGAATTTCAAATGAAATACATGTTCCCAAACAGACCATAAAGGAATTATGAAAGCAAGAAATTAGCGAGAGTTAACTTACAAGTCAAAAGCTCGGTAATAGTTGAGGGGGCCAGTAAAGCCACTTTTCTCATACTTAGTGGAATAATAGTTGAGATCATCTTCGGACAACCAAGATGGCAAGGGAGAATCTGTAGAGTCTCCATTAAAACCCTTTCCTTTAGGGAAGAACCATGGAACAGGATTGCGGTGCGACAAGAATTTCTTCAGAAATGTTTTGGTACCAATATTGTTTGCGATTTCTGTTTCCATATCTCCTGGTTCCTGCAACATGACATTGTTGTATAGTACTTCTCACACACTAGTTCCATTTCTGGAATTAATTAGTTAAATGCTATGATCTAATAAACGAATTGGTATTTTGAGTAACAAGGTATTGTAGATAAGAGAAATGCTAGGGACCCCAAATATTGTCCCAAATCATTTTTCTCACATGATGTGACATGACATATAACTTGTTTTAATTTGTGGGCGCATATGTATGCACGCGGAGTCTCTACATCAAAGTTATCAATTACACAGGTAACAACTTAGCATTTGAGATAAATTTTGAAAATATTTTTGGGTGTCAGCATTTTTCTATAGATAATGTATATTACCAAATCAAGAAGAGTATCATAACTGAAATAAGAAAAATAATATCTGAACGGATGGATATTTTGTAAGATATGATATGAAAGTATAACCAAAAACTGACAAAAAAAATCGAATACAGAGGATATCAAATTTATTTATTTTGGCAAGTGGATCTCAATATTTAATTTTATAGGTACGAAAGATAGGTAACGGACAAGTGATACTAATAAATATACAAGAAATGTGCAGTCTGGTCTTTTTGCTCTTGTACGTACATACACCGACAGCTCTATGACAGAGACTTTTTAAAGAGAGCATTCATCTCAAAAGCATGAACATTCAAGAGTCTCCGTCCATATTACAAGTTTACAACGCTCGATCTAATACTAAAAATTACAGCTTTCTATTATTAGACTAGAACAAATAAATAACGTAAATGGTCGATAAAAGTGGTGACTAACCTGGAATCTAACCATGTAATGATCCTCACCATAAAAAGCTTTCACTCCATCAATCACTTTGATCTTTGGATTCCTTGGCAAATAGTGAACGCTCAAGCTGACAAGAGCTTTGACTTTATCAGGCCTAAACAAACTCAAATGCCAAGCAATGTTGGCGCCCCAATCATGCGCCACCACAAACACCTTGTCATTAGGTGCAATAACATCCAGCAATGCCACCAGGTCACCAACAACATGGACCACGGTGAACTTGGATGGATCATCGAGTGGGGCCCCCGTGGTGTCTCCGTAGCCACGGAGATCAGGCGCCACTGCACGGTAGCCATGAGAGGCCATGAAATGAATCTGGTGGCGCCATGAGTACCATAGCTTAGGAAAGCCGTGGATGAAGAGTACTAGTGGTCCTTGACCCTTTTCTGCAACGTGAATGTTGAGCCCATTGGCGCTTATCATTTTGTGCTCTATGCCTTCCATTTTTGACCTTTGTGTTTTCACTGTTGTTTATGACTTTTATGTGGTTATATGAGTGACCAAGAGAAAGCACGCCAGAGTAACATATATATAGGTGAAAGGGACCGCACAACGTAACGTATGGAAAATTCTACAAGATGGGCCTCTATTTGTAGAGTATTAAAGCCCAGTAGGAGTTGCTGGGTGTACGGCCCAGCAAATTTGGTAAGGAGCTGTTTCCCATATAGTTGGTATGTGCTTTTGCCTTTTAGGGCCTTGGTCATGGGGCGTGAGTCGGGTTCCGAATGGTGCGTGCATAAAAATTTTATTCTATATCCATATCGTTTTCCACAAATTTTTTTGTTCATCTCATATCCGTACTCCACCCCATTTAATGAAACAAAAATAGTTTTTTGTTATCGGAAATATTTTAAAAATACTATACCCACCTCACATTTAACGGTTATCACAAATATAATATTATGCTCATATTGATTTAATATTTTTACCCACATTTAGGAGATTATTTATAATTTTATTTCGAATCTAATCATATATTTTTAAAATTAGTGTTTTACTTATATTTATTTCAATATTTTTTGTATGGTGATAGTGACAATTTGATAGTTCATATATATTTTTTATGTTTATGTTTAACTAATAATTTTAATTTTTTTATTTGTTAAAAAAATTATAATTAGGGATAAATTCCATTTAATTGCATATTTTAGAATGAAAATTGAATTAAAAATTTCTGCTTGGTTATCAAGTATAATAATTTCGGTTGGACGTGTGGAATTTTTTTAAATATTTAGAAATTCGAATATCCAAAATAATTTTAATTCAGAATTCATATATCTAAATATTCATCTCTAATTTTAATATCAATATATATAAATAAATATTTGGTACTAATATAAATATAAATATAATTAGTTTAATAAACACAATTTAAATAAACACAAATGAATAGTACGCCAAGGTTTTTTTTTATTGCGCGAACGTGGAATGATACGAGAATCGGGAAGCAGAGCACATGAAAGATTTTGAGAAAATGACAACGAAGAGACCCCTCCGACAAGTTCATGTTAGAAAACGTAAAATACGTAAATAGATTGTATGACCACTGTTTGCTGCCTTGGAGACTAGCATTCATATTTAGTTAATTAATTTTTTTAAAATATCATACTATCTTTTTATCCTAATTTATCCATAATTATTTTATTAACTTAAAATGTATATGAAAAGAAACTTATCTAAAAAAATATGTATATGAAAAGAAATTAACATCGAAAATGATCAATAATATAGGATATTGTTACAAAATTATTCGAAAATTTGTAATTGACTAAATAGAAAGACAATTATTATAAGAAATCTTTTTTTCAAAAGTACTGACTAGTAATTGGGATCGAGGTAACATAAAAAAATTTATTGAATAAATTCTATAAACCTTTCAAAATTATTAATTTTAAAATTGTTTCAATTGTTTATTATATTAAAAAAAATATAGTGATTTCAAGTATTTTTAGGATGATTTGTACTAATTTTGTCCAGCTAAATTTTATGGATGTAATTATTAATTTGTGTGTATCATATTTCGTTAGTGTTTTATATTGTATTAGCGTAAGGCATGAGCTGTTTTGTATAATCGTAAAATTAAATTTATTTTTAAATATATTATTTAGTTTAATTAATTTGTTATTATTTGTTTTTAAAATTTAATTTTAAATGCTTCTATATTTCCATTAAAATATTTATTGACCGATATATATTCCATACTGAGTTTATAAATATTAATACTGAGTTTATAAATATTAAATTAATATTTAAAAAATAATTAATAAATCACACATAAAAATAAATTGGGGGAGATTGTTAGGGATTGTGATGTTAACATTATAATGAACTAGAAGTTACTTAGATTAATTAGAAATTAACTAAGTAAAATGTACTGTCATAGATAGTATGTTTATTTGTCACTTGTAGTAGTATGTTTAAAAACCAAGTATGTGACAGTAAGTCTCAATAGTTATTGTCTTGTACAAATACAATAACATGATCCATGAAGTAGAAGTTCACAAAGTGTTCAGGCACAGCACGTGTCAAGACTTTGACAGTAACATTCTACAACTGAAGCATGCGACAACATATTCAAGTGACAGTACAAAGGAACATACAACAATAACTATTCCAATGACAGTAAAATTGGCGGAGAATGAATATTCACAGACAACAAGTTTTACGACAGCACGTTTAGCGGGATTAGTTGACAGCAGCTTTGGAGACAGTAAAGTTCAAGGATCTATCGAGACTTGACAGTAAAGTGTGCGGAGCCAAAAATACTATCACCATAGTGGAGCTAAAAGTTGACAGTATACTTTTAGTGAAGCTGACAGTCTGTTCCTAGTAGTAGATTATATATTGAAAGCACAAAGAATGATTTAGACATTACTATCTAGTCTGTCAAGCCTACTACTGCAACTTGAGAGAAGACATACAAAAAGATAAAGTGTGCACTAGGAGTCAAAAATTTCTATCATCTCAGCACAACTTTTTCTATAAATGGAATGAAGCCAAGGTTGAACCATAAAAGCACAGTTTCTATTTTGAGATTTTTTCTAGGACAAAGGAAAAAGTGCACATGTAAGTGGGATTTGTGTTTCAGTATAAATACACATATCTCACAAGCATTTTTATGCAACTGAGCTAGGTTTTCTCTCAAGCAAGAAACATTAACAAATCCATTGTTCTTGTTTCTTTATAGCTGAAATTATTTTACAGTCAGTTGTAGCAAACAAAAAATAATAAAATTATTTTTTGAAGTTAAACACTTGTCCTCATATGCTTGCTTAAGTTTGTCTGTATTTCATACTTACTAGTATTGCTGTCTATTTTGTTGTTAGCAAACAAAAATTATTTTGTAAATTGCATTTAACCCCCCTTCTACAACACTCATATTGTTTAACAACTGGTATCAGAGCGGCAGATTATATATATATAACCTGAAAAGATCTAAAATTGAGTGCACATAAAGTAAGCATCATAAAAATACTCACAATTAACAAAGAACATTACAACCTTCTGCAACACTTATATTGTTTAACACAAGGGTTCGAACAACTGGGTGAAACAGATGAATAATGAATTTAAACATTTATTTAAACTCCAATTTTTTATATGAAAATATATATTTAATACAAACAAATATATACCTTACACATAAATTCATATTCAAGTAAATTCATATTCTTTTAATTAATAATTTAATCAATATATCTATATACCGTAATATTTTATTTTTAGAATGTATCATCTAAAATTTAAGTATTTTCACTGCTTACAATTTGACTAATAAATTGTAATATTTTATATTTTTATATAATATTTATTCTCATATTTTAATTTTTTTTATCTATTTCTAAAATAAATATACATTGAAATTATATCATTTTATATAGTATTATTATTTTAGTATTAATATCGCAATTATAGTTCAATTTAATATTTTATTCAAATATTTAACTATTTAAAATCTAAATTTGTTATAACTTTTATAAAAATATATTTAATTTGTACTAATAAAAAAATTTAAACTTAACTATACGGACTTCATTTCTCATATTTTAAAAATTATTAATAAATAATTTTTATACATTTATAATATGACATTTTAATACATGATAAACAAAATCCATGATTTGTGTATTAAGACTTTTAAAAGAAAAAACAAAATTCCAAGTACACCAGATGGATGCAACATTGACTATTTAACATGTGATTCCTAGTTTGATACTCAATAGTAACATAATTGTACCATTTTTTAATAAAAATTTCTAAATAATGGTACATATGTAATTATGCAAGATACATGGGTATAAGAGTCATTTCACGGCTAATAAAATGACAAATTTTGCCCTTGTGTCCTCATTTAATATATAGTAAAGTAATAGATTATCAGATAATTTTTATAATTATAAGTAATGAGTTAATTATTTTTATTATGCTATTGAACACTTTTTACCATAACATTTGTTGATTTATAAAATTATTAGTGGTGATTTAAATTTTTTTATTGAGTACGTAGAATAAACTAATTTGTGTGGAATATAACCTTGTATACATTAATACATACATACATATATAAAGGGATTCTACTTCAAGAAAACATTACATTAAAATTATTAAATATTAATATAATTTCTATTATGTTAGGACCAAAATAATAAGAAATTTTAATTTTTATTTGATAAAGGAAAATACATCAGAAGAAAAAGTTTAAAAACTATGAATTGTCAGCCGTAGAAGATGGCAAGCGGATAATACTAGCATTCTTCAAAACCTATGTTTTAGACAAAGGGGTTTTTATGGATAAGGAGTTCTTTTTTTTTTTTTTGACAGGGATAATACTAGCATTTTAGAAAGAAAGAAATGAATTCGAGAATCTAAAGTATTCGAAAAACTAGAAAGAAACTTCCTAGAAAGGTATAATTCGATTTATATTTCAATTCTAAGATTTCATCCGAAAGTTTATAAACAAAATAATATAAAATAGGAAAAAAATTCAACTCATTGGGAACAACAATTATCAGCAGATATGTTACCATCACCGGTAACATAAATTCATATCCTCCCAAGACTCCGAGTCGTGGCCTCACATGCATCAACGGTAACCAGAATCAAGGCACGCTCCAACTAGGCATCTACCACTACCAGTTTTGATTCTTTAATTTTATTTCATTTCCTTACTCATAATATGTAAATGTAATTATCAACTTTAACACCATAATTTATGCTTTATTCATCCTCTCAAGTCTCAAGTAGCTACTCATTGGGACCGCAAAAAAAACAAATAAAATATCGATTTAGTTAAATTCATAAAAAAATTCAAGTTTACATGTTAGAATTAAATAATATTCTGTATATTAGTTACAAACTTAAATAATATAAAATTATATACTTGATTGATGTTAAGTTCGTGTTTTTTTTTTGAAAAGATCATAAACTAAACTAACAGATCTGGCCTGTTGCAAAAGGCGCAGAAACAAATAATTTTATAAGTATTGCCTACATATATATACTCCTATACATGCATAGTTTAATCATAAAAACATCACTTTTTTTTATCTCAAAATTAAGCAATAAAGAAAAGTAGAAAAGATAAGGAAGAAAGGTTGGTCAAAACTCAAAAGTAGTGCAAAAGTCATTAAAATGAATGCAATCAATCTTTGCACATACCAAGTAAATTTAGGGGAAGTAACAGAGAAGTTGGCTTGCAAAGCATGCAACTTTTTACAAGGAGATAGATGTTACACGCGATACATGCATGCTCAAAAGCACCTAAGCTAATTGAAAATTGGTCAATGAAAGGCAACGTTATCCTAAAATGAATTATTTGGATAATCACAAGAATTTTATTTGAATTTCAAACAATTCAAATATTAATACAAATATAGAAATTTGAAATGACAACTCAAATATTATATGAAATCCATCATTTCAAATAAAATCAAAATTCCAAATCACATACAATCTAATGAATTTTTTTGTAAATTCCGAAAATGAGCGATATGATCAACCTCTCGTTACCGAGAAAGGAGTGAAATCCGATCGGGTCACAGAGAACAGGGCCCGGATAAGATTAAAAGTTAATAAAATAGGAGTTTAATTTATATAGGTATTTAAGTGACCAAATAGATGGGCATAGGAGAGCTGGTAGAGATCCTGAGGTGCTGGACCTGATGGTCAATGTTAATATCCCTAAGACTGATGTAGGGTAAATTGTCCATTTCACCCCTCATGGCCGGAGAAAGTGGACAAGACCTCGGCCGGCTGGTTGTCCGGTAAGGTGTGGTGGAACCACTCCTACTCTCAGTGATGTAAACAGGCGGCGGTGCTGAGAAGCCAATGCATTGTTGGGAGTTACTGCCAGCATGGTGATGTGGGGTCCACTTTCCTTTGAAGAAGTGAAGAGCATGTTTCCACCACCGCTTTCTAATGGCATTGTTGTTCTTGCTGCTATGCTTATTCTTCTTAATGATTTTCGAGGAGTCTAAGTCATGTGAAATGGAGGGTTTTTGAAGCTTGAAATGAAGCCCGTCTATGAATCTTCCTGGTCTTGCTGCCCCTTTATGTTCTCTCTTGTGCTTTCTTGCTTCTTCCACCACCTGTTTATTTTCATCACAAATATGACATATTAAACCGATAAGAACAGATACTATAAAATCTATCGCACTGACAAGAATTAATCGGTTAAATCGGAAATTTTTAGAATCACGATGAGTAGTGATAATTAGAGAGAGTTGGTAACCTGAGAAAAATCGAAATGTGGGTGGAAACCGTAATCACTGAAATGCTGGATATCAGCCATTTCGAATATCGGAGACTTGTTCAACATGTTAATATATATATGCAGTAAATATATAACTATAAGTCTATAATGTATATGCTCTGAGGACTGAGCTCTAATTTGGCAGCTTCGATCAGTTCATAAATTCAAAGACGTACAGCCTTTTAATCTAGAGAGAGGATAGTCAAGTGAGAGAAACCAAGAGATTCTAGATGCAAAATGAGCAACAACACACTCACTTTTGACTTGGGGGCTCATCAATCAAGACACTTGAATATTGATATAGGCACAAGCCACATATAAATAAAGTGCTTAACCCACTCGCAAGTCGCAACGGAACAAGAAATATTCTTGTGCACAGATTTTTAACTCTTCTAATATAATCACCGGCCCTGGTTAGGAGAAATCAATCCTATTAAAATTCTCTTTTATCTTTTCTCTTAATTTTTAAACTAGACGAACATCTTTTCCAGTAATATTCAAGATCTATGTCATGGATAATGCGATTTATCACGGGACTGTTAACATACAAATATTGTGGCAATTAATGCTGTTTAAAATACTTTAATTTTTAATCGTTTTGCATTGTATCTATGAAGGTGTTTAGATTGTTAATGAGAATTGGGAATGAGGGTGAAGAGTATCAGAATAATATCAAATTTGAGGTTTTGATTTTCGTCAACTGATTTCATTAATTATGAATCAAACACCACCTATGTTTTTCGCTGACATGATGTATTACTGAAAAAAATTAGTTATATGGAATTCTCCTGCAATAAACTATTAGAGGGATTGTAGGGGGTTTGGATTAGACCCGGCAATTTTGGACACGACACGATTTACATGACACGAAACGACACGAAAATTTAGTGTTTGTATTTGCATTTTTAGTACACAACACGAAAGTACACGAATACGAAAGTACACAAACAAAATTTAGTGTCGGTTTTGTGTTTACCCTTCGAGTACACGACTCGACACAAAGTATACGACATAGATAAATATATAAATAATTTTTAAAAATAAATAATATTATAATATAACTTAATATATTTATAAAAATATTTTTATAAGATATTTTAACAATTTCGTGTAACAGTTCGTTTCCATTCGTTTCGTGTACACAAATGGTACACGAAAAAATTCGTGTACTTCGTGTCGTGTCGTGTCTGATCGTGTACAAGTCGTGTCGTGTTCGTGTCACAGTTCAAAGTACACGATTTGTAATCGTGTCATTTTCGTGTATACCCGAAAGTACACGAAACACGATACGAAACGACACGACACGGTTTGACAGGTCTAGTTTGGATGCAGGTCACAGGATCAATTAAGTGAATATTTTTC
The DNA here is from genome assembly GCA_028671895.1 of Oenanthe sinensis. Classification (NCBI taxonomy): domain Eukaryota; kingdom Viridiplantae; phylum Streptophyta; class Magnoliopsida; order Apiales; family Apiaceae; genus Oenanthe; species Oenanthe sinensis. The sequence continues at coordinate 7,189,580 of CM053814.1, read as the reverse complement.
ATTTCTTGTGTTTATATATTTTTATTATTATACATTGATTGTTAAAAGGGCTAACATAGTTGTCACATTTAGGGTGTGTTTGAGATATCTGTCACAGATATTAACAATAACTTATTTTTGAAAATCGTTGTATATACATATAATTTATTAGGGTTTTTCTGTTGTGTGCCTATGAATAAGAGCATGTATTTTGTAATTTCAATGCAATTTAGGTTGTATGTGTGATGACAACTTTAGTTACTCCTCTTTAATGCTTTTATAATCTTTTTATCTCATGTAATTATTAGGGAGTATATTGAACTATTCGTTTGAAATATATATGACATTGTCCTTTTTATTAATAATCTTTAATACATATTTTAACATTGTTTGTATATTATATATTGTGGATAATCTAGTATCAAATGGGATAACAGAAGATTAGATTGTCAGTACCTATATATAATATAATAAATGTTCACAGTTTAAGTGGAGTTAAACAAACCACTGGAATGATTGAAGTATTATTTGGAAATAATCTATATTGATTATTGAATAATACTTGTATGCTTTGTATATATTGAACGAGATTAAAATATTAGAATTGTTCTTCTATTCTGACAATAAAGAAGAACTAATATTCTATAATTTTATTATTGCTTAGGTTCTTAATCCGGATACAGTGATTGACACTTGTATGAAATGCACATGTTTTGATTCATACTTGATATGATTTATTGTTAATCACAATATTATGTTTTGGACAATGACATTGCATACAGAGTATGATATTGACTATAAAAGGGAACTGTGTCCGAAAATATTCGGGTGATGATGTCCTCTTGAAAGCTCATAAAGATAATTATGTTTTAGTCCTACAGGTAGATTTGTTCTTGCATAATTATAAGGTTGAGTGGATGATCAAGGATAAAAGATATTGATTAAATTAATTATCAGAAATTAATTTAATTAATGGACATTCGATATCTTAAACATGAGGAATTTAATAAGTAAATAATATTGGAGCCGAATTAAATTACACCATTAGGAGAGGTAGTGCAAATATTAATTATTTAGTGGATTGAATTAATATTTAATGGCATTGGGCTTGATCCAGAATGTAATTGAAAGGCTCAACCTAATTTATCCAGGATCCTTACTGTATCCTATATATTCATCTTATTCTCTTCTAGCTAAGGGGTTGAAAACTAGGATTTTTGTGAGTAGCCGTTCAAGGAGGCAAACAAGAACTAGGGTTCCAAAATCTCAAAGTTAGAAGGGAGGCAACCTCGGGAGGATCGAAGGCCACACTTCGCTCAAGGTGAATACAAGAATACAGTAGAAGACGTGGATTTGAATCGCTTGCATTGTAGCGATTAAGGTTAATTTTCTATTTAAACTCGTTTGTTTTCATATCATAAAACGCAACATCATGATTCGATTGTCCCAACAGTAATTAAATTTGATTTTATTTTATTTACATATTATTAATTTAAAAATGAAATATGAAATTTTTATTAATTTATGTCATATTATATTATTATTTTATATCCTGTTTTAATTTTTATTATTTTATTCAACACATACATGTCTTGTTCAATATATCTAATTACACATTAATTAAATATTAATTTATTTTCCTTGATATTAATTCATATTTTTATTTTTAATAATTATCTTAGAAAAAAATGTAAATATACATTTTGAAACTAAACATCACTACTCGGTACATTTACACTGTTTTCTAAGATAATTATTAAAATAAAAATAGGAATTAGTATTTTAAGAAAAGTGAATTATTATTTAATTAATGTGTAATTAGATATACTGAACAAGACATTCATGTGTTGAATAAAATAATAAAAATTAAAACAGGATATAAAATATTAATATAACATGACATATAAATTAATAAAAAATTCTTATTTAATTTTTAAATTAATAACAAGCAAATAAAATCAAATCAAATGTAAAAATAAATATAAATATAAATTGTAGTGTACACCTTACTGTAAATAAAAACGTAAAAGCATTAAAAGAACAGTAAAGTTGTCATCACGCATACAACTAGGGGTGAACATGGGTTGGTTCGGGTCGGGTTTTCGTCAAACCTCGACCCAACCCGATTAGTTCGGTTTTATAAAAAATCAACCCATTAATTGTAAAAAAAAATCGTAACCCAACCCAACCCAACCCAACCCAATTAGTTCGGTTTTTTATAATCGTAACCCAACCCAACCCAGAAATTTCTGCACTGTTGCAGAAATTTGTAAAAAATATTCTGCACTGTTGCAGAAATTTATATAGTGCAGAAATTTATATAGTGCAGAAATTTGTAGAAAATATTCTGTACTGTTGCAGAAAATTTATATTGTGCAGAAATTTGTAGAAAAAATTCTGCACTGTTGCAGAAAATTCTGCTTGTTGCAGAAAATGTTGCAAGAGCCGGAAAGTGTTGCAGAATGTGTTGCAAAAAATTTATATAGTGCAGAAAATTTATATAGTGCAGAAATTTGTAGAAAATATGTAAAAAATATATAGAATATGCAGAAAATATGCAAAAAATTCTGCATTTTATGTAATCGGTTTGGTTCGGGTTGGGTAAGGGTTAAAATTTGTTAAACCCTTACCCAACCACCTTACCCAACCCAATTAGTTCAGGTTTTTTAAAAATTAACCCATTTATATTTCGGTTTCGGACGGTTCGGTTTATTCGGCCGAAAAAGGGGCGGGTTGGTTCGGATTGGCGGTTTAATCGGATTTTTGTTCACCCCTACATACAACCCTTAATAAATTGACAAACGAGTACTTACTGTACAAAACACATCCTCTTAGTCTGTGCCCATGATTATACAGCAGAAAAACTCAATTTATTAAGTGTCGTTAAACTTTGAGATTAAAGTTATAATACAAAGTTATTTACTTAAATATATCAAGTTCTACACCAAAACATCATGAATGATGCACAAAAATTAAGTACTTATGCGACTTTGGAAAATAAACAAATTAACTGAATAAATATGAATTTAAACTTTCATCATTCCGGGATCATAAGGGATGCCTGCAACTGGAATCCATGCATCACCTTGGACGAACTTTCCAGCAGTGAACTGAAGCATAGCTTGTTGAGAGGGATTCTTCTGAATACCTTTCCATGTCACTCTCTTAGAGGTGTCAGATCCGGGTCCTCTATTCTGATATTCAGCATAATAGCAAGTGTCCATACCGAAAGTTCCTGTCCATGGTGACCATCCTTCAGGAACAATATTGGCGTCGATAAATGATTGCATAATAATTGTCCTTGAATATTCTTTCCATGGACGGCCCAAATAGGACTTGACAGGAGGCTTAGCTTGCATCACTGCTGGCTCACATGTAATGTAGCAGTTCTGAAGGATATTTCCACCCGTGGATCTGCTATCTTTCCTACCTTGTGCTGTCACCATGCATGCCTGGTTATCCATTGGCTTTCTCACAATCATTTTACAGTTTTGGAATATAACAGCAGCGTCACCAAAGATGAAGTCGATGGTGCCAGAGATTGTGCAGTCACGGTAGAATTGGCGGTATGTGTGAGTGTAAAGGGTATCCTGGAAACCATCCATTTGGCATTGGAAGAAGATAGCCCTGTCACCAGATACTCGAAGAGCCACGGCTTGATGTTTAGCAGCTCCTGCTGAGTTCTCGAAGCCCATGTCCTTAGCCATGAACCCATTACCATTTACAGCTATACATAAAAAGTTTAAAAAAATATATATATGGGTGTGAACTAATGCACAAATATAAATTTTAGGTTGTAAAGCGCATAATTAAGCATACCAAATGTTGCAGTTTTGAAAGTACCGACTCCATCAATGAAGTTTTTATTCCCTGTGATCTTGGTTTTGGTTGCACCTTCCCCAATCATGACAACATTGTCTGTACGTCTTGGAACATCAACATACTCTTTATAAACACCAGCCTTCACAAGTATAACATAGGCTTTGACATTATTGGGTGGGACTGACTTAAGAGCCTCATTGATACTTTTGAATTGTCCAGACCCATCTAGAGCAACTACCGCATTTGGCTTTGGATTAGCTTGAAGGAGGCTCCTTTGGTGTGTACCTACCCAACCAGGAACATCATCCGAGCTAACGACTTTATAGTCTTTTGATGTACTGTCAGAATCATGACTTGGATGCTCAACATCACTTAGAGGTTTATTATCATTACCAAAGAGTTGACGCACTGTTGACGCTGCTACTTGACCGGGATCCTCTGTAAGAGATTGATCGCTTGGAGGCCCATAAGCAGCATCAACGAGTTTGCGTGTTGGTGTTGAAACTCCCCATGGATCCTCACTTGGAGGTGGATCACCACGTGGCCCATAATCATAATCAAAGAGTCTGCGCGATCCTCCCGAAGCGGGATCCAGACTTGGGGGTGGATCACCACGTGGCCCATAATCATAATCAAAAAGTCTACGTGATCCTCCCGAAGCGGGATCCAGACTTGGAGGTGGATCACCACGTGGCCCATAATCATAATCAAAGAGTCTGCGCGATCCTCCCGAAGCGGGATCCAGACTTGGAGGGGGATCACCACGTGGCCCATAGTCATAATCAAAGAGTCTGCGCGATCCTCCCGAAGAGGGATCCAGACTTGGAGGTGGATCACCATGTGGCCCATAGTCATAATCAAAGAGTCTGCGGGATCCTCCCGAAGAGGGATCCAGACTTGGAGGTGGATCACCATGTGGCCCATAGTCATAATCAAAGAGTCTGCGTGATCCTCCCGAAGCGGGATCCAGACTTGGAGGTGGATCACCATGTGGCCCATAGTCATAATCAAAGAGTCTGCGCGATCCTCCTGATGCGGGATCCAGACTTGGAGGTGGATCACCATGTGGCCCATAGTCATAATCAAAGAGTCTCCTGTGAAGTCCAGGAATATTTAAGGATGAAACAATGGACTTGAGGTCACTAACCATAGCAAGGGCATTGCTGGATAATTCATTAGACATTTTCAACAAATCCTTCATTTTCTCCCCAGCATCACCAGTTGTGTTTTCAAAAGCATCAATACAAGTCTCTTGATAATCTATAGCACCGGTAAGCCATGTCTTGATATCCGCAACATACTCCTCCATCTTACTAGCCTCAAATTTACCAACCTTGTCCATGGATCTATCAAGATCATTAACTGAGGTTTCCAACAAATCCTTACAAAGTCCATACGCTTCTTTGGTACGCGGATCTTTAGAAGCATCTTCAAGAGTTTTGGACTTTCCAATAACATCACCAATGTCATTCATGGCCGCCTTGAAACCAGTCTTCATAAGCTCCTTTGGATCATCCGAGTTTGACGATGAGAGGCTTTTAACACATGCATCCTTATAATCAGTTGGTTCACACATGATTTGAACGGCTTTGTTAGAGGTGGAAACTGCACTGTGGGCATCATGTTTTTTGTTTACAGTGACGGCCACGGCAATAGCCACCGCAACTAGGACTACCGAAGATATTACTATCACAGACACTGCTTTTGACAATCCCATGTTTAATTATCTATATAAGAGACTACCATTCATAGGCGACTAAAGTTAGAGAAAAACTAATGTATCTATATTAATTAATCCAATCCCCTCCCGAATGAAGGTGTTCAATCATTATGAGCCTTATCTGTTTAAATTATGGAAACGAAACTCATACGTACATATATTCAGCCATATGTACATGTAAAAAAATATTGGTGTCCGGTGAGAAATAAGAGTAAAACAGACAAAAGAGTCCGTTAATTCGGTTTGTTAGGACAAAATAAATGTGGTTAAATAGATTCCTCCATTTGAGGAACATTTGAGGAACATTTGAGTTCCATATTTTTCATTGAATCTCTCTCTATTTCTGGGCCGACAGTTGCGTTAAACTGCCAAGTTTATGATTATATATAGCTTCTCTATGTACGTACCTCATGTTTTCCCTTAAAAAAAGGTACTTCATTGTCTCCAGAGTATAAATATATGTTGTGATGTTTTAATAATTTGATTTTTGCACATATATAAAGCATATTTGAAAATATATAATTAATCTTTTATAATATGATTTAGTTGTTTAAATTTAATTCAGAAGAATAAATTCAAAAATTTCAACAAAATCGAATTTCTGCGAGTAAGCTAGGGGTACCAATTCCATATATGGTTACCATGCATAATTAGCCAAGAAATTACAATTATGAGCTAGGGGTACCAATTCTAATAACCTAAGCTATCTGCAATTACACACCCTGAATATTTATGCAGCAAGAATTACGTGCAAACTGGATCTTAGAAACTTAAAACGCTGACATGACAGACTCTTGATTGGAGCTGACATAATTAATGAACAATTAAATTACCATGAATTGCATGTACAAAATGATAATGTATCATGATATGTTTGTTGCAATTATGCTGAACTGGATTAAGTACCGTCAATCGAGTAAAGAGTCAGAAACATTGTCACAAAGGAGTTGGACTGGACGACACAACTCTGCTAATATTGACTCATGAATCCAAAGGGTGTCTTATACCTTGGATGCGACGACGAGGTACTCTGCACATGCCGAAGATTTAGCCATAGGTTATTTCTTTGAACACCCAAGAAACAAGATTTCTGCATAGAAAGAAAGATAGGACACTCTGTTGTAGATTATAACTGGTGCCAAACATAGTCATGCCATTGTGCCTGCATGCTGTCTAGCTACCATGAGTCTGGATAGAACTCCAAATGTTCTTGGCTTTAAGTTTGGCCCCGACCGGGAATACCAATTAATCCCACACATACCAGTTCTTGTCACTTGTAATGAAAGACAACACAATACCGCGTGTGCTCACAAGATCACATATGTAACATAGTGCTAAAGGTACCATTTGGTACTAAAAATTGTTTCCAAATAATGTAGTACGAATGATATGATCAAAGTATAATCTATTTTCATTATTTTATTTGTGTGAATGCGAATGGAGGCTCCATTTCATTTACTATTAGTACTATAATCTAGTTTGTTTGTTTGTTTAGTAAAATAATAATGCAGGCTTATAAGCCGTGTAATATTTGTGTTCCTCGTCATTATATTAGAACTCTTTGCAGATCAACATTTCCATGATTTATATGTCCAGATAAATGCAAGTACATGTTTTCATATAGCAATTAAGTCTATTAAGTTGCTCTCAAATTTGAGAGCATTCAGAATATTAAAAAAATGCTTTTATAATTTGACGAATTTTTAGCTGTTTGAAACAAGGTTACAATACGGCATTGCAATGACGGACATCTCTGAATAAGGTTTTAAATGAATAGAGTTAGAGTTGAATGTTACATGAATAAAGAGATCAATTAAATTTTATAATCGGATCAAAATTTATGTTCAAACTCAATTCGACAATAAAAAAAATAAAAATAAAAATATATTTATTCGGAAACAAATCGAGTCAAACTATTTATGAATAATTTATATATTTTTTCCTTCAACTAAGCCCATGTAATTTATAAAATCTAACCTATCTAACTTTAAAAATACAAGCTTATAACCGTGTGAAACACGTAATAATTAATATTTAAGTAAATTATTTTTTTATTGATATTAAATATAAAATTTTATAATATTAAAAATTTATGTTAATATTATATGTTCTCTTATTTTATATAAATTTATTTTATTTAATATAAATATGTTATAATTTGGACCCGTGTTATAATAAATATATAATTGAATCTAAAAAATAAAATTTTAAGTAATATAAATATGTATATAGCTAGCGTCCGTATTATATAATTGAGCCTAAAAAGTAAAAATTTTAAGTAATATAAATATGTATATAGCTAGGGTTCGTATTATAATAAATAAAATTATATCTAATACATGTATATTTTTTAAACCCGTGGCCAGTACCGACTAACCAAAACTTTTAATTTTTCGGCTATAATAATATATTATAAGGAAAAAAGGTATCTAAAAGTTAACTTTAGATAACGTACATAAAGTTACCAGCATTTTGAGTATAAAAAGTGGATGACATTTTTGTAATAATAGAATATGCCTCCTTATATTTAAAAAATTACTTTGATATTGTATTATAATAAATGTTAATTTTAGATAATTATTTAAAACTAACTTTATGATCGTTAAACCCATAGTATAAATAGTCATCCGAAACTTAAAACATAGAAAAAGCCTAAATTGGAAACGATTACTTTATTTTTAATCACCGACCTGTTTGACAAGGAAAATAAAATGGAAGAAATATTGGGTAATTTGGTTGATTAACTTATAACAAAGAGTATATATAGCTAGGTTGCAAACTTTTTAACAGGAGACTCGTGGAAATTTTTATTAAATTTTGTAAAATTATACTCTCTCCGTCTCTTTTTATTGATTTTTTTTTTTGACTTTTTGCGACCTAATTGACTAGTTTTTTACTATAAATTAGAAATTGTTCTTTTATAATTTTAAAAGTTTAAAAAATATATTTTAAAGTAGATTATATATAGATTCTAATAATATAAAATTTTATTTTTTTAAATTATATATTATTTTTAAATTACAGTCAAAAATTAATTAGTTTTACTGCACAAAAAACAATGGGGACAAGTAATTGGGGACGGAAGGAGTAATAAAAAATGAAAAAAATAGTATTGAATCATAATTTTATTTGCAGAACATATTTTTGCATTTTTATTATGATTTTACAAAATTTAATAAAAGTTTTAACGGTTATCATGTGATTGTTACCCTATATTTTTTGTAACTAATATTTTGGCTGATCAATTAATTAAATTGTAGCTTTTCGGAAATACAACGATACATGTAGTTGAACATATCGTAACTTTTGTTTTATGCCAACTTAATTTTAAATTTATTAAATACTGAGGGTAAAATTCATGTATTATATATACGTTTTAATTTTTAATTTTTTTTTGGAATGTTTTCAAAATTTCGTCTAGGCCGGGTGGCCTGCCCTGATTGTATCTAATAGCTGATGCATTAAACGGTGTATGATATATGGAGAAAAAAGGTTTATATTAACATATATTCGATGTGCACAAAAACATGCAGAAAAAATGATACAATATACGAAATGTAGATATTTACGTAGGGGACTAGGAATTAATTACAAGAAAAGTGATGAGTGAATTTAAAGTTTCAACATTCCGGCATCAACAGGGACGCCGGAAGGTGCGACCCATTGATCAGCTTGGTTAAACTTTGAAGCAGTGAACTGTTGAATATCTGCATCATTCATATTCTTCTGAATACCCGGCCATGTCACTCTCTTGGAGGTGTCAGACCCTGGTCCTCTGTTCTGGTACTCTAGAAAATAGCAAGTGGCCAGCCCAAAATTACCTTGCCATGGTGCCCATCCTTCTGGATCAATGATTGCATCGATAGATGATTGCATGATTATTGTCCTTGAGTACTCTTTCCATGGGCGGCCCAAATAAGACTTGACGCCCCCGAGTCCTGCCTCTCCAGTTATTGTGCAGTTCTGAAGGACATTCCCTCCCGCATTTCGGGGTTCAAACCTACCTTGTGCTGTCACCATGCATGCTTGGTTAGCCATTGGTTTCCTCACTACCATTTTGCAGTTTTGGAATACGGAAATAGAGTCACCGAAGATGAAGTCAATGGTACCCGTGACTGTGCAGTCACGGTAGAATTGACGATAGTTATGATTGTATAGGGTATCTTGGAACCCGTCCATTTGGCATTGGAAGAAAATAGCCCGGTCACCAGATACTCGAAGTGCCACGGCTTGATGTTTCTCAGCTCCTGCTGAGTTCTCGAAGCCCATGTCTTTAGCCATGAACGCGTCGCCATCCACACCTGCATATATGTGCCCAAAAATAATTAAATTTTTTATTTATTAATAACGTGTGAATTCATGTCCTAGATTAATAATAAAATTTGGTTGCATTATAATGGCATGTAGAGTACATAATTAATAACGCACTGAATGTTGCAGTGTCAAAGGTCTTGACTCCATCGATGTTGTTCTTGTTCCCTGTGACTTTGCTCTTGGTTGCACCTTCCCCTATCATCACAACATTATTTACACCCCGTGGAACAATAATATGCTCGTTATAAACACCAGCCTTCACTTGGATGACAAAGGGCTTGGCATTATTGGCTGGGACTGTCTTGAGAGCTTCTGCGATGGTCTTGAACTGTCCAGAGCCATCTTGTGCAACTACCGCATTTGGTGTAGTACTAGCTTGAAGGAGGTGCCTTTGCTGTCCAGTCACCCATTCAGGAAGATCATCACCACCCACACTAGATAGCCTGCGTTGGCCAGCAGATTTAAGATTCAAGGATTGAAAGATAGACGTGAGGTCAGTAACCATGGCAAGGGCATTGCTGGATAGGTCATGAGAGGTTCCTAGCAAACCCTTCATTTTCTCAGCAGCATCACCAGTTGTGTTCTCAAAAGCATCAATGCAAGTCTCTTGATAGTTCATCGCACCACTAAGCCATGTCCTGAGATCCTCAACATATTTATTTATATTACTAGCATCAACTTTACCAACCCTGTCCATTGATCTTTCGAAATCATCAATCGAGGTTTCCAGCAAACGCTTACAAAGTTCATATGCCTTTTTGGTACTCTCGTCCTTAGCGGCATCTTGAAGAGTTTTGGATTTAGAAACTACATCACCTATTTCCTTGGTGGCTGCCTTAAAGCCAGCCTTCATAAGTTCCTTAGGATCCTCCGTGTTTGCAGAGGAAAGACTTCTGACACATGCATCCTTGTAATCAGTTGGTTGACACAAGGCATTAACGGCCTTGTTAGAGGTGTTTACTACTTCGCCACCACCATGGTGGTCGTCTCCTCTTTTACTTACGGAGACAGCCACAGCAACCACCACCGCAACTAGGACTACTGCAGATAGTCCTATAACAGTCACCTTTTGCGACATTCCCATGTTTTATTTATCCAATAGACTACCTAAATAAAGCTGGAAAAAAAATCTAAGGGTGGCTAGCTAATCTTTATTTGTTTTATTCTCACAGAGCTCGTGGGGTATATCTTTATTGAGTGTTTTTGAATACCCCTTTGGGCTCTGATTCAAAATGGAAACGAAGCTCGTACATTTATATAATGTGACGCGGATAAAAGAGACCGTTAATTCGGTTTGTTAGAGAATGTGAGGTTTAACCATTCTGACAGAAGTTGTGGTTATTGATTTTTTAAGGTTACAATTAATTTTTTCTATTTCGGGAACATATCTCTAATTCTGTGCCAACAATTAATTTTTGTTTCTCCTTGATTTGCTCTATTACGAGAAAATTAATGTTTCAAATAATCCTGTGTGTTACGTTCGGAAGAAACATAATCCTATATGTCTTCACGTACCCCAAATTTTCCCCTGTAAAGATGGTCCTTCGTTCATTGTTAATGCATGGTATGTCCCGACTTGTAATTTGCATCATCGTACAAGTATCTTTCATGTTACATATTTGTTGAAATAAATGAAAATAAGATAGTTACGAAATTTAAAAAATTAGAAGGCAAAAATAACGAAGAAGTGCAAATTTTCTTGTTTTCTTTTTCGTACTATTGACTGACACATGAAAGGAAGTACTACATTGTGGGTTCTGATCATACCATAGGCTGAGGATGAACCTACTGATCACTTGTTCTTTGTGTGCAATCTTTCAAGATGGATAGTTTGAGCATGCTCCTTTCCGTTACCTAGAGGTGTCTCGCAAATGACGGACTACTGTACTTCTTTTTCAGAAAACAGCCTTGATGTATATAGCATTATATACAGCTTTACATAGGTAATGCCGCAGCAAAGAAATTTGAGAAAGCACGCTGTTCCTGAAGCAAAATCTGCAAACTCAAACTATATTTTTGCTCAAAAGAAGTCCCCGTAAATTCAGAGGAGAACCCTTTCTGCTCTCAAAACTTGCTAAATTCTGTTGCATGCATTGTGCAATGCAAATTTAAATTTATAGTAGATTCGCATAGTTTAGCTTATCTCGGTTTAGCCCTTTGGTTTTTAGTAATTGAAGTTGGAGAATGTTCTCCATTGATCTTAAATTCTCTTTCCAGTTTTGCTTGATAAAATTATTTATTTTGAAAAAAAATATATATTATATTTAAATGGATCAGGCATGCACTAGAAAACTGAAGGCCAGATGTACGTACAACTGCAAGCTCAATATAGTTTCTGTTTATAAAAAACAAAGCCCGGAGAGGGAAAGTGTAACAGTACAGCAAAAAATACTGAACTTCAGTAGCGCCTATATAATTTGCACTGCCATGGCGAATCATATATTGCATTTCATGATTTGATAATCAATTCGACAATAAATAAATAATTGCTAGGACGTGGCTTGTATATCATCCTACGTACAAAAGACATAGATACACAGTCGTGATTCAGCTGTTGGTGGCTGGGGAAGAGGCTGCAACGGTGGTGCTGGACACACTATACGGAACACCACTAGTAGGAATCCAATCATCTCCCTTGAGAAAAACTGCAGGACCGTAGTTATTAGCTTCAGCAGATGTAATTGTCTTCACACTAGGCCATTTCACCCTTTTAGAAACATCTGCACCAGGGCCTCTGTTTCGATACTCCACAATGTATGCTGTCATGTTATTCGGATTTTTCTCTTCCCAAATTTGCCATCCCAATGGATTGACAAAAGATTCGATAAAAGTATCCATAATAACCATTTTTGAGAAGGTTTTCCAAGGGCGGCCCAAGTATGTTTGGATCATAGGATTAGCAAGTACATCAGCTTCTGCAGTGATAGTGCAGTTTTGTATTACAATTCCTGTAATGTCGTCAGCGAATTCTCGACCTTGGGCTACAATCATGTTGTCCTGGCCAAGGGCTGGTTTTCTGGCAACTATTTTACAATTTTGTAGGACAACGACCGAGTCCCCGAATATGAAATCAATAGTGCCTGAGATGGTGCATTCGCGATAGAATTGACGGTAATCGTGAGCATAAAGAGTGTCTTGGTTACCATTCATACGGCAGTTGTAAAATATTGATTTATCTGCTGCTACGTGAAGGGCCACTGCTGGACCTTCATCTGCAGCTGCTGTGTTCTCAAATGTAATGCCCTTTGCTACGAAGTTAAATCCACTTACTCCTGTATACACCAAGAGCACGTATGGAGTTAAATAACAATTCCAGTGATTGAAAGATTAAACACTTCACGTGTATACTTTTAAATATTGAATTTTGTGTTCTCACATGCATATCAAGGGCTTAGCTAAGGGTATTCATTGAAAAGCCTTCTCTATACTTTTGGAGGAGTAAGATACGTATACAACTCTTATATCAGGTTGATATCGACATAGGCCGGATCATGAAACAGAAAAGATGAAGAACGTATTTGTTTTCTTATTTTTCTTGCAACAAAATGCAATTTGTGAGATATGGAGCAATTGTGAGTTGTGACTTACCAACAGTAGCACTATCCATTGTGGAGAAACCTTTCTTCGTAGATCTATCACCGGTGATCTTAGTTTTTTTGGGGCCATCTCCAACCAGCATCACATTAGACATAAACTTTTCAAGTCTAACAGTCTCATTATATACACCAGACTTGATGTATATAATAAACATGTTCTGATTATCTCTAGGAATCAATTTTATAGCTTCGTTAATAGTCTTAGCTTTCCCAGAACCATCTTGAGCCACAATCACATTAGCCTTGTGCTTAGCATTTTCACCTTTAAGGAGTTCTTTGTTGTTACCCTTCACCCAAGCAGGATATTGGCCTGGCACCGGAACCTGTAAAAGTTTTCGTGTATTCTTTTTTGGACTTGGGACCAGCAGATCTGCCAACTCACGTGATAATTCATCAACCATATTAAAACCATTAATGGTCAGCTCTCGAGATACCCTCAGAAGTTGTTTCATTTTTTCCCCCGCATCTCCATTTGTTTTCTCGAAAGCATCCAAACAAGTCCCTTGAACTGTACTGGCAGCAGATAGCCATACTTTCAGATCAAAAAGATATTCATCCATATTATACACGTCAATATTAAAATCATTCATTTTATCGAAAGATCTCTTTAAATCATCAATAGCTGATTCAAGAACATTTTCACACACTTGATAAGCCCCAGCTGTTCTTGGATCCTTCTCTGCTTCTCGTAACATTGTTGATTTGTTGATGGAGTCCCGGATATGTTGCAACGCATAATCAAACCCGGCCTTAATCAACTCTTTCGGGTCAGTAGTTTTGTTTGCAGCAGGAAGGAGAGTTTGTTTACAAGTGTCTTGGTATTGTGTAGGCTTGCAAATTGATTCTACAGCCTTTTGTGATTCAGCCATTTGGGTTTTTCGAGCGTCTTCCGTGTCCCGGTGTTTGTTCTCAACCATTATGGCCACTGCACCAATAATCAAGCCTACAAGGAGGATTGAGCATAGGGTTAAAAGAACAACTTTTTTGTTGACGGCCATTTTTCTTCTCAATACTGAATGAGAGAAAAATGGCACAACAAAAGAACTCCCTAAGGGATTGCTAATTTAATTTAATTCCGCCAGGGCTAGTTTCCCCGGTTATCAGTGTTAAAATGATAAAGAAACAATTGACAATTATGCATGATATAGATTTATATGAGAAATATGAGGTCAAGGGGGGTTCATGCCTGTTTCTATCTATAGTATCTTATACGACCCTCTGAACCGGAAGGTTAACTGATCATTATTACTTTGTAGATTAGCCTGAAATATAGCTATCACTGTCAATGATCATCATATAAGACACCCTAATCTTCTGTGATATCTGAGTGCATGCTATTCATGTATATTTCCCATGCCTGCATGCAGGGACAGACTTGGACTTTTAAGGCATGAAATACATATGACTAAAATAGCCGATTTCTCAGCCATTTGATCGTAATTAAGCTGCTTCGACAGCTGACCAACGTAGACGTTAATCGACAGACTTGTCCCTCTAATACTACTAGGAAAACTATTTTTGTAACTATACAGGTTTATTATATGATAGATGTAAAAAGCCAACTTTGAAGGAAAAAATTAGATCCAACACGGTTCAACCTTTAATCAACCATGCCATTTTTAAAACATGGATTACAATTTACAAGATGATAGGTTATGACTATTCATAGTTTTTCTTGCTGTCACAAGTGACTTGTATACATTCTTCAATCTTTTCAATCCCTATTCCATTTACAACCATTGGAGATGCTCTTGCAACCCCGTATCAGCACAAACAAAAAAAGAGACCTTCATTCATCATTACTTGGGATTGGTTTTTAAGTGGTGTAATCTACAGGCATAAATTAACTGTTTTGCCAATAGGTTATATAGAACCTTAAAGATCATGCATTAAATAAACATCCACACACGTGCACAATAAACATGGAATGAGATGAAGTTGAATAGCTGTTGCGGATCTATATAGCTCAAGACTTGAAAAGTTATGACCACTTTATTCATCCATCTTGCAGAATAATCTGAGACAACTACAGAACAGATTCATACATAGTTATAGTCGGAAAGTTATGGCAACATTATTCATTCATCCACAGAAGGCCAAAAACAACTACGCTCAGTTCAATGTTGAAACCAGACACAAATACAAGTAAGCTTTACTCCTCATCCACAGCCACAGGAATAACCTTCACCTGAAAAACCAAGATAAAAATTGAAAAATTCCATGCAATTTGTTACAGATTACAACCAGGAAATATTCCTACATTTATTTGCTTGCTTCTATGTATTGAAGACTAAACCCTTAAAGTGAATGAAGGAACATATTATAGTGAGCCTTCTATGGAATGGAATGACATTAATCTTTCCCTTGTCAGAAAAAAATAAAATTTAAATTAGATGCAAATATATATATATATATATATGTATGTATATATATATAATCTTCAAAGGTAACACTTGTTGTAAGGATGCAAACTTTATATCTAAAATAAGCTAAAAAGTAATCCACAACTTATTTGTCAGTTTGTGTAAAAAGTATAACTGACTTTCTAGTGTTGATTTTTATGATATATGAAATAGGTCATTTGAGTGACTTATTTTGAGTTTGTAATATAATTACACAATACTAATATTAGCATCACCATATATAAACTTTTAATAATTTTTTATAACTTTTAAGCTATATGCTGTATATATCATCAACTTAAATATCCAAACAAAAAATAACTTTTAAGAATATAAATAAATTTTTTGCTACTTACAAAATTAATATAAATGAGAAGAAAAATTTTCAAGATAAGCCAAACCGCCCTTAATTTCTAAGATTTGTGACTTTTAACCAATATTAAATACCAAAAACTCTTGGGAGTACTAACCTGATCTCGATACTTTGTAGCGTAAAACATCTCCAAATATCGTCGAGTCTCACGCCTGTCAAGCTTTGATACATGTTTCCAGAACCCGTAAACCCCAGCTAATGACAGAAGCCTCTCTGAGTATATCTTCCAAGTGTACCTATACAAACAATTTAGATTATGGTCAAAATATGCAAACAAATTTGTTTAACCACATTTAAAGCAAACCTCGTACTTTTCATGAATGCGTGCAAGTGCTCTGTCAGATATTTGATTCCAGTTGCTCTGATCTCCTTGGGTCCGTTCAAAGAAGTTGACCAAACTCACTGTAACCTGCTCAGGGTGATAGGGATCAATGTGGAATCCAGACACTGCCGGCCCTAACAAATTCAAAACTCCGAGCGAATCAAATTTTTGTGTCCAAGTCACTAAAAATTTTTTTTACTTATAAATAAGATTATTTTTGAAAAATTATCATTCTAGCGATTTTGCTAGCAAAATCCTTTATAAGTCTTTCATAATCAAAATTTTGAAGCATATCCTTCTCAATAGATATCATAGACAATCCATTCAATCTCTCTTGTGACATACTCGAACGAAGATAAGACTTGATCAACTTTAATTTTGAAAAACTTCTTTCTACGGAAGTCACTGTAACTCCCCTATAAGCAATAGTGAAATTCGGATAACATTCTCCCATCACTTTCAAATAATTTAGCATCTCAATAGTTTTGTTAACTTCAATTGGTAAACACTCTCTCAAAATTCTTAACTCAAGAAATAAGATTTCTGCGTCAATATCAGAGACATCATCATGTTTCAGAAAATTTTCAAGATTAATGCATGAAATTCTTAAACTATCATCACTTGCAGACTTCAACTTTTTCACACTAAATAAAAAATCAAAGGTTTTCTCATATAATTGAAATTGGTCGAATCTAAAATGAAGTGATGAATCAACATGATCAAAAATAAAAAAGAAATTATTTTTGCCCTAATTATTATTATTATTATTTGGTTCTTATATCTTAAAAAAATTTGGTGTTCTTTTATAAAAATATTGTGCCTTTAATTTTTTTTTTTGTGTCTCTATATATATTTTTTAATTTTTTTTTCACTCTTTTATAAAAAAAATGTGTCCCTAACTTTTTTATTTCTTTTAGTGTCCCATTCAAGAACATAAGCCACTTGGTCTCAAGGCCGGCTCTGAATCCAGAAATGCCATGCTCTATAATTTCAGCAGGACCGCCATGACAGGTAGCAAATGTAGGGAGATCGCGAGTCATTGCCTCCACAACTGTGAGCCCAAAAGCTTCCTAGAAAGCAGGCTGAAAAGAATGCGTGCAATCAGATAATGGGACTATGTATCTGTACATGGCATGTTAGGTACTTAAATGATTATTACCTGAACAAAGACACCTTTTGTATCTGCAATGTAACGGTATAGTTCACCATTACGAGCACGATTCATCTGTGCAGTTATCCATCGAAATTGCCCATTTAAGTTGTACTTGTTCAGTAGACCATGCATCTTCTCAATCTCAGCAATTTCTTCTCTATCCTTCGATTGTTTCAAATCAATGTAACTACCAACTACAACGAGATTTGCAAGTTCTCTTAGCCTGGTATCTTTACCACAACACTCAACTAGACCAGTCAGGTTTTTCACTTTATCCAATCTTGCCATGGAAAATATAATGGGCTTTGATGGATCACTCAGCATACCACTGCATTTAAAATAGATAAGATCAGCCAAGTGACCTCTGCAAGAAGTAACCTTAATATTTAAACTCCTCAAAACCCTGCATATCATTGAAAGTTGTATATGGCAGCATGTTTCAATTGAATAAGTAATACTTCCAACAAAAAAATCAGAAAAGATTGGCACCAAAAACACCCGCCAAGAAAAAAGAGAGAAATTTTAAAATCATGTCTAAAGTGTCCGATAGCATCAAGCTCAACATAACTCCAATGTCTTGTTTCATGAAAGCCACAATACCACAACTTGGCAATACTTTTGGTCCCGGAGAACAATGATCATACCAATAAAAACAAAAGTTTAGAGTTCACACCCAGACCTTACAAGATGCTTTAACCAGTATGAGCGATAACCATGAGTCCATGATCAAGTGACTGTTTATAAGATGCAACAAATTGTGTGGAAAAAACTCTTATCGACATTTAACATGTAAAAACATACAGAAATAAGAAACTTACATGTGTTCATTGTTCTGCTCTAGATCATACAAGAGCTTTTTAATCGCGCCATGTAATGCATCAAGTCTCATATCTTTTTCTGCGTATGAAAAGTAAAATGCTCATATCTGCTCCAGGAGAGACAATATTGAACTTGGGATCAAACACATCAATGCCATGAACTACGCGATACAGCCCAGGCAGGGTGAAACCTGTGTGACTTTCATACTGTCCAACACTGTTCTTGCTGAAATAGAGGGAAAATGTTGAGATATGTATCTTCAATTCTTCATAGATTCTTCAGAACACTATATATTCATAAGTTTAAACAAAAAGTGAAAATTAGAGAGTTTTACTGAATTTTCTATGAGCTTGTTAACTCAAATTCAACACAATGACATGAGTTTTTTATGTGGAAATTCTATGCAATATACATTAGTAAGAAATACTATTGAAACAGAATATTTTAAACAGCAGAAACTAGAATTAAATTCTAGCAAAGTACTTGTGATTGGAAGATTGTATCTCCTATAATGAGGATATTCATTCTATAAGAGAAGAGACGATTATTTTAGGAAAATTATATAGAGAATCTAAGAAATTCCTTTCCATGAGCTGAGCTGCATACCTGCCAGCAATCTCCTGGATATTTTGTTTTTTCCAATGCATGAGCGATGTTGCACAGCACAAGTTGACATTTTGAGCATTAAATGTTTTCAAACATTAAAGTGAAACAGAGACAGCAAAATTTAAATCTAATTCAGACCTGAGTGACACCAAGTTTATTAGCTAACAGGGAAGCAACAAGATTCCTATCACTATAGTTGCCAATGATTAGGTCTGGAACACCCTGCAACTCTGCCACAATTTCATTCGATACATCCTAATAAAATATAACCCATATTAGATAAATTCTTAGAAGATGTGGAAAAGGTCCTATAAGAAACAACTTTGATTATCTTGGAGAAACAGTAAACATGAGGAAAATTAAAATAAATAAAAAAATCGTACCTCGGCAAAGGTCTCCAAATAAGGCCACACGTCAAATCTAGAAACCCATTTTTGAAGAATGCATTTTTCAGTCCTGAAAGGCACGCGCAGTATATGTGTGTGCTTGGTTCCACTGACTCTTTCTATTCGCTGATTGTATGTTGTTCCTTTTGCATCAGGTATTAATCGTGTAACCTTACCCCATCCAATCAGGAAACCGTAAGAAAAAAAACATGGTAATGGAAGATTATTGAGACGATAACCATAAAGAGTACCAAGCCGGCTAAAGAACAAGTTGCATGTTGGCATAAGATGGGTAAGTGTCAAGTATACTTACAATAAGTATTTTAGGAACCACATCCAGTCCTTGCTCCTTTATTGTAAGAAGCGTCTCATTCTCCAGGGCACGCACTTGATCAAGTATGTAGACAACCTTTATCCATAAAGATACAAATGTAACTGGTAGGGAACATATATTTATAGTATATAACAATAAACTAATTTTTTTGTTATTGTAAGATTCAGAAAAATGCAGAAAGTTGGCATTCGCACAAATTATTAACTGCAAAAGCTAATTATTAGTTTCGCGAAACCACATTACCTGTCCACCAGTGTCAGGCAAACCTAATACATTTTCTTGGCCAAAATATCCATGGGGAGAGAGAATCACAACGTTAAAGACCATAGAAATCATCCCTAGAAATTTCTCCAAGGTAGCTGCATCAGGAGCCTGAAGGATGTCCAGAAGTAGATGGATGGTCTCAGATGCCCGATGTATTGTGTTACCCCAACCTTTCTCGAATCCCATGCCTTTGAGTTTGAATTTAAAGCGATCAGAAAATAAATAGATGGAAATTCTACCATAATGTAACAACAATCTACAAGCCATATATTTTACTTCTTTTTGGAGAGTAACTACTATATAACGCTTCATTGTCACTTACTCATATTCAAACTCACAACATGGTGTGTCTGGTTGAAATTTAGCAAGAAATTCCTCTGCCCTAGCCAAAGCAAGTTGAAGTCCAGTTATAGATTGTATTCGGTCATTTAGCATCATTACCTGAAAAACATCATAAAAAATGTGTTAACAATTGCTTTTTTTAAAAAAAATTTGTCAAGTATTTGTAAAATGAACTTATTTCTTTGACATTTTCACTTATTAAGAGGATTGGATATATGGATTAGGATCTGTGTAATTTCATGGAGATCAAATCATAACAAATAATAAAAGACTGTTAAAAACTGCTAAATAAATTGACATACATGTCCATTATGTTTGTGTGATCGCAGGAACTCAAGCAGAGGTACCATATGCTCTTTATTGCGGAACATAATAGAAGATAGGTGACGGTTGAGAAACTGAACACCTCTGCCAATAGAAGATGATCGCGCTGGTCGAGGAACTGTTGCATTAAATGGCTCGAAATCAAGCTCGAGCACAAAATTCTTGTTGTACCTATGATGAAATCTTTGACTTAGTTGAGTTGTGGCTAGAAAAAACTACTTATTTACTGAAACCCTTTTATTAAAACATCTCTTAATTTCAAATAAAAAAATGTGACCAAGAACTTTAAGAAATGGTGAACCATAAGTAAAGGCGAGGTTACTTACTCCCCATTGACAAGTTCTTCCTTGAGTCGAAGGTATTCCGAAACACTTAAATGCTCAACACTCAGTTCATACACATTTACGTGAATATATTCCCAAATACCTGGTCTTGGACGAATAGCAACGACAACAAAAGGAGGTAGAACTATAGCTTCCTACAAGCACAAAAGTATACTTAAGAACGTAGCAAGTTATTGAATAAGTTTACCAGCAATCTGACAAATACATATATAAATAAATATACATATATGGAACATATATATATCGTTATCATCCCAATGAAATGCATAAAAGGCAAGATAATAGCTTGAAAATAAATTTCTTGTATAAATTTAATACAAATATGTCATTTAATTTTTATCAGTTTTAAAATCCATAGTTTTGTTGGAAATTTGAGAGTTTGAACAAAGAACTTTGATAGATAACTCGTAAAGTTTATACATAACCACTAAATTTTGAATTATTTATGGGGGCACATTACTGAAATTCTTCATATTTGATAATACTAATTAGCAGTGTCGGCCCTGACAAATTCAAAACCCCAGCGAATTAAAATTTTGTTCTCAAGTCACTAAAATTTTTTTTACTTACAAATGAGATTATTTTTGAAAAATTATCCTTCTAGTGATTCTGCTAGCAAAATCATTCATAAGTCTTTCATAATCAAAATTTGGAAGCATATCTTTCTCAATAGATATTATGGACAATCCATTCAATCTCTCTTGTGACATACTCGAAAATAAGACTTAATCAACTTTAATTTCGAAAAACTTCTTTCCGCGGAAGCCTCTGTAATTGGTATAGTTAATAGAATCCTATAAGCAATAGTAGCATTCAGATGGTATTCTCCCATCACTTTCAAATAATTTAGCATCTCAATAGTTTTGTTAACTTCAATTGGTAAACACTATCTCAAAATTCTTAACTCAAGAAACAAGATTTATGCATCAATATCAGAGACATCATCATGTTTCAGAAAATTTCCAAGATTAATGCTCTTAAACTATCATCACTTGCAGACTTCAACTTTTTCACACTAAATAAAAAACCAAAGGTTTTCTCATATAATTGAAATTGGTCGAATCTAAAATGAAGTGATGAATCAACATGATCAAAAATAAAAAAGAAATTATTTTGACCCTAATTATTATTATTATTATTTGGTTCTTTATCTTAAAAAAAAATTGGTGTTCTTTTATAAAAATATTGTGCCTCTACATATATTTTTTTTTGTTTTTTATACCTCATTCAAGAGCATAAGCCGCTTGGCCTCAGGGCCGGCTTTGCTAATTAGTAACTTTTTAAATGTTTGTGGACAAATGTGTTGCTTATTAGATTCACCCTAGTTATAGATGCTATAAATTTAATCAAGATTTTCCTCTAGAAGTTCAAATGCAACAGCAATGCACTGAAATATAATTTAGATCCACAGATTTTGGGAGTAAGACATAAAAAATCGGTTTGTGATGAATTGATTTTAGATAATTAGCTCAAAGTTGAATGAGTTGAAAGAACATTCTAGTCAGTAGATTCCAATGCCTACATATATATGAGCCTAATACAGTGAACTAGTATCTACAAATGATGTTTGTACTCTAATTCTTATATTATTTTTTATGGTGGTCAAATTTAAATACTCTCACACACATGTAACATGCCTTAATTGAGGTTCGAATCGTCAACCTCTTTGTACCAAGAGGATGTATCCATTAGGCAACAAAAATAAGGATTGCTCCTAATTCTATTATTCGAGGAATTGGCTAGCTCCATAAGACAGTGTGCGCTGAAGCAAGCTCAAGCTGAAATGGTAAATTTTGGAGGGATGATATGATTTAATTTCACTGCAGGGGGTCGAGCATTACCTGGGAACATCTCAAGATTTGGATAAAGGGGCCATTGCTGAGCTTTTTGACTCCATCTTCACCGACAACACTGTCCAAATCATCTACCAGATCATGAGATTGTAATATTCCCTTTCCATGAGCTACATATCTTTCAAATGGACAAACAAAACAAGATTTCAGATAGAAACATATAATAAAATCAACAACCAACTGTAAACAGTACATCCCAATTCATCAATAAGGAAAATATAGAGGCAGTGTGGTGAATTAGTTACCTGGTAAAGAGATTGACAAGTTCATTCCGGTGCGCAGATAGGGTATCTTCAACCATGTCACGCATGCTCAGTGGCCCATTAATCAGAGAATGTCATCTTTAAAATTAAATGTACCCAACTTCTCAATTATTTAGTGAGCAATTGATTGAAGAAATGTGAAAAGGTAACTGATATATGTGTCTGTGTGTGTGTGTGTGTGGGGGGGGGGGGGGGGGTATATAGGGCCAGGTGGTGAAGGAGATAGCCATTGGGGGGGGGGAGGGGGTGACAAACTCCAAAAGATGTTTGGGGTGTCAAGCTGCATGCATGGCACCTCTACAGTTCCGTAGTCATTCGAGATTGATATAAATCATAATTATTAATCGAGAAGAGATATCTATCCATCACAATTTAACTCTACACTTTGTTGGCCGACTTCTACTAATAGTAATACCAACATTTAGCAGCTTTCGAAATTATTAATATGCGGGCTTTACACGGCAGCTTTCTTCATCATGCAATGCTTTGCACACCCCATTACTCTTTTCTCTAGAAACAACCCTTTTTAGAAAATTGTGCATGCAGTGCCTTGCCGTTACTTCTTTTATAGATGATAAGGATGAAATGAAAAAGGCGATCAAAACTAAATGAAGTTAGGATGGTGACTGGTGAGAAACTCCTAAAGATGTTTGTGGTGTCCAGCTGCATGCATGCCGTCTCTACATTTCCGTAGTCATTCGAGATTGATAACTTCATAATTATCACCAGAGAAGAGAGATCTATCCGTCATGTTTCAACTCGTCTTTCACTTCGTTTCTACTACTAGTAATGCCAACAGTTAGCATCTTTTGATTCACCTATATATTTTATCCCTATTATACTAACCGTTCCATAATATGATTAGTAGATTTTAATAACTGTGATTTATTTAATATCTAAAATCTTGTATTTAAAATCCTGTCTTGTTATTACCTAAATATATATTATAACTCAATTGTTATATGATACTTAGAACCCAATATAAAAGAATTCATCTTTAAACCAAAATTCAATTATTTTGTACATAGTTTTAAAAATCCATGTATTTTGTCCAATTATATAATTTAATCGACTTAGACCAATAATCTCAAATTCGAATGTATTATAGATTAATAAATACACAACTTTTTTATACTTAAAAATTATTGAAAAGTAATACATGTGTAACTTATATGTACTAGGAATGTTCCTCTCTTTGTAATTTCATTTATCAAATTAAATTATATAACTTTAAGTATCAATTTAATATATATATATATATATATATATATATATATATATATATATATATATTATAGAGTCATATTTTGAGGGACTTGTATTTTGTATAAAATTTAACACTTTTTTTCCAATAGTTAGGCCCCGTTTGAGATTATTTAAAAATAAGTAATAAGTTACTTATTTTTTTAATAAAATAAGTATTTTTACATTTTTTTTAAGTATTAACATTTAGTTTAAAATTTTAAGACCAAATCTTATTTTAAAAAAATAATAAATTACTTAATGCACAAACTCTGCACGAGCCTTTGAACAAGTATGTTAGTACTTTTTCAGGACATTGGCTTCTGCTAAATGCTATCGCTAGTCGTAAATTACCTGAGTAGAAAGACTGGTTCTCTGAGGCATTCCTATACTTGTTCATCACTGAGATGACAATACTACTACGCACAAACTCTTCAAATAATCCTGCTAGACCCCGGCACCATTTCAACGAGGCGCTTGGGAATCTGTCACAAATGGGAAGTCAGTGATCCTGTCAATGTCTTCCAACACTAGAATATCCTTCAACCCAGTGTCCACCTGTGATAAGCATTTGCAATAGTATATTGTTATCAATCAACTCTTATATAACTTTTTTTTGAATAAATAGGTTTATGTATCCTTATAAATGAGAATAAATTTTTGGAGTGAGTCAGATTCGAAGAGAGACGGTAGATAATAAATTCTTATATTAGTTGTATAAGTATGGTATTTGGAGCACTCACTCGAGTATCTCGCATGCATAAACCGATTCTTTTTGACTAATTTGGCTTATAGCCTTACAAATGAGTATCTGTTTTAAAGAAATTCTCGGGGTGAGCCAGGATCGAACCCAGGATCTGGGACGACAGAGGATAAGCCCTCAACCACTTGGACTATCCAACCGTGCTCATGCATAAACCGATTCTAAGAACAAAATTAGCATACAGTATAAGTATAACCAGCAAAAAAAAAAACAGAAATTGGGGATAATGAAACACACCTCTCCGCCGTGGTAATGTTCCCGCCAAGTCTGTATAACTGCTCTTCGCCACATTTGAAAACTGCTTCACCAACGATGTATGTGCACTGTATTGCAGGGGTGTACGGTTCGAGTTGTACGGGTGAAGCGGATTTCACGACACAATCCAATTTAATCGAATTTAATTGGTTTTAAAAAATTTCAACCCAATTCAATAAAATTAAATTTATAGTCCAATCCAACTCAATAATCGGTTTGGATCGGGGTGGTCGGGTTACCAAATAAATAAAATATTTTTTCTATCAAACAGAAACTAAATTGAAAATGAAATTTAAAAACAAATTGAACACAATTCAACAAAATATTACAATTATTCATTTCAAATAAGTCTCAAATTTTTAATTTATAGCACCTAAAAGACTGATTAAACACTAAACATAGTTTTTAAATTTGAATAAAAACATAATACTAATGAATCACTCACCGACTTCAATGATACTATCAACTATTAATAGTAAATGGGCCTATGTAATGGTCCTATAATGTGTATAAATTAGAATACATATTTTTTAATTGAGTTGGTTAGATTAGTTTAAAAAAATTAAAAACCGTATCCAACACATTTAAATCGGATTTACAGTTTTTCAATTCAAATACGTTTCAATTTATAAAAAAAATGGGTTGAACCGGGTGAAATATGGTCGGTTTGGATCGGATTGATCCATTTACCCAACCCGTGTACCCTACCGTATTGTGTGTATAATCATGGTTTTAAAATCGGGCCATTAATCCCCAACTTTTCAAACTATTTTATGAATTTTTTAACATTTATATTTTCAAATTTGATTGTGGTTCTCCTAAAAAAAAGTTTGGTTGTGGTTCTAAAATTAGGGAGAGTAATCTCTAATTGATCTTTTAAAATAATATATATATTCAAATCAAAATTTAAATATTATATTCAAAAATTAAAAACTAAAAAAATGTAATCAAATTTAATATTATTAACAATAATTATATATCTATATTATTTATACTATATAACTTTGAGATTTTTTTATAGATTGTGGTTTAATTAACATGTTAATTAAAAAAATAGTAGTCGTTAATTTATTTAAAATAAATCAGGTAAGATTTAATATCAAATAATATTATATATATATATATATCTAAATTATTATTTCCAAAAGTGTAAACAATAGATAGTTCTAAAAATACAAAAATGTTGGAATCCCATCAAAAATAACGTATTATATTTTATTTATTTCAAACTTATATTACAATCTTATTATATTATTATTATATAAATTATTTTAAATTTAAATCAAAACTATTTTGAATTTAAAAAGTAAATTCAAATTTCAAATTTTATAAAATTTAAATGGATCGAGATGAGTTCAATATCAATTACATTGAACTATATTACATTACTAAGCCCTCGTACATTACTAAACCCTCGTTTGTTTCGATATAAATATAAAATAAGTGAATGTGTTTGGTTTAATAAATTTTAAATATGATAAAAGAATTCCAAGTTCCAAACTTTTTGTAGTCATTACAAAACAAGGGAACTTGCTTACCTAGGTTCACCATATTTTACATAGTTATCCAATATGAAAATATTAATTAATGATCAAAATTAACTATATATATAACTTCTAGTTACATTGGTAATAAAACAAACACAAACATTTTAATGTTGTGTTTGATTGATATGAATGAATTAGGAAGGAATTAAATGAAATTTGAACTATATTATGGATGAATTTTTAAAAATTTCATTCATTCACCCATTCCATTCCTAACAATCTAAACTAAAACTCAAACCCCCCTCCCAATTTGAAATGGAATGTTCCATTCTCTCTCATATATATTTTCTTCTCAATTCTTATCAAAAAAAATTTGCACTCGCCCATTTTTTTTCCAAATCTTCCATCCTAACCAGGTCTGTCAATGGACCGGAGCTCCAATCTGATCCGAAACCTTGTAAACGGATATGAATTTATATAAAATCAATATGATCCGTTAATAATCTGATCCGATAAATATGTATATGGATTATGTATGATCTAATCCGTTAATAACCTGATCCGAGTATGTATATATATATATATATATATATATATATATATATATATATATATATATATATATATATTATGTTTTTATATATTATATTTAAATAAATATAATTATATTTATATAAATATGTAAAATCTAAGTATTTTAATTTTGGGGCGAATAGTTACCTTCTGTTGTAAAGTTTATCAATTAAATTTCATGTCTGAACTCGATATATATTAATATTAACTATATACCTACGTATCTACGTATCTATATATATTATAAATTGTTGGATAATCAATTCCTTATATTTGGTATGCATATTTATGTTCGGATAAAATTTATAACTTTAATGTAACTAATTGAATAATCTATTTTCATGTTTTGTATCCATATATTTAGGCTCAGACAAGCTACATACTGTAATTTGATTCATTTTAATAATTATTGTATGAATATTAAAATTTTAATAATTTTAATAAATATGAACTAAGCACGTAAAATATTATTCTATGAGTAAATATTAAATAAAAATTAACACATATAAAATATTATAAATAATAATAAAGGAGAAACTAAGGTATATAAAATAAATTTAGGAAATAATTAAAAAAAATTATTATGTAAAAGTTTTAAACATAAAATAGTTAAATATAAATAGTTTTATATTTATTATGTTATATTATAATAATATTTATTAATATATAAATTATAATATACCATGTGTGTAGCACGGACAAATAATCTAATTATAAAAAATTATTAAAAAATTTAATTGGATTGGATATCCGATCCGATTACCCGTGATCCGAATGGAGCGGATATGGATTGTCCTTTAAAATATCCGACACTTGATCTGATCCGATCCGATCCGAAAAGATAAATGAATTTGGATATGGATTTAATTAATCCGATCCGTTGACAGACATAATCCTAATTATATAAATTTCCTTTATTTTTACTCATTTCATTCCATTTCATTCCATTCTTCTCAAGCAAATACAACATAATTATCTTGTAACTTCATGATGTAACTTAATTATAAGAAAGTTCAAGTACCTACGTAACTCAAAAATTGACGAACCAAACGAGACCCAAATTGAATTGACGTGACATTTTAGAGGAAACTTGTACCGATATATAATGAAGAGAATAAATATCTAATCTCTGCACTAGATTGTTCAGGATTCGGATTTCACTTTTTTGACTACAAAAATAAAAAGAAACAAAAAGTTAAAATGAATCTATTCTGCTAGAACTAATTAAAATCCAGTTGATTGTCAGATTAGGATTGGATCATAACCACTTAGCTTAATCAAAATCCATTAGTACCACTTAAGTAATTATGTGAATAAAAAAAGTGGCATAAAATGTATAGGAATAGATTAGGAGGAATCAATTCTATTATTTCAAATCGGTCATTAGCTTTTACTGTATATCCAATTATCCACGTATATTCTTCAATCATAGAAAGTATAGTCGATGATAATTTTACAAGAATTGAGAATTTTATGTGTGAACGCAAGGAATTGAATTCTTCTGACTTGCCCGATTATCCTTTGAGGTGCATTTGACGCGTTATTGTATCGTATCCCAATGAGAATCGGAAATCAAATTCTATGGAGTATTACACTTTGTCCTAATTTATACAAGTTTTTTTTGTCAAATAACTAATTTATGTAAGTTGATATTATACACGGTTTAAGAGATTTATGACTTCACTGACTTTCATTTATATCCCCATAAATGAAAAATAAGTAATAAATTTATTATTGTAATAATCATAAATAAATATTATTGAAAGTAAATTTATTCTTTTTTAAGACAATTAAAAAAAACTCACATAAAATGAGACGGATGGAATACCATAATTTAGTGGATTTCTCTTCTTAAATGTATGTTTGTTATTTTATATATTTATTATGAGAAAAATATTCACACAATATACTTAAGATTATAAATATTTTATATATAAACATTAATAGCAGTTTTGTAAATTTAAAATTCATTTTCTGAATTTATAATTACATCCTCATATATTTATATAAAAAATTATTTATTTAATCTTTGGTAGTTAATTGAATATTTTTGAGTAAGTTGAGTTCGAAAATACATAAGTTATTAGAGATACGAATGTATTTGTGTGATATTCTTAAATAAAATATAATGATTAATCAATTTAAACTAAATAGATAAATCGATAGTAGAACCACGTAAAATTTTTACTAAATGATCAAAATTCAAATTACAATTAACTAAAACCGAAACATATATGATATAATTATAAGAAAAATTAATCTAAGATACATATTAGGTAAATTCCTAAAATTTTAGTACAAAATAATAGTATATTAATAAAATTTTAAATAATTCCTGATTTTATAAAAATACCCTTACGTATAAAATCACATATATATATATATATATCTGATTTAATCTCTATAATTATATAAGCATATAATTAAAACTTTTAATTACCTTCATTATGGGCTTTATAAACCTATGAAGATGTTATAAAAGAGAAAAAAGGACAGAATAAAAAAAAATGGGACACTTTGCAAGTTTGCAGGCACAATTTTAAAGTGACAGTGTGACAGACTGACAGTACTATAATGCCATGGTGCCCTCACAGGATATCCCCAATAAGCTAAAAAGATCATGTTATCTGATTGAAGTGCTCCTATATAAAGTGCATCATATCATTCTGCGTCTCATAATTCAAGACAGCAGAAGCTAGCTACTCCTAACACAAACTCTAGAGACAATTTGTAGCACAAACATAAAAATCTATCATATATAGATGGCACTGAAGGCAGAGAGTATTAAGATGAGGCTAGAAAGCTTCGGAAGAAAGCCAAGAAATGGCAGAAGCGCCTGTACTGCATCTCCTGATCCACCTTCACAACCACTGTGTAAGTATCGATATCTGCCAAATCAAGCCCATGTTTTTCAGGTGACTCCTGCAGTTTCTCATGCTACCATTGAGACTCCAGGTTTCATGGACTTCTATAACGGTCGCACTGAGCCTTCAAATAATAAAGATTATTTCTCGAGAAAACCAATAAGCACGGCTTAACATGCTTAATTAGTCTCAAGTTTTATCTTAATGCATAGGGTACTTTACATACATACATGCACTATGTATCTTACAATTACGTATGTTAGTTGAATTAAGTTGCAAGTCGCTCCAGCCTCTCCTTAAGGTAGTGTGTTGTGTACAATGGCTGATAGCTGAACTTTGTGTTATGTTACTTGTGATAAATATATTATAGAGATAAAGGATAAAATTAAGATTTTATTGTAATATGAATCTGTCCTCAATTGAAACGAGACTTATATAGTCAATATCCAAATAATAATATAGAAAGTTATCGAACAAGGAAATTAATATAATAACAAAATTATTTAATAATATTATACTAATATAATAATATTATATATGTTAATAACTTGTGTCGTTTGAAAATATGGTACTAATTAACATAGATTAATTATGTCAAATTAAGTGCTTTTTTTATTAATCATAAGAAGTAATTTTCATCTCAAGTTGTAATTATTAAATTATTAGGTATTGAATTCCTTTATAAAATTTCTAGTAAGTAGTATAATTAAAATTTTATTTGATTGATAGTTAGAAAAATGTAATTCGTGGGAAGTGAAAATTATTGAGGGGAGGGTGTGTAAACAATGGGAAATTATATATTTTTAAGTCATTTGTACTTATTATAGTAGTGTTAACTAAATAATTTCATATACTCTCATTTCTTAAGAAATTCAAGTTCAGGATATTTTCGTGTATCAAAGAAGTGCTTAAATATTCAGGACATTTGGCAACTTCAATTAGGAGCAGTGTCTTGGTTATAAATTAATAAATCGGGTGAATTAAAATCAAGTTAAAATTGATTATGAGATTTGCCTCGATGGTAATCTCAGCCTCCTTGGCCTCTTTACTCTAAAACCGATAAATCTTAAAGAAAATATTTGGATAAAAAAATATTCAATTCTTCCTGTCACATGAAAAATTCATGGTCTTCATTCATCTCTTTCTAACCTTTCACCTTGCTTGTGTTGGTGTGGCTTGGTGTAATATTTTGTAATTTGGTTGGAGGGTCATCGATCTGATAACCTTTTTCTCTTTTTAATTTTGGTGTCTTCGATAACGTGATTAATATTACACTTCAATACACGCACGTTGTATGACATTTTGTCCCAATAAAAAATATTATTTTTTGATAGATTTTTCTCTTTCCTTTAATCCTCTGCAATTTAGTATGGTATGATGGCTTACAAGATCTATGTTCATTGTCATTTAAAGGGTTTTGATAATTGTTCGGATGGTGGTGTCGAGGGTAAAGCACTTACACGTGAATATTTTATTACTCATTTTCGCAAGCATCATTTTCATTCTGATTCTCAAATTGTCTTTTATAAAGAGTTAATCAATAAGGATTTTGAATTCTTTAAAGCGGTTGATATTGCACTTTGTCAACTTGAACACTGACTTTACGTGCGGTGATTGCATGAATATACATTCACTACGCAAGTACTATAAACATGTTAATGGGCAATCTGTTCCTACATTGTGTGAAAAATTAGACATTGTTAATAAATCCATATATAGTGTTTAATAAATACATTGTGTGAAAAAATATTATAAAGTATAATACAAATTTATAAAATACAAAATACATAGTTCTGAATATATAAATTAGTATTTATATGATTTTATATTTATTTGTATATTGTATTTATGTGTGTATTAAAGGAGGAGAGATGAGAAAAAAGTACCCCCTCTATTCTTGAATATCAACTTTTTTAGAAAAGTAAACTTGTTTTCAAATATTTGATTTTGTTTGCTAGAATACCAACTATATTCCTATAAAATAATAAATATTGTATTTGAATGATTTAACTATTATGGGTACTATTCTTTTAAACAAAAATTAACTACACCAATATTTTAAATAATAAATGAGATATTGGTGTGTGCGCAACAATCTTAAAAAACAAATATTTGATAATCGAGGGAGTATTAAATCTTGACCATATATATTATTTTAATCTAACATCTATTATCCAGTCTCCGAATCTCTAATTAAGAGTGGGCCTCTGCTAAATTTTTTCATACATACATACATACATACATATATATATATATATATATATGTAAAGTGTTTTTACTCCGCTGTGTAGCAAATATTTCTACCCAAATAGTTTAAAATCATGATTTAAATAATTTTTTGCAAATCTAATCATACGGACTAAAAGATCATGCAAAAATAAGTATATATACAAAATTTTATAAAATCTACATGGTAAGAATATGATTATTTTAACATTGTATATTGCATATATTTTGAAATAGTTATGTAACGGTTCAAATTTTATATTCAATTGTGATTCAAAATTGTATTGTATACGATACAAAATTTTATGTAATTTGGTATACACACTAATTACTACATAATATTTTTATCAGTGCAGTTGGATTTGTAATATAATTATTAAATATATGAATTTCAACCGCGTTTAGGTAGAAAAGTAATCTATAATGTCACATAGTTTATCTTTTCTTTTATATATATATATATATATATATATATATATATATATATATATATATATATATATTGCGTATGCGGTGAATTTCTATTTTTGACGTAAAATGAAAATTTCATTAAAATATTGGAACCTAGCTAGGACAAACCTCTTGAAATATCAAGTACAACCTGATTGTGAAACAAAAAATGAGCTAAACAAATAGCTCATGTTTTATTTTCGGATCACTTAACACATATAATATCCAAATTCTTTAATCTAAAAAGTATTACAATAACATCTCGAGCGATCCAACCTACATCAATTATGAAACTAACTAATAGGATCACAATTGACATTCACATAAATGTTATCTGTAGTCCAATATTCAGAACTATCAGTTACATCAACTGATATTGGAGGAACAAATACCCCAAAATATGAACAATTTTTATTGTGAAATGTGAGTTCTTGCGATATTCACCACGGTCCCAGATTCGGTGTAAGTCTTACCGATCTCCCAAAATACCATATAAATTTTCAAATCCTTCTCAGAAAAACTAGTAACTCGTAACAAGACATACAAAAGCATCAAAATATAATAGACTAACATCCCAAAAAGATGAGTACCACTAACAATCTTGATAACAAGATATATATGTAAGTAAAACGATTTCTTTTGACAAATTATTTGATAATGTAAGATAATATTTTAATAAATAATTAAACTATATCTGTCGAGATAATTTTTTATTTAATTCTTTTTTGGTCTGCAAGTACACAAATAAAAAGTTTTTTTTAATTAAAATAGGGTGGAAGACACGTATCAAGAAAGCTACCGACTTTTTGGCGATAACTATAATTTGATATTTTAAATGAGTTTCCTCTTCATATTTTAAAATTTTATTATTTAAATATTTAAAAACATCTTATTTATATTTTTGGATTAGACAATTTATTTTATCAAACTAAAGAAATTCTTACGATTGAAAATATAATTCGTGTATGGAATAAATTTTCTTACCAAAAAATAGAAAGAAAAAGACAACTATTTTACTGCCATATTCGTGAATCGCGAGGGAGGTTGTTTAATAAATAGCGGAAAATAAAAGAGAAATGTAAATTTGACATTTTAACACCAGGAACAAGGAGAGATGCCCACCCACATCTAATTCAGATCAACATACTTATCAGGTACGATCCAATTCACAAATCTATACATACATATTCTACTTATTACATAATAATTGAGGGAATTTCTTGAATCGTTGAAAATGAATTCTAATTACGGGAGATCTAATAATAATAAAAGTTCTAGCTTTGATTTCGATCTGGGTCTTAACTCTAACAATTCTAAATCTTTGAATCAACAAAAGACTAAAACTTCCACAACCCCTTCTTATTCATGGCAACCCAACAAGCCTTCTTGGACCCACCAGCCTGCCCCACCTACTCAGTCTGTTTTACCTGGATCTTTAAGTGGGCCCACCTCTATGGTTGGGGATATTACTGGCCGGAGCTGGGCTACCTCAGCTCCGGTCAAGAATGGTAATAATATTGGGATTGTTAATGGTAAGAATCCTAATTTGTTTGGTGATCTTATGGGTCCCGCGTTGGGGAGTAATAAGAGTGGTAGTAGTAGTAGTAATGTGCCTTTGAAGAATTTGACACCTGTTGCGAATACTAGTAATGTTAAGAGTGGTGGGTTTTCGATGGGGGGTATGGCGGATTCGTTGCCCAAGAATGTGACTGGTGGTGGTGCTGGTGGTTGGGGTTCTTCGGGTGGGTATAATAATAGTGGGAATGTTGGTTTAAGTGGTGGTAAGAGCGTGAATCTTGGGGGTCCGTCGATGAAAAGTGTGGGTGGAAGCGGTGTTGGTAGTGGATTGAATAGTAATAAGGACCCTTTTGGTTCTTTGCTTAATTTTGGGGCCAAGCGGGATACTGGCATGAAGTCGCAAAATAAAGGGACGGGTAATAAGACTAATCCGGTGGATGATGGATTTGGTGATTTTCAGAAGGCTCCGAAGCCAAATGTATCTGCGAATAATAGCGCCTCTGTGGATTCGAGTGGAGGTAGTTATGCGAAAATGGATGATTTTGGTTTTTCTGCTCCTCAAAATCAACCACCTGTTCAGCCATCTGGTGTTGATTTTGATGTATTGTTTTCAACGCCCTCGGTTGATGGTGGTGCAAAGGGTTTGGAAGACCTTGGTGACCAGCAGTCTTCGGGAATTGATGGTTGGGATACAGAGTTTGGAGGAGGAAATGACAGGGGTGGGACAACTGAGCTTGAAGGGCTTCCTCCACCACCTTCTGGAGTTACAGCCGCAGCAGCAAAGAATAAGGGAATGGAAAATTACAAGCAGGGGCAATTTCCCGATGCAATAAAGTGGTTGTCTTGGGCTGTGGTTCTTTTTGGGAAAGCTTCTAATAATAATGGGATTAATGAGGTTTTGTCTAACAGGGCATCATGTTACAAAGAAGTCGGTGAGTATAAAAAGGCTGTTGCTGACTGTGCAAAGGTATGATCACTATCTATGTCTTGTATATATCATTGGCAATACAATGCCTACATATTTTCATGCTGAAATGGGAGCATTAAGTATAAACAATGTGTTCATTGTGCAATATGCCTTGCAGATAATCATCTCTTGGAGTAATTTAAAATAACTTACTTATAAGTTGGATACTACAGGAAAGTAGAGTTAAGTTTGTTAGAAATATGGACTAGTGTTCCTATAATTATTAGTTGGAAGTTCCCCATAGGTTGTAGATTGTTTAAGCACAGTATCATCCCAATTTTATATCTGACACTAAATTCCAAAGAATGAGTCATTTAAGAGTTATCATTTTTTAGCAAAAATATGTGTGTGATTCCATCATTGTGATATATTGATTGATGGCAATTTTACATGGTGAAAAGTGAAAACTTTGCCTATGAGCTACTACTCCATAGCTACTACTCTATCTTAGGTATCGTGCTATTGCGCACATATGACATGGTTCTATTTATTTCCATCCTTTTTTGTTTCTTGATATGCATTATGTTGTGCAGGTGTTAGAACACGACGAAACAAATGTATCTGTCCTTGTACAGCGTGCCCTTTTGTATGAGAGCATGGAGAAGTACAAGCTTGGGGCAGAAGACCTCAGGACCGTAATGAGACTTGATCCTGGTAATAGGGTCGCAAGAAGTACCATCCACCGCTTGACTAAAATGGCTGAAGGGTGAAGTCATGGAACTATGAAGTTGATAGCGCTTTCCTCTGGGTGTTCATGATAGCACCATGTCCCCTATGTTTAAACTTGTGAATTGGTGGGAATGCTTGGTACACGTTTTGCACCTATGCTTATACTTTTTCATTGTGTGCTTGAATTTTTCTTTAATTTTTTTTTTTTGCAAGCATAATCCATCATATGTATTCTATTGATAGAGATTAGAGTTGTATTTTTCCTTCCTTTTGGCCTTAAAACGTGAAATTATAAGAATGTTTGATATGAATATTTCTCTGTTTAAAGAGATGAATACTTTTGCCTGTCTACTTGTCTCCATGCTCTTTTCCTTGATAATATTTTTGGTACTTTTGTATGTCCTTGGATTTTGTACAGCTGTTTATGGGCTTGAGTGCTGGAAGTTTTATAAGGAGGTACATTGTTATCACATTGAACTTACTGTTTCTCTTCAAATCACATGAGATACATCTTAAGTTCTAACCGCAACCAATATTTCATTTATTTATGTTGGTACTGTTCCTAATGCGACTGGTAGAAGCAACAAGATGCCCACCTTTAGAGTGTGTGTGTGTGTGTGTGTGTGTGTTTAATGAGAATTGATGTACAGGTCAGTGTTTGCATATGTTCAATGTATTGTTACTGTTTTTTTTGTAGACACGAGTAAAGCAATGTCACAATCTCTTTGGTGTTAGTGTTCCATTTATACACGTTGATGGCAATCAAGATGCATCGTGCTGAGAATTTAGAGATTTTCTTCCTGGACAGTGGACACCAGTACACTGTGGAAGTATAAAATGTAGTCTGGTATACTGGTACATATTCTAGAGACAATGAGTATTAAAAGTCGGTCAATATAATAAATTACTAATATTAAGACACTGATTATATTCCTCACTGCTAGTCCAGTTCTTTTTCTGTTTACCTTTTCACCCCTCATCTTACCTATTCTCACTAAGTTTTCCAGTAGTACTCCTGAAGCAACATAAATGAGATAATATTTGTCACTTTAGAAGTTAAGACTTTGTATTCCTGTTTTCTTTCATCATGATTGTTGAGTTGCAGAATGATAAAAATGGCTAAACTGCGTGATTTTTAAGATGCACGGACTACCAAAAAAAAATCTTGGTTGATACTTTCTGTACCAATTTCTTGACTACAGTTTTTTTCCACAGAAAGTGTAATGGTTCGCTTTAAATCTCAATTTAGGATGTACAACCAGGAATGCTCTCTAATTTACATGTATGAACTGGGGCTCTATATTCTTCATGATTTTATTGATCAATAGAATTGAATTTTTTTTCACAATCCTCAGACTCCTTGACATGCCTTTTTTTGCTGATTTAGTGATAAATAAATAATAAATATCCTTCCTCACTACTCGATCACAAGCCATCTGACTTCTGTATCATCCATGTTTTGGTTATGATTAAATCTTTAATTACGACTTACAAGCATTGGATCCATCTATGTTTTCTTCAGACGTATAGTAGCCTCGTCTCTGAATTATGATAATTGTTGTTTTTGCATTTGATGATATGGTTGTGGCGTTGTGTATATTGTCTCCCCTCTTATTTGGTTAATTTTCCAGTCATTTATTGTAGTTCCGTGTTTAACTAGGGAAGAACCATGATTGGGTTAATCTCAACTCTTTAGGTCATTGGTAATAGCTTTTATTTTTTCGACTTTAAAGATATGTCAGCCTGTATTTAGAGGTGATAGTGTCTGAAATATGCAAAGATAGCTGGGTGGCTGCTGCAAATGGTATGTGCACAAACCATTCCTGTTATCTATTTTGAGAATTGGAAAAGGTTTTGTCGCATTGAGTATAATGAATGAGGATTTAAGATAAATAGCGTGATGGAGGAGGCCAGGAAACTGAACCGCATGGATGACTTTTCTGACCTGTTTCTTAGGAAGAAGCCATTTGAGGAGTTGGGAGACAAACAGAAAGTTGTTATACTCATTACTTTTGCCTCAGTCTTCTGTTTCCTAGCCCTTCAATATTGTGAGTTTGGTGTGATGAGTTTATGTTACCTCAATTTTTATGTCTCTTTTGGAAACTGTTTTGCTGTATTGGCGTTTCTGCAACTGCTTAGATTCCTTATCATGTTTGTCTTTTAAGGATGGTTGATTGCTTGCTAGTTGCAGCTGAATTGTTTGTGTAAAATACGCTCGACTTGGTACATTTCAGTACAATTTTAAGGTGCTTCAAGTTTTTAGATTAGTAGCAGCGGTTCCCAACTGAAAAATAGATAACATTATGCAGCAGGATCAATGATTGTTAACAGCTATCCGCGCTCGGCGCCTTTTTATATCGAATAGAAAAATAACTCTAAAATCCTTTTCCTAGTGGATAGAAATAGAGTTACATGGACTACTTGCATTTACATTTTTAATCTCATTCGCAATAAAAAAATCGTAAATATATATGATAAATCAAATATCATCCGATGCACATCACATACATACATATATATATATATATGTATATATATATATATATATATAATGAAAATGAACTTTTTTCCCGTGAGGAATACATATTTTTATATGCAATTATTTTGTGTGTGCGGAAAGTAAAAATTATTATGTAATGCCACGCAGATATATCATATATTCAATACACATCACATAAATAATGAAATTATGATTAAAAAAAAGATAAATTAAATTAATACCTGCCAAATAATTATTTTTTCTATTTTATGAAAAAGAAGACTATGAAAATTTGTTCTTATTTCTAGGAAAAGTTTAAGTCGCATTTCCAATTATTTCTAACGTAAATGATAATAATTGTTTTAGGAAAAAATAAAATTACAACCGCCTTTTAGCAATTTTATCTCTATCGAAACTCACCCATATCTGCTTCTATTATCAACATTTCATCCTGCATCGTTGGATCGATCAAAGAACCTGAGAAATATATAAAATAATTTAGATTGTTAAATCTATATTTAATTGCCCAAAGTTTCGCAAATACAGCTCCCCTAGACTATAAATAAATGGACCCTCCCCCTCCTCTCTTCACTCAACACACAAAAATAATACAAATTGTCATATAATAATTATATATGCAAACAACTCTCTCTCTCTCTCTCGAAACCACCCTTCTTTTCTCTCACTTTAGAACGTTACGTAGCTAGTCCACCAAGATGTGCGGTGGTGCAATTATTTCTGACTATGAACATCCTCCTGTGAGGACAGGCAGCCGGAAAGTGACCCCACATGACCTCTGGTCGGAACTGGGCTTTGCTTCTACGACCTTGCCTCAAATGTTTGGTAGCTGGACTGACTTTGATGCTAAATTCCCACCACTTCCTCTTGATGCCCCGACTCCTCCCAAGCCCAACAAGATCATCAACAAAGGTACGTATTTGTTTATTATCATGTCATATATATATGTACGCAACTTAATTTACATGGATCTTTCGTATGTTTGGTTTGAGTTTTATGTAAATTCTTGTGATTATCATTCTTAAAATAATATAAGATCCTGTAACACCTTAACGATGTTTTAGGAAAATGGATAACTTAACCCTCATCGGGTATAAGTTTATTATTATAACTTCTTTCTTTCTTTTTTGATATATATATAGGTATATAGATATATTTATTTGTTTGATCATAGGAAAAACTTGATAATTTGATTTTAGTTGCGGATCGAATATTTACAAAAAAATTCAGAGGTAGACGAATGATATGTAATGTGTTACAAAGAAAACCACTTGTTAGTATATATTATATATGACCATGCATAGTGTAGGGTAACGAGTGATATTACTGATTTGTATAATTGCAACTAGGGATTTATAAGTTAGACAATTATTATTAATAATCTAAAATGATTTATATTGGGACATAATTCTGTACTTGTATGCATATATATACATGCTCGTATTAAGTGGTATATATGTATGTACATAAGTGAGCGAGGTTGCTGAAAAGCCGAGTAAGAGAAGTCGGAAGAACAAGTACAGGGGAATCAGGCAGAGGCCATGGGGAAAATGGGCGTCTGAAATACGTGACCCTCAAAAGGGTGTGCGTGTCTGGCTCGGTACCTTCAACACACCTGAAGAAGCAGCCAGGGCTTATGATGAGGCAGCCAAGCGTATTCGTGGCGACAAGGCCAGGCTTAACTTTCCAGAGGAGCACGAGCACCCACCTGATGAACCGGTACCACCTCTGGCCAAGAAGCAGTGTCTAGTTAAGCCAACTCATGAATCAGACTCCACTTTCATCCCACTGATGGGTATGGAGTATGCTGGGATATTTCAGCCTCCTAACTATAGTGAAAGTCATGCTGCTGCTGCTGCTGCTGCTGCTGCTGCTGCTGCTGCTGCTGAGTTGGAGCTGAAGGAGGTTTTGAACATTAATGAATCGTTGTTGGGATGGGAGGCGGAGATGAGTCAGATTGGTGTGACTGACTCGGATGTTCATCAGTGGATGATGATGGATTATAACCTGGATGATCAGGTTGCTACGTACTCATCTTATGTATTCACATCACAAAATTAACTTTGACAATTTGAGTCACTTGTCAAAAATAATTCCTACTACTTGTGATTGCGCGTAATAATCAGCCTGGTGTTTTCATTGTTCCTTTGATGTCTGCGCGTGCGTAAAGGTTCATTGTTAAAAGGCTATTATCAATTGTAATTTCGTATTCGGAGATGCATAGTGGTATTTATTTACGTGTACGTACGGTGCGTTTATGTTTCAACTTTCAAGTTGGTTTAATTGTTTTGTTTATACTTGATTGTCAAGTACATCTATTTGTGGTTGTGTTACGTATGCATGGGTGTGCAGTGTGCAGTGTGCAGTGTGCAGTGTGCATGTATGTTTCAACTTTCAAGTTGGTCTTGTTTTATAATTTATATGCATGGTTCTAAAAATTATTTTGATTATTCATTCCGTAATATTAATGAATATATTCAAAAAGACACCATCGTTATTGTCGGTAAACTCTTGGATCTGGGAGGAGAGAATAGAGATCAAAACCACTGATAGATGTGAAATAATAGAGGAAGAGATCGAAATAATATATATAACAAGAAAATTATTAAATTTCGCGACGACGTCGCAAAAATGATACTTATGAAAAGCAGAAGATCGAAGAGAGAAGAGATGGTAATATTGGGAGTTGTGTTGTAATGAATATTAAACTAAACAAATTTATAAATTAAACAAATTTGAATAGTTAGAATATTGTTAAATTTATCGGTAATAATGTGGTTGATATAAAATATTAAATTATAGTAATTAGATATATATTGAAGTAAGACAAATTATGAAGTCATTCACATACTCCATGTCTCAATGGAGTTGATTGTCTATTATATATGATTTTGCATTGAGGTCACCAATCACCATGTCAAATCAAAATTCGAAATATAAAATTAGTATCAATCATGATAATATATAGCGTTGGTTCATCGCATGTATCGAGCTCGATATGCAGCTTGTAGCTAATTCTTTTTCAAGGTAAATAAAGACTCCACCAATCAACCGCATTATCTGATTCTCGAATATTTTTAAAGTCTTAAAGAAAAAGTTCTACAGCATTTCATTACACTTTTTTTAAGTTCTCTATAGAGAAGAGTAATCTTATTAAAACAAAATGATTGCCAAACATCGAACATTTAAATTTTACTGAAATCAAAATAAAGTTATTGTATTATATCAATGGTATTGCCAGGGATATCAAATTATTTTTAAATTATATATATATATATATATATATATATATTATAAAATATTTCCATGAAAAAGATTTATGTAGGTATATATAAAGTAAATTGTATTTAAGTCAACCAAGACGTTGTGCATTGAATTCATATATGAGAACTTGTCTGAGGCTTTTTGTATTTTTAAATATAAGTAATTTTATTAATCCCATATACATTATTTTACTTATTTAAAAGTTTATATTAGCTTATAACTTTTTATTAGTCTATATATAAAAAGGTTGCAATTAGATTATACAGTAAAAAGTTACGAATCCATGAAAGATTATAAATGTATTTTGAGGTATATGTGTAGACTATAATTTAAATTTATTAATTATCATACTAAATTTATAATCTTTTAGTAGTTTGTAATTTTGCATGATAAATTTTTTTTATTAAGAGTAATGGAAATATGGAATAGCCAAATTCATAATTCATTAAATTTTATTGATTTTAGGTTCCAAATTTTACTAAAAAAGGAAAAGATATGTTTGTTTAAATTTGATACGTGTGTGAGCATCAATTCGGGAGAGGTTGAGTGTAGTTCTCATATATTTAGGATAGAAAGTGTGAAAGTAAGTAATTTACGCATGTAAATATGTAACATTTTTGTATTTGTATTTATATAGTAAATATAACTAGAAAAATGCTATGTATCAAAAAATTGTACCAAAAAATTTATCCAAATGCTGATTTGTGTAATTGTTAATTTTTTTATAATAACATGAGACTCGCGTATATAGCTCACGAATTAAAATAAATCATATGTCATGTCATTTGAGAAAAAAAGGATAACTTTTGGTACTAGCATTGTTGATCTAACTATTAGGTTTGATGTTGAGTTCTCTAATATGTCTAGGACACCGCAACAATTTAAAGGATGAATATAAAAAATGCCAGAAAAAAGATATTGGACAGTGAGTGTGATCGAGCTCAACAAAAGTCTGTGCCTCCCCGAGACGGAAAAGGGCAGTATGATTAGTTTTTACTACTCTATACAGTAAAATTTTAGTACTACATGAGCTATATACCTTTTTTTAATAAGTAGGTTTATAATTTTATAAATGAATATTTATTTTAAATAATTTCAGAGTGAGCTAGAAGACTTAACACCCTTTTGCGACTATAATTATCCGATCATACTCTCACGAGCTATATACTTTCTTTTCTATATTGTCAAAAAAATTAAAAATTTAGAAAGGATCGCATGACTCTTAATTAAGAAAGAGGTGTGAACTGCTCATATGATATTATTAATATATCTATAAAGTTTTTGCATAAGGATATCGTAATTATTTTGTCGGATGTTTTTGCAACTCAAATTTTGATTTATTTTATATTTTAAAAAATTACCTATATAATCTTTTAAAAAATTTATTTATTACGATTATTTAATAAATCACAAACTAATATTTTCCTTTACTTGTCATTATTAATTTATAAGAAGTTGTAATTAAGAATATATATAATTATTAATTTGTAAATTATTTATTAAATAACTGAAATGAGATCTTTTACAAATTGTCACAACTACATTTACAACTATCATATTACATGTATTTACAACTTAAAAAATATTCAAAATAACATAATATACAACTTAAAAGTTTAATTAAAATCTAAAAGTAGTTCTTAAAATTTATATATCAAATGAGTATAAATTAATATTCCCGTTATTCTTAAATGATTGTCATTTTAACTTTTCGCACACGTATGTAGGGTAAAAACTTATAATTAGGTTTGTTATTAAATTTAAAATTTTATATCATATAAAAATATGAATTTCATATAATATAATATAATATAAAATTTATATTAATTTAAAATTTTATATTATACTATAACGGTTATAAAGTAAAAATCAAATTAAGTTGTTTCAAAATAAAAGCAATAATCTTTATTGATTGATATTATTAATGGATATTACTATTACATGATAAAGTTGAGCATTAGATGTTAAGAAATAAACACTGATTCTGTCGGAGAATAATTGAACAAAGTTTATGCTGACGTCATCAAAGAATAAGGAAGCTGTCGGTCAGAGTTTACTCTATCAAAGAATGCTCAAATCAGAGAATGA
Source organism: Oenanthe sinensis (assembly GCA_028671895.1). Taxonomy (NCBI): domain Eukaryota; kingdom Viridiplantae; phylum Streptophyta; class Magnoliopsida; order Apiales; family Apiaceae; genus Oenanthe; species Oenanthe sinensis. Next base: position 7,145,501 of record CM053814.1, on the reverse strand, counting down.
CAACCGACAAAGTTTACTATGAGAGTTTGTGAAGAAACAATCAAATCAGAGTATGATTAGGATAGTGAAGAAAGAATCCAAATACAAGTCTATTGCCTTATTGAAGTTATTCTTTTCTTAATTTGTTTTGTAATTGAATTGTAACTGTATTTATATAAACACAGACATAGGTTAACATTATAATAACTTTCAAGTCTTATTTTTATAACCTAACAACTCTTGAGAACAATGAATTTTTTGAGAGAGTTTTGTATTCAAGTTCATCATATTAATACAAAACTGTATTTCTTTCATACTTGTGTTCACAAATCGATTTACTTGATAATATTATATTCAACCTCACTTCTATAATAGATAATCATCTGGGCAAACATTAGAAATATTCTCCTTTGTTTTCTTAGAAAAGGCCACTTGGACGCTTAAAAGTTCATTTTATTTATCTTATAAATAATTTATAAGTTAAAAAATGTATGTATTTCTAGTTTATTAGTAACTTATTAAAGAACAGTAAACGGTATAGTTTCTTCATTTTTTTATATATCATTTTTATTTTTAGCACATATTTTTAGATATTTTGGCCAGATAATAAATTATTAATTTTTAAATTTTTTTTTTTGATTTAAAATATATCTTAATATTTTAATTTTAAAAAATAATATTTTAAAAATAATATTTTTTATTATACAATTAAAACACATAAAAATATGTATTAACAGTCAAAATGTTATATAAAAAAAATGATAAGAGTACCGTGTAAGAGCATCTCCGATACTAAAAGTCTGTTAGCTAAATTATCTACATCGAGTATATGTGACATTTATGTGTCAGTATTTAAAATATCTAAAAATCGATGCACTTCAACATTTTATTTTTTAGCAAAAAATTATAAATAATCATATTTGATCTCTATATTTGTCGACTCAATAAATCTCTTAAGTATAATTTTACACGATTATTGTTATTATAAATAATATCATTGGAGTGAATATTTTTCACTTTAATTAAAATTTTACATAATAATTATAGAACAGATCATTTTACATGTCACCTTGCACCCGCTCTAAATGGTTTGAGAAAAATATAAAAATAAAACTGTTTTTAATAATTCAGCGTGTCCTCGTACACAATATACATGAACCATTCGCGTAAACGTCATAGTTCAGTGCAAAAGTATGAGCCGTACATTTGTGACAATTAAGTTTATTTTAATTACTGTAATTAATTAGAGTAGTATTATCATCACCTGATTTTACACTCCCATCATCATGCCTTTTTAATGATTGGCCGGCCTTTTTAATTTATTTGTAGAATTGTAGTTGGTTACTATGAAATTTTAGATTTTTTTAATTAATATTCACGCCTTGGCACATTTCCTTCTTTTCTTGTGTGTATCTGTACTTAAAGGCCCATTGACCCTGATAGTTGTGCATAGGCCCATTCTGTTCTATTAATTTTATTTATGATCATAATCAGTTTACGGATCCATGTGAAGGCCGATAGGTCATAATTCCTTTTAAATCTATTGGTACAGATTTGTTTTTTTTTAATAAATGGGCTTATATAACCTTATAAAGTGGAGTAGGTTCTATGTCTAATTACGGAATAACGGAATAAGAAATCCCAAATGGGGCCGAAGTAAAACGTTACTTCCTCCGTCCCACTCAATTGTTATCCTTTCGGAGAAAAGATCCGACACGCATTTTAAGGTGACATTTTAAGGTGCATATAAAGTATAGTTCCATTATTCAGGAAAAAAAATATTAAAAATAAGTTATGTAACTATACTTTATATGTACCTTAAAATGCGTGCCGGACCTTCTCTCTGAAAGGATAACAATTGGGTGGGACATAGGTAGTAATATTTAATATTGATATTTTAAATTTTAAAAAAATGTAAAAATACGTATTTTTTTAAAAATAACTTATTATTTATTTTTAAGAAATCTCAAAAAGGCCAAAATGAAGCAGGTTCAATTTTCGGGAAAAAAAGTGAATATCCTATTCTAAGAATAGAATAAGCGAAAATCGAATCAAGTCCCGACTAAAGAAAATAAACCTGTTACCCCTGGCCCTGGACATCAAAATCCATGTCAAAAACTATACTGCACGTGTAAAAGAAAAAGAAGGAAATAAAAATCCAAAAATGTGTTTGTAGAGTTGCAGCCACAATTACTTAACACACACGCATATATGAATGCTCGGTTTAATTGACCATACTTATTTACTAAATCATACTTACAAATATACATACATACACATTGCAAACAAATTTGGATTCTCCTTCTTCAGTTACGTACATACACGATACATACATTTCATACATATCACCAACAACAAAAATCAAATATTTATCCATCCTTTCTGTTTCTATAATATATAGAGAGAGATCTAATTGTGTGTATATATTTTTTTGTGATCGGAATTGATGACGACGGAGCAATTAAATTCGGCCGGCAGCGGCGGTGTGCGTTACGTGCAAATGCAATCGGAGCCGGGAACGTCGATGATGTCGTCGTTTTTCTCGTTCCGGCAGAGTCAGCCTGAGTCAACTCGGATGTTTGATGAGTTACCTAAGGCTAGAATTATCGAAGTGTCTCGTCCTGATGCTAGCGATATTAGCCCTATGCTTTTGTCTTACACTATTGAGTTTCGTTACAAACAGGTTCTCTCTCGCTCTCTCTCTGTATGTATGTGTGTGAATTATTGAATTAGGTGTGAATTTAGTGTATTGATGCAGCTGAGAGTTGTTTGGATTGTTTTTTTGAATTTTGATTAGTTTGTTAATTTGATTATTTTATTGATTTGGATGAACATAAATATTGTGCAGAGGTTATGTATGAGCTTGCATTTGATCAATCATTTAAACATTTAGATTAATTTATGTGTATGTGAAAAATGTAGTGTAGTTGTACAAGCACAAGTATTCGTTGATTTTATTGTGCATGTGAGGTTTAGGGTTGAAGCATTAGTGGAGGTGTTGTGCGTGTTTTTGTGCTTCTTAGGATTATGAATATTTGGAGAAAAGAATGTAGCCTTAATTCGATAGTTTAGGTGCTTCGGAATGGTGTTGAAAGAATGTGTTTGGGATATTTATAGCTCCTTTTTAGCTCTGGGTTAGGTTCACGAGTCCTGGATTAGTTCGCTTGTGACGGCATGTGGGTGTTTAACAATGTACAGGATGGGAAGTGGGACACCTCTCTCCGATGTGAGAGTAAGATTTCTGGTGAATATAGGAGCAAGGTAAGAACTGGAAAGAAGGAAAGACTGTCATATGAGTGAGGGTTTGTTTGCCGAAATTCTTTTTCTATGTTGCATGCATAGTGACTTATATTCATTGGTTACCTTTTCTCTTACTTGAGTATTCCACATGGGGAGAGGGGATTTGACTTGTCTAAGTGACTACTATACCATGTTTGGCGTATAGGTGACGTGTTGCTGTTGTCAATCAGTGTCATGTCAATCACGGTAACATGAGGTGTGTGTGTTTTCTTTCCACGGTATCCTTGATGGTAAGTACTAGGTAGTTCTTGCGCACGTGCCTTGACTTGCCTTATGTGAACGTGTAACATGAGGTGTACGTGTTTTGCTTTCCACGGTGTCCTTGATGGTAGGTACTAGGTAGTTGTTGCGCATGTGCCTTGCCTTGCCTTATGTGGTCGGCCTAAAGGGCTTAGAATATTAATATCCTATCATGTAGAAATTAGGAGGACGATTTAGTTATATGATTTGTTCATTGCCTAAAAAGTTCTTGAAACTTATCATGATTGTGTAATGAGAAAACAAGTTTCCAGTTGATTATTTTTTTGAACTCTCGGTATATCTAATTTACTGCTGGAACTCTTAATAGTGTTAGGTTGGTAGTTTTATTTGTTCTCCACTGACATGTTATATAGTATATAGTACATATTACATTATCATCCTTTTGCCCTACTTGATCTTTTTCGGGGTGAAATTATTATTTCTTTTTTTTATGAAATTCCTACATTTTGTTTTATAGTTCAAGTGGAAGTTACAGAAGAAAGCTGCACAAGTTTTTTATTTACATTTTGCATTAAAAAAGCGTGCATTTATTGAGGAGATTCAGGAGAAACAAGAGCAGGTATGTTGCAGTTCTCCATATGTCATTCTGTATTTCTAGTGAAGAATTATCATTTCCTTGGCATCAACCACTGTTCCTTTTACTTGAGATCCTTCAGCACATAACATTGAAAGCTTTTGGTGCAAAGTAACTATTCTACTGCATTTCCAGGTTAAAGAATGGCTTCAAAACTTGGGAATTGGAGAAAACACGACAATGGTGCATGATGAAGATGAACATGATGATGAGACTGTTCCTTTGAATCACGATGAAAGTGTTAGAAACAGGCAAGTGCTGATTAGATACCGCGTGTAAAGATTTGTGGGAATTGAGTACCGCATCTTCTCTCTCCATCATTGATATAGTTCTTACAGGTGCTTTTTTCTTCAGAGATGTCCCTTCTAGCGCTGCTCTGCCGATTATTCGGCCGGAACTTGGAAGGCAACACTCAATGTCAGATAGAGCAAGGGTAGCAATGCAAGGATACTTGAATCATTTTCTTGGGAACTTGGATATCGTTAACTCTCGAGAGGTATACTGGTGTCTCCAATTGTCCATATGAAAAACTCTTTTGATATATTAAATTTGGATGCTGTTGATGTCTTACTTTTTCGCCAAAGGTCTAGTTTTGAGGGCTAATATGGTCTAGTTATATGCTCATAACATCTTATGTGCATACTTATGCATGGCTCTTTTGTTGAGAACTGAGATACCTTGCATCTGTTGGGTAGCATAGTAAGTTGGTTCATATGATAATATATACTTTGAGATATAGTTAGAGGCTTTCCAGGATAGCAAAGTGGCTAGTGCTGTGTTAATTCAACATTGCAAACTCTTACTTTTTGATATGACAATCATAGTACTATAAATAAGATGTATGCATCAGTTAGAGCTATAGTATAATATGATTTATAGCAAATTCATTGTCCTTGAGAACCCTTACAACACGTAGGTAGTTTAAAAACTTTGTGTCAGTCTTAAGGATAGTCAAGTAATATAGCAACATAATAGTAAGAGAAACAAGTCTAGGAAGCAAAGTCGAGGAGGAAACTGAAGCTACCCTAGAGAAATCAGCTGGGATCACGTGGAAATTAGTCACATGTCGTGTCCCTTTTCTAAATTTCGTTTTTAGTTTTTGCTCTAAAATATGTCCTCATCGTAGTTGATTTTATTTAGGATTGCTTACCTATGTATATTAATCTGGCTTGACCTTGAGATAGTTTCAATTAATTTCAAAATGAGCTTAGCTTGGACAACAGTGATCAACTGGCGGAATGACAGATTGAGTTACATGCCCACATTCTAAAAATATCAAATAAAAACACATCCTACTAACCAACAAAGATACAGTGTCCTTAAAAATAAAGTTTACCAAAATGATGAAAAATTGCTGGGACCTGCAACGTCATGATTTGGATGTCAGAAGAAGTCCAGAATGCATTAAGATTAACACTAGTAAGAGTAAGCGACCTCGCTCTATTCTTTCAGCACTGGCCATCTTATTAATATTCATCCACAAAATGCTATGGGTTACTAGAATGTAATAGCCTTCTCCTGCTAACTCTGTTTACAATTTTGGAGCATATTGGAGTTCAACTAATAAAAGAGACTTCATAATTGATTTTATCAATTGAAGAGAGTCAGAGACTGACATTGGAAGGGCATTACTGCACGGATATTGTTCTAATATCTAATCTAATTTGACAATTGTCACTTAGGCTTTTCATTAGTAAAATATTAAATTTATAATGGGTTTCTAGGATATAGCTGGACTTATTTACTTGGTAAATTAAATATTATCGTCCAATTTATTGATGCCTACATCACTAAATATTTGTGTATTGTAGGTTTGTAAATTTTTGGAGGTTTCTACATTATCATTTTCCCCAGAGTATGGGCCCAAGCAAAAAGAAGATTATGTGATGGTGAATCATCTACCTAAAATTCTTGATGATGACGATCACAAGAAATGTTCTCCATGTCAGTGGTTCAATTGCTGTAATGACAACTGGCAAAAGGTTTGAAAGTCTAATCTTTGGTCATTGTTATAGGCTATTAGTATACGATGTATGTGTGCAATATCTTGCAATGATCTTTGAATTTGTTCTAGAGACTGCTGTTTTATGTGTACTAGTTTTTTATGGTGAGAAATATCAACATAGAAAGATCAGTGCCGGCCTGGTACTACTTACGCAGGGTGTTTGCAAGAATAGATGCTACTAACTAAAGTTTCACAAATTTTAAGAAATTGGTAGCCCTTACCTTAAACCATTTTATCTTTAGTTATCAAGCATATTCCACAATTTATAGATTTTTACACAAATTTTGTTGTGTGCTGATGATAAAATATACAGATTTGCAACCCTGACTTTGTTGTAGGTTAGAATGAACAAGAACTCATTTTCTGATTGCCTGCTTATGGGCCGAGCAGCTAGAAACCACCCTTATAATATCAGGTGGAAGGTTGCGTACTTGTAACATTTACCAGACATTGCTTTGTTATAAAAGACTTTTCTCCGTTACTATAATATTTTTACAGTTGGAAGTATGTTGAACCCTATTCATTTCCCCATCACTTGAATATTGATTGCTATTTTTAGTTCAAAAATATCATACCTAATTAAGTGTTTGTGTAGTATTGGATTAGTGAAGAGTTTGTGGGAAAACATTATTGTTTGAACTTTTTTAGTATTTCTTTGATTGACATATATTGCCGTGATTGGGCCTAGGTTGGTAACTAGCTCCTGACTTCTGGTTCCTTTACATGTGCTCTTGATTCTTTCTTATCTTGAATAAAAACTTAGTGTATGCGTTTTAACAAGATGCACACACTGAAAAATATTGGCTGCATCTGCTTTCCATTTTTTTAACTTGAAGATCTTAATAGTGTTTAAGCTTATATGGAAACTAACTAGTAGTGCATGTATTCAGCAGAAAAAGTGGGGTGTGTAAATAGTTTTCATTGCATCTAAATGAAGTACTGCTCCTATATGCTGTGCAGGTCTGGGCTGTTTTGAAACCTGGGTTTCTGGCTCTGCTAAAAGATCCTTTTGACACTAAACCGTTGGATATAATTGTTTTCGATGTTCTACCACCTTCGGATGGAATAGAAGGAGCCAGAGTTTCATTAGCAGTAGAGATGAAAGAACGGAATCCTCTGCGTCATTCTTTTAAAGTAAATATTATATGAATATCTTACTTCTCTAAAAAACTTTAGTTGTTATCTGTGACTTGGTCAATATCTCTCCCTACTTGAGGTTTTAATTTTGCACTTTCGGTGTACAGCTACGCAAATTTAAATATTTCTTGTCATTTTTTTCCTTTTAAAATTATAATTTAATCGGTTGTGAAACGAAAATCTTTGTTTACCATATTTTCAAGTATTAAATGTCGTCATCATCCTAAAAATGGCTAAGCAAACACCTCTTAAGTAATGGGTAATGGGTATGATCACATTTTAATCAGAATCTACCATACCACGTGAACTTCTAGTTCTGAAGTTGATAAACTTTTACTTAAAGATGAAATCCATTAGTCTGTATTATGCTTGACTTGATTAAATACTAGGTATCTACTGTTGACCATATATTTTTATACTCTAGATAGTTATGTTGTGAATTGTGATCCCTTGACCAAGTCACGAGTCATGCTAGTTTTGCAATTCCTGGAGTTTCAGGTTCAAATTTGAGGGCAAGTGTTGAAATCTACTGTTTTGGTTTACTATCCTTTGTGTCCAAATATGTTGTTTACTAGAGAATATATTAGATTGAGGTAGTTGACCTGAAATTTTATTTATCTATATCACCTTAGTGATAACTTGGGAAAACATTTGAATAACTCTTTGATAATCTACCCTCATTCTATCCTCATGATTTCGGCATTCTGTGCTGAAATTTCTCCTGGCCAAGTACTTACATGTGTAAAACATGATTTTCTGACAATGTAAAATTACTACAGGTGTCTTGTGGAAACAGGAGCATAAGATTAAGATCTAAGAGCAGCGCTAGAGTTAAGGACTGGGTTGCTGCAATTAATGATGCTGCCCTTCGGCTTCCGGAGGGGTGGTGTCATCCTCATCGTTTTGGCTCTTTTGCTCCTCCGCGAGGGTTGGCTGAAGATGGTAGTGAGGTTCAGTGGTTTGTTGATGGCCGAGCAGCATTTGAATCTATTGCTTCAGCAATTGATGGAGCAAAATCAGAGGTGCAGCTTTAGCAGTTGTCAATATTTATCATCCATCTATCATTTACTATTTAGCTTTGTGATATATATTGATGATTGAGCGATTCATGCAGATATTTATATGCGGCTGGTGGGTTTGCCCTGAACTTTATTTAAGACGCCCGTTTCAGACCAATGCTTCCTCACGGCTTGATGCTTTGTTGGAAGCAAAAGCCAAGCAAGGTGTCCAGGTACTCAGACTCATATATACAGTACGTTTTTTAAAAAGACTTGAAGGTAAATATTGTTGCTTTTCTGGATTATTGTGGGTAAGTAATTAGCTATTAGTGTGATGGTAGATAACAAGATCCATCTTTGTCAAGTATATTAGGCGTTTATTTATGTTAGTATTGCTATTTGGCAATTTTATACTGAACAATTTCATATATAAAAGTATTTCCGTGATTCCTTTACGCTACCTGGGAAATTCTATGGTTACAAGTTTTATATAAATTCCTATTCTCACAAAGATTATATGGTTTGAACGCTTTAAATTTAATCTTAACTACTGCAGATATACATTCTTTTGTACAAAGAGGTTGCTCTTGCGCTCAAAATTAACAGCGTGTACAGTAAGAGGAAGCTTCTTAGCATTCATGAAAATATCAGAGTACTGCGTTATCCTGATCATTTCTCAAGTGGTGTCTATTTATGGTACGTGGTTTACGAGGGTGAAATATGTGTGTGTGTGTGTGTGTGTGTTTGCCAGATACAAGGGTGTTACATATGATTTTGTTTTAACTTGAATCTTATTAGTGCAATCAACTGAAACAGAATTGTATTTACGCGTAGGTCTCATCATGAAAAACTAGTTATTATTGATAATCACATTTGTTTTATTGGAGGACTGGATCTATGTTTTGGCCGTTATGATTCATCCTACCATAAAGTGGGTGATGTTCCACCCAACATTTGGCCAGGAAAGGATTATTATAACCCAAGGTACATACCTTTTTGTTACTAATCAAGATATTTGATTCAAACAGCAGCATGGGCACCAACAAGTCATGGTAATGCATATATATTTGGTTTTCTTTTCATTCCTAGAATTGCAGTCTATTCCCCTTGTGGATGTCTTCATTTTTTCATTTCCTATAACTTATTTTTAAATTCTTGAAGTTATACTACTACAGTAATTAAGAACTTTTCCGGGGGGAGCTTTCAAGATTTTTTGAGTTTTAGAATTAAAGTAGTTATGATTATTAACGGAATATCTATTTTTTTTCTGGACATGACACTAATGGTTGTTAATCGGGCTATGTTGGTCTTTTCATAAACTATGTAAGACTGGACATAGCAACCAAGTAGTAGTACAAAAATAGTAAAGGCAGTCTGATTTGTATCTCTTTGTTCATTATTCATCGACCTTGAGTTTTACTAATATGAATTTTGTTTCCTGTATTTTAGAGAGTCAGAACCAAACACTTGGGAAGATACTATGAAAGATGAGATTGATCGTGAAAAGTATCCACGTATGCCGTGGCATGATGTTCATTGTGCCCTTTGGGGCCCACCTTGTCGTGATGTTGCCCGGCACTTTGTTCAGCGATGGAATTATGCCAAGGTATTTTTTTGGATAGAAATCTGTTGTTTCTATTCTAGTTGTGTGATACATGTGGTGGTCTTAAAAACTGTCTTTTGTTTCAGAGGAATAAAGCTCCAAATGAGCAAACAATTCCTCTGCTTATGCCTCAGCATCATATGGTTATTCCGCATTATATGGGAAGTAGCAAAGAAATGGAGGTAGAAAGGAAGATTGCAGAAGACACCTATAGAGCGATCAAAAGAGAGGATTCTGTTTCCTCTCTATCATCCTTCCAAGATATTCCTTTGCTTATACCTCAAGAAGCAGATGAGTTGCGTGCTTCTAATGTAGATTCAAAATCAAATGGGTTGGATGATCAACCAAGCAGGGGCAGCAAGGGTCCCTTCTCTTTTAGGAAGTCAAAAAATGAGTCATTAGTTGAAGATACGCCAATGAAAGGATTTGTGGATAATTTTGATTCTTTAGCTCTTAAGCATGATTTATCTCCAGATATCAGCAAGAGAACATCAGAAAAGGAATGGTGGGAAACACAAGAGCGAGGTGATCAAGTTGTTTCTGCAGATGAAACCGGACAAGTTGGTCCCCGTGTTTCATGTCGTTGTCAAGTAAGTTCTAATTCCTGGAGTTGAAAATATTTCCCAGTTCCTCTTTAGTGCTCTCTTATCTTTTCTGTAGTTCTATATATTACTTGGGAGAAAAATCTTAAGCCACTGATTTGTGTGTGTATTGTAATTGTATAAGATTACTGTATCTTGGGAATAATAAGCTTCGGTATTTATGTCGAAATTCGTGAATAAGCTAGTCAGGTATGTTATCACTTATATACAGGAAGTGCAGAAAACATACTTCTATAGGTTCACATTGCATAATCTGGTGAAAAGTGTTATTGATATAAATCTCAGAAGGGGTTTGTTGATTTAGGTTCTTACGGACTTCTGTTCTTTTATGCTAGTCCCAAATGTTTTGATCGTCAATTGGAAAAAAGTCCTTCCTGCGCTCCAAAAATTATTTTTTGATAAATAAAAGGGCCTGATATATAATTTAGCAAAAAAAAGGGCCTGATATAATCCTTGGGTTTGGAACTGTTTATGCTGCATCTCTGGTGGTTGGTATCTTATCGCTGTTATGTGCTAGTATTATTATAATTTATTTCTATTCTAGTATGACCATTACCTCTCTTCCTTCTAGGTTATAAGGAGTGTCAGTCAATGGTCTGCTGGGACAAGCCAAGTTGAGGAAAGCATCCATAGAGCTTATTGCTCTCTTATCGAAAAGGCTGAACACTTTGTCTATATCGAGGTAAATTTGAGTATTGGATAAAAATATGTTTACTAGACACATAGAGGAATATAAGATGAGGACTAGAAGTTCATCAATAGAGATATTTGGAAGTACATAAAAAAATTGTAACCATTGATCTATATAGTCTTCATCGAGACCTCTGCCTGAACACTTTGTCTATATCGGGGTAAATTTAAGTATTGGATAAAAATATGTTTATTAGGTACATAGAGGAATATAATATATGGACTAGAATTCCATCAATAGAGATATCTGGAAGTACATAAAATAATTGTAACCATTGATCTATATAGTCTTCATCGAGACCCCTGCCTATATGGCACTGTATTGTGTGTAATCAATATTTACTGTTTCCTTTGGGTTATGATCATATTCATCTTAAGGTATCTCTTTCTCCAGAAACACATGACGTTGTAATGTTCTTTGTGGTACTAATTAGTATGCAACTGATTCATATATTTACAGCTCTCTGTCGTGTGCGTGTCTGGTATACAAATATGTGGAAAAAGGCTATAGGACTCCGTTCGAATATTTCATCTACTTTTCTCATCATATATAAAGGAAAGTCCAAAAACAAATAAATAATCTAGACAATAACAGGGCACTTTTCTTATATGTCAAACCAAAGAGGAAGGTTCTACTGTTTGACAAAAGCTTCAAGTTGTAGAGCAGAATATATGTGCTTGAACCCCACAAAATGTTGAGGAAGGGGTTGAAAGATTAATATGTATCAATGTTATGATTATATATAAGGATAAATTTAATTGTAATAATGTCCGATGGGTATATTATTAGGACCATTCTAGAAGTAGGACAATTATGTTAATACAGTAGTATTTTTTTACTTGGAGTAGGGATAAGATCTAGAATTTGATTCTGGTTCTGATTAGTTTAGATTTATAACAAAAATATTTTTATTTCTCATTTTAAATTAATTACAGAATATATTAAATTGAATCATTGAGTTGAGAATTTAATCTCTCTTTTTATGGGTTGCAAGTTGTGACCATAATATTTTCTCCCTACTCAAGTTGGAAAACCCGAGGGTAGTGGCTCTTTGGAAGTTGAATCATCCTTGTTCTTATATTTGGGGTGGTGGATTTCTGCATTTGATGCAACCAAGCTAGTCATTTTATTGTTTTCCTTTTTAGATCTTGTCCTGTATAACCAAATATTTTTGGGTGAGTTTGGTAGAAAGTTGATGATGACGACTATTAAAAATGCATAGTTGCATTCTTAACATAGATTTTGCTTTAAAAAAACTCGACACTTCCCTTCTCTCCCTGGCATCGTCCCACACAGAAAGAAAGCGCGCAGAGCCCTGGCCTGACCTGTAGGTCCGCTAACATAATCTTTCCTAAAAACATCTTCTATGACGATAGATAGGGGTCAGGTTTGTTTGGCCTCTGCTTTCTTGCTACGTGCATAGGTAACCCAAGCAACCTCCAGATCTGAAATATAATTTTCCAATCGATCTGGGCAAGGGTTTCAGTTTGAAGGTTCTAAAATGTGGTGCGGGTGATTGCTTTATTTATTTATTTATATTTTAACGTTTCATGGGCATGCCTGATAAAGTCCATTAGGTTTTGTCTCTCTCTATTGACTATTTTAAAATCTCATTAGTATTAGTTATCTATTTCTGACATGTTCTACTAAAGCATTGGTATCTTGTTGCAGAACCAGTTCTTTATCTCGGGTCTTAAAGGAGATGAAATTATACGGAATCGTGTGCTTGAATCAATGTATAGACGCATTATTCGGGCCCACCTCGAAAAGAAGTCTTTCAGAGTCATTATTGTCATACCACTCCTCCCTGGTTTCCAGGTTAAACAATTAAAAACAATTAATTGCTCTTCCTAAACTTTAGTTCATGGGTAATCTTAAGAAGTGATGTTTGACAGGGAGGTATTGATGATGCTGGTGCTGCATCTGTTAGAGCAATTATGCATTGGCAGTATCGAACAATATGTAGAGGACAAAATTCTATACTGCATAATCTCTATGATCTTCTTGGTGCTAGAATGCATGATTACATATCCTTTTATGGTCTAAGATCTTATGGTAAACTCTTTGATGGTGGTCCAGTGGCTGCTAGCCAGGTATTATCTACTTTTCTCATTACAGAATTGCTTCTTATCTTATAAGCATCTCACTTCTGCTGTTCAGGTTAATTAGTGATGCATGCTAGTAAATGTGTTCCCTATCACCAAGTTGTTAAGATTCATCGAGTTGCTGATTACTTACATGGCCCTAATATTAGCAACTAGCTGTTATTGTAGATCTTTTGAGTCGGTGATCATATGAAACATGACCATCCTAGGAATGTGTACATGGACATGTGCATGCAAAAAACAAAATTTAAAATACATACAAGTACTTATTGATGGAGAACTGGAATATGTTTATGTGATCCAAGTGTAAATGCTATTACCATTTCCTATGCAAATATTATGAACAAGGAGGCTTCTGACTTAGTGGTGAAACCTCCTTTGGTGGTAACAAGTGGTTAATGGTTCAAGTAGGGCTGTTCACGAACAGAGCTGTTCGCGAACAGGCTCGAGCTCGGCTCGTTAAGGGCTCGTTCGGCTCGGCTCGGCTCGTTAAGGGCTCGTTCGACTCGGCTCGTTAAGGGCTCGTTCGGCTCGGCTCGTTAAGAACTCGAGCTCGAACACAAAAATGTGTTCGTTAAGAAAACGAGGTCGAGCCGAGCTTTTAGTATGTTCGGCTCGTTAGAGCTCGAAAAATATAAAATATATCCTGAATATTTTTATAATACTTGCCCAGTTTTCTAACATTTTTAGATTGAATTACATGAATCTGTTCTACTGTTCTCACACCAAAATATTAAAAGTTTACATCACTTAGTCAAGACAAAAACCATCACAATTTTTTTTAAAAAAAATTCAGTCTTAAAGCAGCTGCCCTACTAAATTCAATCAAAACCCATCAAATATAAAACATACCCAGTTGAAAAAGTCCAGAAAATAGCAAATCAAACCATGAGATTTCAAAAAAAAAAAAGATACACAAATCTTACATTGCTTCCTTTCCAAACTTCATACACGCGATTTGCCATACCAACAATAAAGAACAAACCCAAATCACAGCAATCTTCTAAACAATATAAAGATTTTAAACTTGTAACTGCTCATATTCCACTTCTCCTAAAAAACCCACCACAAATCTCAGCTCACAAATACACATACATACATATATGTATTAAAAACCTTGCCTAATAGGTCCAAAAACAGGATATTTGAGGTGGGTTTTGTGAGGATTTTACGGTGTGCGTATGAATATGTGATGGGGCTTAGAGAGAGAAAGTGAGAGTACCCTTTCTTTGTTGTGATGGGGGGGTGGGCAAGACAGACTCTTGTTTGCGTGTATATTGTGTGTTAGATTTAGGGATTTGGGATTTAGATTGGGTTGGGCTTGGATTAGTTGGGTTGGGCTAAGAAAATTGAGTTTTTTTATTTGTAAAATTTCGAGATGTTAACGAGTTTGATAACGGCTCGTGTGCGATTCGGCTCGTGTTCGAGTTAACGAGCTCGAACACGTATTTCGTTCGATAAAAAAGCTCGGCTCGGTTCGTCAGAGAAAAAAGTTAAGCTCGGCTCGGCTCTGTTCGTGAACAACTTCAAGTGTTAGGAGCATGTTCACCTGAGAATTTCTCTTGTTTGCATGTATATTGTGTGTTAGATTTAGGGATTTGGGATTTAGATTGGATTGGGCTTGGATTTGTTGGGTTGGGCTAAGAAAATTGAGTTTTTTTATTTGTAAAATTTCGAGCTGTTAACGAGTTCGATAACGGCTCGTGTGCGATTCGGCTCGTGTTCGGCTCGATAAAAGCTCGTGTTCGGTTCGTTAGTTAACGAGCTCGAACACATATTTCGTTTGATAAGAAAGCTCAGCTCGGTTCGTCAGAGAAAAAAGTTAAGCTCGGCTCGGCTTTGTTCGTGAACAGCCCTAGGTTCAAGTGTTAGGAGCATGTTCACCTGAGAATTTCTCATTCTTGTGATCAACTTGGCAAAAAATAAATAAAATTCATTTGTTATTTGCAAGAAAAAAATGCACAGTATGCATTTTCAGGGTTGCCTCCATTAGTTAGCCAGTCACGCACATATCATTGTAAGGTGGGGAAATTCAGAAATCCCTTTTAAGTTGTTAAGTCGCAGCTTCTGAATGCTGTAAAGCTTTAGAGTATTATATAATCATAAATTTGTAAATATTTTGTGGATGTTATATGGTGACAGCATTTGTTTTGCAGGTTTATGTTCATAGCAAGGTCATGATAGTTGATGACTGTACAGTCTTAATTGGATCAGCTAATATTAATGATAGAAGTTTGCTTGGATCAAGAGACTCTGAGGTGCTACTCTTAATAATCTATAGTTACTTCTGCACTAAAGTTCAATCTATAATTTTTCTCTGGACTATATGACCTTTGCAGTGAAAGCAATTTAAGACTCGTCTCAAATAGAATGAAATAAATGCATTAGATAGTAATTCTACTGTGTAAGTCATTGGAATGTTTGTTCCCACTCTTGTTAAATCGACTGGATGGTACACTTCTAAAAAGATTCTTATTCATCACTTTCACGGACCATTTAACTCTCTTTTTATCAGGCAGAGGTAGCAATATTTTGTTTGATTCTAAAAAAAACCATATGGTTTTTAAATTTAAAATGTGGGCAAATGATTGAGTGGTAAAATAATATTGAGGAGAATGGTCTAGTGATCTGACCTGCAGATTGTTGTTTAGAAAGGTAATTCAGCCATAGTATATACCTGAGAATTTGTTTATAAAACATTAAATTATTTTTTATGCATGTTTGTGGAAACTTAGCACGGACCATTAAAAAGGCCATTCATTTGTTGCAATTTATTATTTTATTATATCATAAAATAGGATTAAGTTGCTTTGGGTAATGCGTAGTACACCCCACATATTTGCTGGGGATGAGGACTTTTTTGAATATATAGATAATATCTTGAATTGTGTCAATGTGACTTATATTGGGAATTTTGGATTTTATAAATTTACACTAATAGTAGTATGTACTCCTAGCAATATGGAGAGTAGTTTCTCGAAATTCAAAATGTGTGTCTACTATATATTGTACTCCCTCAGTCCCATCCATTTGTTTACGTTTCGGAGAGAAGGTCTGGCACGCATTTTAAGGTGCGTATAAAGTATAGTTCCATAACTTATTTTTAATTTTTTTTTTCTGAATAAAAATTTAAACATTCAATTTTTATTCAAAAACAAAAAATTGTAAAAATAAGTTACGGAACTATACTTTATATGCACCTTAAAATGCGTGACGGACCCTCTCTCCGAAACGTAAACAAATGGGTGGCACTGAGGGAGTAGTTAATTTACACAAATTTCCGTGGAGTTTACATTAATTGTTATGAATTCTCTTCTTGAATTCTGAAACTAACATGACTTTTGTGGTTCTGTTAATGTGCATTTATTACATCTTAAAATATCACGCTAGATCGGTGTGCTTATTGAAGACAAAGAATTAATTGATTCGTTCATGGGCGGAAAGCCATGGAAGGCTGGAAAGTTTGCTTCTAGTCTTCGTCATTCACTTTGGTCTGAGCACCTGGGTCTTGCAGCAGTAGAGGTTAGCATCACTTTTTAACATCACTTCATCCAAGGTACCATATTTGAACTTGACATGTTACATTTTGTTTTGCTAATCTTTTTTTAGATGAGCCAAATCATTGATCCGGTGATTGATTCAACGTACAAGGATATATGGATGGCAACTGCAAAGGTAATTTTTGAGCGATCCTAATCTCGAGTTTACGAGCTTTTGGCGGTTATGTTTATCTTGATAATATGGTAGATTCTTTTATCAATATATATTTTTTTTCTAAATGATCTGAAATGGCTTTTGCTATGAATTTCTTTTTGTAAATTAACAACCTTGTGTGTATATTATTAACTCGCAGACGAATACAATGATCTATCAAGATGTAATCTCATGCATCCCTAATGATCTTATACAATCCAGGTGCAATTAAACTTTCATCTTTTAGTAAGCCTCTTTTCATTGTCTGCCTTTCCTAAGCTGTAATATTTTTTTGCAGATCTGCTCTCAGACAATGCATGACCTACTGGAAAGAAAAGCTTGGACATACAACAATTGATCTAGGAATAGCTCCCATAAAGCTGGAATCGTATCAGGATGGAAATATAAGGGGAACCGATCCCATGGAAAGATTGAAGTCTGTGAAGGGGCATCTGGTTTCTTTCCCTTTAGATTTTATGTGCAAAGAAGATCTAAGACCTGGATACAAAGAGAGTGAATATTATGCATCACCTCAAGTATTTCACTAATATTTCTTTTTGCAATAGAAGACTACGAGTAAAACAGGAGACCTGTAAAATTTGTACATTTCAAGCCTAAAAGGAACTTACGCAAAGTCGCAAACCCATACAAAAAATAAATACACAAAGGGAACAGTGTAGGTGGGAAATTTTGTAGGTATCCGGAACCACAGTTAGCTGTACATAATTCTTATTCACCTCACCCTGTATTTTGACAGTTCCTGGAGATCCCACTTCATAGAATGGAACTCAGTGTTGGTTGCTGAAATTTTAGTTATTAACATTGTGCAAGTGCATTTTTTCACCTCTGCACCTTGTAATGGCCACCTAATTGAAGCCATTTCTTTCTGGGTCAGCTATTTGCCGTCTTGATATAGAATTACAAGGGCTGTACTTATTCTTCTTGATTTACCATTTTTTGGTTGAAGGATTAAACATCGGGGTTGTGTTTATTCTTCTTGATTTACCCTTTTTTGGTTGAAGGATTGAACATCGGGGCTGTGTGTTCACCTAATCACCTGGATGTAATGGAAAGAGGAGAGATTGAGAGAATTAAATGAGATTTTTTCCCTTGAAACAAGAAGTTTGACCCATCAATGTTGGAAATAGTGTTTCATTCTCTCTTTTCCTTCATTTTTCCTACAAATTTTTCATATGAAAACTGTACTCCATTTTTTTTACCAAGTCCCCATGTACTTTTTATTTCTCTAATTTTGTTCCGAATTATTTTTCATTTATTAAAGTTCAAAGAATTATTTAATTTTTATTTACTTCTTTTTTCATCCTAATTTAGAGCTAAGCCTGGATCCCCCCCCCCCCCCACCCCCTACTTTCCATTATTTGTTAAATATGAGACTATTTTGAACTCAAAAAGGAAATACATGATCGGATCGGAAACAGTGTTTAAAGACTTGGCTCACAGCTAAACGATGCCAATTGACCTATTTATATAAATTTGTTACTACGACTCCGAGATTTGTAAAAATAGGTATTTTTATTCATAAATTAATATCTTTTGATTACTAGTAATATTTCTAATATTCTTTCATTATACCCGTGCGAAGCACGGGGTTGTTTCTTATTTGCTTTAAATGATTTTAAATAATGTGAAAAATATTGTTGAATTAATTTAAGTAGCACGGAGTTGGTTGTATATTTTATTTTAATAACTTTAAAATGGGGAAAAAAATTCGATTAATTTACTCATTACCAAATTCAGAAATAATAAAATGCATTCAAATTAAAGAAGAATCTTAAAAGAATAAAATTTTCTAGACAATGAGTTGGGCAAGTTTTAAAAAAAATTAGTAAAATTTGAATATTTGAATAATAAAATGGATCTTATTATGATATTTGAATATAAGATTATCCTATCTTATTATGATATTTTGTATAAAATGAGGACTACTTGGGATAGAATTGTATGTATGACAATATTTTTTTAAAATTATATTTTATTATCTTATTATGATATTTTGTATAAAAGGAGGACTACTGAGGATAGAATTGTATGTATGACTATACTTTTGTAAAATTATATTTTATTATCTTATTATGATATTTTGTATAAAAGTAGGACTACTTGGGATAGAATTGTATGTATGACTATACTTTTTTAAAATTATATTTTATTAAAATTGGACGGTTAAAATTTTTTCTATGGTTTAATAAAATTGGACGGTCGAGATCTTTTCTATGGTTCACCCAGTACCAAACCAACCGACGGCCAAAATTTTTAATCTTTCGGTTTTAATAATATAGTATAGATGTATATCATCTATAAACTAAGACTTCAGTTTATACATGTAACATGAGATTAACTTTGCGTACATTTTACCTTTCTTAGATTAAGGTGTCTGCGTGTTTCATTTAATTAAGCCTGCCATTTTTAGTTAAAACAAGCATGCTGGAACAGAGAGCCATGGACAAAGCCTTTTTCTTGTCTGCTGCAGCAAACTTGATCGGCTTTTAGTTATACTAAAGGCGCTGTATAATATGTATATATGGAGCAATGGCTCGATGTGTTATTATTACACCAACAAATATCCAAAATGGCACAATCGGACAGAATGACCTAAAATGTCACTACAAAACATTAGATTAAGTTAAGTTTTCATAAAAACATTATATCGTGTTGCGTTTTTTCTCTTAATTTTTTTTTGAAAACCCCCAAAATGCTATTTAAAGTTGAGTTTTAATCTAAAATGCCGGATCAAGTTGAGTTTTTTTTCAAAATTTCAAAAAAAGAAAAGCTAAAACGCCACACGAAATTGAGTTTAACATGAAAACGTGACTTGAAATTGAGTTTTATGCTAAAACGAGGGATAATGTCACGTTTTTGTCAACAATTTTTTTTTTTTTTTTAAGTTCAAAACGCAAGATGAAGTGGAGTTTTAGGGCAAAACGCTACTTTAAGTTGGGTTTTGCATAGATTTTTTTTTAATATTTGTAAAATGAAAAACAATACTTAACTTTTAATTTAAACTTAATATTTCTAAAACAATCAATTCAATACTCAACTTTTAATTTAAACTTAATATTTCTAAAACTCAATTAGAGAATTGATAAATCCTAAAATATTAAAAACGGTTAAATTAGGTGTGTTTGGTTTTGGGAGTTATGTTTTAATTTTATTTTACTATTAAACAAAACGCTACACTATATTGGGTTTTGTATTCAAAAATCAAAAGAACAAAAACGCTACACTATATTGGGTTTTGTATTCAAAAATTAAAATAACAAAAACGCTACACTATGTTGGGTTTTGAAATGACATTTAGGATCATTTTTATAAATTGTGTCATTTTGGACATTTTGTCTCAAATTTGTGCGGGGCCACTATTCTATATATATATCATATTTCATACAGTATATAATATCAGCAGTACAAAGCCTTTATTCGAACTCATCTCCAAGAGGCCATCAGGCCATAGGAGAACACAAGGGAGTAGGGACACACAAGCAAAACAGATAGGAAATTAAACATTACTACTAGTATAGTACTGTATTACATATTTACAGGGACATGCATCTGAATTAAGCATCAGGGTTTGCAAGGAGATAGGCTTCCACAGCTTTGAAAACACCCTCAGCCATATTCTTCCCAGCCTTGATTTCCTCCTCCTCAGTGGCGGATCCATGAAAAAATCTCAGTGGTGGTACAAATATATATTAAAGTGATTATTTTCATAAAACATATAAAAAGTTTAATCTGTACTATATTATAATAACCAAATTAGAGAGTTTTTTTTAAAAACATTGAGGTGAACAATAAAAAAGATCATAACCGTTCAATTTAGATAAACAATAAAAACTATCCTAACCATTCAATTTTAATAAAATTTAATTTTAGAAAAGATATATATCATACATACAACTCTACACATGATAGTCCTCCTTTTATACAACTATATATTATATTTAAATTATATTCTATATTTTCTATTTTAAAAATCTATATACCTACAATTTTAATTTTTTAAGCCCAATTATATATTTATTATATCACGGGTCCAAATTATAATATATTTATATTAAATAGAATATATTTATATAAAATAAGAGAATATATATATAATATTAACATAAATTTTTAATATTATAAAATTTTATTTTAAATATCAATAAAAAATTAATTTACTTAAATATTAGTTATCCGTGCTTTGCACGGGTTATAAGCTTGTTAAACATTACAAATCAAAATATAAATTACATAAGTTCTTAATTAATAAATTAATTGTAATCATAACTTAGAGACCTAACGTAGACCTCAAATCTTATAAGTCACTTATAAGTTAAAAAATACATGCATTTTTTAACTTATAAGTTACTTATGAGATAAACCAAACTGACTAGAGTTAGATTAAGCACGAAGTAATTAGAATCACAGTGTAACTCTATTGTATTTTGGGCTAGCTTTGCATATGGCTATTAGATTGATATAATTAAATTACATATTGTATATTAATTAGTATATATTATTGTTTAAAAATAAAATTTTGTAAATATAATTCATTTATTTATATATTATAAATCTATAATTTATATATTTATTTTTCACTTTTTAAAGAATAAACATAAATAATATTTTATTTATTTAAATTGAGCATATTAATATTTTTTAGTGGGGGGTATTTAATATTTTTTAGTGGAGGCATTAAAAAAAATATCTATATTATAATTATATAATCTATATTTTCCGGTGGGCCTGTGCCCCCTCCCAGTAAGTTGCGTCCGCCCAAGCTCCTCCTTGATCTCAACGTCAGGTTTAATATGGTAAGTGCTGACATTTTTCCCAGTGCTCCCACCGTCAGGCGCGGAATTGAGCTTCAACTCATAAGAAATTGACTCAAGCTTGCCCATCAATGCATCACCTTGAATCATTGTGTATGCATATGTCATGTTTTCTTTGTCCAATGCATCAACTCGATGTTTCACGTACTTGAAAGGACTGCCTGTGGACAGTGATCGACGAATGACGATAAAAACAAGAAAAAATATCAAAATAATGTAACTAAATTTTCTGCAAATAACGACTTGCCTTGTGCGAAATTAATCTGCTTGATGGTTCCAGGACCTCCATTCCCCTCGATTAGCTCAACATTTTTGATAGCCTGAGGCACAATCTTTGGCAATAGGGTGTCAGCCTCGAGGACCATGACTTTGAATATTCTGGAGGCTGCCACGGGGCTTTTGATTTCATCGGTGAAGGCGTGAACTCCCATGATTGATATGATCCTTGTGATTGTAAAATGATAAATTGTTGTAAATCTGAAACTTTATTTTTTTTCTATGAACTTTAACGTTAATTTGTGTTGGTATTTTGAATTTTGATAGGATATTTTGCCCGTATTTTATAAATTTAATGTTATTTGTGTTGGCCTGGGATATGGCAGATGTAATAAGAGTGAGGGCATCCTCATGCTTGTTACGAATAAGCTAGCACAATCGTTGTTCTCAGGTTAATATAGCACTAACACATATCTGAACATTGTTTCTTCCTGCAGAACACTGAGTTCTGCAACTATAAATTTAAATTATAAATTGGCACCTTGTCCTTGTGCATTATTTTCATTACTAAAATTTTATTTTATTTTAAAAAAAATTGAGAAAAGAGAATAGATACTCCAGTCCCATAGTCACTTCTCTTTAGAGCTGTAAACGAGTCGAGTCGAGTCGAGTTTTTCCTTAACGAGTTCGATCTCGAGTTTTTCTAACCGAGTCGAGCTCGAACTCGATTATTAAATGAGTTTTTTTTTTGCGCCGAACTCGGGTTCGTTAATGACCCGAGTCGAGTCGAGTCAGTAACGAGCCTACCGAGACGATCCCGAGTCGAGTCGGGTTTTTCGATATTTTTTTATTTTTATTTTTTTATTTTTTTTTTTTATTTTTTTGGGCTTATTTTTTTAAATAAAAACTAAAATTAAAACACTAAAAACTAAAAATTAAAATTAAAACACTAAAAACTAAAATTAAAACACTAAAAATTAAAAATTAAAAACTAAAACAATAAAAAATATATATATTTTTATATTTTTTATCGAGTACCGAGTTTCTACTGAGTCGAGTCGAGTCGAGTATCGAGTCGAATCGAGTCGAACAACCAAAAAACTCGACTCGACTCGTTAAGCTTAAAGAGCTTTTTTTCTTGCCGAACTCGAGCTCGTTAACGAACCGAGTCGAGTCGAGTCGGGTTTTTACCGAGTCGAGTCGAGTCTGCTCGGTTCGTTTAACAGCTCTACTTCTCTTCCATCTTTTTTGAAAATTTGTTCTTCAATTACCTGCAATATCATTGGACTAAAATCATTTGTCTTGACTTTAAAAGGTAATACGTACAATAGAATGATTTTTGGCAACATATCAGCATTTCATATCAAAACTAAACTAAATCGAAAAATGATCTTTATTAAAAACTCTTTAAAATCATACACACACATTATATATTGAATAAGAAGACACTATAATTTTTTCTAAGATGATTAAGTTGTTTCTTTAGATAAAATAGAATCAACCAATGATGCATAACTTAGAATTGTATAGTTAACTAATGAAAGTTGAATTTTTATTCAAAAGAAAAAACAACCACCTAGAATTGTACAAGTATCTTAAAAAAAGATGATTAAAATGGATATTAGATTCCATTGTAAATTGTAAATTTTTAACATTAAATTGAGATAATTTAAGAAACATTAATCTTTTAAATAAAATTATTCATGATACTTAACATACATAATATTACCATTCGGCATTTGTCAATATTTTTAGTGATCGTTTATCAATCCCCATTCTCAAAACTTAAAATTTAAATGACGACTACTACTCTTACCTTGGCTCCTACATATGGTAGTATGGTACGCATATACAACATCACACGTGTCAACATCCTATTCGCCATCTCCCTCCCTTACTTTCCCAAACACTTGTTCCCCCTATAATCGCCGTCGATTACTACGTCGACTCGCCATGTCCTCTTCCGAAAACTCGCGCCAACTCGGTTCAGCAACTCACTTTGAACTCAGTACCCCAACCGATTTCAACACAATCGTTTCTCCCGATGGACTCATCTCCATCTGCGGCTTCGGTTCTCTCCTCTCCGGTAATCAAATTCTATAATCTCGATAAATTTATATATTTTCTTGATAAAGTGTATTTTAATCTCGATAAATTAATACAATTCTCCATGCTATTATTAACTTATTGATGTAAATTTACCTTTTGTGCATTACAGAGAATAGTGCGAGAAGTACATTTCCCGATCTACTCAACTTTCGAGTTGCGAGATTGCGAGGTTTTCGTCGTGTTTTTGCTCACGCAGCTCCTATTTTTTTCCAACGTGGCATTGCCAATCCACAAACTAAGGTTATGTGTATGTGAATTGAGTATACGTATAGATTTGCTAATTGATTGTGTATTATTTTATTGATTCAAATGGAACTAATCTGAATTTAATGATGAACTTTTTTATTCAATTATTCTTTATAATTCATGTTTTGTAGTGATTTTAGGCATTTTCTTAGTTATATAGAAATGTATAATGGAATTGAACTAAAAAGGTTGAGTTGGAGGATACGTTGGTGAGCCTGATTTAAGGCTTCTCTTCCTCCACGAATCTAAACTAGTCACTACCCCTCTCGTATACTTGAAAAGTAAAATAATCCAGTGCTCTTAAAATGAGGAGGAGCAATGAATTACGAGTACTACATATAAAATTACACTAATATTTATATTATTATTTAATAGTAAATATAATTGTAATTAATTATGAAGTTTGATTATATCATATAAGTAGATTTTTAGAAATATTTTAAATTATGCTAGAAGGGTTAAAATTGTATTTTTCCTATTATTTGATTATTAAGGTACTCCTTGATCGTTATTAAGAAGCTAATATTGATTATTATCTATTTATTAGATCTAGTTCTAGGGTTCTCTTCATTTAATCTTTTATTAAAATTTATAGAATTGAAAGTTTCTCACTTTCTTAAGATTATCAAAAAAAATCCATTCTGTGGTTGAGAAACCCTAAGGGTAGTGTTTTTTGTGCACTTGAATGACCTTAGTTCTTATCTTTGCAGCAGTCAACTTTCAACTAAATTTTTATCCATGCCTTATTGTTATATTTGATTATATTTTTAAATATTGATTTTTTCAATCTTCATTTTGGGTCGACAAATATGTAACATACACAAGAAAACTAAAATTATTGATTTTTTAACTGATTTTAAAATTTAATAAAGTGAAATTGAGTTTAAGGTTGAAAGGCTACAAGACATATGTGTTTGGTTATGTGAAGAGAATTACGAATTAAGCTATCAGGATCTTATCAAAATTAAGTGAATCAATACGGAGGTTCACACCAGGGTGGGTGTCATATTTAATGATGTATGTGTTCAGTATCAAGAAGTCATATTTGTTGTCTTTGTTTTTTTTGAAGATTTGGAAATACTTTATTGTTATTAAGTTCAGCTACATATATATAATATTCACACATTTATATCTATGCCTACACATCCTGGAGTTTATTGCAAACCAGACTGACCACAAAAAATTACTCGCGACATATAAAAAACAGAGGGAGTACTAAACAAAATATTCGAGGAGCAAGAGATAAATCAAAAAAGTAAGGAAGAGAATTGGAGTGAAGAAATGAGTGGGAAATTAGTAACAAAAAAGTAAGGAGGAGAATTGAAGTGAAGAAATGAGTGGGAAATTAATGATATATTATTAGAATATGAAATAGGGAAAGGAGAGAGGCTCATCAATAATGAGAAAAAATGGAGGCTTTAAATTTTGAGGAACTAAGATTATCTCCGAGAGACTTTTAGTCCCCTCCCTAAAAATAATGTATTAAAGTTAGCTCTTTAGTAGCTTAGTGCATATATACACGTGTCATATCGAAATATACTCCTAAAACTCACTCCTTGTATATCTTTACTAATAAAAATACTACAAGATTTGAGATTGTGGGAAGTAGAAGTGGAGACAGAATGATGCACGACAGGATTGAAACAACAATATATGATAATAAAAACAGTGGAAGATAAAGTTGGGTGGATTAACCGCACCAACCAAGAGAAGTCTGTATATAATCCAAGGATACAAACCGAAGTACGTACAAAAGAGAAATTAAATGCCGATAAACACTTGGGATTATTATAAACAACTAATATTTTATAAAATACTAGTCCCACATGTAAAACATATAAATATACTATTTATCTCTACACTAAATATATTTAAACTAATTAATAATAATATATATATAAATTCTTCTTTATGTCCACAAACGTTCCGTTGTTCCCTGTTAGAGAGTAAAATAAACTGATATATAATGACTTAGGAGTGGAGATAGGCTTCCTATTAATATGGGTTAGGGTGTGAAAGGAGGCGGCTAATAATTTAGGGAGATGGTAGGAGTCCCTTCGAGTAACATTTTAAGACAAACTCTTCAAAAGTTAACGTAAGTGTGTAGATAAGGAAGCTTTTAGAGATGTTCTAGGTAGGGATGAGCAAAAAACCGAAACCGAAACTGGTAAAAACCGATAAAAACCGATCCAAAACCAAAAAATTAAAAACCAAACCGTTTAATCGGTTTCGGTTTTAGGTTCGAACCGATCCGATTATTAAAATAAATATATTATATATAATTTATATTAATTTTAAATATTAATAAATTCAATTTTAAAAAAAGCTGTGATATAAACATTGTTTTAGGCCAACTGTTTTTGCTGTTACTGATTTCTTCAACAGATGTTCTACATTAATCAACATATGTAAATAACTAGGTGTATTGTTAAAATATGACTCTGTCCCTTGAATCCTATTCTTCTAGTTTAGCAAATCAAAGTCAAATATGCCCAACTCTAATTGAGCACGCAACACTTGTACTAGTTTACACAGAATATTAATGAAGTGAAGTTTATGAAGTAGTTCATCTTTTTTATCAGCTTTTCTTGTTTCATGAATCAACCAGTCAACCTAAACTACTCATTGACACACACAAAGACTGGCATAGTGACCTCTTCTATATTTTATTATCCGGTTTTATTTGGCCATTTGAAAATTGGATTTATCGATATAATGTGTATTTAATTTTATTATATAAATTTATTTAAATTTATAATATATTTTAATTTAATCGGTTTTAAAACCGCAACCGAACCGATGGAAACCGAACCGAAGTTTTTAAAACCGAAACCGATGTTTCGGTTGCGGTTGCGGTTATTGATTTTAAAAACCGAGGATATGCGGTTTTGGTTACGATTTTATCC
This sequence comes from Oenanthe sinensis, assembly GCA_028671895.1. NCBI lineage: Eukaryota > Viridiplantae > Streptophyta > Magnoliopsida > Apiales > Apiaceae > Oenanthe > Oenanthe sinensis. The sequence continues at coordinate 7,118,244 of CM053814.1, read as the reverse complement.
AAAAACGGAACCGGTGTTTGCTCTCCCCTAGTTCTAGGCGGCTTTTGAGTTAGATTATTAAGTCATTTGAAATGGATACTTCCTATTCAAAAAGGATAGTGGTACATGATCTCCATATGGACAGTAACCGACTCGATCAAGACCAGCTAAAAGGTACGTGACATGGTTAGCTGGTTGTAGAAGGCCCGGTCACCTTCATAAATCATAAGATTGTATCTTACATCTTTCTTCATCGTACTAGTTATTGGAACTATAAATACCATTTTAAATCACAAGCGAGGAAGAGTTTTCCATTTAGTCCCTTGTATTTCCTCACAAAAAGCATGCAGCAAAATAGTAGATCAAGGCAAAGCTTTGTACTTGTCTTCTTAAGAAACTTGATCTGGTTTACTAGTTAATTAGTTATACAGATGGTTTGTACACAATAAAGATGCTTACATTTGGTCATAACTTTGGTATTACAAAGCATGTATTTATTGTCCTGTGTCTTGCCCAAGAGGCCATGGGAACACATGAGGGATACAGAAGTTGGAACACAATAATGTGACAAGTTATATTGAATTACATATATAGAGGGGAATCTAAATTAAGCATCAGGGTTTGCAAGGAGATAGGTTTCGACAGCTTTGAAAACACCCTTATCCCTGTTCTCTCGAGACCTGATTTCCTCTTCCTTGATGTCTGCACCTGGTTTAGTACGGTATGTGCTAACCTGTATCCCAGTGCTCCCTCCGTCAGGCGTGGAGCTGAGCTTGAACTCATGGGAAATTGACTCAAACTTGTCTATCAATGCATCACCTTCAACTACTGTGTATGCATATGTCATGTTTTCCTTGTCTAAAGCATCGACTCGATGCTTCACATACTTGAAAGGTCTACCTGTGGACAAAGTAATGATGAGAGAGGAAAATAATTATAGTTAATTTTATGAACATGTGAGAACTTATTGCAGAAACTGACTTGCCTTCCGGAAAATTGATCTGCTTGATGGTCCCAGGACCTCCATTCCCCTGAATAACCTCGATGTTTTTGATAGCCCGAGGCACAATCTTTTTAACTATGGTGTCAGGGTCGAGGGTAATGGCATTGAATATCCTGGAGGCTTCAACGGGGCTTTGGATTTCAATGGTGAAGGTGTAGACTCCCATGGTTGATCTCGTTCTGATTGTAAAACGACCTAAGATTGTGATCGCATTTATAGTGACAATCAGTTTTGGCATTTATAGTAATTTCAAATGCTTAATACATCTAAAGCTTATCCATTATATTTGGGGGATAGCCTCCATCAATATCAGTTTGTTGAGGTGAATTTAGGAGTGGACTTGGATCATTTAAATAATATTTATGACTTTTGAAAATTATATCGTTATCCTTACGTTAGAAAACTAGCTCTTTATCAAAAAGTCAATCAACCTACTAATTATGGTGCTCTTTGTGCCACATATTAATGGGAGTTTGTTGGGGGACTTCTATTGTTTCAATTAATAATTTATGAATTGTTGAGCTTTATATACCTAAAACGAAACAAATTATTAATGATAAGAGAGGTTACTGTTACAGGTATAAAGTTTGTTGAGAGTCTCGAATTCGAACCCGTATTTGTTCATCCAATGGTTCTATGTAATGTCATGTTGTAATAAACAAGGCATTTTTAGGATGATAGATATACATGACTAACTTATGCATGTATGTTATTTAGTAAGGCATTTTGTCGATTGATTGATGTGAATCTCCATTTAAGGAAATTGAGTATAATTGATTGTAAGATAATCGGAGACACATTGTTTAGTTGTGACAATGACAAGTCGATCCATAGAGATAAACTTCCCTATCAATAATCCCGGTGAACTAGACAATTAATTTTAAGTAATAATTTTATTACTAATTAACAAATATTATTAAAAACCTACGGATTTATACAAATAATACTACACAAAAATTTGTACGCCTTTAAAACAAATGTTAACACTGCGCCTTAAGACTAATAGTTTATCTCTGTATTCAACAATGCGTGCTTATAACTTGTGTGTAGATAACTATATTTCCCTTTGATCTTTGGCATTAAAAATAGATCTCACTACACCAAGCTTTAAAATCTAAAAAGAACCATATAGACATGCATGCAAGTGTAAATAAAATAAATCCCTTAAAATATACTCTACTAAAGAACCTAAATATTATATCTCCTAAATATGTCCGTTTCAATTATATATGAGTATATATATAAAGTAGACGAAACTGCCAGGGGAAAAAGCAAGAAAAAGGAGGGACGGAGATGAAAAAAGTAGGAGCGTGCTGTGTAGACGTTTTACATGCAGAAAAAGCTAAAGAAATAAAGCGGCAGATTGACTTTCATGTCCAAATTGCTTTTGTAATAACATGTTGTCACCACCCTTTATTCTGTAATTCATGCATTAAACTTGCTCACATAGTAGCAGCAATGCAATATATTTAATTCATTTTTATCTGTATATACAAAGATGCCACAGATGCAATTTGTATGTGTATTGTGTAGTGTATTTTGGTACTCGTCTTGTTAACATACGTTGTTCTTGTACTTTTGCACTATGTTGGTGTGAAAATTGACTCCAATCCAAACTCTAGAAATAAGTTATCTGATTATTCTTCTCTTCCTTTTAAAAAACTTAAAAATATTAATTGATGGATGAACATTTACAGTGAAACTAATTTTTTAACAATATCTTATCAAAACTTATAGGACATGCATAGACTCTGAAACATAAATTAACAATAATATATCGATGTTAGTTTGTTAATAATTTTTATGTGTAAATAAGTGTGACAAAGAATAATTAATTACACTAAAGTCCGGAACAAGATAGTATTAAATAATTTCATTTTATCCTAGGCAACTAAATTAACTAGCCGTAAATAATGAAAATATGTAACCTTTATGTAATAGCATAAATTTTTATATAGTGAATTAAATAAAGGAAATCGAAGTATTCATATTATATATATAGATAGATAGATGATGAAATTCAATATTGATAAAAGAATAATAATATTATAATATTCATGGGATTTAATTAATAATTTCTAATTTTTAAATGAATTAAAGAGTTTGAGCGGTGATGAAATTGAGATGAGTGAGTAGATTGTATTTGGTATAAAATATTAATAAAACTTAATATAGATAAAAGAATAATAATATTATAATATTCATGAGATTTAATTAATGAGTTGTAATTGTAAATGAATTAAATAGTTTGAGAGATGATAAAATTTAGTAGTATATTATGTCTAAATTATAGCCTAAATTTTATATGCTTATATTAAATTATATTTGCAATATAATTTTTACGTAACGTAGTTATACTAAATACAATCTACTTACATATCTCAATTTCATAACCGCTCAAACTCTTTAATTCGTTTAAAATTGCAAATCATTAAATAAATATCATGAATATTATAATATTATTATCCTTTTATCATTATTAACTTTTACTAGAATTTTATATAGAATTCTACTAAAATATAAAATATGATATAATTTTTACATACAAAAAATATTTTGATATTTTTTATATTTAACCCCGTTAATGTACTTTTATTAAAAAATAACTAAACGTAACAAGAAGCTAGTATACTTCCTTTCGGGTTATAAAGTTAGCGAATGAAAATGCCGGTGCTTGCCGGAAAAGAAGTAAAAATTAAATTTATTGTTTTCTCTCTAAATGATAACAATAATAAGAATAAATCTACCTCCACATTTGCTCCACATTTGCTCCTAACTAATCAATCAGACTCCTTATCTTTTTTTTGTCAGAATCAGACCTCTTATTTATATGATAAATAACTAGTGCTTTGGGTTTTTTTTTACTTCTCCAACAAGAAAAATTATTAATCCTTCCCTAATACTTCTTCCCTTTTTATTGAAGCTCCTTTTTTTTATTCATAATTTCATATTCCCACATAACAAAATAAATTTAATCTATTAACATTTTTTATACAAAAATAGGTATATATAAATAATGTGCCTATTAATAATGTTGGAAGTGCTACAATATGAATGTGTTTAAGGTGCCGGTCTATATGTAAGGTAAGGTTGCAGATTTAATCACGACTGTGTTTACGTGGCAAGAAATCGTGTTTGTAGTTTTTTTTCTCTCAAAGATCCTCATATACTTTATTTATAAAGTTCAAGCACATATTCAGTTTGACTTGTTTTTTTCTAATTAAGTGCTACTACCATCATCTTTATTTTAGTGTCTATATTAGAGCATCTCCAAGGTTCTTTATATGAGCTGTTAAGTTGCAAAATAAAGAGTCTTGCTTAAATTAGAGGTCCAAAAGACTCTTAGAGGCTCTTTAAAAACTTAAGAGCCTCTTCTCTCTCCTCAACTTTATGAGCCTCTAGATGGCTATTAACTTATTTTTATTAATAAAATATAAATAGAGATTAACTATAAAGAGCATTGTTGGAGTTGACATATTTATCAATGTAATAACTTCTAGGAGCCTAATATTTTATATTATATTTAGGAGTGTACTAGGAGACTCTTGGAGATGCCCTTAAGTGTTAAATGGGAAAAAATACTTAATACATGTTGTCGTAGGTAGCTGATATATTTGTCAAGTATATATTAGAAAATATCAGAGGAATTTGAGTCTAGTATTACTGATGTAGTAATTGTTTGCTGTAGGAAATTTCAAGCTTAAGCGTTGAGCCTTGTGAAGGTGAAATCCTTTTGGTAACTGTATTTGAGATTTATGATTCAGAGGTATGTAAAGCATTCTTTACCGCATTGCTTAATTGGATAAATTTTGTTAATCAGATTTGTAACTTTAAAGTCAATCAACTCATATGCACTTTTGAATTTCAGATTCCTTCATATATTGAGAGGGAGCATGAATTTCGTTTTTTAGCTGTGAGTGATGTTGTTGTTTCCCTAATCAGTTTCATACTTGTATATATTTCTACTGATAATAGTGTGTTGTCGTTTTAATTATGAACTATTGATATCTTATTTTGATAGGTCATACCTGAAGAATTAGATGGAAAGTCATATGCTAGTCCTGCCGTGAGTAATGGTGTCAAATTTTTGGGCAATGGCCTATGTGTCACTATTACATCAACAAATGCCCAAAATGGCACAATCGGGTAGAATGACCTAAAATGTCACCCTAAAACGCTACATGAAGTTGAATTTTCACAAAAACGCTATATCGTGTTGCGTCTTGAGCAAATTTTTTTGTGTTAAAATTTTAAAGTTCAAAACGCAAGATGAAGTAGAGTTTTAGGGCAAAACGCAAGATGAAATAGAGTTTTAGGGCAAAACGCTACTTTAAGTTGAGTCTTGCACAGATTTTTTTTAAAATATTTGTGTAAAACGTGACACTAAGTGACGTTTTGTATCAAAAATCAAAACAATAAAAACACTACACTATGTTGAGTTTTAAAGTGACATTTAGGGTCATTTTTATAAGTTGTGCCATTTTGGGCATTTTGTCTCCAATTTGTGACATATAGGGCCATTATTCCAAATTTTTTAGGTCAAGTTTAACTCTATTTTGTTTTTACTTTTTATTTTGCTTTTGAAATAGACTGATCCCGTATATTTGTTTTTATGTTATAGGTGCTTTGTGCGCGTTTTAGTGATGAGGAGTATTTTCAAATTAGGTGTAGAGGTATCATCCTGATATTATTAAAAGTGGACTTCAAACATCAAAAGATCAATCACTGTGCCTTCTTGTTTCTACTTGTTTTTAGTATAACCTTTTGTTATTATTAAATACACATCATGATTCACTTGTTTCTATCTTGCTTTCATGTATAATTGAACTTCATACCTTAATATGTTGAAAGAGGCCAGGTTGGGGAGTCCAGGTGTGATTTTCAGACTAAAATAAGTCTGTTGCAGGTTCTCGGTGATAACTGTTAATCATGTTGGTTCCGTGTTTTGTTGCAATTTTAACAACAGATATGCACCCCTCTACTGAAAAGTACTAAAATGACTGTTTCTGTTAATGGGCAGATCTAGAGTGAAATGACGTATGGGCATTCCATATAATATATGAGCTATGTCGAATCATTCTGACAGATAAAACCATATCCTCATTGCATTTAGAAGTTACTTTTTATTTGCTAACCTAATTACTTTTATTTGCTAATCAAATTACTTTTTTATTTGCTAAACAAATTACTCCATTTCTAAATATATGTGTTCCCAGCTCACTGTTGTCTAATTAGCTGTTTTGTAGGCAGCCATGAGATCTACTTTCAGCGATATGGACAATATAATATCCGCAAGATTTGGAGGGATGATATCCTACCTTGTCGTGTTTATCTTCGACTCTGGTTAGTGCTCTATTCACATCATGTAACTTTTAGGTTACAGTCTCCGAGTCTCTTAGAATTGTTATTTTCTGTAAGTAAATCTAAGTATTTTCACTGTGTTCCTTAAATTCTCTCACCAGTTATTGGTTTAGAAAAATGTTTGAGGGCACGACATCTTTGCATAATCATTAATTCTCTCACCAGTTTCTAGCTGTTCTCTATTGGAGATGCTCTGAAAGGTCCTTTCTATGTAAATATTTGTAACTTCTATGCAGTGTGCTGGCTGCAAAAAACCTTGGAGATACAATATATAATAACTTTCTGGATCATACATTCCTTGGAGATCGTAAAACGACAATTAGGGAGTATTTGAAAAGTACAGGATCAGGCATCATGGAAGAGGAGCCTCCAGAACTTCTGAAGATCCGGTATGGTGGCTGATTGAAGTAACATTTCTTCTCCAATGAAATTTGAGGTGTACACCGAAGCTAAATGTGCACTCACAACTTAAAATTCGGTATAACTTCATATATACATGATGGTTAGTAGACAGTGAACAAGTTTCTGAGTTGGCGGCCAAGATTCTTACCGAGGAAGTGACATTTTTCACTTTGATTTTTTGAGTTTACTTCCGTAACAAATCATATTGAAGAATATATAGGAAGGCCTAAATCTGATACGTATCCCGTCATTGACAATGTTTGGCCTCTGTTAAAAAAATTAGTAGTACATAATCTTCAGCTAACATCCAAATTAGGAAGGCCTAAATCTGATACGTATCCAAATTAATTTTTAAATTTTTATTCAGGGAAAAAAAATTAAAATATTTTATGGAACTATACTTTATATGCACTTTAAAATGATGCCGACACTCTATCCAAAATGTGAATAAATGGATGGGGCAGAGGAAGTAGAAATCATCATATCGAAGAAGAAGTATAAAAGTTATTGAAATTATTGTATTTAATGTGTACAAATGATTTTTTTTAAAGAGAAAAACTTTATTATAAAACTATTACAAAGAAGTAGGTCAATCTAATATAAGAGTGTTATTGGCAACAAAAGATCCTCAGCCCAACAAGTACTAGTTTTGAAAGCAATATTGATTCATTTATGTGCGACACCATTAGAACTTCTAGATTTAAATATAAATGACTCAAAACCTTAGTTTGGAAAAAAATTAAAGAACCCAACCGGAGCTTCAGTTTCCGGTGGCTTCAAAACGGACTCAAATCAATAACTAAAAATCATGTACAAACTCCAAATCATACAAGCTATTCATATGTATAAATCATATTAACAAACAACTAACGATTAACAAGTTGGAAATTAGTCAAAGAGGCAGCCAAGAACACACTTTCGAAACAAACACTAGGTACCTAACCACAATAACTAGCCAACACAAACAAGCAACAGATGACTCAAACAAAAGCTACAGCAACACAAGTGTCAAAGTAGGGCCAATGTCTACAACAATATGTACATATTAACTATGTACACTGACAACTAAGCAATAATCAAGTCAAAAATTTAAAGAACATCACCGCATAACACGACACTTCTGCACTCCACATCATTCTAGTAGCACATCACCATAACTAAGCCAAACAACCAGACCAACAGTTTATGTTTTCGACCAACTCAGAAAATCCGATGACCGGAAAACTCAGCCCCCACACCCCCAACTGCAAACTCGATTAAACACATTCCCAAAACTAAGCTACAGCACACAGACACATACACACAACTCGTACATCCATACGCACATGAAGCAAGCCGGAAAACAAAGAACCAACCAGAAGAAATAATCCGGCGAGTCAAAAACGACCCCAAACTCAATAAATATTTACACCCACAGATTTCTAGTCTCGAGTACAACACAATCAAGTAATCAGAAACAAAAACCGATCTCATCCGCGTGATCTCCGGCCAAAAATGAGTAACTCCAACCAAAATTAACATGAAATCAAAATCAAAAACTTTTCAAACAAAATCAAACACATAGACACGTAGAGCCTAGCATGAGATTTGATTTGGTTATTCGAACTAAGAAAACGGATCAAGGAATCACCTCGAAATTCTATCTTGAATTCAAGAACCCTAACTAAACTTGTTCCTCCCCAAATTATTCGATTATCAAGTGGTGATAATTGCTTTTAATAAAATTTCTATAAGTAAAAACTATTTATATTTTTTGAAAGGCTTTGGGGCTCTAATTTGATTTAAAGATATAATATCTCATAATTAAAATAAAAAATCCAAAAATAATTATTATGGGATAAAATATAAAAATAAACATTTTCAAAATAATACAATATATATGTCAAAATTTCCCAAAAAATATGAATGGTCCAAAAATAATAAAATAAAATTATTTTAAGAATTTTATCATTTCCATAAAAATAAAGGAACCAAATACAACATCTCTGGTCCTCTACAGGGGCGAGCCCGATAATCATAAATTGAAATAGATTTATTCTAACGAAACAAAAATTACAGTAAAATATAATAAAATATTTTAAACTACATAAAAGTCACATAACACATAACACATAATAGACAATTTTCCTATTTATTAAAAATCCTAACACAAATAAATGCATATAAAATAAATAATAATAAAAAATCTGACTCACCAAAAATTATATTAAAAGTATATTTAAATATTATAAAATACACGTAATTTTCTCGATCGTTACAAAAAGCATCTACTTTTTCGATTCAAACATATTTTGGAAGAAAGATCGGCATTGATATTGTTAGCGGCGTATAGAGAAAAAGAGATTTTAGGATAATAACAAATTAGTAAGTTGTGAATTATAATACACATATATATTTTGAAATTATTATTTGATTTTATAATATTTATAAATTTAATACTATTATTTTGGTTTAATATAATTTTGTTATATCAAATTTTATCATATGCAGTTCAGTCACCATAATGTAACTTTGCGTAAAATATTTGTTTAGTTGTTTGATCAAAATCTATACAAGTAAGATAGTGAACCTTATATATTGATAGTTACATATGCACAGCTTAAAAAGTTGAAAGGTAATAATCTTATTAGCATGTTCTTATAATTTGCAGTTTGGAAAATTACAAATACATAATGTTATTTTTAATATTTGTTATTATTGTTGCTTAATGTTCATAATAATTTTATTAATTATTTGATTTATGTTCCGATTTATTTAAATCTACCAATTGACCTATATAGGTGTAGTTGGGTTTTAATAAATTAATTAATATTTATTCATTTAAAAATAAAATTAATAAGTATTTTTAAATAAATTTCTATAATATATTATAATTAAATATTTATTAAATATTTTCAATATCAAAAAAACAATTTTAATAAATTTAAAATTTATTATGAGACCGTCGCGAAATGCGATTTTTTTCACTAGTTATATATAGAAGAGATATACTTCTTTTTCATAAATCTTATTTATAAATTTTATATTTACTCACTTTTTATATGTACACTCTCCTATATGCCTCCATTCCTACTCAATTTAATTTTATTCTTCCCAACTCCAAGTTTAAAAAAAAACTTCTCTATTCCAAGTTAAAAAAAACTGAGGACGTTATTCGATGGTCCCGACTCCAAGTGAGCATATATTTGGAAATATACTTCTCTACGGCCTCAACATTTCAGCATAAATAGATCCCCTAGCTAGTTCTCTCATTTCCAAACACAAAACCATCTTCCAAATCCCTTTTGTATTTTGCATACTCTGCGAGCTCTCCCAACTCCCAAGTTAAAAAAAAAAAAGTGTTGAGGATTTTATTTTATTATAGTCATGATTATCTCTACTCTTTCATGGAAACCAATGGCCATGCATGCTTCTGGATCTCGTGCTCTTAAGCCTCGACAATATTTCAGCATAAATAGAACTCCTTCTTTCATTAATTTCCAACACAAAAATCTCTTCAAATCATCTCTTTCAAATTTACACATTTGCAAGGCTTCAAGTACTATCAAACTAGAAGATATGATCTCGGTTGAAACTACCAAAAATGTGGAGGGACATTCAACCGTCACAGCAACTCAAATGTACAAGGCCATGTTTCTTGACATGGACGTAGTTATCCCTCAAATTTTACCCCAAGTCATTAAATCCATCCGAATCCTTGAGGGTGATGGCGGTGTCGGAACCATCAAGGAACTCACTTACGGGGAAGGTAATCAATTAACTTAAATTTTTAATTTTTAATAGCGCCATCAAGGACCTCACTTGCTGTGAAGGTAATCCATTGAATTTATTTTAAAATTATAATTAGCGAAAATTGTAAATCTTAGGATCTTATTATCAATTTTTTTAGTAGAGAGCTTTACCACAAAACTCAAGAAGTTCGAACTTTTGGGAAGTTATATATTTTTATGTAGTATAGTATCTAAATAAGACTCGTGTTATATACTTTTTCTGGTTTAATTTGAGATCGATAGAGCATAACATATATAATTCCTAAACTCAAGGGGCGTAAAACACAACTTTTCCAAGTATTGGTTACATCAAGACCATCAAGACATTTGTTATAAATTATACATTCAAGTCCGTTTATAATGTCCTCATTTTCTATTTTGCTTATATTCCAAAACAAGTAATGCTGGGTACCCCAAAAGTAATTCCAATTTTTTTATCAAATGATGTGGCATGATATATGACTTATTTTAATTTGTGGACGCATATGTATGCACGCGGGATCTCGTATTATTATAGAAAAGTTATCAATTACACACGTGATAATTCATCATTAGGAACAATTTTTGGGATAATTTTTGGGGTACCTAGCATTTTTCATTCCAAAATATTTGTCCATAACTCCACATTTAATATATATATATAATTTAGTGTTAACTTGGGTAATATTTTTATTATAAAAAGAGTAATACATGTTTAGGAAATGTTATTTCCATAGCATTTTTTTTATTTCCAGAGCTATTTGTTGCATATTCTCCCTTACATTCACAATTTGTAGTATATTTTAATGAGATTAGGGAACCTAAGATATATTTTAGGTAAGTTACGTGATATACATAGGATTTTATATGTAAACATTAAATGTGTATTTTTGTATGATCATAATTCATTTAAAATTTTATTAATATATTATAGGTAAAATCTTAGGAGATCATTTTTCTCTATTTTAATATAAAATGAAACAAATAGACATTTACCAACATATTTTTAATAATAGTAAGCTTATTAAATGTGATTGAAAAATGAATAAATTTGATGAATGAGCAATAAAGTGGCTCAAGTTCGGGGGGCTGGCGGCTGGCATTATGGTAGTGACAGATCTAGGGGGTAAGGGGTCCATGCCGCAATAAAGTCTGTCGTGTTATCTAATGTGTTATGGATAAATATTTTATATTTCGATAAATTTATTGCAGGGGTGAGAGCAACGAGCATGAAGCAGAAGGTAATTGTAATGAATGAGGAAGCAATGAAATACAGTTACATTGTGATCGGAGGTGACATCTTATCCGAAAAAGTCGAGTCCATCACTAATCATTTTACAGTTGTGCCCACTGATGACCAAGGGTGCATTGTGAAGTTGACTGTTGTGTTTACACCTGTTGCTGGTGAGATGGTACCAGAAGATTATGTTAAAGAAACCATTGCCCAGTCATTTCAGGTATTTAAGGCTACTGAGGCTTACATCCAAGCTGATATCTAGACAATTTCATTTAGCTTTGCTTAATTATCCCGTTCGATTTTTCTCACGGGATATTAATATTTGCGCTTCACTTGTATCTATTATTTGCTGGTGATCCTTTGAAGAATTAAATATCCATGAATAGGGCTGTAAATTAATTCGGACTATCCTGTATTTTGGTTTATATCCGGCCTGAAAATATGATATATGTCTCATATCCGTTTTATTAATGATCCAAATCTTGCGGAAAAATTAAACCCGAATAAAATATGATCCTGAATATGAGCACTCATGTACTCAGATTAGGTATCATATTATTTTTTATAAAATGATCATACCCGAATATCCGAATATGATCTATGGCTTATATTCGATTCGAACCTATATATAAATTATATTTTTAGTCCATTACATTTGTAAGTAAATAATAATTTTATAATTTCTTAATATCCTATATAAGTTTAAATTTTCACAAAATACGATTTATTTACCGTGATAAATTATATATACATAAGTTTTAATTCATAATTATTGTGTTTTTATAATATTATATTTATTTGACTAAATGATAATCATTTGAATAGTTGAAATAAAAACGATACTTAATATTACTGGATCATATTTGACTCATATTCGGTGGATCATAAACTACTCGGTTAGGAAATAAAATATACAGTACTGGCTCATATTTGGTTTGGATCCGGATCTCATATACCCGGGATAGGTTTGTATCTGAATAAAATGATCTCGGAACCAAATATGAACACACTAAAAATAAAACGATCTGATACTTGAACACATGGGTGTCCGGTTCTACCCGGATCATTTTACAGCCATATCCATGAAGTATTATAGAATTATGGTAGTGTTCCGTTATTAATTTATTATAAAAGACTCTTTATTAAAATAGGTATATTTTTTTCCTCTTTTTGAGTAAAATTTATTATTTCCTCCCTGCTCCGTCTCTCAATTCTTTACATTTTTTTATCTAAAATGTTCCTCCCAGCTTTTTTATATTTTTAAATTTTATAGAAATTAAAAATCAAAATGGATATCTATCATGTTTAAAAAAAAGGGATTCCCTGTAATAAGAACACACAATATAATTTAATTTTTAGTCATTTTTCTTCTCATTTTTTAACTTACATATCCAACCAAAATGTAAGAGTTGAGAGGGAAGTGTAAGTTTATTAATTATACTACTTATTGTTAGATAATTCTCGAATGAGAGTTGTACATGTCTAAATATTTATAATAGGGTTAAATATCAAAACTGTCACTCAAGTGAATACTATATATTACTTTAGTCACCAATGTCAACGGGGTATTATTTGAATCACTAAAGTAATAGTAAATATCAAATAAATATCTCTAAATATGTGGTCGGAAAGTAAAAATAATATTTTATTAGTTTATATACATTTTTCTTAAATGTTACTGCAACCAAATGAAAGGATATGAATTTTAGTATTTTAGGTAATATATCCAGATTTTAATAAATTTATTTACTAATTATTTTTATTTTAATCAAATAAAATAACTATAATATATAAAATAAATAGCAGATAAATTTTTAAAAATCTAATTATATTATCTGAAATACTAGAATTCACAACTTTTTATTTGATTGCAGTAACATTTAAGAAAAATGTGTAGAACTCAGTAAAATATTATTTTTACTTTCCGAACACATATTTAGAGGTATCTATTTGATATTTATTATGACTTTAGTGATTCAAATGATATCCCATTTAGATCGGTGATTAATGTGATATATGGTCTTCACTTGACCACTTTGATATTTAACTCATTTGTAATATACATATTTATGAAAAAGCACTATTTAGTTGGAAATATGTATATTTTTTTTACAAGGGCAATATGTAATATTATATATGTATAATTTACGAAATATTGTAAAATATATTATTCAGTAACATAAAAGTTTAAAATTTAGTACAAACCGTCAAATTTAATTATGCAAATCACCATGGCCGGTCCTGAGAAATCGAAAGTCCAAACGATTTAAAATTTTGTGCGAAAAAATTATATAAATTAAATAGTTATTATTTCTGAAAAATTATTTTTCTAATAACTTATTTAGCAAAATCATTCACGAGTTTTACATATATTTGTACCTAACTTTTTCTTTTTTATCCCTAATGTTATAATAAAAAAATGTGCCTCTAAAATTTTATTTTTTACGGTGCCTCATTCGAGACTCAAGAGTATAAGTGGTTTGACCTTAGGACCGGGTCTGCAAATCACTTATTCTCATACTTTTTTATTGTAAAAAGTTCTTATTCGAACAAATATATATATATATATATATATATATATATGTATGTATATATGTATGTATGTATGTATATATATATGTATGTATGTATGTATATATATATATATATGTAAACAATTGTTTCTCAAATATTAAAAGTTTATTTTGTCTTTCACGAAAAAAAAAGTTTGTTTTGTCAAACTCGAGTTAGGGTGTGTTTGAGATTGTTGAAAACTGTTGTGCTGTGAGAAAAAGTGTAGGTGGAGAAAGTGTTGTTAGAAAAATCAGATGACTGTTTGGTAATTTTTTTTATTTGTACCTATTTTGAGATATAATATATAAAAATAATTTTTTTTGAGACTTTTGATGATAAAACTTTAATTACTTCTTGCAAAAACTGAAAAACAGTTTTTTTTTCAAAAGCACATGGCAGATGTTTTCTCTAACAACAACTTTTAGACCGAAATCGTTTTCCAGACAACCGCTTTTAAATTTGCAACAACAAACCGGGCCTGGGTGATTTTTAAAAAACTCGAATCAATTATAAATTAAATATAAAAAATTGCGTTTATTAGCATCGGCGGCTTCATTCCTAATTCAGTGAGAATAACATCCATGTTAACCTGGGAGAGATTGTTATTAAACAAAACGAAGGATTTTTCCATATTTGGCTTTTGACGAGCTGCTTTCTTAAAAGATCGCAACATCTCCCGAGTTGTCATGCAATATAAGCAAGGAGATTACCAGAGCTCCATTGGCTATTTTATATCCGTGAATCCATGTGTTCCTTTCATAATATTGTATAAGATTAGATAAACCTTCTGCAAATAGGATAAACAGATAAACCTTTTGCAAATAGGATAACCAAATATGCAGAAATTGTCATTCAATTCAATCCTATCTAATTTAACGTCATACATCCTTTATTGTTTCCACTTTAGGTAGCGTAAGCTGCAAAGAAAATCGTACCATTGTTAGAAATTAAGTCCCTTGTAAAAACACATCGCCAGAACGTTGCCAATAATCTTGTACAGTATATTGTATAGTCCCCCGTAATTGCTATCATATCCACACTCGTATAATTCGTATTAGGTGTACAATTTAATTCCATGTTCCTGCAATCCACAACACATGCATTGGGCCTACTCCTACACTTTGTTCTTTGGGCTATCTATTTCTTAATACCCTCGCATTGCTTCCTAAATCTACATTCTTATGCTTTCACAGATTCTACCAGGAACCAGCTTCCACTAGCTAGCCCAACAATCCACATTTCTTCCACTAACCAAACACACCATTTCATTCCAACGGGACCATGGGATCCTAATAGTATCGCTCCAATCACTTTGGTATTAAAAATTGAATTAAAGCTAATTGAAGCATATTATTAATGACTCTCTTTTATTTTCTGATTACGCGCGGTCAAAAATTATCTACTAGATTAACTTTTTAACACCTTTACTAATCGAGAGGGAGAGAGTATTAGATTAACTTTTTAACTGATTTGCAAATTGATTAAAGATTTTATTTAAAATAAATAAATAGACTTATAACCTTTACAAATAAATAAGTGTCTTTTCTAAGAAATTTCGGAATAAATGAAAGTCGAACTCATATTCTATTCCTTCCACCAAAAAAACAAGTGTGATAACTCTGGGACTGCTGCTTAAGTAACGAAGTCTAGTGATATGAAGAAATCATGTTCAACCATCCATGAAATTTCATAAAATTCTAGGTATGTAATATGTATATTCGTTTTGCAATGATCGATAGATGGGTGCTATTTGTATATTACTATCTGTGACCAGACATAGCTGACATTTAGTAAGAGGGTCAACATTGTTGTTCTAAAAGTACAACCTGCATAGTATACAAATATTATCCCTTCAATTTAAATAATACTCATCTTGTCTCACCTATTTAGATTTAACATTTTCGTTTTTAGATGTCTTATTCATTTTTTAATATTTTTTTAAATAATATATTTTCTTGATAAATTTTAATAAATTCCGTCACTTCACATATCATTACATTTTTTGTACAATTCAAATATTAGCTAGCAGCCTAGTAGTATAAATTAAATATTAGAGTGTTGCACACGTGTGTTTTTATTAAAATATTTTTTATCCGAATTTTCTTGTATTTTCATATTTTGTCAATTCTTTTTATCAAAATAAATATGACACAATCTAAATTACAATTTTTTGATTTATATTAATGAATATATAATATATGTATTCATAGTTCTCATCGACCTTAAGTAATCAGAAAGTGAATATTAGTGTACTCAAAATAATAATAATAATAATCTAATAGGAGTCGATCACATTGTAATTTAATACATGCACTTTTTTTCAATAACAAAAGATCGAAAGTCCTAAACTCGGTGAAAAATTGGCATTAAATTTTTTAGAGTTCTAGACTATGGTGAAGACATTCTAATCGATTGATTGATATACTATACAAGATCTATCCGGATATGCTGCGGATCGATGTGTATTTGGCCCGTTTGGGCGAGCTTATTTTTCGAAAATAAATTCTTATTTTCGGAAAAATAATTTATTTTCGGAAAAAGTAAATATGTAAGTATTTTTTTTAAAAATAAATAACTTATTTTTTATTTTGAAAATAATATTTGATTTTAAAATTCTAAAATAAATATTTATCTTTAAAAAAATATGAAAATATGTAAAAAAATATGTAAAATAAGTAACTTATTTTAAATTTAAGAAACCTCATAACCAACCACGTTGTATGATAACGTTTATAAAAAGAAATGAGATTTTTGTCTGGTAATGTGACTAATGAATAAACCTGTCTAGAAGATGGCCCTACCACGGTTTATCTTTATCACTGTATGTAATTATGCATACTCGTGTCAAAATTGTCGGCTATCTATCGAAAATTTATATTCTTTCAACAAATAGAAGTTTGTATTTTTTTTTCGAGTGTTCTCGCAAGATTCAATAAAAACTAAAAAGTTTGTCGAATTTTTTAATTCGAAACTAATTTTATTTCTATGTAATACAAAATATCACATACAATTCTTTACGGATTACGAGTTTAGTCCAAGTAAACAAGAGAGCTCAAATTTGTTTATCTCCTACAAATATAATTTAAATTTGTGATATTATGTAAAATATTAGGTAAAGTACTTTATCTTTTTATTACAAATCAGGCTATTAAAAAATGAGATACGTTAAGTTGAGAGTTAGGGACCATACTGACCATACGTGCTTGGAAATTGTTAATGATAGTGATATTCATTTACGTTAGTTGAAATGTAAATCGGGAGAAATAATATGCGTTACCCTTCCATTTATTTTTGAACAAATTATTTTCGAGATATTTTATTTAATTTTTGACATTTTTCTAAATAGTATTCTTTTATAAAATTTAACTCTTACCATGTTACACTTATTTTATTCTTTTTTTTCTTTTTAATTTCCGTATTCAACCCGAATATAATGATTGTATGAAACGAATGAAATATAAAGTTATGATAAATATAATAATTCATCCATCGAGAGTTCAATCCTTTACTTGATTCCCTCTTAAATTTTATATTTTCACAGTTAAAATAGATATCAAGATTAGTATCTATCATTTAACCCAAAAATATATTTTCAAACTAGGGTTTATTCTGTGGACAACATTAAATCAAATACTAATTGGAGAACATATATGTCTTTACATTAAATTCTGTAATATATTATAAGGAGAATATGATACAGTATGTTATCTAATTAGTAACTACATTTCAGATTCTCTATATAACTTTTACCTTTCAAACTAATTTTTAGAATAACTAATAGGTTAATAGAAAATAGACCATTATTTCTACGGACACTTATCCAAATTCTTTTTTATTTGAACTTTAATATTTTTCTACCGAAAGGTTTCAGCAGAAACTGCTACAATAGCCGGCCATCACCCCCACTTACTAACCACCATGTCCTTTTAACGTGTTCCTATTTTCATTACAACCCACAATGTATTCAACATTGATAGGCACAGGGAATCAATTCACTATTATAATTACATAATTTTATTTTTTTTTGACTAATTTGGCTTATAGCCTTATAAATGAGTATCTGTTCTAAAGAAATTCTCGGGGTGAGTCAGGATCGAACTCAGGACCTGGGACGACAGAGGATAAGCCCTCAACCACTTGGGTTATCTAACCGTGCTCACATAATTAGTAATACCATATTAGCAAAAGTTAATTACTCCATATTGTAGTATAAATAGCAGCTTAACTTCGGCTATTTTTCCACACCAAAAACTTACTACACTCTCATTGCCTCATCATTCTCTCTTGTTGCCTATTTGATCAAATTCTTCGACTCCAATCCTTATAACAAAAAATGGGTGTCCAAAAGACCGAAGTTGAGGCTCCTTCTACCGTATCAGGAGAGAAAATGTATCAGGGATTTCTCCTTGATATGGACACTGTTTTCCCTAAAGTTCTTCCTCAGCTTATCAAGAGTGTCGAAATTCTTGAGGGCGATGGTGGTGTCGGAACCATCAAGCTCGTCCATCTTGGAGAAGGTAACTAAGTATATACAACTCTAACAAATTTAGTTAAGTTTGCGGAGGAACAAAAATTAATTCAATGTTAGGACCACTATTACAACTTTGTAAGATACATCTACATCGCAGGGTCCGGTACAAGTCCTATGTTTTATTCACTCCTAGAATATACGATAAAGTTACTCCTATTTTTGGTAAAAAGAATGTTCTCATAATTGAGTCAATATTGTCAGGAAATCTTAGGGACCATTAATTAAATGGGCTAAATGTTATTCAACTGACCGAACAAGACTATAAAGATTGTTCCGTTACCTCATAAATAATTAATTCAGATTCAAATTTTGTCACTTCTCGTAAAATTTCATACTCCCTCCGTTCCATAAAAAGTGACGGTTTATAAAAATTAAAAATCAAGTTGATTCAACTTTGATCATTTATTAATAATTATTGTTAGAAATAAAAATTATAAAAAATATATCATTAAAAAATATATTACAGTTAATTTTTATTTTTGTAAAAATATAAATCAGTAATATTTAATAAGTTGTCAAAGTTGAACTAGTTTGACTTTTATATTTTATAAAGCGTCATTTTTTACGGAACGGAGGGAGTACTAACCTGAAATTGTGAACGTGCAGCTACTGAATATAACACCATGAAGCAAAGGGTGGATGTAATCGACAAGGCTGGATTGGCCTACACTTACACCACAATCGGAGGTGACATATTGGTGGACGGACTTGAATCAGTTGTCAACCAATTCGTCGTTGTGCCAACCGATGGAGGTTGCATTGTGAAGAACACCACCATTTACAACACCAAAGGCGATGCTGTGCTCCCCGAAGACAAGGTCAAGGAAGCCACTGAGAAGTCAGCCCTGGCCTTCAAAGCTGTTGAGGCCTACCTCCTAGCAAACTAAATCAAACAAGCTGTCTTGCAGTTTCTGCTTGGTAACAATATCAGTGTGTCCGGTACTTTTATAAATCAAGTTCGCTTGTTTGTTTACGAGTTATGTTTGAGTTGAACTGAGAGTGTAACCGATGAGATATATAATTCTCGAGTATATGTCTCCATATATATCATCAATAAAACATCGATCATCCACTTTTCCTTTCTACGAAAATGAATTTCATGCTGATCATGTCTGTTCTTTTGTGACAGACTTGCGGTTTTTGAATGTATGCATTACATGATCATAAAGGCAGTACTTTCCGCCTAACACGGTGAAATATTGCAATCTAAAGTCAATTGGTAAAGTGATTCTGATTTACATGGCCTTTGACTAAAATTGTCATTGGTGTCCTCTCAGACCTGGGTTTCTCACCGCAAAATTTGTTATAACGAATACTCATTTGTAAGATTATAAGTCAATCTAGTTAAAAAAAATTGTCATTAACTGTTTTCAAGAAAATGAAAATAATTATTTATGAAAAATTATGTATACTGTAACAGGCTCCCGAGTTTTTTAAATTTGGAAAGTAAGAGAAAGTGAGTGAATCAAGATGTAATCTAACTCACTCTCTTTCTCCGGAATTAAAAAAAAGAAAAGAATCTCCCTATTATATAATACCTCGACAAACCGAAAACATTTTATTCAAGTTAAATTTATAATTTTACCCTTATATTAATATCTAATTTACTATTTTAACATGTAAGTATTCATCTTATGTATTTTCTAATCCATTTATATTATATGATAATACTACCTTCGTCCCACCCAATTGTTTACGTTTCGGAGAGAATGTCTAACACGCATTTTAAGGTGCATATAAAATATAGTTCCATAACTTATTTTTAAAAAAAAAATTGAATAAAAATTTAATTTATTCCTTGTGATTTTACTTTTATACCCTTATATTTAATGTATTTTTATTGTTATACCCTTATGAATACTTCACTTATCAGTTTAATTATATAAACTTAACATATAACTCATTCGTAACTACTACATATTAATTTAATATTTTCATTAATTATTATATTACTATATATATATATTAATATCATGTATTTATTAATATATAATAAAACTAATTATTTTATAATTAATATATATAAATTAATTGTTATATAATTATCATATGTTATATATATTTATTTATCAATACACGATATTATATATATTTATTTGTAAACATATGATGTTAATTAGTTATTAGTGAGATATAAAATTTTAATTATATTTTAAAATATATGTTAATTTTTAGAAAACTCGAAATACATGTTATATCACTTTATTACGAAATATTTCAATATTCTTGTAAGACGATATCAATTGATTGAATTGATTAATATATATTCGATAATTTTTTCATTTAATAGAATTATCAAATATTTTACATTATTCTTGTATGATTGATATTCGAAAGCTCAAAATTTAATTACGTATAAAATTTTAATAGGTATAAGTGTTATGAGAAATATTGTATCATTAACCGTATATTTTAAACTTATTAGTATAGCAAAAATTAAAATATTATGATCATCAAAATTATGACTCATTAATCCTAAATAATAATACACTCAAGTTAAATTAATAAATTTACTCTATTTTAACAATAATCTGTGCCTCGCACGGGTAACAAAACTAGTTAAAAAAATATAGAGCAAAACTACTTTTATTAACATGCTCCTGAGTTGGAAGGAAATATATAAATAATTGTTAAATTATTAAATTATCCATAGCGTTGATTAAATTAGTAAGGGTGTATTGGTAATTGTAATACTTATTTAATTTTTACTTACTTTCACTTGCATCCCATTTTTTCAGTCAAAGTTTTGAGAATAAACTAGAAAATATGTGAATTTGTATTTATTTTCACTTGCTTTTTAGACTAATATACATTTAAATTTAATTAGTGTACTCTTAGAAATACTTATGCGGTGGAAATGCAAATATCACGAGGTAGGGATTAGGTGATTTTTACTTGAAGAAAAAGAGAAAGAAAAATTAAAAATTTAGAGAAAAGAATTAAACTACAACTTTGTTTCTCACGTTCGATCATGAGGTTTTGTATAATAGAAAAGGAAAGTGAAAATATAATAATATAATTAATAATTTAATATTTTTAATTTTTGAAACTCTTTAAATATTTCTATTTTCCCGTAGAAAATTTTAGACAGAAATTTACTCAATTTTTTTTCCTCCTCCCCCTCAAAAAACCTTGGTAATGCATTAAAAAAAGTACTTTTCTTTTCCCATTTCTATCTAAAATAGTACTTGAGAACATATTATTAAAGTATTATAATAACAATTTAACAAATAACAACAATTTAAATAAATTTTTGATAACGTGTCAATAGTGTAATTTGTTTTTTCTGACAGAAATTGTGACAACCCGGGTCGAATCCCGAGCCTTTTTCAAAAATTGGGTCAAGTCCCGACTTCCGAATTCGAAAATAAACCTAAGTAAACTGGCTCAAATACAACAATTCGAGTCAGCCCACCACAGGATTTGTTGGTATAGTTAGCGGTACTCTTTCTTATATACTGAACAAATTGTCTCAATCAAATCGAGTTGGGACTACATAGAAATAGTCTAATTTGTTAAATAACAACAATTTAATAAGGATTAGTTGTCAATAATCTAATTTGTTTAAAATAAATTATATTTTATTGACCGTAATTTTTCACACTTTGATGACTGCGTCAAAAAATTAATTATGGCGTGGCAAAAAAAATTAGGGTGATGATTAAATTTACTTTTTATATGCTGCAACTATTTTAAATTTATTTAAAACAAAAATATTACGTAATAAAGGTGTCACCATATTTTCAAAGGCAGTAGTCTCACCATCTTCCTCCCTTTTTAACTACAAATTTACCGTTCCGTTTCCGTCTCTTCGTAAACCCTAAAAAACCCCTAAAATTTCCAATCAAACACTCTAACCTATACATACAATATACATACAAAAGTCAATACCTTTTCACTTCTCTCAAATGTCTACTCCCCTCGGCAATCATAATCGCGGCCAAGACCGCTTTTATCGGCCGCCGGCGATGCGAAAAAAACAATCGGAAGCCGAAAAGCTGCCGGAAAAAGTAGTTGTCACTTCCGACGAGTCAACGACGGCGACGGAGATGAATACAAGCTCGTTACAGTCAGAAAGTGTGTGTAATTTAAGTAATTTGGATCAGTTTATTGAGAATACTACTCCAGTTGTTCAAGCTCAGTGCTTTTCTAAGGTATATATATTGTTTTTGTATGTATAGATTCATAAAGTTGTAATCTTGCTGTGTGTTTTGATTAATTGAATTACTAGTTGAGGAAAGTTATGTGATGATTTGTTAACTTTATGTACATTATATGTTATGTTGTTTTTAATTATTTGATTGGTGTTTTAGATTGTGCGTAAATAATAATTGAGTGAAAGGTTTGAACTTGATTGTATTTGGTTTGTATATTTTAGGTTTTCGACTTCAGTACAAGATGAGCTGGTTTATATGATGTTGAGTTTTGGTCGAGTTGGGGTTTTTTTTAACTGATATTTCTAAAGCAATGTCAATGAATGGTCCATTGTAATAAGTGTCTGGGGCGTTTTAAGAAATTGTCTATTTGTCATTTAAATTTTTGGTTTTCGAACGTAGTTTCGAAAAATGTGCATAAGCTCCGGTTGGTCTCAAAGCAAGTGAAAGTCCAACAGCTTTCTTAAATGAGCTCGTAAGCTCAAAAATAGGGAATATAGCACAAAATGACACTCCAACAGTATTCTAGTAATTTAGGAAATCACTGGGACATCATCAAATTTACTAGCCAAGCCCTGTTAATATGGATCCTCTAGCCATTCCCTATTTTATTTTTGTGAATAAAAAATTCATTTCCCTCCTTTTTTCCACGTCTTTTCTCTTTCTTCTTTTTTAAGAATAGTTAGATTCAAATTTATTATTATTATAATAATAGGAAATGAATATAGGGAAGATTGTTGGAGTTGACATAAAAAATAGATTACCTAAATCAGTAGGACTCATTATTTTATATTATTTATAGGAAACCAACTAAGACACTGTTGGACTTGCTCTGAGTTTAGACTTGTTTTGAAAAAGAATGATCACTTTGGAGGATCTTTTTACTACAGTTTGAGAAGAAGGGGATTGACCTTTACTAGATATGACTTATTTTTAAATTTGTGGCGCCAATGTGATTAACAAAAATTAGAACACCAACTGAGAGGAAGATTTCCTAGAAGATTATAGTTAAAGAATGAATGCAATTTGTATTTTTTTTTTCTTTTATCATTTTGAATAATAGTTGTGTATAGTTGACTACACACTACTAAAACAGTAAAACTTATTTATGTTGTACAATGTTATTTTCTTCTTAATTGCGAAGTTCTTTATTATCTTATAAATGCATATGTAGGTCGATTATTTTATATAGTGCGCTTCATTTTTTAGCTTTGCAATTAAGCTCTGGAAGTTTGTACTTTTTACTTTTGAACGAGGGATGAAGAATAAATCCTAGAGTATTTTATATTATTTTTGGTTATGTTTTCTATTGGACGTTTTTTCAGCTTGACTATATTTGGTTCACATTGTCTGATTACTTAGGAATGAGTTGGATTCTTATATACCTGGCCTTGTACAAACTGTATTGCTTAAAATAAGAACCCTTGGTGACAGAAAAACCTTTTTTCTTGGTAGAGGTTGATTTTTCTTCTATTTTTTTCAGATTCTTTTTAACCAATTGCAAATGCCAATTTAATGAGTATTATTAGAGGGTTTCTTTAATGCTTATCTTATTTTCATCTTGTTTATATTGCTTTCTTATGTTTTTTTTAGCTAAGTTTCTTATGTCATTTTGTTGTGCTTTAATTTAGACAAATTATTGGCGAGACAAGCATATTCTAGATAATAATGGTTTTGTTTTTGTTTTTTTGGACGGTATTCAAAATTGTTTTAGGAACAGTTATTGTGTTAGCATAGATTCCAGAGGAATCAACTTTGGACTGCCCGGTAAATTAAAGTATTACGTACAATCTTTATATATATATTTATTTGAAGTTTTTTCTTATTATTTATGAGATGCATTATTGCTTTAGAAACTTAGAAGTATAGGGTTACCTTTTGGATTTGAATCTGAGCTCTAGATGCATGATTGTAATCTGCTTCTTTTTGGAGATTGTAGACAAACATGAAAGAATTAAGAACTCATGGTGACAATTTCCCTCCGTACTTCGTCCTAGATGATCTGTGGGAATCTTTGAAGGAATGGAGTGCATATGGAGCAGGAGTTCCCCTTGTTTTGAGTGGCGGTGACTCTGTTGTCCAGTACTATGTACCATACTTGTCTGCGATTCAGCTGTATATAGACCCATCAAGGCCCTCGATGAAACTGAGGTGAGACCTTAACTGTTTGAGGATTCTCTCTCTCTCTCTCTCTCTCTCTCTCTCTTCCCCTCCTACTTTCTTATGATTCAGAAATGTTCCTTCTGGTAATTCCTCAACCACTGGTTAGTTTAAAAAATGTAATTATGTTTCTTGTAATAATTCCTTGAGGTCCACAATTGATGAACTTAAAACCAATTCACTGTTCATGTGAACACACCTTGCAGAGAACTATTGAAGTTCCATATGGACATTTGACTCCCCTTTATAAAATAGTCCGAGAGTTAATTGGTAAGTTTGTGAAGGGTGATTAACACATTTCGTAGGATTATTGGTTAGCTTTTTGTTATTTGAGCTGTGTCTTAGGGCATTTTGAAGTACTGGTCAATAACAACCAAATTATTACATTGATCTGCAGTTTTATCACTGAGGTATTGATATGTATTTTGGAATATTACTGGTGTCCTTGCGTTTTGTATCAAAGTTGTCGCGAACTCCCAGCCACTTCATCTACTGGTTTTACTTTTGCAATATCTTTTTAGAATATAAACAATTACAAGTTTAAAGAAATCTCATATTTCTATTTCTCACTGTTGTGTGAAGTTGGCAAAAGTGGATGTTCTATGACAAATGTGCAAATTGAATTTCTTCCTTGATTGGCGAAACAATATATGACATGTAGTTTCTTATAGAGTTGTAAAACTTGGACCTATATATTTTAAAATGGTTGTATTATTAGTATCGGTTTTTCTAGTGTGTGCCCAAGGGCACAAAAGAAGAGATGAGTTGTCAAATTTTAATTGGCTCCTCTTATTAATGATAATGGACCCCCCTTGTATGCACAAAAAACCCAACAAATAAAAAGATGACACCTCATAAAATTGCCATGAAAGTAAGTGGGCACACACTAGAAAGACCCTATTAGTATAATGAGAGGTTACACCACTTGCTAATGATCTGTAATTCCTTTCTGTTTTTCTATATTGTGATTGTTAATAAGACCTGCTTTTATTTTTTTTAAACTTCTAAATCTGCGGGGTGAGTTATGTACGAGAAACACCATCATTAGCAACCCATAGTGCGCACTACACACATACACATAGTAAGTGATGATATGTGTGCTCTGAAAAGTGATAACTCCCGCTTCAAAATGTGAGTTGGCAAACTAATCTGTTCTAAGTTCACAGTTGAGAGAGAAAGAGATCAGACAAGTACCAAGGGCTTTTGGTAGACTTTTGGATATGAACAATCTGATACTTAATTTGCATGATCAGCTTGTTTATCAATTGGCTGTCAGTTTAATTGTCTAATTAGTATGAATGAGAATTCGTAGAACTTCAAGACATAAGCAAGGGACATATAACAGATTTTGAGAGAGAGAGAGTTGCCTGTTATAAATGTGAAGTCCCATAACTTTCAGACATAACCGAGGTACGTTTAACAGATTTTGAGCAAGAATCTCAGAATTATTATTACTTCTTGAAAAATGCATTATTGTTCATGAAGTACTATTCAGTTTTAAAATATAAGGAAACAGATGTTTACCAGGACTCGTGTTTTTATATGTGGTGTTGGTCATATATGCTTTATACCATTATTTTTACCGGGTTGAAGTCTTTTAATATTTAATAGTTTGTATGACTGAATTTTAAATTCTTGAGAATAAAGATAAGCTCTTTTTAAATAAAAAATATTTATTCTTCGTGGGATTTCTTTTTTGCTTGTATTATCTCTTCTCTGGTGATGAATTTTTTTCTTACCCTTCTTAACTTCTCCTACATCAATAAAGACTGTTTATCGTATGTGGATTTCTTGTGAAGTTGTCAAATCATATATATAGTATAGCTACCATTTTAAAATATATATATATTACAGTGAATACCTACTTATTAAGTAAATGATCTGACAGAAAGGCAGGTGAAGAGAGTGATGGGGAGTCATCTGGAGACAGTAGTTGCGATGATTGCGGCAGATGTGGGACAGAGAATGGTACCAACTATGTTCAGAACTTGCAGGGTCAACAGAATGCTGCCAATGAATGCTTAAGTAGATTTTCATTGAGAAACAATCTTGTAACTGGATCAGCAATTGGTGAAAGTGAGATTAGTAATCCTCCTGGTCTTCTTATGTTTGAGTATTTCGCTCATGATCTGCCATATGCTCGTGAACCTTTGGCTGACAAGGTACACTATGAACATATATAGGATTAGTATCTAAAGCCTCCTTTATTTTAAGATTTATCTTTTTTCTTCACTTTTTCACAGATTTCAAAGCTTGCATCTCAATTTCCGAAACTTAAGACATACAGGAGCTGTGATTTAACACCTTCAAGCTGGCTTTCTGTTGCATGGTATGTAAATCTCTCGCCCCCCTTTAAATTTGATGCATATTAATATTGAAACTGAAGGCCTTGTACATGCCCTTCTGAAGGTATCCAATATATAGGATACCTGTAGGTACAACTCTGAACAATATTGATGCCTGCTTTTTGACTTTCCATTCATTGTCAACACTATTTGGGAGTACGTATCTCTGTCTAAGCCTTACTTGAATATATTAATGCTTTCCTATATGACATTTATGATACAACTCCATGTTTACAGATTCAGGTACTGCTTTGCGGCATTTGCCTCAAATCCAAGGTTCAACAACTAAGCCATTTGGTAACGGTGGCATGTCCTTGCAGTTGTCACTACCAATATTTGGGCTTGCTCCATACAAGTTTAAAGTCTCTGATTGGAGTTCAGAAGGGGAATATGATTTCCAGAAGATAAACTCTTTATTCAGAGAAGCTGATAATTGGCTGCGGCGTTTGCAAGTTGATCACCCAGATTATAGGTTCTTTAAAAAAGGGAGGAGGGACGTACTCACTTATTAGAGAGTCTGGTTCAGAAAATGACCTCAGGCTTGTCAAATCCATTACAAATTGTCCATGAGTAACCATTGGACCAATTCGACTTCCAATATATACAGGTTCTTATTTCCAATTCGTTGTGGTGGTGATGAGAACATACGTAACTGTGTGAGAAGTGCCGGAATTGAGAAAGAATTTGTTCCAGGTCCTTCTGCAGTTTCAACCCTGGTATATGATTTAGGTCCCTGCAATACTAACATCTCCCGGAATGGGCTTCGAAGGAATGAGAATATAACTTTCATATGAAAGATAGTTTGAAGAGGACAAGAGGAACGACATGGTGACTTGTCTAGGAAAGATTGTAGTACAATAATATGGTAGTGCATAGTTCCATGTTCACCATAAATATGTTATGCTTTGAAGCTCCGGTGGGAAACTATTTGAAACTCAGGTAGGAATTTCGACAGTGATGATGACGATATATTAGAACATATTTGTAAATCTGTTTTAGCTGCTGAAATATATTAGCAATTGTTTTGAGTTTGTACAAGAATTTAGTTAGCTGTTTATTAGTTATTTCATTAGAATGGCTGGATTTCTAGGATTGTTACTGAGTACTACATCATTGATAGCATATTCGCATTTCATCATATAATAAACTCAAAGCTGTCGTACTAGACTCGAAGTGATCACATATTGAAGTACATTGACAAATGCTTAAAGAATCTCTTTTCCCCAGACAACTATGTAAAACTGAGTCCTACATTCCAAATTATATACTCCGTATATAATTATATACTAGCGTAAGGTAATCAAATCAAAAAGTAAAAAGATGAGTTCTTTCTTTCTCTGAGATGAAAGCTTCATGTACAGTTTTGAATGGGAGAAAGAAGTATAGAATGAGGAGACAACTCTTACACTGTATCTTTTTGAAAGAAAGAGAAAAATAGAAAAAGAGTTATTTTTTTAACTTATTCCCGAGGAAAGGAAAAGAAACTTAAAGAATTGGGTTTGTCCCAAAAATTATATGCAAATAACTGTATTTTCTGGATTCGATGCAGGCTGGTTTAGTAAAACTACATAATATGCCCATTGGAATTTATGTTAATTTGTTCTTAGATTTGTGCTTTCGTTCCTTTGTCTATGCTCTTTCCCATTCTATGTTTGTTTGTTTTCTTTTTCCAGTTAATTTGAATCCTTAGAATTAAACATCTTACACCTACATCATTTAAACAAATCCAATGAAATGTATAATATATGTAGGCTCACAGATTAGGAATGAATTTTTTAATGCATTGGAGAAGATTAATTTGATTAGAGTAAGCAAAAAAAAATTTAATCACTTGATATGTTAGAGTTTGAAATTAGAATATATATTTTCAGATAGAGTTTTATATACAGAAATGATGGAAAATAAGGGATTATTTGCTAGTCAATTTTACACTATACCTGTCATGGTCCATACCAATTGAAAATTGCACATATGTAACGCGGGAGAATTCAATAAAACTATGCAGGCTTCTATTGCAATGCAATATCCAAAGTTGTTTCCGCAAGTTGAAAGGACAGCTCCAAGTTGTAGTTAATATATTTTCTAGATTAAATAAAAAAAACTAAGAACGGACCATCAATGTGATGGTCATGGTGTGGAATGCACAACTAAAAAGGTGAAAGGGCAAGTTTTTCATGGTTTTCTGCGAACATTTCATGTCAAACTTCGACTCTTTGGTCTATACCAACTTCCCCGGTGTGACTTTCTTAAGGGATCGACTTTAAAAAGTCGTACTGGTTCTACTTTAGTGTTGCATTCTTGATCATTATATCGAAAGTAAAGTAGTATGATTTTATTTGAATTAAATTCAAAATTTTAAAAAAATCTAAGATTTTAAGCAGATTATTAATTCGTTCCTAATTAGTGTTTTTACAACAAAAAAAAAAATCGTAGTCCGAATCAAGATATGAAATGTACGGTGATAGTGTGTATATTTATATATATATTAGATGATTTTTATCCTCATATTACTATATTTATATTTAATTGGGTCTTTAATTAATAGATTTTAATGTTTTATTGTACGAAACAAGTAGTTCTAAACCGGAAAGGATTGTAGATAAAGTAGAAGGAAATTTGTACTTATTGGGATGCATATGCAAGATATTTTGTTTGGACAATATCTCGAGTTCTGCACACAGCCCATGCGAAGATAACGAGATTATCTATCATTTTAGAGTGGTCTAAATATCAAAATCCAACTGGAACAACCCAGAAACATAACAGAAAAGTCAATTGCGAATTTTGAGTTTGAAAATCTATTCAGTTTTGGAAACAGAACAGAAAAGTCAACTACGAATTTTGACTTTAAAAATCTATTCAGTTTTGAAAACTTCTTTTTGTATTCCTAAAAGTATTAAAATACTTTTGTATTAGATTTTACATATCACCTGTCATACATATATTCATAGCCATCAAGGAAAGAAGGGAGGCTTTTGTGAAGATTTTAACGTCATCAACATATGAATTTTTATTCTATTATTTTTATCAGGATGATTTGAATCCCTAAAACTTATAACAATTATGCAATTTTAATATTTTGATATATGTTTTGATTGTGCTTATATGTTCATCAATATTTAATATTTATAGAAGATATTCTTGAATTAACTATAGTATGTGATAATCCAAATATGTTATGTAATCAATGTTATATAAATCGGCTGATTTTTCAAAAATCGCCGAAAAATCCCTGATTAATCCCTATAAAATATTTGACTGATATGATTTATAAAATCTGATTTATGTTTATATAATATTTTTAAATAATATGTTCTATAGTAATTTAGATAAATATATTAAATTTTATTATAATAATATAATAAATCCGATTATTGTTCCGATTAATCTCCGATTAGCCGATTAATCCCAAATCGGTACCTTAACCGATAAGTTCCGATTCCCAATTTTTACAACCATGTATGTGATTGATATATCTATAAAATCAATTAATCTTTTTGTGTGGTCGTGAGATTAATTGTATTAGTGTGGTCAAACTAACTCATCTTTAACTGAAATTTAAATATAATATATAATTGAAAAAATTAAAATTTTATGTTATTAAAAATATATATAATTTATTTTAAAATGTACTTTTTAGTTTTTTAAAATTATAAAAGAACGATTTCTAATTATTAGTCAAAGATCAATTTGATCATCAAAAATTAAAAAAAGACTACTAATTAGGGACCGAAGGAATACTATATATTTATATATGAGTTATGGGTGATCTCCCATAATGAAACACCCGTGTAAAAGAAATGAGTAAAACGTTTGATATTTTAAATTTTAGTTGAAAGGCATTTTCAAATTCTCATCACACCACTATTTATAAAAGTGACATCTGAAATGCAATCAACATAAAAAAGGGTTAAGTGACAAGCTTGTATAAAATGAATTTGTAACATGTCACAAAATAGAGTGTAATAAAATACCAAACATGCGAAGTTTTAGAAAATGCAACTCTATTTTATGACATGCCAAATATTTAATTCAAGTTCAATTAGATTAAAATTCTCAACATGCTGTTTTAGAGAATGTTGCTAAAAAAATTGTCGGTGGATGAATTTAGAAAATTTAAGAAGATATTTTTTTACATTTTATTGAAAATAAGTTGAAAATTAATATTATATTATTTATTGAAAAAACTCAATAAATTGGGTAAACTATTTCCATAAAATTATTACCGAAAGTTTCTTTTAAAAAACAATTACGGGATTAGCTGGTGGAAAATAAATCCGAGATTGGGCCTTCATTAAAAGTAACTGAAAGAAAGTCCCAGGTTCCCAGCTAAGTTTATAAGTTTAGGTAATAGAAATGATTTAGGAAAGTAAATATATGATTTACATATCAGTATAGAAAACAACCAATGCAAAATCTAAACATAATTACTTTCCTAATTAGTATTAGCTATCACATGTTTAATTAGTGTTTAGTAACTTGCTGCTTTTAAAAAACAAGTACTCTCACCCCCACCATTTATATTATTCAAGAATAAAATTTCACATTTTTATTCGTTCATCAAAAAATAAAATAAATTACAAGAGTTTTGAGATAAATAAAATTGAAAACGTGACCATGAGTAGTAATTTTGCTAATATTTATTAATCTATGTAATATATTAGTAAAAACTCAATTATAATATTAAAAAAAAATCTAGACTTTAGTAATTACTGTATAATTTATCAATTAATATGATGATGATGATTATTATTTTAATGTCTGCTGGCGTGGGGTTCATGATGAGCTGGATTCACACTCAAAGGGCCGACCCCACCACTTATTTACAAAATAAAATAAAAAAAGTTCCAACAATCGATATTATTACAAGTTCCACACCTGAACTACACTTCCCATGATGTCCCAATCTTACATAACAGCATAAACCACACAGTTACTGTATTAGTTAGTTATATACATACATAGACTTGTAAGTATATATATTGAAGTGTGTGCTTGTCCAAATATAAACACGAGTTTGATACTCTCTGGGCATTTCTTGAATTGGGTTTGAGTTTAAATTATTACAAGTCTAAAATCTTGGCCCAAATAATGTAATTTAGTATGTTTCCTTTTGTGGGTGTGTATATATCTATATATACACATGTTTGATTGTGTGTATCCGCACAGGGGTTTATAGAAATGCATCTAGGTACTTGTCAAGTCACTAAATCTTCCCTGACCATGCCCACTTCTAGTGGCTCCGCCGGCGATGGAGTTTCCGACCAGTTTCCGGTGGGTCTTCGTGTGCTTGTTGTTGATGATGACCCCACTTGTCTTATGATCTTGTATAAGATGCTTCTGTTTTGTCGTTATAATGGTATGCCATTTATATTATTCTTGTGTTTTCATTTTGTTTTATGTTTCTTTATCGGTGTATGCGGTGTTGATGAATTTTTGTTGTATACTTGTATGGTATATATTCATAATTTGTTTGCATTTTATCGAATCAGGGTTTTATGACTTTGTATGATTTTTTTGCTGATTATATTTGTATTTTTATTTTTCATTGATCATATTGAATCCTGATTTTTCACAGATTGTAATAGAATTTTGTTTTTTCACGGATACAAGTAGTAATTTAGAGAAGGGTGAAGACTCTCTCTACCGCTGAATCATAACTCTGTGCTAACAGTTTATTCCATTAGATAGACATTA
Source organism: Oenanthe sinensis (assembly GCA_028671895.1). NCBI lineage: Eukaryota > Viridiplantae > Streptophyta > Magnoliopsida > Apiales > Apiaceae > Oenanthe > Oenanthe sinensis. Next base: position 7,085,073 of record CM053814.1, on the reverse strand, counting down.
GATATGCATGTAATTAAGATTTGTGTATCTCAACAGTGCATGGGAGATGGGACTATTTAGTGCATTGCAAGATGATTCTTTTACTTTTACCTTAATTCAGGGGGTATTTTTGTCCCTCCTTGCGGATTGTGGAATTTTGGTTCATCCAACTTGTGTTATTTTGGGCATTTTTCTTGTAATAATGGGTTTACAAAAGTGATTCTAAATAAAAGTTCATATATAGTTTTTCATTTTGTTTGGTGTTAAAGTTAGTTGAGTTTTGCTGAGATCAACTTGTGCTTATGTGGTGGTAGAGGTAGACAGTTCTTTCACCAAATAATTTATTTTATCTGTGTATATGCATTAAATCAAGATATACAAATTATAATGTCACAACAGAAAAAGGTTGTGATACCTGCAAGGTAATTTACACAGTTCTTTCTATGTTTCCAGCTACCAAATGCAATCGTGCAGACGTTGCTTTGTCTCTACTTAGGGAGAAAAAAAATGGTTATGATATTGTAATAAGTGATGTTCACATGCCTGATATGGATGGTTTCAAACTGCTTGAGCACATTGGGCTAGAGATGGACCTGCCTGTTATCAGTTAACATCCTCTATCCCTTGCTTTGGATTGTATTAATCTATTAGATTTCTACTAATTTTTTATTTTCAGATTTGACAAGTTTGTTCTATTTTGACCCAACAGTGATGTCTGCTGATGACAGTAAGAATGTTGTGATGAAGGGGGTGACTCATGGTGCATGTGATTATCTCATTAAACCAGTACGAATTGAAGCCCTGAAGAACATATGGCAGCATGTAGTACGCAAAAAGAAACACGAGTACAAGGACTTTGAGCAATCAGGAAGTGTGGAAGATGGAGATCGGCAGCAAAAGACTCCTTATGATGCTGACTACTCATCTTCTGCAAATGAGGGGAGTTGGAGAAGTTCAAAGAGGAGAAAGGACGAGGAAGATGACACAGAGGACAGGGATGATTCATCTTCACAAAAGAAACCACGGGTTGTATGGTCAGTTGATCTTCATAAACAATTTGTGGCAGCTGTTAATCAACTTGGAATTGACAGTAAGAACCTTGTAGCTACTTCTCTCAATGTCTCTTCCTCTTATATTGCCTATGTTATACTTGCTTTAGATTTTGCTTCCTTAGTAAGTGATTATACAGAAAGTTTTAGTTTTGTAATATGGTGTCTGCCGTATCATTTCCAAATCTTATATTATCCAATATAGTGTTCCCTTATTTGCTATCTATAGGTTAAAAGTAGATGAAGGATATTTTTCTCTTTATCCTTTTTAATTATATTATTCACTATGAAGTTAATAGTTTTGAAGGGGGGTATCTGATCCAGGAAGAGCAAGGTGCCTAGATGATTCAAATTATCACTTTTAAACTTGGGAGTGAGCATTAGAAAATTAATACTTGATGCAGTTCGATGTGACAATTTATTATGTGTAAAAGACTATTCCTTGGTATTTATGTTGTGTGGAAAGATAGATATAATTAGTTTTACACTCCTATTTTTTAGTATCATATTTTTTTGTTAACTAAAGAGTGTTTGGCCTTGAAAAACATCTTTATGATGATGCAGAAGTAGAAAAGTGCACACATATATAGTTCAACTTTTCTAGTATATGAATTATTTTAATAAAATAAGATCACTATTGCCCGTCACAAATATAGGGAGCTATTCTCAACATTAAATTATTGCCGGTTCATTTAAATATTGTAAATTATACTACTTTGTCATGATTTTTCTCTATTATAAAAAAGTACATCTTGTCCATTTAGATCAAAGTTTTGATGGTGACGTTGATCTTATATCTTGGAACAGAGGAATTTTAAGCGATACTGACAGCTGCCTAATATATTTGATCTGTTTAACTTCTTTTCTTATGCACTCACTTGCGAATGCAGAGGCTTTTCCGAAGAAAATTCTCGAGTTGATGAATGTGCCTGGAATCACAAGGGAAAATGTAGCTAGCCACCTTCAGGTGAATGTCTCTTTTCCTATCTTCTTCTACACATTGATTCTTGAGAGCAATAAAGGGAGCCATCACTTATCAACATGATAAATTAATTAGACATTGTCCTGTCGACATATTACTAGCAATAGATTTTTGCAACAAATGGTTAAGAATATGTATCACCGCTGCTAATTTTTTCTCACCCTCTCTTAAAATGCCCTTACAAGTAATTATTTGGTGCAGAAATATCGTATATATCTTAGAAGGTTAAGTGGACAGCACCAGAGTGGACTTGGTCAATCTTTCATGGGGTCACAGGAAGCACCATATGGGTCCATGTGTTCATATAATGGCCTTGAGTTGCAAGCTCTTGCCGCTAGTGGTCAAATCCCAGCACAAAGTCTTGCAACACTTCAAGCTGCCTCACATGGTAGGTCTGTGACAAAATCTGCCATATCTCCCCTAGTTGATCAAAGAAATCTATTTAGTTTTGAGTCTCCAAAGTTACATTTTGGAGAGGGACAACATCAACTAGGCAGTAACAGTACGCAAATGAACTTCCTTCATGGTATCCCAACAAGTATGGAACCAAAGCAGCTTGTCAGTTTGCATCAAACTGGAAATTCGATCGGAGGCATGATGCAAGGCAGTCAGAGCAACCCTATAACGGTGCAGATGGCTCAACCATATTTAAGGGCACAAAATGAAAGCACTGGTAATTATGCATCTAGACTTCCATCATCTGTAGGGCAACCTATCTTATCAAATGGGATTGCAAATGGTGTTTTGGGACAAAGTGGGTTAGTTGACAATCAAGTTTCTCATCCCTCTTCAATAGTAGATTTCTCTGTCAACCGCAGTGAAGATTTATCGGGATTTGGCTTTTCTATTGGGGGCAGTTCAGGGAATTCACTCATTTCATCGAAAGGGATGCTTCAGGAAGGGGATAGCATGGAAGTTAAAGGATCAAGAGGAGAGGGTGCAAGTTATGATATCTTTAATGATCTGAATCAACATAAATCTCAAGATTCGAGTTTACGTGATGTGGGTTTGACTTTTGACGTGTCCAGACATGTGAACATGCTAGGAAACCCTGATGCTTCATCGTTTTTAGTTCAGCAAAGTTATCCGGCTAACCAAGATACTGTAGACAGTAGGAATCTATCAACTGGTAAGGAAGTGTTTCCTGGTGGGGAAGAAAGAGCACAAAGGAATGAACCAATCATAGGTCAGCATCTTAATGCACATTGTACTGGCAATTCGTTTCAAGTCAAGGCTGAAAGCTTCCCTGAAACTAGCAATCAGAATACCTTGTTACCTGGACATTATGATCAAGAAGATCTCATGAGTACACTATTCAAACAGGTCAGTTTTTTTCTAGCTATCCATGTTATTTATAACTCGTTGCTTCTAGGTCGAATAAATTAGTTTCCTGCCTGTTCTTATCTTGAATATATCATCTTGATAGCAGAAAGGAGTCGAAAGTGAGTTTGGCTTTGATGGGTATTCCATGGATGATTTTCAGCATAGCAGATCTTCACTTAACTAGTTTGTGGTATGTAGATAGTTTTACATGCCATGAAGGTGAATTGAACAACGTCTGCTGAAGTCAAACTACCAATTTCTGACCTTTTAGAAGTTCGAAAATTGCTTAATCCAAATGATCATTTAAAGATCAGAGGATGGAGAGAAATTAATGTTGCTATACTTGTACCATATGGTATGCCAAAATTTTGACTGTTTTTAGGTAGAAACAAGCATATGCCATGGATAGTCATTAAAATGTGTTGGTTTATGGATGCATATCCTGGAAGACTGTTTGATAAATTTGATGGGTGTATGCGGACAACTGGAAACTCTATAGTTAATCTTCTGTCATTGTTTGGGAAAATGGGAGATCTTTTCAGATTTATTTTTATTTGAATCGACAAATTTGCATAATTTTGCTGGTGTGGTTTTCATCATTGTGATATTTTCTATACGAGTCTAATCGGATAATAAAATTGAAATTTAGAGTTCTATTCTTGCACAACTCTCTGAATCTGATTTGATTTAACGGAGGTACCAACAGTTACACCACCACCTTCCAAACCCCTCTAGATCTAGAGTTAATATAAGTTGAAAGATGCAAATGAAAAATTATATGCAGGGCAACATAGACCGTCAGTTTTTTCTTTAATGTTGTGTTTGGTTGGTAGATTGGAATGAAATGAGATTTGAGGGTAAATTTTCAAAAATTTCATTCTTTACGTATTCTAATCCTATTAACCTACACTAAAATCCAAACCCTCCATTCTGAAATGAAATGCTCCATTCGATTAGTCAAAAGGGGGATACTTGCTTCAAATCGGAAACAATATTCTCATTCTTACTCATTTTCTTGCTAATTCTTATCATAAAAATTTTGCATTCACTAAACTTTTTTCAAATTTCTCATTTTACCTTTTATTTTCTTCTCTTTTAACTCATTTCATTCCATTCCAATCTCTCCAACCAAATACAACATTAGTTCTAAAATTTATATTGCAGCAAGCCAGTAACAGACCAGTACAGCCGCTCTCTACTCCCGTCAATATCGAAATACCGTGTCCTCATTTTTTCAAATAAATATGCATTATTTTAACTTTTTATATAATTTAAAGTCCATACAATTCTTTTCCAAAACAAGTACTTAAATAATGCTACATAAATTTTCGATAACTAATTTATGAGAAAATTCGGAACCTTCGATATTTCCGTAATAAAGTAGCATCATTAAAAATCTACTTTATATATTAAATAATTTTATTCATATATTTTTAAAGATCATTCTAATTTACCATATTATTAAATATTATATTATCAACACAAACATTTATAAATAATATGTACATCTGATAAATGTTACTTTTTCTACAAATTTTATATTTTATCATACATTATAAAAAAATTATTTTATAAAATTATTGTCTAATCTAGAAATCAAAATGTAAAATAAAAATCTAAGTTAGACCGGTAACAACCGCAAGACTTAAAATCGAAAGACCGATAACTAGGATTATTTATATTTATCTCTTTTAATATAGTACTAGCTTATATCCGGTGCGATACACGGATTAAATTGTTTTAATATTTTTATATATAATTTGAATATATTTTTATTTTTATAATAATAATTTAAATTTTATTTAATGTTATATGTATATATTTTATATAATTTTTCGTATATTTTATCTATATTTTAATAAGATAATGTTTATGTTTTTTGTTTAGAGATATATTTTATTTAGGAGACTAATGTGAGATATATTTTAGTTAGGAAATTAATGTTTGAAAATTAGGTCCAATAATAACTATCCAATCCGGCTCAAATACCGACTAAGGACTACCACCAAACTTTTAATCTTTCGATTTTAATAATATAGTATAGATTTTCAAAAAAAATCCAAAGAAATCATTTAGAGAGAGATAGATAGATAGATAGATTGATATAGATATAGATATATAAATTCGCCGAAAGTAAGAGCGATGGAATGTAGACAGGTCTGGAGGAAAGAGGAGATGTTGGAAATAAGTTGTAAATAATATTGAAATAAATGGTTTAAGTTTTTTTAAAAGAAATAAATGGTTTAAGTTAAAATTAATTTTAAAAATGTGTGATTAAAATTAAATTTTATATCTCATTATTGTAGGAATTTTTATTTGAATAATTGTCTATATATATAATTTTTATTATATAAAATAGAGACTTATCTTTTAGAATTATTTACTCTTCTTAAAAATAGAATTTATAAAAATAATTTTAATTTTAAAATAAAAGAGCTTTTGAAAAGTAGATATAAAGAATTCTAGAGCCTCAACACTCAATCGCTCATCAATTCCCACATCAACAATCTAGTAAACACGTGTTACATATAGTCACCTACTAATCCTTTATATATATTTTTTAAAATATTTTTCATTCATTTTAAAAACAATATTAATTTAATATTTAAAATAAAGATAAATAAGGATATATATGTATATATAGGAGTTTATTATGAAGAAAAAAAGTTTAAAAAATCAGAACAATCAATTTTCTAATCATATTAATGATTATTTTTAATAATTTAACTGTATGAATTGAAAGATTGGGCTAATAAATTTAAGATCAAACGATTTATATTTCGTGGACCAATATATATATGTAAGATAACGATTAACTCAAAACATTTGGAATTTGCTTGCAACGGGTCCGAAAGAAGAGCGTGCAGATACCATAACTTCATTTTCAAGCTTAGTTTGACAGAGATTATTAAAAATTAAATACACGTCTTAATCATAGTTAAACGGTCAATTTTAACTAATGTATTTAAATTCAAGAATTCGATTTAATTGACGGGTTGGAAAAAATAATATTTAGGAATTTATCTCAGGTACCAAGTAGGTCTGGTGAGAGACGTTGATGACTTGTATCTTAAATATATTTGTGAAAAATTTCACTATTAAAGAAACTGAGAAGTGAGAACCTTAATAATAATTAAAAAAGGTTAAAAGATACTGTATTAATTACGCTCAAAAATTGAAAAATATAATATAAATTATGTTGTGCCCAAAATCTCACATGTGTTAGATTTGAGCTCATATGATATTTGAGGTCCAATCCATTAGTTATAAAGAGAATTATAGAGATTACACTCTATTAGAGTGACTCATGAAGGTCGTGAGTTTAGAAGGTGAGGAACCATCCAAGATTAAGGAACCACCGAAGGATGAGAAACCACGGGGGAAGGCCTAGTAATGCAGAGATTCTACCGTCCAAAGAACTTTTACTATATCAATGCTGAAACCTATTTTGGAGATGTTCCAGGAGTCCAACGAAGCTGAGAATTCATCTCGGAGATCTTAGCATACTCTAATTTCCAGAAAACCGGGCAATAAATTATGGGCAGTAACTTCTGGGCAGAATAGCAGAATCAGAGTTTGAGATGGGTTTTTCTTTCTAAACTTTAGAAGCACGTCTTATCACTTGAAACGCAGCCTTTTAAATGTATTTTACTTGATCAAATGAGATAATTATTATATATACATGAAATATTTATATATATTCGCATATATATTTATATGGAGCTTCCGAAGAGTCCTACTCGATCCGAATACCTATTTCTCCTCAAATACTTCGAGATAAGCATTTAATTAGAGGATAAATCTTATTAAAACACAGCTGATGACTCCTTCAAAGAGTCACAACAACCTATAACTACATACAGACTTGACCTCTATAAATAAATAAAGTACGTAGTCAACTCGCAAAGATTCGAAAAAATACAAGAGATGAGGAGAGTTAAAAAGGACTTGTAAAGTGGAGGGAACAATAACACACTTAAGGAAATATCTTTATGGGAACAAAAAGTAAAAAGAGTATCATTTGCTTATTAGATGCCTAAAAATTATGAGTGGACGGTGATTAACCAGCTGGTATACTGCATTTGCAATTTGCATAGAAAAGCTGCAAAACCTCATACAATGACACATAGATAAAGTAAAAAATAAGGTTACATTGTCAAACATTCATTGTAATAATGTAATATTGATAAATAAAGCGAGTTTAAAAGATTTAAGATTTAAATCGTATTTTATCGTAAATAAAATATTGAATTAAAAAAGTTTTAAAAAACATGTTTTCATATTATTCTCAAAAATATGATTTTATTTATTAATTTTACAAAAATATAATTTTATTTTTACCTTATAAATATATGATTTTGCAGTCAAATCCAACCTAAATTGTAATAAAATATAATTATAACTTATTTGTAAAAATATTGATTTTAGTTACATCTATGGTAAACTGTATAATTATAAGGCTGTAGATTTGTAAATAAATTTAAAAAATATAATACTTTTATTAATTGTTTTAAATTTAATATTTATATTATTAATTTCAAAAATAATAACTAGGTCGAATCACAATCTAAGCAATTATACAATAAAATATTTATATTTATGTAAATATTAAATTAATAAAATATCTATACTTTCTCCTATTATAAGCTAGGGTACGTGATACGGGTGTAATGTTCGGTATATAAGTTTTTTATTATCTGAGAAGGGAGCAGTGGAGCACCCTGTAAGCAAAATCCAACAAAGAAAACTAGTATCCAACTATCCATCGCAGTTCAAGGATATCATCACATTTATGTAATGAATGGTTCATGAGTGAACAACCATGCATTCAGTCAAGCCCATAGAGTCATGTTATTCTCCAATTTTACGGTCTAAGCGACACGCCGACGTGAGGATCTCTCGTCAATTTCATCACGATTCTTATACATTTTATTGAGACATACAGTAATAAACGGCAATTCTGTTAGAAAATGAAAAGTTTGAAACATAATTTTATAAATATTTAATGAAATTTTCAGAAACTAACGATTAATAATTCATCCTTGCAATAAGGGCTGGAATCGGTTATGGATCTAAGTGGGACGGAACCACACCCAGCCATTTTCAACAATGTTTCTATTGTAATTTTCTGGTATGTTTTTTTGACACAAAAATTTTAAAATTTATATTATTTATAAAATTTTAATTATTTTAAAGTATAAATTATATAGCCTTTAATATATAATAAGCTTATTAATCATAAAAATGTGATACAAATATTTAAAATACTATATTTAATTTTATAATTTTATTCTGACAATATAATCTTAATTTTAAAAAAATTCTGAATAAACTTTATTTTTACTCTCACACAAATCTATTATAGATATGAGATATCTAACATAACATGCATAACACATATATTTAATCAACTATTAGATTATAAATATTATTAATATAATATTAAGTTTATATAATAATTATTAATTTTGAAGGATATTTTTTTAAAGAAAAATTAGTTTTGCTCACCCTGATTTTAATAGTTGGCTTGAAGTCATTTTCTTAGTGTAATCTATAGAGAAATGAGAACCAAGTGGCATACTTGAATAGGTGATGTGAGTTGTTCCACATGAAATCTTAAATGTTTTTAGCAGATTTTTTCAGGACCTTGATAAGTTTTTCAGGGGCCTTGAAAAGTAAGTTCAGGCCTTTAACTTGGGAGCAAATTGTTTCAGGGCTTTGAGGAGCATGTTCAGGACCTTGAACTAGGCAGGAACAATTCTCAAGGGACTGGATTTTTACTTCAAGGCCTTGAACGGGAAAGAAATATATTCTTTGGCTTTAAACATTAAAATAATTATTTATATGTGTGTCTATATATCTATGAGTAAGTATTATTATTATTTAATTAAATGATAATAATAGGGCTATAAAATATATATAAATATTCATATATTGATATAATATCTTTGTGAGATTTGTAACACATACGTTACAAACTGGGGGAAGATATAGATATATCAAAGAATAACCCTAGTTGCCATAGGTGTGGGGATATACTCTCTCTTTTTCTTTATCTCCTTCTCTCGATTTTGGGCGAACTAAGGTGTGGTCGTCGTTACACTCTACTGGTCTGTTCCGGAATTGTGTTGTGTTGTTTTATCCTGTAAGTGAATTCGCGGCATCCCAACACAACTAGGTGGGGCGAAATTCTCTTCAAGAACAGTTGGGTCTTCTCAAAGACTTGGCGATTCGGCTGATTGAATTAATTTGTTGAAAGTTACGGTGATAGCTAAGTTTTCTGACTCTTTCTCTCTAAACTCGTTGTTACTGATTGTTTAACTGTTTCGACCTTCGTGTTTGTTCATTATTTGGTTTTGATTGTCATTGTTCTTAAAATTGCGATCACATATACTTAGATATAATTGTTATTTTGCGAATTGTGATTTCCAACAAATTCTGTGTAGTTGTCAATGGGGGCAACTTGAGACTAAACTTAGTGCTTGTTTGATTGAATACGGAAAGTAAATTACTATAGGAAGTTGTACTTTCTTTCTATAAACAAAGCATGGGAAGTGTAATAAATTTTTTTAATTGATAATTTTGTACTTTATAGATAGTTATGAAATACGAAGGTAGGGGGTGGGTAAGTGACTTACTACATTAGATAGATACTATTTGTACTTCCCAACTAAATTTACTATCCATGATTTTAGGTAACCAAACAACTGTATCATATATTTCTTAGGTATTTCAAATACTTATATGTAATATCCATAATTTATTTATTTAGATATTAGTAATAATAATTAGAATTAGATTAGAATTTGTAAATATTATTTTCTTTAACCATAATATTTATTATATTAAATTTGATTAGAAATAAAATTTGTAATAAAATAGATTAATAATAATAAAAAAGGATTAAAATTAGATAGAGATTATGAATTAAAATTGGATTAGAATAACGGGCTTTCGAATATTGATATTTGAATCGTAATAGGTTTTGTTGTAGGGTTTTAAAACTCTATATATAGATTAAGATCTCCTCATTCTTTCATATTCTTTTCTGGCCACCAAGACTAAACAGATGTAAATCTCTCTCAATACACAAATCATTATTCTTTTTCTTCATCTTTGTTTGTAAAATTCGTAGGATAATTTATACACAAATCAGCTGTCTTGTAAAATTCGTAATAAATTCATCGTAAGTCGGAATTCATTGATTCTGGACTTTTTAGAAAGATCTTTTCGTTCTCTACGATTTTCGTGTTTTAAGTTTTTCCAGAAAACATCGTTTAGAGAGTCAAAAAGGTAAAATACAGATCTGGGCAGAATTGGAGTTATGAAGAAGTTCGACGTTTGAGATGTTTGAGATGTGATATTTTCGATTGGGTGTTAAGGATTATTTTATTCAGTATATATACAAGCCCCATGTATACACAACCGTGAGTTTTATTAAACCTTAAAGTGGAGTTCGCGTAAGAAAGAAATACAGAGGCGCTATTTGGCACCTTGGACGCATTGAATTGTCTTGATCAAGAAGAACAGATCGTGAACCAGAAATTTTGTGGGTCTATGCAGTTTTCGTTAGTGTCTGAAATTGCTAGTTCGAGTTTTCGTTAGTGTCTGAGATTGCTATTTCGAGGTACGGATTTCGTTCTCTTTCTCTTCAGCACTACTTTTTTTTAGGATTAATTATATTTAATTCGTTCCGTTCGTAAATCTGTTCCTTCCGTTATTATTCGTTTTAACTGTTTTGATTCTTCCAAAGTTATTTTAAAGTCTGTTTTGAAATATTTAAATATTTATCTCTGCGATTTTCGAAAATTATGTATGTTACATATCTGCTTAGAATATTTGAAATATCTGTTCATGTGATTTTAAAATTGTGAAAATTATTTTATTTGGACCCTTAGAGTGATATAGGGTATACCGATTTAATCAGCTGTAGGGGTACTACAGCCATGTCATTGCGGCACCAGTGGCATGACACTTCCGTGGCAGTGTGATTAGTCACGGCGTATCCTTCTGATAGCTCAGGTGGTGAGATTTGCGCATTTTGATATTTGTTTGAGGATACGTGGGTGCACCCAGATTTGATTTGATTTGTGATTTGATATTTGACGGTGACGTTGTATATGCCGTACACGTTATCCGGTTTGTTGCACGCATTAGGTACCCTATGATGTGTGTATCTGTTATCTGTTTTGTATCGGTATGAAATATCCTAACCCATCGTTGCTTCAGCCTTGTTTTAAAAATTAATGTTTATTTATAACTGTCAAAATATATATCTTCTTTCTGTTTTATAAAACTATATTCCAATCTGTACTGGGCATTTGGCTCATGTCGTATTCTTTCTTCTGGCAGGTACTTAGAGGGGGATCTTGGGCTGTGTGATGGAGAGCTCCCTTATTTATATTTATTAGGACATTTGAACTTCTCGCATTTCTTTTTAGTCATTTTCATTATTAGAGATTTTAGATTTATTCATATTTATCATTTTGAATTATTTTGGAGGTTTTATTATTATTTTGGAAGACAGCGTTGGACCTATTATTTTATTATAAGGTGGATTTTAGTACTCTATATACAGGTTTGTGATTTGGAAGTAACCCCTCGTCTCATTTTGGGAAGGGGGTGTTACAGAGATGGTATCAGAGCCAGGTTCTTTCTTGTAGAAAACATATTTAGGTTTGACCTGTGAGTTTGGGTAGCTATTAGGATAGGTATTCTATTTTGAGACTTCATGTACTTGCGTTCATTTCAACATTATGTCATAATTTTTTTTATAAAATACTTCAGCTTGCCTCTTTCTGCGAATTCATTCGTATCTGTATTTGATATTGTGAATCCTTTTTAGACGTGGAGCTTTTGCATTATTTGAATATGTTTTGACTCATTTTGTTGCTTCTTTCTCATCTCTTCGGAATCTTTCCTTTTAGTCTTCGTAAATGGATCCTTTTATGTGCCTTCGTGATAATTATCAAGAGTGTTTAGAATCTGTAGAATATACTTATCTAGGCAAACTTATTACCGATATGATGCATGACCTTGATTAAATCTTAAGAATTTATTGATTTAACATTTTGGAGCAATTGATTGAAAAGGAAAGCGAACGATCTATGAAGATGCAAGTATGTTAGTAACTGTAGATCAAGATTTTTAAATGAAAGGTGTATTTAGAATTATTTTAACTTTATTAGTAAGATAACTTTTGGCTAAGGATTGTATAGCTTTTAGACTTCAACTAGGGATATGAGATACATATTAAGGATTATTGATTATCAATGAGTTAAATGCAAAGAGATACTATATTCGCTACCATGGTAAGATGTGAAATCAGATATATAAAATTTGAAATGTGGTGCGGGAATATGAAGGTGACTAGATGAAAAGATTTCAAGATGACAATGGATTGAAAATGATTTAATAGTGTGTGTAGGAGACAATATTTCTTAGTTGCGCATAAGGAAGCTTACCTTAGGATGTTATATTTAATTAGGTGGAATGATGATGAGAATATTTTAAATTACATAAAAAAAAATTTGTTAGGTTGGATTTCTCGAAGGGTTCGTGAGATATTTTTAAATGAGAGATTTAAATATGAATTGAGATCTAACCTAAGTGGTTCTATATAACTAGAGACGTTGGAGTATAAAAAGAAAGTAGTGGATGAATTTTATAATTGTAAGTTTGAGAATACTCCAGAGACATGAAAAGATGTGTTATTTCACAAAAGCATGTATATGTTATTCTTGAATTTGCCACCAGGGCTGAAGTTATTTAAAATGATTGTATACGATGACACTATTAGAGTTATAAGAATTAAAAGAATAACTACAAGACTTGTTGGATAAGGGATTTATCAGACCGAGTGTATCTCCATGGAGTGCTCCACTATTTTTTACGAAGAAGAAAGACGGGTCTATGAAATTGTGGATTGACTATAGGGAGTTGAATAAAATGACTGCTAGAAACAAGTATCATTTATTAAGCATTAATGACTTGTTCTATTATTTGCAAGGGGAAAAATATTTCTTTTGACGATAGCTTTGAGATTGGGTTATCATTAGTTACAAGTAAGAGACGAAGATATTCTGAAGACAACATGTGACAACCCGGGTCAAATCCCGAGTCTTTTTCGAAAATCGGGTCAAGTCCCGACTTCCAAATCCGAAATAAACCAAAGTAAACTGGCCCAAATGCAACAACTTGGGTAATCCACAAGCCCACCACAGGCCCCCAAAAGATCAATGATTTGTTGGTGCACTTAGTAGTAGTACTTTTACTTATATACTGAACAAATTATCTCAATCTACTCGATGTGGGATTGGGGTGTTACAAACTCCCCCACTTAAATTCTTGACGTCCTCGTCAAGCCGAACAGATAGCCCATAGGCCCAGATCGTACCTCTCTAGCCATTGTGGGATAATACCGGCTGGCTTCGTGTCCCCACCTCCGGCAACTTGACGAATCAAGCTTTCGAGAGTTGGCTCTGATACCATATGTGACAACCCGGGTCAAATCCCGAGTCTTTTTCGAAAATCGGGTCAAGTCCCGACTTCCAAATCCGAAATAAACCAAAGTAAACTGGCCCAAATGCAACAACTTGGGTAATCCACAAGCCCACCACAGGCCCCCAAAAGATCAATGATTTGTTGGTGCACTTAGTAGTAGTACTTTTACTTATATACTGAATAAATTATCCCAATCTACTCGATGTGGGTTGAAATCTTGAGGAAAAAGAAATTGTGTGTAAAATTTTCGAAGTGTGAATTCTGGTTGGAGCAGGTTGCATTTTGGGGCATATTGTATCTGGTAAAGGGGATTGAGTTGGATCCTGCAAAAGTCGAGGCTATCACAAATTGGCCGAGACCTAGCACTGTGACAGAGGTGAGGAGTTTCTTGGGTTTGGCATGCTACTATAGGCGTTTTGTAGAGGGATTCTCATCCATAACTTTGTCGTTGACTCAGTTGATGCGAAAGGGTGTTAAGTTCGAGTGGAATGATGATCGTGAGCAGAGTTTTTAAGAGTTGAAGAAGAGGTTGGTGTCAGCCCCTATACTTGTTTTACCATCAGGGAGTGGAGGATATCAGGTTTATAGTGATGCTTCTAAGAGGGGTTTGGGGTGTGTTCTTATGCAGCATGGGAAGGTGATTTCGTACGCTTCTAGGCAGCTTAAACCCTATGAGGTAAATTATCCTACCCATGACTTGGAGTTAGCAGCAGTGGTCTTTGCCTTAAAATTTTGGAGGCATTATTTGTATGGAGAGACTTGTGACATCTTCACCGATCATAAGAGTCTCAAATACATTTTTACACAAAAAGAGTTAAACATGAGGCAGAGGAGGTGGCTTGAACTTATTAAAGATTATGATGCTAAAATTCAGTACCATCCAGGAAAGGCGAATGTAGTGGCAGACGCTCTTAGTATGAAGAATTTGGGTGTGGAACTGTATGTTGGAGGATCAGCTGCAAGCATGGCAAGTTTGAAGGTGGAATCAAATCTAGTCTCAAGGGTTAAGGAAGCTCAGAAAAATCATACAGGGCTAGAAGCTATTAGATCGAATGTGGCAGATGGTAAGCAAACGGAGTTTCATGTTGATGATCATGGTGTGGTATGGTTGGATAGCAGATTGTGTGTACCTTCAGACGTAGCGATTCGTGAAGCAATTTTGACTGAGGCTCATAGTTCTTCATTCTCTATTCATCTGGATTCTACTAAGATGTAACGAGATTTAAAGAAGCACTTTTGGTAGAGTGGGATGAAACGAGACATAACAGAGTTTGTGGGGAAATGTCTTACATGTCAACAAGTGAAAATTGAACACCAGAGATCTAGTGGACTGTTACAGCAGTTGGATATCCCAGTTTGGAAGTGGGAAAATATTACCATGGATTTTGTGACCGGTTTACCAAGGAGTTTCAGGAAAAATAATGTTATTTGGGTGGTAGTTGATAGACTTACAAAATCAACTCATTTCTTACCAATTAGAGAAAACACTCTTATTCATGATTTGGCAGAGATATTTTAGTGGGATATTGTTAGATTTCATGGTGTGCCTGTGCCGATAGTTTTAAACAAAGATACGAGGTTTATTTAACATTTTTGGGAGGTATTTCAGCAGGCTTGGGGTACGAGGCTTAATTATAGCACAACTTTTCATTCACAAACTGATGGACAGTTAGAGAGGACGATCGAGACGTTAGAGGATATGTTAAGGGCTTGTGCTTTAGAGTGGTCTGGTGATTGGGACAAGAATCTGTATCTTGTGGAGTTTGCATACAATAATAGTTGGCAAGCGAGCATTGGAATGCCACCATTTGAGGCGTTGTATGGTAGAAAATGTAGAGCTCTGACTTGTTAGAATAGGATTGGAGAGGGTGTCATTGAAGGGCCAGCGTTAGTTCGAGTAACTAAAGAAAAGGTAGAATAGGCTAAGGAAAACTTAAAAGAAGCTCAATCATGTCAAAAGAACTATACATATCACAAGAGGAAATTTGGTGGATTTGAGCCTGATGATCATGTGTTTTTGAAGGTGTCTCCTTGAAATGGTGTTAAACGTTTTGGTATGAAAGGAAAGCTTACTCCAAGATATGTTGGCACTTTTGATGTTATAGATAGAGTAGATGAAGTTGCTTATAGAGTAGCATTGCCATCACAGTTATCTCATATGCATAATGTGTTCCACGTGTCTGTTCTGAGGGGTTACAAGTATCATCCGTTGCACGTAGTTCAATATCCGTTACATAAAATTAGGGAAGATCTTTCTTGTGAGGAAGAAGCTGAAACTATTTTAGCTCGAGAGGAACGAATTATGAGGAGGAAAACTATTCCATTTGTTAAAGTTTTGTGGAAGAACCATTCTGAGAGAGAGGCTACTTGGGAGTTAGAAGAATCTATTCGTGAGAAATATCCACACTTATTTGATTAAGGTACGAGTTTTAGTTTCGTTAGATTCCGGGGACGGAATCATTTTTAAGGGGGTATATATGTAATATCCATAATTTATTTATTTAGATATTAGTAATAATAATTAGAATTATATTAGAATTTGTAAATATTATTTTCTTTAACCATAATATTTATTATATTAAATTTGATTAGAAATAAAATTTGTAATAAAATAGATTAATAATAATAAAAAAGGATTAAAATTAGATAGAGATTATGAATTAAAATTGGATTAGAATAACGGGTTTTCGAATATTGATATTTGAATCGTAATAGGTTTTGTTGTAGGGTTTTAAAACTCTATATATAGATTAAGATCTCCTCATTCTTTCATATTCTTTTATAGCCACCAAGACTAAACAGATGTAAATCTCTCTCAATACACAAATCATTATTCTTTTTCTTCATCTTTGTTTGTAAAATTCGTAGGATAATTTATACACAAATCAGCTGTCTTGTAAAATTCGTAATAAATTCATCGTAAGTCGGAATTCATTGATTCTGGATTTTTTAGAAAGATCTTTTCGTTATCTACGATTTTCGTGTTTTAAGTTTTTCCAGAAAACATCGTTTAGAGGGTCAAAAAGGTAAAATACAGACCTGGGCAGAATTGGAGTTATGAAGAAGTTCGACGTTTGAGATGTTTGAGATGTGATATTTTCGATTGGGTGTTAAGGATTATTTTATTCAGTATATATACAAGACCCATGTATACACAACCGTGAGTTTTATTAAACCTTAAAGTGGAGTTCGCGTAAGAAAGAAATACAGAGGCGCTATTTGGCACCTTGGACGCATTGAATTGTCTTGATCAAGAAGAACAGATCGTGAACCAGAAATTTTGTGGGTCTATGCAGTTTTCGTTAGTGTCTGAAATTGCTAGTTCGAGTTTTCGTTAGTGTCTGAGATTGCTATTTCGAGGTACGGATTTCGTTCCCTTTCTCTTCAGCACTACTTTTTTTTAGGATTAATTATATTTAATTCGTTCCGTTCGTAAATCTGTTCCTTCCGTTATTATTCGTTTTAACTGTTTTGATTCTTCCAAAGTTATTTTAAAGTCTGTTTTGAAATATTTAAATATTTATCTCTGCGATTTTCGAAAATTATGTATGTTACATATCTGCTTAGAATATTTGAAATATTTGTTCAGGTGATTTTAAAATTGTGAAAATTATTTTATTTGGACCCTTAGAGTGATATAGGGTATACCGATTTAACCAGCTGTAGGGGTACTACAGCCATGTCATTGCGGCACCAGTGGCATGACACTTCCGTGGCAGTGTGATTAGTCACGGCGTATCCTTCTGATAGCTCAGGTGGTGAGCTTTGTGCATTTTGATATTTGTTTGAGGATACGTGGGTGCACCCAGATTTGATTTGATTTGTGATTTGATATTTGACGGTGACGTTGTATATGCCGTACACGTTATCCGGTTTATTGCACGCATTAGGTACCCTATGATGTGTGTATCTGTTATCTGTTTTGTATCGGTATGAAATATCCTAACCCATCGTTGCTTCAGCCTTGTTTTAAAAATTAATGTTTATTTATAACTGTCAAAATATATATCTTCTTTCTGTTTTATAAAACTATATTCCAATCTGTACTGGGCATTTGGCTCATGCCGTATTCTTTCTTCTGGCAGGTACTTAGAGGGGGATCTTGGGCTGTGTGATGGAGAGCTCCCTTATTTATATTTATTAGGACATTTGAACTTCTCGCATTTCTTTTTAGTTATTTTCATTATTAGAAATTTTAGATTTATTCATATTTATCATTTTGGATTATTTTGAAGGTTTTATTATTATTTTGGAAGACAGCGTTGGACCTATTATTTTATTATAAGATGGATTTTAGTATTCTATATACAGGTTTGTGATTTGGAAATAACCCCTCATCTCATTTTGGTTTTCACCGGTTTCGGTTCGGTTTCGGTTTCAATTCGATTTTTTACTCACCCCGTGTACACCACCTCATCAAAGCAAAGCAAAAAATAAGCCATAGACTAAGATCGAGATATGCATAGACTATTATATATACGCATACAATCAATCAATCATCCACAACTCATCTCTTGTTGAAAATAAAGCATGAAAAAAATCATCACAAAACTCAGACAACACTTGCTCACATTCATCACAATCACGTACACTAGCAGTAGTATATTGTTATCCAACAAATGTAACAGCACATCTTCTTCAAATACAAACACAAGTACTATTTGGGCAGGCTCAAAGTACGAGATCCAATGCACAATGTGCGCTGCTCCCAACTACATACTCCTCCCCTTCCCCTCCTCCGCCGCCGTCTTCCACCTCTAACAACTGCCCGGAAACAATAACAATAACAAGTACTATTACTCTCCCCCGCCACCGCCGCCGAACCCCATTGTTCCGTATTTCCCGTTTTATTATCATAGCCCACCACCTCCTTCTTCGGCTGTTCACCTCTCAACAAATTCTTTTTTGCTCACTCTAATTTATATTTTAGTGTTTTATAAATTTTTTTACTAAATTAAAATTGTGATAGTGATGATCGATAAATTATTATAGGAGGATAAAGTGTGTCATGTTCACAGATCTACAAGCTGGAACCCTGAATTTTGTAGTTTACAAAACTACCCTTTTGGCATCAGTATGATCAGAGGAAGAAATGGTGAGTTTTTCATAGGGATCGATGAGGAAGGGTAATAAGGTTAAAGTTACCGTTATGTGAATTGACAATTTCAGTATTTCACAGCTAGTTGTTCCTGATTGTGTTCATTTTCAGGTAATTAGAATATGATGTATGTAAGTAAATGTTGGAGGAAGATGTAAGAAATGATACGGTGCACATTTTTTTATTTTATCAAATTTTAGTAATCAAAATTTTCCGATTCAATGATTTGATCTATGATTTATAATTGGTGGACGGTGATGAGATCAAATATTTACCCATCTTACACTAGGCTTTCTACTTGCAAATTTTCTCACTTAATACCATAGCGGCGTATAGCCCATAGGCCACATAGTCCAGAGTAGAAAGAACAAAAATAAAATGATTGCGGTGAAGTTATAACAAAGTTTGTTGTGAATACATTAAATACAAGTGTAACTGTCAATATAAATCTGAGTTGAGTCCGTGAAGTAATAGTCTTCTTTCAATTACCGATACACGAATCAGCTAGTTGCTGTATAGTTCAAATACATGGATAGCTGTATATCTTAATTATATTCATAGGTAACATGTAATCAGAAAAGTCCCTATAAATAGGACATTGTATTTGTTGTTTTGGATGCGATTGGAAAGGAAGAAACAGATAATACTAGTTTTATTATCTTGTCTCTAGTTTAGTACGAGAAGTATAATATTTATATAGTATAAATCGTCAAAATTTTATAACAATCCGATTCCATACCAAAATAGAGTAATAGTTGTATTAATTCACATTCATCCAGAGTGTCAATGAGCAATTTACTTTTTATTTAAACCGATTTATAATCCAATTTCTAGCGATCTAGGTAATTTCTAGTTGAGTTTAGGACTTTAGGCAGTGCATTGTTAGTGGTAAATAGTGTGTATATATATATATGATAAGATTGAATGGGGAACCATTATTAGAGGGGAACTCTGGGAACTACCTAATAAATAATAATTTTTTTAATATAAATGTGTTCTACACTATGTTCTATATACTATATTATTAACATATGTTCTACAATTTATATTTTATTATATTCTTAAACATATATTTTATAATATATTCTCTTTTGTGTTCTATACTACTATAATTTTACACAATATACTTGTAATATTTTTATAAAATCATTAACATGTATTAGCATTCAATTAAACATCTAATATAGATAATTCAACCTTAATAATTAATTGGGTCGGGTCAAATTGTGAAAATTATGTTTTTTTGTTAGTTGTTCCTCTGGTTCTCCGGCTAATAATGGGTTCCTATTTGAACGTTAGCATATATATATATATATATATATATATATATATATATATATATATATATATATATATATATATATATATATATATATATATATATATATATATATATATATATATATTAATAATACAAAATATAAATATTTCTTTATAATTTATTTAATATCATATATAATTGGGAATTTATATCATATGTCTCAAATTAATAAAAAATTAATGGAGTCATTTATCAATATCCCTTTTTATATCTGTTTTATAAATGTGTCATATTACCTTATTAACACAATTAAATATAAATATTAAGAAAAATATACCCTTAGATTTCCTTAACGTACTTTATATGACTTGTAGTTAATAATTAATGAGTTGATATATAATTATTTTATGTTCACAAGTTTTAATCTTATAGTAATTCAATTTTTTTGAAAATGGGTGTTGTAATACATGTTTTTTTATTATCTGGTTATTTGAATAATGATATGATTAAGTTCTCGAATCTTATTATATCTTGTATATATAAAATACGGGTTGGTTAGATTTTAACACTATTATTTTTTTCATTTTTATTTATAATTTTTTGTGAAACCAAAATTGTAAGAAGAAATTTTATTTTAAAATTTATATGTTTAATGTATATTAGAATTATGCAATAAAATAATTTGGTCTCAAATTTAGATTTAGAGGAATGAATTTATAAATATTATTTAAATATTAAATTTATTTTAAAATTTTAATTATTTTAAGTTATAAGGGTAAAAATGTCCTTCTAAATTTATTAAGATGAAAAAAAAATTATATGATACATATTTGAAAATACAACTAAAGATGGAACATATTTGTAAATAACTTTTAAATTTGGGACATATCACAAAAATACCCATAATAATTTCAGATCACTTTTAACTTTTAAGTAATCCGAAATTAATCCAAAAATGATTCGATATTATGGAATTAATTTTGGATCCATTCGAAACTAATTTGAACTTAAAAAATTCTGATCTAAATTCATAATTTCGGATTGAATTCATGTCGAAGCGGGTCTGAATTTTCCGGATTGAATTCATAGCGATATTCTCATATTTATATTCTTACTGTCACCATATTACTAATTTCAATTTACTAACTTTCCCAAAATTTTAAAAAGCTAAATCTTGAATCAAAAACTAAATATGACAAAAATAAAAGAAATAAAACTATTAGCACCCTTTTGTGTATTGTGATCACTAATACTATATTATTCCTGAAATTTAGATATCCTAAAATTTACATTTGCTTATTGAATATATTTAGAGATGCTGTTTTATGTATAGTATTTTAGTTGAGTATTTTTATTTTATTTAAAATATTAAAAAATGCTCCTACAAAAACGATTAATTAATCAAAGAATACCAATTGAAAATTCATTATTAAGAGGTGACCTCAATTTCTTAAAATTAGATAGTCCATTGTCAGCTAAGGCCCAACTTTTGCATAAAATCCGAACAGACTTTGTTGACCCGGGTCCATTATTATTATTAAAATAGAAATTTGCAAACAGAAAAGCAAGAGCTTTTATTAGTACTGTAGTACACTAGTACGTAGTACCCCTGTAGTAGTAATTTATTACTGGCATTTATTTAATTATTACACGAATGCAACAGTGATGTAGTCAACAGAGACCGCTTGGGGAATCGGATCGGCATTAGTTTTCATTTTTCTACACACTTCTTGTCGCAGTTGAATCAACTTTATTTATTTATTTATTTCTCTCACCACATACACACTAATCGATTTATATCAACCGATCACATTTCGCTATTGTTTTTGGTTTGTAAAATAATTTAAATTACAAAAAATAAATACCCATCATGAGTTAGAATTTTCTGTCATGGATTAACAGAAAACTCCTCTTTAGGGCACCAAAAAAACTTTCTAAAGTCCCGATACTTTAACAAACTAGTCGTTTGTTGGAATACGAACTTGTTTAAAATCGATTCAATTTGATTTATACTTGTGAATTGAGTTTGCACATAATTTCTGATTTATTTGATAAATAAAATTAAAACTTAATTCGAATTCAGACATTCGGCTCGATTTCTAGTTTAAACTCATTTACTATTATAAAAATTTTATAAATTAGATTATTTTTATAATTCATAAATTAAATAGTTTTATAAATTATTATGTATTTACATTATTTTTATAGTTGATTGGTTGATTCGTCCCGTTTAAATTCAATTCGCCTAGTTCATGAATGAATTTAATTCGATTCATTTAAAAATTGAGTCAAATTTGATCCAAACTTAAGGTAATTTAACTTTTTTTTTAAGAAAAATGGATTTAATTCAATAATGAAAAGTCATACCATATCTTAAAAAATGATCGAATCGAATAAGCATAAAATAGATCAAATCGTCAGTATTCATGCGGAGACAATCAAGTGTCAAGATGATATATTCTTACATGTGCCCGTTTCGCCACGGTCCGTTTGAGCTATCGACCATAAATGCAATTCAATAGAAATTTTCATCGCTAAATCAGAATTAACAATCACAATAAAAGAGAGAACAAACACCCTCTCACCAAGAAGAACAAACAAACTGAAATGTAAACTGAAATTTCAAATAAAAAACTTAGATCTGAAAAAAGAAATCACAATAAGAGATAATCGGTTTACTCTCAAATTGAATAAGCCCATTTCACTCGAAGACGAAAAAAACCCAAAACTCCGATGATTTAGATTTAAAAAACAAACCAAACAAATCAAATTGATAGAAATCCTTTCTCAAAAAGTAAGATTATTGAAAGAATTAAAAACAAACAAAACAAATTAAAGGACTTGGGGCTTTTCATTGGAAAAACCGGTGAAAATCCTCCGGTGGAAAGTCCCGCACCGCAGACTATGTTGATAAATGAGAAGGGAGACTGCCTTTTTAGAACTTAATCAAGAAACTCATTTATTAGATATTCGATTCAATTTTATAAATATCCGATTCAGTTTTATAGGTATCTGATTTGACCCTAATTACAATCGTACCATTGTACTCCCTCCGTTTCATAAAAAGTGTCGTTTTATAAATTTCAAAAATCAAATTTATTTAACTTTAATCATAAATTAAATATTATTGATTTATATTTTTACAAAAATAAAAATTAAATTTAATAGTTAATGACATATATTTTTCAATGATTTAATTTTTATAATTATTATTTCTCATAATAATTATTAATAAGTGATCAAAGTTAAACCAGTCTGAATTTTATTTTTATAAAACGCCATTTGTTGCCTAACGGAGGGACTACTTTATTTCTCCCTGGCTAAGCCGTATTGCTCAAAATGATCAACAGGAAATAGGCAAGTGCAAATCGGAAAAGATTCTAATTCAACCACATATTAACAATCCTTTAATAATCATATAAATCTTCCATAGAGTAAACCACTTGCAACTTGAGTACTACATAAAAGAACAATATGCAGCGTGGACCTCCCACCAACCAAGATTTGGATCAACTATCGGAACAAAACATAAAAATATCTCTTGAAAATTTAAACTACCATTTTAAACAAAATATATGAAAGTGACCTTTCACGGTGATGAATAAACAGAATCTAATCATCACTCTTCACACACCTTTCCCCTTCTACTCAGTATATTAACCCTTCTCAATTACTTACATATATACATACAGAAAAGGCAAACACAAATCTCCCAAAAAATCTTGATTTAGGTTATAACCTTGTATTTTCTACTAGTGATCAACAACTCGAACACTAATACAAAACAAGGGCGCAACTATAACTAAACAGCTACTACTAATATAAATATAAAAAAAGATCAAACTGAAAAGTAGATATGAAAACAACATGCATTCTCATCCTCACTAAAACAAACTAGTTAACACTACTAAAAATTATTATTATGATTAGGCAAAAATGGAACCACATGACATAGCCATCAAGAGCATAGCAGCTTGTTCTTCTTCTCCTAACTTCCTCCTCTGCTTAAACATGGTTGATCTCGGTCTCTGCAAAACAAATTCACTTCCTAAACCCACAATCTTCTTCTTCGACGAATCGCCCGTCTTATTATTATTATTATTATTAGTCCCCTCTTCTTCGCTGTTATTACTCGATGATCCATCACTAGTAGTCACTGTACTCGTATTCGAGTTATTGTTTTTCTTTGGTTTTTTCTCTTCTTTGTTGCTTAATCCCATAAGTGCCCTTCTTCTCTTCCTGCTCCTGATCCCGCAAGCATTACACAACGACTGCATCATACATCACAAAATCAGTACCCAAATCACTAATCAATCAATAGCACAAATGATATGCATATATATACATACCTTGGGGCCAGCAGGGCCACCTCTCCAAAGAGGGGTTTTGGTGGTTCCGCAATCGGCACATGTTTTAGCAGCTTGATTTAGGGTTCCATCGCCCAAAGCTCTGTCTGGGGTTTTGCTACTCATCTCATCACAATCAGATCCCTGTATACACACATTAAAATTAATCAAATTAGATCTCGGATCACATAAAAGCATACCAAAACTAATCCGCGTATCGTATAACTCAAAATCAAACCCCGATCACGTAATATCGGTAAAACGAGACCATGATCACTTACTCTATCACCTCGATCCACCATTTTTATCAACGATCTGAGTACCAAAACAAGAGATCACACTGCAGAACTGCAATCACACGTTAAAAACCTCAGTACCAAGTTGATCACACTATAACCACACGATAGAAACTAAAAACAAAAACAAAAATCATTAACAAGCTATATATGAAAGATAAAATGACGGGGTTTGTATTATTGTATATAAATAAAGCTTACAAAAACAGAGTTATCATCAGCAACTATAATGACTTACATATAGAAAAGGATAGATACAGAGATACAATGAAGGGTGTATAAGCATGTAGCGGCGGAGAGAGTGATGGAGGAGAGAGAGATGTGCTGATATAGAGAGAGAGAGAAAGAAAGAACCGCAGGATATAGAAGCGGCAAAATAAAACACAATTTGGGGGTTGAATATAAAGGACCAAGGGAAAACCCTAGACCGCCTCTTGGATTACTGAAATTACTCAATTGCCCACTGCGATTACTTTTTTATTCACCCGCCAAAACATTTCGGCTCAATTTTAACATAATTAATTGGCGCGATTTATTTGATGGGTTTTTTCTGCTAGGTCGGTAATCATTTCCGAATGATTTTTTTATAGGTTTAAAACTAATCTTATACAAACTTATAACCCCGCGAAATATGGGATAATTAATATTTAAATAAATTATTTTTTATTGATATTTAATATAAAATTTTATAATATTAAAAGTTTATGTTAATATTGTATGTTTTCTTATTTTATATAAGTTTATTCTATTTAATAGAAACATGTAATAATTTGAACCCATGTTGAGCCTAAAAAGAAAAATTTCAGTTAATATATATATATATTTATATTTAAAATTTGTATTATAATAAGTAAAATTATATATAATACATGTATATTTTAGGGCATTAATTCAACAACTATGTGATGGACGTTGTTTGTGAGCAAAGACTGGGAGGGGGGAATCTTGTGAACAATTATTACTCCCTCCGTCCCGGCCAAATGTTTACATTTGGTCTGGGCACGGAAACCAAGGATAGTGGGTGTAATAGTGATTTTATTGTTAAAATAAATGAAATAGTGGGTGTAATAGTATAAAGTGTTGAAAAAGTGGAGTGAAGTGGTGGATGTAATAATATATTTATTGTTAAAAGTTACTATTTTTAGTAATGTAAAGAATTGGGTGGGACGTCCCAAAAAGGAAAGTGTAAAGAATTGGTTGGGACGGAGGGAGTATTTCATTAGTCAAATAAATATATTAGGTAAATTTGCTTCTTCTATATATAATCTAAAAGATAATTACTCCCTCTGTCCCATGGAGTAGTATACATTTGGGGACAGGGGCGTGACACGCATTTTAAGATGCATTTTAAAGATAAATTCATAACTTATTTTTAAAATTTTCTTTTTTGTATAAAATAGGATTATTAAATTTTTATACAAAAAAAGAAAATTTTAAAAATAAGTTGTGAAACTATACTTTATAGTTACCTTAAAATGCGTGTTGGACAGTGGAAAAAAACGTATACAATTGAATGGGACGGAAGGAGTAGTTCGTAAGGAGTTTTATATTTCTAAAAATAAATTATTTATTTTTAATTAAAAATATAAAATTCAAGTTTAAATTTCTGAAATAAGTACTTACTTTTTAAAAAAGTATGTAGATATGTATTTTTTTAAAAAAATAAGTAACTTATTTCTTATTTTAAGTAACTCCAAGCGAGATAAATTTTTAATCCATTTATTATATTTCTACTTCTTTAGTATTTATTTTCTGCCTCGATCGACTAATATTATTATTATGTATTCCGTCCCTCTCATTTCTTTACAAATGAGTTGGGCATGGGGTTAAGAAAAATGAATAAAATAGTGGAGAAGTGTAAGAAAAATGAGTAAAGTGAGGGGACCCATTAATATTTAAGGTATCTTTCAAATTATTAATGAAATCTACTTTAATTTTGGCAAAAAAAAAAAAGAAATAAGAGGGACTCCCCAAAATAGCAATTGTAAAGAAATGGATGGGACGGAGGGAGTACTATTTATAGTTTAATATATCATAATGGATTCTTTAAATAATGTTGGTATAAAATTTTACATATAATATTTTTAGTTTTCGATTAGTATATACATGACTGCCCCCCCTTAAAAAATAGTTCGGCCTCCGTCACTGTTTGTGAGAATTATCTCCTCTGTTAGGGGTTGTGGAACGATGGAATTGTGGGAAACAATTTGGGGAGGGTGAAGACGTGGGTTTTCATATTTGTCTCAGAGTAGTTTTGTTGGTTAATTATTATATTTTTAATAAATATTGGTCAAAATGTGTAATTTCCGAACACCTCAACCGATATCACGCCAGACCGCCCCAGGCCCAACACGTGATATGTAAATCGGATTAATTGAGCGGCAAGACTACATCGGTGACCCTTCAACCTAGAATGTGTGAAAAATTCCCCCCGTCCCCGGTAATCGAACCTTGGTTGTATTGGTCAATAACAATTACATTTTAATTGTTATTTTTTTATTATGCAATGATATTTATATATTAATATTCATAAACTTTAATGATATATTAAATAAAAATTATATGATAAGTAGGATTCTTAAAATAGAAAATATAAAATATAATTTAAATATAATATAATATTATCCATTATGAGTTCTATAAAAGGAGGACTATGAGGGGTTAGAGTTGTATGTATGATATATATTCTTTCTAATATTAGATTTTATTAAAATTGAATGGTTAAAATCATTTTTATGATTCACCTAAAATTGGACGGTTATGATCTTTTCTATGGTTCACCTTATGACAAAAATTTTTAATCTTAGAAAATATAAAATATAATTTAAATATAATGTAATATTATCCGTTAAGAGTTGTATAAAAGGAGGACTACGGGGGTTAGAGTTTTGTATGTATGATATATATTCTTTGTAAAATTAGATTTTATTAAAATTGAATGATTAAGATCATTTTTATGGTTTACCTAAAATTAGACGTTTAAGATATTTGTTATGATTCACTTTATGACGAAATTTTTTAATTTTCCAGTAATAATAATATAGTATATATGAATAGATATTTGAATATTTTTAATAACAGAACAAACGTAAGTATATACATTATTTGATTTATATGTTGTATTTGTTAAATTTTGATTACTTTTCTAGTTGTGGTATGATTTTTTATTCATAAATTATTTTATGAAAAGGATCCTGAAGTCGAACTCACATAATTTCCCTGAGTTTATACTCAAATCTCATATTAAAACATAAGAGTGCTATTGTAATTTTAAAATATTATGTATAATTACAAATTTGCCAATAAAAATTTATACCAAAACACTCTATTATCTTAGGAAACGTTCCTTTTCTCTAAAAAGATATATACATTATTATAAATATATAAAAAAAAAATCTCATTAATACTGTATTTATATTTAATGACATGTTAGGACGGAAGTATTTTTCGTAAATATTATGTAATTATGTAAATATACCGTATTCATCCCCAAATTCATAATTAGTAATAAATTATTTATTTAACGTCTTTATTCTTTCTATTATATTTTATTCAGATTCGATCTTAAATGTGAAATTAGATTTGATCTTAAATGTGAATTAATTTTTTTAAAATATAAAATTAATAATAATTATATCTTCGGCTAAGAAGAAAAAAATTGCTCTAATTTAAACTAGAGAATAGATTAAATTTCTGTAATTCAAAGTGTGTTAAAGAAATCGTTATTTTAAAAAAAAATTGGTTTAACAAAACCCATGCAATTAAATTTGGTTAATCAGGATTACAGAATAAAATATGTACAATTATTATTGACTTTTCAATGTATTTTATTTTAAGTATTAGCATATATATTATAATATATTAATACAAATATTTAATTTAAATATTATCTTTTATCAAATTTTAAAATCATTTTCTAACTATGATTAATTTTTATTAACTATTGAAATTATATTAAACCATCATTTTAAAGTGTAAAGACCTTTTATACTATAGAAACTTATTTTGCTCTCTATATCGAGTATTTTTTTCTCCTTTAACCCATTATATTTTTAAACAAAAAAGTATATTTTTATGATATTTTTCGTTATCCAATTGCAATTTTTTTAGTTTAACATTTTTATGACAAATCCGACCGAAATCAATGTAAAATCGACCGTTTGAGCGGTCGGAATTGACTCCGTTTCTTGTAGTGAAAGGGCCCTAACCAAGAAATTAAAAAAATCAAATAAAAGAAAACAACAATAACTATGTCATGTACATTGGAAGTTAATTTGAAACTTTAAAGTCGATCGGCATCGTATTCGACCGATTGCAATTGAATTTATATTTGGCCAATATTGAATTTTGGATAGATGTTAAATTTGAGGTCAGTTGAATATACCCGTATCTTTTAGCACTGTTTTGATACGTGTGCGCTTAAGAATTAATCAAAGGCAGGAAGGAGATTAACAGTCCTTATAACAAGAAGCAAACGAAGTAGGAGAGTACATGGATAAAAATGGATGTAAAGTGATCAAGTAGGAGTGGCAGTCTAATAAACAAGTAGCTCATTCAAAAACCACATCAATCAAATATATAGTCATATAGATGATGAGGCTAATAGCATAAACATGATCACAAGACTACTTGCTTTTCCTTCTTCATAACCCTACTCGATCTCTCCACTTGTACAGATAAGACAATGCGTATATATAAGGTAACATGCAACTAAGATTTTGATTTTGTTCACTGATTGATCGATACGGCTACTGACCACCCATCCCAACCCACATGTTGCAAAATTCATGAACATAGTTGAGACTTGAGCCTATTAACCTATCTGCATGCAGCCGCAATTATCATCTGATGTAGATTCGAATTCTAAAAAATGTCCAACGCATGTTCAAGGCGATGCAGTTCTGTAGTACTGAATCATCATAGAAACGGTTTCAATCAAATTTAGTGCTTTTAGATCATTACAAGAACGACAGCTAGCCAATAATGTGCTTCAAGAAAATATATGTGAAAAAAAATGCTATGGTCGCGCTGATAAATTATCCAAGATTTATATGTGCACCAACAGCTAGCACCACGAAGATTCAACTTTTATTAAGATTATCCATGGTAGCACCAATATTTTGTTTTGTTAAAATTCAGAACAAGTTATTAAATTATCACTAACATTGTAGCGAGGTAGATATCAATCTTATTTTCCTAACGAGAATTTGAGAATTTGCGTTGGTGAAAACATGAGTGTCCCGTATATATTTAAAATTCATGACTTTAAGAAGAAAAAAAGAGACCTATTAGATTAAGATGATATTGGCTACACGACTACGAGAATTGTATGTGGTTGCAACACGGGGAAGAGATAAGACACTGGAGACAGAAAAGGACATATATGTTTGCTAGATTTTACTGGGACAACAATAACTGAAAAGGATGTCTCAATAAACCATTTTTGTATATTTATGGATACCACACAAAAGTCAGAGGACCACTGTTTTCAAATCACACCTCAATTTTTACTAATTTTCAGATTTACAGGCTCCTATTTACTTTCACAAGTGGCTTCATTTTATATCAAGGTTTTTGAATAATTGACATCATTTACCCCGGGAAAAAAGCATAATATCCGCCAACACTTTAGAGCATCTCCGGCTCATTATATTATTTTGGTGTAATTTTTAAACCAAAATAGTGCATAAGTTACATTATTTTTAAAATTATTTTTAACTCATTTACACTAAAAGGAATCTCTGTTATACTATAAAAGTTATTTTATAACTAAAATACAAAAACAATAAACTTTTTACGATATAAAAGGAAGATATTTGTTTTAGTTAAAGAAATGTAAGAGTAATATTGGTATTTAGAAAAACTCTAAAAGCTGCATCAAATTTTGATGTTACATCAAATTTGGTATAATTTTTGGTGTTGCATTTTAGAGTTTTGTTGGAGAAGAATTTTACACCAAAATTGTGTAAAATGCAAATTTAGAGTTGGGTTGAAGATGGTCTTAGTGATCTTCCCGTAATAATACTCCATTGAATTAATAATACACAAGCAAATTTTCAATTAATCCTTCTTCTTCGAGTTTTGTTTGACCAATAAGTTTGGGGGCTGTATATTCACTAGAATGACTTTAGTTTCATCTTGCAAACTCCTCAGCTTCATCAACAAGTTAAAGGTTGACCATGGTAGCTTAAGCGTTTCTCATATTTTCTCATCTTCTCCAGCTAGTAAGATGTTGCCTACTACTAATTAAACACAGTTGGTAACAAGTAACAACAACTCAGTGGATCAGTTTATTGCAGTCATGGTTCACCAAGTACCTGTCTTACAAATGAAAGTCAACTACAGAACGATAAGCATAGACAGGATTACATGAAAAAAACCATATGTTGAAAATTACAGACAGGGGTTGCTACTAAGTTACACTTGATTTGATCATGCAGCCGCTCTTTTAGTAATGGTTCTGTGACTTCTGTCCCTGATCTCTCGATCTCATGGGAAAATGTCACTCTTTTGAATTTTGGTAGATTTTGTTCAGTGGTTTAAGGAGACATCAATCACCTGCACTGCAGTTACTATGACATGTTTGAAGAAGGAAAAAGAACATCCACGCTGATGTTTATTTGACTTTTAAAATAAATCATCTCATTGCAAAGGTTTTGTTTCCACATATCCCACACCTGAAAATAAGTCAAAAGAATGGAATTCATTATTATTACTTTCTCAATTTAATCTAGAGTACGAATATAAAGTTAATAACAGACACTAACTGTACAAGATAAAAATTAACCACATCCATCCTGAACAAAGATAATCGTCTCAGGCGAGCTCGCCAAGTTTAATCGATTTATACTTTCAAAACAGCTTTTTTGTGTAAAAAGAACTTGGTGCAAATGTTCCACTTCCAGTGAGGAATTGAGAGTCAGTTTTCCAATAAACCTCCACCCCCACCGACCAAGCGACTGTCAGTTTCATCTCACGACTCACATTTCTCTCCTTCGCATTGATATTTGAAATCTTGACCTTGACCACTTAATTTGGATAGACAGCCCAATGTCAAGCTTAGAACCCATAGCCAAAGCAGCAAGGGATCTGGACAAGGGAAGCTCTGAATGTGCCAATTTACTTCTATGAGACACTGAAACTTCTTTACTAATAAGAGGATACTTGTAATTTACAAGTTGTAAATATGGCTTGCTTAAGTTTGCTTGTGCTAGGAGCAACTCCATAAACATCGGCAGCACTGCTAGCGTCACTGGTTGACCAGCTTATCCTCCACCTACAGATGGGCTTCCGAAGCATAAGCAAACAGCCTAAACAGAACAGTAATCTGTCCGGTTCCATTCACAAAATATTGTTCTTCATTCCGATAAGAAACTAGAATCCTTCTACCACTCATCCAAAGAAAAAGAGTCATTGTAGGCACTACTAAAGAGATCAAAGTTAAAGAAGGCTAGAAAACTCAGATGGCTCTCTGTTAGGACCTATATGAGAATAAATGCATCAATATTAATATTTGATGACATCCTCACATCTACATTGTCTGTGTTACGAGTGTAATTGACATTTTTGGCATTCAACGACTATGATTGTGCCAATCTGGTCCGTTTTGTTTCATCGGATCCAGGTATATTATGCTGAACACCTCCATCCAGTACACACCTTGTGATTCTTTGAGTTCATCCACCTTTAGAAGAAAATGACATAAACAACACATGTGATCTTACTCTCTACTTCATATATCTTTAATCATTCTATACAATGTACAACTTATGAAAACATAAAATATATATTTCAATCAGAACATGTGTTGACTAAAATATACAATTCAACCAATTTGCTAACATATCTTATCCCATATGTTTACAGAGTAGTAAACTACTCCATGCCTCGATAAATCTGTGTGGGTATGTACACGATAAAGATACATCAGTTTGGATAGCAATTTAAGCACTCTAAATTAAAGGAAAAGAAAAAGGAGAATCGTTTTATCGTTCAAGTTTAGAATTGCAAACAAGGCTGTAAACCTTTCTGTAAGTGCTTATTTCATATAGGATGATGCTGAGAAAATTAATTTGTACCCAACTTCAGCTTCCCTCTTACCTTTTTCTAAAAAATGCAAACAGAATTTACCAACAAGAAGAAGAAAAACGACATAATTATTGAAAACAATCAATGGATTGATAGAAGCTGCAGATACAGATGGAGCGAAACAAAAACTGGTGTATCTTGCTTGCAGGGCATGGTCTGGATATTGTTCGATGTATAACTCACCTATGAGTGCAAAAGATCATTTATGTAAAAACCTTCAGATCTGATAGAGCAATACAATGATAAATTACATACACAAAAACAAGTGAACAACATATATAATACAAGAAACCGTATAAAATGCAAGTACAAAATGCAGGAGACAGCAGATACCAGACAATAAAATATCATGCACTACAATAACGGGTAGCAGAGCCGACTACATCTCTGGACCATACAGGATAATTGGGTACTCTGATTCGACGTCTTTGTGAAATTTTCATATGAACTTGCTTCCTTGGATATCTGCAGGACAAAAAGTCCTGCTGACCTTGGTGGCTGCTGATTACTCTGAAGGTTTACCCTTTTGATACTAATATGGACACCTATCCATAGGAGATAGAGAGAAATAACTCCATGCTATTTGTACATTATGAATCAAAGAACTCGACATTTTCATTCTGATACCAACAGACTCTAGCACCTTTAGGTTTCCACCAGATGCTCCAACACCGGGAGGGGTGGTGGTAATACTGCATCATCTTCCTCCTCCAACCAGTAAGTTTCCAGAATTTTCATGGCCTTTTAGTAAAATATCATTATTGTCATGGCTCTGCAAATTTTCTACTTTTTCTATACCCTCTGCTTCATCAATTAACTGAGCATAGTAGTTAACTTCACTGTTACGCATGTTCTTCTCAGCTTCTCCAACCTTCAAGATGTTGTCTAGTCCTTCTAAACAGACACTGGCAATCCTCGGGTCAGGGCTTACTAGTAGATCACATAAAGGCTTAATGCAGTTCTCCTTCACCAAGTACCAGTCAAAAAATAAAACCGTTCAAAATAATCAAACCTTAAGCTAAACAAAAGACTATGTTAGCACTAAAGCATACTGGAACTGATCATGGTCACCACCAGAAGCGATTTCATGCTGCCTCTTTTTTTATATCAAGCTCAGCAGTTTTAATTGTTGCTAACTGCAGGGTGTTTGGAATCAAAATCAAGCCACACTTGCGTTAAAATTTCGATCTGTAACAACTACTTGTTAATGTGATAAAATATAATAACTTTAACTTATAAGTATTATTTTATTTTGTGTTTGTTGCTTATAATTAATATATTATTATATATTGTAATTTCAATTTATATAAGATTTCTAAAAGTAATAATAATTCAAAAGGACTAGGGTCTCTAAAATATTAAGACAACTCCATCCCTATACAAAGTCATAGCGCTTATTTTTGGGTCGAAATATTGGGGTGGGAGGATTCAAATACGAGAACTCTTCCAACAAGAGGTCTGATACTTGCATGTTCTTCTAAAACTTTAAAATATTAGAAATAGAACATATGGATCTTATATTATTTCTAACAAGATCATCACTAGATTAAAAGTTTAGACATTGAGTGGCTCATTATTTACAAGTTCATACATTAAAATATTGGTTGTATGCTACTATACAAAACGAATATATCTTTCTGTTTTAATTTAGTTTGCTCATAGCAGTTATGTACATGGATAATTCATGCTCATTGTTCTGTCTGATTACAGGACTCTCATTTTCAAGTGTTTGAAGCCTATGCTCCGGCGACCTTGGCGGAGATGCATAAAGCATAGCAGCCTCTAAAGCTTGACGCCGCATGCTTTCTTCTTCGTGTAACAGATTTTGTGCGCGTAAAGCTGTTATGTACAAGCCAGAAGCTAGAAACACTGTTGTCAATCCGAAAACTCCAGCAACTAAAAACAGACCTTGGTTTGAAACAAGGCAGTTAGGCCTTGAAGCTGACCAGTTTTTTAGATGTCCTGATTCCACACTTATTCCTATTAATAGTAATATTTCTCCAACAGCGAAACAAATCCTGCATTCAAGAAAACAATAAAATTGTCGCTTCTTGTTGATGCAGTAGTAGATTGTGCACAAAATTTGTGGAATTTCTAGAAACATTTGCTTTTTTACCATGTTGCGAAAAAGAAAAATGCAGCTTGCCAAGTAAGAGTCTTGGCATGTTTAGAGTCAGGATCCCAAGTGACTAAATCAGTAGATTTACTAATTGCAACAAGCATGTAAGTATGCTCCATAACCATAGCAACTGCCAGGACTCCGAATGCACAACAAGCACATAACAGTGCCTTATTTCCACTGTTACTGTACGTGCACTCATATTTCTCTGCATTACTTGTGCGTGCCCATATCACCTGCAAAATTATGAAGCCAGTAAACACATATTACACGAGCGCCAAATGCCTACATACACAAATGTTTGTATAAAAATTTGCGATTAATCATTGGTACCTGGGAGCGAGTGGTCTCAGCGAGGAGGGAGAATATGAAGCAACTTAGACCAAGTAGTACCGAAAAGATCATAATAATTGCACCAGTTTTACTGCCCAAGTCTGTACCTCGACGACTCGGGGCCAGATCAGCATGAGTAACTGCCATGTCTTGAAGGCTTTTTCAAGAACAACACTTTTGATTAACTGAGAAACAGATGAAAGAATGAAATCTAATAATTAATATTCTTCAAGGAGAGAAAGGAGGGAAGATTAGTATTGCTTGGAACAAAGGTTGCTTAAACTTTAAATATTCTTTTTCGTTTGAGCTTTCGATGCAAGTTTTGGCACAAGTATATAAAGGCAATATTCTAATCTTTTGTTTTTGAGTGACTCCAGTAGATTAATTAGTGATAAAAGTCTGTTCTACACTGTTTTTTTGATAAAAGGCAGCCTTGATCATGATGATACGAAAAGCTATATGTGATACGAGATAGGTAACAAATTTCTAATATCATGTAATTTGTTGTTAAAAAATAGTATAACATCCATTTGAATCTCCCTCTATCTCTCTAACACCTTAAAGTTTTAGATTACTCAACATGGTATCACAAGTTCGACTCACTACCTCCCCCAATATTCTCACAATTTATGAGGGACACGAAAACAAATGTCAAAAAATGGATAAAATCCACTCTTCAACCCGAAAAATGAATTTCGAGCTTAAGGTGCTGCTTACTTAACGTGATTGATTAGCATAAATATAATTAAATTTACATTTTAGCTAAATAGTAACTAACTTGCTATTTTTCAATTTGGATGTCCGTTTCTTCTATATATGATATTAAAATTTCTTCAATTTTAAGTACAGTTTATAATTCTTTATAACCAGTTTATAAGTTTAAAAAATTAAAACACACAAATATTATTGTATTAAAATATAAATACAAATAGATTATATAAAAGTATATACATAGTATTAAATAAAGTTTAAATTATTATTATACAAATAAAAATAAATTCAAATCCTACAAAAAATATTAAAAAATTAAAAAAATCATTTATGCATCTCACAGCATATAAGCTAATATCATTTATATTTACTTATAGTTTTAATTGTTTTTTAAGATCTAATTGTATTAAATTTGAGACAAACACTTATTTGTACATCTGCGAGTACAATAACTTTGAAATTTTCATCTTATATTCAAAAAATTGTGCGACAACTTCTTTCTTATTCCATTTATGACGAGAAATGTTGGTAGAAATTTATGATTTTTCTTTTTATCGTAAAATTTTTTGGAGCACAATTTAGAAAAATCTGATTATGAACTTTCGAAAATCATCCTAATTTCTTGAGTATTGATTAAATTCTAAAAATTAATTATATCCCTATCAAAACTAAAAAATATAAACACCCCGTAATTCAAAATTGTGATTTCAACACCAATGCAAACATGATTAGCAAAATAACTGATCATAATTTTTCGCAAGTAATGGAATACACACATCTGTGATCTGAGTCAGCAGTCAGGATGCTGATGCATCAGTAAATATCATGTCAAGCCTCGATATGATTTATAATTCTTTTGTTTAGCCACCTATGCCCAAACATATATACAAATTATCTTATCTGTATATCATGTGTCACACTAGTACATACCTATATTTACGAAAGAATAAAATGAACAAAACTCATGCCAAATAGTAATTCAGAAGCTATGGAACTGCTCACTTATCAGTGTTAAGTTACAATTATTAGTACAACCTTATATCCCCTGCCATGCATGGATAAATGTTTTTAATTTTTAATATTTTAATTTTAATATTTTTAATATGATTTGAATTTATTGTTATTTATATAGTAATAACTTAAATTTTATTTAATATTATATGAACATAGTTTTATATAATTTATTTATATTTATATTTTAATAGGATAATGTTTTTGTGTTTTGTATAGAAATGTATTTTAGTTAGGAGAGTAATGTGTGTTTGATCTAAACTACCATGTTATTATATTATAAATGAAATAAATTATATATATTTAATTTTATTTTTTTAGAAAGCACTTGTAATTTTTTTGGAAGGCCTTTAACCAACTAAACTATCAAATAAACCCATGTTTATATTATTTTTGTATCAATTATATTTATTTAAAATACCAATACATATTTATTTAAAATACTAATACATATATATATATATTTACTTTATAAACCATTTATAATTATCAATTAAATATTTAAAGAAGTTGAGTGGTAATGAAACTGATATAGTTTTGTTAGATATCTAATTATTTAAAGAAGTTGAGTGATAATAAAATTGATATAATTATATGCATTTAATTATTTTTGGAAGGTTTTTTTTTTTTTGAAGACGTTGAACCAATAATATTTTTTTTTAAGACGTTCGAGCAACCAAACTAAACTCATGTTCGCTTATAATTTACGGCCTTTTAGATTTATTCCTCAATTAATTAATTTAGCAGCAACTGTGCCTTCTTTACTTTCATAATATACATTTTTGAACTTATAAGATCAGCTAAACGGATCATGTGTTATACCACTCCAGGATAACACATGCATTTCATCCAAATTTAAGGGGCATGAAACAAGTAATGATAACTGAAGCTTTGTTGAGGTTAATACATACATAGGATCATTGTTTATAAAATTACTGTTTGGTTTTTAACTTTTTTATTAGTATGTTTACGCTTTACAGTTTGAAAATCAACACAATATACGCTAGATCACACTAGATGAGTATATGCCAGATGGTACCCTTTCCGTTTTAAAATTTATATCTTTTTATCACACATATTATTTTTAATTTTTTTAAATATTTTTTTTATATTATATTTAATTTTTTTAAAATAAATAAATATTAATATTATCTTTTTATGCACATTAAAGTACATGTAAAAAATTAAATAAATATGTATTTTAAAACGAGAATATTATTAATCAGGATAAAATTATGTATATAATATTAAATAGCTATAAAAAAATTACAAAAAACTAAGATGATGCGTAAAACGGAAACAAACACTAGTTAACAATCATTTAACTATTATCTGCATTTTAAATTTTAAATAAATTTGAATAAATAAAAATTAAGCAATTCAAAATTTATTCAAATCGAGTTCAGTACAGATATCGAATTGGAGACAAACATTCTAATATTATAAGATTATAAAGTACTAGCTTATAACCCGTGCAACGCACGGGTGAGATTAATAAATTATATATTAATTATTTTATATGATTTAAATATATAATTTAAATTTTTATTATATCGGCTATAATAATATAATATATAATAAATATTATTTATAGATAAAATAATGTTAGAGTTGTATATAGGGTTTATCATAAACTTTAATGATATATTAAATTAAAATTATAGGATAAACTTTAATGAGTTATATAAAAGGAGGACTACTTATGTTAGAATTGTATGTATGATTATATTATTTTTAAAATTGGATTTTATTAAAATTCAACGGTTAAGATTGTTTCTATGGTTCACTTAAAATTGGACGGTCGAGATCTTTTCTATGGTTCACCCAGTACCAAACCAACCGACGACCAAAACTTTTAATCTTTCGGCTTTAATAATATAGTATAGATATATAAGTATAGATTTCTATTCATGCTAAAATTTCCGTTTACTAAACTGAAAGTCTTTTTTAGATAATCTTAAAAAAAATACGATTTTAAGTTGCCTCAAAAAATATTATATTTAGTTTAACATTTTCTAAATAATTTAAATTTTCAGATTTTTTTGAATAAGTTGAGTTATAATCTTACAATGAGAATAAACCCTTAATCTCTCATTTTTTTTATTCTTTTAATTATATTAAAATATAATAATTTATTTGTAAACAATAAAAGTCAGCATAAAATATGAGAGTATGTGAAAAAAGAACAAGTGGGCCCACGTTTTCCTTCTGGCAGAGGACCCACTATGTCCCCCATAATACATATTAATAGTCAATCTACTTCTACTATATAAAATTGCCGTTTGACCAACTAAAGATCATTCAATCACAGCCGTTCATCACTCATGTTACACTATATTGTATATACACACACACAATTTCAAATCTTTCCTTGTAAAAAGAGACGTTGTAAAGTTTTAACCTTTTGTGCTTATTTTGTTCACAAAATTACTTTTATAAAAAGATTTTGAAATATACACACACAAATACACACAAGGAATAAACTATTGTATTATTTTACTGTTCTCAATCTGTTTTTTGGGTTACCATTTAATGCTTGAACAACTCTATCACTCAACTCTCTGACCCAACACACACCTTTCTATCTGTATCTATTTTCTCTTAAAACCCTCTTCAATTCTACATTCTTTTTATTATGTGTGTGCATATGTATCTATAATAAGACACCCC
Organism: Oenanthe sinensis; assembly: GCA_028671895.1. NCBI lineage: Eukaryota > Viridiplantae > Streptophyta > Magnoliopsida > Apiales > Apiaceae > Oenanthe > Oenanthe sinensis. The sequence continues at coordinate 7,045,304 of CM053814.1, read as the reverse complement.
AGAAGCTTGTTTGTACTTGGAAAGAAGAAAAAAGTGACCTTTTTGCAGATCTTGGTTAGTCATTGTTAAAGTTTGTTCTTTTATCACTTGGGTTTGGTACTTACACTTGTTTAAGCTTGTGTGATTTGTAACTTTTACATGTTTGTTATTATAATGTATGTTATTGTTCTTGGTTGATTATGTTTGTGAAGGTTGCTGTGAGAATAATCTTTAATTTATTTGTTGGAATTTGATATGAACTGCTGGAGCTTTAGGTTTTGATTAGTTATTATTAGTATTACAATGAAGAAATAGAGCTGTCATTGTGCCATTTATTTAATTATTTTTAACATAATTCTCACAAATCTGGCAGTTTCAAAATGTTACTGTATCATATTTTGCAGTGCACGATCATGTAATGATTTTAAGGCCTTTTTTTCTTCCCAATTGCTGTTATGGGATTTGGCTGTGTATCGGTTTAAGTCTAGTTAATTTAAAAGTCTTGACTGTAATTGAGGACAAAATATTAGAATTGAAACTTTATTGGATAGAGGGGGAATCGACTAAGAAATTGCTATATCGATGAGTATATGACCAGTGTATACTTAAAGAACCAAGTTTTGTAGAACGTCTGCTAACATAAGTATGCCAATCTCTATCCCATGATCTCATTAGTAGAAGTGTGCATATTCGTATATCTCTTGCTTCGAACTTAGATCAGATATACATGATGCTATTGGCCATGGCCAGTTAATTTAGTACTTGAGGAGTCGAGTATGTTAATAGGATTTAAGAGTTTTTTAATCCTTACAAAAATAGACTAAGAATATGAAATAAGATGAATCATGATCAACAACATTTTAGTTGTTTAAGATGATATGTACGTAATAAAAAACTTTTAATGGATCCCCAACCCCATCATAGTTTTTATCCAGCACTTTTATTTGTCTATATATTTTCATTTCAGATCCTCTCATATATCCAACTGAAATATAATTGTAGAATCATGTGATATATTTGAAGCATTGATTAAGTCTGCATTGACAAAGTTCAGATGGATTTTAGTTGCTGGATTGTATCAGTCTTGGCTATCATATCCTTTATCCAGGAATCTTGAAGTTTGCTCAGTATATATTTTCTAAACACAACTATGGGGGTTGAGAGAGAAAGATCCAAGAGTGGAGGTGGCTATGTTGGTGGGTTCCTCCACCTTTTTGATTGGAATACAAAGTCTCGGAAAAGTTTGTTTTCTAACAAGACCAATCTACCAGGTAAAGCTAAGTACTAATTTATATCGTTTATAAGGTGTGTGGTTAGCAATTTTCTGTTTTATTTATTGTCTGGTTTCCAATAGAAATTTCTTTTTTCACTGTCTTTTCAGTAGAGCAATCAAAGCAGAAAATTAGAGATGATCAAAATCATCCAACACAGTTACATCTGGTACGAGACCTATCACTTGTAAAACTTCACTCTTTATATTGCCGTATATCTGCTCTAATGAGTTGATTAGTTCCTTCAATTTTACAGTAATATTTTCCTCTTTTGCTTCTTCAGATGGATCAAGATGATAGTCTAGCTGGGTCCAGTTTCAAAGGAAGTAGTGAATATAGTTGTGCTTCATCAGTAACCGATGATGATGTTGGTGGGAGTAAGGCTCCCGGTGTTGTAGCAAAGCTAATGGGATTGGAGTCCTTGCCAACATCCAACTTTTCAGAGGCCTACTCCACCCCATCCTTAGACTCACGTTCTCTAAAAGATGCTTACTACTATAAAAAGAGTGGAGAATTTCACGAAGATCGTCAAATCATGCACTCTGGTAATATTTTTGACAGGGCACAGGACCCTCCAAGGAATAATGTAGATCCAAAGCTTCAAAAAACTATAAGCAGGCCATTTGAGAAGTTTCAAACTGAAGTTTTGCCTCCCAAATCAGCTAAATCTATTCCACTCACTCACCATAAGCTTTTGTCTCCTATCAAAAGCGGAGTCCTTCCATCCAAGAACGCGGCTCACATAATGGAAGCCGCTGCTAGGATTATTGAGTCAGGAAATCAGGTTATTACCAAAGCAAATTTGCCTTCGGTCAGGTCTTCAGTTTCCTTCAAAGTTAGGGATTTGAAAGAGAGAGCAGGGGCTGCTAAAAAACCATTAAAGCTTGTTGAATCTTCTCGAAAGCCAGCTGAATCAATTGCTGCTAAAAATATGAAGGGTCAATCCATGACCAAGAGTTGGAATGGATCACTTGATACAAAGACATTTAGAGCATCTTCGAATTTAGAAGAAGGTTCAGTTGGCTCAAAGAATAAGGGGAAATCGGTATCACTCGCAGTTCAAGCAAAGGCCAATGTTCAGAAAAGAGGACTGGCCCCGAATTGCAGCCGAAATTCAGTTGGTCACAAAGAACAAGGTGAATTGATGTCAAACCAGATCTTTAGAAGTCAACCAAGTTCGCAAAGGAGTTCACACAAGAAATCTTTAACAAATAATCCGTCCTCTGTGCTCCGGCAGAATAACCAAAAACAAAATTGCACAGTTGAAAGAGAAAAGGTAGCTTCAAAGTCCTTAAATTCAAGTAATTCACAAGGTAAAAAAGGAACATCTGGAGATTTTTCACTTGGGAGACAGAGAAACTCGAGTAAAAATTCTGGGAACAACAAAATTGGTTCTAGAAAGATTGAGCACGAGGTAACGGTTGATGGTATAGAACTCCCGTATTCTAGTACAAGTGTCACTAGGAAAAAACGATGTATAGATGGAGATTTTAACTATCAGAAAGACCAGGCTGTTGTTAAGAGCGAAAAAAAGGGAAAGGCAAATCAATTTAATAAAGCGATCGACAATAATTTTAGTTGGGCTGAAGATAGCAAAATGAATGGAATGGATGTTGTTTCTTTCACATTTACAGCTCCAATGGGACGATCCGTTCCTGTTCCCGAGACTTCTAGAGAAGTTTTAGAAAAAATTAATGCCTTCTCTGCAGAATTTCAAGGTAAAAAGGTATATTTTAATTCAAGTGGTACTAAGGGTTTGAGGTCATCATCAGTGGGACGTAATGTGATAGAAGGTGATGCTTTGAGCAATCTATTAGAACAAAAGCTTAAAGAATTTGCTCTTGGAGCGGAGTCTTTCCACCAGAAAGCAGAGGAAGCTGGTAGTACTACTTCAAGTCAGGATCAGACTCCACTGAAGGCAGTAGCAAAGTCACAAAAATTACATATTGAAGGAAGCCAAACATGGTCTCATACAGAGAGCTCGGATGAACGATGGAGTCCTGTATTTTCTTCAACTACTTATGAGGAAGGATGCATTAGCAAACATAAGCTTCAGGTGCATATTTTATGCTTATTTGTGTTAAACTCCGCTGGTAAATCATATTTAGTTTTGTTGCCTGTGCAAAGTGTATCATTTCTTCTCTTAGTCATTTGCTTGTGTATGTGTGTGAGGGGCGGGGATTATGGTTTAGTCATGAAAGTTTCACTAGAAAGTAGAAAGGATTAGAAAATATTATATTTACTATTGTTAGATCGTGGGATTATTTAGTTGCAAGTAAGATAAGATCCTTTTCTTTTTACATTATGGACTTATTGCCTTTTTCGAAATACACGCCCACTCTTATAGATATTACTTTACTAATGTTGAACTCCCAACAAGCGTGCCCGAGTTCCATCAACTTGTCAGTGCGCTCGACGAGGACGTCGACCCAATAAGGCGGGGTATTTATAACATCCCATATCGATTAGAATGAGTATGTTTGAGGCCTTTATAAGGACAAGTCAACAACTAATGTATACCTCACCTCGGTTTTGTTTACCAGATAGCATTTCTATTAGAGGCTTTATTTGCTAGTGTTGCATTCATCTTCAATAGGTTTTGCAGTTTGAAAACTAATCAGGATGCACTAAATTTCTTAACATGATTTTCTGTGCCCTGTTCAGGAGGTGGAAGATATGTTTGATTGTGGTAGCAGCAGCAGTAAAGTCAGAAACCTTCTTGGCTGTCGGCATCCTAGTCCAATTTCTATACTTGAACCTTCTATCTTTGCAGAAAGTTCTAACTCTTCAGATACTGGAGACAGTAATAGTACAGAAGGTATGCACAATGCATTTCTGTTATAATTATATGTTGTTTAAGCATCAAATGTTAATAAAAAATTTAGTGGAACATGAAATTCATCATCTGCTTATATTCTAGGTCTAGTTATCAGCAAGCAGTGTACTTCATCTGTCCAAGGCCAGGATATATTTAATTTGACGTGTTCAAATAAGTTCCATGTAATGGAAGCTGATGCAGAGTTATCCGACTCAGCCTCTTCATCATCTGCCAAACTTGTGGCTACTAAGCATGTGACATTAGCTGTGACAGATCCTGTCGGATCAGCAAAATGGGAACTAGAATACGTGAAAAAGATACTATGCAACACTGAGATGATGTTTAAGGATGTTTCAACTGGTCAGGCATCTGAGATCGTAGACCCCCATCTTTTTTATCAGCTAGAAAGCCGTGAAGATGATGAGCTTAACCTACAACGGAAGGTGTTATTTGATTGTGTGGGTGAATGCATGGACTTGAGATTCAGACATTATGTGGGTGGAGGTTACAAAGCTTGGGAAAAAGGACTGTCCTTGGCACGAAAAACGAATTGGTTGGCAAAAGAAGTTCACAGAGAGATTTCTAGCTGGGAAGCCATGGGGGACTGCATGGTGGATGAGCTCGTAGACAAGGATATGAGCAGCCAATGTGGAAGGTGGCTTGACTTTAGTGTCGAAACATTTGAACTAGGAGCAGAGCTCGAGCGTAAGATACTGAATTCTTTGCTCAATGAACTTATCTCCGATATTTTGGTATGCTGATAACTCAGATCTTCCATTGCTAGTCTTTCCAATACTATTTTTTTATGATCTTGTATCAACTTGTTAATTTAGCTCTGTGATTAGAAACATTTATTTCTTTGCAGTTCATTGTAATTTAGAAATAACTTTGAAATAGTAATTAGCAAATTAAATATTTCAATTGTTGAATGAAGAACAGTTGCAGAGGTGTCACAAGATGCATTTGTAACTATATACATATCTCCAGCATCTACATATGGTTTGTATGTGATCAGGATTTCAATTTATATATTTTCTTGGATAATTTAATTAGGATTTCAAACTTGCAAACATTACTGTGCATCTAATAACAAACTAAAAATAGTTGACGAATCATGACCAAAAGATTGAAATTCTTTCGAAAGAACATAATAATGATGAAGATTTACATGCAAATATGCAAATGCAACCCGGTCGTGAAATCACACAAGTGGAGCGGGTTGTGCATCTGCCATGTGATGTGAGTGTCCAAAGTCAACAACTTCCAGCTTCTGCATCTACATTTAACATTCTGTATATTGGAATCGAGTCAATCGGATATTTGACAAACGTGTTTAAGTGTTGATTTTAAATCAATCAAGTTGTTCAAAACATCAATCGACTTCTTAATCGAGAAAATCTGAATTTATTTGCTATTTCATCAAACAAATAATGTGAAATAATATATTTTATTCATAAATTGTTAGGGAGATTTATCTTCATGAGGTCATCTTAAATTAATTGAAGTTAAAGATATTTATAAAAATATTATTATTTTATACTAAAAAGCACTCTAACAAAAATTTTAATTTAACCTCATACTTTTTCTCCTGTTAAGGAGAACCAAAATAGTATTATCTCATTCAAATAATTAATAGAAGAGAGTTCGAATTCTTGAACTTTGAAGTTTTATATATACTCAAGTTTATACAAATTCTTAAGTTGAAGAATCAGATAACATTATTAATTTTGTCGCACTTGATGTTGTGTTACATTTTTTTGAAATTTCATGTACATATTAAGGACAGTGGATCAAAATGTTCAATGAAGGGGAAATAGCCGAGACAGTAATGTAATGTACGTATTAACAAGCACCTAATTGCATGGAAATAGACCATTTGAACACTGCGGATGTAGACTCTACTCGGCCTGCAAATTTCATAAATAGGAACGAGTTTAGTTAAAAATTTACTCTATCAAATAATGTTTTGAAATCTCGATAAATCATTAAATAAGATATATTTAATTTGAAATATGTTGGTTCATTAGTAAGCGGAGCTCACAAGATTTTCTCTTCCGGTTCCAGATGTACATGCTGGTCTCCTAGGTGGTAATTGTTGGTGCGGAGTTCTCTGCATACAACATAACATAATTTTATAACGTTAAATTTCGTATTTTGATTGGCCTTCATAAAAATATTTTATAACATAATGTTTTTACTGTGGTTCGGTTTGGTTCTAATATAGAACAAAAAATAATAATCTTTTTGTCATCTACCTCCTCCGCTCTCAATTCTTACCTGCAATTTTGGTTGTAAAGTTTCCATTGCCACGGTTGTTTTTGGAGTCACTCCGACGCCTTGCTGTATAAATTAAGACAAAAACTTGACATAAATAAATGCTTAATCTCTGCATTTCATTGTATGTCTCTTGCGGTCTTGTGATACAAAATTTTAGAAAAATACTCTATATTAAACCAAATAAAAAATATTTCTTCCGTTTCAAAATAAATTTCGTTTAAATTTTTATACACATTTTAAGCCGTAAAAAAAAGTTACTTACAAATCTCATTTTTTAAAGCTTTTTTTTCCTGAATAAAAATATATCATTTAAATTTTTATTCAAAAAAAATATTAAAATAATTTTTTCATATCTTAAAATACGCACAAAATATCATAATGACACTTATTTTAAAATGAAGAGAAAATTACTAGTATAAAATATTACGATGACACTTATTTTAAAATGGAGAGAAAACAATTGTTATAAAATAATAATGAGAGTAATGGCCCATGTGGTCATATACCTTGCATAAAGCCCAGTCTGCTGAATCAAAGAAGGCCCGTTCATGATCCTGTATATTAATTTTTAACAAAAATTAGACACAACCATACATGATCCATCTAAAGGATCATGAGCCCAGTTGAAATATGTTGAATATCAACTGAAGTTTTTTTTGCTTTTCAAATTATATAATTAAAGAGAAGTATCACTTGCCTTTGAGATCAAAGGCTTTCTCTTTGGCACGATTCCTCCATATTTATTCGCCGAGCTTGACTGCAATATAGATCACGTGTGTTATAATTTTATGATCATATATATAATTATAAATATATTTTTATGTTCAAGACATTTATAATTTCAAGTAATGTCTGGAGAGTGGCACCATCAAGCATTCAAGCCCATTTTATAAACGCAGTATGATTTATTATTTTTTGTAATTCGGGTGCTATATAATTAATTTGTATCGACAAAATGATTATAAATTTTCAAACAAAAATTTGAATACGACAAATGTGATCAAACACATGCGTGTAAAAATCATGGTGAATTAATCGGTTAGGTGAGATTTGAATAGGTCGTTAGATTGGAACTAAAAATGTACCTAACCAGCCACTCTAGTAGATATTGAACAACCATAATTGTTGTTTCTTTAAAAACAAACCATAGTTGTTATTAATTGAACATTCTAAAATCATAGTCAAACATATTGGTTCCTAATTCAAATTACATTATAATTTTAACGGCCATCATTAGCATTATATATACTCTTTTTAAATTGAAATAATACAAACGCGAAATTAATAATCGTGAGTGGAATAGGAGATAAATTAAATATAATGTACATGGCCTAATTTTACTAGACTGTTTCAATAAGCAAAGGAATTAATATATTTAAATTGTCCCGGCATATCAAATTAATTATTTGCCGACAATCGTCTAAGCTTTAACAAACCTGTGTGCAGGGCATGAAAGTGTCGAGTGGTTTGTATTCATTTGTATTGATTCTATAACAGCCTTAAATTTAATGGACCACTTCGCTAATATGATAGCCTAAGATAGTGCTTTCATGAGGAGATGGACCAGCTCAATTAGACATGGTGGGCTATATTTACTGATTACTTCATAACAATTGGTGAATCTTTTCTTTACCGCGAACAAATGACAACAATTGTACTGATGTACTATCGTAATATCATACAATTGTTGTCATTTATTTTTCCAACATCAGTACATATTACCTCCATTTTTTTATAAATCGATTTGATTTTATGGTCAAAACACATAAAAGTTTATATCAAAAGTTAAAGTGATTTATAAAAGAAAATGAGGGAGTAAAAATTATACTCGAAAAGAAGCACATGTGTTATACTAATTGATTCGAAAATATCTCTCATTTTTCTTCTTTCCTTTTCATACCATCGTTATCTTGTTAACAAGATTGAGTTTAAGAATTTAAGTCTCTTAAAATATTCACATGCATCACACATGGCTAATGTTAATTAATATTGTGTTCTCGAATTTTAAAATGGAGAGAAACTGAGAGAAGAGAGATGAGAAATTTTTAATTTTTTTTAACTCAATCGTACTTCTGAAATTTTAATGGAAAAAAGAGAAAAGAAGTAAAGAGTTTTTTAAAAAAATTCTCCCATTTTTGGGATGATTGTGAGTGTCCCTTCTTGCATAATTATCTTTTTCATAATTTCATATATATATATATATATATATATATATATATATATATATATATTCAATGAGAAACTTCCTTATTACTCCAGTTAAACAACAACATATATAATTACAGAACACACACACAACACAAGAAACAATCACAAAACAGATAAAAAAATTACATAACATACAAAAAAATATAGAATATAAAATTACAGAACATTATTCGACATTAGTGTTATGTAATTTGTGTTATATATTTTTTGTATATTATATAATTTTTTGTTTGTTTTGCAATTATTTTTTGTGTTTCATGATTTTTTGTATGTTCAGTAATCTTATTGTTATTTGTTAATCAAATTTTTATAAAATAGGAATTGGTTCATCGGTTACTTAAATAAGGAGTTTTTCGCTGAGTCTTACTATATATATATATATATTTCAAAATTTTAATTTCCTCCCCAATAAAATTAGGAGCACGCTTAAAATCTCCATTTTAATTTTCTTTTATCATTTCTCATTCTCCTTCTATTCTCCTTTCTTATTAAAAACTGACAGCACAAAAATGTACGGTTAAAAAGGAAAAAACAATATCCAAAATACTAAAAATCTGTATTTTTGTGAGAAGATAAATATTTGTATCTTTCTAACTAATAAACATATTAATCTATAAACAAATGCTTGGTTATCAACATCTTGTTAGATCATATATGTGTGTGTGGGAGTGATATCAAGCAATATATGCAAAACATATGACAAACTAAAAAAGTTGTTGTTAGTAAGAGTACCTCGTGTTCCTGAGCAGCAACGTTGTAGTCTCCATTTCTATTGCAAGCGGCTGCCATCTCTTCTTTCCTGTTGTGAGACATATACAGATTCATGGACAATGCAAATACGTTTTTTTGTTTATAAACCTCTGTTTTTGTGTGTGTGTGTGTGTTACTGTTGTACTAATAACACAAAGGTAACGCCAACAAGTTGTGTAACCGATAGAACGTACATTCAGACTTAGGAGGGCAGAGAAATATGGATTATTAATATAATAATAAATAGCTCGAGAGAGAGAGAGAGAGAGAGAATCTGGCGTTACCTTTGAAATGGAGGAAGTGAAGGCAGCAAGCAAAGAGACTATGCTCTCAAGTCTCAAGCATAAATATAGAGAGAAAGGCAAGAGTGAGAGAGCGATAGAAAGGTGAGGTAATTGGATGATCGAGTAAAAGGAGTTGTTTATGTAGATGTATAGATAGATATCGAATATATTGCCATTATGGTCTTACATGCGTGTCTACATTTGTATGGTAATTATCGGTAAGATGTGGCACCTAATTGCTGGTAAATAATTATTAACAACAATTCTTAATAGCAACGTCATACATATACACGTCTGTATACAATACAAATTGAAGATATCTGAGATCTAGTTTTGCTGGGAGCCCAATATAAAAAGTAAAAACTAGGATGAGTGTAAGATATCAGTACTGCATCTATAAGCAGGCCGAGCTCTTTTTAATAATCGCGGAATTTTATTTTATTTTATTTTATCAAGAATAATCGACGAATTAGAGAAGAGTATTGACGAATTAAACTACTAAACTATGGCCTGTTAGACAAGAAACTCAAATTGTTGCAAGAAAGACGTACAAAAAAAAAAGTGTCTTCCCTTCATATTCTAGAAAGCCCAGTTAAAATTTTAATTTTTCCTTGGACAATTCTGATAAAATTTCACAAAATTTCAAATATACATATATAAATTCGAAACCTTAACATTTGGCTTTGAATTAGTCTTTTGTTCCAAACCACTACTACTTGTGTGTTGCACAAAAGCAAGCAGTGGGATAAAACCATACAATAAAAGTACACACCAACACAAAAATTTAACATAATTAGCCTTTTGCTTATATAATTTTCAATTTTATTGCATAAAAATCTGATTCCGTTGCATTTGCCGGAATGTTACGTGAATGCATAATTAAACTAACACGAGTGCCAATTGTAGCACTAAGCTTAACAATTTTCTTTGATCAACAGTTAAAAACAACTCAAGTAATCATGTTATTCTAGAAAGCAAGCTGAAGAGAAACTGAATGCTTAAGATCACCAACGTGAAGAGTATGGTCTCCCATCGGAATTCTTCGAACTCCGAATTCATCAGCAACACTAAGGTGTTTGCACACATCAATATGCATTTTAACCCTTTCTCGTGCTCCGGCAGCCACATGAACTTTCTCAAATCCAACTAGTTGTTTGTCTTTCGTCCATTTTCCGGATGGAGGAGGAGTAGCAAATGCAAGAACTGTATGTGTTCCATCCATTGTCCCGGTGTTGTGGACATCAATGTGTATGCCTAAGGCAAGGGCATTACAATTTGTATGTGCAACTTTTAGTCCAGTAGATAACGTAGTCGAGTTTTTCATTATTTTGTTAGCTGCAAATGGTACAGAAATTGAGGTTGGGGGGTCATTGGACAATTTATGCACAAATGTAGTGTAACTTAAGCCATGCCCAAATGGATAGATAACTGGGCCTTTGTAAAATCTGTATGTGCGTCCTGGGTATCCGTTTGCTGGGTTGGCTCTCATGTCCATGTTTGTCATTGGCACCTGAGCAAGGTAGCTTTCTGGGTACCATGTCATTGGAAGTTTTCCACCTGCAACAAGTTGTACTAATTAGAAAATGAAATATCTGTCTAGCGTTCAAGTAGAGATTAATTCTCGTGTTTGTGAGTATCGGGGTAAGGGCCCGTCAAAACTGTCTTTCGGAAAGTGAAGAAGATTAATTGTCAGTAATATTTGTTTTACCTGGATTGGTCATACCAAACAGAACATCAGCAATAGCAGTGCCACCTTCTTGACCAGGATAACCGGCCCATATAATAGCAGAAATTCGAGGATCAGCCTTAGCAAAATCAATATCAACTGGTCCACCGGACATCAAGACTAAGATAGTAGGGCCTTTAGAAGCGAATGCAACTCTAGAAATGAGCTCTTGTTGATGTCCAGGTAATAATAAACTAACTCTGTCCCTACCCTCTGCTTCAACTGATTGATCAAGTCCCATTACTAGAACTGTTGCATCCGCTTGTCGAGCAGCTTCTTCAGCAGCACCAAACTGCTGATTAGAGTTGCAAGCAACATCGCTACATCCTACCTCATGCATAGTGCGAACATATCGCGCTATACCTTGTACTGGAGTAGTATAATCACATGCAACTCCTATAAAAAGGAAAAAAAATTATGAGTGGCTAGTCAATCGCAATCTATCAATATTATATATACTTAACGTGACATCTGTATATACCAGCATAGTTGCCTATCATAGTAACAGTGACATCTGAATTCGGTCCAATGACTGCAACAGTAGGGTGTAATCTTGTGGACAGCGGTGGTGAAGTTTTTTGATTTTTAAGTAAAACAATGCCTTGACGCGCAGCTTCTAGAGCAAGTTGTTGATGGTCCGGGGTGCATACGTCACGCGGCCCCAAATTAGCATAAGGTTGCCTGGGACCGTCAAACATCCCCAAACGCATTTGTACTGAGAGAGTGTTGAGCAAGGCGTTGTTAACATCTGCTTCACTAAGCTTTCCTTGTTTGATGGCCCCTTCTGTGAAAACTGCCAAGTAAGGTCCACAATCCAAATCCAAACCTGCACAAGGGACATAATTAGGCTAAAAAGTGACTCTAGTGACATCCGTCAATAACCAAACCTAGTTGGTGTATCCTGCTCGTATAGTCGCAAACAAGCTAGATGTAGGAAAAATATAAATTTTTAAATCCAAATTGATAATATATAGTACCTGCTTTAATTGTCGCAGCAGCTGCATCTTCTGGCGTGGCTGTGTAATGTTGTTTCTCATAAAGAACTCCAACCGAGTCGCAATCAGAGACAATATATCTACATTTTAGCACATATATACATCAAATTCAATACGTTGATGATAATTATTAATAAGAATGACACATTTAATCGAGCATATATATGTGATTCTCACCCGTCAAGGCGCCATTCACCACGAATAGTATTTTTCAAGAGATTAGGATCAGCACAAGTAGGGATGCCATTGACTTGATTATACGAACACATTACACTCGCAACATTCCCTTCTCGGACACAAGCCTTAAAGGGTACATTGTATGTGTCCTCTAAATCCTGTTTACTAACCTGCCAAAATCATCGCAAGGATACACATGTCTTAATTGACTAATCCCTGCAATTTAACATTTACTAATAATATGCACACAAGAAAAAAGTATTACCCGAGCATTGAAATGGAAGCGATCGATATGATTCCAATTGTCAAGATCGTAGGCAGTGTAATGTTTACAACAGGCAGCAACCTTCAATCGGTTCCCTTGTGGACTCTGGAGTCCCTTGACATAGCTAGCGCCATAGCGAGCTGCCACGACAGGGTCTTCACCAGGTGTTTCTTGTCCCCTGCCCCATCTCGGATCTCTGAAAATGTTCACATTCGGGCTCCAAAATGTTAGTTCAGCCTGTCCTCCATTGTACATTGCTCTTCCTTCATCAGACACCGCCTGTTGTTATCCAAGTCCACATCCAATTTAATTTATTGTACAATCGTATGGTACATGAATATATGTGACACTTAATTTCTCTTGAATATATGTAACTCTTAAAACATACAAAATATTCAATTATTTGCAGTGGACCCATAATCAGAAAAGGCTAACCAACTGCTTTTAAAAGGTCCCATATCAAAGAATTGAAATTCTAACAGAAGTTAACAACAGGCAATTGATCAGATATACATAAAGCAGAGATTGATATTTTTTTCCCTAACGATTATGATTAATTAGTTTCATAAATTCATGATCGTTACGGTTTCCAACCAAGATTTGGACAATCGTCGAAAACTAACATAATTCAAAGACAGTAAGACAGTTACGATACTCAAATATTTTGGACTTTCTGAAATAGCAGTAAAAAATATTACTCACATGCAACTCCTACGATCTAGTACTCTGTCAAACGTTTGTTTACTAGTATATTTTTTTCCAACGCGACACACTATATGTTAGTCTTCTGACCATAATTTCAGTACCAAACAAGTCCAAATTATGAAGTAATCTTGTGACTTTGAAAAGAGTGATACATATATATGGATATCTTAACTATAAAACTTGTGAACGTGATAGCATCTTTGTACTAATTTATAAGTTAAAAATACCTGTCCAATTCGTTCCCACAACGAGTCGTTGAAGGAAGCTGCGGTGGTGATGACTTGAGGAAAGCTGGTGGCACCGGGGAACTCACCACCGAATTTTGTAGCAGGACCAACATTAGACATCCCATGCAACGCCTCTGACCACCACTCGTACCCTAAAATCCCCAACCTAGGCACCGGAGCAGCATTGTTCACTAGTAAACCAATCTTTTCTTGTAACGTCAACCGTCCAATCAAGTCCCTAACCCTATCACGTATGTGAAGCGACACCGTACAAAATGGCAAGCTCTCGGTCATGGCATTGCTTGGATCACAAGCAAATGGCTGCCGCGAATCTCCGGTCCGGGCACATATCACAAGAACAAAGGCAATCAAAAACATGTATAATGCTGAGGTTTTAGCCATACTAGCTATAGGCGTTGATAATAATGTATCATATATGGCTATTGTGTAAGTTATGGAAGATGTGAAACAACTAAACAAATATTGGTGTATAAATAGAGGGAGGTTGCGTTTGTGTAATGCTTTAATACATATGATTTATTGACATGGACGTATGGCCAAGGGCTAGCTATAATGATTCAACAGTTTGGAGGATTAGATTTCCACGTAATTGTTAGTATAACATTATCAAAATGTTATAGAATCTTGCTCTCTTTTGTGTCATGCATGAACTGATGATATTCTCAGGAAGAGAAGCCAAGAAAAAGAGAGGCGCAACATGCAAGTTGTTTTCGAAGTTGCTTATTACAACACGCATTTCGAGGTTAACGAAATGAAATAAATGAGTAATGTACTTGTTTCTTTTCTTTCAAGAGTGGGAGTTCTCTACTTGTAAAGGTAAATTCTGTTCTGTTTACAACTACTGCTAACTCTGGTTGTTTGGACATTTACTACAAGTTAATTATTTTAATCCTCCGACGCAGATTAAATTATTTTGACTAATGATAGTGGAAGCGATTAAAAACAATTTGATTTTTGGTATAATGTAAATATATAAAAAAAATTATATTAGTTTCACTATAACATTTAAATTTATTTTATATAAAATTTTAAATTTAATAATAAATTTAGCTAGGGATGCGATAATTTTGAACCATATGCGTTTTCTTTAGAAGTATCCATTTTAAAAGAAGATACGGATTTTTTTTTTAAAAATCCCCTTAAAAATACGATTTTTTGAAAATTTGTTGATATTTTACAACTTTTGAAAGATTAAATATTTACAAAACATTTAAGAACATTGTAAATTTGTAACCATACAATTATAATTTCTCAACAATGTAAATTTAAATGCTATTAACTTTAATTTTTTTAAATTCTTTTGTGAGGTCAAATAATTGTGTATTATCTTTAGGGGTGTAAAATGATTCGGATAGAACCGGACACCCATGTGTTCAAGTATCGGATCGTTTTATTTTTAGTGTGTCTAGATTTGGGTCCGGGTTCATTTTATTCGGATACAAACCGATCTCGGGTATATGAGGTCCGGATCCAAACCAAATATGAGCCAGTACCGTATTTTTTATTTACTAATCGGGTAGTTTATGATCCACCGAATATGAGTCAAATATGATCCAGTAACATTAAGTATCGTTTTTATTTTAACTATTCAAATGATTATCATTTAGTCAAATAAATATAATACTATAAAAACATAATAATTATGAATTAAAACTTATTTATATATAATTTATCACGGTGAATAAATCGTATTTTGTGAAAATTTAAACTTATATAAGATATTAAGAAATTATAAAATTACTATTTATTTACAAATGTAATGAACTAAAAATATAATTTATATATGGGTTCGAATCAAATATAAACCATGTATTATATTCGGATATTCGGGTAGGATCATTTTATAAATAATAATATGATACCTAATCTGAGCGGGTATATGAGTGTTCATATCCGGGATCACATTTTATCCAGATTTAATTTTTCCGCCAAATTTGGATCATTTATAAAACGGATATGACACATGTATCATATTTTTGAGCCGGATATAAGCCGATATATCGGATAGCCCGCGTTAATTTACCGCCTAATTATCTTTAAAATATTACTAGAAGAGTTCCAAAAGTGATCCCCGGATGTAAATAATTTAAAGTGAATCAGTTTTGTGACCAATCAAGTAAATGATATCAACGTAGCTAGAAAAATAGAAGTGGTATATTCAATTATGGGGTAAAACAGTGAACCTAGAAAATGACAGAGGCAATCACGGGTGGCTTGTCTTGATTAAAACGATAGAAAGAGTTTAAACTTTTAATTAATTTATACAATAGTAACTTGGCAAATGAGGGATGCTTCATGATTTTAATCTAAGAAAATAAAATAAAATTAGGAGAGTCCTAATTTATTTTCCTCTTTTAAGTTTCATTTTTAGCGGGTTTATCAAATATTTTTTTTTAAGTAATATATTTACAATTTTTTATATGTTAGGAAAGTAATTTATATCATTTTCAGTGATACATAAGAAATAAAATTAGAGTATTAAGTTATGTAATTGTAAAAGCATTTTTGAATGATATATAATATTATGGAAACGAGCCAATTAATATTCATGCTTGCTCCATCTTAAAATAATAATTTTATTTAATTTTTGATTAGTTAATTAATCAAAATTTGATTGAAAATTAAAATTTATTATTTATAATTTTGAAATATATTTTTTTAAATAGGTTACATTACTTTTTAATAATATAATTTTTTTAATCATACATGTTTTAATCCATTTGATTAATAAAAATTAAAATAAAATTATTATTTTAAAATAGAGAGAGTAATTAGTTTCTTTTGATGATACGTGTGTGTTTGTATAGGATTTGTTTCAGATACAAAACTAATTACATCCGGAACCGTATTCAACGATGAGTGATTGTAATATAGATATTGTTTAATATTAAATTTAAGAGTAGTGTCAGCTACCAATTATTAACTACGGTTACATTTAGGGATGAGTAAAAACTGAACCGTACATTAAACCGCAAAAATTGCATCAATAAAATCGGCATGATTAGTGATTGGTTACAGTTTTAAAATTTTGTAACCACATATAATTGATTTTGGTTTTTATATGAAATCGAACCGATCAATACCGAACCACAACAAACTAATATATATTATTTTTATTTTTATTATTAAGATATTATAATAATATACATTATTGATATTTTTTTAATAAATAAATTTTATTAATTATTTAATATATTATATAAGAACCATACATTCAATAATCTTTAAGTAAATACCAATACCGAATTACAATACCGTTTATATGAATAAAAACACGCTTTACTTGTAAACTACAATATTTTTTTGTCAAAGACTACGATTATGTTTGGGAACTCTTACAAGTTCCTAAAAATTTGAAAAATACATACATTTTTCAACTTATAAGTTACTTATAAGATATGTCAAACGAGCCCTACGTCAACTGACGAATATATTAACCCAATGTGTTCATCTTAAACAGAATTAGTCACATTCATTGATTTTGTTATTAATACTAATATTAAATATGATAATATAAAAATATTCACAACATAACAAAAATAAAATATAATTTAATTTTATATATTAATTTTAAAATCGAAACCGCGTCATAAAAAAATGAATTATAATTTTTAAAACCGAACCGAATTAAGGGGCTATTTGGTTAGGCGTAATCAGTAAAGGGAAACGAAAACAACCACACTCATTCTCATTGTTGTTATTTGTTTTACAAAAATAATCATTCTCTTTAACCCTTTTAAATTTTGGATTTACGCAAAACTCTTCTACTCTCATTCTCCACTTCTCTCAGGATATTTATTTTCCCTTTCATTTATCTCTTTTTCACTTTCATACCCCCACCCACTTCCAACCTCCATATAATTACATCTTAAATCAATCCCAAAAATGATAATTTGCTCAAAATAATTTATTAAAAATTAATTCTTTATTTTATTTACAGATTAAAACCAAACAAGGAAAAGAATCGTTTCTTTTTAATTCTCTTTCTAAATCTTATTCTCTTTCCCCGGTGTAAACCAAACGGCCCCTGATAATATTTGGTTTGATTTTAATTTTTACTTTTAGTTTTGAAATACCATTCTTGGCTGCTACATTCTTTCAAAGCCAACGCTTCATGTTTTACGGGTAAAATAATTTATTAATTAAAAATCACACAATATCTACAAAAATAATCGAAATTCAACGAATATATCATATAGATCAAATCAATATTTCTTTCGATAAGACTACTATCACCATATTGATCATACATTGTGGAACATGCAGCCTTGTTGGAGAGACAATCTAACGATTTGTTATAGGCATGAGAAGTATGTATACATAATTTGTCCAAATATATTCAAAAATTCGACCATACATATGATCTTATATGAACCCTTATCAATGAACTACTCCTTTTATAAAACTTATGAAAACTATTATCTCAAACATTAAACACACTAAAACTAATAACAAAACCCAAAAAAATGGGTAGAGAAAGACACACTAAATCTCCATGAGAGAGAACAAAACCCAACAAATAGATATTAATACTCTCAGAAAGAGAGACTTATTTAAATAAATAGATATAAAGTGAAGAAAAATAAAAAAATGAAGGGTTTATCATCAACCAAAGAAATTATGATAGCCCCGAATCGATATAAATTTTTTAGAATTTTTTGAGAGAGAGGAGGGGCGGCTCCTAATTAACAGCAAACAACCCAACTGACTGCATTATGGGATAAGTTTGAAATTAAGTTGTTTATGTAATCTTATCTAGTCTCATATATATCGACCTAAACTAACTCCTTATAGATAGACTGTTGTATTCATGTATATAAATATTGGCCATACTATACTGGAAATGAAAATCAACAATTCATTCTCAATATCTATCGTTCTATTATTAATTAGGTCTGAGGAAAATATGTTTTACCTCCTATTAAAGAACTCTACTAATAACTAATAAGTAATAATCAAGCAATTGGCTGTAGTTATTGCCCGGAAACCCGCCTCTTACCTATGAGCAAGCACAGTGTGAACTAAGTAAGATCACAAAGTACTGAAGTGGCAGAATATGGGAGACGTCAGCAGAAGGCCGATGAAGAGATACATTTTTGTAAATAAATTGTATAAAAATATAAAATTGAAATTGAAAAACATTCAAAAAGATTTATCATTTAATTGAAAAGCATGCAAAAATATTCTTAAAAATTTAGATGAAAATGTACACCTGGGAAGGTGAATAGATGTTATGGCTAACAATGACCAATTTTAATTTTACCAAGTTATTTAACCTCTCAGCTAGCTAAGTTCAATTTCAATACACTATCAGCTAATATGCAATGCATTACAAAAAAAGTAAATAACACCGGATCTTTTAGACAGGTTTGACCCATATCCTCTATTATCTACCTCTATGTCCCATACCAAATGGTAAGAGAAAATATTATTAATCAAAGAACAACTGATTACAATAATATACTTCCCTTCAACTCTTGCAACTGATACTAGCTTGTTGAAACCCATGTTCCTTGAAATCTCTAGCTCTCTAAGCTCTATACTACCCTAGTACAGATTTCTCTACCTTCTAGTTCCTAAATCCTGTTTCACAAGCTCAGATTTCCAACCACAATAACAATTAAAACCCAAACACAAGTGAATAAAATTATAACTCAAACTAAGAACTCTTCACACACACACACACATATATATATATATGGTATATAATACTAGAACTCGAATAGATATAGATATGAAAGTTTTTGAGTTGAAAGATATGTGTGTATAGATTTAGCAATTCAGTGTATTCTTCACTTGGTAAAAATAAAAGAATATACACACTAATATATATATATATATATATATACATACTATATTATTATAACCGAAAGATTAAAAATTTTGGTCGGTCGGTACGGTACTGGGCCGGATTTATTTATTAAGTCATGGATCAAATTCTTCACTAATCTATTTATCCTTATTTTTTAAACATACGTGTAAAATAAATTACCATCCATTGTCCTAATTCAAATACATATCACTTCTGGGCTAATTTTTTTATTACATCGTGTTTCAATTAAACAACTCTTTTGTAACAACTTTGTTATCCATCTGAAATCATATAACCGAAAGATTAAAAGTTTTGGTCGTTCGTTCGGTACGGGGTCAGGCCTAGCAATGTACATTTTTATATTATATATAATTTTACTTATTATGACAGTTGCTCCAAATATATATATATATATATATATATATATATATATATATATATATATATATTTATATTTATTTATTTATATTAACTAAAGTTTTATTCTAGACATGTTCAAATTATATTAGAATACTATGTATCTTATTTAACTTTTATAGATCCAAATAATATACATATTTATTAAAAATCTATTTATTATATATATTTTTTAACTATTATCAGAATAATTCTTTTAATTAATTTATTATCACTCACATTGTTAACAAATTTATATAAAATATGACAATATAACACGTATATTAACATAAATTCTTAATGTTATAAAATTTTATAATAAATATCAATAAAATATAATATAAAAAATAAATTTAACTAAATATTAGTCATTCATCCGTGCTTTGCACGAGTTATAAGATATATGTGTGTGTGTGTGTGTGTGTGTGTGACAACACAACGTTCAAATTAGTTTTAGACCATTGAAATAAGGTTATTCAAACACACGAATATTGTGGAATGGTTAAAGATATTACGTTTGAAATTTAAATCTCAATATAAGTTTGAAAATATAGATAAAAATTTGTTTAAAATATAAGAATAAAGATAAACAATAAATCCCTATTATTTAGAAAAACGTTTATATTAGATAAGTTCGAACAATTAAAGATCCTAAAAGATCTCCTGTTAAATCGAACTCCCGAAAATTATTTTACACAAGACTGTCTTCCGGTGCTAGCTTGCTGAAATATTTTGTTTCCCTGTTAATAGCTTGCTAAGATCATATACTATATCACATATCAGCAAACTGAATTTCTGCAAGACAAAATTAGTACCAGCATGTTATAACACGTTAAATCAAACTTATCAGCTTGCTAACTATGTGATCATCAAAATCAAAAGGGTTACATTAGATAATAAAGTTTTAATTTTCATTTTTCTTTGTGCTCTTATAAATGCAAATTGTATTTTATAAAAAATTAAATAAGTGAATATAAAAATATTATTAGAATTAAACATAAATTTAATTATTAAGAACCAATTATTTATATTTATATTATATATAAAGAATGGATTAAGAGCATCTTGGAGATGATCCGTTCCATTCGACCGTTTTTAAGGGAGTAAAAGAAAACAAATCACCATTTGCCCTGTTGAAAACGAAAAGAAAAGTTGTCTTGCAGGTTGTGTATGGCGTGTTGGATAACGTGGGTCCAATTTATATGGGCTTTCATGGTCCTCTGTGCAGTGAATGCAGAGAAACAGAGCCGTGTAGGTTTGGGGGGGGGGGGGGGGGATATCGTTTTTTCTTCTTAAATGTTGCTTCCAGTTTCCAATTGCTTTGGAGTTTGATGCAATTTGAGCATGGCCTCCATCCATTTTGGGTCAGCGAGGTTGAAACTTTCATTGAATTTTGGCACTTCGAGAATAATGAAATTATCCGTCCCATAATTTTTATTTCATTTTAAATTTTTTAAAATTAAATTAATTAATTTTGATCAATAAATTAAATATATTGTATAATATATATATATATATTTAAAAATATTACAATAAAATTTAATTCTTCTATTTTATGAATCATTTTATAAAGTCGTAAAATTATAAATAATTTTTTTTAAATGATTAATCAAAATTAAATAAAATTAATTTTAAAAAGTCAAAAAGAGACAAAAATTATGGGAAAAACGGAGTAGGTGTTTGTAGGAGTGAGTAAAATCGAACCGAATGGGGTAATTTCAGTTCGATTTGGTTTTATTTTTTTAGAAATTCCGTCGGTTCAGTTTTACTGTTTAAATCGAATTTTAGTTCGATTCGATTTTATAAAAAAAAATGATTTAAACCGATCTGAATGAATTATATATATTATATTATTTATATTTTGTATATATTAATGGTTTTGTGAATATAAATTAAATTTAAAATTTCATATTAATAATTTGTGTCTTATTATATTCAACGTTGTTACCTATTTTAATGAATTTATGAATGAAAATAAATATAAAAGTTAAAATAATAATAATTTTTTTTTTAAATTTCAGTTTTTGAAAACCGAACTGAATAAACCGAAATATTTCAGTTCGGTTTATAAAATAATTTGAATCGTTCGATTTGTAAAATTTTAGAAATTGAGTTTTCAGTTTTTTTCATTCCGATTCCGTTTTCAAATTATTACTTCATTCGTCCCCTTTTAGTTATATTTTTTATTTTTTATGTGTATTTTAACACGTATAAATTTTTTTTAAAAAAATCCTAAATTAAAATTAAAATTAAAATACTCGTAAAAAGTCAACTGAATTAAAAAGGGCGGAGAGTATATTTATAAGTTTTTGTTTGTTTGGTTTGGGGTTATGAACTTATGATTAGCTTGGTAGTACTTGTGGTTTGGGGAAATTTCTAATGGTTTCAATCTTTTTTATAGAATATTTTTTTGATTTTTCACCGTGTATATTTTGAGTTTTTCTTAAAAAAATATAAATAATAAATTTTTAGTTGAGAAAGAAAAATTTTAAATTTAATATATAAAAGTAATTTTTATGCATTTTATAATACATATAAAATGTTAATATATGTTTTCCCACATATATAATCTATTACAGAAGGAGGTTGAATGTAATGGAATCAATTATTCGATAGAGCGGCTGGGTTATGAATAACATGATTTGTAAATATCCAATTAAGTTAACTTATGTCTGTGTTTATATATACGGAGTTACAATTCAATTACAAATCAAATTAAGAAAAGAACAGTTTTAACAAGGAAATATACTTGCATTCAGATTCTTTCTCACTATCCTAATCAAACTCTGATTTAATTTGCTTCCTTCACAAACTTTGTCTTGTAAACTCTATCGGTTGTTAATATCTAATTGGAGTATTCTGTGTTAGAGTAAATTCTGATTGAGTATTCTCTGATTAAAAAAACTCTGACCGACGACTCCTTATTCTCTAATGGCGTTATCATAAACTCTGATTGGTATTTTCTGACAATTATCAGTGTTTGTATTCATAATATATATATATATATATATATACAAGGCTATGGAAGAAGTAATATTATTAAAATTATTACTAACTGAATAATAAATGTAGTTGATAATATTGAGGGTTGGTTCGCACCGCATGATGTCGAATATCTTGTAAAACATTTAATATTTGTAAATATGATATTATAATCATTTGTTAGTTGCACACTTGCACTTGTTATATTTTAAATCTCTCTATTGACAATTGAACAAATTGAGTGGGTTTCTGTTAGTGCGGTATTTCCTGAACTATATAAAATAAAGTTTTTAATATGACCAATTTGTATGAGGGGGGAAATCACCAATTTTTTTTACAATTATTTAGGGTTGAGAAAGCAATGGATTGTTAACGAGTTGGTTCCTCCGGGATAATGAAACAAAATTTATATTTATATTTAGAGAGATTATTTATAATTTTATTCATTTTTTTCCAGTCAATTTAAATTACAACTTTATATTATCATTTTTAAAATTAATGCTCCAGTCCCTTCTCTTCTCATTTTTTTACAATTTTTATAATTGAAAAAATTTACTTTTTCGTATTTGGTAACATTTTTTTTCTATTTTAGGATTTATTTCCTTATTGTTTCATTATCATCAAGTGAACACAATTTAATATTATATTATTTGGTTGAAAAGAATGAAATGTAATTAAAAATAAATAATGAAAATTTAAAGAAATATTTGAGAAAAAAAAATAAGAAAGTGTAATTTTATTATGATAAAAAACATAAAAAAAGGATATGATGAGAAATAGAATATTTCTTCTCAGACCGAGAATTTGAACGCAAATTTATATAATTAAAAACGAAATGTAGATAAAAATGAAAATTTTAAATATGTAGTATATTTATATTGTAGTACGTGTGGACTCAAAATTTATGTTAGGTTCATTAATTTCTTTGTCAGAACAGATACTCACATTTTAAGGTATATAAGTCAAATTAGTAAAACAAAAATGAAAATTTTAATTATTTTTTTTTGAAAATAAAAATTTTCATTTATTATTAATTTTTTAAAAATTATATAAAAGAAAAAATATAACTTTTAAAATTCGAGAGGGTTATACCATGATCGCCCTCTCGACCCTTAAGACCATCTCCAATGCATAACAATAAAATAGTGTTATTTTGACACTATTTAAGTATCAAAATTATATAATTTACAAAACCAACTCCAATGAGAGTTACAATATATCCTACACTGTAAGAATTTTTTTACACTATATCATACACTATAAGAAATATTTTACTTATTAAAATAATAAAGAATTGAGTTTTGGTACTTAAAAGAGATAATTTTTTTGTTAACAAATAGGAGGGTATGTTTGACACCAAATTTGGTTTCACTCTAATTATTTAGTGTCATTTTGACACTATTTTAGTGTCCCATTAGAGTTGGTTTGATACTGTTTTAGTGTTTTATGTTGCGTTCACTTCATATGAATGGAATGAGGCTAGAATGAAATGAATGTAAGAATAGAATGAATAAAGTAATGGAATAGTGAAGAAAATGAATAATCATTCCATTCATTTGTTCACTTACCAATTTTTTTAGAATGGAATGAAATGAAATGAATTATTACTGATTATCCATTTTAACCTTCATTGAAAATGAACATTAATTATAGGTAAAATTTCATTGCGAAAAAATTATTCAAAAAAAGAATTCTCGGGAAAAAATTTCGAGCAAAAAAATTCTCGAAAAAGACTTCCCGAGAAAAATTCTTGAAAAAGTGGTCATGGAAAAAATATCTCGAAAAAAACTTGTACGAAAAATTTCCGGAAATAATCACGAAAAAAAAAATTGAATTTTTTTTTCAAAAAAGTTTCCCAGAAAAAAATTTTAAAAAAAAATTCTCTAAAAAACTTCCATGAAAAATTCCTCGAAAAAAATTTATCTGAAAAAACTACTCAGAAAAAAATTCTCAAAAAAACTTCCCGGACAAAATTTTTGAACAAATATTTTTTCTCGAAAATATCATATATATATAGATTTTGTAGAAATAAAATTTATAAGAAATATATAATTTTCTCGAAAAAAGGTTTTCGAAAAATTTCTCGAAAAAAAGTTCTGGAACAAATTTCTCCAAAAAAAATTCTCGAAAAATATTTCTCCAAAAAATTTCCCTGAAAAAGTCTAGGAAAAAATTTCTCCAAAAAAAGATTCCGGGTAAAATTTCTCGAAAAAGGGGTCCCGAAAATAATTTATCGAAAAAAATTCCAAAAAAAATTCTCGAAAATTTGTTGTCAAAAAAGCTACATGGAAAAAATTTCTCGAAAAAATGTTTATGGAAAAAATTTTACGAAAGGTTTCTCGGAAATTTTTTTACGAAAAGTTTCCTGGAAAAAATTTATAAGAAATATCTAATGATATGTGTTGAAAGGAATGAGTCTATTCCACATGTTTATAATGGAATGAAATTGAACAATTATGATGGAATGTAATAAGAGAGAGAATGATTGATTTCATTCCTTAGTTCAAGTGAACAGCCTAAATATTCATTTCGACAGAAATGATTATTCTATTGCTGTCAAAATTCATTCTTGCCGAATGAACGGAGCGTTAGTGTCCGGAGTAACAGGTCGGCCGCTGATTGGAGTCCAAAATTCACATTATAGACACTGCCGAAAGGAAAAAGCCTAGTGAGTATAAATGATTGTTCTAATATTTATACAAGTATGAAAAGTTGAAGATAAGTTTTGAAAGAAAAAGGGGTAAAAATGAAAGATTAATAAACTGGCGCGGCGACATTAATGAAAACAAACTGTTCTGTTGGAGATGAAACCTAGTGGGCTATCAGTTCAACTGCTAGATTGAAGTGACTTGAATGCATTACTAACGGTTTGGACTTGGGCGTATGGGCAAGGCCCAGAGGGTGTTTATTTTAGATTTAAGCCGGGAAGTTAAAAGTATTTTAATTTTCAGTTGAAAAATATGTTTTTGTGTAATGATTTAAAAATTGAATTAATTTTTGCTTTAAAAAAAAGTTGAATTAATTTTTAAAAAATATCTTAAATTCAGAAGCCAGTTTGAGATTTTTCTAAATTTTTTATTTTATTTTCATACTCCTTTCATCCTAAATTATTTGTCCATTTACACATTTACATGTATTTTAACGTATTCACACGTATTTAAAATATGCGTAAAAATTAAAATGAACAAATAATTTAGAATGAAGGGAATAATATTTTTAATCAATATTAAATCATCATTCACATTCACATGTATAATTTATATATTTTATTTTTATTCTATATATTTAATAAATTACACATAATAATAAAATTATTCAATTAAATATTAATTTAACTTTAGAACTTTTATTTTACATTTTAAAAAACTTTAAATTATGAATCATTTTTTTGAATTCATCCGAAAGTGTCATTTATATTGTTTACTCCACAATTTCATATACTCTATGGGACGGCTTGTGGACTTTTTTGTGTTGTATTTATACTTTTGTCATTTAATTTTAAATAAATCATTAAGAAATTTTTAATGATATAACAGTTTATAAATAATTTTCATAAATTTTAAAATCAATGATTTATAAATCAAATCAAACCAAAGTTATCCAGTATATCCGGCCCGCTTAGAGTATTTTTTTAATACAGAATTTGACTAATCTAATAGTTAGTATTGCATGACATATATATACATAAGTAGTTACACCATACAACGTGATTTTAGCATTGCAGTTAACAATTTCCATATGTGTATTATTTATGGATAAGACTCTGTTTGATCATTCCTAAAAAATTATTTCAACTTCTCCCAATAGGACATTGAATTGGAGGACATTGTTCCATAATTTGTTGCAAATGAATGGCATTGTTATGCAGTATACTAAACAATATACATTGTTCTATAATTTGTTGACAATATACATTATTTTACAGTGTATTAGTAATCATAAGCGATATATTGTCCTACATAACTGCAATCATAAACAGAACATTGTTGTGCAGTATAATGTAGTACAATAACCATTCTTTAGCGGGACATTTTCTGCAGTATATTGGTAGTATACATTGTATTATTATGCACTACTTTAATTGTATTTTAATTGATACATGCGAAGATGTGATTTGTTAGATATTTATTATATTCAGGAAATAATCAATAATGATCTGAAAAATAAAGTTATAGGATATTATGCAAAACATGTTTGTAGGTTTTTAGAATTATACGTAATATGATGCAGAACAAGATGGTAGATCATATGCAAAACAGTGCAGGACAATATGTACTAAAATAAATATAGATCATAGGATTAAATACAAATTAATGGTCAGAGTTTGGTCTCCACGTCTCTTCAAAAAATATAGTCTCCAGCTCTATAACATTTAATTAATATGTAATGTTATATTTTTTATCACTTTATTAATTTGTTTTTCTATATCACAATTGTAATAACTTTATCTCGTCTTTTATTATATTACGGCAGATGTTAATTTAAACTGGTACTGTCGAATTTTAGCACCAAAAAATCTAATGGGTGAAAATAAACAAGAGTGAGTCCAACTTCGAAGTAGTTCTCTAATATAACTTTTGTAGTTGTATCATTATGCATAGAGACATTATCATCAAAATAGTTTAAACTTTTCCAAAAACCTACACCCGATTGAAAAATTTTCATGGAACCGTGTCAAGCAAATATATAAGGTCTATTAGCTTGTAAAGGACTAAACTTTGTAAAAGACTAAACTTTAAGGCCCTACTCACACAATAAATATCTATAAATAGTCCAGCACAACCATAATTCTGCAAGGCAGCCACTTTGAGCTCATTAAAGTCATAACTATCATTTTCAATTGAACCAAAACAACAAACTTTTCACAATGCAAAGAAATGTAAAAAATTAACTAGTTATTTTACACAATGTTAACGTTATTATCATTTGTTATAATTATCATAACAGAATCAATGTCTAATCCACGTGAACTAATGTAATGAGTAAGTGAGAAAACCTGATTAAAATTTTTAGATTCGTGCTTGTGCTGACTTGTTGCTTGCGTTTTCGAGCAATCTATGATAAGAACATCCATACCCTCCTTAATTTCAGGTTTAATTGGGTTTAAGTGTGGTTCCACATATTCCAAACATGGATTATCGATGTCATTAGAAATATGTTCAAGTTCGAAAATTTAAGATCTTCAAAGGTTGATGAAGTGTAAGAAGAAAAGGAATCATAAAGTAAAAAGGGAGCAGAATTAAAAAATTGGGAAGTGGATAATTAGGATTTTAAAAGAGGAAAATGGGAGAAAATGACTTCCATAAATATTATTCATTTTTCAATTTTTATAAACCATATATTGTTTGTTGGAACATGGATGACTTATTTAGTGAATTGAGTTTTTGATCCTATTAATGAATTTTGTCAAAATTTGATTATGTTAGAAGTAATGTCAATAATTTGATTCACAGTTTAGTAAATTTTACCTCGTATTTACGGGATAAAGCATTTTAAAATAAACATATTTCTCTTTCTTGTATTTGCAATTTCATTTTAACTGCTTACGTAACATAATTACGAGTTTCATCTTAAATTATTATTATTATTATAAATTTATCATTCTCATAAAATCTTAAATCACATCTTATAATTTTAATTCATAAAATTATATTTGTTAAATTTTAAGTAAGTATTACACATAATTGTTAAACATACGTATTAATTATAAATTAAATATATATAATACAAAATACATATGATATGTGTATAATACTCCATATATATTTATAGACATTATATTTTAATATAATCATGGTTAAATTTATTATAATAATTTGATTTATTTATTTAAGCCGAGTTATATATTTTTAAATATATATTTCATGTTTAAAGATATATATGATATTTTAACTTAATTATAGTTAAAATTTTATATTTTTCATAATTTATATAAGTTAGTTGTATTAATCTATTAAAAGTAATCTTGAATAATATTTTTGCTAATAATTTAAAAGTTAAATGACAAATATGATATTTTAACTTATTTATCATTATTTTTTCACAATTTATACAAAAAATTGGTTGTGTTAATCCAACAAAAATAATTTTGGAAGGTTTTGTTGCTAACAATATCAAAGTTATTGGTTTTTTGTGTGATTAACACTAATTATTATTATAAGTGAAGTTGTTCCATTCAAGAAAAAATTAGTATAATAAAATGACTGAAAAATAAATAAATATAAGATAAACTTATAATATTAACTTTTTCTTTAATTCAATACTTCCTATATACCTAATTAGTCATTTACTTTATTTTTTATGCGGTTAAATAAATTAAATTTTAACTACAATTTAAAAATAATATATAATTGAAAATATTGATATTTTATATTATTAAAAAGTATATATAATCTATTTTAAAATGTATTTTTTAATTTGTTTAAATTATAAAAGACAAATTTTAAATTAAAAAAAAAATCAAGTTGACCATAAAAAAGTCGAAATTGACAATTAATTAAAGACCAAGAGAGTAATAAATAATATTAAAATAATAAAAGTTTGTCAATTTAAAAAATTCATTCATCGAATTGAAAGAGTGGGATTCCGCACCCAAATTACTTTCACAAAAATAAATCGAGTTAAATAAAACAGAGAAGGACGAATGAGACCCCAGAGAGATTACTAAATGCTATTAATTAATTAATTATTTAATTCAGGCTCGATTACCTGTGGGTACAAAAAGTAATTTAATAATATTCTTAGATTTATTAAATAATAAAATGATTAAAGTTTAATTATCAACCAATATTAATAATTATCTTAATATTATTTTTGAAGAAACTATAATAAAATTGAATAAATATAAATTTTCAAAAATTTAAAATTTTAATAATAAAAACATTATTAATCAAAGCCGGTATATATATATAAAACAGCAGGGGGAGAGAGAGAGAGAAGGGGAGGGAGAGCAGACGAGCACAGTGTTACGTAAACGGCAGTTAGGGTTGGTTTCCCGCTGATTCCTCAAACCTCTAATTTCAATCTCCCCCGTTACAATACAATTCTAAAACCCTAATATTCTATTTCTTTATTTCAACTGACCTGTCCCTTGTTAAATCCTTATTTTCAATTTATCCTAGCTTTAATGGTTGCCAATTCAATTCATTCTTCTATGCAGGTCCGTAAATTTACACTTCTAATTTCTCAATTTTAATTTTTCGTATCTAGTTTCTCGCATTGTTTTAATGTTTTACAACTGAGCTGCTCGTACTTCTAAATTTATTTAGTTAAGATAGGTGGATTTTAATATTGCATTCTGCCCGTAACTCGATTAAAGAGCTAAAATGGAGTTGTATGTGACCACTTTGCGGTGTATTCTTCAGTTGTCGGAGATGAGCTTCGTTATTTTTAAATTTGATTTTGTAATGTTTCTCACCAATAAAGAGTGATCACTAGTGGTTATTATCCTTTACGAGGCTAATGTGAAGCTAATTTACATAGGTTATAAGTTTACGTTCTGCAAGCAAAACATAATACATGGTCTACACTAAAACCTTCATAAATGAATACGCTTGGGACCAAAAATATATATTCATAATTCACTTAGCTAGATTATTTATTTATTGATAAATGAATAATAATTCATTTAGATAATATTTTTAGACTTTTTTCTTATAATTATATTGTTTTATATATTTACGGTATTGTATGTTCAAATGTACCTAGAATTTAAAGTTGTTATAATTTTTATGTAAAATTTAATTACATTATTTTTGTTAGAATTCTAGATTAGTTATACATGCATGCAAAATATATAGAGTACACAGTTTTATGTATTGAGAGTTGAGACAAGTACTATGTATTGAGACAGTACTATGAATATTGAATTGAGACTATTGTGTATGGAATATTTAGAGTTAAGATATACTCAACCCCATAAAAAGGTATATGTAATTCTAAATTCTTATTTTGACGACACAATTATACTACTATTCTAGTGTTCAATCTAATGGTTTCCAAGTAACAAAAATTACTTTAACAGACCAGATAAGGAAGGCTATATGTGAGCATAAGACTTATTAGTTATTAATGTGTATGAAAATTATTTATGGGATGAAATGTACTTGTATAATATTATAAATATAAATATATTATTTGAAATATAGTGATTATCGATTTGTATTTACATAGGGCCTATAAAGACTTGATTTTTTTCATTCGTTAATGCATTTAGTGGCCCAAATCGAGACCGAAGAAATTTATTCATTTGACGAGGTTATTCGTTTATTGTGATTTTTCTAGTATATGTTCTCCGGATCTCCAATTAAAAAGCGGTCTTCATAGAACTTTCCCATATATATATAATATAACTTTACAATAAATTATATATTATATATATATATATATATAATACGAAACCCAAATCAATATAGATTTAATAATACGTCGGGATTACAATACTTACAATACTTTTTACAGAGAATAGAAACCATGGCACGTATGTTGAGGTGGGAAAAAATATATTTACTCGTCAAATTAAATTTTTTACATCAAATAAAAATATAGATCCTAAAAAATTTAAATTCTGTAATAAGTTTATATGTGCTAAAAGTCAAAACGACTATTATTTTGGAACGGAGGGAATAAACTAATAGACTATGGCCCGTAAATAATTGGGCTTGTTATAAATAACCTACATAATTAATAAACTGTTAGCCCCACATATAAAACATATAAACAAATAACTATAATTCTCTTTGAACTAAATGCATACAATATAAACTAACTGATAACATATATACAAATTCTCCACTTCAGTTTTAGATTTCTTATGTCTATTTCATTTAAGACGGGCCAACATGTGAAAAGGGTTTTCACATCTATTAATGAAGGACCACCTCGTATGCAAATCTTTAGTATTTATTTGATCAAGATGCTACACTTGATAACTTCTAGCTTATGAAGAGGAAATCTCAACTTTGTTTCTCGCTTTACATGTAGAATAGAAGAAAGTAGTAACTTATAAGCCGTCTGATTTGTGTATTAAATATCATTTCCCATTATATTGTTAGCATCCTATAACCTCCAGAGCAATGATGGTTTTTTATACTTGTCGAGAACCAAAAAAGGTACGGGATGATGTTAAATGAATCACGTCATAATTAGAAGAAAATCATGGAAGTTAATTTAGGAATTGGATGTTCCCAGCATATCAGTAAAGGCACATAACCTACTGTGCAGTCTCAGCATCTCATTTGTCAATCACCGTAATAAATATTACAAGTATAATTCTTGGTGATGAGACTAAATAGTACCTGGAAATGCCTAGGAAAAGTTATTGTTTTCTTGTTAGATAATTTTTCGCAAGTTAATAATTAGAATTGAAATGGAATTACGGTTCCTTCTTTTGGAGCGAAATTGACTGTATTTATTACTTGTTTATAATTCAGCGTGTTAAGGTGTACCGCTTAAATGCTGATGGGAAGTGGGATGACCAAGGAACTGGGCATGTTACTGTTGATTATCTGGAGGTCTTTCTTTTCGGGTGCTTTGACTTTATTTTATTATACTACTGTTCCGCTACATTCTCTACATATATGAGTGTGTGTTCTGTGTGATTGATTTAAGTATTTAGTAAATTTACAATGATAGAATTTTCAAAACAGAGATCTGAAGAACTTGGCTTGTTCGTTGTTGATGAAGTGCAGAATAAAACATTACTCTTGCAGCGTATTAGTTCAGAAGACATATACAGAAAGCAAGAAGGTTGTTTTACCAGATTCACTATTACAAATCTGTATGTGAGCTTTTAAAGGTGCTATGCTTTGTGAGCTCGAAATTTGTCTTCTAATTATTTACATAATATCCTCAGATACAATTATTTCTTGGAGAGACCAGGAGCGTTCATCTGAGCTAGCTCTTAGCTTTCAAGAAAACACTGATTGCTCCCACATATGGTAACTAGTGCACATATGTATTAGGCAGCTGTCAGTTCCTATTCTCTTATTTTACCCTCTTGAATTAATAAATGATACATGCATTTATGCAGGGATCAAATATGTTGTGCACAAAAGAGCCTGCAGTTTAGTACTATCAACAGTAAGTGTAATAAGTATCTTCAGTAAGTGTAATAACTATCTTGTTTACTAGTAAAATATGTATTGATTTTTTTCCACGCCTTCTTTATGAGATTGAAGGGCCATTGTGTACTTATTAAACTTTTTATAAGCTGAAGGACTTGCTTTTTGTGCCCATTGATGCTTTTAGAGTTTTAGGTATATGAAACTCATATATGCATATTAAAAGATTATATTAGTACTATTAAAACTTCATTACTTTTTTTATTCCCATACTGAAAGTAAAAATTGTCCATGATAAGATTTGGATATACATTTTGTTTCAATAACATGTCGAAATTGACAGTCGGAACATGTATTGGACCTCCAAGTCATTGAACCAGTTCAGTTAGTAATTAAAAGAGTTGAAGCGTATTAGATACTGATTTCAGAAACTTTAAAATTTACATGAGGAATTCAGTAGAAGCAGAACTCGCTATTATTTTATAGAAAGCCTATTTGTGATTACTGGTTCTTTTCGTCTAGTATTTCCAGCTTGACATATGAATAACCCCGCGATGCCAATACAATTTGACCTTGTCACAAAATAGTTTTGATACTTTAAAATTCAGTATGAAGGCTAAAGACTACGAAATTGTGCTGTCATCAGCTGGCTTATCACACGTCTGCCGGAGAGGACTGAAATTTTTAAGTGTAATGCTCGGGTCTCAGTAGGTGAGGTTATTGTGGAAGATGGATCTATCTACCTGTAACTTTTACTAGCATTTACTGTTTTCATGTAAAATGTAAATAACTATTATCAGATTCACCACCTCTTTACCGGACACGAACTTGTTCCCTTAGGCCCTTGTTTTGGGTATTATTTTTGAATATGACATTTCATTTTTATATTGTCACTTGACTGCACTATATACAAGTTGTGGACCAAACTTAGAAAAACACAGAACATGTTAGCTGAGATAGTAAACCGGGGTCTTATCCCCCTTGCGTGTGATTGAGGCAGTATGGAGTTCTAACCAGGTCTTTTAGTTTTTTTGAAGGTCTGAATTGCTCGTATGTTATCTTGAATCTTTAGTCCGCCTCTTAGACTTTTACGTTGTTAGATAGATCTACCGTTTACTAATGAATACCTTATAATTTTGATTTTCCTTTCTGTTACTTCAGACAAAGTCCATCATGCTATGAACAGTGATCTAAGAGAGTTGCCTCCAGTTGAGCTGTCGACACTTCCTCTAATACATAAGGTTCAAATTAACTTTTGTTTTTGGACTGTATTATATAAATAGGTTCATACTTTTATTCAAGAATGATCAGTGTCATGATGAAGCTGATTAGCTTTTTTCACGGATGCAGCTCCCTTTACTAATGTTTCAGCAGAATAATTACTAGACCTTGATTAATTCAAATCCTGGGATTTCTAATGCTTGTCATTTGTGGTCCCTTGTATTTATATATATGTGCAGGTAAAGGGTAGAAACTATCAAGTTAGTTTAGCATCTAAATGTATTAGCGCTGGTATAGATGATGTAGGTAGTTAGTGCGGAGAGCTAAAAAAATAAATTTTATCCTTGTAATTCTGTTCTTTTCTTTATTTTTCTGCTGTCCACCACATGCCTTGTTTTTTATGTTCTCACCTTGATAAAAACTAAATCTTCATCAATAAAAAAGGTCCTACATCAGCAGTGTAGGGTCTGGGGAGGTCCCTATGTAGTCAGCGTTGTGCTTGTACAAAATCTTCTATAATCTAAAATGAACAGTCAATAGCATCT
Source organism: Oenanthe sinensis (assembly GCA_028671895.1). Taxonomy (NCBI): domain Eukaryota; kingdom Viridiplantae; phylum Streptophyta; class Magnoliopsida; order Apiales; family Apiaceae; genus Oenanthe; species Oenanthe sinensis. Next base: position 7,010,584 of record CM053814.1, on the reverse strand, counting down.
TGTAGAGTCACTGAGAACTTGCCTGCTATTAGCTGTCAATGCACTAAGTGTCTAACCAATTATTTCTGGTCTTATTATATTTGATTATCTTTTTCCTGAAGAATTTTATATTAGTGTTCTGAAAATACATTTTTTAATTTTATTGGATGGCTAGAATTCGTAGTTGGGTAAGGTTAATTGAGTTTCTTGTTCAGAAAATTTAAATTATTAAAATTATTGAGCTCTGATTTGGGGAACAACTCGGGGGGGGGGGATCTGAATTAATCAGCTAGGAGTGCGTGTGTGCTGTTGGTTTTTATCCACCGTGACGTACTCAGGTAGCGTAGGTTAGTTAATGATGAAAAAATTACATCTGAATTTTTTTACTTGTCTGAGTTATGTTCATTGAATGTGGGGGGGGGGGGGGTCTGAATTCATCATCTATGAGTGCGTGTGTGCTGCTGGTTTTTATCACCGTGACATACTATGGTAGCATAGCTGAGTTAATGATGAAAAAATTACATCCGATTTCTTTTTACTTGTCTGAGTTATGTTCATTAAATAACACACCTTCACAACTGTTTCACGTTAGTTCTGGGCTTCTATTTCCTGCTCATAGTCATGCTGTTTCGTAACTCCTGTTTGATGAGATTCTCCAGTCCTCGATTATAATTATATAAACTAAATGACGCTGAAAATTTGGGTATTCTCTAGGTCTAATGCTTTTTGTGTACTGTTGTCAGATTTATATGGTATGCTAACCGTGCTATATATAGTGTTATTTTGGCATGTTTTGTTATATTATTTTGTGTTTAGCTGTAATGGTAATGCATGATAATATATTAACTTGTTATCTTATTTATTGCAGACTGTAGTTGAGGGTAGCATCTCTGATCAATGTCGGGTGACAGAACTCATGATACGTGATGTATGTTTATGTACAGTTTGGTTTGGTGTTGTATTCTTGTCGATTTTTAGGAAATAACTCCTTTAGAATGGCATATACCTTTTTATGGCTTTACCTGAACCTTTGAGCCATATGAATGTAGCTGATTATAAATTGCATTCTTGGTGATTGTGTTGGCATCCTTATTATGTCACTGCCCTTTCCCCCTAGATTCTGCATTAAGAGCGCGCGCGCACACACATTTATCTATTTTAACTGGCTAAATTTGTTCCTGTATCTAGTGTTTTACAAGTAATGGTTCTTACTCTTTTTACTGTTAATAAAGTTTTTGTAATTAATTATTGTCTATGCAGCAAGGTTTTTTACAGAAGCTGATGGACTTATTTAGAGTATGTGAAGATTTGGAAGATATTGATGGACTTCGCTTGTTATATAGAATAGTCAGAGGGATCAGTTAGTATCTATTATCTTCTTCTGGTTGCATTTTATTTTACATTACTGCCAATATATATGTATTTTTATATCAAAATCTCTTTAAATTGACCAGTATTTGGTTGTTATGTGCAGTTCTGTTCAATAGTCCTCAGATCTTAGAGAGAATACTTGGGGATGGATTGATCATGGATATCACTGGATGCCTTGAATGTAAGTTGATTGCTTTTGGTATTTAGTTCTCTTTAATTCTTCTAATTAGGTGATTTAGTTGAAGGTCCATGTGATTGTCTACTTTTCATGACCCATCTTATAAAATAAAACATATGCATTTTTAGATTAAGGTCATTATGTATTCTCTCTTGTTAACTGCTAAAACTCTCTAGGTTCAGCTTAGAAAATTCAACCTAGAATAGTTAAACTTGGCTTACTTTGGCTATTGCTTGAAATTATCAATGAGATTGTGTAATAAAATTTATTTTCTAAAGCTGTACGGAATAGTCTACAATATCATATGTCACACATCATAAGTTATTCGAGTGTCTTGGTTTATCTTACTCTGTAATCTACTCAGTGAATTAGCCTTGGGATATTAGTATCTATTATAAAGAAATGTACGAGTATGTAGATCTCAAACAACCCTCGTGAATGAATGCAAACACTTTCTCACTTATGTTTAGTTTAACATTCTCTGCCCCTCATACATCAAAATAGTTAAATTACTTTTTTTTAAACTCTTGAATTCTGCACACAAACAAAACTCTTGAATTCTGCACACAACAATATACCAAACTCTTGCCATTCCTTTTCTAAAGGTGCAGTCCACAGTTCCCCAGCACTATCCTTAGCCCCGACTAGAAATCGTGATGGTTTCGGGATTATCTTCGACAAATTTCCTCTTGATTCACGTTGGTAATTGGACATGTTGCAATAGTTTTCGTAAGTAGGAGGTTGGATGGTTCAACACCCATTGCCCCGTTGGATTTGTATTAAAACCGTAAAAGTTGTATATAAAATCATTGATCTAGGGCACCCACCAATCACATAATCCACGTCTATCAGGTCATAAATTTATATTCGGTGTTTAGGTTTTAAGATGGATCCAAATCGTGAAGCAAAGAAGAAGTATGTTTGGGTTATAATATCGTGTGTTAATGGACACAAAGAGTTGGGTGCGATCGTGGTGGCCTCCTACTTACCCAACAATCACAACTTGTCCAATTACCATGTGAATGAAGATAAAAAGAAATCGCCACGTATGAGATCTACATTCATTAGGGTGGTTTCATTAATAAAAAGTTTTAATATATAAAATTAATAATGTTGGAATTATTAGTATCAATATAGGAATGTTATAAATGATTGTACTTCATTGATAAACCATTGAGTCACTCGTCAATTTGCCACATTTTTTTGCCAAATAAATTTACCAATATTTTTTCTAATTTAATTTGATACATTTTTATTTGACTCAAATTATAATATATTAAGTTAATGAGAGTTGAATTGATGAACTATATATCTATAGATTTTTTGATAATATATATATATATTAGGGATCTAGAGAAAACTTTTTAGATAGGAAACTTAGAGACCATCATCTACACCGTTCATTATAATAGTAGCATATATAATTAACAAAATTGTAATAGTTTCCAAATATATGTAAATAAATGTCAAACAACTGAAAAGGAAACTAATATTCTAATTTAATAGTCTAATTTAATATGAACCATCAGATCAATTAGAAATCAACGGTTGATAAAAGTACCTTAGTTTTCTCCAAAATATTGATTTTCTTTTGAGCATTCCCCTATATATATATATATGTGTGTGGCTTGGAGTTTCTGAAGTTCACAATATAAATATTTTCTATTAGTCCGATTTGAAAATCTATGAATTCATCATTTTTTAAACAATCTAATGTTTGTCTAAAAAATAAGTGAATGGGCAAGTTTTTACCTGATGTAGTGACTTGCTACAATGAATTTGTAATATGAATAATTTAACAAATCTATATCGTTGAAGATATAAAAGATAATCATATTATTATAAAAATGATACTCCACTATATTAAATGAAATAAGATTTTGGCAATTGCTAGAAATAAATGATTTACATTTTGAAGTTGTGGAATTACGTACAATATCAGATGTCACATATCATGAGTCATTCAGTGTCTTGGTTTATCTTACCATGTATTCTTCTCAGTGAAATAACCGATATTGGTCTGCAGATGATCCCAAGGCACCTCATATCCATCATCGCAAGTTTCTAAAAGACAATGTTGTATTTAAGGAGGTAGGTGTTTTTTTCCTTATTTTATTATAATGTTTTACATTGTTAGGCGATGGTTCGTTGGCTGATGATGCATGTTGGCTGCATAAATAGGCATATAATTCTGTAGTGGTAACTGGAATATGTAATAGAGTACATCGACAAGTATGTAGATTGTGTCGTAACTATCTTCTCTTTGGGGGCCTTGTTTTTGTCTTGTTTATAGGCTATACCTATAAAAGATCCCCAAGTTTTATCGAAGATCCACCAAACATACAGAGTTCGTTATCTCAAGGTGAAGTAATTTATATAATTTAACTTGACAAAAAAAAGTCATTTATATAATTTTTTAGTATTTTTCCTGTAGACAAGATTTTCACCTTGCATATTCTTTTTTAGGATGTTATTCTGTCAAGAGTTTTGGATGATGCCACAGTTGGAAGTTTAAATTCAATATTACACTCAAATAATGCATTTGTAAGTTTCTTCGTAGTTCTTGTTAACAGTTCTTATGTTCTGGGTGTATCTCAATATCAGTTCTAAGATTGTTTTGCAGATTATTACTATGCTTAAAGATGACTCTACCTTTATCAAGGAATTATTTGCACGGATAAGAGCCCCCACCAACTCTGCGGAGTCGAAGAAAAATTTGGTGAATGCCAATTCTTCATTTCTTCTATATTTTCTTCAATATCGTTTCTCTACACCGGCAGTGCCATATGCTACGAGAATTTCTTTTTTTTTTACCATATGCTTAAATTTGCAACTTACCTCTACTTTAGTGTTCTTTTTTCACGTTTAAATCAGAATCAGGTGAAGACTACTAATTTAACATTTTGTGTTACTGGGTCTTGTAGTAACATAGCACTAGATTCTTCTGATCCCCTGCAGTTCTAATGTAGTAGTGTAATTATTATTTCCACTGGTTCCATCGCTCGCATGGGTGAAGCTATGGCATAGGCCCTAGGCTAGTGATTTCTCTTATAAATCAGGCTCTTTGGAAAGACAAACGTGTTCATTATTATGTCTTGCCACAAACTGTCTTGTTGGCTTATTCTTGTATATCTGCTAAGCTGGGCAAAAATTGCATTTGCAGCTTCTTGTCTGGATGCAATATCAGTGGCTTCACACCACTCTTCACTATTTCCACACCCTTTGCTATATTGCTTTGTCTATAATCACCAGAAAGAAGACGGCCAAAGTTCCACCCCAATAGCATGTCGTTGAGTTCCCCAAATTGCATCTGGTTCGGCAGTATTGATCTTAAACTTGTAAACAATACCACCTGCTAAATGCAGCATGCTCTATGTAGTCATTCTAGGTTCAATCTTGCGTCATACAGGGAATGATGTATATATTAACCTCTTCAAAGTTCTAGATGAGGGAAGAATTTACTTGGACAGTCTTTTTAAATGACTTGCTTTCCTGGAAAATTTGGAGGGTTGAATCCAGAAATTTTAGTCTTATACATATATTTGTGTGTGTTTGTGTCTTATACAAATCTAGTAGTTTGCCTCTGCATACTCGTTATGTTTGATTCTTGAAGCATCCAAATTGTGTTGTATTTGAGGACTGTTAACAGTGAATAGGCCTTGCATAATGCTTATTCGTTTATCTGATGAAAATAGGTGCTTTTCTTGCACGAGTTTTGTTGTCTAATCAAGAGCTTGCAAACGGTACATCAGTTTCGATTTATAAGGTATGCTATATTGTTGTGACTAGTTTTTTTTTTATTTTAAAAAAGGTATTTCCTTGCATTGAATATTTGGTTATAGATCAACACAGCATAAGTATTGTCTTTGATATCTTCGGATTTCTCATTTCAGTTGCAGTTTATATTTGCATTTATGAGTGTAAATCTGTATATATGCACAACAGAACAAATAATAATCCTGATACTTGTAGGGATCTCATTAATGAAGGCATCATTGACGTCATTGCTGGTATTCTGCAGAGTGAAGACAAGAAGCTTTTATTAACTGGGTAATGATCTAGTTGTCTCTTTTGGTGTTGTATATGATATAATCTTTTTGCAGCCTTATATTCATATTTATTATAAATGGTTTTAATGCTTGCAGCACAGACATCCTCATTCTTTTCCTAAATCAAGATCCAAACCTTACACGCTCTTCTCTCACTCAGCAAGATGGTGTTCCAATTCTTGGGCTTCTGGTATGGATCATCATTCACAAGAATTTGAAGTTCTTTTGAATATAAAAGTATCCTGCAATGTGTATTAATTGTACATTGTGGAATAAACCATCAAGTCTCTTTTTCATATTGTTACTAGGTCCAAAAAGAAGCGTATATTTTTAGAAGTTAATGCTTGAAAATAAAAGGATCAAATTCATTTACATGGATTCATTATGATGCCATTAATGATTAAACAATGTGCATTTCGTTCGTTGATTGTGCAGTTATATGAAGTAGATAGTTTGAGGGAAATTTTTTTATATGCTGTTTACAACTTACATGATTAGATTTTCGCCTGGATCTGATGTGGAAGGAAAAAATAGTTACTGATAATCAAGAGATAACTCACTAACAAGCTCACTCTAGTTCAAATATATATTTTTCACCAATTTATTTTGGATGTTGAAGCATACTTCAATTTAAAATAAGTGAGCCACTTGCCTAGATCAGCATGTATATATGGACCCCAGAGACATCCTGTCATGAAGCAGGTATATCATACTTAAAAATGCTACTTTGCAGGTCAAAGGTATGCTTACAGATTTTGGAGATGATATGCACTGCCAGTTTGCTGAAATTCTCCGTAATCTTTTGGATTGTTTTTCTTCAGGATCACAGGTGCGTTAATCTTTCTTTAGGCTGAAATCTAGCATTGATTAATAAAAATGCAAAGCACTTTTTGAATATATGTTATCTGTGGCTTCCAAAACTACTACGATGCAAGATAAATGCATTGAGCATGTCATTTTTTGTGCTTTCATCGTAATTTGAGCTCTGTATATTACCAATTAGATTTTAATATTAATTGGACGTATATTAATTGACCATAGCTGCCAGTTCTGTTATATAGTGACTGCTGTGTGCATTTTTTATTTTCCTTTTTCCTTTTCTGCGCATGCATGGAATTCAAGACTTGCCATCTCTAAATAATCTTTGATATATCTATATGATTACTAATAAATTCTAAATTTAATTGTGATGACATATCTGAAGAGATACTTACACGTCATAGATAAAGCTTTTTTGACTTCGTGTGATAAAACTCTATAGTGGCTACTGAGTGTAGCCGCGGAGAGTGATATTGGTCTCATACTCTCATTGAGTTGCGATGGTTGTTCAATGTTTTCTGTTGTAGTCAAGTACTATATGACTACAGACTACTCGTGTTAATCCCCATCCCCCTTAGTGTCATAACGTTAATTTTCTTACCTCCCTATTTATTAAAATTTTTCTATCAAAACAAATAAAATATACTAATAAATGCATTTAATTTTAAAACATTTTTTAGCCATAGTATATATGTCTTTATTTTGAAATTCTAATATATTTTAGTTCACAAATTTATAATTTTTTAAAAATATGCCATGTTTAATATTTTATAAAATACATAAACAATTATATATATAGAGTAAGGCTCAGCGAAGGAATTCCTTATTTGAGTAACTGAGGAACCAATTCCTATTTTATAAGAATTTGATTAACAAATAACTATAAAGACTACAGAACATACAAAAAATCATTGAACACAAAAAATAATTGCAAAACAAAAAAATTACATAACATACAAAAAACTATAGAACAAAAAATTACAGAACACTATTTAACATTAGTGTTTTGTAAATTGTGTTCTATATTTTTGTGTACATTATGTAATTTTTTTTGTTTGTTTTGTGATTGATTTTTGTGTTCTGTAGTTTTTTCTATGTTCTGCAATTTTTTCATGTGTTCTGTAATTATATTTGTTGTTGGTTCCTCAGTTACTCAAATAAGGGAGTTCCTCGTTGAACCTAAGCCTATATATATTATTATATAATAGTTATGAATATACTACGATATGATATCATATATTATATAATTAATTTATAAATATTCATATAATATATTAAGATAGGGACTTGATTCAATATCAAATTTTCTAAATATCAATTTATTCTTTAACCTTGCTTAACAATATCTAATCGTAAGGGCTATTTTGAACCATTAACTTGAGGTTTGTGGCCTATTTGATTTTTTTTAAATCATAGGGGCTCATTCGCCCGCACACTAAAATTACAGGGTGTTTTTTGTCCCTTATCCCATGTAAGCTCTGTATTTATCTGAAAAAGATGCACTGCATTCACATGGTGCACATAGTCTAATCAAGCACTCACACATTTGTGTTCAATCATATTAAATTTTCTTTTGCAGAGAGATCCAGTCATTGAGGTTTTCTATGAGAAGCACTTGAATCAATTGATAGATGTCATTACATCATCTATCCCTTTGAATGGTGCCAGTAAAGTTTCTAGCTCTCAGTGTATGCGGAATGAAATTAGGGTGAAACCAGAGATACTTCTAATCATCTGTGATCTGTTGTGCTTCTGCGTATCACGCCATCCTTTTAGAATAAAGTAAATATTAGTTACTTGATAGTTTTATACCGCTCTTTGTATATGGAGTGATTAAACTGTGTTTTCTACATTTTGGTTACAGGTGCAACTTCCTTACTAACAATGTCATAGATAAAGTTTTATTACTTACTCAAAGAAGGGAAAGATACCTTGTAGTTGCTGCTGTTCGATTTTTCCGAATTCTGATATCATGCAATGTAAGTTTTTGCCATTATTTCTATTTTGAATCTGGTTTGCAAATCTATAAATAGTTTCTGTGCTGGTGCATGCGTGTCATAATGAGCACAAAGATAAGAATTAGCACTAGTACATTAAAGAAACACTGGAGCTCTGGAGAATTTTAGGGATTCATGTTCTGTTGATTCGTCTGAATCAGATGGAGGATCATGGATTAGGACAAGTGTATCTGCTTATAAATATATATAGCTTCTCAAATCACATGACTACATAGAAACGCGGTCATGTGTTGTGCATCCTTTCAGGTTGGAAAAGCCAAGGACTCTAGGCTTTAAGTCTAGTTTTCAAGTCTAGTTCAAAGCTCTATGACTGGGGCCAAATTTACCTATTACAAAACATGCCAGTTTACTAATAATTTATTTATATTATTCATGGTCAGAAAAGAAGATAGAAAATATGTTACTGAGTTGATAATATGGGAAGACGAGAAAAATAACGTCAGTCATTGTCTTTGTTGTTTGATATAGTAAAATGTTGACTCGTTATGTCAATATATGATTTTGAAGTGAGATTGTTGTCCTTTTTAGTCTACATATTGAGAGATTTTCGACACTGATCGAGCTAACATGTGCATCATAACATGATGAATTTAAATGTCATATCGAAGTAAAAAACAAATTTTTCTGATTCAGTAAATCATTTGCGAATTACTGTGTCCATGTTTAATAAAATGTTCAGGGCCAATATATAGGTTGTTACCTTGAGGTAAGCTGATAATTTGGTCACATGGTGCTTGGAAGTTCTTGGATGCACTTTTCTTTTTAGCTTTACTGCTGATGTGGAATATCTATAATTTTGAGCCTGTAATTTGACCATTTAATTCCAGTGTGACTAAGATGAAAGTTGTGGCTTGTGGAATTTGGATAGTTGCAACAATATTCTATACATGCTCCGAAGAGAACGTTCACATTTTCTAATTCTGCTGCTCGCCTGATAGGCAATAGCAGCGGTGTTAGTACTTAGTAGCCTTAGAGTTCCTTTAAGGGGCCGTTTGGTTAGGGGTAATCAGTAAAGGGAAAGGGAAACAACCACACTCATTCCCTTTGTTGTTGTTTGTTTTATAAAAAGAATGATTCCCTTTGACCCTTTTAAGTTTTGAGTTTACCCAAAACTCTTCTACTACCATTCCCCACCTCTCCCATGGTATTTCTTTTCCCTTTCATTTATCTTTTTCTCTCTCTCATACACCCACCCACTTCCAACCTCCACATAATTATATGTTATATCAATACTCAAAATAATAATTTACTCAAAATAATATATTAAAAAATAATTTTTTATTTCATTTCCGGATCAAAACCAAACAAGGAAAACAATTCAAGGTCATTCTTTCCCTTTAGCTTTAATTCCCTTTCTAAACCCCATTACCTTTCCCCCATCTAAACCAAACGCCCCCTAAATGTATACTAAAAATGGAATACTTAGTTATTGTGTATTAGCAGTTCTAAAAGGCTGCATTGCATTTTACTTTAGGGTGCCTATGCAATGTTTTGCAGGATGATCATGTAATGAATCATATCGTGAGGAACAACCTTTTGAAACCTATAATAGACGCTTTTGTCCAAAATGGAAAACGTTACAATCTGTTGAATTCTGCTGTTTTGGAGTTATTTGAGCATATCCGGAAGGTATAACACTTTCTTTTACAGTATGTGGACAGCCTGATGTTATTGCTTGGTGCTATTAAGGTCATTGTTTCCTGCAGAACGATTCGAAGATACTATTAAAGTATCTAGTTGATTCCTTTTGGTTTCAGTTGGTCATATTTAACTTGCCTTCAATTCACTCTTTGAAGGTTAGTTATGAGCAGGTAATGTCTATACTTGTCTTTTTTCAATATTGAGTTTAGGACTATGATGGTAATTACTGAGAGGATTTGCAGTCCCTAGAGATATTAGAAGAAAATGGTCCGGGCAATGTATTAGACTCCAGAAGACGAACAGATGAACGTGCCTTGGAGAAAGAAGAGGAGGATTACTTTAATGGGGACAGGTCTGCTCTATCATCCGCTGTAACAGTATCCTTTCATGCAATTATTTGGCTAATGGTGACCAAAACTATCTTTTAACAGTGAAGAAGATTCAGCATCTGGATTGGTGTCTCGAGGAGAGAGATTACCTCTTGTACCAAATGGATCTACTTCAAGCCAGCCTTCAGTAAGGTATCATGTTTGTCTTTAAACAGTTAATTTTACTATTTTAGTGGTGGTAAAACTTGTGATGTTTTTCAATGTTTGATATATGCAATGTAGTTCAAGATCTTGTAGACCTGTTGATCATGCTGACAATGAAGATGACGAGGATTACAACCCACCTCCTAGGAAACGCTCAGAAGAGTCTGAAGAAAAAGAGGGAGCAGCGGAACCTTTTAGATTAAAGCGAAAGTTTTCATCAGAGGATGAGTCGGGGCATTTTAAAAGACAAAGTTTATGCATAAATCCGAAATCAAAAGATAGTGTATTTGCTGCTTTGTGCTCAACATTAAGTCAGGTAGTCTTACCCAGCAGGAAAATAGCAAGTTCCGTACATACAGTTCCTCGCTCAACCTCGATCAAGAATTTCAATGAAGTAAATAACGAAGAGGGATCTATCCGCTGTTCCCGAAAGAGTTCAAATACAGAGAATTTGGAGAATCATGCAGATAAGGAGCCACCAGCTTCCCCTAAAAGCTGTCCTGATAGCTTGCTCTGCCTTTCAGAAACAAAACAGCGCAGTGGAGATGACTGCCTTTTGGTATCCCCAAATTCCTCACCTGAAATGACTGTTAATGGGTCCTAAGTTATTCTTGTAGTTGTGAGTTTGCCTGCTATAGTTAACTTTGTCATGTTAATAGAGGTTTTGCTACCAATGCAATGCATAAAGGGAGATGATACTGTATAGAACTGCTGAAAAAGGTGTAACCATATGTTCAAGATTTTTTTTTAATTATTATTAGTAGCTTTTATAGCTGTATAATCTTTAGTAGGATTGATATTCCTGTTTTTGCATAGATGGTTCTGAGAAGTCGTATCATTTTCACTTCATGAATTTTATGATAGAAGGTTGCAAAACTGCTGCATATATTTTTTTGACTGGTGCGGTTTCTACATGAAATTTGTGTTCTGGTGATTGTTGGTGCACACCGGAGCGGATGTAAGCCAAAGAGTCATGTGAACTTGTCGTATCTTAACCGAGGCATGTATTCCTTTGTTCACATGTACTTGTTACTACATCTTAATTGTAAATGTCATTCTTAAAAGTGTATATGTGGTGCTAGTACTCCTTCCATCCCCTGTATTAAGGTGTATAAAAATGATAGTTTCATAAATTATTTTTCAAATTTTTTTGAATAAATATTTGAATATTAACTTTTTATTTAGTAAAAGGTAATTTTAAAAATAATCTGTAGAGTTATATTATATATATATAACTTAAAATACATGTAAAAAGTCAAAAGACTACTAAAATGAGATTGAGGGAGTAATTCATTATTATTATTATAGTAATGAAATCAATTCAAATTTTTGTACGATATTTTAAATACATTTGTTCGCATTCAATGAGATTATGGGTACTTGTCAAAAAATAAAATAAAATGAGATTAAGGGTAATTTCATTGTGCTGCATTTAAACTTGGGGCCTTAAACGTATTGTCGGTATACATCTAACCAGAGGTGTTCATGGGTTACAAAACCCGATTAAATCGACTCAAACTGATTCTTATTTCGGCCGTTTTAATCGAAAATAAAAAATCAGATATTAAGTTGGGTTAAAAAAAGGTTCAACCCGAATTAATTGGGTTGGATATGGGTTGAAAATTATTTTAGCCAACCCGAAACGTATATATTATATGTTACATAATATATAATTACAGCTGATATTTTATACTTTCATGATAACTTATGTATTAGATATTAATATAATAAAAAGATATTAATATAATAGTAATTATATATTTAAAATTTAAAATATTTATTAGATTAGTTATAAGTTTTACTATTTATGAACATATTTCGTTAATGTTTTTTTTAATTTTATTATCGCAATTTATGTTGAAATATGTGGAAATATAAAATTTTAATATTAGTTATAAACCGATCAAACCGAACCAACCTGATCCAAACCAATTTAAATTGGGTAGGGTTGAGTTGTATAATATTTTTTAACATAACGGGTTGAAATTTTTCAAACCGATTTAATTGAGTTGGGTAGAAAAAATGACTCTAACCCGGTCAACCCGACCTATGAACACCCCTACGTAAATCAATTTATCTTTCGGAAGGGACACATTTAAATTATTTTAATTAATTATTCTATTTACCAAAAAGGTTAATGTAAAATATTAATTTTAAAAAAGATTTGAACTACATTTCTTAATCTGTATGGTTATGATGTTATTCTAAAAATGGGTTATTCCCTCTTAACGTGAGGGTCTGTTCCTCTTATTTCAGTTGGTGCAACTGCTGAAAGTTATGAATACTGGTCCAAAAATGAGTTTTATTGTGTGAATGTTAATTGTGATGATGTTGATATAATTTGGATTTCTTGGAATGCTATCGATTTCATTTTTAATTTCAAGAATATTTTTATTCATTTTGTTCAGAGATCTGAAAACAAAACGACTAATTATTTAACTCATTTATTTGTTTTTCAGGGGGTTTGTCTCGATTGAGCACCTTTCAAGTTATTAATGAAAACTGCTTTAAATTTGTCAAAAAAATAAAAAATAAAAAACAACTTAAATATTACCGAGAAGAAAATAATACTAATCAAATTAGGTATTAATCAAATATTAGATAATAGAAATAAATATTACCAGTGATAAATATTAAGTATGATCAATGAGCTCAAATGAAATTTAATAGTAGTATTTATAATAAAAAATATAAATATATCCATGGTAATTAAATATTACTAAATAATATAATAAATATAGAAATATGAAGAGAAAAAAACCAATATCTGTGTGTATATGCAATAAGTACAGTAATATATACATGCAATATCTGCGTGTATATATATAACTATATAAGGCATAATACGGCCTCTGTTTAAACATTATAAAGAGTAGCAGCTATCTCTATCTATCTATCTATATATCTAGGGTTTATAGATCTGGTTTGTTGGAGCATGCGCGTTTCCCAAGTCTTGATTTTTCTCCCGTTTCGGTAACTTTTATTTTTAATATTTGTTTGTTTTTGTTTAATTCCTTCCAATTTTATTGGCGATTTGTAATTATGTATTTGTGGAGTGTTGAATCTTGATCTTTTATGTTTAATTGTTTTGTTTTGGTTGAACATGAATTTTAATTTCAAGATTGTACGGTAGATGAATTGATTAATTTATGAGTGCTTCGGATACATAATAGTTTTATTTACGGAAGCTTGAATCGGATTTAGTCCGTGAAGACACGAAACATGGATTAATCGGAATGATTAATTGAATAATTAGGAATTTAATCAGTTCGATGAGCTACCATGGATTGATTAATCAGTGGTTTTTAGAACAATGGTTATATGTGTATGTGTAGACTTGTGTAGTTGTTATATATAAGTAACGAGACTGTGTGTAGGTAGGTATGGAGTATGGAAGTTATGATTTCGACGCCTGTGTTTGTTTAAAACATTGGGTGTTGCCTAGGGTTTGTAGTGTTTTTTGACTTTTTGTTAAAAACGTAAGGCGGTAGACATTAGTCGTGAATTGAGGTATTGATATTTGATTAAGAAAGTTATAAAAATATTTCATTGCTATCTATTGTTGAGTTTTTTTTAGAGCAATGGTATTCTATGGTATGTGCCTTAGGGCTATGCATGGAATTTGTAAAAATGATTATGATGAATAGGGGGCGATATTTTGAAAAAGTTTTAGTTACTGTGCCAACCTTTTATCTTGTTTTTAGAGTGAAAGTGAAAATATAATTTTTCTTCCTTTACATGTGTTGCCATGCCCATTTAAAACTTGTGAGGGCGGATGGGAAAATTTAATCATTTTACTCCATTTTTAACTGCTTTTTTCCATGTTTAAAACTTTGGAGAAGAGTGCAAGTCTAAAACTATGACATTGAAGGATTCCGAAGGCTTCACTTTGCTTTGGACTAGTTTTACGTCAGGCTCTTTAAGTTTTAATTTACTTTTCCTTGAGCTTATATGGAATTTATTGCTGATTTTTGTTTTCTAATATCTAAATTTACTGCTAACTTTTATCTATAAATAATCAGGATTTAGGAGGAATCAAAGTGAACTTTAGTCTCTTTGTTGGAGTATTGGCAGCAAACATGTCATCAAGTAAGAAAGAAGAGGCAGGTGGTCAGGATGCCGCTGAAAGAATCAAGGCTGCAGCTTTGTCAGCTGCGAAAGGGCTAAGTCGTGCGCAGGCTGAGCGGGCAGCAGAAGCTGCGGCCCGCAATGTAAATGCTTATGGACAGAAGGAAGAGGGACCTAGTAGATGGCAGGAAAGGAAAGAAGCAAAGAGGCAGATGTATCTCATGAGTACTGAGAAGCAGGTCAGACTAGGTGAAAGGAAAGACGTAAAGAATACGATGTCTACTGTCTCAGGGGCTGCTTCGCAGTGTCAGAAGTGTTTTGAAACCGATCATTGGACTTATCAGTGCAAAAATGAAAGAGTTTACATCTCACGGCCTTCTCGAACCCAACAACTTAAAAATCCAAAATTGCGAATGAAGCCCGTCTCTTATGATCTGGATAACCCAGATTTGGTGAATGAGGTAGTAGCTGAAAAGCATTCTAAGAAAAGCAAAACCAAAAGGAAGAGTAAGAGGAAGCACAAGTCAGATACTGAATCTGGTACAGAGAGCGATGCTTCAGTTTTTGAATCTGGGTCATCATCGGATGCTGGGTCCGATAGATCTTCTGGAGAAAGTGAATCGAGCTACAGTTCATCCACTGATTCAGAGGAAGAGAGGAGGAGGAGAAGGAAGAAGAACAAGAAGAAGCAGCAGCAGCAGAGGAAAAGGAGACACAGAAAGCATAGCTCAACTTCTGAGTCTTCCGATTCAGACTCTGAATCTGAATCAGACTCTGATTCTGAGGATAGGAGTAGTCGAAAGAAGAGGAGTAGCAAAAAGCGTTAAGAAGGGTTACGAATTTCAAGGATCAGCTTTCAGCAATTTTCCTATATTAAGATGTGTATTTGCTTGTGGTATTTTATTGGTGGTTAGGAAACTATCCTCCAAATTATACTTTGCGAAGTGACCCTCTAGTGTACTTTCCTCTCTGAAATATAAGAGAACTCAGATAAGTAATTATAGACGTTTTCTTGAGAACTTCCGAGGACTTTTGAGTAATCTTGAACTACTGAGGTGTGTACTTGGGCAAATTTGTTGCTTGTGATATTCATTAACTTTCGGTGCAAAGATCACGTCAATCTTTGGTATTGCTGAATTATTTGTGAAATATTAAATTATTCTGGATTTAAAAATATACAGTAGAATCCTGAGAATGATTGCAGCACGTTCATGAATAAAAAGAACGGGAACATGAGGTGCAATTGTGCACATATTGTGTACAACTATCAGTAAGTGCCACTCCCAGAACTTTTATATGAAAGCATATCTGTTTACTAACCAGTCAGAATTATCTTATACGCAGATACTTTAATTAATATACTCCCTCAAGTCCCATTTTAGTGTTTATGTAATTTTTTAGCATATTTTAATGCACATACAAAACATAGTTTCACCTATTAAAAAAACATAGTTTTATATTATTTTTTGAATTTGTTTAACACAAATTTAATATTTCCTCTCTTTTAGTTCTCCATTTGATTTTTTACGTGTATTTTGACGCACATAAAAATTATAGTTTGACAATTTTTTCCTAAATTATAAAAAATAATTTTTTAAATATTAAATTGGAAAAAAATTGCTTTATAATTTTTGCTGAAAATAGTTAAAATTTTCATTATCAAACCTGTCAAAATACATTTTTTATATATATTATATATCAAAATATATACAAATAAAAAATGTTACTAAATAGTAATCTAATTTTTTTTATAATACTTTTTATAATAGCGCAACACTTTTGAAGCTCACTCCTAGACGGAACCTTAAAAGTAATTTTATGCAAATATATTTTTGGTCTAAAAGTTTTTTTTTAATAAAGTAGATTTCCCATACTTAAAAAAAATAAACTTTTACGAAAAGTAATTACAAGTTTTATTATCAAATTTTTCCAAAAACATTATTTTCTTGTTATATCTCAAAACATATTTAAATTAAAAATATTATTAAATAATCATTTAATTTTTTGACAATATTTTTTTAATAAAAATATCAAACAAAGCCTAAATTGATAAATTCTAGTTTTCAAGAAATCACAGTAAATCTTATTTACCTTTCAGCAAAAATAGTTTGACCTTTCTTTTCAAAATGTAATCAATCAGCTTGACAAAAAAATATTTAATCAATTAGCAGGATTTAGATGCTTACTGTGACAATCCGGGTCAAATCTCAAGTATTTTTTGAAAATCTGGTCAAGTCCCGACTTTCGAATCCGAAATAAGCCAACGTAAACTGACACAAATGCAACAACTTGGGTAATCCACAAACCCACCACAGACCCCCCAAAAATCATGATTTGTTGATGCACTTAGTAGTAATACTTTTACTTATATACTGAATAAAGTATCATCATCTATTCGATGTGGGATATGGGTGTTACAAACTCTCCACTTAAATTCCTGGCATCCTCGTCTGGCTGAACAGATAGCCCTAGACCCAGATCGTACCTCTTTAGTCATTGTGGGATAATATCGATTGGCTTCGTGTCCCCACCTCTGGACATCTGTCCATTGTGAGATAATATCACCAGTCTTCGTGTCCTGACCTCCGGCAACTTGACGAATCTATAATTTTAATATAAAATAATTTCTAAAGTCTCGATCTATAGTTTGAAAAAGGAAAATTATGAAAGCGAGAAACTTCACAAACCTTCACTAGTTACTCTCAACATCACAACAAATTTGTAATACGAATAGATTGCAATAATTTGTTAAAAGTATATAAGCAAGAGTACTACTACCAAGTATACCAATAAATCATGATCTTTTGACGGCATGTGGTAGACTTGTGGATTACCGAAATTGCTGTATTTGGGTCAGTTTACTTTGACTTATTTTCGGATTCAGGTATTATCCCACCATGACTAGAGAAGTACGATCTGGCCCTCTCGGTTATCTGTTCCATCTGACGAGGACGTCTGAAATTTAAGTGAGGGAGTTTGTAATACCCCAGACTCACATCGAGATCATGATCTTTTTGGGACATGTGGTGTGCTCGTAGATTATCCAAGTTGATGCATTTTAACAAGTTATTTTGACTTATTTTCGGATTTGGAAGTCGGAACTTGACCCAATTTTTGAAAAAAAACTCGAGATTTGATTGTCAGACTCACAGACTCACGCATCTGAAATTAGAAAGTTTGATGAACTAAACAACTCCAACAACAAGGATATCAAAAGAATTGTCAAAACGATCGTTATGCACATAACATAAAATGACTTAAGCATCCTTATTCGCATTTTATTCTAAGTTGTTAGGATGTCAAGTGATGATGTGGCCTGGAATGTCAATTTGGGCCTTTGGGGTAATAAAAGTTGACATTCCATAAAATAAAATACGATGCTAAACTTCTTTTATGGTTCAATGATAAATAAAATATTATATATATATATATAATATATTTGTATTATATATATATATTTTTACTAAAACTTATATATGTATTATATTTTTATTATTAAATATCATGTATATATAATGAAATTTTTATTAGCATTTTCTTTATTATTATTATTATTAAATATTACTCCACTTATCTAATATATTTGTATTGTACTTTTTTATAAAATTTATTTATAATTATTTTTATTGGGGAAAAAGTATCTAAAGTTAACTTTTAGATAATTTACCTAAAGTTGCTAGCATTTTATGTATAAAAAGTGGATGACATTTTTGTAATAATAGAATCTGTCCCGTTATATTTACAAATATAACCTTGATATTGTATTATAATAGAGGTTAACTTTAGATGGTTATCTAAAAGTAACTTTATGATCATTAAACCCTTATTATTGTATGCATGTATAAACAATTTTATATTTCAAAATAAATAAGAAAACTTAATATAGATAATATTTTTAATAAATAATATATGAAAAATAAGATAAGACAAATTAGAGAAATTGACATCTTAGAGCAAGTCCAACAATGTCTTAGTTCATTACCTATAAATATTATAAAATAACGAGTTCTATTGGTTTAGGTAATCACTAGGACATATGAACTCTAACAATAATACATATATTCATTACTTATTGTTATAATAATAAATTTGAATCTAACTATTTTAAAAAAGGAAGTAAAAGAGAAAGAGGAGAGAGAAAAGATGAAAAAAAGAAAAGGGAAAGAAATTTTTATTCAAAAAAATAAAATAGGTAATGAATAGTGGTTACCTATTTTCTATTTCCAGTTAATGAGATGAATGTACTAATGATTTAGATAACCACTATGAAATGTTGGAACAAGTTTTTTTCCCCTCATTTTACCTATATTCTACCTTAGAACATGATATAGATAACCGGTTAGACTTGATCTGCCAACTATTGAAGGGTTTTTTTAAAAATTTTGCCAACAATAATGTGTAAATGAGAGAATAAAAATAATATTATTTTTAATTATGTATCAAAATTCGCACCATTGAAGATGCACTCAGAAAACAAACCCTGATAAAATAAGTGTGAGATACTTTCCTTTTAGACAGACCCGGATTTTACTTGTTGGTGTCAATTAGGTGATCTGTGGACTTTTGTTACCCTCCACGGTACTTTCCGACTAATAGGTTTCATGTTACGCCAATTCGAACTTGCTCAATCTGTTCAATTGCGACTCCAATTGCTGTTTTTGTTTCTGTATTCCTGATTTATCCATTAGGGCAATCTGGTTGGTTCTTTGCGCCTAGTTTTGGTGTAGCAGCTAGATTTCGATTCATAAGTGATTTGGTTTCTGTTTAGTGTAAATATATTTTATACCAGAGACAACTACATTCACATGTAAGTTGTTTTTTCCTCTCTTGTATCTGCAGCCACATTTATTTTATATAAATATGGTGAAAAAGAAGAAAAACAGGTGTAAATTAACAAAATAAAGCTTAGTTTAAATTTATAATGACAAGATGATAGACTCTAATTATTATATAGCATCTATACAGTAATACTGCTTTCCAATTTTCACAAAAGGACATACTCTATTGAACCTAAGAAGTTAAAATGAAAAACCTGCCTACTAACTACCTTTGATATAAAGCTCCTCTGTTTCTAGAAAAAAGGCCCGAAATGATCAACTAGTTTCGCTGACTAGATCGAAATTCCTACTTTTAGAATTAAGAAAGGACAGCTAAAGGAAAGAAGAAAAGAGGTCAAAATTCTACAGGGGAAAAGAACTGCTCGAGCTCAACCATGTTAAATTTGTACAAAATTATACACTATGCTATAGAGATGACAGCGCCTGAGTAAACCATTCTGATAAACGTTTCATTTTCGCCAAAAGATCAACATTTTTTCCAAAGTACGATTCAGCATTTGACAGCATTACTGCAATGTCATGCTTTAGTGCCTCCACGCTTCTGTAGTAGTTGTTCTCTAATCTCGATTGGATCACTTCGAAAGATAGCGGAACAGGAAACCTGTATGATTTTGATCGATCAAGATACAATAATCTTAACTAAAACTTGTTCACAAAGAAAATTTGTCTATAATAGTATATAAAAGCATATCAAATGTAAATATATAATACCATGTCCGACAACTTTTAGCCAGATTTTTTTTCGAAGTACAACATATAAAACCATCAGAAGTGCCAGTAACATGTGTCATGCATTGTCAGAACTTACCTGTTAACATATGTTAACTTCTGAGAAACTTCTCTCAGTTTATGAATACCAAAAGAATCCTGTAGAGCAGAAATGAAAGATAGAAGTTAAATATTGTTCTGTGTCATCAGTCTACAGTGCACATAATAAAATTTGTACACACTAAAAGGTCACCTGGCCTTTGTTCCCTAATCGTTCCATCTTGGCGAGAGCACGAAACACTTTATCTCTGATCAAATCGTCAATATGAGGCTGCTCCCATTGTGTATCAGCATCATAAAGTTCCCAAGGACTATGCCCATGTGTTTCAGTGGGTTCACTCTTATACTGCACCATGTACCTTTCCCATGGACTATCTGGATATTCAGAAGATTTAGGTTTTATGGACTGGATCCTTCCTTCCCACCAACTTCCGTCTTCCTCGCCTTCATTCTTCCACCAGACTTGGCACTTATCACGACATGACCAGTTTCTCTCTATAGCAGCATCATATCTAGATCTTTCAACAAGGAAGTCTGGGAAACCAGTCACCTCAGGAAGCGTCAGTTTAAACGATTTACCAAGTACACTGGAAGTTGGATCTATAAACTGCAGAGTCATTTTACAGCAGCTTTCTCCAGAACCCGATAGGGCGGAATACTCGAGATCTTCGACCTTGCAAAATTCCACAGCTCTAATGTCCCCTTTGAGAACCTTCCAAGGGGCTTTCTCTCTTGAATGACTTTCACTAATATATTCCTGATGTCCCTGCATATATTATGAGCTAAGATTAGTAATAGTCATTGTAACATCATATGCAACATACTAGGAACATAAGAGGAATAAATGGTACCTGTCTAAGATACACAACCTCATCACACAGTTGGGGAATGTATCGGGATCCCTCTTCATGTGTCGTCAACATCAGCCATGAACTTTTTGCTGATTGTTGTTTCTTTTTGTCTGGAGGACTCATTTCACGATGGTAGTAACTGGTTCTCTTGTTTCTAGTAGACCTCAATCCAACTGTGACCTTTGAAGTCAACTTCCAATCTTGAACAGAGAGCTGGTTACAACCATTTGTAATCAATGTGTCTTCTGACCTATTATGCGCTTCCCTAAAATGGCCATTTCCGCCAAAATTATTCAAATCACTTGCAGTTGACCCAGGTCCCATGGACCGTGTTCTACGCGTTCCTTCTGATGCAGCTACAGCTTCATCCTGATAAGGCTTGCCTGCATTTGAAGTACTTGCGTCCATCCCTCCACTATTTCCTTCTAGATTACTTCTACCTCTAGATAACTTCGACCTTCTATAAACAGCAGCATACCTCTTGTCGTCTGACTTAAACTTTGGGGGATCCTGCAATATAGACCCTGAACTGGCACCAACTAGAGAATCATCTGATACACCATTGAGGCCACCCCACTCTGAACTTGGCCTTTTGTATCCATCAGTGGCCTTATTTTTTGTTTTCTGTTCAGTGTCTGATGAGCTTTCTAACAAATTGTGTGCATTGTCACAAGGATCTTTTACTTGAGATTTCATTTTCATCTTGGCAGAACTTGGATCTTCGCATGGTAGGGTTCTGGATCCTATTGATAGCTTTCTTGGAGTTGGTGTGAGATCTTCTTTCCGCTCAGGAAGTTTACTCCCAACATCACGTGGAGCAGAAGGTGTAGCTTGATCATCAACCTCCTGAAATTTATGTGATTCATCATGATTGTTGCAACAATCCACATTGAGTTGATCCTTGTTATTTATAACATTCTCCGATGCCCTGGTAATATCGGACTCTGTGTGATGCAAGCCTGACATAACTATATCCCTACCCTCAATGCGGGTGTCTGACTTTGCTGCCATTACATCTAAGTCATCTGGTATGAGATTCTCATTAATGATATTCTCAGTTTTGTTGTGAGCGTTGAGGCAGGAAGCGATTCCTGCAGATGTGCCTGATGACATCAGGTCTCCCATCCTCGCACGTTTGGATGTACGACACTTGACCCCTCCCCATTGAACATTCCCACCATTGCATCCTTCAAGGAGATTAAAAGAGTTTTTAAGATTTGTTTGCTGATCATTTTTATTTGTTTCAACATTGTCAGAATATATAATATTAGAAGGGCACCGCAACTTCAGAGAGTGGCTGCTGCCCAATCTATCTTCTTCACTAGGAGATGGAGATAATGAGCCTGCTACATCAGGTTGGTCGACGCATTTCAGAATCATGTTCTCTGAACCAGGTTGTTTTGTATTTCGATTTGGCAATTTGAGTACAAGCTTTTTCCTGCTTCCAGTAGATTCAGGACATGTACGGACCCTTTCTAATTTTTCAGACTCATCCGCAGATACCACTTCTTTTCCTTTGGATTGTCGATATCTTTCACTTTGCTGAAAATCATCCGATTCTTCACTCGCATTGTTTGAAATTGGCAGCATGGATTCACTATCAGATGAATCACTTATAGAGCCCTCCTCAAATTCCCTGTCTGTAGACGTTCCAGTAATTTGTGAAAGGAAATTAAGTGCATTAAGTGCAGCAGCTCTCTGTGGTCTTAAAAGCTTTGCTGATGAGGACTTCTTCCTTGATGCTTTACGATCATGCCTTGATTTTCTACTTCGGTTGTTTTTGAAAGAGCAATCATCATACTCATCTAAATTTTTCCTTTTAACACGTCTCCCAGAGAATGTCATGACCTCAACCTGCAGAACACAATATTAAAAGCATGTTCATTTTACAAAAACGGGGTGAGATATTCAAGAAGAGAACATTATTAACCTCTGTCTTCTGCTTTTTCCTTTTTGATCTCCTACGCCCATCTTCATATGTGTTCTCAGCTTCACTGTCTTCTGTACTGCATTCTTGGCCACCAGAAGAATGAGAACCAAGACTTCCTTGCTCCCCGCCAGAAGAATTCTCATTGGGTACATTATACTCTGAATCATTATCATCACTTTGTACTTCATTTTCGGGTTCCCAGTCCATGGCATCTAATAATAATACTGGAAGCGGATCAATCACTATATCCAAATCTGCTATAGGGAGCATCTGGTACTCTTGGTCAAGACTAATATCTGCACCAACAGCAAATCTCACAGAAGATGGGCGCCATTCAATACCTAAAGCTCCTAATCGCCGTGCTTGATACATGCTCTGATAAGGCTCTGGGTATGGAATCATGGCTAGAAATTTCAACAATCAATAATTAGATCATAGGAGCAGTAGGAATATATACTAGCCAACTTATAAAATAGAACAGATAGAAACCTGAATCGCAAAGGAGATCTTGTATATTTCTTCTATACGGAGGAAGCTGTGTTTCCTGCATTAAGAAATATAAAATAAGAAAAGAAATGATTGCCCTTGTTTTTGAATTTAGAAGTTGGAACAGAATTATTAACTTTATAATAATAATAGTGTCAGACATTACATATAAAAAATTAATTATACAGTTCCATTAATTATTTATTCATATTTTTCCTGCATGTGCTGTTAAACCATGCAAGATCATACTCTCCTAGAAGAAAATAACAATGAAATAACAACGCAATATAACTGACATTAATCAGAAGAACCTGTTAAATAAGTTCTACTGGTTTAATATTCTTTCTACAATATATAACATATGCAGACAAAGTTGTAACAACTAGCAACGAATCCAAGTGCAGTGTGGCGCTCTCGTAAGTCATCCACCTAAACCAATTCATAAGTTTGAAGCAATATTTGGGATTTTAATAAAACAAAGCATGTTTGAAAGTGTGGATACTAATCGGACTCCACACATTAATATTCATGTTAGAAATGACTGTTAAAATTATGCTTTGATTTTTTAATTTTAATAATTGGTTAATGTTGACCAAGTTTTTAGGATAAATAAGATTAGATTAGTTTTGATTTGAATATTTTTGAATTGTAGTAGTTTTTTTTAGGGATAAGATGAATTGGCTTTATATATAGCCCATCCACATAATAATAAATATGATGAAGTTCACGTTATATTTTGTTATTCATCATCATGCTGACATATACACGCATTTAAACCTACAATGACCTACCCTGAGACTTTAAGGAGTTGGAGAATGGTGTTGAGTCTCTATGTATCCAAGAAATTTCAGATTAGTCATTATTACTCTTTGCACTAGTTTCCAAGTTTGCCAGTAGATTGCAACTAAATTAGAAAATTAACTTCAAATAATATTGAATAAAGAATTTTTAAATAAATATTTTCTGAAAGAAGTTATCAATGATTTTTCTACAATAGATAAATATTTTATATTAAACATCAAAGGTTAAACACAGGAATACGCTCTGCATTTCCAGTATTTGTAGAACTATTCGAAGTAGAAATGATGTTAATATTCAACAAATTTCAAATTCTCTTTGACAAACAAAACAACACTACAATACCATAGGATAAAAAAGATTCACAATTATGCCGAAAAACTAGAAAAACTTAAGGATTATACACTATTGCATTGTATAGCTACTTTCCTTGCTTAGTTCATTGCCTTGTGCACAGTGTTTTGAAAGGCGCAAACTCACATAAATAAGTGCAATAGTCAACCGAAAGGCGGAAAAGAACTAGTGAAAATAATTCATATACAGATACCAACTTTAAACAAATTTTTCGCTGCTTTAGACAGTTAAAAAAATAATTCATATCCGAGTGTCAGATTCGGCGCCTCCAAAAATTTCAGACACGGGGACACCGTCCAAATTTTGGACACGGGTATGGGGATACGGTATATTTAATTTAATTTAATTATATATATATATTAATATTTAAGTAAATGATATACACTTTTGTAATAATTAAACTTTATTAAATTTGTATATTAATATTGTGATTTCATAAATTATTTAATTATTTAAATTAATATTACTACGTGTAAATCAAAATTATAAAATATGTATGTTCTTGTTGAAGCAAATAAATATGTATGTTAGAATATTTGAATTGATACAGCTGGCCTCGAATAATTATAAAAATTAACTGAAAAATGAGTGGACAACATTCAGTCCAGGTTCATTCTTTACTTATATACATGTATCTATACATATCTACTCGGTCTGTTCCATTCGTCTCTCACTCGTCTCTCACAGACTTCATCGGTCTAATCGATTCGTCACTCTAGTGTGTCCAACAAATATATTAGCTACAAATCAGATCTACAAATTTCACCAGCGACCTGCAAAGTTTATTGGGCGACCTCCAAAAATTTTCCGTCAATGACACCAAAAGGATCCGATTTCAAGTACACGAATCCAACCCGTATTCCGCGTCGTGTCCCGTGTCGGTCGACACGGGTACGGACGCCGGAATAAGCGAGTTGGAGTAACATAGATGAAGAGAAGAAAAAGAATTCAAGGCCCACAAGATCATGTGCTAAACCACTTTGAAGCTTGAGTTGTTGGACTTGGTTGATTGATATATAATCGCCTATTTCAATTATGTTCAAGACTAAGCACAATTTTCAAATAAACAATTACGCAAATCAAAGCCTAC
This sequence comes from Oenanthe sinensis, assembly GCA_028671895.1. Taxonomy (NCBI): domain Eukaryota; kingdom Viridiplantae; phylum Streptophyta; class Magnoliopsida; order Apiales; family Apiaceae; genus Oenanthe; species Oenanthe sinensis. The sequence continues at coordinate 6,984,813 of CM053814.1, read as the reverse complement.
GTAACTACGAAAGATCAACTCCCTCAATCCATTTTTTGTTGTTGACTTTCTTTTGTCATGTAATTTGGGTATATGACAAAGATACTAATCACAGTATTTTTGCATGTTTGTTATGCATTTTAACTTTTGTTAAAAAGACTACGGAAGAGTATTGTGTATAATAGTATTTATGATTTTACATACTATAATGAATCGACAAATAATACGGAGAAGTCATGAACCTGGTCAAGGACATTTCCAAGTGTATCTTGAACAAGAGGTCGATAATCCCCAAGAAAAAACTGTTCAAAGAATAAATGTGAGTCCAAAAGGGGATCCAAATTTAAACCTAAAAACTGACTTTACTAACAATTTATGAATTCACCAATTACCTGATCATATTTTGCATCTTTCTGGGATTCCCCCTGACCGGTGTTCAATATATACAATTGACCAACATCATCTGAAAGTATAATTGAGGTCCCATCTCTAGAATACAAACACAAACTTAAAGATGTAAACTGACAATATGAAATTAACAAAAGAAGCAAGAGCAAGAGGCAAAGTCCAATTTTTATATTTCTACTAAAATTATATGAAGAAAGTTAGCCATTATATGTTTCTCTTGCTTCTTATATGTCAGGATACACGAAAGGAAAGAGTTTGCTCAAAGTGACCTTGAACGTGACGCAGTAAAGTAGGGTGCAAAATATGTTTCTCATGCGTAGAGGTTAGAAATAGGAAGCGGTAATGTAGATAACATTTGACCAATATCCATGCTTTTAAAGTTTGATGCAATGCAATGTAAACCTAGATAATAATTAAGTACTAAGTGGACTTGCTGGCCAATATTTGGCAGGTTTCTAAACCAAGGTAAAATGTTGTTGGTCAAGCTGATATATAAGCTCTTACTTCTATCCTAATATACTGATCTCTTTGCTTTAAATAGACAAGCATTATTTTCACATAGAAAATTAAACCACAATGCTTAAATTCACTTTTCAGTTCAAAGTGCAATAATCACGAATGCTTGGAAATTGGCATAGTTACATCAGAGAGAAATATATATATATAAAATAGAGCCAGTGCAGTGTGCAGCAAATGTCTTCTACAAGTCGTAAAATTGACACATTTTTAAAAGCATTTTATTTCACTGCATGGTTTGCAACAATTTGATGAACTCTGCTAACTTACGATGAAAATTTTCCATCAACTAACTTCCAGCGTCCCATTTCATATATCTGAATAGGTATTCCTTCCCATATCTGTAAGCATGTAGAGAGGAAATAGAAATTTCAACAAAGAGGATAATTGTAAACGAGTTCAACAAAAGCAGTAGCCATGAAGACCTGCAAAGCTTGAAACTCACATCCCAGACGATTGTTTTTCCATCATATCCAGCGCTCATGGCAATTCGAGGATTAAAAGGATGAACATCAAGAACATAAGTCTACAAAATAGACCGAAAACTGTCATTGGCCTTGTGAAAAACATGTCAGCTTGTACCTTACATGAAGATGAAGAAAAAAAGTAACCGGGCTTCAACAAAAGCATAACATTAAAGTAGTATCATGGCATGCTTGCTCAGATGTCATGCCGAACTTGAACAGTTTGGTTCATTTATTGCCCTAACTAAGTGTATGAGCAACCTTTAGAAGTAAAAGAATCAACACGGAAAATGTTAGGAGTCCATACATACTGAAGAGACACGGACCTATGTTTATACCAAATAAACTTTAGGACAATTGACCTGCACTACACTTCAGTTAACTTCACTACGTCCAAACATAATTTTATACTTCAACATAATATATTAGTTTATCATATTATGTAATGATGAAAGATGGAAGAAAACCTTGCCTTCAATCTCAAATATGTTGATAAAACTAAAACAGCTTGATTTGAAGAAAAGCGAACAAATTACATTTTTAAAAAAGTAGATAACATTAAGCCTACATAAGTACTTTCATGACAAATAAGTGAACCCACCTTCAGGGGTAAACATGTAATATGTATTAACATTTTGAAGTTAATTTGTTACATAATATCATTCTGTAAATGGTTAGCAAACATCTTAAGAACTAAGATTTCTTGTGCAGGATATATTAAGCAGTATCCAACACATACACACAATAATTCGTGCGTAGATTTTTTTTATTTGTTCATTTAATGTTAGCATGCATTAATATGGTGCATAAGCCAATCTAAGCTTTGAGCAATCAGATGAGCTGATGTCTTCAACTGACTGCAAGCAGCTCATCTATCAATCAGATTGTCAGACAAGTTTTATAGGCCATTCCTCCTAAGGCTCACTATTTTTCTATAACTAATAAAACTGGTTAGAAAAAAGACAAGAAGTACCAGCACATGAGTAACTACTTTGACAATCGAAATAGTGTAGAAGTAGGTTCAACCATGTACAGACGATAAATGTGACAAGAGCAAGTATCAAATTATGAGATGCTAAAATTTCCACAATATACAACAAAGAATATAGTTAAAAAATATACTTATAGGAATAATGGCTTACAGATTCTGTATGGCCTGTCAAAGAATGTACTAGGCTACCATCAACGGCATTCCAGACGCATATTCTGCAATCTACAATATTTGAAAACAATTCCTTCAGTAAAATAGTGAATATTAATTCACACAAAGGTCTCAACTTAAAGTCTTTGGTACTGTCAAAATTCTCACAATGCTTAGTAGTTTATGGAGATCCACTACTGCCCATAGTGGGCTTCATTTGAAGAGAGTGCTAAAGATATATATGATCGATTCTATAGTTTTGCTACTGATAATTGTCTAAATCTTTTCATAATTTGAGTAAGACATTGTATCATTTCTCTCTTGTATAAAAGGAAATTTACCCATGATTGCTGCCAGGACAAACCGATTGTCTAGGCTCCACGCAATCATATTAACACCACGTGGAGTTGGAAGAATTCTTTGACGTGGGCCTCCTCGAGGAGGTTGAGGAGGCATAGGAGGTGGAGGAACTTTCAAATGATATGCCTTTGTCCAGCGTCCTGCCTTTCCCTGAATTAAGGTTTCAATTATTATTTCTATTAAAAAACTATCAAGATGCAAACATTACTTTGATCTAACCCAAATTGAACTCAATGCAATCATGGAAGGTAGCAAGAGTAACTAAGCATACATGTGATCTACGTGATCTCGGAATCCATATTATTGCACTCCCATCCCGTGAACAGGTAACAATGTTGTCATGCGTAAACCTAGAAGAAGATTAACAAATGGATGTAAATAGATCCCTTGAGAGCGTAATTGGGAGGATAAACAGAGGTAGTGATTTGTGAGGATGATACACTAACACACCATGTGTTCTTGAACTTTGGTATATTGTCTTCCTTCTGCCCATCAGACATAGACAACCTAGAAGTCACCGTACAACCACTGTATTGCAAGGAAAACAACATTGATCAGCAACAAAAAATGATCAATAGAATTTGAACAAAGAGATAGACTAACCTGAACTGGACATAATTAACATCATTCTCATGTCCAGCTAATATATCCAATTCATAGTTTGGTTGCTCTCGGTCATCTGTGTTTGGTTTACAAGCATTCCAGACCTGCAAGTAATGCTCTTTCTGTTATCTGTTTATTTTTTTAATCTCATCAAACTGGTACAAACATATGAAGCATGGAAATCATTTAAGATTAACTTATAGATTACATAAGGACAACTGACATATATATTTAATGCACAACTCTAGGTCAAAGTGCATAATCAGATGTACCCTTGCAAACGTGTCTGAGCTACCGGTTACAAAAAATGTCCCATTGGAATTGAATGCACAACAGAAAATCTGGTGGTTCTGTTGAGCGGTACTTGATGACGGACCACCATTTTTCCCTAATATAAACATGAATACCTTGAGTGAACAAAGCCATGTATCAGAAATAAGTACACCAAAAAAGACTAACCAGCAACAGAATCTAGAGGTCTTGGGACATATATCCTTGGACTGAAACTGGAGTTTCTGGCATCCCAAATTCTACAAGTTCCGTCATCCGATGACCTACAGGAATGTGTCAAATGGATCGTTTTCAGAGGAAAACATTAATAAAGGGAATTCTTTTTAGGAATCACATCGCAGGAGAATAAAAAAAATCAATATGCTCATATGCAAAACATACAACTCCAAATTTTAGTACTGAATATACATAGATATAGATATGGAAACATAAATTGAAACCAGTGAATCATTCGACTATTGTCATGGTCCCACGTCAGTTGCTTTACATGTATAACTGTCTTCTTGAGAGGTATAAAACCATCTATTCCTCTTCATTAAAAATCAATAGGCCGTTTCAACGATATGTCACAAGAATAACATTATGGCTTTTTGGTTATCACTCATATTGTATTTATACTGTTTAGTGTTTAACTACTAATATGTAATAACATCCAACATTTAATAATACTTGACCCATATTTTTTCCCTGTACAGTGTACACTGAAATCCTATTAGAATTACAATATATAACTCCTTTCTTTATATTTTTATAGTATAAATCCCATTAGAATTCGCAAATATTATTATATATTTCTATATTTACTATCAGGATCCTAATGAATTATTACCAGTTTTTCCTACTAATAATAAACCGATTATTATAGGCACATTGATAGTGATTGGCAATGATATTGGACTTGTTCCTATATGCTTGCCTAAACAACTTAAGAAACCAAAATAATGACTCCAGGAATCAACTTACGATAAGAGCTGGAACGGAGAGCTTAGTCTGGGACTAAACGCAATAGCCGTAACTACTCCGCTATGACCACGCAAAACAGATATTGGTAACCCATCAGGTAAACGCCACTGTTAGGTGAAACAGAGTTGAAGTCAGGTAAAAGGCACTCAACAAATAATTATGAACTGTTGATCAGAATGGAATCTTACAACTCGGATAATGAAGTCATTTGAAGCAGAGGCTACCAAGGTGTTATTGAAGCTCACAGCCAGGTCAGTAATGTCACCCTTTCAAAGAATGTACATTAGATATTGCAAACAAAATAATTAAATTATTAAGAAAATGCTGGTGTCGGTGACAGCTATACGTGCATATGATAGAATAGTTGAACTCACTTCATGTCCACGACAGCTAGCTAAGCAATAAGCAGTGTCCATTGACCAAATTTTCACAAGACGGTCATCTGAACCGGTAATAACATATCTTCCTGACCGATCAAATATAGCTGCATACAATGAAAATAACTAAACATTAATCCATAACAAATAGTTAAATATATTTAACAAAAAAAAAACAAATAGTTAAATATGGCATCTCCCAAGCTGATATCAAGTTTGAACATGCAGATGGGTTACACAAGATATTTTTTTTTGACAATAGTAGTCAGCCCGAGGTTGGTCAAGAAATTAACTGCTCAAGGTAAGTTTAAAGTCTACTTCATATCATAATATTTTTTATAAGCAAGATTTTAACAGTGTAGAATGAAACAATATTGTAACCGAACTTAGAAATATATTCAGCCATCCTAAGAAAATAAAAGTTTAATTTCTCCTACCAGCTTGCAAGAATAATTACATATATGTCCCAGAATATAGTGTAGTATAAGGGAGTTTAACCACTGTACACAGCACAAAATTTCTAGCAAAAACCAAAAGCCCAGGAAATATACATAAACAAATTACTAGAATATTTTGCAGTAAGCATACTAAGTATACTAGACAAAATTTAGTAATACGCCTACAAAAAACTGAGACCGCGAAAGACAGTTATAGTCAAGTTAATTTCAAAAAAAAAGGAGAATATGAGGTTCTTACCACAATAAACAGCATTCCGATGTCCCCTAAGTTTTTTAATATTTTGCATCTTCTGCACCATGGTAGAAGGTTTTGCAATGGCATAACATGCAGCACGAACTGAAGGTGCACGATGATGTCTTGAAAAGCCACCACCAATTTCTCTCAAACTGAGCCCACGCACCTGATCAGCTTTTATATGAGGCCAACGCATGTATTGGGGGGGAGGTTTACCACTGCTTTTAAACTTCTCATCTGTGTGTTTTGTAGAGTGAGAGAGAAATCGACATCATGTCAAGGAGATGCCATAATAAAAATAAGGTATAACTAAAACACAATATGAATTTTCTCTTAGCATGTTTAACAAAGCTATCTTGTCAAATGTTCGGACTAATTATAACTACAGAAATGTCACATTTCAAATATTGAAATGCAAAACAGTTCACATACTGCCAAGAAGTGAAAAGGAGCCAGTTCCCAAAAGAGTAGGTACAGCAGCTGCATTCAAGGCATTCCCATTGACCATACCCTGTGGTGCAGCTGCTCCAGCTATGAGTTGCTTTAGAAGCTTTACCAAGTGATCCTTTTCAATGTGAGGATACCTAAACCCAAAAAAAAAAAAATCAAATGGGAAAATACTAAATCTGGGATGCTCCTTGGACGCCAAATACAAAGATAGGTACTTATTGAACATTCAGTACTTTCTGATAGGAGTTATATTAACCGTCCATCTATCTGTATGGCCGGGTTGCAATATATACTACTTCTACATATACAAAAAATATAGCCAAGTTGCAGAAGCAGCTACATTAACATTATTAGATATGAGTGTTTTATTTATTGTTAACTATCCACTTGTCTGAATTAATATTACCTGGGTGCATGAATCATAACTACTAGTATTCATACCTGTGAATTAGATGACAGACAGGATCACAGGACTTTAGTTTAATATATACCACTCCCACGTATACATAAGATAGCAAAATTGCAAAAAGAGCCTGTTCCATTTGCATCATTTCTCTCTTCAGTAGTATTACATTTACTTTTTGATGACCCTTTCACTTATCCATGTAATATACTTGTGGTCCCCGTTCCCACCATTCCCAAACATTATTATAGTGATTTACAAACTTGTTTAAATTTAAAACTTATAACTGCAACAAACTTAGTCACTTTAAAACCAATTCCATTTTTCGCCACACTTGTGGGGGGGGGACTTGGGAGTTTCTAATTGGTTACAAAGCATCTTAATAATGATAAAAAGTCAATGGCCCCAAAACAGTGGCAAAGCGTGCAACTAGTACTAGAGTTCAACCTGTAAGTATTATGTAACAACCTTACTCCAATCTAAAAATTGGAAAAAAATGAAGATTTTATAAGAAATTAAGAGGAACAAACCAATATTATATACCTCTCCACCAACTTGTTGTAACTTAACGGGAAAGAAGAACCGTCATCATTTTCATCCCCACTGAGCACCCCTGTCCTTGAATACCAAGCGTGATATCGTCTAGGTAAAAGTTGATGTTCAAGCAATTCATTCCAGAACTGCCCATATGTTCTTTGGCAGGGGCCAGCAGATAAAAAATGCATCATGAGGAAATAGACCTCCCTCAGATCTATATCCACCTCAGGCTCCGTCTGACTTCCTTCTGTAACTGCAAACTGAGCTTTCTCATTTGATTTACGGGAAAACTTCAAAGGTTTCATATTTGCCGAGCGTGCATCAGCAGAAGGGGAATATTTCTGCAGAGCCATTTCTCTGCAAAATTAGCAAAATAAGATGAGCGGTCTGAGATTAAATATCCGATAATAATATGTTGAAACAACATCCAGAAAAATAGAGGTTTATGCACAGATACACACTCAAAACCCCAATCATACTAAAGCTTGCATGTAAAGAGCAACATAGTACAACTCCAGCTTATAATGAATTGACTTGATGCACAAGCAGCAATGCAGGAATCAATCACCATGTTAAATGAAAACAAAGAATCTCAACAAATAATACTTGCAAGTGACAACTAAAATTTCATTTTTTTTAAAAAACAAGTAATCTTTTCGGGAGGGAGGAGAAAGATCACTTTCAAAAGATAAATGCACGTAGAGTAAATATATTGGTACAGAATGATAGACAGAATTAATAATCAACATTGCAGTAAGCAGGGATGTTGATGAGAATGTCAATTATATTATGTGAACACGATGGAGGATATGATGGTTCACATTAAGTGCAATGTATAATGACAATATTCCAACAAAGTCAAGAGTATAATTGGACAGAGGTAAAGCAAAAATTACTATACGGAATTGAATTTTGGTCACCAAAACAGAGTTCAAATAGAACAGAAAGATGTAGAAAAAGGTAAAATAAGGTCGACTCTTCATTTTATCGTAAAGCAGAGAATATTAATGGGGTGCATTGACACAAGGTTAGATAGGGTTGAACATGAGCATGAGAATTTTGGACGGGGGAATCCTAACATGAGAATACAAATGACCCTGACCAGTTCGGCATAGGTTAATGACCTAATTAACCTAGCCAGGCCTAGATTAACCTAGTACTAGTGCTACAAGAGTAGGTGTTGGAACTTGAAAGAGTTGAGGCTCAATGTGGTGGTTAAGAACGATGGCAATGCACATAGTTGAGTAACTATTGTGGTACTAAGCTACTCAACCATACCATGAAACTATAGGAAAGAGTGATTAAATACAGGGTGCGGCATGGGGAAAAAAAAGGTGACAGTTTAATGTTTGGCAAGTCGACCATCAAACCAATCCACCTCCTCGGACGCTTTTTACAAAAATAAACACAACACAGCAAGTACCTGCAAATGGTAATCACATTAAAAAATAAGGAATGCGCTAGTAAGCACGTGAAGTAATTTGGAGAAGACCAGAGGGGGGTTTTGGGTAAGCATGTAAGAGCAGTGCAAACGTAAGAACAATGGGCTATATTATTCAGAAGAATTAAAATATTGAGCATGAAGACACAAACCAGATCAATACAGTGGTTGTGTGACAAACAAGTCCCATTGAATTTGAATAGTAAAAATAAAGAGCATCCATCACACTTACAAATGTATGAGTGTGAGTGTAGGACAGAAAAGAAGTTGCAAGAGATGAAGTTGAAGGCAGCTTATATGAAGATGACGCGATCACCCGACCGTGATCCAATCCCCTATCTAAATAAGATGAAAATTCGAAGAATTTTTTTATGTACGAGCTGATGGCAGGAAACATGGACAATTTTATGAGAAACGGGTAATGATGGGTATTACAGTCTCTCCGCCCAGAAATCCCCAGTCTCCGATGCTTGCCCCAGTCCCCAATAGATTATATATATTTATTATTTAATATTTAAACTTTATTATGTATATATAGGCCATTATTCCATAGAGAACCCTCTTATATATAATTCAAGAGAGAACCCTTTGATTCCAATGTAGAATCTCATAAATAATTCTAAAACTAACCGTACTTATGCTTCACAAAGCAGAATATCTGACTCTAATGTAGAATACTAACCATACATAACCTTCACAAAAGTTGACACTTAAAACCTAAGCAAAAAAATTGATTTTAGTGTAGAATCATTTTGGACGATTCTAAATTTGATTATGAAATAATTGATTTGATTCTAATGTGGAATACTAACCATACATAACCTTCATAAAAAAAATGTAACACTTAAAATTTGAGCAAAAAAATTGATTTTACTGTACTTGCATTTAAGAGTGTTCACATTTTGAAATCCTACACATGTGTGTGTGTGTATGTGTGTAGTTGTATATATATGTGTAGCCAGGTGAAGATACCAATAACTTCTGTTAACATTTATTTACACCTACTTTGTGTTATATCCTCTATTCTATTTTGTCCATTCATGTATTATAATATCATATTAACCTTAATAACAATGTGTGTAAAGACAAAGTAGAAACCTTAGACCATTAGTTGTTTACTTTTGACAAATATTTAACAACAAAATACGTACAACTTACCATGCATGCAATTGCCAAAAAAATTAATTACACACGCTAGTGAATAAACACACATACACGTCCATGGGCGGACTTACCATGGACCAGTAGAGGCTCCCCACTCAACTTTTATGGAGTAGTGATTTTTTTTGTTTTGAAAATATAGCAATAATAAGTAGTATTATAGAACGTGATTTATTTAGATAATTAAATTTAAGTTTTAATATTATTAATAGTTAAGATAAATTAAAGATATATACTAGTCATGGGTGTCTAGTTTAGCTTATTTTTTAAAATTTAAAGTATTTATTCCTCAAAGATAAAAACAAGATATGTATTATTTCATAAAATAAGACCTTATTTTTTAAACAGGCACTACATTTTATATATGTATTTTTTATTTTTTATCTACAAAATATAATTTGAAAAAAAAAATCCAAGTATATAATCGAACGAAGTTGAAAATAGGGATTTTTGTTCAGGAAAAAACTCCTAACTTGAAGAAAAAAATGCCATAATATATATATACACCAAGCCAGCCCCATTGAGAGTAATTCCTGAGTCCGCCCCTGTACGTACACGTCTCAGAGCTTTCATCTCATCTAAAACAGCCTTTTTGTAAGATGTTGTCATTCATTTTAATCACAAGAAACTACTAGTTCAACCTGATGCAACCATAATTTTTTGACATGGCATCCAAAGAAAAAGTATCTTCACATAGATGACTGCCCTAATCATGATTTTTAGCTTTGGTTCAATAAAGCAAATAAACCAAACTACATTGCTAAGAAAAGAAAACATCCACCCTGGATCAAAGCTACTAATGCATCAAATCAAAATACTAAATACAAAAATAGCTCCATCCAGGGAAAAGAATAGCAAGACTTTAGGTGAAATGCCGAACAGCTTACCTTTATGCTCTAAAAAGGTTAACCACATAGACAATCACCAAACTACTAAAATCGTGTCCCAAGGTTCCAAAACCCCACCAAAGCCATACAATTGCTTATTCAATCTGCAAAACTCAAACAAACCATAAAATTCAAAGTTCCCCACGATTCCATCACTCAATATATACATTAACATTTATTAATTATATATTAATCACTCAATTAAGATACCAAGAAACCAAGAAATCTAAGCAATCACCTCTTAAATCTATAACAAACAAATCCCTATTTATTTCATCAAATTAATTAAAGAATCAAAGAAACTGCTAACAAAATTCTCCTGTTCTGCACACAACTAAAACCCGAAATTCGATACAAATTATACACACACAGCTCATACCTCCCACAACAATAGAGTGATCATACAAACACACAAATCACATAAAAACAAATATTGACTAAAACAAACACAATCAAATTCACACAACCCCATGCAAACCAACCCTAATAATCAACACAACCAAAACAGTATAACAAAACTACAATAATTACCGGAAATTGTGTAATTAACACCAGAGCTCGATGTAATAGTGAGAATAAAGATCCAACCGAGATGATTTCGATAAACGAATTGGTGAGGATTTGTATGTAACAGTGATGAATTCGACAATGAAGATACAATTGCGTGAAATTAAGATATGCTGAAGGGAGCTCTCTCTGTGTATGTATATGTGTGTTTTGTATGTATAGAGGGGAGAGGGGAGAGAGACGCGAGATGAGACGGAGAGAAAAGAGAGAAGAGTTTATAATCTTTATACCCACTCTTTGTATTTATATGCGTGAACAGTACAGCATGGTTTATTATATTAAAGTACTATTTATTTAATATTTATTAATAAAGTAAAAATAATATATACGAGAAATAAATTTTTAGTAGTTTGGTACATTCAGTTTAACAACAAAAAAAATATAATTAAATTTTTAGTTTTCATTGGATGATCGAAAGATTGTTTGTACGGGCAAAGTGTAGGGTATGAACCAAACTTTTCAGCTTACACTAGGGGTGAGCACGGTTCGGTTCGGTTCGGTTTTTGACCGAAACCGGAACCGGAACAGCATATCTTCGGTTTTAAAAATTGAAAACCGCAACCGCAACCGAACCATCGGTTTCGGTTTCGGTTTTAAAAAGACCGGTTCGGTTTTTATCGGTTCGGTTTCGGTTAAAAAACCGGATAAATAAAAATGAAAAAAAATATATAATTTAAATTATTATATTTTTACATTCAAATTTTATACAATCAAATATTTGATCACATTCTGCATAATAACACTACAAAAGAAAGGTAAGAAACTTTAACAATCAAATTTTAAGGTTGAATCAACAAAATGTGAATGTTCTTTATCGTAGTATGCAATCTAAAAAGCAAATAATCATGTCTAATGATGTTTACTCCTGATTATATGCTTTTTAATTGGAAAATAGAGGAATAAAATGTTGTAAAGGGGTTGTCATATTCTCACATTCAATATTAGTATAGTTGATGTTGTAATATGAAATATAATTGAAAAAATTATGTTCTAGGGAAATTTAATACTTAAATTATATATATATATACATATATATATATTATATAATAAATTTATTTATTTTAATGATCGGTTCGGTTCGGTTTTTTTCGGTTCGGTTTTGACCTATAACCGGAACCGGAACCGAAAGTCTCGGTTTTTAAAAATCAAAAACCGCAACCGCCGGTTCAGTTTCGGTTTCGGTTTTTTCGGTTCGGTTTTCACCGGTTTCGGTTCGGTTTCGGTTTCAATTCGGTTTTTTGCTCAGCCCTATCTTACACTATCGTATCTAATTATCCCGAATCTTTATATATCGTGTCAACAAAAACTCATATCTAATTAACGATAAATTGACCTCCACTTACATTTATTTATTATAACAATTACGTTTTTTTATGTAAGAGTATTATAATCTTGTTTATATTTTCTATAATAATTTATTAAAAATAATAAATATTTTTTAACTTATAAATTATTTATAAGTAATTTGTCATGAAATTAAACCATTATAATTATTTATAATAATAAATAAAGGGTTTTCAAGTTCTATATTAAATTTTTTAAAAGGCCAGCAATATTATATATATACCAAAAATATGTTTAATTTATACTATAATTTAAATTCTAAAATATTATATATTTGAACTTTGGTCCATTTATTTATTTATATAAAAAATGTCATGTTTATCATAAATTAATGAATTTATGAATAAAAAGGTATTATACAAAATTTTATATAGAAATTTAAGTAATGTATAAAAATAAATTAAAATACATAGTTTAAATAAATAATACAATAATAAAAGTTAAATTTCTAAAGGTGTATATAAACTATGTTCATTTTTAAATTTAGATAAATACATATACATTTCTTTTCTATAAATTTCGATGTTAATTTATATTTAATATCAACTAATTAATTATATATTAGTTTAAATTACGTACAAACATTATTCACATTAATATATTCCGAGTTTTAGTATTTTAATTTTAAATTAAGAAAAATATTTTATTATAACATATTTAAAAGTACAAAATTAAAATCTTATGAAATAAAAAAAACATGATACTCCAATCAAATATATGCCTACTTGTAGATAAAAGTCAAAATGTATATATACAAATTTAGTTACTTTTAATATTTTGATAATTTTAATAATTTTAAAGTATATAAATATTAAATTTTAATATATTCTGAATTTTAGTATTTTAATTTTAAATTAAGAAAAAGATTTTATTATAACATATTTAAAAAGTATAAAATTAAAATCTTGTGAAATGAAAAAAAAACATGACACTCATATCAAATATATGCCTACTTGTAGATAAAAGTTAAAATGTATATATACAAATTTAGTTACTTTTAATATTTTAATTTTTAATAATTTTAAAATATATAAATATTAAATTTTAATATATTGTTATTATGACTAGATTTCTGACCATTTCAACAGTTAATAATATAAAATTTAACTTTTTAAAGAGTTTCTAATAATTTATTAGAATGATAATTTAAACTATACTCCTTATATTTTAATTTAAGAGTTTGTTTAAAGAATACTTACCTAAATGAGTTCACAAACTCAAAAATAAAGAAATGAGCGTGGGTTGAGGATGTTGTAACCATCACTTATTTCATTTTTAAATCCATCGCGTATTTCATTTTTATAAATAAAAAATATATTTTCTTTTTTTTTCTTATATTTTTACTTTTTATTTCTTTCCCTTCATTTTGAAAAAGTAGTTAAATTTAAATTTACTATAATAATAATAAATATTAAAAATATTAAAATTAACATATAAAATAAATTATCTAAATTACTAAAACACACTATTTTATATTAATATTTATAAGCAACCAACTATAACACAATTTGCATTAAAACAAATGGTGCAAGTTGAAACAAACTAACTTAAATCTCGTGTCATGCACGGAACACCTTTTAAATATTTAAAAGATATTTACTATAAATGAATATATTTAATTTTATACATTATAATTCTTTTAATATATTTATATTTTATAATATTAAATATATAAATATTATTTTATTGTTAACTACGTTTATTAATTACTTACATGGTTGTTCTAATATATATTTCATATCTATAAAAATATTAATATAATAAAATATTTTTAGTTATGTATAAATTTTTATTATATAAAAACAATATTTATATAATAATTGTTTGCTTATAATTTATTTTAGAATATGTACACGTTTATGAAAATATTATAATATTATTTTTATTTGTATTGAATATATAAAAATAAATTAATTATAGTCTAGATTATAAAATCTATAATGATTTTATAGCATATAAAAGTTATTTGATGTAGGTTTTAATTTTATTTGTTTTAGTTTCACATAACTATTTTTCCGGGTTCTAGTCACACCAATCATGACTACATCAAAGACCACGTTAACCCTTTTACTACAATTATACATAGGTATATAATTCGTACTTAATTTTGGGGTACCTAACATTTTTCTAAAATATTAGTTAGAGCAAGTCCAAAACCTTTCTTAAATCACGTCTTAAGTTAAAATATAAGGAATATAACAAAAGAAATTGTTCCAACAGCTCTTTAGTGGTTCCTAAAATGTTACTGGACTTACTCTTAGAATAAAGAGAATAGTTCTTAAAAATAAAAAAGGAAGAAGTGAATCAACAGAACATTGCTGGAATAACTTTTTTTGTCAGAACTTCTTTAAATTTTAATTGAGAGTATATCAAATGAGAAATTAATAAAATACTAAAATAATATCACTTTAACGCTATTTTAATATAAAAGCAGGATAATGAAATAGTGTCAAACATGTATTTGTTATGTTGACACCAAAATTTGAAAGAAAAACAAATTCATCATTTTTAAGAAAAAAGGCCCCATATGTCACAATTTGAGGTGAAAATGTCCTAAATGACACAACTCGTAATAATGGCCCTAAATAGCACTCCAAAACGCTACACAGTGTGACGTGCTGGAAAAAAGGTGAAAACGCTGCTTCGTGTAGCGTTTTGCACTTTTTTTTAATTTTTTTCGGGGTAAAACGCTACTTAGTGTAGCATTTTGCATTTTTTTAATTTTTTTTTGGGGAAAAACGCTACTTTATCTTGGGTTTTGGGCTAAAAAGCGCAACTTAAAGTAGCATTTTGGGAGTTTTTTTTTTTTCAAAACTCTACACGATGTAGCGTTTTGGAGTGCTATTTAGGGTCATTTTTTCGGGGTGTGCCATTTAGGGCATTTTCTCCCTAAATTACGACATAGAGGGCGAACACCCCGTTTTTAATCGACGAAACTCAATTTTTTTATTTTAATAAGTAAATGATTTATCTCACACTCAAAACTACAGAGTAGGGAGTCATAATCGGCAAAAGAAGATTGAATCTGGGGATAGATAGGGTTTTGATCTAAAAATGACGTTTTGGTGGCCTTTGATTGTAATTGCTCTCGCTTTTCTCCTCTGTAAACTCCTTTTCATGCTCATTCCCTCTAATGTCCCTTCCATCGATGTTGACGCCTCTGACGGTACCCTCTCTCTCCCTCTCTCTCTCTCTCTCCCCTCTCTGACGATGATATACTATGATTTGAACTGTTACAGTGTTAGATGAAGGAAATCAAACCAAGGAAAACAGTTTCATTTATGTAAGTATTTTTTTGTTTTGTATATCGAAGTTAAAATTATTCTACTTTGTTTAACTGGATGATAGTCAGTGGAGTTAATGTGTGTGAATTGCATGTGTCTTGGAGTGAAGTAAGTTACTGTGCTAAGTGATTCATATGATTTTTGCATTATTATGTAGATTGCCTAGACGTTATAATGGAGATCAGGATTTTGATTAGTTCGGTATTAGGAATACTGGAGTTTGTTCAGCTATGTTGGTTTGCATTTTGCAGTTATTGTATTATCTGGTGTATTTAAAATTTGCCTTCATTTTGGTATGCTTGATCATTTAGAATAATCCTATGAGTTATCTTCGATCACTTCATTTTTTTAGGAATATTTTAAGAGTATCAACTCCCATGAAAATGAACTAAGAAATGATTGGAATTTAGTTGATGGGATAACTTAGTGACTGAATGTAGTTCAAATTTAGGGCAAAATGCAAATATTCCTATAATTTGAGGATTATTAATCCGCTGAAACAAAGTAGCCAATGGGGTTAAGCCAGTGCAATTTTTTTAACCTACTAGTTATGAATCACCTGGTTCTATATACTTATATGTGTATATATGTGTATGAGATATAATACTACATGCGAGGAGAGTTCATGTTAATCATAGACTCGTAATCGAGTACTAAGGACTCGTTTCAATATGTCCTTAGTGAGATGAGTTTGAGTCAAGTCATCTGCTGTTTGATTTCACTGCTGCACTGACTTGACCTTTGTGAGATCTATGTGAGCATTTATACATGATGTCACTAATGCAGTTCTAGTGCTCTTAAAAAAGTTCGGTATTGCTTCCCTCTATTCATATTTCATAAATGGCGAGAAGTTGAACTTTCTCTCGTTAAACTGCAGGCATTCACTTATCATGACAAAAGTCAAACATTTATTTCTTCTTGTTAGCATTGATTTGGGGAAAGGTTCTCTGCATACGGATCACTTAACTGCTGTATTTTAAAAATATCTCATTACACAATCTAGTAATGTTATCTAGTCCTACATGCAAACTATCTGTCATCTACGTGGGGATTGGGTTTATGAAATTGAGACATCTACCTGTCACTTATATACTCATTTCTGTTTTGTTTTCGTGCAGATACCTTCGAGACGGCACACTGATAAAGTTCAGTGCTATGAACCTGCAACAATGAAGTACCTGGGGTACTTCCCTGCACTTAAACCTGATGAGGTTAGTGCTCTAGTTATACGTGTATACACAATAGATTTGGTTTTTCCAACCGAAGCTAAATGTCCCCCGAAACTCATATTTTTGGTTTTATATTGATAATGACAGGACTTGTGCTCTATCTTATAAGTTGAATCTGCTGTTTATATATTTAGTCATCTCCTATGAATTATATGAACAAGTTTTAAACTCTCAATAAATTTATTAAATATTACTCACCTGAAAGATAAGTACAAACTCTTAGGGTAGCTAAAGAAGGATACATGTGTGGTTTTTTTGCTAGCTTATTTTTTACTCGTATTTTCTGGACAATTTTCAGATTTTCCCTTTAGCATAAATGTTCCTTGAAGTTATTGATTACTACCCTTTCATGTATCATTGTCAATGATCTTCACATGCACATGAATAATTTCTACATACCAATTTTAACTGATTAGCTTCAACATTTTCCAGGTCAAGGAGCGGGTGTCACAATCTAGGAAGGCACAGAAGATATGGGCAAAGAGTTCATTTAAACAAAGACGTCAGTTTTTGCGTATACTTTTGAAGTATATTATTGAACATCAAGAGCTTATATGCGAGTAAAGCCTGCTCCTGAGTGATTTTTTAGTATTTATTGTATTTTACTGGCTTGTGTTTTATGATTCTGTTGTGTAAATGATAATATCTGTTAATCATTATAATCAATACATGTCAAATACACAGTATAACATGTGCTTATTACGTTATATAATTTCAGTAGTGGGTAATGATCACGAACAAATTGTTTGCTAAATTTCGATTTTCGTTAATGTTTTAATATTTTCTCAAGCTTGTTCTTGTGACCTCTTTTTGGCTGTAGAATTTGTACGGACTGAATACTTGTCACACAAAAACTAGATTCATTTTTAAAGATATACTTGCATATTTACATTATTGAGTTCCAAGACATTCCAAGTCAGAGTATTCTTTGTGTTGAGTCCTTCACCCCCCTCTCTTACTGAGTTTTAGTTTTTTATATTGTATGGATCTGTTCTACATGTTGAATGCATGTAGACCGGAATATAACTTCTCTAATTGATGCTCATTTTGATCAGAGTCTCTTCACGCGATACTGGAAAGACACTGGTAGATGCTTCTTTGGGAGAAATAATGACGACATGTGAAAAGATTACTTGGCTACTTGCAGAGGGTGAGCGATGGCTAAGGCCTGAATACCGGTATTGCACAATCTTTTACCCTCTTTTTTAGTTTATTTCATGACACATGAAACATGATTATTTTCCAGAAGTATATTTGATTACAAGGTTATTATACCTTTATATATGCTTCTACTAATCGTAATTTATACATTTTTGCACTAGTCTTTTATTATGTGTATACTTTTGTTATCTCTACTTTGCCGCTAAAACTATGTTTCCAGTATTCCAATATGTGTGATACTTGGTGACTCTTTTACATACTGAATGGAAGTCCGAAATATCCACTTCTTAGTTGTTGTCACTTAAGTTGCATTGAGTCATTGACAGTGCACTAATAACCATTTTTTTTGTTTTCAGTAAACAAACTATTCTAAAGGTTTAGCCAGCAGTGAATACTCATTATAATTTACTTGCACAGAGTTTGATATATTGCGATATGCGCAAGCATGCGTGTGCGTTGTTTTCCTAGTATGATTAATTATGACTTTGCTCTCAGATCTTCCGGAAGATCAATGTTTCACAAGACATCCAAGGTTGAATTTCATCCCCTGGGTGTTGTTGGTGCTATTGTTTCATGGAACTACCCATTTCATAATATATTTAATCCAATGTTGGCTGCTGTTTTTTCTGGGAACAGCATCGTTATCAAGGTGCGTTACTATCTCTAAGATATCTACTTTCTACATTGATGTGTCTTTAATCTTTCTGTTTCTTCTTTTTCCCTCCGTTAAGCAGAGTTTCTAAAATTTATTCAGGCACGTTTTTTGATTCTTGAGTCTGATATGATTAGTGGTCGTGTTACTTGTGATTTGTGAACTCATTAGAATTTAGAGGTATGCTTGGGCATTACAACAAGTTCCTGAACCTTCAAGGCTTTGACTATATTATGGTTTTTAGAGTTCAGCTCCGTCATATAGACAGGCAATGCTTTATCTTTCAAATTTCAGTGCATTAGCCAATAAAAACCCCGTGTCAAATATAGTTTCGTTGGATAATGTTATTAAGCTGCTGGAATCTATAACAAGCTAAATGAATGCTTATTTCTTGTATCCTCTCAGTGTTAGCTATTAATGAATCAGACCACCTTGGCTGATTTTCAGTGAAAAGATTACCATACATGTGGTGACTTCTTCACAAATTTTGTTCTTGTATTATATCACTATGAAAACACATGTGAGATAGTTCCTCCTACTTTGACTTTGCAGTAACGTAAATCATTGTTGCTCAATCGAAAAATTAAAGGGCTAACTATTTTTTCAAAAGTTTTTCCATTTAATTTTTCAGCTGCATTTCTAAGAAACCCGAAAATCAAATATTATATTCATTGGTTTTAAGAAACTTGACAGTAAATTATCATCATTGTAAAAGGATAAACTATGCTTTGATTTCATGTAGATTGTAGACTAACTATTAGTTTTAAAAGAGCTATGCATTTTTGTTAGTGTAGGTTTCAGAGCATGCAAGTTGGTCCGGATGTTTCTACGTGCGAATTATTCAAACAGCTCTTGCAGCTATAGGAGCTCCTGAGAATCTGGTTGAAGTAATAACCGGGTATGCATTTTTTCATATTAATTTTTGCATGACTCCTGTCAAACTGAGTTGTATTTTCTAATTGAACTACATTCTTAGGTTTGCTGAGACCGGAGAAGCACTAGTGTCTTCTGTTGACAAAATTATATTTGTTGGGTCCCCTGGAGTGGGTAAAATGGTATTTTTTTTCATTTGCCTTGAAGCATTTTCAGAACTATCTATTTGTATATATTTTCTTGTTTCGATTGGCTGCTACTGCCAGGAAATGTCTTTTTTGCTAACTAGAAATTTTTGTGGGAAAATTTGGTTTCATTCTTCCTGCAGGCGGCAGGCCTCTATCCTTGAAGGGTTTCCTCACTTTAAAATTCTAAACATGGAAACCCTCTGATTCTTAGCATGCATATTTCTGTCTGTAGAGCGGAAAGAATGTCAAGAAGTTTTTAGGGCACACTTGTGAATATTTAAACTCATATATTAATGTCGATACAGATAATGAGAACTGCTTCAGAGACGCTGATTCCTGTCACACTTGAGCTTGGTGGAAAAGATCCATTTATTGTGTGCGAAGATGTGGATGTGCCACATGTAAGTCTCTATTTTTGTCAATTTGATTTACATGTTCTTGTTGATTTTTCACTTCAATATAACCAACAGAGTTATGCCATTAGAATCTGTTTCAAACTTGATTGATTGTGAATATATGTGTTAATCATAGGTTGCACAAATCGCTGTTAGGGCTGTTCTCCAGTCAAGTGGTCAAAATTGTGCTGGAGCTGAAAGATTTTATGTTCACAAGGACGTTTATTCTTCATTTATTGCCGAAGTGGTTAAGATCGTGAAATCTGTTAGAGCCGTAAGTATTCTTTATAATCACAATTTTTTTTAAAGATATCCATACTGTCTTGTTGCTTTTGTCACACAAGTTGGATTGAATATGCGTACAGATAATTGTGCAAGAATACTTCTATGGAGAAATTCCCATATATAGGCCCTTTTGTAGAGATTAATTAAACATGCAAACACGGACTTTTATCAGAAAAAAATGACCTTGCTTATGAATTGCAGTTTACTTTCATACTTAAAATTGTTTTGCACACTTAATTAGATCTCAGCAATATGAAGCACAACATTAAAGAGGGTAAGAAGTATAAGATATAAGTACATGTATGTCCAGTTATTCGATTATCATCAAATGTAATTCATAATACTACTGAACCCCTTGGTATAGTTAATGAAATATTATAATTTTAACTATGCTTATCTTGACATGACAACAATAATATGCACAGTAGTTTGGAGCTATATTATTTAGCTGTCGTTTGTATTAGTTGCTTTACTTCATATTATGAGTTATCTAATAACTTATGCAGGGCCCTCCACTAGCTGGAAAGTATGATATGGGAGCCATATGCATGCAAGAACATTCCGAAAGGCTTCAAATTCTTGTAAATGATGCCATAGACAAAGGAGCTGAGATTGTATGTCGTGGAACTGTTGGCAATATAGGTGAAGGAGCTGTTGATCAGTACTTTCCTCCTACTGTAATTGTAAACGTAAACCACAAAATGAAGCTGATGCAGGAAGAGGTAATTCAAGTAGTCATCAATCAGACAAATTGGTAGAGCTTAGTCATTTGTGGAGATGAAAATGTGACTTTTTGATTCTGCTTTACATTGCCAAGCTGTCTTACCCAGGCAATCATAATGTTTAAAGCCAGCAAACCTGAACATGTAGCTGATCTGCAATGAAAATTATGTTTATACTTTGCCTAGTTGCATTTAATATTTCTAGATTTTATCATGGGCTCAGAAGTATTTTCTTTTTTGACATATATATGCTGTAAAGATGATGTGTAATAGTCCTCGAACTAATTTGATGACCAAATTCTGACCTCAATTGATTCTGCATGTAGGCCTTTGGACCAATTATGCCAATAATGAAATTCAGCACCGATGAAGAAGCTGTCAGGCTTGCAAATGACTCAAGATATGGTCTTGGTTGTGCTGTCTTCTCTGGCAGCAAGCACCGTGCAAAGAAGATAGCTTTACAGCTGGAATGTGGGGTTGTTGCAATCAATGATTTTGCATCAAATTATATGTGTCAGGTAAACACTTAGTCGTTTGGTGCTGAGATTGTTAATATAGCATATGAATTTGTGAAAATGGTTCAATAGAGTAGTTAGAAAGGACATACTTTGAGGACTTTGTAGAATCTCAAAAACACAATGTCCAGGTAATTAACAAATGGAGAAAAGGATATAACCGTTAAAAAAATCTAGCTTAGATGGAATTTTTTTAATCGAGAATAAAACTGGCAGTCATCTGCCAAATGACAGTTGTAACTTGATTGGGATGTTTGATAGTTTTTCTTTCTTATTGGTTCATTCTGTGATGACCCGCTCCCGCTCCCGCTCCCGCATTCAGATTATAGGTAAACTCTTAGTTAAAACTGATAATACTACTGCACTAAAGACTCTCACCTTTTGCAGTCCCTGCCGTTTGGTGGTGTTAAAGATAGCGGGTTTGGGAGGTTTGCTGGTATAGAAGGACTGAGAGCCTGCTGTCTTGTGAAGTCAGTTGTGGAAGATCGATGGTGGCCACTAATCAAAACAAAGATACCAAAGCCTATTCAGGTACTTTTTGACTTTCTACTTTAAATGTTATTAGCTCAATAGCCTTATCATAATCTGACAGTCTTTTGTATCTCTAGTATCCTGTTGCAGCGAATGGTTTTGAATTTCAAGAGTCACTTGTTGAAGCTTTATATGGTTTGAATGTTTGGGACCGTCTTCGTGCAGTGGCAAAGGTATTGAAAATCTTAACTGATCAGAATCAGTCTTCACCTTCCAATAAGAAGAGAAGAAATGACTGAAGTTTTGTGACCTATTGATTTGTAAAACGTAAAATGTTTTCCTTGGAGAGGTTCAATTAGTAGACAAGAATGATAGTGTCTCAACAAGCACAGCCTTTTGTCTAAATGGTTTTGCATAGGCCACTTGGCATTTGTACATCTTGGAATACCCGTGCCACTGTTGCAGATTTGCAGTGATTTCTTACAGAAGAATAATTGTTATTTTGATATGTTGTTAAGACACCAAAGAGCTGTTGCTCTGGTGGTATCAATCTCATTCCCTTTACAGTTTTATTGGAGGTTGAGGGTTTAAGTTTTGTCAAACCCAGAATGGCTGTGTGAGTCTGTCCATGTGTCAAATGATTAAATAACAACAACAAAAATATGAAAGGTTATAAAGTGATTCAACCAAGCTATATATCAAGACGCTGCTTGTCTTGCCTTCGAGTTATTTATTAATTATTTTTCAACTTGCAAAGTAAAAAATATAATTGTATTTATTCACTGTTAGGTTATTATTTGTATAGTGTAATTAGTAAGGTATTATTTGCAAGTAATTGAAAATTAACTGTTGGTGAAGGTAGCATCAATGATTATCATAAAAAGTTGGCCTTTATGCTACAGTTTAGTATTGGTTTGAAATAGCGGATTTTCAAACATTAGGTATAGACACTCGGAACATTAGATCAGAATGTGGTTCGTTGCAAAGAGGTTTCTAACTGTTGGGTTCCTCCTCCAGGAAGTGTTTTTTTAATTAATTGTGATGCCGCTTTGAATGTCAATGGATGTGGGTTGGGTGTTGTCATCAGAGATAGTGTGGCCATGAGGGTAAGATGGTGGGTTCCTTGACTGAATTTCACCTTATCTGTTTTGTGCGGAGACAATGGCTCTAAGAAGTGGTATGTCAATTGCAAATTAATTGAATTTGAGAAATTATTAGCCTATTTCCTACTGTTTGGAACTTGGAAGTCATCAATAATATAAAAGGAGTGGAGCTTTTCTTAACGTGGAGTCATCAAAATGGTAGTCATAGACTTGTAGTCTAAAAAATTGTATTTTTTACTGTTGGACCCATAGAGTCCCGTCCTGTGCTGTTGCTGGTCGATCACCTAAAATATGGCTGTAAAATAAATAGGTGATATGATTGTTTTAAATGCATATTACAGATGTAACTATAACTTGATGGACCACACAACTACACAAGTATAATGACCAAGATTTGATATCTACTTGAGCACAGATTCTCGCAACGCATTTCTAGTTACCCAAACATCCCCTTTAAGTGGAATCAAATAAAGTTTATCGATTACCAAAATTTGTGGCATGCAAATGCTGGTTCTACCCTCTAGAGAGAAACTTGGTACATTGATACCTTTAAACTACTACAAAATTTGGTGCACAGGCGTATTAACACTCTTTGACCTTGGAAGACTTGTTTCATTTATACAAACCCTTCATAGGACTGTTTACAGTTTTCCATCACAACAAACTTTGATATCGAAACTGTTATCTTAAACTCCGCAAGGCTTCTCATGACAGCATAATTTGATGTTATAATGTCATCTGAAACATCATAATTTACTCGCACTTTAGTGCTCTACTTATTTCCCAATTCATAGAGTCAGTCTCGTGTGTCAAAGTGTCGGCAGATCCATTACTATGCCTTCTACAGTTGACTATAGCAACTGTGAACCTTTCATGTTCATGCTGAATGGACGTCGGATACATATATTGTTCTTCCTGATATTCAAAACCAAAATTTTATAATAAACAAATTGCTTTTAGTATTCTAAAATAAATGAATAACTTTAATATTACTAAGCCCTTAAGATTTGGCAAGTGGATAACATGGAAAAGCAAAGGTAAGAACTAAAAAGTGAAGCTTCATGTTCTAGTTTTAAGATACATGGATTGACACACGGTTTCTACTGGATACATTGGATAGAATCATAATATAAAGTATAGAGAAGTTGGTAATAAAGGATGCTATGAATTTTGTATCAGGACATTGTAACGACAGCTTTTTCTCTTCAGTATTGAAAACCTTTTATTTGTTTTTGCTATGTTTTCCAGGGTCATCTTGATTTATTTAGATTACTATCTAATCACAGAAATCTTAAAATCAGTAGAAATTTGGCTCTTTGCGGCTATAAGTATGTCTATCTTAGTCTGAGCAAGAAAATTATATTGGAATCAAGATATCAACAAACAAGCATGTTTTTGCATGCATGCCACTGCACAAACACCTACAGAAAAATAGCATATAGAGGGAGAAGGGACCTCAGGTAGCTCATCGAATTCATCTGGTGATATCTGCAGTAACTCTGTAGCAGCATGGCCAGTACACCAAGCAAAAATATTAGCACTCTCATCTGCCAGAGTTACCTTAAGATGGAAAGTACGCACCACTTCAGAATCACAACTGCGACAACAGAAGTTGCATTCATAAGCCCCACTGGACGTCTTGTTTACATAATGACCGCAAAGGATGTGTGAATATCTCGTAGTTACGAACGGTATCTGATCCAGCCAAATCTGACATACCTAACAATGATATCCAGGCATCGGAAACCATCCAGATTAGAATATTTTAGTAGCTAGCATGATTAAAAGAAGAGGACAAAATGGATGTCTACGAGTTTGAGCAGATGTACCAGAGGTTTGATTTGTCACAGAGATCATCTTAACTAGTAACCATAAGGGTAAATTACATACACCTAGTATTGATTTCCACATATAAAATATACAGCTCTATGTCTTTTATGCAATCAAGTATCATACTCGTTACTTCCAAATTTCAATGAATCAAGTATTTAAGCGCTTGGCATCATATTTTGCATAATGGTGGTCAACACATGCAGAAGTTACAGGTATACAAAAAAGTAAAGTGGTTATTGACAGTACCATATAGAGCCAACATGTTCTCATGTTTGTCATTATACTTGCATTTCACTATCATGGTATTGTTACTCGCATTGCAGAATACCAATGTATCATTTAGTAATTTTATATGCAACTACATTGTATGCAGATTCTCAAAAGCTGGGGTTATAGAAAAACCTTTTCACCCCTAAAAGTAAGGGCGGTAGTGGAACCAAAGGGGTGGGCTCCAGCCACGAGCCACCCCCCAAAAAAAAAATCTGCCTCTTCAACAGTGGTGGACGCATTATAGGGCGAGGGGGTAGTATTGCCCATTTGCCCCCATAACTTTAAAAAAAAATCTTTTTTTTTCATATAAAAAGTTCTAATTTTTTTTAACCCTCGGTGAGAAAAAGATTTAATCTTAATGTTTGTAAAATAAATTAAACAAAAATATGGGACCTTGGAGAATGTTATTGTAATAGACTGTTTTTTATGTTCTATGCAATCAATTTGAATGATGTTGACATTAATATTTACCCCTTCTGGCAAATGAGAAAGAGAATAATGAAGATTGTAACTGTTCTTGCACAAGTAGTTACAACTATTTTTATTTTTCATACATATCCTAAGCACACGTGTACTTTTGTACTTTGGCAATGCAGCTGATCCTTTATTATTATTTTTATTTTGTAGGATATGTATCAAGAATTGACATAATTTTGTAAAAGCAACCAATTGAATAAATAAAAGGAAACATACATATGTACTGCACATTGCGTCCGATAGTTCAGAAAGGCTTGATAACTTGTGAAGACAATATGAATTTAGCAGTGCTGGCAAACAACTAAGATTGGCAAGTAAGGATCCAGTAGCATCCTCGAACCATAAAACTTCAAGTCTGCTAAGAAGAGTTAAACAACCACAAAATGAGTCGTCTTGTCCAAAGTTTAAGAATACGTGTGAAACGTTAACAAGCAAAGTTTCAGTTTGACAACCCTTCTTTTCGTTGGTGAAAAAGAGGTCTTAAAAGTTTTCTAAAATTAGTGCACATGTGATAGAAACAATAATTTAACCAGTGTAAAAGCCATGAAAAGTATAAGCTTACCGATCATTTTTTGTCTTGGTGCAAGTCAAGCCTGAAATATACACGGTGTGACCAAGGCCTAATCTTCCAAGTGACCTGAAAAGTTGACACATGACATTCATTGGAATGACTGAAAATTACTTCATATGAGGATAAATATAAGTAGCAGTACCACGAATTGACAAAATGTAGTTTTGCCCAAATAGATCCGGTTGTCTCTTTCACTCTCAAAGAAAAAATGGTCCGTGAAAAATTCTGTTCTCTTTTTATGTCTGTAACGATACCATACAGACTGACCCCTGTCATCTTATCACGGAGGTCGGTCACAAGTGGCTGCAAGAATTTAAATTGTGAAGATGCTTGCACAAATTCACCATAATTTACTATCTACTACATAGACAGGATAACAAGGTTTTCGAAGAAGAAAGCATTAGAAATATTGAGATATGCATCTATATTATACAGCATATTGCAGAATTTGCATGAGAATGAAAACTAAAACTGGCTTTATTAATATGTATGAGTGTGTGTGTGTGTGTGTGTTTCTATGAGGATATTATAATTGAATTACACAAGTAAAAAATGTAACCTAAAGATGAGTATGCTGAACTTTTTCAGGCTGTCAATTTAATTGTCATATTTCAAGGTATGTCGAAACTTGGCATTGGTTAAATTAAATTATCGAGGGTGCATAAACACTTGCATAGATGATAGATCTTAAATGCTTAAAACTTTCTAAAATGCATTGCGAATATATCAACTATACAAGGAACTGTACCAGCTACCAAGTAATGCCGATTTATATTTTTTCCTATACTTGATTGTTATAGAAACTAGAAGTTCAAGTTTGTTCTCTGCCAAAAATAGAAATTTGGAAACAAAAAAAACTTACTCGAAAAGGATAGTTACTGAAGTCAATGGAACCCAGAGAATTACATGGCAGGGTCACTTGAGAAACTTGAGGAACCTGGCTTGCCTCCAATGGTTTTAACAGTTTTGATCCTTGATATCGATTTTGTGTCAATGCAACAGAAACCTGAGAGTGTCAAAAGTCATATTCACATTCCAAAGTGCTCTGTGATCTCTAGATTCATGACTGACCTGTTCTTCATGGTGAAGTAAAGGGACCATATAAAGTTGTGTTTCACTACCATATTCAAGAGTAATCTCATCAAACGATTCCAGGCTTGCAATAAAGGGTCGATCCAGAGCAAGCATACTTCCAACACTGAAAGATTTTGCATTGTGATAATGTGAGAAAATCTCACAAAGGTAATCTGTTCGCAGTAAAAGAAAGACTCGATAATAATTATCTACCTTAAACAATTGGCAAGTAGAACCTGGTCACCCCACAATGAAAATGTTAACCTGACACCATCATCATCAACAAGAGTGATTTGTTTCCTCTGTATACTGTCCTGGATTTCTAAAGAACCAATAGACTCGATCCTGTAAAAATAGACATATAAAAACTTTTATGAGTCTGCCAAAAATGCTACATTGACAGGTCATGGTCAAACATATTCCTAAGCAAATAAAACTTCCACGGTACATGAATGTTTTTAAGCAGAATCTGGATGTGCATTCCAGAGTCAACACAGACCTATGGTAGATTAAGGAATCTTTAACAGTTCTAACTAACCTTGCATAGAATGAATAGGATACACCTTTATTAAATGCTTTAGGTGAAATGGAAGAAAATGAATCTGAGCAAAATTGTGCTCCAATAAGCATTGCATCATCATCTAGGTCCTGCATGAAGCTGCATATTTAACAACCATATAGGAAGGGTATTCATAAATCATTGAGGATCATATATGCCAATCTGTTTTTAAAGCACAAATTCACACATATGATAGCAGTTAAATGTTCCGCATAAACTTGTTATTATTACTGTTCGTGCTCATAACATTAAGATTAACTTAGTTTT
Source organism: Oenanthe sinensis (assembly GCA_028671895.1). Lineage (NCBI taxonomy): Eukaryota > Viridiplantae > Streptophyta > Magnoliopsida > Apiales > Apiaceae > Oenanthe > Oenanthe sinensis. The sequence continues at coordinate 6,956,299 of CM053814.1, read as the reverse complement.
CCATTCTTTCATGCTACTGTGAACACATACAAAGTGATACAAGCAAAAGGATGCATTACATCTAATATTGGTCAACATATCTATAAGAAATCAGAATTAAGTTAACAATCTAAAACAAGCACCACTAGTAGGCTCGTTATTGGACCTAGTATTCCTTTTTATAGTTGGAGATCTTTAAAAACTGCTCTGCAATCTCCTGACTCCTAGTGAATAGGACGAGAATGACTGCAATGGTTTCACAAAACTGGGAAACATTTGGCAGTGCATCATTTTACAATGGAGGGAAGGTATATCCTCAAACTCTGATGTGCTGAATTAAGCCCTTTTGCCACTTTCTCTGTAGTGTTGTCACACAGCTACCCACCTGCATACTTCCTATACATCCAATGGTAGAGGCAGAAAGAAAGGGGTATTATAAAGAGCGTCCCAACTCCCGATGGTTAATAGAATCATTTCTCTTTAATCTTAATCATTCTTTGCTCTAGCAATTGCACAGAGAGTCTGAGTCTAGTCACTTGACTCTAATACCCTTCTGGAATCTAGTCCAGTCCCATCTTTTAAGGGTAAGAAGCCACAAATATCTCCCTTTGCCCCCAATGGGCTCATATAGGGAATAAGCAACGATATTTTAAGATCGATCTTGGGGAGGAACAGAAAGATTACTTGCTTAAAACCCTTACATGCAGCTCCATCAGTAGGAGGCTGCCAATTTATCCTATAACGGATTAGAAAAGGGTGGGGAGGCAGGGCAACTTTTGGAATAACATCATTTACTTCCACTGTGGGTAATGTATTTGATTCAAAGCCCTGCACGCTCTATGCCCTTCGGCCTGAGTTTAGGCCCTGACTCACCCTCCGCCTATGCCCGTCCATTCCTTTTCTTTTCCTTTTTAGCTTGTTATTGAAAAAGATCAAAGTTGCTGTATCTATTTCACCCCATTCCCCTCCTCTCATCAGGCAGCTATCTGTTCCCCAGATGTGAAGCAGATAACCGCTGAAAGCATATGTGAATCCACCATGTGTGGGTTCACTTCACGTCGTTCACCAAAAATATTTGAAAATAAAATAGAATATAAATGATACAAATCCTAAAAAATATTTTCCTCGTTATAAAGATTTGAATCATGCATGTTTCAGACATAACAAATAAAATTATAAAGATGTAGAGAAAATCAGTACCTCGTTAAGTAATGTTACAATATATTCAGTTGGTAAAAGACGTGAATGGGAAGATCCGGTGGAGGTTCGAAGATAGCATCCTGTTAGGAAGATTTCTCTTCCTTTCTTTAAAATGCCACAATTAGGATCAGCCAAGCTGTAATATCTGCAGGAGCGGATGTTAAATATTAGAATGTGTGCATATCTAAATATGCATTCTAGGGTTTACAGTCAGAATTTTGGATAAAGGCAAAAAAAAAAAAAATCATTTTCTAGTGTCCCCTTCTAGCAGTTTCTAATTCATTGACTATGGATCATGTGGGCTTTTACAATTTATCTTATAATGAAATTATAGTTGTTCGTGCTATGCAATCAGAGATGCTTACTGTTGATTATAATTTCATTGAGAAAGATTATAACCTATGATCTCAACTCTCAATATTTCTGTTACAAATAGATATGTGGTATTGCAGAAGCCTTAATTCTTTGCCTTCTTTTTTATATCTATTGCACATCTGCTTTAGTGGTTCTACCTCATACGGAGAAAGATCTATTTAGTCTGACTTGTCATTTCATCACTCAAATGTGATCAACAGCATCGTTTCAGTAACAAATCTCATACACTATATTAATCTGTATGGTCTTATTCTCCTTAATTTGCCCTCCGTCTAAAGAAAATTAAGAAACACTTGGCATTGTAGACTTGCAAAGTCTACTCCCTACCTATAAGTAAGCAATTGCATAGTCTAAAATTGAAATCAATCCTTGTTCGAGCATATACAATTTTAAATATCAATATAAGATGCAAGCTCAGAGCATTTAAGTCTATCTCAACTTTTGTGGAATCATATACCTGCGATGTAGGTATAAATCAATGGTGTTGGAGCTCCAGAAATCCCCCAAAGTAAGAATGTATATGTTAGTCCCTAGGAAAAAATATGTTGAACATTAATAAAAACTCATAATATTCAAGACCTGATTGAGAATGATAAATCCTATTGTTCTAAGAATCAATATAATCTGCAATTATCATATGGAAATCCACCCACCAAGTAAAACACACACGCACACAAAATAGATGCACAACTTGTAGCCATGCGTAATTGATGAATTGATGATTTCTCACTACAACACGTAAGTGCAAGGTATCGAAATTACAACACAAACTCATTCAATCAAAAAATTCAAAATAGAAAACATAAAATAATTATACCTGGAAGAACAAAAGCATCAACAATAACAGCCTCGATAACGCTACTCAACGACAAGAAATTCTTGTCAAAAATAGAATCAATCGTAACAGTGTTAGGAAGCTTTACTCTCTTGTGCGTCTTGGCAAGCTGATTAATACATTCGGGACGCTTCTTCTGAGCACCATTCCTATTCAGTTCACTCCAAGCCTATACACATAACATCAAAAGTGTTACTAAAACAACCAAAAACAAATTAATGGTAATCGAAAAATGAAGCATATTGTAAAAGACCTGAGAGAGATCAGAGAGGAGAATAGCAGTGGTAACACCGCTGGAATAAGCAATACATGTTTTGAGAATGCGAGAAACAATCCAGGTCCAACCAGGAATATTAGATTGTTCATCGCCTTGGTTGTCGATATCGTAATCAGGAGATAATACTGATTTTGCGTAATCGATGAAATTGAGAAACGGATCTTGGTGTTGTGAAATTTGGTTATCTGCAATTTGGTAAAGTTGGGAATTGGAGTGAGATTTTTTCATTGGTTTTTCAAATGAAAGGGTGTTTGGCCTCTGGGGCTGTGAATTAAAGTTCAAACCCTAGTTTGTTTGTGAATGGAGGAATCTGGCGGGATTTTTAAATTGTACTCTATTGTTTTTTTATGTTATGCTCACTTAATTTCAATTTTTATTAATTCATAGTCATTGTTCATAGAATTAGAAACTTAAATAAATTGAAATTAATTATAAATATGTATTAGTTTAAAACTATTAATTGTTATATTTTTTTTAAATTAAATTTATGATTTGTATATAATTTAAATTTTTGGTCGTACTAATATTAAGTGTAAATTATTAACTACACAAGAAGATGCAACAAGAATAAAATAATTGATGATTATTTTATATAGTTTTTAAATAATAACATAACAATAAATAAAATCATGTTTATTTATTTTATATCAATTTTACTAACTACGCAAGAAGATGCAACAAGAACAAAATAATTGATAATTATTTTATTTAGTTTTTTAAATGTCTAATCAATTAGTATATATATACATTATATCTGTAAGTAACCTATTAAAAATATCAATATTTTGGTATTTAAATTTTATTAATTATAATTTTTAAAGAAATAAACTCACTAAATTTATGAGTATTTCATTTAAAATGATCCAACCAAAAATTTAAATTATATACAAACTATAAATTTAATTCTAAAAAAATATAAAAATTAACAACTTTAAGCTAATATATATTTATAATTACGTTCCATTTATTTAAGTTTTTAATTTTATGAATAATGACTGTAAATATTGAAATTTAGTGACTATAATATAAAAAATAAAATTTAGTGACAAGATTGAAAATAAGTACCATATTCAATGACTATTTATACTACTCTCTTACTTATTTGTTCTCCTTCCTCTAGCATAAATAACATGCTCCGGTAATGAAATGGATATACCGAACAATGTTTTCTCTGTTCTTACTTTTCTCTCAATCTCAGTCTCTTGCTCTTTCTACTTTTACTTTTATAGCTAATATATTATAACAGTCTCGAATATTTTTGCCTCTCATGGAGGTCCATCTCAAAATGGACCTCTGTTGAATAGAATAGACGGAAGGCATGGAGAGCCGAGTGTCCTATTTAACTTAATTATTAAATTTTGATTTAAAATTATATATATTATATAATAAACAAATTTTAAAAAATTATTATTATATAGCGTATTTAAAAAAAATTATTTTTATTCAAAAATTTAAATGTCTAATCTTACTTCAATATAATAGAACTTTTGCAAAAAATATAAATAAAAGTTAATTAATATTATAATAATCGAAAATTTATTTATGAAGTTTGCAAAAAAAAAAGGAGAATTAGGCTCCGTTTGAGATTGTTGTTGAAAATTGTTGTGCTGTGAAAATAAATGATGGTGGAAAAAATATTGTTAGAAAAATCAGATAATTGTTTGGTAATTTTTTTTATTTGGACATATTTTGAAATATAATATATAAAAATAATATTTTTGGGGAGTTTTGATAATAAAACTTATAGTTACTTCCTGTAAAACTGAAGAGCAGTTTTTTTCAAAAACTCTGCTTTCTTTAACAACACATTTTAGGTCGAAAGTACTTTTCCACAAAATAATTTTTAAATTTTACCAAATACTTTTCTGACAGTTTTTCAGCAGAAAGCTGCTATTGCTATAACTGTTTGGAATGACAATACCAAACCAGCCTTAAATTGGGGCCAAGTATTTAATTCACGATATCACTTGAACTCCATTATATATTATTTCTTTCAAAATGTAAAATAAAATAAAATTTATATATTGTGTTTGTTTTAAAATTTTAAGTTTTATTTATGGAGAAAAGGCTCAATATGACATTATTTTTAACTCAAATGCCCAAAATGACACTATCTGGGTAGATGACCAAAATGACACCTAGAGACGCTATATCGAGTAGCATTTACAATTGTTTTTAGCCAAACACGCAACATTGCGTAACATTTACAGTTTTTTTTTGCTTTTACTCCTAATATATACTATATTATTAAAGCTATAAGGGCAAATGTTGGTCGGTCGTCCGGTCATTCTGTCTCTCACCCAACTTCAAATTCAAATTCAAACACACTCCTATAATTAAAATATATAGTTGTATTCAAAATCTAATAACATATTTCAATTTCCTCATCGCTCAACCTCTTTAATTTATTTAAAATCATAGCTTATTAATTACATTTTATGAATATTTAAATTATAATATTATATTTTTAATATTATTAATTAATTTTTATTACTATATTATATCTATATTATCTATACTTTTATAGTGACAAACGTTTGGCTGTTATTGTTAGTATTAGTGTCCCAGAGACAATACTATTAGGTTTAATTGAAAACAATTATGGGTTATGTTCTATTGATTATTGAATAAATATTTATTGTGTCTTTATTTACTGCGTAATAAATTGAAAGTATAATAAATGTCCTTGGAATTTTGATACGTATTATATATCTTTAAGTATGTGACTTAAAAATAGAATTATTTGAATAGTATCTTATTCCTAAAATTCTCTAGTTGAGTATTATTATTCTAGGACAATAATAATGCACAAAGACTGGTATGTTTGTTGACAGATGACCACATCTCATTGGTCATAGGTATGGTGATACTAAACTTAAGAACATAAATGCATATCTCAATGCATGACACTGAAATGACCATCTGTGAGATTCTACATGTTAGATAAGTGACATAATCAATTCTCACAGTGATAATGATGTAATGATACTTAGACCTGAAATCATTATATTTCTATACAAGAATTAATATATTTTGATTACATTAAAAGTTACATTTGACCGGGTGATGATAAAAGTGAATATTGGATATATTATGAATCGTATGAGAAATATGAATGATCTAGATGTGATTTAATCCTCCTAATTTTAGGAGTGGTATTATTGGCCACTTGTTTGAGTGAGACTATGAAATAGACGGGCGTGCTCAAATGTTGATTTGATTTTAATAGTCTACTCATCGATTAAGAAAATAAAGATTAAATTATGAAGAGGATGACACAAGACATGCTTTGATTTTAATCTATAATATCAAGATTAAATGGATTATATTACATGGAACATTATTCATGAAATGCTCAATCGAATCACCGATTTAATTATTATTACTTGGGTAGTAATGATGTATTACTAGATGCCGCTCATTATTTATAATTTTATTATTGGATAATAAAATCATTGCCAACGTAATAATAACCTAAAGGGTCACACACAAAGAACACTTGAAGGAGAATTAATAGTAATTCAAATTTAAATTTGTATATTAATTAAGTTGGACTTAATTAATAAAATTAGAAATGTGAATTAATTTATAATTCAAATTATATTTGAATATTAATTAAGTTTGACTTAATTAGTTATTTAAATTAAAATTTGAATTTTAAATAAATTAATTAAATATAAGGCTCAATCAGATGATGTGCTAAAAGGCTTGTTTATTTCCTCTATAAATACATCTCTTTTTCTAGGAGTTAACCTAATTCAATTTTGGGAAAACTCTAGCCACATGGAGAGAGTAGATTATGAGTACAACTCTATATTTTAATTAAAATTTAATTAAAAGAGTGTACTTGAAATTGAGTGGGATACAAAGAAACTATAACTGAAGGGTTTCGAGGCATAAATACAGTGGAATAAACGCGAAAAATAAATTAAAATAGCGAAACCCTACGTAGGATCCATGCGAAAACATAATATTTAATTCAGAGATCATGATGTATTACCTTTTGGAGTTTTAACGAATTAAAGATAGAGATTATGGAGGTCCAAAGCTCGTACGATCAACACGTATCCCGCAGCACGCGATCTACGCTCCAACGGTATCCATACGAACATTTGTTCTTCAAAGCAGAAAGGATGTACTAGCACCCAAACTATTTATCTCAATTAACATGTTTCAATTTCATCATCGTTCAAAACTTTTTAATTTATTTAAAATTATAATTTAATAATTAAAATAATACATAAAATATAATTCTCATACTCAACTTCAAACACACTTTTTTAATTAAATTTTAATTATAATATACTTTATTAAACATATATATTATATATACAACTCTATTTAGAACATATATATCATACATAAATCTTTATCATCAGTGAAGTTCTTTTTCTTAATAATAAAATGAAATAAATTATCGCAATAACTTAAATATTTTATACTATATATATATATATATATATATATATATATTATACGTCAACCGTATCACCGGTGCAGTGCTCTTTTTATACAACTGCTCACACGTAATATTAGATTATATATAAATTATAGCATGTATTTTCTTATAGTATCTAGATAAGTATTAGTAACATTATGTAAATATTAAAGAATATAATTTAAAATTATATGTGTGTGTGACTTATAACATCTTAATTTAGCAAAATACTTAAGAGTATATTAGTGTAATTAACATGTGCTTCAATTATATCGGGACATATGAATTTAAATTCATGTAGTGGTGTGTTGATGATTCATTCTTCCATTTTTTTTGGGATCGTTGAACATAGAAATATAACTTTAAACTCACATTATAGTAGTCTATATCGGCCGGTACTTGTGATTACTTTTAAGTTTTTAATGTTATATAAATACACTTCTTCTAAAATATGTTTGAATAAAAAAATAGATGTTTTTAATCGTTGTATGGATAAAAAATTTCTATCATAAATTAAAGCATCAAAAAGTTAGTACGAATGCATAATTGTAATAAATTAATAAATAATAAAAATTTATTAACCTTCTCATCAATTAAAATCATGTAACTTAGATTTTTCATAATTTGGAGAAAGTTTAGGAGAATATAAAATAACTTAAATTTTTTATAATTTTTAATATTTACTAATTCAAAAATTCAAGAAAATTAGAAAAATACATTGAGATGATTTGGGAGCGCCACATAACCGTCTCCTTCTTCTCCTTTATATATATATTGATAATTTACGTATACTGTATATATTATACATACAATTCTATCAACGATTTAACACAATTGTTCACGGCTAATATTATTTTGTATTTAAATTATAAAATATAATTTATATTTTAGGAATAATATTATAATATATATTTTTATCTAATATAGTTGTATTAACATTTAACTCAATTTCATCACCGCTTTTTAATTTATTTAAAATTACAACCTATTATTAATCATATCTCATGAATATTAAAATAAAAAAATTATTATATCATAATAATATATAAATAACATATAAAAATAAATGAAAACATAAATTACTAAATTAAATTAAATAATCATATTAAATAATTAATATTTAATTTATTAATGTAGCCCGTGTTTTGCACGAGTTATAAGCTAGTAAAATAATAATAATAATAATAACATAAACCAAAACCAAACACACCTAATTTAGCCGTTTTTAATATTTCAGGGTTTATCAATTCCCTAATTGGATTTTAGAAATATTAAATTTAAATTAAAAGTTAAGTATTTGAATTTATAAGTATGTAATAGAATGTTAAACGATTTAGGGTTTAGGGCCTTTAAACCTTAGACCCTAATTAAAGTTAGGACCATAATTTAACCGTTTTTAATGTTTCAGGGTTCATTAATATATTAATTGGGTTTAAGTTTTAGAAATATTAAATTTAAATTAAAAGTTAATTATTGAATTTATAAGCATGTAATAGAATGCTCAACATTTTAGGGTTTAGGGCACCCTAGACCCTGAACCCTAATTAAACTTAGGACCTTAATTTATCGTTTTTAATATTTTAGGGTTCATTAATTTCCTAATTGAGTTTAGATTTTAGAAATATTAAGCTTAATTTTTTTTAAAATTCAACATCAACTAGCGTTTTTTTTGTTTTTTTAATATTTTTTTTTTAAAAAACATGATATTATCGCAAGTTTTAGCATAAAACCCCAGTTTAAGGTCACGGACAGAAGCGTTTAGGGGTGGCAGACGCTGGATTGTCTCTCATTTGAGATTTTTTTATAAAAAATTATGCTGCGCTGGTGCTATTTCGGACCATTCGAGCGTTTTAACACACTTATTTATGCAAGTGCAGTCATTTATCAGTTTCTATCTCATTTGCAAACTTGTTATGGCGCTGAGCTTCTCTTGCTATGCTTCTCTCAACCCACAACTTCAAAGTTCCATTTGCTGTACCTCCAAGTCCATATATGTGTATATATTTTGCTAAATTATATATGTATATGTTATGCTACAATAATTTTTTTGGTTTGGCAGGTACAAATAAGCTAACTCAGAGCAACAAGAAGTGTCTCGAGAAAGTGAAGAATCTTATTAAAGTGAATGGGGTTTGTTCAAACACAGCATCTCCACATGAATCTTTACAAAAGGGCAACTGGGTCAAGCTCATTTGTGGTGCTAGCTTTGAGGTCTTATCTAGGCCCCTTTGTTTTCCGGACGAGTAACTTATAAATTGAAAAATACATACTTTTTAACTCATAAGTTACTTATTAGATAAACCAAATGCAGCTCTGGTCTTGCACCAATCAGACTTTCACTTTTATTTTTTAATTCTTGGGTATTGTATTTGTTAACTCTTTTTCTTTCTTCAGGATGTTGTTGATATTAGAAATCTGTCTCTAGTTTACACATTAGCTGGAGGTATCGAATCTTGCATATATATATACATAGTGTGTGTGTGTGTGTGTGTTGTTTTTATGTGTTCTTGAATTTTGTACTTGATTGCATTGGTTGTGGTATTAAATCTTGCATTGTGTTTGTGTGTTGTTTATATAATTATATGTTTGCTTGAATTGCTTGCATTTGATTGTGGCATCGAATATTGTATTGTGTGCGTGTGGTATCTGGTATTATGGCTTCTTGAATTGTTTGCAGTTGATTGCATTGATTGTGCTGCTGATGGCTCGGTGGTAAATGCTGTAAATGAAGGTATTGAGGCAGCAAGAGCTATCTTACCTATTCGAAGGCCATGGGTAATGATCAGCGTAAATGATCATGAAGATCTTCATTTCCGCAAAGCTCGTAATTTTCATCACTTTTTGTTTATTGTTATGTGCTGATAATTTAATTTCATCAAGTTCAAGTTTTTAAGGGAGCATACATTAAGAGATGTCAGTCAACCAATTTTTCATACTGTATATAACAAGTATAAAGAGTTTATAAATTGACACATTAATTTGATTTGTGAAGCTTTTGCGTAATGAGAAATATATTATTGTAAAATTCTTCTATGCAAAGATTAAAGAACTATGCAGACCTTTCTGAACACATACACACAGGGCTGGCCCTGAAAAATCTGAAGCCCCAAGGCTTTTCAAATTTTGTGCCGTATAATAATACAAAGATATTGTATATATAATTCTTTACTTCTGAAACATTATTTTTCTTGCCGTTTTGCTAGTAAAATCATTTATGAGTGTTTCATAATCAAAATTTAAAAGCATATATACGATCCTCAATGGATATCATGTGCCCCTAATTCTTTATATCTAAAATAAATTTTGTGCCCCAAAATATTTGTTTTTTGCGGTGCTCCCATTCGTTAACATAAGCTGTGCTTAGGGCCGGCTCTGCATACACAGTTTATTAAGATGTTCTAAATTTTTACGAAAATGTGTTACAGACATTTGCTCTGCGAATCTAGTTCTCATATCCTTTTAGATCTTAATCATTTTAGTACTATCATGGACCACCTAGGGGACAGCAGTGGTTATAGCTTTGGGACCTAATTTTTGCCCAACATATAGTCTTTTTGGATAACAAATGACACGAGTCTAACTGTCTAAGCATAGTTGCAGCTAGTGGCCCCATACAGTTCCCACATTGAGTAGATGACCATGATCAATTTCATTCCTCCAGTATGTGAACTTCATAGGTTCACTTTCAGTTTCCCAAACAGAACAATCACGTGGCCACTTATTTAAAAAGTGAGCATAGTATTACTTTTGTTTCTCACTTATTTGGCAGGTCTTATTTTTATCCCCTGTCTCCTCAACTTTTACCTTCTTACAGAATTTGATCCGGATGACTGTCCACAAGACTGCTCAAGACCATGTGAGAATGTTTGTCCAGCTAATGCTATATTGCTGAATAATACAGTTGGCGCATTGCAGGTGCTACTTAAATTCCATGCTTTTTTCCTTTTACTATCATCTATGTGATTTTTTTTGGTATAACCTTTTGTTAATTTGTAAGATGTTTGTATATGGAACTGATCAGCAGCATGGAGTACTGACAGAACGGTGCTATGGATGTGGACGATGCTTTCCTGTTTGCCCATACGATAAAATAAGTGAGGCCTTCCCTTGGTTTCTTCTTATATCCTGTTCCAAGTTGGGCTCTGTTTGGTACTTACATTGTCCTTTTACGGGTCCTCCTCCGTCCTTGTGGCGTTCAAAGCAAGATTCCACATTATGATTAAGCAATTAAGTACTGCAAAGTTTCATATTTATCTTTTAAACCTGATTTATGCACTTGTCCATTTATAATGAATTTTAACAAAATTGCTAATGATCCTGAATGATAAAAACATGTTCTGAATTCGAAAATTCTACATTTATGATATTCCTTTTTCTTTTCTGAATCAATTATATGATTAATGTAGTGGAGATTACATATATAAGGGATGCTGCTGCAACAGCTGAGCTTCTGAAGAGGAGTGATGTTGATGCTGTGGAGATACATACAAGTGGAAGGTATACTGTTTAGTTCTTATCGTCTTATACTCTTATTGCATAAAAATATATGATACCTATATATTTAGCACTTAGTAGCATTGTTCCCTCCAAGTCAAGGTTATCTTATTGATCACTACTCATAACTCACAGATTATACTATTCTTCCATTCACAGATTATACTCAGAAAAAAATTTATTTGGTGTAATCCATTTAGGCATATATCATTCTTCAAAGAACTTTGGGATGGATTGGGAGATTCTGTTGGTAGTTTGAAACTTGTTGCTGTAAGTAAAGAAACCTTCACCAGGTCTTTGACTCATCCTATGACCCAACAATATTTTTATCAGTAGCCACAAGGCCCACAACTCCCAAAATAGTTTCATTTAAACATTTTAAGTTTTTTTTTTAAATTTTTTGTTTACTTCCAGGTTAGCTTGCCTGACATAGGTGATTCAACCATATCTGCAATGAATATGATGTACTCTGTTATGGAAGCCAATATGTCTTTCTTCAACCTATGGCAGGTAAACTTGTTTTATCATTAGACCTCACAGAGGTGCCTGTTATTTCTGGAAGCACTTCAATATTATTTTGTTAACTTTCTAAATAGTAATATATACGATGATATCTGAAGTTGGACGGTCGCCCCATGAGTGGAGATATCGGGCGAGGTGCCACCAGGGAAGCAATAGCTTTTGCAGTACGTATAGCTGCTGCTAAAGACAAGCCTCAAGGTTTGTTCACAGAGATAATACTACCTACCCATTTTGTTTACCTGCTGTACATGTTGAATCTACCAATGGGTCTGCAGTTTTAACAAAATCTTTTCAAGTGGTAGGTTTCCTTCAACTGGCTGGTGGTACTAATGGTCACACAGTAGATGGGTTAAAAAAGCATAGACTCTTTCAGACCACTGCCACATCAAGTACTTATATTTACCACCAATTTATAAGCTTGGTTTGTTCCTTAATTGGTTATTTTTATGATGTGAAGCTCTTCTACCAACTTTCTTTTCCTTCTTTAGCCAACTCAGAGGACAAGAACCTACGTTCAAGTTTACCTAAATCTAATGCATTAATTGCTGGGGTAGCTTATGGAGGCTATGCAAGAAAGGTATGTTTACTAAATTATTTTTCCATCCTGTTTCAATTATTGTTATAAGTTACTCTGATGCAGACTTTTTGCTCAACTCGAATCTTATCCCCTAGATATTTGATGGATAAAGCATATGGGAAATATGAATGATATTTATATAGGTTAGTTAAGGTCTGTTGAAAATAGCCCAGACTCCGTGCTTGGCCAACCAATGAAAGAGTATCTGACCATAGGTTCAGCGCACACTATTATTGATTGCTATAATTCACAAGGTTGAACTGAATATCTGCATTTGCAGAGTCTACAAATGTATAAGGTTCTGCATTTTTTCTGTACTTTGAAATTAGTGAGTAACCATTCCTATTGTACCATCTCCTATTGTCTACTTGTGTGAAGAGCAGTGGAATGAATGCTGGAATTGCAGAAACAGGTTTTTTAACCTGAATAATTTTCTGAATACTGTAATTACTGTAATACAACTAGAGGCATCAAATGACTCTCTTCACATCCTGCATAGAAACCATAATAACAAGATTGATTTTCTTTTTCGACTCGTTTACATTGGATGTGATGTATAAAAGTGATACAGCACTATATTTAGTGTATTTTCTGGGTCTTCATTTTGTTTCCTTGAGGTCCACAATTATCTTGTAGTGGTCATGGATTGCTCTCAGAAGCCACTGCTGCTTACGTCTGGACTTGTTAGGTGTGCTGTGTGCAAATGAAATAAGGAGATCATTGTAACAAATTATTCGCATCCCCGTCAGCCCTCCCCTTGTGTACCAAAAAGTGATGCTACCACCTCTTAAATATGCTAGAAAAAACTGAATATCAGCACAGTCCAATGTCCAATCAGACATTTGATAGACTAAGGCATTCAGTTGGAATTCTATTAGTATGTCCTAACTAATGAGCTTAAGAATTGTTCTTTCTGCAAACTATTAATGAATTGCATTACCATCTTTTACATCAGATTGTTGGAAGAACTCTAAATTCCATGCAAGCTCAGCATGGACATGCCTGCATTGAAGATCACCCCGAGCATCTTGATATGGCACTTACCGAAGCCCTTGCATTGGTAGGACCGATCAAGTGTTATCCAAGTTCTTAACAGCATGCATACATTCTGCACTCCTGACCTCATAGAGATCGACTTGCCCAATCAGCTACATAAAAGAACTCACCTCATTGCCCCTCGCATTGATCAGTAAAATGATAACTTCAGATACTTGATATCCTCCCAAACACTGAGAAGTGTATACTTCAACAGATCAACCTTTACTCAAGGTCCGCAACATCTTTTCTTGCAGACACAATATAGGATACAGAAGATGAAAATGTCGCAAAATAAGCCTTTCTCTAGTAATGCTTAATTATTTATCTTGAAATGTTGAGTTTTATTATTATTATTTAATTTTGCATGTGAAATTTCAAACCAGACTGGAATGTTAAGGTTTGACATCATTCTTATTGCTTAAAAATGAGTAAAGCCTGAGATTCGCAAAAGAATAATTTATGTTAATTGGCAAAAAGGCACAAGATCTGAATATATATTTAAAAATGGTTGGCCTGCTTTCTGATAGCAGATTTGAATTAATATATCGAAATGTCGATACCTGATTGTTAATAATAATTGTCAAGTGACTGGAAGTAAAATAAAGAACTCGTTTGACGTGCTTCTACTCAAAGTTCAATATCAATCATTCACCCAACTTCCACCAATACACTACGATTCCCATACCAAACTGTTTATTACGAATGATGCAACTGCTTTGAATTTTGCAATACTCTATATTTATATACATTAGTCATTAAACAATAAAGTCAACAAAGTATTATTTATTCAACAAATATATAATAATCTATATATACAAATACAAATAAAATATGTATTATAAAATAATATTTTGCATATTCAACCCTATGTTCATCTATTATAATTAAAAAAAACTTATTTACTTGTTAAAAATATGTAATTTTACATTTTTTTTTCTGGAGAGTGATATATGAACTACTCGTACAGTGGCACGTGATTGGTGTTACCGTGTGAGGGACGCCGGGTAGCTGCTCTGTCGTTTCTTAACTTAAAATTTTAATCCCATTCCCCTCCCTCTCTCTCTGTCCATACATATACTATACTGATATACACATATACACACAGACACACATACATCTTCTTCACTTGACCACCTATATCACCGCACTCGTTTCACAGGTAATATCACCGCATTTATACATTCTGCTCTTTGTTTTTTCATTAAATTTAGATCTAATTTAAATTATTTTTATGTGTTTATTTGTTTTTTATCTCGTTGATGTATTGTATTCGAGTCAAGTAGCTGAAGCTTTTTAAATTTTTGGTAAGATTTTAGATTCAGATCTAATTGAGCTTTTTGATCAGCTGCGATATATTAGCTCCACATTGTTTCTATTCTTCTTATCCGGTGTGATATTTACTTGTAGTTCTGAAATTCGTTTTTGTTCCATCTCAGATTGTGATTTTTAATGCTGTTGATTTAATTTCTCCAACTATTTTTGTCGATTCTGTTATGTATCTATGGACTCAGGGGGTTCGAATTGGTTGTACCTGTATTTAGAATGTTATTCCAATCATAGATCGTGTCAAGTGTGAATGGTTTGTGTTTTTGAGTCATTCAAAGTTTTTCGTACGCCACCATTTGAATGAGTGTATATGCTCATACGTAGGTCTTATTATTGACATTAAGGAGTTGTGAACCGGTTGTATGATTGTATCTTTATTACGGATGCTGATCAAAGAATGTACGTAATGTGAACATGTTTTGTGTGCCTTTCGAAGTTTTCCTTATACTACATTTGATTGAGTATATTTGCTAGCTTTGATGTTCTTACACTGGCATTGGAAATTAGTTCATACTGATTTAATTTGTTTACACATAGTTTTACATGTATTTGCTAGTTGTTTAGTTGTAGGAAGTAGAAAGTATGTAATTGGACACAAGTGCAATTTGTATCTACCTCTATTTTCCAAAAAGTTTTTAACTTTTTTCCATAATTGGACAAGGTAACAAATTATTATATAGGATGATCTGTCATGTGTCTCGTCTTAAAAGAGTTTACAGTGTCTGTTGTCCTGCAAACAATTTCTTTACTTCATTTTAGGGAAGTTCGCATTAGAATTCACCATTTCTCTGAGCATTATATAGTTATATATTTATATTTACTTTCCTTGCAGGTGCCCTTGAGTGATCAACATGGCTACTGGACAAATATTTTCAAAGACTACACAAGCATTGTTCTACAACTATAAACAACTACCTATACAACGAATGCTAGATTTTGACTTTCTTTGTGGTGTGTATGCCTTCTTTCCCTAGGCCTTGTGATCTAATGTCACAATAGGACAATGTTTCATACAATTTTCCGGATGTAAAATTGTTAATCATTATTTAGTGATTAAATAACTTATAACTGTTATTTTACATTTACAGGTAGGGATACACCATCAGTTGCTGGAATCATAAATCCTGGTTCAGAAGGATTTCAGAAACTGTTTTTCGGCCAGGAGGAAATTGCCATACCAGTACACTCAACGTTAGTTTGTAACCACTCGCTCCTTTTTAAGTTTCATGCAAATTATAGTAGCTACGAATTTGTAAAAGACAGTTTTGCATATTTTTAAGCTCCCACATATTTACTTTGTGGTTCAATCACATTTAGTCAATTTATCTTCAAAGTTAGTAAAGCTGCTGTGATATGATAACTTATCATAGTCCACCTTTCACTAATATATTAATATTGATCTATATATATATATATATATGAAGAAAAAGTATGTTATTTTAGTGGCAACTTGTCCTGCAATTGGACTCTGTGAAAAATACTTATATTAGAGTTTTTTAGTAGTTCTAGCTTGCAGCAATTAGTGTTGTGTGATTTGAGTTGAATTTTCTTACCTTAATTTGGATCCACATTGTTTATCAGCATTGAAGCTGCCTGTGCTGCACATCCTACCGCTGATGTATTCATAAACTTTGCCTCATTCAGAAGGTTTGTCCACAGACTTCTAAGTAGTCCTAAAAGTAAAAGATACTTCAAAGCATCACATTATCTTAGTTTGGATATTAATGCATTATCTCTACATTATTTCCAGTGCTGCTGATTCATCGAAATTAGCTCTAAAACAGCCAACTATTAGGGTTGTGGCTATAATAGCCGAAGGTGTTCCAGAGTCGGACACCAAGGAATTGATTGCGTTTGCGAGAGCAAATAATAAGGTAGAAATTGACAAGGTTTTCCCATGATTCATCTTTGAAAGATACACCTGACCAATTCAAAATTTTATCAAGTCTTGCATGTGCACTCGATGCATGTGTCCTGAAGTTATTGCCAGAGTAATTTATTTTAGTTTAATTATGCATCTTGATGTTTTGTGCAGATTGTTATTGGACCTGCCACTGTTGGGGGTATTCAAGCTGGGGCTTTTAAGATTGGCGACACTGCTGGAACAATAGATAATATTATTCAGTGCAAGCTCTATAGGCCTGGATCAGTTGGATTTGTCTCCAAATCGGTGAGAATTGTTTTCCTTGTTTATTATTTCTTTTGTTTCATTTGTACATGGTCAGCCAAGACGCCTTTTCTCTGCTGAGAAGATGTTCTTGATGTACTATAATTCGATAAACCCTTTATATGTTGTAACAATATAAAACTTTATTGATAGAATTTCGAATTAAAAACTATTAAATGGTGTAAATTATGAATATTAATAGCGAAATTTTAGTGTAAGAAGTTCTATTAATAATGTAGAAATATATTTTTCTTTTTGTCTTTCCCTTCCAGAAAATTGTATTCCCTCCCACCCATATATTTTGTCGCTTTGACCTAATTGTGGTCAAATTGACCATTTTTATAATGAAATTTACATATATTATATGGTAATATATTACCATAAAGTATTTATATTTTATCAAGATTCATTTTTCAAATTCATAATAACATCAGAAGATAATTTTCAATTGGAGGTCACAATTTGGTCGATTTGACCAACAAAATCAAAATAGGACAAAATATGTGAGACGTGGGAGTATTAGACCTGACAATTCGGATAATCGGATCGGATCAACTTTCAGCTATGATATATTTTGAGTACTGTTCAGATCGGATCAGATCTAGTTTGGATTAAAATCGGTTGAATTTCGGATTAAGATCGGATTAAGTTCGGTTCAGATCATTTCAGATCAAAAAAAATACACTATGGATTAGTTTTTAATTATAATAAAACTAAAATAAAAGTTTTTAAATAAGTTTGTTGAAATAATAACTTATTCATTATCTTTCTGCTTCTGTTTTTTAATTTGTGAAACATTAAAAAATGATCTTATTATTAAATATAGAGTAAGGCTCAGCGAGGAACTCCTTATTTGAGTAACTGAGGAACCAATTCCTATTTTATAAAAAATTGATTAACAAATAACTATAGAAGACTACAGAACATACAAAAAATCATAGAACACCAACAATAATTGCAAAACAAACAAAAAAATTACATAATATACAAAAAATATAGAACACAAATTACAGAACACTATTACAGAACACTAATGCTGAATAGTGTTCTGTAATTTTCCGTTCTATATTTTCTTTATGTTATGTAATTTTTTTTGTTTTGTGATTGTTTTTTGTGTTCTGTAGTTTTTTCTATATTCTGCAATTTTTTCACGTGTTCTGTAATTATATTTGTTGTTGGTTCCTCAGTTACTCAAATAACCGAGTTCCTCATTGAACCTAAGCCTATATTTAGTTATAATATAAAATAACATAAGTTTTTAAAACTTTGATTGTATAACCATTTTAATTTTTTGATATAAAATTATTTTAAATATGAATTTTGCTTAAGAATAGGTTCATCTAGTGAATAAAAAGTTGGTTAATATATAAACTATGACCCATTAAAATATAACTATTAGATTAAAATTCAATTCAGCTCTTTTCTAATTCAATATAATTCGTATTGATATCGAATCTGATCTCATACTTCGAGTCATATTCGGTTCAGATGATTGTGTATTCGGTTTATCAGATCTAATATTTTGGATTATTTTCAGTTAAATTTTTGGTTTGGGTAATTTCCGATTCGGATCAAATCGGTTTTCGGATATTTATCGGATTATGTAATTCGGATATAAAATCGAAATGAGTAGTTCGGATATAATCGAACTTATCATGTAGCAGAAAGGCTAACATATAATTGTGAGATGTACTTACGGTTGTTTAACTACAGGGTGGCATGTCCAATGAAATGTACAATACAATTGCTCGTGTGACTGATGGAATTTATGAAGGTATTTATACGTCGCGGGTATTTTATACTGTGTTTTGCTATTTCAATGCTTTAATGTGTAATATTAAATAGAACAAAATGCTGACGGTAATCTATCAATTTTGTAGGTATTGCTATTGGAGGAGATGTGTTTCCAGGTTCAACCCTGTCTGATCACGTTTTGCGGTTTAACAACATTCCTCAGGTACAACACTGTTTCTCTTGAACCGTCTTCCAGGAGATCATGGTAAAAAGTTGCCCTTCAGATAGCATAATATGTATCAGATAGAGGCTTTGGAATGCATATGGAATGTGAACCAAAATGTTCTGTAATGTGATTCAGAAGTAAATCACTACATAAATAATGAAATGATCTAAAAACTGTTATATGTGTAGTCTATGATGTCTATTGCTGTGAGCTACTGTAGGTAACAGTTATTTATCTCTATTTTTTTTTTTTAAATGTAGCTGCACAAGTCAGCTCCTTGTTAGCAAATAATTATTTATGATTGAATCTTGTATGGTACCTTCGTAAAAATTTCTGTAAAAAGCTCTAGTTCCTTACAGTATTAATTTCTTTTGCTCCCTATATTCCGTACTAAATTAATGAACACTTAATTTTTACAAAATTAACTCTTTTTGTCAATGGGGTAATTTAGTTAATGCAAATAAATTTAGCTTCAGAACTTTCAGCGTAGTTCATTTTCGGAATGCCTGGTTTATGTTGCCACCAATGATCACATGTATGACATATATGGTTTAAAATTATGACATATTGGCCCTCCTAAATTTGAACATTTGATGGCCTTGCATCTGATTCTTGTTTTGATTGATTTCTGGTATGGCTCAGGTCAAAATGATAGTTGTACTTGGGGAACTTGGTGGGCGAGATGAATATTCTCTAGTTGAAGCCCTAAAAGAGGGAAAAATTAATAAACCAGTAGTTGCTTGGGTCAGTGGAACTTGTGCACGACTTTTCAAGTCAGAAGTACAATTTGGTCATGCGGTGAGCTACTACCATAGAATCTTTGTTAAAGTTTCTTTAGAAATTGCTGGGGGATCCCTCTATGCACAGTATTGGGAGTGTTACTAATCTTTAGTTATGTTGTCCATGCAGGGGGCAAAGAGTGGTGGAGAGATGGAGTCTGCACAGGCCAAGAATCAGGCACTTAAGGATGCTGGGGCCGTTGTTCCGACTTCATACGAAGCCTTTGAAACTTCAATCAAGGAAACATTTGAGAAATTGGTATAGACCTGATGCAGTTGATTTTCATCACATACAGCAATATCGTAATATTAAGTCTTAATTACTAAATTTAATAAACACGTCTATGCTCTTTGGTTAGGCTGCAGAAGGGGAAATTTCTCCGATAAAGGAAGTTCAACCACCACAAATCCCTGAGGATCTTAATACTGCAATTAAGAGTGGAAAAGTACGAGCTCCAACTCATATTATTTCTACCATCTCTGATGATAGAGGTAAGAACATGGCATTTTTGATTGCAGCATAGCTGCGGCAACCAGTTGATTTCGTTCTCTGAAACTGTATGTCATTCAAAACTGCAGGTGAAGAGCCATGTTATGCTGGTGTTCCCATGTCCTCCATTGTTGAACAAGGATATGGTGTTGGTGACGTTATCTCCCTATTGTGGTTCAAGCGCAGCCTTCCTCGTTACTGTACACAATTTATTGAGGTCAGCCTTGCACGGTGTGG
Source organism: Oenanthe sinensis (assembly GCA_028671895.1). Lineage (NCBI taxonomy): Eukaryota > Viridiplantae > Streptophyta > Magnoliopsida > Apiales > Apiaceae > Oenanthe > Oenanthe sinensis. Next base: position 6,935,605 of record CM053814.1, on the reverse strand, counting down.
TGTATTATATTAGTTACTTCTTCACTTCTTTCAAATCATATATACATACATACATATATACATACATACATACATATATATATATATATATATGTTTTTGCTCAAATGAGAATCCCGACTAATGTGAGATATGAGAATTAATCCTAGTTCTTCATTTTATTAAATTTTTAATCTAATTCTAATCTAATGGCCCAGCCAATGGCACCCACACTAATAGCCTACACCCTCACACACACTAACTCTACCCTCCCTGCTGACGTCATGATGATTTTATAAAAAAAATATTATAGTGATTTTCTTGAAAAATATTTAAAAAATATTCTTTTTGGGGGAAAAAAATCGGGGGAAATTTTTTATATATGTGACGTCATGATGATGTCATCATGGTGCTTTTCTTAAGAAGTGTTTTTCTGAAGAAAAAATAACCAAAATTTGATTTTTTTTAAAAAAAAGTAGTGATTTTTTTAAGAAACAAATCACCAGATTTCAACAAAAATCACCAGTCAGATATATAAAAAATTCAAAAAAAATATATTTTTTAAAAATATTTATGACGTCATCATAACGTCATACCGGTGATTTTTTTTATAGACGTCATACTTGGTGATTATATGTGTAAAGATGAATGACTAGGATTAAATCTCATATCTCACACTAATTAACATTCTCATTGGAGTATGACCTTATATAGTTTTTTGGGTAAGTTTCTACTTTCTACAAAGAACCACTGTTACATGCGGAACTCTAGGAACCACCTAATAATTAATATTTTTTTTAATGTAAATATGTTCTAGACTATGTTCTGTATTATATTATTAACATATGTTCTATAATTTGTATTTTATTATGTTCTTAAACATATATTTTATAATATGTTCTCTCTTGTATTCTGTACTACTATAATTTACAGAACATACTTATAATATTTTTATAAAATTATTAACATTCAATTAAACATCTAATATAGATAATTCAACCTTAATAATTAATGGGCAAATTAATTCTAAAGTCCCTGAACTATTAGTCATTTTTTTATCTAAGTCCCTAAACTAAAAATGAAAATTGATAGGTAATTAAACTTTTAAATTTTTCTCATCAAAGTCCTTCAGTCAAATTTCATTAAACGTCCATTAATTTTTGCTGACGTAGCATCCTAAATAAAGATAAATTAATTTTAAGGTTCATAAACTATTAGGAATTTCTGATGTAAGTCCCTGAACTAAAAATTTAAATTTAAATCTCCATTTTATATTAAAAATCACATTTATTGCTCTTTTATTTTTTATTTACTTTCATTCTTTTTAGTTTAGATTTTTTTTTTTAACTTTGCATATATTTGTGTTCTAAAAAATATTAGAAAATTAATATATATGTACAATGGTTTCACTTTAATTTTGTCTATATTTATATTTTTAGTAATTTTTATAAAATCGGTGTATACAAGATAAAAAAAATTATATTTATTTCTGACATGTAAATTTTAGATGTATATCACACTTTGGTGAATGAATTTTTTTATATAATTTCAATAAATTAGAATATATAAAATTATAAATTTTCGTTTTTTAAAAAATAAATAAAATATTAAAGTTTTTAATCACTTAATTTTGTTTATATACAAGTCCATGTATTTTTATAGTTCAGTTAACATTACTCGTTATAATATAATTGAATTTATATAAAAGTAAAATTTTGTTTATATATTTTTGAAAACGCAAATATATGCAAAGTTAAAAAAGAAAATAAGTGAAATTCTAAACTAAAAAGAATGAAAGTGAATAAAAAATAAAAGAGTAATAAATGTGATTTTTAATATAAAATTGAGATTTAAATTTAAATTTTCAGTTCAGGGACTTACATAAGAAATCCCTAATAGTTTAGGGACGTTAAAATTAATTTATCTTTATTTAGGATGCCACGTCAGCAAAAATTAACGGACGTTTAATGAAATTTGACGGAAGGACTTTGATGAGAAAAATTTAAAAGTTTAATTACCTATCAATTTACATTTTTAGTTCAGGGACTTGGATAAAAAATGACTAATAGTTCATGAACCTTAGAATTAATTTGCCCATAATTAATTGGGTCGGCTCCAATTGTGAAAATTAGGGTTTTTTTTTGTTAGTGGTTCCCTGAGTTCCCCGGCTAATAAGTAATAATGGGTTCCTATTTGAACCTTGGCATATATATATATTCTTGAAACTTTTGTTCAGTTTGCTATTAATGTGACTTTCTCATTCCCTCGCCTTCTTAAGTGTGTTCCGGTTTCATTTTAAAAGCTGCAGAGCACTAATATCTAGCTCTTTTCTGATTTATGCACTTAAACTTGGCAGATTTGCATCATGTTATGTGCCGACCATGGTCCTTGTGTATCTGGTGCTCACAACACAATAGTAACAGCAAGGGCTGGAAAAGACCTAGTGTCCAGTCTTGTTTCAGGTAACTTATAAATACTAAGCAGTAAGCACACTATCACCTCTTCGACTGAGAGTTCATCCCTACAACACCTGTCTAAAATAGAATATTAAATAAGTGAGTACATGAAACAGGTTTGCTAACGATTGGTCCCCGATTTGGCGGGGCTATTGATGATGCTGCTCGATACTTTAAGGATGCTTATGACAGGGTGAGTCTGAGGTTGATTTAGCTGTAATACAATAGATTCCTGAACTCCACAGTGGTCTCAGAAACAGAGATTTTTCTTTGTAAACAGAGAGATTATGTCCTAAATAGATACTAATTTTGCACCATTTCATGTCCAGAATCTTACCCCTTATGAGTTTGTCGAAAGTATGAAAAAGAAAGGAATTCGCGTTCCAGGAATTGGACACAGGTAGAGGCGTTGGTTTTTCCTTTTTTACTATTTTGAATCTCCTCAAGTTATATTGTTAGCGGTTTTCAAATTGGCTTTTTATATTGTATCCTTTGTCTCATTAGAAGCTTAACTTGGATTTTCTTTATTCTTTGTCTGGAATACAATAAAATAAAAGAATAAAGAGAGGCGACAACAGAGATAAGCGAGTAGAGCTTCTGCAACTCTTTGCACGTACTCATTTTCCTTCTGTTAAGTACATGGAGTATGCAGTTCAAGTTGAAAACTACACTCTCTCAAAGGCAAATAACCTGGTACTTAATGTTGATGGTGCCATCGGGTCTCTGTTCTTGGATCTCCTAGCTGGGAGTGGAATGTTCACCAAACCAGAAATCGATGAGATTGTTGGTATTGGTTATCTGAATGGACTCTTTGTCCTAGCCCGTTCCATTGGTCTTATTGGGTGAGTTTGATTGGGTTGTGTTATATTTATTAGATTCTTAGCATTGAGCTTACTGGTGGTTTTTTCTCTCTTAATGTTTATACTGCTTAATCCAATTAATCTTTATTTGCTTGCTTGAATTTCCAGGCATACATTCGATCAGAAGAGACTGAAGCAGCCACTATATCGTCACCCTTGGGAAGACGTTCTTTATACAAAATGAAGAGTTTCTTTGACGATAACAGCCGCTCCCTGCTCCCGCACATGTTACCATTCAGATGTTCCTGCACAATTTCTATGAGATGATTGTTTGGTTGTTAGAACTGTATCTTGTCCTGCTATATTCGAGAAGATTTACAGAAGGAAAGAGAAACCTTTGAGTCAGAAATATTGCATAGTTAGTAATAGTGATAATACTTTTGTTACTAGTTTGAGGCAATAATAATAGGTCTAAGGATTCTCTATTCATGAACATACGTTACATCGTGTACACAAGAATTGTAAGATTCCTAAGCTCTATTGTCTTTAATGGGAACTTTCATTATTTGGTACTTTTTAACTGTTATGCCAAAGTAGGAAACAGCTGAGCATTTTATATTATACAGAAATATGCTTCGAAGTCTTGCATTTGGTTTTACTATAATAATACAGAGTATACAGCTAATAGAGAATATCTTGAAAGGTGAGCAGCAAACAAGTGTCTTATGTTTAGCAATAAAAATGTCTTCATTATATTGTTCACGGGATAATGTTGTATTGGAAGTTTTTGTTTGGATTTTTGCATGATAAACCAGTTGCATATTATATGGGCCATAAGTTGCTCACCTGAGAACCAACTGGAGTCGTACTGTTGTGGTGACTGGTGACTGGTGACTGGTGAGCATGGGCCATGGCCGATGCTAAATGGTGGGAGACTGGAGACCTCAACTAGCAATTATATATGTAGGTTTTTTTTGTTAAATATATATTAAAAATCTTTTTTTTATTGACTTGGTTTGAATTTTTGATCAATAACATTTGTTTAAAGTTCTTTAGATTTCATAATTCTATGATCTAATTTAGAGGCATGTATACCCAGTTCATCAAAGCGAGTTGAAATAATTTGAAGCCCCCTATGCGAGAAGCCCTTAAAATTTTGTAATATTATATTATATTATAGTGTATAATTTTTACTTACTAGAAAGATCGAGAAAAAACCCAATCACAATTTACTGATAAAATATCCAAAATATCACTAATAAAAAAAGTGGCCCCTCCTATCACATAATAACATTTTTAATTATTTCCCTGTTTTGTAAATGAGGTAGAGTGTTGTCGGGCTTGTAATCTACATTCCATAAAACCCATTACAACAGTGATTTGTGAGATTGGAGCGGAGCGGAGTGTGTAAGCACGTCATGTATATATAAAATAACACCTTTAAAATGTGTATCCGTATTTTTTTAAAAATATAACTTAAACTTGCGTTTTAAAAAAAATATTTTTAAAAAAATCGGTAAAAACATAATTTAAAATTGTGTTTTTTTAAAAATTCAACATAAAATTGTGTTTTTGAGTAATATAAATGGCTATCTTTTAAAATTGTGATATTTTGAGTCATTTTTCTTCAAATTGTGATATAAAGGATCATCACAGGAAAATCTTAATTCTTTTAAGCTAATTATAAAGAGTTTAAGATGAAGAGATTAAAGAAGTATCTTGATTTAAAATTTGTCTTAAGGCCATCCGCGGTTCTATAATTTAATTAATGACAATTAGGACTAATCTACAAGTATGTGGTTATTTGTGTGGTCTAATATATTAGATTATCTTAGCTTTCATGTTCAGTGATGTTATGTTATAAACTTTTATTGAACTGGCTATTTTAATGTATTTTAATCCCAATACTTCATTGATTTTGACATGCTCATATTTCACCGTTTCTTTCTAAATAAGCATGCAACTTTCTTAAACTTGTGAATCCAAGTGTTTTGGAAGATAAGTCGACTTTTATTTTTATACAGTATTTTTTTTAATATGTAAATATATTTGAAAGGATGATAGTAATTTAAAGTAGAAAATCATTCAAAGGCTGTACGTACATGACTGGATGGATAACTATAAAACTATAAAGTGGGGCGTGAGGGATGACAAGTTGACAACTGACAAATATTGGCTAGAGAATAAAGCGTGCCAAGAGGGGCGCACTATATATAACAATCAAAAAACCAATCGATATAAAATTTGATACATTTATATGGAAAGTTAGTTATAATAATTATACTACAGCTATTATCTATGCATGGAACGACAATAAACAAACAAACTTCCTCACTTTTTTCATGTATTGTTTGATGAGTTGAAGTTTTAATGAAATTGCTTCCTTTTTGGCAAAAAAAAAAAACAAACAAACTTCTTCCTCGACTAGGCATAAATATTTTTTGAAAGAAGATTTAGAGTTAAAAAATTATTATTAACTAGCTATAAAACCTGTGAAGCACGAGCTTATTCTAATAAAAGTTTTATATGTGTTTATACGCTTTTGATCAATAATTTTTTTAATTAATTAATAAATAGAATTAATAAAAACTATTTTATTAATTAATTGATGAATCAATTGATAATAAGATGACCAAAAGTTTTATAATTATTCAATTTCAATTAAAATATTAGAAAATAATATATTAAAAATCTTCAAATTTTAGATATAAAATAATTATTATACTTTAGCCGTTTAGGTATTTATTAATATGAACTCAGTTATTTTTTCAATTAATGATAATATTATATATTAGCTATATATGAGGTGAAGTAAATATTTATAAAAGAAATAAATTCAAATTGTTTAATTATATTTAAACAAATTTTATTTAACCAATATTTTTGACTTTGCTATGAGTATCACTTGATTATAAGATGATGAGAAATTTTATAATTATTCAATTTTAAGTAAAATATTTGGAAATGATGTATAAAAATCTTTCAAATTTAGATATAAAATAATTATTAATATTATTTCTTAGTAGATAAAAGGGGGCGAAATTAATAATTTGTTAATATTAATTAGAGTATCAACATGCAGTAATGAATTAAAATGTTATATACAATTACACATATTAATGTATGTAATAATGGAAAAATATAAATGCAATAAATATTTTGTAAATATTAATAGGTATATTAATAATGTATTTAATAATGTCGAAATTAATAAGTGTATTAGTAATGTATGTAATAATGAGGAAATGTAAATGAAATTAATATTTTTTAGATATTAATTGGTGTATTAATGATTAAAATGACTCAAATGAAGTGTATGTTGCAGCATTATATAGATAATTAACATGAAAACTCGTGCGAAGCATGGGCCTAGTTTAAGTACGTCGATAAATAATTTAAATATTATTTTTTTGATTTAAAAATTATTTATTATATATATTAAAAATTTGATACTTTTTCAAAATTATAAAAAATCATTATACAAAAATATAAAGATATATATAGATTTTCAAATACAAATGTATCATTCATATTCATAAAAATACTCAATTTGGTATATAAATAAATTTTTAATAGTTAATATATATATATATATTAATGCATATATAATGCATATGATCACAAATTTAAAATTTAATTGTGTACTTGTCAGATTGTCAGAATCCGCAGTCGCTATCCTTTTTGGGTGCGCACTGGATAAACCCACAGGATCACGCAATAGTCTGTAAATCGCGTGAACCAGGTAAACCTCGCGTGAATCAGGTAAACCGCATAAGTGCGACATGCTCTGGCCTAAGATGACATAAACACACATTCTCCTCCCGTGAGATTCAAACCTATAACCAAGATGACAGTCCTCTCTTTAACCAAGAGGATTTTATAAGTTATATAATTTAACTTAATAAATTAATATATACACTTTGAAATTTTCATTTTTTCTAATGTAAATTTAAATTATTTTTATATATAAAACAAAATTTATTTATAAAATCAAGTTTTGAAAATTCAGCTATTTTAAATGGTCCAAGTGTCAATTAATTGATCATATATCTTATAAATCGAATATCCCATTTTTAAGTATAAATATGTTAATTATAATCAATGATACAATACAAACGACTGATAAATAAACTTTACTCGTACATGTAAGGTTAAAAATATATTATAACTATAATATTATATAATTCATTTCAAAATACAAGTTCAATTGATATCGCATGTCAGAGATTAAATAATAAATTATAATTTTTTTATCAAATAACATTATAACTTTTAATAATTAACTTGATGCATAAATAAAAACTTATTACGTGAAAATAAAATATAATGATATCCATTATATATAATACGTGAGATATGAATAAAATAATTATTTTATTATAAATAAATTGAAGTAAAGATTTAAAAAATAAATTATAAAAATTAACAGTGCATGTTAGTAATGAATTATAAAATAAAATCATAAAGTGCTGGTTCAACACATATATTAAATTCACTTAAGTTGAAGAGTTCATGTGTTCAATTCTTACGACAACCATAACAAAATTATTTTTTATATTTTTACAATTGAGGGGTATAATAATAATTTCACTTGAATAAAATGACTCCTAATTTATTTGAATAAAACGACTCAATTCATCTCCCTGTCCTCTTATTATATATATAAAAGATAGATAATGGAAAATGAAACAAGTCACTGTTCTTATGATCCAAACTCAAAATTTTTAAAATATTTATTAAATTTTAAACAACACAAGTCATGAAAAGAGCTCTTTTAAAATAAATTTAATACCTATAATATTAGTGGATAGGTCCTAACTCCCTAAATAGTTTTTTTTACTCTATTTCTATAAATGTTGGCATAATTTGATTTTTGAAATTAATTTTATCAACTTTTAATTATGAATAATTACTATTAAATATAAAAATCAGAAAATATATTTTTAATAATATTATTTATCTTCAAATTTACGGCAAAAAGTCAAAATATATCATAGGAAATAGGAATAGGAATGATATACTGATGCAATAATGCAATATATTACGTGTTTACAAAAAAATGTATAATAAGTTGGTCAACTTTCGCATGAAAGAAGGTAAAAAACCAAGAGTTCGTGCTATTATTTATCAAACTTTTCATCGCCCAGCTCGAACTGAACGCGATATAATCAAACTTATGGTTGACGCCCTAGATAATGGGGGTGTTTGGGAGAACTTTTTTCCAGAATAAGTCAATTTATTTTAAGACAAAGTTAGAGATTCCTAACTTTTTTCTGAAAAAAGTTAACTTTTTTTTTGCAACTTATAGAATCTCAAATATACATTAAATACTTGTATAAAAAACATTTATCAAAATATGAAATTTTTACCCGAAAATAAGTCCAAAAAGACTTATTTTAAAGTAGGCCAAAGAGGCCAAATATAAAGCCCATATACGAAGTGGAAAGAGTAGGAAGAGCAGGTACTATTTATGATGTCCTTGGGATTGTAGCCAGGGATTGTCAACAAATCTTAGCTATTCGCTGGACCTTGAAGCAGCTTTCAAACGACGAATAAGCTACGGGATAAGCTTAGAGCAATGTTCATTTGATGACATACGGATGCTTACCCTCTGAACTCTATATTACTTCATTTTTAACTTTATAAATGAAGTAATCCACCTCCGATCACACATTGTTTTATCTTTATGTATAAAGTAAAAAATACTATGCAACTTTATATTTGAAGATGAGCTGTGCATATAAAGTGAAATTTTTTTTTTTATACCAAAATACCACCCAGAAACTTGCATTAATGCATATATAACACTACTAACTTATTATATACATACACTCTTAATACTCTGAAAGATCGTATTAATATAATTACTATACATTTTCATAATTTATATTAATATAAATTTATTAATATATTAACAAAAATATAAAGATTTTTGACTAAATAATTAAAAGTATATTTTTAATTATTATTAAAAATAAATATATTTAAAATAAGTATAATTTTGTTGTTATATATGATTGATAATTGTGCAAATAATTAAAGCATAAGGCAATAAAAGAAACATAAAATAATTTTTAGAGTTAATAATTGGAGATAAAATAGTGATTTAAAGTGAAAAAGATGAAAATATGAAGATAAAACCACTTTAAAATAAAGTAATGATCGGAGATGGGCTAACAAACTACTATGAATGAGACAAAGGATTTTTATCCTTGCATATAACCTATTTTGTTGGGTCCTGGGCACCATTTAATAATATAATTTCTTCCTATACAACTTAATTAATATCCTTATTATTTTTGGGAAAAAAGGCAAATCAGGAAACAAAATCATTTGTGCCGCGGTGGTTAAGAAAAAGAAAGTCTGACCCATCAAGAACCCAATGGCTGCTTCTCTCTTATTATGACCAGTTTTATTAAAAAATAGATTCACCAGCCTTTAAGCTTAGCCTTGTTGCTCACACTCCTTATTTGATTACACACACTTACACACACACACACATAAATGGAATGATAAACTGATTCATAACAGAATCATCCATCCGTATATACATACAAATCTAAAAATATATACATACGTATATCTAAAAATGGAGAATAAAACAGAGGAGCTTATAAAGAAGATCCAAGTGTTAGAATCACAGCATGAGCAACTCAAACAACAGATGTCTAAGTTAATCATCTCCGGCGACCATCACCGGAGGTCTCAATCTATTTCTCCTCAGCGACGCCGGAGATTCGCCGGAGATTCTGGCTCTTTAGCCGCATTTAGGAAAGGCTCCGCTTCTTTCAGGCATTCTTCACCTTTGCGTAGAGAGAGTAGGACCGTCGTTGACTCCTCCCCGCAGCCACCGGAGTTTAGTGATAGTCAGTATTTGAGTATTTTGGAGTCTATGGGACAGTCGGTGCATATTTTTGATTTGAATTTTCACATTTTTTATTGGTGAGTGTATGATTTAGTTACGGATGAGATTTCGATACAGTGATAACAATTGTTTTGCACTTTAAAATACGTACAAAAACAAATTGCGATATATATAAAACAATTATTCTTATCAGGCTGAAATTATTGTATATTGTATATTTTAAGGTACCTTTTTGTGATTAATGATTAGTAAGTTTATACTTTAAGTTAGTTGTTGGTGATTTTATGATTGATTTACTTGTTAATGTATTTTAAGTAAATATTGATTGTGAGTTGAAGTTAATTAGGATTTAGCAATGTAACATAAGAACCACAAAGTTGAATGTTTATGAATTGAAATTTGAAACATTTGATTCTAGTTGGAATATTTATGTGGCTATTTTTCGATTGTTTAGGAATCCGACAGCACAGCGGTTGTATGGATATTCTGCTACTGAAGCTCATGGACAGAATGTTATTGACCTCCTTGTAGATCCAGAAGATCGTGTTTTAGGTCATAGTATATTAAATCAGACTTTGAATGTGAGGGAGAGTTGGACCGGGAAGTTTCCAACCAAGATGAAAAGTGGTGCAAGACTTGAAGTTATTGCCACGAATTCTCCCTTTTACGATGATAATGGCAATTTGATCGGGGTTATTTGTGTCTCGAATGATTCGAGGCCGTTTGAAGATATGAGTTCAGCTTTGTTTGCTGCACAGAAAGTTGAAGCTGACTCGAGGATTATAAGCAGGCCTAGAAGAATTGCTTCAGCTAAACTTGGGCTAAATCCACAGCAGCCTCTACAAGTTGCAATTGCCTCGAAGATATCAGATTTGGTTAGTGTGTACTTTTATGTATTTAGTATGTTTTGTATGATCGTAAGCTATGTATTGATATTTTTAGAAACACTAATTAGGCTTCCAAGGTGAGCAACAAGGTCAAATCGAAGATGAAGGCAGAAGATAGCATTATGGACCGTGAAGGTGGAAGTGGCGGAAGTCATAATTCTGATCCTGGTTTTTCGGATACTTCTTTCTTTGAACAAAAGGAAGATGCAGTTTCAAGTGGTGCTAGTACCCCAAGAGGAGAGATTCACCAATCTTCATTTGGAGTATTTTCTCAAGCTTCTCATGATGTATATTTGAATGGCAAAGACGCGAGAGATAGTGGTGATGAGGATGAGGGGAAAACTGGGATCCATAAGATTATTACTTCAAAGGCAGAGGCATGGATGAGTAAGAAAAATATAACATGGCCATGGAAAGGAAATGGACAGGAAAGGTTGGAACCGAGAAATGCTCATACTGTCCTGCCCCAGATACATATTGAGCAAGAGAGTAATTTAGCTCATAAGATGAGCTATAACACATCCGCAAGACCAGAAAATTATGTGTATGAAACCAACAGATCAGCTCATAAGGAGGCTCCGGGGTCCTGGCCCTCAATAAATGTTAACAGCTCAAGCAGTTTGAGTAGCTTCGGTAGCACCAGTAGTAGTACCATTAATAGAGTGGATGCTGATTCCCTAGACTGTGAAATCTTGTGGGAAGATTTGACTATTGGGGAACAAATTGGGCAAGGTATAATATCTTAAATCTGCTTCCCATTATGGTTAATGATTATGGAGCTCCCTAAATTCTGATCTCAGATTGTATATTACTGAAGTGATTGTTGTCATGACATTTTCCAGTCTATATCATCCTTTGTTTAGTAGAGATCTTGTGTTCAAACCCTTCTACCCCTAATATTCTCACAATTATATACAGATACCTTTATTGTTGCTCATCAATGAGTTTGTACTCCTCAGTGGGTTTGTTATGGTGAAGCCCACTCTTTATCCCTTAACGGGCCTTCGAGTGAGGGGGAGTACTAATATATAATGTCCAATTGGCTTTCCCCAACATCTTATGGTTCGGGAAAGTCAGTCATCTAATAAATAAACTGGCTATCTGATCCTTCACTTTTAAATATGTTGTTGCAGGTTCTTGTGGAACTGTTTATCATGGCCTGTGGTATGGATCAGTATGTTCCTTAGCTCTTACATGTAATATTGCTCTTGCTGGCATCCACATTGTTAATTACATCTTATAGCCCACATATCATAGTAGAAGGACGTACTGGTAATTTATTATTTTGTGAAAAGAGCTTAAACAATCAAGTTATTAACTAAATTTCCCATATTACGCCTCTTCACAAATTCATTCAAAATCGATCAAAGGAGGTGTGTAAAAATCCAAACCAGGTTGTGAAAGTATCAAATAGTCAGTACTCAGAATACTTAAATTTATTCCTATATGTCTTGGTTGTAGCTCCGAACTCTAATTTTATGCAAGGAAAAACTATATAAGAATCCGGTAATTTGCTAGTGTGGTGTGTAATTAGTTGCCATCTATATTTTGCAGGATGTTGCCATCAAGGTATTTTCCAAGCAAGAATATTCAGATGATGTCATATTTGCTTTCAGAGAAGAGGTGACTGTTCCTTTCCGAGTCCACACACCGAATTAAATTATATTTTGGTTTACTACCTTTTAGTCCTTATGCCTTCAGATGAAACCAGATTAAGAAGTATGCCTCACTTTTGATCCATTAAAAAAGATTAATTAATATTTTATGTCATTGGCCATATTTACAGAGTACAGTAGAACCTCGATAAATGAATACGTTTGAGACCAAAAAAATATATTCATTTAATGAGATTATTTATTTATCGATAAATGAATATAATCTTGATTTATCGATAAATGAATATTAATTCATTTAGATAATATTTTTGGACATTTTCTTAATTATATTATTTCATATGTATTATGTTCAAAATGTGTCTAGAATTCACCGTGATTATAACTTTTATGTAAATTTTAATTACATTCATTTTTTTAAAATTCTAGATTAGTTGTACTTATCTATTTTTGGCATTAGTTGTGCCAATAAAACATTTGAACTCAGTAGTCCTTACATATGTTTGAAAGCCTCCTTCTAGAGTGGGAGTCTGTGTAGCTACATGAACGTCATGAGATTCTTTTCATAGGTTTACTTATCACGTGGGTGATCATTTGTTTTTATTGGAAGCTTATTGCTAAAAGTTATTGTTTCATTTTCTGAGAAAAGGGATTCATACGTTACACTGATATCTAGTTCCAATATTAAACGTTTATACTTTGTTTGCTTGAAGGTTGCTCTCATGAAAAGGCTTCGACATCCAAACATTTTGCTTTTTATGGGTGCTGTATCTTCACCTGAGCGGCTCTGCATTGTGACAGAGTTCCTTCCTCGGTTTCATTCTCCAACTCCTTGTGAATACTTTACTGTTGCAAGTAGTTTCCCATATATTTTGCCTGTATAATGATATCTAGATTTGCATATTTGTCTCTACTTCTCGTGTCCTTTAACACGTAATAATTGACAAGCAAGTTTAAAAAAATAAAAGTTGTCCTGTTACTGGTGAATTCCTTCCATGGAAACAATAAACAAATTAGATGTAAAGGGTGGCTACCAGTTCTCGCAAGCTAATAAGTATACTACATCATGATGGAGGAAAATAATTGTTTTTCTTAGAGTTGTATTTTCTACTAAGATTGCAGATTTGTGATGTTCTTTCTGACATCTTTGTGATTTTGCAGTGGGAGTTTGTTTAGATTGCTACAAAAAAGCACTTCACAAAAAAGTACTTCACGTTTAGACTGGAGACGGCGTGTTCATATAGCCTTGGATATAGTACGTTTCCTATAGAATACTTCTATATACGTAGTAAGAGGGACATATATATTCACATGTATTAATTTGACTTTCTCTTTCTACAAACTATTTTCTCTGGAGAAAGCTATAACTTTCTATCTGAAAGCATTTTAGTTTGCCCAGTAACTAAAAAGTTCTCTTGAAGTATGCATCTTATAGGAACTTATCACGTACTATTTATTTTCTTACCCATAAATAGGCAAGAGGAGTGAATTATCTTCATCACTGCAGCCCACCTATCGTTCATCGTGATTTGAAGTCCTCAAATCTTCTTGTTGACAAGAGCTGGAATGTGAAGGTTTTCATCAGTCACTTCTTGTTTGTTGTTGGGTTCTTTTCATATCTTTACTTTGCTTTTCCTGCCCTTTTATTTGGAATAAATAAACTGTTTTGGTTAATATCAAAATTTCTAATTTATAAAGTTCAATAGGTTGGTGATTTTGGTTTGTCGCGTCTCAAGTATGGTACATTTCTGGAGACAATAACAGGAAAGGGAACGGTATATTTCCGATTGTCATGATTTGATCTCTAAGGTGTGAAAAAAAGGTTCTTCGTTTAACTTACGATTCTATGTTTATTTGGTGTAGCCTCAATGGATGGCCCCAGAAGTTCTTCGCAATGAACCGTCTGATGAGAAGTATGCCTTCAAAATAACTGCTATCACGTTGAGTATCGGACAAAGCTTATAATTCTAGTATGTATTGTTGGTTGGAAATTTCAGGTCTGATGTTTACAGCTATGGGGTTATATTATGGGAACTTGTCACAGAGAAGATCCCCTGGGATCATCTTAACTCAATGCAGGTACTCCTTACTGCCGAAATCTTTATTTTGACAATATAACAAAAAAAGTGGCAAAAAAGCTGAAACTGATTAAATGGGGACCAAAAGCAGGTCATTTATGTTGGCTGATCTCTGATGTCTTAGACCAGTGGGACGATATATACAGTATGTAAAAAGGACCTGAAGATATTTTCTTTTGTTGGCCAAAATACTTTGTGACTATGATTAATAGGTACAGAATATTGAAATAGTGAAGAATTTGATTGGTCCAGTGAGGGCAGTTCTATATGTCTAAAAATATATTCAAAGTTATGTAGGATACACATATATTAAACAAAAGATATGTTTTCTGTAGCTTGTTATTCTTGTTAAGCTCGACCCGTGCAGAAAGAAAAAGGTTAATATATCAGTGCAAAGACATGTCTAAATGAATCCTGGATGAACCATAGTATGGGTAAAGAAACAAAATGAAAGTTGAACCGTTAAGCAAGATGTTTGATTTAAATAAAGGGACACCAGTTTTTAACTTATCTGGTATAGCATGCTAGGTAAATAAGTTGTATACTTTCAGGTGATTGGAGCAGTGGGGTTTATGAACCAACGGCTGGAGATCCCAAATGACGTGGATGCACGATGGGCTTCTATAATTGAGAGCTGCTTCCAAAGGTTCTTGACTTGATCAAGGCTTCTTTCCGATTTTGCTTTAATTATTTGAGCAGAACAAGCTTTACATAATGATTTGGTGTCATATAAAACTGCCCATCTAATTATTTTTTTTCCCTTTCTTCCCAAAGGTTGGTCAGCATGTACCTTTGTGAATTATGTTTTTTTTGCTTGGGATAAAATTTAGGAAACATAAGTGATTTCTAAGATGCATGTAAGGCGGTATGATTATATCAAAAGCAGTGGACTAAAATGGAACTGTAACTAGAAGAAACTGTACTGTTCTGCAATATCTCATGAAAAGAGTAGAAATCACAAAGTAAACATTAGAAAAATTTGGAGTCCTATGTTCAATCAGCTTTCTTCAAGGCTTTTGTTTGTCCCATTTTTTAGATTGTTACGAAGTGCCATAATCACTTGCAGTATAATTTATCCTCACAGAACACCTACAAATTAGGACTTGTTCTGATCCAGTGAATTCTACTCTTCATCGTCATCATGATTTAGAGATGAAAAGTAATTTACCTATATATATGCCACCATATCATATTACTGTTTTCAAATGCGCATTGAGCTGATATGATATGTCATGACAGTGAACCCAAAAATCGGCCAACATTCCAGGAGTTGTTGGAAAGACTTAAAGATCTGCAGCGGCAGTACACCATTCAATTTAAGCAGAACACACAAATGCAGGACATACCATGAGAGAGTGTGCACACAAATAGTCCATGACTAATTATAACCAAGGGGCTTTTACTTGCATGTATCAACAATCATGTCTTTGCAAGAAAATTGGAGCTGCCGGATTGTTACAACAAATTAGTTGGTTTGCAGAGTTCTTCAAGTAAGAATCACTCTCATTTATGAGAGTGGTCAGAAATATCTAGTGAGTTTTAACAGTTCTACATCTACTGCTAGGCATGCCAAGGGTCTTAATTTGGATTTGCATGTTATGCGATAAAGACGAATGTCTTTGACACCACATGTTATTGGCATGTAATTAATCAGAAAATTTTAAAGGTTTTGCTTGTTTTTTTTCATTATTATTACCTTTATGGTGATTCAGTATACATTTCAAAGTAATAGGAACAGGGGGAGGGCCGGGGAGGCTATAGTCTTCACTGCTTATTAGTCATAGTTCAGAGAGGTCAAGATTTTAATCCTTACCAAATCCGGTGCCCTCCCCGCACCCTCTCCCTCAACCAAAACCCTCCCCTTGTAATAAAATAGAAGTTTTGGGATCAATCAAGGTTATATTAGAATGGGCTCCTATGTAAAATTGATTTGCTATTCGGTTATTGCTTGCTTTGTTTCAGGTAGTGCTGTAGCTCAAACCAGACTTGACACAGTGGGCTACAGGGCTTGAGCGCGACCTTGTTAGAAAGTTGGCTCGAGCATTAAATTTCGTTTGATAAGTCTTTTGAGCGCGAACTCCATATTTTTTAGTTGACCAGATAATTTTAATTCGAGCTTATTACGAATCAAACCCAGAGTAAATATTATAAGCTTTTTGAGCTTGAACTCTATAATTTTGACTCAATTATACAATCATTCGATAATAACATACGAATAAACAAAGTTTGATTCTACTCCCTGACTAGAGATCCGAGTTCTTGAGCATGTGAAACTAAGGCTCGACTCAACTTGGGGAAAATTTGGAACTTGATAAAATTAATGGTTGAAGAACTAGAATCGGATTACAGTCCCAGTTGTTTTAAGGTCAATTATGAACATTGTATGGAAAAGAGGAGCAGCATCGTTATTAAATTAATCTGTGCGTATCTATTTAGGATATGCCTCTTCTTCTCTTCCCATAAAACCTTTATTTCTGTTATGATTTCATTTTTCTTTAGGCGATCTGCTCTCAACTGAAGAATCCCTAGCCGGCCCTGAACGATGTGATAACTGACTCTCGATCAACTGTTTTCATATTTGTAAACATATATGCATGAAGGCTTCAGAGTGGATCTATTACGGTCCATCTATCTAATGGCATGCTTATAATACAACATAAAATTATCAAACCTTGTGACATATTGTTATCATAGTACATGAGTATATCTTTGATACATCAACATTTAGTTATCATATGGTTTAGAGCTGCAAATCAAATCAATGATCCTTCCGAGCCTGGGCGATTTCTGAAAGCTATTTTGCTGGTGCAGAAATAAAAGCACTGGTAGCAGCAAGAGAAGCAGGCAAGAAGATAACGCAAATTCAAAGCCAAGCAGGCAACCAGTCCTTGCCATTGATGAAGTCTACTGTAAGGAAGGGAGCAACTTCTTTGTCCGTAAGTTGTTTAGCCCATTTAGCTCTCTTATCTGTTTTTGCTCCAGGTCCGTAGCACTTGTACTCTGCTTGGTACAAATTTCTGTTTCCATTTCACAAACAATTTTTACATCAGAAACTGGGATATACTTGTAAATTTCAAGTAGATCAAGCTCAAATTCGAGAACAATAGTGTGTTCGTAAAATGAAAGAAAAGAATTAAGAGTCTCATTTGGCTAACCTTTTATTCTCCGAGTTTTAAAGTCATAAAAGGTAGCTAAGAAGTACTTCTATTAATGAACTTTAATATGACTCTTAAAGATTTAAGAAAGAATAGAAGGTAAGCGAAATGGACCTCATGTGAGTTACGGAAGTTAAAACAATAGTAGCAGGTTGAGGTACTTACTCAGTGCTACCGTCCTCATATCTCCAAATGCTCCAGCCCTCGGGAACTATGGTATTTGATATATAAGTTTTTGCAAACACAACTCTGGAAAATGCGCCTTTTGCTCTACCCAAGTATACATTTCCAACTCCATATACTTTCCCCTGCTGAAACACAAATCCACTGCCTTCATTTGAGGCCGGTCTGTTCTGTGCTGTTATCGACCCATGTATCTCTACCCTTTTGTCTTCAACCACAAATATCTCACAATCCTGAACCCAGAAATGTATGCCATTTTCATAAATAGATTATAATCATCATCCAAAATGTGCGAAAAAGTAAAAAAATGAATAATTTCAAGTCAACTGAACAAAGAATTTATAGGTACTCACATGAAAAATGGATTGAGCACGACCAAAAATGAAATCAATTGAGCCTTGTATGTAACAATTATCATAATAATGCCTGCCTCTGTAGTCAAATAGGGTGTTATGGGTGCTAAAAAATGCACAATGGTAGAAAGCAACCATGTCTGCTCCCACGAGTGCTGCCACTGATTGATTTTGGGAGGAAAATGCTACACCAGTGGGAGCCTCATTCTACAAAATCCATCAACCCATAATTTTTATTACAGATTCGCGTCATCATTAAAGTAAAAAGTTTACAAGAAATTCAAACAAGGAAATATTTGTGTCAATTAAGAGAATGGAAATAAAACCTTTATGCTGAGACCAAACACAACAACATGAGGAGCTTGAATTTTAAGAGCAGCGGATTCAGTGTTGTCAACAGAGCTTTGAGACCAACTGATCGCGGTTCTTCCTTTTCCATTTCCTCTTATGAATATGAAAGGTTTCTTTTCTGGTATTGTCACCTTTTCCCTGCAACAAATTTCATCAGCATTGTTTGCATTACACAGATTGTCATTAATAAAACTACATTAATACTAATTAAATAACAATTTTGTATTAATACCTGTAAACACCTTTTTTAACATGAATTATGACCCAATTAGAATTTCCATCAGGGACAGAATCAATTGCGGCTTGAATTGACTTCAGTTCCCCCTTTTGTCCATCTAGAGCAACCTTAATTGTGCGGTTCGTGCCAATTTTTTCTGTCAGGAGAGGAGCATCAATAATGCCTGGTTTCGGAGGTGGCGAGCCACCAGAGACAACATCTAATGATGAAATGAATGTTATAACAAGAAGAACATATAATGTTCTACTAATTATTAGTTGATCTGAAAGAGAAGATGAACGCATTTTGTTTTTAAGAGGTAAGATGAAAATGTGTAAGGTGTTGTTTGTGAAAATGGAATGACAAGGCCATTCAAAGAATTTGAGGTGGAAAAGTTGGTTTTCTATCTTTTTCGTTTTTTAGATGTTACGACATTAGGGCGCGAAATTCAGTTAGGGGTGGCATTTTCAGAGAACTTAGGACTTCCAATAATAATTGTGTGGTTGTTAATTATTATGATGTCTTCATTTTTGTTACAACACCTACAGTATTTTTTCTTCTTTTTTTTACAATTACAACAGCTAATTTTACTTGTCATTTCTCATTTTTTTTGCTAAGTTATTAACTTGCCATTTCTTTTTTTAATACCTTTTGTCTAAATTGTCGTCTCGCTTCAATTGAATATCTGATTTTTCTTTAAAAAACTCATACATAAAATCATAAAAGAATAAAAAAAACTAAAAGAATATTTTTTTTATAAGTGTGGTGTGGAGGGATTAAGGTAAGATCATAATTTAAAGTTAATATATCCCCAGAATATTGTTGCCTATCTCTGTATTAGTGGAGAGTAATTTTTCTTTTTTCTTTTTTGTATTTATATGTAATTTTGTTATATTTTAGTAGCGGTTAAGGGTTGCTGTGCAGTCATGGACATGATGGACTCATGGTCAGATAGTCTGATATATATACTTTATCAATTAGGATATATATGCCCCTGTTTGGATCCATAATTTTAATTTATAAATGATAAAGCTCAATACTGTTTGTTTTAGTAGTAGTATATATAAATATTAAATATGAAAACCAACTATAACACACAAATTTAATTCAAAATTAGTAAATTGATTAATTTTTAATTTTATTATCTTTAATGTAAAAAAATTGTTTTTAACATCAAATTGATCGTAATTCCATTTTTTGGATAAAACAATAACATGTGAAATTCACTCTCTACTTTCCGGCCAAACAATTCAAATTTTCACTCCCTTTATTACTAAATATTTATTTTTATAAGTTTTCGACTAATATTCAAAATTTATGTTTTTTCGTATTTATTATTATTTTAAAATTAAATATAATAGCTTGTAACTTGTTGAATATATATGTAAGAATTAGCTCATATGCGTATGATGCACAGATCGAATTGTTTTAATATTTTTTATATAATTTGGATATATTTTTATTTTTGTAATAATAATTCAAACTTTATTTTAATGTTATATGTATATATTTTATATAATTATTTATATACTTTATTTGTATTTATATTTTAAAAGGATAATATTTGTGTGTTTTATTTAGAAATATATTTTATTTAAGAGATTAATATAAGATGTGTTTTAGGAGTCATTTCATTTGTTTTTAACATTACGGGCTGAACTTAATTGAATGAAAAGAAAAAACAGCGTTAAGATCATTTGGTTCATATTCTTAATTTCTGAACAAACCTCTTTTCCTCTTACCGATTAAGATAAAAAAAGTCCTCGTGAACCATTCTTATACAGTTGTTGCTTGTTATCAACCTAGTGGATTCATGTACTTTACTTTATATTAATAATTGTTTTTAAATATGACATTTTATATTAGTGATTACATAAAATTACATATTTAAAAATAATATAAAAAATATATATTATGTTAGATATAATAATTATTCTTCTTCTTGATTTTGTGCTATTACACTTAACAACTTTATAGTTTTTGACTTGTTTTTCATTTTTTGTTGTTTATTGTATGATTTTTTTCCATTTGTAATATAAATATGTAACTTTCTTTTTGTAATATTAGATATAAGAAATTTAGATAATTATTCACACATTTTACTTTCATTGAATTAAATAAATTTTCAATGTTATAACTAATGTTATAATATTTTATTTAAGAGTTTTGTTAATATTATTTTTAAAATTATATATATAATGCATTTAAATAAAATGATTCAGATCATTTGTCAAATAACTTAATATTTATATTAATGATTGAGAAATTAAATCATTCAGAAATCTTAACCATTCATAAATAATGATTCAAATTTGTCAAATGACCCCTTAATTATTAGTTAGTAAATTAGTATTTAAAAATTAGATTGAATAATTAATAACCTAAATACCGGATTCACAACTGGCTCTAAAATATCTAAGGGACTCTATAGGGAGACGAAATAAGGTTGCCTATTTTAAGTGTTATCCTCCAATAAATAGCCAACCCTACGTACATTCTCAATTGTTATTTTCAAAGGGTTAATACTTAATTAAGACGACATGGTAGGATAAACTAGTTGTTGCTAAAACCGCGGCGAACCACGACACACATTTATTGGTTTATCAAAGAAAACGACATACTTTTTTCATACCACCTTCGATTAATTTTTGTAAATTTTCATATAATAATTATGTATATAGGATCATGTTTGATTATTAATTTTTCAAATATAGCATTTAAAATTTAATTAATATTATAAAAATTATTATATAAATGTACAAGATTAATGTAAATTTTCATAATTTTCATGATAAAAATTTTAATTAAAAAGTTAATATAAATATGTATTCTAAAAAGTTTATATATATATATATATATAAGTGCGCAAATACACGAGGTATGAACATGGAGACCATGAATTATATTCCTTCCGTATTAAAATAATTGTTTTATTCAAAATTTTATCTCATTTTAACTATAATTAATTTTGACTGAAAATTAAAATTTATTTATTTTATAATTAAAAAAATTGAAATATACATCTTAAAATGAATTAAATATATTTTCAAATAATATAAATTTTAAATTATATAATATATATTATAATTTTTAATCAAATTTTGATCAATTTAATGAGTTAAAAATAAAAAATGACATTTATTTTGAGCCGCATGCATGTCACTGATTAAGGAGCCAGGGACGTAAATTTATGTACTTAGGCAGGTTTGTTTTATAGGATTAAATAGGGATAGGAGTATATGAATCCTTTAAATTTTTTAGTCCTATGTTTATTTTGTAAAAATTTATTTGGGTTAAATCAAGAATTATAATCCTTTAAACTATTAATTCCTTGTTTGTTTTCATGGAATAAGGAATAAGATTATAATATTAGAGGTGCTCTCTAACAAGTCATTTTTTAAAGGATTATAATGTCTGTAATCCAATGTAAAACATGATTAGAAAATTTAAAAGATAGTAGTCCGCATATGTTATCCCTCAAAATTAAACAAACATAGAATTCTAATTTAAAAGATTATAATCTAATACTAAATTTAATCCTTCCAAAGATAATTTAAAATATTATAATACTTAGAGATATATAATAGTGAAGAATTATAATTTATGGATATAATCGGGGATTATAATCCTATAAAACAAATATAACCTTAGAATTTAGGAGTCATTACTTTCTGAACTTAAAGTACAACTATATGGTTCTGAAATCTTTGCACTCCCACAAATCTTGATTTAATATTGATACTTGATACAGTAGTTGCGAGCATTTATAATGTCCCTGTATCTAGTTTCTTCATGATGAAACTAAAAAATGCTACTCATTTTAAAGACAATTTCCACTATCGTGATTTGTTACCAATTAAGTATACCTGGTTTTAGTTTATAAACTACTTTTATAATGACAAATACTTACCGTGATAATTAAGAACTGAAATATATGAGACTCTATATAAAATTTGTTTTTAAAACCCTGACATAATTATATTATATACTGTATATTTATATATAAAAAATTCGAAAATTTTGAAACCCTCTTAAATACTGAGGGGTCTAGACGTAATCTTTGTTCACTTATAACCAATTAAGATCTCGCCTGCTAGTAACGAAAGATATGACACTGCAGATGAGTGCAAACACTCGTCAATAATTTCTCAAAAAATAACGAAAAATTTGTATACTTCTAGGACTCGTCCGAGTGCACAGAAACTTCAATGACTCTTCATTTGTATCGTTTGACTTACCATGCGTACATTAAAGCTGGCTAGTGCTAGTGTACGTGGTATATCTATACATTTTTCATTTTCCTGAGATTTTTGCAAGAAAACAAATCGTTTGTATAAGCGACTATATATATAAGTGAAGTAAAAAATATAGAGTCGGTAGGTTATACAGTAGTTAGTTGACTTTACATTAATCACTTACTTTTGAGCATGATTCGCAGACATTAATACAAGAGGATGACATTAAAGTTCAAACTCCTAACCGTAACCTACCACATCTGACATTGATGAAGCCAGTAACGTGTGGATTCAATTATTTGTTCACTTGCGACCACAAATTATACATATATTTATCATAGTCACAATCTGTATATATATAGGACTAGCTTTCATCTATTTCAAACCTTTTTGATCAGATAGTATCTACTGTACTATTTTTTTGTCCCGACTACCGATCATCAGTGGGCCAGTGGCTAAGTTAAAAAAAAATCTTTTTCTTATATAATATACTTGCACGATGCATGCATGTTCAGCACTTCAGCAGTGGATCTACTCAAGTACTCGTACACGTGTTCTGATAAATGTTGTCCCACTGCTTGGTTCGCTTAACTGACCTACCGAGCTAAACAAAATATCAAAATAGAACTTGTATTTAATTTGATCATAAGTATATATGAGAATTTAGAAATTATTAAACATATTAATTAAGTATTTTTTATAAATATTTTTGGGATTTTAAAAATATATACAAAAATACGATTTAGCAATCAAATGGAGCTTTTTTATATACTATTTGTAATCAATTGCAATTTTTTTAAGAAGAATTAAAATTACTCTTAGTTGCATTTAAGGTTAATATTTATTATAAGTTATTTTTTTAGAAATATTTTGATATAAATTCCGTGTAATAATTAATATAGCAGCTATAACTACACCATATACAAGTGGACATATATAATAGTACTTTTAGCCCTATTGCAACAATATTGAATAACTAGACCGACTTAGATGCCTCGTATTTCTCGAAAAAGTGATTCGATTGATGGGATTTGGTATGATACTTATGAAATCAATGAGATTGATATTCAAATATTTCTTGTTAGAATGTATTGATTTGACCCCATAAGCGGGATCACCACCCAATAGCATGTTATCGCCAAAAGTAGAACCCCGTATTTCTTCTACAGAATTTCCTAATTGTTCCAGAATAATTATAAAGAGATTCTTTAACCAGAAAGAATTAAGGGTTTATGTACAAAGAACGAACAAACCCTTATGGGTTGTCTTGGAAGACATGGAAAGAGATGTTTTTATGTCAGTAACAGAAGCCCAAGTTTATGGAATTGTTGATCTTGTAGCGGTGGTTGAGTGAAAAAAGCTCGGATTTTTTTCGTGCAAATCCTCGATTTACTATTTTAGATTTTTGAATTTACTAGAAAATTAAATAGAAGTAATTCAAAATTATCAGGTTAGGATCGAAGGATCGATCTAAACCAGCCCATTATTTATATGAATATTATTCTATTGGATCTTACGGAGCCGGTTCATGTACGACATGATTCAAAAGATTTTCTTTAAGTTAACCAGCCTATCCTCTGTATAGAACTTATGCGGTGGTTGGAGCAAAGATACATTTGATTGTGAATTCCAATGTAATGCGGCAGATAGATAAATGCATATATCTGCACAGACCAATCAATAGTTCAAGCCACACACTCCCATAATCCATTTTGTCTTCGGAAAATTCCCTTCAACTATATTAAAAATATTGCAGTGTTCAAGGGAAATATCCAAATACATGTCTTATTATTTTCAATAATCCATACTTGTAGCAATGAAATATTATTTTCAAACGAGACCCCAATAACTAGAGTCGTTTATTTGATGTATGCCCTTTACTTCGGTGAGAACTTTGAGATTTAATCCATTCAATATGTAATGCATTAAGTATAATTTCATATTGCTTATTTGTCATGGTTTTGCACAACATGCAATACTAGGTGATGGGGTTGTATTAGTAATTTATTTTATTTTTAATATATTAATAATAACTAGTTTTACCATTCGATTTTTTAAAATATGTTTTGGACGATCCAACCGTAGATATGGATGTTAAGATAGGTTGGTTGATTTCAGTGATACTAGTGAACAAACCGCGCTTTGCGTCGGTCTTATAATAAATTTTAAATTTATTAAATTTATTTTTTATATTGAAAATATTTAATAAATATATAATTGTAATATATTATAGAAATTTATTTAAAATATTTATTTATTTTATTTTAAATGAATAAATATTAATTTATTTATTAAAGGCCAACTACACATATATCTGTCAATTGGCAGATTTGAATAAATTAGAACATAAATAAAATAATTAATTAAATTATTAATTAAAGAAATTAGAACATTAAGCAACAATAATAACAAATATTAAAAATAACATTATGTATTTGTAATTTTACAAATTACAAATTATAAGAACATGCTAATAAAATTATTATCTTTGAACTTTTTAAACTATGCATATGTAACGATCAATATATAAGATTCACCATCTTCCTTGTATAGATTTTGATCAAACAACTAAACAAATTGTTCCCACAAAGTTACATTACTGGTGACTAAACTACATATGATAAAATTTGATATAACAAAATTATATTAAACCAAAATAGTAGTATTAAATTTATAAATATTATAAAATCAAATAATAATTTCAAAATATATATTTGTATTATAATTCACAACTTACTAATTTGTTATGATTCTAAGATCTTTTTTTTTCTCATCCGCCGCTAACAATATCAATGCCACCAAGGTCAAACAGCCCACGACATCTAGATAAGTATTAGTAACATTATGTAATTATTAAAGAATATAATTTAAAATTATATATGTGTGTGTGACTTATAATATCTTGTTTTAACAAAATATCTGATTAGTGTCATTAACACGTGCTTCAATTATATCGGGACATATGAACTCAAATCCATATAGTGGTATGTTGATGATTCATTCTCCCAACTTTTTTAGGGCCGTTGTATGTAGAAACATCACTTTAAACTCACATGATAGTGGTCTATATCGGCTGGTACTTGCAACTACTTTTAAGTTTTTAATGCTATATAAAACTCTTCTTCCAAAATATGTTTGAATCGAAAAAGTAGATGCTTTTGAATCGTTGCATAGATAAGATTTTCCTATCATAAATTAAAGTATCAAATAATTAGTACGAATGCATAATTGTAATAAATTAATAAATAACAAAAATTTATTAACCTTCTCAATAATTAAAATTATGTCAAGACTAAATTGATCATCTGTTTGTGTATTGATTGCATCATACATCCTACATACTCTCACTTTTATCATCCAATCATCTCTATTGTTATTCAAAGTATTCAAGAAAGTGTAATCCATGATGTATTAGACGTTGAATGTAAATAGATTTGTGATAAATTTATTGTGATTTATTTTTTGATGTTTGATCTTTAATCTATATAAGTGATGATCTATTATTTTTTAGATGGAAACACATTCAATTTAGGTAAAATCAAAATAGTTTCGATTTTTAATAATTTAATGTATTTTCTAAAATTTCTAATTACCTTACGTATAATAATGTCTTTTCTAAAATTTCAAAACTTATCTTATGGATAATAATAATTTACTTGACTTGATGAGAAAATTTAGGAGAATATAACGTAACTTAAAATTTTCATAATTTGGAGAAAGTTTAGGAGAATATAAAGTAACTTAGATTTTTTTATAATTTTTAATATTTACTGATTCAAAAATTCGAGAAAACTAGAAAAATACATTGGGACGACTTGGGAGCACCACTTAATTGTCTCCGTCTTCTCCTTTATATATATATATATATATATATATATATTGATGGATTTTTTTCAAAAAAATTCAGATTTTTTTTGTTTGTTTTTATAACAGTCAAAACGGTCAAACTACATTTTCTCATTTGTTTTTATTTAATGTTACTATAATAATTAATAACCCAATCCCACAACTAAACGCATCCCAACAACCCATCACATATCAGCCCAAAAGATCTAGCAAATTGGTATATATTAGTTGTTGACTTGTCATTATAAAGGCATGAAACATACTCATTATATTCGATATGGGATGTTACAAAACACCTCGTTGGGTCGACGTCCTCGTCGAACCCACAAACAAACTTACGGAACTCGGACAGTGCCTTAGTACTTCCAACCAGATATGACTCTGATATCATTTATAACAACCCCAACCCACAACTAAACGTATACCGGACCCAAACTCATCACAGGTCAGTCCAAAAGAGCTAGTAAATTGGTATACATTAATTGTTGACTTGTCTTTTATAAAAGCCTGAAACATACTCATTCTATTCGATGTGAAATGTTACCGTAGTTACTATATGCCTCTAAGACAACAGCTGAGAAGTGTTATATTATAGGTTTAAGGCAATGCTTGCAGAAACAACACTTAAAAAACGATGCACTTTTTAAATATGAGTTTTTTGAAATACTATTTAGGTCTTAAAGTAGTGTTACTTAGTATTGCATATGCTCACTTATGATGTAGTGTCTATTAAATAATTAAAAAAATTGTTTGATTTTAATAGATTACAAACAAATCGAACACTGCAAGAATAGGAAAAAATCGACCTCAAAAAGAAAGTATTAGGCGATCACCTTTTAAGATATTGCAGATTCATGTGATCGGGTCTTTTACACAAAATCATGCAGGTTAATTGTATAATAGGTTATTTATTTGTGTTAAACCCGGTAAAAAAAAACTATTTATTGGAAATGAAAACAAGGTCAATGAGCTCAAAGCAAATCATCAGGGGTAAAAAAAACCTAAACGGGTTAAATATCACTTGTATCATTCACTTCATTCAAATAGTTTGACTCATTTTAATCACTGACTTTGATTTTTTTTATCAAATATATTACTTGGGTCACTATTATCCATGTGAAATGACAAAGTTGCCACTGCAATTAAAAATAAACACAATTTAACAAAAACTTAAAAATTATGAAAATTAATAATTTAAAATTTATGAAATTTAACAGTTTAAAATTTAAAACAATTTAACAAATTAAAATTCCACAAAAAACTTAAAACAATTCACGAAATTTAAATTTTTGAGAAAAAATCAATAAATTCGCTTCAATAAAAAATCAAAAATTCACTTCAATAAAAATTATTAAATTTTAAATTATTAAATTATTAAATTTCATAAATTTTAATTTTTTGTTAAATTATTTTTATTTTTAATTGCAGGGCAATTCTGTCATTTTACATGCATAATAGTGGCCCGTGTGATATATTCGTTAAAAAAAAATCAAAATCAATGACTAAAATGAGTCAAATTATCAATTAATAACAAAAATGATATATTTGAATGAAGTGAACGATGTTAACACAAACCTAAACCCAGTGTCCCCTGGCCTAGCCCGCCTAGTCTATTGACTCTGCCTATATACTCGACACTTGTATAGCTCGGGAAATATGTGGAAACTGAATTGTTTACTTTTTTAATTTTCATTTATTGTGTTTGATTTATGAATAATACTAGAGAGTTAAAAAATATTTCTAAAATATATTCTCAAAATAATGTGGCAGTAGTGACTGTGATAGAATAGAAAATTTTAATTCGTGTATTAATGTGAATGCATGATGGATCTATTTTATTTATTATTTTAACAAATAATTAAAATTAGACAAATATTTTTTGAAAACTTTTTTGAGAAATAATTTTAAGACTCTAGTATTTGTGTTGATTTATTATTATCAATAAGTTGTCAAGCTTTTGCATGTTAGCTAGAGCCATTAATTCATCGATCAAATTGGTAAACCCACATGTATGAATGGTGAATCTATTTTATCAGTTATTAAATATACATCTAATATAATATTAATGGTACTTAGCTGATGTGTATTTAAAAGGACGACTCGTACATCTACACACTACAACATACATCAATCATAAAAAGATTTGAATGCACCCAATTGCGGGGTCTTGTTTTTAGATGAGCTAGCTAGCTATATATACATACTCAATATTATCTTGTTTTTAGATGAGCTAGCAGCTATACATACAATATTATTGTCTCGTAAAACATGTTTTTCTCAGTGCTGATTTTCTTTCTGTTTAGTTTCAACCTAAACAGTGAATTACTTGAAGCAAAAGGAACACAGACCCTTTCTTATGGATTCTATAAAGATTCATGCCCACAAGTTGAGAACATTGTTAGAGCTTCTCTCAACTCCATTCATCTCATTGATCCTACCTCTGCTCCATCTTTCTTACGCCTCCTTTTTCATGATTGCCAAGTTCAGGTCTGCTTAATCTCCCACTTTTGTTTCCTAAATTTCATCTTTTGTATATTATAATTTATACGGCACTGGGATACGAAATACGCCTTTATCACAAGATTGTCCTCGAATCCTCCCCACTTAAGACTTAGAAGGTCTGTTTTTCACATTTTTATCGGCTCTTTTTCGTTGAATATTGTATTTTTTTATCCACAGGGCTGTGATGCATCTATCCTTCTTGATTCAACTAATGGCGGCACCCCTGAGATTATTTCAAGTAAAAATTTTGGAGTACAAAAACTAGAACATATAAATTACATAAAATCAATGGTGGAAGCGGCATGTCCCTTAAAAGTATCATGTGCTGATATTTTAGTATTGGCTGCTAGAGATGCCGTGGCATTGTCATTAGGACCCCGTATAGCGGTTCCTTTGGGGCGGCGTGATTCGTCCGTCGCCCCAAGCAGTAAAGCCGCCGACACGTTATTACCGCCGGTGAATATCGGTGTTGATGGGATGCTGCGGCTGTTTGCCGGAAAAGGGATGACAGTTGAAGAATCAGTTGCCATTATGGGTACGCCAGTACTATACCTTTTATTTTTCTCTGCGTTGGCTTTTGGTAGTTTATAGCCATGCATAACATTAATTTTTTTCTACTGTTGGTTGCATACTTGCATGTGATTTTTATAAAGAAAATACTACAGGACTATTTACTATCTACTAGACCTGCATATCAGGATGTTTTACTGAAATTTGAAGAATAATAACCGGTGTCAGGATCTATAAGTACAACTTAGAAAGTTGATAATATAACTAGAAATACAGTAGTTACAAATTTAGAAATATTTAAATCATATATACACCATAGTGTTTGAAAATATGTAATTTATTTTGAATTTTAAATGATATGAATTGTGAGTTATCATTTTAAATTCTCAAATTTATATCAATATTTGAATATTTTAGATTTCAAATGAAATTTAAATTTAACTTCTTTGATTATTAAAAAATTTAAATAAAATTTAAGTTCGCAAACAAATACTCTACTCTAGGTGAAGCATTTGTCGTATATTTGTAAAGTAGTATTTTTCCAATCATACTTGTTCCGTCATTTACTACATACATGATACATCGCACTTAATTAATTTACTCCAAACAATTAAAGTCTTTCTGCTCAAAACTAGAAATGCTAGTCACTGCTCTGTACAGTAACAGGTGCAGATTTTATTATTCTTGGTAGTAGTATTTATGATAAGTTGCTCCAAGTACTACTATTGTTGTCTACTTGTCTCTGATTGATTTGCAAACCTTTTACCGGCAGTACAATTGCAAACTGACGAGTTCTAAATAATTTGGCTGTGTTTACATATTGACTAGGGATAGCTTTTGTTCTCGAATTTAATTTACAAGAAGAAGCTGAAAATGATCAAGTTCGATAGAAAATTTAAGTAATTTTGAATTTCTACATTTTACTATATATTATCGAAAATTTTCTTTCTAAATATTTTTATATATGCACATTGTGAAGTTGTTGGTACATGGTTATAATGCAGGTGCGCATACATTAGGTGTTACACATTGTCTAAACATTTTGGATCGTCTAGCCAATTTCAACACAAACATGTCCCCAGATTTTGAAGTGTTATTGAGATTAAGCTGCCCATTTGGCTCTTCGACTCCAAATACTAGCTTTGTACTAAATGATCCCACCACACTTGTGTTCGATAACCATTACTACTGGAACACTTTGAGTGGGCGCGGTGTTCTAAAACTCGACGCTGATTTAGCAATCGACCCCAAAACGTCGTTGTTCGTGCAGCGTTTTGCAGCGAATCAAGGGGAGTTCTTCAGGGCATTTTCCTCAGCGTTTGTTAAGCTCTCCTCTTATGGTGTGTTAACAGGTAAACAGGGCACGGTTAGAAGGAGTTGTAACAAAATAAGGTAGATGTTGAGAGATCGAGGTTGGAATATTCTGTCACGATGTACATACTCATGTACAATAATTATGGGCTTGTTTGATTTATCTTATAAATTGAAAAAAATGTATGTATTTTTTAACTTATAAATGACTTATATGATTTCCTAAACAGGAGGACCTATGGCGGGGATCATATAAATTCACTGTGCAATGTACTATTGGGAGAAATCTTTTATGAACCGAAGAATTAAACATACTGATACAGTGAATTAAAGTGGACCTAGCTACCACTACGAGTCTGCACCAGCTTTTTTCTAGCATGCTTCGTTTTAATTTGATTTTTGGATAAAACTGCAATCATAGCCATTAATTATGATCTTTTCAAATTTAAGCCAAATTAATAATCAGTATTAGTCCAACAAAACAAGAGACAAGAGTAGTAAATATAGCACTTGTAAATTTTAAAACAAGAGACAAGCTACAATATTACGGGGGCAGAATAGGACATGAAGAACAGAAAGGAACAATTGATTACATCAAAACTGTTGCATTGAGGTTATGATGCAATTACAATGAGAAATGCAATTTGATTATTGAGATCTTATAATATTACATATTTTGATTCTAAATTAAAATTTAAAATTTTAGTGTTAGTTCTAAATTATAATTAAAAATATTTACATATGATAGTCTCATTAAAAAAATGTCAAAATCCGCTGATCAAAAGACGAATAATTTCTATTATTTTAACTTTTATTTGTGTATCAATATTTTAAAAATTAATATTTAAATATAATATTTTTAATTTTTTTCTTATATTAAATTTAAAAATTTTACATTAAAAAGAAAAATTAAAATTATCAAGTGAAAATATGAACAAAAATGGAATAAAAAACTGTTTGTATTAATAAAAGAATATAAACTCTATCAAAATATACAGTTTATCTTAATAATTTCTCATTATTAAATTATTATAACAAATTTATATTTGTCTCGTCGTCTTTTTAGAACTTGTGGAATGTCGAATTTTAAGAGTAAATTTCATTTTACTGGCCAAAGTTCACATTTAATTTCAAAATGATGGCGGTAGTTTAAAATTTTTAAATTGATGGCTTCTGACAAAAAAAATCAATGGCTAAAATTTTAATTAAATTTCAAAATATTGGCTCTATTTTAAGATTTACTAACTGGTGGCTGTTATTTTTACCGAATTTTGAAAATTTAGCTGTATTTTAATAGTTTGACAAGTACAAAAAATTAATATGTATTCAAATGAAAAATAATTTTTATATTAGAATTCCTTAATATGCGTAATTTCTTAAAAAGTGACAGGTAATCCGGGACAGAGAAAGTATGTGAAAAATAGTAAATTAAAATTTTAAAAATATTTTCGATGATTGATAAATAATTTTGAAATTTAAAAATTTACAGAGTTCGAAATTGAATAAATTTGCAGCCTATATTTTATTTTATTTTAAATATTTTAGGCTAAAAATGTGTTCAAACTCAAGATCTAAAAAGTATTCCAGTAAATTTTGAATGAACTTATCGAGTTGAGTTTGAATTGATCAATATGAATTAGTTATAGTTTTACTATACAGACAACATTAAATGTCATCAAAATTATTTTTTTAATTATTAAAAATAGTTTAATTTTTTTATTTATTATTTAACATATTTATTAAAGCATAGCCATCATTTTGAAATTTGATAAAAATAACGACCATCAATTTATAAATCATAAATAACGGCCAATATTTTGAAATTCAATAAAAACTTTAACCACTAATTTGAAAATTTTAAACTACGACCATCATTTTGAAACTTGGTGCAAACTTTAGCTACCAAAATGGAATTTACTCCGAATTTTAATCACAAAGACAATAAAAAAAATTAAAGTATATATACAAATATATACTTATCAATATTTAGATAAAAGAAAAATTACGCTAATCACGAACTAATTCATATGTATTGATTTAATACTCAAAAAAACACTTTAACCATTTTAATAATTCAATTACACACATTACAGGATTTGCATACATAAAAAGACAAAATACAAATAATTTACTTTTTACATATTTCAGATACAAAATATATAATTAATAATTTGAGGACACCAAATATAAAAACCATATAATTTAATATATTTAAAATTTTTAAAAGACCATAAAAACACTATAATTAAAAATTATTTTATCGCATATAACTCGTTTGGAGATGCTCATATATATATATATATATATATATATATATATATATATATATATATATATATATATATATATATATATATATATATATATATGTGGTATATAATAAAATCTTATTACTGAAGAAACTACCCCACGCGTTGCCGGAGATCATCAAAGCAACACCGAGAATTCGCGGTAGTTGCGACATATAAATATTAGGTAATATATAGCGTTGTAAACGATTATTATTGTATTATATCAACTCTTTAGGCTAAATATTTTGGTAATTTGAAACCCTAATATTTGTATCGGGGGTTTATATGCAATGTCATTTGAGTAGATTAACTTCATAGGTTGTGTTTTGAAATTCGATAAATTTGTTTAGTATTTAGCTGTAAAAGGAATTATAATTAGGATTGTAGATTTAAAATTGAATTGTATTGGAATTTTATGCAATGTTGTTTTATTTCGAATTTGATTGAGTGTGAATTTTATGTAGTTTTATTTGTTGTAAGAGAATGTAATATGGAAAACTGCATAATTGATAAATGACTTTCTTACTACTTGATTCTAATCTCGGGTTTCTCGAGTATTTTTCATTCTTGCCAGGATCGTCAACTTTGGATGGAGTTTAATTGGACTCGTATTGTGGTTTTTGAATGTTTGTCTTTCAAATTACAGGGGTTGTCTTTATTTTTCACGACTAAAACTAGCATTAATTAGTTTCAGTAATATAGACAATTAATATAAGGGAAGTTTCTGAATAGAGTATTCTCTTTTAATCACCCCCGTTGTCGGTCCCATCCGATATCACAGCTGCTTGTTCAGTCAGTTGCTACATTTAGGCAACTTGAACTCTGCTCTTCTTCTGTTTTACCTTTGGGTGTTAGTTTAAACTGCTTGTAGAAGTTGGAATGAGTTGTCAATTAAATGTATGTAATATATTAAGTAACGTGGATTGTACATCTGTTGGTCATCATACCGTAGCAATTAGCATATATTTGTTTTCCTTACTTCTTAATTTGTTAGTTCATCAGGTTATTGAACATATCGATACTTTTGCAGCAGAACTCTATGAATTACATATTTTGTACTTTTGATTTTATTTCATTTTTATTCTCTGTCACATATTCATAAGTTTCTTCATGAGTTTTGTCTGAATTTGGGAAGAAAAAAGAAACCATTGTTTGATGTTACAAGAAGTTAACCTTTGACCATGGTTTGATCTAAATTTCTTTGGTGGAGTACTCCCCAACTTTAATAATAATAATAATGATATGAGTAAAAATTTTGTTTTCAGTTAATTAAATAGAAGACATTTCATGTAAGTTTTCCTCTTGCTCCCCCTTTGCCTAGTGTCGCCTCCTTTCTTTACCCCGACTGAGGCACAGAACCCTCATCTCCCAGTGCCTTGAGTCTAAGTGTGCATTATATAACACTGGAATAACTCTATCTGTTTCAATTCTGTAATGTGGATTTTACAGACTTTAAATAGATCGAAGAGAGAAGTTGGCAAGTTAAATGAACAACTCTGCAGCAGGATCCTCCTCAAAAATGAGAGCTGGGTTATCGCAGCAGTCAGAGCCTTCGTTTAAGCGCAAACGAGCTGTTTTTCAGAAAGACTGTAAGTACTCTGTAATTTGACCTGCCTTTGTTAATTTGTTATGAAATTTGTGATTACAGAATTTCTGAATCTATTTCTGTTGGAATGCAACAGTGCAGCACATGATGTATGGTTTTGGAGATGATCCCAATGTAGGTGCTATCAGCTAGCTTCCCATCTCCTACTAGATATTCAGTTTATGTTTCCATCTATGAAATAATTAATTGGTTTGTACTCGAGGATGCACAACCTTATTCTTATGTACTGATCACTGATGGTCATGAGAGTTGTAGTGTTCCACACTATGTTACTCGGACTCGGCTAGACGTGTCCAACATGGATACGTGTCCAAGTATCGGACTCGGCAATATTTTGAAAAATATACATGTTTTTGGCCTAAAATAAGTGTCCAAGTCCGAGTGTCCATGTCCGAGTGTCGAGTGTCCGACACGGGTACTCGAAGGTAAAATGAAGAGTCCGAGTAACATAGGTTCCACATGCTAGCTATCTATAGGAAATTGTTCTGCTCTCATTCATCATCGGCTTTCCTAGTAGTAATCTTGCACTTGCTACTTTGTTGTATAGTGTATTATCCATGCCTTTGATTCACTTTTAGAGGGCTGAGTTTCTGTTGATATCATGATCACAGTTATTTTGTTATCCATGTAATTTTCGGAGTTCACATGCCAAACCTCATTTATAAATGTTAGGGTTTGGAATGATGTGCAACTCTTGGTTGTTGGACTTCTGTAACATTAGTGTTTTTAGTTTTAAGCTTGTAATTGAAAAAGGAAACAGATTTATAAAATGTACCATGTGCTGCCAACAGTATTAACTGACTTGCTCGTACATCAGGGAGGCAATACTTGTGACTTGTAGATTATTTATTTGTTTATTTGGTTCTCTTACTCATGAGTTTGTTATGCTGCGAATACCAGCCCCTTCCTGAATCTATGGCACTTTTGGAGGATATTGTGGTCGAGTATGTGACAGACTTGGTATGTTTGGATAATACTTGGTTTCAGCTTTATAAAGTCTCCTCCCCCCTCCCCACCAAAACACACACACACACCACAGATACAAATATATGCATGCACAGGCTGCCAGTCCCCTGTTTCTCTGCCACTGCTTTCTTCTTTTTGGGCCTTTGCAGGGTGATTGTGCTTATTTGCATTATACATCAAGTTTAATGATTCTGAATTTAGAGTTGACATTTACAGGTTCACAAGGCACAGGATATTGCATCCAAAAGAGGAAAGCTTTTGACTGAGGATTTCCTTTACTTGGTGCGAAAGGTATATTTTCTTTATTTATATACTCAGCTATCCTTATGTTTGCTCTTTTGTTTATTGTCTGCTCCCAATCTTATCTATTATATGACTGTATAATTTTACGACTATATAACACTCTTATCAATGGATACCCAGTGAGCGAACTTAAATAATTGTGCCTTCTCTACTCTCAGGTTATAATGAACAATATATTGTGCTCTCAGGATATAATGAGCAATATATTGTACTCTCAATTATTTTGATGGAAGGTGTCATTAAATGGTATTATTTTTGTTAATGTTTTATGCTTTAATAATATTTTGAATCTGAGATGCCAAGAAGTGAGTTCACCGGGTGTTTGGTTTTACTTATCTTGCCTCTTATAAGAGGCAGTAAGTATGTATTCTGCTTAATAATATTATAAATTTGAGATGCCAAGGATTAAGGAGTTCACTGGGTGTTTGGCTCCACTTATCTTGCCTCTTAAGTCTTATAAGATTTAGGTACTTCTTGCATCTTATTAGAGGTAAGATAGTGAAATCAAGCACCATAGACTTTTCCTTCTTTTTTTTTTTGCTGACCTCAATAACCACATCTAATTCTCAAACCAAAGTGCTGATTCCAATCTTATGGTCATAAGTAAGCATCCTAAACTAATTACCAAACTCACTCAAATCCTATAATAATCATTCCTAACTATAATGAAGCTACAACAAGATAACAATTAATTAACTGAGTTGACAGGTCGATAATGCATTTGTTATGGAACCACTATCATTTACCTGCAAAAGATGACATCCGATTTTTGGTTACTGCTAAGAAACAAAATAACACAGCTTATATGAGAACTATTGAATTAGTAATATAATTGTTTTAGGACATGTATAGATATTGTCATCCTTCAATATCAAACCTAGACATTTAAAGAATGTTCCTTAACTTCAACCATGCTATTGAGTATCGTATTCTAAAACTTATTTTTTTGGCAGGATGCACCAAAATTTAACAGGTGCACTGAACTTTTATCCATGAATGAGGAGCTGAAACAAGCAAGGAAAGCTTTTGATGTGGATGAGGAGAAGTTGGCAACCATTGAATGAAAGTAGAATATGTTATCCATTTTTGTTTTTCAAACTTGCTTTCCTTTGTGAAGAATAGATGGTTCCTCCGTAAAATAACTTGATAGTTGATATTCCAAACAAACTCCAGTTGAATCAGTTTCGGTAATTAACCTTTCACCTGCCTTTTTCCTTCAGCTAGTTTTATGTTCATGCATTTATATCTTCTTAAAGTTTTAATGAACTTGCACTGGCATTGTCAAGTAACAAATTTTTCTCTTTCAAAGTATGCATACTATCTAATTTAATAATAACACTTATGGTGGCAATAAAAACATGGAGTATTGAGCAACTATAATTTAGGTTACCAATATGATATTTATGATAATTTAGATGACTTGAATGATACCCTGTTGAGATCAGTGACGAAAATGATACTAGACTTACAATTCGGTGACCAATTTGATATTTAACATTTTAAAATAAGGTTAGATTAAAGGTGACCCATAAGCTCCAATTCATCATGGATTCGAAACAAATGATACACAAACACATTATCATATGTAAGCAGACTGGCGTAATTTATCAAGCTATAGAAATTTATAAATGCCCATCAAAACTGGCGGGCACGGGATGTGCGTCTTTGGCTAAACTTTTTTCTTTTTGCTCCGCAAGTTACAAAAATTAGAACTGATCTATTTCCGGATGGCAAAAGATTTAAATTATATCAGAATAAATGCACGGACATGGTCATATGGGAACATATGTTCTTTGATTAAATAATTATACTTTAAAAATTTTAAACACAAATCACCACCCCTGCCAGATTCGGGTTTTGGCCCTATGCGACACTTTTTATATACAAAATGCCCTAAATGACACGGAAGTTGAAGATGATCCGAAATGACACCCAGAAACGCTAGACAATCCAGCGTTCAGCCCCAAACACTAGATCGTCTAGTGTCTGGCTTATTATTATTATTTTTTAAAAAAACGCCTAAACGATCGTCTGACAACCCTAAACGCTAGACGATCCCACGTTTGGGGCCCTAAACGCATGAAGGTCCGTTTTGGTCATTTTTCCAGCTAAAACAGAGCAAAACTCCCCTTCAAATTTTTTTTCAAACTTACACTAAACAAAATCATTTTATAAACCATACAAACAATTTTGAACAATAAAAGTAACACAAAAAGAAAGAAAAATAAATATTACAAGTCTCAAAATTTAACATTAAAATTTGTACAATAATAAAATTGTCTCAATAATAATAAATATTTCTAAAACCCAACCCGATTAGGGAATTGGGGAACCTAAAATGTTAAAACTTATTAAATTTGGGACCTAATTGTTATTAGAGTTTAGGGCCTAAACCCTAATTTGTTGCACAATTTCTACTATGTGTGCTCTGTGTATATGTGTTCGTATAGTGAAAGAGAGAACCGTAGAAGGAGAACTGTAAAAGGGGGTTATTTATTTATTTTTTTAAAAAACCACCAAATGCTACATCGTCCCGCGTCTGGGCTCTCTAAAAGCGGCACGATGTCACGTCTGAAAGCCCAGAACGCTAGACGATCTAGCATCTATGTTATAAAACTTAAACGCTAGACTATACCGCGTGTAGGAGTGCTCATTCCCCCGATTAGTGTCATTTTGGGAATTTGAGTTCAAAAGAGTGCCATAGAGGGCCTTTTCTAGCCGAATTCTGCTTTTTAACTATGGAACGATACATATGGTTAACCAAAAACGTCAAAATCCCGCACTTCAAGAAGGCATGCATTTCCACACACCAAAAACCTTCCGTTCCTACATGCAACACATCTCTACTTATAACTTTTAAGTGTATTCATGCAAAAACACCCCAACTTCAGTTACTACAAACAAACTAAAGATGAACTCCTCACCAGATAATTTAATATTCATTCGGCGAGACCCTAACGGGGTAGCTTATCTAACCATCAATCGTCCCCGATCACTTAACTCACTAACAAGGACCATGATGGCTGATATGGCCAAAGCTTTCAAGAGCTTCAACGCTGATGATTCGATGCGTGTCATTATTTTATCAGGCTCCGGTCCTTCGTTCTGTTCAGGCGTTGATTTGACGGAGGCAGAGGATGTGTTCAAGGGAGATGTCAAGGACATGGAGACTGACCCGGTTTATCAGATGGAGAGTTGTCGCAAACCGATTATTGGAGCTATAAATGGATTTGCTGTCACGGCTGGGTTTGAGATTGCGCTTGCTTGTGATGTTTTGGTTGCTTCTAAAACTGCCAAGTTCATGGATACTCATGCTAGGTTTGTGTATGAATCATTGTTCGACTACACATTTTTTAATACAAGAACTGTGCAAAATTTCACGGTTCACAACATAAATATGCATATTCATTATGTATATACTTGGATTGACCTTTTTTTGTTACATAAAACAGTATTTTTAATAATGTACTTACGATTAACTAAAAAACAACTAAGAATCTAAGATCACCTGGTTTGTAGTTTAAGATGATCTGCATTTGAACATTCTATTAAGTTGACGCTTTTGCTTGATTGTAAAATTCATTTTGGCTTCGTCTTGTAAATGATTATTATGTGATTTACAATACAATGTTAACGTTTTATATGCTATCAATGCCTAAAAGCTTATGTAGAAAGGTCTAGGTTTTAGAATTGCGTAGTAGAGTTGTATTTAGCTGGTTGTTTTGAGAAAATCTGGAGTTGTCACTTGATTAATTATAATGTGTATCGAGGACAAGACGAGATAATATTTTCAGCTCATTAGCTGAAATGAGCTTATGATATTTGTTAAAGAGTTTCACAAAAACCTGTCTACAAAGTATAGATCGAATTGTTTAAATTAGATGAAGAACTATGGACATTAGAAATACAATTTTTTCACTGTCTGCAGAGAATGAAAACCTTTGGAGCACTAATGTCTGAACGTTGAACTTAGAATGTTCTCTTAATTCTTGATAATTATACCGATGCGGAACATGGAGTTATGCTGCTATTGATTTTTATTATTATATATTTATTAGTAAAGATAAATGAGTTGTTATTGATTAGTTTAAATATATTACAAATAGATAATTATCTTATTAAATATAGCGGTGGATAATTATTAGGTAATAGATATCAATTAGAATTAGTTTGCAGCCTCTCCTCCCTTTAGATAATACAGAGGAAAATATTCTTGACGAAATTACATCAACATTTAGCTGCATTGTAACAGTGCTTACACTAGCGCGTTTGTGGTTAATTCACACTGAACAGGACATCCCTTGTTTGTGGAACTCGACACAAATACAGTGCTTACTGCTTAGGGCTGGCACCCAACGAAAAGAAAATGTTACATTGCCATTGGTCTTTGATGTGGATGATTTAATTGTTGTATTCTGTAAAACTCATTATTTTATAGGATTATCCTTTCTACTGACCGAGAAGCATGTTTACAATGGAAATATCGCCATACTCCCACATCTTAATAGTACCAATATGTCAACCCAATTAGAATATGATGCAAGAACTTTACGGATATACTCATTCCCGAAAGCTTTATCGTAGAACTCAGTTGTATATGCCATAGCTAGGCATGAAAAAACTGTCAGAAAGGAAATTAGGACAGTATGGATCTTACTCCTATTTTCAAATATGGCCATGTTGGTTTTTCTGTAATCTATGCAACTGTGATTAGGCTCAGTGTTCGTCCTGTTTGTCATTTTAGGAGAGGGCTCACGACTACTACAGTGGAATGACAAAGGAAAAATTTAAGAAAATGCAGGAATTTATTGCAAGACGGAGCTCGAAAAAACCTCCATCCAAGATGTAGAAGTATATTCTCCTTCCTCATCTTACCTCTCCATATTTCCATCAATAAATTTGTTGTATCGTCAAAGCATAAGATAGAGACTACATTTCCCTGTATTCGCCAATCAGAAGTGCATTCATCTGTGGATCCAATAGTATGACTGTATGAGTAATAAAAATTCAAACAAGATGCTAAAGAAGAAGAGCAAGAGTATCAACAAGAGCTATGGTCATGTTTTGGATACCCCTCCTCATCAGGAAAATTCGCAATCGCCTCACATATAATCATCACTAAGTATTTGACTAGATTGAATTTTATGTTCTTGTCACATGTTTGTGATGTACTTTTCTGTTAATATTAAACGTGCCTGGTTTTTGCATTAGATGTATGCTCCTTCTCTTTACCATCTACTCTAATTTCTTTGTTGTAATAAGAAAGGTCACATTATTTTTTCTTTATTCTTTTTGGTTGGAGTTATAAGCATTTGTTTTGGATACTGCAGGTCATGCACCAGTTTATTATTAGACTATTAGTTATTAATTACATCCCTGTGCCTCTTGCTAAACTAGGAGCATGTTTTTGGAGGGGTCTGTGAGCAACCATTTTACAGAGGATAGAACGACCTATTAAGCATGCGAAGCACCACAGTCCATAACAACTATTCTTAACAGCCTATAATACAGAAGATACAACGACTATTAAGCATACGAAGCACCACAGTCCATAATAACTATTCGGAAAAATGCTCTTATTAATGTATCTGCAAACACACAAGGCAAATGATCTAATATATTTTTCATTTCTTTTCCACCAAGTCAATTGATTATCATGTTGGTGGTGTCGCGTAACCATCACCTCGGTTAGACATTGTTTTGCAGATTTCCATCCAGCAGTTACAATTCATATTCTGGCTTTTCAGAAAAGATTTGGAGTGCAACAAATTTTAGAACTATAATTTGGCGCAGGGTTTGGACCTCCAAGGCTCCAATCCGGTGATTAACATCCACGAAATCCATTCAACAAGGTGCAGAACGACAAGATTGACAACAACACATAAATTTTAAATTGGTTAAAAACCAAGCACGCTTGATGTTCACTCCAACAAAACTCAGTTCCTCCCTAATGAGTTTGCCTGAAATTCAGAAGCATTGTCTTTAGACCTATTGGAATTGATGTCAAAATTGAACTATTTCATCGAATTTCTTAACTTATTTCAGGATAATTTTCTTTTACCCTTGAACACCCTGACAATTTGCACTTGCAATATGCTCCATGCATCATGCATGATGCATGTACTGTCAATTAGGGTGTGCATTCGGTTAACCGAAATCTTCAAAAAATCGCTACCGAAAACCGAACCGAAATTAATTCGGTTATTAAACCGAACCGAATTTCTAGTTTCGGTTAATACTGAAAACCGAAATCAAGAACCAAAATTTAATTAAGATTATCAAATGTCCTGCAAAGAGGATAATAAAACACATCTATACTATATTATTAAAACCGCAAGGGCATATGTTTGGTCCGTCGTCGGTCTGGTCCTTTTTGTCTCACTCAACTTCAAATACATGTGTTTGTCTCCTATTCAATTTCAAACACATTCTTTTAATCAATATACTATCATGTTTTAATTTTCTCATTAGTCAACCTCTTTAATTGATTTAATATCAGAATTTATTAACTAAATTTTATGAATATTAAAATAATATTATTATATTTATATTAATTGA
This sequence comes from Oenanthe sinensis, assembly GCA_028671895.1. Lineage (NCBI taxonomy): Eukaryota > Viridiplantae > Streptophyta > Magnoliopsida > Apiales > Apiaceae > Oenanthe > Oenanthe sinensis. The sequence goes on along the minus strand of CM053814.1, from coordinate 6,892,542 downwards.
ATTTTATTATTGTGCTCTATCTATATTATGTATACTTTTATATTATATTACTCTAAACGAACTTTTTTTTTAATTAGAATATATAGTTATACTCACAATCTAATAGTATGTTTCAATTTTCTCTTCGCTCAAACACTTTAATTTATTTTAAATTACAACTTTATAATAAAAAAAATTGAATATTAAAATTATATTAATATTTTATCTAAATTAAAACATACTCTTTTATTTAATTTTTTATTAAAATATTTCTAATATATTCAAAAATCTTTTTATTAATAAAAATTTATTAATGTTTTGCATGTGTTATTAATCTATATTAATTAATATAAATATATAACAATATATTAATGAGACTTTAAACACATAATATAAATATGATGCAAAACTAATTTATCCCATATACAACATTACATAAAAAATATTAATAACACAAATAATTAAATTAAATATTTAATTCATTTAAAATATATAATATATTACTCCATCTGTCCCAGCAGATAGTATACATTGCTGCTGGGCACGGAGACCAATGAGGGTATTAAAATAATCAAGTTGACAAGTATAAACATTATTTAAAGCAAGTGGCAAGGATTATTTAAAGTAAGTGGCAGGAATCGTCTTCATTATTGAGGGAATTATACCCGCCTAAAACAAAAAGTTTGATTAACAATTTTCCTCCACAGTCCAAAGTCCACACTTACAAGTACAATAAATAAACTTAACACCTATATACAAAGAACTATTCTTAAAATTTACAGAGTACAGTACATACATAATACAACTATTATATCCATCAAAAGCCAACAAAAATGGCAACAAGTACAACAAGCTGTAGTGCTTCTACCAACACCTCCATTCCAGCATCTACTATGGGCTCTGCAAAAGAAAAAAGATTGATGAATTTAGAAAAAAATCAAATTGCCCATACGATATCACTAAACTACAACAATAATAAGCTCTAAGCCAGGAATGATCAACAATATTGCTTCCGAATATCAAGTGACCAGACTAACTATTTCTAAGATACGGAAAGTGGTTCAACAAGCTATCAATGATGGTAAATATCCTAATGTGCAGGGACAATACAAAGGTGGAAACAAAAGCTACATTTTGAATTTGGAAAATGTCAAATTAATTCATTTACACTTAAGAACCAATGTCCGTACACTTGCTTGTCAACTAAATGCATGTAAATCCACTGTCATAGACTCGTTCAAAAAGGAAATATCAAATCGCATTCAAATGCCTTAAAGCCTTATTTAACACTTCCAAATATGCAAGCAAGGGTAAAGTTTGTTTTAAATCATATAGAAAGTTCAACACTTCATACAAACCCAACCTATGTAGGCATGTTTTCAATAATTCACATTGATGAGAAGTGGTTTTATATGACTAGAACATCACAAAAATACTACCTATTGCCAAGTGAACCAGAACCTCATAGAACTTATAAGTCCAAGAGATTTATAAAAAAGGTTATGTTTATGAGTGCGATTGTTAGGCCTAGGTATGACAAGGATGTCATTTGTACATTTGATGGAAAAATAGGAATCTTTCCATTCACACATGAAGATGCAACTGTGAGATCAAGTAAAAACAGGGCAAATAGTGTTATGGAAGTGAAACCTATAGAAAGCATCACTAAAGTTGTAGTCAAAAAATGTTTAATTGAGAAAATTATTCCCGCTACTAAAGCTAAATGGCCATTAGAAGACAATAAATATATAGTTATCCAGCAAGATAATGCTAGACCTCATATAGGTGATAATGATCTAGATTTTATTAGTGTTTCACAATCCGGTGGATTTCAGATTACATTAGCTAATCAACCGGCTAATAGTCCGGATCTCAATATCTTCTTTAGACTAATAAAAGGACTACAACATGAGAAGGTGCCTAAAACGGTTTGTGAATTAGTAGATGCAGTGTTTGAAGCCTATGAAGAAGTTACTGATTCGACTTTAAATTTCTTTTGGTTATCACTAATGAATTGCATGACAGAGATACTGAAACATGGTGGTAATAACAACTACAAGCTGCCTTACATAGGGAAGAAAAAGTTTTCTCGACTCGGACAACTACTAACAATTATGACTGCTCCACTGGACATCATACAAAAATATTAATCGAGACAACTACTGAAGCAACAAGAATACATACTGATGGTTAACTACCGAAGCAACTAGTGATGTTTTCATGGCAGATGGATTGATGAGAAGCATGCAAAATGTAAAAATATGTAAAATGTCAGTCAAAATATGTACTCGTACTGTAAAAGAAGGTGTAGTACCTCGAAATATCGCGGAAGATATATATGCAATAGACCAATTGGGTCAGTAAAATTGCTCCTTTTGGTTTTGAAGTTCAACTTTTTGACTTTGGAATCACTCTTTTTGGCTTTGAAATTCAATATTTTGGCTCTCAAATTGCTCGACCTCTGTTTTGATATGATCTCCTTCGGCTTTTCTGAAATGTCTTCAACCACTTCAAAGAAATCGAGATAATCTTCGAATATATATACACACAAATCTATAGTAGGGGGTAACAGAGATTTGGGCAATTCGATTTCAGAATCATAATCACAACTAGGGGCTGAATCTTGTATGCTTTCAAATTCCATTACATAAGTTTTATTTTAATTAGGGTTTATACGGGTTATGAGAAAGAGGCGGAAGGATGGAGTTGAAAGAGACGAAGTAATTTTAGGGTTAGATATAATCAGAGTAATAAAAATAGGTAAGTATATGAGTCAAACGTGAGTGAGTTAGTGGGGGGAGTCAAATTGAATTATTTTGGTTAATAAACTGTGATTAACCGCTAATCATAAGGTTTATGGGGACAATGTCATTTTTAATAATATTATAAATTTGCTATTTTTAGTAATGTATAGAAATGAGAGGGACGACCCAAAATAGTAATTGTATAGAAATGGTTGGGACAGAGGGAGTATTTATTACTATTCTCCTGTGCTTTGCACGGGTTATAAACTAGTATAAATATATAATCATGTTCAATCAAAAATATAATTAATAAAACTTCCACTTCATCATCTCAAAACTTATGCCAAGTTGAGCTTTGAACAGAGATCGAAAAACTAATAGTTCACTGCTATTTTGAATAGCAGGTTATATGATACAATTCAACTAATAGTTCTGCATATTGCGTGGACATATGATCTTCTTTAAGTTTTCGAATATGCTCACTACTCAGTAATTAAATTGGTGATTTGTGTAATAAAACAGAGCTAGCCTACAATGTGCAATGTGCACATTTTAAATTTGGGCAAACATAAACTGAAGAATGAGCAGTAGCAGCTGCTACTAAAAATTGAAGTACCTGTAGGCTATAGTAGTAATAGATTACAGGCTAATAAGTAATAATATAAGTATTAAGTAATATATTATTAATTATTAGTTTATTTAAAATATTTTTAAAAATCGGTTATTATTTTCGGTTATTCGGTTAACCGCAATTAAAAACTGAATAACCGAATTTTTGAAAAATCTTTACCGAAAACCGAACTGAAATTTTAAAAACGGTTAACCGAACCGAAATTATTTCAGTTAATCGGTTCGGTTTTCGGTTAACCGAACCGAATGCACACCCCTAAATGTGGGGACCATTTGAGCAATTTGTACGGGGTACCAGCTATTGAAGTAAAAAAGTTATCACATTTGATATGGATGAAAGATAAAATAAAATATTATTATTTATAGTGAGTTGACAATTTTTGACACTCCTTAAGATGCTTCTATTGGAAATGCTCTTAGCCCAGACTATTATTGTAACACCCCAGTCCCACATCGAGTATATCGGAATAATTTGTTCAGTATATAAGTAAAAGTATTACTACTATGTGCACCAACAAATCATGATCTTTTAGGGGCCTGTGGTGGGCTTGTGGATTACCCAAGTTGTTGCATTTGGGCCAGTTTACTTTGGCTTATTTCAGATTCGGAAGTCGGGACTTGACCCGATTTTCGAAAAAGACTCGGGATTTGACCCGGGTTGTCACATATGGTATCAAAGCCAACTCTCGAAAGCTTGATTCGTCAAGTTGCCGGAGGTGGGGACACGAAGGCTGGTGGTATTATCCCACAATGGACAGAGATCCGGAGGTGGGGACACGAAGCTAGTCGGTATTATCCTACAATGGCTAGAGAGGTACGATTTGGACCTATGAGCTATCTGTTCGGCCTGACGAGGACGTCAGGAATTTAAGTGGGGGAGTTTGTAACACCCCAGTCCCACATCGAGTATATTGGGATAATTTGTTCAGTATATAAGTAAAAGTATTACTACTATGTGCACCAACAAATCATGATCTTTTGGGGGCCTGTGGTAGGCTTGTGGATTACCCACGTTGTTGCATTTGTGCCAGTTTACTTTGGCTTATTTCAGATTCGGAAGTCGGGACTTGACCCGATTTTCGAAAAAGACTCGGGATTTGACCCGGATTGTCACAATTATACAGAGCCAATTCTTCCAAATAAATATCTATGATATATTGATTTATATTTTACATGCAAATCTCAATTTATTCATAAGATATGTAGTTCATAGTATGTAAATAATGAAATGTCAATCAAATAAATAAATGATGTGTCAATTAGTATGTAAATGATGAAATGCCAATCAAATGAATAAATGATGTGTCAACTGTCAATGCTTATTAAATATCTCAATGACCACTATATAATCAGTGACATCTTTTATATTGCAATTTACACATCACTTGTTTGGTTTGGGAGTCAACTTAAAAAACTAGCATGCTTTTAAATTTTTGATCGACTGTATTTAGACCCAAAGCTGTTAATCTTGTTTGGGCTGAGACAGTGACTTGGTCCGAGCCTAGCCCAAATAATTATTACTTTGGCTAAAATTGGACAGTCTTGAGTCTATCCCTGTACTCTAGTCTTGGCTCATGCAGCAATGCACCTCTTTCAAGCTAAATTTCATTCTACATTTTATTTATGGTAGAAGTTTCTGCAATACTACAGACAGAAACTTCAGCAAATCTTTTTTTTTTTGTACCTGTGTCTCTAGAGCTTGTGTTGTATATAGCATTGCTGTAAGGATTAGAGGTTCAAACGTATCTGGCGCTGCTCTGTTTTATTCTGAACTTGCATTGTTAATAAATTTTTGTTTAAGTCATTGAGTTTGGCTTTAATGAACAAGCAAACTTCATTTTTAAGCCGGGGGGGGGGGGGTCACCTCAATAAGCCCATGTGTACTTCACTGATGTTTAAGTTGCTTTGCCATTCGCGACAATTCTCAAATCATGCAAACATTTGCAATGCTAGTTTTTGGCTTGTTCTTAGCTTGGAGTATAGGTAAATTTTCTTCTGGGCAAGTTGATGGCCTAACACTTGAGTTTAACATTCATTGATGTTTCTATATAAGAATAACGTATATTTTCTTCCTTCGCACCTGAAAAGCTCGTCCCTTGAGTCGCAGGAAATGTGTGTAATTTGACAATTATATCTGTCAAACTGCTTTAGTTATTAAAACTTAATTGTCAAGTGTTTGTTAACAGCTTCACCTGGCAAAGATCTCCCAAAAAGACCAGCCCAACTTGGTCAATTACTAGGTCTTAATGCCTAATGCTATATTTTAACGAATTAAAATCCTTGCACCTTAAATACACAAGAGCGAAACCTTACTTGTATAATGTCCTCAATAAAAACTCATCTTGAACAGTGAATATGTTATATGTATATCTAGTTTACAGCGTAGAGGTGGAATGTTGGGTGAGTGTAAAACGAAAGGAGTATACAAAATTTAATCTTAATTGACCATGAGGTTTTACCGTATTGGGTACCTAAAAAACAATAATTACAACAAGAGCCAGTGCCGGCCCTAACAAATTCAAAGCCCCAAGTGAATCAAAATTTTGTGCCCAAGTCAATAAAAAAAATTTTACTTACAAATAAGATTATTTTTAAAAAATTATCCTTCTAGCGGTTTTGGTAGCAAAATCATTCATAAATCTTTCATAATCAAGATTTGGAAGCATATCCTTCTCAATGGATATAATGGACAATTCATTCAATCTCTCTTGTGACATACTCGAACGAAGATAAGACTTGATCGACTTTAATTTTGAAAAACTTCTTTCTGCGGAAGCCAATATAACTGGTATAGTTAACAAAATCCTATAAGCAATAGTGGTATTCGGATAACATTCTCCTATCACTTTCAAATAATTTAGCATTTCAATAGATTTGTTAACTTCAATTGGTAAACACTCTCTCAGAATTCTTAACTCACGTGTAAAATGTCTTCCATTAGCATCACGTGGAAAAGAATCATCATCAATTACTTGAACTCTTACGGGACCTTTCTCAACATTGAAGTCTCTAAATTTGTTATCGATTTTATCTCAATTTCCAGGATCATAGATATCTATGTAATCATCTTTCTGAGTTTTGTTCTCATGGAGACCATTATCCTCTTTTTCGTTGTGAGACAATAATTCCTCTTCATCAACAATTGGGTTCTTAGTATTAACCATATTTTCATCTTCTTTGACTTCTCCAATGTTAATATTTTGACTCTCACCACTAACATTAACTTCTTCATTATTATCGGTGGAAGTTGTTGATTTCATAAACCTAAGAAGTCCTCCACCTTTTGTATAATCTTTTAAAAAAGTAACCTTTTTTTGGTTGATTTTTCTTCCTTCTACTCTATATCGATGTTTTTTATCCTAACTAAATGTCACTGTAATTAAGAATTTGGAAGTGAATGATAATAAGAAGAGGAAACGTTAATTTTTACAAAATATGGAGATTGATATCTAATATTTACATATCTTTAATTTTATTGTGCTTCTTTACATAAACAAAAACAAAAAAGAAATTATTTTGGCCCTAATTATTATTATTATTATTTGGTTCTTATATCTTAAAAAAATTTGGTGTTCTTTTATAAAAATATTATGTCCCTAATTTTTTTTTGTGCCTCTACATATATTTTTTAATTTTTTTTACTCTTTTATAAAAAAAATGTGCACCTAATCTTTTTTTGTTTTTTGGTGTCCTTATTCAAGAACATAACGGCCTCAGGGCCGGCTCAGACAAGAGCATAAATATATCAAATTTCTCTCACTAAGCTAAGCAGACTGGATAATGTAACCTTGTAGGAGTTTGTTGGTTGTCTTGTAGTCATCTGTTTAATTTGTAGTGGCTGAGGATAAGAGATAAGGCAGGAGGCAAAATTGCTTGCTGGAAAAATGTTTTTGAGGAACATTATTGGTATATGATATATTTTTCAATGTACTGGTTTTTTTAAGTGTATGGGAAGGGGAGCGAGTATTCTAACACATGACCTTGGTCAATGACTCATGAGGGCAGTGAAGAGGAGCCTGGCCACTTACCTATCAGTTAATGAGCCCTCAAATCACGGATATATATACCTTTAGATCGAGTCTGAGATGCGTTTGTATATATAGTAATGGAAGTATAACCATTCAAGTTAAACAAGTCAAAAACTATTCTAATGTCACATGAGAGATTAACTTGTTATGTATGGAAAGATTTTTAGAGGAAAAGGTATAATGACAAGAAAAACTGTGCAGCAAAGACAATTTCAAAGCAGTTAGTTTCATGTTTGAACATAGGTCGGTATAGCATAATTGCTGTCTTATTCATCGTTATATCCTAATAATTTATTAATCATTCTATTATAGGAAAAGTACAACAATTCAGGGTTTGATAGTTGGTTTTAATAAAGTTAATGAAATGGACAAAACAGATTGCTAAATTCTGCAGATGAGGTTGAGATTAATTAAAGTGTGATAAGCTCCCACTTTAGTGGTTAATAAGAGAGGCAGGTAGGAATATAACTTGTGAATACTTTATAAAATTCTAATGAGATTAGTGATGATTTAAAGGTGGCTATCTTGGAGCCAGCTAGCTATGCCTAATATTTAAAAAAAGGTTACTGTTCTTTTTACGCAATTTTTCATTCTTAACATAGTAGTTCATTATAATTAATCAGCATTCCAGCTGTAATTTGAAGGATCGTTTAGAGTAATCCGCTAAAGTATGCAGGTAAACTAGTTGTTTTTGTGCTCATACAAACATATGTAGGTGGAGAAACACAACTAAACCAGACTTATCCATAAGTAGGCATGCAAAACATATACATTTTGGTAACTGCAGTTTGTATGATATTCTTTTCACCTTCTGTCAACTGTTGCACTCTTTTATATATCTTTACACTTGATAACATTTATTTTGATATTGCTAGATCATCTCCAAAATATATTTGTGCAGAGCCTAGCTCGAAATTTAAGCGACCAATGATAACTTAAATTTAAAAAGTAACTATCAAGAAAAGATTAAAATAAAGTGTTGGTATGTAGTCTTAATTAGTAGTTCAGCTGGTTTTGGTTTAGCATTAAAAAAACATGTTGGCTTACAAAGATTAGTTAGGGATAAGATTGAGGTTAGCTCCAAAACTTTAATATAAAATTGGTTGTTCTTGCTGTCACCCTATATGTCAGGTCTTTGTTCCAAAATGTCTTGCAGATATTTGGACCTACTTCCTATTTAATTAGGACCTGCTTCCTGTTTAAGTAAATCTATTCCCAGACAATGGCATTTGGCTAATGAAGAAAATTTAATAATTCCAAAATACTTGACAAGGTTAAATATGAAAAATTGATAGCATTTTTAACCTTGTTGGATCTTGTTGTCTGGTCAATAAAAAAATATGGATGAGATCTATCTTGTCATTTTCTCTTGCTGATAGTAAAACATTGTCTTCATGTTATTCAAGTCGATATTTCACCCACTTGATTAGCTTTCCTGCTAAGTACTGTATTAGTTTTATAATTATGTTCCTAGACTATATCTAGAAACCAGATTTAGATTGGATCTATTTTTTAATATTACTTACCTGTATGCAGTTTTATAACACTGTTAGATACTGTCTCATCGTAAGCAGGAAGGACAGAGGAGGCAATTGCTCTGGCTCATTGCCATGAGCTGTTTGTGTTCCATAGATTTCTTGTAAGTTCTCTTGACACTACTTGCAAATGCCTTACTATACTTTATAGAAAAATACAATTACGCTCCATTTCTTGAGTTAAGATATGAATGATTTTGTTATAAAAAATTAAGGTGGAAGAAAATGATCAAAAAGTGAGGAAAACAAAAAAAATGAGTGAAAATTTTCCTTGATAGGATTCGTAAAGGATATGGGTAGGAATTAGGAAGTAGGGAATGATCTTATTTCTAAATTTGGGAACCCTATTTATAGTAGTCTCGGAGGAGACAACTAGATAAGGGAAAATCTTACAAACCAATAAAACATAACACGTGTAATGATATTTTATCACAAATGATAAGATTATTTTTACAAGATTAGAAAACACTCTTACAATGTCAAGTGTAAAAAATATCTTATCTCATAAGATAAGAATATGTAGGATGTAGAGGAAGATTTGCAAGTGGCCCATCAGATAAGCTATATCACCGAATATAGATTTTCTGAAAGCAATCAACTTAGACAAAGATCTTTTCTGTAAGGCAAAATAAAGTACTTTGTCTTTTATATGAGGTGGAAGATATTCTGTTTGAATAGAGTATATCAATAGGAATACTGAGGATATTGTCCTTTGAGTCCTCAATAAGAAATCTAGAAGAAAGTTGTTTTTTCCTTTAATGTGTCTGACTTCAAATTTTCATTGTGAAAACCAATTTGCCCATCTGAAAAGTTGAGCTTGAGGCGTTCTTATGTTTGAGCTATAACATTTTTGAAACTGCCGACATATCCATTTCGATAAGAAAGTGTTGTCCTATTAAATGAAATTGAAATTTCTTAATCCCTCATTTTACTGCTAGAATCTCCTTGTAAGTGGAGTGATAATGAAGTTCTCTACTTTTAAATGCTCCACTTTTATATCCACATATTTGTCTTTTCCCATTTTCTTCTTCAAGAATGATTGCCCCCAAAAATTTATCACTAGCATCAGTCTGAAGAATCCTTTTTCCTGCAGAAAGAATCTTTAGAGATGAATCAGACTAACAGAAAAATGGATTCTTCAGACTGACGCCAACAATAAATTTTGGGGCAGCCCTTCTTGAAGAAGAAAATGGGAAAAGACAAATATGTGGATATAAAAGTGGAGCATTTAAAAGTAGAAACTTCATTATCACTCTACTTACAAGGAGATTCTAGCAGTAAAAAAAGGGATTGAGAAATTCCAATTTCATTTGATAGGACATCACTTTCTTATCGAAATGGATATGTCGGCATTTCCAAAAATGTTACAGTTCAAACAGAAGATGATGTCTCAAGCTCAACTTCTCATATGAGCAAATTGGTTTTCACAATGGAAATTTGAAGCCAGACACATTAAAGGAAAAAACAACTTTCTTCCAGATTTCTTATCGAGGACTCAAATGACAATATCTTTAGTATTCCCACTGATATACTCTATTTAGACAGAAGATCTTTCACCCCATATAAAAGACAAGGTACTTTATTTCATCTTACAGAAAAGATCTCTGTCTAACTTGATTATTTTTCAAAAAATCTATATTTGGTGATATAGCTTATCTGAGGGGCCACTTGCAAATCTTCCTTTACACCCTACCTATCTTCTCCTGACAATCTTGGTGTTCAACGGAAGATTCAAATTTTGTTTCCCTAAAGAAGCATACATGTTCCTATGGTACTTTGTGGAAACCTGTCCTTTTGGAATGATATTTTATAAAACAGACCTGCTCCAATGTTTCGCTATAGCTGACATGAGACCATATAAAAAGAAGTATAAACAGCTTTTAAATGGTTAACCTTATTTGGAAACTCAACTTTTTGGTGTGAAAACTTACGACTAGATAGAAATAGTAGCAATAGAGTTCGGGATCAAAGATACATTTTTGTCTAATTTAACTGTCAAATAATCATTACCATTGAGGACGATAAATTAATCATTCAAAGAAAATATTGGAGTACTTGTTATCATAATCCAATATACGACACCAACAGGCCAGCCGAGCAACATAAGGAGTTAATATGTGAAGCCAACAATATTCCACTCACTGAAGTTTCTCCGGGACTCCCTGACATATATTGGAAGGAACCAAATATCCTTCCTCAAGACAATGTGGCGGGTATTCAAGACTGTCATTTCAAGTTAAGTCTAGAATCTGTTACAAAAGACTTGGATGACCCAGACCACCCAGATTTCAGGCTCCAAAAAAGGACTCATCCACGATTCTACAAGTATCTTCTAGGACTTAAATATAGTGTTCTTTTATCTTCAGGTACTGAAGACGAAAAAGATATGAATCAATGACCTTTTTTCTCCGGGGGAAGACAAATGGAATATATTCTGTAATCATAATGTATGTAATAAATAAAAGTGTGTGATGTGTATTAAATAAATGAAAAGTGGAAAAAATATATTCTTATCTTATAAGATAAGATATTCTTTACACTTGGCATTGTACGAGTGTTTTGTAATCTTGTAAAGATAATCTTATCATTTGTGATAAGATATCCTTACACATGTCATGTTTGTATTGGTTTGTAAGATTTCCATCTATCTAGTTGTCTCATCCGAGACTACTATATATAGGGATCATTTGTAATGGTTTAAGACATCCTAGTCTTAGTCAATATCTTCTAAACAATAAACGTGTGTGCTCTTCCTCTTTCAGTAATCGTGTTCCTTCTCTTTCTCTTTCAATATTATAATATGTGTTCAATCACATTCTTCTTATAACCTCCTCGGTGGTTGTACCTCTATTAGTTAGTTGTAACTTGGGATCAAATTTTAAACCTACTTGAATAGATCGTAGGTAAAAATGAAACTTATGACTATGTAGCTACGAACGGGCACAAGTTATATTTAATTCAATTGTCACTCTATTCTGTTAATTTCAATAGTTCACTTCAATCAAACAGAACTTTAAAATCATGTCATGTTTTTGCTCAAAATGTGGATTTGCTTCATGATTGCTTGAATTGAAGTATAATTAAGTAAATCTCAATCATGTAGACTTGTTGGCCATTATAACTTATAGCAAGTATGTCATTCAGCTTGTCACCTCTTACTTTATTTCACAAACTTGTTGCTTTCAGCTAGTTAAATTTTGGAGATCGCCACTTTGATTCACACTGTAGTAAAATTATTTTACATTACCAAACATTTTGCACCGAAAAGCTCTAACTCACTGAGAAGAGGTATAATGTTAGTATACTTTTCTGATATGGCACATTTCAGAGATTCTAGTTGATTCAGATTTTATTAAATCTTTCATCTTTAAATGCTCTTGTTCGCAAAAAAAAAATGTGTGGTACTACTGAACTGGCATGCCTGCAATGGCGAAATTTATTAGTTATACGGAGAAATTCTACTGTTTATGATGTGCCTACTTTAAAATTACATGGCTAAATGTAATTGTACCGAGATATTTTTGATGCCGAACCCAGTGCATTCTTGGGTACATATGTCGTGGGAGATGAAGAGGAATACAATTAGAATTGTGGAGCATAACCCTCCACGCCTCTTGATAGCAAAAACAGCTTCAATCCCTTTGCAAAAATCAAAACATAACATAGATGGCAGATAAACCAGAACCTCTTTGTCTTTATTTTAACAAGTTAGATATTTTAAAATATACTAGATTTTTAATTATACGGAAGTAGTGAGTGAGAATTTGAATTCATAATTTACGACTTTTGGCTTGGAGAGAAGTATGAGTCTTGTCATTCCGTCGATATTTATCAGTTTCATCTCTTATACTTTGCTACCAATATAGTCCCTTTTTACGAAATTGAAGGTGTAAATAAATTTGCTTTCTCCATTACTCATTATTCGACCATTTAAATTTTTTTGCATGTATTCTAGGTATTTGCATGATCTCCCGAATGTAAAACAGCAAACTTTTGATGGACCCGAAAACCAGAAATTGTTGGAAGCCGACACCTTGGGTTAAAATAAAATCATGATTCTGATGAAAACTGTATGTATATAAATTTTAGCATTGCAACATATTTAGAGAAAACGTCAAAGTTCGGTGGATGATAAATAACAATAATGTAATTGGACAAATAATTTGCTTTATGAACTAGTAGATTGATTACCCATGTGCAAATAGTTTACTTTATTTCTTTTTCTTCTTTGACATGGCATCTATCTGCAGGCATGTGTTTTGTATCTTAGTTTCCTAAATTTATAAACGACTCTGCCTCCCTGGTATATATCTACACCATACTAGCAAAACACCGTTCATATCAATAGCTAATCAACCTCTGCTACTCTGCAGCTAGTTTATACTCCATCTCCTCACCATATATACAATACCTTGAAAATCGTATATTTTTTAAAGTAGCTGATTTTATCGTCTGTTGATGGAATCTAGAATGATTTTGAATCCAGTTGCGAACTCAACTCGAACCCGTGAATCGATAAAAAAGAAGAGAAACCAAAGCCAAATCAGTTCTAATCAACCTCAGCCTCAAAACCAAAACCAAACCAAATGGAAATCTCAAATGCAACAGCAACTATATGCCTCAAAACTCCTCCAAGCTCTTCACAACATTCGACCAAGCTCCTCGACTGATTCTCACCCTGGAAAGGTTGTACGAGAAGCAGCCGACAGAGTTCTAGCTACTGCAGCTAAAGGCAAGACGAGGTGGAGCCGAGCCATAATTACCAACCGTCTCAAGCTCAAGTTTAGGAAGAATTCAAGGAGACAGAGAGTAACTGGAGATAGCAGGTTGACGAAGAAGCCGAAGGTGAGTGTATTGAAGCTGAAATCCAAGAATTTACTGGCTGTGCAGAGAAAAGCTCGAGTTCTTGGCCGGTTAGTTCCTGGTTGTCGTAAACAATCGTTTCCGGTAGTTTTAGAAGAAGCTGCAGATTATATAACTGCTTTGGAGATGCAAGTTCGAGCGATGGCTGCGCTAGCCAATTTATTTTCTGGGGCTGGTTCGAACCAGTTTTTGTAAATTTTAATCAAATTTATTCGGTATGTTTCGTTTTTTAGCTCAAGCTCGCATTCATCCTATTGTTAAACCATTATTTTCGTTATCATTAAACTTTGTAGTATATATAACATTCATCATTTTTCTTTTTTCTCTTTTTTATTCTGGATTTATTTTGATTTGCGAAAACGGTACAATTTTCTCTTATAATAATTTGTATGTGAAAGTAGAATTCTTGTAGCAGTGGTACAAATGTTATAAATCCATTTCATTCCTTCATGTGCACAAATGAACATGAAAGTGTACAAGACGTCAAGATGCAATATTAGCCAACCACTTGGATATTAAACCCTACTGATCAATTGCAACCTGAACCCACATAACTATTGTTTTAAACACTTACAAATATTATACTTTTACAAACAAATAGTTCAAAATCAAATGCAAAAGTAAACTTTGAGTTGTGATATCTAAGTTAAGTTACCAGACAAAGTTTTTGTAATCTGTAAAATATAGAAATTTATATTAAAGAGGGCTCTGTTAATAATCACACCTCTGTTCCAATTCCATGTGGTAGCATGTGGAAAAGAATATATGGTGTTGGTTACCCTAAATCAAGCAATGTCATGGACTTGGGACAAACAACTCCGCCCCTCCCCCATTTACAAACAGAGTCACATCCTCTCTCACTTACAAAAATGACCTGTAAATCATGTGCATTGTGTCTTCACCATCTGTTATATCATTTTGCATGTATTTTTGTTAATTCGGTGACGGAATTAGAATTTTTATAACCCGAAAAAAGATTTTCACTAAATTTCAAATGTCATATGAAATTGAAAAAACATTATATTATTATTTTGTCGAAACCTAGTTAAACTTTTGATTTTTTTTCTAATTAGTTTTTTAAATTTTATCGGAGCTAATAAAATTGGACGTGGAATAGTTTCGATTTGATTTCAAGATTACTTCGTGGTATTACTATACCTATTTCTTGTGAAGGTCGTTTCATTGCACGTTCATGAGTTACTGATTGAATTGAATTAGTTATTGTTTTGATTTTCGGAGTAAGGTAGCTTGACTGTGACATTTGATGATTGAACAAGGACCAACTACAATTTTACATTTGGGGTATTTTGTATATAATATGGGTGGCTTAACAGTTAACAGATAGGAAGTAACCAAGGTGTTACGTAGACATTTGATAATAACATTTCGATGGTTCCAAACCATCTATTAAAATCTGCTAAAATATTATCTGATCATCATTGTGTTAGGTAACCCTCTCCAAATCTTAAGCCTCGCCAGTGTTAGAATAATAATCAAGTAAATTTTATGTATTTATTTTTTATTCAGAATTTTATTTTTATATAGTTGAAGAAAACTCCATTATCGGATTATCAAATTCATACTGATAACTCCATTTTTGAAAAATAATTTTAAAAAAATAGGCTTTTAAGATATGAAAAATATAATTTAATTCTGTGTGGTAAGAAAAAAAGAATCCGATATTCCACCGTAATATCAGAGTATCCTTTCAAAAAAAATTGTCAAAGACGAACCCTTTTTTATTTAAGAAGAATAACAGCAAATATTAAAGGCTTGCTACACGAGAAAAATCTATGAGCTCCATTTTTTGACAACCAAAGTGTCGAAAACATGTAGTGCATAGCCAAAATCTCTTATATTAGTAAAACATTAACAAAGATATTCATGAATAATGTAAAATGATTACAACCAGAACACAAAGCTAATACAATTGTGACTAATAAGAAATAAAAATTGCTTACGTAAAGAAACAAAGACATCCATCAGCCCTGCAACAGAGTAAGCATATCCCGAGCTACCAAGGTCATATCACGAACAATATTAGTATGTTCACCAAACGGTGAAACTCTAGCATTACTTATATTCGTTCCTCCATTGAATACATCCATACAATGCGAGATTTTATCGGATGCAAGTTTTACAAATGGAATAATACTAGAAAAATTTCGTCGAAATCTGATTTGTGCACTGGCAGGTCTCAGGCCCTGGAATATCGCAACTTGAAAATCATTAAAGCAGTCACTGAAATAAGTCGATAGAACGGTATCGTTTGTTCTGCCAATGATGCAGTTCTGAATTTCTTGTAAAATTCCAAAGCCTTTGAGCAAGGGTTCCTGGATCATTATTTCGGTGAGACGGGCTGCATCAGCATTGTTGGTGTAATTGGGGAGATTGTAGAGAACGGAGGCACAAAGTTGAGCATCGATGGTTTGGACACACATAAATGTAATCAAATCCTTTGGAATTCCAATTTGACATTGCTTTACTGGTAGGTTTATGAGACATAACACTAGCAAAATGCTAACAAATTTTGAATACTCCATTGTTTCTATAGGTTTTGCGTGTTGCTGGTTTGCTAGCAGCCTAGCACTTTCAATATATAAATTTTTCTTTTTCGTTTTGATATGAAATTTATTTAATTTTTTGATTCTTCGCAACGCGGGATACACAGCTGGACAAGATATTTTTATATTAAATTCATAAAATCCTGCTCGTTCTTTTTCATTCCCCTTCCCCCCAAAAAAGAGGCGGAACCATGATTATATAAAAGTTTATTAAAAATATAGATACTAATATACTTATATTACACATATTTTACTATTTTTGTTAATATAATGAATAAAATCTGCACAATGTGATCAACTTTACGGTATCTTTTTTCAACAAGAATATTATCACATGCATAAATATGGAAATGATGTAAAATTTGACAAAATAAATAAAGAAAAATATTAGAGATTCAAAAAATATATATATATTTTTCCAAATGTGTATGTGACAATTTTTTATTGATTCAATTCTCATTAAAAATAATAAATCCGCCTGTATGCACGTTAATAATCCAGTTAAAAATAGTCAATATTTAATATAAATCAATATATGATATAGAGCATGGGATCCTAAGTTCAGCCTCAGGATATTTTCCTGAGTTTAATCTCGGGTTTCTTTTTCTCTATAATAAAACAAAATTAATTTATATGTAGATATTAAATACCGACGTGTAAATTCCAATGTTAAAAAGTAGGTTTTGGATCTGAGCCAGATTGGCAACTGCTTGGGCTCGTGTCTTCTGGATCATCAGTTGGGCTAGGTGTAGTGGATCTGATGACCCAATGTGCGGAAGTGATTTGTCATGAACGGGGAAATTGCAAGTTGTCATTTCTATTAGATACTAAAGTTAGTTACAAGTTAGTTGCACTGATGTAGTGTTGAGAAATAATGTTAGTTTATTCTATTAGCTATGTAAGGGGTGACCACAAGTGTATCAATTGTCAATGAATTTAGTAACACTTTCACGTGGGGTCAGTAAAAAATCCAATAAGAACGAAATCGATAAAAATTGAACCAAAAAAATCCGATCCAAAACCAAAAAATAAAAAACTGAAACGAATGATCGATTTCGGTAATAGGATAAAACCGAACCGATAATTAAAATAAATAAATTTATTATATATAACTTATATATATATATATATATATATATATAGTAAAAGGTATCTACTGTTATTTTTAGAAAATTTTCTAAAGTTAATTATATAAAACTACATCATTTAGACTCTATCGGAAAAATCTAAAATTAATTTTGAGTTATAGTTGTATACAAGAGTTGTCTCTCTTATAAATGAAGCAATATAAATCACAATACATATTCATGATTTATTGTTTAAAATAAACTATTTTGTTGAAAATCCTCTGATTAGTATACACAATGTGGATTGACTTCACAATTAAAAATGCGATAGTTTAATAGAGTTGCATATTTGAATATTTGTATGAGAAGACATAATTATGATGATATAAAATTTATATAAATTCATTAAAATTTCTTACATGTTACAGTAAGTTTAACTTGCTACAGTTCCTTATCTTTTTTTATAGTGTTATTATGCGGAATGTAATTCAAATAATTGAATGTAAATATATAATAATTTAAATTATATATTTTTTCATTTTTTTATCCGATTTTTAACCGAAACCGAATCGGTAAAAACTGAACCGGTCCTTTTAAAACAGAAACCGAAATCAATAATTCCCTTACGATTGCGATTTTTAATTTTTAAAAGAGTAAAGAGCATTTCGTGTACCCGCAGTTTGTGTATCAGATCACTTGGGATACCATACTTCAAAAAGTACGACTCGCTATACTGCACTTCTTAACGTCCTAGCACTTTGCTGTTTTCCGTTAAATTGGACTAACGCCGTCATCGTCTCCGGTGACTTTGAACGACGGCAAAACAAAACCCAAACAAAACTTGTCATTTTTTATACCAAAATAACGCTAGCCTTACCAGGAGTACGTATATAACAATTATACATACAAACAAGCAACCATGTGGCCGTAAATTGAAAAAATCCGACGAGTTTTACCGGAAAAATAATTTTCCGACGAGCTCCAAAAACAACCCATAAACACAAACAAAAATATCACTAGCATGTTCTTTCACCGATCTACGTACCCATGTAATTAGTTTATGCAACAAATCAACGGAAAAATAAATAAGAAATTCAAGTATAACCCAAAAATCATGAATTACAAATCAAGCAATTTCTAACGAAGACGGAGCACGTAGTCATGTACTTCAACACATGGGATTCAATTTGGTTACTCATACGAAGAAAACTAAGTTCAGAATCATCTTCAAAAGTTGCTTTGATCTTCAAGAACACGAAGAACATCTTCTTCTCCAAAACAAAAAAACTGACGGCGTTAGTCCAATTTAACGGAAAACAGCAAAGTGCTAAGACGTTAAGAAGTGCAGTATAGCGCGTCATACTTTTTGAAATGTGATATCCCAAGTGGTCTGACACACAAACTGCGGGTATACAAAGTGCTCTTTACGAGGTATGCGATTCAGGTCCGGTTGCAGCCAAAAACCGAACCGTCGTCTCCGCTTCCTCGTGTGCTCTCTCTTCCTCGTTCTTTTTGCTTATCTTCCTCATTTCTTTATTTGTAGTTAGATTCATGTACTAAATCTTGACAAGTGGTATCAGACCTAGTCGATTCCTGGCTAATCGATAATGGCAAACAACACTAGATCCAGAACAGCTGACGATCAGTGGAGAGATCTTGAAAATAAAATTCAAGAAATCATCATCAACTGTTACTAACACCTTGAAGCGAGTCGAGCATCGATCGAAGATAAAATCATTGGTAAAATGGACCAATTGATGACGATGGTGGCTGGGTGTGAATCAAGAACTGAAGCATATAATGCTTCAATTGATGAGAAAATCAATGGAAAGTTTGTTGGAATCTTGAAAGGTCTCAATAGAGAAAAGTTTGTGGGTAGAGATGGAGAAATCTTGGTTGATAAAACACCCATTTTACAGACACCTCCAGCAAATATTTTTCGACACAAAGGAGATGAGAAAGAAAATCAAGGTAGAATGACTTTCAGTCATCCAAAGGAGGAACTAACTCATTTTATAGGAGAGGGTCCCAGATCTTGGATCAGGAAATGCAACAAATTTTCATGTTTCACCAGGTTAGTGAAGCTCTGAAATGTGAATTAGTTGAAATGTATTTAGATGGAAAGGCGGATACATGGTTTCAAAGTTTTAAGTTTGTTAAAGTAATGGTTTCTTGGGATGAATTTTGTGATGCTTTACTTAAACGTTTTGGGAGAAAAGGAAGGGTTGATGAACAAGAGGAATTTAATAAATTGGTGCAAGAAGGGTCTGTTTTGGAGTATATTGAAAAATTTGAAGAACTTAAAGCAGTTCTGTTATGCAAGAATTCTCACTTGAATGAATCTTATTTTGTGTCTAGTTTCATTTCTGGTCTTAAGGGAGAACTAAAACGGATGGTAAGATTGATGAGGCCTGTGACTCTTGTGGATGCCATAGAAGTGGCTCAATTTCAAGAACAGACTGTGGAGTACATCATTAAGAAACAAGGGAAATTTAATATAGGGGGTAAGGAGGAGTGGAGGAAACAAGAAGTTTGAGGCTGGAAATAGTGATGTTAAAAACATGGGAAACAAAGATAAGAATGTTAATGCAAATGGTATGTTCAAGAAAATATCCCCCGAATTATTTCAGTATAGGAAAAACAATCATATGTGCTATAAATGTGGAGAGAAATATGGATAGGGTCACCAATGTAAAAATGAACAATATACATTTATGTTGGTTGATGAGTCTAAAGAATTGGATGTTTTGAGTATGTGTGAAGATCTTGAGGATAGTTCAGAAGAAGGGGCAGTAACAGAAGTTTCTTTAAATGCATTATCAAATAACATGTTGAGGAAGACTATTACATTGGAAGGAGAAATGAAGGGAAATGCTATAATGATTTTGGTGGATACTGGAAGTACTATGACCTTCATAGACTCTAAAATGGTGGCAAAGTGTGGATTAAAATTTATTCCAGGTGAGTAAATGAAGGTAAGATTGGCTGATGGCAGAACTGTTACAAGTGACAGTTTTATTCCTAAGGTTAAGTGGAAGATACAAGAATATCACTTTGGTTGTGATATGAGAGTATTAGATATTGGAGGTTGGGATATGATAGCAGGAGTAGACTCGATGGAACAATACAGTCCTTTGCTATTTGACTTCAAGAAGTTGTATTTGAAGTTAAATGCCGATAGTGAAGAAAATGAGCAGATGACACTACAGGGCATTGTTAAAGAAGTTTCTATCAGTTTAGTAAGAGGCAGAAGTTTGAAGAAATTTAATGAAGAAAGGGCCTTAGTTACAGCTGCAAGTGGAAATACATCAAATGAAGATCAAATGAATGCTATACCAGGTGTGATTCAAACTTTGATAGATGAATTTCCTAAAAAAAATTATGTTCCTGCTTCATTACCTCCTACTAGAAATGTAGATCATGAGATACCATTACAAAATGATGCCAAACCATTTAAACTTAAACCTTATAGATATCCTCATTCTCAAAAATCCGAGATAGAAAATCAGGTGCAAGAGATGTTGGGTAGTGGTATAATCAAACCAAGCAATAGCCCTTTTGCATCTCCTGTGATTCTAGTTAGGAAAAAGGATAATTCATGGAGATTTTGTGTTAATTATAGACATCTGAATAATATTACGATCAAAGATAAGTTTTCGATTCCTAATATAGATGAATTGTTAGATGAGTTGTATGGAGCAAAGTTCTTTTCTAAGCTAAACCTTAGATCTGGCTATCATCAGATTCTTGTTAAGCCAGTAGATACACCTAAGACAGCATCTCAGACTCATCATGGTCATTTTGAGTTTGTAGTAATGAAATTTGGTTTGACAAATGCACTTGCTACATTTCAGTCTTTGATGAACCAGATTTTTCAACCTTATATGAGGAAGTTTGTTTTGGTTTTCTTTGATGATATACTGGTGTATAGTCCAGATTTGGAAACTCATGCAAGTCATTTGAGGATAGTATTAGAGACACTATAGAAAAATCAACTGTTTG
Organism: Oenanthe sinensis; assembly: GCA_028671895.1. Classification (NCBI taxonomy): domain Eukaryota; kingdom Viridiplantae; phylum Streptophyta; class Magnoliopsida; order Apiales; family Apiaceae; genus Oenanthe; species Oenanthe sinensis. The sequence continues at coordinate 6,871,130 of CM053814.1, read as the reverse complement.
CAAAGAAATATAATGTACTTCACATCTGTAGAATATTTGGGACATTTGATCTCTGCAAAAGGAGTTAGTATGGATACATCCAAAGTAGAGAGTATTATAAATTGGCCAACACCAAGGTCTGTTAAAACTCTAAGGGGATTTTTGGGTCTGTCTGGTTATTACAGGAGGTTCATTAAGAATTATGGAGTAATTACAAGACCTTTAACAATTTTGTTAAAAAAGGATGGTTTTATGTGGAATGAGGAAGCATAAAGGCTTTTGAAACATTGAAGAGAATTCTGAGTACAACTCCAGTACTTGTCATGCCTGATTTTTCCGATCCATTTATCTTAGAAATTGATGTGTGTGATAAAGGAGTGGGTGTGTTGATGCAACAGGGGAGACCGATATCATATTTGAACAAGTCTTTTAACACTAAGAATATGGGGTTCTCCGTGTATGAGAAAGAATTGTTGGCTTTAGTGATGGCTGTGACCAAATGGAGACATTATTTAGTGAGAAACCATTTCATAATTCAGACTGATCATCAAGCTCTGAAATATCTTTTAGAGCAACAGTTGCACACCTATTTGCAATATAAATGGTTGTCTAAATTGTTGGGTTTGGATTATGAAATTCAGTATAAAAAAAGGAGTTGAAAATCGGGTTGCAGATGCTCTCTCAAGAATTAAGGAGGGTGAGGATATAACGGGGGATGAACATTTGGTAGCTGTAACTACGATACAGCCTATGTGGATTCAACAGGTAAATCGCAGTTATGAGGAAGATGAAGAAAGTTTGCAACTTATCAGTAAGGTGTTACTTCAAGATGAAAGTACTGTTGCTGAATATCAGTACATTCAGGGAATTCTCAAGAAAGGGAATAAAATTTATTTGGGTAAGTCAGCTGGTATTCGACAAAGTTTGATCACAGCATTACATAGTTCAGCCTTGGGAGGTCATTCTGGACAGAATGCTTGCCTTCCAAGATTAAAGACGGTTTTCTTTTGGCCAGGAATGAAAACAGAAGTGATTGAAATGATTAAAACTTGTGAAGTGTGTCAGGTCAACAAAAGTGAGCATGTGGCATATCCGGGGTTACTTCAACTGCGATGTATTCCAAATCAAGCTTGGAAACACATTTCAATGGATTTCGTGGAACTACCACTATCCGGAGGTATGGATACGGTCTTAGTAATAGTAGATAGATTGTCCAAATATGGACATTTTATTGCTTTGAAACATCCGTTTACAGCGGTAGAAGTGGCAAATGTTTTTTCTAGATAATATTTTTAAGCTTCATGGGTTGCCGGATTCAATAGTGTGTGATAGAGATAGAATCTTTACAAGTAAATTCTGGACAGAATTGTTTGATAAACTAGGAGTCAACATGCATTTTAGCTCTGCGTACCACCCCCAATCTGATGGACAAACGGAACGGCTAAACCAATGTTTAGAAGCATATCTAAGATGTTTTACTAGTGATAGACCTCACAGCTGGAAACTGTGGTTGGCTGTGGCTGAATACTGGTATAATACTTCTTTTCACAGTAGTTTGGAGATGACTCCTTTTGAGGTGCTTTATGGGTAGTAAACCAACGCCGCTGAATTTAGGTGATTTGCAAGATATGATAGTTCCAGTAGCACAAGACATGATACAACAGAGAGTTCAGGTACTGCAAGTTGTTAAAGAAAGTTTGCAGAAAGCTCAGCATAGAATGAAATTCTTTGCCGATCAAAAAAGATCTGAGAGAAGTTTTAATGCGGGGGATTGGGTTAACTTAAAGTTGCTGTTGGGAATAATCCAAAACTAAACACAATAATGGGGCAGTTATATAAATAATTTAACAAGAACAGACATATTAAACCAATTAACAAAACAAAGCACGAAGGTAGAAACAAGATAAATAAATCAGTAACTGTAAAGACAAGAGAAAAGATAGAAAACTTAGCTCTAACAGAAGCTTTTTCGCATACATTGATAGAACCAATTGAACAGCTAAGTCGTCAAGCCTTGTAAGAAGTCTTGACTGTTCTTGAAGAGATTATTGCCCCACTACGCTGTGTTGGGTTGCAGCAATATCACTTCCAAGATAAAACAGCACAGAGTACTTCGTCCACAGATACGTAGCACTCAACAGCGACCTGTACCTCAGTTCGCCCAGAAAACCTATGCAAAATCTGTATAATATGAAAGTGGAAGATACAGAGTATGGTTGCTAGGGTTTTCTCAAACTTGTGTCAAACTTTCGTCTCCTTTAATAGTGATGTTAAAAACATGGGAAACAAAGATAAGAATGCTAATGCAAATGGTATGTATATATAATACAACAAAACGTAACAACAGATAAAACATTAATTAAAATAATTATTCTAACTTAAAAAGTATTTAATAGAATATATATCAAAATCAGTAACAGTCATCAGAGTTTAGCTAAAGTCTGATTAGCTCTGACTACCTTCATCAGAGTTTATCTGCTAAACTCTGACCAGCAAACCCGTCAGAGTTTATCTGCTAAACTCTGACCTGACCCATCAGCCGGTAAACTCTGATATGACCATGTCATGTTAAATTCTAATAGAGCTAGTCCATCAGAGTTTATTAATAAACTCTGACTCAGCTCCTCTTTGTAAACTCTGATCAGTCAGTCACTTACTGCTGACTCAATATTCATATTAAAATAATATTCAAGTCATAATTAATTTAATTAATCATGTAATAAAATTCCTCGTCTAGGTCGCCTCGCGTACGCGAGACGCCGAGACATTCGCCCAAATCGTCCTTTGACCCGACTCGAACCGAGACGTGGCGAGGCGGCGGCGCGCGTGTATGCGCGCGATGGCACACTAGTACACCATGCACACTCACATGTCTTATTAGTTGACACTACTCTTGCACATATATGCATATAAAGCACCCACACCCATATTACATATTCTATGTGGGACAAACACTTTTAACTCATTTCAAACTAGCAACTTCTACTCAATTTATTTATGAATTACACTAAGAAAATGTCTTAGATCCAAATATGAAAGTTTAAGTCCTCATAGCAAGGAACAACTTCCAATAGTTAGTTTCCGGAAATTACATCAAGAACATATATAAAATATGTCTTAAACTTTCCATTTTCTAACAGTTGCAACCTTACAGGCAATCTATAGCTATAAGGACTTCTTTGAAGCTATGTGCAAATTTTTTTGGTCCGTTTCAGGTTATAGAGAAAATTGGTAATGTAGCATATAAGTTGAAGCTACCTGCTCATTCAAAAGTTCATTCTATCTTTCATGTATCTTTGCTTAAGAAACATGTGGGAAGTACTCCCATTGTAGCTGGAAACTTACCTGAATTTACTCAAGAGGATGTAATTCCTTTGGAACCAATGAAAGTGCTTCAAAGAAGACAGTTAATCAGACAAAGACAAATAGTGGTGCAGTGGTTGATACAGTGGAAAGGACTTGAACAATATGAAGCTTCGTGGGAGGATGCAACATTTATACGAAGACAATTTCCTCAGTTACAGGCTTGAGGACAAGCCTGCTTTCATGGGAGGGCATTTGTCATGAACGGAAATTGCAAGTTGTCATTTCTATTAGATAGTAAAGTTAGTTACAAGTTTGTTGCACTGATGTGCTGTTGAGAAATGATGTTAGTTCATTCTATTAGCTATATAAGGGGTGACCACAAGTGTATCAATTGTCGATGAATTTAGTAACACTTTCCTGTACTCTCTCTTTCTCATTCTTTCTGTTTATCTTCCTCGTTTCTTTATTTGTAGTTAGATTCATGTACTAAATCTTGACATGATTGCAAAGAGAATTATGGGCTTAAATATCACATTTTTTGTACTAAATGACCTGAAATATCGTAATAATAAAAGTTGGCCTCACTATCGCATACAAACGCCGGATAAAATATGGTTGCATTTAATAATTTAACATTAGAGTTTTTTTACCTATATTTATATCAAAATTCATTCATATCGCAGAAATAAGATATTAATATAATATATGAATAAACAAATAAATAATATTAACTTATATTAAAAATGCATTTTTTCTAATTTTTTTTACAAATATATAAGTATACCATTTAAATTCTTGAAAATAAATTTAGTTTTAAAATGCAATTTTCAAATGCATTTTTAATAAGATGTGACATTTGAGATACCGCTGAAGACGGTGTCTAGAAATGTTCCTATGTTAAGTATACATATGTCAAAAAATACGGAGAACTAGGGTAATATGTGATAACTTCTAAAAATTCAAATGATAAAATACTACAAAACAAAGTTCAACTTTAATCGAGTAAATTATTATTAATGTAAAAATTGATCATAAAATTGAACATGTCATAACAATTAGTTTTAATATAAATTTCAAGAATATTATTTTTTTCATGTTTAAATTTTTTTATTGCTGTTTAAAAATAAAATTTTTGAATTTTCTAAATAATTATTTTTAAACCAATAAATAAAATGTCTCAAATAATTTATTTTAGCAAAAAAATATTTTATTAAATAAATTTTAATATTATTTTATCCACAAATAGTAAATATAATTTAACTTTAATACACGTATATCAAGATCCAAATTCCCCGTGAAAATCTACGACTGAGTCTCCAATCAAAAACATTCTGTCATTTCCCACTCACCTCCGATACATCATTCGATTCGTATTTTGACGATCTACAACTTTACACCCACGATCTTTTAGAAAAAACTCAGGAATCAAAAAACCCCAAACCGTAAACTCTAAACCCTGATTAAGAATTCAATTTGTAATCGATATAGTAAATCTAAATTATTTTTTCTTATATATCGGTCTCTTCTCTTGTATTTCGATCATAATTTTAATTTTAAAATTCATAATTAGGAATATGAGTGTAGTAGTTTTATTTTCTTGCCCTTTCAATACAAATAAGTTTTTATCTCTCAAACACTTTTTTCCGTTATTTGCATGTCTTATACTAATTGCTTCATTTTCTTCTTTAATTACGTCTACCTAAATTTCTTGCCCTAGGATGAAGATGAAGTTAGTTAATTATTTTTAATATTTGTTTATTACTATTAATTGATTCTCATATTTTTTCTTGGTACTTAGTTGTTTAATTAACAAAGTGATTTTGATATATTATTGTTACCGAATTTATTTTTCATAGCATCTACTTGCTCCATGAAGTTTTGATGGGTTATTGTTAGATAATAAGTTTCATACTATATGTTTCTCTCATTAATTGATATTTGATTTTTGAAAAAAGAGAATTGATTTTAGGAAAAATTGGATATTAATTGTAATTAATTGCTGGATTCGAATTACTAGATATTTGATCTTATTTGCTTATTAGGTTAAACAAATCTCATTTTAACATCATTTGTCTAGTCTGTCTGCTTTATTTGTTAGGGTTTGAAAGTTTCATAACCTCTATGGATCGATCTGTGATTGTTACAATTAACCACTGTGCGCTTGCAGTATTTTTACGCACCAGTTCATAAAACTGAATAATCAAATTTTATTATATATTTTTTCAAAATATATTATTATATAATATGTTTAATTTATTGGTCGAAATTGATTAATTTGACTTTGAAAAATCAAAATAAGACAAGAATTATGGGACGGAGGGAATATATTATAAACAGGACGTGATATATGACATATATATTTCTAATTAAAATTACATTTAAGAGTATTCCATATAAATTTTGCATACATATATATAATTTCACTTTGACTTTTTTGGATTTATATAATTTCATAAAATAAAATTCTTATAAATTTCTACAAAATTACCCTTCAATAATAATAACATATATTCTTTTTCTAACAAAAGTGCGCAAACTGAAATTTAATTTTAAATATTAAAGTCTAAAATGAAAATTTGAAAAACTCATATACTCATAACTCATAACGGGTAGTATTTAGGAAATATTTTGAGAATAAATTTAAAAGCTATACATAATTCTTGATTTATAGAGTGACTAAACATGGAGTAAACAACATACAGACGGGACGAAAATAATAAAAAAAATAATCAAATGAATCTCCGAACCCTAAACACCCTCACGTGCGTGTCCCGTGCCTCTTAAACTCCAGAAGCAAAAACAACCGAGAGGCACAGCAAGAACCTAGAAGCACAAACAGTCCAATCTCAACCGTTGAATTTCCTTCCACGTCATCGATCCGCGTCATCAACGGCCAGGATCAAATATCCCTCGAACCTCAACTCTCAAAAAATCCCCCTTTTCTCACACTTTCAATCCTCAAAAATCTCAAAACAATTCGAATTTAAATAAAAGTTTAGTTGGAATTTCAATGGCTGTGATTGACAAAGAGTTCGTGGAGGAGAACGAGGTGGTGGTGGAACTGGACGGTGAGGATGACGTCGTTGATGATCCCGAGAAAGGTGATAGTGAAGTTGAAGAAGACGGCGACGATGAAGACGCCGACGACGACGACGATGATGAGGATGATGACGATGACGTGGATGAGCAGGAGGTGTTGCATACGTCTGGTGGACCGCCGGTTCAGTCTGTAGATGATGAAGATGATGATGAGGATGGCGATGATGATGAGGATGATGAAGGTGACGACGACGACGACGACGATGATGATGATGATGAAGAAGGCGATGATGAGGATGCCGAAGAGGTTATTTACTTTTCACTTTAACTATGTGTGTGTATATGTGTGGATTAAGTGCTATAATTTGGTTAGATTGTGTTTTTTTTTTGAAATTATGTGGTGAATTTGTATTTGTCGTTGATTCGGTACTGAAATTTTGCAGATCTGGTGATATTAGGGCTGTTTATAGTTGTTATGAAGCTTTTCTTGTGTTAATTATGCTAATTTTGAAGCCTGTTTATAGATTGCTGTATGTACTGTATTGACCTGTTTATGGGGCACTGTTATATGTATATATGAACATATATGTCTTAGATGCTTTAGTTTGTTATGATATGTGTTTTGATTTGAAATTGTGTGGTGAATTAGTTCTTGTAGTTGCAGATCTGATGATAATAGGTCTGTTTATTGTGGTTTTACAGCTATACTGGTTACGTGTTTTAAGTAAGCCAATTTTGAAGCCTGTTTGTAGATTTTATGACCTTGTTATGTTTAGGTGTATCTTAAATGCTCGAATTGGTATAGATATGTGTTCCATCCTGAAATTGTGTGGTTAGTTTTTGTGCTTAAAGCGGTAGATCTGATGAAATTAGATCTGATTACTGTGGTTACGAAGCTTTTCTTGTGGTTACTGGTTTTACATATGCTAGTTTTGAAATCTGACTGCAGATTATATGATAGACTGATGTACAGCATATGTTATTTTTTTTAAAAATCCTATGTGAATATCATGATTTCTGTATACTTCTTTCAACAAAATTATATTTTGAATTTAGTAGGTAAACATAGCTTTCGCTCATCTTTTGAGCTATGTCTGAGATTTGGTGTCGAACTTACATTTGTATTTATTTTCTGTCCAAGTAGTCATTAAATGTTTACGTGATTTCTTATTTGAGGAATTTAAAGCACTGTTTTTTGTTTTAGTAGATCTGCTTAGGTGCTGACCTTGTTGTAATTACTGTACGTGAACACTGATGACTGTTTGTGTGATACTATCTCTATCTTTACTAAATAGTGTAGAAACTCAAAAATCTGTGGTTGTTAACGTTTCCCCAGGAAATGCAAATACTTAAGTCACCCATCTTTATATATCTGTTATTCGTGTGGTAGTCATTAAATCTTAATGTCATTGCTTTTGCAAAAAAATGTAGCACTTGTCTTTCTTATCCTTAACGGCTATCATTAATCTTGTGCTTATTCCGACTGTTTGTATGGTCTTGCTATATCTGTACTAAGACTTCAAGAGTCATTGTAACTTGATAAGTTTGTACTTTAAGTTAGTATTGCTGTTCTCAATATCTATTTACCTATTACTTTTCTGAACAATGTATATTTTTCTGGTTATTAAACTATTACTTGCCTCTTTAATGATGACCTAGTAGACGTTCTTTTCAAACTCTTTATTTCGACTGTATGTCTATGGCAATCCAGAGCTAATATTATACTCCCTCCGTCCCAACCAATTCTTTACACTTTCCTTTTTGGGACGTCCCATCCAATTCTTTACATTACTAAAAATAGTAACTTTTAACAATAAATATATTATTACATCCACTACTTCACTCCACTTTTTCAACACTTTACACTATTACACCCACTACTTCATTTATTTTAACAATAAAATCACTATTACACCCACTATCCTTGGTCTCCGTGCCCGGACCAAATGTAAACATTTGGCCGGGACGGAGGGAGTATATCCTAATGTTTCATCCACCAGTAACAGATCTACTAGTTGTCACCTACTTGTAATTGTACTACGTACTAGTAATTGTAATGCATATCAACCTGGTATATTTGAATTACTCATATAACAAATACACTGACCCAGTATCTTATATAAAGAGTGGTCTCCATTTTGTATGCATGAATTATGGGACTCCCGTAAACCTAGTAACTGATTGACCTGACTCTGTTAGCTGTGTAACACCTTAAATATAGTCATATATTTGTGTATACAAAATATGTAGTTGGGATGATAAGCTTGCAATGAACGAGTTCAAGATCATTGTGGATGATTGTAGATATAGTAGTTAATATTAGCGAAAATTTCTCTCCAATTGCCTTGATTTTAGCTATTTCTGGATTTGAAAACTTTATATCCCCACTTTGTATGTAACCCCTTTTTATTAACATATCTTTATTTGCGTTAACATTCCTCCTGCTTGTAAATAACCCTGCAGGAGGATATGGGAACTGAGTTCCTGATTCGGCCTGTGGTTGGTGCTGAAGAGGAAGAAGAGGCTAGTGACTTTGAACCAGAAGAAAATGGCGAGGAAGACGATCTCGAGGATGAGGATGATGATGACACTGGTGGAAAGGTTGAGGCTCCAGCAAAGAGGAAGAGATCAGACAAAGAAGATTCAGATGATTCTGATGATGGGGGAGAGGACGATGTGAGACCATCCAAGAGATAGATATGATTTCTTTGGATGAAGAATGACCATAACACATAGGTCACTTTCTTTGTCTCTCTCTTATTATATCCATCTACCCCAATGTAAAGGTTATAATGCTCCATACTGGGTGTTACGCCTTCATATAATTTTAAGGTACTTTTAACTTTATGGTTGTTTATCGTAGAATGCATAGTCATATGGTTTCGGAGAACAGTTTGAGACTACTTGATTTAGGTTGTGTGTAAGTTATGAAACTAGTGACATTTTAAAGTTCTTTTTTCTTTGCATCTTTTAGGTATAATGCAGAATATTTAAGCAAGTTTCATGTTGAGAAAGTGGCATTTTAATTTGATATAATATGTTAGTTGATTTGTTATAGTATGCTTGTTGATTTGATCTAATTTAAGATTATATTTATTACTACCGAATTCCTTGTGAGATCTGAGTTGTGTTTCTGGGTGCTGTCACGGTGTTTGCTAAATCGGAGAATGGAAATGAAATAAGAGCGAATAAATAGAGGAGGAGATATTTAAGTTCTGATCAGAACATCAAGTAGGAGACAATAACAAATATGGTGTGGCTCTGGACGATAATAATTTAATCCGACCTCTGTTTAGGGCCTTAGAGGCTCGTCAGTGGGGACCATCAAGTATATTTGGATTTGCACAAGAAAGTAAAATGTAATAATTGGTTTTGCATACATAAAAAAGACATACTCCAGTAAAATACCTAAATGGTGCAAGAGAAATCAGCCAGTCCCGCGTACGTGTGCAGGGTACAAATGCATTTTTTTGGTAAATGTACATTACCAACCAAGCTTAGCAGGAACTGTTACTACCTTATATGTACATATATAGAATATGAGTCGGCTATTCAAAGTTTTTGCTGACGAATCATACATGTAGAAATTATTAACAAAGCGTGCTAGATAGCTACTTCTGGTGAGAATATGTTTTAACTTTTAACAGATGGGCTGATTTTGCAGGCGGGGGCCATTGACAAATGACAACCAACTCAAAGTGGAGATAACGAGATAAAAGAGAAGTGGGGCCCTCGTTTCCAAGCCATCGTTACTGGGCTATGTTTGTTTACTCTTATAAGTTATTTATAAGAAATACCAAACGGGACCCAAATTTTTTCACCATATCCACATTGCAAAATGCAAACCATCAGCTTGAATGCGGGATAACGTTTCATCCACCCAGCACAGCACTATACTAATATACTATTATCAATATTGTTTTAAATAAAAATAATTCTTTTTATTTTAGGAGAAGAGTTCATTGAAATATGGTGGTCTAACGTTTACCTTCAATTTTAAAAAGGTGGCTGGACTTAATATTTTATAAAATGGTGGTTAATTTTTAATTTTAGTTAACAAAAAAATGGCCCTTCATTAATTAACCAAACGGACTAAACATTTTATTTCAAAGAGCATGCCATGGCATGCATGAATTGAAAATGAGTGTAAACAATTTTTAGTTATTATTTTTTTTTCATTTTTTTTTCTTTTCAACTAGTTTTTTTCATCGGACAAATTTTATTATATTTTAAAATTTTGATTTTTTTAAATGAGCTTAGATTTCTCTCAAATACTAGCCTCGTTTTAAACTTACGAGTTGAGAATTTATATATATATATATATATATATATATATATATATATATATATATATATATATATATATATATATATATATGGGAAAATTAAAAAGAAAACCAATATTTTGAAGGTACTTTTATCAGCCGTTGATTTCTAATTGATCTGATAGTTCATATTGACTGAATTTCACTCGATTATACTTAATTTCAATTACTTACATGACAATAAATGCAAATGAGTTCTTGATATAGTTAACATATATAAATTATTTAAATCAAGTAAGTACAAGATCTCATATATTTTCATATCATCTCTCTTATATCTTTATTAAGATTCTATTAAATATTTTTATTTAAATTTTATGAGGTGTTCAATTATATTCAATTTTATAATAATTATTCTAATAATTATTCTAACAATTATTAAAATTCTATTGAAATATGTTAGAATTATTGAGATTCTAATAACTCTTGCACGAAGTATATTCTACATATAATTTTATTATTAATATTAGATTAGAATTCTACTTTTGTTAAAAAAATTATTTAGATTCCACTAAGTATTGTACTAATTATTCTATAAAATATTAAAACTAAAATTTTACTAATTTTCTTTATTTAGATTCTATCAGGTGTTCAACTATATTAAATATTATAATATATATTCTACTAATTATTAATATTAAAATTTTATAAAAACTATATTAAAAATAAGTATTTCAATATAACACTTTATATCATATTGTATTTTAATATAAATTTCTATTATATATTCCATAAAATATTGTATAGTAAAATCTATTTTTTTACATTTTAATAAAAATAATATATAGTTAATATTATATTAAGATTCTACTAAATATTCTAATGTATAGTTAATACTAAGTATTAGAATTATTCTAATGTATAGTTAATACTATATTAAGATTCTACTAAATATTCTGCTAAATATTAAGATTCTAGTAAGTAATCTAATGTATAGTTAATACTTAGTGCAAAGATTCTAGTATGTATTCTACTAAGTATTCTAATATATAGTTAATACTCCCTCTGGTCCTATATACATGTCGCTGGATTTTTTGCACGTAATTTTAGGTGTTTTGACTATATAGTTAAAATTGATATTTTTTAATTTTTTTCTGAATAAAAATATAATATTTAAATTTTAATTTAAAAAATATTAACTCTAACTATGTGGTTAAAACACATAAAATTACGTGCAAAAAGTCAAACGACTTATAAATAGGACCAGAGGGAGTACTAACTATTCATATTCTAGTATGTATTCTGCTGACTACTCTCTAATTCTCGTGTTATTCTTGTATTTCATTTTTTATTCTATTAAATATTTTTTATAATATTTTATAATATTATGATTTTATAAAATATTTCAATATAAAATTTTGTTACACCATATTAGGATTCTCCTAACTATTAAGCTAATAATGAATTTTATTTATAATTTATTTATAAATTTAGTAGAATATTAATAAAATAGTTAGTAGAACACATAATGGAATCTTAAATAAAAAATATATATTAAACTTATTTTGAAATATTTAATAAAATACTTAGTAGAATCTTAATATTATTTTAACATAAATAATGAAATATTTAGTGGAACATTGACTGAAGACCAGCATTAGATCTTTCGCAAATGTGGGATACATCATAAGCCCGAGACGAGGGCAATCAGTCTGAGTACATGGAAATGATCTCCCAAGATAAAGTCAATAATATTCTATAACTCCCCAGCGAGGATAACTCGTGGAATGCGGAGTCATGACCTTCAATCGGCACTGACCGGCATAGTCTGTAGAGACATTAATGAACCAAGGCAAGTGACTGTAAGGAGCCAAGCCGAATTTATCTAAAATAGGGTGTGCCCTCCCTTAGAGCAAGTCCAATATTAGATGCTAAATATCTATTGCTATTGCTATAGCTAAAATAAATGTTGTACTCCAATACTAGTTCTATAACTAGTTTTATATTAAACTAACTCTTTTAACTTTTTTCCTCTTTTTTGATGCATTTTTAGTTATATAAATGCAATAAATATTTAATGATGTGAAAATATGATTATTTCTCCTTCATTTTTAATTATCGATGATGTGGCAATGAATGATAGATCCATCACTGGTTTCAAATATAAAATCAAGGATGGATATTTACATGCATGCATCCAAATATAGCATTCATTTGGAATTGAGTTTTTTAACATTTGGTGTTATAATATAATAACAGGATCAATTATAGCATTGCATTGAACTTACTCTTGGAGCCAAAACATCATATGATGAAGTCAGAAATCATATTTTAGCTAACATCCGAAATCTACCAGTCAAAAAATCATATACAACAGTCATCACATGAATGCAGTAAGAAATCACCAGGTTTGATCCACAGATGACCCGCAGTAAAATGGGCAGCTAACATCCGAGGGATATATGCCAAACTCATTCACAAATTCAAATTATCCAGAGACCTTCCAAGTTGGAATGTATTTTATATGATGAAGTCTATCTAACCAGAAGGTAGAAAAATAAGGGAATATTTTTTCAAGTAGACAAAACTCTATCTTTTTTTCTTTTCTTTTTTTGCGAAATATATAAAAACTCTATCATGAAAACTACATATAAGAACTAAAAAGAACAGTATTAATTAGGTGGAAAATGTACAAAGTATGGCAGAAAGAAAGAAACCCAAGTAGCAATCAACATAACAATCACAATCAAGGGCTATGAACTATATCCGTTATAGAGTTCATTTGCCGTGATATGATGGAATAGGACAAGCATCGATGAGAAAAAGGTTAATAATGGAATGAAGTAAAACATAACTAGCTAATTAAATACACTCAAACCATCAAAACGATTACTCCCTCCACCTTACGATACTTGTTAACTTCTTATGAGTAGTTTTACTTTAAGGTGCTTTAAAAGAAAATTTATAAAATAATTTGTGAATTTGTATTTTTTACGCAACTTAAAAATGTGTAAAAATTAAAGTGTAAATTAGTGTGTGACAGAGGAGTACTAAATTAACACCTAATTACATTAATCCGAGCTATTAGTGTGAAAGCCCGACTAGTGAAATCTCACCAGCCCACGAGTACTACTCTCAAGTCTAAATAGCCAGAAGAAGAAGGTTTGATTATCTAACCCAATGATAACAATCATGTGAGGCCCATAAAATATCAAATATTGATATAACATAATAAATATTTTTATGTAAGAATAGATATACACATAATTAAATAATAAATTTTAAATATAATTGATATTTGAACTTAAAGAAATAATATAATATGAGTAAATTATTAAAAAAACATATACAAAATATTATAAGTAATTTGAAAAAATGTAATTTTGAATAAAATTTAAGATATACAGAATTTAAAATAAAAATTAAATATGAATTACTATACATAAATAATTAGTGTATGAGTAAATCCTAAATAAACATTAACACATATAAATATTGTAAGTAATAATAAGGAAGAACTTAAAAAATTTAAAATTTATTATATTAAATTTTAAAATTGTTTAATATAATTATTTATATATTATTATATTATATAATAATAATTATTATTATTAATATATAAATTATAAATTACCCGTGTGCGTAGGACGGACAAATAATCTAGTTGATAATGAAAAGGAAAAGAAATTACATTTGGATGGTATGGGTCGCAAATATAATTGTAACCCCGTCGCACTTTTAAAAATTAATATAAAAGTTATTTTTCAAATCATAATTATTAATTAAAAATTAAGAAAGATTATATTTTAAACCCCTAAAATTAATAAATTATTATTTTAATTTCGAAATTCTGATACCAAACCGATGATCATAAATTCAATTCTCTCGACATATTTCGTTGGTTATATATACCGAAGGACGTGGGACTAACAACTCCATCTCGATACAATCCAACTGCCTGTAGTCTTATTAATAAAATCTGGTAAAAAGATGAAAACATTTCATAAAATCATCTTCCTATCTAATATCCTTACGTTGTTAAGATGCTTGGCCGGCCTATAACCAACCATAAAAGATATTTCTAATTCAACGAAGAATAATTTAGGTAATCATACATCCACCTCCTGCATATGACAAATCCACTTAACTAGTCATCGATGCATTCAATCCATAAGATTACAAAATGTTGGAGTTTTGTTTATAAAATCAATATAATTAATAAAAAGATATTTGTGAAATCTTTTTATATCTTTAAATATATTATTATATTTATATGAGAAAAGAAAATAATAAAGCTAAAATAATGTGGGTAACTTTTGAAAAGAAACTCTTAAACTTAATGTTCTTAAAACTCATTTGTTAGGGCCATAAAGTGAATTAAAAATATAGAGAAGTTACTTTGGAATTAAAATATTTTTAAATAATATTAATGTATAATATAAATAAAGGACAAAAATAAATTTACTATAAAAAATGATATTATAATTTTAAAAAATAGATTAATAAAATGAATTAAAAATTTAAAAATATAATAATACATTTAAATTATAAATATCATTAATATTTTATTTTATTATATATATATATATATATATTATTTTTATTAAATATAAAAATCAGGAAACGGGAATCAGGTCGGGGAGACAACAATACTCGTCCTCACCCCAATTCCCGAAATTTTTATGATATCTCCCTCGGCTCGTTCCCGAAAAAATGTTCACCCCATTCGATGCGGGGATTAAATTGGGACCGACAGTGCGGGGAGAATGTTCATCCCTAATTGAGTAAGATACAATTTTCTTAATTTTTTGTTTAAACAAAATATATACACTTATTATATTTGTTCCTAAGTAATTTACGAATAAATATCACGCCTCACTGCAATTCCATCACCATCCTACCAACTTAACGTAATTCATAGTCTCGCTCTATTAATTTTCTTGATAGAGACTTGTTATTTTTTTATCCCTATTTAATCTCTAAATTAGCATGATCAAGATCTTCGAATGTGCCGGTAATTAACCGACAAAAACTAATCATCTCCGTCTTATTTTAAGTAATATCTAACTTTTTCACACCTATATTTAGGTATAAAAAAGCATATTTTGTACATAATTTTATTTTTAATATTGATATTATAAAAAAATAAAATTTATGTTTGTACTTAATATAAAAATTAATTTTTTTATTAAATACAATTGTTTGCCTTTTACATTTTAATATATATATTAAAAAGTTAAAAAACAATCATAAGGAGGAGGTGGTATAACATATATTCTGGAGTTTATTGAATATTCAATATATCTATATATTATATAGAAACTATTTCTTCTAGTAAGTTTTAAAAGATAATCATGGTGCTGGTAAAATTGTTCGACCCCAAAGATCAACTCTAGAGTCTGAAATAGAAGTCATTTTATTCTAATTTAGTAATAATTTAAAATTAAGTGGATAAAAATTATACAATTACTCGATCACTCGATTCTTTACATGTATTTTTTGAGAATTTATGGGGGAAAAAGGTTAGTTTGATAGAATTTTCTGGTATGTATCCTCAATTGATATGTTGAAGAATAAAAATATAATTAAACTAAAAAAATCAAACATTAAAAATAATAATATAAAATATTTTTATAAACCTATATTTAAATTTATATTGAAAAAAGATATAAATATATATTAAGAAAGCTGTATTACTTTTAAAAAAGATAAATAAAAGAGAAAGAAAGGGAAGGAAAAAATAGAGTAATAAAATTGTAAAATAAAGTGAGTCGATAAAAACAATAGAAAACTAAGCAGGCCAAAATTTAAGGTGCAGTATTAGTTGACCGTACCTTAGAAGACCGTGACCATTGCTAATATATATACCGTATTTCCTTCCTCGCATGCCGAAATGGCTTCATTCCCCATGCCTTGTCCACTTCTTAATTATTACAGTACTATATCTCGACATCTCGTGTATCATTAATTACATATAAATTATGAATATAAATAAAATAATACAATAGTTTAAATATATTCTTTTAGTATTGTGTTTGTGCCATCGTTTTAGACTTTTAGATTATGCATGTTGATAGCTTGAAGCTTCTTGCTCCATTCCTCCATTCCTGAAGCTCAATGAATGATACTATGGTCTATGGGTGGTTCCATATTATTATCATATATAACATACACACGTTTGGTAATTTTTAGGTATACAAGTCTATATAAAAAAAGGGATTGGTCCTAATTATTTTGAGCAGGACTCACACCCAATATTATTTTAGAGTCAATTTTTTAAAGTTTATTACGCATACATGTATATACTACCTTCCGTCCTATTGTGGAAAAAAGTGTCCCATTATAATATATGTCAACTATCTCTTTTTAATACAATTTTATAGGTAAATTTTTAAAATAATCATCTGACTAAAGTATTGATACTAGTATTGATAATTAATATAATAGAGTTATCATTTAAATTATGCATTAAAACTATTTCATAATTAATATGGATACAAATGAAAAATAATTTTTATGTTAGAATTTCTTAGCATGTTTAATTTTTTCAAAAGTGACACATATAAAATGGGACAGATGGAGTATATTACGTGTATATATATATTAGGATATGATAATTAAATTTAATTTAATTAAAGTGATCACGTACAATGCAGGATCGACCTTGTGTGTAAATATGTTAAAGATGAGAACTTGTAGCTTGTAGTTAGATCATGTACCTGGACCGTTTTGTTACATATGGTTTATTTATTAAATCTTGAGTTCCATTTACCTACCTGTCAAGCAAATATAATAAGGATGAAATCCGGTCTTTAGATATTCTAGATTATAATGTTGTATAGAAAATAAGTTAAGACATTGGTCACATAGACCTAGACCGGCTACAAGGTGCATTCAAAGTTAAACAGTTTCGTTGGTTACAAATAATTTGACCTAATTGTTATCATTAGCATGTACCGTAATAATCTAACCTCGTGTCAAGTAATTGAGCTTCCTAGGCATTCTATAATTAAAGGTGATACTTTTGCGTGTTCGAACAAGAATATTTTCTTGCAATATTATTTTTGATGGCTTTGCCAATTAGAGAGCACTAGCTTAGAGCATTTAATGATAATATGTAAAATAGTTACTTAGGTTGATTATAATGATTAGGTAAAATTTTAGTTAAGTGGAAAAATATGTATTCCAATATGATTATCTATCATTATAATTATGTAAAATTATACTTAAATGATTTAATGTTTTGATAAATATAGTCAATCAAATATAGTTATTTATATTTTTTGCTAAGGGGAAAGAAAGTTAAACTCCTTTAATTAATTTTTACATATTCTTCAAATAGTGTCAATTAGATGCCACCCGGATAATTTAGCTAATAAATTTCTGGAGATGCTCTTATTATGTATGTTTTTTATAATTTTTTATTATTTATTGTAATAATAATAACTTATTTAATTATTCAAGTAAACTTATTTTGAATATGACTGTATCATTGATTTCTGAATATACAACAAAGTTTGTAATTCAATATTAAACTTGCACGCCTTCCATTTTAATTGAGGAACAATTTCTCCAAGTCTCCAACTATTTACAACTTGTATTTTCCCCGAAGTAAATTGAGAAGCCCACTCACACTCCTTATAATAAACCCACCCCTCCCTGACATTTTTTCATTCACCACAAGTACTGCATACTACATTTTTTTTCTTTGTTCTCCGTCTCTCTAAAACTCCCAAGACTTTGAGCTCAGAGTTTATTACATTCATGGGGCAGAGGGACAACAGTTTAAAACAGAAAGCAAGGCATAAATTTTTACGAGGTAAGAAAGTTTAGCTGCCATGCTTTGCTCAACAAGTTCTTCTATTATCATTTCATGTACACACAGTAATAAACACACAATTTCATTATTATTTTCAGGACACTTTGAAGCAAAAGGTCATGTACATGTTCCTGCAAGAAATAATGAAACATTTGGCAGTAGAGATGACGATGAAATCGACGCCTGGTGTAACGAATGCAACTCAATGAGTGCAATGGTGGCTTGTTCATCTTAGAAATTTAGGTGCTATCCTACCTGAGCTTTTCTTCCATACCTACCTACCTCCCATCTCGATCTCCTTGTTTTCTTTTCATTTTTTGACTTGTTGCCTTTTGTGTCTGTTTTTCGGTCATTTTTCTTGACCTTGTAAGACCTTTTCTTGACCTTGTAAGACCCCGATTCTCGTCTTCTGCCCTTGATTCTCTTCGTGTTTCACAAAATATATAGCGAATTCGCCTTATATTTTTCTTCTATGTTTTTCTTCGTTTCTTCTCAACTCGTATTCTCCTTCCTTGTCTATCCCTCCTGAGCTGTTAGATTATATTAGTTACATACAATACAAGTAGAATTAGTATCTCTTCTCTCTACATTAGCCTCTCAAAACTTCATCCAAAGCATTTGTTGCCTGAATATTAAGGGCTTGTGATGTAACAATCTTAATTTGTATATGTAAGATACAATTTTGGTCCAAAGAAGAAATTTAATAAATTTCACCAGATGTATGTATCATTCCGAGTCGGTTTGATTTATCTTATAAATTCAAATTTGTATGTATTTTTCAATTTATAAAAAAATTAAAAGAAGCCTAAACAGCCCCTCTCAATATTGGGTATGCCTGAGCTGCAGATGCCCATTGAAGATGTGAATAATGAATTTACATTTTGACTTTGAGAAAAAATGACTAGGTTCAAATTTTGTTACAATTGTCCTGATGCAGAGGGGTAGTAACTATTATTACACAGGTGAGAATGGTGACCTGTGGGTGTATGTACAGTTTGGACAGTAGTATATATTCTTTTTTCTGTTAGGGTCCATCATCTATCAAAATGAATAATGGGCAGTAAACGTGGGGTAGATTTATCATTATCAGTTTCAGTAACTTGGTTGTTTTATATGTTGTTGGGCTGTTGGCTGTGCAACAACTAAATATTCTTGCAGAGAGACCAGTAAAAAGTTTTTTTCTTCAACCCCCTCGTGACTGCATCATGGACAGACCATGAAATATATATGGGTGCATCAGATTTCTATACAAGCCGGTGTTAAAATAATTTGAAAATAAAATAATTATAGTATTATTTATTACGGAGTATTTTATAATTTTTCGTATTCTACCAGGATTATAATTAAAGATTAGCCAAAAATTCAGCCTAGTTCCATAATATCTAGTATATTTTTTGGCTAAACATTGTTGCATAAGGCACTGTATTATTGAGCCTATCGCATTCTTGTTTCGCTTTCTCTTTTGGTAAAAGCTAGCCAGGAAGACTTGTATAATTTGTTTTGTTTTCTTCCATATCTATTTTATAGTGCTCCAAAAGTACTGTACAAAAATTTATTGCCCATTTGAGTGAAATTTTTGTTCTCCATGGCTCAACAATGATAAGAGGATTCCAATAAATATTAAACAATAAAATAAAACGGAGGCTAAAAGAGTTTTATTTTCCCTGTACCCAGATGTATGTTGTGTTAGAATTCAAACTCTCTAGAAGCAAAGTTAATGCGTTGAGTGGATACAACATACTGTCATCCTAAAATATGGTAGGCTGAAAAAATATTATGTATATGAAAAGAAGACTCTACATGTAGTTCTAGTTGGTTACTACGCAGGTACATGAATGAACAAGTTGGTGTCCTGGTGTCCTTAAATATGGCATGAAATAAGGTAGGATAACATGTGAAAATAAAGACTTACAGCAGCTAGTTGGTAAAATACAAAGCTGATTTTTCAAGTCAAAACGTGGAAAATGGTGGGCTAGCTGTTATGTATCAAATAAATATACAAAATGATGTAAGTAGTGAGACAATCAATTACTAACCTATAAATAGATCATCCAGGTAGTTCATTACATAACACACCGAGTGAAAAATAAAATACATGCAGTAGAGAGAAAACAGAGCTGAAGCTCAAAAGATAAAAGGTTGTAGTCTGTGTGTACTAAAGTTGTAGCTGTTTGTTTGAAAAAATAATATATTAGTGGGTTGTGTGTTTGCTTTATTACAATTTTATTATAAATATATATATTATATTTATTTTCTGAGTTTATAAATTTGCTAGAAGCTTCATCACGTTTCCAACAAGTGGCATCAGAGCTAAAGGTTCTGTCCGGCAAAAATGGCGAATATGATACAACCGCAAATCCCGAAATTGATAGAAACAAATTACGGGAACTGGAGTATACAAATGAAGGTGTTACTCGATTCGTACGATAACTGGGATATTGTTGAAAGTGGGTATAGCGAGCCCGTGGATGTAGCTGCTGAAGCAGTTCTTCCAAATGCCGAGAAGACGACATTAAAGGAGTCTCGTAAAAAAAGACAAAAATGTGTTATTCATAATTTTTCAAGGTGTCGATAAATCTACCTTTGAAAAAATTTCAAAAGCAAAAACAGCAAAAGATGCGTGAAGGACTCTGCAGAAATCTTTTCAAGGTGTCGAGAAAGAAAAAAAGGTGCGGCTCCAAGTGCTACGTGGGGAGTTCGAAAATATCAAGATGAAAAGATCGGAGAATATCGGTGAATATGTTACTCGTTTGAAAACAGTAACAAACGAAATGAAAAAAAAATGGTGAAAGTCTCGATGATGTTCGGGTCATGGAAAAATTGCTCCGTTCGTTGACAAGAAAATTTGATTATGTCGTGACATCTATCGAGGAGTCAAAAGATTTTTCCACAGTTACAATTGATGAACTTGTGGGTCCTCTTCAAGCCCATGAGCATCGGATGAACCAATATGATGATACAAGCATCTGGAAAAGGCGTTGCATAGGAAAATATCCATCAGTGAAAATACTAGCAGTAATAATTTTTCACGTGACAGAGATGGCTATAAAGGTGATTACCGAGGTGGACGAGGACGTGGAAGACAACCGTTCAACAGAGGCCAGAAAAATGAAGGTTATCATCTAGCTAGTCAAGGTCAAAATTTTAGAGGCCGGGGAAGAGGCAATTTTCAACAAAGAGGTGATAAGTCTCAATTTCAATGTTACAATTGTAATAAGTATGGTCATTTCAGTTATGAGTGTAGATCCCTGAAGGTGGAAGAAAGCAGTCATTTTGCAGCAGTAAAAGAAGACAAAGATGTGGGTTCTGCTATGTGTCTCACATACAAATGAGACGAAGAAGGCAAAAAAAATATTTGGTATCTTAATTTAGGTATAGCAATCATATGTGTAGTCACAATGAATTATTTACAGAGATAGATGACACCGTCAATGGGGAAGTTATTTTTGGCGACTCATCAAAAATTCATGTGAAAGGGAAAGGTACAATTTCGATTGTATTAAAAATGGTGAGAAGAAATATATCAATGATGTGCATTTTATACCTGCTTTGAAAAATAATATCATCAGTCTTGGCCAACTCGTGGAGAAAGGATATAATATACAGATGCAGAATAATTCTCTTATTATCAGAAATCAAGTTCGAGAATTGATTGCCAATGTGTAGATGTCACAGAATCGTCTGTTCACTCTTGACATACAGACGAATGTGCAAAAGTGCTTTTTAAAAATGATTCATGGTTGTGGAATTTGAGATTCAGTCATCTTGGATTTTCTGGCTTGAAATTATTGTCAAAGACAAAAACGGTGGACGGTTTGCCAGCAATCAATGAACCAGATAATTTGTGTGAAACATGTATCAAGGGGAAGCAACACAAACAAAGTTTTCCCGTTAGAAAATCATAGAGAGCCAGGAGGCCATTGGAGATTGTTCACACTGATATAGCTGGTCCATTTGATATTGTATCACTTGGCGGAAACAAATATTACCTAACATTTATTGATGATTTTAGCAGGAAAAGTTGGGTATACATTCTGAAAGAAAAGGCGGAGGTTCTTGATAAATTCAAGGAGTTCAAAGTAATGGCGGAGAAACAAAGTGGTCATTATGTAAAGATACTCAGATCAGACAGAGGAGGCGAGTATACTTCAAATCTATTCAAAAGCTTCTGCAGAACACATGGAATCAATCATCAGTTGACAACGGCATATACTCCTCGACAAAATGGCGTTGCAGAAAGGAAAAATCGCACTATTCTTGACATGGCAAGAAGTATGATGAAAGCGAAGCACATGCCAAGAACCTTTTGGGGCAAAAACCGTGTTATGTGCTGTTTATTTACTAAATCGTTGTCCAATAAAAAGTGTCAGAAACAAAACTCCAAATGAAGCATGGAGTGGTAGCAAATCATTAGTTAGACATCTCAAAATTTTTGGGTGTATTACATATGCACATGTTTTTTATCAGAAAAGAAAGAAGCTGGATGATAAAGGCGAGAAATGCATTTTTACCGGATATGACAAAAGGAGCAAGGTGTACAAACTCTATAATCCACTGACAAAGAATTTAATCATTTTGTGTGATGTTGAGTTCGATGAATCAGATTACTGGAAATGGAGCGAGGAAGAAAGAAAAGTTGTAGGTCTATTTTTTAATGATGATGATGACGGTGATGACTCCAACATTGAAAATGAAGAAGATGATGATCCAACTCATCCACAAAGTCTAACTCAACAAACTCCTGCCTCGACACCATCGAGTTCAGGAAACAGTAATAGCAATAATTCAGGGGGAGTACCAAGAAAAATGAGAAGTTTGAATGACATTTATGATGCAACAAGTCCGGTACAAATAACATTTGATTATTCATTATTTTGTTTAATGGTTGAATGTGATCCAGTTACATTTGAGGAAGCTTCTGAAGAAAGCAAATGGAACAAGGCCATGGATGAAGAAATTGGTGCAATCATGAAGAATGACACTTGAGAGCTCGTAAATCTTCCAGAAGGACACAAAGTAATTGGGGTCAAACGGGTCTACAAGACAAAGACCAATCAATACGGAAAAGTGGAAAAATACAAGACAAGGCTAGTTGTTAAAGGTTACAAGCAGAGATACATGATTGACTATGATGAGGTTTTTGCTCCAGTTGCAAGAGTTGATACCATAAGACTTCTTACATCAATTGCAGCTCAAAATCAGTGGAAGATTTATCAGATGGATGTGAAGTCAGTATTCTTGAATGGTTATCACGAAGAAGAAGTGTACATCGAGCAACCACAAGGATATGTTCAAACAAACAAAGAAGATAAAGTCTACCGGCTAAAGAAAACACTGTACGGGTTAAAGCAAGCCCCGCGAGCCTGGAACACAAGAGTTGATGAATATTTTCAGAAGAATGGTTTTGTGAAAAGTCTGTATGAGCATGCACTCTACACAAAAACAAATTCAAAGGGAGATATTATGACCGTGTGCTTATACGTGGATGATATGATCTTCACCGGAAACAATCCTGGTGTGTTCGATGATTTTAAGAAAGTTATGACTAACGAATTTGAGATGACAGATATCTGTCAAATGTCGTACTTTCTTGGAGTCGAAGTGAAGCAAAACAAAGATGGGATTTTATGTCGTAGAAAAAATATACTGAGCAGATTATTAAAAAATTCAGAATGGAAGAATGCAAGCCGGTGAGCACGCCAACGGAAGCAAGCATAAAACTAAGAGTTGATTCAACGAGAGAGTCGGTAAATCTGACATTGTTCAAAAGTTTGGTTGGAAGTCTGAGGTACCTAACTTTTACTCATCCGGATATTATGTATGCAGTTGGACTGGTAAGTAGGTACATGGAAAAGCCGAAACAAGATCATTTCATGGCAGCTAAAAGAATTTTGAGATATATTAAAGGTACACTTGATCATGGTCTATTTTACACGCACTCTAAAAATTCAAAATTAATTGGCTATTCAGACAGTGATTATGGTGGAGATTTAGATGACGGGAAAAGCACATCGGGATATGCTTTTCATATCGGTTCAACAATATTTTCGTGGTCATCAAAGAAGCAACAAATAGTTACTCTCTCAATATGTGAGGCAGAATACATCGTAGCAGCAGCGTGCGCATGTCAACCTATGTGGCTAGGCTACATATTGGGCGAGTTAAATCTTGCAAATGAATGTTCGGTTATAATTTACGTGGATAATAAATCTATTATTTCATTTACGAAAAATCCGGTGTCCTACAGTCGAAGCAAGTACATTAACATAAAATATCATTTTATTCGAGAATAGGTGAACGAAAAAATTGTGGAATTAGTGCATTGCAGGACTGAAGAAAATTTAGCAGATATTTTTATGAAGCCATTGAAGCCGGAAATGTTTCAGAAAATGAAAGAGAAGCTCGGAATGCAAAGTCGAGTTTGAGGGGGAGTGTTAGAATTCAAACTCTCTATAAGCAAAGTTAATGCGTTGTGTGAATACAACATTTTGTCATCCTAAAATATGGTAGGCTGAAAAAATATTATGTGTATGAAAAGAAGACTCTACATGTAACCCTAGTTGGTTACTACGCAGGTACATGAATGAACAAGCTGGTGTCCTGGTGTCCTTAAATACAGCATGAAATAAGGTAGACTGACATGTGAAAATAAAGACTTACAGTAGCTAGTTGGCAAAATACAAAGCTGGTTTTTCAAGTCAAAGTCGTGAAAAATGTTGGGTTAGCTGATATGTATCAAATAAATATACAAAATGATGTAAGCAGTGAGACAATCAATTAATAGCCATTCATTACATAACGCACCGAGTGAAAAATAAAATACATGCAGTAGAGAGAAAATAGTGCTGAAGCTCAAAAGATAAAAGGATGTAGCCTGTGTGTATTAAAGTTGTAGTTGTTTGTTTGCTTTATTACAGCTCTATTATAATTATATATATTATATTTATTTTCTGAGTTTATAAATTTGCTAGAAGCTCCATCACGTTTCCAGCATGTTGTAAGAGCAAGTTCAATGCATAGCTATATTTAGTTCTATAACTATAATATATAACCAAAATTATAAAATTCAACTCCAATGCATAGCTATACTTAGTCTTATAAATGCAAAAATGGATAGTTAGTCCTATATTTAGGACCAAAGATGGTTATATACATTTTTGGCACATCACATCCAACCAACTACATAATTCTATTCATTATCAAAAAATGTTAAAATACCCTTTAAATGTTAGTTTGAATGTAATTAATCCTATTTTAGAACTATGCATTGGAGCACTAGTTGTATTTTAAGACCATAAACTACTTTTTAGTCTCAAATTATAGTAATAGTTTTAGCCATTTTAGCTTTAGCATTGGACTTACTCTAAGAGCATCTCCAACTCATTACACTATTTTGGTGTGATTTTTACACTAAAATAGTGTAGAAGTTACACCATTTTTAAAATCATCTCCAACTCATTTACACTAAAACTTACACCAAAAAGAATCTTTGTTGTATTATAAAAATTATTTTATAACTAAATGACAAAAACAATAAAATTGTTAGGATATAAAAATAAGAAATTTGTTTTGGTTAAAGTAATGTAAGGATAATATTGAGATTTAAAAAAATTCTAAAAGTTACACCAAATTTTGGTGTTACACCAAATTTAGTGTAATTTTTGATGTTATATCAAAATGGTCTAACTTTTAGAGTTTGGTTGAAGAAAAATTTTATATCAAAGTAATGTAAAAATACAAATTTAGAGTTACATTTGTTGGTGTAGGTGCCCTAGAGGCAATACAATGTTTATTTTGATAAACCTTTATGTCAATTGATTATTCAATAAACATATTTATTATGACTTTAATTACTGCGATATATTTGTTAGCATAATAAATGTCCTTAGAATCATGATACACATTGTATAGTTTAGTACATGACTTGAACTTGAGATTATATAATATATCATATTCTTAAATGTCCCTAGTCGAGTATTATTATTATAGGACAATAATAATACATAAATAGACTAGTATGTTGTTTGACTGATAACCACATCTCATTGGTTATAAGTATGGGGATACTAAAGTCAATACATAGGTACATGTAGGAGTACATGATACTGGACAGACCCACAGTGAGATTCTTCATGTTTAATAAAGTCATAAGAAAGACTCACAGTGATAATGGTGTAATGATCCTTTGACTTGAGATCATTATATTTCTATACGAGGATTAATATACTTTGACTATATTAAAAGTTACCTTTGACCGGGTGATGATAAAAGTGGACATCGGGTATATCATGAGTCGTATGAGAAATATGAATGATAGATAAAGGATTTAACCCTCCTATAATTAGGAGAGATATTATTGGCCTCTTGATTGAGTAAGACTATAAAATGCATGGCCGTGCTCAAATAATGATTTGTTTTCATAGTCTACTCATGGATCAAGTAAACCCGGATTAAATGTTGAAGAGGGTGACTAAATACATGCCTCGAGTTTAATCTATAATATATATGGTTAAAGGGATTATATTACACGGAAACATTAATCACGAAAGGTTTTATCGAATCACGATTTAATTATTATTTAATTGGGTAGCAATGATGTATTACTAGATACCGCTCATTGTTTATAATTTTATTGGAGAATAAAATTATTGCTAATTAAATAATAGCCTATAGGGTCACACACATAGAGTACTTAAAGGAATAATTAATTTAAATTATAGATTTAAATTAATTGATGATTATTTGAATTTTATTATATTAATTAAGTGAGACTTAATTAATTGAAATAATATAAATTCGAATTTGAATTCTGCCATTAATAATTAAATGTGACTTAGTTATTAATTAAATAATAAAATTCGGTTTTATTATTTAATCCTAAACCTACATGGGTTAGGCTTTGCTGTTATGGGTTGCTATTATGGGCCTATTAACCAACCATTATAAATAGATAATGTAGGGTTAATAGGTATTAAGTTTTTGAGAAAAATGAACCCTAGCAGCAGAAAAGGCAGAGGCAGATTTCGAAATCATCTAGAGGAGGCTAGTACATCCGTTCCATAATCAAGATCGTGAGACGTTCTTGAAGGTGCTCGTGTGGATACCATAGAGGTGTTTTCAAGAGGAAGACACAAGTCGTGAAAGCTAGGATCTCCGTTGAGTTCGTAGTAGTCAAGACCAAACAAAGGTATGATTCCGTTTCACCATAATCTGTCAATCTTATACATGATCCTGCGTTAGGGTTCCGAAATTTTTCGTTATATTTACGTTTAATCCGCTGCGTTTTATGCCTCGGAACCCAACAACATTGGAGATGGTCTAGCTGCTCCTACTCCACTAAATCACTGCCCACACACACAAGTCACATATATTCTCGTGTTGTCCATACTGTTGAGACTAGGGTAATATGAATAAATGTATTTACAACTTGTTCTTAGTAGTAATATTTTTAAAAGAATTCTGGTCCAAAACAAGTTATAGTTGATCAATCATTCATCCATACTTTTTTTTCACGGATTGGAAAAAATGCATGACGTTGGCCCATTTATAAAAATTTCACGTGATAATACTTTTTACGAAAAATTATAATGAATAAATGTTTCAAATAATAGGGTACCACCACCTTTTTAAAAATGGTGTGTTGAGTAATAAGTGCAAGTCACGACACAAAAGCACCGCAAAATTGAGGGTGGGGAGCATTATGGGCCATATTTTGGAACCATATTTCATCTTTTAGGTAAAGCGTAACATGGCCCCTGTTACTTTTTACTTTTGGAACCATATTACTTTTTACTTGTATCATTCTCTTTTTAATTACAAGACATTCCAACAAATAGTCGGAGCATGTGAATCTGAAATCACTCGCTCCATTCAACATCTTCCTCTCACTTTTAGATAACATGTCTCAAATTTTCAATGGTACATCAATTTTTTTTTTTTAATATACATACACAAAAACATTCTCCAAGTTTGTAAATACTTTTGTACATTGTCGATGGATGATAGAAGCACGTTGGATGCACTAAATATTGGTTTTATAATTATAATATAAAATTAAAATTAAAAATATCACCGTAATCTATACTATTATATCCTATATATAATAAGAATAAGATGGATCTTATCCGAATACTACCAAAGGTCAAAGGATCGATCATTAACAATTATGTAATATTATATACTAATTATTTATAAGTTATAATTATTATTAAAATTTCTAACAACTATAATTTTTCTTATTTCGCTTTAGATTATAACTCAAGCTCTATTAGATATCTTAATAATACATAAATTTGAATTTAAAGAGCTATTTTGGAGTTAAATTAAAAAAAATCGTAATTATTGTGCTACATACACGACATATATTTTTTGGGCCATATTTTGAGTTTCAGAAATCGGAATTGAACGATTTTACCACCCACGCGAAACTTATAAAATTATCTTTAGTTCTGGGGTGGTCCAACATCCAAAATTCAACCGGAGTGTCCCGTAATCTAGAAAAAAAGGCAGTTACGAATTTTTACTAGAGAATTCTATTCCGTTTATGAAACCTTTTTATAATTGATTTAAAAAATTAAAATATTTTTTATATTAGATTTATATAAAGACATGGCATATATTAGACATTATTATGCATTATTATTAGATTAGTGAAATTATTAGGGTTTTACATACAGAGATATGGAGGGAGACCGTGAATTTTCCTTATGAGAGAAGATTAAAGTTTTTCTTATTAAAATCTTTTCTATAAAAATATTTAATATATTATATAAGATATTAGGGTTACTTTTTATAAAGAGCCAGTTACACTTATTGGAGAAATTATTATATTGAGAACTCGGAAACCTTATTAATGCATTGGTTTGAATCGAATCGAGTAAATTAGGTTTTTTTTTAAAAAATATTTGTATGAGTTCAACCTTAGCCTGAGATATTAAATACACATTTTATTTTGTTATTATATTATATATAATACTATATCATATTTTGAATCATGTTATTTGATAAATAAAATAAAATAAAATAAATTAATATAAATTAATAAATATTAATTCATTTTTTAAATTCAATCAATTTATATATGAGAAAATTATATTGATTTAATTTTTAATAACTAAGGACTACTGTTAACTATTTTTATAATTAAAAGTTATTTATATTTCTAAAAGAATGTTGTTGAATTGTCATAACACACATAAGTATTAATATGAGTAATATATTTTGTTCAATAAGATCAATCGACAAACGTATGTTTCTGTCAATTCCGGCCTAATCGATTGATTGACACTTCTTTTTTATTTTAAACGGGAATAAATATAATAAAAAATTAAACCTCATAAATTATTAATGCTTGAAACCCTGATAAATTTGAAATTTCATTCTAAAATAATAAAAGAATAGGGAAGTACGCAATATGTGACTCCAATAACGGGCGGACTTTTTCATCATACAATGGTTATTTGATCCTTTTTTTCTTTGGATGGGAATTAAATAAAATAAATATTAGTATGAAAAAGTGGAATGTAAAAATTATTACGACGTTAATTGTTGTGTATCGTTTTATTTTTTAATATTAGCTTAAAGTTTAAATCTCATTGGTAATATAGTAACATATATTGTTTATCGTTGCAAGGTTTAAATTATATATATTATATAATTATTTATAAATTACAATTAATACTATACTACTAAAAATCTAATAACATAAAAAACTTATTCAAATAAATAATTATATTATAATATTATTAACAGATACATATATATTATATCTCATTTATCATAATATCTATTAAATTTTATATAAAACACGATAGGGATCTTATCAAAAATATATTTTAATCTAATATGTATAATCTTAAACATACTAAACAAATGTTTGATATATTAAAAAATCATGTTCATAATATTTCGAATCACAAAATTTTACATATTTATATATTAATAATATAAATTTATATTTTGTGCGATATACATATTTATTTTTAATATTTATAATTTTCTTATTTATATTTAATTTGGTTGATGTAAAAATATATAATTTAAATAAGTTAAAAAACTAATATAATTATAATATATTAAGACTTTTTAAAATTATAAAAATATTATTAATTTGAAAATAAATAATTTAATTAATAAAACAAAATATCCGTGCATCGCATAGGTTAAAATCTAGTATTATTAAAGTCGAAACATTAAAAATTTGGTAGTCGATCGGTATTTGGGCACAAAAATAACTATAGTCATGTTTGCCACATCATTAAATAATTAAAAATGAAGTGTAAGTTGAGTAGCTGAACCATTTTAAATGAATGTTAAAAGAATTTGATAAAATATTACTAAATTTAGAATTAATTGGTTGCAATATAAAACTTGTTGAGTAACCAGCTTATCTAAAATTTTAAATTGTTAGTGAAAGAACCCAAATAGATGTTATACTATATTTTAACATTTCGGGTTGAAGAGTGGATCACGGTGATACTATGTTGAGTAACAAGTTCATCTCTAGTGATGCACAAAAAGCCTGATGAGCCGGGCTTTATCCCGGCTATAAAAAGCCCGGGCTTTTTTCTAGAAAAACCGGGCCGGGCTTTTTTGACAATCGGGTCGGGCCGGGCCTGTCATGAAAATATGAGGCCTGTTTGCGGCCCGCGGGCCGGGCCGGGCTTTATCCAGGCCTGGATTTTAAAAAAACCCGTAGATCAGGGGTTTCACCTAGTGCATTTGTTGTTGGTGTGTGCAGAGGCAGTAGGCTATAGAGACACTCAACATGCACACGCATTACTAAGCCAAATCTGGACTTTTATAAGCCCTTGGGGTGATTCGTTGCAAATAATCTCTTATTGTTTTGCGATGGGACTAAAATTCGGATTGTCACTTCTTAATTATGTTAAGACAAATGGTATATTGACAAATGATTTAGGGGATCAAGAAACTAGAACCAAGCAATCAAGAAACTAGAACCAACACTTCTTACAGTTGTGGAACAAGATGCAAACCTTAATGGACCCTGTTAAGTTGCTAACACCTTTTGCTTTTTGCTAATTAAAAGTTAAAAATCATTTTATGAGAGAAAATATCAAGTCATGCAACTCGGGCTATATAAAAATTGGGTTTTATCCGGATAAAAATCGGGCTTTATCCGGGCTTATATCCGGGCTTTACATAATCCGGGCTTTTATTCGGATTTTTAAAAATCCGGGCTTAAAACCGGATTTTTCGGGATTCGGATCGGGCCGGTTTTTTAGAAATAAAGGAGGCCTGTTTAGGGCCCGTGGGCCAAACCGGATCGGACCGGGCTTTTTTCCGGATCGGACCTGTTCTGATTTCGGGTTTCGGATTTTTTGAACATCCCTATTCATCTGTAAGGTATTAGAGAAAAACTTAAATGGAACTTATACTATATTTTAACAAAACTAATATTAGAGTGTAAGTTTTATTTTAACATCAAAAAAAAAAAATTGATACCACATTATAGCAATAACTATAACTATTTTTCATTTAATATTGTGCATGCTCTAATAGATTATGTTCCAAGTCGGTCCTGAAATTTACGGGATTTTAATCAAAATTAATTTATGAAGTCAAATCATACACACAGTATGGGCTCGTGTTAAAAGCAAATTTATTTATACGTGAAGTGTCAACTGTCAAGTGTGGGTATGAATTGAGTTTGGTTTTTACTATCCCTGTTTCTAAGAAATTGGTTTTGGACTGGCCTGGTAGATGAATCTGTTAATGCTAATTATTAGGCCGAGGCTGGAAGCCCATAACTAAACTCATGTACTGTACACCCGTGTACGTTTTTTTTTCTTTCCCTTTTGGACAGCCATGAATTTATTCGACACTTCCACCGATCATTACATGAAATTAGTAGCCCTTTGCTAAGGTATAAGGCTATAAGATATCGCTGACCGTATAGCAAAAACACATAATAATTGTAAATAAAATCTAACAGGGCCGGATAATCCGATTAGGGCAACATTTGATATTATTGTTTAAAATTGTTTAGTAATATTTTTGATACGTGTATGTTTTAAAATATAATATATATATATATAAATGATATTTTTGAGAAAATTGATAGTGAAGCCTTCCTGCAAAAATTAAAAAGCAGTTTTTTTAAAAAAATATAAAATAATTTGTCTTCTAACAATAAGTAGTTTTTAAATTTCATCAAATAATTTTTTTACTTATTTTTAATAAAATTTGTTATTTATGTTATTTTTGAGATAATAATATTAAATGGAGCCTAATTAAAAGAATATTTAGGGGCTGTATTCAATCCAGATTTTAAAGTATTATTTACAGTTCATTGATTTTTACTGATTGTATTTGATTCAAGATTGTCGATAGATTATTTACATAATTCATAGAGTCCGCGTTGAATCCAGTAAAATCTCTCGGGGAAAGATTTTGAAACATAAAAAATACTGTATATAGGAAAATCCAACATAATCCATGGATATTTAAAATCCATCAGTGTTAATAAGTTTTTGAACATCCCTGAATTTTAATTGATTAATAATAATCTACGTTGAATACCCTTGATTAAAATCCTGATTTAATATCCCGGATTTTAAAGTACAATTTAAAATCCTTATTGAATATCCCTAGATTTTAAAATATTATTTAAAATTCTGATTGAATAGCCCATATTTTTAAAATACAAAAAAATATTGCAGAATCCGGATTAAATACTCTCCTTATTCTCCAACTCACAACACAATCATCATAATGGCAAAAAAGAGTGTGAGCCCAAACTCGAAGGACTATTCCATGACCTGATCTCGAACTTTAAGGCAAATGTCTTTCGTCCAGCTGATTTTCTAGAACACAAGTACTAGCCACGTATAGGAGAAGGGGCGGTTAGCTTAGGTTTGAAATTACAGTATTTATCTCAAATCTTTAAAAGGAAAAAACAGTTTTCCTACCTTTTTTGGTTGAACATAAACGTTTTCCAAGAAAACATTAATATAATTATAAACTTTTTCAGAAAAAAAAACTTTATACTATTAATAGAACATAATAATTATGATGATAATAATATTTCGGACCTTCAAATTAATAGTTTTTATAAATTATT
The DNA here is from genome assembly GCA_028671895.1 of Oenanthe sinensis. Classification (NCBI taxonomy): domain Eukaryota; kingdom Viridiplantae; phylum Streptophyta; class Magnoliopsida; order Apiales; family Apiaceae; genus Oenanthe; species Oenanthe sinensis. Next base: position 6,837,640 of record CM053814.1, on the reverse strand, counting down.
TACTAAACGTTTATTAGTTCAATTTCATTATACTTTTTCGTACTATATTTTTTCGCGCAACGCTTTCCTCACTTCCTGATAAACTCCTAAATTGTATTTGAAAATATTTAATTTATTTTAAACTATAGAATTTTAAATTACGGAAATTAAGTTGACAATTCAAAATTTTAAATTTATATTGATTTTTGAATGTTGCAATTCAAATTAAATTTAGATCTAAATTTTTATAATTATTTAAATATTTTTTAAATCAAATCCAAAATTATAAATGGATTTTAGATTTTCAAATAAGACATAAAATAAAATGCATTCTGGTTACCTTAAAATATCCATCACTTCGAAGAAGCTTCCAACAGACAAGAAATCTTGATGGATGTTCATACGAAATATCAAGACGTATACGCGTGTGTATTGGTCCATGCCTACATGATTGGCGGGCTGTCTTGTCTTTTTAATCAAACAATCAACTATGGTTTCTCTACATCATTACATGTAGTTTTTTTTTTTTTGGATCTGTAAATAAATATATTTAGCACAACAGAGTAATTTATTCAAAGCAAACGGTTTGTCTGATAGTCTGAATTCAGACTCACAATTACTTTCTTTCAAAAAAAAAAGAAAAAAGACTCACAATTAGTTAGTATTAGTAAAAAAAAAAGTTAAAGGAAAATAGAAATAGGGAAATACGACATTTAATTATTACCCCATTACTATATTAATCATATTAAAATTATCTCTTAAAATACAAGTCTTGTTTTAAATCTCGATTTAATAATATTTTTAATATATGTATATTTTAAAATACAATATAAAAAATAATATTTCTAATAAGATCTAATGGTGAAAAGTTTTAGTAGAGGTGAGGTGCACATAGAACTGTAAACGAATCAAGTCGGGTCGAGTTTTTTCTTAACGAGTTCAAGCCGAACTCGATTATCTTAACGATCAGATTTTGTTGTTCGAACTCGAGTTTGTTAAAAACCGAATTGAGTTCGAGTTGTTCACGAACTTTTCGAGTCAGGTCGAACTCGAGTCGAGTTGGTTAATTAATTAATTATTTTTGGTTTAAACTTATTTTTAACGGATCAAATGAGGTTCAAATACAAATAAAATCTTAAGCTCAAGTGTCTTACACTTATACACAATCTAGATGTACATTTTTATGTATATTTTACAAATTTTTATGTCTATTGCTTAACGAGTCGAGTTTAACGAGTCGAGTTTAACGAGTCAAGCCCGAGTCAAATTCGAGTCAAGTTCGAGTCGGTCACTTACAAAACTCGGATCGACTCGTTAAACTTAACTAGTTTTTTTTTTGAGTTCGAACTCGATTACTAAACGAGTCGAGTCAAATTAAACGAGCCAAGTGTCGAGCCTAACGATCAGCTCGGTTCATTTATAACCCTAGGTGCACATCATTTTTTCATGAATATACGCTTTCTATTTTAAAATAAGTGTAGTTTTATTTTTCTATACGTACATATGTATTTGAAGACATATAAAAAAGTATCTACTCATTTAATTTTCATAATTTTATTTTTCTAAATAAAAAATATTGTATAAATTTTTATTTCAAAACAATTAAAAAATAAATTATGAAAATAATTTTTTTACGCTTTAAACTGCGGGTGCGACACTTATTTTTGAATGATGGGAGTATTAATTAATTGATGGGTTCCCGCCAAGCTATTAGCATCTTATACAAGTAAAAAATATTTTGATAAATGTTTTTTATACAAGTATTTAATGTATATTTGAGATTCTATAAATTGTAAAAAAAAGTCAACTTTTTTCAGAAAAAAGTTAGGAATCTCTAACTTTGTCTTAAAATAAGTTGACTTATTCTGGAAAAAAGTTCCCCCAAACACCCTCATAATCAAACTGCTAGGGTTTCAGGCATTCGCACTTTAGGCAGGTGATAGATTTGAATCTTGGCCCATTTAAAACATGAAAAGACACGCGATCCGTTTGCCTATAGTTTCTATAGCCTATAAATAAAGTCTATATAAAATAAGTTCCCAGAACCGCTTTATGCATAAAGAGGGTTGGTTGTGATATATGTACACTTTACATGTATTCTTAGTACCCTTATATATGATTGAACCAAAATTATCTTAACCGTCTTACTCAATATAATGTTTTTTATTTTTTTTACCACCAAGATTTCAACCGCATTTTTTTTAATTTAAGTGATACATTTTTAGACAATAAAAAATTATATTATTGTGTTAATTTGAAAAATTAATACTAATTCTAATATTCATATATTTAATTAAATTTTATTATGTATGTTTCTAATCTACTATTAAATGTAATTAAAAAAATTATTATTACATTTTATAAAAAATAATGCGTCATCTTTTTTTTTTGAAAGCAAAATAATGCGACAACTTATTTAACCAACAAAATGCTACTAATAAGAATCAATAATAAATAATTTGTATTAAAATAATATATATTATTCTTATTGTTTTTACAAGTAAAATTTATTCTAATTTTTTAAAATTGAAAATTTCTAGTTAGCATAAACAAAACTATTTTCAATAACTCATTTTTAAAGAAATTGGTATTCTACTGAATATTTGTTTCTAATTAATAATTTTAATGTTAGAAATATATTATAAACTTGTGTAAATAAATTGTTATTATTTAGAATTGAAAATTTGTATAATACTTTTATTTATTTGTTGGACTTGGTCATATATAATTATTTTTTTATTTTGTAATAATAATAATAATAAATAGTTATAAGTTATGTTTTAATAATATAAAACTAAAAATTTAATTATAAATAGATTGTATGATAAAAAAAAAGTTGTTATAATTTAATATGAGTATCAATTAAATAATTGATATAAAATATAAAAAGGATAGTATAGTAAAATGCATGAAAATGGTGTGTATGAATATTGAATAAGTTTTGGGTGACGAAAATCATGCATGTGATTGAAATTTGAATGTATAATATATCAGTTAAAGTATCAAGAAAATAGAAAAACATGTACGTATGGTAGATTCCTGTACGCGCGGCTCAGAAGAAACCCCAGATATTAGCACAATTGTTATCGATTTTGAGGTGATACAATTAATTTATGACTTTCTTGAGTTTGATTTTCAAGACATGTACAATACGAAATCGAAGTCTTGTGTTTAGTTAGAATTCAAGAATTTATTTGATACGCGATTATTTATTATTCAAATCAGATTTTAAAAGTTTTGATAAATTAATAATAATTTTTGGATTTTAAAGAATTATATTCCCTCTTTACCAAAACTCGTTTTCTGCAGGTAATTTGAGGTGTAAAAAAAACTTACTTATACATATTATTTTTTCAATTTTCTTTTTTAATAAAAATATAATACGTAAATTATTATTAGAAAAAAGAAAATTTGAAAAATGATATATGTAGGTAACTTTTTTTACACCTTAAATCATGTGAAAAAATCAAAATCACACTTATTTTGGGACGAGAGAGTAGTTGATTTTAATTTAAGACTTCTCATGAAATGGATGTAGAGTTTCTTAAATTTAGATAAAATATTTCAAAATCTCAAAATTTTAATTAGATGAATTTTCAAAAGAATAAAAAGTAATGTAGAATTTACCAAAATCCACCATTTACAAAATCAACAAAAATTCATTAATATTTTAATACAATTAGATTTAATAGATATTTTAAAATTCAAAATAAATAAGCCAAATTTTTTTATAAAAAAATTAAAATCCTTACTAAATATCATCGGATTTTAATAATTTTTTTAAAATTCAAATTGAATACTGATAAATTTTTAAAATTCAAAAAAATCCTTTAAAGTCTAAATTGAATACAACTCTCGAATTTCTTTGTAAATATTATAATCAAGCATGTTTTGTAATTTTTTTATAATTTTAATTTTAACGGAACATAAATTTACCATAATACCATAAGATTGATTATATTATACTATATAAAATGTTATTCAATTAATTTACAAAATAAAAAAATTCAACGAATGAATTGCAAAGCTCTATTTATGAGCCCGTTTGGCTAAACTTATTTCTGAAAAATAAGTGTTTATTTCTAGGAAAAAGAGAGTGCACATTTACATATTTTTTTCTGAAAATAAGTACTTATTTCTGGAAAACAAACTAAGAACTAAACTTATTTTTGAAAAATAAAATTTTACTTATAAAAAAGTACACTTTACCTAGTTTTTTTCAAAAATAAGGTTTATTTTCATAATTTAATAGGGGTCGCCATACATTAGAAACTAAAAAAATTACTACTTCCATCTCAAATAGAAATACTCTTGATTTTTGGCACGTTCCTAAATTAATTTTTTTAATTTTCTTTTAAAAATAAAAATTTAAGTATTAAATTTTATTTTAAAAAAATTTAAAAAGTATATAATCAATGCATCTTAACATGTGTATCGAAAGTTAAGGGGACAATTAATTTAGTACGGAGGGAATAATATTTTTAACATTTCAAAACTCAATTAATATTTTGAGTATATTAATCTCAAAAGATAATAAATCAACTTATAATTGTGATGTGATAAACAACATCAAGTTAATCTTTAGATTTTTATTAATAATAATTAATTTTTATTTAAGATGTATTCAGTATTTACAATAATACCAAACACATCTTAAAAAATCATTTTATAAACATTAATGCTGATAATTAGAACGAATTAATCAAATAATTAAAAGATAAGGTGGAAGATATGGATACATAAGATTCTTTTATGTACACAGATGATATAACCTACGTAGGCAGATAGTAATTGAAAGTAACAATACTTGACGCTGAAATTGGATCGTACCATAGAGATAAATGATCGGAATGGTCACTAACATCAATTTAGAAACCACTAGATTCTCTTTTGGTAAATTTAAATTTAGAATTAGCATCAACCGTTGATTGGATTGCAACTTACTATATATATATATATATATATATATATATATATATATATATATATATGGTGAAGTAATATAAGACTAACTTTATTCCTTCAAAAAAAACTTTCATAAGAGTAACTAGGTAATTTTAATAATAACATTAATAATATACATGTTCTGAAGAGTTATATATGCACTGAATTATTTCTTGCTACCTTTAAATTGATATATGAGTGAGGGTTATTTCTTGAGAAGTAATTCATTTATTTTGGAAAAACCTGTGTAAAAATATTATTAGTTTCTAAATAACAACAATAACAATGCATATTAATGAAAAAGACTATATAATAATCTGTTTATTTTGTCAATATGGTACTTGAAAATGAAACAAAAAAAATATTACTCCTTATATCCAAACTAGCTAGCTAGCTATATTTGTATTTCAAAAAAGACATTCGAATTTCAAATTCAAACTGATTTTGAGCAACAATTGCTCGAGTGGAACTGAAATTCCAACGAAATAAGTTAATTTTAGACCTAATAGAAATCATAGAAATTTAAATGTAGAACTGTATTACTATGTTAAATTTATGAAAAACGATACTATCTACCATTTCTCTCAAATATATATTGAGTTGGCCACCTTACTAAATGAAGCATCTATCTATCATATAATATTATAATATTATATTTTTTTGGGGAGTAATTTTATTAATTCATTATGTTAGTATTATTATTATTATATTTATTATATATTTTTAAATAATGTTTTTTAGAAGTGATTTTATTCAATATATTATTTACCATTATACTTTTATATACATTTATTTAATCCTTGCAACTTCTTTAATACTTTATCTTAAAAATGACGTATCTCAAAATATACAATTAACAAAATTATATATATATATATATATATATATATATATATTATTTTATTTTTGATAAATTTGGGATAAGTACTTGGCTCCGTAAATCCACACACCGCCAGCAAAGATTTTTTTTATAAAAATAATCTGACTATTAAATATATATTTCCAAATCAACAAATTATATATATCAAGAATCCTAAAAAATAATGTATACACTTAAAGAAAATAAAAATTATAACTCGACTTTTAACCTACTATACCTTGTAGGCTTTATGACAAGGGTATAAGATCTGGTTAATGAGAAAATGAATGAATTTACGATATATTTTTTGCTATTCAGCCATATTATGCCATAGATATAATACTTCGCATCTCCACGAATGAGTCATTGACATAATATATACCAATAAGAAATACAGAGAAGGAACGAAAAAGAAAAAAAAAATGGTTCTGCAGCAGTTCGACATAAATTTGCTAGTTGTGTCCTTCACACAAAAAGTCTACGATACTTTACATTTTTCTTTTAATGGTTCTAGTTTTTTTTTTTCTGGGGTCCATCTTAAATTCGATCCTTTTTGACAGAAATTAGTTCTAGCTCTTACGAGAGCATCTCCACCACTTCCCTTATATTACTCCATTACTTAAAATTTAGAAAATTTAGGAAAAATGAAACTTTAACAGTGTGCTAGTAGCTCATTAAAAAGTTAGTATCCATGTCTCATTCTTAACTTTAAGTGATGACTAATCATCCCTTACCTTACTTTATCAATTAAATATTCATTTCTCTCTCTTCTTTTCCTTTCCCTCAAAACATAAATGAAATTTGAATTTATTATTATAATAATAATAAGGAACAACAAATAAGTAATGTTATTGGAGTTGTTATACAATATAATATTTTAAGTTACTAGGATTTAATTAAATAATATTATTTTTAAGTAACCCACTAAAATGTTGTTAGTGTTAGAGTGCTCTGAATATATATATATATATATAAGTGACCATTTTTTAGCACTCCCTTTTCTTCATCTTTCACTACTACAAATCCTCCCCATTGATAAATATTTGGCCTGAATTTAACATGGTTCTCGCAAGCCGAGCTCCAAGTAGAACCGAAAAGATTAGAGACATGGAGCTTCCAATAATAGACTTTTTGGACAAAAGATCAGATTTGTCCAAGTTGATTGTGAAGGCTAGTGAAGATTTTGGTTTCTTTAAGGTGATTAATCATGGTGTGTCTGAAGATATTATAAGGAACATGGAAGAGGAATGTTTTGAGTTTTTCGGAAAAACGGCACCGGAAAAACAAAAGGCTGGTCCGGCGAATCCGTATGGTTATGGGAGCAAGAACATAGGGTTTAATGGAGACAGTGGAGAGATTGAATATCTCATCATGGATACTAACAACCCTCTTTCTATTTTTTCGAGGTCACAAAATATTGCTTCTGCCAACCCAACAAGATTCAGGTACCAAAATCTCTACATATATTCTTCATGTAATATTTAAAGTTTCTATTAGTGCTTGATGTGTACATGTGTTATGTGTATGTGTGTGTACGAAAATAAGTACATAAATATAGTTGATATATGTTCCATGCAAGAGTCTCTGTTCTTTAGATCAAGGGTAATCCGCAGCAACTGATTTTTTTATTATGCAAAAATCATAGTAATAGTTCGATCGAGATAGTTTTACGACAATAGTTTATTTTGACAAGCTTTTTGCAAAGAACAATGATCCACTAAAAAGATTATAGATGAGCACTTGTATTGTGATCCCTCAAGTTATCACTTCTAGTAAAACATTAAAGTGTACTTAAGAAGAGTACTTATGAGAATGGAAGAGTACCGGTAATCTTATAGTATTATATTTTAACATTTTCTCTCACTCAAAAATTTATTTTTGAGTTAAGCGTAAATTATGGGTGTCCATCTTTTTTGGGCAATAATTTGTTGTCGTGTCTATAATAAATTAGGAGAATATTTGAAATGGTAGGGAGTCAAATTTGAGATCTCTGCCTAATGGATGTCTAATACCATGTTAAATTATAAATTTTCCTAAAACTTTAAATTATTTGGAAGATTAATTACCTGGATCTTATAACATGATCATATATAGTTATTATAACAAACTGCGAGGTGTTAAGTTATTAGTAAGTTAATACTAGTTCACTTGTGGTATCAAAAGAAGAGTGCTTGCCCCTTAAAATTAACAAAGTGTCAAGTGCCTTCTACAATTTTTTTTTTGCCAAGTCCTACCTATTTGTTACTACAAAAGATTTTATATAGGGAACACTAGATATCTTCGTGGTGGTTAAACACATGCAAACACAGAGATTTTTATGTTTATATATGGTTTTAGGTGGGATAGATTAGTAGAGCTGTTGGTAAAAACATGATACATGTGTGTTAACCAGCTCATATCAAGGTGGCTTAATTGTTCACCACCTAAGCGTGTGTCAAAGCGAGTGAAGTCTCCTTATCCTAATTGTCAACACACCAAAGGGTCCAACATGGTTCTATCGACAATTCACATTATTTAAGAAATTTAAATTTGATGAACATTTAATTATATTGCCATCTACTAAAAAAAGTGACTGATGAATATTTCATTAATTAGATGCTAGTATTATTATATATTCTTCTTAAGCTATCATACGTATATAGTATATTTCATTTTGAATCAAACGTCAGATTGAGAAAACAGTACGTGACTACAACGCTAGCTGTCATAGTGTCATAGACCTAAAAATACAGTATTAGAGATACATGCACACAGGCACACACACAAACCAGTCACCTGCAATAGATATTATGAGCTGAATATATTATTATTATTTAGCCAATGAATGGTTCTACCTAAGAATGGCTTAATTGAGTAATTTTGCGAAAGATTAATAAGGTTTTTCATAATCATGATATGCTAGATTTGGTACAATTAAGGATCTGATACCAGAAATGTCCAGCAGATCCATAAACAACTGGCTTGTTTTTCAAACCAAATAAATGTATGTGTATCCTAAGATGCCTGGGAAACACTTTTCAGTGTGTCAAGAGGTAAGAATCAGAGTGATCAGAATAATATGTCATAAAAGCTAGCTGTACTTGAGAAATGCTAGCTCTTCTATACACATGAGATAGAGTATATTATATGTATAAATGCATACATGCTAGCTGGAGATTGTACGAGTACCACTGACACCTTTAAGGAGGTACGGTCTCAGCATTTGCATGCCCTTGGACCATCACATACATACATACAGGGAACTTGGGTACAATGGGGGTACATCTGATCACAAAACTTCAGAGCATCTAGCTAGCTAGGTAGCCTTTTTATGTGAACATGAAATTACTTTAAAGGGTTCTAGATTCTAGCCTTTATGTGAAGCTACCAGTACTAATTTTAAAGGGACATAATAATTCTCTTCTTTGAATCAAGAAATAAAAAAGTTGTTTTTTAGGTACGTTTGGTAAATATCGTAATGAATTAATAGCTGATGCATACATATATACTATTAATTCAGTTTGAACCTTGTTAATTAATAGCTGATGCATACATATATACTATTAATTCAGAAACTATGTTCAAACACTAGAGGTCCAGAGCAGGGCCACACGTGCCTGCATGGACCACAAAACCAGGAAAGGGTCTAAGGTTTGACTGTCATAATCTATACAATTGGAGTCGCGCATACATATTCTTCATACACCAGTAGATAATGCATATATTGCTCCGATCAAATTACGGAGTAAAAAATTTGTATGATTGATTAACGTGCCTCGCAGTAATTTTAAATACTCCCTCCGTCCCAACCAATTCTTTACACTTTCCTTTTTGGGACGTCCCATCCAATTATTTACATTATTAAAAATAGTAACTTTTAACAATAAATATATTATTACATCCACTACTTCACTCCACTTTTTCAACACTTTACACTATTACACCCACTACTTCATTTATTTTAACAATAAAATCACTATTACACCCATTATCCTTGGTCTCCGTGCCCGGACCAAATGTAAACATTTGGCCGGGACGGAGGGAGTATATATTTCGGAACCCAATGCAGCATGAGTTGTATGACACGCGTACATTTTATATATACACTTCTACACACACGTATGACCTATACAAGTTAAGTTCTGCGTAAACGATCGATTTGACTATTGACACAAATTTTTAAGTGTTTTGATTTCATAATAAAAAAAAAATAATTTTTTTTGATTAAAACATAAATTACATATTTTAATTCAGAAAAAGAAAATTTTAAAAATCATAATTTTTATTGTACAGTATGTGCCAAAAACGGAGGGAGTAAGTATCAAACATTGTACAATATGTTATCTTATAATTGACAACATATATATACTATAGTCATGTTATACTCATGATCTTTAGTCTGCAATTATAATAGGGAAATGTTATTTACAAAGGTTTTTTTTTTATTTCCAGATCATGCATAGTTATATTTTCTCTCTTGGCATGCAAGAAATTCACAATTCAAATACAAACTGCTTTGTAAATAAAAAAAACTGCTATAGAAATAACATTTCTTTAAAATATATACACACGGAGTAATAGGGATGGGAGATGATAAGTGGATGCAACATGAGTAGGTACATGAGGAAAGATGGTGAATGTGATTGTCAAGTCAGGAGCATACATCAACAAGCTGTAAACAGATCAAGTGGGAACTTAATTTGCCATATATATATATATATATGACAAAGGGAATCCTTTGTATGACCACTTTATTTTTACCAATTCAAGCTAAAAATCCAACCATTAATTTACACACAGTTCTCGGAAGCATGAATGCTTAAAACTGAAATAATACTAAATGTGATAATATATTCGAGGTTGTATATATAACACAGTATATCATGCATGCATTATGCATATTACTAGAATAGATCGATTGAGTAGTTGTATATTCTACTGTACTACTAATATTGTATATATTGTGAATGGGGGTGTGTATTTTGTGACAGCTGTGTGGTGAGAGTATATGTGGAAGCAGTTAGGAAGGTGGCATGTCAAGTACTGGAAATGATGGCACAAGGATTGGGGATCCCAGACACGTCAGTTTTCAGCAGCCTAATCACACAACTTGACAGTGACTCTCTCCTCAGGCTCAATCACTATCCCCCTCTTCTCCCCTCCGATAATATTAATAATAATAATAATAAACTCACTCATTATGACACGTCATCTGCTCCATCCTTTCCTCATCTTCATCAACAACTCAACGGCAATCTTAAAAATAGGATTGGGTTTGGACAACATACTGACCCTCAGATTTTGACCATCTTAAGATCCAACGCTGTTGCTGGCCTACAAATCTCCCTTGCTGATGGTGTATGGGTCCCTGTGTCCCCCGACCCCACTGCCCTCTGTGTTAATGTTGGTGATGTGCTGCAGGTAACTCTATCATCCTTTCTGTACGTTTCAAGCCACTAGAATATCAATATATATTCACTCGGAAGCCGGCAATAATAATATACATGTTCGTGTTGGTGTTAAATTATGAGAATATTTAGAATAATCGGGAATAGAATATTTATATAAATAAATGCTCTGTGAAATAGAACATCGCTTACAATAATAATAGGGATTCTGCATGTATTTAATTTTTTTGAAGGCCATGACAAATGGAAGGTTTGTGAGTGTGATACATAGAGCCATGGCCAACTCAAACCAAGCTAGAATGTCGATGGCATATTTTTGTGCACCTCCCTTCCATGCAAAGATTACTTGTCCAAAACAACTGGTCACACCGGAGAGGCCTAACATCTACAAACCTTTTACTTGGGCTGATTATAAGAAAGTTGTTTATTCTCTGCGACTCGGAGACAGTCGTCTTAAGCTTTTTAAATTGCAATCAGATGATGAAACCAGCTCTGATTACTGATTAGGGCGTAGTAAGATCTATGCTGTTAGCTAAGTTTTCAGACGGCCAATTTTGATTACACGTACCTACGGCCCGACTAATTTATATGGAGAGGTGTTTACTTCTTGTGATTTTTAGTGTACGTGTTGAACATAACTAGTTCCTTTTGTTGTAATGTCAAGGCTCGATCTGCTTAATTTATATATTTTCGTATTCTTGTCAATTACAACCTGTGCAAATTGGCCCAACAGTGAGATATATAACAGTAGGTGTCATAATGAAGAATAAGACCGAATGGTGTCCCAATACAGTGACATTCAAGTGGTGGTATTTTTTATATAAAAAAAACTATGCAAATAAAGTAAATACTACAGGGAAGGCTAGTTGAAACCAGCACCTGAAGGGAGGCCTCCATCCCAGAAAGCAACACCTCTATAAACTAGAGTATACTTTGACATATATAGTGTGAGCCAATTTATAATTTACCTCTTCGCATGAACCCAAAATCCACACTACTCAATTTTCTGCAATTCTTTTAAACACCAAGCACCCTTCCCATTTGAGTTATCATTTGAGTTGTGGCAAATGAACCCCATTTGAGTACAAAACTGTCTACTCTTTCGAGGCCGCTAAGAAAGAGCGCTTAAAGCGGACCAAATTCAAGATTTTTTATTTTTTTTTGCCTCCCAGACACTATATACTACCAAGTACACGATCGGCAGAATATAATTGAACATTCTTTAGCAAAAGAATTGATATATAATTTATTCGATAGATTTTGACCATTTTCTTGTTACTATTTTACACTACTTTACAAGATACTGATTATATTCAGATGAAGAGTGGTGTATATGAGCTATGTCCTATGTGTGCTCATGTAGATCATGTAATACATGCGCCTAATTAAACTATTGAGGGTTTTTAAATAACTGAGTGTTATATACGAATACCGAACTGAAGCTTCGGGCGTTTTTGGACCCCTTTAATCATTTTTTATAATAAACTTATGTGAAAAACTTTCACCCTATTTCATAAGTTCATGCCCTCCAGAAAAATCAAAAAAAAAAAAAATCATGTCATTATGTTTAGAAAGGAAGATGTAGATTTCTAACCATAAAACAGAGCAAACATACAATGAAGAAAAATATAATAAATGTAACACTGCTCTGATATTGATATTGTCTACGAATTCATAAATTTAACCAAGTCAGCAGTCAGCTACATAATTATTCTTTGAAATTTTATACCTAGATGTGGTCATTCAATGCAGCTTCTTAATCAATCCCTGTCAGTCTTATAACTGTGAAGCTTCTATCTATAGAGTAGTGGATAAGAAAGAATGCCTCATCTTTTATTGTTAGTTATCCCAAACTGGGCCTCAATTAGACCACTTGTGATTTGGCAGCAAACCGGGAACACTTCTTTCTACCAGATTTTCCAATTGCACAAACACAGCTCTCAAGCAGTTCATAATCTTCCTCCCAAAACAGTTTCGATGCCATTTCTGGATTTTCCAATAACAATTTCGATGTTAAGAAGCCAGCAATTGTCCATGTCTGATAAAGTCTAGACTGTTTTCCTATAAATCTTCCATGTCGTGTATCATAGTATTCAGGCCAATGATCCTCCGAAAGCTTCTTCTCGGCCAAAGCTACTGCCTTTCTTGCTAGCTCTGGTTTCTTCATCTTCATGCAAGCTAGTGTAAACTGAAACACAGAGTTAAAAAATATTTGAGTGCACACAATTTACAATTTTAAACTCCAATTAGCAGATTAGATTCAATCTGATGCCTACTCTTTGAAAAGCTGTAACAGAGTGTATTATTTATCATTTAAGGTACTAATGAGCACACCTGCCAGAGAAGTGTTGGCCAGGATCCACCATTATGATATGACCATGGGCTGCAGAAGGAAAAAGGAAGCATGTAAAAAATCTTACAAAAACTGGTGGCTTTCTGCATGTTCCAAGTCCTAACAATAAAAACAAAAATAAGTTTAAAAAATCCTTTTAAATGCTCACGTATTCTTGGGGTCACTGCCTGTTATCACACGCCATTCCTCATACTCCAGAGCAGGATAACATATTTTTAAAGGCATACGTGCCACGAGATCCTCCCATTTATCTTCGATCAAATTTAAAATGCTCTCATTCTGTTTTGGTGTACCTAGTGATGAAACAATAGACCAGAGATTTCCAAGTGTAAAAAATCTAAAGTCCATATGAGCAGGCTGCAGATTGCCAATGAGATACCCTCCAGTTTCAGGCATCCAGTCTACTAGCCACGAGGGTATCTGATCCGGATAGATGTTGAACTTGTTGATAGCATCCGTAGAGTATTCTTCAGTTTTGTACCGGTATATCTCATTGATCTTCTTCATGTCCACCCAATAATACTCTCTAATGTGGAAGGACAGCGCACTAAGCCGGTTGTTGACAGCTGCAACTAAATTCTTTGTGGCATCATTGACAATAAGCATCTCCCGAGAGCAACGCAAAGCTGAATAAAATAACGCCTGAAATACAACGAATTCATCAATTAGAAGATATTTATCATTAAGAAAAGCATACTGCCACAAGGTAGATCAACATTAAATAATCATAGGGATGATATGAGTAACCGGTCCTCTGTTATGATGTCCTTTTTCATTTGATTGAAATTGTTGTTTACTTCAAAACATGGACTTGGCTTAAGATGCTATCCGAATCACAGATATAATCTGTCCCCACAGAATGCACTCCTACTGTCATGTGCAAATTTGTTCGCATAGAAATATAACAACATTAGAGTGTTGCTGGGAACATATCCTTTAGTTCTAGAAAAAAATCAAACTTTTTTATATTATCACAGAGCCTTCTTAAAGTAATTTCCAATAAGAATTAGAGGATTTTCCTCGCTCCCTAATTTTTTCATATCTGAAAAGCATCAAATGTATCAGTGCTCCTTAGAGAAAAGAAATATTAATTGCGTTATATAGGGATACATCAGATGTTATGTATCTGATGAACTTTTATATGAACTAGAAAAGGCGCCGACAGCTAGTGACTCTGCTTGTATAAAAACAAATTAATAGTAGAGCATAAATATAAATACCAAATACATTAAATTTCTACAATGAAAATAAAATTCTTGATTACGGGAGACAATTATGTATAACAAGAAGTCCGATAGAATATTTATTTCTCCTCTGGGTTTTCATGATAAATATTTTCTAGGGCTTTTTAGCTGTGCAAATTGCATTGTTTGATGTAATTGCATTCTTAATATTCTCCAACATAGTGCATATAAGAATAGACACGAGACATCACAAGCTGAAATTATGGGGTTTTAGTCGCTCATAGCTGAAATTATGGGGTTTTAGTCGCTCAAGCACGGCTAAATTTACTAGTTTTCACTAACTAATAAGAGTGTAGTGCATTAAAAAGCTCCTTTTTTAAGATGAGCATATAAACTTCAAAACATTAGTCAAATTTTAACCTCCCTTAATAATGAAATATAGATTTTGCGCTGGCTTTGTACAAGTTACGACTTTAACCCACGAGGAACGAAACCTATTTTTGCCACTTGTTTGTGGCCACATTTTAAAACATACAAATCTAATCATTCTAAACTTGCACCTAAGAAAAAGAGACATGCTCAACTAAAAGCAAAACATTAAAAGAAATTTGCCATACTTGAATTTCGAGAGGGTGGCCATGAATGCCCATCCTTCTATCAATCATACAGGAACCATCAGTGACTAACAGCGTAGGAAACATGTCGAATCCATCCGTTAAACAAAGATTAAGTATCAGCCTTATGCCTGTCTGCACATCCACTCGTGCTTGTAGTCCATAATCTCCTGTGATCTTACTATAAGCTCTTAACAGAATGATCCACCACAACCCTGTAGTGGAGAAAATATGCTTTAATGACACTAAGTAAATAAAAGACCAACACTACAGAACTCATTTGCATACAAGCAACCAAGTAAGATGACTGTTATTATGCAGCCTAACTTTGTAAAATCAACAACCACAAGCGATTACAATTTTTTTTTATAATCTTTTTCGAATAACAAAAGAAAATGAAATCATTATGGACAACAGTAACAGCATCTCCAAAAGTCTCTTAGTTGGCTCCTAAATATAATATAAATAATTAAGCTCCTAGTAAGTTAGTATATTATTAAGAGGGTCAGTTCCAACAAATGCTCTTTATATCTCCTCTCTATTTTATTTTTTATTCATATTTGGACCCCACTATGACAAAAAGAGAAAGAAAATAATGGATAATTTGAATGGAATGAATTTTTTATTAATAAAAACTATTTAAGAGCCATGTGTAGGCTCCTAAATTAGAGGAGAGATAAGAAACTCCTAAGCTTTTTAAGAGCCGCTAGGAGTTTCTCGGAGCTCTATTTCAACCATGGCTCTTTATTTTTCAACTTAAGAGCCTAGATAGAGAGTCTCTTGGAGATGCTCTAACAACCAATTACAAAACAGCTGGCAAAATCCTAATGAACATTTGTACAAGACCAATAACAGTGCTTAGAGTCTAGAATGGCCTAGCTTACCAGAATCAACAGGTGCAACACGACCTATGGCTGATTCACCGAAATCTGGATCCAAAATATCCTCTGTTTCTCCAAGTTTCCCATCAATAGCCACACTTTTAACTTTGAAACTTGCTGGCATCAACCCTTGCCCAGGGCTGTGGCAGTCTACGGTTTTTTCCCAACTCTGAGAAGGAACAAGTTATATCAAACAAACTATCCAACAGGAAAAAAAACATGACAACGGTGATTGGGGAAAAAAATTTATTGCTAGCTACAACTCAATGAGTGTTGCTGAAGCACACTTGGTGATGCAAAGTAGACATATTTATCACATCTACCTACCTATTGCCCAAGAGTACGTGCTGCAAATTAAACACATCTTATCACACCTTGCTATGTTATTATCTTTAAGTTACAGGTAACATTTGAAGGCAGCTACTTCCATACATAACACAAATCACTACATCAGTATACCACTCTACTTGCACATTTTGTTTTATACCAATACTTCCACTTTTAGTCAGCTAGTTATTAATATATGCTCACAGCTCCATAATGTTAACAAAAAATATACACCACTGACATTGTATTATTATTTAATATTCTTTATGAATCAGAATCATCAAATGTAAATATGTGTTAACTAAATTACTGGTACTTAAAGCACAAAGAACAAGATTAGATGCATTAATATATTTAGAAGAAACAAATGCATTTTCAGTTAGTTGAATAAGTATGAAAGTTAAGCACCTGCAATTGCAGTGTATGGAGCAGAAAATTCTTGACAATCTCCCCTTCTCCATTAAGCAAAAATGCAAGAGCCGATGGTACAAAATCACGAATAAAGACCTGGTCATAGTTGAGTGGTGTAGAATCAGCTGGATCATTCGCTGCGACAGTCCCAACAGGGTTTCCACAATAATCAACAACAGCACCTCGAAGTAACTCCCAAGCCTCTTTTTCAACCTCCGACACCTCTCTCTTACGAGACAAAACCTTAGTCCCATCCAAACCTTTCGAATCATCAATATTTACATTCAACCCATTAATTCCTACTCGACGCTCCTCTTCCCTCAAATTCTCCCTTTTTTCTACTCTTTCAATCACCAAAGGCTTCACATTCAATCCACCATGAACATAAATCCTCTCAAAACTCTTATCATTAACATGACCTTCAATCGACGTTGAATGATTCCTATAATCGGACGCCACATTAACTACATTCCTACCTCCAGTATTAACACGACGACAACCACTCGTAAAAATCCTAGGTTGTCCCCGATCAGAACCGGAACCAAAAAAAGCCTTCCGATTCGGCTCAATCACACATCTATAACCTAAACCTTTATCATTACAGCAACTAACATAACCTCTTGAACCATACAATTTAAACTGCTTTTTCGACAAATTATGAACCATCGTATGATCACATTTTCGAAAAGAATATCCGAAAATCGAAGAATTTTTACAACTAAGTATCATTCTACAACAAGGCTTCATATTAGATATTGCAATACAAGTAGTGCTATTCATACTTATATATATAACAATAGGTTAAATCACACACACTAATATATAAATATAAATAAAATTTATATATTAGCAATGAAGATCAAATCTTCAAATTAAAAAGTGTGATGTTTTATAAATTTATAATCAGAACTGTTAATTCTGAAAATTGAATTAACTGAAATGATCTAGAACTATATGTTTATGTACAAATGATAATATTATATTTTTATATGTAAATGTATGTATATATTATAATGAAGAAGATAAAAATGGAGAAACGAGAACTTACAGTTGAAGAGAAAGAAACGCATACGAATGAGTTTGGTAAGAAGGGAAAGTGAGATATATATATAAGCATTGAAAAAGTGTCATTTTCAAGAATCGACTAACGTGTTTTATAAGCGAATTGACTATTATGTCCTTGCATGTGTTTTTCACCGGATATCTTGCCTTGATATTTTTTTTTTGTTTATGTGATTCACGTTTATTTTAGGGTCTTTTTATTCTGAAATAAGAATTTATTTAATTTGAAATAAGTAGGATTATAATCATATAAATTGGTATATGTTCTAAGAAATTTCGAGATGATCCAATCGAACTTAAAACTGATAACTCCTTATCAGTGGCGGACCGACAGCCAGGCCAGGGTAGCCAGACTAGGGTATGCCTTGGCCTGAGTTTTCTGGGTTTTTAAAAAAAATTTAAGTTTTTTTTTAACATGCTGTTCAATTCATAAATATTTATATTTGGCTCATGCTGAAATTTGGTCTGACCCATATTGTAAAAGTAAAAATAAATTAGTATAAATAGCAGAGAGAAGATATACACATGCATAGCATTGGAGGAAAAAAATACTAACATAGCAGACAGACAATATACTAGTTGATAAAAACAAAATTTATATATTGGTCCTCCCTCACAAAATTTCCTACGTCCGCCACTGCTCTTTACCAATTCAACTATCCAATCATACACATAAGGAAGATGAATTTTTTTATCACTCAACTATTTGATCTTTTAGAAATTTATCACTGAATTATACAATAATTTATTTAAGTCACTAACGTTACCTCTTTATTTGATTATAACCATTCCGTTAATATTTTGTTAAGTTTGATTAAATTAATGAAGTTTTTAAATTTTTAAAAATTGTTTTATATCATTTAACTATTTATAATTTTAAAAACTTACCACTAGAGTATAAAATCAATCCAAACTAGATATATACTAATTTTATTATTAACAATTAATCAAGTATAAATTACTTTATAATAATTGATTTATTCATAATAAAAATACAAGTGCAAATTTTATATTTTATGTATATGAGCAATTCATGTTTATTCTGAGAATAGTTCATTAAATATAAATTGTATGATAATACTTTTTAATTTTCAATTTAAAATTTTTAAATTTGTTTATAAAAATAATATCATTTTTCATTTTCTTGTACTTTTTCCCATAATGATATTTTCCATTAATAATATATTATTTTTGACAACAATTACAAACACACCCATTATTTATATTATGTTTAATAATAAAATTTTAGTAACCTTTTACAAATAAATTAAATTTATATATTAAGTAAATATATAATACAAATGACACATTCGCCAAAACAAAACAATGATTTTGAAAGGATAAATTGAACAATGTTGTATGATTGATAATTATTACACCCAATATGTCTTAAAAAATTATCTTTGGACTAATATCTAATTTAAAATTTTTGTTAAATAATTGATGGAGTCTATTTTTATCTTAATAATGTTAAACTTGAGAATTAGAATTTATTAATTTTTTAGTCAAACTTAACGGAATCGTAACAGAATAGTTATAATCAAATTAAAGATAACGTTAGTGCTTTAAATAAATTAATTTATAGTTCAGTGGTAAATTTCTAAAACACGAAATAGTCGAGTGATAAAAAATTCATTTTCCCTTAATTTAAACAATATATGAATTAATTTATGGTTAGCTTGATAAATGACCTTGAATTTCTGTTTGATTTTGTGTTTGCCAAATGTTTGGCTGGGCGGAGGAAATTGAGTGGTACATATTTACGGGATATGGAAAGAATGAAGACGTTAGATATACAGATTTCAATGTTGTCTCGAGTCATATGGTTTGTGCTGTTGAAGACAAGCACGTCACTTTTTATTCTAAATTTTGGGTCTTTACATCTGGGTTGCCATGATATGATCTCATATAAATATTTATTTATTTAAAAAATTCACGAGTTATTATACTTGTAGCAATATTAATGTAACAGTCATTTGATTTAAAAAACTCATGAGTTATTATACTTATAGCAATACTAATGAGTTTTGTGTGATGAAATTAATCCAACTTTGACGTTAAATTAAAAATTATTTTTTTATATTTTTCAAAAATTGAAAACTATATTTTAAAGTTTAATAGATATATTTTCTATTAATATAATTTTTAATGTTTTTTAATAATATATCATGTATAATATTTGATCAAAAAATGATTAATTTAACTAATAAAAATTAAAACAAGACAATTATTTTAAAATGGGAATATTTTGAAACTTCGAACAATGTGCAATATGGTGGAGCAGGAGACGTGCGTTTGAGTACTGAAGGGCAAACTAGTAAATCGGTTTTGGGCCACATATTTAAATGGATAAGATAGGTGTCGGTTTCGGACACGATGGATAGAAAATTTAAAAAAGGTCTGGAAATTTTTGGACACGATGGATAGAAATTTTAAAAAAATGTGCGGAAATCGAAAAAGTACAAAAGTATAAAATATCATTTAATTTTTTTATTTCAGTTTTTGGAAGCACAATTACATCAAACTAGGCCAAGCAATTTGACGGGTGAACCAACACGAAAAAAATGGCTATGAATTTTGATTTTTAATACACGAAATACAAAATTATATGATAAATTTAGTATCTAATATGAGTTTTTATTTTGGGTACACGAAAGTACATGAAAATACATGAAATATTTTATATATAATTTTTATTTTTTTATATCATAATATATATTATATATACATAATATATATTTTTAAAACATATATTATAACAATTTCAAAGAGTAGGTAACTGGGCAAGTGGGAAGTCAATGGTCAATGTATATTATTTCGGATTGTTTTGTGTAAACGGAAAGTACACGAAATATTTTGTTTCGTGTTTGAATTGATAAATAAGTACACAAAATTATTTCAGGTCATTTTTTGTTTCAACTACGAGTACATAAAAACACGAAAGTACGACACGTTTGTTGGGTCTACTCTTAATAAGTACTAGACCTCTGTCAATGCTTTACCAACAAAACTAATCCGGGGACCAGAATGTATCTTCAGTACTAAAGGCTCATTAGGAGCACAACAGTCTCCTAAACATTTTACAAGATTCTAGTTGCAACAAACGGCCCAAAATCAATTACAAATTAAGAATACGGATTAAAACAAAAACTATTTGATGGTTATTGTGATAATTTATTTGAGATAATTTGCACAAGGTTTTTTTTTAAAACATCAACATTTTTATTATTTTTTGTAAAAATACGTTTTTTTGTTTTTTATTTTACAAAAATACAATTTTTAAAGTTTTTTTACAAAAATACGGTTTTGCAACCTAATGCAACTAAAATCAACCTCAAATGCAACTACGAGTAACTTCAATTTTTTTTCAAAAAAAGTTTACATTCAATTGCATTTGAGGTTGATTTTAGTTATATTGGTTGCAAAACCGTATTTTTGTAAAAAAATTCAAAAGATAGTAACATCGTAAATTTTTTTTTAAAAATATAATATTTTTGATAAATACTCTATGCATAGTTAGAGAGCATATAATTTGATAGTTATTATTGAAACCTAATTGAAACTGACACTTTCATTTTACGAGCTAGTTATTATTGAATCAATAATTTAAGGGTTTGTTTAACTTATGTCACTAAAACATAAAATAAGAAGAATTTTCTATTCTTTTTCTTTCCCAGGTTTTTAACTATCAACCTAGAATATTTAATTTATTGACGCCAGATTGCAAAAAGGCACATCAATACCTTCATTTTTTTTTCACATCTCTTATATTTGCGACTAAATACCCAAAACATAGGAGTACTAAATTTTATGCCCAATTATGATACGGGTTAAACAAATCGATAATGTAATAATCAACTAAAATATCAGTTTCGTAAATATTAACCGGATAAATTATCCTTTTATTTTCATTTACCCCCTTAAGTATTCGAATATGTACACAAAAACCCTTAAAAAAAATTGTATATCTATACCCTTAACATATGACAACTTGGACCCTTCAATCATTTTGGCTATTTTTCTTCCAATATTACCCTTGAACCGATATGATGTCCATCGTTACATATTTTAAGGGCAAAAATGTTCAAACACATAATATCAATTAAATATTAAATTTTCTTAGCTAATAAAAATTTATTAAATAAAATGACTAAAACCCTTACTTACACCTAATATAGGTAATAACAAAATGAATTACGGTTCGAGAACAAAAGTGAATTCATGATTTAGCATGAACAAATGTGAAAATTAAATTAAATAAATAAATTTACTACGTCATCGAGTAAATCCTCTTTTAAAAATATTCGATTTGAGTATGACTTGGATTGACCAAATGTTTTCAAAATCTAGATATTTGAGTTAGGCAAGATATATTATTTCAATGATAAATTCCGCTCTAAAAATATTTGTCAAATTAT
The DNA here is from genome assembly GCA_028671895.1 of Oenanthe sinensis. Lineage (NCBI taxonomy): Eukaryota > Viridiplantae > Streptophyta > Magnoliopsida > Apiales > Apiaceae > Oenanthe > Oenanthe sinensis. Next base: position 6,815,221 of record CM053814.1, on the reverse strand, counting down.
TTGGATAACGACCGAAAATATAAATATCAATACATTCTAAAAGCTCCTCTTTTAATCCAAAAAATATTTACATATGTAACGAAAAACCTAATAGAAAAAAATGTAATTTATAAATTTTGTTGTAATTTTTTAAAATTTAAAGTACTTTGTTAGTTTAAAACCTTTTTTTCAAAAATATAAAATAATTATAAAAATATAATTTTTACCTTTTTATTTATATTAAAGTAAATTATTAGTTCGAATTAATATTTAAAACATGATTTTCAATTGGAATAAACTTTACGTATTCATAATTTATTTAATTTTTTATTAAAAAGTATGTTATAAAATATACACACATACAATATTTTTATAAAATAATAATTATCATTCTTATTGAACATTTTTACCCTTAAAATATGTATTAGTGAACACATCGGCCATTTCGAGTACTATCGGAAGAAAACTAGTAAAAAGGTTAAAGCGTCCAAATTGCTATATGTTTAGGGATTGAAGGTGCGATTTTTTTCTTTAAGGGTTTCTGTATACAAAATTGAATTCTTCAAGTGTAGAAGTGTAGAGAAGTAAATAAGCCTTCTTATTCTTTCAATCTTTCATTCTCCCATTTCTTATCTACAATTCAAAAGATTCCTAGGTGTTGCACCTAGAATTGCAGTGATGAATTGGGCTTGTCTTTCTGCACTGTTGATTGGGCTGGCCCCAATATACATTACTTAATAAACTAATGAGGATGATGGACAATTTTGTCTGAGATAATCTGCCTACTTGTTCCACCCAACATCAGGTTAGCGCTTGCTTCAAAAAAAAATGTAAACATATTACTATGTGTATGTCCAACCTGAATGAGGTAAAACCTTACTTTTACTTCGTGTACTTCGTTAAATTCGAATACTCATTTTTAAGATTATCAAAAAATGATTTATATAAAATTTGCACAAGTGATACTAATTACATTGTGAAAAATGCTCTATTCTGCAAATGGTTTAAGAGCCCCGAGTGTTCATCCGTTAAATTCCTCATTTCTCTGCACCTGTTTTTTCGGGTGAGATATATATAATAGGTATGCTGCTTTCTTTAATCTGGTCTGATATTTGATTATTTGTGTTGTAGTGATGCTAATAATCTGCATTTATTAATAATCTTCACAAACTACATAATAATTACAAACTAATTATCTAGTTGGTGAATATCAGTCAACTATGTAACAAACAGTAACAATTCTAGAAGTAGATGCTAGTAAATTCAAGACACATTGTTCATCTAACTAAAAAACGTAAGCAGTGATTCCATTTCATACAACATCCAACTCACCAAATACCACTAGTACATACACATAAGCAGTCACTTGAATACTTAATAATTACGGCTTGAATATACTACTAGGTTTACTTGTAGTCCTGCTAGTATTATATTAGTCAAATCACTAGGTTATAGACTAGGCTGTTGAATTTAATCTTCCATATCATCTATTTTTAACTGTTTAGTTCAACGGGGTGGACAGTGCTATTAAATCTAATCTTATTAACGCCGAAAATGACATATTCCGGCCCGCAAGGGTTGACTCGGTTAAAGAGAGGAATATCGTCACAGGTTTGAATCCCACGAGAGGAGAATTTGTGATTATGTCTTACTTGTGCGGTTTACCTGGTTCACGTGGTTTGCAGGCTATTGCGTGAGCTGGTGGGTTTACCAGTACGCACAATAATACAATAATACTCACTAGGTCCCATTTCACTGTCTCTTTTAGAAAAAAAATTCTAAAAATACTTACCCTTCTTTTAATTTAATAGTTACCCTTTATTATTATTTCACAATATTTGGTTAATTTAAATTTATAAACAATACATTTTAATTTAATACAATTATTAGAGATATACAAATAAATAAATTATATATTTAACTAATAATTTTTTAATATATGTCATTTTTTCAAAATTAATATAAAAAATGGAATGAAAGGTAATGTATTATCCCTTAAAAAATAATAAAATATTATTATATTGGGCAGCGTAACACCATCTAACTTCACATTAATATAATATTATATTTTAGGAGCTTGTAACCGGTTCACACGAATTTATATTTGGCACCTTTCAGAAAACTTCATATTAGCGGAGAAAACTTCAATATTAGTGGAGTTAATACACTCAACCTATTGGATAGTGTAATCTCTCTCAAATAAAAAAAGGTGAGTAGCTAGGTAACTATAATAATAAGAAAATTAAATATTACTTGTATCTTAGCTCTACTGGATTTCTGGTTGCTTGCCTGCATATGTGGTAGGATTTTCAAATTCATATCACCACAAATTAGTACAATGAAGATGAGGTTTAGCTAATGCTAATACTAATGCTGTCAGACAATCAGAAAGTAACTAAATGATATACTCCTACTAGTAATAATGACTTTTAATGTGTTGTATATATACATGTATATAAGATACACCCATAAATACATATATTCCCCTGCATCTGCGAAGACTGCGATTACCATATATGTGTAGAATATATTCCCCAACCGCAAAGATTATAGAAAGTACTTGGCCATTGTATTTCGTGATTAGTAATAAGTAATTGACATTTGACAAGATGTTGTTCTTAAATTCATTGGTTATTAAGCCTTTGAATGATCTTAATCACCGAATTATGGTGGTGAGTGGTGACACGAAACGATTAAGCAAATTATATGGAGCAAAGCTGGCATATATACTTGTCCCATTTTTTATCCTTATTTTGTAACTAAATTAATTAATTCTTAATTACAAAAAATATATATAATTTAATATATATATATATACACTTTTATATTTTAAAAATTGTAAAAAGATCATGTATATTTCATAGTTAAATTTGATTAATTTAATCATAAAAAAATAAAAATTATGAAATGAGAAATATAAAATTAAAATTAAAATCAATTAATTGGAGCCTACTAGTGCCCATGATTGCAATTAGGCGATAATTAGGAGGGAAATAATTTTAAATAAATGTTCATATTAGTGCAATTTTCAATTAATATGAATATTTTCATTAAAAGTTAAAAGATACTTATTACTCCAGTAAGTTTTCAGTTTACCTTTTAAGTTTTAATTAGTCAAATAAATTTGTAATTATTGCGTTTATATCATATTCAAGTTATGTAGAGTCTTTGCTTTCATATTCACATACTAATAGGATAAACATTATTTTTAGTATTTTTTTTTATAAATAGTAGGCACTTGGTTCCTTACTACTAAATCAAAAAATATTTTCGTTAAAATTTTACAAAAAGTAGAATTATATATATGTGTGTGTGTTAAGTGTGTGTATATATGAGTAATTTTTATACATTCCTTATAATATATTCCATTATTTTCATTTTATTAATTTTTTAAAAATGTTTACATGTATTAATAAATTATATATATATATATATATATATATATATATATGTATGTTTTCCTTATGTATAATTATTATATTGTATCAGTACATAGGTAGAAAAAGGAGCCAATTTTGAAAATGACAGATAAGTGAGAGTTATTATAAAATATCATTCAAAAATTTGAATAATATAAAAATTAAAAAATAATACATAATAACTCATAAAAGATTAATATATCGGAACGAGATCGAGAGTATTAGTCAAAACCATGCTCAACTTTTTATTACAAACTTTAATATTAACTGACATTTTCTTCTCTAACTCAAAGAAATTTCCACAAGCATGTGCTTAAATAAGGATTTATTATATTTTATTTAATAACAAGACATTGATGTGTAAATAATTGTAGTAGTTTAAATATGTACGCTGACTAAACTACAGATAGCTTGTACTAGCCGTTACTGTTTAAAACCGTCCAAATATCATTGAAGTGAGTGATTGATCCATCTTAGTTGTAATGTTGTGAATCTATATTTTGTTTAAATGCAATCTTAGCCCTCCCAGTGGACTCATGATGTGATAGTTGATTGATTGAACGTATTTGGCCCCTTCTAACGGATCCATTTTGGGACATGAGCTCAGATCGTTTTCAGAAAGGGGACGTTTGAGTTGAGTATTTCAAAAATGGTACATCTAAATGTGTTTGGCGTTCATCAAAAATGGTAAGCTGTGAAATTATAAATAGTGACCAACATGAAGTGTGACGGTTATGAAATAAATCAAATCAGACATGTTATGACCTCCATTTGGTATGGCGGTCACTATAGAAAAAAGATTGATATTACTTTTACATATATCTCTGCATTCATTATTATAATTCTATATTTCTGCTTTTTTATATATTATTATTTTAATATTAATATTATAATTTTGATAATAATATTAAATTTCTTATAAAATGATAAGTATTTTTATTAAAAGAGGATTATATTATAAAATATATTATTTCAATATCATAATTATAATATTATATTATATTATAATAATATTAAATTTCTTAATAAAATGACAAGCATTTTTATGAAAAGAGGATTATATTATAAAATATATTATTTTAATATTATAATTATGATAATAATATTAAATTTCTTAATAAAATTCTATTTTTTGTGTTTTTCAGGTCATATTGAGGGAGTTAAAAAAGGGTTAAAATAATTTGATTTTCTAATTTTTTTCGTTCATACTATTAATTTGAAGTGCCTAATTTAGTAACATGTTGTGAAATTGAAAAAATAAAGTCCACAAGTTACAATTATTAATCCATTTTTGTATTTTTCAGGCCTTATTGAGGGGGTTAAAAATAATTCGATTTTCTAATTTTTTTCGTTTATACTATTAATTTGAAGTACCTAGTAACATGTTGTGAAATGGAAAAAATAAAGTCCACAAGTTACAATTATTAATCCCTAAAAACGGAAGAAAAACAACATTTGCATAAAATACAAATTACTTAAACGTCATTCAGTACACAACTAATGTTATAGGGACATCAAAGATAATAGTAAATGGAACAATAAGGCAAACATACAATATATGACTGCATGTAAAACATCTCCTACCTCGACCTTTAACATGTCTACCTGGTTGCTGCCTCTGCTGCACTTCATCGTCATGTGTTCTTCTACCACCGGACTCTGGAGATGAGAATGCATTACTTTGATATACGAAATATGTAAAACCACGAACAGACGTGTGGTAATCATGTGAAGAACCCGGATGTGGTACATTAGACTCTAACTGGCTACTACTAACATCTCATCCGCTACCACCCTGACCGAATATGTGAACTGTAAGTACCTCCCTCCCTGGACAGGATCACGTGTCTGTGAACCCCAACCCCAAAACCACCAGAACTGTCCTGTATCCAAGAATCCCAATCACCCTCCGTCTGAGTCTGCACAGGGTCACGTGTTTGTATCAAAGCATCTCAACCAGCACCTGATGACGTGCCCTCTATCGTACTTCTTCAACCGCCATTACCACCCATCTGTGACTGGTGATATGAAGGACCCCATGTCCAAGCTCCCGATCCACCACGGATGAATAACCAATCCACTCTCGCATTCACAGTGATATATAATCTCTAATGGTTTTCCTCTGGCGATATTCGGGGCATGTCCTGCTGGAACCCAAACTGCCTAGTCACCATGTCCGGGTAACAACACTCCACAGTCTCGTTACTGTGATCGATACTCGGATTGCTGAGTAAGTAAAGACTCGGACCAGGGTGGTAATTAAATGAATCCATATTTTTTCTGTATTTAATTTAAATCAAATAATCATTAATATTAAAGTTACTGCTAAATTAATAATTATCAACTCAATCTAAATCAAAAATTATATGTATATGTTATTCTTTTTTATTATAATTCTCTTATAATAATAATATTCACTTTTCAAATTTAGACTTTCATAATTATTATTATTTTTAGTATAATCATAACCTAATAATATATATATATTTAAAATGTTATTAATAAATATTATTCATCTATCTACTAATTATAATTATTAATATCTAAAATTATATAAAATTAACATAATATTAAATAATATATTTTATAATATAATATTCTTTTAATCAAAATCATTGTTATTTTATATTATTATCAAAATTTCAATTTTATAATGTTATAATATTTTATATATTATTATAACATTTAAATATTATATTTTATAATATAATTATGTTTTTATAAAAAAATTAAAATTATTATCATAATTATCATATTATAATATTAATATTAAAATAATATATTTTAAATATCATTTTATCAAGAAATTTAATATTATTATCATAATTACATATATTACATTATATATATTATAATCTATTATTCTCTATATTAGTAAATATTATCTGTTGTTTTTAAATTTAATCATCTATTAAAAATTCTTAGGCCTTAACTATCGATTAATATTAATTATAACATATATTACATATAGTAATATTATAATCTATTATTCTCTATGTTAGTAAATATTTCCTTTTTTTAAAATTTAATTATCTATTAAATATTATCTATTATTTTTAAATTTAATTAAGGACTTCGTTATCGATTAATATTAATTATAACAATTAATTACACATTAATTAACAAATCTATTTTTATAATACATTTTCTCAAGAACATTTTATCAACACCATACATGCATTCGTTCGATATTCAAAAATTATAACTTGACTATAATCAACTAATAATCAACAATAATCAACACAAGTAGTACATCAAAATCAATACATAATCATGTATGACCGCCAAAGTATCGGACGGTTTTCACCATCAAAATATTATAGCAACACAAGCACAAGCAGTATAGCAACTCAAACAACATAATATATTTGGTGTATTAGAGGCATGAAAATATGAATATAGACATTTGAATCTGAATCGAAATACATGTGAATATATGATCGTACCTCGTGTTAAGCAGGCTATCGGCGGTGCTACTCAGTAGCAGGCTTTGGTCTCGTCTCGGAGATTCCTTACGTCAAATGATTCGGTGGTCTTTAAAGGAAATTTCCATTTAGTGCACGTCATATCCTATGGCGATCATCAAAGAAAATTTCCATTTAGTGCACGTCATATCCTGTGACGGTCATTGCAGTTCAAAAATTTCAATGCCCGCCGTTTCCTCTGACGGTAACACCAGCTTTGGTGAAGCATCTAGGTGTCCCATTTTTCAAACGTTGAACTCAGTCTAAAATTTTCAACTCAGGTTGTCCCAGAAATAAAAAGGAGCCCCTTCTCACATCATTCTAACTACGTTATATTACTTCCTTCTCTTTTTTCCACCATGATTCTTTATAAATTATAATACATGATACATTTATCTTTTCCGGTTTCTTTTTATTTCATTGGTTTTTTTACAAAATAATAGCTCTGCTTTTCTAAACCAAAGATTTGCCTAGCAAGAACTATATATATATATATATAAGAATATAAATTAAATATTGAAATAATATCCAAATGATGTGGCATTAGTATAATTATTTTAATTTGTCATATTAAATAAACATAAGTATTGTAGTTGTTGTGATTTATGAAGCAATAAAGGTGATGACAATAAACTTGTCTGCCGATTGGAACACCACTACCGTACCTATAGTACAAATTACATTTTATTACAATGAAAGTTAAAGACAGAGACACGATGGACAAAATAGTTAATCCCTTGTGTTAGTGTGAAACTATATTAATATATCAGATATGTATAATCTTGTACAAACAATGCAGTGGAAGTAGAAATAGATACCAGTAGGGGTTAAATTAAAATTAATATTTAATCAAAATTTTGAATACTGTATTTTTTTAAGTTTCGTCAAAAGTCAAATGAAATTAAAGCAAAACAAAATTGAATTGATTCATGAATCCATATATAGCTAAATTATTTTTTATTAGCTAAATTGAATTGCATTGTATAATCTCCTACTGTGCAAGACTACTTCGTATTTAAATAATAATATGTCATATATAGACTATGCCTGTTTGGCTGTGATATTATATTCTATATCAGAATTTTCAAATACGAGAAAATAGTTTTTATGTTCGTTTCCCAAAATACAAACATACAAAGCAGAGGAGCTAGGAAAATCGAATATTTACTGGTTAACTTTGGAAACATATAGAGAAAGTGGCAATAAATGTGGCTCTTTAGTGCTTCCGTTTAGAATAATTATTCAAATTATTAATAATGTGGTAGACTAGCTAGAGTTCCAAGTGGAGCCTCTACACAAACTCCTCGTTTGGGACCACTTTATTTAATCATGTAAAAATAATCTTACGGTTGAATGAAATGGTACTAATCCACTAATCCTGATAATTTGAACACAAATAATATATATCATACAATAATAAATTTTAATTACATATTTTTTTATATGTCTTAGGTAATAAAATTTTATATTTTGTATGTTTTTTATCATTCAAATTTCAAGCAAACAAGATTCACAACAATATTTCTTCAATCATATAATTTTAATTATATTTAATTTTAAAAAAACAAATAAATCATTTTAATATATCAAATAATTAATATAAATTTTTAAAAAATTCATAAAATTTAAATTAATATATAGATAATTTTTAATTAATAATTAAATTTAAATTAATCAAAGGACATTTTTTGACAAATATATATGATAATAAGATTAATTAATTCATCAATCAATTTACGATATAGTTCCAAATATGGTATAATTGTGGTTATATTTATATTTTCTCCAATACTTGATAATAATTTAATTATCTGAAAACATATAAATACATTTTACTTTAAACATTTTAAATATATTTTAATGAATATTTCAAAAATAAAATATATTAAATTAAAACATAATTAGAGAACATCTCTGGAATTTCATTATTAAAACCCTGTTTACTACTTTCTTTGCACGCGTTAATCATCTTTTCATTTTCTAATTATAATGTTTATAAGAATCACGCCGTCGTACACAATCTTTCTTCATTTCTATCCATTCAAAATTATTTCCATCACGTTTTCGTTCTTTAACCTTACGTTTTTTCGTCTTTTCCCGCGTCAACACAATTTCCCGTTTAATAATCACACACCAGATACATTTATATACAATTCTGGTACTAATCTTTTAGTCTATAGATAAAAAATTGTACTCTTTTGCTACATTATGCACATTTATACGTACGCACACTATTAAAAAATATTGACTGCAATATATATAAACAGACACTAATATTACCCATTGGATGCATGTGAAAACATAAGCGGATTTGAATAATTTTTATGAAAATATCAATTATTTTGGATAGATATTTTAAATTTGATTTTTATAGAACTTTTATAATTTTATATAAATTTTCAAAATAGAAAAGTAACCATTTAAAAAAAGAAGAAACACGGAGTTAGTAGGACACTAGGACACTTCTTAAGCCTCAATTTTAAGTTTACAAATGGTAAAGAATTGAATATTATTTCAAAAAATATATAAAAAAATACTTAGAATGTCGGCATATATATCTGCTCTGTCTCGCAAAATGCTATCCAACTCACTCGTCCGTACAATGGGAATCAAACAACTTTATTATTTTATGTATTCAGATGTACTCCCGGATTGTTTTAACTTTTTCCACTTGGTTTAAGGATAAAAAAATCTATTTATATATATTATTTTTACAATTTTTTTTGAATAATAATTTTAGTAATATAGTTTTATTTAGAAAAGAAAAATTGAAAAAATTATATATACAAGTGTTTTTTTACGCCTCAATTTATATACAAAAAATCAAAATGATTATTATTTTGAAATAGAGATTATTATACTAGCATAAAATGACGAGGTTAACGTAATTGGATCACATTCACACATGACATCACAAGCCACTCACGTGCCATGTAGAACATGATAAGAATAAAATCATTCCTTTTTTTCTAAATAAAAAAAGAGTGAAAAGAGAGAGTACCAATAATACACATCACTTCATATGTATATTGTATCATAATAGTGAATGTTAAGACACGTGTCCAATTCATTACCAAGGCACACCCCTTTTCTTATTTTAAGTTGTTAATCTTGAACCAAGGACAAGAGTCCATATACAATTATATATCATCTATGTATAGGCATGTAGGTTATAGCTCTCTGGTTCAGGCCCCATAGACTAGGTTTAGAAAATTCCACGAGTGTATTATATGAAAAAGATATACAACATTATAACGACTTGTAAGTAAAGATGGTGGAACCAATTAGGCAAATCCCTACAATATTTTGTAATACTTAATTATTAAACTATAAACAGACAACATATTTATCTATGTTCTCTCCCAAAGAATGAGATGAATTTTGCAATTAATCCCCCGATTAAAAAAGAAAAAGAAAAAGAACACAAGTAAATGAAAATTTTACAAGGACTTGGATGAAATATATACCCTTGTTCATATTTGGGCCTTATACTCATTTTTTAAATGTTGTTGTTGTTGAATTGCTGGCTTAGGGAGCACATATCCTCAACATTCCACAAGTTATCCGATAAATCCTCACCGTCCATCCATGGATTACTGGTGTTTGGCTCCATGCATTGAAACCCCAAATCGGGGTTGTAATAATCCATAGGGCTAATCAGGGTATCTGTGAACCCAAGCTGATCTTGAAAGTAATAATCTTGATTAGGGTTAGTATTAACGTGCGGATAGTTGTAGCAATCAGCCATGTCAGAGACAGGAGACACTTGTGATCTTCCAAACGAATCGGATGAGGCAGTGGTGCTTGAATTTGCCGGTGTGAAACTAGTTGAAATATTATTCATTGAGGATTGAATAATGGCCGCCTCATAATTGTTGTACATGATACTATTAGCCTGTGGCATCATCACTTGACTTGGGAAATCAGTGTTACTGCTTGTGTTGGTGGTATTGTAGCAAGTGGTGGTGGCAGTGGCGAATGAGGAATCTCCGGTGGCAATGGCAAAGGTGGAATCACCTGGGGCAGCCCGAGCACCGGTGTTGCCACCAGCAGCTTGAATTCTTTCGACTAATCTAGGCATCCAAAGGTACCGCATGGTATCTTTAAATTGCTTGCTATTCACGTCACATTTGAGCTGTTTCGCATGTTTTTGAACTCTCGTCCTCCAATAATTCTTTATCTCATTATCAGTTCTTCCCGGCAAGTGTTGAGCAATTTTCGACCATCTGTAATGTAAAGCACGCACAATATTTAGAATAAAAAGGTATAAATGAGGAGAATATTTATATATTAAAAGATCGTGAATATTATATATGTAGCTAGAGATCACAAATAAACATATATACCGGTTGCCCCAACGAGAATGAAGTTCAAGAATCAAGAGTTGTTCTTCAAGAGTGATGTTTCCACGTCGAACATCGGGACGTAAATAATTAAGCCACCTTAATCTGCAGCTCTTTCCGGTTCTCTTCAATCCTATAGTTTCATAAATCCACGTTTGGTAAAGTTTACAATAAATTCTATACAATTACTTACAGCACTATACGTGTACGCAATAGTAAAATGATCATATTTTCTCGGATATATGCATAGAATTTCCCTTTCTTAAAAAAAACTTTAATTATTCCAAGTCACTACCTTTTGTGATGGTGGCACTGCCTCGAGGTTGCAATCATATACTCCCGTTGGAGTATATTTTATTTCTAATAATATACATACACAGTACATGGAATTTCTTCTTACATATATAATTACTCATGTGAAATTCACAAAAAACATATATTTTTTCTCTCGTGATGCAATAAATGATCCGTCATGACATACGCTTGTGAGGGACCAGAACCGTGAATAATTAATTACCTGCAGAGCGAGCAAGAGAATTCCAACGGCCTTCGCCATGTTGAGAGATGTAATTCATGAGAGCAAAGTCTTCTTCAATAGTCCAAGGGCCTCTACGAAGATCTTCTTCCATCATCATTTCATCTTCTTGCTCGTCACTACTATTCATCATCATCGGAACTATTTCCTCCGAATTTCTTTCACCTTTAACATCCATTTTTAAAGTATTTCCGATTGACTGACTGACTGATTGATTGATGAGAATAGTTCTTGATTGATGATCGATTGATGCAATATCCTGTTCTAATTTATAGAGAGAGAGAGAGAGAGAGGATCGGAAGGGTAAGAAATTAAATATTTGGGGAGAGAATGGATTAATACAAAAGGACAGGGAAATGGTGGGGTTTATATAGATGGATAGGTAATGAAAAAAACAGGTGGAAGAGCATGTGCGAGAAGTAGAAACAAGCCGCAATAGTAACTAGTTGGTTTATTCAATGGATTAATTAATTTATTAATCACTTCTTAAACACTTGTATATGTAATTATAGTCACCAAGGGGCTTCCAAGTTTGACACTTTTGACTTTATTGCCTCTTGTTTGTTTGTTTGTTTTTTTTTTTTTTATCTTTTCTCTCCCCCGTACAAATTTTAAATTTATAAACATCGCCGTGTTTGTTCATTATCGTACTATCACCTCCAATTCTCTCTTATGAAAAAAAACATTATTATCATCAGTAGATATGTATGCACATATATATTTTTTTATCGGCGACAATCTGTATACTCCCGTTAGAATTTGATTATTCCTCTTTCAAAAGTTAACCAGTTGTTTATTTTAAATTATAAACTGGCCACTGTATATTTCGTATCAATATTCGGTTTTTCCCCCCACTTTTCGTACATTTTTGAAAACCATAGTACAAGTCTTGATGTACATACCAATTTCTTAAACAAAAAATACATAATTTTTCGAATATCGGTATGAACTTTTTATGTAAATTATTGTCAATATCTTATTGTTCTTGATTAATAATGTCACAACAAGAAGACACTATGGTTTTCCTTTTTCTGCTTTTTGATGCATGCCAAGTGAATGACAAGACTACTGGGCCAAATGCAGTGGCCATCTTTCCCACCTATTTGTTAAGAAGTTTATATCATTTATATTCTCTACCTTCCTCCCCTAGTACATAATTTTGATAGTCTTAAATTTCATCTTTTTTAATTTTTAAATCAGGTTTTCTGTTAATAAATAAATAATTTTAAATTAATCCTATAAATCGAACGCCTTGTTTTAGCTCTCCTACTTCGAAGAACACGTGAGAATTCATTAAGATTTAATATGATATATATATGTGTGTATATATGTCTGGTAAAGCACTAACATTAACAGTGCAGTTTGTCTATAACCTTGGTCGAAGGTAGGGTAAAATCTGAAATTTGAGTTATCATGATGATGACTAGCTAAATAGGCCTATATATATATACTCGAACACTCTCGTTGCTATAAATCTTGTTTGATCGCCACAATCTCCCGTAAACAACATTTGTGTGTCTGTTAAAGTAGGGTACATAGCTGATGAAAAATCAAAATCTAACTCACCCACGCACGCCCACACGCCCACACACACGCATGCACGGGACGTGTTTGGCTATCACTTAAATTCTGAAAATAAGCTCTTATTTTCAGAAAAAGTAGGGATGTATGTACTTTTTCTGAAAATAAGTAACTTATTTTTTATTTAGAAGATAATATTTGATTTTAAAATTCTAAAACAAGATTTATCTTTTAAAAAAATGAAAATATGTAAAAAATGAAAATAAAATAAGATACTTATTTTAAGTTTAAGAAACCCCAAACGCTCACTTTGTTATCTGCTTACTCTAGCTTTTCATGTCCAACTTTACATGTTTATGCAACAATTCCGGACAAATATAATCATTATATATATGGCATGTTTTGGCCTGCCTTAAAATAAGTCTTTTTAGACTTATTTTCGGGTAAAAATTTCATATTTTGATAAATGTTTTTTTATACAAATATTTAATGTATATTTGAGATTCTATAAGTTGTAAAAAAAAGTTAACTTTTTTCAGAAAAAAATTAGAAATCTCTAATTTTGTCTTAAAATAAGTTGACTTATTCTGGAAAAAAGTTCCCCCAAACACCCCCATAATATATCGGTTCTGTACATAAATCTTTTATGTAGAACTCTACTTACATCCGAATTATATTTCTTCAAATATGAAGTTCATAATTATTATCAATATATATTTAGATTGTGTTTGTGAATTTGAATTTCATTTCAAATGAATGATTTGAGTTATCATTTCAAATTCTAATATTTGTACTAATATTTGAATGTCTTGGAATTCAAATAAAATTCAAATTCTTAGAATTACTCAAACATGTGAATTAATCAAATTCAGAATTTCAAATGAAATTCATATTCCTAAACAGGTCATTAATAAAAGTTATTATTAAAGTATACATCTGTCACTAAAAGATATAAAAATTAGAATTTAATTTTAAGCAATTTTTTTATGCCAGACTTCAAATTTAAAGCCAAAATTACTCTTTTTTAATATACAGGCAACAATATATGCACACACAATTCAGTAAAACATAAAGATTACTCAATTTAATTGTAAATTAAATATATATGGTTTGTAAGCACATTTATATTTATTTATAAAAAAAAATAAATATGGTTCATAGTTTGATTTATATTATAAATAATATATATGAAACTCTTAACCGTCGTAAATCTTATGAAAGCCACTACTAGCTATTCAGGGTTAAATATCAAATTAGTTACTGAAGTGAACCTCTAATATCCATTCCTTCACTATAATTTACAGGGTCTCATTTGAACCATTATAGTGACTAGTAATGACAAGTTCGTTAAGTGCAAATTTTGATTAGACGGAAAATGTTATCGTGGTGATTAGGGATGTTCAAAAAATCCGAAACCCGAAATCCAAACCGGTCCGATCTGGAAAAAAGCCCGAAAAATCCGGCCCAAAAAAAGCCCGGTCCGATCCGGTTTGGCCCACGGGCCCTAAACAGACCTCCTTTTTTCTAAAAAACTGGCCCGATCCGAAGTTCGAAAAATCCGGTTTTAAGCCCGGATTTTTAAAAATCCGGATAAAAGCCCGGATTATGTAAAGCCCGGATAAAAGCCCGGATTGGGCCCGGATAAAACCCGAGTTGGGCCCGGATAAAACCCGATTTTTATATAGCCCGAGTTGTATGAATTGATATTTTCTCTCATAAAATGATTTTTAACTCTTAATTAGCAAAAAGCAAAAGGTGTTAGCAACTTAGGAGGGTCCATTAAGGTTTGCATCTTATTCCACAACTGTAAGAAGTGTTGGTTCTAGTTTCTTGATTGCTTGGTTCTAGTTTCTTGATCCCCTAAACCATTTGTCAATATACCATTTGTCTTAACATAATTAAGAAGTGACAATCCGGATTTTAGTCCCATCACAAAACAATAAGAGACTCTTTGCAACGAATTACCCCAAGGGCTTATAAAAGTCCAGATTTGGCTTAGCAATGCGTGTGCATGTTGAGTGTCTCTATAGCCTACTGCCTCTGCACCCACCAACAACAAATGCACTGGGTGAAGCCCCTGATCCACGATTTTTTTTTCAAATCCAGGTCTGGATAAAGCCCGGCCCGGCCCGCGGGCCGCAAACAGGCCTCATATTTTCATGACAGGCCCGGCCCGGCCCGATTTTCAAAAAAGCCCGGCCCGATTTTTCTAGAAAAAAGCCCGGGCTTTTTATAACCCGGATAACGCCCGGCTCATCAGGCTTTTTGTGCATCACTAGTGCTGACATGGTGCTAAGGATAGCAAAGGACAATATAATTGCACATCATCAATCTAATACGAGTATCCCGCTTTGTTAATGATGTACAGTAGTGCATAATATAATAACATAAAATTGTGTGCTTGATATAAAATAATATATAAAATATAAATATATTTACATGAAAAATGAAAATAAAATATAAAACATAAATATATTTACATGAAAAAAGATCAATTTTTTGTTTAAAGTTATACTTTTTAATTGATAGATTATTTTAATTTTTTACTAAATTATATTGTTGACAAGGACTGATGAATTTTAAAATATTTGTTATTTAGCAACTTTTAAATTTGTTATAATTCACATTTTAAAAGTATTATTACAATAATTATTGAAATTTGGTATACACCATTTTCATAAAATTATAAGAATCACATATTTATAAATTAAAAAACAATAAAAAAGAAAAAGAAATTTATGCTGAAAATGTAAATCTATGAATCAAAACACACTAATTATCAATTATCCTCTTCCTACCTTCCTAATAAGGGAATTAGTCTCAGCAAATACATATATACAAATATATGTATATATATACATACAAATATATGTATATATATATATATATACATACATATATATATATATATATACATACATACATATATATATATATATATATACATACATATATATATATATATATATATATATATATATATATATATATATATATATATATATATATATATTCCTCTTAAATTACAACACTGCATCAGAAACCCATATTAATCCTATCTCGAAACCCATAATCAGTCGGTATTCATTCCACCAAACAATGATTCTGAATATCATCAATAAAATCAAGATGAATCTCTCACTTTTCGCGAGCTTGTCACGAAGACATTTAGAATTAATGATTTTAGAAATATAGGTTTGTATTTATAAATATATATACATAAGAGGATTTGGGAAATGCAGGTTTATCATCATCCTATCAGAATTCATGAACTAATACATTTGAATTATCGGACACAGTAAAAAAAATATGTTTAAAAAAGCAGATGAAGTAGAACATTGAAATGGAGTACATATAATTAATACACACATATATGTGTGCCTTATAAATTCAGTGTTTTTTTTTTGCTAAACTATAAACCCAGCTACTGTATTGCCACGCATTTGTCATGTCATTGCTTAACTAGAGGCTAGAGAAATCCACGTAAAAGTCAAATTCTTTTCGTCAGTCAATATTTAAAAATTAACAGAATTGTTATTACTGATTATTATAATGGTATAAATGAGATCTCGTTAACTATAATCAATAAATTGATAGTAGAGGTTCACTTCAATAATTATTTTGATATTTAACCTATCTAGTCATGTGAACAAAATTCCCTCAACCATACATTCGGAGAGGATAAGTACTACGGAGTAATTGGGAAGCAGGTCACACGAAAAAACAGAGTACAAACTGAAAGTCAAGTCCTTGGGATTTGAGAATTCACATAATATTTTTCTTCTGTGATTTTGTACAACCAAACCAAAACAAAACAAAATAGAAAGTAGAAAACCTAGGACACTACATGCTTAAAACACTACAACGGAGATAGTCATACAAGTTAAAGTCATTGTAATATTGCGGCGACAGCTACCGAGCAGAGAAGTATATATATGACCTTAAACATGCGCATTCAAACGAGGAGTCTATAAAATGCCCTTTTTTTTGCAAGTTCTTTTTTTCACTCCATATGATGGCCCGGTTTGAGATTCATTATTTATAAGTTACTTAATAAGGGAAACGGTTATTTGTACCAATCTCTTAATTTAAAAAATTATTTTTTTATCGTTTATAAATTACTTAAAATTTATATTTATACTTGAAACAGATAAAAAATAGTTAAATTCGACTATTTTATTATATTCGGAAAAAATTTGAGGGTGCCTGAGAATGGCTACAAACATCAGCACGATATAAAACTATCATCTATGGCTGCTGTATGTAGAATTTAGTGGCCGCAAACTAGTCCCTCCATTCCACTCTTTCGATCTCATTTTCAGTTTTTTTTTTTGACAAGCATTTTCAGTTTTTTTTAATTACTAATTCATATATATAATAGTTTTTATCACCAAAATTTTCAACGCTGAAGATTTTAAATATTTATCTTTCCTCGTTGTAGTTAATGTTGATCGAACTATTTAATTAACACATACATCGTATTTGGTTCAAAATTTTTGGTTCGTGACTGGTATCAAGTATGGATTTTGTCCATTCCAAACTCATAGTATTTTTTTGAAATTTTTTAATTTTAAAACCCATGAATTATGGGTTTCTCATACTTTAGGGGAGGTGAGTATGAGCTGAGTACGAGGAATTAAATAAAAAACTTATCACTTTTATCGTTATTTATAAAATTATATGTTAATTTTTAAAATAAAAAATTTATAATGATGTTATTTAATATTTAATAAATAATAGTGATTTATTTTTTATATTAACTGCATATTTTTTTTTTTTATTAAAAATATATTAAATTAATAAATTTATTCTCATTCAATACCACCTTAACCCGATTCATGATTTCAACCCGATATATGAACCAAACCACTTAAAGTAACTATAGTAATGGGGGTGCGGGGTATATCATCCACATGCACATGAACATACGTATATTGAAACATGGATAAGTGAAATTATGTTGAATTTACAAAATTAAAGTGCTTCTAGAGTAACAAATTAACTAATTAAATAGAAAAATAAATCACGGGCTTCCTTGAGAATTCTAATAATGTACTGTAGTAAGCATATATGGCCTGTCGTTTCAGTATGCTATTTTAAGTTCAATCCTTCCACTTCACAAATAATTAACAATCCCCTTTTTGTCTGACCTTAAACGCAGTTAAAAGGGACACTACACAATAGACATGTCTGCGACAACAAACTTAATTATTTTATATTTTTACAAGAGAAAAAGGGCCTAAGAGCTTCTAGTTAACATTGATTGGTTCCGCTGTTAAGTCAGAGGTTGTAAATTTAATATACACATGAGATCCATTATTATTTAAAAAGCTTTCGATAATTTTTTTTGAGTTGGAAAATTTTTATTATTAATAATTTAATAATTAAAAATACCTTATTGATTATAAAAATTTGTAATTCGGACCACCGCTCAAAATACAATACCTAATGCTTTTTTTTTTTGCTAAGTAATTCAATGCCTACTGTCGATGGCTGAAAATTTAATAATTGTATTGATATTGTAACACCCCAGTCTCACATCGAGTATATTGAGATAATTTGTTCAGTATATAAGTAAAAAGTACTACTACTAAGTACACCAACAAATCATGATCTTTTGGGGACCTGTGGTGGGCTTGTGGATTATCCAAGTTGTTGCATTTGGGCCAGTTTACTTTGGCTTATTTCGGATTCGGAAGTCGGGACTTGACTCGATTTTCGAAAAAGACTCGGGATTTGACCCGGGTTGTCAGACATGGTATCAGAGCCAACTCTCGAAAGCTTGATTCGTCAAGTTGCCGGAGGTGGGGACACGAAGGCTGGTGGTATTATCCCACAATGGACAGAGGTCCGGAGGTGGGGACACAAAGTCAGCCGGTATTATCCCACAATGGCTAGAGAGGTACGATCTGGGCCTAGGGGCTATCTGTTCGGCCTGACGAGGACGTCAGGAATTTAAGTGGGGGAGTTTGTAACACCCCAGTCCCACATCGAGTATATTGAGATAATTTGTTCAGTATATAAGTAAAAAGTACTACTACTAAGTGCACCAACAAATCATTGATCTTTTGGGGGCCTGTGGTGGGCTTGTGGATTACCCAAGTTGTTGCATTTGGGCCAGTTTACTTTGCGCCTATTTCGGATTCGGAAGTCGGGACTTGACCCTTTGACCCGGTTTGTCACAGATATGATATGGGTAAATTTACACCTTTTTTTTAAACATTGTGAAGAGTTATTTTGCACATACGTGAGTACCTATACTCGTCCTTACATCTTGTGTGTGCGAAAGAAACTATAATTCAAGTCGAACAAGGTTTCAATCTTTTACTCTCATGACGGCAATATTGCTCGCAATAGAATTCGATTTGAATTTGCTAAACTCATGCAGCATTAAATCAAGAACCACATGTGATATCAGAGCTGGTATTTGATTTTCTATAGTTGCAGATTAAAATTAGTTAATTTTCCTTCATGGACCACTGACTATTTACTTACTATAATACGAGAGATTCTTATCCGAATTAGAACTAGTACTGTTGCCCATCTGTTTAATATAAACGTGTCCACATTAAAGCACATGAAAGATATCGAATGACACAAATATAAAATAAATGTTTAAAACAAGTACACATTCCGGAAACAAAAATTCTCCTACTGTATATGACCTTTTGCCATTTTTTCGACTTTAATCGATTTTTTAAACAATTATTGTCAATTGGAATAGTAACAATAATAATAATTAGTTACTTATTAAGATATATTTTCTTCCTAAAATAAGGAAAAAATCTCAATAAATTATACAATAAACCTCTCAAAAGATATCATAATGAGATATCGAGTAACAAAACAATTTTTTTTAATAATAATAATTTTTTTTATTAGTTCTTAAATTTAACGAAATATATTTTTAAAACCTTATATAGAATATTTAAGCATCTTAAAAATAATTCAATACATGAGATAAGATCAGACACACTTCTAATATTTAGAAATTTAAAAAAACTGATTAAATCATCATATTTTTTATACTTCACTCGCAAGCTTATTTTACAATAACACAAAGATCTATTGGTAAAATTATATCTCAAAGATAATATTTTCAAGATAATTTTTATTGTAATTTTAATAAATATAAGTTAATTAAAATAAAAATTGAAATAATTAAAAATTGAGTTAATTAAACCGGTCTCGAATTCGGTTATTATAATATAGTATAAATATAAGTTATACTAGATGGGGGGGGGGGGGGGGAAGATTGGATAAGATAGTGAAAAGAAATTTAATTTAGTTCGGTGCATCATTAAATACAATGTGAGTGATGGCAAAAAAAAATTCATTTTTTTAAATTCTATTAAAGTAATATATATTCTAAAAATCATTGATTATTTATAATCATTGTTTAGGAACGAAGTATTCCAACATTTCTTTATAAAAATATTTAGTAGTAGAATATTCTGTATAAATGAGATATATCATTTACCATCATTAAAAAAAACTAATACGCCTAAAATTTATTAATCCTATTAAATATTAATTCAAAATTTATTACTATTCTCACACAATATTACTTTGAGAAAATCACATCTATGATTTAACTTCATAACAACAATTGTGATAAACTTTCTTACAAGAATTGTGATTCCCCTAGGGAGGACCACACCCTCATTTATATTATTTTTTGTTAAAAAACGGTAGGTCTAAAATATCTTTACATAATGATTTATATACCGAGATACTGTATCAGTGCAGTATCAACTGCCATCTAAAAGAATATCTTTACTATGTATGTATAAAGAGGAAATTATGATGGTTCCGAAATCGACCACCGAAAGGTCCTTTTTGATTTTAAATATATAACTTGAGAACTTGATGGTAGCCAATTGGTTGCGAACAGCACTGCAATGCGCTCAACTTTCTTTGTGGAAACTCTTTGTTTCGTATATTAAGAAATTATAATAATATCAACCTTACAAGATTGGATGTAAGAGCATCTCCAAGGGGAGTAGCTAAATTGGTTAGCTAAAATAATATAAAGTAATAGTTAGGTAAAATTTGTTGAACCTGTAAGGTGTTGTGCTCCAATGGTGTTAGCTATAATGGTTAGCTATATTTCAAAAACAGTATTTTATTATTATTTTCAAATTTCAACGGCTATATTTCAACAACGATATTTCAACGGACATATTCCAACGGCTACATTCCAACGGTCATATTCCAACGGCTATATTCTAACGGTCATATTTTTATGGTTATAAATAACAATTTTCTGAACTGAACTGAACACAAATTGCAGACAAAGTCAAATTCATTCACAATTCTAAAATACTCATTTGTAATGGAAAACACCACACGAATGATTCTTGATATTATGCAAGCCGAAGAAGAAGAACATGAAGCAAGAATGAGAATGAGTGCTGCTTACCTTCATCATCGACGACAAATAGCGAATACTGAATCGCATCATGGTGGTTCTACAATGAATCATCGTGTAATTGATCGGAATAGAGAAGAAGGTCATGTTAGACTGTATCGTGATTATTTTTCTAATACACCTACGTACACAGATACACAGTTTCGTCGAAGATTTCGGATGCGTAAATCATTATTTTTAAGGATTGAAGAAGCAGTTGCAGCTCATGACAATTATTTCACTCAACGAACTGATGCTGTGGGAATGCGTGGACTATCATCACTCCAGAAAGTGATCGCTGCACTTAGGATGCTTGCATACGGAACGGCAGCCGATGCTGTTGATGATTACGTTCGAATTGGTGAGAGCACAACCATAGAGAGTCTAAGAAGATTTGTAAAAGCAATTGTTGAAGTTTTCGGAGCTGAATATTTAAGAAGACCAAATGACGAAGATGTGGCTAGATTGTTAACAGAAAACAAACAACGAGGCTTTCCTGGAATGTTGGGTAGTATTGACTGTATGCACTGGAAGTGGAAGAATTGTCCAACTGGTTGGCAAGGTATGTATACAGGTCATGTTCATGAACCAACTATTATATTAGAAGCAATAGCTTCAAAAGACTTGTGGATTTGGCATTCTTTTTTTGGATTACCGGGATCGTTAAATGATATTAATGTATTAGATCGATCTCATCTATTTGAAGAACTGGCAGAAGGTCGTGGACCTGAAGTGAGGTATACCATTAACGGAAATGAATATAACATGGGATATTATCTTGCTGATGGTATATATCCTTCTTGGCCCACTTTTGTCAAAACTATTTCAAAACCTCAAGGTAACAAAAAAAAGTATTTTGCAATTGCACAAGAATCTATTAGAAAAGATGTTGAGAGAGCATTTGGAGTGTTGCAATCTCGGTTTGCTATGGTTCGCGGACCATCACGATTTTGGGATGTGGGTACAATGAAATATATTATGACAGCCTGCATAATATTACATAACATGATCATTGAAGATGAAAGGGAATTACGTACGGAGGAAGAACACTTTGATACAAATGTTGAACCAACTGTTACTCGTATACCACGTCATCCAAATAACCTTAGCGAATTCATACAAGTGCACCAGCAAATTCGAGACAAACAAATTCATGTTCAGTTGCAAAATGATCTCGTGGAGCATCTTTGGCAGATTCATGGTGGTGACATGAATTAAATATTTGTTGTTATGTGATTTCCTTTGATATTTCTCATTAATTTCCTTGCATGTTTGTTATTGTTTGTTATGTAATTTCCATTTGTATCCATTATGTGATGTAAAATTTAAAAATTATAATTAAAATAAAAGTAATTTTTAATAAAATAACTAAATTTAAATGTAAATATACATATATAAAAGGTAATTTTATAAGTTAAAATAAAATAAATTAATTTTCTTATTCAATACAAGTGAAAATAATTAATAAAAAAAATACAAGTGAAAATAAAAAAAATGTAAAATTCATAAAAAGATATATTTTATATGTATTTACGAGTATTAAAATAAAAATTCATAAAAAGATATATTTTATTTGTATTTTAGCAGCGAACAATGAATGGCAGCGGGAGAAAAATGAAGAATAAAAAATAAAACAGCGGGAGAGCGTAAAGTTGTAGCGGGAGCTGACGTGTATGATATAAATAATGAGTTATGGGTCAACAAATATGAAAGACGAGATTGAGATATCTAAAATTTTAGATAACAGGAGTGTTGCCTTGGAGTGGTTTATTTTTTTGGATAATAGGTATAATTTAAATATTTGAGTGCCACATAGCCATTATAGCTAATAGATGCATGGCCTTGGAGATGCTCTAATAAGTTCAATTATGAAGTTATATATAAAAAAATCTATAAAATTGTACATGTGTGATGTGTAGGACTTGCAAGTAGATATTTTCTACTTTTTTAAAGTTGTGTTTTTGCATCTCCATATCCGTATCTTTAACTAAAATACAAAACAATGGCCTTTTGTTGATCTAAATCAAAATTTAAATGTCCCTGATTTAGAAGTTATCTTTAAGTTGATAATAAGCTACATTTTAACTACTTTTTACTCCTTGAATTTTCCTTATATAGGAAATTCTTTTAAGAATTATTTTACCTAATCATTTGGTTTTGCTGCTCATACTTTAGATTTTATTTTCATACGAGTTTTGTTTGTTTTAATATCCGGAATTACACACACATATATATAATTATCATAATAGTGGTTTATATATTGATAACGATTTATATTTATATCAATAATTAGATTTACACTAGTTTTTGTTAAAATATATTTATAAATACATAATATTACAATATTTTAAAAAGTGTCTAATAATTTAGCGAACTCAATGTAACATCCCGATCCTTTTTCGGAATATTAAATCAATGCTCAAATATAATAATCTATTTTTTATTCAATAAATTCAAATAATAATCAATCAAAAGTCAAATATGCTAATTGAAACGATAAAAATTCAGAGTCGCAGCTCCATATATTCAATAACTAACAAATACGAAATTCTCTCAACCAAACATGTCTTATTCAATAATTGTCATAATTCAAGTAACACGAAAACCTGCAAGACTCACATCCTTATTCAATCTAAAACTTAATAACCTGAAATATGTTAAAAATAATGAGCTGCAAAACCCAGAAAATAACTATCGTTCAACAACTCAAAATAATATACTTTTGAAAACAATTTCAAAACTTTCAAAACGATGCTGATATCTAAATAATTCATTCAAAACTTAATCTCACAGTCCTAAGTTACGGTCAGTGACACGACTTTTATAGTTCAACGGGTGCTGCTATAGTGCACGAGTTTGGTTTGTTTTAATATCCGGAATTACATATTAGATCCTATATATAATAATGAGTAAAAATGATCTTATCCAAATATTACCAAAGGTAAAATGATCGATTCTTAACAAATACATAATATTATATAATAATTATTTATAAGTTATAATTATTATTAAGATTTATAACCACTATTCTTAACTCGCTTCAAATTATAACTCAAACTCTATTACATATCTTAGTAATATATAAATTTGAACTTAAAGAGCTATTTTGTAGTCAAATTAAAAATAAAATTTGTAATTATTGTACTACTTACATGACATGCATTGTTTGAACCATATTTTAACTTTCAGAAATCAGAATTGGGCGTTTTTACATCCCACGTGAAACTTACAAAATTATCTTTAATTCTAAGGTAGTTCAACATCCAAAATCCAACTGGAGCAACCTGTAATCTAGACATAAAAAACAGTTACGAAATTTTATCAAAGAATTCCATTCCATTTAGAAACCCTTTTTATAATTAATTTAAAATATTAAAATATTTTTTATATTTGATTTATATATATATATATATATATATATATATATATATCATATATCATATATAAGACATTATTACATATTATTATTAGATTATTGTAGAGATAGTATTAAGGTTTTACTATAGAGATATGGAGGGAGGCAGTGATTTTTTTTTGTGAGAGGGAGGATTAAAAAAAATATTATCCAATTTTTTTATAAAAATATTTAATATATTATATAAGATATTATGATAACTTTATACGGAGAATCAGTTAAATTATTATATTAAGAACTTAGAAACCTTATTAATTCATTGGTTTAGATCGAATTGAATAAATTATTTTTTAAAAAAAAAATAATTATTTGAGTTTCCCAGCTACGAGTTCAACCTAGTCTAAAATATTAAATATATATTTTATTTTGTTACTATATTATATATAATACTATATCAAAAACTTTTTAATCATGTTATTTGATAAATAAAATAAATCAAATTAAAATCAAAATAATATAAACTAATAAATATTAATACATTTTTAAATTTAATTAATTTATATATGAGAAAATTATATTGAATTAATTTTTAATAATTGAGGACTGTTGTTAACTATTTTTATATTTTTAAAAGAATGTTACTACACATGTTGAATTGTCATCACACACATTAAGTATTAACATGAAGTAATATGTTTGGTTCAATAAAAAACATGTCATATATTAGTAAGAAAAAATGGGATGTAAAAATTATCATGACAATAATTTTTATGTATCGCTTTATTTTTTAATATTAACTTAAAATTTAAATCTCATTAGCAATATTGTAACCACTATTATTTATTGATGTAATATTTAAATTATATAATTATTTATAAATTATAATTAATACTATACCACTAAAAATCTAATAACATAAAAAAACTTATTCAAATTAATAATTATATTATCATATTATTAGTAGATACATGTATATTATATCTTATATACTATAATATCTATTAAATTTTATATAAAATAAACATAATAAAATTTTTATTAAAAAAATATTTAAATCTAATATGTATAATCTTAAAGGGAATCATGTACTAGAGAATGACCTTATGGTACTACCTAAAGTTATAACAATTTCTTATATAAATACATAAGGGTAGATTTGTAAATTCAGAATATAAATGCCATTAAATTTTCAAGAAAAAATCTTATAACCTCGGGGAATTACCTGAGATCACCCTCAGGTCCATTTTTCTCAATCTTAAACATATTAAACATATGTTTGATATATTAAAAATCATGTTCATAATATTTCGAATCACAAAATTTTACATATTTATATATTAATAATATAAATTTATATTTTATGCGATGTGCATATTTATTTTTAATATTTTATAATATTATTATTTATATTTAATTTGATTGATGTAAAAATATATAATTTAAATAAGTTAAAAAACTAATATAATTATAATATATTAACACTTTTTAAAATTATAAAAATATTAGGAATTTTAAAATAAATAATTTAATTAATAAAATAAAATATTCGTGCATCACATGTGTGAAAATCTAGTATGCATAATTATCATAATAGTGGTTTATATATTGATAAAGATTAATATTTATATCAATAATTAGATTTACACTAGTTTTGGCTAAAATATATTTATAAATACATAATATTACAATATTTAAAAAAGTGTCTAATAATTTAGCTGAACTCAAAATCTCTAAGTGCATATATGAGATTACAGCTTAGCACTACTAATAATTTTTTTTTATCAAAATATTTAATAGAAAATATATTAAATTTTAAACATATATAATATTATATTTTAAAAATGGAAACTTAAAAATTTGGGATCCGGACGACCACCTTAGATGCCCTCTTTTCGGCCGGCGTGACGGCAACTAATTATATGGTGACTCATGATTGGTGCTATATTCGGTGGGTTTGATTTAAAACTGAACTGAATCGAAAATCAAAATTTCGATTTTTTATAAATCGAATCAAATTGAAGTTTATTCTTAAATCGAATTGAATCAAATTGAAATTTATTTCGGTTTGAGCCGAGAAAACCAAACCAAACCAAACCAATTTTTTTTTTTAAAAAAAATGAAACTCAAAAGGAAATATAAAGAAAATAAATAACTGGCTGAAGTGAATCAAAAGAAACTAATTAAAGTTTATTAATTCTAAGAATGTAAATTCTCTTACTCCCCAAAAGGAGACTGCGCGGGGGAGGAAAGCAAAATATAATAAGCTTCTTATGGTTGACACAATGACACAAGCGTTCCTCCAACCAAACCTCCTTTCTTGTATGACCAAAACTCTACCAGGACGAGT
Organism: Oenanthe sinensis; assembly: GCA_028671895.1. Classification (NCBI taxonomy): domain Eukaryota; kingdom Viridiplantae; phylum Streptophyta; class Magnoliopsida; order Apiales; family Apiaceae; genus Oenanthe; species Oenanthe sinensis. The sequence goes on along the minus strand of CM053814.1, from coordinate 6,787,848 downwards.
GAAAAATATACACAGCCCCAATTGGTTCTCCATATGCCACGTTTTGTGGATGCCTCAGTGCATGCCTGCATGGTTATATTACTTGCTTTGCTGTATGCCTGTTTGTTTGTCGGGACATGGGTCGTTGGTCAAGTTAGAATCGTTTTATATATTAACTCAACTAAATTGATTTAATTTTTTTTAATCTAATTTATAAATATTATAATTCATAATTTATAAATATTAAAAAGTCAAAGTAACAAAAATTATGATCAGAGAAAGTATAAATATTTATATTAATTTAAAAATTATTTATTAAATGAATAAATAAGCTAATTCATCATTAAAGTAACATCCAACTTGCAAATTGGTCACCAAATTAAAAAAAATTCAGTCAACTACTTGAACAATAAAAAACTTTCATCTAACTCACCAGCCGTTAGTCCCGTTAATATTGACGGAAGTTTGACGTGGATAACTTATGTGACTTGATTCAACCCAAGATTGAAAATGACTCATAATTAAAGTTCGACCAAGCTAAAATGTATTGTATATATTAATTCAAGGATTTTTTCATTTCAATTAACCCGTTTCCTCCTCTCTTTTTTCCTTGTTCTCCTTTTTCTTTTTCCCTTTTTAGGGTGAAGAATGAGTTCTTCAAGTAACTTGAAACAATTACCGTGCATCATTCGACAGTGTCTCATCAAACAACCACACTTTCGAATATTCACTAAAATTATATTACTCCAAACAATCAAATTTCTGTCAGGCATTTCATCAAAAACTTTTCGTGCAAATAACATTTCCACACACTTTACTTAAAAAATTATTCAATATAATGTGAACAAACACATTTAAATTGATTAACCAATGCAGTCCAAACAAACACATTCAAACCAAACACAGTCCGTATAACACAAAAGTGAACTTCAACACATTCTCCGAAAGTTGATAAAACCATGCAACACTTTATTAGTTTAAAATTTTTGAATAAAAATGGTTTTTGTAATAGTTTTTTGGATAGCCTCAATTAATTTAGGGTGCTGATATATGCACACCCTAAATTTATTTATGCATGTTGAGTGTTTTGAACTGAAATTTTCATGTTTTTAATTTTAATCATTAAAACATATAATGTTAAGAAGGATATTTAAGTCCAAAAGCTTAAAAAGGCGTGCATATATAAATTTAGATTGTGCATATATTAGTCTTCTTAATTTATCTTTTATATATATATATATATATATATATATATATATATATATATATATATTCTTTTTACTGTTTGACTGTGGACACATATTAAGCATATTTTTTTTTTAGTTTGAATAATATTAATTAGTGAGATTTTTGTGTACATACGGGTGATATGTATGTATGTATACAACATACATGTATATAACATATATAGATTGATGGTAGATAGGTTTGACTGATGATGATGTGGTCCAATTTAATGGTAATCGGTTAAAATTAAACAAAATTTAACAATGTTGAAAAATATTTTATATTTAGTGATTTAGTTACAAGTTATAATTACTTCAATTATGCAATTATAAGTTTCTTTAACTTAATCATCTAGTTGTAAGTTAATTCTAACTAGCTTAAATCCCGTGCGATACACAGATCGAATTATTTTAATATTTTCTTTATGTAATTTGAATATATTTTCTTAAATCCCGTGCTATACACAGATTGAATTATAGAATAATGTTTGTGTGTTTTGTTGAAAGATATGTTATATTTAGGAAATTAATGTCGGATGTATTTTAGTTATGAGATTACTGTTTAAAAATTAGGTCTTATAATAACTATCCGGCCCAAATACTGTTAAGTACCGACGACTATCAAATTTTTAATCTTTCGATTTTAATTATATAGTAAATATAGATTTGAGTGACAAATAAACCTATTTATCCTTTATTAAATAAATTAAAACGAATCCTAAGCTAATTAGTTCATATTTGAGTAGGACAAAACATAGACTTTGAATTTGTAACAGTATTTTTTAGTCCCGTCTTTAAATTTGTCATGGTGTGTTATAACATATATAAAACAGGGGGGGGAAACAGCATAGATGATTATACAGTGACTGAATAGCAAGTGTTGGACTTACTCTAGTCATTTGTCAAAAGATAACCCGGAAATTAAGGGGGTCTAATTGTTGAGTTTAAAGCTCGGGGTGGACCGTGAAGGGACAGCACGTGTTCATGCATCTCCCAGACTCCCACTATATACTTCATAATTATTACATGCTCATAACGCTATATATTAGTCTCTCTCCGTCATACACACAGTAATAAAACACACATTTTCTCTCTCTCTCTCTCTATCTATTCATTAACCTCATGTAACGATTATTTTGATTTGCAACAAATATTTATTTAAATCTAGCTAAAAACTTAGAAATTTAGCCTAATTTATTTAAAATTTTGTCAAAAATAAAATAAAATTTTGTTTATGACTCACTATTCCCACATTACTAATCCTAGTCACTACTACTACCTCCACTTGAACAGTTGAAGTGTCTTTAACTAGTATATACTCCCTCCGTCCCGGCCAAATGTTTACATTTGATCCGGGCACGGAGACCAAGGATAGTGGGTGTAATAGTGATTTTATTGTTAAAATAAATGAAGTAGTGGGTGTAATAGTGTAAAGTGTTGAAAAAGTGGAGTGAAGTAGTGGATGTAATAATATATTTATTGTTAAAAGTTACTATTTTTAGTAATGTAAAGAATTGGGTGGGACGTCCCAAAAAGGAAAGTGTAAAGAATTGGTTGGGACGGAGGGAGTACAAGCTAACTGTTGATGGACCACCTTTACTATTTTCAATTCCTAGTACCATTATTTTGACCGATCCCTAATTATATACCGCGTTTATTTCGAATATGTGCAGTAATATAAAATTTTAATTAATTTATTAGGCGGATTTATGAATGGGTAGAATTTAATAACACAATAGTTCTTTAATAGTTTATCAATAAAATAAAAATCTATTAATCAGTTAATTATTCAAGAATTTTTGTCGGAGTAATTATCAACGACTATCAATTGATATTATTATCAAAAATCTATTAAATAAAAATATTTTAAATAAAATAAAATGATGAATGTAAAAAATATTAATTATGTGAAATTTAAAAAAATATTTAGTGATAAAATATATTAAAATAAATAATTAGAATTAAATATAATATATAATTTTTATTTTAATAAATAGTAATTGAAAAATTAAATTATATGAAAAATATGAAAAAGATAATTTTGATTTTAATAGGAATCAACTCAATCAATTTAATTGATAAATTGATGGATTGATGATTAACAATTTGATTTTGTTAAAATTGAATTAAAATTATTTCTTATAAAAATAGATTAATCAGTAAAAATTGATTAAGTTGATGAAAATTAATAAAATTTATGGAATTTTTTTAAAAGGAAACCTTTTTTTTATCATATGAATAACTTTTATTTTAAATGATTCTTCTCTCAAATCGATCCACAAATTCAAAGATCAGATATCTTATAATATGTAATTTCAATCATTTTAAATATATTTATATATGTATAATATAACAAAAAATTAAATACACGGATATCAATTATTTACTAATATTAAATTATTTATAATTAATGGTTCGATTAAGCTATTAATGTAGGTTATTTCACCGATTCATTCCAAAATTAATACGCTAAATTTTATGTGATATGCATATAAATTTCATGGTCATCAACTCCACGCTTATATTATATATATAATCGAACTTGGAATAAAATATAAATGAATATTCCTATGAAAATAACATGCACAATTAATATTCTATTTCGACTCATATATATCCGTTAATGCATGATCATGCAAGAAAAGAAGATGCAAAAAAATGAATGTGGTCTCGCGCGTCAATATCTGATGTGTTAATTACTTAACATTATGGTAAACAAATTAATGTTGATCATTTAATCTATAAATATAATGAAAATAGTAAATATTACACACACACACACTAGTTACTATTAGTATTAGTTAATAATACATCGTCGAGGTCCTCGAGTAGATATCATCATCTACATATGTGCAATGTACTAGATTTGAATAATGATGAGCAAGGAAGAAGAAGATGTTAAATTCGCTAGCTTGTTGATTTGACAATAGAATGACTCTCGCAGGCATTGGTTCAGTGACTTGGTCAAGTCTTACTGATAACGAATCTACTAATTTTTAATCCTCGAGTGGGATTTAATTTCATCTTGAAAATGACCTACTCCTACTCGGTACAATCTCGAATTTCCTTAAATGTGTAGTTAATATGTATGTTTCTGATATGCTTGTCACGCAAGTAGTTATTCGCTTCGATTTTACTTTAATTTACCATAAAAATAATTGGGCTGTTTTGAAAAATACCATTTTTTTATTAATTTTTACAAAAATACGTTCCTTTTATATTGTAAAAATACAATATTTTAATTTTCTTTTATAAAAATACGGTTTTGCAACTTATGCAACCAAAATCAACTTTAAATACAACTACGAGCAACTTCAATTTTTTTCAAAAAAAGTTACATTTGAGGTTGATTTTAGTTGCTTCAAGTTGTATTGGTTGCAAAATCGTGTGTGTATATATATATACATATACATATACATACATGTATATATATATATATATATATATATATATATATATATGCTTAGATTCAATGAGAAACCCCTTATTTGAGTAATTGAAGAACCAACGATAAATATAATTACAGAACAAGTGAAAAAATTACTGAAATTCTTATAAAATAGAAATTGGTTCCTCAGTTACTCAAATAAGAAGTTCCTCTTTGAGCCTTACTATATATATATATATATATATATATTCTAGAGAGTACCTTGTTATATAGAGTTTCGGAGGGAACCCCTTGATTCTAATGTAGAATCTCATAAATAATTTTAAAACTAACCATACTTATACTTCATAATATTAGAAATTTTGATTTTAATATAAAATACTAATCATATATAATCTTTACAAAAAAATTAACACTTAAAAACTAAGCGAAAAATCTAATTTTGAATTTGATTCTACTGTAGAATCGTTCTGAACGCTTTGATTCTATTGTAGAATAATTCTGGATTATTTTTTCACTATTATGAGTGATTGTCAATAATTTTTCAAAAAAAATGTGTAACTTTGGTATTGATTTATTTATATATGTATTTGATGAATAAATTCAAAAATATATATATCTTGAGTATATATGGCGATTCTCTCTTGAACTCTATATAAAATGTTATCCCTAGAATACTAATATATATACACACACACACACACACACACACACATATATACATATGCATACATACTTTTGTTCAACTACAAACCTTCCTATTCTACAAACTCTACAACCTTTTTAAAATCGTCAATTTTAATCTCGTTTTAAACGTTCATTATATTTAATACAATACTTATAGTGATTTCATATATGTTTTCATTAATTTAAACCATGTTAAGATGGTGATTTATAATAATTTTATCGAGTTGATTTGTATAGTTGTAATTGGTGATTTGTATCTAACAAATTTTTTTGATGCTTTATATTATGTTATTGGGTGATTTTTAGAATAATTATTAGTGATTTGATTATTTGTATGATATTATTGGACAATTGTCATCATTGTAATTGGTGATTTGTAGAGTTATAATTGGTGATTTATAAGGTTTGTAGAATAATGTGGTTTGTAGTTGAATATAACCCTATTGTTATGGATTAAAAACTAGAGTGTATTAATTGTGATGTGGAGCTTATTGAGCTTTAATGGTTGTGCTTAAGTTTTGTGACTTAATTATGTCCTCACAAGATGCCTACGTATCTTAGTGCGTATGAAAATCAAGCCATACATATTTCTAAGAATGAAGGGTTAAACACTTTATATAGACGTAGGAAGTCTACGAATTATAATAATGTTAAGAACCTTGGCGAACAAGGCACATCCTTGAAGGATTCTGGATCCTTCTTGTGATAGAAATAATTTCCATGTAGGAATATGTATTCTTGTTGTTAAAATTGATTTGGGGGCTACTCTTTGATGTTGTTTCCTTGTCGTTTGTCATAATTAATTAGTTGTAAATTTAGCTAATTAATTAATTACGAATTTACTTAATCATTAGGATTCTGAGCCTTATTAAATGGGCCTCCTTTTTGGACCAAACCAAGTCTAATTAATGCTCATTAATTGTGTCTTTAGGGTTATTTTCTATCAACATCACTTGCCCCCCAATTTCTGTAAAGTGTGGAATACTTTGTAGAAGTTAAGGTTCACAGCTCTTGTCATTAAAATTAGCCTTCACGACTAATGTCTTGCTGAAATCCATCTTATCCTTTATGATATTTTCCTTATTTTCTAGGAATTTTTCTCTATTTAAATAGAATTTTTCCATAATTTATTTATACTCACAGGTATTTTTTCCTAATTATTAGGAATTTTTCTCTATTTATAGAGAATTTTCCATAATTTATTTGTACTCATAGGTATTTTTCCCTAACTATTAAGAATTTTTCTCTATTTAAAGAGAATTTTTCATAATTTATTTGTACCCACATGTATTTTTCCCTAATTAATAGGATTTTTTCTCTATTTATAGGGAATTTCCCATAATTTATTTGTACCCACATGTATTTTTCCCTAATTATTAGGAATTTTTCTCTATTGATAGAGAATGTCCCATAATTTATTTATACCCACAGGTTTTTTTCTCTAGTTATTAGGAATTTTTCTCTATTTATAGAGAATTTTCCATAATTTATTTGTACCAACATGTATTTTTCCTTAATTTCTTGAATTTTATCTCTATTTATAGGGAATTTTCCAGAATTTATTTGTCATTTAAATCATTTTTAATGATTTAAATGACATCTTTCTGATTTATTTTCGACCAAGATCCTGATCGATTCTAGGCTGCATTGGAGTCCTGGTCGATAGGGGTCCTGGTCGAGCAGGACTCCTGGTCGAATTCGACCAGGATCCTTGTGGGTTTTGGGACCTTTTGAAACCCTAGTCGACAGGGATTCCTGGTCGGCTAGAGTTCTCTTGATGATTCTTAGTCGACCAGGATTCTAGATTGAATTCGATCAAGATTCTGGTCAGTTTTAGGCCATATACGAATTTTTGGTCGAATGGGGGTCCTAGTCGATCGACTTGGACCTTGGTCGTTTTTAGGTCATTGACGTGAGTTAATTGATGGGGATTCCTAGTCGATTTTGGGCCATCAACTGGCTTCTAGTCGATAGGAGTTCCTAGTCGATTTTGGGTCATCAACTGACTTCTAGTCGAATGAAATTCCTGATCGATTTTTCTTGAGAAATCCATGAAGTGGGTTGTCCAATGGGCCTTGACCCATATTTTTGTGAAAAGTCCTAGTCCACGTCGATTTTAAGGCCAAAGGTCTGCATGGCCCAATTATTTTTTTTGGCTCAATCTTTGATGGTCATCGGAATTTTAACCGATTGAGATTCCATTTTTATCGGCTATAAATTACTGAGGTGAGAACCTCATTTTTTACTTCTCACTTTCTTAATAGATTTCTCTCAAAAATTTCTCTCTAGAGTACTTTTGCAAAGGCGATTTCAGGCGATCTTTTCCGATCAACCTTCATCCCTCCCGTTTTTAAGCCTTCATCCGTTGAAGATCAATGACTAATCAAGATGCTCGTCAGCAAAAACTCCTAGCCAGAGCGGCCAAAAGAGGTAACGTAGTCGTCGTAAATCCAGTATTTTCTTCGATTTCCGTTCTGCTACAAACCATGGGTGATGAATTTCTTACCCAATCTGAGTTAGATGCCTTTAGGACACCAGTATTTTCACCAACCAGGTTCATTGTGATAAATTCACAAAGTTGTATAAGTTGCCCCTGGTTTTAAGTTTGTTTTGACCGAGCCTGGTGATCGGGACTGTTATTAGAGGCTCAATAAGTTGTGTGTGTTTAGGGATGCCCTTTTAGGTGGGCTTAGATTCCCTTTTCACGACTTTATAATTAGGCTTTTAGCTGAAGTTAGGATTAACCCAGTTCAACTAAGCTCAAATTCGTGGAAGACTCTTTTTATTTATTTATGGTTTTATGCCTTAGGAAAAATTATCTCCTTTCTATAGTTGTATTTAGAAGCATTTTTCAATTAAAAAGCAGCCCATCTTCGATGTTGGACTGGGTTTACATTAGCCACAGACAGGGTGTAAGCCCAATCTTTTGTAACAAATCTTTGCCTGATACCAACCCTGATTAGAGGAGGGATTTATTTTACTTGGAGTGGGAAGGAGGAGATTGTGGCACCCTTTTTAGGACTTATTTTTGTAAAGTGAAAGATGGCAATCCAGACCTGATTCAGTTGACCCCCGAGGAGAAGCTCATAGTTGCAGATTTGGGTCAAGATAAAGGCCAGACTCATTATAGAAAGCTCATTGAAGAATTTTCTTTGAAGGTCATGGGTCTTTCTCATGTTTATGATAATGGTACTTTTCTTTTCTCTACGATTTTTCTGAGCCCGGTTTTATTTCCTTGTTTGTTTTGCAGTTGCTGAAAATATTAATTTTCATTTGGGCGTGGGTGACCAAGAAACCTACAAGATGCGCGAGGCTCTTGAAGGCCCAATCAAAGAGCCCAATATTCATGGGTTCCTTCAACATTGTGACAAGACCCAATGAAAGAGGCCTCAAGTCGACGAGGAGGATCCAGCCTCAGCGTCGTAGAGGCCCAGCTGGGGCCTTTGCGCTTGTGAAAATCGCAGCTCTCTGTGCTAAACCCTCAATTGTCCTTGTCCCTATGTCACGACAATCTACCCGTTTTTTAGCTAGGATCAAAGTTACGTACATCTCTGAGGATGGTTTCTGCCCCATGTGTTTTTCTTGTAGCCATGGTCATGAATTTTGCCCTGTGTTGACAGACTTTCTTCCTCGTATTAAAGGGAGTGCTAATCATATTAATTAGTACTATTTTCACCCCTAGCACTGGGTATGTTTCCTCTAGTGATACCTCTTAATCGACCAGTGTTCCAGATGACAATTGTGACAAAACTATGGTTTACTAACGAAGGAGAACTTCCCAGAGGCTGGCCAACAAAGGGGGTACACATGGGAATCCAGTACAAGTTAATAACTCTGATTCTGTGCAGGTGCTCATTAAGCATGCGAGGGACAATGACGAAGACAAGGACAAGAACAAAGATATGAACAAAACAGTAGGCAAACGAGTGGTGCCAGCTCAGGTTGAAGATTATTCAAATGAAGATGACCAATACTCATCAGTCCCTGAGACTGACTAAGCAGCAGGTATGGCATAGTTGTTGGATTGCCTAGTGTGAACAATGAATGCCTTAACAATTGGCTTGTGAAAAAGCGTAGGAGGATACCCTAGAATATCTAACTCTTCTGCCGAGTTGCTTTTTAGTTTGTTTACTATCTATTTGCCCTTGTCTTTGAACAATGTTTGTGTTTTCTGAATTAGTTCTCTGAACTTGTTTCGTTTAGAGGCGGGGTGGAGGTAACCTCCCCATCATATTATTTATAAAATATAAACAAATTTGCTAAAAACAATTAAGGGTAAGATCCTTCAAAAAGAAAGAAAGAATCGTCCTTAGATTTCGATGAATGGAGAGAAAGAGTAGAAATGGTAAAGATTGAAGCATGATGAAGCAACAAAATGAAAGAAGAGAGAGGCGGTTACGATAAAATAAAGAGAAAAAATATAAAAATGGTATGAAAAAGGAGACGGAAGGAAAAAAAGGGGATCGATTCTAATACTTTACATTATTAATTTCATTAATAAGTTTTATATTATTTTTTTTTCTACTTTTTTGTTTCATTCGTAACAATTAATTTTTCACCCGATCTTCAAAATTTTAAACTAATTCAAAATTATAAATTGATTTACAATTATATGCTTTTAATATCAAAAATTTATAATTATGATTACATTTTTTAACTTAAATCGAAACAAATTTAACTATGCTCAACCTTGCATATATCATTAATTTAATACTATCTAGTAGTCTTGTGCAGGACTCATGTTCGATCATGTTGTTAATTAAGTTTCACCCCTCAGGTTAACTAGCTCGTATATTGTATGAAATTTTTGTGAAGCTAAAATAACCGGCACTATAATTATTCTAGAAGTGATCTTCGATGACACTAATTATTAATTAATCAGCGTCATTTTTTTCGGTTACGAATAAACTAACCGAAGTTGGATAATACTACAAATGTGTACATTTTTCACGTGAATATCATGGCATTTCGAAGAGTCGTAGTTGAGCTTTCAGCTTAATTAAACTAGATTAAAAAACAAAGGGCCGCCGCCAAATCAAATCGGCAAGAAAGAAAGAAATGACCACACCAATTACATTTGTCTCATCTCTCATACGCACGCTTCCCAGTTAAGCGTAATTAATTAGCTTTATAATCAATTATTATTATTATTATGATTAAACTATGTGCTCGTGTTCCCTCATTCATCACCATTTACATATAGTTACATAATTAGTATATGCAAAACTGTAATCCTTTTCTCACTAGATTGAAACCCTGATCAACTACATGTACATATTGTGGGTGTTTGGGGTTCCATAAACTTAAAATAAGTAGCTTATTTTTTATTTTATTTTACATATTTTCATATTTTTTTTAAAGATAAATATTTGTTTTAGAATTTTAAAACCAAATATGAACTTACTTTTTTCTGGAAATAAGGACTTATTTCTGAAAAGTACATACATCCCTACTTTTTTCCGGAAATAAGCCCTTATTTCCATAAGTAGCATTCACCCAAACAGGCCCATTATGTTTTAGTCTTTTCTAATTAAAGTTAAACAGTTATTTTTATCTATTTTTAATTATTTAAGCCTGGTGTTACGCCACTAGGCACGCTCCAGAATAGGGTTTACTTTGTTGATATGACTTGATTTGATTGTTGTGTACATATTAAGACTACCCTAGCTACCTATGTATATACATGAACTATTAAACTCATTACTGTGTTTGAATATTCATATTTAGCATGTTCCTTAATTTGGATTCACATCACCCCAGATCGTAACAGTTATTACCAATTTACCAGCATTAAACTTGCATGGCCCAAGGGTTCCTTAAAACAAGTAATGAGTTTTTTTTTTAAATATATATATATATATATATATATATATATATATATATATATATATATACCTTTTTTTAAATATTAATATTTATTTTAAAATTTTAAGACTAAATTTTATTTTTAAAATAAAAAATAAATACTTATTTTTAGAAAAAATACATATATACGTATTTTTTTTCTTCTGAAAATAGGTTGCTCCATACGTCCCATATTAGTAGTCACTTTAGAGGAAAAATTTGTTTCATAATACATGTCCACTATCTCTTTTCAATACAATTTTATAGGTAAATTTCCAAAATAACCATTTGACTAATTGGTACTAGTATTGGTAATTAATGTAATATACTTTTCATTCAAATTATGAATTGAAACTATCTCAATCAATATAATTAATATGGATATAAATAGAAAAATAATTTTTATGTTAAAAGTTCTTAATATGCGTATTTTTTTTAAAAATAACATGTAAAATGTAACGGAAGGAGTATTTATTTTTTGAAAAAGGAGCTAAACACCCCGTTAATTATATTTTGGTTGCATCCATTAGTCATAGTATTTTAAAAAGAAAATGTAACTTTTACAATTAGTGGTCGTAGTATATAATTGTCATTAATAGATCGAATGTAACAACAAAATTTAAGAAAATCAATTATTTAATCGATAGACGGAGGTCAACTTATTTATCGAATCAAGACAGCAGCCAATTAAATTAATATTTCATTTGACTCCCATTTTCGTTTCTTCCTATACTGGCAAATTGCAATTCAACAAATCCTACACGAAGTCTTCTCATGACGTGTTGATTATCATATATGATCAACCGGTCATATAAGATGATGATGTAGATTAAGTAAATAGTAAACCATCCGCACGTAGTTACGTATCCATTTTGCCAAAAACACCATAAAACAATGTCATTTCGAGAGATAAGATCAATGACATTTGTACTACTTGGGGAAGAGGGGACCCTTGATGCACTTAAATTTTCCAATGATAAATTATATATTAAGACACACATGTATATATATCAGGTTCTTTTCACAAAATCGAATACTAGTTTGCTAGAAAAATCATGTTTAATAAATCTCTATCATCATCAACCCTAGCTTAGTCAAATAAAGAACAAAAATACAGCACACCTCCCTTGAAGTAGCTAGCTAGATCGTGTATTTATGTAATCGTACTGTGCATGTATCATCAGAATCTTACACGCAGCCATAATATGGAAAATAACGCCCGAAATGGTCAGTGATTATAACGTAACTAACGGTGGATTATATCGAATTTACCAAAAGAAACTAATTAAGATAGCGACTAGTGATCGATTGGGAAGATAGATAACATAACTATCAAGACTTTGTATAGCTCATGAGATCGACATGAACCACCGGTCTTGATTCATTACAAACTTTCTAGATTACTCAATTAAGTCCACGCTCTATATATATCGACTTGTTTCATCTATTTTTTCTAGCTTGTTATGGAATTATAATCGAACAAGTGTTGCATCTCAATAATTATTTTGTACTATTACACAACTAACTTCGATTAGGACAATAGTTTATACTGTATATGCACATAGATTATAACGTTTTGACGTAATGTTTTCTTCAAATAATGGCATTGAGCTAATGAAAATTTTCCTCGGTTATCATTTTACTTTGGGATTTGTCATTTTGTTTGATTTGATGTTTACGACGAGTAATTTTAATCTTCAATTTCCATAGATAGTGTAACAAATGTGTTGTCATAATCATCTAATGGCTTGTTGATTTCGATCACAACTAAATAATTCAGTAAGTTGTGAACATATATTTTTTACTTTAGTTGATCAGGTTGATAATTTGTCACAGTGTGTGATGTTTACACCGCATTATCTCTTTCTGATCTTTTTCTCTCACCATGTATATATTTTCAATTCTTGTTGCGTGCAAAAGTTATATTTTAGTTGAAATGCAGTCCTATAGATGATCTCACATAATGTAACTTAAAGTTACCAACGACAATACGATAATTGATGACATTTATACCCAAGCGAGCAAACACAGACAACCATTGTTCGTTATAAAAAAACATGAGCAACATTAGTGGTAACCAATTTTCCCAAATTAGTTTTTTTATATAAATTATACATTAATTACATGCTTTATCTAGTTGTATTAACATGTATATTTGGGGTTCCATCTACTAGAGATAGAAGCAACGAAATTCTTACTTACAAATATTCAGAAATTAATTTAAAATTGATTTTGGGAGCTCTCATTTCACTACTATTATATTATTTCGCAAAAAAATATAGATATTTATTTTATATTAGAAGTTCTTCTAAAACGTTGAGTTATTAAGCACACATACATGTTATATTATCGGTTCTCCTAAAAATTTACTAGGAGAGTCTTCTGTCAACTGGAGCACGTCGGTTCTCCTAAAAATTTAAGTTATTAGGAGGAGAGTTTATTAAATTTTATATTCTAATAATTTACATCAATAATTCTCATTGTTTGGACTTCTAAATAAATACAAAAGATGTCGAGACATCGGATATATAAATATTAATATTTTAGAGACATAAACGAATTAATTAGTAAAAAGATTGTCAAGTATGAACTCAAAAACCCATCACAAAAAAAGAAAACATGCAAATTAGTTAATGACATACTTTTATGTTCTAGTCCGCGTTATCATAGACATAAGGTCGGTAAAAGCCCTAACATGTGAACAACTTATACTAATCGAACTCGAACATGTCTTTTAAAAAAGTCATTATAGCTAGTATTACCATTACCTTAATTATGTTTAGTTTTGCTACATTGTCACTAACTAGTGTGTCATAAAATATATCAATGCTGTTCACACGGGATGATATTATGAAGCTAAAAAGTAATAGCCATTAAGTTCAATAACTTATGTTTATTAATCAAAGTAATTAAGTAGTCATTATTGTTCTTTCCCCCTGATATTAATCAAAACAATCCACTACTAAACTTAAGCCCTCCGCTTCTCTTTGCAGCGACTTAATTAGCTTTCAACTTTCTACGCATCCATTAATCCTCTAAAAATGAAGCCAAGAAACACGTACATCATCATTGACCATCCCATCCGTGTGCTTATCACTGGTCAACAAAAGAAGCTTATCATTAGGTAATGTTTGAATTACGCATACACTTATATTAATGAAAATACCTATGTATATGGAGTAGTATACAACAATTCAGATATTTCAAACACAGATGTGACACCTGAAATTTTACATTTTTAAATTATAAATGCTCAGGGTCTATCATTTTTAAATTACATTGTTTACTCTCTTAAATATAAATATGAATGTCGTACAATACATTATATATCCTCCCAAAATCCATTCTAAATGATTTTTTTTTGGATATTTCATTTTTTTTATTAGATGGGCTATTACGTGAATTACAAGTATTTTTTTAAAATTAAAAGATTATTTAAAAATAAATAAATTTAATCAAATACCCTCTAATATTTCTTTAATTACATTTTGTATAAAAATTACAAAACAAATACTGATTTTAAATCTTCACCCCCATAATGGAAGCATATTTAAATCTATAATGCACGAGCTAGCTGGTACGTATCATAGTCCATAGACCGAGTAGACCTGCTACTCGCTTTGAATTCACAAGTAGTTTAATGAATAAATAGCTAGCTAGGTTGGGAAGTCAAAAACAAACAACCCTTTGACCTTGCTACTACGAGTAAAATTTTTGATCAATCTAAATCCCAATAAGGTCAAACGGTCCAAAGCGGCTTTATTACCCTAACAGCGTTGAATCTGCTAGCATGCACTCTATAATACATTATCTTGACCATGGAATATATATATATATATATATATATATATATATATATATATATATATATATATATATATATATATATATATATTACATAAAAATAAAGAGTTGAACTTCACAGTTTATAATATTATTATGCAAGTGTGTGTATAATTTGCAGGAAGACCTAATTCAAATTTGACATTTTGAGGGAGTGGATTCATATCTGATTCCAAACATACTTATGCATGTTCATTTACACTTATCAGTTACCATCTAATCTGAACTTTGATCTACAACTCATGCACATCATTAAAATTTTGTATCCGATCTTCTAGTAACCAGATATTTATGATATATAGTAGATTATATATATATATATATATATATATATATATATATATATATATATATATATATATATATTCTTGTAATTGAGATGGATGTACACTTAGGGATTGAACAGTTTAAAACGTAATTCAACACCTTATAAGTTATAATTTATATAAGTGTATAATATAACGTCATATCCTAGTTGTATGTATAGTATAGCCGGTTACTGCCGTTGATAACAAATGGTTAGAATTTGAGTAAAGTGTGTGAACAATATTTTTTAAGGGAATTTGTGTGTAAACATTAGTTTGAAGGTATTATGTCAAAATCTAATATTGTCCTCCCAAAATATTTTTTTTCTTTACCATATTTTACATGAATTTGTGTTTAGATAATGAAGGTACAGATGCGATGCCCTATATTATAGTGATTGCATTTATATATTTATTCCAAAAGTTTTGTTCAGATACAAATATATTTATTTACATACACAAAAATAAGTGGTACTAGCTTATAGCGTGGGATGCACGGATTGAATTGTTTTAATATTTTTTTATATATAATTTGGATATATTTTTATTTTTATAATAATAATTTAAATTTTATTTAATGTTATATGTATATATTTTATATAATTTTTCATATTTTATTTATATTTTTAATAGGATAATGTTTGCATTTTTATTTAGAGATGTGTTTTATTTAGGAGATTAATGTAATATGTATTTTAATTAGGAGATTAGTGTTTAAAAATCAGGCACAATAATAACTATCCGGTCCAGCCCAAATACCGACCAAGGACTACCAAACTTTTAATGTTTCGGTTTTAATAATATAGTATAGATTAGAAATTGCAAAATTCTTACTAAATGACATAAAGTATATTTTAATTAATAATGTTCATTATATATGAGGGTAATCCAATAATAAAACAATTCGGAGATATTTTAGAAAACTTTTAAAAATTCTAGTATTTCTCTTTAAAAATATGATAAATTAAGTATTAATTTTAATAACAGTTTATATGTTAACAATAAAAGATTTTGGCAACTATAAATAAATGCAATGTGATTAAGATGTGAAATTTTATTATTTACCTCAACTATATATATTCTAGATTTCTAGGTAGACGGGGTATATCAATTTTAAGCTGTTGTACGCAGAAAATTTAGACTATATGTATAAAGTATTGCTTTTCGGTAATCTTCCTGTTACATTCAATGATATTTGTTAGATACTATAAATTACTATAATCATTGATTTGATATCTTAGGAGTAATTTTAGGTAACTTTTCCTTATATAGTAAATAAAAGAAATGTGTTTTGATATGCACAATTTTTACAGATATTATTTTGATTGTGATATAAAAATATCATAATTATTAGGTAACTTTTCCTCATATAGTAAATAAAAGAAATGTGTTTTGATATGCACAATTTTTACAGATATTATTTTGATTGTGATATAAAAATATCATAATTATCAAAACCACAGTTGTTGAACTTGCAATTGTCGAAAAAGAACGTTGTGCTGCTACTTGCAATTGTCGAACAAGAACGAGTACTTGATCATTTCTGTATGATTTATTTATTGTAAACTCGGAATCTTGGATTGAATTAATGATTTTGATAAAAAAAAATTTACAGATATTAATTTATATACTAATTTATCCAAACATTTGTTTGGACGACAATTATAAGATGTGGACTCGCTTAATCGAAAATTTAGACTCCACTTGCGCATAAGAATTCGAGTTGGAACAAAAAAAAGTTGCCAATTTTAGCCCACTCAAATTCATTTTCAATGAACTTAATTATCTCATTAATTCCGGTGACATTCTTATATTTTTCTCCATTTAGATAAAATTAAGACGGTATCACAATCCATAACTTCTAACATTTTTTTTCCATGCATGACCGTGCCATAGGAAAAAAATGTGCTGAGACGAGAAATGTGCAAGTCCATATATTATGAGAGTATTATGTGAGAAGCCGGTGATCAGCTACCCTAATTACTTACATTAGAGCTCAGAAATGTCAATCTTAAGTCATTGATATCTAAAAGACTATATATATATATATATATATATATATACTTTAAACTGGGATATCCAACATTACCATGATAGTGTTTGGTTGCAAAGAAACACCTGAAAATGTAGAACATAGACCAATTGTCCTACATATGCATTATAGATGATACAAGTCTAAAGTGGACTAAATTAAAAATACATTATGCTTACATTATCTGTAAGAGTTTTATGATTTATTTACCAACTTCTGAAACATGGTATACATTGCGATGACCTTGTATATTATACATCTACCCCCCGCTGAACATTTTTGTACATCTATAAATTTCTTTTTCTCAAGCACTCTTGCTCTTTCGATGTTTTGACAGTCATCTGCAGTTCACTGTACAGCTTCAGATATACAAATCTGGATATATCACTTTTCATTAACCAAACTTTCTTGTGTTGTCACGAAGTTGATACACTCCATATAGAACTCAGTTTTACATCTAGCAAGATTTGAAATTGAGGTACTTTATTAGCTCAAATCGAAACCAGCATCGGCATTTATAGAATACAATAGCTTCTGCTCCATCTGTGCCTTGCTGTATTAGAATTTTTTTTCACAAGGTGAGAACAAGTTTTCATTGAAGAATATTGTCAAAGAGTTGCACATAATTTGACAAACAAGTTCTAGAGCAGACGAGAGATTATCTATTATGAATTATGACACTAAAATAGTAAAATACTAACTTGATTAAACATGTTTTTTTATTTAAAATCAAGATCGTAAGTTTTAATTCTAAGTTAATCATGCTGCTTCTTGTACAAGAGTTGTCAAATAAAATGTCACAATTCTGATCTATAATGAGTCCTATACAGGTGGTGAATTAGGAAAGCTTCTTAACCATTCAGTTCTTTTCTAAGTACTAATACTAAACCCTTTTGTTTTAACCTCTCCAAAGTTGTATCTAGCTAAGAAGATTCCTTTCTGATTTAAAGAAAATACAATCGTCCGGAGCATTGTAGCCTAGTGTATACCCCTCAACCTTTGTAACAAGAGATCGAGGAGAGAAATGTGTGCGAGCATAAAATATTTTGTAATTGGACTTGCCAAAAAACAAGAAAAGGATCCACATTAACTTGTATATAAAAACTAATGGCAGTGACGAGAGATTAAAAAGAAAGAAAGAAGAAGTTATGTACATGTGAGCCTTCCATAGGTATAAAAGTATAAATAGTGTTTGGACAGAAATTAAATTAGACAACTCTTTCGATGTTTAGGTCAAAGAAACATGTCTGCCAATCTCCTGGGGCTAAACAGGCTGATTAAGCATGAAGATTTTCAATATGAAATTGAATGTAATGATAAAGATGTTAAGGAAATATGAGGTATGGTTAATTTTTAAAACCAGAAGAATGGAGACTTCAAAAACAAAATTCAAGAAGCTTAAAAAATGGGCAGAAAGTGCAGGGATAGATATCTGTCGAACTAGATAGTCATTTAGTTTGGTGCTTTTTTGAGATGGTAACAGGTAAGATTAGTTGGAGGAATAATAGCATCTTGACCAATGACTAGCCAGCAAGAACAAGCTTCTAGTCCATTTGAAGCTTTTCCCCTATATGTCGTCTTGGTCAAAACTTTTAAGGAGGGTCTGCTTGCTTTGATGAATTCGAATCAATGGTGCACAATGTCACATTTCCTCCAAGCATCAAAGCACTAATGGTCGACCACATCTAGAGCTAATAGATATTTTAAAACTAAAAATCAGGTACAGCTTTTGCATCATGCATTGTAATTTGTATGTATGGCTCCACTAGATAGGAAAATGGAACCGGAGACTTTTTGTGCCTTGAGCTTAGTTGTTTACGTTTGACAACAATAATATAGAGGTATACAGCATTTCATCAGTTATGCATGATAGCTCAAATATCAGGATAAAACTGAAAGTGCTAATAGATCATAGCAGCTTCAGTTAATTAACTTGAAGCTACAACACAGACACTGAACATTACTCCTCGCTAGCTATACATTTGCTAAGAAATTTCAGTGTCAAAACTTCAAAGAAAGATGTATGAAGTATGAACTGGGCAAACCTTTTGTATGGGGGGAGCTTTAGAAGATTCATACAAGTAGCAGATGTTGGCAATCGATCAAGGGATTCTTCAGATGCCTCACCGCCAGCTCTGTAAAAGAAAATAAAAACATGAGACCTACGTAATTAGCTAGAGGTAAAAGCATGGATTCTTATCATGAGAGAAACATATGATCAAGACATGAAGAGAGAAAATATGGCAATTACCTCTGAATGCAGAATAAGGGTTCCAAATATTTAAATCCAAGTAGAGGTCCTCTAGAGCAACCTGTCACAAACCTGTTTAAAAAGTCAGTATAAAGAAAATATTATAAAGAAACTGCCACACCAATGTAAGGTACCCCCCCCCCCCCAAACAAAAACAAAAGTTAAGAGATTCTTTTTTTCGCTAAATAAGTACTTACTTCAAAAACTTCCTCTGGTTTTCCATGGAAAAGTTTTTTAGAATTTCCCAGAACATGTCAATGACATAGTGGTCCTGCCAAAAGAAACTGTTAGTGACCAACTAAATAAGATCAAAAGCATAACAAACAGATATTATGAAGTACATCAAGATAACAGTAAAACATAGAGGTAAGATTTCCTCATAAGCAGATTTAAAAAGGGGGAAAAATTAAAACATCCTTGAACCATATGACATTTTGGGTTTAAGTCCTTAAATTATTATTTGTTTTAATTGTATCCTTAAATTATATGATTTTTACGTTTTAAGTCCTTGAATAAAAAAGATTCATAACTTTGTCCTTAATTAATGTGAAAATTAATTGAATTATTCTTAAACTATATGACTTTTTAGGTTTAGGTCCTTAAACAAAAAAATTCTTTAATTCTGTCCTTAATTTTTATTTTTTTTAAATTGCATCCTTCTACCTATTTTTTTTAACAGATATCAATTTAGTTGTTAACGTGACACTTGCTGATTTGCTATGTGACCCAACTATTGTGTTACAACTTACAACCAGTGTTGCATGGTTCGTGGGTCAGCCTATGGAACCGCGATCCAATTCCCTCGTTCTGGAACACGATTCATTTTCGACCCGGATCACTCGGGATCACGCTCCGGTTCGCCAACTCCGACGATCCCCCTTTTAACTCCGAAAATCATTATGTAAAAAAGAGAAGAATAAAAAATAGGAAGATAACCTCGATTACTTGAACATATTTGAATCCCCTTAATATTATGTGTAGTAACTTTAAAATTTTACATTTCCCGATTAATTTACTTATATATTTTAGTTATAAAATAGTAACCGAAACATAGGTACAATAGCAAATATACATAATATTTTCTAAAGAAATAACTATAAAAGGGATCCTCGTATCAACCCGCGTATCTGATTCGCGGGTCACCGTATCTGATTCATAAAAACTAACGTTTCACGTACCCAACCCCGTACCATGTACCCAAACGACTCGTGAACCGTGCAACACTGCTTACAACAGTGTATAATTATTTTCTTTATTTTTTTTTTCTTATAATAAGTTTAGAATGATTTACCTTTTCCATATTAATGAAAATTATGTGGTTTAAATAATATATTTTCTATCAAACTATACTTTATGTAATTTAAGAAGATAACTAAAACAAAAATTTATTTAAGGACTTAAACTCAAAAAATTATATAGTTTAAGGTAGTTTCAATTGATTTTCCCCACTGAAAATAGTAAAAATTAAAGTTGGGAAGTAATTCAATGACTCTGTATGGTAGTTGTTACCAAGAGAAGCTAGAAATGCTTAGTCATACATGTGACATGGGCAATAAGAAAAAAATGAAACTTGGGATTTGAATGCTAATGCCAGCGAAGAAGAAATTGAGATGATACTGTATATAACAGGTGTGTAAAAGCTAAAGTATCTTTAAGGCCCTAACAACTTACTCGATGATAACCACCCGCGTAATTTGTATGAGACCGAAGATCATCCAGATCAAAGCCATCAACTGACCCTGATATCATCAGCTAATTGCAAAGGGCACAAATATAATTAGAATAAGTGGAAAAAATGAAGTCGCCACAATAAAATTAAGATATGTACATCTATATATATATATGTATAAAAATTCCCCCGAGAACCTACTCATACACTGGCTAAACACTGAATCAAGACAAAACATATCCTTTTACATTTTTATAAGTCTATAGTTGAACCTTGTAATATATCAAACAAAATTTCTTTAGATTTTTTAAAAAGTTTTATATTAATAATATACTATATAAACATACATTATGAAATTGGTCAATCTGACCCAAAACATCAAATCAGGTCAAAGCAAATGGGATGGAGGAAGTACTAAATGTCATGAAAATGCATTCAAAAATTGAAAAACGTATGTGAAACACAGTAGGTGCTAAGTTGTGTTCAGTTTTTTAAAACATTTAGCATGTTAGTTTTGATATAGTCATTAGTGTTAAATGTTAATCATTACGTGGAATCTTGTAGGCCAGAATGAGTTCAATGCACTTTGTCGATAACGTAATTTGCAGACAAAAACATATCTTCATTTACATGGAATTTCTTCAGTTTTGTTGATTTAGCAGTTATGTATTTTCCGCAAAAATGTATCTTCCTTTAAAAAAGTTAAAAATATAAAATTGTAAGCTTTAAAAAAAATGATCTTTCAAATGTGTAGCCTCAAATAGTGTACCAAGTACGTTGAGCTGGGCTCTACTTTTAACAGCATATTCACAAACTACACTACAGTCTACAAATATGAAGCTCAATGAATTTAAAACCAAATTTTTAACAGTAATTAATATGTTGACACATCATATCATATAACCTGAAGTTCATGCTCGTTAAATATGTCAATCCAATCTTTCGGAATAAGTTGCTGGAAACCCCTAAAGAAATGAGAACTCTGCTGCCGTATCTGCAATATCATCATGGCAACTTTGCATCATGACTCCTACCAGATGAAAAGATAAGTTCATAAGCAGTGTGCAGGGTCATATTACCTGGTAATTCAGTCGATGATTAGCTACAAGATGAATAAATGTGATGACATTTTCATTGGTAACACGCAAGTTCTTCCCTCCAGGTAGTAGATCTTCTACTGTTTGCTCCCCGTATTCATTATTCACAATAACAAAATACAATTCCAACTCTGATATATCACCCTCATAATGCTACAAATCACAACCAGAAATGTATATGAGATTATTAAAGGAAACAATGAGAAAAAGCAGATATGCCAGTCAAATGTCACCCAGTGTCAGAATATGAAACGTATTAAGATGAATCCATGTACAATATGTGTAAAACCAACTGAGTAAATTTTTTAAAATGAACATTACGAGAGAAACAAATTCAACTTCCAGGACAAGAAAAATAATATTGTCAGGGAAAAATAGGAAATTATAACATTCTTTTATTTGCTTTAACATGCAAATTAAAAAAAGCACAAGGACGTATACCGAGTATATAAAACCGAACATTGAAAGTAAAAGAGCAGGAATCACCTTTAAGAAGATGAGGTGGCGATACAATTCGGGATCCAGGGAAGGTAAGTCATTCAGATAGTTGTACCTGAGCAAACAGGCAAGTAAAAACAAAATAAATAATGTAAATCACTCACATTGTTAGGTAAGTAGGGACCCTATATGGGAAATAAAGAAAAGTAAGATCATTTTCCCTAGGGTTTCATAGTTCCCAAAATTAGGCATGGTTTTTTCTTGTGCTAACTTAAGGAAATTTATGATCTCATTGTAATCCGATTCAAGTTATTTATATACTGATATTGCGTCTGTTCTATCTGTGAAAATCTGTCAAAAGTTAACTGGCAAAAATTCAATGACTCAGGTGAGGAATATGAAACAAAGGCATGAGCTACCAACTATACTCCAGAGCAAAATTGGCTAATGATAACTACAAAGTAATATACAATCGCATTAATAATGTGGAACACAGATTTAAAGAACTAATGACGAATTAATTATTTTACTGCCTCAAAGTAACAATATTCTGTGACTGGTCATGGCAGGTTGATTATTATTAGCAACTGCATTTCTATTGGGAATAGAGTCCTTCACATCAGAATTTTGTTTGATCATTAACTTTTAAGATTTTATATTTGAACACTTGTAAATTGTAATCTATTTGGATTGAAAACAGAGAATTATGTTTTATTTGTGGTTTTTGATGGTTACATGCATTTTCTTGTTTCCTAATAATAGGAAAAATAAAAAAAATGTTTTTCGTCTTTCATAATTCAAATTAAAAAGAAACTGAGACTATCATCTCCCTTCAATACTGTTTCATTTATTCAATGATGAGGTGATGTGACGTTATAAGTAAAAGCAGCAAATCTGAGACTGGGTAAGTGAAGTGAAGTGAAGTGAAGTGAAATTTTAGCAAGCCTTATTTCTGTGTCCACTGTCCACTCATGTTGTATGGTATTTACCATTTACCCAGTTTTCTTAACATATGAAATTGCACGGGACAATTACAACTGTTATTTAATATTAATACCACTGACACATCAACAAAATGTTTAAAATGATAATGGAACCTGGATAACAAAGATAAAAGGTAAATAACAGTGAAGTATACATGATAGAGAGTTACAAAGATGAAAACATTAATCAAACTGAAGGTGATTTACTTACTTCTGCTTTAACTTGCTCAAGAAAAAAGTTGCAAAGGGTATATCCACAAGAATACCCTCAAACATCGCCTGCATAATAGCCAATTGAAGATGACACCAAGACCCATTAAAGTGTTGATCAAGCAATAGAACCCCAGATAGAATAACCCAAAAAAAAAATGCACAAAATAAAACTTGAAATATTACATTCACATTTTAATACAAGCATAAACTCTTATCAGACTATCAGCACAAGCATAACACAAGGCCATTATACTAACAACAAATAAGGGAAAAAACTCTTAGTATATAATATAAATCGTAATTAATTAAAGACCAGAGTCACCAGACAATTAGAGAGAGGCATGCTAACACAAGTCCAGTGATAAATTATTAATTTTTCGTATACAACACCATCACCAAACTTCACCACCGAGAAATTACTTTAATTGTACTAAATATGTACAATTAAAGTAATTTCTCGGTGGCGAAGTTTGGGCCAAACATGGTCAAAGTTATGTCCCTCAGATACAAGTTTAATACTGTAAGCAGATGGAAAAATCCACATGTAATTGTTTTTTTTGTAGTTAAAAAACATGTCTCATATCTAATATGGTCAAAAAGAAAATCATATACCTTCGCAAGAAGAGTACCAAGAAAGTGGAAAAACTGGAGATGCTGTTCATGCACCATCGCTGATCCAGGATTTGGATAGAGCAAGTGATCAGTTGTTTCCTGAAGACGGCCAAAACAATATAGCACCAAGATATGAGGAGTCACAAAAATGGGCATGCAAGTGTTTGGCATGTTTAATGCCATATAAGTTTAAAATCTGGTCTACTTTATAATTTTCTAAGAAACAACATAACAATTTACATTAATTATCAAGTACACGAAGATATAGGAGAATAGGAAAATGAGATAACTGTCTTGCCCAAGCCTATCACAACTCAACCCAGTGCAAGAGGTACTACCAAGGTTATCCAACGCAACCCAACAGCCAGAATATTAAATAATGTCAAATACAGTTCTATTTCCCAATTTTTAACCAGGTACTCGAACCATGTTACTGCAGATAGAGGCTGGTCATTCATTTCGATATTTTTATAAACAATCCAATATCACTTGGTAGAACCATAATGTATCCCTGGGATTACCAAGACTAGAAAAACCATTTGGTGCTAGCTTACTAACATAAACTATTAGAGAGAAGGGAGTTCTCAGTTTTCATCGTTTATCTTACATGTATCAATCTCTGACTCCATAGTAAGACAGTAGAATCATCTAGTGGAGCCACACTTCTCATAAAAAAATATATTTATTTTTTGACCAAAGTTTCACGAGAACAAACTGTATCATATTTAAACTTGTCTAGTAGCCAGTGGAGCTAAACTTTTCTGAAAATAGGAATAGAGTACGAGAAAAGATTTCAATACCAATGTACCCTGTAAAATATAGGAAAAAGTAACATATGGTTATCCTCCTATACAGAGAAGGCATCAGAGTCTCTAGTATTATATATAAATGAATTCTTAGGGAGTTGAGGGGCATGAAACCAATGAAAAACTATAACGGACAATCTCTACAACAAAATAATACTACTCCGAAGATTTGCCCTAATAATCCAAGAAAGTCATTCAGAAAAGCAGCTACTAAAATCTGAGAGCAACTACACCAGCAGGTCAACCACAAAAGTATATCCTACAAGATAGAGAAAGAACGTCACGTCCTACATGTGGGAACCTAGAAGGCTAGAAGATCACGGAGCTCATTATCCTTAAATGGACATTAAGGCATCCAAGCTCTTGACCACAATCTTGCCTTGGTAAATATGATTCTTTGTAAAAATATAACAAGCCAGGGACCAGAAAGATATATAACTTGTAACAGATTATCGCACTTTACTATATATTCATATATAAATAGATATAGAGGCATTAATAAAAGCAAAAAAATAAAATAAAATTACAAGACGTGCAACCTTAAACAGCCCGTACTGTGCGTCAAAAGCAGCTCGGGTAATGTTCTCCATGAAATCTTTGAAAATACCACCACCATCAATACCAGCCTCTTCAACACCAAATTCATTAATGAAGGTAACTCGAATCTAGATGCAGAGTGCAAAAAAGGCGCAAATTATCTCAGACCAATATAGGGTGTTACTTATTCCAAAGGAAAATGTATATAACAAGAGAAAGCAAATATATTCACAGGAGATGTATCGTCAAATATGATTTAACTAAATTATATCTACCGCTGCTTTAAGATCTTCTTCTGATAATGTGCTCAACTGACTAAAAGCATCTTCCAATATATGATCTCGTCTTATTCTGAAACGGTTTCTAGTAAAAACAGCATGAGAGTCACTCATTTCCTTTGCTGCAGCAAGATGTGACTGGTAAAAATATGGGAAAACAATATTCAGGATATTGGAAGGAATATTTAAAACCAAATTCAAGTACTACAACTTAACTGGGCTCAAACTAAACGACATTTTTACATGGAAAAATGAATATACCTGTTGCCACCCCAAAACAGCTAACCTTATTTTGTTATATACTTTAACTTTGTACAAACAGAATTACAATTAGAAATAAAACTAGTACTTTACTCACAGTAAAGATTTTCACTCTGCTTGTAAAAGGCACCAAGAATGGAGCTCGCTTCAGCACATCATATGCTCTACTACCTTCAACCATTGCCTGCATTATAGCAACATATATAACTAAGCCAGCCATTTTCCATGATAGATACTAGAAATACTTTTGAGAAGACGTCACCTGAGAATTAAAGTGCTCATTGACTCCATCAGCCTGGAAGTCACTAGGGGGTGTGAATTGCCGTCTATTATTCCAATCTTGTAACTACAAGAGCAGTAAACACAATATGGTTATTGTAAAATAGAAATGGCCATATTGTTTACTCAAAGCTGCATAATTTCCATTACCTTAAAATTCTCTTTAGCAATGTCAAGTTAAATAATCTTACAACAGTAGCATATCACGATATAATAGATCAGCTTATGTACCTGTGACAGAAGCTCAGAAGCTGCAATGCTAACCCTGTGCTGTATAAATTCAACAGGCCGGCTCCTTAATGAATTTGTATTGGTAGCAGACTTTGCCGAGCTGGCAGGCATTGGAGGATTTAGCCATAACAGCTGCCATAAAGCCTGAGAGAAGCGCAATTGCACACATCAGAATTATGGAAATCACATATGCTGCACAAAATGAAAAAGAACAGAAAATACAAAAAATACCCTCGGCATAATATGACACTTCGAGTTTAATTAAATACAGAAGAGTAGGCACATGTTTGACATAAACACCTCACGTTATAAAAGGTTATGCTATTAATTAGGCATCCAGATAAGTGAGACCTGTTCAGGATCGAGCAAGGTTCCACTCAACTTGGTTCGAGCTCGTTGGGTTTTAAATATATTTGGTGTAACTTTTATATATTATGGAGAATAAAAAATATAATTATCCTATAATAATATTTTTATAATATAACTTGGATAGTTGGATCATCATATCAAATTATCAATTATGTTTGAACTTGATAAAAGAAAAAAAATTATGAATTGAATTTAAATATATAAAATCATAATTGTGCTTATCAAACTAATTTGGTTTGCCTTAGCTCGAGCTCTATTTCATCGAAGGGAGCTGGAGCAATCTTTGTAGGCTTGTTTAGATTACAGGCTCAGCTCGGCTCTTGAAAAACAGCTCTAGATGTTTATCAAGAAGATTGGCTTGGCTCGTCACTAATTATAACTCTGATTTAACATGATTGACTTAACATCTCAGCATGTTCAATTCTGATTTAGCATGATTGATTTAACTGTAGCCTCTCACTATATATTATGTTATATATTCTAGTAATCAATATGCAATAGATGATACATGCATAATTGCATATTATTACCAGTAAACTTTCATTTTCAATTTGTGCATGTGATTTAATAGTGTGTTGGATGCACTTAATTTATTAAAAGAAAAAAAGAAGGCAATGCCAATTTATATATACAGAAGCCAAGCTGACTTAAGCTTGGAGAGAAGTCTAAGCAGATCAACATATTTAACAATGAGCTAAAACAATGGTAACAGTTGTATTCTTATATTTAATTCATAATCGATATCTATATTAGAAAAAGTGAAAGGGCGCCCAATCCAGATTCCACATATAAAAGATCCATATGCTGGTCGAATTCACAAATTTTTTCGAGTTGTCAAGATGTCTTCCAGAGAAAATAACTAGCACCTCAAACACTTTCTGGGCAAGAACCTTTACTCTGACAATTCCATGGTTACAATAACTTACCTGTCTCAAGATAACAATCAAACATCTAATATCCTTTAGCGATAGTGGTTTTTCCTGCTCATAAAACTCCTCATTATCAACAATCATAAGCATGTGCCTGTTACAATACAAAAGCTAACTCATAACTCATTGGTTAAACATGTGCTTAGTTTATAAGCGCTGCATAAATAATCAACATCTATAGGATAGCAAGATCATATTAGATGCGGAAGGAAACATTCCTACTTGTAAATAGGACAGAAAACTGCCAATGGCAATAGCCAACCGGGTGCATCTCCTGGCAAATATGCAGAATGCTCTGAGAAGGATGACCAGTTTTGATTCTCATGGCATCGCTTCATGAAGTTCCAGAGAACAGGAATTATTTCTGTTCTATAAGCTAATACAGTCATGATGCGCTCAAGGGGTAAAATATTGAAAGTCACATGCAAGAAGGAACAGGCTGCAGTAACAGCAGCCACCTCTTTATCACTAGGCCTCTCCTTGTATGAACCATTGGCATGGGAAAATCCTCTGAACAGAACATTTGTCTGTTCATAATGTACAAATAAAAATAGTATAAATTTAAGATATATTTAGGATTATGATATATAAATTTGATAGAACAAAAATTATTATTATTATTATAGTTTTAAGAATTAAATAAACAATGCAGTGTAGTTGTCAACATTGCAAAACAGCGAACGTACCAGCTGTAAAAGAAAACGAGGATCTATTGCGTTTGAAATTTGTCGTTCTAAATCCACATTCAAAACTTTGTCAGTAGTTTTCTCATCAATAGCCATGTCATCGTCCTCCGCTGCAAAATCTTGAGTTAAATTTTAACTTTCTAGAATAATATAATGAATTAGTATTAACAGTTTTCATACTCTCATGTTGTGTTTGGTTGGGATGAATGAAATTGTTGAGAAAATGGAATGAAATTTGTACTATTTTATGGGTAAATGTTTATAATTTTCATTCCTTGTTCCATTCCAAGAAATCTAAACTAAAGTTCAAAGCCACAATTTTGAGAAGAAATGCTTCATTCTCCTTCCTACTCATTTTCCTTACTAACTTCATCATTGAAAATTTGCACCCCTCGTTTTTGTTCACTCTTCCCTCTTGCATCCTTTCTTTCTCATTAAATTTGTTTACAAGTTTCCATTCCATTCCTTCCTCGTTCATTCTCTCCAACCAAATGGAGCATTAGTACATTTAAGTTAGAAAGGAAGTTGATAGATGTTAATATGATAATTATATGAGATAGAGCAATAGGAAGTAGAAAGGGAGGATAAAGTACAGAGGCATACTTTCTTTACTTCTAGTATTTAAAGTGTAGAAGGGAGCTAGTTCCTCCAAGAAAGATGTTGCAACGACCGTAAAATCCATAGCCTAGTTCAAGAGAGCAAAATAGTTAATAATAAGGGCCACTAAGAATGCCGTGAAGCCTGTACTATAAAATATTAAAACGATAGGTGGAACGCACGAGTATATTATAGTCATTTTAGATAATAAAATCCAAAAAAAATCAGGTTAAAAGATATAAGTCTGAATACTTGACTGGGTTATGATTAAACCAAGTATCATCAGTATAATCTGGATATCTCTATGTCAATAAATAGTATGCAAGGAGGATTTTGTATTTCTGACCCACTTTACTTCCTTACCAAATCAAAAGAGCAATCGGGCCGTGCAAAAGCAAGTGCAGCTGCTTCCAATAAATTCCCAAGCAAGCATGCATAACCAGGAAATTCAGCCGACATGTCAACCGGTAGAACTTTATCAGGACCTTTTGCAAAAATTGTCATATGATGGATATATTGTTGGCTCAAATCTTTTGTCATAAAAATCTAGATAAAGAGGAAGAACATCAGCAAGCAATACCCAGTACAAGTTTAAGTGACAAAAGGCCAAATATAAGAATCATGATAACGAGTACTGCTAGATAATTAACCTACTAACATTATGAAGATGTAACACTCGCCACAGGGACAAAGCCAGAAATTAGTGGGAGGAGAATATTTTTTAAAAGAATATTAAAAATTATATGACTTTAAATTAATTGTCAAGTTTACTGTAAAAAGTTCAATATAATACATTCAGATATCTATATCTAGATATGTGATTATTCA
Source organism: Oenanthe sinensis (assembly GCA_028671895.1). Classification (NCBI taxonomy): domain Eukaryota; kingdom Viridiplantae; phylum Streptophyta; class Magnoliopsida; order Apiales; family Apiaceae; genus Oenanthe; species Oenanthe sinensis. Next base: position 6,757,480 of record CM053814.1, on the reverse strand, counting down.
GATACATAAGAGATTCTATTCAAAAGAACCAAAAAGGTATATATTTTGGAGGGCTCAAATTATATTATAATTAATTTTTATACATATATCATATAATTGGATGGACAAATTGAAGAACTCCAAGCTTTAGAGGCCATGATTAAACCAAGTACGGTACAACTTGTTAAGAGATACAGTAAAGTTTCAAAAGCCTAAGTACCTCCTTCAGGCATGGAAAAAGTTTCCACAGGAAAGGAACTGTTAGGATCTGTGATATGAAAGTCCAGTGTACATCAGTTGCACATACACATGGTTTTTGCCCCATATGAGTCATAATGAGCACAAGAACATGCTCCAAAGATGAGGCTTTTGCAGCAGAACTTTGAAAACTTGTGTTTTTCTACGCAAAATTAACAAATCACACCAGGTCAGTTCACAAATAAACGACAACATAGCAACATGTGCACAAAATGGAATATGAGAAACTAAATAACAACATGAATTATTAACCGCAATGTCATTAACTAAGAATAGGGGAAAGGATATTGCACATAAACATAATTTAATTGTGCTGCAATTATGAGTTATGACAGGCTGATTTAGTGCAATCAGTACAACTACTATACTCTAATATACATATTTCTTAGGTTTGACCAGACAAATATTATAGACATTCGGAAAACTAACACAATTAAGGCTATATGTGATTTGTAAAAGATGACAATGACAAGATCGTCGTTCTGAATTCGAACTATCAGATAAGCATTAGCTTAAAAAATATTTATATACATCAGAAGTCAGAACTAGCTCTACAGTCCCCACATCCTTGTTTATTAGGTAGTCTATATAGGAACTAAATGTCGCATGTTCTGGAAAGAAATTTGTATTTTCCATATAATTTAAATTATAGGGAATATGAAATAATGTAAATATACTTGGCAAAATATGCTGAACATTAGTTTTGAGAGATAAAAAACTGCAAGTTAGTCAGATTATTGAGTGATTTTCCTGTACAAGGAAAGGTTGCGTGATAAGTGATTTTCCTACATAAAAATAGATGTCTCGACTCCCCTCACCCCAACCTCTACAACCATCCTGGCTCCCCTACCTTCCTTTTGATGTGCAAAATAGTTCACCACCTTTTCTGGCAGCAGTTAAACCAACTATGATACATGGAGTACCTTTTAGACCTACCAACTTTAAAGTACAACTGTAGAAGACATTTTCGAGCTGTCATTGCCAACATTGCACTACAATAAGACCTTTATGCTTCTAGGATGATAAAACTCTATTAATTTAGAGAGGTACTAATACTCCCTCCACCCACAAAAAAACTGGCAGTTCCTAATTTTGATCAGTCAATTTATCCAAGTTGTAGAATTTGAAATCTACACTGTGCCTATTTATCAAAACAATATATATATATATGAGAAAAAGGTTCCTAAAGTTAACTGTAGATAAATTAACTAAAGTTACATGCATTTTTAGTATAAAAGTTTAATGGCAACCTTGTTCAAGCGAGGCACATTTTTTTAAACCCAGGGGCTGCGTACATGGACACCTACCCCATACCCTGCTACGCGGTATTCCCTTTTCATCAATTCGTCAAATCTTAATTTACATAGATTTATTGAACTTAACAAAGGCTGTTTGGCTTAAAAGAATTACTTTTCACTTAAAGAGTACTTTCATCGCTTACAAGTAGACCTCGCAATTGTGTCGTGTACTTTCAAGTTTCATGTACTTAAATGTGATATCAATATCCGACACCAAATGTATTCGTGTACTCTCGTGTCGTGTTTTCATGTATACTAAATAAAAATATTAATTTAATTTAATTAAAAATGTATTAATATATTATATTTAATGTATATTTTTATAAAATATACATAGATTATTTATATTTACATATATATATATATACAATTGTATAAAAACTTATAAATATGTATATTTTATATATAAATATATGTATATTGTTTATATAATTATTAAATTATAAATATATTTATTTTGTGTCGTGTCGTGTACCCAAACTGAAAACCATATCCGACACCAAAATTTATCATGTTTTCATGTACCAAATATCAAAATTCATATTCGTAATTTTCGTATCGTATACCAAATTTTCGGATCTACTTATAAGTAAAATTAATTTTTGACTTGCAAGTTACTATCAGTCTGGATAAAATTTAGTAATATATAAAGAGAATAAGGATTCTAAGGTAGACCTTAGGAAAATTTCCTAAGGTAGTGATTAATCTGAGTGTATTATATTAACAGCATAATTACTTACATTCCTAATTTATTAACAATGTAAAATAAATGGTAAGTAAATATTTAACAATAAATGACCAGATGTATTAATTTATATGTATTTGTTGTGATCTTAGGAAAAATATCTAAGGTTAACCTTAGGATCCTTATTCTCATATATAAACTATAATATATAAATATTAGCAATAGAACTAAAAAGAACTAGAAGTTACCTTTAAAAGTAATATTATTCATTTTTATGAAAATAAGTAACCGAAATAAGTACATATTTTGTACTTCCCGGAATTCAACTTATAAATTATTTATAAGTCACTTTTACTATTACACAGTCAGACAGTCAACCTATGTTTGGCGCCCAAAAGTGGACATTAAACAGCCTCAATTAGTCAAATGCAAAGAACAAAAGGATATATTTATTAGACGCAATATATTATTAGACAATATTACTATTATAAACAATTAGCCAAATGCAAAGAATATCAACTCAGAGTAGCGTTGCTACTATAAACAGATCTATCTTTTTTAGAATTCAGACAATTATATACTTTTTAATTAAAATTGAAATATATAATATATAACTATAAGTACAGAATTCAACCATTGGGCAGGACATATTTTATATTCTAGAATACTTAACATTAGTTACATGTATGTGCAATACAATGACATTGATAACAATTAACAACTAAGCTTTAGATATTTGTGCCAAAAGCATGTGTCTGTAGATTTCAAATGGTGAACGCCATAGGAAGCCTTGACGCCATGGCGTCCCAGCACCATGCACCCTAAGAACAGTGTTAATTAGACCTCTGAACTCAAGAACATTTACTGTGAGCAAAGGCTTGCATATTTAATAATAATATTTAGTGAGCAATGATGCTGAATACATATATATAAACAGCATACATAATAAGCTAATTTGCAATAGCAAGTCACAAGTCATCAAACTTCGGGATGCAGAAGACATTATATGCAAAACATAGGATGCATAAAGTGCTGTGAAGCACCTTCACACAAAAAAGAATCAATAAATCCAGACTTAGAATTATATAAAGAGTTTCAGAAACAACAAGATGCATATGTCATTAGTAAAAACTAAAAACTACTTATTCGTATATTCGACTGCATAAGTCCCTCTATAATATAACTAAGGATCACAAAACGCACTTTTAAGAACTCCGGAAACCTTAAATTCAAGAACGGTAGAGGTACCATTTATGGCAAGAACATTAGAACATCCAAAAGAGACAACAAAAACTATGATATTTTAAAGGAAAGACGTGTTTACACTGATTCAATCAAAAAATACAGAAATAATAAGATACAGATTGCGTAAGCCAAGAATACTCGCTCCAGATAATGGACAGAACAGAATAAAGGATCAAAAAATGCAGATACAAAAAGAACACTAGGAATCATATATACAAGAAGAAAGAAAAGGTTCCCCGTATAGCAAGATCATGCAGAAGAGAAAGCAGAAACTATCAACCAATGGGCCATGAAAAGTTTACCTTTGCCGTAAAAATAATCTCCCTTATAAGATAATATACGTTCCTCTGCAAGAGGAAGGCAACAATCTTACAAGACCAAGAAACTTGGGGTTCAATTAGCATGACTAATGACTCTAGCAAGAAGGCTGTTGATGTACTGGAACCTGAAGATGCCATAAAAAGTTGATCCTTCAACTGATTCCTGTAAAAAGGTATCACCAGATTAGTACTTTCTTTTTTCATTCTTCTTTATTTTATTTTATTTTGAAGCATGTCTGCATAATAGTTTAAAGTAAGGCATTGCATTAAAACTAATAATATTTACCAGTTCAACAACACATTACACAGACTTAAGCTTCTACATCAAAAACATGTATACAATATAGATCAATGCTACAAGAACTGACAACCAGATAGAAGTTAACCATTTAATTCACTTACAAAACTCATGTGAAGACTGATAGAAAAATTACATTTTAAAGTTCAAATAATCAAAACTACAACTTTAAAAAGGTTCCAAACACCTTAATTTACCACCGGTAAATTTCTAAATAACCTGAGATCCAATTAATTTACCACCGCGATAAAGGGTCCAACCAACTGATACATATTATGATGGATATCTGAAGTCTAAACTATAGCTCTCCCAGTCTCCCACCAAGGCAAAAAAACATGACTTCCAACTACTCTATTGTTTTTAAATAAATGTATTCCATCTCATTCCCGAATTACTATGCCAACAGCAATACAGATGCAAGTGGAAGTATTTTGTATCTTAAACAGTTGTTTAAGATCTAGCAATATAATCTTACGCTTGAAATGGCATCTCTTCAGAGGAATTTCTACTAGTGATATTAAAAAACTAAAGAATGACACAATAGAAAAAAATGTAGTAACTTGTCAACAAATGTGTAGCATGTTTCGGCAAGTTCTGTATATTAAGAAAGTATCTACTTGCAAAAATGGAGCCCAACTTTGACAGAATATTGAAATCAACATTTCTTTATAAAAAAGAATGGCTTGGTTGGGTACTTGAGTTTTATACAAATTGAAGAAAATTACAATCTGACATGTGCTCAACTATAAAACTGGCTCATTAATATTTGCGAGGATTGGGGAGTAGCACGGTGGTTAACAAGTACCCCCCCCCCCCCCTATGCAGAAGAGTTTGATCCTTATTGATCCCCTGACCCACCCCCAGTCCCCCTCCCTCTTCCTTGTTATTTCAAAAATAAAGAGACGCTAGTAATGTAAACAGAAATTTTAAGTGAATCATCCATGCATCAAAAAAATTAGCAGAGCGAGATTGCATCATGGCAAGGGCATAGAGCTCAATCTCAGATAATTATCCAAGTTCTCAGGCATATAAGATTTTATTGAAGTGCTGTAAAAACAAATGAGCTTATTAAACTCACATACAATTCTTAGAGAAGGAGTCACAAGAAATGCGAAGATCATTTATCAACGATTCATATTTAATTAGGTATGCAGTATAAGGCCATTAACACATACACCAAAATAGATAATTATATGAATATCATTGTATATTGAAGTGTTATGCAAACAGGTAAGTCTATAAACTAAATAAAATCTTCAATTAATAAAGCGTATATAATGAACAATGATTCTAAAAAATAAAGAAGCCAATATTAGTGGGACATGCCCAAATGGAATTTTATCTGGTCTTTGTGTAAGGAATTCACTAATAACAAAGTAGGAACGCTTATCAACAACATGGAGAAGATTAGGTTTACCAATACAAGGCCATTAACACGTCACAACAATAGAAAACTATCAAAAACTTACATGCTTCGTAGCTTTTGATCCTTACATAGATGAACTAACCAAGTTGTATTAAATATGACACCAAGTAAAACTAAATTTATAATGCATATCAAAAATAGTTTTAATTGAAGCAAAACTTAAAATACAATATATGTGCAAAAAAAGTAAACCCAGAAGATACCTATTCTCATAAACTGCCTGGATACAAGCATAGGCGAATCGCTTCACCCTGTAAGCCAGTGATTCATCTTCTAACAAATAGTCCGTACCTCCAAAGAGGACATAAACATCTCCTGCTGAATAACTGATATTGTTAAATAATGAAATGAAGTTTCTGGAATATATGATAATTAGATGCATGAACTTCAGATATGAAATAGGTAAGGTCTAAGCATCGTGATAGCGGGAAAATTAAGATGGTGGATAAATGAATTAAAAAATACAAATGGATACACAAGTGAGAAAATGCACCGCCCACTATATATGTGATGCATATGTCCATGATATAGAGTAACTACAAAGAAAGTATGAAGAGTATTTTGCCAAAAAACAAGTATTTAAATCTTTAACCCCATACTAAATTATCTGCAACTAAATCAGGATATGCTTTATTTACCTTACCAAATCAAGGACCACCCATACGACAAGGTATGCATTTCAGTTTAGTCAGAGGCTTATAGTGAGACAATCTAGGATCTAACCAGATGATCCTAGAACATACGGTTTACATATACTTATCAAGCCTTAAGGTTCTGGGAGTTAAGTACCTAACATTGACCATTGTATAGGAGCTCTCAAGTATACCGAGGTGCTAGGCATAACAAAGTGTGCCACACACACAATGAGGCGACCAAGGTAACTCTCTAGGGCACTTGAAGTAAGGAAAATTCGTGAAGAGCCAAAAATGCGTGGATGAAAAAGCATCCGAGGCGAAGGTGATCTAAAGCATGCTGCTTAGTGTTACAAGACGTTCAGTTAAGAAATACAATTTTCTTCATGTAATTTACCCGATTTATATTTGTAATTTTTAAATAAATTATTTATAATTATGCATTACAACAGTGATTCAATATATAGTATTTTTTTAATAGTATCCAGATACGATACATCATAATATGACAATTTAATCAAAAGAGCGATTAGGTTGAAAAAATATAGGAATTAGAAGTTATACGCTTCACGCTTGTGTGTTCTATACTTCTACTTAAAAGAGAAAAATGTTTCCGGTTAATACTTTTGCTGAGGCTCTAGTTACTAGGGATATGAGAGCTTTTCTTTCTTTTGCTCTCTTTTCAATTTCTGTCTTGCTTTCTTTTACGTTCTGTTCTGCTTTCTTTATATGTTTGTCTCTAATTTGTAGTATTCTACGTACGTTATGCATTATTTATGTAATGACTATTATTTTTAACAAATAGTAATATATAGAAGTGTCTTAAGAATTATCTAGGGGTCTCATCGCTTCATGTACTTGAATTACTTTGACTTCATTGCCTTGCGCCCTGGACTGCCTCACTCATTTTTAAACTAAGGTGATATATATTGAATAGAGATCTAGCCAAAATTCTCAAAATTTAAATTAAATTTAACTTTGAATATAAGTTCAAAAGATTAGATTCTATTGTATTACTCTTTAAGACCCAAGAAATGGGATTTCAAGCGAATGGGAGTCTCAAAATGTATCAGATCCACTTAGTGGCCTTCGCCTGCATCTTAAGATTTTGGGAGAGTTGGTCATCTAACAAAATATCTCATGAAGACTTTAATGAGAATAACTCTTTGTTGACTTATTTATACTTTTCTAAGTATTTATTTGTCTCTTTTCAATATACAGCAGACCAACAAGGTTGTGACAATTGATTCTTATATTCAATACATATGATAAAAAGACCATGAAAAATGATAAAATGGAGTGCAAAATGGAAAAAAATGTGTGCACAAAATACAGATTACAAGTTACAACTACCAAAACCGAAATATCCCCAAGTTACACTTTCTATATCATGGTTTATAACCATTGTTTTTTTGTCACTTAGAGGCGTTCAAATATTTTTATATTGAACTACATTTTCTAATATTATACCATGGGGGTTTTCAGACATATACATGTAGTACATACATGTCACATTTTAAGCTCTAATTTACAGATACTTTATAAGGAGGACATTACAAACTGAAGGTGGGTATATCATCATAAAAACAATGTGAGAGTAAAACAACTGGATTTTGTTGAGATATTTATTGCATCAAAATTGGAGGACAAATTTGAGACATGGTATAACATTGAAAAAATGTACTTCTGAAAGCAATCAAATAATACAAACCAGTATCTTGAACAAACTGTCTAAGCAGCCGGCATGCTTCCACAAGAGCAGAATAATCAGTAGCGTTTTTGGCATTAAAGAAAAAGAGAAATTGGCGAAGGAAATTTGAATTGGGCCCAAAGCAACACCTGCATGTACAGACATAAATGTTTAAGAAATGTACTACAACATCATTCATAGAGACAGACAAACGATTACCAGATATTCTCGCCACACACACACACACATATATATATCCAACAAAATAATTTATAGAGAAAAATACATGAAAAAGAATTATATTTATCCAACCTGTCGACATTTTGTAAGTGCTTCCCATATACACTGAAAAACTGTTCTCGGACTTTCGAACGTTCTGCTTCCACCACTTTTCTTCCTCTGAAGCATTTCTGTTGCTAGTAATTAGTCAAACTCAAAATTCTACGATAGTATATATACGAGTTTCTAAAATATTTCCAATGAAAAAACAAGATGAAGAGTATTCAAGCTATTAAACGAGTTCATTATTCTATAAAAAGCAGAATGCTAATGTTAAAAAAATAACCTTGCAGAACATATGACTCAACTGTTGATTTGAGAATAAAGAATTGCAGAATTATAGTAGAAAAATAAGATAATCCTTCCTATTCTTGTGTTGCTATCAATTTTTTGTAAAAAAAATTGAATTCTAAAACCACACTTTCAGACCCAAAAGTGCTTGTAGCAAGACAGAGCAAGCCCTTGTCTATTCAGCGACATCTCCATTGAAAATATTTACTACTAAGAAATAATTTCCAAGATTTTTTCTGTGATAAAAGACTTGAACAGTCCATCGATATTGATCTGTAGTCCGTACTAGTGCACTAATAGAAGTTCTCCAGTTCCATGCAGATGCACAGTTCACGTTCGAAAAGTCAAGAACTATGACTCTTTAAGGCACCACAAAAACAAAGTAACCTTAATAAAGTTAGTTCTTAAATGAAACTTAAATTTGATGAACCCAAAAAGATAGTAAAGCGTAAGAATTTCAAAGAAGTTGTTCGAAAATGACATCCAAATATTAATGAATACTAGAGTCAAAAAAAGAAACTTGTTGAAATCTCCCAACCTTTAAGAAGAAAGAGAACAAATTTGACCAAAGTAAAAAGCTAATCCTTGCATACCACAAAACATCTTACACTCCTCTCAATCCTGAGTCCTAAGAATAAAGAGCCACGCGAATAAATCCATATAGTAGTCAAAATCAAAGAGGATTGGGCATATCTGCTCAGTGTGTCGATGCTTGTCCATTACTAAGCTTCTAGTAAGTTGCATAAGCTTCTACGAATTTAAATATAGAACCGTTACCATGCTACATTATTCATTTTTAAGATATTGTCATATGATCATATCAATATATCATCATATCAACCTTCTTACTTTACTGGTACCAAAACATGACTGACCTTAAGGCATACTAATTTTTATATTGGATCTCTTATTGCTTGGACAACAACTGATATTTTGTCATATTATTATGCTACTCATATCGATACATGGAAAGATGAAATTCTTATCATGTACTGTGAGGGTGTATTCCATAACATAAGAACATGAATTAGCTAAATACTATTCCATTTATCCAAAGATCATTGCCATGTATTAATTATTTGGTCAAACTATTCTTTTTGCATTAGTCTTCGTGTATATCTTTCTTAGGTTTCCATTAGTTTTGCCTTGAAATTTGTTCTAGATTTATAGACAATATTACAATTATATGGCCTTCACTTCTTTCCCATTAAAGAAAGACTTTATTATGGTTATAATTGGTTAATATAACCATTTAAGTTGACAAATGTCACCATTCTTTAAATGGCCGATCGGTGTATTGTACTTTTTGAGTTCATCCCTAAATGATATCTAACAATAAGTACAGATTCTTCTTACTGACTTCTAAAACTGCATATTTTTTTCTACCTCCAGATGTACAACTGTTTTCAACATTATTTAAATGTTTAAAACAACAAATTTGCATCAATTCCCATAAAATTGGCAAACTGTATTCCAACTGACACTGCATTCTAACTGACAATTCTTACATATTCATGTACATATTCTTTATATGACGTTGGCAATCATGCAAATGACAAAAAATAGATTATCATTGTGTTTACGTATAAAAGTATAAGTTATGCCTCTGATTCTGGCAAGCATGTACATACCCAAACAGTCTCTTACTAAGTTTACCAGTGAAAACTCTAATCCCCCCTCCCCCAAGTTTTGTTTATGGACGTAATCAGAAATAAACATGCTATACATGTGGGGGAAAGGAGGAGTGGGGGGTTCTCACATAAATGTACATTAAATATTCTGCTTTGCTTGTTCCTTACTTCCTCCTCCTAAAATATTTTACATAATTACCAAACAAGGAAATATGATGGCAACGTAGTAATCACATAAATTTCGTGATGACAACATATGGGCAAAATAATCACTACGCCTAGACAAAATTGCTTTACGAGTCCCAAGAAAGTTTCTATTCGTATTCAAGTCTCCTGACGTAATTATTCAATCTCAAATTAGTAAACAGAAGTAAGCATTCAGTCCTACATTTATAAGATTGTTAATTAAACAAAATAAAACAACTTAATCCTCTCCGCCTCTCTCAAACAACTCTTCACTCAATTATAACAACACAGCCAATGCTAAACATATAATCCTCATCTTAAACAATCAAATTACCAATTAGCACAATTTCGTAAACCCTAACTACAAACTCCACTTGCGAAATTAAAACAGGCATTCGATAAAGGAACAAACACACAATTTACACATACGATATTCGTAAAGATTGTGAAAACGAAAAGAGTTAACCTGGATGGTAGTAGCAGCAGTGTTTTGTTGGCGTAAACGCAAGCGCTTGTTCCTCTCCAACCTAGTTTGTTCCAGAAGCTTCTGCCTATCTCTTTCTTTGGAACTTCGACCGCCTAAATCGACGCGTTTACGAGTCGATGGATCGCCACTAAAAAACATCCTTCTTATTCTACTCCTAAATTGATTGATGCCTCGAGAACCGTGTCCTGATCGGCGATGGTAGTGAATCTGTGAAAAAGATTGAGAGGGTGGACAAGGAAAGTATAAATAAACAAGAAACAAAGCGAATTGAATGAACGGGGGGTGGGGTGAGTTTAATTGGGGTTATGATGATTGCAAAAGGGGCTTTCTCTTCTTTTCTTTTCTTTCCTTTTTTTTTTTGTTTCTGCGTCACGAGTGAGGTTCAACTCGTTTTCGCCGAGTCAAAAAACACCTCCCAGCAACAAATTTTTTTCAAGAGAACTAATTCAGAAAATGCATTTCACACCGAATAAACATAAAATAAATCATATCACTGACTAATCCAGTATTTTGGAGATTTAATCAATCAAACAATTTATTAAAATTGATATATATATATATAGGATGATGCTCCGATAAAAACTAAATTTACCTAGAAACTAGAAACTAACTTTATTGCTTCGTTTTTAATTCCATTTTCCCGTCAATTGGCAAACTTTTTTTCAAATCTAACTTCACCACATTTTTCTCCATCTCCCAACGATCAATTTGCATACCATATGTGTTATATTCCGGCGACTTTAAAATTAATCACAAATTTATATTATATATGTTATCAGAAAAAATGCAATTACTAATTTGTACTATAAGAATCACTAACTTGTATTATAAGAATCACCAAAATTACCAGTTTTGTTAAATAAATATATATGAAGATCGTCAGAAAAATGGAAGTCGCCGGAATATAGCACATATGGTATGCAAACTGGTCGTTAGGAGATAAAAAAAAATGTGGTGAAGTTATATTTAAAAAAAGATTCACCAATTGGCGGGAAAATTCAAACTAAAAACGGAGGGGATTAGATGATATTGTGTATGAGAGGGTGTATTTTAATTGTGTGAGCTGCCATCTATGGGACATTAAATTAGATTAAATATGTGGCTTAGATTAGTTTCTAGTTTCTAGATTTGACTTGGTTTCTATTTGAGTATTTGTCTATATATATATATATATATATATATATATATATATATATATATATATACCTGCTTCATCATAACTAGTTTTAGTTATCGACCATAAATACAATCTCGTAAAAACTTTTATCGTTAAGGGTCTATTTGGGATTGACGTTGAAAACTGTTGTGATGTGAAAAAAAGAGTTGGTGGAAAAAGTTTTGTTACAAAAATCAGATGAGTGTTTGATAATTTTTTTGACTCGTGCATATTTTAAGATATATTATATAAAAATAATGTGTCTTGGAAGATTTGATGATGAAATTTGTTATTACTTCCTGCAAAAGTTGAAAATCATTTTTTTCCAATGCTTTCTCTAATAGTCGCTTTTAGATCAAAAGCAATTTTTCTCATAACAGATTTTAAATTTTACCAAACACTTTCATAATAGTTTTTCACCAAAAAAACTATCGTAACTGTATGCAACAGCAATTTCAAACGGGGCATAAATTAAAATCATGTCGATCTAACATCCGAACATTAAATCACATCAAAATACACCAAACTTTTATAAAGAGAGACTAAACAAATCCTAGATAAATTGGGAATAACTCTCATCAAAAAAGATTTAATTAAGAATACAAAACAATCTCAAAAATCACATATAGGAGATTGAGGGATTTCTATCGGTCAAAATCGATGTAATGCCTGCGGCTAAGTAAAAAAAAAAAAAAAGACGACGGCTTCCCCGCAATATTTTATTAATCTAGTTTTTAGAACATACACCGTATTTTACGATTTGAATTTTAACAAATTTATTATTATAATATATTTTGAATTATATTATTTTAAATTTAAAATTGAAGGACATACTTAAAAACGTAATTAATATCAATTAAATATGTATATTATTATTTCCAAAATACCTGAATATAACTATTTGGAGGGGTGAGAAAAAAACGGAAAAACCGAAACCGGATCGAAAAATCGAAAAATCAAATTGAAAAAAACCAAAAACGATAAAAATCGGAAAAAAACGTAACCGAACTGAAATGACGGAACGGTTTGCTAACAGTTACGGTATACCTATAACCGAACCGAAAAACCGAACCGTTTATATAATATTATATATATAATTAAATATTAACGTATAAATTTATATAATACATTATTTACTACATAAAATTTAGTATAGTTAGGGATAATTTTCAATATCTTACTGCTAGACTACTAGATCATCCCATCCTTTTGCAAATATCATGGTCATGTACATGCATTTTCTTAATTATTTTTAATTTTTTTTTACCAAACATAAGAGTATAACAAACTAAAAATTTAGAAGAGTGAGTTGTACACTTCCATATCTCATCTTCCATCTAACTAGCATCCGACCATGCCATTTGTGTCTCTGTATATACACAAATCGCTACTGCTTCTCCCTACGTATTTGTGATTTTGTATTTATGTTTCTGTATCATTTCTAATACTAGTATTATTTTAGTCTTTAATTTTAAATTTTGAATATAAACTCACGTGTAATTTTATGATAATAGAAATTGTGTTAATACTCACTATCTTAGTATTTGATCCAAGTCCATATGTTTCTTATGCTTGCGGTTAATGTGGTTATGGTCTTTTGCTATTGTTAGGTGTTTTTATAAGTAGCATGCTTCAATTCAGTCCTGTGTAACTAATTTAGTTGAATAGATACAGCATCTCAACAATAACTTCCTCATTATTGAATAAACTTCTAGGTGGAAGTTGACCTGACACTTTCAGCTTATGCTAATGCACGGCGCTGGTATGAAATGAAGAAAAAACAGGAAAGCAAGCAGGAAAAGACAGTCTCAGCTCATGAAAAAGCCTTTAAAGCTGCCGAGAGAAAAACCCAGTTTCATCTCTCACAGGTACATGAACATACGAGCAGTTCACCTGTGTACTTTATCTACAAAATTAGTTTTTGATATTTGGACAAGTCCATATTTGCATAATTATCTGACCTGATTACTACCAGTCAATTGTGCAAGAAGACTTTGTGAAATTGTTTCTTGATGCTATTTCAAGTAGTTAGGTGTCTGGCATAAAATATCATAAAATGGTTTAGACTTTATCATATTTTAAGCGATCTGATTAGAGTCAGCCCCGTCTGAAGTCTGAACATAGATAATGGAGTTATAACTTGGATTTCACAAAAATAATTGATACCGCCTACTAAGACTTCAGTCATTATCTGCCAACTAGATGATCCTCTGAGCCTGCTTATCGCATCAAGATTGAAGTTCATCATAATAGTGCAACCAATATCTTTCAGGCATGCAGTATTATCATGCAATAGTAAGAAATTTTCATTTGCACAAAAGAATCATCATATATCTCCCAGGTTCCGTGGTATCATATATAAGACTATGAGAGGATGCGATCATTCTTATTTACGTACTCGGTTGGTTGGAGGCTGCCTAAGTCCTAGCCCTGAAATGTTAAATCACTGAACAGTCAGGCTAGGTAAGGGCTAATACACAATGTACATTTGATACCTAGGCTTTCTGACTCCATGACATTGGATTTTTTTTCCTTCCCTTATAATATGCAAGTAAAACCCAAAAAATTATGTATCAGTAGACTGGTGAAGAGCCAACGTCTGGAGTTATTGTTGGAATGTTCTTATGTAATTTCTTGATTTGCTTAACTGATCATGGATGGTATATCAAAATATAACAGTCTTAAAGATAGAAGAGGTACAGATTAATTTAAAGAAATTAATCTAAGGTGAAAAAAGAGTGAGAAGTGACACATGAATAAATATCTGTTATCATTGTACTTATAGTGTATCTGTTGCATTTTAGTTATATACAATATATCTAGTCCTTACTGTAACTCAATCTTTTAATTTGCAGGAAAAAGCTGTTGCTGCAATTACACATATGCGCAAAGTTCACTGGTTTGAAAAATTCAACTGGTTTATCAGCAGTGAGAATTATCTGGTAATTAGTGGACGAGATGCTCAACAAAATGAGATGATAGTCAAACGTTATATGTCAAAAGGAGATTTGTAAGCGATTCTTATAAAAGATTTGTTCTTATTACTTCACTTGTATGATTAGCATTTCTGGTTGATGGATGGATGGGAGTTATAGACTATAATCAAATGAATATATGGGAAATTTTATTATGTTGTGTTATGATCATCAAACACAATGGTATGAACACAGTTTAATTGTTAGTTGATCACTGTATGACAGTAAGACTATTAGATATAGTTGGGATCAGCAAGGAAGAACAGCTCCAGTAGAACTCTAAGTGCTTGCTAATGTTCACTTGTTTTTTGGCTGGATTTCACTTTTTGCTAATGATATTCTCCAAAGAATTATATACAGTATGTATATATGTAATATAGAGAGAGTATAACAGTTTGTGTATTAACTATTATGAAATTGTATGTGTTGAAATCAGCTGTAAATGACAACTTTTGCATTCCAGGTATTTGGTTATCACTATTTCAAAGTTCTTTTGGATAAATTTAAATTTTGCACTGGCACGACTTGCTATCATCAAGCTCTATCTTCCTGCTATCTAAAACTAGGAAAACTAGACTTGTGTAAAAAAATGCAATTGCAATTGCAAATGTTATTATTATTATTATTATTATTATTATTATTATTATTATTATTATTATTTTCTTTGCAGTCCACACTTATATTGTAAGTTTGGTGATGAACCAGGTATATCCATGCTGAAATTCATGGAGCTTCTAGCACCATAATAAAAAACCACAAGCCAGAAAACCCTGTACCACCTCTCACTTTAAACCAAGCTGGATGTTTCACTGTAAGCGGGCTTGCCACTATGCTTCTCTAGTTTTTCCTACTTTTCTCTCGTTACACTGTGAAAGAATTTACCTTGACTCTGTTCTCTATTAGGTCTGTCACAGCCAGGCTTGGGACTCCAAGATTGTAACAAGTGCTTGGTGGGTCTATCCTAACCAGGTCAGTAAAATTGCTCCCACTGGAGAATATCTCACAGTTGGAAGTTTCATGATCCGAGGGAAAAAGAATTTCCTTCCTCCACACCCTCTTGTTATGGGATTTGGGATCTTATTCCGTTTGGACGAGTGTTCTTTGGGGTCTCATATAAATGAAAGGAGGGTAAGGGGTGAAGGGGAAGTAATAAATGAGAAGGAAGATATTGAGAATTTCAAAGAGCTATCGGACTCCGAGTCCGAGGAGAAGGTTTCAGAGAAGCAGCACAATCTACTATCGGGAACTAGTCCAGACTTAACTAGAGAAAACCCAAGACTGGAAGCAATGTTTACTGAGATTGGCTCTGACAATAATCCAAGTATCGATTATGTCAAAGCTATTAATGGGCCGAAATATTCGGTTGAAACTGGGACTAGTTTGTATGGCAAGTATACTGGACCTAAAACTTCTGGTACCTCACAACTTGAGGATCTTATAGATAGAACTCTAGAGCTTGGGCCTGCTGAGTCGGATAAAAGTTATGGGTTTCAAGGTTCTCAAGAAGAATCTGAGCAACATAATCTTAATGATGGAGAAAGAGCACGAAGGGAAAAGCCTTATGTCTCAAAAGCTGAGCGAAGAAAACAGAAGAAAGGCCAGAAAAGTGACAGTGTAAATGGGTATGTTGATCATGGAAACAAAGAGGATGCAAAATATAACAGCAACATGAAATGCGAATCTGACAAAAACAATCAATTTTCGAGGCCAGATGGTGGTGGAAAATTGATCCGTGGGCAGAAGGGTAAGCTTAAGAAGATGAAGGAAAAGTATGCTGATCAAGATGAGGACGAAAGGAGAATTAGAATGGCTTTACTTGCTGTGAGTACAAACCTTGACAATTGCTGCAATAATGTTGATATGTACTGCTTCAGACTCTTACATTATATTACTTATCTTTGCTTTTGCTTTTGCTATTTCTTTTCTTTCTTGTTTCAAGACCCGAGATTTTCATATGACTATCTGGAACATCATGCTGTCATACTGCTGTTGCTGCTTTTTTTTCCAAATATAAATTTACAATATAGGACTGTTTTTCCCTTTCATATCCATCCGAGTAGCCTCTAGCCATATGAATTCATTCTTATTTACATGAATTGCCTACATTAGGCCATTAGCTATTCTGTACTCTTCCTTTTGCATTTCATGCTCTATCTATGAAGATTTCAATTTGATGTACACACACATACATGTCTGTGTACAAGCATCTTTACAGATCTCTTGAAAATATATATTCGACAATATAGCTCATAGTTCTATTGCCTAAACTATCAATTAGAGCACATCACTTCACCTTAACATTGTACTACATTTTTGAAGGTCAAATATATGAATACTTTAACTCCTTTCCATTTTGAACTCCCAGTCTGCTGGAAAAGTACAAAATAACGTAGTGGAACCTAAGACTCGAGCAGCAGCAGCAGCAGCAGCTGTGTCAAAACAGGTTACTGGTATGTCTTATACTATTGTGTATGTAAATAGCGATGAAGAGAATTGACTCTGTCTTGTATATAGATTAGTCTATAGCATAAATTAAAATCTTGACGTTAGCGATTTCACAAATAATATCTCATCTTTTTGGTGCCCTGGTCGTTTGAAAAGAGATTTCATGGTGGGAAATAATAGTGTAGTATTATATGCAATAATTCACTGTCCAAAATTTGTGGCAAATTGCAATCTGTGACTTTTACCACTTTCTATAAGTGATCAGTGAAAGATATATTGTTTAGGCATTATTTTGTTTTCTCAGACCCTGAAGTTACAGCAAAAATATGTTACAAATGTAAGAAGGCAGGTCATCTGGCTCGTGATTGCCAAGAGCTTTCAAATGAAGCTGTGAAGAGTCATGCACGTACTAAACCTCAGAAAGATTTCCATGCAACTCTAGATAAAGATGGTACTGAGGCGGATAGAGTAGCCGTGGAAGAAGACGATATACACGAGATTGGGGAAGAAGAGAAAGAGAAACTAAATGATGTGGATTATTTGACAGGGAATCCGTTGCCTAATGACATCCTATTATATGCTGTACCTGTCTGTGGCCCTTACCATGCACTGCAATCATACAAATATCGAGTCAAGATAATCCCAGGAACATCAAAGAGAGGGAAAGGTAATTTATTTTTGTAAAATAATTAATATTCTCAATGCACATATCTTCTTGTCCAACACAAGTTTCTAGTTTATTCTCTGTTAAAACGTGGTAAGCAGAAAATATTCAGAGTTCAACATTAAATAAATTAACAAATTTATAATTCTGGGGCGCTGAATATTTGGCAAGAAACTTGGTGTTGCGTTATTGCTGAGCTGATATGTATTTCAACATTGTTTTCTTCTTTTCCTCCCTCTTTTCATCATCTGCAGCTGCCAAGATGTCCCTGAACTTGTTTAGTCAGATGCCTGAGGCAACACAGAGAGAGAAGGAACTGATGAAAGCATGTACAGATCCTGAGCTTGTTGCCGCAATCATTGGCAATGTGAAAGTGTCTGCGACAGGCCTTAATCAACTAAAGCAGAAAGAAAAGAATGGAAAGAAAGCTAGCAAACAACAGAAGTAGCGAGTTTAAAAAGTCCAGAAACGTTTTATTGACAAAAGATGTCCCAGAATTTTATAGTCCAGACACCCTCACAAATACCTTGTCCTTGTGGTTGAGTAGAACCCCTCTCGTTTCACAAAAAGGACCAGCATTTAACTAAAGATAACTCAATTATTGTGAAGTTTGATATCATATCTTGGTAGTTGATTGACATGCTTAAAGTTTTTGCTACATTTTGTATGTTAAAAAAATCTTAGTTCTAATATCTAATAGAGAAAGGAACTTGAAACAAATTTGATAAAAAGAGTGTCAACTACCATTGGCCATTGCGCTCTTATTATGTAGAATTAATTAATAGTTCTCGTTATAATTTTAATACAGTACTAGATTGAATATAAATAATGAGGTACTTAATTTATATACTCATTGAATTCTCACCCAGTTACAGAGTTTCTCCCAGACCTTGTGCAGCAGCTACTACTACGGACTACCTTTGCAAGAAACACAAGTTGAGAAATAAAGCCATTTTTCATTAGTCGACCTCCACCTTGAATGGTCAGTCATCTATATGTTGAACCACACGAGTATCGATAAGTTGAACCAATCAGATATACATTGGTAAAGAACAAATTAAGTTGAATACTCCCTAAATTACTAAAAAAGCGTGGCTTTGGTTTTTGACATGTTGAATTGTAATGAAAATATAGTTTACATTTAAAACGCCAGCAGCCACATTTTAAGTTACTTTACCAAGTTGGCAGTTGATATATAACGGAAATGATGTGTATGATCATGCAGAATTGCAGATGAGCATTGAGCAACATGATCAGATCCTACTTGAGCAATATGTTGGTAATGAAACCTACTGTTTCCAAATTTTATCTTTCATCCGATAATCCAAAATAAAAGCGTTTGACCTCCTCCTGGCTCTTGCCCATGGCTTTTTCATAGTACGAGGTACTCCCACTATTTCATAGTATACCATCGACTTGTTAGTATCGCATGTATTTTAAATAAATTTATACCCGACAAACTTAATACTCCTCTGTGACTTTTTGGTGGTCAATTTGACTCAATTTTGATTAAGAATTAAAAATTATTCTTTTATAATTTTAAAAAATTAAAAATATATTTTAAAATAAATTAAATATACTTTTCGATGATATATTTTTTATAATTTTTTTCAATTATATATTATATGTAATTTTTAGTCAAACTTTGATCAATTTGACCACTAAAAAGTCAAACAGGACAGTTAATTTGGGACGGGGGAGTATTTGTTAACGAGAAAAAAATGAATGAACGTGATGGGATAACTATTAATAAAAAATTTATTTTATTGTTGAATAAAAAATTATTTATTAATTTATTTCATTTATTCCATGACCGGAACACGGGAGATGCACATTCAAAATCAGAAGAAAGGTTTCGGATTCTGAATTCAATTTTCACTGACTTTGAAAATTATTAAAATGAATACTACTCCTGTATAAGTTAATAAATTTATTGAAAAATAAATCAAGAAGTGGAAGGCAACTAAATATAATATATAAAAATGTGATTATAAGAATTTTGAATACACATTAGTAAAAATAAAAGTTTAATATTTTCCTTAACATTTAAGAAAGGAAAGCGACTCAAATAACAAAATGGATGGAGGAAGTTGATGTTTGCCGGCAATGCATCACTAGTATGGCTGTATCTAAACCAATCATTACTAGCTTAACTACTTGCCATTTGTTGATATTGTATCACAGCACCAGAACTAGCTCTATAACACTCATTCCATATTCGCCATGTAAAAAACAGAGCTGTTCATCTTAAATTAAAGGGTTTAATTGAATACAATACACTTGTGAACTAATATTATTATTTTTATTTTTCAAAAGAACTCAGGCGTGGGAGAGGCATCTGCTAATGGAACATCCTAAGAAAAAGATTTGAGTTACGATTTTGTCCATTTCCTATGAAGTTTACTTTTCTTCTGTACTTGCATGTACATAATACAGACAAACTTAATCATTGAACAACTAATACTCTCTCCGTCCCATTTCTTTTGTCCACGGATATA
The DNA here is from genome assembly GCA_028671895.1 of Oenanthe sinensis. Classification (NCBI taxonomy): domain Eukaryota; kingdom Viridiplantae; phylum Streptophyta; class Magnoliopsida; order Apiales; family Apiaceae; genus Oenanthe; species Oenanthe sinensis. The sequence goes on along the minus strand of CM053814.1, from coordinate 6,737,037 downwards.
GCGTTCCCATTCATGGATTTAATGGAGCGGCAAAGGAAACACATCCGAAACCATACTAAAACAGGGTCGTTTCTAAAAGAAAGGCTGCCTTGTGGTTTGGTAGCAACGGTTCCCGTGTCTCTTCTTGCAGCTTTGGCTCTTTGGTGGTGCTCCTCTTTGGTCGTTGTTTTTTCTCGTGCATCGCTGTCCAAGCGTAACATTACTTTAGCTTCACACACACTTGCGACGCTAGATTGCATGGTGGATGGACAGGTTCATGCTAAACTGCGCTATGACTCACCTAACGAGACATTTTACGATGATCCGAAACTCAACTATTCCATTGGAAGTCCTATGCAGAACTGGGATGAGAAGAGAATGACTTGGATAAAGCATAATCCTTCGTATGCAGCAGCGCATAAGGTACTCGTGTTGACAGGATCACAGCCATCCCCATGTCACAACCCGATCAGTGATTTCTCCCTCTTGAAACTTTTTAAGAACAAGGTTGAATACTGCAGAATTCATGGATATGACATCTTCTACAACAATGCATTTCTACATCCTAAGATGGATTCTTATTGGGCCAAAACACCTATCCTACGGGATGCCATGCTGGCCCATCCAGAAGTGGAGTGGATTTGGTGGGTAGACTCGGATGCAGTAATCACAGATATGGACTTCAAGCTTCCTTTGGACAAGTACAATAACTACAACCTAATTGTCAATGACTGGCCTGGAATGATCTATGAGGAACGGAGTTGGTTTGGGCTGAACGCTGGAGTTTTGCTCTTCAGAAATTGTCAGTGGTCAATGGACTTCATGAATGTGTGGGCTAGCATGGGCCCTGCATATCCAAATTATGAAAAATGGGGCCACATTTTAAAATCAACTTTCAAAGATAAGCAGTTTGCAATAGCAGATGATCAATCAGCAATGGTTTATATGCTACTGGAACAGAAAGAGAAATGGGCAGACAAAGTTTACATTGAGAATGAGTATTGTTTCCAGTGTTATTGGGCTAGCATAGTAAGTAGGTTTGAAAATGTGCAAAAAAGTACATAGATGTGGAGAAGGGGGCAAGCATGTCAAGGAGGAGACATGCAGAGGTGGTAACTGAGAATTACGGTGAGCTGAGGGAGCAGTACCTGAAAGACGCTGGATATGGGAAGGAGACGGGAAGACGGCCATTTATTACACACTTTACAGGGTGTTCACCGTGTAGTGGGAACCACAACCCAATGTATGCTGGAGATTCTTGCAAAGATGGAATGGAGAAGGCTTTGAACTTTGCTGATAATCAGGTGCTTCGCAGTTTTGGATATGTGCATCCGAGCTTAATGTCTTCCTCTGTGATGCCTGCAAAATTAGATGTAGCAGGAATGGGAGATTAGGTCAATGTAAAATTATACAGTCAACAGTTAAGAATATGATACAACTAATTGTTGGTCATTAGCAAATTGACAGTTGCCACATTTTCACACTTAGCAGTCCAGTAAACATAAGGAAGCAGAGCGCAAATGATAACTAAACTGAGGATAAAATAACAAATTAATCATATCATTTTAAGTTCATCCACAATTTTACGAGGCAGGCAAAGTAAACCTTACCAAAGAATGAGAATTTAGCATTGATCAATAGATATTCAATAACTTATCGCATCGGCTTTAGCTTCATCTGCCATAGCCTCTTTCAATTCACTGAACATATATTCACTTTGATATTCCACCAAGTACTGGGTTGATCCCTTTACATCCATAAATAGTTTGTAAACTCCACTGACATCGGCATATCGTAGGGAGGCATTAACACCAATTTTCATCAACAAAGTCTCTTGAGTCTTCAGAAATTTCCACATCTTCTTCGTGGTTTCTTATATCCAAAATTACACAGATATCTTCTTCTGTTTATGGCCGAGTAGAGATAATGAGCAGGCGATCCAAAATATCAATTGGAATACCATGTGGGGATCTGTAGCTAGTACCTCTAATTGTTGTGATCCCTCTCTTTGTAGCAACGATCAACATAGGTGCCATATCATTCCTCTATTGAAAAGTCTTGATAAGTCATGATAATGAACGAGGGAAGTGAAAAGTTATGGAAACAGAGTCTCAATATTTATACATACATAAATTTTCTTTTGTAGCAAATAAATGGAATTACTAATTAAAAATTCCAACAATAACTGTGTTAGTCAAATATAGCTCAGATAAATAATTACAGTGGTTGATAGTAGCAAAGTTTGATCAGCATCAGGCTAACTAATTACAAGATTTTAAGTTACAGAAGTTCTGAAAAGTATTGATGAATGTTACAGAAGTTCTGTTTGTACTAATCATCAACTGCAGGTATATCACTCAAATTTAGACCCTTTGCAGGTGATCCCAACACCGGAGGACCTATGACGTCAGAGCTGAGTTATCTACTCTGCAAAAAATAGAAAATATAAATTATATTCAACAGGATTGGTTTCAGCATACACCTAAGACAACAGATACTGAGTGGCTCCTTACCTCAGGCTGCAATTTCAGCATGTCAGCACGAGCCATGGCTTCTGCTTGAGCAATTCTTTCCCTGAATGTCTGGGCCATCTCCTCCGCCTGTTGAAATTAAGTAAAAACTAAAAAGTACTTTATAATATGTCCGTTCGATATTAGTACACGAAAACTAAAAGCTGTACAGTGGACATATCTATCAAGGCAAGAACAGTGAAGAAAATAATATACACAACATATGCCAAGCACACAACAGATAATACACATTTAAGAAACATCAAGGTCAATTTAAGTAACAATAAAAAAAATTACCAACTATCTTAGTAAAACAATGAAACTAAAGCATATTAATACTATTCCGAAAGAATTACCTTCTCAAAAACTAGCTTGGGGTTGCGAATCATGTCACTGGGAGATGGTTCTAATTTTTTAGTGGAGAGACTGACCCGGCCTCTTTCACGGTCATGGCTTAAAATCATGACCTATGTAAGGATTATTGTTATCTGACCAGAAAACTAAATATTTGGTCACTGCTTGATATACATAGACACTGTACCTTGAGGATGTCACCAGGCTGGAGTACTGTTGCAAGGTCGGAAACAAGATCATGACTTATCTGACTGACATGAAGAGGGCCACTTATTCCATCAATATCAATGAAGGCTCCATAAGGTTTCAAGCTCTGAACAGATCCAGCGACAACTGATCCAATTTCAAGCTGAGTTTGGCTGTCCGCTACAGCCTTGCGGTTACTGAGAACAAGTTCTTCACCAGCTAATTTCTGATGCATAAATGAGTAATAAATTAAAATTCAAAACACAAAGACAGTTATGACTCGATGGAAGTCTACCTTGGACAACTTCATAAGGGAAAACTCAAGACAGTCTGCAGTGAACCCTAGTGATTCCTTGCCAGAGTATTATATTTACAATGACCAAATTGTACATGCATGATGCATGTGAAGACTTTAAACATAAAAAGATAATTTAATTAAACTTGCAAGCTATGTTAAGAAGAAACACCGTTGATATCTATGAGAAGGGAACAAATCCACGAAGGCCCACAACCAGTGCAACGATACCACCTTTGTTTGCATCAACCACCAGAATATGTTAACCAGCCAACCAGGATAAGAGATTACATAAACTTTAATGTAAAAATTTGAAGAATATAAGAGGATTGTTAATATTTTGATAATGTATGCAATTATGCATAATGCAAAGAAGTGATAAAATCATAAAACCATCTCTAAGAAAATAGTTGCATCAAATGATCACAACTGAGGACATTTGATAGGTGGGAATACAAAAGAAGTTTATCATTTGCAATTTTCTGTTTTTCTTAGTAGTGGAAGAGGAATCGTAAACTTAATTTATTTAAACACCTACCTTACCCTTCACAACAAAATCTTCAGCTTGAAGCTGTCTACACCGTTCCCATGCGACTTTGTATTGATTAGACCGCAAGCTCAAAAATCAAACTATCATCAGCTTCATTTTTACCAATAATTACAAATTCCTCACACAAACCCGGAACTATCCCTGCCTCTTCTACATGCTTTATATCATAAATGCACGCTTCACGAACAGGTAAGTAGGCTGAAGATTTTGCAGTTATGTCTACTAGTGCTCCATTTGCATCTGTATTGAATACTATTCCAGTGATCTGAACACATAGGCATGTATATCGAACTATTATAACCACAGATAACCAGAATACATATCATAAATTATGAAAATATTATTTAATTTTTTTAATTAAACGCAAGATCTAGCAATACTAAATTTTCTTCATAACTTTAAAACAGTGAATGCACAAGAAAAATCTCTAATATAGTTTCAGAACATATAGAGTGAGCAGAAAGAGTTAATTTTGTAATTGCTGCCTATTCTATAGATTAGAAGTCAAACAAGGAATTTTAGCTGGATCCATGTAATGTGAGTGTGTGTGTGTGTGTGTGTAGTCAACAGACTCAGCATTAAAGAACAAAGAGTTTCGTTTCAGTACTGATGTATATTTTTCTATGTAGATCAGATTTACAGCGGAAAAGTAACTTTAGATTGCTTCTATAAAGAATTTAATCACCAAGAAACAAAACTAAAGGATCGATTTGCTTAGATTGCTTAAAGAAATTAATCACCCACAAACTAAACGAAATCTGGATAAGAAAGTATAAAGGAATTAACCACCAACTCTCTAGGGTTTTGCAAGTATAAAACTCACGATTTTATTTATCAAAATCTTCTTTCTTAAAAGATTACAATATATGGGTATATATAGGCAAGGAATATAACCTTAACCTAAAACAATTAGGATTCTCAATTAGATTCAAAATCAGCTAGGAATTTGCTAATACTTGAACCCAAATTGGAAACCAATCAAAAGCCCAATCCAAATAGGAATTACATCAAAACCATATTCAACTAGAAAAATAAATCCCAAGTGCTTAAAACAAGAAAAACCCTTTCAAGTGAAAGGTAAAAACTTGCAAGCCAAAATTTACTTAATATAATTATCTAATAATAACCCCAACATAATAAATCAACCAATGTTGGTAATTAAGCTAATTATTGGCTTCACAATAGATTCCCATGAGATCAAATAGATCAGCCATAATGCTCCTGCATCAAGTACAAACTCACCAACCGATTCAGCTTTTGGGTAGTAATTACTCAAAATACATTTTTAGAGCTGAAGGAAAAAATGGGCGATCTCGGTCAAACAAGAACACTATCTAATACTCCCTCCGTCCCATAATTCTTGTCTCATTTTGACTTTTCAAAGTCAAATTTATTTAACCTTTACTAACAATTTAAAAATATTTATATATAATTTTACGACTTTAGAAATTGATTCATAAAATAGAATAGTTAAATTTTATTATAATATTTAAAAAATATATATATATTATTATATAATACGTTTAATTTGTTGGTCAAAATTGATTAATTTGACTTTGAAACGTCAAAATGAGGTAAGAATTATGGGACGGAGGGAGTAACTATTATTAATCAAAATTTCAATTTATCGCATCCACAAATCAAATCATAACTAATCATATCATATATTAAAAAAAATCTTGATCCTTTCTATTAAACCTAAACTTGTAATATAATACAGTAGTAAAGAATGATGACTAAATATTCTTGAACAGAGGGAGTAAATATTGTTCTGTAATAGCAAGTCCAATCCTAAATGGAAAATGGCTATAGCAATTGTTATAATATGGCACCAAAAAGTGTTTTTGATTCTAAAATAGAACTTGCATTCTCTAGTTTCAAACTGTAGCAAATTAATTCCAAATTTAACAACATTTTATCAAACTCTTTCAACATTTATCTAAAGTGGGTCAACTTGCACTTCATTTTTAGTTATTTAATGATGTGGCGTAGCTATCTTTGATTGTATATATATAGAACCAAGAGCAAGTCCAATGCAATGCCATTGGAGGTGCTATTTCTATAATATAACATTAATTATAGAACATAGCACTCCAGTGCAATGCTATAGGAGGTGCTAAAATAGAAAAGTGCTATACTTGGTTCTATATTTGGAAAATATAGAACCAAGTATAGATGTAGCTATAATTGCCACATAAGCATGCAAATAGGAAATTGGAGGGAAATGAATATAAAAACACCTATTTTAGCAAATTCAATGCTATACTTTACATTGTTGGTTGAAAAGTTACTTAATTTTACATTTATTGGTTCTATTTTGAAACCATGCATTGGAGCATGAAATCTATTTTAGCACCAAAGTGTAATTTTTGATTTCATATTATAGCAATAGCTACATCTATTTTGACATTAGCATTCCATTCAATGAATGTTGCTTTTTAGTTTTAGTTCTATATTATAGCTATAGAACCAACATTTAGCTATGCATTGGACTTGCTCTAATACACACACAAGGACAACACCAAAAGCTAAAAAAGCTACTAACACATTAACATACATATAAAGCTCTCCTCCTAGCGTTTAGTTTAAAGATTTCAGACGAGCTGACAACTTAACATGGTCTCGTATTTTTCTTTTAAACACTAAAAGGGGTGTTTTGAGGAGGCACATTAGCATGACATACAAGTTAAGCCCTCCTCCTGAGGCCTTAACTAAACATATACTTTAGCTGCATCCAATAGCATACAATTATAATCAACAAAAAGAGTTTCATTTAAGCACAAACCCGCCTACTAATTCAACTTTCTAATAGTAATTACTCAACACACACACACACACACATCAAGAACTTGAGAAATAAGAAAAGGTGTGACCTTGGAGCCAATTTTAGAACTGAAATCATACATCTCAATAGCAGCAAGAAAATCATCAAGAGTGAAAAAAAACACCATCCATGGGGTCACTATGACACCTCTGATAAGCATCTAAAAACATTTCTTTAAGCTTCAATCTCTCTCTGGTCTGTGCATTACTTTTAATTGCAACAGCTGCTGCTGCTACAGTTGTTGTTGAACTATACATACAAGTGTTGTTGTATGTAATAACTTTTATAGAGAGATGTGAAGTTGAGAGAGAGGGGCATTTTAGACCCCCTATTTGCTGTGAGAGAAAAGCCATTACTGTGTTGTTTGGATTGTTTCTCATCATTTCATAATTAATTATTGGGGTAGACAATGAAGATGGAGTTTGAACAAATGGGCTCAGACTTCACTCTCACTAGAAATGGGCTTCAAGGTGAGATTTATCTGTTGGGTAATAACAAGGCGAATTCTAATACGCTAGAAATGTAATTTTATAACAGGGCCCCAAAACACTTCTAAATAAAAATAATTAATTATTGTTCTTTCCGTTTCAAAATACACATTCTTTCAATTTTTTATAAGTATTTTATATTGCATAAAAATATAGTTTTACATATTATTTTTCTTATAAATAAATATTTCAGTATTAATTTTTTATTAAGAAAAAAATATTATAAAATTCTTTTTATATACCTTAATATACGTGTAAAAATTAAAACGGAAGGGGTATAAATTATAAAAGGTTGTTTTTTTTTTGAACTGGATACTTGAATTAAAACATCAAACTCTCACTTACAATTTGCTCCAACACAGACTGTGGAGGAGTCATAAAATCAATAAAGCAATTAGCTTCACAAGGCACTCTAGCAACTAAATGAGCTACCTTATTCGCTTGCTTTTTAACAAAGGAAATCGAAACATCTCTATGAACATTCAACAGATTACGACATTCTTGAAAGATCACCCCAACTTCTAGGTAATTTTCACCTGTTTTGTTGATCTCTTGGACTGTGATCAACGAGTCACTTTCAATCTCTACATTATGCAGCCCCATTAAGATGCTCTACCTAATAGATTCCAAAACTCCAACAGCTTCCGCTTCAACTACTGGGATTATTCCAGCAAACTTATGGGTTCTTGCCCTGATGAATTCGCCTTCGGCATCTCTAAGAATAAGCCCACAAGAAAACCAAGAGCAGCCTGGGACAATATGAGCATCAACGTTAATTTTCAGATTACCTACTTCGGGAGGGAGCCATCTGATCACTGCATCTTTCTTCATCTGAGCACACATCTTATTCTTTAACATTTTCAGTCTCTGATGACCTCTCCACTGTTTAACTTGAAGAACTGCTGACTGCATTGCCAACTGAGTATTAAGCATCTTATTTTGCCACACCTTCAGATTCCTGGCAGACCAGATTCCCCATAGAACCGTCGCAATCTGGGCTAACTTATCAAGAGGTTCCACTGCCAAAATATGTAGTAACCATTCTGGGCAAGAAAAAATCTGAGAAGTATCAAAACTCATACCTAATTCTTCCCAACAGCCCTAAGCATATCTGCATTCAAAACACACATGTCTCAAGTGTTCTACATCAACCCCACATAACGGATAAAAGGTTGTTTTTAAAAGGAACTTGGCTCAACATACTCATGCGGGAGTAACGTGGTTATTTTTAGAAGGTTTTTTTTAAAATATAAAATGTATGAAAACTTATATTTACCTATGCATAAAGAAAATATTTTCAGAAATATATCAGATAAAAGAATTTAGGTTTTTTTTTGAAAAATAACAAATTTTTTATATGAAAATACGTTTTTTTTTATTTTATATTTTTAAAAATATGATCTTTAAATATATTTTTTTGTAAAAATATGATTTTGCAAACAACGCAACCAAGAGCAACTTCAATTTTTTTCAAAAAAAAGTTGCATTCAATTGCATTTAGTTATAAATTTTATATAAAAGTTTGCATTTGATTATTTTTAGTTGCAAAACGTATTTTTGTAAAAAAAATTAAAAATAATAAAATTGCAAAAATAATAATAAAAAAGTAGTATTTTTGATAAATAGCCAAGAATTTAATTGACCGGTCATGGGTTGGATACCTAGTTATTAATATGTGGTTAGTTATAATTTATAAAAAATTAAAACTAAAGAGACCCTATAATTTTGAGCAAAATGCATCACCCCGGCTTGTAAACAAACTCGCAATTTGGTAAACAAATAAAGAATGAAAACATACGCTAGCAGTTGTAACAGCCCCTATACAAGGGATAGAAAGATACACACTTGCATTAATAATACAAAAAGTGTGTGTGTATAAATAAGAGAGCGTAGTTGCATGATAAAAAAAACAGAAATAAGGGTGCAAAGACAAAGAGGGAGAGAATAGAAAAAGAATGGAAAAGCTGGAGGAAATAGAGATAAACACTTGTTGCTAGCAAAGTTTAGAGTAGAAATAACTCAACAAGAGATAGATGATCTTATCAGGGGTTATGCCAGTCTCATCTTTTTCGTCCCTTCCCTCAAATCTTTTCGCTGGTACTGTGGTACACGGCCCCTCTCTATATAAATTTTTTTGTCGAGAGATGTTTTCTGTAAAAAATAAATAATGTGATATCGCTGCAGTGTGTGATAATAATGAATTGCACCAATTTAAATACTCATGCACATAATTATTAACAAAAACATAGGAGTACTATCCACTAGACTATAATGCTATAATTACTTTCACTTGTATATGTAGAACTGTAGAAGCAAGATAATAAGAACCAGTATTTCTATGTTGTAGGGGCATTGATGTGAGCAGGGAGAACTTGAACCAAGGTTTCACCCATATCTTTGAGTCGACCTTCAACAGCACAGAAGGTATTGCAGCATATGTAGCTCATCCTGCCCATGTTGAATTTGCAAATCGATTTCTTCCTAAATTGGAGAAAGTAATCGTTGTCGATTACAAGCCTGCTGCTATTTTTCTCTGAGTTGAATGCCGGACTGCATCGATTGTCTTTCTTGTTCTGTTCTTCTGTTTTCATTACTGTATGTGTGAACCAGGCTGTTTGCCTAATTATCTAAATAAGCTGCTGCTAGATTGAATAATGTACATTGTGGCTAACTTGCTAAAAGCCATGTACCATAAGGCTATGTTTTTATTGGATCGATGCTTTGTTTTTTTAAATGAATTTTGTGGACTATTTTATTATTATCAATTTCTAGTTAATATTGGAAGGACTTTAGAATATTATGCGAAGCTGGCTAAATAAAGTCCAAGCTAGTTAACTATCTGTTCTAACTGAATGCCAAACAAAGGTAGATTAATGGACAAACAAAATAAGAATCAGAGATGTTGCTAGCTAGGTCAGGTAACCGAGTCACATACATATACATTTCCTATCCTCTTTTCACAGACTTTGAGAACAACAAAGGAAAGCAACAAGATAGCTACTAGCATATAAACCCAGAGTAACCAGGCTACTAACTGTTCCTGACATTGTAATCTTATGGATATTTTCTGTTCTTCATAATAAGAGGTCGAGGGTGTGGAGGCGTGGATGTGATCAGCGCAGTCTTAATATACGAATTCTAGTTAAATTAGAGGAAGGTGCTGAGAAATTAGTTTGAATTTGAATCGAATCTGACCTGATAAAAAGGCAGATTCAGTTTCATACTTGGCCTTTTAATTTGTACCGGGCTTTTAAATAAATCATTACATAAAAATATATTATTTAGATGAAAATTGATAGTCTATAATTCATTTCCAAGCCCATGTGTATCATGGGCCCAAGGATGGAGGCTCAATCACAATCTTGGCACAAAGGCCCACGTCTTCCAACGACACGCGAGGAAAAAGACAAGTTAAAACGAAGACAGGAGAGGATGATGATCCAGCCATATACATGTCCTGACCATGCAAAGGAGGACTAGGATAAAAGGTACAAACCCTTAAATCCTAGAGACTCAACCTATATAAAAAGAATGAAATGAAAGGGTTTAGGGGTTCGCACACTTTAAATATACACATATATGCACACACTCTTAGAAAGTTATCCACCTTCTTCTCCAAAAGCCTACTCTTATTCTCATGTCGGAGGTGCCCCGGGACAACCACCCTTCGGCATTGTTTTGCAGCCCCAACTTACAGCTCACCCCCTCAATCTAGCATCAACCAAGCCCAACATGGAGAGGTAGGGCCCAACTTAAAAGGACTTATCAAAAATCGTTATACATGATTTAAGGAAAGCTAAGAGAGAAAAATTAAACAGTTCTTGAAACAACTTTATAAAATCAGGAACACGCAGAAATATAATTTTCTATATTTTATTTGCGCACCAACTTTATCAACCATCTTTTTATTTCATGTACGGAACACCCATTTTTCTAAAACATATTGCAAAGTATAGTAGCAAGTTTTTTTGGTTTCTTTAGCAGCCTTGTGACTAAACTCAACAGCTGGCTTTACAAATGAAGTAATGAACTCAAAGTCTGGGGCCTTTTTTGACAATGTAGATGTTGTATTAACTTTAGCAAAGTCAGCAATGCACTCATTGGAATCCTCAATCGCATTTGCAGCTAGATCCTCGACAGTTTCGTATTTCTTCGCCTCATAAATACTTTGTTACACCATCAAGTTTTTCGAGGGCCTCGGAATAATGCTTAGAACACTGAAGGTAACGCCTTCTGTATCCATGATCGGTTTCGTTTTTAGCAAGGGAATTCAGCCAATGTATGAGCTTTTTGCATTCTGAATTTGCCAAGTCAATTGTTATCTCAACCAGTTCTTTGTAATCTGCAGTTGAGCTACGAGGATCAGATTTGTAGTATTCGTAGCACCTTGGTTGGTTCCATTGTTCCGTGGCAGTACAAATATTTTTAACGCAATCAGAAGTTGACTTGGAGACAAAAATACAAGAACCACGGAAAAATATAAAATGGAGCTAATAGAACAGAAGGCCATAGTTCTCACTTCTCAAAAACTTCTTTAGGTTCTGCTGTGTACTAGGAATGTTCATATATACATAGTGGTCTTAAAAGGGCAAAGAGAAGGTTACAGAAATTAATGCTGCAAGAGAGTTACAAAAATTAATAATGTGATTAAAGTCAGAAAAGAACCGTACGTACGGACATGGAGAAAAGCCTAAAGAATGGTATTAAGAAGAATTAAATTTGTAGGAAATGCATTTATACAGAACAAATTCAAAATGACAATTGTTTCACAAAAGCAATCAAGAAATGAAACGAAACTTCATTATACATCAACAGGAGATACAAATCTGCTGCTGTTATTGAGCATTTCGGATACTCCAAGATACAGCAGATCTAATATAAATTCTACATAGAGGATAAAATGTAGAACTCTTTGGCTCAATTAATACACTCAGCGCTTACACAATCACAGTGCTTGCCGCTTGGCTATGTTATTCCAAAATTCACAAGACGTTAAAGTATGAAGAGAAACAAGTGTGCTGGATGTTTAAATGTGAATGGCCTTATCATAAGTGGCCATGGCAGCCTCCTTCAAGGCCTCAGCCATTGTTGGATGTGCATGGCATGTGCGTGCAATATCCTCACTTGACGCCCCATACTGCAAAGCCAGCACTGCCTCGTGAATAAGCTCACCAGCATTTGGTGCCATGATGTGGACACCTAATACCTTATCTGTCTCCTTCTCAGCAATTATCTTGACCAGTCCCTCTGCATCGTCAATAGTCTTGGCCCTGCTGTTTGCTAGCATAGGAAATTTTCCAACACGATATTCAATTCCCAATGCCTTGACCTGCTCTTCGGTCTTTCCAACAGATGCCACCTCAGGGTGTGTATACACTACACCAGGAACCAGATCATAGTCCACATGGCCTACTTTGCCAGCAAGGAATTCTGCACATGCAAACCCATCTTCTTCTGCCTTGTGAGCCAACATTGGTCCAGGGATAACATCTCCAATTGCATATACTCCGGGTACGTTGGTAGCAAATCGCTCATTAACTGGGATCCGGCCCATTTTGTCAGTTTCAACTCCTATCTTGTCTAACCCGAGCCCACTAGTAAATGGAGTTCTTCCAGCAGAAATAAGAACAACATTAGCTTCAAGAATGCTTTGATCACCACCAGCTGCTGGTTCAAGGGTCAATTTTACACCATCACTGGAAGTATCCACAGAAACCACCTTAGTTGTGAGCATAAACTTCATCTTTTGCTTCTCAAGGGTACGTTTAAATTGCTTACGAACTTCACCGTCCATTGTTGGAACAATATCTGGTGCAAATTCCACAACAGTAACTTCTGAGCCAAGACGGGCCCACACCGAACCCATTTCAAGACCAATATATCCACCTCCAATTACTACAAGTTTCTTAGGGATTTCTGATAGAGCTAGAGCTCCCGTTGACGAAACAATTCTCTTTTCATCAATGGTGACACCAGGTAGACTCTTGATATCCGAGCCCGTAGCAATAATTATGTTCTTTCCTTTCACCACAGTGTTCCCCCCTTCAACGGTGTCGACAGATATCTCAGATGGGGAGATGAACTTGCCATAGCCTTTAACATAGTTGACCTTGTTTTTCTTGAATAGACCCTCAACACCTTTTGTTAGGCCAGATACTGCTTTATCTTTCTGGGCCATCATTGCTGGTAGATCAACCTCAACTGAAGAGAACTTCACACCATGGTTAGCAAATGTGTGTTTCGCTTCATGATACATGTGCGAGGAATGAAGAAGTGCCTGAATAATAACATAAAAATGAAATTAAGGCTGTGTAGAAACATGTTAGCCTGCAATTTAAATTAATCAGTACAGTTACATTAATGCTCGTAAACCAGTAATTTGATTGTGCATATTACATGCCAAAATCACAACTATTGCCTATTAAACCGCTACGAGAAGACTCAACGAAACCAAAGAAACAGTGCCCATCAATTCTTTTGTACTTGCAATGACTCAAAAGAAAATAAATTCATTTAAACATATTAAATTAATACTGTTACTAATAACATATTGAATTGATCAAAGCATTACAATCACTGTTATGTTTTTACAGATATAGATACTCTTGGACATGTTGCTAGGGTCCTGGTCCTGACGATTGATATATCTATCTATCCACATTTTTTTCCACGGAGAGGACTAGATTTTTGATGTGAATAGAGGACCACGTCACTCTATTTGCGTTTCTAGAGAGTTTTTTAGTGTTTTTTCCAATCCGCACAAAAAAACCACGCAGGGACAGATGGTTGTTAACAATATTAATACTGTAGGGGCATCAAAAAAAATTTATATACATGTATTATATATGTGTTTCAATTTTTTTTTAGAGTCTAACAAAAAAGGTACCATCCAGGAATTTTGTCTAGGACACTCAAATTTCTAGGACCGGCCCTGACTGTGTTGGTGAATTATATTAAGGTTGCCTCTGTGTATAATTACTACTACTTTTCATCTAAAAAATAAATATACAAAAAACAAAAAAGTTAATAGAAGTTAGTAGTTTACCTTGGAAGGAATACAACCGACGTTAAGACAAGTACCGCCGAGAGTAGCACGCTTCTCAATACAAGTTGTCTTGAGCCCTAACTGAGCTGCTTTTATTGCGGCTACGTACCCGCCGGGACCGCCACCAATCACCACGACGTCGTTTTCATCAGGCGATGTTGAGGAGGCGAAGTTTCTAGAAATTGATGTGAGACAAGTGGAATATCTGGATACAAGTATCATCTTTCTTCGAGCTATACTAGTCATCGCCATCTCTCTCCAACACTTTCGCTTTTTGATGCAAAGTTGGTAAAGGAGGAGCAGCAGCAGCAGCCTATAAGACTTTTAAGGGGTCGTAAACGTGGTCAACGTGTTCTGTTACAACTTAGAATACCAAACTTCAATTCCCTCACCTCCGTTTGTTTCATGATTTTTAACAAATTATGAATAATAATTAAATTACTTTAAAAAGAAAAATTACCAATAAAATGGAAGGTACCCTACGAGACAACATATATACTCTCGAGCATGCTTGTAAAAATCGGAAATCCGGAACTTATCGATTAATCGACTAATTGGAGATTAATTGGAAGGATTAATCGGATTTATTATATTATTATTATAATAATATTTAATATATTTATCTAATTTACTATAGAACATATTATTTAAAAATATTTTATAAACATAAATCGGATTTTATAAATCCTATTTATCAAATATTTTATAAAAATTAATCGAAAATTTATCGGCGTTTTTTGAAAAATCGGTCAATTTCTATAATACTGCTATGGAGTCTCAGGTACTTTTTTTCTTATTATTATGTATTTTTGACAATGTGAAGGAGCTGTAAGCCCGTAACAGGAGCAAATTCTGTTATCTAATAAATAAATTTATTTATTTTTAAGCCAGTCAAACTGCTCAATTAAATTAAACAAACTCAAATCTCTAGTTGAACTCAACTTATACTCATATTTGAGTTCGAATCGATCCGAGTTTATATAAACGAATTGAAGTACAGAGTTCGAGTCAATTTGTGTTTAAAACTCACATTGTAATTTCTTGCGAGCACCTCACTCGAATTATACCATAAATACCCACATCATCTCTATAAATTATTTTAGAAAGTTTGAATGATGTTGTAAAATTTTCATTAATTGACGAAGATATGATTTTGTGATTTTTGCAGATATAAATAAGAGAGGCAGCTTACAAGAAGATATAGCACATTAGGCTACTATTTTAGAAAAAAAATGAAAACTATAACCCTGTGCAACGTGAAATACTCAAATGACAAACAAATATATTCTCCCAACAAATAAACGACATCAAGCTTCACAAGCCTACAAAGGAGTTGACATTAAAAAAAAAATTATTTTGTTCATTATTTTTAATCGATCAAATGTGATTATATACAGCCACATTGCTTGAGTTGAGCAATGAATCGATTACCATCTACAGACTACATTCAGTTAGTTGCCTTCCAGCAAACTTCTTAACTTACTCCGTGCCTCCTCAGATAGGTTGAAGCACCTCAACTTTGGTCGCTGAGAACAGACGTCTCTGAGTTCAGCATGGGCAGAGAAACACACTATGATTGCGGTGAGATTATCAGATGCATGCAGCCTCAAAGCTTCATCCACGAGAGCCATAGCACACTTCTGTGGATCATCATGTTGTCTAAGCTGGCGTCGAACAAGATTGACAGCTTCTTGATTTGACATCACATCCCAAATTCCATCACAACCCATAATCAAGAATTCATCATCCTTTGTCAGCAGAACATGTTCAACATCTGGCTCTGCAGTGAGCGGAGATAGGTCCCCAGATGGCAATTTCATGTACCAGTCCCCAAGGGCTCTTGTAACAGATAATTCACCGTTAAGGTACCCATATTCGATGTAGCCGCCTAAATCCTCAATCCTTTTTTGTTCTGGTAGATAACTTGGCCTATGATCTTGTGAGATTGGAACAGCAACCCCTTTCCTGCAAAGAACTGCACGGCAGTCGCCAGCATTTGCTACTAGTAGATGCCTTCCTAGGACTAAGGCAGTCAGCGCAGTTGTCCCACAAGAGTCGCGGACACTACATTCATTAGCCAATGCGTGGTCAGCCAGTAAAAATGCATTCCGGTGAGAGATCTTCATATCTTGTAAAAATTTATCGTCAATATCAGATGTTTCTGGCAAATCAGCATCTTCAAAAAATAATCTGACAGCATTATTCTTGACATAAGATGATGCATCAGAGCCTCCGTGACCATCAAAAACAGCATAGAATGAACTAGGCTGTGGCCACCTGCAATGGGTGCCTAATAAAGCAGAGAGATCATCAATACTAATGTGTTCATCGTCATTGGAGCTGCGAGGACCAATATCTGTGTGACTGCCGGAACGAATTGAGGGAGCAAATGGTGAGGCAGTAGAGATTACGGAAGTAGTTTGGATACTAGCTGAACACCCAAAAACCTATCAACCAGGAGAAAAAGCAAGTTAACCCAAGCTTAAATACATATCAATATCATGCAATATAAAAGAACATAAAAAATTCATTGCAAAGGAAACACTAAAAAAGTAAAGAAATGGGAATTCATTATTTACCCAAAATACAACACATATTGTAGCATCAAGTACATAGAGTTTAACTAATTTGGAATAAATGTGTTACATATTTGAACCCTCCAAATTTATAGCTATGATCCTCACTCCCCTTTTCCCTATAAATATATCGATAATACATAAATATACGGACCACCACAATTCACTCGAGCCCTCTAATCATACACTTATTTTCCGAGGCCTGAATTCTATGTTATGTTTAACCTAAAAAGTAAGCTATAACTATTATTATAGTTTAAAAGACTTAGTAACTGCATATTAACGAATAAACAATCAATTTAAGTGAATCATGTCTCTCGAAACAGGATTATCAACAAATCGCTGACACCAATTGAGGGTAATAGATTAGAAAGAAAGGGCATACCCCCGATTGAGAAGGAGTGAATTGAATAGAAACAGAATTGTACTGAATGGAGACATCAGCTGCTGCTGCTGCAGTTGCTTCTGTAACCATCTCTTTATTCTTAGAATTCTGAATTTATATTTCTAAGAATATGATTTGATGAGATTGTAGTTAGTTATAGCACGCAAGTATCATATGTAGATTATAATTTCATGTATGTACGTATGTATGTATGGTTGAGACTTGAGAGTTGAGAGGGTGGTTTGACTGGCAAGGAAGGAAGGAAGTTAGCTTGCTTTAGGATTAGGCCGAACCTAAATACTATTATTCTTGGAATTTTATATTTAATTATTTAGTTTTACTCATTTATTTATTTATACTAAGAATATGGGGTGAGTTTGGCTCGTTAGTGTTTACGAACATGAACAGTTTATGAATATCACTTACGAATTGTGTTCATAAAAAAATTTATTTATTTTTTTCTTTCATGAACACAAAAATAACAAATGAAAATATAAAAAAAATGTTAAACAAATTTAAATTCTAATATCAAAATACCGATTAATAAAAAATTATTTAAATTTACCAGATAAACCTTATGAGCGGGATAATTTGTCTTGTCTGTACTTGATATGCTTGATGGTGTCGGTATCTATTATTAATACTTTTAACAAGATTTAGTTGAAGGCTTTCTTTGTCATTACTGGCACTGAAGAGCTTCTTAATTGCAATACCGCTGTCCATATCTAGGTGGTTTGGAACTTGTGTCCATCAATAATTGTTTAATATTATCCCTTATTGGCAAGATAGAGTGAAACATACAGTAATATGCAACTAGCAACTCAAAAAGGGTGGCGCACGCAAGTTCACAGGGAGTCTAGAGAGAAAACCTTCATAAATTTACGTTCTGTAAAAAAAATTTACAATGTCACTATGTGACAATCACATGACAATGTTGTACAAGAAAAAACCAATCTAATGCCTAAATAAAACACATTTGTATGCAACTTAAACTCAGATGTCATTGTTCTCGATTTTCATTGTACAGTCATTCACAGCAATCAGGCTTATGTTCTTTCTGCAGCTTCTCCCACAGGCACAAGACCATCCGCGGATTTTGGTAGTGAGCAAGAATGTAATTGGCCTCGCATCCCGCATTATAAAACCGTTCATCACTGATGTACTGCACCTTGTGACCATGTTCTTTAAACTTTTCGATCCATATGCCCATGGATACATCCTCTAATTTGAATAGCTAAAAGAGCAGTAATTGCACAAGAAATTTTAAATTGAGAAAAGTATGAGTACCAACCCATAAACCTTGAATGACTTTAGACAATAAGATTTACTAGATTATTCAAAAACTCTTCTGACTAGTATCCCTCCAATTAAGGTACATAAAAGTACAAAAGTTATCATACAATACCTCATTTCTGAGTAGCATTCTTAGATTGCACCGGAAATTTTATCATAGAAAGACAAAACAATTTATGCGTAATATACTAACTCTAGAAAGAAAACATTATGGCGCTCTCTTTATTCTATAAAACAACAGCGGATTACCCCGGAAAGCAAAGCAATCTATAATTGAGCAAGGGTGAAACTATTAGGCAATGCACAGACTCAGACAGTGTATTATCTTACCTTGAGGTCTCTTTTCTGGTGTGCTTGCACAATGAATTTGGCAATATCTCTGGAAATTATATAACCTGGACCATGAGCCCATGGTGGGTAGCTCTCATGTGGCCACTCCTGCCAAAGAATTTACAATCATCCTTCTTTCACAGGTATTTGGCAAATATTCGATGATGGTAAGTTTGACGAGGACTACTACCTCGGCACTAATGAACCACTTGTTGTCTTTGTCTCTCTGGGGCTTTGATTCAAAAGATATAAGACCATATAAGAGGCCATCAGAAACCTTTTGCTTGAGACTAGACAGAACTTCATCTATCCTCACAAAAGCATCATCGTCCGTCTTCATTATATATTTAGCTGGGAGGATTTTGGTCTGCAGATATAATTAGCATATAATGAATTATCATATTCTTCCACGAAGTCAACTAGTCACTTTAATATGCGCATGACAAGAGGTTGATTGCCGAAAAAATATGACACTACATTTAATCTTAGGACCAATAATGGATATTTTGCTTTGTTACCCGCACTCGGCCGAAAGTGTCCAACATGGATATGTGTCCAAGTATTGGACTCGGTAAAATGTTGAAAAATTTACATGTTTTTGGCTTAAAATAAGTGTCCATGTTTCCATATCCATGTCCGAGTGTCGAGTGTCCGACATGGGTACTCGAGGCAAAATGAAGCGTCGGGGTAACTGAGATATTTTGTGATAGTGAAACAAGCAAGAAGTTTTATACATAATTGGTTTAAAAAAGGACACTCAAATCAGTTGTACCTGTACAAGTTACACCAAAATATTATATATGTGACAACTCGGGTTAAATCCCGAACTTTTTTTGAAATCGGGTCAAGTCCTAAAACCTTATTACAAATAAATATACGGGTCGAAATGCAACAACTTGGATAATCCAAAAGCCCACCACAGGCGCCTAAAAGATCACGATTTATTGGTGCACTTAGTAGTAGTACTCTGCCTTATATATTTAACTAAAGTCTCTACATGTTTCGATGTGGGATTGGGGTGTTACAATTTACAATCAGCCTCATGCAGAACAAATTGGAGCCATCACGGTCCTTGCTAAGTTATTGCATAAACATCTACACAACTATAACTCTATAAGTGCATGTACAGTATAAATATTTTTTAAGAAGGCTATCATTGTATGTACAAGACTGGTAGAAACCAGGTATTTTGTGTCTGGTTTCTTTGGTTTGTAGGAGCAGGATTGGTGTACCTCATTCGCTTGCACAAGTTAGTTAGAGCTCCAGGAAGTAGATCTGCAAGCCCCAAGTCAAAATCACCTTTCCATAATTTAAGTTCTCGCTATTTACAGATTTTTCCATAACCACTCCTTTTAATTTGTATCTGGTTTCCTTGGTTTTTTGGAACAGGGTGGTTTGTATCTAATTTACTTGCACGAGTTAGTTATAGCTCCAGGCAGTAGACCTGCATGCCCTATGAAAAAATCAGCTTTCCATAATTTAAGTTCTCGCTAATTCAGATTTTGCCCTAACCATTTATTCGATTTGTCCTCTCTATAACATATTCCACAATTACTGAATTCATTATATCGTAATCAGTCAGTCTTCCTGGACGTTCATCAGCCTGTTCTCCAATTAAGAGGATAAATTCATGCAGATCGAAGGGTTCTAGTATGCTTAAAATGAGATAAGAGTTTGTTGTCCATAATTTACAGATAATATATTTTATTTTCATTTCTCCTCAACTCAATTATATAGATTAGCATACCCATCTAAAGACAAACCAAACTACACATACCTGGTATATTCCGCTCTTCGGGTGGGGTCCGAGAAGAGTAAAATGTCGCAGACCTTACCTTTGTTAAAAATAATTCAAAGTTATTTGAATTTGTTTTCAAATTACCTAAATTGTTAGTTATTTGTCAGTAGGATAAGTGGAATTAGTTTAAAAGATTAGAATGAATAAGTTAGTAGTGATAGTTATTGGAAGTCATTATATGACTATTTTTTAGGAATCATTATGAGTATGTATTAGCCTATAGAAGGCAAGTTTATGTATTCAGAATAGTACGTAGAGTAATAAATCATTCTTCCTGTCATATTATTTTCATCCTTTTTTCCATCCAAAAATCCAACAACCTTTACTCCTAAGAATGGAGAGAGGCTTTTCTGCAAAGGCCCTAGGTTTTAAGTTTTAACAATGCAAAAACAATGATAAACACATATATAAAAGCACCCTAGAGTCCAAGACATAAAAGCACTATATAAAAGGCGAGAGTATATATCAATAATCTATGCTACCTATTCTTTGTGTTGCTGGTGGATCTTATACAGCATTAATTACTTAATTATATACTTGTATATCCACAATGAAGTTAAAATAGAAAGTAAATCTTAATGTAAAAGTTATCATAATGACAGATATGCTGCTTGCTGAGCTATACGTAGCACAAAATACCAGTAGTTCTGAAAAAGGTAAAGATACACATTTCTCTTAACTACGTACCCCCATAGTGCATATTGCAATCGTTTTCAAACTGATCAGACTGTAGTAATCAACAAAAGGCATAAGCTGCATATCTCCATAAGCTTGAGATTCTCTCCACAGCTGAAAGTTGACTTGACTGTTCTTGTGCTGCAGGTATATACCATAAACCATAAAGTAGAGTTATTTCAAACATTTTCTGGTGATAGCATCATATTGTTAGTAAATGTAGATGGACACTTGAAAAATCAAAATTAATGCAAAGCAAGTAATTCATTTATAGATGTGAGAGGTTTCTCAATTTAAAGAATATTCTTAAACGACATATAGGAAGAGAAGTACTTCTAACCAGAATCGCATAACAATGTAGAATGAAAAGATGGGCCAAGTACATCATGATTAAGGAAGAAAGATTAGCGTTGTTGAGACTATCAAGGGTCCTGTTTGGATGAACTTGTAACTTATTGATAAAAAATATCGTCATCCCTTAAGCCAGCTGCATTTTATTTATAAAATTAAAACTAATAGCTAGGACTATATTTTGGTGCCAAACAAAGTTATAAGGCACACGAACTATGAAGAAAATATCTATTACTTCTTTCAAAATCAAGAGCAGGCCAAACAGAAGAAATCTTTTGAATAGTTAATAGCTAATAAATTCCTCCTGTTGGTGATGCCTCACTTACAAGGCCAGTGAAAAACCGAACTGCCACTTCCCCGGAACGTACTGCATCGTACTGCATCCAAGATCTCCTTAATGCCATACGCCGATTAAAGTTATTGCAAGAAGAGAATACCCCGATCAACAATACAAGCCTTTTCTTCGCAATTGGTGGAGCTTTAAGGTGCTCAACGTCTACCACTAAATCCAGATCTTCAGAAACAGGCAAACCTTTAGCAATGGCTGACACAGGTTCCACGTCACCCGCCAGTTTGACTCCGCTAACTAACCATGGTTCAAGTTTCTGCATATATGAATAGTTTGATTGTAATTATCCTCTTTAACTTACAAATGAAAATAGATCACACATACTCTAGTTTAACTGTGTGATTGCTTACAAAGTAAGTTGTACCTCCCTATATTCAAAAGATGTTTCATGCCGTCCATTTACACTCATGTGGAATCCCTCCACACCAGTCCACAAGGTCGCAGTGAATGCGCTACCTTCAGAAAATGGGAAATTGGCACTGACATGAGCACTCCCACTGGAAATGTTCGATGATTGGTTGACACTAAGATTACTAACATGTGCAATTTCTTCTTCAGCACTTCTGAAAACTTCTTCATTGCATTTTGTAAGTCCATCAACTGATATAGACTAAGAATATGTTAAAAAGTAGTTAAACAACAAGATCTCATTTATTAGTAGAATGAAGATTAAATTAGTCAAAATCTCACGATAAAAAAACTACTAAAATTTGATTTACAAGTAAAGTTAAAGGCAATTACCCTTGCACATATGCACTCAACTAAATTCATAGCTGATTAGAAGTTGAGAAAAAGCCAAGGTCTACCAATTTTCAAAGTCATCAAAAAGCAAACACAAGATAGCATTGACATAAATCATGTGATATCAATTATATGAAATATAAATGCTCATATCGGAAATTCTGTAGCTAGTGTTTAGCTAAAATAGTAGTAAAATTCACTAGGTGAAACTTAGTTTTAATTTTCCATATCATGAAAAAAATAACATAAGATCTAATATTATACAGCTCTACTAGCACTTCTAAATTAAGGGCAAGCACCAAGTACAAGCCTCGTGTTCAGTTGTGTGAACATGCAAGTACAAGCTTCTTCTGCAATTAATAACATATAATACTGCACCAAGAATTACGGCACAAAGTATATGCTAAATATACACAACGATGTTGCATAGATTGAGCTACAGTTACAAGGATTGACAATAATAAAGGAAAGGCAGCATATGATATACCTTTCGTGGTGTTAATGGAATGATGATTAGGACACCTTTCCTCCTTCCCCCATCCAATCTCATTGGTCCATGTATTCTGAATTATAATTGGCTCCTTTGTCAAGTTTTCTCCTGGTAAGAATACATTAAAATGCAAAACTATTGGAGGATTCTGCTCTTCTGAAAATTGTGAGGCTACAAGTTCAATTGTAAAGTTTCCCTGTCCCCTATTGGGAATTCCTATTAATGTGACCGACGAATCCTCAACTAAACCACAAGGAATTTCAAGTATGTATCCACGACTAGATGTCGATGTATTCAAACCACTCAACGTGCTTACAGAATAAGGGCATTTCTTATTGTTCTGGATGTTATCATTCGATTGTGAAGCTTTATCTTTCTCGATTAATGACAATAACTCTTTCCATGATACAGCAGCCTCTTTAATACCTTGAAATGTTTCAGGCAGAGCATCTGACCTCGAAAGCAGCATACGCATTTGAGACCAAACAAGCAAAACCTTTGACTCTTCTTCAGACATATTCCTAGAAGCATAGAGATCATCGAGTCCTTCAACATCAACAAAGTGGGGCCTTTTCTCAGGATTTTGGATTTTTTCCACTTTCATTACATTAGAATTACCTCCACTATCTGAAAAATCTTTAGACGAATGGGTATTAAAGAAATCATAAGCTGACTGCTTCTGTGTCTGTTTTCCTATAAAACTGTACCGAAGAAGTAAAATCAAACCAAGTCCTACTATCAACACTCCTCCAGACCAATTCTTCATTCTCACCAACTCTAAAACTTATAATTACAACCTCTCCACATATACATATCTGAACTCAAAGGACCCCGTATCAGTATTCGATAGTAAGCCAGTTCCCAAATAGTCACTTTCTAGGCTCCTAACAACTTCTCATATAAACAAAAGTTTCACACAATTCAAACCCCCTATACCGAAAAATCAGTTCCAGTGCACAGAACTCCTAATGTACCAACCTTCCTCTTACTTACATAAAAAAGCCTTACCCTATACTGCAGTATCACAAAGTTTAAACATTAAGCCATTTCAACAAATTACTTTTAAACAAGATTTAAAAAACAATGATCACTAAGACACTAATCAGTATCAGACAGCAACAAGATACAATCTTTAGTGTAATTAAGAAAGATAGGAACTTTTTAAAATTTCAAGAAAACCAATTTACAGCAAATTTATTAGAATTTATTTTTAAAAAAATCAAGAAGATGTTGAAGTCTTTTAAACTAAAAAAATGAGAGACATACCTTTGATGGGTCTGTATATATGTTGATCTACATAAAGTTGATGCATACAAATACACACACTTGTTGATCTTAGTCAGGCTTTGGGTTTCTAGTTGTTGGATCTTTAAAATTTGAGCTGGGTTGGTCAGCTGCCCTTAGTGTTCAAGACTTCAGTTGAAGCTTTGGTGCTAGTGCTCAACTGCTTATAAATATAAATCTAAACGACGCCGTTCTACACAGTCACTTCTCTTCCCTTAATCCCCTATAATTGTCCCCTTTTTTTATTATTCTTATCACTCCGCCTCAAAAAAAATTATTTAATTTTTTATGATTAAATTAGTTAAATTTTAACTAAAAATTATATATTATAAAAAATATTTATACTATATAGTATTTATACTATATAAAAATTATATAGTTAAATATAGTGTTATTAAATAATATATTTAATCTACTTTAATTTATAATTTTTATATTTCTAAAACTAATAAAAAATTATATATAAATTATAATCAAAATTCAGTCAATTCGATCACAAAAAATTAAATAATATAAAATTTGGGACAATAGGAGTATGTATTTCTTTTGTCAGTTTAACATTTTTATTTTTATTAATTAGGATTTTGACATTTTAAATAAAACAAAAAAAGTAAAAGTATATATAAATGAATACAAAAATATAATCAATTATTTTGCATATATTTCAATAAAACATTGAACAGCCAACCCATAATTTGTTTGTAAAATTTATGAATTAGTTTCTATTTTTGTATTTTATATCATTTTTGACTTTGTTTCAGTTTAAGCTCAACTCACTCGAAATGAATATATGCATCTCATAAGTAATTTTGAAGTTACTTATAACTAGCTTAAATTACCAGGCTAGACACTATTTTAATATTTTATAGGTAATGGCGTTTATAAATTTAATCAAAACTATTTTCAAAGACGTTTGCAAAGTACAAGACCTTCAACCGAAGATGCATAACCCCATGACCCCATAGCATGCCTATTAAGATACTCAAAGCAAATCATATCATACCATAATCAAAGTTTTTCAGTATTCAGTCAAAAGAGACCTAGATACCATGCAAACCAAAATACTTTAGATCCACAAACCAACAGAAATAAAATTTACTACAAAACACCAGAGTTTTGATTTGATGACGCAAAATAACTAATGCCTGCTGTTCCATTCTCCCGAGCCCCACCGGATGTCTTGCCTTTCCTGGAATATATATACAAATATTAGGAACGGAGTATGATCCGCAACAGCAAGAGGGCATGCAACTAGAAAATATTTCGGTTATATATGGCTTATTAGTTATTAGCAACAAGGCCCATTACAGAAAGAAGCTATGAAACTAGAAAGAATTTCATAAGGAGACTTGTTTCCATGATAGGAACCCATAATCTAAGGAATATGCAGATAGGCATTTAACCATCACCCACACACGACCTTCAAGAAGATATGAACCTAAAGTAGTTCACTCCTTGCAATTTGTTGCTTACTAGCAGAGAAATATGAGAATGAAAGAGTTGATTACCTTCTGGCTTCAAAGGTTTTGCTGACGTGGCACAGAACTTTCAGACTTGTATTTTTTTTTCTCAGAAATAAATTCTCGTGTAGAATAATATGCAATGCTTAAATAGATATCTATATCCTTCTTTCACCGTCTTCTTCTTAAAATCAAAGAACTCGTATAATAATAAGAGATGCTTACATAGATATCTATATATTTATTCCCTGGAGCAGTCCCTTAAAATATACCTCTTTTGAAAAGCCTGCTAATATAATGCTTAACTGCTTATGTTTTTAAATTCGTCAAACACCATAACACTGGTGAAAATGGGCTTACTTTCCAGTAGACCCACACAAAATGCACGGATGCACCCAAAAAGAACTCAGCAAAAAATGACAAGGAAACAGAGAGATCTCCCTGTTAGAAAACTGGGGTACAATGAAAAAGAAATAAATATGAGATGACCTTCTATGAAGGAAGATATATTATAGTTGAATAGAGAATGAAATTAATAAATGGGCTATACAGGATTTGAGTGGAAGCAGAATACAATTGAAAATGAAATTAAAAAATTGGCTAATGTTAATGGAAGATGAACAGTTATATCAACACCCACTTGTTATCGGTTGATAATCATTTCCCAGAATATAGACCAATTATATTACTCCCTCTGTTTTTTTATATTTGTCGTTTGACTTTTCTGCACACATCTCAAAGTGTTTTGACCGTATAATTAAAATAATAATTTTTTTTAAAAAAATCTGAATAAAAATATATAACTTGTACTAAAATTCACAAAAAGAATTTTTTAAAAATAATTATTTTAACTATGCAGTCAAAGTACTTTAAATTACGTGCAAAAAAGTCAAACGACAAATATATAAAAACAGAGGGAGTATCAGATTGTCTTTTCAAGGGAGTTGCTTGATCATTGTATAAATTTACCAATCAAATTTGTTCAAGGACCTCCTTCTCAACCCTATAACTCAGATATGAAAATATTAACTTTTTCATGAAAGAATAACATAAAATATGACAAAGTGAGACCTAGACTCTAGAGAATGCATAAATTCTGCCAAGTCAGAGGTGAAAACTGATAGTCGGCACTGAATATATTCATGCATAATGAATACATTTAAAGTAACTCCTCTGTAAATTCTAACTTTCAACACGTCAAAAAGCTATTTTGGCACAAGTCATTCATCTAGAACTCTAGAAGTGAAATAAAATTCTTGGGGTTACACACTTTATGGTTGATAGCTTAGAAATGGGCAGCTTTGGTGCTTTACTATAGCCCAACCAGAGTAAAACAAAACAATTAGCATATAATTTAGGGAAGAACATTATCAATACGAAAACTAATGTAAGCGCACCTCATTAACGCAACAGATCTCAGTACTTCGGAAGATAGCTTCGAGTGCAGGCCAAGGCATTAATTAGCTCTGGTCCCAAGGAATCAAGAGATCTATCAGCCATTTGTTGGTCCCGGCAAACAAAAGCTTCATATGAACTGGCTACTGAGAATGGTATTGCTAAAAGGTCGCGGGCCATCTTGGACAGTATGGGTTATATGGGGCTTTCAGTTCTCCACCAACCTATTATGTCAAAATCCTTAGTCCATGGCAAGACAGGCTCATCAAAATACCATTCCAATTCAGACTTTGGGGGTCGATTGCCTGGTTTAATAAACTCATTATACTCATCCATACAATTAAAACCAAAGTTGCAGTTTTGGAGTCTCTCAAGTGTATGCACAGGAAGATCATCTTCCTCTTCCGAAGGTTCTTCTTCTTCTGAGTCTGGATCAGAGGGATTTAAATCAGAAGGCTTTAATTCAGAAAGTTTTGAAGAATTCAGTGCTTCAAGACTATGCATCTTATAATCATCATATATCCCTTGAATGGGCTCCAGAACAGCTGGGACTTTCGAGTTTCCAAAGTTATCACCATGCTTCAAAGAAAAAAAATTCTATATACTTCATCTTACAGCCTGGATCCATCACTGTAGCAATAGCCAATACCAAGGACATGTCATTCCAGTACTCATCAAACTTCTGTAGCAGATCCGTAGCTATACTTAACCTGTCAGGACTCACAGACTCTTTTCTCAAGTTTACCTGGAGCTCACCAAGATTATGAAGATATAGGGTGGCAGTAGGATCTTTTGTGAAGAACAATAATTCTGCTGCATTATATATGTACTCAACCAGTCTACAAACATATCTAAGTTTTTTCCATTCTTTCTCATTAGGTAAGTCCGAAAACTCGGAATCAGATTCGTCCGAGAGTTCTCCTTTACCCTTCAAATCTATTGCGTCCTGAAGAGTACTCAATGTAACATGCCAATGCTGGTAAGGTCTCGACACTTTATCAATGATATCTTCAATTTCCTCAAAAGCCGCTTCTACCATTTGACACAAAAGGTTAGAACAGCAATATATTTTAAATGGCTGGCACTTAATTTGCAGCTTTTTCTTCTCCTTAAGCTGATCTTTCACAGTCCCAATCATTTCATCATATTTAAATCTGTCCCCGGGTGTTATGGTGGATATCTTACTCTCAATGTGTAAATCCGAAAGACATTTCAAAATGGTCTTCTCGAAGCCATTTTCAAAAATGTGGTCTATATCAGCATAATAAATAACCCATGACTTTGATTCCCAATTATCATCAATAAAATGAGCTCTTAGGCACAAATAGTCAAAAATTGTCCGTCCAGGCAGTTCAAGACTATAATAATCAGTAGTGTCACGCCTCAGTATATCCATCGAGAGGACAATCAACCCATTCAAATTTTCCATAATCTTAATAACTTTTGCTTTCTCTTCCTCATACAGTTTCAAGAAACTATGTCTTAGTTCATGGTAACTAAAAGGAAAGCACGGGTTTATTACAGTTACCCACATTTTTAGATCTGATAACGTCATTCCCTCTGCTTGGCAAAAAAACCTTCCAATAGCTTCATAACCTTTATCAACATCAAAACCAGCCTCATTATTGGGAGCACTAGACCTATGGCTGAATCCAGTACTACCACTGCTTTCTACAAATTTACGTTTACCCTTATCCATATCTGAAAAACACACAATCCAAGTGTATAATAACAAAGAATATATAAGTTACAGTCCACCAAAAGTGCCCAAAACTTAAACTGCATATAAGTTTCGACCGAATAAACCACCCAACCAAACACTAATAAAATTCCGGCCCCAGCCCGGTTAAAATCCCATGAACCAAACGCCTCCAAAGTTCTAACAAACAATATATTACAATCTCTAAAACCCTGATATCCTATCATAAACCCTACTCTATTTTACTCAAATAACATAAGTATATTCATCTTGTGTTGTAAAACTTTATTTTTTTTCACATTCAAACACAAAAAATCAAATATATCTAACAGTAACTAACCCAAGTAACAAATACAGTAAAATACACACAACAAGCATTCATTTCAAAACATTATTGTCTCTAATCACAAAATAAATAAGGATTAAACAGTGGAAAACATACTATAATAAAAAATATATATATAAAAATGCACAATAAAAACACATGTATTTAGATATATGATTATAGGAGATTGAAGAAAACCTGATTTGGGGGGCGAAACGACGAGAAACGCAAAAAGACTAGAGTCCCGGGTGAGTATTGGGGTAAATTTATTTTAACATGACATCGGTGGCAGTGTAAATTCCAAATTTACTATTTACTGCAATATTTATTAAAGGAAGTCCGATTCATACAATCATGCTGTATTTTGGTAGATTGAAATTTACCAGGAGTATATACCTCTATAAATAAATATTCGATAAATAAATTATCTTATCAAATAAATAATTTTTTTCAGTCCTAAAATAATATAGACAATGTATTTTTGATCTCGATAAATGAATAATCTTGATTAATAAATATAAATTTCCGGTCCCGAACATATTCATTTATTGAGATTTAACTGTAGTGGAAAATTTTAAAAACAATTACATTTTTATGAAATTATTCTTATTTAAGTATGGTATCGGTCCCTAACAAATTATTAATATGCAGATTTTTATAATATATAATATTAAAATTAGAATTTTTACCTGGATATAGAGGTCACGTCACTGACATCACTCTATATAGAAGTATTTTATTAAAAATGTGTAAAATAGATAATTAGTAACAATTACTTGTCAATAACTCTAGTATCTATATTGAAGTATTTGGTGTTTGGTAGAAAATTTTTAATTTTAAAATTTATAACTCAAATCAATAATATTTGAGTTTTTGATATTTTAAGAGAAAGGTGAGTATGAAATATGGGTATAAGAAATAAAATCAAAATTTATTTATTATTTTTATTTTGTTTATGCAATTACATGTTAAATCTTAAAATAAATTATTTATAATTATGTTATTTAATATTTGATGAATAATTGTGATTTATTTTTTCATATTTATTGTTTATATTTTTTTATTCATTAAAAGATGTTAACATAATAAATTCATTCCACGACTAATCAAACACTACATTTATCCGATTTTGAATTCTAACCCGATATCATTCGTGAATCAAACCACCCATTATCATATAAAAATTATAAATTCTCATTTTAGATTTTAACCAAGATATTACTCATATATATATATATTAAATTTTTAATAGACTTGCAAATGTGTTAAAACTTATTAGCACAGTAAATTTTTCTTTTTAAATCACATATCTATTTTAGCCTCAATGTAGTGTAAACTAAAATTAACCTTTTTCTTAGTTCAAAGCCCAAAGTAGTAGTAGGTATTCTTAAATATATACGGGCTACAAGAAGCCCATCGTTTTAATGGTTTCTGAAACGAGAGAGGTGTAGAAAAAGAATAAAGAAAAAGTTATTTTTATAGCTCGTTTCTGAACTATTTTTTAGAGGAAAGAAAAAAGAAAATTAAAACATTGTAAACAAAATTTTATTCTCTCAAAATATGTAGAAATCAAAAAAATTACCAACGTTTTTTCTCACAGGTTTTCAACAGTAATCCGAGAGCCGTAGTTCCGTTATCATGCTATCTCCCATTTTTCAAATTTTATTTCTTTTAAAAACTTTAATTGCGCTGAAGCAATGACTATTCAGTTTAAAAAATGAAATAACCCTGTTTTCAAAAAAAATAAAAAATCCCGATCATGTTTTGGCCCAACCCTCTACTGTGAAAATATAGTAGTAGTAAAATTTACCATTGAACTTGTAAATATTAGAGCCAGTAAATCGTGCTACAACCTTCTACAATTAAAATCCAATATGATAGTATGAGATTTGGTGATCCAAGACAAATATGTGTACTATAATAATTGTATTTAGATAATTATTATGAATAATAATAATTATAATTGGGCAATTATTATAGAAGGTTTGTCTTGATCGCAAAAGGTAAGTAATTAGGTACCAAGAATGGTAAGATTTGTATGTCAAGTATGGGAAGACTTGTGTAATAAGTACGGTAAGTCTTGGTGACTAAGTTCATGGTGACTATATATATATGGTCATAATGGGTTTGATGAGTATGCTTAAAGAGGTTTATGTATAGTTTGGTACGTGGTTGTTCCACGTATAATGGAAATACCATAAGGTGTGGGAGGGAATATTTGGGTATTGTTAGACTTAAGTATTCGTGATTGAGGGGTTATATTATTGATAATTGTTTTGATTAATAATATAAGTTGGGATGCGTGTTTTCCACGTTATATAATTTTGTTGTGTGTGTTTTGTATTGTTTGGTTATCTAGGACTTTGCTCCCTAACAAGTGGTATCAAAGCCAGGTTTGTGATGGATGAGGTTGGGAGAAAATTTGAGATTGAATTGTTGCGAAGCATGATGAACAAGTTACGAGCAGCACTATACGGTTGAGGCTTGCACCGAAAATCATGTTCGGGTTCGAGATGGAAGAAGATGAAAGGGTTCACCAGAATTGTTTCAATGGCTTGGTGAACCAATGGAGAAATTTGGGTGAGACTAGTGTTCTTCTTTAAGAGACCGAAAGATTGATGAAACAAGGATCGGGTGACTCATCGAATGGAAGGGCGTTCGTGGTTTATGCACATGATTTCATATTGAGATGCACTGTTGTGAGATGCACCGTTATGACAAAGAACGGTGAATTGGAGGACAGTTAAAGATTGGAAGAACAAACTGCAGAGATTCTTGTTAGGGGAGGCATTGGTGAATGGACGTCGATGTATTAATGGTGACCATTAAATCGGTGATGAAACCGTATTGGGTTTAAGGGGATGATTGTTGGGTTAAACCTAATATGATAGTATGTATTTTGGTGATTCAAGACAAATATAAGTAGTATAATAATTGTATTTAGATAATTATTATGGATGATAATAATTATAATTGAACAATTATTATAAAAGGTTTGTCTTGATCGCAAATGGTAAGTAATTATGTACCAAAAATGGTAAGACTTGCATGACAAGTATTGGAAGACTTGTGTAACAAGTATGGTAAATCTTGGTGGCTAAGTTCGTGGTGACTATATACATAATCATAATGAGTTTGATATCGTTTGATACATGACTGTTCCACGTATAATGGAAATACCGTAAGGTGTGAGAGAGAATGTTTAGGTATTGTTAGATTTAAGTATTCGTCATTGAGTGGTTGTATTATTGATAATTATTTTGATTAATAATATAAGTTGGGACGCGTGTGTTCTGCGTTATATAATTTTGTTGTGTGTGATTTGCATTGTTTGGTTATCTCGATTTTTGCTTCCTAACAAAATGTGACTTAGATTTTATCAATTTTTCGATCATAAAATTAGTCCGATAATGTCACATACAAAAAAAAGATCGGCACATTTAATGGTGCATTGTAATTGTTGTAGCACTCGATTCAAACAAATTTAAATTTACCAAACAGATGTTCACAGTGCTACTTTAAATTTTCCGCATCACTTGAAGACGTATATATGTAAATCTTAAGTTGTCATGCAAACAAGCCATGCATGCAATTCTTGAATGAGTTATAAATTATAATCGAAAACACTTCACGTGCATGCACAATCAAGCAAACTTTATTCTGGTATTATTATTTTGTTTTTAGTTGGTAAAAAGAGAAAGTGCAGCTGCTTGCAACCACACACATATATAAAAATATTTTTTAATTTTGTTTTTCTTGTGTGTAATTTTCCTTGAACCTACCACATGCAATAGGATTATAAATTTGAAATTCTAAAGCACTTTAAGCCACACACAGAGACCTACATGAGATGGAAAGGCATCACATACCTTTTTAGCTTAAACAATCATGTTTAATCCTGATTAAACAGAGATTAAAGCTGCAACCACATATTTAATTACAATAAGATCGACAGTCGACAGAATCAGATCACACAGAATAGCTTGAAAATAATTATAACTGCACGTTTATGTTTGTCATATGGTTTGTCTCTTAATTACACACCTTAATTAATCCTGTGATTACTGTTTAATAATAAGTACGTAATTAGTAATATATTACGTGGACGGGGTATGGTAATTAGCAGAAGCATGACCTCTAGCTTCTCTTGTTGGTTATATATTTTTATCCGTGACCATGGTAAAGCTACATTACATACACCCGTGACACACATAATGCATATATAAGGTGACGCGTGCCCTGTTTAACTCTGTCCACGCACACACATACAGACACATGAAAATGTGTGTTTATAGATTCATAAATATGAAAGCATATAGTATGTTTGTGTGTATCACATCAGCCGAAGATCCTACGAAGAAAACGAGTTGGCAAAAAAAACATCATGTGAATGTTGAATTCGTAAGGTATCCATTGTAATGACGTTTTACGAGGTGGTCTTTACAATTTCTAAGAACTGGACGTCACAAAAAATTCTTACCAACTCAATTGTAGATTTGGAGTTCTAACTCATAACTTATTCCTCGAAAATGCTGATTTTTCTTGATTTCCTTGTTAATTCCATTTTCAGATATCGAAGTGTATTTAGTCTATCTCTAACTGTGTTTGTTAAAATAGTTGATTAAACATAAGACGCTGTGCTCCGATAGAATGGGTTAAAATGTTTGGCTGTATTTTAAAAATAATATGTTATTGTCATTTATTATTTTAATATGATAATAGATGATGTGGAGCCTGCTACATATCTCTAAAGCTTGGCCAAATACAGGGATTGACTAATTTTTTTGCTAAGGGGAATGCCCCTATTGGAGTAGATAATTTTTTACATATTTTTTCTAAATTTTATTTATAGCTAGCATGTCACATAGAGTTTTAGCTGAGGAGTCTTCTCGGTTGATACTCTTATAAACCGCAATTATTAGTGGAATTTTTTGTTTTAATTTTATTTCATCCTTCAAATTAATATAAATTTATTTTAAGTTTCGATGATCTACATAATCAATAATTTTTTGTCATGAAATGTTTCGGTTTGAATCATATTAAATAATAAAAATACAAGGAACTACACAGTATTTACAAATTTATAATACTAGCATATTTTAGATTTTACTATTTTAGAGAGTGTCTCGAAACTTCTCGGTCGGCTGCCGCATCCCACCAAACGATCGGCCAAAAGTGTTTGTCGTTTGCGTGCAATATTAATATTAAACTCTTCATAAATATATTGAACAATGCAATAAAGTAACAATTACATGTGCCATCATTTATTTATTTATTCCCCTAAATAATATATATTGAACTCAATAAAATTGTCCCAGTAAAAAAAAAATTCGACAGAATTGAATTTGGAAACAAAATGCAATAAATTTTAAAGTATTATTACCTGAGTATAAATTAATGTGAAATGAGTGTGTATTTTCCAAATAATGTGTGTATAAGAGATGCGCGCATGAACCCGTGAATGGTTTAATTCTATTGTCGTGAACCTGCTTTATTGTTTATGCTTCAAACACCCTTGGCCACACCTACAAACAAGCTAAACAACAAAACAAATTCACGAGATGTGCATATACATAAACCATTTTGCATGACACTACTCTTATTATTGCTTTCTTTTCACATCACAACTACATTCACCTGCAGATGCTAGTTTGCATGCTGCATTTCTTTTCTTTTTCTTTTTCTTTTTTTAAAAATTTTCCTATTTGTCCATTAGCTTATAATCATATATATATATATAATGCATTAAATTTAACAAAATAATTAATTAAAAAGTGGAGTATATTCACAATCTAAACAAAGCCTTGTAATATTGCTGAAAAATGTATGATGAAATGAAGAAAATCATAACAACAAAGATTTGAAGTGAAGGGTCCTGGCACACTTTTCAAGCAAGGCAGAGCCTCAAACTCAGGGAGAGATCACAAGTTCTTCCAACCTAGAAATAGATAGACATGACACCCCTCTAGTAAATTGAAACAAAACTCTAGGAAGTATTGCACAAGAAACAGTACATCTTCCAACTACTGTAGTACAAAACTAGCAGTCAAACAGAGTACACCATTTGATCTAGTAGCGAGAACAAAAATGAAAAGGTGACATGACGCTAGATCTTAGGGAAATTTAATGAATTCATAAAACTTTGAAGATATCAAACAAAACATATTTCGGATGTCCTAAAAAAATAATGTGGGTAGCAGGGAAACAATTAATATCTACACAAAATTTATCGTACTCCTCCGAATGTAGATTATTGAGATTTATAAGATTTACACATTTTACGCTACCTGACGTAGTAAAAATGTTGTTACTGCGGAAAAAAAAAGAAACAGAAGAGACCATCCTACCTAATGGCAACAGAGAACCAATCTCCCATAGCATATAATAATGCCCAATATTAGTTTTCCACGTGTCAGTCTGTTGCATAAAGAACTTTGTCGTGAAGAACCATTTTTCAGTTCTAAAAATGCATACATATAGTTGTATACATAACAACAGCTCCAACTTCAAATGGTCCATCCCACATTCCCACTAGTGTTCTCAACTGTTAACTCCCTCTTCTTGTTCTCACTTTCCACTTCTTCTGCACTTGAAAATCTTTGAAGTTAGTTTTACTTTGAATGGATTTCTTTCATGGGAATTTGTGTTTTCTTATTGTAGTTCTCTTGTTCGTGAATTCAAAAAATGTACAAGGAAGATATCATTATCACAAGAAGCAGAAGCCTAATAAATCCCCTGTTTTACCTAGCCCTGAATCCCCTGTTTTACCTAGCCCTGAATCCCCTGTTTACCCTAGCCCTGAACCCCCTGTTTACCCTAGCCCTGAACCCCCTGTGTCTCAATCACCTTCCTTTCCTCCTCCAGTTCCTTCAGACCCAAGCACTGATCCTCCACCAATTTCTGATGAGCCTAATGACCCTGGGAACTCAACATCAGGTTGCGTGTTCGATGTTACATCTTTCGGTGCAGTTGGAGATGGTACAACTGATGATACTGCAGCATTCAGGGATGCTTGGAAAGCAGCCTGTGCTGTAGAATCAGGTGTTGTTTTAGCTCCTGAAGATTATACATTTATGATCACTTCAACTGTCTTTTATGGGCCATGTAAACCAGGTCTTATCTTTCAAGTAAGAACATTTTCATCTTTTTGTAAAATTTTAGTGTTTTTGTTCTTGTCCATACAAAATATAACTTTTGCTCAGAGTTAGATACTGTATTTGATTTTATGTAGGTTGATGGAGTTTTAATGACACCTAATGGTCCAGATTGCTGGCCTAAAAAGGACAGCAATAAGCAATGGCTTGTGTTTTATAGACTAGATGATATGACATTCACTGGAATTGGCACCATTGAAGGAAATGGTGAGCAATGGTGGGAACTTCCATGCAAACCTCACAGGGTATTTATACATAATTACATATATGTTTATGTATTTATGTTGTGTATTGTTTTGTAACATAGTATCTTGTTTGGAAATGAAATGTCATAATGTACTTAATGAATCAAGAAATGCCATTTCAGGGTCCTAATGGATCAACTTTGCCTGGACCATGTGACAGTCCAGCTGTGAGTTAATCTGACTGGAACTTGACTCTTACTTATATGAGTAATGTATATTTTACAAATTATATTACTCTGGACAATGATCAAATATGTTTACATTTTCAGCTAATCCGATTCTTCATGAGCTCCAATATAGTGGTCAGCAGTCTAAGAATCAAGAACAGTCCAATGTTTCACATGAAATTTGATGGTTGTGAAGGGGTGTTGATTGAGAAATTGTCCATCTCTTCTCCTAAACTTAGTCCCAATACTGATGGAATTCACCTTGAAAACACGAAATTTGTTGGCATATATGACTCAGTAATTGGAAATGGTAATAATACTGATTTATGCTCCACAAATATTCTAGTAGATTTTGTATCTCGCTTGTGAACTCTGTTAAAAAGTGTGCCCTGCTGTTTTTTTCACAGGGGATGATTGCATTTCCATTGGACCTGGCTGTGCTAATGTCAACATAGAAGGTGTCACATGTGGCCCTAGTCATGGTATAAGGTATGTAATTTATTTGGGGATTCATTGATAGCCTAGTGACGAATTTTATTCCCTCCCCCATAATCCTTACTCCGCTATAGTTTTCCGGAGAACTACGTGTTCCGTACTTGTATATATAATTTTATTCCCCCTATATATAACCTAGTGAAATATATATATAATTTTCTAATAAAAAGGAAATCATTCATCTGACATTTTACACTGTTTGAGTTTTGATCGGTGTGACAGCTTCATTTAACTTTTTACACTGTTTTGAGTTTTTAGCGACACAACAACTTCATTCGACCTTTTTACACTGTTTTGAGCTTTTAACTTTTGTGGAATTACAGTATCGGAAGCTTAGGAGTGCACAATTCTCAAGCTTGTGTTTCGAACATAACTGTACGAAATGCTATAATAAAGGATTCGGACAACGGGGTGAGGATCAAGACATGGCAAGGCGGAGCAGGGTCAGTAACGGGCATATCATTCGAAAATATTCAAATGGAAAATGTGAGAAACTGTGTGATCATAGACCAATACTACTGCTCAAACAAGGCTTGCCTAAACCAAACTTCAGCTGTATACGTAAAAGATATATCATTCAAGAACATCAAGGGAACTTATGATGTACGAAGCCCTCCGATACATTTTGCATGCAGTGACACTGTTCCTTGCACGAACATAACGATGTCAGAAGTCGAGCTTCTTCCAGAAGAAGGGGAACTGGTGGATGATCCTTTTTGTTGGAATACATATGGAAATCAAGAAACATTGACCATTCCCCCCATCGACTGTTTACTAGATGGAGAGCCAGCCTCAGAAGTAGAGAACTACAGTTTGCAGTGTTCTTCTTGAAAGCATATTATGTCTCCAATCTGCATAGCTAGTTATATATATATATATATATATGGATTAATACTGCATATATAGATATGGCTTATTAATTAGAGATCCATAAGTTAGAGCTATTAGTATTCAACAGGATCTTGGCTGATTGTTGGTCACAAATAGATCCATCCCTTTGGGGTTTCTTTCCCTTGTTGAGTGATGTGAATTTTAGCCTACTATGTACCTAGTGGAATGTGACATATTTAGTATATCTACATTAATAAAGATAGGTGGTTCATTTATACTACAATGCACCAGCTCTATAATATCAAGGATTTGTGTTTCACTTATACTACAATACACTAGGTTGGCATGATATATTTGACCTATCTATGTCAAGGACAAACTTACTCTTTCAAGTGATCTTTAATTGTTATTGCCTCTGCAATATTAAAAAAAAATTACTTGTAAATATTTACGAATTTAGC
Organism: Oenanthe sinensis; assembly: GCA_028671895.1. Classification (NCBI taxonomy): domain Eukaryota; kingdom Viridiplantae; phylum Streptophyta; class Magnoliopsida; order Apiales; family Apiaceae; genus Oenanthe; species Oenanthe sinensis. The sequence continues at coordinate 6,698,302 of CM053814.1, read as the reverse complement.
AGTATTGTACCAGTATCCAAAAACCAAAATATAACCAGGTTCTGAACTCTGCTGCTAACTCTAAAGGTAAAGGATTTATACTTCTTTCATATTAATCGAGGAGTTCCTCAAGACATGCTACATGGATGCAAAAATTGCACGTTTGCAAACCACAACTTTTGTAGTGCTTATACACCGTTATGGAGCTCATGCACTCCATTCATGGAGTTTTGCAGAAGCTGAACAATTTAAGAATCGTAGCATTGTATAGAGGCAGAGGGCAAATATTCATTGCATGCCATCTGCAAACACATTGAACTGTCTCCTTGAATAATTTAGCAATAATTTATATTTTGACAAAGACTGTAATCTTTTTTGGACTATCAAATCTGTTTTCCTAAAAGTGAAGGTTTTCCTTCCGTGGTCCTGGGACTAAATGGCCCTCTTCCTCCTGATCGAGGACTTAAATCTCCTCTGATTTCACTTAATCGAGGACTATATCCTTTATCAGAGAAACTCTTCATGAAACTTTTTCGTGGTTTCTCACTGCATCCTGTCAACTTCACACTGCACATACGTCTGATCTCTCCCCGACTTCTGGTAATCACATCATCTAAAATCTCTTTGTCATCTGCAAATGAAGCACTAGAACCTATCTCTGACTCCTGAAATTAGATACATCAAGAAACAAGAATTGAAGCAGAGATAAGAAAGTTAACTAAAGAATGGGACAACTACTGGCTACATATATAATTCAGATCATAAAATGATAATGACATTTTGTGGATCTCCCTCTTGAGAGCTTAGACTTTACAATGAAACTAGTAACAAAAAGAATCATTTTCCAAAAATATCATTGAATTTTCATTAAATATAATAATAAAAAGACTTAGAAATCTCCAACATTGCAGCAAAACATTTTGTATTTCACGAAAAAAGATTTGTTGTACGAGTATATACACAACTTACGTTACAGAAAAACTGAAAGAGATTGTTTTTTTATGCCAGTTTTAATAGAAATTGTAGAAGATATGACGACATCAGTTTAATATCATTAAAAGAACAAAAATCTTACCATTGCAAGGTTATATGGTAAAGCAGATGCCTCTTCATACTCAGCTGCATCTAAATCTTGAAGGTGTCCCTCTTTGAAAAACTTGGGCAAAATGTATTGTCTTATAGGAACAAGAAGCATGATTATCAAAGGGAACAAAACCCCAGCAAGAGGAATCCAGGTAATCCCAAAAGTGATTAACAAGTAAGCAGCCTGGAAAATCGTGAAAAAGGCGATTGTCTTGAAAGGTACAGTTTCCACAAAAGTTGCGTGGTTATCCTCCAGTACTCTGTAAACACATGGTTACCAAAGCGAAAAACAGATGCATTTGGTTAGTTGCAGAAAACAGTTAAAATGATACAAAAAACTGAACTTATAATATTGTTTGGATCTGGAAGTAGCAACTTGTATCTTCTACTTGGAGCTGTGAATAGCAGAAGGATCCGCTCCCAAAACTGGTTTCCTGGTAAGCTTTCAACAGCCATGTATGCAAAGTATCCCCAGAGTACTGATGTTGGGATCTTTTTGAGAAGAGGCATGGCTGCAACGCATCCTCCCACCATTAAAGATTGAAGCAAGTTACTGACTCGCTGTTCTTTCACCTCAACAGGTATCAAATCATCAATCTCTTTCTCAACATCAAACATTGCTTCGTCAACTGGAGCATTAATATTTTCTATGCTTGAAGCTGATTTAATAGTTAACTCTTTCAATTCATTCAATCTCTGTTCCAAGAATAAAGTTTGAACAATAATGACGACATGTACAAGTATGTATTTCAGAAAGTAGAATAGGAAGAAAAAGAAAACTATCTTATGTGGATGTATTAACGAAGTCATGAAAACACCATACTCGAGCTGATGGTTCTTGGTAAATTAGTGGACTCTGTATCTCTTGGTAGGCTTCTTGCAACTTTCCATATACTTGAACCAAACTGGCATTCTTACCCAAACATTCACGTGCTGTTTTTACCAATCGATTTTGAAGAAGCTGAATGCAAATAGAGGACAAAGCAGCAATGAATATGTTGAGCTTTGTAAATGTAAATGTGATAAACTAAAAGTATATTGTGTAAGATAATGCAGTCATATTAAGGTGGAAATTTTCCTGTCTAGTGAAGACAACAATGATATTCAGTTTCAGTTTAGAGTGTCTAATATAGTTGAATCACCACAAGGAGGAAGTTCTTGTTTGTAGTAAATAGAAACCTGATGCTTCAGTGTAGCCAAACTCTTGGTATGCATTGGAGATTGTGGAATGACACCATTTGATGGGGGAATCCCTGTAAGACCACAGAATATGACCTGCAACATTAAAACAAGTCACTGAATTACAGTGGTGATTGTGTTAATGAAAGAAAACAACTGAATTGTGAGAGTAGATTAGAAGGATTTATCCTCACCATAAATCCTAACAAAAATAAATCATAATGAAATGAAGGTGGCTTGCGCAAGTTGAATTCACTCTGCTGAGCAAGTTGAGATGCTACACTGTGATCAAAATAGTACAGAACTGCAATCATAGTGGCTGGAATAAAAGCTCCAATTATGTAGAGGACTGGCACTTGTATCATATCCTGGAAGTCAAAAATCACGTACATGTATGTTATGAAATCATACCAAGAGAGGGAAGAAGCTACATAAGCTGCTTCTGTATCAAGAAAAAAACATGCCTTCATGACTGTCCAATTGCTGTATGCACCTGGCGACCATGGATTTGGGCTAAGAAGCCGCCTTGGAATTCCTTCTGGGACATTTCCGGCCGGTATATAAGAGGCAGCTGTCCAGACAACAACCAACAAAGGAACACCATAATCCGCTATAAGGCCTCGAAGCCAACCTGTGTAAGGAGACATGGAACATGGTCTCAGAAACGGAAGAACATGATTCATACATGATGCACCACGCACCTCAAGCTCCCTAAAGGAAATATGTAACTATTGCTTTTTATGCCAGACGGCAATCCCTACCATCATCATTATGATCCAAATATTTTCCTTTCTGCAAAGAACTTGGGGTTGCACCTATTGAAGTTTCATTTAGTCCGATATGGTGTAAAAATACTGTGAGCAAGCTTACCAGAGCCATACCGCCAAGATCTTGCTTTCCGACTTTTCAATGCAGTGAGCAGAAGGCCAAATGACATAACCAGCGCAAACATCCCGTTGGCAAACCTCCATGAGGGAAGGTATTCTGTCAAATGGCGATTTTCTCTGTTCGGTACACGAAATTCATCGATAAGTCCCTACATCCATCAAGTTATTCAGTAATCGCAGAGACATGCTCACACATGAATTCCCTGAAAAGGTAATTAGTCTCACAAAAATAATGTCGAAACAAAAATTTAATGCTTCTTAGCATTCTACCAATGAGATGAACACATTATAGCCACTTTTATACGTAACCATATAAACTACTGGTCCCCAACCAAGACACAGACATTTTTAGTCACCCACAAGTTCTGTTGCACGAAATAGCACAATAGTTTGTTTCCAATATATCAAAATATGAATGCCAACTGATGAAACCTATACAAAATTAACAAGATTGCCACTTACTCTTATGGCTTCCTGCATAAAGAGCATTGCAATAAGCAGTCCAAACAATTCTCCCGCAAGACGAGTGAACCTATTTATGATTGAACATGCTCCTAGAATAGCCAGAAGGAACAACAAAATTGCAGTCCAAACACATACCCTGCAAAACCAATATTCCATGGAGGCAGTACCATTAAAACAGAAGAAACTTGAACAATTTTCTAAAATGAAACTTCAGCCTCAACAGATTCAATGTTGAAGTGAAAATGTGCAATATTTCAATGCAAGCAAGAGTAGAATACCATCCTGTCCAAGCTAGAAAGAGCTTTGGTCCCAGCTCTGGTCTATCTTTTGCAAAGTTGTACATAAATGTGTACATAAGAACAGTAGGTTCGGCAACTCCAAGAATAAGCAAAGGTTGACCACCCATTATAGAGTGTATAATACCACATATTGCAGTAGAAGCTAAAGTTTGCACTGCTGTGAGTGATCCATCTGTCGATCCAAGGCATTGTTTTAAATTGCAAAATTGTATGAGAATGGTGAAACAGGATTATGAAGAACAAGAACTTATTATATACCTGTACTTCTTTCCAGTTGTTCACCAAATGATATCACAGGAATTGCTGAAGCAAAAAATATATATGTTGTAGGGGCCAAAATCCTAAAAAGACAAGTATGTTAGAGATCCAGATTGTTGGGAAATGTCGATTTCCATATAATACCTAATATTTATGATAACATAATATAAACATACCTTATGCCTGACTTGAAACCACTAGCCCAATCTTGTTTATAGCACATTAACCTTCCTTTAACATCATTCTTGATCCCACGGAACGGAACAAAACTCTCTTCCATGTTTCCTTCCTTTTTCAAGAAACTTAAGCAAGTAAACAGCAATAGCTTCTACTAGCCCAAGATTTTCTTGATTCTGTATAACATATGGTACCCCAGGAAGAGTAACAATTCGGAGCTACAGTAACTAAACCAAGTAAAATTGCAACAACATTACATCACATCAATTCATTTATTATACAGTAACATGGACTGATTCAAGATAATAAGAAACAAAAAAAGTTACAATTACAAAGTGGAACCAATATAATAAAATTGTACACATGAATATATATAGCACTAAATGACCAAGATGTCAACAACACAACTTTTCCTTTTTCTTCCAAAACCTAAAGAATATACATGTATATACTTAAAGAAATCTGAACAAGACCTCCAAATAAATAAAGCTTAAAAGGGTAGTTGAAAAGGATACTAAAAATGCTAAAGGCAACTACAACGTGAGACAACACAGACCCAAATCTAAAATCTTTATATAATGAAACAAGACTAATCAAGAAACATGAAAAACATGAAAATAGATACAGAAAATGTAAGCATCAAAAGTGGTTAAATGTTATATTACATACCAAATTATAAGCAGCTGGAGAAAGTAGAAGCACAGTTGGGTGTGAAGAGGTAGAATAATATGGGATTGCCAGAAGAAGAGACAGACAGCTGGCTAATACCAAGTATCCCAGCAGCATCTTGTGTAACCCATAATAACACTCATTTTTCAACTACATTAGCATTGTTTCTTTTTTACTGTGTGTGACACTGGTTAGTTTTTTTTTCTTGGGAACAGGATAAACAATGTTGTAGCATCTTTGTCTTGAAGCTGACATACATTACTGTATGTATAAATTAATGGGAGCAATTATAATATTTAAAGAAAAAAGGTGCAAGTGATTTTTAGGACAACTATCTTCACGATTCTATATAATTTTCTATAATTATAATAGTACTTTCGAGTATTTATATGATAATTTTTATTAATTTCACTGATCTCTATTTAAAAACTGTAATGGGGAAGTAGAATTGTTTAATCCGCCACAGTCAAATCAGTGTAATGATCATGGATGATGGACCTCGGTACCTCACTGTAACTCTGATGTTCTCATTGCAAGATTTAAGTATGATGCGGAAATATATTTAATTTTGATTAATTAAATAAAAGGGTCAGTATACACTATACACACTTGTATTATTATTCTAAAAATCGGTGATTAATTCAATAGTTCATCGAACTGATTAAATTTCTGATTATTTAATTAATCATTCCGATTAATGCTGATTAATCCCGATTCCGTGCCTTATTAAGTCCGATTTCCGTTTTTACTTGTATATGTAAAATTTAACATTTTCATCTAATAAATCAACATCCTTCGATGAGAACAATAGGAGTATAATCAACAATGGAAAATAAGGCATACGTATCGGACATATGTTCTAGCAAAATGTTCGTTCCATAATTGGGAATCACGGATATAGCACATATACATTGATCATTATATCCTATATATATTTAGAATGAGAGAGTTAATGTCATGTGGTTTGGTCGTCGTGAGTAAAAGATAAATGTCTAAATATTAGTTGTTATTTAATTAATTGTTCAAGGTTCGATTCGCACGAATACAAAAATAATTTAAAATTATTCTTAAATATTATTTATAAATAAAATGATCAAGATTTGATTATTAATAAATATTACTAACTAATTTAAAAGAAAATATATAATATTTTGATACTAAAATTGAATAAAATATATTTTTTTTAAAATAAATAAATTTAATTATAAATTATTTTTTAAAAGAAAACTCATGCATCAGATGAGGTCTAAACTAGTATATATAACTAAAATAAAGAGAGTCGTGCACACTCAACATCGAGTCTAAATCCTCCATACCACATTAGGTGTGTCACACGGTCTTTCACTTTTCTGATTGATTGACTGAACTTAGTTGGATTCCACTAACGTTATTTATATTAACTAATTTAAAACATTTTATTGATTATTCTATCAAAAAAATTATTAACAATATATTATAATAATTTTTAAATAATACATATATATACATAAAATTATTTTATTAGTAAAATAATATATTAATTATTTTTTAAAAATAATTAATATTAGTGAATATAATTTATAATTTATATTTTCATAATTTAATTTAATTTATTTATATGTTTTAATTATAGTTGAGTAAAAAGTGAAAATTATATGTTTTATTAATTAGTGAGGAATCTTATGAAGGAGTAATCATGTTTTTAAGTAACCTATAAAATTAAACAACCTCATATATACAATGAAAAAAATAAACATGCTCATAACAAAACATTGAAATTGAAACAAATATAAAGAGGAGACTAATGAAAAAAATAAACATACTCGTAGCAAAACATTGAAATTGAAACAAATATAAAGAGGGGACTGATGACGAGCCGGGAGCAATAATGACGGCTGAGTTACATACACATAACTATTTTATATTTTTAAAAATAATAAATATTATGTACATATATAATGAGGTGTTGGCCCTATATGGCACAATTTGGGGAGAAAATGCTCTAAATGGCACATCCCAAAAAAATGCCCCTAAATAGCACTCCAAAACACTACATAGTGTTGCGTGCTGGAAAATGAGTAAAAACGCTATTTCGTGTAGTGTTTGTACTATTTAAAAAAAAATTCGGGGCAAAACGCTACTTTATCTTGGGTTCTGGACTCAAAACGCAACTTAAAGTAGCGTTTTGGGGCTATACGCTAGATTGTGTAACGTTTTGGAAAAAAAAAATCTCCTAACCCCAAACGTGAGACTATGTCACGTTTTCAACCAAAAAAAATTACACGCTACACGATGTAGCGTTTTGGAGTGCTATTTGGGATAATTGTTACGGCTTGTGTCATTTAGGGCATTATCTTCCCTAATTGTGCCACTAAAAGCCTTTTCTCTATATAATGATACAAAAATATAATTTCAACTTAAACTAATTTACTCCATTATAACTAAAACATATAAGTAAAAATATTAAATTAAATTAAATATTGATTATTTTATTAATAAAATAATTTTATGCACACAAATATATTATTAAAAAATTAATATTATAAGATGATACAAGATATTTTGTTAAAGTTTATAATATTGATTATTTTATCAATAAAATAATTTTATGCACAAAAAATATATTATTTAAAATTAATATTATAAGATGATACAATATATTTTATTATAATAATTGGTTAAAGTTTATAATGAAATTCTAGACATTTGCATAATCAATTAAAAAAAGTATAATCAATAGAATCCAAATAACCATGTACAATGAATAAAATAAAAATAAGAGTGAAATCCTATTGACCTCCATCAATCAATTAAAAAAGTGGAAGACCGTATGACACACGTAATGTGGTGTAAGGATGTGGACTCCTCAACATCATTGCATACTCAATAACTGCAACTAGAAACACTAATAATTGCAGGCCCAATATCAGACTCAATAAACCAGGCAGAAAATATACAGAAAATACATAAAACACACTGCTATTTAATACTGAGAGAATAGATGGATATATCTGAAATACTAAACTAAATTCAGAACTTCGATACAAATGTGTGGAATACATTATACAGTAGAATATTCTAGATGATTAGCTAGATAGTAAATAAACTTGAATAGATTCATAGTACTTCCGATAAATCCGGATACATGAACCTATGAATGCATGATTAACTCCTCAATAATTCTAGACACTTCAAGAAGTTTGCACAATCATGTTGAAGAAAGATCAAAATCAATTGCAGCGCAGTTTTATACAGTATTTTATTCATTTTCGTTTTGTTGTCTCTCAGGTACTCTCCTATGTTTCAGAATATCTTGGCCCATTTTCCATCCCCATTCTATTATTTGAAGTATGTGAAGGTACCACAAGGATATAAAGAATCAAGTATATCCGCTTACCTCAAAGGTTACTTGGTAGCTCTCCAAAAGCAACCATTGTCACTGAATTCCCTCAGGTACTTGAACAATCTTTTCAACTTCTCAATAACTTCATGCACTTCTTTTGAGTTATTTTTTATCTTTATAAAATTATATGCAGGTTCTGTGCATGTTTCTTGTTATGGGTTATGTTACGTATTCCGGTAATCCATTTATATTTCTGCACAAAGGCCATATTTTTCATAACTTCTGCTCCAAGTTTTTAGTTTTCTCTTGCACAATGTATTTATTATCTTATGTATTTTTACGTCAATAAAATTTAAGTTAGGTTCGTTTTGTATTTCTTGCAGGATGAGTTGATTCCTCAAAGGTTGCCTTGCCAGCATGCTCTAGCCCTCAAAATCTGTTGGCAGAAAAGCCATTGACAAGTGATTTTGAGTTATGGCAGGGCCATGAGGTTGACTCGGAATTTTTACGCCTACTTGATTGCATAGCAAAGAAGTACCCAGAAAACCTTTGAATACTTTACCACCAGCAAGAAGTTGTGTACAATGAAGCTGAATATGTTGTGCACCACAATGAAAACCTATATTAAAACTTTCATTATTGAGGTTGATACTGAGATCATCACGGAGTACAGGGCTCAGTTTGTTGACTTGCAAAGATCATTCAACATAAAGTGGCTGGTCAACCATCTGAACTATATTGAACAACTCCAATATTCTCAGCCATACTTATCAAGCTTCAAGCAGTTGACTCCCATATCGATGATGCCAAAAGTAAATTAAAAAATCTGCAGGCTTTCGGAATGAGGATGCTGACAGAGATTAACAGGAATATCAGAACTATGGGCACTACTAACCTTGCTGTTGGCTACATTGGAGATGATCTGTTTTCTGCTTCCCCGCAATGAAATTTTTAAGAGCAGATTTTCTATTTAGATCAACAACTTCACATTCATTGACATCTCGCACAATGAAACTGAGCAATGCTCATATATCGTCAATGCAGGAAGATGGGGGAGATAAATTGATCAATATCACATTCCTGCAGTGCATTATGCATAAACAGTGTTTAAATGAGTATACGATCAAGAAATAAAAGGCACTCACAATTTAATTTCCCTAGTATAAAGTAGAATCAGATATTAGAATTGACAGAAAAATAATTACTAGCTACATATTGTGTTGTCAATATACTATACTCCTAGATCTTGTAAAATTAATGTCTAGTCAAACACTGTTCAATCAGTAAATTTTCTCTTTATCGCGTATACAATACGTATATCCCTTGATATGCATTAACCTCAGGGCTTCATGAGCAGATTTCCTCTAGTCATTAGAGTTTCCTAAAACTCGGTCTTCATTAGTAATGCTTTATCACATAAGTCTGTTTAACTCTTGTTATTGCTTTTAGAACTAATAATACAATGTTGATTGGATTTAAATAAATTATTAATGAATATCAAATTAATAGTATTATTTGAATAAAAAAATTAACACTTGTTATACCTGAAATCTAATTTAAAAAATTAGTAAAAAGATAAGAAACTAAATCTAATTAACGTGCTTTAATTATTATTTAAAAAATACGATGTTAATACAAAAGTATTATGATTTGTTTTTAAAATATCGCTAATTAAAAGAAGAATGCGTGTAAAGACCAAAAACAGTAGTTTCGTATATAAGATCCATGCAGTTCAAGAATCCTATAAAAAGTCGGGTATTATTTTAAAATTCTACAGTAGTAAAGATGTTTTACGTTGTATAAAATAGGAATGTGTTCTTCCTCCTTACATATATTTTATATAAACAAAATTTGGTTCCGTCGTTACTAATTTAGGTTATTGTGTCGATGCCCCTATGTGTCACAATTATATTAATAAATGTCTAAAATGACATAATTGGATAGAATGACGCAAAATGTCATCCCAAAATACTACATGAAGTTGAGTTTTCACAAAAACGCGATATCGTGTCGTGTCTTGAGCAAATTTTTTTTGTTAAATTTTTAAAGTTCAAAACGCCAGATGAAATAGAGTTTTAGGGCAAAACGCAAGATGAAGTAGAGTTTTAGGGCAAAACGTTACTTTAAGTTGAGTCTTGCACATATTTTTTTTAAAATATTTGTGGAAAACATGACACTAAGTGACGTTTTGTATCAAAAATCAAAACAACAAAAGCGCTACACTATGTTGAGTTTTAAAGTGACATTTAGGGCCATTTTTATAAATTGTGATATTTTGGACATTTTGTCTCCAATCTGTGATATATAGTGTCATTATTTCGTTATTGTGCATACAAGCTTTTTAACATACTTGTCTATAATCAATTCATCATGAAAAGTCATCGAAACCAAAATTCTAGAAGAACCCGCAAGTTTAATGTTCTAATAAAGTGTTCAGAAAAAACAAGCATGCCCAATTTTTCCAAAACCACGAGTGATCGTTGGTCCAAACTTACTAATGATTTACTTCGTTTGATTGTTAATAGAATAGTCAGTGAGAAGGATTTTATCGGGTTCAGATCAGTATCAGCTACTGGCGTTCTGCTATTCCCCTCAACTCCTGGTGTACTCCATGGCTTTTGGCCAAGAGATACGAGACCCCTGTCGTAGTTTTAAAAGGTACGTGCTAACGGGGCAATTGTTTGTGTTTTTTAATGAATTTGGAGTAGTTCGCTCGCTAAATCCACAACCTCATATAGTCCAGGAATGTTATGAGCCTTATTTGGTTGAATCATCAGGCGACTTATTAATAATAACAAGGTCTTTTATGATCTATAGAATAAATATTGACACCGGAGACTGGATAAAAGTTAGAGACTCGGTTAGGCACGCACTATTTGTTGGGAACAATTATTCAATCTCTCATTGGATATTCGAAGATGAGACAAATAATAGTTGGAGACAGTTCAACTCATAACGGTCAACTATTGTGTTATAATATACTACTTCTGTCCCACCCAATTGTTAATTTTTCGGAGAAAATGTCCGGCACGTATTTTAAGGTGCATATAGAGTATAGTTACATAACTTATTTTTTTTTAAAAAAAATTCTGAATAAAAATTTAAACATTAAATTTTTATTCAGAAAAAAAAAATTAAAAATAAGTTATGGAACTATACTTTATATGTACCTTAAAATGTGTGCCGGACCTTATCTATGAAATGTTAACCATTGGGTGGTACAAAGTGACTAATAAATAAGAGGCTCGAGTTTCATGACCTTGGTCATGTTAGTGGATTCAATAAGTGTTATGATTGTATTTGGTATATGCCTGCTCTTGGCTTTAACCAAGCAATTAGGAGTTCCAAAAATTTCTCAAAAGTCGCACAAGTAGATAGCATGATGTTTCGCTATGTGTTGGGGCCTTACGTGACCCTGGTTTTGGTTCTGGAAAATATACTGCTGCAATAATTTTACAGTAATGTAGTCTGGTTAATTAATAGTGATATAAATTTAAAAAACTAACACTTTTTCTGTTTATGTTCTTAACTTTTGTTGATATTCATGTTTAACAGCATCATGTTTTTTATTTTATGTTTAGTATCTCAGTAAGGTACCTGAACATTTTAAACCTATTTTGACTCCTCCAGTGTCCAAACTGCTGTTGACTTTCAATATCTATCAAAACTCTTGCGAGGACCTTGCATTTATAAACAACCGAATATAAATAACTCTTAGCAAGAAATTCAAAGAGTATCGATGTACAAATCAGTAGTGACATGATCTCCTCCGGGCAGTGTTAGAAAGACCTCTGCTAATTGTCAATATAACACAAAACTACTGAAACAGCCAAGCCCAACAGATTCTTTTCACTTTTAATATGAAGAAAACAATATAACTAATCAATTTAAATTAGTCCACAAAATAAAATGAGGCAGATAAATTAGTCTAAACAACTTTATAATCTTACTACAAGATACAATGACATACTCTCAACTCTAATCTCTACAGGACAAGCATGACTAGCTGTATAGATTCACCTACCATATCCTGTCATGGACTTTACACGTTGCAAAATTCGCACAAATTCATAAAACAGTGAGAAGTCTAGACCTGAAATACTATCATTATCTTCAACAGTAGGACACTTTCCGTTGTTGGTGCAAGGAGTTTGACAAATGACCAAATCAAATGTCCCAAACCTTTGCTTAAGCATTTCCAACTTGGAACTTGATAGTTTCTGAATGTCTTCAAGTTGCACTAATTCGCCACTTTGTCCAGAATTGCTCCACCACTGTTTTAGAATCTTGCGCTTAGTTTCACATGTCTCAACAGAAACAACACCTTTCAAACGAATGCCAAGCCGGTCCAAAGTTATTTCTGCCCCTCCAACTCCAGTATATATTGACAATAATGTTAATCCTTCAGGAAACAAGGATTTTAAAACGGACAAGTGATATCCCAATGTATCTATTTGGAAACTGTGTTTCAGAGCCTGAAGTCGGTCCTGCAGGCTGAACCCGGCAGCTTGAGTGTGACCCACTGGGTAGCCCATAATGCACTCAATATGTTCTGGCTCTACGGGCTTCAACTTGTAATGGCCAACCCATACAAGATTAAAGATTTTACAACGATGAAGAAGATCTGTCTGTTGATCTACTGACAGCAAACCTCCATAATCAGTCAATAACTTTTCAAGCCTATTGCACTGCTGAGAGATCCCAGTAAGATCGGTATTGATGCAGCTGATTTGTTTTCTCGTATCCCATGGTGGCCACCATTTTTTCGTCCTTGGTATCACATCTTCAATTGCCATCGGAGATCTTGGAATGACGTGAAACCTATTTTCAGTCGTAAGATTGTGCACATACCCTTCCTTCCTACTCAAGGCCGAAAAGAACTGCGTATTCACAAATTCTGGCTCAACAGCATACACAAACTGAGATATTTTGATCCAAGAATCCTGGGAGAGATTAAGCACATTCCCATAGAAGAAGTATGGGGGTCCAACAACCATTTTATCAAGACTTCTGCATGAAATAGGCTTTGGCAACGTAGACTCTCCTACTAACCGTGCTTTACGTTGTTTCTGTGCCAACCGTGAGCTGGTTGTCTTGGAAATTCCTGGCCTTGGTTCAAGCCATGGTGGCAAGGCAGAACATAAGTCATCGTCATACTCTTCTTTTGGCCGTTTCGAACTGATAGACTCGTCAATATATCCTTCTTTTGGCCTTTTCCCTTTACAGTTTTCCAATAGGCCATTATCACTAAACTCAGGAACTGACGCAGTACCTAAATCCTCAGTTTTTATTGTCAAGTCATCATAACGGATGGAGCCTTGTCCATTCATCCCAGAAAAGGATCTACTTGTGCCCGAATGCTTTTTCAAACTAGAATTTGAGGTATACTGCATAAAAAAGAAAAGGAAATAAAAGAGAAGGACGTAGCTCAAAAGCTAAAACAAACAATTATAATCCATCAGAACTGCTAAATATCTACATGATGTTGAGCATATCCTCGTGTTTAAGTGCTCCTAAACTCTAAGGCTATAAATTTTGTATATAAAGTACTTTTCAGTTAGAGGCCCATTTCTGTGTGCTGCTGCATACCTATCACTTCCTCTTTCTTGTTAATAACTCACTTGGCAATTTCAGAATTAATAATAAGACTTTAGCTAAAGAAAAATACATATATGATTGCACCATGGTAAAATTTGTACATTATGATTTCAAAGCTAGAGCTGGTGGTTCATTTCCTAATAATGTACGGAAAGAGATGAAAACTATGTACAAGCTACTATATCATAATTTAAAACATACTGCTTCATAATAAGATGGAAAAGAGAACCTTGCCGATATGACCAGAAACAATTGAGTCTGCAAGTTCAGCAACAGAAGCTTTTGAACCTGGGAGATTAAATAATATTTACTTAAACACTGGCACATCATTTAGTCACATGTAACTGGGCTTAAAGCTGAAGCTACAAAGAAAAGAAATGAAAAATAAAGACTACTTCTATATCAAATTACAATATACAGGTTCTTTAAGTTTGAAAGAGATTAAGAGACACCAAGTCCCTGCCACATCAACATTCAACCATGAAATGAAAATTATAAAACAGCGGAAACAAGAGTCCACAAACTCACCACCACTTCACAATGTAGAAGGGTTTGACCTAACCTGCATTTTTTATTAGAAATATGAAGAAATGTATGTATCAATGCTTCAGTCATCTTTCTTCCTTGCGACAATATATTATATCTATCAGTGAGCAATTAAATAGAAATTATATTCTATACATAATAAATGTAAGAGGGATATTTGGTTATTGGCCGTTAGTTGTTACAGGGTGCTCAACTATAGCAAGATCCTATTGAAGGCTTTGTTACCTGGAGTCAACTGGAAGTGTCCAACATGGGTGCGTGTTCAAGTGGTCTGACTCGGCAATTTTATAAAAATGTTTATCGACATGGAGCATGCTCAGAAATATTTCACTGATCGGAAATATTGTACAAAAATGAAACTGAGTTTAATGAATGAAATCTTGCAGACATAGTCATTGGATTACAATACACGTGATACACAGGGACATATTGAGAACTATTACTCACCACACATGTCGATAGCAGCAGAAATATCTTTCTCCGAAAAACCCATTTCGAGCAACCGAAGTGTATTGTTTAAAGTTCCAAACAAAGTTTCAGTGCTAGCATCCTGAAAATTTAATGCTCGTGTAATTTCAGGTATAAAACATGATCTTGAAGCATCATAACTTCACAAGTTAAACAAACTTAAATAAAGATGTGTTATAATTAAGCTTTTAATTTCACAATCACTAAATCTGATAATCAATGGTAGTACATTGGTACAGCTCAACTTGGTGGAGGACACAATAAATTACTGGGTTGAGGTGAGCAAAGGTAACTATTTTCTTTGAAGAAAAGGTTTCCAGTTAACGAACTAAATACAATCAAATATTAATGTCCCTAGCTTTAGTGTCCTCCGACTAAAAGCTACCAGAGGCTCTTGTAAACATATTTATACAGCATAGGTATATAATGTTAAGAATCCGAATGCAAAATTGGTCTTATATCTACCTCAAATAGCCTTAACATAATTTAACATTTGAATATGGCACAATTAAATTTAATATCAGCAACTTATTCAGAACAATCAGCATGTGTAAAAGATAATATCTACAATTATATCGAAAGAATTCCCAACTTGAAATCTACAAGCATCCTTATAAAGGTAGAAACACACCACACACGTTGGCATAATCACCAATAATTCATGTATGGTTCTGGGTTTCTTGTGTCTACTGACTTTAAGAGATGAATGTTACGCATGTATAGATGTTCTATTTGCAGGATCTGATAACATTGGAAACAAGCAAAATGATACCACTGAAAGAAGGTGGTAGTCTAGTGAAAATGTAAAGCATGATATTGGAATTAATATTATACATATTAGTAATTAATGCAACCTTTAGCATGATAATATAATAACTATAAGCAAACTTCCGGTTTTATATATTATTCCTTCTCAAGAAATATCTTGTATAACTTTAGTGTGTTCATTTTCTTTTTTTACCCGGTCTTGTATACTATTAGGTTGATGCAGTACATTTTTTTTAGAAACGTACAAAATTGGCTATTAAATAAATTTACTAACAGAAGCAAAATATGTACTGTATAAGCCTTACCGCATTCTTTTCATCATCACGATAATTTTCAATTCGAACATTCTTTTCAGAGTTTTCAGCAATTTGAGCAGCAGAGATAAAATCTATAATGTCACATATAGGAGCATCTTCTCCTGCAATACAATATGAGAAGAAATGAAGAATACATATATGTCGAACCTCAAAAGGATCAGAAAAGTATAGAAACATTATCATTTACCTAAACTATGATGAATGGACCATATTTGACACAAAGACAGACCCAGATGAACTTGTGTGTGAAACCCTTTCATTCTATTCTCTAAACCAGTTAGTTATAAGTGGGATCATTACTATGGTTCTGCACATCAGTGCACCCTATACTTTCTTTAGCTTATGTGGAGAATGTACTGTCTCGTCCGTGATCCACGTTAATAATTAGAAACATGTGTTAGATGAGCAAATTGCAGGTTGCACCTCTTATATTTGGAAATTTGGATGTACCATCAATTGTTACCCATACTTTAAATCGTGTCCCTTCTTAATGATAAGTTTTCATTCATGCTTGTACCCCTCTAGACTCTAGTTAATATCCGTCAACCATTGTTACACTTAAAATTCAAGGGTATTTTTTAAATTAGCCTTCTAAATAATTTAAATAACTTTTTTCATCCCCATCTTCATTCAATTATGGATTCACTGTCTTTATATTGTCCATAGAAAATGAACGCGGCACGGAGCCCCGTTTTATGATCCAGATGGTTTGTCCCCACTCCTGGAACAATCGTGCTCAGAACGTCGGGGTTCAACGTCTCAGTTCGCCCATGGTGACGAACCGGTGGATTTTTTTAGAAATAAAGCAATTTTGCAGTTGATTTTGAAGAATAGGAAGGAGAAATGGGAGGAGGAACAAGAAAGAAGGGGCAGATATATACACCCACCCATATGTACATCACCTATTGTATAGTTAAATTAATAATGATTTTGAAGAAGAGGAAGAAGAAACAGGAGGAACAAGAAAGAAGGGTCAGATATATACACCCACCTATATGTACGCCACTTATTAAATAGTTTAATTAACCACTATAATGTTGATTAAATTTATTTCCTAAAAACTATCCATGTTTGGTGTAGTGCAGAAACTCCTAAACAAAAAGTCTACCAATTCTTTCCACATATGTGATACTGTTCCTTTTATCAAGACTGCATGACCTGGGTTTTAGGCAGTGAAATTAATTTCCCCTGGAAGGATTGATATCACACACACACATATATATGTGTGCGTGTGTGTGTGTGTGTATAACCCTTTCAATTAGTTATTGCAATGTTTAACAAACTAAATTGTTCATGCCTATTTGCGTATAACAAAATAAGAGTTTTAAAATGTGGTTGATGGTGAATTGGAGTCATTATCATGGTAGAAAATTGAAGAATTGTGTTGTAGGTCGTAAATAGCGAGTGAGCCTCGACATAATTGGTACTAGAACATTAAGCATTTATAAAGATGACACAGATTTGATTAAAGGTTGAACTGAGATTGTCATCGACCATTATTAATTAAAGAACTTTATAGCTTAAATGAAGAAGATGATTATAAAAAAAATTATTAATAACTTGGCTCATTCGATTCTTAGTGATAATTATTTTGGATGGAATCAGGTCCGGACGGTGCAAAAGAGAGCTTGAATGATAGCTAAAGGATGCTAAGTGCCACGACTTAAGTATGAGATGGAAGAGAGCTGAAGGATGCTATGTGCCAAAATGCCCAAATCTAAGGGGTGCCAACTGCAATCCACTCTAAAAAGATTAACATACCAAGTTTATTTATAGCATAATCAACTTCATCCTCAGAGAAATTCATCATCAGTAAAGTTGCTTTTTTTTCATCTTTAACTCCACTCGATATGTCAGGTTCCTGCCAAAGATTGAATAACAAGTCGTACATGCAAGTTAGAGATCCAGAAAGTTTAAGGATAGTACTTTTATGACACTAATCATAACATGAAGAACGCTAACCCAGAACAGTAATTATTGTATCAAAGCCCGCGTAATCAAGTAATCAAGCATAGCATGCAAATACACAAACATATATGAAGTGTATTGAAGTCATTTTTCTAAGTATTAGGTTGTTTCATGACTCATGAGCTATCACATAAAGGGACAATAGAATAACTAGTTAACTACATAGCACATACACCTGATATATACTTGGTGTAGTGTTGATACAATGAACTTGGAAAATATAACACAACAATCTTACTTCTTCAACAATTAATAAGAATTGATATACTGAACTTTGAGAAATTCATCAATATGATTGCCTTCGACAATTAGAACATGCTTACTCATGGTATCTACCAAACTCTATCTACACTTTTTCTTTTCTCACCCCATTTAACCCAACTTGCCAACTATTGCAAGCAAACTTTTAAGTTAAACATTAATGCAAGAAGCGGTTACCTCAGGAGAGTCTCAATTATTTTGGCCATGGGAAAAATTATTGTGAGCAGACACTCCATGAATACTGCTGATAAACAACGATATGATGATTGGTATGCATTGAAAAAAAATCTCACTATCGATGTTTCTAACTCTTCTAATAATAAAAGATTACATCTCCTATGAATATAAAACCTAAAAATTAACCACCAAATAAAATACTAAAAACAAGAACTAGAAAACAACGAAAAATTATTGTAATAAAATTGTGCAAAATAATTCTAATGTTCCCTTTTTTTTTAATACTATTAGAATCCTGATAAAATACAAATAAGTTTATTTGATGTTGGACAAGAATAAAAAACAAGGAGCATATAAGTTTTGAAGGATTAACTGCAAAAAAGTCCACTAATTTATTTGATTGCAAAGTCATAAGTTATATAGTTCATTATAAGGTGTTTGTTTGCAACTTTATACTCTTAACATTATAGTATTATTATAAATATTTATTAAAATAATAATGTCCAATATCAAGCCTACAAAAGTGACTTTTGAAAAACTGTAAAGGTCATTTGGATAAAATTCCTTCAAATATTATAAAAATCATAATATAATTATAAAAATCATTCACTTGCAAGTCATTAAAAATCTTTTAAAATCTTATAACAATACACCCTCTTTTACAGATCGAATAGGCTTTATACCAGGGCCATCCTAAAACTAACATCTTTGTCAATCTCTATCTCCCTCCCTCTTGATATATATATATATATATATATATATATATATATATATATATATATATATATATATATATTATAAATTTATTTTTGGTTATTTATTAAATCTAATATCCATTTTACATACACCAAGGACTCCGACTCCAGCCGGCATGTAGAATATAGCATCACTAGTGAGTAGTGACACCTTGCAAATTTAATCATTATTAACCTTGATATAAAAAAATGACATTCCTTATAAAGACTTTGTTTCAAAAATTATTTAAAAATATGTGTTTGCTATATGTTATCGTACCAATTTGAAAATTATCATAACTTTGGTTTAAAAAATTTATTTTTAATTTTTGTATTTATATTGTACTTTGGAAAGAAATTCTCTTTGGCCAAACTATATAGTTGAGTTAACAATTAATGCAATTTTTCTTTTATACCAATTCACTTTGATTTAGCCTTCCTTTCCTTCACCAATTGTGGGTCCCATAGTGGGGGGCTATGATACGGAGAAAGAAATAAAAAAGATTATATTGTACTTATTTATGCTATTATTTAGCAATAAATTTAATTTCAATATATTATATAGTTTAAAAATGTTAGGCAAGTAGAAAATTAAGAATATTTAGGGTGATGGCGGTAGAGTTTTAATATGAATTGTATCTATATTTAATTATGAAAGTGGATTACTGTAAATAAGCATTAAACATGTATAAATTAGAAGTAGTTTACTTCTTATAATCTTATTAGATTTAGCTTTAAGGTTTTCTTCTTATGACTTTGATTAATTACAAGTAGTTTGCTTATTATCATATTTAGCTTTAGGGGGTTCTTCCAATGACTTTGATTAATATTGACATTGAGATTCTTCTCTTACTATGCGTCCATATATTATTCTCCCTTAAGTTAGTTGTATCTGCGGTTGAACCACTCAAGTCAATCTTTTTATTGTTTTTCCATACAAAAAGTACTAGTAAATTGTAGTATAGCATGCATCATATTAATCCAAAAGCCTAACATTCAACTAATCTTCCATCTAAAAAACCAGACTTATATCATCAACAACACCCAAAATCACGGGTCACAAATTCACAATTCAATATTGCTCTGTTATTCATCATAGATATAGTGCACAAAAAAGATTGTTGAACCATCTAGGGCTTAATTACCCTAGGCTCCAAATTTTAGTGTGCAAACCCTACTTCATGTGGTCCAAACATTTGTCATTTAGAAAATCTCAATATAGTTGTTGGCATAGCGCGCATTAAATCATAATAATATGATATTGTCCGCTTTTGGCTAGTTCCGCGCAAATTTGTTTTTAGGCATCTCATACAAGGCCTCATACTAATGGTGATAACTAGTAAATGTGCAATTTTCCCCTCCCACAAAAACAATGTGGGTCACCCTAGCAGTCTCCCCCTTCACACACCTCTATAATATGAAATCTAACCCCCTCTTTATAGGCCCATTCTTGAGCTCAAGATCAACACAGATTATACAACCTGAAGCTGAAGCTCTCATACCCAAGTGCGCCTTAACTCTACATTAATATGATATTGTCCCCCTTTGGACCAACCCTGCATGGATTTATTTTAGGCATCTCCCATACTAATGGTGTATTCCTTTCGGTTTTAGTTGTAAATCAATACTGACTTTAATTTCAATTAATCGTCATTGTTCAATCTGGTTTTAAGTGATGGATGTAATTGTAATTGTAGCTATTACATAAAACACAATACAAAACTAGAACAGACCATGAACTTGTATTGAATCAACAATAAAATAGAACAATATATCATAACACACAAATACACAATACATAAGTGAACTAAAAGGAATCCTAATAAATGAGAAGTTTAGATCATTCATGCTGCTTTATCCCTAATTCGATCTTCATGTGTTACTCCTGAGAAATGGGCACTGCTGCGAGGACACAGGTTCTTATTTTCTTCTACCAGTCCCAATTGCTTAATCATGGACCCAATTAATTTCTTTCACATTCATCCAAACGCAAATATTGATTACTAAATTAATAGTGGTCTAAACTAATCCTCAAGCATCAGTGGTTGCAATCCCTATTCCTTTAAAGTTTAAACAATCCTTGTTCTCAAAGATACACCAACTTGTCCTCAAACAGGGCCAAAGCTTAACTCTAAATTAATTGCAAATCTAAGCAACTGCTAAAGCTACAAAAACTCCTTATCCTCAAGGATTGAACAGCTTGAAATGTACTTCTTGACAAATGGTTCCAAGTGTAACAATCCCCATTCCTTCAAACAAACTTGTCCTTGGAGATTGAGAAACTTGTCCTCCAACAGGCCCAAAACTAAGCTACTAATCAATTAAGAGTTGAGATTTTAGCCAACTGCTAAAGCTCGGTTGGTTACAGATGGTTGTCCTTGATAACCATGTGAAAATATCTTTTTCTAGAGCTTTAGGTCTCCACACCCTACCAGGTGAACAATATGTTTTTTTTTAAAAGAAGAGAACAAAGAAGGAAAGGAAAACATTTCATTGGGATACAGAGGACGTGACAAAAATTAAAAAGTACAAGTATAACAAACGGGGATGGAGTTTCTAAAGGTCACAATAGAAAAGCTCTCTAGTAGTGCACTATAAATCATGCATTTTATTAGTTTTTTGATAATCCAACCGTACAGATGAAATATTTATGCTGAAATAATAATATATACAAATTTTCATTGAAGTAGAGTATCACTTTTATAATAATACTATTTTTTTTGTTATATGACAGATTTATTATAATCTTATTGCTATAATTTTATAGTTCCAAGTTAATATATTACATGAAAATTTGTATATTAACTTATTTTCATATGAAACTAACATCCATATGGTTGGATCATTTAAATAATAATTAATTTATTAAATTTTAAACCGCACTAGTAGATAACTTTTCTATTGTGGCCTTTAGATACTCTTTTCCCATAACAAAAAAAAAGTGTCAACCACAAAACCAGATCAGGATCTAACAATGACATCTGAACCAAAGTCATACAAGTTAGAAGTGCTCAGATTAATGAAAATACTGAAAAGAATATTAAAACAAGAAGATTAAAAGAAAATACATTGATTGAACCAATAGTCCATAGCCTCACGGTTATCTCCTATCCTTTAATAACTACCTTGATATTCATCAAAAGGTTTAGATTCACTCATTACCAACAGTAAAATGTTGGAAACTTGGAATGGATTATTTCTTCATGGGTGGCTCATGGTTCACTCAAAGTGGGATTATGCAGGTTTGCAGTTTCTGATGTGGCTCAAGCTCAGGTTCATAGGTGGTGGGCGTGTATCAAGTAGCTCGTGCTGGATTAGTCTCCTGGTGGGTCTATTGGGATACCATTCTCGGCTATCCTGTTGGCCCTGCTGCCTTTAAATATATATATATATATATAAAAAGTTGCAAGTGGTTGTGCCTCTAAGCATAAAATGCTCGAGAAATATTGTAAGAGAAATATTGTAAGAATGGGATATATGGCAGACAGCTGTACAAGAAGTTTGATGGAAAAGCTTGGTGATTACATGTGGGTTAGTCATAGGTGTAAGTTAGCTTTTCTACAAGGATGAGCCTTTTTCTTAAGAGTTGACGATAAAAAGCAAGAAAGAGTATTTCTCACTTAACCTCCCTTGATTCTAGAGTACTAACATACTTCACATAGACCTTAAGCGGTTTGCTAGACCAGAGACTTTCTTTATGAAATTAAGTAACCAGCCAAGATACACTACAGATACTGCGATATTACCTCCTTAGATGCCTCAAGTAGGAATGAAGTGTTTTACTCGCGCAGTTCAATAATAACCGCACAAAAATACGTAGCACATTACCTCTTTAGGTTGAGCTTGCATTGAGACATTGACATGACTGCTTGCATCATTTTTCTCTCCAAACAAGCTATCCAGAGAATCAGATGATTCACCAGATGTATGAGGAACCTGTTTGATTCCAATATTAAAAAAAATTATTTGCCTAGAGAGAGATGGATAACAGCGAGCAGACTAAATCCATTTTTGACAGAGTTCAATTTATTGTTACAAAAATATTAAAAAGGTTAAAGTTATGGATTAATCATAGTATCGAGAAACACATAATCAAATGAAATTTATCAAACACAACTTAAAGCGGTCAACCAAACTGATCAAACTGATAGGAAACAGTGTACTATAGAGAATTTGACATTACCTTCTCTGTTGATAGCATAACTCCAGCTGTTTCATTATTGACGTTGAGTAAGCCAGCAAGGGAATTCAAAGACTCAGGCCTCGTATCTTTTTGAGCCTGCTTCACTCCGGAAAAATGCTATGTATCAGTTACATAAAATTAATGTAATTAAATTATAAGAATAGAACGCAGTTAGTTCTATAGTGGCAGTTTCTTCAATATTTAGCTAAAGCTCATTCATTCAGACATCCTATGACAACAATATAAAAAAAAATTGAGATCTAAAAGTCAAAACCCTTACAAAAATTGTATTTTGCAGTCATTCCGTAAAGAAGGCAAACTCAAAATCGTACAGTAAAGTTAGTTTCTTAATATAACTTAAAATAAATAGAAAACACAACCGATTGCAACTTTTGGTCTTGTTATTAGACCATGATGTACCTGAGAAACTTTGAAAAATATTTTAGAGAGAAGGGTCAATTTTAATTTCTAAGAGATGGTAATGTAATGAACAAAACCGCATAAGACTCGTCCACCATAATATCTGGAAAACATTTGGCTATGTAAGTCCACACAGTAGAATATAGATCAAATAGATATATGCTTAACAATATTTCTATTGTCCAGACTAAACATGGGCAAAGAACAATATATATAGTTTTTTAAAAAGTAAAAGAATAAACAGACAAGAATTAACATATACTTACCGAGTACTGACATAGAATCTCCAGTAACATTCCTTCATTGTCTTCACCTAGATTAAGAGTAATCATTCTTATTTCATGTATTCAAAAAATCAACAAACCATTTGAGTTTGAAAGAACGAGTGGAAACTATCCTAGTTTACAAGCACAGGTGTATGTGAAACAGTAGGGAAAACTATCCTACTTCACAAATAGTGTGTTAGTGAACACACCAACGTTTTCCTTTTTTTTTTTTTTTTTGGCTTCACAATAACTATTTTACTGTTGTTTTCTGCATATTACCATTTTCCTCAATTGCTTTGTCAACAAGAGATGGTGGGAACCCCATTTCTATAAATGATGACCTTACACGACTACTTGATGAGCTAGCAACATTGTCCTGCAAAAATAAAAAACAGTATCAATGGCGACGAGAACCCTATAATTTTAAGAAGGGATTATTGATAAATGTCTATCAAAAAATAGGCAATAAACAGGCAATGAAGACATGTAATTGAAATTAAAAATATAATAATAATCATAATGGAGATAACTCTTGAGAAAAGTTTAGGTAAAAATTATTAAATAAAAATAGTAAATATAATTTTATCATATATTGGTAAAAAAAAATATTATTTCACTTGCATCATCTCAAGCATATCATGCCACTATCATCTGTTAATATTCTTGTTTCAGGCAATAGCATACAGAGTTTTCAGCTCCGAGTTGTTAACATATGCAGAAACTATGGTTGAGAACGCTTGTTGAACGAATCTAGAAAAAAATTGTAAGAGAAACTGCTTCTTTTGTTTTAGGTGAAGAAGATGAGCTGTAGAGAGGGTTGAGGGACGCTTAACCACCATGCCATAAATTTAAATTCACTTTTTCAAGTAACCAGTTCCAATGAATCAAAAGTTGTGCTCACGCTATTATCAACAAAGTGGTTTATTTACGAAACTATAGTAAACACTAACAACATCAACATAAATCAACTCACCTTGAGCAAGTCAACAAATATTTATAGCAAACAGCAGAAAAATTAAGTAAAATTCTTTACGAAACTATAGTAAACACTAATGACATCAACATAAATCAACTCACCTTGAGCAAGTCAACAAAAAGAAAAGCAAACAATAAATTAATCTACAGAATACAGGCATACATACCCCAGCTTGCCATGGGTACATGTCACCCAGTGTCAATTCCTCATCATCCTCAACTTTAACATTTGACATATTCGCTTCACGCAGTCTGAAATAACAAAATATCACCCGGTGAAACAAATACATCTCACATAAAAAAATCGATAAACTAATAATCTCTGCCAAAAATACACCAACATAAACATACATAACATGCATCATCGCAGTATACACACACATATATAAAAATTGCTCCAACTTTCCAACATAAATCAAATCAAGCAAATGTACTATACAGTAAAACCTCGATACATTAATATTTTAAAAATCGAGATATCACATTTTTTTATAAATCCGAGATATTCATTGATCGAGGTACATTTTATTGTTCAATCACGCAATCAAACAGTAGACACAGTAAAAACTAGCAGCAAATATAGATACAGGATAGCAATTCCAATTTACAGCATCAAAAATCGAAATTTCACATTTTGTTAAACTAAAAAACAAGATTAAAACAAAACCTAGCTTCAAATTCTTCATTAATTGGATTACAGGAAGTTGAAATAGAACATGCATGTGTATATATAAGTAATTACATGCCTAATCGGAGCTCTGGCGAGATGACTCGATCTCCGGTACCGGCGCGTAGACCTCACTGCCACCACACTATGCTCTCCTTGCGGTAAATAAAGAGATTTATGTAGGTCAGGTAAGTAATGTGGGATTTTACGATGATTTGGGGCTGTTACCGACACGTGTCGGTCATTTTTTGTTATGTAGTAGGATTATTGCTGTGTCATTGTTTCAGTTGATTTGACAGCTTTTCAATAATTATGTAATTAGGGTGTGATTTTTTTATTGAAAAAAATATGTTGCATCTTGCTTTTGTCAGGTGATTTGTGGGAGAAAGAAAATTATAAATTAAATTAATTATTTTATTTTTAAGAAGGGACTTTTCTTCTAAAATAATTTCTGTACATAATTGCTTTTTCTTCTCCCCTAGAATATTTGGTAGAATAAAATTGTTTCTCCTTTTCTATTATTTCTCACTTGCTTCATATTATAATTCAAAAGTAATTTAATATCCGGACTACAAATACAAAGGTTGTTAAAAAAATTATGACATAATATTTTTCCATATTTGTCGAAATGTTTTAAAATTTGTCAAACGGTCTTCTTTGGTTCACCAATTTTACATTTGCTTAACTACTTATTGTATTTAAAAATCAATAAAACTTCCGGGAAAAAAGCGATCTATATAACTCAATTATATATTCATAAAACAAATATTATATATATATATATATTTGATTTATAATTATATAACTTCTAATTATATAATTAATTTTAATATAAACACTATGTGACCACCAAAGAGTTAAAAATATCTTCACCATATAATTATACAAATTGTGTTTTGATGTAATTATAAAATTTTGAGAACACTAAATTATTTTAACATAGTTATTTTTTTATTTCCAAATAATTTCTTTTTCCACTATTAGATAACTTCCCACGAGATCAGCATCAATATGCATAAAATATAAAATATAGAACTTATATTAAAAATATATTTTTTTATTTATGCTAATAAATACTTAGTTTTTGTGTGTGACATTTATTAAACATTTTGTAGAGCTATCAATTATCAACTAGTATCAAAGGCACGGGACTCGTGTGAATTCTCGTATTTGAACGTACTTTAGTAAATGTCATAAATTGTAGAAACAAATATATGAATAATGGTGGTTGTTTGCTGCATTATTTTATAAATAGTATGTGTTATATTTTTTATTTTCTAAAACTTACCTCAAAGAATATTAATATGTGTTTAGATGTAATAAATTAAGCACTTTATTCATAGCAATGTGTCTTACGTAGTAAATTGGTTACACGTTTTATTATAGTTTCATTTTATTTATATAGAGAGTAATTCATAGGGATAGTTTTTGCAACTTAAGTAGCCTCCTGCCTCTTTGCCATCATGGTTACTGGATTTCATACTGGTTACTGGAGTCTGCATGAAATCCAAAGAGTAACGATTGTGCTATAACTTCATTTCATTTTAACATTTCATCAAACATCAAACAGGTAGCGTGCGAGCTTCCATAACAATTCAATTTGCGAGATGAATTCACCCTATTAGAGGCCCTATAACTTGCGCATCAAATGACTAAACATCTATAATAGATATAATAGAAGTAGATGTAATTAGGCTCGGAATGTAGAAGGGTAAAATGGGTTTTTCATGTAGATTTAATTTGCTCAGGAGCTGGGCTTGGAGTCAGGTTTATAACAGAAGTAGATGCAATTAGGCTCGGGACGTAGAAGGGTAAAATGGGTTTTTCATGTAGATTTAATTTGCTCAGGAGCTAGGTTTGGAGTCAGGTTTAAACGTGATATTCTCCTATAAAATATGTAGTAGATAATTAAAGTAATTTTAACTAAAACTTATTAAATACAACATGAAAGAAGAAAAAAAATATAAAATATTGTTGATAACGATTTAACGAATTGCGCACTAGAAGATGCTACAGAAAAGTTGAATTTTAATTTCATAGGAAAACTGAAATTTAATTTAAATTTAAAATATTCTAGTATTGAAGTATAATGTTGGGCGAAGAGCGAAGGCAGCATATGGAAAAGCAAACAAGTTAAAAACAAGTAAATAAAACAACATTTTGTATTCAATTCTACGACTTGCTGCAGAGTTGCTACAGATTACAAATTTTGACCAAGTTAAAAATATGCATACCCAGTTCCTTTTTTATTACACACTGCTGAATAAAACCATTTAAAAAAAGTGGAACATACAACTAAAACTTTTATGAAAATTTTTGGAGACAGCACAACTCAAACCAAATCTAAACTTGCATCACGCTACCAACATACAAAACTTATGCCACCAAAATCAGTCTGCTTTACAGAACTTGAAGAACTGAAACTTGAAAGTGGTCTAAACTAAAACTAGTCTCTGACCAAGAGAAGTATTAAAACATCAAAGAGCAGGTGCTTTTCATAAGCCTATAACTAGAAGCTAATAATGCCAAAACTGGGCTAGCTACAGAATTACTCCCTCCGTCCTTTTGATTTGTTATCATTTCAAAATGGGGTGTCTGACACGCATTTTAAGGTGGATTTTAAGGATAGTTTCATAATTTATTTTTGAATTTTTCCTTTTTTGTATAAATATAGAACAATCCTATTTTTATACAAAAAAAAAAATTTTAAAAATAAGTTATGGAACTATTCTTAAAATTCACCTTAAAATGCGTGCCAAAAAGTGGAAAAAAAATGATAAGAATTGGTTGAGACGGAGGGAGTAATTGATATGAGAGCATTCACATCTCATATTTACAAGACAAGAAATATATCACACTGTTAGTGTTTACTATGGTATACTTTTGTTGAATAATGCATGTTTAATTACCAACATACTGTATAACGCTACTCTAATCCAAAAACCAAAGATTAAAAATTGAAAATGTAAACGCTAAAACATCAAACATGCAACAAAATCTTTCGAAATATGTTTGCAAGTGAGTTGTATTTCTGAGGTTGATGTACTAAGACTTAATTGATTTCGAATGTTGTAGGTGTATACATGATTATCATGTTGGAAGTGTAATTACTTTTGAAATAGTGCCATATACCTATAAAATAATTTCAAATTTAATTTTGAAGCTGGAAAATATTTTTAAAGCAAAAAAGGCACAATGCCAAAAGTAATTTCACTTCCAACATGTACCTACGCCTCTACAGCATTCAAAAACCAGGCAAAACAATCCTTCATTCCGAGCACATAAAACTAGAAGCTACATCTATACAGAAAGAGCAGCTACCCTCTAACACTTAGAGCCTGTTTGTGTAACATGGCTTTAAGTAAAAAATGACTTCTAGGAGCTTTTGACGTGTTTGTGTACTCCGGCTTTAAGCTAGCTTTTAGGAGAAAAGTTCCATTAAGTAAAAAATACCTAAAAGTTACTTTTGCTTATGACTTTTTGACTTTTCGATTTTTTTTATTTTTTTTTTTGCTTCCATGACTCTTGTAAAGTATAAATAATATGAATTTAAAATTTTTTAAAGTCAAATTTCACTTAAAGTCAAAATTATTAAACCCCCCATTTAACTTTAAGTTCCATCACCCAAACACATTCATTCAACTTAAAGTAAAAAACTTTACTTTCTCCACTAAGTTAAAAACACCTCCATTAAGTCAAAAGTAACTTATTTTAAGTAATCCCAAACGGCCTCTTAAACCCAAAATAAATTACTTATGTCAAATAATCATAATTTGCAACTCCAAACATCACCTCAATTACAGTATAAACCTTACTCCTATATCACACACATAACTAGGCTTCGAACAATGTAATGAAGTATAAGTACCTACAGTTACAAAAATCAGGAAAGCAAATCCTTTAGTGTCCTAGCACATCAAACTAAAAGCTACAGATCTTTATAAATATAAATTACAACTTACAAGCAACTACTAATTTCTATATCTACCATAACAAATCTAAACCAAAACAAAAATATTTTAAACACTACATTAGGCTTCAAAATCAAGTAACCTCTATATCCATCCGAATAAAATAATACGAAATTTACCATAACACGAAAACATAATCCAAATTCCACAAAATTGCCTAATCAAATCCTCAATCAGACATTAATAAATTCAAAAACACTAAATTACCAAGCATTGTATGTAATTAGGCTTCAAACATAATAATAACAATTCTAGGCCACAACAAAATTATTTCAAACACAGTCATAACAAAACATAATCGAAAACACAGCACATTGTCTAATAAAATTATCGAATCGATAACAGTAAATAAACTTAACCAAACACAATAACTGGATTAATCGCCACCGGCTTTCTGATAAACATAAGTCAATCCACACTTTCCGCAATAATGCCTGTCGAAATGATTAGCCATAAAAGTCCCGGCCCCACAGTCAGCATTAGGGCACTCTTTCCTCAACCTCTGCACCTTTCCACTCTCATCCACCTTGTAAAACTGAAGCACCGCGAGCTTCACTTTCTTATGCTTGTGCTTGATCTTCTTAGGTTTGGTGTAAGTCTTCTTCTTGCGTTTCTTGCCGCCGCCGCGGAGGCGGAGGACGAGGTGGAGAGTTGACTCCTTCTGGATGTTGTAGTCGGCTAGGGTTCTGCCGTCTTCCAGCTGTTTTCCGGCGAAGATGAGGCGTTGTTGGTCCGGTGGGATTCCTTCTTTGTCTTGGATCTTGGATTTCACATTGTCGATTGTGTCCGAGGACTCCACCTCGAGAGTGATTGTTTTACCGGTTAGGGTTTTTACGAAGATCTGCATCTCTGCTGCTGAAATGTGGCTAGGGTTTTCGTGCTTTTACATGTTTGTTTATATATATAGGCCTTTGGGCTTCTTTGTGTGTTGTGTTGCCTTTTGGACTGGACTTTGTTTTGTGTTTGCCCCGAAAGCATATCATCAATTTTGCCAGCAACGCAGTAAAAAATAAAATTGGAAAATAATGGAATGAAAAATTAGAAATAAAATGAAAAAGGAAAAATATGTGAATAAGTAGTGAACAAAAATGAGCAAGTAAAAAATTTTAATGATGAAAATTAAAGAGAAAATGAGGGGGGAAGGAATGAAGGACTAATGACCAGCCTGAGGTCAATTTGTGTCGTCGAGTTGAATAAAACCATTTAAACCATTATTCGTAAGTATTATAGTCACTCTCAAATTACAACTCTAAGATAAAGCAGGTGAGTAAAAAGTAATGTACATAACTTTTAACCACAATCATAAAATCTCTTCCATCATTTTATATACAATAGAATGAAACTAAAGATCTGCACAACTGTTAGCCAAATTAATGGCAAAACAATTTGCTCAAATATTACTATTGAAAAGAATATTTTGTATATAGCATAGGCACTTTAATTATATGACAGCATCTGCATCACATTCACACATCAAATTAATTATATAACTCGGCTATGTAATTTTAGAAGAGTACACTCTATTGCAGAGGTTGCTGTAGGTATGACCGAAAATCTGGAAAAGTGGTGAGGAAACTTGTTATGAGCTCTGGAGGCAGGGAGACTGATGCTAGGACTTGATGGTGTCTCTGTACCAGAGACTTCATTATAGTCTCTGGTTCAATGTCGTTGAGAATACCTATTAAACAAAAAAGTAATATCAATTTCATTAGAAAATTAATAGGATGATGACTTCTTTGGTTTTGCATGAATAGTGTCTTTCTCGTTCTTGTTTAAATTTATATGTATTGCTCTAATATCATGTGAAAAGATCAGACAAACATTACTAGCTTGATTAGTGTTATATTCTAGATTAAGTCACCACTCACAAGTGATGAGACGCATCATCCTGCAAGCATAGAAAAATATTAAGCATATCTACTTTCGTGAATTGAGCAATTTTGGCAATGTCAAAACCTAAATGCATACAGCTAACTCTAATAGTCATCCAGATCACCTTGTTCACGGATTAGTTTGCAAAGAAAGTGATACAATTATATGTCCTACTTTTGAAAATAAAGTGACTCCTAAGGATAATTTCATTTTCTTGTCAAGTAAATCCTATGCCTGAAAGAACCTCAGAAAATAAAAGGCATAATTAAATTCAGAGCCCAGCAACCTAGAATAATTCTCATAATAATAATCATTGCGATATTTTCATCATGAATAGTACCAAGTGTATTTACCTAATTCAATCTCTAGCTCGTGATCTTCTACATCCCCTTCCTCCAAGATAGTTCCATCTTCCAACTCAGCAGCAGCTTCGGCACACCTTTCAAGGAATTCCTCTTCAGTCTCTTCACGTTCATCCTCCTCAGATTCCTAAGACAATAATAAATGAGAAACAGTGAAGAATGACGCCTAATCTTTAATGAAAACAATGCCAGTTTGTTACCGGGACAAGTAACATTAAATTTTTGAAACATTTTGAGGTTCTCTCTAATCGTTTGGTTGACAAGGCTGACATACACAATCATACACATATTGAAGTTCTCAGGATACGATGATTGGAATGAGAAGCATGAGGGTGGAGAGAAAGAGTAAGTGGCTATTAACCCAGGAGATTGATCATTCTCATAAAAACGAAAATGTACAGAAAACAAAATTTAGGTGACTGAACAGCTGAACCTCATCACTGTCATCTTCTGAATCATCTTCATCATCTTCATCTTCAGTCTCAACATTTTCATCTTCTTCCTCATCTTCTTCCTGAACCACTTTTAATCTTAGAGACGCCTCTATTAGCGCAACAAAGTAATCCCTTAGCAGACCACCACCCTGGTATCTGACGCTCAACAGCTGTTCAACTAGTTTTGCCAAGGCTAGCACTGAAAGTCATTCACAAAAAAATATGTTATGTCCTTGTTTATTCTAACTATGGATCATTTTGTAGGAGCTCTGATCTAACCATATAATGACCTCTGCATAGAGCAGAGCAGGATAGAGCTGGTAGTAAATGTTAAATATCAGCAAGTTATGACACAAGGGAGATGATGTCACTGCAATAACATCATATCTACTGTAGCAAGAGTAGCCACCAAGTAACTACTGTAGCAAGTTTTGGGAGGGAGATAAGTTTATCTATATAAAGAGGCTTATTGTTCCTTCTTGTAATAACACAGAAAATATAAAAAGGCAGCAGTAGTAGTAGTATAAGAAATACACACAGTTCACTGCATTTCTTGTGTCCAGTATCTACCTCCCTTAATTCTCTATATTCAGTCCTATACATATATAAATTGTAACAGTAAATTTTAAACCGGCAGAGGAACTTCGTAACCTAAATATAATCATAGGACTAAGCAGTCATAACCCCTTAAGATTTCCCTTAAATGGATCATGTCCACTGCATATGAAGAAGCACACTTCATGTCTGAGAAACTAATATAGACGACAGGATGTGGGTATAATAGCTCAATTAGATCCTAACCTGAACTGATTAATTTAGGACCACCTAGAAATATTAATTAGTTCATAGCTTATACTCTGTTGAAAGCATAACACAGTTACAAATTTCACACGTGTTAGAATACCAACCAGTCAACTTAATCTCAGACTCTGTTGATAGACCAGGTTCAAACTTGCTACTTGAGACAAATGCGAGAGCAGATGCCCAGACTGTGAAGCCATCATGTTCATTCTTTTCCAGTATATCCTCTACAATATCAGGATAGCACAAATAACATGATGATACGACAAGAAGCAGTGGTGGCCACAAAGAACAAGGCTTGCTTCGGATTTCTCTGAAATGAGAAAATGCAGCATGACTGAAATTCCTGACGAGTGACTGCTTGACGCCTTCTGATTCATATGAGTATGTCGGAACATGCAATAGTGCATGAACACATGTGGAAGCTCTGCATATTGCTGATGGATATTGTGAAAAGGCCTCACTGATAAAGGTACTTATTCCTTCAATGACAGAAGGTCGTGGCACGGGTGGAGCTGGGGGAGATGGTATATCCCCCACAATGAAATTTTTAAGAGCAAATTTTCTATTTAGATCAACAACTTCCTTGATGCAAGTGAAAATTGACAAGTCCTCCATTTCCTCCCATGCATGCCAGTCAGCAATTAGAGAAGCCCAGACTAGAATCAACTCTGGAACTTTTAGCTTCATAGCTAGTTCACAGTCATCGACATCTCGCACAATGAAACTGAGCAATGCTGATACATCGTCAATGCAGGAAGATGGGGGAGACAATTGATCAATATCACATTCCTGCAGTGCATAAACAGTGTTTAAATGAGTATATGATCAAGAAATAAAAGGCACTTACAATTTAATTTCCCTAGTATAAAGTAGAATCAGATATTAGAGAAGGAAAAATAATTACTAGCTAGCCACAAGAATGCTGGTGTCAGGTGAGTGCTAGCTACATACTGCGTTTTCTATATACTGTACTCATAGATCTTGTAAAATTAATATCTAGTCAAATACTGTTCAATCAGTAAATTTTCTATTTATCGCATATACAATATCCCTTGATATGCATTAACCTCAGGACTTCATGAGCAGATTTCCTCTAGGCATTAGAGTTTCCTAAAAGTCGGTCTTCATTAGTAATGGTTATTGAGTACTGAGGTTCCAGCTTAGCTCTCCAATGCCTCATAATCTTTCAGATTGAAAAAACCAATTATCTGATCATATATTAAGTGTGGCATTATAGCATTAAACCAAAATAAAACATCTATCTGATTAGTATTAAAAAAATTAATTCAAGATCGTACAAATAAATATGGACCAATGGTAGAAATGAAGCAGTACATGTGTATTCTGTTCAAGTCACTTCATTTCTTCACAAATGTATCATACTCAAAATCAAAACCAACAACATATCATATAAAAGATGTTCAAAACTAACCACTTGTTGCACAGGTCTTAGCCAAGCTTGCTGCAAAAGGTCTGAGAAAGCTGTAGCAATTGTAGCCTGACCTGATCCCCACATGTTACTTGTTTCACTCTGCTCCTCAGATACAGAGGCCTCCCAACACTGAGCCATCACTGCCAATGCCGCAAAGCCCTGTTCCACCGTCTGTTTAAGGATTTTCAACATAAATGTATATCAGTATCATCACTTTATCTGTCAAGTTTTTTAATTTTCATGTCATTATAAAATAAATTTACAAGCAAATGGAGAGGGTATGATGTAACAGTTACTCTACATAATAATGAAACAATCTAGTGTAAACCAAAATAATACTTCGATGTTGGCATGTCATTGTGAACTTCTGCAAGTGACAGCTTGTCCGCTCATATTCCTCCGGAAAGATCTAAAACAAATTTCAGATTTAAAATAGAAAGAATTCCATAGGAGGGTATAGCACGTACTTGAGACCACGGCCCTGGATTAGTAGCCATATACTTCAGGACTGCTCCAACCACCAATGAAACAATATGTGGGATATGAAGCGCTACACTCTCACTTCCAGCCTCCACCAAAGTAGAAAGAAGTTGAAACAAAATAGAGCTTTCTTCATCTTCATCGCCAATCCTACCAACGATGACTTGAAGGACAGGTAACCACTCAGGTGGCAGGTACTCATTCTGACGAGAATAAAGGTAACGAGCAATGATAAACGATAAAGAAATTAAAATTTTACACATGCAATTGAATAATATTCAGGACACACCACATACACCACCACATACCTCAACAAGTTCAGCTATGGCGCCAGCAGCAGACACTCGCACAGGATAACATGAAATATCCCCCATATCTGGCGATGTCAATGCTTTAAGCAGTGAAGAATAGACGTCCGCACTCATGTCCTGAAGAAGCAAGAATTTAACTCACAAGAGGAACCTAAATTACACACCATAACACAAGCAACCCGAAGCCCAACTTTCGGGAAATATAAATCTCAGCCCTCCTAAAACTTCAACGTGTTAGAAGGAGGGTTTAATTGGATCATGTATGTTTAATACAAGTAAGAAACTACTCACTTCAGGAACACAAGAACAAATTTCTGCAAGCACCCAGTTCGCAGTGGCAACCAAATAAGGATGAAAGGAAGATTCTTTATACAATGGCAAAATTCTATTCCGAATAATATTTGTTGTATATCCTGGCTTCTGCTCTCCTAGAAACTGAGTGTGCATTATGAGATAAAAAAGTAAATCAAGATTCGGCAATTTGAAAATCGAAAGTAAAGATTTACTAAACTGGAAAAGCGAAGTCCACTTACATCCACAAGGCTTCCATATGCCATAAGAACACCACAGTAACTGTACACATAGCATAAAACTTGATTACAGGAAATGAGATAGTAAACTGTTGTTTTGGGGGAAAAGATATTACTACGAAATGTATATAAAGGACCAGTTTGACTCAACATCTTACAATGAGATTTTACAAAACGGTTGATAAATTAATGGTGCTTCACAGTAATTACGCTTATAATAAGTGATCTCAGACACACAGTTTATGCTCCTTTTCTTAGCCAGGAAAAAATTTAGTCACTTGAAACAATTAACAAAAAATAATAATAATAATAATACAGCTGGATAAAAAAATATTGATGTCACGATAGTGCACAACTTAATTTCAGAAAGTATATCGTGAACTCACTTGTTCACAGTCTTTGTTACAGATGTAGTAATATCAGTGGGAATGGGAAACTTTGACAAGAAGGGAATAACTAACAACTCCCCCATGGAACTGCGATTCTTTTGCCTATTTTTTTCACCTTTTTTACGCTTTGACAAAATTGAAGCCGCGACAGGAGGTCCCTGCAGACATAAATCTATATTCACCAAGAACTTAAAGGGAGTATTGGTGGACAAATCACTATTAGTGATACTAACCTTTGAAATCGATATAACACCAAGCAAATTTAAGGCACTTTTTCTTGGTGAGAATAAGTCCTCTCTAAATCCAGAAATCTCTCCCTGCAACATTGAAATAAATACTTAAATTTGTATGTATATATATAAGTTGTAAGGTGATGTTAAAGAGCATAGTCCATGTAGATACCACATCAGATGGAAGATTCTTCCGGATGAACTCATCAGGATCTTCTTCCCATTCTGCAATATCCTACTTGTGAACATTGAAGTAAATTATCACATCCAACATTTGAGAAGTGTGAGATTATTATGAAGTTTGAATAGGGAGGAGCTCTTGATGCAAACGTTTACAGATAGAGACGACTTCAGTTTAGTACAATCCAAACCACTAACTTATGAATGACACCTTTCTATCTAACTAAAGCTGATATTCATGCTAGGAACCGAAGTACTAATATCATTTATTGATTAAGGAAATATCTCATCTGAATCGTTAACATCAAAAGGTTATACCTTCTCATTCAACACCATTGCTGGGAAGATTGCTGAGTTCAACAAAGATGAGAAGTGGGGTGAAACCAGCCTCCAACCCTATTTCATTTGAAATGATAGTGAACTAAAAATCAAATAGAGAAGAGTTGTTCTAGATAAAGTGCTCATTAGGAGAAATTCAACAGCCAACATGAATCAATTGAGCTTACTGGCCCCGTTTCTAGAACACGTGAGATAACATCAAATGCTAATGAAAGAATCCTTTCCGAGAGAGGGTCCAGTTTCTGCACAGATAGATTTACAAATTTATGAAACTTTATGAATGATCTGAAAGAGCAATAACAAAAAGGCTAAATCTGCATGCAACTGACAACAAAAAGAACACATAATCACAAATATACTTAGAATGATTGCAAAGCACCACAACAGTCAAAAGATAATTAGGGATATAGAAGTGAAGGTGCATTGGAAATATGTAGTGATTGCATGTTGCCTGTGGTATATGAAATTTTGTAACTAAGATATATATTAGGTAATAAGAGTAAGCGGGCAAGCATAAAGACTTACACTGATGTTTACGCTATGCTTGACTATATTTGAAACACACTTTATAATGTCTGGCATCAGCCTGTGATTGAAGAAATCTAACATTAATAGCAACTGCACAAAATACTTTGCTGTTTTTTACACAAATAGATAGGGCGGATAGTCAAATTTTCTGTTTGGTTGCATTACTTATCAGAAAACTTCCTATGCCGCGTGACTAATGCACAGAAAATAAGCAGACTTCTCTTCCCTGTCTTCAGCCTCAGCAAATATCCATCTTCCAGAATTTCCTCGCCATCAAATCTCAATGAATTTAAAATCACAAAAAGGTCCTTACAAAGTGAAGGAAGCAGAGATTCCAGAGTAGATGGCATATGTGATCTCACCTACAAAACTGGCTGCAGTTAACATTCCAAGTATATAATACTAGAAAAGAGAGAAGAATGGGCAAGTATATAATACAACATAAGTATTATAGTTTCTCATAGTAGCCTATTAACATGATGTGATAGCATGTAATTAAAAAAAAAATTGGTAAGGGAATAATGGAGAAAAAAGTTACAGGGCTATAAATCAACTTTGAACAAATTTTGTGCTTTATCTTTTTTTTAGGGTGAACAATTTCTTTGGCTTGAAGTAAAATGTTACACATCATATAAACATTTCCAACTTTTTTTGAGATGCCTCTCGTTGATGCACATAAAATATATCAGATATTAAACCAGAGTTTTCTAGTACCCAGACCAAGAGAAACAGTACTAGACTTTCAACTAAATTTAGTGAGCTTTGCACCACATATTGTTATAACAGAAACTTACAAGCATGGAAATCTGTCAAACCATTTCAACAAAAACTGAGGCAGTATGAGCAAACTCAGCAAAGTCGGTAAGACAGTAACCTGACCTACCACAAGGGATTTTTATTCTTTTGCTGCCTCATTAGCTTTAAGTTTATACTTTATAAGTTAGTGCTCAGTTGCTAAAGCAGTTGTCTGACCTATTTCGAATTTCATTTTTCTTTTCTGGGTCATGGATCATTAGAAGTTTGTTGTGAAAATAATCAGGAACAATAAACTATAACTTACAGCAAAATACATGCACTTGCTTATGATTAGAAGGATCTTCTCAGTTTCCATCACTGTTCCGTACTGGCTGCTTAAAGTCTGAGATTGACAACACAAACCTCGTTAACACATTCCTTCGAGATGAATAAAATCAGGGTGAATCAGGGAAACTTTCATAAGAGAGATAGCATAAGAA
The DNA here is from genome assembly GCA_028671895.1 of Oenanthe sinensis. NCBI lineage: Eukaryota > Viridiplantae > Streptophyta > Magnoliopsida > Apiales > Apiaceae > Oenanthe > Oenanthe sinensis. The sequence goes on along the minus strand of CM053814.1, from coordinate 6,659,539 downwards.
CATCAAGTAGGATGAAGTCGTCACCTTTTCTACAAAGTGATGAAACATGGGTAATAAAGGTACAAGAATTTTTTCTGCAATAAGCTCTAGCTGCGGTGGAACTGGCTCCCTTGCAACTTTTGGATTCAGAAAGTACTGCCAAGAAAGGGTGGTTGTAAAAGCAATTTAACCCACAAAATGCGATATACTATCTTACTAGTACCTAAGTTCTTAACTTTGGGACTTTGGGTAGAGCCATGTCTAGTGATGTGTCTGGGAATAAGAAAGTACAAAAAAGCCTAGCTAAATAAGAAGATTAATTCCTGTTAATCACAGAATGGGTATCAAATATCAATAAACGAACATGAAGCCAGAAACAAATAAATAATTTAGTCACTCCTAAAAAAAGTGAATATAATTGCTTCCTACATCTTTCGATATTTTATACAATACATGATATCTAGCTTTTTTACCTTAAAGGAAGTTCTTAATATCTATTTCGTGCAAACTTGATGTAGATAATAGCTTTGTAAAGAACTTAAGATCTGAATAGTTCTTTTGCATGTGAAAAGTACCTGAAATGGTCTGATGAGAGAGTGAAGAACTGTTAGAGCATTAACGGTTTTCCAATCAGTATTCCCACATTCAATAATCAGATCACTATTTCGAATAACTATTTGCAATTCAGGGATAAATTCAGGCCATGAATTCTCCTCGACAAACTCGGCACCAACAATCACCCGAAACTGCATCCAGACATGAATAACACACATAAAAAACAGAAATACCTGAGTAATCACACCCAATCAAAATCACAATTCACAAATATGCATACCCCTTCAACTAAAACTTTCAGAACAGCAGGTTCTACTTGAAACAAAGCACGCATAAATGCGTCTCGAAAATCTTTGCTGATTTTGGATGCATCGATATTTTTCCTAATGTAATTCTTAAGATATGTAGCAGCTGCAATTGCTTGACCTTTGTCATCACCTCCTAAGTAAAATCAAAACTCATTAAAAAAACGATAAACTAATTTACTTTTTTCAAATTATAAGGTTAATTATGTATATGTAGTTAGTCGTAAAACATGTATATATATTTATTAATTTAGCGGACCAGAAAAAACATTAAAAATATTAATATATCATGAGTATTAATCTATCGATTATTAATTTATCGAGGCTCTAGTAGATTAATTAATTCGAGATGAATCCATATTTTGAAAATAATTAAATACTAAAGCAGTTGATTAATTATGAGCTGTAATATAAATTTCATTTCATTTACGAATACTGTGTGTGTGTGTGAAGCATAAGAGGAAGTTACCGGCGGCGGCGATGGAGAGGAGAGCAGAGGAGAAAGCAGGGTGGTGAGAGAGGCGGTGGAGGGAATCGGCGGCGGCGTGGACGACGGCGCCGTCGGGACTGAGAGTATTACTGAGTAGCTCACCTATTTCATTTTGAATTTCCATCCCTCAGTTGATGATGCGGCAGCACAACGGAACCCTAGTTTTCGTTGCCCTTCAAAATGGAGGCAAGGTAAGTTAAAGGGGATGGAGGTCAAAAGTAGTAGATTTTAGCGCGGGAAAATAAATAATACTCTAAACATTACTCCACTACTTTTCTCGATTAATCGATATTAATTCAGTTAATAGAATCGAACTGAAATGATCATTTTGGTTATTATTCAAACCAGCTCTTATACCCGCACACCGTAAAATTCTAAATTTTGAGTTATATTTAATATTATATTTAAAAATATTATTTTTCAAAAATTCATCAAATATAGTTTCATAAATTGAAAATGTATATTTGGTGATTATTCTAATTTTTAAATAATTTGTGTTAGTAAGAAATTTTCATATGTGTGCGTCGTTTTGAGTCAAAATAATTATATATAGTTTTGTTGACGACATATTCTAAATATTCTGAGATATCTATTTTTTCAAAATGGAAAATTAATTAGAAAAATGTATATAAAAGTGTAATAATAATAGCATATTAAATAAAATCATTTTCTAAAAATATGATGTTACAAATTAATTAAGTTAATTAAATATGTACAACAATATAATAGTATGCTAATAATTTATATATAAGGGTATAATAGTAATTTGGAAATTAAAATTAATTAATTGCTAACATGACCTTATTTCTAGCATGGCCTTAGAGTAATTCTTCGTATTTGCAATCCTTATTCCTCATGGTCTTATTTCATGCATGATTAAATTCCTTGAACTTTTATCATAATTTTATTTTAGGGCTTCAATTCCATGAGAGTTACAACATGATGAATTCCTATACAAGTGAATCTATGAATGTTTTACATCAACAGAACAAACTATTTATTACATGAATAAGGTAGGTTTGTCTAGAACCAACAAATTCAGCAACATATATTAGATTATTAGCTCATATTCCATATACACCTAATGCAACATACCTTTTATGACCTTGTTCCAAAGGAAAAAAAATTGTTCTACAACGCAAAACAGAAAACAACAGAATCCAAGAGGAGAATAATATGTTTAATATATTTTCATTTAGTCAGCATCATATGAGCAAGGAACAATAACAAATTTCTTTTTTATTTTTTGATATTGTGATACTTGCAGCTTGCTAAAATTTTATTATAATAATAAGTAGACTTTTATGATTCAGACTTTCCAAATAAAGAAAATAACTTCACTCAGAATATCATCAACATATATAGGGTAGCCAAAGCCAAACAAGGGAGTAAATCTTCCCAAGATGATCGAAAATGATTTCCTAAAAGATATGACACATGCAGATGTTTAGTTGAAAACTTGAAAGTGCAGTCATAGGCTGGAAATCCTTCCCATTGCACTAAAAACTGGACTTAAGCCTTATTATGAACTTTCATAATCCTTCAATCAACAATAGTTTGAGGAGTCTTGGCTGCTTTTGAATTTTGCATTGAGCTAGGCAAAGTAACAGTAAAAGGTAAAGGACTATGAAAAGCTTTAAGTTGAGATACATGACAAACATCATGAATAATAACAAAACTCGGCAATCTTAGTTTATACACATCTTTCCCAATACAATCAATAATCTGAAAATGACCATAATACTCTGAGGAAAGTTTGCTATTGCCCCTAAAGTGAAGTGATTATTGCTTATAAGGCTTTAGTTTTAGCCAAACCCAATCATTCACCTGAAAAACCCTTTCATACCTATGTTTATCAACTTGAATTTTCATTCATGTCTGAGCTTTAAGAAATTGCATTTTGAGATCAGAAATAAATTTTTCCCATCTTAGTAAACTCATGTCTACCACTACAATTTCATATGGAGTAATCTGAGTAGAAATATAGAAATAAGTATTGTACTACCGCTTGGATAAAGACAATCATTCACACCATTCCTTTTCATTGTGACTGCACATACACCTCGTATAACCTTCCAAGCATCTATTTACTACTTCCATTTATCCATCTGTAGCGGGATGATATGATGAAGATAACAAAAAAAATATGTACCATGTATAGAGAACAAATTCTGCCAAAAGGTACTCAGAAAAATGTTATCTCTATCACTTATTATTGACTTTGGCCACCCATGTAGTTTGAATACGTGATTTATATAAGATTGAGCCACTTCCACGTTAATAAATGGATGATATAGTGACATGTAATGAGCATATTTGCTCAATCTATCGACTACCATAAATATAACACTTTTACCCTTAAATTTTGGTAAACCTGTTATAAAATCCATTGAGATGCCAGTTCATACCTCATCTGCAATGGGTAATGGTTGTAATAATTCAGGATATTGCAGACAAATCACTTATATTCATCTGACAAGTTTGACTATTTCACATCCTCGGTCATACATTTCCAATAGAACAATTATTCGACTCTCTTCAATATTAAATCTCTTCCAAAATTCCCCCTTCAAGTGCTGAATGATGCCATAATATAATTTTTGTCTTCAACTCCTCATTATGCCCAATTACTATCATGTTCTTTTTTTTAACAACTCATCCTGGTAAGAATAAGAAGCTACATGAAGACGATGTAGGTTAGTTAAAATCTCTTGAATTTTGGCATCATCAGAATAACTAGCTTTCTTTTGATTAATTAAAACTCATAATCATACCACATTATTTTGGGGGGGAAATTTAGAAGATTTGTTTGGTTACTTATCATTACTCAATTACTAATGTGACAAAATATTGTTATATTAAAACTTGTAGTACATACGGGCTTCAGTCTAGTTTATCAGGCTTTTATCTAGGTTTTGGACCAGACTTTATTAAATCTAGACTAGCCTAGTCCCGGGCCAAATTTTTTGATTTTTGATTGAATTTAAAAACTTGTACACCATATTAAGACCATACTTAGTTTTTTCTAAAGGAGCTTTAATGTTTTATCTGAACTCATTACCATGTCGATTCATGTAATCTTTTTTAACTCAATCTTTTTGTCTAGCTCTACTCTCACTTATAGATATATAGATATTAGGTTTTGTTATGATGATGAAGTTGATGTGTCACAGTGTCTTCACTATTTTCCATGCTTAACGGTCACCATGTAATTAGAGTTGATATATATTTTTTAGAGATAGTTGATTTTTATTAGAGTTAATATATGTTTTTTAGAGAGACAATATATTTTTATCTAAATTAGGGATGGAGATGAAGATATTTTTTAATAAATTGTATTATTACACTAATAATATATCTTTTATACTTAAGAAATTTGTCGAAATTTTATTATTACAATAATAATATATGTTTTACCTTTAAGAAATTTGTCAAAATCTGGTCATATGTTATGAATTAGGATGAAGATATTTTTTAAAAAATTGTATTATTACACGAGTAATTTCTATTTTACCCTTAAAAATTTTGTCAGGTCAAACAGATTCATAGAGCAAGTTCAATACTAATGTTAAAACTTAAAATAGATGTAGCTATTGCTCTAATATGAAATCAAAAAAATACATTTTAATGCTAAAACTGGTTTCATGCTCCAATACATGGTTTCAAAATAGAATTAATAAATGTAAAATTAAGTAACTTTTCAACCAATAATGTAAAATATAACATTGAATTTGCTAAAATAAATGGTTTTATATTCATTTCCCTATAATTTTCCACTTGCATGCCTATGTGGCAATTATAACTACATTTATACTTGGTTCTAAATATAGAAATATGTATAACATTTTTCTATTTTAACGTGTTAGAGCAAGTCTAATGTGGGTGCTATTATACATATAGTTATTGCTAAAATATGAAATCAAAAAGTGATTTTTGATGCTAAAATAGAACTTGTAGTCTAATGCATAGATTTAAAATAGCACTACATAGATCTATATTTAATACAACTTTTTCCATCATATCATAGCAAAATATAATATATAAAATAATAACATTGCTTTATTCTTTTCAATTTCCCACTTCAATGTTTATGTGACAATTATAACAACATCAATACATGGTTCTATATTTAACACCAAGTATAGCATTTTGATATTTTGTATCCATATTTAGCATCTCATTGGAGTGAGGATTTTTTTGTGAGTGCTATATTATAGATATAACATCACTTTTAACACCACCGTTGAACTTGCTCTTATGTTCTATAATTGATGTTTATATTAACACCACCACTAACTTGCTCTTATGTTCTGTAATTAATGTTTATATTATAGAAATAGCACGCCCAATAGTATTGTACTTTACTTGCTCTAATACCGTCAAAAATAATAAAAGGATGCATAGCACAATTACATCAAGTCTGACGTATGAATAATAAAGTGAAGTTGGACCAAATCGTGGGATGCAAAACCAAATAACTTTACTTAAAAATATAAAACCAGGATAGATTAGTCAAGGCACAACTAAATTTGGATGGGAACTTCGTTCTACATTGTAAGTTAAAAAAAATAAAGTAAATATCGTTGAGGTAAATGAGAGAAATGGAGATCCTTGCTTATTGCTACAAAATAGTTGAAAAGTAGAATTGAGTTACATCACGAGAGTTGTTGGTAAAAGGTGAAGACGAAGGAGATGAGGTTGATCAAGATATCGTCAGTTTTACAGGTGACCTTCCAAATTAAAGATAAAGACCATCCAATAAATAATTGACAACTGTGATTGTTACAACAATGACAAAGTTATCATGGTTCAACCAAAGCTGAATAGACTTGTGATTGGTAAATTTGCAAAATATTTGTTCCTCTCTAGATAGGCTAATCATGAAGTTGAGACTTCGGAATCTTGCTTCAAAGTCGAACTCTAGAATCATCCTGAAATTCCACTAAATATTATAAATGGTATGTTGAGCACATCATTGCACTAAAGTTGGCGAAGAAGTTAATTTTAACTTCCTTGACAAATGAGTGATAAACTAACCTTGATACAGACATAAATATAATGGACATCAGGATTTTTTCCCAGGGTCAACCCCGTGTCATCATTCAGCGGAACAGGAGAGGTTAGTTCATGTGTCTGATGCTGGGAGCTTGCTTCTAGAAAAGCTTTCCCTTCATGTAGCCACAAAACGCAATACTAACAGATTAATTAAAATAACTTGAACTCAAAACAAATTAAAGATTTTTGAACCAATCCTTAAACATTTTATGGCAGCCTTCTAGAAACTGACCACTATACATCCAAACTGATAACTGAAAGCTATTATCATTAACTGTTAATTTTTATAATAAAGTGTTAAATTTTGAGTTTCTTTGGCTGGATATTGGATATTTACTCAGTCACTCATCCTTACAGTAAAGACCGAGGATAAAAAATGCAAAGAATCAGGTGATCAGCAAATCATTATTTAGGCATCTCAGTTTCCATCAAGAATATATTATGGGTCCAATTTTTTTACAGACATTTAATCATTTATGATAAAAATTCATCCAATATTACTTTTTTATTTAGTGCACCTTTCTTTACTTAGGGTCGCTCTTTTCATCCAACTCGAAATATCGTAAGAGAATATAATATATTTGTTTATTTTGTTTTGCAGTAATATAATAAATTGAGGTATTAAAAAATAATATGCACTTTCTATACTATTTCATGTATCTATAACAAAACCATAAGTAAAACACATATAAAAAGATGAAGGGAAGAGAAGAACAAAATCGAGCTTAGTTTATCTCCCTTTCTCTCAAAATTGGATCATGGAGGCACATTAAAGCCTTTTTTACTGTCATAACAGATAGACCTGGTATTCTGTTTCATGACGAACACTAGCTTAATCATGCTTAAGGATCTAGAAGAATTAAATTTACAAAGGCAATTGTGAGCAAACCTATCACATGAAGTTTTATAGACCAAGAGTGTGCCTCTCTCAGCAATTGTAATCTATAAGTTGGTGCTCCATACGTAATCTGCACAATTGTAATCTATAAGTTAGGTGCATTAAGTTCAGAGCATACATTTCTCTCATCTGCTGAGTTAACTAACTAGAGTCAAATTTAGCAAATGTAAACAAATTACAATTACCAGAATGTACACTCCATTGGCCTTGAGGACCCTATAGTTTGTTATCAACTGCTTCAATATGTGAATAAATCAAGAGGGAAAAGTAACTTAATGGAATGAGATACAAATGTGAAAATAATAAGTTGTATATGTATACCTAGCAACCTCCTCCAGCATCTTTGCAGCATTTTCTCGTGAATTATGCCCGCACTGTAAAAGAAGTTTCACCATAATAGTAGCAGACATATTCAATCAAGAACAATCTAAGTTCAAACTCGAAAAGCACTCACCAGAAGAGAGTCCAAAGTTCCTAAAAAACAAACCAAAAAGATCAACAACTGGTTTGCAAGTATAGTACTGCCTCCGTTACTATATATATTTGTCCTTTTTGACTTTTTTAGGTTATTCCATTATCTCTAGAGAAAGTCTTTTGTGCATATTCAAAACAAAAATTACAAAAGAAATAGTGTGCAGGTATTTCTACACACTATCTGAAAGGTGGAGGTACCTTTATCAATGACAGCAGCAAAGGAACCTGATTGGAATGCACTCATATCCCGAACATCCATTTTTATATCTATGTCAATATTAAGGAAATGAAAGCTTGGCAATTTTTTTTAGTGCATTGGAAGCGAAAACCCCCTAAGGAAATCCTAATATTCTAACAGAAATATTAGGAGAAAACAGCATGGTCGCAGAAACGACCATTCATGTCTTGCAGTAAAGTTGGTGAAAGATAATCCATAATCATTCTGTATGCGATGAATGTCCAAATGAGCAAGGAAGTCGGCACAATGATTTGTTTCCCTCCTGAAATGATAAATGTAAAGATGCCAAGGTTTAAGTCGCATCTCTATAATTCGAGAAATAATGTTAAACTGGGGATGACTCCACTATCGGTACAAAACACAATTTACCGAAAACTAGATTTTTAAATTACTTCAGGGGCTTGACATCCCAAGCTAACTCACGATCACTGTTGAATAATATGATCCAATTAAGCCCTTTCTATTATCACCTTGAGATTTTAGAACTGGTTCCTTAACATGGTATGGGAGCTCTAATTGTCCCTCCTACACCCCAATATTCTCATTTATTAAATATAGATATTGTATTATGGCAGGCCGATCCCCACCTAGTAATTGAAATTTGACCGGACACAAGGCCCGAAAAAGGGACGAACTGGGCTTTCGAGTGAGTGAGGGGGGGGGGGGGTTGAATAATATGATCCAATTAATCCTTTTCTGCTAGCACCGTTTTAGGAGTTTATATTCAAAGCAATTTTTATTTATTTCCAGAACATGCATAATTATGTTTCCTCCCTTGATAAACAAGAAACACACAATTTTAATCCAACCTAAACCAGGAATATCCCACTTAAATGAAACAATTGATCTCATTACATCCACCGGAAGTTGACCTGCTATTGGCACCTACAATCCTTAAATGAATATGCTTCACATGATCATCAGGCAAAGCAGTTTGAGTATTGTGAATCACCTTATTATGAAGAAGCCAAATGAAGTGACAATATCAGCCAATGGCTGGCTCGAGACAAGAACCAAATACAATTGACCTCAAAATCATACAGTAAAAAGTGAACACTTTTAAGTTTTATCTTCCTATAAAAATACCCTGCCACCTTCCATTGGACTTTGAATAAAATTATCAACCTCACATCCTCTGTTAAGTTACGAGATCTCCTAAAACTTCAAAGTGCTAGGATGAGAACTTAACAAGATCTTATATTATATCTTACCCCGACCCAAACTCGAAAACCCATTTTTGGGACAACGGTGAGCCCATCTTTTGGAGCTTTATTTACCTTAGTGCCCGAAATTATTTATGAGAATATTGAGGATAGGAGGAAATCAAACTCCTAACTATGTTTCGAGAGTCAAAGCATGTATTCCTAATTACTCTATCATAGGAAAGATACAACCAAAGCTTATGGATACTGAAATGCTTGTGCTATCAAATTTCAAATATAACAAAGCAAAAGTGCTTCACACAACATCTGCATTACAACTAACATATTACAAAACTTTCATCTACAGTTCTACACCATGTCCAACTAATTTCAAATCTCATATATCAAAACAATTTAAAAAAATGAAATCGCAGCACTGTTAAACAAAGGATACATTTCAATTGCGGACGATTAGAGTATCGTTCTCGCATAGTTTGAATAGCAACAGAAGATATATCAACATTAACCACATCTTCATATCCATCATCAATCATGCCTTCACTAAATGCTGAAACAGTTAAACCTCGATAAATGAATACTCTCGAAACCAGAAAAGAAGATATTAAACTATCGAGATTATTAGTATAGATCTGAATGGAATATGAGAAGGTATGTATGTATACCTGAAGTACCACAGCCGACGACGAGAACCTGAGGAGATTTGGGAATGTATAAACGAAGAAGAGGAGAAAGAGAAGGGTACTTTTGGTACCAATCAAAAGGACCTGATTCTTGCTCGTAACGTTTGTTCCAGTACCATTCTTCTCCGTACGCTTGTGTTGATGATGACATTGATGATCCCAATCTTATCACTCACCCATTAATGTTTGTGTTCTTAATGTCAGCAATATCCTAGTACTATCTCTTAACAGTTCTGTTTTGTTGTCTGAATCTGTATCTTTATGCATCTGTGCTGATAGACACTTGGCAGCCAGGCAGCTATCTCTTTTGTGTGTTTTGTTATATGCTATAAATAATTAAATTTCAACTTTTTTCTAAATATTTTATATATGTACTATATTAACTAGCTTATACCCCGTGCGATGCAAGAGTTTTTTTTTAATAATGATTTTATAACTAAATTTTTAAATTTTTCAAAATTTATATTTATTCAATTTTAATATATTTTCTTTTAAAATAATATTAAGTTAATTATTGATATTGGTTGATAATCAAATCTTAATCATTTTATTAACAAATAAATCTAAATATATTATTAAGTTAATTTTTGTACTCGCGGAGAATCGAACCTGAATCAAATAATTAATTAATTAATAATATTTAGGAATTTATATCATGATCTCTGACGACCATACCATATTATCTCCCTTATTCCAATTATATATAGGATATAATTCGATTTTAGGAGGGTAAATTACAAAGTGTTAACCGTATTTTATACCGATCTTTAAAATAGTGGTCAAAATTTTAAATTCTCAAAATTAGTGGTCAACATTTCTTTTCACATTTAAAATTAAGAATGGTTCTTGACAATTTTGATTAAATTTTTATCATTAGCTAATATATTTAAAGAATGGTGACCGTATTTTTTTAATACGGGGCTAGGTCACTCTCTAATTTACTCATCTTATATGATAAAATAGTTGTGGTGCTTTAATAATCAAATAATTGCAAATTTTTAATAATTTTATTTAACAAAAAATTAATGGTACAAATTTAGTAAAGGGGATAAATCACTGAAAATTAAATACAACAAACCAAATCATTTTTACAAATCAAACAACACAATTTTCATTAATAAATTGTCAATTTGTCATCCCGTATAGTATAAATTAAGAGTTATGATAGGGATACAAAATTGGGTCCAACCAATTGGTCCCAAATGACGTGGTAGAGGTAACATGTTAATTTGAAAAAATTTAATTGGTGAGATTTGTGTAAATACATTGGGGTCCATTATATTTAATAAAATTACAATCAATCATAATCTCCCATGTATCGAAAATATTTTTGTAAACTATTTTGTACCCCTAACATTACTCTAAAATTAATATCGATATTTTACCGTAACAAACCAGCCCGACTCCAAAAACAAGTAGCACTTTACGAAAACCAAGGTATGCACATACGGGTTTTGGTCTGACAAGCCAGAGTTTACCAAGCATCTATCCACGCCTAGCTAGCCCTATAGTAGATGACGCGACCCTTGAATTCATATAATTTCAAGTGTTCAGACAATCGATTACAATCGATTGTCAGGATCAGGACCCTAAACATATATAGTAGTATGTGAAAAATTAAATTCTGCTACCTTGTAACTGATCATTTGCATAATGTAATGTAAAATGAGATATGCTCCATGTTTCAGTACTTGAGTTCGGGGAACAAAACTGTTCTTACCTTTTTAATGCAAAAAGAAAAAAAAAAGTGTACTATTTAATATCAGTCTGTAAGTTGGATAGAAGTAGATGGGAGTAGTGCTGCGGGTGATGTTTCTGGTGGAAGGACAAGTTTAGTGTTGTCTACGACGACGATTGAACATCTACAAAGAAGGCAAGTGGTGGTGGAGCTAAGCCAATTACGAATGCACTCTCTGTGGAAGATGTGATTGCATGATGGCACTTGTATCAACTCCTCTTTCATCTCGAATTCTCCCAGGCATACACAACATCTGCATAAATCTTCCTTTTTAGAATTTGTCCGTCCAAAAATGTACATACTGAAATTTGATTTGTTTTAAATACTCTGTTCTAAGGTTTGATTACAAGTATCTTAATAAATTTCTTAGTTTTTGACACTAGCTAGTGTCGATTAATCATAGATAGGTAAGAGAGAATTAACTTACTATAAATCCCTTGCCTTCAATTCTTCATCAAATACTACCGTAGGAAGCTTGTCTTTAAGATCTTATTTCAAGCCAACTTCTTGGCGTACCTGTAATTCACGAGATTTGTACAAATGTACTTGACATGAATATGACGCAACAAGTAATACGTAAACACAATAATGACAAATATAAATCGATACTAAGTTGTGTCAGAGGACTAACCGAGATGACGAAGGAGGGTGTTCGAGTTATGGTTGGTGGTGGAGGGGGTGAGGAGGCAGAAGTTGGCTTGGTAAGACAGAACATGTATAACACAACATGAACAAAATTATGCAAAACAGGTCTGGGATTGTGAACATGTACGCCATATATTGCTGCTTCAGTTGGTCATCAATTTAAACTTCAATCACTCTCCTACTAATTCCCGAACTAGCTTACCATTACCAAATTTAAAAATACGATTCAAACAGAAACGTATGAAAACAAATAAAGAATCAATGTTCTTATTAGTGAGTGTACACGCAGAACATTAAATCCCAGACCCACAGTACATAAATAAATAATAAATCCTTACGAGGAGTACTCTGTTTCTTTTTCCTTCATACTCACAAAAGTATACAATCCGGATGCATCATAATCTTCTATTCGCTCCTTCCCGTTTTTACATGTATTTTTTTATATAAAAAAGTATGCATATTAGGAAAAAATTAGATAAATTTTCTTTTTATATATATATATATATATATATATATATATATCCTCTTTTACATGTCTTGTCTTTTCTAAAAAAGTTACAAAGATTAGAAAAAATATTAATTAATAAATCTTTTTGTTGATGGAGAAATTTGGTAACAACAAAATTTGAGATCCATCATCATAATCAAGTTATTTTTTACTTGAAAAGTCACCGGAGTGTGGTGGTTGTTGAACATTGGGGTTGAGATTGTTAGGGTTTTTTAGTTGGTGGAGCTCTTAACTTCCAACACCCAACAATATGACTATATACCCCTATTTATAGGGGATCAAGCCCACGTAGTTCTTACTCAAATAGAGGCCCGATAGGCAAGAGGCAGTGAATAGAAAGAGAACAGGAAGAGAAGCCTACTTGGTAGAGATTTCCACATTAAGGCTTGTTTGTGTAGTCAAAAATCTTGTATAAGGCCCAATGACTTCTTCATGGATCCGGAAACCGTGGGATCTAGTCGGTCCATTACAGCTATTTCCCGGATACCTTGACTGGAGGTCATGTCCAACATTCGAGGTGGGTCCAGACGCGGATAACCTGCCTGAATACATGGAAAATATCTTCCAAGATAAAGTTAGAGACCAAATAAGCAAAAGGTAGTGAATAGAAAGAGAATAGGAAGAAAAGCCTACTTGAAAGAGGTCTCCACATTAAGCCTTGTTTGAGTAGTAAAAAACCTTGTATAAGGCCCAAGGATTTCATGAATCCGGAAACCATGGGATCTAGTCGGTCCGTTACAGCTATTTCCCGGATACCTTGACTAGATGCCATGTCCAACATTCGAGGTGAGTCCAGACGCGGACAACCCGTTTGAGTACATGGAAAAGATCTTCCAAGATAAAGTCAAGAATATCCATAACTCCCCAACGAGGGCAACCCATGGAATACAGAGCTATGGTCATCATCAACAGGCATTGACAGACATAGATGGCGGAGAGACAATGACTGGCGGAGAGTTTTCAAATTAAACCCGGAAGCGGATGGCCTTCAATATCAGCAACAATAATCCACCCAAATAACTATAAATTCAGTGCAATAAGAATATGTGATTATGTCATTATGTCCCAGAGCCTGTCGCACGGTTTACCTGATTCACGTGATTTGCAGGCTATTGCGTGAGTCCATTGATTTTACCCAGTGCACACCCAAAAAGGATAGCGACTGCGGGTTTCAGAATAAAAAAAAATAAAAAAATTGGGCATAACAATTTTCTACAAGTATTATTGAGCCACAACTTGTAAGACTTACGTGACTTGCTATTTATAATAAGAGTTTTTAGAAATTAATTATATAACCAATATAATTAGATAATGGCGGAGTTCCATAGGAATTAATGAGATTTAAAATTTTATTATAATAAAAAAGTTATATATAAATTCTTCATATTAAAGAAATTTAATTTCCATCAAAATAAAAATATTATAATAATATATTAAATCATTCATATTTATTTTATTTCAACCTCTACCTATAAAATTTTCGCCACTTTAATTGGATTTTATTGTGCATTGTATATTCAAATTATACCATATCATTATTCATTAATATGTAAATAATTCGATTAGACGAATGAATAACAATTATTTAAATAATTCTATTTTGTATTAATTTAAATTATTATGAGTCAATTTAAACTTCAAATTAATAAATAACAGTATTAAATAAATATATAACTAATAGAAATATTTAAAAATACGAATTGCAAATTTACAGATAACTTTCTCCGTCTCGAAATATTTATTATTATTATTGAATATATATATATATATATATATATATATTAAGATGTATAAAAAATAGGTTAACAAATTATCTTAATATTTTTTAAATAAAAATTTAATAATATTTTTTATACCAGGGAGTCGTGCTAATTTTTTACAGAAATAAAAATACAGTCGTATAATTGTATTGCAGGCTTTGCAGCTGCAGCTCTCAGTCTTTAGCTCTGAAGAATCCCCACCATTGCATTGAAGCTGTTGCATCTATACCTCAATACCGAAGGTATACATACATACATACATACATGCATACACAGTTGTTTTTTTCATATACATGCTGTTTTAATTAGGGTTTGTTTAAAGAATGAGCCTTTTATATAGATTCATCACACCCTCATTCAAACTGAAAAACCCCATTTTTGAATTTTCCAAACCCCTTTTTTTCTCATCATCTGCGGATCAGTATTGGGCCCAATTGCAGAAAAATGGGTCAAACATTGAAAGAAACCTAAGCAAGATTAGGGTTCAGTTAGATAGTTCTTGTGTTACACAGGTGTTACAAAGATGTGCTGCTAATCAACCTGTATTGGGCCTTAGGTTCTTTATTTGGGCTGCAGGCCAGCCTAATTATCGACACACTTCGTATATGTATAATAAAGTTTGCAACTTGTTGAGAATTAAGATGAATCCTAGTGTTATTAATGATGTTATTGAAGATTTTTGTAGTGAGGGTTGTTTGGTTAGTGGGAAGATGTGTAAAGTGGTGTTGAATTTGTGTAAAGAGGCTAAGCTTGCGAATGAGGCTTTGTGGGTGTTGAGGAAAATGGAGGAGGTCGGTTGTCAACCGGATACATTGGCATATAATGTGGTTATTAGGTTGTTTTGTGATAAAGGTGATATGGATGAGGCAGATAGGTTGATGAGGGAAATGAGTGTTGTTGGTCTTTATCCTGATATGGTAACGTATGTGGCAATCACTAAGGGTTTTGTTGAGGGTGATAGATTGGAGGAGGCGTGTGGGTTGTTTAAGGCCATGAGGGATCACGGGTGTCTTCCAAACACGGTGATGTATTCTACGGTACTTGATGGGGTTTGTAGGTTTGGGAGTTTAGACAAGGCGTTGCAGTTGTTGGGGGAGATGGAGAAAGAAGGTGGTGATAGTAAACCAAATGTTATTACATATACGTCTGTGATACAGAGCTATTGTGAAAACGGAAAGTCTATGGAGGCATTGAGTATTTTGGATAGAATGGTTGCCAATGGTTCGGCACCTAACAGGGTCACAGCTAGTACTTTAATTAATGGACTTTGTGTAGAGGGGCGTGTAAATGAGATTTATAAGCTCATTGACAGAGTTGTGGGAGAGGGTTTTGTTTCTAGTACAGAGTGCTATAGTGCTTTTGTGGTGTCCTTGATGCGGCTTGAAAAATTTTCAGAGGCTGAGAAGGTATTCAGAGGGATGTTAGCTACTTCTGTAAATCCTGATAGCCTGGCTTCAAGTCTTTTGATAAAGAAACTTTGTTCGAAGGGGAAGATCCTGGACGGGTATCGCCTGTACAGAGAAATTGAGAAGTTGGGTTGCATATTGACAATTGATTCTGATATTTATTCTATTCTAATGGCTGGGCTTTGCCTAGACGGACATATGCTAGAGGCTGCAAATCTTGTTGGGGTAATGGTGGAGAAAGGTATTAAATTGAAAAGTCCCTATGCTAAGATCACAATTGATCATTTGAAAGAATCTGGAGAACTTGAGTTGGTTTCTCATGTTACAAGACTTCAAAACTGAAGTTAACATATGTTATTTTTTTTTTATACTTCATTTCTGATGGTAGGATGATATTAAAAACTGACTTGTATGCATTCCATTGCATACTTCAGTTCTAGTGTTTCGATCATTTTGTATCTTATGGAGTTATCTTTAGGGTGAAAAAGAAGGATACTTTATAAGTAATCAACTAGAAAAACTGGATATACTGGATTTTATATTCGTTTTTGGAATGAAATAAATACTATTACCTTGAGGAACCAAAAATGACTATTTACCAAAGACAAATGTCCTGCAAAGTCATAAGGAATCATGGATGGGCTGAACAAAAGCCATATTCCATGTTGCACCAAAGCCCTGATGGTTTGGACACTGTCTAACTGAACAAATTAAATAAATTTGCTACATATAATCAAATATCAAGGAATAAAGCAGGTTCTGGTGGGAGGCTGGGAGCAGGGACCCGAGAGCTGTTTCTCCCTACAATTTGGTATGATGTTAGGAATGAACCTCAAACTGAGTTTCGTTGGTCGGATCGGATTGATGAGGTATCATATGATCTCAAATATATTTGGCATGTATCATTATATTGTCCTTGTTACATTGCTTGTTTGATTGAATTTTTTTATTAAGTTTAATTTTTGGTTATGTTTTAGTTAACGGGTATGGTGGTTCTACTTGTGTAGCCTGGAACATGTTGTCTTTTTCATGCAGTCAAGCATACCGCTGGTTTGTTTCAAGATGGTTTCAGTAATTTTTAATGGACTACATGAGTTAACACACACAGACTATGTTATAAAATGCACATTGTTATCTGGTGAACAATATGTAGATGCTGCCTTGTCTGGCACTTTCTTGTTGAGCCAGATCATGTTTTTTAAAAAAAATGGTTTGAACTTTGAGATAAAATATAATACATGTTACACAGTTGTGCACACTGCAAAACTGAAAATAAAATACGCCAGACATCAGTTTGGAAAAACATTGATAAACCATTATCTATTGTGAAAAAATAGGCACTTTTTTCCTTGCCTTCAATTTTCCTTTTAGCAATATCTATTTTGCACGACTGTATAAAACTATTGTGGCATCATATGTGAACTGGAAACTGCAATTATATATTGTTAGTTGAGAAACTGAGATAGCTTTTAAAAAATCCCTTCATGTAACACGTGCATTTTACTTTCTACTGTTGGGTGTTGTGCCCTTTCCATCTGATGTTTACAGGCTCAAGAAGCTTGGTGTTTGTGGAGTGATCACAATATATGAGTCATATGAGTTTTTGGTTCCTACATCTTTGTATAAAGTGAGTTTTATTCCCTTAATAGTTATATTGGCAATAACTTTCAGACCTGAACAAAGCTAATCTTTCCTTAATTGATTGTTTTGCATATGTGAGTTACATGCCTTGGCTGTATTAATAAAAAAACATATTATGGAGAGTGCTAATGCTTGAGATCTTCATTAAATTGAGGTGAATATGACCTTGATTTGAAAAATAAAGAGAGGAATGCCGGTGTTCCGTTTATAATATGATGCAGTTTTAGTTCTTCTAAATATTTTGTAATAAGCTACTTGTGCTAAATATCCTTATATGTAAGTTTATTCTCTTCAAATTCCTTCAGGCCCATGATATTTGATCATTTGGTGCTTCCAACCAGAGACTATCTTTTTGCACCATCGTTTACTATTTTACAGATATAACAAGCCATGGACTTCATTCATGGTAAGCTCTCAAAAGGTAAATAATAGCTTTTCAGAAATAGAAGTAGACTTGCCTACACTCTTACTCTATATACCAAACCAAACCAAACATACCCAGTATATCCGGAGCAGGGTCAATGTGGGGGTAATATGTACGCAGACCATGCCTCTCCTCCAAAAAGGCGCAGGAAGACCCCAGCTTAGTGCACAATAATATAGTGAGTGCTAAATATATATATTATAATGCGAGGTAGAAGTGTCCAACATGGATACGTGTCCAAGTATCGGACTCGGCTCGGAAACATTTTGAAAAATATACATGTTTTTGGCGTAAAATAAGTGTCCATGTCAAATATACATGTTTTTGGCCTAAAATAAGTGTCCATGTCCGAGTGTCGAGTGTCCGACACGGGTACTCGAAGGTAAAATGAAGAGTCCGAGTAACATAGGACAACTATAAACAATACCTACACACTGTTATCAATATACAATATACATAGAAATACTAGTAAGACCTAACTTCAACCACCCGAATGCGTCGTCTCCAACTAGTCCTGTCTAAGGTCATATCACCATATCACCTGGAAGGTTTAATGCCTCCATATCCAAACTTAATTGATCTGCGCATGTACTTCGCTTTCTCTTCCCCATCCCCATAATAGAAATACTCTCAACTCTTCTAACCGCAACTGATGACCGTCTACGTCGGACGTGTCCAGACCACCGCAATCGTCCCTCCCTAACTTACTTAGAAATAGACTCCACCCCTAACACTTGTTTGAAAACATCATTTAATTCAAAGGCATGACCCGGGTTTCGCCGTTCTGGTGACGGAAAGTTGATTTGAAATTTTAACTGTATGACACTATCTTAACATGGCGAAGTTATGCAATAACCAATGAAATGTTAAATTTCTGTATTGATCTACTGGTGTCTAGGCACAAAATATACATTTTCTTCTCAGTATCAGCAAATTAATCTGCCTTGTTGCAAATTTGGCCTCCTGTTATTGAACAACGAGGATGGGATAGATACATAAGTACATAATTAACTGAACAAGGTAAGTACAACTCGTTACAGGTATGAAGTATAAAAGTCTAGAATTGACATATGTTACTCTTCGATTTCGGTGTTGATATTATCTTACATTATGTTGTGGACCTTGTAGTGATTTAACACAAGATATGGTATTTCTAGGGAGTATGTTTTTTGCTACCCAAGATCTTTCCTCTTCCTATTTCCATTACTTTTAGAACACAATTGAGATTTTACTAATTGCCTATTTGGGGGTGTTCTGTTAATTATACCAATATCTTGTCGCCTATAAAAAATCAACTAGGAAGACCAAAATTGTATTAAAAATCAATTAAAAATAGATTAGTGCCATTAAAAATCAACCAAATATATACTACAAATATTAATAAAAGCAATTTTTTTTTAAGAAAACCATCAGAAGACTAAATAGGTAAATGTAATGACGTGAATCTAATTATTTGTTGTCTGCTTGATACAATTTGTGTATTTCTAACTCCCAATCACTTTGTTTTAACAGATAACGCATTTAAAGGGAAAACCAGCTATGTCCACTGTAAAGCTGGTCGAGGATGGAGAACACATTTAAAGGAAAAACCACCTGTCCACTGTAAAGCTGGTCGAGGACGGAGTCCAGCTACTGTAATCTGCTATTTGGGTTTCGGTGAGTGCAGTATTGTAAAGCTGTATACTTCATGTCTGCTGAAAAAAAGTACTCCCTCCGTCCACTTGTATATTTAAATTAGTCAAATATTGGAAATAGTAGAACAAAGGTAATTTTTGGAAAAGCCTTTAAAAATTTGCTTTGAAAAAAGAGTGACAAGTATTTTGGGACAATTTTTTTTTACAAAAAAGTGACATGTATTATGGAATGGAGGGAGTATTATAGGAAAGATTTTCTAGGTACAACACAAACAGATGACACCTTGATAATTCGCTATAAGTGAATTTTTCCGTTGTCTTAACATGAAATATGCCGTGGCAATCTGTTAGAGACGTTTCGCTATGATTTATTCGAGAGTTCATGAATTTCAAGAATATTTAATTCTTTGTCATCAAATATTTTTAAAGCAAAAATGAAATTGAAGAAGGAATAATTTGTAAAAGAGTTTTGGTGGTTGGACAAATAGATTACTACTCTACTGGTATCAAAATGATCGTGATGTGCCTTTAAGAATATTATTAGTAGTCCAACTCTAACGACGCACCAACCCCCAAATATACCCCACTCACCTACCAATATAGTGACATACAAATTAATTTTTAAAAATTGGCTAATGGCTTGTGTGGAGAATTACTTTGACAATGTTATTTATCTTGTATAAATTATGAGCATTTTTTTAAAAAAAATATTTGCGTTGGGTAAGAAAAATATATGTAATAATTAAAAAAAGAACACATCTAAGTTAAAGGTAAGTATGGGTTTTCGTAGTCTCTCCTTGCGAACTGAATATATTAAGTTTGTTTCTATTCCTTTTTTCTCAAATTAACATTGATTTCCCGGAGGAGAATTATTTTGATTCGGACCATTGACATGTATTTTGTAATGGTCCTCTCAAGTTGAAATTAATATCAGTACAGTCCTTATTACTTCACCAAATTAATTATTTTGTTTATAATTTTAAAAACTGGAAATTATATTTTAAAATAAATAAATATATATATATATATATATATATTCGAGTTTCTAAGCAAGTGATGCTACTTCAGAAATTATAAAAGTCAGAGGGAGACGACTAGACGACAGGCGGATCGTTGTTTAATTACAGGGAACCGGCTATCCCGGTTAAAACGCGTTGGTCTAAAAAAAAAAAACTAAAGCCCCCGGATTTGAATTTTTTTATACATCGAATTTAGTCCTACCATAACCAGGGAAGCTAGAGTAGTAGAGTTACACTTTGGTCCCTCTCTTAAATCATCAACATTTCACATTTTTCCTACCTATTTTTCAGGCTACTGAACAGTGTTAATTATTTTAAATAAGTAAATTTTATTGTTTCATATATAGTAAATATATTTCTACTTTTAAAATAATAGGATACATATATAATAAAATACCGAGCATAAAATATTGAAATATTTTTTTAATTATAAAATTCAGTTGTAATATCCAAAGACATAAATTACACGCAGATATATGATTTGAGTAGAGGGAGTTGCAATATCAATTTTTGTTTAAAAATAGTTATTTTTTCTTTGTATATGTTTTGATTTAATTGTTTCAATTTGTTTTAAGGTAAATTATCATTAATATAATTTTTTTAAAAATTTATATTTGATATTTCCATGAAATTATATAAACATTAGGGTCTCGTTTGATTGCCCGTAATTCAGCTAATTAACTCAGACTTCCATGAAACTTGTAAAAGTTATAGTGTTTGGTTTGTATAATTTTTAAAATGAATCAAGGAACTTATACTTCATATGTATCCGTATATAGGGTTAGCGTACCTTCTATAAATATACTCAATCGATTATATTTTGTAAATAATAATTTATAATTAAATTTTTATTTATTTGTATAGTAATTTATATTATATTATTTATTTATGTTTAAAATAAATTATAATACACACATATTTTCTAAATAACAGTGTCAAATATTTATATTTTTAATCTTTTATATATAATTTTTAAAATAGTTTTAATTAGCTTTTAATTAATTTCGTATCAATATGATTATTATCGCTGCTAAAAATAAAATTAAATGTTTAAAATTTTAAATATTTATATTTTTAATTTTCTATGTTTATAAATGTTTTATAAAACAATTTTGTAATAGTTTATAATTAAAATTTTAATTATATTTACAATAGTTTATAATTAAATTTTATTTGTTTTTATAATAATTTATAATAGATATAAATATTTTAAATTACAACTTTGAATGTTTTAATTTTTAATTTTTCATTTAATATCTCTATAAAAATTTATAATTAATTTCATATATATCTTTATATTAATAAAATTAAAATTAATATTATTGTTAAAACTGAAATTTCTTGAAAGTACGTAAATAATTACGTAACTTGAAGTTACAATGATAAACCATACACAAACTTTTAATAAACTTAGGAATTTTAGAGTTCTAACCTGTTTTTTAGAAATTTCAAGTTCATGTGTAACTATAAATCTTGATAAACAAACAAGGTAATAATAGATAAAAATCAACTGAAAAGGTCATAAAAAAATATAGGAGGGTAAAATAGTAATAAGACATAGAAATGAACCTGGCCCATATTATGCAGTAGGTGGATCTATGCATTTGGGCTATAAATAACACCCCATTCTCACCTTGATATCTTGCCAAACATAACAGCCCACCTTGCTTGTTGCTACGCACACCCACTTTCTCTCTCTGCACTACCTCAGTTTCTCTCTCTACAAAGGTACTGCTCTATTCTTAGCTTGTCTATACTTACATGTCTCTGTATCTATACATCTGATTTATACTGTTCTATTGTGCTTGTAATCATATTGAAATGCTTGGTTTAATCTTAAATCTGTTCATTTCACTTGTGGATCTGATGTTTATTCATGGTGTTATTTTAGATCTAATTATGATTTAATGCCTCGTAATTATATATATGTTTAATCTTTTTATTAATTGAATTTTAATCCATTTTTTAGATGTGTATGATGTATGTGATTGTAAGATTGATTTTGAAAAATAGTTGAATTAGGGTTGACTTAAATTGAAATTAGGCGTTGCTTAAAGGCTTAATTGATGTTTTATTGAAATTACGCGTTGTGCAAAGGCTTAATCTATTTATAATTGAAATTAGGCTTTGTGTAAAGGCTCAATCAATGTTTAATTGTAATTATGCGATGCATAAAGGCTTAATTGATGTTTAATTGGAATTATGTTTTGTTACTTTTTGTAGAAATGGAGACCTTTTTGTTTACTTCTGAGTCTGTTAACGAGGGACACCCCGACAAGCTGTGTGATCAGATCTCCGATGCTGTCCTCGATGCCTGTTTATTAGAGGATCCTGATAGCAAGGTTGCTTGCGAGACTTGTACTAAGACTAATATGGTTATGGTTTTTGGTGAGATTACTACCAAGGCCAACGTGGATTATGAGAAGATTGTGCGTGATACGTGCCGTGAAATTGGGTTTGTTTCTGATGATGTTGGGTTGGATGCTGATAACTGTAAGGTTCTTGTTAACATTGAGCAACAGAGTCCTGATATTGCTCAAGGTGTTCATGGTCATTTGACTAAGAAGCCTGAGGAGATTGGTGCTGGTGATCAGGGGCATATGTTTGGTTATGCTACTGATGAGACTCCTGAGCTGATGCCTCTTAGCCATGTTCTTGCTACTAAGCTTGGGGCTCGTTTAACTGAGGTTCGTAAAAATGGGACTTGTGCATGGTTGAGGCCTGATGGTAAAACCCAAGTGACTGTTGAGTACCACAACGATCATGGTGCTATGGTTCCCATCCGTGTGCACACTATTCTGATCTCAACTCAGCACGACGAGACTGTTACAAATGATGAGATTGCTGCTGATCTTAAGGAGCATGTTATCAAGCCTGTTGTTCCTGAGAATTATCTGGATGAAAAGACCATCTTTCACTTGAACCCTTCTGGTCGCTTTGTCATTGGTGGACCGCACGGGGATGCTGGACTAACTGGACGAAAGATTATCATTGACACTTATGGGGGATGGGGTGCACATGGTGGAGGCGCCTTCTCTGGCAAAGACCCAACTAAGGTGGATAGGAGTGGTGCCTATATTGTTAGGCAAGCTGCAAAGAGTATCGTGGCTAGTGGGCTTGCACGTAGGTGCATTGTGCAGGTTTCATATGCCATTGGTGTTCCAGAGCCATTGTCCGTGTTTGTAGACACATACGGAACTGGAAAGATCCCTGACAGAGAGATTCTCAAGATTGTGAAGGAGAACTTCGACTTCAGGCCTGGAATGATCTCCATCAACCTCGATCTCAAGAGAGGTGGGAATGGTAGGTTCTTGAAGACAGCTGCCTATGGCCATTTTGGAAGAGATGACCCTGACTTCACATGGGAAGTGGTGAAACCACTCAAGTGGGAGAAAGCTTAAAATAGAATATTGATTTCAAGAAACAAAGTTTGGTTTTTATCTGGTGCGGCTACCTACTAGTTTTTAGCATTTGCGTATTGGCCTATTATGTATTTGTTTGTTTTTCTTTATGTGAACAGTTTCGTGTTGTTTTACATGAAAGGATTTTACATTTGACAATTCCTGGAAAAAGCAAGTGGTGATTTTCGTGATAATTTTATTCAGTTTGAAAGTTGTTATGTGTCTGCGTCCTCTTTTCATGCTTGGTGAATCATACTCTCCACTCTTTATCATGGGTATCATTTATGTCATGCGATGAAATTAATATGTTCACATATCTGTCCTGGTAGTTGCACAAAATACTGTAGTTTGCAGGGCTGCATTCAAAAACGGCAGTCACTCTAAAAATATATTTTCTGTTGACTGTTAGAAATTTATAACCAACACTCGTGGATAATTACTAGTACTTTTGACTTTGTAAAATTAACTACTTATCACATTTGCCTCAGTTTAGGACAAAAGAAACCAGCAATCCGCCATATAGCTCACTCGTAGAAATCATAATGACAATGTAACAGTGAATATATGTGTGTATGAGTTAAAAGACATAAATAAACACATAAACACATGCAACAGCAACTAAACTCTAGATTTCAAGAATTCCAATCCAGCTCTTGTAAATTATTTCTAAAGTGAGAGAATACAAAAATATAAACGATAAAAGTTCTGAGCCCACAGTCAGTACATTGCATACATATATTTCACTTCTCAGCTTGACCCATACTTCAAATGTTCCCACCTAAATGGCTGGAACACATAAAGAACCTCAGGTGAGCTTTTGAAGAGCAGAGCTACACATACACAAACAGCAGCAATAGCAACCATTGCGAGCATTGCTGGACGATATGAAGCGAAAGATCTTCTGTAATTGCCATAAGCCAACTTTTGTTCGCATAAGTTGCAATTTCCCTGGACAAGTTTCACGATTGCCTTTTCTGTTTGAAAGCTAGAAACTTCGGTAGGTTTTAGTCCATCTAAGAGTTTCTGTTTGATGGTACCAGGGATGTCAACCACTACATGTCCCCCACCTGATTTTGTTTTTATTTTTATTTGGATCATATTGATGTATGAGTAATAGCCTCGCTGGCAAGCATAGTCATGGGGTGTCAGACCTGCACCATCTCGGGCATTTTTCCAAGCTTCGATTCCCACCTGAATAGTGACAGAACACATCAGTACCACTGTAATTGCTAAGTTTTTTCCTTTTTCTTCTTGTATACTGAGGAAATATGGAAAAAGAGAAATAACAAAAGTTTGCAGGACAACTGAATAATATTTGATAAAAATTAAATTAGAAAAAAGAGACGCAATTACCAACTACTTTTATCCATTTTCCATATCGTGCCCATTCCAAGGCATTTCTTATGCTCTTTTCATTGGGATTTGGGAAAATATCGAGTTAATTTATATAAAAAAAAGTGCATGCACCAAGGGCAAAGAAGATACCGATTGAGGGTCATCAGTCAATGCATCCAAGATAGTCTCACAACCATCTCTGCTGGCTGCTATGTGAAGAGGAGTCAGGCCCCCAGGACCAACTGAGTCCGGTCTGAAGAAGTTATGTCCCTGTAACATTTGCTGCTGTTGTCCATATCTATCTATATCACTTGCAGGGACATAACTCAACAGAGCTTGTACCATGGGCCTGCAGTTTCTCTGCACAGCTCTGTGGAGGAGGCTGATATCTAAAAGTGCAAGTTCAATGTTTAGGTGTTCTCCAAAATCAACAATACCACTAAACAAAATGCCCAAAAGCTTCTTGACCACTGCACACCAGTCATGGTCTAAGGAGAACTCCATGAGCCACCTGAACCGTTTGAATGAGAATAAATCAAGGATGGGATCCTCGGGTCCTAATCTAAATTTCAATTGACTCCTGTGAAGAAGCCAGCCCATCTCATGTACAAACTCCAAAGCTTGGTTATGCGCTTCTGAATGTTCAGTTTCCCCCTTAATACCATTAGTAATTTCAGCCAGCTCTAAAGCACTCTCCAGAGTGCAAATTTCAGAACAAACATCCTTCTCTGCAACTATGAATGGGAAGAAGCTGGTTCCAAGAGTTTGGTCCTCAACCTAATGAGATATACTAGCATTTTTGTTACTCAAACTAGATACATGTAACTAGACTGTAATGTAAGCTACAGCATCTGAAACCCTTTCTTTAAGAGTGAAGGGGGCAAGGCATTACCTCAATGAATCCTCTTCCCATAACATTTGGTATAGAGCACGGGAAGCTAAGGGACTGGCCCTTCTCGCACTCAGATAATGAACCATATCCATCCATCAGTTCCAAACAGCTTTTCTGAACCAGATACGTCCCTTCAAGTGCACATAGTAGCCTGAAACGAATAATATAACAACTTTGTACATACCAAGCCAACAAAAGTTTTACTCAAAGCCCAGGTGGTGTGTTGTCATGCAAATACAATAACTATACCTCGTAGAACGAGACATGTTGAAACCTTTGACCAAAAACTTAGCATTCTCAGAGACAGAAACTGCGATTGGCCTGATGCTCAAGATTTTACAGGTTTTGTCATTTGTTAGTGTTAGTTGAGTGTTTAGAACAACCTCGCCTACAAGATAGAAGAGACAAAATTGAGTTGTCGCCTGCCAGAATGCTAGTAATAAAAACAGCCAGAACAGTATTGGTCAAAAATAAAAGTTAGGAACAGACCGTCATGTACAAATGCTACATGATTTTGCACCCTGGTATAAACCCATCCTTCTTTCCAGAAAGAGTCCGAGTCCAGAAGCTTCCTTAAACTGAAGCTCAGATTGCCACAGAGCTACAACAAAGCAACTAATAATTAGAAGCAGGACATCTGAGAACAAACCTAGATATTCAAGAAAGGCCAGAGTTCACACAACTCAACCACCGGCGGTTCATTAAAATAAGATACCCCCTTCAGTCCACACACAGGTCCTTTTTACATTAGAAAGAGTGCACAGCTAGCTAATCAGTAGGGATGATGATGAAATGTAGGGGACTCTTCTTGAGGAATAGGATTGAAATTGAAGAATGATTGGGGCTCAGGTCAAGCAGGTTGTAAGATGGCATCCATACCATTGAGCCCTAATTTCGAGCTATTATATTTGACCTTATATTTAACCAAAGACATACCCTTCCAGCATCCGAACAAAGGCAGCTCAACAAAATTTGATACCGGTGTTTCATCATAAATAGGCAAATAGAACTGCAATACAGAAGTTTAACAAAACCTACCACCTCCCATGTGGATTTTTCCATTCGAAGATATACTGTTAATATGATACAGCCAGGCCTTATGTAGCTTTCTATGTCCGTCGGACTGTGCGCCAACCAGCCCAGTATCTGAAATTTTCCATTTGTTTGACAGAATTAAATCTTCTTCGAAAGGGATTATAAACATTTTAACAGAAAACTTATTGACATGTGACATACCTGATTTCGCAGGGCAAGTGGGAACTCGCTAGGATTTTTTCCAAAGAGTTTGAAAACAATTCTATCTGTACGTACCTGAATTAACATAAATACATAACGGGAATCAGGACACACTCTTTTGATGACAGAATAAAGTGACAAAGTTATAACAGTGTACATACTGAGGCACATAGATTTTTGAAAAGTTTTGTTGCAAGACAAATGCAAAATACAGTTACATATAGATACGACAAATGCAAAATACAGTTACATATAGATACATAACTCTTGTGAAATATAATTCTAACAGCCTTTTCTTACTTCACGCATATTAAATTAGTATCAGGCTGCTAACTCAAGGAGGCAAGTGCGTGTGACATGAGAGAGGGAGATGGACCTCACAGAACAAGATAACTTCCTTCGTGTTTATAACGTGAATCCATGCTTGATGTAAATCAGAAATTTCATGCATGTTAAAAGACGTGAGTGCAAACAATAAGCGATAATACCTGAGCCTCTCCGCTGGAACTAGAAGGTGATTGAGTAGATAGTGATCCTGAATTCCCACTAGTCTGAGGTGGGCTTGATTTGTCAGAGTCTTGGTGTATCCATATAGGGTAGCCAGCAGATCCGTTTCTTACACATATCGGGGCAACAGATCTCTCCAAAGGTTCCATACACTCTTCAGAATCATCATAAACATTATTCAAGTCAATGTTAAATTCTTTTATTCTTTCCATTCTTGTGTTTGAAGCATTTGCATTCACTGCTATGCAGTCTTTAGCTGGCAGACAACTATTGGAGAGTTGAGCAGGGAAAGTCTGAAATTTTTCACCAGAAACAATATCCATAAACTCTCTCTTTTGTGTCATTCTAGACGATGGTGTAACCATACATTGTCCGGTAGGTCTAGAAGGGTCCTAAATGTTCATAGAGAAAACAGTTTTGTAAGTTGAACAAACAACCTGGAACATTTATCTCAAGTTTAATTTCTCACCTGTCCTCTACATGCTACAACATCTTGCAATTTTGAAGACCCATTCAATAGTCCAGAAAGGTTCTCCTCATTGATAGTACCAGCAACACTTGCAAGGTTCTTCAATAAATGCGAAAGAAGATCCTGATCCTTCATTTGATCAGAGCTATTAGCTGCACACCATAGAGGGACAGTCTGTAAGTTCAATAAGATAATATGCGCAGAGCTGGTAAAAAATAAAAGTTTTAAAATGCAAAACAAAAAAAAGTATAACAAATTGAGATATAAACAGTAAACAGAAAGTCAAGTTGTAAACGTATTCTGTAATGAAGTCCAGTGGAAGTTCAAGAATGGCGCAAAGTATCACATGAACATAAACAGTACATTAACAGGACAAAATTAAAACATAATTCTTTACCGTGCAACAAATGCTTATCTATCATGACTTGGTGTTTCGACCATAAAAGCGATCCGGAAAGATAGGCCAATAAAGTTGCCTGAAACCCTTTAACAACCCCAAAACCCGAGTTTCTATATACATAAACATGATTTAAAATGCACAACATGAGTTAAATAGTGAAAGCATCGGCTCGGGACTCACATGGACAGGATACTATTACATAATATAAATACTCTTAAATTGGAGACCTTAGAGACCATATATGATCTGCAGGCAGAACATGTTTTACAGAACAATATATGTCCTGCATGGCAACACTCGGAAAAATACTCGGAAAACCTAATCTTCAAGATGTTAGGAATACATGCTCTTAATTTTGCATTTTAGCTCCTAAAGTGCAGGACCTACTGCCATATTTTGGGAAAAATATGATATCCTCTGCTTTTAGTGACAGATAAATCTCCTAGGGCTAATTGCAAAAAAGTCTTGGTGACAGCAATATTCCGTCCAAGTTCTAGCAAGAAATGTAAAAAAGGGGAAGTAGGCACAAAAAGTACTGACATATTGAAAATTATAGAGAAAGTCAGTCTCATGAATTAAAAAATGGAACATCCTCAAGCCTCACTCGGAAAATGTAAGAGTACAGTAATTAATACTATACTCTTCATATAAGTTGACCCTGGAGGGTTTTTAATTTCTCCACATTAACTTCGTGGGGATCTATTGTGAACATATCTATATATAGTCTATTACTGTAGGACATACAAATTGAAGAGATGTGCATTGCATCAGATATACATTGAGAAAATATCTCTTAGATTCTGGATCTAGACATAATACAGATTATTAGACTTTCCTATACGTATAACCAGTAACCACCAATACCAAGTATTCAAAGCAGTATGTGCAATGCATAAGGAAAACACGTTAACTGAATAATACAAGTGAGAGGCAGCCATCTATGTACATTTGCCACTTTTTCACTACCTCTGCAAATCGGAGTTTGCCCCTACAATTTTAACCTACTACTACTTTTAATATTTTAATTTAGAAAGGAAGAATGAGGGTGGGATCAAGTCCTGAACGTATAAGAAAATTTACTTTGTTTAGAGATCAATTCAGAAGTATAAGATAAGAGTCATTAGTCTTTTTGAGTCCCCATTAGGCACTAGGTAGTCCCCTTTTGCTTGGTTAGACTGGTGCCTACACGAAATCAGTACTAAAGCTGGGCAATACCCGCGATAAATATAAGACAGCCTAGGTAAATGACTGCACTATGCAGGTGTCAGGCAATTCCACCAAGCGCCTCGAGCAATATCACTTATTGAGTAAGTTGTTTTCGTATAAAATTAAAAATTGTTAACTTCAAGTCTTCAACTGAGTTGCATTCCAGAGACACCGTAAGCAGTTGGAAATTTGTGATTCTAAAAGATTCCCTGGAAATTTGCTTGTCCCTGGTCCTTACATGCAGCAGATTTATGGTGAGGTATCTTGCCATTAAAAATAGATTTATACAAATAGAGATGCACCACTATGAGAAGAAGGTTATGCTACACTTGCTTTTGCTGCAGTGGTATATATATATAAGATCCTTATGCGTCTTCCATCTATAAATCTTTACAGATGTCCACTAAACCAAAAGGCAGCATTATATTTATAAATGGAGAGAGAAAGTTATTCATGGACCCATCTGCTCACATAAAAGATTAAAGTGTTATATTCTTGTTGCGTGGAATTAAAACAATTTTTGGTTTCTGTTTTTCCGGAATAAGCAAAAGATTACTGCAATAACTTGACTGGTGCAAGGGGATACTTGGCTGGACTTGCTTTCTAGCTTTTTATGTCAGAAAAAGGGTGTTAGAAGTAAGTTCATTAGATAAAAATACAAATCGAATTGTCCAAAGACGACCACAAAAATCTCAGGAATGGTTTCCTGGCATATCATTGCAAAGAAGAATGCGACAAATACTAAGAAGCTTATACTTACTGTGCATATTGGAGAGTATCCTTAGAAGACTAATCAACAAGTAACTACTACTTAATTCATCATTCACTGGTACTCCACTATTTGAATTTTCTGGGTGTGTCTTCCTTCGTCGTTTATTATGACCTGCTAAACGCCTGCGACAACTCCTTTTCCCTTCGTCAAACTCTTGAAGAAGGTGAAACCTGCCCAAAGTATACCCAAATTATATCCAAAAGAATATAAGGAATAATAATTTGCGACTGCTGTACTTTAACAAATAGTACACTAATTGTCCCCATCTAAAACCTATACATACTAGACAACTCTGAGCAATCAAACTGTGAGTGTGATCAGATTAGTATAACACAGATAGCGAGTTGTGAGATAACATTAAATTCAATCTTTCCACTAGTACTGACCTGCTACATTGTTGACAAAACCTCTGCATTGCACTTCCAACCATTGCTTTAGTAGCCTTAGAATGAACAACACACACCTTGTGACGCCGATGATAATCTTTTGCAGAGCTCAAATCAGCTCGACAATCATCTACCTGACAAACTGCACCACTAGATGCAGAACCAACAAGCTTGGTTTTCTTTCCACTCTTTCCCATCCAATTTTCCACTTCTCCATCAGCTATAGGGTATACCATCCCCCCAAGATTCAAATTAAGCGATCCAGATTCATCATTTAAATCTTCATCTTCAACGACGATAACCCTCCTCCTCTTCTCTAGTTCCCTTTGTTCTCTCTCACTTCTGAAATTAATTTCTTCCGAGCACGACGAAGAACTATTTGACAAACCTGTCATAGCAGGAGTCTCAGATCCAATAGGAAAAAACTGCCTACTCCTGCAATCTGCTGCCACTGATTTCAATGGAGCAGCTGTAAACTGATCACCATCCCATTTCCAATCATTCAAATCCCACTCCATATTTTTCCGAACCGCCTTCATTTCACAAATTAAAAGGCCTAAAATTTCAACACCTTCACGAAATCTTGACTCAATCAAATTCCAAACCACATAAAAGCAAAAACATCCCCAAAAACAGATGGAAGAGTAAATTAATAAAATAGCATCAGAAAAGGCAGTAGAACACAGTTACATAGCATAAAGATCCCAAATGCAATTGAACCCCAAAATCTCGAAAATGAACAAACTGAAAAATCACTTAATCAAACCAAATTATACTCTAATCAACCTCTCCTACCCCCAAAAATACTAAAACAACACACTTACAAATCCTTGGATCCAAACAAGGCCAACCCACATACCAAGAACACCCCAGTATATAAAAACACACAAAATTAGCTCAACAACAACAAAACCAACTACAAACCCACAGCAAAATTAACAAAAAGCTTCCAACTTTACACATATTTCATCAATTATCATCATATTTATAATTAACAAAGAAGAAAACAAGGAGAAAATAGTGAACTTTGAGGGTGTAAAACAGGTTAGAGGTTGGATCATAAAAATTGTAGCTTTGTATTATAGAGTGAGAAAGATTGGTGGAAATGAAAATCAAGAGAATATATTGGCAAGAATGATCAGAGGAAAATTAGGTGCTGATATAAATAAGGGGCATTACTCAATTATGTGGAGTAGTTAATTCCTCATATGTATACAAACATAAATGTATGTATAGACAGTACAATCGTTAACTTCCGGGAACTGCAAGTTTTTACTGAATGTACTTGTTTACAGTGTCAGGAATCCAATATTTTGTTTATTATGAATGAATAATTATTTTTGGTTTAATTATTAATCTCTTTTTTATTAAATTTAAGTTTGAGCGAGATTGAATAACTTAATTGATATAAGACTTATGAGTTCGATTTTGGGCAGATTCTGATTTCGATTCTGGTTCTTATAAGACTATAAACTTGTATATTAAAAAAACAAAAAAAACTTAGGTTTTGTTTATTTAATAATATATATATAATTTAGAAGAATTGTAGTAAAATTTATTTTATTTCAAAAGAATGGGCTTTATTTTAATATTATATTCAATTCAAAAAAGAATATTGAGAAGTTTGTATGAAGATAAATATTGATTTTTAGATTAAATATGATATTAATGAAGTTAAATTTATACAATACACAATTATACGTCTATACAATTATATAGCGCAAGTGGTAGATGTTTACCACTATTGTTCTAATCCTGGATTCTCTACTATTATTGGGTCCAAAAATTTCTTAGAAAAGGTTTTTATTAGCCAAATTATTACTCACTCTATTCCAATTTATCTGTTTTGTTTAACTTTTTGTAATCAAATTGACCAAACTTTAACTGGTAATTAAAAATTATTAGTTTATGATTTAAAAAAACTGAAAAATGCATTCTAAAGTAAATTACATATATTTTCTAATTTTTATAATTTTTCTCAATTATATAATATATGAAATTTTAAGTCAAGTTGGGTCAATTTGACCGTAAAAAATCAAACAGGATAAATAAATTCGACAGAAGGACTATAAAAAAACAATTATACAATTTTCATTACAAGTCAGTCAACAACTAGCTTTGGCACTGATTTTCTGGCTTTGGCAGGATTTTACTGCTTTCAGAGTCTTAATGATTGGAACGAGACTAAGCTTTGACTTGCAGTAACTGTCAGTAACGGTCAGAAATACGAGTGCATTTGATTAGGTAACACAAATCACATGTTTCAATAGAAAATAGGTAAAAATAATGAGTTTTTTTCGTGTTGTATACAAATTTGGTGTCTTATTTTGAATTATAAATAAAAATAATTTATTTTATTTACAATAAAATTTTTAATCAGTGATATTATATAATTTATGGACTATACTACTCTCTATGGTCCTTTATATAAGTTACTGGATTTTTTGCGCGTAACTTTAGGTTTTTGACCATATACTTAGAATTGATATTTTTTTAAAAAAAATTCTGAATAAAAATATAATGTTTAAATTTTAATTCACAAAAAGAAAATTTAAAAAATGTTAATTCTAGCTATGAGGTCAATATGTGTAAAAAGTCAAACAACCTATAAATAGGATCAAAGGGAGTAAGTATTAATAAGTAATTAGAGAAAATGACCGGTGACAAATTTTTATAACACTTTCCTTAAGTGTATGTAAGGTAACATATGCGCATAAAGGTTGGCTCAGTTGGTTAAAGTTGGTTAAAGAGAAGAATATCATTCACATGTTCGAATCTCACAAAAAAAAACATATGAATAATATTATTTTCCATAATTTAGATTTAGAATCTATAAAAAAATAAGGGGTTCAATATTTTCAACCATATTAAATATTATATTTAAAGTAAGAGATTTTCACTGTAAGGCTTATTCATCCAAACAAAGGAGTGATTTATAAGTGTTTTGTTTGTGTTTGTAAAGCTTATAGACGGGAAAGAATTAATAGATATTTTTTAAATATTTGTTAGTTTTTTTTAAGTATTATTTATTAGTTTTAAAATTGAAAAAATACTTTAAAATCCGATTTTTTAAAAATAACATTGAAAATAACTTAAGCTAAACTTTGTAAAATGGCATGGTCCTTAATTACCTTCCATTAGAAAGAAGTTTTCAATCAATATTTTGTACTTATATGTTCATTTTTTTTTAATATAAATACTGTTTTGTGCGTGCGAAGAAACATAAAACTTATGTTCATGAGCAACAACATAGAATAAAGGGAGCACAATGTGTAGTAACTATTTGATGGACATGTGAATTCACGAGTGGGCAAAAAAGCTAACAATAATTGACAGAGAATGATGCCATTACACATTTCATCTGCCTCATAAAATTTCTCAAGATATATTCTACAACTTTACACACCCCAAATGTGTGTATAGTATACTTATATAGCTAATAGGACATTATATAGCTAATAGGAAATTGAGATTGGAGGGTGGGACATGCAGTACCAATATCAAACAAAATGTTAAATTTTTTAAAGTTAATTCAAATAAAAAACTTACAATGTATAAAAAATTAAATTTAAGAGTAAAAAAATATAAGGGCAGTGGGTCTCCCAAACGAGCAAATCGGTTCGCGAGTCATGTGAGTGGAATTGATAGTTGACAGAGAATAGGCTTGTCCTTTGGGGCATGTACCGATATTTTCTGTCCCCCCTCTTATCTCTATGTTATTATACATTTTATATATACACATAATCTAAATTACATAAATTTATTTGAAAATATACAATTTCAAATTATTTGCTATAAGCTCTTTCTCAAATCACCATGAACTTATTATTTTTATTATAAATAATTTATATATATAGTTATGTGATTAACATTTAACATACAAAATGATTAGTACATAAATTGGGTGTACTAGATTTTGTTTTTTCCCGTGTACTTTTAGGCAAAACCACGATGTGAGGCCCTTTTTGATTGAGGTGGGTGCTTAAATGCATGGCGTACAAATTAAGGCCATCACTAAAGGGGATGATATAAAGGGGTGTTTGACTTAGCTTATTAGTAATAAGTTATTTTTTTTAAAAGTATTTTCATATATTTTTTTAAAAATTAATATTTATTTTAAAAATTTAAGACCAAATCTTATTTTCAAATTTAAAAATAAGTTATTTATTTTCAGAAAAAGTACATATATACCAACTTTTTCAGCTTATAAGCTGCTTATAAAGGTAGCCAAACAGGGCAAAAGTTATTAACAGAAAGTGATATATATTAAAACATATATGTAACTAACATATAGTGGGGTGATAAATTGAAATTATAAATTAATTTATTATAAGAATTAAATTTTTATATCAAATTAAAATCTAAAATTTATATTTTTGTTTAATATAAAATTAATAATAAATTTAATTACGTTTTTTCCATCCTAAAATATATGTCAAAAATCAAAGTAACTATTATTTTATAACGGAGGGAATATTATTTATTTTTCATTCGATAGTCATTATACTAATAACAAATTTATATTTATATTACATTATTAAAATTAAAATATTAATTTATGTAAATAAATTTCTTATATTATAATTTTATTATTATATGATATGAATTTTTTTATATTAAAATTTTGTAGGTTTGAAAATTTGTGTTAATATGTATAAGATATATTTTTTGTTTTATATGAATTTATTAAAAAGGTGAGTAATAATAAATTAACTTAAATAATTAATTTGATGATAACTAAAAATTAGATATGATAAGTAGAAGGTTTATATAATATCAATATGTTATAATAAATATAATTTTATTTAATATATATCAATACTATATTATTAAAACTGAAATATTAAAAGTTTGATAGTTCGTGGTATTCGAGTTGGGTAGTTAATTAATTATTTGAACTAATTTTAAAACATTAATTTTTTAATTAAAACACATTTGTATACAAAATACACAAATATTATTCTATTAAAATACAAATAAAGTATATGAAAAATTATATATATATATAATAAATAAAATATAAATTATTATTCTAAAAAAATTGAAATCATATAAAAAAATTAAAATTAAAAAATTAAAAAAAATAATCCGTACATTGCACGGATTAGTATATATAATTGGTCAACTGATCGAATATTTAATAATATATTTTCTCTGTTCCAAATTTTTTGTGCTTTTGACATTTTTGCGTATATTTTACGGTTTATAAAAATATATCTTTATAAAGTTTTTCTAATTTTTTCTTTTTAAATAAATATTTAACTGTAGAATAATTATTTAAAAATTTTAAAAATAATTTATTAAACTATCTTTTAAATATATTTTAAAATAAATGTAATAAGTCAAAATGATAACTAATTTAAAATAGAAGAATAGCATAAATATAATATTTATAAGAGCACTGCTAGATATTCTAATATATATATTAAAATTGTTTTTAAATAACACATGACATGTTTTTATTGGTAATATTTATATGTATATATGAGATTTATTTTATTTCTAATGTAAAAACTAATAATATAGTGACAATTTAAAATTTAAGAATTTTTTTGAAATATTTTTAGAAAAATCTAACATTTTTTCATTTATATTCACATTTTTTCTTAAATATATTCATTTGTTTCGTCAAGTTGAATACATTAGTAATTATTTATGTTGACCGAGTAAATGCCAATTTGGTAGAGGATGAAATTTTAAAGGCGTGCTTTTATTTATGAATCACCCTTACGTCTTTTTTGTTGCATATGGAATCATGGTGCGTGTATATAAATGGGTAAGTGCGGGAGTCCGCGGTAGTAATCAGGGGCGGAACCAGGATTTAGAATCCGTCTGGGCTAAGTCAAAGAGACGATAAAAAATTTGCAACTCAACACTAAAGTATAAAATAATGAACTTACAAAGTAGTTTAAAATATAAAATTGAATTTTCAAGATGAATTCATACTATTACTTGCAACCGACAAATGCACAGAATAATAATAATGATAGTTTTTAAACTTCAAAAAGTAAATGTACTCACATTATTTAAGTTGAACTCGTCAACTTTTTTGAGAATAGAATTTGTCAATTACTTTCTCCGGATCAATATCTTCTGCATACTTCCTTTCAATGTTGAGAATCATAGTATCTCTTAAATATTCCTCTTCCATTTTATTTCGAAGAATGGTCTTAACTATTTTCATAGCTGAGAATGATCGCTTTGTAGTAGCTGTAGAAACCGGGAGAGTTAACACAAGACAAATCAACTTATAGATCATATTGTAATGGTCAACCTTACTTGTATAAACTAGCTGTAGACATAACTCTGAAATAGTGGATAAATTCTGAAACTTCTCATGATTAATCACATCAATCTTGTAAAACTCAAGTTGTTGCCTTAAGTAGTGCATCTCCTATTGATCAAAATCAGCAGGATAAAATTTATTAGCAAGGGTGCAAATATGCTCAATATCAAACAATCTGAAACTGTTCTTCGTAACTAAAGATGAACTTAATCTTAAAAGTTCTACAACAACATCATCAAATCTGTGGTTTAACTCTTCCAATTGAAAATCAATTGTAGAATTAAATATATCATAACGATAATGATGTTCAACTGATATGTCATCCCTTTTTCGAACAGACCGAAGATCATCCATATATCGAGCACTCATATCTGGGAAATCAATGTCAAACTTCTCACATACTAATCTGACCGAATAAAGGATAACATCAAAGCCACTATCTCTCAAAGATTGAAGCAATTCCTTTGTTGTTGCAACTAAATCCATAACATTCAAGGTGAAGTAGGACCTCCAACATGTATTAAAAAGAACATCGTCCACCATCATTAACTCTTTTCCAACTCCTAAATCCATCAATAGTAAAAGCATGTTGTGTGGATGTATCTTTTTCAAATAAGAAGCATGGAAAACAAAAAATGCTGCATCTTTTGAAACTGAATACTCTAGCCAAGAAAATTAGTTGAACCAAGTGCACTGAAATCGCTGACGTTGATTCCGAACACAGTAGTTGGATACTTTTCCTTGTTCATTATAGGTTGGAAAGGTCCCAACCTAATGTATGCACTCCTAATCTCATCACGAATATTATAATGACATTTTTAAATTGGTAAACGTACTCCCGGATCTCGTTCAAGAGATGTAATATCAGTCTCAATTCGTTGAGAATTTGGAGTATGAACATCAGCTGGTTGATTATTACTACCAATATTGCTTGTTGCATGCTCATTTGTTGATGAGGTAGGTATATCTGGAGCAACGTTATTCGTTGGTTGATCATTTTTTGATTTAAAAAAGGAAAGCAATGTCTTTGTTCTCTTCCGATCTTGACTCCTACACAAATAATACAATTGCATAAGTCACAATACATAATATTATAGTGGCAGGTGGATGACATTGGGTCTGCTTAAAAATATTTGTTGTTTGGAATGCAATTTCTAATATTAAATTAAAAGTAATGTATATTTTAGACATGTTTACCTGTATACTATTACTTGTTTTCACATACATTAACTACAAAATAAAAATGACTTAAATCCAAATATCCAATGATTTCAACAAGTTCACCGGTCATTCTCACACGACCATACTCAAATCATATTTAAGATTTAATATTATAAATTATAAAAAGCAAATCTTTCAAATCATAATCAAGAAACAAGAAAAATGAAAATAATTTAAATTAGGGATTTAGGGTTAAGAATAGTACTTACATATTTAGGTGTAATTTGGTTGAAATTGATAGTGGAGCAGAAGAGCCGCGAGCAGAGCAGAAGAGCAGATACTGAGATACTGATATACAGAGCAGAGGTTGTGGACTGAAATCTTTTGTGTTTCTTTCTTCTTATTTTTTTAGTACTCTTTGTACGTTAGTTTTTGTTTATGTAAGTATATGTGCACTGGTTTCTTTTACTTTGTAAACAATTGGGTTGCAGGTTGTATGAGCTATATATTAAATGTATGGACTATATAATTTTTTCTACCCGGGCTGTCACTAGTTTGGGACTGAAGTTATATATATTTTTTTTATTATTTTTGAAGTTACCCGGGCTGCAGCCCACCTCAGCCATGGGCTGCTTCCGCCCCTGGTAGTAATGTTACAGGTCTAAATGTGTTGGGTCTGCAGGATTTTTACTTAGGGTGTAACTCAAATATTTTTGGAATTAGGTTATAACATTTAGTTCTTGGATAAATAAAAAATAAGTGTTTGGTAGAAGAGTATGCAACTCATTTAATTATAAATAATGCTAAACATGAGCACGATTGGATATCATAAGTGTAAAATGCTCATCCTCTATCGTCCAGGACTCACCGCGAGATTTGTTAGAATCTAAAAATATTTATACAAATAAAAAATAAATTATACTAAAAATTATATACAATATTAAAACTATTTAGTTAATTGATGAACTAAAAATTATATAATTAAATGTTCATGTATAATAATAAAAATAAATTATTTATACAAATAAAAAATAAATTAAATTAAATATATAATATTAAATTACTAGGAAACATCTAAATAGGAAAAATATATTGAAGATTCTAACAAATTAAATTGACCTTGAAGATGATTTAATATATTAATATAATGTTATTATATTTCAAATAAAAAATAATAAAAATACAATTAAATAATACTTTTTAATAAGATTATATATATTATAATATGTATAAATATATGTATGTATTTTATGCGTAAAATATTATAATTTTAAATAATAGTTGATTTTATTATCTTAACATTTTAATAAGAAACTTAATTTATGCGTTTCAATTTTTTTACAATTTTATGGTTATTTTTTATTACATAAACATATAACAAATATATTATAAATTTGTCACATGAAAGATAAAAAAATATTTTTAACTTTTAATTTTAATTTAATACTTTTATTTAGATTTCGATATATATATATTTTATGATTTTAATAATTAATATAATTTAGTATATAATATTATATTATTTAATAAAAAACAAGTTTTAGCTATGTAACTCAGAACGAGTTACTGTGTTTTGGTGTAACTACATATATCTTGAACTGTGAGTTACTTAGGTTAAATAAATTATAACATAACCAAACACAGTAAATATATAAGTTCCCAGGAACTCAGGAAGTTAGAGTTCCTACGTTGGGTTACATCAAACCATACGAGGCCTAAATATTTTTTTATTATGTTCTGATTGTGTTTAATTTAATTAATAATAATCAAATCCTGCATTTATATAAATTTTATCAACTATGTTGATGGAGGAATTTGGTAACAACAAAATTTGATGTCCATCGCCATAACCAAGATCTAGGGTGGTGTTTTTTACCTGAAAAGTCGTCGAAGTGTGGTAATTGATGAATATTGGGGGCTGAGATTATTAGGGTTTTTTAGATGGTGAGGGCTCTCAACGTCCAACCCCAAACAATGTGCCTACGTACCCCTATTTATAGGGGATCAAGCTCACGTAATTTTTGCTAAAATAGAAGCCTGTTAGGAAAAGTCCACTTTATCTACCCCATATTCAACCCTGATTCGATAATCGAAACCTAGTTGGAAGATGTCTTTACATGGAGACTTGTTTGGATAGTTCAAACCCCAGTATAAGGCCCAAAGACTTTATGAATCTGACGTTGACCCGAAAATCATGGGCTCTAGTCGGTCAACTACAGCTATTTCTCAAATATCTTGACTGGAGGCCAGCACTAGATCCACCCTGAATGCAAGACGCACCCTAAACCCCAAGACGTGGACAACCCGCCTGATTACAGGGAAAATGTCTTCCAAGCTTAGGTCAGCTGCAACCCAAAACTATCCGTCGAGAACAACTCGGGGAGTACAGAGTAATGGCCTTCAACAATTAACCCCAGAGGGTCTTCAACAATTAACCCCGGAGGGCCTTCATTAATGATTAACCCCGAAAGGCCTTTGATAACAACGATAATCCACACGAACAACTATAAATTCAACCCAAATAAATATTGACCCATAGAAAATAACACATGTTAAAATTTGGGCATAACAAACTAAAACATTTAATCATCATTAATGATCCCTAACAGGCCCAATCCACTCACAACCAAGGAGATGCCACTCCACTATGACGGTGATGGTGACGTCGTCGCCCATGCCAAATATCACTCTTCACCTCCGAGCACCTCTCTCACACTTTTACACCATATATATTTTACTATTTACACAATCACACAGTAGATAAACTTCGTTTTCTATCTATTTTTTCTCTCTAAGCGGTCGATCGGAATTTTACTCTCGTGTTTACGGGGCCACGCTCTATCGGGCATTCTGTTGCAAGTAACTGGATCAGGCTTAACCGCGACCAACGAACTGAGTTTTAGGGCAAGAAGTGGGCTAAAGAAGATTTGAAGACTTATCATTTAGTGTCATATTATTTAAGACTTGGATTTGTGAAATAATTTTATACCTCTAACATTACTCATATTTCCTAATAATGGTGTAGCCGGTAGATTACAAATTGTTTACTTTTTATTATTTGACATTTTAATATGTATTTAAAATTTGTTAATTATATAATTGAAATTATTGTTATTTTTTAATAAAATAAAATAATAAAATATATGTCCAAAATTTCTTAAAATATATATATCAAAAAATTAAACAATATTTATTTTAAAAGAAAGTATCTGTTTAAAATTTATGTAATTGGAAATTTTATTTTTTTATTTAGTGAATCTCATTAATAATTATACTTCCAAGAATACACCAAATTTATTTTTTAAATTCATATTGAGCATTGTACAAAATATGTGTTTCTAACCTTATTAATAATTGAAAATATGCCATCTTTCTTTTTCTGGTAGATATATAATTGAAGTATAAACTTCTGATCTAAATTTATTGTGGCAACATATATTTTTGAACTTTAAATAATTATAATAAAGTCATATATCAACGTATAAATATCACCGGCCCTAGATCTTTATAATTCGCAGGAGCAAATGCCAAACAGTGGGCTAAATGCCACCTATATATGCATCAGCGCACACAGAAATTAAGTTCTTTTTTTAATCCTCGAACTAATTACCTAGGATCCAATAATTTTTGTTTTAAAATATTCAGAAATAAAATTGACTACATAAGATAAATATATAAATATTTAATTAGTTTTAAAGTACCTTCAAATATTTTTATTCAACTCAACAATTTTTATGCTAAAAATAAAATAAAAGGTCAATTAAATTTATAAAATATTTGTATATTCATTAGCTAAGTTAGAAAAACGCTTTTTTTTTTTAATTATTTGGACCCATTTGTCTTTCATTATAAGTTAGGTAAGCCAAACGGACTCGAATCAACTTTCTGCACTTAAGAGCCTGCGTATAAATTATGTTCAAATACAACTTGCTATGAGTATGCGTTATAGTAAAAATGTCCGCAACTACCTGCCCTTGTGATACAAACATTTGATGACAGCTTCATCACTTTATCGCTATGCCATTGCCATACATAATTAAGTTCTCTGTGTTGCATATATATGGATGTTTTTATATAATCAAGGCAAGCTTTCTTTATAAGCAAATTACAGAGTCCAAAATATTCACATGAATACTGAGTTGGCAAATTACACTTTATTTCATTTATAGAGAGGAATACTATTATAAACTTATGAATATTGCTTCATAGATATTACCATCTGATCTGATATAATAATATTTGGTTACAAGACAAACAAAAGCAAGTGAATTCTTGATTCTCAAAATGAACTGCTAAAACCTAAGACACTAGAAAGACCAACACCTGTACACACCACCAATTTTAGGGTATGCTATATAATGTATGCACAAATAATTATACCATCCATAATCTATATAAGCAGAAGAAGGCACCAAGAGGAAGAGTTATGGCTCTGTGTAAAAAATCACTCAACTTCCAATGCCAAACAGTTCTGTCAACTGATGTCGATCCATTCTAACTAAGAAGGACCAA
Organism: Oenanthe sinensis; assembly: GCA_028671895.1. Lineage (NCBI taxonomy): Eukaryota > Viridiplantae > Streptophyta > Magnoliopsida > Apiales > Apiaceae > Oenanthe > Oenanthe sinensis. The sequence continues at coordinate 6,616,364 of CM053814.1, read as the reverse complement.
GTCACGTTAGGAAGTACCCTTCTGCATATGTAACTAGAGATGATGTTTTCATCCCTGCTTGTCACCTCTGATCCATTATAACTCGTCTACCTTACATCTTTTGCATGTCAGAATTCTCCCCTCCCAGACTCTGCCTCTAAAGCACCAGCTTCATTTTTTGGACGCCGTCGACCCTAAAAATTCAAGGTGTGTGATTCATTCTACTTATTCTTAGTTATAGTAAAATAGTTACAGCTATAAAAATACTACTACAATGGACTATGGAGGTTTCAGTACTGACAAAACTTAGGAGAAATAAAGAGACTAAACTAGTCTTCACAAGTTGTAACTGAAATTTTAAAGATTTTGCAAGCATGAACACGATCGTTATCTCGGACATGAAATTTATTAAATTCCACGACACTATTAAAACCATCATAGTCTTGTCTTAGTGAATATCAATCACTTCTTGATATACTTTTATATTTTACTCGAGGACAACATGTTATCCACATACATAACCAATCAAGGTTGTGCTGTTTTAAGTAAAAGAAGTTCTAGTCATACCTCTCGTGGTAATGCATATTCTTCTGATTCAAGCATACGAACAACTTCACCCATTGTTAGTCTCTTTTCAGAATCTGGATCAACACACCTTAAAGCAGTCAACAGGGCACGTTTGAGAGCAGTTCTAGATGGCTTAGTCTCCATAGATTGGTCAACCACTTCTTCTGACCGCCTACTCCCAACCATTATTTTTAGCCAGTCAACCATATTTACCTGCATGTATTTGAGGTTGCATCAGACCAATCACAATGATTAAAGCTCAAATTCCAATAGATTATGTATTTTTTCTATTTACAAACAGTGTAGGACTACATTATTTCTATAACAGTGTTTGCTCTTTGCAAATTTAAAGCAAAACTATACGTTTTTATAGTTTTGCATAAAAGATAATAGAGGTGTTGTAATGCTCGACAAGTAATTTTGTAACTTCATTGTGTTGGATAAATATGACCTTCTTACAGTCTGTAATTCAATAAAACTAAAAAAGCAAACGTACTTATTACTGGGCTTGAAATATGATAGAGCTGCAAGTTGAAAAAAGTATATACCTCATCTGCTGGGCGGGCATAATCCACTGGATCTCTTCCTGTGATTGCTTCCAAAAGCACAATCCCAAAACTATACACATCGCTCTTTTCATTTAGAAGGCCACTATTGGCATATTCTGGTGCTACATATCTGTATATGATGGCAAGAATTCGGATAGTGAGAAATTGAGAATGACAAGTACAATTGAATACAAGGTAGCTGTTGGAAAATTGCTTACCCAAAAGTACCCATAACTCTGGTTGTGATGTGACTCTCACCAGCACCTAACAACTTGGCCAGACCAAAATCAGAAATTTTAGCATTGAATTCATCGTCTAATAGTATATTGCTTGACTTGATGTCTCGATGCACTACTTTTGGTTCAATGGCCTCATGCAAGTATGCAAGCCTGCAATACAGCGTATTAAGTTAGAATTTGATGCGAGCATCAGGTGAAAGCTTAAAATGTAGATAGACTTACGCCTTTGCTGTGCCAAGTATAACTTTCATTCGAGCCTCCCAAGTAAGGCATCCTTGTTGACGCATATCTCCATGAAGCCACTGTTCTAAATTGCCATTGTTAACATACTCATAGACCAGCATCCTGGATCAAATCAGAAGTGTTCAAGAATTAAGATATAAGAAATATATTTACCCCTGGTATAGAGCTTAAATAAAAACCTTAATACATCAAAAGACAGTTCATTTTAGAAGATCTCAATACACAGGAAAAAACTTATCGAAACATATTCTCTTTAAAAACTTGAAAGGGACTTCATAAAATATTTACAAGGTAGTAGTAAATAAGTTTTGTTTTAAGAATTGATGGAATTAACCGGATAAGAAAGTAAAGAGACTGAATAATAAGGAAACAGCAGAAACACATTAAATGATTCCTTTCTCTGAATTTTCATCTTATTCATCCCCTTTAAATTCTAAATCAAATACTTGGATAAGTCTCAGAATTCCCAAGTAAATAGTACACACATGCATCATTCGAAATTCTCTAGTAATTAGTCTACTCGTTCTTTCTTAGCTATATTTGTCATTTGCGTACAAAACTATCTGAATAAGAATAGATGCTTATGTCATCATAGATTCATAGGATATGTTACCTTTGGGTCCCTTCAATGCAGTACCCCAGAAGTCTAACTAAGTTTTTATGCCGCACATGGCCAATGGCCTCAACTTCAATCTTAAATTCCTTCTCTGCTTGTCCCCTGCACGACATATGTTAGAACATAATATTAGCTTGAGCTACAAAATTATCTGGGGGTAATTATAGGAGTCTATGACATGTTAACGGCAAGAAGTCTAAGCAACGTACAGATTGTTAAAGATCTTCTTTACAGCTACTAATGATCCATTAGGCAGACGACCCTGATAAACAACTCCATATCCACCTTCACCAATAACATTATCTTTTGAAAAACGATCTGTAGCGACTTCTAAATCCCTTAATGTAAACCAATGGCCCCATCCAAGTTGAGAGAACTCCGATGGACCAGATAGAGGGGAAGCAACATTCTGAGGATGTGAAGTACGGTGATAGAAATTATTTCTATTACCTTCTTCTCCTGATCTAGAACCAATATCATTATTCTTTAATTTGTTGAAAGATCCAGATCGACTGCTGTCATCAGCATTCTTCATCTGCTCATCTCTTGACTGCATCAAAAGCTTATCCGGATCTTTGCCATTGTACTTGTTCTCCGAGGAGGAGAATTCGCCGCCGTAGGCAACAACATTGTTTGCTGAGTTCTGATCCATTCTTATCTCTTTGAATTCGCTTGATACAATATGGTTCACGCTAATGGGAAGTCTCTCAGCAGCCCTCTTGAACTTTTTCCTTGAAATACATAATGGAAGCACCAAGAGGACTATAGGAACTACCACAAAAATCACAACTAGTGCCCACACCGGAAGATGAAAGATTGGCGTTTTCTTTGTTAAATCATTTATAAGACCCATGTCTTTCAACACCAATGATTCTGCAAATTAGACTATAAAAAATTTTCAAAAGCAGTCCTGCCTATATATAAGAATGAATTATATCTGTCTACTGCCAAACTTCTCACAATGCATATTACAAATGTGTAACTTCTAAGACCCAAGATAGGTCATAGGTGAAAAAAGGAAACACTTTCGACTATGGAAAAAACATCACTATAACAAGAACACATGACTGAATGTTTACTTCTTCATACAGTTTAGCACAAATGACAAAGGGAGGGAGAGATCACTCAGATATGAAGATTTACACATATAAAGTGAAAGCCAAAAAGCAAAATTAGCTGGAAAGACAATAAATAAATATAAAGCAGGAGCAATTTAAGGGAAAAAACAAAAGAAAATCACCCCAGCAAACTGATCACAACATGTAATCATCAAATGTACCATAAAGGATTAAAAAATTAAATTAGTACACAGACATACATTTATAAATCTGTATGTATTCACCAGAAACTATGAATAATACCTGTATGTAATGGGAGTTGAGAAATCAGCCAATTCTTATACCAGAGATCTCTTACAGAAAAAGCAATGCAGTTAAGGCATTCAAACTTGCAGGCATCAACTCAACTGATAAAATGGTCAAAATATAAAAGTAAACAGCCCTGTAAAAATTCCTTTCTGGGACTAAATCAGTCGAGAACAATTCAAAGTAGAGATCAGCTAAACTTAAAAAATGTCAAATTTTAATCCCACCTTATAAGTTGAATTATATTGCAAGGCACATAGAGATATGTATGGAGCTGTGGGATATTAGTGTATATATATATTGAAGGTATGGATGGATTTATCATTGGTGGGTGGCATAGATTTAGTAAAATAAAAGCATGAGAATTCCCAAGAAATTTAAAAATTCAAACTTTATCAGTTTCAAGAATTGACTTTAAATCTGTGATTAACACTTTATTACTACAGTAATTAAAATTTGGCAAAAAAGACTCTACTATTAGTACTGTTGTTTTCTAAAACAATCAAAGCACCAAACTTGTTAATTCAAATAATTGATGATTAGTCAAACTTAAAACACCATAATTGAGATTAAATACAGAAAGGAAAGTTTTGAAGTAAGTATAATTACAATAGGTGTAATTTCAAGAACAATGTACAAAGTGCAATTCAGTGGGAAGGTTATGGAATAGACTTGTATAACCATTTTACTGTTAATACCAATGTTTAAGCATTGCTATTTACAGACTTCAAAGTTTCATGAAGCATTGTAAATTGTAATCATGATGGCCATTTTCAATTTATTGTCTCAAAAATGATAACCCAGGGTGTTGCTACTTGTTTAAAATTTAGGGTGTTGCTAAATACGGGTTATTTTTACTTAATACACATTACAAAATTACCTTTATATCCTTTCCTGCATTAAACGCATAAACACCCTGTTAAATATGATTTGATGATTTGTATGTCATATTAAACACTCTATTTATTACCCTATTAAATGTAGGGTATTGTTTATAGAATTAATCGTACTGAACTTAAATCTACAATTATTTTATTGAATATTTTAAAATATATTTGTAATAACTATATATAATAATTTTTATTTTATAACAAAATTTATTTTAATTAATAAAATATACATATATATGTACATATTTAAATTATTTTTTTATTTAGTCGGTAAAGAATTAAAGGAGCCCTTTACTCCATTTATATATAATTATATTTCGTGTGGCACTATTTATTTTGTTACGTCAATATATATTAATTTTTTATTTATTTCCTTTTTTTTATATTTTATATTTTGAAAAAAAATGTATAATGTTTTAGCTGAACTAAAATTATATATTATTTAAATTTTTTGAAATTATTAACATGAAAATAGTAAACAATGTACGTATTAAAAAATATATTTTAAAAATATTTTCTTACAATAATATTAATATGAAAATACTAAATAATATAATTATTAAAAAACATTATAACATTATATCATGAAACTTGAAATATTAAACACTTTTATGATTATGAATCCATTTTTGGGTGCCTATATAGTTGAAAATATATTTTTAACAAATTTAATTATTTGAAAAAGTTATTCTAATTATACAACATGTATAATTATTATAATTTAACATAGATATATTTATTTTTTAAGTCTTTTTAAAGGATTTAATAATTAAAATTTATTTTGACAAATATAATAAAAACTTATTTTAACTAAACACATATAATTTTAAACTAGTATATTTGTAATTTTGCTTTACAGTTTTTAAAAATATAATAAGTATAGGAATTTTATATTATTTGAAAGTTTTTAACTATACAACTTAATTGAAAATTATATATTTTATAAATAACTAGAAAAGTTAAATTAAATGAAACGTAAGTAATCAGACATAAAATAAAATTAGTGATAGAAAAAGTAATTAAATATTTTAATATTTTAGAAAAGAAATTAAATAAAAAAAATTACCAAGAAAAGTAAAACTTTGATATACGTAAAGAATTGATGATCAGATTGATTGCTCACTTGCAATCATAATTTTATATTTTTATGTGAAATCCACGCAATACAGCATTAATTACTATTTTGACTTTTGAGGTTATTATTGTAATTTACTCGTCCTGCGCAGAGCAATTATGACCTGCATTTAGCAACTATGAAAATTTATCTAAAACAATCGTTTATATGTATTTTGTACAAGTCTTTCGCATGCTGCAACAATATTTTTAATAAAGATCACACAACATCATGTTACATTTATTCTTTTCGTTTGTTCGAATTCTTTATATTTAGATTGAACGCGAAAATTAAAAAATGAAAAAGAAATTGAATAATAATTACGTAAAATTATGAGGGAAACAGCGAGTTCATTTGACTTTTTTAATTATTAAAATTTTACTATTTTTAAAAATTTTATAATCATAAAGAATTAGTAAGCACATCCCAAAATAAGAATCAGGAGCTATGAGGGAGTAAATCTTAATATACAGAGTTATTTATTAAAGAAGGGTTATGGTCTCTCTAACAATCTCTTATTATATCCATCTATGGCTGGAAAATAACCACGAAATGTATTAACACGGAAAATTTTATATGAATTTATGGACCATGTCTTCTATCTATGCTTTGGAGACTGGTTCTAGGTTTTTTACTCTCCACTGTGGAGTGATGGTTACCAACATTTTCTGGACCAAAACCCATTAAAGAATACATACAATTATGCGTCTATGCAAGAACAGTGATGAAAATAAAATAAGTTATCAGGGAAGAGTAGCTGATAATTTGTTCATAATTTGATTACTAGTTAGTAGTAATGTATGTAGATGTATAAACGCTCCATATATTATTGCAGTACCGGAAACAGACTGGAAGGCACACCAAATTTCTGGTGCCTTGATTACTATATGAGAATTCTCAAGTACACTGAGATAACAACTCCTCATGGTTGTAGGGAATTAATGTCATGCATGTAGTAGTAAAATTTACTCTAACACAATAAATATTGTACTTGTACAAACTACTACATGCATGAAATTGATGAAACTCTTCCCAGATCTCTTCAATTTCCAGTCCCCATTTTTCTGCAATGATTGTACTGGATTTGAGCTGTTCTGTTGTTACGTACGTTTCGGAAGGTCATTTTAATAACCTCATACTCGTACTATTATTTCATCTCTACTTGTTATCGGCTAGTCATGATATTTTTTTAGTGCTGCGATGTAAGAGAAAGATTTAATCATCCAATTTTAATACGCTAAAGTAAAAATAAGCAAAAATGAAACAAAAACGAAAAAGAATGAAACAAAGAACTGCCAGCATAGTTGCTTTTAAAATCATCATTGTTGTTTGTTGATACCAACGGAAGAGGCAAAGAGCTTAGAATAATACAAGATAATATTGGACTAATTTATGTTGAGATTTGCTTAATAAAGCAGGATTAACTTTTGATTAGACACTTGTTTGCCCTACCAAGATTTCTTAATCTCAAATCTTCTTGTCTTTATTGTTGCTTCCAAATTGTATTTGCAACCATCATAATGCAGATACAGATTAATCAAATATCTCTCATCTAAATTGTGCTCCCTAAATTCACGGCATTTTAAGCATGAGAATAAGGAGTCTAAAATTCATATTAGGTAATTTTTTCTTAAATAGTGAATAAAATACTTATATTTGATAATTATGATATTTTGATATACATGATTTTTGTAGATATTATTTTGATTATGGATATAAAAATCACATAATTATCAAAACACAGATGTTTTATACATTCAGGTAAATTACTTAAGATCAATCTTAGGTTCCTTATTATCTTTAAGTATTTTCGGGATATATAATGTGTTTGCTTAGGACCGTTTAGCTTATCTTTCATAAATAAGTAATTATTTAAAAAAAGTATGTAAATATATACTCCCTCCGTCCCACCCAATTGTTATCACTTTTTTTTCACTTTCTGGCACGCATTTTAAGGTGGATTTTAAGGATAGTTCCATAACTTATTTTTAAAAATTTCTTTTTTTGTATAAAAATAGGATTGTTCTATTTTTATACAAAAAAGGAAAATTTCAAAAATAAATTATGGAACTATCCTTAAAATTCACCTTAAAATGCGTGCCAGACACCCCATTTTGAAATGATAACAACTCAACGGGACGGAGGGAGTACTTTTTTCTAGTTATAAGCACTTATTACCTAGAAATAAGGAAAGCTAAACATGCACTTAATCATCAAAGCAATGAAAGTGATGGATCGTAAACGAGACTGGCTCTAACATTCGGATGTTTTTTATGAATTTTTGAAATAATATTATTTTTCAAAATTTTCAATTTTTTATGTATATTAAAATTTGAATATTAATACAAGTAAAAAAATTATATTTATATTATATAATATATGCATATAATTTTTTTTGATATTATTTATGAGAATAAGGAACCTCAGATACATTTTAGATAATTTTCTAAGATTTTAGTACAAAATAATAGTAGTCTAATAAAATTTTAAATGAATCCTGATTTTACAAAACTACCCCTACCATATTTACATATAAAATTATATGTATTTTAGGTAACTTATCTTAGACTCCCTATTATCATTATTTATTATGGTACTCTAAGCAGTCATTTTAGTCATTTTACCCGAGAGCTGACCCTCATTGTAAAGAGCCAAAATCACAAAAACAAAATAGAATGGTCACAGGATCTGCAGAGTAATACAATTTCTTTTGTTAACCGACAATCCCGTGGTTCCATTGCTGTCGGTTGGAGTAATAAAATTAAAGGACTTTAACAACCACTACATGAATTCAATATCGAAATTTGTTACGCAGTGCACAAAATTTTCGAACTTAATAAAATAGGAGTATATTTAAATATTAATATATGTAATTTCAATTTTATTTTTAGTAAAAATTATTTATATCCAACTAATAAAATCGAAAAATGAAAATTATAACGTAATCTCATTCTTATTTTCTTTTCATTTCCTCGAGTTAAAATGTTATCATCTACACAGCCCCTAAAATTATTTGGAAAAATATTACTCCTGTAGACGTGTAGGCCTATATAACAAAACAAGACCAAGATGAGCCCATGACAAAGAAAGTAATAATAAAGAACTAAGGTTATGTTCACTTTTGATGGAATGAAGCGATGGAGAATGGAATGAAATTTGTATTGTTATTCGGGTGAGTTTAAGGAAAATGCTTAAATTTTTTATTTATTCTTCCATTTCATTCCAAACTATTTGAACTATAATTCTAACTCATATGTTTTTAAAGGAATTTTCATTCAATTTCTAAATCAATTTTCCTACAATCCACACCATGAAAATCCAGACTACCTCATATTGATTCATAATTTTACTCATATATTCTTCTTTCTTAATAAAGTTTGTATATAATTTTCATTTCATTCCTTTCTCATTTCGTTATCATCAACTCAACACAACCTAATAATCTAACTAACACACGCTCTTAAAGAAACAAAACCAGTTAGCCACTAGACAGTAGGCAACAAAGAAAGTACTGGACTTGCGTAAAGTATAATGTGTTTGTGCAGTTGTGCCAGTATAATGTGCGGGTAAGATTCGATTGAAAGTTTTTTAGCATGAAAATTGTTAATTTTTTTATTAAATTTTGTAAATTAATATTAAAATTGTTTAAACAATTTTTATTGTGATTTTGTAAATAAAATTATGATTATATACTATTTTTTATTTTTTAATATAATCCTACATAATTTAATGAAAGTTTTTATGATTTTTATTTGAATGTTGACAGCGGGCCACGACTTCTATGTCGCGTGTTATAGACTTATAGGTTTAAGAATGCAAATGGGACCAATATTTTGATACTTTTTTTTTGACAAGAATATTTTGATACCTTAATAATACAAAAGACCCTGAAAAGTCATGTCAAAAATATTATAATTTGTTAATAATAATCATTTAAAGTATAAAATCAGACAATATCAAATATCAAAAATAAAATTTGCATGTGTACTTTTGAGCGACATCAATAACAGTGAACATGCATCAGAAACATGTAATTTTTTCTTTAAAAAAAAAAAGTTTGCGCTAATCACTAGTTGCTACATATTCGAATAATATGCAGAAACTTTTGGAAAAGAGAGTTGGGTACGAGCATCTTTTTTCAATCACCCGGTGGCCTCGCATTGTTCGTCCTCCTATATATATTGTAATATTAAAAATGGGCTATTCTGATATGCAAATTAACTTGGACATGGCTAGGTAAGATCAATGACTTTGAAAAAGAGGCATGAAGTCATGAACTATGAATCTGTGATTATATACATGTGTTCTCTGTACAAGTAACAAATAATTAAGAATCAGCCTTGACAACACACATAATTTGTACGTGAATATATTTGTCGAAGATTTGGTCCCATGCAAATAAATAATTGCAGTTGCAGCCGCTCTAATGTTTCTGCAGCACATGAATAATTGAATATCCTTGTTTTATTTGATGAACTGGAATTTTGGATTTTGTTGGAAGTTACAGAAAGGGGAGCACTTCCAGGAAGGTCGATCTTTGGATAGATTCTTTAGATTTTTTTTCCTTTTTTTTAAATTTAAATGAGCTGAGTTTAAATATATAGAGAACAGAAATAAAGGGTTGAGAAACTTTTAAAATTTTCTCTTTATACTGTGCTCCGGAATTTTTTTAGGAGACAAAATTTTCTTTACGATAGCTTCTTCCCAAAAATGGGATGATTATGAGGGAAGCTCTCACATAATTTTTTAAAATATTCTTCCTCTATCTTTTTTCTTCTTCAAAATCTTCTTTACTATCCTATAAAAAACTTGGGAGTATGGTTGAGAAAAATTGTTAAACATTTTTATTTTTTATCCCTTCTTTTCCCTTCACTTCTTTGACGGAAATATCTGGAGCACAATGTAAGTGATGTACAAATTAAATTGTAAAAAGGGAAGAGGAAATCGAACTTATAACTTGCTATAAAATCGAATTTATAACTTACTGCACAGAGGATATAGTTAATTATATGCATTATCTTAACAAAGTTTTATCGTATGTAATTAATTTAATTTAAATTTCAGTTTTTTTTTAAAATTAGTAATATTTTTTTTAATTCAAATTTTTTGAAATTTAATTTTATTAATTGTTTGAAATTCTAATTTTTAAAATTTGTAATAATTTATTGATATGTGTGCGCTTGAGAGTGTTCAGTGTTACCAAATCTAAACCGCCCTGTATTTGTCATGGTTTGGTGGTAGACTTGTGTGATAATGTGAGTAGTCTGGTCCATTAATACGTCGGGTTGGGTTGAGTTGTATTAAAATTATTAAAATTCAGATGTAACTCATTTAATTCGATTTTAATAATTTTAAATTCAATAAAAATTTAATTAATTTAAATATTTTTGGATTGAATCGACTAGAAATAGAGACGATTTGGAATGGTTTAATAGGGCTATAAACACCCTTAAATGTTTTTTTGTCAGACGTTAAAATTTTATTATTTAAATGTTCGTGATTATTTTGCACGCCAATTAGTTACATCATACGTTATTGAAAAAAAATCCAATTAGTTACATCATACGTTATTGAAAAAAATAATAGATTAAGCTAATATACAGGCAAACATAAGACAGAACTAAAATACAAAGCCCACTATCATGTGGCTAATGTAATGGACCCGTAAGCCCAGTCAAACCAATTAAGTAGGCCGATGAGCATTCCCCCGGTATTTACTTAAATTTAGCATTAAGGTGTCACTTGGGGTTAAATTATCAAAAATACTATTTTTTTAGGTTTTTTCTGTAATTTTACGATTTTCTGAATTCTTTTACAAAAATAGGGTTTGCAATCAAAAGTAATCAAATACAACTTATTTTTCTATTTTTCAAAAAATAATCGAAATTATTTTTGGTTACATTTACGGTTGCATTTTAATTTTAATCGTGCAACTTATTAAACGACTTATTATGCAATTAAAAAATAATTATTTTGACTAAATTTTAAAGTTGCATTTGTGGTTAATTTCAGTTGATTTTGGTTGTAAATATGGTTGAAAACTGTATTTTTGCTTTTTTTTTGAAAAAAATGTATTTTTATAATTTTTATAAAAATTAGTATTTTTGCAAAAAAAAGTTTACACTTAGGTATTTTTCAAAAAACCTTAATTTAAATTCTGAAATATTTTTTTGAATTATAGAAGTTTAGGAATATTCATTATTCAATTTAAATTAATTAATAAAATTTAGGAGATATTCAATTAAAATTAAAAATATTAATTTGATGAATTTATATTTATATTTATTTTTTAAACTAAAAAATATTTGAATTTAGATTTTACGAAATTCGATTGAGCCCGTTGTTATTTTTAAAAGAAAGTTAATAAATTTGGAAAGAATGTTTTTTAATAATTATTTATAATTTTTTCTCATGTTTGAGATGTTTACTTTCAATTTTTTATCTCTATATCAAGAAACACAACATTACAATTTTAAATAACTATTATATATTGTTTAATTAATTATTTCTAGTATTTCTTGTTTCTTCACGGTTTGCTAGTCTACAAGTATCTCTTACCCAATTAAGACAAAGCTGTTACCTCTTTCTCTAGATTGTCGTTTCATTGTTAGTCCATCCGTACATGTATTTATAAATATCAACCTGTATCTATACATTTCTTTTTCTGTATCTAACTATTCTAGATCATCGTTTACTTTGATTCAGCATCAAATCTGTTGTTATACTGGTCAGTTTTTGTGATTTTATTTATCTTAATGACTTGTTGTTAGTGTTTAATTATGATTGTGTGTGTGCGTGCGTGCTTGTATTGATATTGATATTGAATTTGTTAGAATGATGTTATTCGTGTAATGTGATAGCGCTTTTTGTAGTTTTCGATATGATTGGAATTTTGTTATTGGAAGTTAGGTTTTGTTAGGCTGTTGATTTCTACGAGTTCGGTTGTAGGGGTAACTTATATTGCTATGTTTTGTCTAGGAATGGGGCTCGGAGGAAATTGTAGAAAGGATGATAGAATGATTTATGAAAATGGAGGGATTGAATTTAGCGACTAGCGTAATTTGTTCATTGCAATGGAATAGTGATGGGAATAGAGATTATGCTTAAATGACAACATAAGAGTAGCCTTAATGTTAATGGAAACTTTGTTTAGAGTGCTACGAGAGTTGGCTTAAGCTTCAATTTTGTGTTTTCAGTTTAGTTGAACTTAGGGTCATCACCGTAGGCTTTGAAACACTTGCAGTTACCCCTGTTCTTTTGCAAATACTGTATATTGGTTTGTGAGGTCATCACTAGGTTATAGCATCGGGTTCTAAGAGCTTGACTTGTTCTTTAAACAGAAGGATGATTTAACTATGGCACATTCACATGATTCTAAGATTCTTAGCAAATGTCGCTAGGACAGACGGAGCTTATTTACTGTTTAAATAATTATGAGATTGCCTCCCAACTCTTGATTTTAATATTTCTTAGCTGAAATGGGATACTATCAGATGCCAAGTCATAATAGTGCTATATTAAATCTGTATATGATTTGTTACCGTCCCCCAAAAAACATCTGTAAATGTTTTGTAATTCGTAAAAAAGATTCAGGTGAGATTATTTCTTTACCCTTTGAGTATAAATTTTGAAGATTATACTCAAATCCAACATTTTGCATTCGAAATATCTGTAATACAACTTTACTGTGTTTTGTCAATTTATACATTTACTGATTTCCACGTTCTTGTTCATTTATATTACATTAAGCAGTTTATTGAATCTGATGGATGCAATGTTTAGGTGTCATTGATATACAGCTTCACTATGGTTTATGGTAAATGCAGGACTCCTGGTTATAGGTACTAGGAACCATACTGTACCTGGCCTTCGGTGTAAAAGGTTTAAACGAGTCCAGAGCTTGATATAGAAGGGCAATCTTCTGAAAGGCATCAATAAGAAAAAATGATCGACAAGTCACTTTTTTTGACCTATTTGTACCTACTAGTCTACATTCTGCTCTCATCTGGAGTTATATTATACAACAAGGTAAGTTGCTTTGTTTTTTATCTGCGTACCCATTTCTTTGCTTATTTTTGACCAGTTAATGTTGGCCTGGATCACAAAAGGATGGTGCATCAGCATCGCTCTTTCAGCTATTAGGCGTAATATTGAAAATTATTTGCTTTAAGATCACCCAAAAGTTTGGCATAGTATACATGCATCTGTCTTATAGATATATACATTGCATCAGAATTGGAAAAAAGGAAGCGCAAAGACTAACAGAAGAATACATAATAGAGGAATGCTTAATGCAGAATTTTAGTTATAAAACTCTTGGCTCAGTTAACTTCTTAAACCATCTTTAGTTCAATACTGCATTTTTTCCACAATTATTTATTTTTTTGATAATTATTTGTCCCACACTCCCAAATATTTACTTGTAGTTTCTTGCAACCATGAGGTTGCTTCCAGTAAATTCAATGTAAAACCTGAAGTCAGTGCAAATGTTTGTGGAACCATAATAATTAAATATGCCCTTTTTTCTATGCCTTGCCAATTTGTCATATTTTTATTGCTTGCACTATTAGCTTTATAATTAATTATTTTTTTGGATTTGCCACATTATTGCTCACTCTGATTGAAAATTCCTTTGCACAGTTATCTTGCTCTCCATTATGACCTGAAACTTTAAGAATATATTCCTTGTGTTGATGCTTTAATGTCCAGTTTATTATTGGATTATGTATGGCAGTGGGTTCTCTCTCCAAAGTACTTCAATTTTCCATTTCCTATAACACTTACAATGATTCATATGGGATTTTCTGGAGCAGTGGCATTCTTTCTCATTCGTGTTATCAAGGTAGTACTCCTTTTATTATTGTCACTATAACATGGGTTTTCTAATAGCCAGCAATTACTTTGATTAATTACTGTTGCAATCGAAAGTAGGATACCTGTATATATCTATATATCAAGTAAACTGAATGTAATCCAACAAAACTGATTATCATTTATCGCTGCTTACATATTGTTTCATGACTTTCTCTCTTGCTGTTAGTTCTAAATATGTGCAAGTGTAGGCATTGCTCCAACTTTAATCTTCTAAGCACACAATTGGCAGTAGAACAGTTGAGCACGGTCTTTAGGGCTGTACCACTTATTGCACACCCATCTTTATATCATTTTGACAAGTAAAGTATCAATATTTTCGGTTTAGTTGTTACTGTGTTTCCTTGGTATTCTAAAAATAATAACTGGTCTGTCGTGACTTTATTGTAATGCTTACTGTACTTGTTTGGCAGGTTGTATCTCCGGTTAAAATGACATTTGAAATGTAAGAATTGAATTTTGTCTGAAAGGACTTATAATAGTGTATATGATTGATTGATTCTACTAATACCTATTATTTTCCGATTTTGTTACATTCTTATATTTTTTTCAATTGCTCATGGCAGATACGCAACATGTGTGATCCCAATAAGTGCCTTCTTTGCTTCAAGTCTTTGGTAAGCATTGGAGCAATTTTCATAGATTGTGCAATCTGCATCTATGGTTCATTATAGGAGACTCTTCTTAATACTTCTTCTGTTTCAAAATATCTGCCTCTTGACTTTTTGGCAACAGTTTAAGGTGGTTTGACCGTATAGTTAGAAGTGTTATTTTTAAAAATTTCTTTTTGTGAGTAATAATATTAAATAAATACTTTTATTCACAAAAAGAAATTTTAAAAAATAACATTTCTAATTATGCGGTCAAAGCATCTTAAAGTGTGTGCCAAAAAGTCAAGAGGCAAATATTTTAAAATAGAGGGAGTATTGCTCTAAATTTAGTGCTTATATGAATAATCCTTTTGACGGTAATATTAAACGTGGTCCTGTTTCTATGAGGTTACTTTTCCTTGTAGTTCTCTTTGCTATTATTTTTGCTAAGCTGCTATTGCTATAATCTTTTTACTCCACAGGGTTATAGTTTGCTGATATAAACTTTGGGTATAGTATGGAGTTCTCTATTCCTGTTCAAATGCACATGTTTTCATGTGGATGTTACTTATTAGAGTTAGGTGCACCATGTTAACAATAAGACGCTGCTGTTTGACTTTTGAAGTTGTTAAACACTAGTATATGCTTACAATACCTTATGTCTGAACTCAAAAAGTACTTGCATCAAGTGAGGGTCAGAAGTCGGAATGGAATAAATAAAAAAAAGCACATCTATTTTTTCAAAACAGAAGAAATACCAGTTTCTCTTTGGACGAGTACCGACTATATAATGTTGTGAAATAGTTTCCTCTGTAATAATATATTTGCAAGTCCATTTTGATAAATTATATACAATAAAGACTGTTACATTTCCTTATCTGAGTTGTTTCTATTGCGTGTTTGTTGAGAACTTTTAATGCGCCGTTTTTTTTTGGTAAATTAAAATGCACAGTTTGCTTCATTCTCTAATTAAGATTTTTCAAGGTAATATTGTAAGGTATTTCTTACAAGTCCCCCAACTGTTAATGACAGCTTCTGGAAAGACAATTACTATAACATGCATTGTGAATTCCATTTTATTTCAAGTTAATTTGCACTATCTGTATCTTAAACAATATCACCTACTTTTTCTATTGACACAGGTTTGGTAACACAGCATACTTGCATATATCCGTGGCTTTCATCCAGATGCTTAAAGCCCTAAGTATGTGATTCAGATATAATTACATTCCTTGCTATAGCGAAGATTTGCTTACATACAATTTTGTATTTTACAGTGCCGGTGGCAACATTCCTCATGGCCGTTGTATGTGGCACTGACAAATTAAGATGGGATGTTTTCTTGAATATGTTGCTGGTCAGTGTTGGGGTTGTTGTTTCCTCGTATGGGGAAATCCATTTTAATGTAATTGGTACAGCTTACCAAGTCACGGGTATATTTGCAGAAGCTCTGAGGCTAGTCTTAACCCAAGTCCTCCTTCAAAAGAAAGGCTTGACTCTCAATCCTATCACAAGCTTATATTACATCGCTCCGTGCAGGTTTAAGTTTATTGCTTTTTCTAATTTTTTTATTACTGTGTGTGGAAAACTTGTGCCCCTGTTGCTGAAAAAGTTCAAAATGAACATAAGAATTTTGATACATGAACTTTCTCGCTCCATTATTATTTCTATACCTAGACTAGATTATTGTAGCCTACTCTGTGACAGGGTGATATTTTCTGTTAATAGTCTTCTATTTTATCATTCAAGGATCAAAGATTGTTCACTTCATAAAGCTACCCTTTTTTTTGGTTCTGCATATGTATTGCATTATATTTCCTTATTTTAGAATTTTGTTAAATATGCCCCCCGTTGCTTAAATTCTGTGTTGCTATATTTATCACTTGCAGTTTCGCATTTCTGTTTGTACCCTGGTACTTCTTGGAGCAGCCTGGGATGGAAGTCTCCCAGATTAAGTTCAATTTCTGGATCTTTTTCTCCAATGCCATATGTGCTCTAGCATTGAACTTCTCAATTTTCTTAGTGATTGGAAGAACTGGAGCAGTGACCATTCGAGTTGCTGGTGTTCTGAAAGATTGGATATTGATTGCTCTTTCAACTGTAATATTTCCGGAGTCTATTATTACTGGCTTAAACATTACTGGCTATGCAATAGGTATATAGTCAATTCAGTATTAAAGCTAATGCCCCCCCCCCCTCCCTTCTACTAACATTATTCTCTGATTATCATGTGCTTCAGCACTATGTGGCGTTGTCTTCTATAACTACATAAAAGTCAAGGATGTTCGTTCATCTCAACTTCCAGTTGAAAGTATTCCAGAAGGAGTGTCACAGGTCAGTTTTTGCAATACCTCGTGTTATCTATGGACTTAAATGTTTGCAGTTTTTCTCCTTTTTTTTTAATTTTGTCAAGTCTTTTTCTAATATACGTTTTATAGATAGGCAGAACTTTTTACAAATTACATACCGATACGAGTTTTTTTTTCTTTCTAAAGGATGACCAGAATAAATGTTGAGAATAGCTACCAAGAACTTGGATTCAGGGAATATGACATGTGCCTCTGGACTACGATAGAAACATGAGTTTCATGAGATATTTATTTCAGTAAAAATAATTCTATTAATATTTAAGAGTTACAGAATTGTGTACATGCATACATGTTTTTGGAAAGTTTAATATGAAAGTAAATGAAAATCTAATAGGTAATCAGTATTTAGTGAATGGTTTTATTATAGCTCAAAAGAATAATGGAGTCTAATACAGTATATGCACACTTTTAACAATTGGGCTAGTGGAAGGGATGCAGTATTTAATATTGGTTTGGATTTTTGGTCAACAGGAATGGAAGTTCGAGAAGAAATCAACCAATAGGAATGATGATGAAAGAAATAGCAGAGGTGTCGCTTCTGATGTTAATGTAGACGAAGAGGCACCTCTAATTTCTTCATCTAGGATCTCACATATTGGACGTTCACAGCTAAGCAACTGGGATGTATAATTGTGGGAGCGCACACTTTAATTAAAGTGAAGCAAGACGCACTGCAAAGTGATACATTCATCCACTAGTCAGTAGTAGATATCCATTCTTTGCCGGGGATATATAATTACTTTGAAAAGCTGCAAAATCAGTGCGACGTCTATTCATCCAGCGGTTATGCCTGGGTTCTTGATTTTAACAGCATTATCTTTCTTCTGTGATTTGCCTTGGCCGGATGTGCTGATAACATATCTCATACTACCAAATTACAAGCTCGAACAACTTCTATTTATCAAATGAAGGTACATTAGTACATGCTATAGTCAAGTTGTATTCATTCAATTTTCATTTATTCATTCAATCATAATTATGATATTAATTTTTATTGTTAACGAAATTTATTCATGTGCATTTTAGTGGTTTTCTTCCCTGTACAAGTGGGAGCTGGCCTAGTCAATACGCACACCACTCAATCTTACTACATTTTAATGAGAATTTAGAATAAAACTGCTTAAATCAAACTGGTCGTATCGTGTTAATGTTTCACTTTTTTGTTACCGGTAATATATGAATGTGAATTTTGTGTATTGCGTAGGATAGTTGATCGGAAGATTTCTATAAATTTCAAGCTTAATTATAATTAAACTGATAGTTTTGATGTACAATAGTATTTAATTTAACTATACACACTTCAAATTTTGTGTATGGTGTTAGATAAAGTTTTATCCTTGTTTGTTTTACCGATTTTGTAGTTACATGGGTATTTTTACCTTCCATGAAACTAAATTACACTCTATGGATCCAAGTAAAATAGAATATAGTTTGGTAACTAGTAGTTACATACTTGTTTTTGGTAACTTAAATCAATTTACAACGTAATTACTGTGTAACTTTAAAAAACCATGTGCTAGTAAGGTAATTAAGACCATTTCCAATGTAGAATGTTAAAATAGTGTTACTTGGACATTATTTTAGTGTCAAAATTACATAATTTACAAAATCAATTTCAATGGGAGTTATAATATATCTACCCTACAAAGAATCTTTTACTTATGAAATAGAATATTCTTCTTCTTACATAAAAATATTTTTTTAAATAAATTATTTATTAATATATAAATTTACAAAAACACTTCCTAAATATATGATTCTATAATTATGATTTATCAAAAATAATTAAAGCTAAAAATATAAATTTTCGATAAAAAAATGAAATATGAAGTCGATAAAAATTTAGACTTAAAAAATATAAAATAAATTGTAAGTTAATAAAAGTTAAAATAAAAAAATTGAGTTTTGGAACTTAAAATAAATAATTTTTTTGTTAACAAATATGAAGGTATAGTTCGAATTTTGGAGGACAATAAATTTGGTGTCATGATGACACCAAATGTATGTTTGACATCTTGACACTATTTTAGTGTTTCATTGGAGTTGGTTTTACACTAAAATAGTATCAAAATAACACCACTTTAGTGTTTTAGTATCCCATTGTAGTTCCCATATTCTAGTATAACTTTAAATATCTTGGAACTAGAAGTTCCATTATAAAATTTAAAATCAATTTACTCACCAATCATGATATTTTAGTTAAGTTCCAAGTTACTTCAAGTTACATAGGCCCCGTTTGGTATCGCTGTTACAGACAACTACAGTAGTTTTTTACTGAAAAACTGTCAGAATAGTGTTTGATAAATTCTAAAATTTGTTGTCTGGAAAAACGTTTTTAGTCTAAAAGTTATTGTTAGCAAAAGCATGTCCCCCCATGCTTTTGAAAAAAACTGTTTTCAGCTTTTGCAAGAAGTAGATATCAATTTTATCATCAAACTTTCTCAAAAATATTAATTTTATACTCTGTATATTATATCTCAAAATATGCATAAATCAAAAAAAATTACCAAACAATCATTTGATTTTCCTGACAACACTTTTTCCACCAATACTTTTTCTCACAGCATAGCAGTTTTCAACAGCACTCCCAAACGGAGCGATAGTTGGGTTACATCAAAATAAACAGCGCTGTTAACTCTTTTCGCTTTTGTTTGCTAATGGAAGTTACACTAAAAAACAGACAAAAAAGGTCAGCAAGTTTCTTTTCGTGTCACGAAGGTTGTCTTTTTTGTGTTAATTTCTATTTTAATCGTCAATTTTACTTTCTGATATATTTAATATTCAATTACAATTTTAGAATAAGTTAATTTATAGTCTTAAAAATGAGTATTTATTTTAAAAAGCTTTGTGAGACAAAATCGAATGGGGACGACAAAGCCGTTGACACTTCATATTACAAATTGTGTGTAATATGCTAACTTTATTTATCATAATAATTATACTATGTACTCGGATATCATTTATACAAAAAAAACTGCCCATCTTATCCAACATAAAAAAATATAATGAAAAATAAAATAAAATTTATCACCTGGGGAACGTATTCCCCTAAATAGTTGTATTTTATTAATTTAAAATCACCTTAAACTAACCCATGATATAAGTTTTCTCAAAATATTTGAACGGTGTCACAAATATATTTATTAAAACTCTCTAATACAGACATAGATAATTTATCAAAAAATATCATGATGATGCCAACAATATATATTGAGTGAGTAATTGAGTATTGTATGATATATAGTTATATTATTTCAGTCAGATTGTCGAAAAATATATTTTTTTCTAATTTAATTCCAAATTTAAGGCTACTATTGAAATATATCATTTCCCATACATATATTATTCTTAATTTAAAATTTTCTAATTTCTGTTCTAAAAAGCGGCAATTAATCGGATTAATTCAGTAGCTTTTCGAACTAATTTTATATTAATCGGGTAAAAAAATATTTATAAAATCGGACAAAAATTGGATAAAATGATCCGTAATTAATCGATCAAAATTTAAAAAATATATATATATAAATTTATAATAAATTCAATTATTTGACTTGCATGTTTGTCCTCTCTTATTTATTTATTTTTATAAATTTTATTAAATAGTTAATTAAATCTATATTATGTATCAAAAAAATTATATATAAAATAATAATATTAAATCATTATGAAGCAGACTAATTTCGATTCTCGCTTTATAGCTATTTCTAATCAATTAATTTTTACAAAAAATCTTGTAAATTCTATTTTTAAGTAACTACATGTTTTAATTGTATGGTATATTTTATTATAAATAATTAATAATAATAATAATAATCTAATTAAATAAAAATTATTTTAAAACTTATGATATAATAAATAAATAAATAAATAATGTTAAACCAAAAATATAATGTAGTAATATATTATTAGTATTATAAGAGCATATGTGAGGCTCACCTCCTCTTAGGTATAATATCTATGTACTAATATATCTATGTAGCATATCTATGTGTTTAGTTCGTTTAGTTGTTTCCATTGAGATTGTAGTGTCAGCGCAGGGGTTTGTCCTGACTTTGATTTGTGTTTCTGGAGTTCTGTTTCCATTGGAGTTAAGTCTGTAATTTTAGTTAATGCAAGTTAATAAAATTCATTTGTTTGTAAAAAAAAAGAGTAAAATACTAACCATTCCAATGCATACTCCTATTAAGTATAATTTTAGATACGACACACGCTAGATTTAGAGTCTATTACCATCGTCTAAATCAATTCATGTCAACTTCCACTCAAAATACCTTCTAACCCTAATTTTAGCCTAAACCATATTTTAAATGTTATTATTTATTTATTACATATAACATACTATCTTTATTCATTTTTTAATAATTTAATTTAAAATATATAAGTCACTTATTAAATATATAATATTAAAATATACAATATATATATTCATTATTATTATATGTATCGATACACTATTTTTATTTATAAAGTAGTAATTTTATGTAATATTAAGTGTAAAATATTATTTTATTGTTAACTAAATTTACAAATATTCTAATATTCTAAAATATGTTTTATAATATATGTAATTAATGTTTGTTAATTTATTTTTACCATATTTAAATATGTTATATATTTTCAACTATAATAATTATTAATTTTGTTTTATAATATGTACTTTAAAATATTTACATAAATATACAAATATTATAATATTATCATTAAATATGTTTTTGCTAAACATATTTTATTTTAACTTGTATTGAATAAAATTAATTAATTTATTTTAACTATATATTTAAAAATAATATTTTAAATATAACTAATAAATGTCATTGAAACATAAATCCTTTCGGTTTCCAAAATTTTTAAATAATCATGTTTTAGGTTTATTAGTGCCTCTCCCTTGGAGATGCTATCCTATTGGTGGTGGCATAAATTATGGAGCTTAATCTTTGGAAAATCTTCCTCGTCCAGTAGATGAGATTAGGAAGTTTGATTAGAATTAAAAATTGGTTTGTCACTACATGTATAGAAACTAGTGCTAGGATAACTGCTAACACTACTAGTACTAGTATTAAACTTTAATTACTAATACTAATAGTACGATTTGTTTGTTTCATTGATTAATGCCCACCTTGATATGGCCGCCAAGAAAGTATACGAGTCATTCTCCAAGACCCTGATGGATTGTGGGTGCATGAAACAGACCGGAGTTAGTCTCCGGTATATGATGGAATTTGGGTCCAAGCCCACTCTCAGAAATTTGCTCATATCAGCGCAGTTTCTTCACAAAGAGCTCCCTATTAGAATTGCTCGCAGAGCTATTGAGCTTCAGAAACTCCCCTATGGTTTATCTGACAAACCTGCTGTTCTTAAGGTCTCTCTCTCTGGGGTTCTCTCTCTCTCTCTGGGTTCTCTTTCTTTTGTCCTTTTATGCTCTGTTGGTATGTGTGTGTATTTGTGACAACATATGATATCATATAGTTTTATTTTGTTTGTTGTCATGAAACGGGACTTGATAAATTTAACAATTAATAAAATTGGGACTTCATAATGTGGATAATTGGATTTGTTGATATAAGAGGGAACCTATTTGAGGATTCTTCCATAATGTTGACTGTCGAGGTCATGGAGTTGGATCCTCATTAGAGGGACTCTTTAGCGCCTTGAAATGGGGGGGGAAAGGAGCATACATTTTGCGGGAGTTTATTGTTTTCATTATTCATGCTCTTCAATTTTTGGTAAAAAGAAGAGGACATCAATCGAGGATATAAATTCTCTTATCAGGATGGGATTGGTTTACTGTGGAACTGGCACTTGAGGTTTTTCAATTTTTTGTCATATAGATAAATGATAGAGGATATCATGATCTTTAACCTAGTCTCCTTGCATCAAGTGAACAGGGGTAATGGGCGAACATAAAAAAGGACCTGGAACTTATAAAATGCCTAATGCAGGGTGTGCTTCTATTAAATTACACTGTAAAGGTCTAGACAAAAATTTAGGAATCTTTGACGGACTTCAAAACACAATAGAAATGCTATTTCATTGTTAGGTAGTGTTAAAGAATAGTATAAGATCCATTTGGATCTCTCTCTAACACCTTAAAGTTTTAGATGAGCTGGTTACTCAATATGGTATCAGTGCTCAGGCTCAATGGATCTTATACTATTCTTTAACAGGTAGAATATCCTTGGCATCTTTCAAGTGCTTGTATTGATCATAGATTAATGGATGGTTTCTGAACAAGTAAATTGGTGATTTGAATTAATGAGTTATATACTTGCTTCGTCCTCACTCTTTTGCTTGGTAGGTGCGGGATTGGTATTTGGATTCTTTTCGTGACCTCAAATCCTTCCCTGACATCAAGGATAATAATGATGAGTTAGAATTTACAAAAATGATTAAGATGATCAAGGTGAGACACAATAATGTTGTGCCCACAATGGCCTTGGGAGTCCAACAATTGAAGAAAGCTCTACATCCAAAGGTTCAAAATGACGGTCTGGAGGAAATTCACCAGTTTCTAGATCGCTTCTACATGTCTAGGATTGGAATACGTATGCTTATTGGTATATGCTCCTTCAAATATTAGTATATTACCTTTGATTCTTTGTCACGAGTGGTATTTATTAGGTCAGCTATTAATATGGTTCTGAATTTCATGTCTTGATGAAACTTAGGGCAACACGTGGAATTACACAATCTAAATCCTCCTCCAGATGTTGTAGGTTACATACATACCAAAATGTCTCCTTTGGAGGTAGCAAGAAGTGCCAGCGAGGATGCTCGCGGCATTTGTCTGCGTGAATATGGCAGTGCACCTGACGTTAATATCTACGGGGATTCAAATTTTACTTTCCCGTGAGTATTCATTTTTCCTGATTGAGTGTTTCTTCTTCATCTTAAAGCCCTTTTTATTGTAAGTTATTTGTTCAACTTCAGTACTCTCTTATACGGGAGTTGTGCTAGATTTCTGTACACTTATATAATTCTAATGTCAATCACTTTGGGATGTAGATATTTGCTATCCATTTATCATGGCTAATGATAAATAAATAACGATTTAAGACTCAAAACTCTTTGAACACATAATAATTTCTGGTAATGTCAGGTATGTTCCAAATCACTTGCATATGATGGTCTTTGAGCTGGTTAAGAACTCCTTGCGAGCTGTCCAAGAGAGGTTTATGGACTTGGATAAAATTGCACCTCCTATTCGAATTATAGTTGCTGATGGGTTGGAAGATGTTACCATCAAGGTCTGACCCATTAAATTTGTAGCATGAAATCTCGTGCATATGTTCATAAATTTAGATAATAGAATTGCTACTGTTACAGTAACTCACTGGTTGAAACACTTACTAACAAGAGTATCATTCTAATAAATATGTAGATTTCTGATGAAGGTGGTGGAATAGCAAGAAGTGGTCTGCCTAAAATTTTTACGTATCTCTACAGCACTGCAAAAAACCCATTGTGTGAGCAGCCAGATCTTGAAACAGCAAATGTGGCGACAATGGCTGGATATGGATACGGGCTTCCGATTAGCCGTTTGTATGCTCGTTATTTTGGAGGGGATCTGCAAATTATCTCTATGGAAGGATATGGTAATTTTTTAACCTTCTATTTTACTGCACTGTAAATGTATCACTGAATCTTCTATTTTACTGCACTGTCAATATATCACTGAATCTATTACAGTTACACTAACATTGGTACATACATCTAGAGGGATAATATAAAAATTGATCTGAATGTGAAGCTATAGTATTGTAGTATCTTAAATGAAATTTCTTACTGTCGGGGGGGGGGGGGGCATTTTTGTATTTCACTAATATATTACTTTCGATCTGCAATCTTACTCGACTCCCTTGCTAAAATTTTGAGCAAGAATGACTAAAATATAGGGTGATCTGCATAATTTTAAGATTGTGCTACATTTATGCAGGTACTGATGCTTATCTACATTTGTCTCGTTTGGGAGATTCGCAAGAGCCCCTGCCATAATACCGCTATTCTCAATCAAGATTTGACAAGCTAGTAAGACAATCACAGTATAATACACATGTAGATAGTCCGAACATAAAAAAATTGCAGCATGTCATCTTCAAATATATAGTGATGTAAATTTGCAAAGCTTTGTTTCATATGGAAGATCATATGCATCTTGTATTACGCTATATGATCCTTTATCATTGTTAGACAAACTCGAAACTCACAATATGATTGTAAAGCTCAAAACCTTAAAGCATTGATTCTGCATATTTATGCTCGACTGAAGTTGGTTTTACACCATTTTGGTGTCCATCGAAGATGGTCTTAACCTGTGATATCTGCCTTTCTACTAAACTGATCCCTAACCTCCCCTAACCTCCAGGAAGGTTAGAAACAGCTTGGTGGAAGTGTCAGGCATGAGGCGTGACACAAAGTCACCCTACACAAATATAACCGACTCTATGCTCTGCATATAGCAGAGGTTACCATTGGGGTAATGCAGTTGCATTTTAATGACTTTTCTGGAAAAGAAGAGGCCCGATTGATCATATTATGAGTAAACTATATGCTAGATTATTATAGGTAAACAATGTCCTATTTTGAAAATGCGCAACCCATTAAAAGATTAGAAAAATGAGCATCTTCCAGCTGCTTATAACTATTTCAATTATTTTCGCACTTTTTACTTTAAAAATTGCTATTTTTGATTTTTACTTTGCTCGAATCATCCAATTAATTATACCGTGCGAGCACCCAGTCTATTAAAAAATTAGACGGTGGCATGGCATCTACATGAATGAACTCTTTCAAAAACCAAAATCTATAATATTTTTTTATAGAAAAATTTATTTATAGCTCTACAAATTTTATTTATTTACAACTCTATTATCTGTTTAAAAATATTTGCAAAAAAAGGGATAGTTGGTTCAAGTTACAGGTGGTTAATTAAACTATATTTTTTGAAGAAGAAACCTAAATTGTATTCCTTTTACTTTGAAAAATATACGTGAATTGATTTTGATTTTTCTAATACAAATCTAACAATAAGATTTTTCTTTAAAACAGGATAATGCCCATATAAGTTGATGCACATGACCAGCCATTCAGCCGAGATATGTAAAGCTCGATAAAGAAAGAATAATAATAATAATAATAATAATAATAATAATAATAATAATAATAATAATAATAATAAGAGAAAAGAGCATGCACATTTGAACCTCAAAGTCTCAAACTGAACAGTAAAATTACGGTTTAATACCAACCTCAGTTTAATTTAATGGTTAATTTCCTCAAAAAACCTTGTTTGAAGGCCGTGCACTCGTATAAGAATATATTTGTAAGCATAAGCATGCATGCATGCCTGGTTGACGGCATTTCATCATAGCCATTTTGCTTTTACACTTCCTCTTTCCCTCCCAAATAAATCATCCCTATGGGAACACCAACCTCCTTGGTTTGAACATAACAAAATATCTATCTATTAAAAAAACTAGGATAGCCTGAATTATATGCATGTATAGAAGATGAAGAAATTGGTTCTTTTTGCAGTTGCCGGTGTCGCGGTAGTAGGTGCAGTTATAGGCCTTATTAGCAGCGATGTTGTGCACAAGAAATCATCATCAGGGGAACCAAAGAGTGATCCACTGGCCACAACTACAAAACCGGTGGCATCGGTTTGCCATTCCACGGATTACAAGGAGGCTTGTGTTAATAGCATGGGACTTTTGGTTAATAATCAATCTGCAACTCCAAAGGAATTCATTCAAGCTGCTATAGACTTTACCCTTCAGGAAGTGAAATTAGTATTAGATAGATCAGGCATGATTGCAAAATCTGTAAAGGGACCGCGAGAAAAAATGGCTGTTGATGATTGCCAAGACTTGTTACACTTCGCTATTGATGAGCTGCAAGCCTCATTTTCAACTGTTGGAGATACCGATTTGCATAACATGACGGACAGAGAAGCCGAGTTGAGGAACTGGTTGAGTGCAGTTATTTCGTATCAACAAAGTTGCATTGACGGATGTGCTGATCATCGTGATCTTTACGAAACAATGTCAAATGGACTCCTGAACGCCACACAATTGACAAGCAATGCATTGGCTATTGTTTCAACAATGCCTGATATTTTCAAGTCGTTTAACATTTCTGTAAACAAGACTAAAGCTTCTAGACGCTTACTTGGGGCAAACGAGGGTGATAAGAATGGTTATCCTTCGTGGCTTTCAGCTGCAGATAGAAAATTGCTAGCCAGTGATAATGCGGGGCTGACACCCAATGCGGTTGTAGCACAAGACGGAAGTGGACAATACAAAACTATTGGTGCGGCTCTTGCTGCATATCCAAAGAACAATAAAGGGAGATATACTGTATATGTGAAAGCAGGAACTTACAATGAATACATAACAGTTACCAAAGATCAAGTGAATGTGTTTATGTATGGAGATGGACCTCGCAAGACGCTGGTCATTGGCAGTAAAAGCAATGCCAAAGGAGTTTCAACCATGCAGAGTGCATCCTTTGGCAAGTCCACATTTATGTACTACATAATCATCATATTGAAAATGAAAGTTAGATGTACTTACTAGATGATCATTCATTGCAGCTGCTGTTGGAACGGGATTTGTGGCTAAAGGAATGGGATTCCAGAATACAGCAGGTCCTGATGGACATCAGGCAGTGGCTTTAAGAAGCCAATCAGATATGTCTGCATTTTATAACTGCAGAATTGATGGATACCAGGACACCTTATATACACAGACGCATCGCCAATTTTATCGCAACTGTGTCATCTCAGGCACCGTTGATTTTATATTTGGTGATGGAGCTGTTATTATTCAGAACAGTTTGATCATTGTCAGAAT
Organism: Oenanthe sinensis; assembly: GCA_028671895.1. NCBI lineage: Eukaryota > Viridiplantae > Streptophyta > Magnoliopsida > Apiales > Apiaceae > Oenanthe > Oenanthe sinensis. The sequence goes on along the minus strand of CM053814.1, from coordinate 6,588,127 downwards.
GCCAGGTCCAGGTCAGAAAAATACAGTTACTGCACAGGGAAGAAAAGACCGCCGTGAACCAACTGGCATAGTCATTCAAAACTGTCGCATTGTCCCAGAGCAAAAACTCTTCCCACAGAGATTCCAAATCCAAACTTTCTTGGGAAGGCCCTGGAAAGAATTCTCCATGACATTAATTATGGAGTCAACACTAGCTGACTTCATACAACCAGCTGGATGGATGCCATGGCAAGGGAACTTCGCACTTGATACATTGTTTTATCGAGAGTATGCGAACCGCGGTCCAGGCGCAAGTACTGCACAAAGGGTCAAGTGGAGAGGCTATAAAGTTATTACTGACAGGAATGAGGTTCTTCCGTACACTGCTGGACCCTTTCTTCAAGGAGACCAGTGGCTCAAAAATACTGGAGCACCATTTGTCCTCGGCTTGACAACTTGAAACATTTTTATTTCAAAACATTAATAGTGCATTCTTAAAGTACTGGCTTAGTGCAGCAAAATTGACAAACTAGCTAGCTTATTAAGAAAACATAATCTTCTGACTGTTTTGTAACCCCAGTCTGTCGTCTTCCATCTTTTATATTTCTTGTAAATCTTAAGCTAGCTTCGATTTACTGTACATTTTATTACTACAGAATTGAGGCAAAAGAAAGAAAGATTATTGAGCATTATACATCATTCTTGTTGAATCATTTATACAGTTTATTCGTTGCATGACAATTTTCTGCTACGTAACAACTTCGTTATATGTCTAGTTCTGGAGGTACAGATAACAATTCAGTTGATTAAATACATTTCCAAACAATAAATGTTCCAGCTGCTTGCCCAAGATCAACCGTTTCTACATTTATTTTAGAAACAAATATTACCTCCAAAAACCATTCCAGCCTATTTGACCTTCAGAAAGAGAATACATGACAAAATTACAGAGGTAACTAATTTTGCTAATTTGCCTGTAAAGGTGAACTCTATTACTACTCCATGGACAAAATTAGGAGGGGGAAAGTCAAAAAATTTAACATAATGGTCGGCATAAACTGGGCGAATCAAGATCACAGTTAGTCTGCTGCCATAAATGGATCAACATCCCCAAGATCAGCTATCAGAGGTTCTAATGTTGTTGTGTCCTCGTCTTCAGGAGCAATATATGTAGGAAATGGAAGCAAAGATGCATCTGTTTTCTTGTACACAGCATCCTTAATAAACACAAAGTTTCCTGTAGCGCCTGGAACCTGAAGAACAGTACAATACAACATTAGCAGATCATTTTACAAAATCTCAAACATATAAGAAAATATTTGACTCCAGTTCTAGATTTTACTAAAACATGGATTCCTGATTTTTGCTGTTTTGCCTCAGGTTTAGGATACGCAAACTTAGATTTTTGTTTTTTTTTCTAATACTGATCAGAAAGGCAGGGCTTTTAAACATCCAGATCAACCACAAAGAAAAAATCCCTAGACAATATAAAATTCTCATATAGACCTATACAATTACTTTGTTGACATTACTGTCCAAAATATAACATCCCGAAATAAGTACTCATTTAGAAAACTTTTACATGCATAAAGAACCAACTAGACAGTTACAGAAAATGAAAAAGAGAAAGTTGGGAAATCATACTTGGCCTCTCACATAGATCAAATTCCTTGCAGGTTCTATTTTATACACCCAAACATTTTTTACTGTTCTTTGCTTTCCACCCATGCGCCCAGGCATCTTTTTGCCTTTAAATACCTGTTAAAATGGTTGAAAATAAATTTTACAATTACTTTTTCCATTATATAAAAAGGCTAAGCAATTATCTTTCCATTGAACTCTATAGGGAGGCAAAAGGTACGCAGTTTGGTAACAAGTCAGAGTAAATGATACATTTATTCATGACAAACAACCCATGAATTTTTTAATGACACATGCTGATGGAAAAAATCGAAATATTCAGAAACATTAATTATCTACTTTCTGCACAAATCTTTATTCTTCTGCACACAAAGATTGGGCTTAACTATACTTGACATTTCATACTTTACTTCTGCAATATAGTTCGTTATAAAAGGCTTGCCCTATTATGTCAAATATCAAATGTAACTTTTTTCGCAAGGGAATGGCTCCCTGCCACATAGTAGTCAGAAGTCGTAACTAATCAAGCAGATTGATTATGGCAACAATTACAAATGTGACAGATGTCTCAATAAACAAGTAAATCGGAAGAATGCAATTAGGTAAATTATTCCAATCCAGGGAAGAAAAAAAATTGTATATTATTGTTTCAACCCCTCCCCCCAAACTTTTTCACACTACAATTATTATGAGCAGTTTAAGAGCCCATTGGATTTCCAAAATAAGTTCTTAACTGCTTACTTCTCATGCACCTCAGCGTATTTTCAGAAATAAGCACATATTAACTCAAAATAAATTGATGCAAACAGGGCTAATAAGTAGCTTGCTTCTTCCACCACGGATTCTTCCTTTTGCTTTCTGAGATAATCTTCTAGGCCTGTAGGCTAGTGCTAACTATTTCCAGGCATCGACAACAGAGGTCTAGCACAGTGAGTTAGATCTAATTATACAAAATTTTCAACCAGCTTATTTCTGCAAGTAAAGCATCACTGGTCTAGACAAGAATTTTTCACACCACACTTACAAAAAAATGGATGTCAAGATTTGCTTAGAAAATTTTAATTTTAATTTCTACATCTTTTCAGTGTATTACGCCTAATATGATACATGTAAGATTAGGCAGGACTGATATAAAATTATAGATGTGGCAGGGCAGTGACAGTCAGTAATACAAGGGGTCTCAGAGTCCAAGATTAAATGATAGTTAAGTGGTATTAGAGTCGGGTTTTTTTTGTTGCTAAATTGAGTCAAACTTATTTTGATTCTATGAAGACCAGATAGTACCACAAGTACACTGTATCTGTCTAAATTTATTCAATAGAACATATATCTGTAATATGGAAGTGATGCCACCATCTCTCTCTTCTTTCTTCTCTACTCTTCCCTCTGATTTCTCCCTGATTCTATCTCCGTGACTCACATTTCTTTTTATCAATCCAAGAAATTATGTTACCAATTTCTTGTTTTCATAGTTTCCTGTTTCAGTGACAAATACATTTTCCACCTGTAACTTTGCATTTAAACTGGAAAGTAAGCAGTGAACAGGCAGGCCCACAAGTCATATTGACTCTACACTGTATCTTGCCTTGTACAGGAACCAAAAAGCATATACTTATGAAAAACATCCTACTGTAACCCCACAATGCACAAATGATTGTTTTGTTTGGTTTATGGAAAAAAAATATGGCTTCTCCTAACCAATCTCGTTTACTTTGTTATGAGACATAATCACAGAAATTTCTAAAGTCTTCTTTTCAAATTCCATGCTATAATTCTTGAAAGTTTAAAACCAGATGCATACTTGGGGCAGAGTGATATCATTTCTCTGGTAGATGAAGTCCCTATATCTAATTCCAAAAGATGGAATAAATAGAACACTGTGATCTAGCTTCAGTTTGTATATATAAACAAACTATGCAAATTGATTTTGACAGGCATTTTACACCAAGAAATATTAGAGAACATGACCTAAACGTAAATATGAACATATGGATAAACTTATTGTGCATCTCAGGGAAAGTACCACACACCTTTCCAGGAGCATCCCTCTGACCAGTAGAACCAATACTTCTATGTGATAATGATGCACCGTGAGATGCAGGCATTCCTTTGAAACCCCATCTTTTCATGCCACCCTACATATAAAACAATCAGTAACTTACTAAATTATGTAATGCATGAAAAAAATAATCCCTGTTTAATGATTTCAAGAATTTTCAGTTTCTTATGTCTATTCCCTTGTAGCTAAAGAATTCTGCAAGGACATCAAAGGATTATTTTGCAATATTACTATATTTTGCATTCAGGTAGTATTAATTGTAAAATTTTCAATTTATAAATCCTAGGCATATATAGAACGAAAGATTAAAAACAGAATTATTGACTTACAAAAGCATATCCTCACCTGAAAACCCTTTCCTCTAGTAACTCCAGTAACATCAACATACTGACCAGGTATGAAATGGCGAACGCCTAACGATGTACCAAGTGGAAGAAGTGCATCACCCGTCACTGGAAACTCCTTAAGTTTTCTCTTCATAGGAACCCCCTGAGCTCTAAAATGACCCACTTCTGGTTTGGTCAGATGTTTTTCCTTTTTATGCCCGCAACCAATCTAACTAACACCACACCACCATAAACAAACAAACATTTTAACACGTACTCAAAACCCATCTAATAACGAAATAATGCCCAAAATACTACAATTTCAACAAATACAGCTCAGAATACCACAATTCAGACATAGGTCCCAAAGTACCACATCAAAATGTGTATCATGTAAAAGGAGGAGATAGTTATATTTAATATTCATATGTGAAAAGTTTTCAAAAACTATACACATCAATCACCTAAAGAAGACAACACCCATTCCGACAATGCACACCTCACGTGACACAAAAGGCCTCTCATTAAATTGTGGCATTCTCGACAACTTTTCTGACACTAAACCAAAAAGGGTCTAACAATCTCTAATAAAGATCATAACTTTAAACCAAACAACACCATTTTCTTAAAAAATTCACACCAAACCCAGAAAACACAACATAATAATATAAAAAAAAACACCCAACAAGTACCCTAATCAAGAAAAATCAAACATGATCGCACCTGGAGGGCAGTGATTCCTTCTTTATCAGGGGTTTTAACCTGAGAAACAATATTATCATCAACCCAAAGAACACTAATAGGAACACGTTTACCCCATTTATCCCAAAGAGCACTCATCCCACATTTGACTGCAATTAAGCCTGTTCTTCTTGAATTAGGTTTCATAACTCCTGGTTTAAGCTCTATTACACCAGATCTTTCATGGGTTTCGTCAATTAAACAGTCAGAAGTGAATCTTCTCAAATGGGTTGCTGTAAATATAGTTGTTGGTGTGTATAAAGGTGTTGGTTTTGGGGAGAGTGTGAGGGATCTTAGGAGAGATGTTAGGCCTCTTGATGCAGCTGACATTGTCAAGAAAGGTTGGGTTATTGGGGATATATGTGTGGTGTGTATGTATAGGTGTGATTTGTTTTCAAGGTGTGATTGGGTTGTTCACGGAGGGGTGCTGCTGCAGAAATGGGGGGAGTTTAGTGTAGGGTTTAAGAGTTGGGTAATGTTTGTATGTGATTAGGTTTACACTGCGTTCCGTGGAACCTAGTAGGCTTGTGCTAATTTATCGTTATATTATAGAAAAAGGGTAGGAACCCAAGTATTGTACTCTCACTGAATCCCCCCCCCCCCCCCCCCCCCCCAACAAAATGACTTGTTTTAATTTTCGGGTGTATAGCGGCATGTGTATACACGTAGATCTCATATTATTATCGGAATTTTTTCAATTATACACATGACAACTCAATATATGGGACAATTTTTGGGTATCTAGCATTTTTCCAAAAATTATCCCAAATATTGAGTTTCATACGTGTAATTGGTAATTTTTCTATAAAAATATGAGACGTGTATACATATGCGCATACGAATTGAAATAAGCCATATATTATATCACGCAATTTGAGAAACAAAATTGAAATAAATTTTGGGATACATAACATTACTCCTATAATATATTCTCTCCATCCCACTTTTTTTAAACATCATTTTTTAAAAAAAAATGGCAAATGATATATTAAGAAAATATTTCTTCCTCTATCTCTTTTTATATTTTTAGTTCCAAAATAAATTTTATTTATTTTTATAAAACTAATTTAACAATAATATTTAAAATTATTTTTATATTTCTATAAAAATCTTATTTTCGTTTAATTGCAAATCTATACGAGTTAAACCAGCCTACATAACATTTTTATTCATAATTTTTTGTACTCTCCGGAAAAACTCAACAACATCGGAATCCAGAAATCCAAAAATATCAAAAGTAAATAGCATAAATTTTAAAATAATTAAAAACATTTATAAAAAAATATATTAAACAAACTTTTTCTTGACATGCATATATTTTTAAAATATATACTTAAATAGAAAGGGAAAGAATAATTAAATTTTATATTTTTTTTATATATAAATAAAATTTTATAAAAAAAGATATAAAAATAATTTTAAATATTTATAGGTAAATATATTTTAAAATTAAAAATAAAAACATATTTAAAAAAGGAGGGATTCTCTATTAAAATTACCGTATTAAAATAACATCTTTAGTAAAATAAGGCGGGAGTAAATATAGTAGATAATTAATGTGATATTTATTGCAAAATCCGACCACGTGTCCTCCTCCTCACTTGTCCAAACAAATAAACAAACACTCCCTCCCCGCCGGCGACTCATTTCTCCCCCAAAATATGCAACTCCGCCTTCTTTCCGACCGTCCCCACCACTCCATTCCCAAAACTAACCCCTACCCACCTCTCCAACTCCTCCAAGATCCAATCTTGTTCAAACCTCACCTCCGCCGGAGGCTTTCCGGCGTCAGATTATTCGCAATGGGAATTCCGGCGCCGGTTCCTGCGACCTTAGAACAACCGGGAGGAAAAATGGTTGTGGAATTAGTGGGGGCGTTTAATGAGTTGACTGAGAGGATGAACATGAGTGTTTTATCTACAAGCTCGTCGAGATTGTTGTTTAAAACACTTAAGTTAAGTATACCTATTTTGCAGGCCTTGCCTATCTCTCCTGATGGAAGGTCTCCTCTCTCTAGAGCTTTGTCTGTTGCTGTTATTCTTGCTGATCTTCAGGTTTTCTTTGGCCCCTTTTTGTTCTTTTTTCACTTTTTGCTTAATTATAGTATGATTTAGTTATGGTTTATCATTTGAGTACAAACCTATATATATTTGAGGCATAATCCACTACAAACCTCCAGGATGCACCAAAACCAAAAAAAGGGAGAATTCATCAAAATTTTGAAAAACAAAATGCATAAATAATATTTTATATAAAACACAAACATTTTTATCAATCAAGATACAATGTTCATATAATAAATAAATTTTGCAATCCATCAATACAAACGACGTTTTTAAATTTTTTATTTTAAAAATATTTGGTGAATTCTACTTACATTTTAGTTTATCTCATGTTGTTACTGGTGAATTCTTTAGACTGGTAGAGTTTGTAGGCCAAAAATATCTGTATTTGAATATAGTCATGTATTGTTGCAAATTATATTAGCTTAAAATGTCTGCAAATCAGCTACAAATCAAATTACCAATTACAATAATTCAATTCACATCATCATCATAATACTACAAATCAGTAGTCTCGGTAGTTCAAATCACCAATTTGTAGTTGGGCTAAATTAGTTTGTATATGAAGGAACACTCTTTCTTTTTTTTTGTTGTTGATATATGACAGATTAGATTCTTAAATATGTAAGGAATGGGAGTGACGAGAGGGGTAGGAGTCTTGCAACAATCCTCATGTGTGTAATAAATAAGTAGCTAAGGATTTATTTTTCTCTCTACCGTTTCTCTGGAGTTTATTTCTTCTATTCAACATTGTTCCTAACCCATGTCCTACATTAGCTTGGTTCGTAAAGAAAGACTGTTTGTGAGGTGTTTGCAAGCCGCTCGTGATTGAGGCGCCAATGAGCTTTTCTCACGAGATTAATGTATTGATATCTATATTTATTAATATATAAAATTATTTATATGTACTAGAAAAATGATACAAATTTGTCTGAAATGGATTCGACAACTGATGATTATTGAAATAGTTTGATTTTGATGTTATTGTGAATTTGTGATAAGTAAATTTGAAATAAATGTTTAACAGGTTAGGAGGAATGAAATTAGGTGGGGATCAAATTTATAACTTCCATTCCTTCATCCGGTCCGTTCATACAAATTAAACTAGAGACTAAAGTTCAATCCTACAAATTTGGGGGGTGAATGCTTTATTCCTACTTTCATCAGTCATCACACAAGATATGCACTTAATATTTTCTTCATACTCTCTTACAGCTCTCTTCCATCAGTAATTTTGTTAACAATTCTTTATTCCATTTCTTCCCGGTTCCAATCCTTCCAACCAAAGGGAAGCGTTAGTTTTTATTTAAGTTGAATGTTGTAGTATTACTTGTACAATCATTACTTAACTACCAAGTGCACAAGTATACCATAAATTATAATTAAATAATAATGATATGATGAGCCTGTTTGTAAAATTATAACTGATCCTCTTCATGAGCTTGTTCACGAGTCTACAAACGAGCTTTCTCGCAAGTTTCTGAGCCAAACTTCACTGTGTTTAAGCTTTGCTAGTTTATGAATCGAGTATCAAAACTGTGTTTAAGCTCGGCTCGCTATTGAACAAGATGAACACATGAGCAGCTCAAGCTCTTTACAGCCCTAACTTCAAATGAAAGGACTACTACAAGCTTCCAAAGACAACTCGTTTTGATTGATAGAGATTTGACAACTTGAGTGTTCATTCCTTTTTTACCAGAAGACAGTCCCATCAGCATCTTCGTTTTGATTAATAGAGGTTTGACAACTTGAATGTTGTTTCCTTTTTCACCAGAAGATTGTCCCATCCGCTGAACACCGAGCCAAAATGATTATCGTAAGTTGAGTGGTAAAGAAAAGATCTTGCATTAGAATTTTTAAAATCATTAAGTTGATATGACAGAGATGGATAGAGTCTGCCTTGCTGTAAAAGGTTCGGCCTTCAATATTACTTTTAACTATGATATACGTGCTGAAGTGTTTCTGCAGCTTTTTTGGGAGTTTGTTTTCTTTGTAGATAAATTATTAGTTAGTACTTTATTGGTTTACATCTGTTGTTTACATTGCTGGTCGTGCTTCTTCTCAGTCAACTGTTTGTTTAAAAGTTCAAAACATCTGGAATGTCATTTTTCCTCTTTTGTTCCTATTCTCTCAGTAACAGCTCTGAATAACAATAGTGAATTTGTTGACAGATGGATGCAGAAGTTATTTCAGCTGGTATACTGAGAGAAGTTTTGGATGCAAGAGCGTTATCCATGCAGGAAGTGAGAAAGCAGATCAGTACTGGTGCTGCTCATCTCTTGCATGAAAGTTTGCGAGTAAAGAATATTTCTTCGAAAGTTGAAGTACTCGATGATGATACTGCTTCTGCTTTAAGAAAGTTCTGCCTCACATACTATGACTTCAGGGCATTGATACTGGACCTTGCTCTCAAGCTTGATATGATGAGAAATTTGGCTTACTTGCCAAGGTATCAGCAGCAAGTTGTATCCATTGAGATTATGAAAATACATGCTCCCCTAGCTCATGCTATCGGAACCCACTTATTATCCTTGCAGTTGGAGGACTTATCATTTCAGTATTTGTTTCCTAATTCTTATCTGTATGTGACAACCTGGTTAAGGGATCATGAAACAGGATGCAAGCCTCTTATAGATACATACAGGGAACAGCTGTTTGAGTCGCTGAAATCTGATCCTCTATTAGCAAAGATGGTAGAAGAAATCTCAGTTGTAGGCCGCTATAAAAGTCGGTATAGTACTATGAAGAAACTGTTGAAAGATGGTCGTAAACCTGAAGAGGTAAACGACGTCTTAGGACTGCGAGTCATATTAAAACCATCTTCAGAATTTACTTTAACCGAAGAAGGTGAGAAAGCATGCTATAGGGCACACAAAGTGATCCAATCTTTGTGGAAAGAAATGCCTAACAGATACAAAGACTACATTTCGAGGCCAAAAGAAAATGGATATAAAAGTTTGCATATGGCAGTAGATCTCAGTGATAATGGAAAGATTAGGCCACCAATGGAGATACAGATACGGACAGTAGAGATGGATAGGTTGGCAGCTGGTGGTATAGCATCTCACGCGTTGTACAAGGGTGGCCTTACTAATCCAGAGGAGGTAACAAATCTTATATCATTGACATTGCATAACTACTTTAACTTCTTTGAAATTTTTTTGTACTGACTTTTGGATATACTATATATATATATATATATATAGTAGGTGTTCAAATGAGAACCACTCTTATAATGAGAACTTAGATCTAATCTCAGCCCTTAAACTTTTTAAATCAAATTGAATCTTAGCCACTCAATTAAAACACTGCATTTTAATTCTCTCTCTTTGGTCTCTCTTTACTACCAACTGTTTCATCCACCACCGTTCACCTCTATCTCTCTTATCTTCTATCACACTACCTTCAATCTGTCAGCATCAACAATATTCACTCACAAATCCGACCACCAACCATTATTCTCTACTGCTATATATGCATACATACAACATCATCTCTTCATTTCACTCTTCCTTTTTGGACGCTTAGCATACTTGTATTAAAGCTCTGAAGCCGAGAAAATTTGATGATTCGAGTTTATTTTTTCATAATTTGAGTTTGAATTCGGTGACTCTACGAACGATGATCCACTGATCCTTGCGATGATGTGATCATTTAAATTTGTATGTTTTTTGAATTTGAATTTGATAATTATTTAAGTGATGTGGTGGTGGTGGTGGTGTAGTGTGATGTGTTATGATAGAATTGGTGATAACGTTGTGTTAGTGGTGTTGATGGTGCGGTGACAACAGTGTAAGCAGTGATGGTGGTGTGTTATGGCGATGATGGGGCGGGAGGTGATACAATATTGTATATAAATATAATATGTATGTATGTATATATGTATGTTTAAATTTTAGTGATTTGTATTCAAATTTGGTGATTCTGTGTTGTTAGTTCTCATTATAAGAAGATTGTTCTCATTAGAGTAGCCCCTATATATATATATATATTATATAGAGAGAGGGAGGGAGGGTTGGAGGTGGGGGTGGGGGTGGGGGTGGGGGTGGGGGTGGGAAACTTCTCCTCAGTTTTCTCCTATCTTTGATTTTTTTTCGTTTTCTCCTATCTCTGCAAATATTTTTTGTTACCCATTCAGTAAGTTTCTGTTAATGTGCTTGTCTGTGTGCAGGCAAAGCGTTTTAAGGCTATAATGATGGCTGCAGCTGAAGTTGCGGCATTGCGTCTTAAAGATTTTCCTTCCTCGAACCAGAAAGCTCTTGAGGTTGATCACAGGCATCGAGTATTTCGTCTTCTAGACAAGAATGGAGATGGTAAAATCAGCATTGAGGAATTAACGGAGGTGATGGAGGAGCTGGGTGCCCAAGGAGAAGATGCCGGGGAGATGATGCAAGTTTTAGATGCCAATAGTGATGGGTCCTTAAGCTCTGATGAATTTGACCTATTTCAGAAGCAGGTAAAGGCGTAAAGCATTGATGTTTATATATTAACTAACCCATACATGTATCTTTCTCATGAATCGGTTTTAGTTTCAAGCCCAAGCATTATATTCCACCCAAAAATTGTAATTGCTAGTCATTGCAGCCATACAATCCTAGTTTTGCATGAAATTGTACCATGTTTGCATGTGAATCCTCAAAAATGTGTTTTGTAGAGTATATATTCGTGTTCTGTTTTATGCATGGGTAAGACTGTTGGGAGCCAAACTCACTTAAAACCTGCAATTTCTGTTTATATTATGGAGTTTCCCACTAATACAAGTAGTTTGTATGTAATGAACTAAAACTTGTGCTTTAAATCAATATTTTTCTCTTGCTTCATTACTCCAATAATTTATATTGTAAATTGATTGGGTCCTGATATGTTTCTAATTGTTTCCAGGTTGATCTGATGCGCAACTTAGAAGACAGAGATCATCAGTACAAGAACTTGTTGAATGAGAAGCTTCAAGTGGTTGATGGTAGCAGCTTAATTCAAGTGTATAGAAAAGAGCTCGGAAATAGGCTTGCAGTAAGTTAGTTGTGCTCGTTTATGTATATATGATATATCTAGTATTCTAGTTTATTTGGCAGCAAGGGATCAATTTATGAGCAAGTTACTTCTTGTACAGTGTAAAAGTTTAGTGTACATAAAGTTGCATGTATAGATAGATCTGTCAGTTATATACAGGATGTGTTGTTTGAGGGAGATAGAGGAATCAATAGATGTCTGAAGTGAGATGATCTGTACTAGAAACATGAGCCATAAAAATATATAATTGATGGCGCTTGCTTTTGATGAAATACACATATTTATTCCAGATTACCCCTTTTTCTTTATTCAAAAGCCATTCTTAAACTAGGCTGTAATAGAGTTGAGCCTTGTATTTTTTCTACGTAATCAGATATGGCTTATTACGGAGCTGGATATGTTGGAGATTAAGCTTAGGGTTCCTCTACACAAGGGTTTGCTCCGTATTGACAAATAAAACGGGAACAAAGTTATAGAGTTTTTTCTCCTGGAAGTAAATACCAATTGACAATGATAAGTTTTTCCTGTGATTTTTTTTTTCTCTTAGAATTAACATCAATCAATAGTGGCTACTGTTAATACTTGATTTATCAGAAAATGTGTCAGCTTGAACCTGGTGTATTTGAAAAGTATTCTGCACCAGTTCACGACCACCTTTTTTTATATTTTTCATGAGTTCTGTTCAGTTGGATAATTATGTTCACAACTCATAAGCAAACTGAGCAGCAGTTCGATTGTTTATGTTTACGGGAAAGCTCATGAGCAGTTTTGATTGTTTATGTTTACGGGTAAAGCTCGCGAGCAGTTCATTTATTGCTCGTTTATTATGTTCACAAACTTAGCTTGCATGCTATAGTATTATGAACCAATAAATTAAGTAAAATACTATTCTTAAATTACAGATAGTACTATGGACAATACTGTAAGCACATTTTGGTCGAAAGGGCCGTATATTGCATTTCATATCTGGAACTGGAAGAGGAGTTCTCTATACAACTAGTTCAACAGGACGTTTAGAACATTTTCTGTCCTGGGTATTCTACAAGTATTTTCACCTTCAAAATTCTGCTGCCAAAAGCTCTTGACTATGTGTCACACCATGATCATGGATCAATTTTTCGCACAACTGCAAAATGTATATCCAAGTCAGAAATACAGAACTGTGCAGAGAGATTTAAATTCAGGAATGAGAGATGGATATGTGAACCTGTCTATATACTTTGGCATCTCCAAAAGATTTTCTTAATTCAACTACGTTTAAGCTATGGCTAATTTCAAAAACCTGTCAAATCCAAAAAAATACCATTAAGTAAAAATGAAAATATGCTGCCTCCAACAAGTGACATAATTTATAATATTTCCACAAGTGCTCACCTCTGCTGCAACAGATAGATTAGCCAATTTTCTCCCACCTTTATGCTCCTGAGTCACTTTTAGCTGTGATCGTGATAAACCATGTTCAGCAATATCAATGCCAGTATCTAACCCTTTTTTTGTTTCAGGCTTGTGTAAAGGAATGCGGAAGAATGTACAAGGAACCAAAGCATCAACTAGTCGGAAATTAACTGAACTGACCTTGCCATTTTTCTTTTGGACTAAAAAACCCATCTGCACTACTGTACTCTTAATCCTCTCGATCAATTCTTTGGGGGAATGATTTGATGTAAATCTGATCTTCCGTTCCGAAACATCCTAAAAAAACAACAATATATGCACGTATCTTATAATTTAATATCTTCGCTGCAAACCATGATGTGGAAAAAAATCATGGAAGTTCTATAATGATGGACCGGTAGTTGAACTGTTGGAGTTACCTCTTTTTCGAAAAATCCTGAGAGATCCAGGCACGAGGACATTCCAATTAGCTGAAAGGCATTGATGAGATGGGCTGGCGAATTTAGATCTTTTTCTGCTTCAGGTGGCTGCAACAAAAGAATTTGAATTTATGTTTAAGCCTAAATTTTCGGAATATGTTGAAGGTGCTTAACATAACTGAGGATGGGTTTGGTTGTCTGGAATATAACGAGGCTTAGACTAATTATTGAAATTGCACAGTGTCCATCCGTTTTCCTCATTTCTTTCCTTGCACATCTATTCTAATTCACAAAAGGATGTTCATTCCTTCTTCCAATCCATCATTCATATTATATATTCTTTTATTTACACTCTATCATCTTCTTTACTCTCATCACCTTTCATGTCTGTCATCATCCTTCTCTTCCATCAGCATTTTTATTCTAATTTAATTTCATTCCAACATCTACTCTGGCCCAAACAGCCAAACATAAAACCTGAGTATTTATTTCAGTGCATAATACCTCAGTTATTGACAAGGCTTCATCATCTATGTGCACCTCATCATCGTCTTCCTCGGGATTTGCAGGAGTGTAGTCTTGTTTAAACCAATCGTGCTCTTTAATTTCTGCCATTGTTATTCGAGTACCAGGATTGGGATCAAGAATCCTCTTTATTAGGTTTTTGGCTTCCGGGGACAACCACTTTGGGATTTGAGCTTCACCCTTAAAGATCTGAAATTACTTCCAGAAATTAGAAATAAAATTTCATGCAATTTGAAAGTGTGGACACTCTTCCATGAGGTCCAGAGTCCACATCAGAGGGGGGGGGGTATATCTTTTATACCTTCTGAAATAGAACTGCAAGATTTCTATCGTCAAATGGTAGATATCCTGTGAGAATCACATATAAGATTATTCCACATGACCAAGTATCAGAGGTGGCACCGTCATAGCCTTTGTTCTTGAGAACTTCAGGAGCAACATAGTTGGGACTGCCACAGGTTGTATGCAATAATCCGTCATCCTAATATAATAAAAATATTTAGCAAATGTCTTAATTAATAAGAAACTAATGTGGTTTATGATATGAAAGTTCAGGATGCATACCTGTAAATGTTGGGGTAGTGCACTTAGGCCAAAATCAGAAACCTTTATGTTTCCTACTGCATCGACAAGTACGTTCTCAAGCTGTTTTTCAAGAAATAAATTACAAAGGTCAATAACAAGTCACAACAACATTTTTACAATTTAATTATTATATATGGTGCACAGAGAGTTCATCAAATATTTTTGGAGATAAACCTTGAGATCCCTGTGAAAAATGCCTTTATCATGACAGTAGCTAACCGCGTCTATTAACTGTTGAAATAGCCTCCTGCCAACAGCCTCCGAGAGTTTCCCTTTAGATGACTGTGGAGCATAGGCAACACAAGTAAGTAAGATCATATGTTAACTAATGCAGGATATAGAAGTTTATCTCAATATCATAGAGCAAAAAGCTGCTTACAATTTTGTCAAACAATTCACCACCATTCACATATTCAAGGACCATGTAGATCTTGGTTTTGCTTGCTATGACCTGCGCTTAAGTCAATATTGGAGAGGGAGAACTATATCAGCAATTTAGCTTATAGCAGAATACTCAGTCTCAAATATATGTAGTAGCAGCAAGCTAGTAATGTCTGTTCTAAGAACTGTTTAGCAGTTAAAGACTTAAAGTCATAACAGAGTTCAGAACTTAGTTCATGGACAATTCACAGCTGGAATTAAAGATTATCCGGTAACCGGAATAGTGAATTTAATTGTGATTTGAGTTGCTTCAAGAATGGCTTGTTGTTTTCACCCAAGTTCATAGTTCTCTACAATTCAGTGATGGACATTAGGGCCTGTTATTTTATATGCCAATTTAAAGCATGTGGTATTATATTCGCAACAATTACATATATTAGCATAAATTGCCATGTATATCATGAAGTCAATATTTCTAAAGTGTACTCGATAAACTTTGTTTATTGAAACACTTTCATACTTTATATTAAGTAGAACTTAGGGGGCAAAAAAAATTAAAACTTTCCAATAAAGCATGTAACTTTAATTTAGATTTCATAAATGGTAACTATGATTGACATGAAAAACAGTTATACTAAAATATAACAAGAACCTAATCATGAAGAATATGTCTTTAGATGACTGTAATAAAATTAGATTGTTAGTTTGTTACAATCCTCTCTTCGCTCAAAAGCAATAAACAATCATCTTAAAATAAAAAGTGACCTCCTATTTTAATCAAATAGTAATACAATATTATCTATGATTTAAAGTGTTAGTAGATATCTTCCAACAAATATTTCTCCTGCTCGCTAATCACTATTATAGTGGAGGAGAAATCTTCCAAATATTATTGGAGTACAAGTTGCTATAAATCAAGAAGTTCCCCCCTCAATTAGCTTATAATTGTAGAGCTCATTATGGATAACGATCATTGTCACATTCTTGGTGAATTATTTTATACCAATTCAATACAAGTATACATCTCCAATTTGTATAAGTGGGCCCTACTACAATTATATTTATATAATAAAAAAGTGCGACCTACTAGAACATGAAGGTAGCCCACTTTGGTTGTTTCCTCTCCCCTCCAAACTACTATATGTATATAGCCCAGGTAAACATATGCAAAAACAATAAACACACAAATAAACAAAAAGATATAAAAGTGGCTTTAGTTGGATTTTAGACCAATGAATAAAAATGATGTTAGAGTACTTGAGCCCACCTCTTTGTCCCTTTCCCAACATTTTGATGCTTCCTTGTTAATTATTTACACATACAACTAATCCATCATAATCTCTGTAATTGTGTGTTTTTTCATAGTATAATAAAGTGAAAAGTCCATGATCAAGCCATCGGAATAGATTGCTTTCTTCATCTTATTGCTGATTACAGCTTTGACCTTTTCTAGCTAACAAACTCGACTCAAGAAAATGAACTTTTGGATAGAATCAAAACTTTAACCATATAAATAGTAGAACGCAACTTAAAAAACGCATCTTAAGGTCCCACAATATGTACCGGATATACTATACCGAATGGTGATGTACCAATACATTATATGGTCGATATTTTCATTCATCATGTATGGTTCGTCAAGCATTCAATATACCATTTGGTAAATATTTTTGTACATAACACTGGTGTCCTTAATAAATTGAATCAGCTCTTATGAAAAAACGAATGAATCAATGAAAAGAGAAACACACCTCATGTAAACGGACCACATTAGGATGTTTAAGGAGCTTCAATGTTCCAATTTCCCTCTTTATCTGTAAAAAAACAGTACTTAACATGTCAGATCCTTCAACAGTACTCACATACCACCACAGTCTTACCCAAATTTAACAAACAGTTGAATTACACAAAAGAACATACAAAATGTCATCAATTACCTTCACCGAGTGTGTGTGTGTGTGTGTGTGTGTGCATGATAGTGATGAGAAGGGGTGGAAATGACAAACCTGATCTGTGATCTTGAGATCAATGATTCTTGTTTTCTCCAAGATTTTTACAGCAAAAGGGTGGCCAGAATCAAGATTCTTAGCAAATTTAACCTTACCAAAATTACCTTCACCGAGTGTTCTTCCTAATTCATACTTGTTCCCCACTCGCATTCCCTCCTTTTCCTTCCTTGCAAATATTACCATCAAGATTATTTTTGTGTCCTTGCACACTCCAAAACACCAAAAAATTACACACACAAATCAAAATCTCTTACAAAAAGCTTTATTTCAAGAATCTTGTGAATTATGAATAAAAGAAAGTGGAGTTGATGAATGACAATTCACAACATGCATATACACATATATATAGCCAGATAGCTATATACAAGTGTGTGTATGGTATATGATTGAATGGACACTTTTGCTTTTTATTTAATACTAGTAATAATAAACAAGGTTGCTAAAAAATTAGGCTTATTTACAATTTAGACTGTTATTAACGATATACATTCAAAACTCTCTTTTAATATATATAGTAAATTTAATCCTACGTTTTTTAACTACGTACAATTGAAACCTTTTTTAAAATAATTAGTAAATTTAACCCTACGTTTTAAAATATTTAGTAAATTTAACCTTGACTTTTTAATTTCGGAATAAAATAAACCTTACAACCAAATTTTGAATAAATATTCGTCAAATGCACTATTGTCATTTTTTTTGTATAGATATTATCTAAGCATGATAGATATATGCAACTATTAAGGTTTTTCTTATAAAATAGATATTTAGATGTTTTTTTCTATATTAATATATCTATATGTATAATATATTATATATGTTCAATAAAATTTTAATACGTGTTTATTTATTCACCGAAGAGTGTTTTTGAAAATAAATTAAATTCGGTAATGAATTTTTTTTTTACTGCGAGAACCCGCAGCCGCTACCCTTTGGGTGCGTACTGGATAAACACACGGGCTCACGCAATAGCCTGGAAACCACATGAATCAGGTAAACCGCACAAGTGCGACATGCTCTGACTCGGATGACATAATCACAAATTCTTCTCCCGTGGGATTCGAACCTGTGACCAAGAGGATGATATTCCTCTCTTTAACTAATTGAGCCAACTCTTGCGGCCCAGTAATGAACATTCGTGAATATATTGAGCGGGAAATGTGATGGCAAGAGAGAATAATATAAACACATATTAAAATTTTATTGAACATATATACTCCCTCCGTCCCATTGATTTGTATACAAATCAAATGGGCACGGAGGATAAGAAAAAATAAAAAAAAATGATAGTGTAATAGTAAAGTTAGGTAAAAAGTTGGTAAAGTGGTGGAACCTATTAATATTTAATAATAGATTTGAGATAGTGGAGGAAAGTAGTGGGTGTAATAATATTTTTATATTATGAATTTGAGATAGTGGACGAAAGTTAGTGGGTGTAATAGTATTTTTTATTATTAAAACTTTACTATTTTTGGAATGTATACAAATGAGAGGGACATCCAAAAAAGGAAAGTCTATAGAATTGAATGGGACAGAGGAAGTAATATATTATACATATAGATATATTAATATAGAAAAGAACATCTACATATCCATTTTATAAGAAAAACCGTAATAATTGCAAATATCTATTATGCTTAAATAATATCTATACAAAAAAATTGATAATAGTGCATTTGACCAATATTTATTCAAAATTTGATCGTAAAATTTATTTTATTCCGAAATTAAAAATTCAAGGTTAAATTTACTAAATATTTTTAAACGTAGGGTTAAATTTACTATTTATTTTAAAAAAAAAAATTGTACATACTTTAAAAGCGTATGATTAAATTTATTAAATATATTAAAAGAGAGTTTTGATTATATATTTTTAATAACACAATATTTAAACGATAAATAAGCCAAAAAATTATTGTGAGAGTTATTCTATCTATCTCTACTGTTTGATTTCTACGAGGTGGTTGGTGTTACACGTTTTAAGTCGCCTCCACGGAACAAGATAAGATGATGACCATAACTTACGCGACCGCTCGACCACATTCATTCTACAATTTTCTCTTTTCCATTTTCTTCAATTTAAATTTTTTTAGTTGCAATATCGATTTTGGTACAAAATTTAAAAATTCATATTTCTTGCTACGCTACAACTATATATATATATATATATATGTATGTATGTAATTTTGACAAAAAAATATTCAAAATAATTGAATACTCGGTATTACAAACGAAACACATTTTGAGAAGATAATTTGACATCCACAAGTAGTATGTATGGGCAGGAGGTAAGAGTCAGGTTTTAAAGGACGGGGATTAGAATTGGACGGTGAAAGTATTTTAATCAGGTAATCGATAATTAATCGGAATATTAATTAGAATTAATTTAATTTAATAAATAATAATATATAATTATATTTAAACATTTTCAAATTATTATAAAATTATAATGAAAAAATATCATATATCATTAATCTATACATATTTAGATGTTAAGATTTACTAAAACACCATTTATCATTAACATTTAAGTAGTTTATATTTAATAATCATTATTTAATAATTAATCTTAATAGTTATTACATAACATATGTTAATATTTTTTTATTAATTTACATATATTTGTACTATTCGATTAATCCGATTTATTGAATTTCATCTAATCATATATTTATTTAATTTTGTTAAAATATATTAATAACTTAATATCAGAACTCTCTCATTAGAAAAGCTCTCGAATTTAAACCCTTCAATTCTGAATACAATTTTAAATTAGGCTTTCAATGAGCTGCTAATTTAATAAATACATATTTAATTTTATTATATTCAATTTTATTATAATTTTTCATCGTCGAAATGCAAAATTCATTTAAATTTATAACCCATTTATATAACACATCATTAACCAACACACAATATTAGGATTCAAGTTTTAACTTTCATACTAATTCAAATCTAATTTCTGATTGAATCCATGTTGCTCTATAAACTAAATGGCTTCTAAAAGAATAATCGGTAAAAAGATTAATAATACTTGCGATCAAGAGAAAAAACGGAAAAAAGAAATACGAGTCCACTCGGATAGGATTGGCGGACTAAAGTTGAATGCGTACTAATTTTTCTGCACAGGCGACAAATAGGTGGACCATGTGGGATGCGTATATAAGTAATACCGTAGACGAGTCACAAAAACAATACTCATGTGTGGGTTTCAGGTTTTTTGAAGGAAATGTATTCAATTCTTTTATACTCTCAATTAATGAGGCACAAAAGTAAGTCCAAAATCCATGTCCTACTTAATTTAGTCTTTTTATGATATATTAGATTTTAACCCGTGCGAGTATGGATATTTTATTTTATTAATTAAATTATTTATTTTAAAATTATTAATAATTTTATAATTTTAAAAGTTTTAATATATTATAATTATATTGATTTTTAACTTATTTAAATTATATAATTTTACATCAATTGAATTAAATATAAATATTAAAAATAAATATGCATATCGTACAAAATATAAATTTATATTATTAATATATAAATTTGTAAAATTTTGTGATTCGGAATATTATGAATATGATTTTTTAATATATCAAATATATGCTTTATATATTTAAGATTATACATATTAGATTTAAGTATATTTTTGATAAGATATCTATTATGTTTTATATAAAATTTAATAGATATTATGGTATGTGAGATATAACATATATATGCATCTGCTAATAATATGATAATATAATCATTTATTTGAATAAGTTTTTTATGTTATTAGATTTTCAATAATATAGTATTAATTGTAATTTATAAATAATTATATACTATATATATTTTAAACCTGACATCAATAAATAATAGATGTTACTATATTGTTAATGAGATTTAAATTCTAAGTTAATATTAAAAATTAAAACGATACATAACAATTATTATCATTATAATTTTTACATCGCACTTTTTCATACTGATATATAACAGATTCTATATTTAACCAAACATAGTACTCCATATTAATACTTACTGTGTGTTATGACAATTCAACATGTGTAATAAGATTATTTTAGAAATATAAATGACTTTTAATTATAAAAATAGTTAACATTAGTCATCTATTATTAAAAATTAATTCAATATAATTTTCTCATATATAAATTGATTAAATTAAAAAATATATATTAATATTTATTATTTTATATTATTTTATTTTAATTAAATTTATTTATCAAATAGCATGATTGGAAGTATGTGATAATGTATTTTTGATATAGTATTATATATAATATAGTAACAAAATAAAATATGTATTTAATATCTTAGACTAAGGTTGAACTCTTAGTTGGAGAATTCAAATATTATTTTAAAAAAAAAACCTAATTTCTTCAATATTAGACCCAAACCAATGAATTAATAAGGTTTTTGAGTTCTTAATATAATAATTTTTTCTGTAAGTGTAATCATTTATTTGTATAAAGTTACCCTAATATCTTATATAATATAATAAATATTTTTATAGAAAATATCTGGATAAGAAAAATTTTAATCATCTCTCTCACAAGAAAAATTCAAATTCACGGTCTCCCTCCATCTCTCTGGATGTAAAACTCTAATACCATTTATATTCTAATCTAATAATAATAATAATACATAATAATGTCTAATAATGTCTGATATATGATATGTCTCTATATAAATTTAATATAAAAAGTATTTTAATATTTGAAATCAATTATAAAAAGGTTTCTGAAACGGAATAAAATTTTCCGATAAAAATTCGTAACTATCTTTTCTATCTAGATTAGAGACTGCTCTATTTGGATTTTGGATCTTGGATCTTGGACCACATCATAATTAAAGATAATTTTATAAGCTTCGCATGTGCTGTAAAATCGTCCAATTCTGACTTTTGAAACTCAAAATATAGTCCAAACAATGTAGATCGTGCAAGTAGCATAATAATTACGAATTTTATTTTTAATTTAACTCCAAAATACTTATTTAAGTTCAAATTTATATATTACTAAAATATCTAATAAAGTTTGAGTTATAATATGAAGTGAGCTAAAAAAATTATAATTGTTAAGAATTTTAATAATAATTATAACTTATAAATAATTACTATATAATATTATGTAGTTATTCAGAATCAATCATTTGACATTTGGTAGTATTTTGATAAGATCCATCTTACTTTATTATATATATGATATAATTCGAACAATTTTTACAAATGACTCTCTATATTTTAAAATAATAATTTTATTTTAATTTTTATTGATCAAATTAATTAATTTTAATAAAAAATTATACATATTTTTTTTACCGTAGAAACCCGCAACCGCTACCCATTTTTTGAGTACGCACTGGGTAAACCAATAGTCTTACGCAATAGTAAACACATGAACCCTTAAACCTAGTAATATATACTTTCGCCCTAAAGTAATGGTAAAAGTGTGCATTTTTTATATGAATTATGTCATAATGTGGGAGTAAAAGTATACATTTATGATACTCGAGGGGTTAAAAACTATGTTTCGATGGTTTAAGGATTTATATATCCAACTGTTTATACTTCAAAGGATGAAAATATTGATTAAGCCTATTGTATAATTATTTTCAATAATCATATAGAGCTATTATTTTGAGACGGGAAAGTATATACCACCACATATATAATTATGTGAGCTTTTTCCATTCTAGCTGTTTGGTTCGAAAAAGATAATGTGGTTTTTTAAAATTACAATAGCTTTAATTTTGTTCAAACCAAAGACAATAAATTTATTTTAATATTAATTTTTTTGACAGATATTTTAATATTAAATTAAACACATACGAGTGATCAAATTTTAAGTTTGTATCAAAATAAATTTAATATCTAATTTTAAACTCATACGCTAACCTACCAAACAATTATTGGCCGAAACTTCAATTGAAAGTAACTTACACGTCTGAATAATATTTTAGTGGCAAATAGCAACTTGCAGATAATAGATATACATGCAGATAAATTTGGTTGCTGCCAAGGGCCAAGGGGTGTGAAAGGAAGCATCTAAGCAGAATGAACCAACCCTTGCAACGAAACTAAGAGCTACATGGACGCTTGCCCAGTTGCCCCCAACCCCCACAACCAAATTAAGAGCCGTGCCCAGTTTAATATTCCCATGCATCCCAAGTCCTAACGTTATCAAGCAATGACTTTCGGCCGTCTCACGTGTGTTTTGATTTCTAAACCAAATTTTATGCAATAATTTTGAATTATATTATATTATATATATATTATAATCTGAATTTTTTATTTTACATATCATATTTATATTGTACTCACAATCTAGTGACTATAAAAATTTGTACTATAATATGTTATACCTTAGAGCAACTTCAATAGATTAGTTATTTGAGCCCCTAAATCAAAATTTATATAATGAGAGTAAAAAATGCACAACAAGTCTGCAACAATATTTCAGTGGTTCTTTATACTTTGCACATGTTATAAAATAGTATAACTTAAATCTGTGACTGAAATACCTAAAATAGTAGTATAACTTGAATACTGACCAGTCAAGTGATCAAAATTTTTAATATTTTAATTTAACAAATAGCATAAATGAACAAAATTTAAAAATAAAAACATAGCGTAACCAAGAATGAAAGCAATATAAAGGATCCACGTACGTAGTCCCATATTTTCGTAAATTTTGGTAACGTAAGTTTTACAACACGGAGGACATACATGCCAAATTATAGTATTTTGCTAGCAGGGTGACAAACTAACAGCTAGCAACTTGGAGGATATATACAAAATCATATTACTTGTTCGTGAGGAGGGAAACAGCATGACCCAACACCTCAACCCCCACAACAAAACCCAGAGCTGTGAGCTCGTTTATACTTGCCCCCGACTCCCACAAATTAACTAACAGTCATAGCAATGAAGTACAGCATAATAACATGTATTTTATTTGATGAATTTTGATTTAAATGATTATTAATTAGGGTGAAAATCGTAAAAATTAATATTTTGATACTTATCTATATTTTATGCAATAATATTAGTATTTAAATGTTCATCAAATTTATATATATATTAAGAAAATAAGTAGTCCGTATAAAACAAGTGTAAAATTACTGATTTTTACAAATTACGAAGTTTTGCAATGTAATTATTTTACGCTAAACTTGATTGTATAATTTATTGTGCAATACAAATGTCTAGTTTGATTTTTCAGTGGTCAAATTGAGAACATTTTAATTGAAAATTATATATATTATATAATTTTAAAAATATATTATTTGAAAGTTTATTTAATCTATTTTAAAATATAATTTCAATTTCCTAAAATTACAAAAACTATTTAATTTTTTTAATTAAAATTTAATTAATTTTATCATAAAAAAATCAAACAAGCCTGGGGAAGTAAATCTATAGCAATACAGGATAACAAGTAAAATAATTTATACATAGCCTTTTCATTAATATAGAAAATTCCCAAGTATAAAATAATAGTATAATCTATATGTAAATAAATATAACATTTTTTTTTGCAGAAACGATGACGTGTTGAACCTAATTAAATTAAATAAATTAACTCTAATCTTCTTGATTCGAGAATCGAGCCTACATAGCCATTGAGGAAAAGTAAACGTCGTGGGATATATTAGATCCCGAAAGCGCAAGTCAAATTAGTAATCTGAAATCTCTTCAACGGCACCGTAAGATCAGAATTGTGGTATATATTACAATATTACAAAACGATTTTATTCTGATTTCTGCTTAGTCGTCTACTAGGTACTTTTTTACAATGCAAATGGAGTAGCAATTTAATTTATCTTTTATAATTTGTCTGATAATTTATTTTATCATAAAAAGTTGAACATTAACTGTGCTTTCAAATTTGCGACCATCGAATTTAGAATTTTAAATCAATTCGAAATTGTCAAATAAGTCATTAATTTCATCATTTTTTTTTCTCGCACTTGATTTGTTTAAAATACTCTGTTACTAGAATGAACAACGAATATCATAGTCAATTTGTCTACAACATCATAGATTATAGATAATATTTATTAAAACTACAAATTAAATTGAAAAACAACTACAATAATTGCAAGTCGAAATGTCGAATAGTAGTAACTAGTAAGTTACGAATTGACAATGATGCAAATTTCATAAATAAAATTACAAAATACAATTCAATATAATTGATTAATTATGTCAATGGATCTGCAAGTAGCTGTACGCCCAAGTAGTAGTATAAAATGAATGAAATATCTAGAATCCACATAAAATCAAATGGCCGGAGAATGCATTCAAATCAACGTCAAGCAAAACTAAAATATGTGGACATACAGCAATACATATGCTGTGGTTACCTACACTATTCACAGGACCATATCTGTAGCTTAATTTGATCACAATTTAAATGCATCGTTTCTTTAATGCAACTTAGTGGGACCATAGGATTTGTATTAGGTCTTGTTTGGTTCAACTTATTATCCAAATGGAGTAACTGTTTAATTGATATAATAAATTGTGCCACTGACAACTGATATATAATGAAAAACCTTGTCAAAATTGTGGGTGATAGCTTGATTTGTCAAAATTAATCGTCTACAATAAATAATATTTAATTGTTTATAGAGACGGAGAGTCGAAAAATAGCAATGTGGAAATCAAACTGTTTATCATTATAAATACACTGAATCTACTGCTACCTCCATTTTAAATTGTATATAATTTCAATTTTTGACGTATATTTTGAAGTACTTCGATTATATAATAAAAATATTATTTTAAAACAAAATTCTTTTATAAATAAAAATATTTATTCATTAATAAAATTAAAAAAAATATTTCTAACTCTGCAACCAAAGTGTTAAAAAATCAAATGATATAAATTTTGAAACCAAGGGTACGTACCAATATTGAATTAATTTGTCTGCAAAGTCAAAATATAACAATGCTGATATGAATTGACAATCATTACAAAGACGCATGTTTTCTTTCGACTTTATCAACGACAACAATAAAAAATATTAATTGTTCAAGCAATTATTTAAGTCGACACGCATGTACCTGCTGCAAGAGGGTCAGAAATATTTACCAAGCATAATTGGGTTTGTGTTCTTCCAACACCGGGCCTGTATTCAAAAACAACATTGGGTTTGTAGTTTGACTGCCCATACCCATTTTAAGTCTCATCTGTGAACTGTGATGATGCTAATAGCTCCTAGTACGCACAAAAAAGGAACCCAAAGTTCATTATTAAGTAAAAAACCTAAATAAAAACAGAACCATCTTACATTAAAAAAACATAATTTACAACACACACACAAACAAAACATAGTAGTAATTAAGCTCAAAACAAAGGAGATGCCAAAGGCTCTATCAAGCAAATAAAGCTATTTAGGTACAAAAAACTCAAAGTTCTTCCCCACGTTTGACATTGTTCTCAGCAGGATCTGTATTTGGCGCAAGGGTCTCTTTAGCTTTGCTCTTTGCAGCTTCATACCCCTCCTCAGCTTTCTCTTTAGCCCATTCTAAGTTCCCTGCTGTTGCTTCCTTTGCTTGTTCTGCCATCTCTTCAGCCTTTATACAGGCCTCGTTGGCTGTCTCCGTGGCTGCGTTCTTTGCACTCTTTGCAGTCTCATAAGCTTTCTCTTTTGCCTTCCCTGTAATGTCATAGGCCTCATTTCCTTTCTCCGAGGCCTTATTCTCTGCCTTATCTTTCGCCTTCCCTGTTATGTCATAAGCCTCATTTCCCTTGTCTTTCGCCGTCCCTGTCAAGTCATAAACCTTATCTTTTGTTTTATCCGCCATCTCATATGCCTGCTTCCCTTTCTCCATTGCCTCGTGTTTGGCCCGTTCCACGGCCTCGTAGGCCTTGTCCTTGGCTTGACCTGTCAAGTGAGAGGCTTCTTCTCCTTTCTCCGCTGCCACTTTCTTCGCTTCCTCTGCTGTTCGGTAAGCACTGTCCCTGGCTTCCTCAGATGAATGGTATGCTTGGTCCGCCTTGTCACCTGCCATTCTTTTCGCCTCCTCGGCTGTGCCATACGCCTTGTCCTTCCCTTGGGCAACCGAATCCTTCATGTCCCTGGCTATATCACACCCATACTGTCCTGTATCTGCTTTTTCACCCAAAAACACATATATTACTATATCAGAATGTTTTATTTAATTAGTTGAGCTTATTTTCTTACTAGTAAGTTGTCGAACAAACACATAAGCTGCTTTTTACACTTACTTTGACACAGAAAACACAGGAGGAGTATCAAGGAAAGGAATAACCACTTATTATGGGAGTACTGAGTTTTTAGAGAAAGGGACTAACCAGAAGCAGCATGAGTGAGTTTATGATCTTTGGTTTTTTTAGCAGCATCAGCTGCATCTTCAGATTTGAGTCCCAAGTTTTCGGAGATTTTGTCCATGGCCCATCCAGTCCATGACTCTGTAGCTTCTTTGGCATCAGTATCACCAACAGCTTCTTTACTCTTTACCTTTGCTTCATCAGTAGTTGTGGCACCACTGCATGAGCTAATTACAACAATTGCCAAAACCACCATAAACACAACATATTTTCTCAATCCCATTGTAACCCGCCCTATATATATATATATGTCACAACAACTTTGATTTGCAAATATCAAGGCAAGGAACTAGTGTATCAAGAGATTTATATAAGCAGCAAATACTCGCTAAAATAAAAATATGAGTATATAATTTTGCTATATTTTGTGTGTAACGATATTATAAAGGTTAAGGGTCTATGAACTTGCAGTTGAATGAGAAATTTATAGGGAATAACAAAAGAGGAAAAAAATAATTGGGAGTGCAACGTGTTGGACATGCATGGAAACATATACACGTGTCACTTTTCTTGGTGCCACGCGTCACCGATTGAGCATTTCAAACTTTGACAGATTTGAAGATAACAGATGCAGCTCGGAAAAGGATCACGATCGAGACACACTAACCGACACCTAGTATAGGTGTCACTTTTAACTATGATAATTTTGTAGTACACTATAATTTTGCATTTAATTATGCAAATTTCATAACTTCGTAAATTAAATGATTAATTAATCTTTTACTCCTCTCCATTAAAGTGGTACATATATTTAGGTACTTTGATCGTATAATAAAAATAATTATTTTTAAAATATTCTTTTTTCAAATTAAAATATTAGTCACATAATTTAATTAAAAATAATTACTTTTACTATGCCGCACCTAAACATTGTGTCTTTAGTAAAGCCACTTATAAAAAAGGAGGGAGTATTTTGTATATCTGCATTTTATAACCGAGTTATGCTTTCAAGTCTTTTTTAAGAAGGAGATAAATAAAGAGAAATGTATATTTTATATATTTTATTTAAAATAAATTCATTCTAAAAATGAGATACAACCCGTGAAAAACGTGATTAAAAAAGTGTGATAGTTGTAAATATATTTTTACCAAATTAATTATCATAAAAGTAAATTGATAGTTTAATAATTACTTACATTTCATTCTACCTTTTTTTTAAACGAAAAGCAGGGAGTAGAGCTGAACAAAAAGATTGGGCCAAAAAGCCTGTCTGGCCTGACCCGTTAAAAAACCCAGATAATGCCTGCTTAGAAAAAGTCAGTCCTGGTCTTGGCCTGGCCTGCAAGTCCTAACAAGTCCTTAGATTTCTGTTAAAAACCCAGCTCAGCCCAGCCCGCTAAAAAAACTGGCACAGGACTGGTCCAGATAAAAGACTGGTCTTAAGCCCGGATAAAAACATGATAGGCCTGGACAAAAGTCTGGGAAGGCCTGGTATATAAAAAATATAAAATTAATATTTTATATTATTACATGTACAATAAAGATGTGATTACTGATAAAATTATATTTTTAATTTGTAATGAATAATGTACATTATGAAACTGTCGAACATTCATATTCAGCTCCGTGTTGGAACCATCTTCAAAAAGTGAAGCTCGAAAATGGCACATTCAAGGCAAGATGCACTAATTTCGGAAGACTTTTCGAAATTGGTGGAAATCTAATACTTGCAAGACATGTCAATTATTGTCGAAGAAATTTGGGTATATGAAGAATTTCAAGATAGATTTAAATCTGAAGCATTTTTTATTTTGTGTAAGCCAGTAGTTGTTTGTTATATTTGCATTTGTGATTCTGTCTACTAAGTATTTTACTACCCAATGTTTAGGAATAAATTGCATGACTTTCTTTTATTTCTATCTTAATATCTAATTCCAGAGTATTAAAAATTTACACACCTACTGTTATAATTATTCAAAGTTCATTATCCAAAATCCAAACCATTAAAAAATCACTATAAAGTATAAACCGATGGTCACTAAATTCAGTAAAAATATAACAACAAAACAAAAAATTAAAAAAAATAAAGAAATTGAGAATAAGCTTGTTATTAAATTTTAAAAGATTAAGTAATTTACCTTAATAAGTTACGAATTCCAATTTCCACCATGTTCATCAAATCTTCATGTATTGTGTTCTTCTTATAATTTCAATCAAGTTCAATTATCTTGTATTGTGTCGCCATTGAAGTGTAGCTGTAATTGACTCACAATTATCGACCCATCGCCGTGATTCACTGTCGTCGTCGGACTTACTATCGTCGGTGATATCCTCGCCGTTAAATTCATCCCAAGTCTCAAGTCTCACAGTCACAGATCTATAATTCTATATAATATATGTATGTATATACACTATGTCTGTAACGAATTAGTACTTAGTAGTTTTTTTTACGAGCTTAGTCAAAGTCCTGTTAAGACCGGCCTGACCTGTCAGGCTGAAATAGTCCTTTTTTTTTATATAGAAAATCCGGTTCGGCTTGGCCCGGTAATTGAAAAAGTCCGGTCCAGGTTTTTTAGAAAAAACCCAATCTTTTTAAAGACTAGTCCCGGAGTCCCGGGTCTAGCAGGCCAGGTCTTTTGTTCAGGTCTAGCAGGGAGTGAAACTCAATTCACATTTTTTTTTACATTTTGAAAAACCGGAGAGCATAGTGTTAAGTTTTACTACAGCAACTACAACTAGAACTTTAACAAACACTGAGGGACCAATGCACATTCGATAATTGTTGAAAATTATTTTAATGAGTCATGTTACCGATACACATTTTTCAATAACAGTAGAGACCAAATCTATAATTTTTAAAATAGTAATAAAATAAATAATTATGCAAGTTAGTCAAATTCATATTTTCTACTATTATGACGTGAAGAAGTATATAAGTATAAAATTTTCAAATTTGACAATTTATATTCATATGGCTTTAATTAATTTTTATTATTTAAAAATGTTTAACAATCAATATAATAGTTTAATTTAAAATTAATATTTATATGAATATTAGTTAGAAAAAATACTATCATAATATATACTCTCTCCGTCCTACCCAATTGTTTACATTTGAATTGGAAAAAATTATATAAAATATTATGAAAGAGGAGAAAAAGTGGATAGAAGAGAAAGAAAAATGGGTAAAGTGGCGGGGTCATTTAATTGATAGATATAGATTTGAAAAGGTGGATGAAAATAGTGGGTGATAGTAAATTTTATAATATAAAAATTTATTATTTTTAGAAAGTTTTGAAAGGTAGAAAATTGAGTGCCATTTCCAAAAAAAAAAGGGTAAAAAATTGAAATCAGCGATGATCATTGCTAATGTTCTTTTTAAATTTTTATTCTTTACTTAAAAATATACTGCAAATTCTATTTATTAAAAAATTGTTAATTATGTACTTTCAATTTGTTTAACCAAACAGTCAACCGAATGTTTCCTAACTGTTAAACTAAAGTTTAATTAAAGTTATTGTAATTGTATAAGAATTATTAAAATTTAAATAAATGGAAATATTATTTATAAGTATTACATTTTATTAATGATATAATATTTCTAAAAGAAATTTTAAATATAAAATTAGATACTAAAATTTTACCCACTAATTTATAATTTTAAATAAGAGTTCCATGATAAGACTTTGAGTTATTCAAGCACGCTTCCTAAAAATTATAAATTTTTTGAGTTTAAAAACATAAAATTATATTTCTAATTATGAGTAAATTTATAAATTCATTCTTTTATTTTTATATATAAAATAATATTAACTCGGCCAATCTAAAGAATATTTTTCTCTTTAAATAATTTTATTGAACTCTACTATTATTTTATTTATTATGCAAACAAACTATTTTTGACTTATATTTAAAATATATTTAATTCAATTATGAACAATATACTCTTAGTTATTGATGACATGATGAGCCTATAAAATAGATAATTAATTTTTAAAAATTGAATTTGATTGTTATTCTTTATAAATAAAAATAAAAATAAAAATTAAATATGATTACTAAATTTTTACGCTCAATCATACATTCATACGAGCAAAAGATGTAATGATTAATACTGTATTAAATTAGCTAATTATGTCAAAAATCTTTAAAAGAATATCAGGAAAAATAGAAATATATATAATAAAAAATTGTGTGTAATTTTGAAAATTAATTTGAAGGCATATATTTATATAATCAGTGCATCATATTTTTTTTGTTTAGTGAATAAAAATACTTGTTTTTATGAACAATTAATAAAATTAACATTATTCTAAATTTTAAGCAAAACAATTAGAAGATACAAATTTGATAAATGTAAAATACATGTGTCCCCAATAAATAGTTAAATAGTATATCAAAATGTCAATAAATGACAAACATTTAAAAATGAATACATCTTCTTAAGAAAAAACGAATACAGTAGTTAATTAAAATTAAAAGTCGCTGCAGCTGTTCACAGCACTAGGGTTTTGTCTGAAGAATATAAACACAGTTGACACACAGTAGAGAAGCAATACCCCTATCTCATAGCGCCTCTCATCCAAGCTTTTACATCTTCACTACACAGGTATATATATTATATCATTTTTGTATGTATAATCACGCTATAATACGACATCAATTACTTTAATTTTAAGCTTAATTGCGTTGATTATACGAGTCATATTGTATGTGCAAGATATGATTGTAGTAGTTCCCGTACTTAGATCTGTTGTTTCTTAGTGGTGCAATTTGTTTGTTGTATTAAATGTATTGTATTGTATTATGTTTTGTTAGGGTTGTTTTTGATTGATGTACATATTATGTTTATGTACATATTTGTGACTTACATTGACTTATTTAGTATGTAATGGTTTAGATGTATTTAGATTGATTTAGTGGAAAATGTAATGTTGTTATCTCTAACGACCCGACTAATTTGTACTGAAAATCATACAAGAGTAGAAGAAGAAAAGACCAGAAACATAGATTAACACAAAACTAAAAGAGTGAAGTTCTCATTTCTTGTCCTTCATCAGATCATCGTCAACCCAACTCTATAAATGTACTTTTTCACCGGAATGGTGTAACAATCAACTCCAACCTAACCCATTAAGGATATAACCATCAACTGATATTAGGACAGCCTTAGGAAGGGATAAGTATGACCCCTGAATTGAAAAGAGGTGCAGGCAACCCGTGTAAGAAAGAAACGTAGTCAATTATGCAGCGTATATTACAATGCTAGCGACCCGCATTATTTTTTTAGATTGTATATGGGAAAAAAATTAGTAGTTTCCGTACTTAAATCTGTCGTTTGTTAGGGTGTGAGTATATATTTTTTGCTTGATCTTTTATATATACACATATATGTGAGTTTCATGAACTTATTACTATTTAATGGTTTGATTGTGTCGGTTTTGATATAGTGGAAATTTTGTGTTTAGCAACTGCAATTAGTATTGGAGGAGATGGCTACCAATGAAGCTAAGAAGAAACCTAATGCCAAGGGTGGGGGTGGAGGAGGTTAGTCTGCCTCTATCTTGTTAATCGGTGATTACGATGATTGCATGTTTTATATGCTGTTTTAGTCTTTGATTTTCGTTATGTGATGTGTGTGCATTACAAATGTGTAATGTTTCAGGCAGTAAGAAAAAGGAAGTTAAGAAGGAAACTGGACTTGGTCTCTCCTTTAAAAAGGACGAAAACTTTGGAGAATGGTACTCTCAGGTAATACTACTTAAATGTTGCTTTCGAGGTTCCTTTATAGTTGTCAAACATCACACACACTATAAATTATTTTTCAAGGTTTAATAGCTAATACATTGCTTTGACTTTGAAACATCTGTTCTAAATTGACCATCTTTTATTTTTTTCTTGCTAAACTTTGAATATTGGAGTCCTGTATGATCGATTTTTTTTTTGTTGCTAAATACTATATGATCAATTCTGGTTGATCTTACCCATATTTTGTAATAAAGTGTCTCATCTTACCCTTTGGTTCTTTCTTTATCCTTTCAGGTGGTTGTTAGTGCTGAAATGATCGAGTACTATGATATATCAGGCTGCTACATCATAAGGCCGTGGGCCTGGAAAATCTGGAAGCTCATGAAAGTGTGTAATAAGTTCTGTTGCTAGCTTTGTAATTTTTGCTGTCTAATCATTTTACCAAGTTATACTGTCATTTTGTGTTGAGCAGCTTGAGCTCGAGATAAATTTGAGCTGTAAATCTTTCTTCGTCTTCTCTTCACACAAGCTGAGAGCCTAATTTCTTTCATGTTTATATCTTAATGGAAGGAATTTTTTGAAAAAGAGATTGACAAGATGGAGATCGAGGATTGCTCTTTCCCACTCTTCGTATCTCCTGCTGCATTGCAACGTGAAACAGATCATATTGAGGGGTTTGCACCAGAGGTGAGTAGTGAATTAGTTTTCCTGATATCCACAGTGTGGTAGGTTTTAGCTAGGTTGAATTATTATCTGTGGTGGTTTATCTTGCTGTTGTTGCATAGTCATTAGGTGGCTGAATGTTGATTTTCTCCAAAACTTATCGTATGTATGTGTTACTTTGTACTTCATAAGCACATCTTTAAATCCTGGAAAGTTGTTAAAAGGTATTGTGCACTTACCTTACAGACCGTTTTACCTGCTAGGTTGCATGGGTTACAAAATCTGGAGAATCTGACCTAGAAATACCTATTGCAATCCGCCCTACCAGTGAAACGGTCATGTATCCATATTTCCCAAAGTGGATAAGAGGACACCGGGACTTGCCTCTGAAGCTTAATCAGTGGAACAATGTTGTTCGTTGGGAGTTCAGCAATCCTACTCCATTTATTAGGTTTTCTTCTTGTACTATAATTTTTCATTTGCCATGCGTGATATAGTCAATGGGAATAAAGTATATGTGCGCATCATTACCTTGAACTTGTATTTTTACCATAGAATCGTTATTAGAGAACTATGTAATCATTTGGCACCTCCACTTATCTATCACTGTAAATTTTATAAGCAAGAACTGTAGACAAGAATTGCAATGTCTGTCTTAACCTCTTTCTTCCTATACCAACTGTAGGAGTCGGGAGTTCCACTGGCAAGAAGGTCACACAGCATTTGCAACCAAGGAAGAAGCTGATGTTGAGGTACCAAGTTGTCCAGATTGACATTACTTTTTTCTTTTTGGAGTTGATATTGTTAAAGCTCCTCTGCTTCAGTTTCTAGGTTCTATATTAAGCTTTTTCTTGACTGTAGATTCATTTTGGAATCACCTATTTTTATTTGGATGCATCTTATTGGTGTTATTTCATTATTTTCATAGGTACTTGAGATATTGGAATTATATAGAAGGATTTACGAAGAGTACTTAGCAATACCAGTTGTGAAAGGTAAAAAGAGTGAAATGGAGAAGTTTGCTGGTGGCCTTTACACAACATCTGTGGAGGTAAAAGATTTGGCTTTTGCAGCAATACATTGTCTTACTTTTTGATATACCAAGTAGATCCATTTGATTCTCTATTGTGATGTGTTCTGTAACCGTTGAATCACAGGCTTTTATCCCTAATACGGGCCGGGGTATACAAGGAGCTACTTCTCACTGCCTTGGTCAAAACTTTGCAAACATGTTCGATATAAAATTCGAGGATGAGAAGGGCAATAAACGCTTGGTCTGGCAGAACTCATGGGGATACTCCACCCGAACAGTAATTTTTCTTAGTTCCTGTTGAATTCTTGTACTTCACTACATGCAGGAATTAGTTTTTTATCTGAAAAATTCTGGCCGTTTCTTATATGCACATTAGGTTTTATTGTGATATCTTCCTTGTAATTTTCTGACTTGTACTGTAAGGCTGTCCTGCAGTTTCTGCCTTGAAAACAGTCTATTTCCTTGCTAAAGATTTTGCTCACTTTTTGTAGAAAGTAATTACCCTAGAATTTTATTTATATTGTCATAATCTACACACACACACACATATATATATTCTGAATTATTGTGCACTGCTATTATATAGATTGGGGTGATGGTGATGGTTCACGGGGATGACAAAGGACTGGTGGTGCCACCTAAAGTGGCGTCATCCCAAGTCATAGTGGTTCCAGTACCCTACAAAGATGCAGATACACAAGCCATTTTAGATGCCTGTTCTGATGCTGTGAAGACACTGACTGAAGCTGGTTTACGGGCTAAAGCTGATCTTAGAGATAACTATTCACCTGGTTGGAAGTACTCACACTGGGAAATGAAAGGTGTTCCTTTGAGGATTGAAATCGGACCAAAAGATTTAGCTAATAATCAGGTAAGTTCCTCTGAAATGAAAGGTGTTCCTTTGAGGATTTGAGGGCACTACTGTTCACCTTTTATGACAGTGCAAAGTTTATATGTGATAATTCTTGTATACATCCTGATTAACAAGACTGAAGTCCATGGCAGCCGTTGGGGGATTGTTTGTGATTAGTTAAGTTTTTGTAGAAAGAAATGCTGTTCAGCTAGCGATTTAAGCTTAGGAGAGCTATTGTTATTTTTCCGTAAGCCTGTTAGGCCTCCAATTATCCTGCCATAATATTTAATCAAGAACTGATACTTTTTGTAAAATTCACTAATATCAATTCATCAAGAACCTAAATGTAGTTTGAAATGCTTATTTGCTTAGGTTTATCTTACAGGTTTCAGGGTTCTATTAAACTTTTTGGTGCATATTAATGTTTTAAATGCCTAATTTTTTAGAAGAGAAAATAGCTACTGTAAACTTCCATTCGTCAGATTAAAGTGTCGTCGTCACTCTTGGAATTTGTTCTGGATTGTTTCTTGTTAAGAATTACTCCCTCCGTCCCACCCATTTGTTAACATTTGAGCTGGGCACAGAAGTTAAGAAAATTGTATAAAATAGTATGGAAGAGAAGAAAAAGTGGATGAAAGAGAAGGAAAAGTGGTGGGGTCAATTCATATTTAATTGATAGATTTGAAAATGTGGAGGAAAGTAGTGGGCGAAAGCAAATTTTATAATATAAAAGTTTACTATTTTTAGAAAGTTTTGAAATGTAAAGAATTGGGTGGGACATCCAAAAAAGGAAAGTGTAAAAAATTGGATGGGACAGAGGGAGTAACTATTATTGTTCCATCAAGAAATTGATTGTAGTTTTTGAAAATCATAATGCTAGAATATCTTACTAGTTCGGGTCTTTCAAAAGCTTTTTAAACTTGTTAGTGCATTATAATGTTTCAGATACTCAAGCATAACTGCAGAGAAGTGTATAGATATTAATATAGTTTCTCAATAGGTCCGTGCTGTTCGACGGGACAATTTCAAAAAGGTGGATATTCCCATGGCCAGCTTGGCGGAGCAAGTTAAAGACATGCTAGATGATATTCAAAAAAGTTTATTTGATTCTGCAAAGGAAAAACGAGATGCTTGTATTGAGAAAGTGGCGACATGGGATCAATTTATTGAAGCCCTAGGCAAAAAGAAAATGATTTTAGCTCCTTGGTGTGACGAAGAGGTTTGTGCTTATATACTGCCTTGTACAAATACTTTTAAGAGTACATAGGAATGCTTGAGATGTTTTTTTTACGTCAGAGCTCTACTTTAACATTATCCTTCTCAATCCGCATTGATGTCTTTATGAACATGTTATAGGTCATCTTCTGAGTTTTATTGGCCAATAAGTTCTGAATGCTTCATCTTTGCTTGTACTTCATTTTTCCAACTAATTTGTATGTGAACTTAGCACATACTAGTATAAAAAATGATGTCTTTATTGTAACATGCCCTTTGTTTTTCATCTGTTGGGGCAGGAAGTAGAAAAGGATGTTAAAACACGGACAAAGGGTGAGATGGGAGCTGCTAAAACACTGTGCTCTCCACTTGAACAGCCTGATATTCCCTCGGGTATATTCTTCTTGTCTTCAGTATTTCCAGTATTTTTTTTATATTTCACTTGTTTATCTCTGTTCTATTTTACAATTGTTATTATTATTTAGTGTGTATAAGACGGTGTCATGTTCAGGCTGCTAAGCAATTTCTGCTAGCACCATACACGATTAAGGCTGATTAGAGACATAATCTATATTCTGTAGAATACTGGGCACCACATACAAACAGGACATCTTTCACAATAATTTGATATTATATGGGATTTACTATGTTACTCGGACTCTTCATTTTAACTTCGAGTACCCATGTCGGACACTCGACACTCGGACATGGACACTCGGACTTGGACACTTATTTTAGGCCAAAAACATGTATATTTTTCAAAATGTTGCCAAGTCCGATACTTGGACACGTATCCATGTTGGACACTTCTAGCCGAGTTCGAGTAACATAGGGGATTTATACTTACGAGTATAGAGACTAGGGCCTTTTTTTAAGACCCTCTTCATAAAACTCAGTGGCTTGTTCATTTTTTGTTCTGTAATGATAACCACACAGACTAGTAAATAGGACGCCAGAAAAAGTATTTATTGCATTTAACAGAGCTGCAGAGTTAATAAGAAGAGTTGGACATTACTAATTAAGCTTACAGCAGTTCTGGATATTACAAGTTTTGTACAGCATTCTACTATCCCACAATCTTCGTTAAGCTTTTCCCAGTAGGTATTGTCTTAATCAAGATGTCAAGTCCCAAGTCCCTGAAAAATGAAGATTGCTCAAAATACCACTTGTCCCTTTTACAGCATAAATCTCTATTTGGTATACTTCGTTGACTGGATTACATATGGATACTTAGTATCATACTGTTAACCATTGAAAAGTTGTGAAATAACAGTAGTCATTCATTCTTGACATTAAATAGGATAAAGGATGTTTTTTTTAAAATTAAATTTTCATTGTTGCTGTTATGTGGGAGTCAAAAAATGTTTAAAAAAGTTTTGTAGATAAAATTTTCAAGCTGTTGCATTGGCACATGTGTATTTACCTAAATTGTGATGCAACACATGACACATTATTTGCTGCAGGGACTCTTTGCTTTGCCTCGGGTAAGCCAGCAAAAAAATGGAGCTACTGGGGGAGGAGCTACTGAAGAGATGAAGCAAATCTTTGCTTTTCTTTGACCACATACAAGTATTTTGTTCAAATTTGATTTAAAAGGAAAAAAAGTTGATCTGGGATGACATTCTTGTTAATTTGAATATATATTTACAGAAGTTGATTTGTATGTTGCCAGATTTATTTCCCTGCAAATTGCCGAACAAGCTCTCAGAACATCAGAAATATGAAGATACTCTTTTGTTTGGCTTAGTATAATATGCTTTTGTGCAGTGACATCGTCTTTTTACACTTGACTACTTTTTTCCATTATCTTTTAAAACATAACTATAATCTTGAAATTTTATCCATTGCCTATTAAATTTATTAGCAGCTCCATATGTACTCGTGAACATGAACTATACTTTAGTTGTTGATAATTTCATCTGGGTAAACAGTATTAAATCTATGATTATCTCATTCATAGATTAGCTTCTTCGTCCTGGTATGGTGGACCTTTAGAAAATTAAATTCTCATCAAATTTTGGTGTAAAGGTTTAGCCTTTAGTTCTGTGATAGTGTGTCCTAGTGAGGTTTTTTTCCTGCATACACATGCATGGTGCTAATGTTGGGTTTTTGGTTGATTAGCTGGTTGCAACTATTTTGGTTGATTATTTCTGGAGTACATTTACTTGGTATATTCAAGTATATGAGTTTATGCATAATCTGATTTGATGAAATTCCTCTCTATGTAAATAAATAGACAGGGTTAAAGTTAGTGATGCACAAAAATCTATGTATTCAAGTGTATAACAATTGATGCTTGATAGTTGATACTTTTATGAATGTGTTGCAAATTCATATAATGTCTTGTACAAATCTGGGTTGTGTTGCCTCAGCATGTGTTATATATATGGAAACATATGTTGTTTTTCGAGTCATTAGATGTTGAACTTGAAATTACTAATTTTTATTTTGGAATTAGTAAGCTCGAGATTTGGCTTTTGCTTAGGATTCTTCGACTGAAGACAGCTTTTTGAATGTTTACAACTGAAGCTCAATAATAACAAGTCTACTAACGTCCGGAAGAATCCCTAAAAACAAACAGACTTGAATGAAACACGGGTTGCTACCGGAAGGTGATGATTGTTTATACAATTTCAAATTTCTTGATTTGCCTACCTAACACACATAAGCCGTTTCTCTCCACCGATACTTATTCTCTAAATAAACAGTCTTCTAATCATTTATGCATTATTTACACCATAAAATAAAGTACACAACGAAATCTCCAAACTCTATTGGATAGAAGATATTTGCCTCTTCTTTTTAGTATAATTTTCGTAAACTAAAGATGTCCAAAAGTAAAATGAAACAGCTTGCATGCACTGCTACCAGAGATGTACTAATGTTTATATACCTAGCCACTACTTTTGATTTTGCCCGTACAGCCAGATGCCCACCTAAAAGTTTCAATTTAAAGTTATGAAAAAGAAGACTACACCAACAACAAAATACCTTCCCTGGTACTGCAGTACAGCTTGCTATATATAATGTTCCTTTTTTTTTTCTTTTTTTTTTTAATTTTCCCGAATCATTGGTTATAATAATGAATATTTCTGTGTTCTGCTTAAAAACTTTATCCTTCTTGAATACTTGTTTTGCCTTAATAAAGTACTTACAAGTTATTTTAGAGAAGTTTTTACAGACCCTTATTCGCGAAACAAGTCTTAGATACGAGTTTGATAGAGAAAATATACAGTATGTATTTTTCAAGAGTAATGATGGTCCCAAATGAAATGTTTTAATCGGTGATATTCATGTGAATGCAGGGTGAGGGGTTCATTATTATTAATTAGAGCCAATTAAAACATAACACGTGGCATTTGAAAACAAATTTGTAAACTAGTTTGAGAACTCTAACATTACTCATTTTTTTAATTTGTTTCTAGCGTCCAAACTATTTTATTCTCTTCTCGTATATTTTTCATCGTTGGATATTTATTTTTTACACAGAGTACAAGCCCTCCGATAAGTCGGTAATTTTACAATGCATGATAAATCAAATATTTATCTACTTGCCTCTCTAGGTAATATTTAAAGCAAGTAGGGGCCAAGAAAAAAGAGTTGTTTGGTGAAGCTTCTGAGAATGTTGACTGTTCAAGTCAAGAGCAAAAGCAGAGGACAATAACAGTTGTGCTTTGTCTGTGTTTTACCACCATTATAAACATTAATGTATGTTCTTGTCATTGTCACTTTCACTATTTCGACCAACTTAATTAGCTTCTCATTTGCTTTGCTTAACCTTCATTTATTCATATATTGCATTTTATATATGTACTGCTAGCCAGCTAGGTACCCTCCTAGTTGGAGTATATATACATGCACTTGTCTACACAAACATTTCATGTCATTCCATAAAACAACTTGATCAAGCCTTGTTCTCCTTTATATATCACTAATAATCCAAAAAAAAATCGATTGTTTAATTAGTACGTGTAAATACAATTAATCATGGGAAGTTACAGAAGGCGCGAGAGGAGATCATCCTCGTTTTTCTCCATTTTTTTGGGCTGTTGTTCCCGTGGAAGTGACCATGATCAGTACTACAGCTGGGATGATGCTGGGAGAATATGTCCAAGTGACGAAGACAAAGGGCGTTGGATTGGGGATCGTCGCATTGATAGCAAAGCCACGGCTTTCATAGCCAGATTCCACGAGTCTCGTGTTTTCGATCCTGAGCAGCATGCTGTTTGATCATCGATCCACACAAACAAAAACACCATGCATGTATCAGATAACATGCATCAATTTGTGTTACGTTTTCTGTACCAATCCATGCAAATTAAGTACGTTGCCACTCTATGGAGATCCAACACAAAGTGAAACAGGTGATTTGATATCAACAAACGCACGTTATAGTCTCCAGGACTACTTGAAGATTTAGCATTGTAATTCTAAATAATTTCTGGTTGGATCGATTTATTAATGAACATAATAGCACTTTAGTTAGTTGGTCGAAACTCAAGTCTCTAAATTACCTCAACATGCCATTCATTCCTCAATGTCGTTTCAATTGTAATTTGTTGCTGTTCATGAGTTGCAATAAAGATGTAAAGAGCAATTCCCAGTTGAATCCATTTGGTGCATGTGAATTAGATATCTAATCATCATTAATAAATATTTGAGCAAACACAGATGTTTGATGTATTTTTCTATTAATTTAAATTAATAGAATTTCTGGTCGAATTTACCCGAATTTCTTGTAGTGGTTGCATGATTGTGAATTTGAATCATAATCAATTCTTGTTTCACTTTTTAATTGTCTTAATTAACACAATATTTGTGTGGAAATAGCAGAAGAACAATAATAGCAAGTGTTTTGTCTGTATGCCCACCCTGAAATCTTCCATTAATTCAAAAGCAAAATGTTCTACCTTTCAAGAACACAGCAATCGAACATGCCTGTACTTAAAACAATATATTCTTTATATATATATATATGTATATATTCTCCCAAGTACAAGTACATGAATGCTTTATGTTCTAATGTAAATTATTCATGATCTCAATGTATGCACTGATATATATATTTTAGCCATGACAATTATATTTACTAAAAAGGGAAACTGATAACTTTAATTTCGATACCCTAAATCAAATGTCGATCTTATTGCCCATTCATCCTGCATATAATAAATCACGTTCCACACCGTCTCCCCCATTTAAATTTGTCCGTCGTTGCAACTCTTTAATTAGCATTTAGCAGTATAAAAAAGAAGAAATTATCTTATTAAATAAAAAAGAGAATAAGAGTGCTCATGTTAATTAATTTTGGGATACTTTTTCTGAGATAAGGACAAATAAATTTAGTCGTTTATTATTAAATATTTATTTATCATTTATTCTATTTTATTTATAAATTAGTAGGTAATTAGTAAGTAATTAGTTAACCAAGACAGATTTGACTGTCTTCTAATGTTATCTCTTGTCAACAGGATTATTCACTATCAATTGATAATTTATTATTAAGTATATTAAGTGATCTTCCTTTGAATCCTCCGATTGATTTTTATTTATCAATCGATTGATAATCTATCGAGTTTTACATCTATCACTTGTATAATATACACGTTTTTAAATATTTACAATTCAAACTTTGACATATACATTCGTTGATGATCAATATCCATTGACTCCTAATCATCAATTGACTCTAGAACAATTTATCCATTGGCTAACAAATGTCTCAATGGATAAAATTTAGATAACATTATTCCTATAATCCACCTTATAAGTTTGATTAACAAACAGAGTTTAAGGATTCTAAAGTTACTTTTATATAACTTTCTAAAGTTAACATTCATTACAATATGATATCAATGTTATTTTTGTAAATATAAGGAGGCAGATTCTATTATTATAAAAATGTCATTCATTTTTTATATTTGAAATGATGGTGACTTTAGGTAATTTATCTAAAATTAACTTTAGATTTCTTTTACCCTAACAAATAAATATATCAACTAATAATTGGTTACCTAATCAATAAATATTTTATAGAACACATATACAAAACAACTATATTTTATCTTACAAATTAATGATTCTAAGTATTAAGTTATCATCAAAATTACATAATTTCTAACCCATCTCTACCACCCACAACTTACCTTACGATAACCAAATAAAACCTATCAAAACATTTCTTATTCACCAAAACTTAGGGATCATTTGTTTACGAGGGAATTAAACCAAAACTACTGGACGAGACTTGTCTAGCCATTCAGATTGTTTGATTAATATTTAAATTTTCTGGACGAGAAAGAAAAACGGCTGGACGACACATGTTTAAAATTTTAGCTGAACCGTTCAAAATTACTGATACCTACTATTATACATTTATACCAATCTAGAATTACACACTATTTTATCTCTTTTTTTTTTGTCAGCCACACTATTTTATCTTTAAAAGAGTACGAGTACCTTACATATTTATAAAGTTTAATTTATACTTTTGAATTTTAAATATAATTGTATACTATTATAATTATATTTTATATAAATAATGTTTAACTTAATATATACTCCCTCTGTCTCACCCAATTCTTTACGCTTTCCTTTTTCGGATGTCCCACCCAATTCTTTATATTTCAAAATTTTCTAAAAATAATAAACTTTTATATTATAAAATTTACTATCACCCACTACTTTCCTCCATTTTTTCAAATCTATCAATTAAATATCAATTGATTCCACCACTTTACCCAATTTTTCTTCTTTTTCATCAACTTTTCCTTCTATTTCATACCATTTTATACAATTGGGTGGGACGGAGGGAGTAGCTGCCTATAAAATTGTTATGATATAATTGGACAATATTGTTTGTAAATTACCCGCAAAAGTTGGCTCAGTTAGTTAAAGTGAGGAATATCATCCTCTTGGTCACATGTTCAAATTTCACGGGAGGA
The DNA here is from genome assembly GCA_028671895.1 of Oenanthe sinensis. Taxonomy (NCBI): domain Eukaryota; kingdom Viridiplantae; phylum Streptophyta; class Magnoliopsida; order Apiales; family Apiaceae; genus Oenanthe; species Oenanthe sinensis. The sequence continues at coordinate 6,544,231 of CM053814.1, read as the reverse complement.
GAATGCGTGATTATGCCATCCTGACCGGCTGCGGGTGCGGGTTCCCATAGTAAATTAATAATTATATAGTTTGTTGCTAATATTTTATTGTAAATGAATATTTTGTAGTTATTGGTTATTTCAAGAAATTAATATTACTTTGGTGAATAAATGAGTTTTGAATTCAATTTTTATAAATTTGGTCAGGATTTTTCTTTTTTGAAGTAATTTTATATGGATATCTTTCTACATGAAAAACACCTAAAATAAAAATTAATTTAAAAATATTCTTTTAAATAAAAGTTTATCAAATTTAATAATATAGATTAAATAAAAAAATTAAATTTAAACAGTAATATATATTAATTTTAAAGTTTTACGTTGTTCAAAAATTATGATCAAAATTTGACAAACAACTACTTTATCATTCATTCAGAAATTTTAATCAATCAAAAAATTTGATCCAGATTTATCAAATGACCCCTTAGTGATGTCTCGATCAAAGGACCTATTTCCGACTACACTTAATATAATTCGTATAAAATAGTGTTAATTATAACTTATTCCTTTCGTGTTTAAATATTTGTCTCCTAATTTGTTGGTATATACTTTAACAATATTTTAACCGTATAACTAAAAATATTATTTTAATTTTTTTGTAAATAATAATATTAAATAAATACTTTATTCACAAGAAGAATTTTTAAATAATATTTTTTAATTATGCGATCAAAACATTTTAAAATGTGTATAAAAGGTTTAAGACGCTGATATTCTAAGATCGGAGAAAATATTTCCAATGAAATCGGTAATGAAAGTAATAAATGTAGAATAAGCATCCCACGCGCGGCAATAAGCTTTCTGCAACTTTTTTTTTTTTGACAGAAAAGCTTTCTACAACTTTAATTGCTATTAAAAGCTGTTTAAGAAAATTCAATGCCAATTTGCCATAATAATCAACTCATGCCTATGCACCTGGCCTGCTGGCCATCTAAGCTATAAGTAAATTAAATTAACCGAATAAACAAATAAACGAACGGGATTAAAAATAGTCAAAATGGTAAGTGTTTATCCTTTGTGATTCTGAAAACAAACAAATAAATAATAAATCTCGTGTAAATTTTATAATCCAGACCTAGATACAATTTTAATAAGATATTAATTAATGCAAGTACATTTTATCGTAAATCGAATTAAAAAGAATCTTATTATTAACTTGAATATCTGATTCCATCACTAGCTGTATTAACAAATGCTCGTAGGGTTTGAATAAGTATATATGCGCGCGTTGCATTGAAGCAGAACCATATAATGAAATTCTAGCTTTTCACTACTGTATCTGGATCCCAAATCCACTTGGTAATTGCGTTTGTTTTGGTCTTGGCTTTCTTGGTTATAGCATGTGCATTAGGTCCCTTCAAACTAATGATGGTCAGAGTTAATTACACCACTTGATTCTACCTTTTATTTAACCTACAGAATAAAACAAAGAAACTATCATGCAGATTCAATCTTTCAATTGGTTCTCCTTCACTTTTTTTTTTTTTAAATATCAATTTTCATAACTACAGTATTGTTATTATTTTTTTAAAAAAAGTATTATGATATACTATTCTCTATAATTAAATTACTCGAGCTTAATTAGCTTGACGTAATTCATGTCTTAAAAACTGACCACATCTCTACTATATTATAATAGCAGAAAAATTAAAAATTTCGGTTGGTTGGTCACGGCCTAAAAAATATAGTATTAATATAATTTTACTTATTATAATACGAACCCTAACTATATACAAATCTATATTAGCTAAAATTTTATTTTTTAGATCCAATTATATATTTATTATAACACGGGTCCAGATTATAACATATTTATATTAAATAAAATAAATTTATATAAAATAAAAGAACATATAATATCGACATAAATTCTTAATATTATAAAATTTTAAATTAAATATCAATAAAAAATTAATTTATTTAAATATTAGTTATCTTGTGCTTGGCATGGGTAAACTTGGTCACTTAATTAATTATGCACATTTTTGTAAGACATGTATTATAACACGTTGTATAATACATTCACGGCTATATGCTTGAACATTAAAGAGGATGGAATTTAATCAAGAGCGGAAAAACAAGAATCGTACACTCAATACGTTTAATTTTGTTGGTAGAGAATCTGCAAGTTCAAAGTAAAGCCCTGCCAATAAAATTGCATGCCAATAATTACACTGAATTCTAAGCGTTCAAAGAAAATTAATCGAGCAAGAATAATTTTAAATTTTTAAGTCAAATCAACTGAAGTAAATTTAATCCAAGGTATCATATACAAGGAAGCAACACCTTTGGACCCCTAGCTAGCTAGTATTTATTTTATTCTGCTTCCTTGAAAATTATTAAAATATGAGAATTTTCCCTTCTGATGCTAATGTCCAAAATTTTATTTTTATGCTGTTTTACCTTTATCAAAGTATTTTCTTCGACAAGACTGATTTTCTTACAACAGCGCGGCCCTTGAACTTTATGTTATGCCATTTCAGATACAGATAATTTAACTAAAAAGAATATGGCATGGTAGTAATTAGGGTAAGTAAATAATATTACTAGTTAAAATATCTTAATTAATAAACGTAAATTAATTATTTTTAAACATGATTAGTTAATCATACTTTAGTTAAAAATATAGAAAATAATTAATGAATGGTCAAAATTGACAGCTAAAATTTTGTAATTTCATTGATCTAAAATTAAATGTTGAATTCTGATTGGTTCTATAATTAATTATTTCTAATTTTTTGATTAATTGATTAACTCTATAATGTGAGAGACTTTAGCTCCGTTTAGAATTATTGTTTAAAACAGTTTTAATATGAGAAAAAGTGATGTTAGAAAAATCAGATGACTATGTTGTATATTTTTAATGTGTGTTTTTTTAGTTATAATATTAAAAAAATATTCTTGGAGAATTTTGATAGTAAAACTCGTAGACGCTTTCTACAAAAAACCGAAAAATATTTTTTTTCAAAAATATGAGTAATCATCTTAATCTAAAAATAGTTTTATAACAAAAAACAATTTTTCTCAAAATTGTTTTTAAATTTTAACAAACAATTTTTCACTTGATTTTTTAACCAAAAAACACTTTTCCTCTTCTGGATTGCAATGCAATCAATTTACTAAGAAAAAACTCACTCTTACACATTTCAAAACCCAAAGTCCATAACAACAATTGCAGCCCATTTAACGAACTCCCCTACTATACGAGTTTAGCGTGTAGATGCGGCCCCAAATTTTCAATACTTCTGTATTATTTAGCAGAAAGTATTTTTTTTCTTTTTGCCAAATTAGCAACAAGTTATATCCTATATATAATTAGAATAAAGGAGTTAGTATGATTTGGTCGTCAGAGACAAAAATGTAAATTCATAATATTATTAATTAATTGATCAAAGTTTGATTCTCAATGATTACATGAATTAGTTTAATATTTTTTATAAATAAAGTATTAAAGGCTCAATTATTAATAAATAATAATAACTAACTTAATATTATTTTTAAATGAAAATATGTTAAATTTTAATATTTAAACTGAAAAAATATAAATTTCTAAAAAATTAATAAATTTAACTATAATATTATTATTAAAAAAAGTAACAATAATATAGCTGAAATAAAGGATATACGTGGTTTAGTTTCTATCAGGTTCCATAATAATTAAAAGTAGGTATATCAAAAAAATTAAACAATACCTTGACTTCTATTTAACATAAATAAAAATAAAATGTAAATAATAGAAAATATTTAATAATAATTTTTAAATACGCTCATGATATACACGTATTCCAAATAAAAATATAAGTAATCAGTAAATAGAATTCAAATATAATAATATATTCATACATGATATCAAATAAAATTAATTAATAATAAATATATAAAATAATATTAAAATGTTAATAATAAAATATTAAAAAACACAGCTAACAGAAAACATTTAATAATAATATCCTAATATTTTTATGATATACATGTAAAATAAAAAATAATAAAAATACAAAGTAAATGTAATTTAGAAAATAAAAAAATAAAATATTTTTCAATTATTAATAAATAACAATAACTAACTTAATATTATTTTTATAAGAAAATATATTAAATTTTAATATTAAAATTGTATAAATGTAAATTTATAGAAAAAATTAATAAATTTGACTATAATATTATTATGAAAAAAGTAACCATGCACTGCATGAATATAACTGGAATAAAGGAAATCACGTGTTTTATTAGTTATCGGGTTCCACAATAATAAAAAGTAGGTATATTAAAAAAATATCTTGACTTCTATTTAAAATATGTTATGAAGCAAATAGTGATGGCTGTCATAGAATACAAATAAGAGTTTACACTGTTGATGTCATCAAAGTTTAAGGAGCTGTCGGTCAGAGTTTACTCTATCAGGGAATATTCAATCAGAGTTTACTCTAACAGATAATGCTCTATCAGAGAATAACAACCGACAGAGCTTGAAAGACAGAGTTTGTTAGGAAGCAATTCGAATCAGAGTCTGAATATGATAATAAGAAGGAATCCTAATGCAAGTATATTTCCTTGTGTAAAGCTGTTCTATTTCTAATCTGATTTGTAATTGAATTGTAACTGTCTATATAAACACAAGCATAGGTTAACATCAAAGTAATCTTTGCAAATCATATTATTCATAACCTAACAGTTTTTTAGAACAAAAAACTTTTTGAGAGAGTTTTGTAACCTATTCATTATTTTTAATACAAAACAATACTCATCTTTTACATACTTGTGTTCTTAATCAATTTTCTGGTACTATTACATTCAACCCCCCTTCTGTAATACATTATATATCTGGCCAAACAAAATAAATACAAATAAAATACAAATAAAAGAAAATATTTAATAATAATATTTAAATACTCTCATAATATACATGTAAAACAAATAAAAATATAAGTAATCAATAAATATAATTCAAATATAATAATATATTCACACATGATATCAAATATAGTTAATAGGAATAAAATAAATATATAAAATAATATTAAAATGTTAATAATGAAATATTAAAAAACACAACTAATAGAAAATATTTGATAATAATATTCTAATATTTTTATAATATACATGTAAAATAAAAATACAAACAACTAATTAATAAAATTAAGATATAATAATATAGTTATACGTGATATGAAATAAATTAAAAAATAATAAAAATACAAAAATAAATGTAATTTAGAAAATGAAAAAATAAAATATTAAAAATAAAAAATTACAATATTAAAATTTAATTAATAAAATGTTACTAATAATCCGTGTTTCGCCTGAGATCTAAGCTAGTACATTTAAGTGGCCAAGAGAACAAAGTGCTCGGATTGATTCAAGGCAAAACGTCAAGTGCATGGTTAAATGTTCGAAATTCTACAGATCGAAGACCCTTTCGCAAATAGAAGTTAACTATTTTTCATAAATAAAATAATTCACGCCTGAAAAATTTGCCGAAAATAGTGTCGTTTTGAAGATATTAAAATTTATTCGACACGATGGAAAATTGTATGAATATAAATTGAATTTTAATCTGATAATTATGTTGTGAATTTATAATCTGAGGATGACTTCAGTAGCAACCCGATGTTAAAACATTTTATAATACAAACATAAGGGTATTTATGTAAATGTACAGAAAAAATTTAATATTTACAAAAATGTCACTCAGAATTTATACTAAAACTGATATAACCTCATGTAGCATCCTGAGATCATCCTCAGGCCCAGTTTTCTCATATATATATATATATATTTAAAGAGAGGTACAAATGTGAGGATAAAGAGTTTGGAAAAAGAATATCCGATATAGTGTTGGACCACTCTATGCATCTAATTTAAAGCCTTCAATAAAAGTTTATGTAGCCCCAATTTTAATAGTCAAATTTTGTGGACATGAAATAAACTCAAATTCGTCTCAATTTTGAATAATTTCAAGTAGGGTTACATTTCGTTTTTTAGCTACAAGACATAGGATTCTTATTTCATCACAATCTAGTCCGTATTTTCATTTTGCACTTGTATAGTACTGTTCATTCCCGTTTGATAACTGTACCAACATCTGTCAAGTCTGTCATGCATGTATGTATATATGCTGGTAAATTTAATGGACTAAATTTAATGGATTGTGTCATGCATGCATGCATGTTCATTCCCGTTTGGTACCGTTTGTTTATTCTTATAAGTAATTTATATAAAACCGCAAATAGAGCTGATATATTTTGTCTAAAATTATAAGACACGTATATTTTATATATAATTTAATATTAAGCAGAACTGAAATTTGATATTAAGAAAAATGTGAGTGTTAATGTTGTTATCGAATATTGCAATTACAATAATTAAGTAAAATATATGTATTGGGTAACTCTGACATGTATATATTGAGATGAGGCAGGGTTTGTTATTTGTGTAGTTAACACAATCTTAATCTGGTAGTTAGATTGTACATGTTGGTACTCTTTTATTTTATGTGAAGAGTGAAAGAGAAATTTATAATTATGTATTCATTGCTATATTCATGATATGATAGTCCTCTTTTTGGTTATTTTATTAAGGGAGTTGGAACAGTTGCAATTTTTGGTTGGGGCTTTAAACAAATTTAAGTGTATCATGTTATGTTCTTGTGGGTATCCCATGTTACCAGTCACATGTTTATGTTTGCAATAATATAACTATATAAGCATAAAGAGAACTATAGTTTGAAATATATATATCTATGCATGCTAAGATCTCGAATAAATTAACAAAATAGCCACTAGAAACTTTTTATTAACCTCAAAATTTTGAAATATATATAAAATAATTATTTCATTTTTTTAATAAATAGACTTACACAATACAAATTAGTTTATCACGAGAGTCGAATCTGAGACGACAGAGAATAAATTTATCACTCGAGTTATCCAATTAGGCTCAATTTATAAATTTATTCATTTATAAGTGTATTTATAGTATATATATTGGAAAAATTTTATGCATAATATTTTAAATTCGAAGTCTTAAATAAAATTTTCGAACCCTCAAGAATAACAAAAACCTACATAGCAGTTCCAATACTTGGAACTTTAAAGTATGATTCTGCCACCAAATATACACCAGTTTAGCTCTACTAACGAAGTGACGATGGTACAGATTTACATAATAAAGTATGATTCCGGGCCTTACGCACAGTGTCTCATATAATAAATTTTGGGTAGACTTGAAAATCATGAAAGCATAAAACAGAAAAGATAAGCAAGAAGAGGATATAGCTGGTGAAAAGGGAGCATTGAGAACCTTTTCTAGATTTAAAAATGAAAGGAGATGTAAAACACCATTAATCAAAGACATGTCAGTTCCGAGAACACTGAAAGCAACCCTTATGTAAAAATTAGACCATCTCCGACAGTTCTCTGGTTGGTTTCTAAATATAATATAAAATATTAAAATTTTAATTATTTAATGCATTTTTTAGAGTGTCAACTCCAACAATATTCATTATATTTTCTCTCTATTTTATTTTTTTATTAATATATGGATGTTTTAGAGGAAATGAATATTTTATTAACATAAAAAAGTTAAGAGCCATGTAGTGGTTCCTAAATTAGATGAGAAAGAAAAGGCTTCTAAGATTTTTAGGAGCCATCAAGAGTCTCTTGAAACTCTATTTTTTGTTATGCTATCCATTTTTTGTTTTAAGAGTGTGTTTAGAGAGTCTGGTAGATGCTCTAAGAGCTTGCCGTGTTTACATTACAATTTATGTTCCTAAATATTTTTAACAAGTACAACAAGCTAGAAAGATAACAAAAGGATTCTTCAAACTTGGATTATCAATGCATTGATGCACACACATATATACATCCTGGAAAAGAGGGATTCTTCCGCATTAAATACTCGAATATTTAAAAATAATTAAATATTCATAATTTGATATTTGAATTATAATTTATGCTTTAATAAAAGATTCTAATATTTATTATCAATGATATTTGGTTATTAACAAAAATTCATATTAAATAAATGAGTGTACAGTGTTCGTTGATGTTAAAAACAACCAAACTTCTGTACCAAAACTCTATAATTTTTTTTTTTGCAGGGCAAAACTCTATAATTTTATGTGTGAATAAACTCACAATTAAGTCACAACCCTAGAAAGAAATGAAATTTTTTTAATCCCGCGACTATAAGAACTGTTTTATTATTTTACAACAATCGATTTATCCACTTGATGGTGAAGTAAGAAGTAAGGGACACTGAAAGCAATAGAAGCAGACCATATAATAGTAAAGGTACACAGTATGGTCCTCATGTGAAAGTGAAATACACCGATCATAACAAAAATATTGTTCGTATTTATTTTTTCTCTCCGTACTATAAATAAATTTGTAAATGAAAACATTAACTTTTATTCACACTACTCAGTCAATCATTCAGTTTCTACTTTTCTAGCGGTCATTCATTTTATATCAAGACCGACAGATCAAGTACTGCTAGCTGCATTGTCATAGTTAACAAAATGGACTCGATATATGTGTAGAAAATTTTTAGCGGAGGAAAAAAAGCTCCAAGCATAACTTACAACGATTACGAATATGAATACGAATAAAATCCACTTAAACGGAGCCTCAAAATGCCAATATATAGTAGAGTAATTATTATAAAAAATAAACATAATAGTGTTATGATTTATGCCTTGACATTGCCAGTTAAGATGATGATATAATGTTACCGATTTTTGTAACTAGATATTGAATACAGATATGATATATGTTAATAATTGCACATGCACCTTACAATATTACATTTTATAAGGTTCGCAGACATTAAGTCAATTATATTTGTGTTTACTACTCGTATAATCTACATTTAACATGTCTTGAACAGTGTACATATATAACGTAAATAGTTATTTGTATATTTCTAAGAGATGTATTATAGTAATGGTTAAGATAATATTGGAGGATACACTCGATCTGTCACTGCTTCTGCCAAAACTTGGTCCGTATGCATGTGAATTTGCACATGTTTAGACTCAGCTCTGCTCACTCCCCAAGTTGCTTAATTATCTTTTATTTTTTACTTTTGTATTTATCACTATACGTGTGTGTAATCTGTAGATTTTTAATAACACCCGTAAGTAAATCTCACTAGAAAATTGATGTTTAACTTAGCTCTAAACAGAGATTAGTTCTTGGAGTCTTAATTGACCCGAAGACTCAAATGGATTCCAACAAAAATTGAGAACCAAGTTTCCGTTTGGATCATAAAACTTTAATCAAATTAATAGAAATGTGAATGTGATTGGTTTATAACCCTAAAAATGTAACAAATTAAATTTTCATTTTCGTTCATCGGGTTGAAATCTCATAATTCATACCCTCATCGATTAGCTTATATCCTTCAACACACACACATCAATACATCATATACAAGTCTAGACGTGTGTCTATATAAAAGAAATGAATTAAGGGAAAATTAAACAGTATTAACGAAGAAGCAACGTACCTAACCATCCAGCTCCAGTATATATGTAGGGTTTTTCAAAGTCACTTGAAATTAAGTTGAAATGCAGCAAAAGACAAAGTAAAATGCCTATTCTGTCCGTTTTCTACTATTGTGTACTTGTCATCTTGTTATATTTCGGTTCATTTGTGGTCAATGTTGCACTTGTACAGTCTACATGTACGCACATACATATATTCTAAGAATCGAACAAGTCCTACAACAATTCTGTATTGTACTATTGGAGAGCAGCAGCACACCGTCTCTTTACGTAGTTAAATTTTGATAAATGAATATTTTCAAGATTAAAAACTGATTTATTTATTAAATTTAAGAATATATAAAGTTTATTATGTGAAATTGAAAAATTATTAATACATTAAATTTATTTGAATATTAATTTATTGAAATTTTGTTGTACTTGTAATCTTTTATAATTGTATGTACTTTTTTTTTGCTAATTCTAATTGTATGTATTTAAATGTAAATGATTTATTCTCTATCGTACGAGTTTTGGGTACACTCAGACTTACCATGAGATTTGGTAGAACAACACTCGTGTGTAAGGCAAGCCTACTTATTTTAAAAAAAATTACTGTATAATCTTATAAATTTGAAACTTTGGAAACAAATGGTTGATATGCGAGGGCGAGTTTAAGTATAATTAAAGTGTCGACGTCCACCACGTTAAAGGAAATGAAGAAAAATAAATCGGTTCACGTGTTAGGGTAGCTCCATCTTCGAGGTGGGAGGGGCAGTCCAATTGGGTAGCCTAGCAAACATATACTACAATTTTAATTTTTTAAATATATGGACAAGGTATAAAATCCTGTGTTTTCATAATTCTATTTTAGCTGTCCTCTCGTATTTCGCGGACTGTCTGCTTGCTATTCGTTAGATTTCGAGACTTTTGCAAACCAAGCGCCTTCATAGCTTCGAAGCTGGTCGATCAACACGAGAAAATTTAAAATTCGACATTTTATAAATACAAACATAATGTCATAATATTGCATATTTCCAAATCATTTTAGCGAGTTTTCGTATGTTCGTTCGTTCTATGTTATTGCGGGGATAAGTGATGTGTTACATAATATATGAATTGAAAAAATCATGATAAATAATGACTTGGATGTGATTTGACATTGCTGAGCCTCAAACATTTTATTTGTAATCTAACATCCGCCTTTTTTAAATGCAAAGGACAAGTGAATTAAAACAGTGCAAAAGCAAACCAAACTTCATGGCCTAAACAAAGGCAAATATCTTGTATTCTGAATTTTGAATTTACAAAATTTGAGCCTCGTAAAAAAAATAGAAAAACTATAAATATAAAAAAAATGTATCTAATCTTGGTAATATTTAATTTATGGTGGTCATTATTGGCTATGTTCATGTAGATAAGAAAAGGAATGCTAACCCATCAAAGCTCATCTCACGGATCTTGCCCTACTTCTGACCCAAAACACATGCCACAAACATTTTCTGTCTACCCTTCTACTTTATATATTCTTCTTCAAAATTTTAAGGGCACTGTATGTATATATATAGAGAGGTAAGCTGTACTCCAAGGAACTAAGGAAGTATAACCAATCATATTTTATAGCACGTACTTTCTAAAAATCTACTGCCAACAGAATGACTTCTTCTCCTTCCAATACTTCTTGGGTAAGAACAATCAAGTCTCCATTCCGAAAAGCTCGTACTCTCTTCAATACTAATCAGAACCACCATGCCTCCGCGGCTGCCAATACCACTAGAGCTCATAAGCGCAACAAGTCCCGTCAGCCTCAAGGTACATTACATTACACTATATAAATATATGTGGAAGGATTCAGGGATAGCCTAGTGACAAGGACTATCCCTCTGACCTCTCTTCCTCGTCAAAAAAATACATTTGTGTATGCATATGAACATGTAGATATATTCATGTAGTTGAGGTAATGGAACAATTAAGTGGTGGTGCAGGGCAAGATGATGATAAGAAGATGATAGATCTTCAACTTGAAGGAGAAGTGATGGCATGCACTTATGAGGATGTTCAAGTCATGTGGTCCATTTTAGACAAATCCAATAATAAGCCCAGATCATCACTTTGCAATGTTAATACATGATCTGTCATTATTCAAGAGCCTTTGTCTCTCTACCTATAAGTATTATGTAGCTAAGTAGGTAGTTTACATTATATATGTATATATCATACTTGGGGTAGAGTACGTTCCTTGTTGAAAATCTTGATCAAATGGTGACAGAGAGAGAAGCTATCTCCCCTCGTAAGAAGAAAGAAGACCCTAAAAAAAAAAAAAAAAGGCCAACAAGGGAAACATACAGAAGGTGTGCAATTATCAAAGCTGAATCAAGTGTCTTCATCCGTAAACTCTGATGATTGATGTGTTTTGTAAATTTCTCTCTGTTTTGATAAATGTCACACCTCCTACCTATAGGAATCCCCGTGATGAATAAGAAAATCATGGTGAGATTTTTCACTTTATTAATGGATTACATGCTTTTACTTCTCAGACACCATTACTTGAATAACCTGTATATTTCATTATTGTGGGGTCTTGATCAAAAATGCTTGAAGTTGATCAGAAGAAAGAGGAAAAAATCAGATCTTTGGCGCGATAATCAAATGTCTATTTGTTATCATTAGGATGGTGGATAGGGATCTGAATCATAAAAACAGATTCTGTTAAGGAAAAAGAAACAGATCAAGGAGAGTACAATTCGATATAAAGGTAGTGGTAAAAACAAAAATATACAAGTAAAATTAGTATCATCTTTATATACAGACATACAGAAAAGGAGCTTTATTGGTATATATATTACTCCTTGAGCCTTCATTACTAGCAACTGTTGGGCAACTCCTGTCAAAACTGGAAGAGAGTGTAAACTTTAATACATACAGTCCCTAAGACATCCATAAAATACAGTTTCTGGTTATTCTTCAATAGATAAGGTCCCCAATAATAAGAGGATAAGGTGATCCTCCATCTCTGGAATTTAGCCTGCAGATTCTAGAAAATATTTCATCTACTGTGTCTTTCATGACAACTACTTTTTGTGCTTTATTTACTGTATCAATGTTTTAATAGTTTTCGATTTCTAGATGTTTTGCTTGAAGAACGTTGTACATATCTTTTAGCAAACACATATCCTTGTACAAGCCCTATAACTTTTACTTGTTTTTGTACAAGCACACAGGATTATTGACCTTCAATAAAAAAAATTGAGCCCATTGATGGTTATAAGAAGGGAGCAAAAGACTACCTATTTAAACAAACACTTTGATTAGACAAAGAATAAACCTTCTAGCCTTAGTTCTTCTAATCGAACGATTATGACCAATTAACTTCCTAGAAGAAATGAGCGCGATGAGATAGATCAAGTGGTAAGGACTTATCTCTTATTGTCCCAGATGCTGGGTTTGATTCTCACTCACGGCTCACCCCGAGATTTGTTAGAACATATACTCATTTATAAGGCATATAAGCCTAATTATTTTTTTAAAAAAAAAACTTCCTAGAAGAACTTGAATTACGCTCATTGGAGACGGTACAACTGACATCTTGAGATATATACTTCATAGGATTGTTAATATGATATTATATCAATTCAAATATTTATTTTATTGGGACTTGCATAATGTTACTTATGATTGCTTTCCAACACTTTGTATGCAAATGTATCAGAAAAAGATAAAGAATTACGAACACAACTACATCACATATAAAAGAAAGTTCTTCTCAATCTGAATTAACTAGAAATTCTGCTGAGTTACCTATCCAAACATTAGAATTTTTCCTCGCAATTAACTGTCAGTCCATCTTCATTGAGCATTCCTCTCTTCTTTTGCTTCAAGGGCACCCACTTCCTCATTCGATAGTTTGTCAACGATGGGTTCATACACATCCCATTCCTTTCTCTTCCTGAAAAAGATTGTAGGCATAATAACTTTTTAGTCTATTTCAAGTTCAAGGTGCCTTGGGACATCAACTGTGATATTACCCAGATGGCTAGATCATAATTTTGGCATAGTTAAGGTAAAATCTTTGGCATGGCTGCGATTAAAAAATTATTATCATGGTTTTGGTCGGTTATAACAGGCTCCCTATAGATATGCAACTTACTATCAGATTGCTGAGTACAGTAAAGTACAAAAACTCAATAGTTTATTCAGGTCATATATGGCATATTGAAACAAGAAAATCAGTCTTACCTAACAACACTTGATCTAAAACCATACAACTTCATCAAATCCAATCCAGTGCCACCAGCTTTACTGAGAGAGTGAGACTTGTTACTTGAATGCAAAATCACATGCAAGTCTTCGTACATGGGAAAATAAAACAAGGAGCAGAGACTTGGATACTCAATACAAAACTTCCAAACCTGGGTAGAGAATGCTCAAACCCTCTACGACCCTTTTTGCTTATTCTACTCTCCCTTGCCGATGATACATTTTGAATAGCAATCTGAAAGCAATAATTTAAAAGATAGTAAACTGAAAACATTTTGTGCTCATGATGTTCCACCTAATCAGTTGTAATAACAATGCTTGAATATGTATCAATTCTAACCTCATAGAGCTGTTCCCTAATTGCAAAGGCTATTGCTGGCTGAAAAAGGAACATTTCTGTCAAGTCTAATTCAGCCGAAATACAGTATCAATTTTTAAGATGAGAGTAGGAATAGGAGAATAAGGTATCTTAAACATTGTACAGAGGGTTAATATACTCGGCAAGATGAAGGGAGACAGAATGAAAATATAGGATAGCTAGGCCATAGTCTCAGCGGCAGAAAATTAATATACTTGACAAGATGAAGGGAGACATAATGAAAATATAGGCTAGCTAAGCCATAGTCTTAGTGACTAAGGAAGTTTGACTTCTTATTCATGCTAAATAATATCAAGGTATGTGCGCACAAACACACACACAGGGGACAGAAAATATCACGATGACATAAACAAGGAGTTAATTGGTAGGAGTAAAATTATCTAACATAAAAATACAAATGTCACTCTTTAAATCAATTCTGAACATTTCTTCTTCAAAGATTTACAAGGAAGAAATAGAGATCACTGGTAACAAAATTGCAAACCCCCCCTAAGCAATAAGCAAACGCTGAATATCACAAGGAATAACTTGATATATGTTCTAACTTCTAACTTATGGAATCAAATTGTTAACAGAAAATTGATATGATAGTCAATGGAGAATAAATTCCCTACATTTTTAGTATTTTTTATCAAATTGGAATTTTATTCAATTGTTTTTATGTTTTAATGTATAAAATAAAAATTCTAAAACTAATTGAAGAATTCAAGCTTAAAGAGCAAGAGTTGGAGTTTATTTCGAGAAAAAAATCAGATTTTCGGGACAGTTGCCAACTGTTTAGGTTCTAACTTGAGTTCTGAATGTCCTATTGAGGTGATTTAGACATCGTTGGAAACTTGCGAGAAGACCTTTAATTTGAGCATGGCCTTCAATTTTTTTAAAGTTTTTGACTGCATAGAGGACCAGAAACAGCCAGCCCGAGTTTCCCTTTTTGGAATCCCATCCGATTTAAGGGAATTATCATGTTTTATAATTAATTAATGTCAGGAACTGGAGGTTCCTCATTCCTGAACAGATTTTGTTACTATTTTTGGTGTTTTCTGTTTTATATAAACTGAAATAACAGTAAACAAGCAAGTAATGGATAGAAACAGCAGAAATAAAGATATATTCAGAGAATTAGAAGAAGAAGAGAGGTAGAATTGAGATAGATTAGAGTGAAAATAGAGAGAGATCAGAGAGATAGATAGAGAAGAGAGAGATAGGATAGCTTGAGAGAGAAGAAATCTAGAGAGATATAGAAGAGGAAGGTAGAAGCTAGAGAGAGGAAGAGAGTGGTGGACAAGTCCATTTTCATATATTCATTGCATAATCCTCAAATTACAACTGCAACTTCTATTTATAATCCCTCCTTACTAACAAACTGAGAAATGACTTAACTGCCCTTACTCCTTACTAATACTTCTACTACTCCATTGTTGCCTTCCTGACATTCCTCCCTCCTTGAAATTGAACCATGTCCTCATGGTGGATCAAACACTTCAAGACTACACTCTAGCTGTTTTAAGCAGTTTGATTCATCAGCTGATATCCAGATGCCATGACAAAAGAGCGACAAAAGCTTCTGGACATTACTGCTCAAGAAGACGACCACAAGCTGAGGCCATCATTGCAACTTCTTGTTTGCCTTCACCACTTCCTTCTACTTGGATCGAAAACACCACTGTTATTGCTTCTGGTTCTCTGCTGCTATGGTTTCTTTTCCTTTCATATACATCACTTTTCCATTGAGAACATCTCGTAACCATGGGCTGAACATTTAGAATTCCAGCAGAACAATCAACAAGTTGAGCCTTGTAGAAACTTTAAAACCCTCTTGGATCAAAAACGGTTATGACAACACTTCTCCTCGAGGCCATACTGTTTTCAAGTCTGATTGACTTGTTTATTTTAGGTTCACATTTTCTAGACATAGTGTAACTATACTTCTTGTAGGTTAGCGCATTCAACCCAGTTTTCACAGAATCAACAAATTATTGATTCAACTCGCTTATAATTTTGCCAAATCCATCAATCTCTTCACTAACTTCTTGAATGTCCAGGTCATGCAATTGCTCAAGTCGATCACAAGCTAGGATTATCACTGCCATGCCATCTAGTTTCACACTATTCTTAAAGAGTTCTTTGACAATTTTGGATACACCTGTTGACTCATGACCACCAGGATCAAATATAAGCACATTCGCCTCACCAAAGTTGGTCTTACCCAAGCCATGTTAGAAAATTTTTCTATGAAATGTTACAACAATATCTCCTGGTAGGAATTATGGAAGATACTTCTTCGTTGGCACTCTATTTATCTTCAACTTTATAAATACCAACAATCTTAGGCATGTCACCACGTCCTGACACAAGTCTATAGCACCAAATTCATGTCACTCTTCACTTTATCTATACTCTCGTATTCTGATTGTTCCTCCCTTGTTTTAGGTGTTGAATGTTAGAAAATTTTCCTAACTCCTCTAATCTTTCATTTCTGCAAAATTAAGATCGTAAAGGATTATGTGAGCTTGAAGTTTCTCCTCTTAGTGCTGCTAAAAGGAATTCCTCCTCCGGCCAACACTTCTTTCGTTTGTACATCTGTGAGCTCCCAAAAGGAATTCCTCCTCCGGCCAACATTTCTTCAGTCTTGTTGTGCAGTTCAAAACGAGTCAGCAACGTTGAAAATTTAGTAATCATATCTGTATCCGGAGAATTATGAATTTTGCACACCAGGTGTTTGATTACCGATCTCACCTATTTAGATATACTGAATTGTTGAAGAATTTTAGTGGTTTACTTCCGTTTCAGTGTTGATTAGTAGTTACTTACAGTATTCAGTAAAAAAAAAGTTGTAGTTAATTGTAAGTTATTTCAGTTTTTAGTAGTGATAAATTGTGCAATTTGAGGTTTGAAATAGTTTCACTAAGTTGTGTTGACTTGTTGATCGGGAGAGAAGTAGTTTTAATTGTCAAGAGTTTAGATCTGTTGAATTTGTGAATTGTTGTTGAAGTTGGAGTGAAGTTGCTCTAGGTTGTGATTGTTTTGAAGAGTCTGTTCACGTGCCTAAAAGTTGTGTTATAAATTAACTGTAAGAAGCGTTGTTGCATGTAAATGTTTTCTGTGAGCATTATTGAGAACTGAATTGGTGTTTTAGTTGTGAATTAAGTGGAGTACAATTGAGGAATTTGAAGATAGAGTTTTCAATGAAGTAATGCAGGAAGTGCAACAACAGTTTCTGTGGTGTAGAGAGCTGATGAACAACAGGTTTCAATAATTGGAAGAGTTACTTTTGCTAGTCAGCAATTTCAAATGATACAGCAGATGAAAGCTAAGAAACGAGGGGTAGGATGCGTTAATACTCTTGGTTGGAAGGCCAATGTCAGGCATGAAAGAAATGTGCAACAACCAGGTGTTACATCAGATGCATTTCATTATCTTGAATTGAGATTCCCTAAATTTTAACAAGTAGGAGTATCTGAATGGCTTCAGGATTGTGAGCACGAGGGATCTGTTTTTGGTGTAGAAAATAAAACACATGAATGGAAAAAGGAGCTCACAGATGTACAAATGAAGAGATGATTAGGAACCCTACTTCTGAAACTTACACAAAGGAACCTATTTATGATGAAGAACCCGGGGAGGGCTAGAACAGAGGAAGAATTCCTTTTAGCAACACTAAGTGGAGAAACTGCAAGCTCACCCGATCCCTTACTATCAGAATTTTGCAGAAATAAAAGATCAGAGGAGTTAGGAAAATTTTCTAACATACAACACCTAAAACAAGGGAGGAACAATCAGAATACAAAATACAAGAGTATAGATGAAGTGAAAAGTGGCATGAAGTTCTGGTGTTATGGACTTGTGTCTGAACATGGTGACATGCTTAAGATTGTTGGTAGTTACAAAGTTGAAGAGAAACAAAGTACCAACGAAGAAGTATCTTCTATGATTCCTACCAACATTTAAAACTTTCCATAGCAAAATAATTGTTGAAGATTTTCCAACAACTAAGGATTCTTATGGCTTGGGTAAGAGCAATTTTGATGTGGCAAATGTGCTTATCTTTGATCCTAATGATTATGTGCAAAATGACCGGCCAACATGTGTTATTAACATGATCAAAGAAATGATCAGGGATAAGGTGAAACTAGAAGAAGTTGCAATAATAAAATCAATTTGTGACCAACCTAGACAACAACAGGTACTGATTAGTTTGAAGTTCTTGGCAATTGAGCCGTTGTTAAAGGAGCACCACCCAAGGTTTGTGCTCTAGTTTGTAAATTCAACTAGAATTCCAGGCCGAGATATTCAAAAGGTAAATAATAAGGTTGATAGAATTATCAGTGAGATTAATCACCAGTATGTAATATGTTGATTGTGTGAGAGTTGAGTTTAATATGATACTCTACTGGTACAATTGCATTGGACAATGTAGTCGTCAAATAAGCAAGATAATAAGACTTAAATAGTTAAATACCACAGCCTCAACGAGAAGTGTTACAATATACATCTTTGATTCAGGAGGAGATTCCTGAACTCACGACAACTATTTTTGGTATTTTCTACTTAAAAATGCCTTATTTTACCCAAAATTGTACACAATCCGTAGACCAACAAATCAAGTGTATTTCAAAGGGAAATGAATGCAATAAACACCAAAACAATCTCTCTCTCACTCCATTCCATTTCAATCCTACTTTTTACTTTTCCTTGTATCGGACAATATATTTTCACTATTTTATCTCGACTTGTCATTATCAACAATATTACTTTTTCTTCATACCTTTATATTTATCTTCTGTCACTAATTTTAATTTTGTGTTCGAATATATTATTATCAAAAATGAAAATGAGTATTTATATATAATATGTTATTTTCAAATATATAAAGGGTCCAGATCCTTGGCAACCATTTGCTAGATAACCCTTATCTAGCAAATGGTGTTATAGCCCTTGGATCTGGACCTGAACGGCTATGATTTTTAAAAAAAAAGGGGACGAGCCTCTGTTAATAACCGAGGCCCGTATACGGGCCTCTGCTAATAACCGAGGCACGCCTTGCTTTTTAACCGCGGCTCGCCTATTTTAAACAACCCCGATACATAACACATACAATACACACAACCCATATATAACCAAGAACCCTAACCCCCAAATTCGAAGGTTAAAGTCAATTCAAGTCTCGATTGAAGCCTAGTTTACAAAGCTGAACACAGGTTCGTTTATTTCGTCCATTTATGCAATTTCGATCGAAGCCCTTGAACATTCGATTGATTTGTTGTATATAATACATGTTTACTATGATTGATACATGCTTATACATGCTTGATATGATTTTATAATGATTGATTGTGATAGTTTGTTTGAATCTTGGGTTCGGGGGTTAGGGTTCGAATTGGGAGTTAGGGTTCTTGGTTTTCGTATGTATAGTATGTACCGGCTGTGTGTGTATTGTATGTGTTATGTACCGAGGGTTGTTTAAAATAGGCGAGCCGCGCTTAAAAAGCGAGGCGTATCTCGGTTATTAACAGAGGCCCGTATACGAGCCTCGGTTATTAATAACAGAGGCTCGTCCCTTTTTTTTTTAAAATCATAGTCGTTCAGGTCCAGATCCAAGGGCTATAACACCATTTGTTGGATAACCCTTATTCAACAAATGGTTGCCAAGGATCTGGACCCATATATAAATACAATACGTGGCGTTTTCTCACAAAGCATTTGTTATGGATGTAAAATGAGTGTAAGCGAGAGCTTATGATAGGAAACCCATTCAATATCACCACATAGAAATAATTGGTCCTTGTCCTAATTTGCCGATGAAATATGAACTAGTAATGAATTTTTCTGCAATTGCGGTACCTATTCAACATGTTGTGAAAAGGACATGTGTAACCACTAACATACAAAGAGCGCTCTTATTTGGTGCCGGGAGAACACTAACTAGCTATACCCAAATTTGTCAGCTAGTTAAAACCAAAGAAAGACTTAAACATACCACAAAACTGGGTTTTTTCCCGAAATAGGAAAATTAAAGTTAATAAGCTTACTCCAACTTCCGGATCATCAATACTCAAATCTTTGCAAAAGGTTCTCGCAAATTCTTCAGGGTCACTCTCAAAGTTGTTCAAATCCTGAGATTTATAACATATCAATCTTTGTTGCACTAAATAGATGTCGTACACAGGAAAACCAGAAGCATAAGATAGACATCACTACATAAAGTATAGGCTGAAAATTGTGATGATAAAACTTACCCACAGGAATTGGTCCTTTATTAAGGTATGATTCACTCGAAGATCAACCTGCATATATTAATGGACAATATAAAAATTGACGCCCTAATTATGTTGAAGAAAGAAAGGCATTATGTCAAAACCAAGGCCAACCTTGATTGGAACAATTTTTTCACCAGTGTACATATCTTGCCCTTCATATGATCGATAATCACCCAGCTGCGACTGCAATATCCAACTTTTTGTTTAGCAGCACCAACATAATAACGACTATACAGAGTTACATGCAGTCACAAAGGATGTAGCACTAATTTAATTTTATATCAGTATTTCCCAGTTAGAAATTTACATTCTTTCTGCAATATATATGTTTCTGTTACAGATTTAGTGTGTACTTGACAATGTCTATATATTTAAGGAACTAGTTATAATAATCAATATGAAACATGATTAACTACCGTGCCAAAGGGAACAGGCAGGACGGCCGCAAATGAATATCTAATATTTTCACCATTAAACAGAGTGAAACATGACCCATGTTTAATCTGATATCACTACCATTTGGAAAGGATGTATTTGTGTTTAAAGAACTAAATGATGATTGAGCACCACAAAAAAGAAGAAGATGGTTTGCTTACTTGTATGGATTGAGCAATCTGTGTTACAAATGCGGGTGGAAGCTTTAAGTCTTTTACAGTTCTTTTTGCAAACACCACTACCTCTGAATCAGGATCTATAATCAGAAAAAAATATATCATTGGGTCAAATAATCAACAAGGTAATGTGTTTGTAACACTGAGGAAAAAGATGCCGTGTTGTAACCCTGTGAAGTAATGTAATCATCGTCATTCTTAGTTCTACAAAAAAGAGGTAATTTTGGGTACTAAGTACTAACAAGCATATCAATTTAGCAGACAACCAGAGCTCACAGGGTAATTTTTTGTGCAGTATAAACTAGCACTTTCTCCCAATATACGCTGAACTGGTAGAACGATGAATTAAACAGGTAGGTTGTACAGTACATTCTAAATTGTGTTGATCATAGTTTTTTAAAAGAGATTATCAGATTTGTATTCTGATGAAGTGATAATATAAAAAGCAACAAAAGTCAAGACAGGGTCAAAGAATCTAATAAGAGCCTATCACTTAAACTTACTTTAAGCCCAAAAACACAAGAACAATCAAGGTTTAAGCAACACTATCTTTATCTAAAAAAACGGTTTGAACAACAGCATTAGCCATAACACTAGGAGAGACATTAGATGTTCAATTCTGGTGTAAAATCTAGAATTAGTAAGTAGTAACGATACCATCAAGCAGTATGCAACATAAACCTATGATATTGTCACAGTTCGCATTTAATATATGTAATACTACATGAGTCATATGATACATAAACGCATAATTACTGGGTTTAAAATAGCATGTACAGAAATTTATAAAGAGTATCTACATATTATATTTCTCAGGTACCTAAGAATTCAAGAAGTCATCGTGGTACCCAACACCTCTTTCATAATATCAGGGTACATGTCCCATATCTAATTATTTGGTTCACAAAAGGTTAATGGCTAACATTAAACAAAATTACATAACAAGTGACTACTCAAGTAAAACTAGTTTTCGCCAACACAAAAAACATTTACAAAAAATGTATTGAAAACAAAAACCATTGTTTCCACGAAATCTTGAAATTAGAGACAGTTGCTCATATTTAAAATCAACACCGGATACACCATATAACATTCAAAAACTAAAATTTGGTGTACACCATATAACATTCAAAAACTAAAATTTACTCAACTAAATGTATACAATAAATAAAGAAATAAAAAAAATACCAGAAGGGTTCCAAGTAAAAGCATCTCTGAATCTCTGAGCATCAATCTCAATATCAAGACGAATTGGTACTAAATTTTCAGCGGTTGGCCTGCAAACATATTTCATAATATTAATATATGATATATATAAAAGTGGTATGGTAAATTAAATTGAAACAGTGAAAAGAAAAAAGATAGACAAGGGGTTTTATACATACATACATTCTGAACTTAACTGGGTTCTTGGAACAACTCCATGTTGAGTGCGATTTCATGCTCTACTTGTGTGTATAACTATTACTCTATTAAATTATGTAGATATATCTATATACATAGGATCTTTATATATCTTCGGTTATTAGGTCACGTTTTCGCTAACACGACTTCAAGGTTGGGTCAAAATTAATTTGTGTTTGAAAAAATGGTTTGAAAAAATGATAAAAATAGCATTTTTCATTTGAGTATTTAAATTTTTATTTTTTTTAATGAAATTTTTTGAAAACCCTTGGCCATTTTTTCATTTTTTTAATGTGATACTCATTTAACAAATGCGTATTAAAAATACTCATTTATTAAATGCATATTTCAACGATATTTCTTGTCAAAATTTTCAAAACTAATATTTTCATTAATTTTTGTTTAAAAATTGATATTTTTGACTATCACCATTTGTATTTCTTTCCTCTCTCTTCACCCGTTTATTATCTACTTTATTTAATATTTTATTTTATACTTATCAAATTTCTCTATTAAAATATAATCTAGACTATCTTAATGATAGATAAATATTTAAATTAAAAATAATAATACGAGAAATGAATTTAATAACAATTAAAGAAAAAATAATTTCTAACTCTTAGAAATTACACATTATTCTTTTTAATATCTTTAAAAATGATTAATAAGATTATATTTAATCATTTTATTAATTTTATATAGAACAATAATAATTTATATATAACATCTGAGTCCAACATTGAATATGTAGTGATTTTAGTTTAATAAAATTAAGTTTGTGGTGGATTTGTTAATTACTCTGATTATTAAATTTGGGTTAATATTTTATATATGTATATCTGATACGTTTTCAAAATATAATTCAATATTTTAAAAAAAAATTAATCCAAATTGGCATATATAATCATGTTACATCCGTATGATATTTTTGATAAAATAATTTTTTTAAATAAATATATTTAATAATTGAGTATCCTCTCAATATTTTAAATTCTTTTATTTTATTAGATATTTAAATATGAATTGAAATTGAAATTTCATTTTAAATTTTAAATTTAAATAAGTAACATATTTAAATTATTTATATTATTTTAAAATAAAAATCAAATAATTTAAAACAATAACTCAGTTCATCATTAATTAAGATGAATTTTACGTTCAATCCTTTTTTTTTTGACTAATTTGACTTATAGCCTTACAAATGAGTATCTGTTCTAAAGAAATTCTCAGGGTGAGCGAGGATCGAGCCCGGACGACAGAGGATAAGCCCTCAACCACTTGGGTTATCCAACCGTGCTCAACCCTGTCTTAATTCGATAAGAATGATAAAAAGCCCAAAAATGTATTTTCCTTTTCTTTTTCTTTTTAACAAAACAAAGTTGTTTGTTATGTTTTCTTGTTTTTTATTCTTTTGTTGCAACTTTTTAGTAACATCAAATGAATATTTAAATTTAATTATCGAATAAAAAAACATGTGCATCATATTCATTATCATATTTATCCACGCTTGACACAAAATCTTGATATGTAAAGTTGGACCCTTCTCCGGCGGAGTCCACCGTTGATTCTCTCTTTTCCGGCCGCCGTACATTGATGGTCTTGAGTACATTTGCACCCACATTTACAATTTCATCAAATTCCCATTTTCATGGAGGCTGAAGTTAGTTAGTTACTCTCCACTACACTTCTTTTACTTGGCTATACATACAACTCTTTATATTGCATTACTCCATGTTTCTTAGTGCATGGACATGTTAATTTTAATACATAAAGGTGTCATTTTTAATGCTTCAATGAATTCGCAAACACATTTTAGCAGCTGTAGTTACCCATGTAAAAGAATTGCTTGTTCTTGCTTTGTTAGTTTTTACAGTAGGAAAATATTTATTACCCAGAAGAGGAAGGTGATTATTACTAATTCAGTGAGTCGGGGTGCGAAAAATAGAGTTTGTGATGAATTGGATGGCAAGGACCTGTCTCAAGAATCTGTTGCATTTGGTACTTCTAACATTACTGACTTTAGAGAAGATCCTATAGTTGATAAGCTTAGGACACAATTAGGGGTTATTCATCCTATTCCCTCGCCTCCGTTTAATTCGAATATTGTGGGGTTGTTTGTGTTCTTCTTCTTTGTTGGGGTTGTTTTTGAAAAGGTCTGGACTTTGAGGAAGAGGAATAAATCTGGCAGTGAGGGAGGGCCTGGTATGTGGCCACAAGTGCCCTCAAGTTTCTCTTTGTTCCTCGAGAAGGATTTGCAGAGAAAAGAGTCGGTGGAATGGGTGAATATGGTTTTGGGGAAGTTATGGAAGGTTTATAAGCCCGGGCTTGAGAATTGGGTCATTGGGTTGCTTCAACCAGTCATTGATAATCTAAGGAAACCTGGTTATGTGGAGAGAGTTCAAATAAAGCAGTTCTCATTGGGAGATGAGCCATTTTTAGTTAGGAATGTCGAGCGCAGAACTTCGCGTAGCGTCAATGATCTTCAGTAAGTTTGTTATCCTAGTATTTTCAGATGATATTTTCTGTTTCAGCTCTTTTTCTTTCTTGAATATGATCGTATATGTATATATTCCAATTAGAATTTAACTATTCAAGTATCTGATTCAATTTATATGCTAATTGTGTCCTTGTGTAAGCCCATCGCATTCAAAGGCATACTACATATCTTGAATTGTATTAATTCTTTCTCCATATGTATGTAAGAACAAAAGTGATCCTGTAAATGCATGTAGATAAGTCTCAAACTCACCACAACCAAAACATGTCTCAATCAACTCACCAAACTCATAAAAAGTACACTCCGATAAATTTCTATTTTCAGTTGAGAAAAATGAAAAATGAGACCCACTTTCTGATTGGATGCTGATTCAGACAAAACACAGCATTTAATATAGAAAACTAAATATTTGATAACAAAATTAAAATTAAAAACAAAAACAAAATAACATATACACTATATAGTTTACGCACACTATTAATCTGGAGTGTATTGATTAATTAGGGGTTGGTTAGGTGTTCTGATTTTTTGATAAATAATTTTTGTGAGGAACTGGCATGGGGAAGATGACGATGACATGACATTTTTTTTAATTTCTGGTGTTAAAACCATGTGACTAGCCTTTCCTTCCAAGCGGTGAG
The DNA here is from genome assembly GCA_028671895.1 of Oenanthe sinensis. NCBI lineage: Eukaryota > Viridiplantae > Streptophyta > Magnoliopsida > Apiales > Apiaceae > Oenanthe > Oenanthe sinensis. The sequence goes on along the minus strand of CM053814.1, from coordinate 6,518,659 downwards.
TTTGAAACTTTTAAGTTTGTTCGAGTGGTTACTTTGAAAATAACCCTAGATAATGCTAACATTCTACATTAAATGCTAGAACTAGATAAGTCCAACTAACAGTGTATATTCTACATTAAATGCTGTTAATTTATTCACAATATAAGGTTCTAACAATTTCTCAATCGAGCAAAGGCGACATGAAACATGCGCTCTATATCATTAAAGGCAAATCCCAAGAAAATACTTTTTTTGTCTAGACATCCAAGGCTGAATTATGCAATATGTAGTGACAAGTTCTTATGATGTGTAATGGATGTAAGGTTGCAAGAAAACGTAAACGCTACTCTCTGTGCATACACGCCTTTAACAGCAACAAGGCTTATGTAAAGGCAGATCGTAAAAAGCTGTCATTTGTAGTAGAACTCAGGTGTCTTAGCTCTCAAAAAGTGTGTGTGTGTGTGTGTGTTTGTGTGTGTGTGTTTGTTTGTAAAGATTTTTGACATCAAAATTCACAAATAGCATGTTGCAGACAATGCAAACTAAGATATTTTTGTCTTCACTGCAGTTGTATCTCTTTTCGCATTTGACTGTGTTGTTATCTTTAATCAATAAAGGTACCAAATAGGCATCCGTTACACTGGTGGTGCTCGTATGCTTTTAGGGCTTTCACTTAAGTTTGGAATAATCCCCATTGTTGTGCCTGTGGGTGTTCGAGATTTTGACATTGATGGGGAACTTTGGGTGAAGCTGAGACTGATCCAATCAGCGCCTTGGGTGGGTGCTGTTTCATGGGCCTTTGTTTCCCTTCCAAAGATTAAAGTTGTGTTGACACCATTTCGCTTATTCAATATAATGGGTATGCTGTAGCTTCATACCATTTCTTTGTTCTTATGCATCTGGTGACTTGATTTTGAGTTGGAAAAATTATGATACCTGAAATCTCAACATACACTAAGCTAATACTTAGATTACCCTGTAGGTTAATGGCGGTAAACGGTTCTTATATCAACTATAAGTTATTTGGTTCTTATTTAGTCTCAACTATAAGTACCAGCAATGATGAGAAATAATAATCTTTTAGTTGCATTTTCTTTCTAATCAAACTATCTTTATCTTTGAATTCGCAATTTCTTTCTTTAAGCAAGTTCTGCTCCCCCCCCCCCTCCCTCCCGCCTGTTGGCGACCTGTCAAAAAACCATTTTATTGGGATCACTTCCACAGGGTCAGCACTAAATTGATGACTTTATCAATTTTCTAACCAGTGTCAGCTGAAGCATGTTGGTTGCCTCTGTGCACACATGTAGACATAACAATCCCAACAGCATTTGCTAAATAATGTGTGTAAACTCTCTGTTGGTCCTCAAATACACTCTGTTACCCGGACTCTTCAATTTTGTCCTTGCACCCGTGTCGACCGGACATGACATGTGTGTGGGTACAGGATCTGAGTCGGATCTTTCATATTGAAACCGGACACTTCATATTGTAACAACCAAAGTTCAGGATGATATAAAAGGCCTTATAACAACTTGTTCATAAAGAGCAAGGTCCATATATGACTTTTTCTATGTTATCCTTTGACTTTATGATACGGATATGACACATATAACGTGTATAAGTTTAATTGGTAGAAGACACTAGTCACACATACTTTTTAAGATGTAAAATGGATTAAGAACATATAAATTTTCCCTTATGTTAAGCTTATATTCCGAGTCCCCGCACCCGTGTCCGATTTCAGACTCACATCCAAGAATCTTAATTTTTAAAAAACTAAGGATCCGACACTTGAATGTTGAATCTGCACCCGTGTCGGACAGCCGTACCCGAGTCCGGGTAACTTAGCAAACACATTCACCTTTCCCTTCATATAAGTTTTAATAAATCTCATATGTATCTTCTTTCTAAGAACTTCTCCTTGTAAAGATTCCAGAACTGTACATGTCAGATCTGGCTATAGCACACTTATATACGACAAAGATGTAAATCAATTTTCTGTTCAATACTGGGGCACGTGGGTTTTACTTATATGCAATCCTCCATTTCTTTCTTAGAATTGATCTTTAATATGATGTGATACCCAAGTGACACATTAATTGACACCTTAGCAGAAGAATGTGTGGTACACTAATCTTTAGAAGAAATTCTAAACAAGAAAATAAAGTGTATGAGATTAATATTTCTTAAATGAATGTGATCATTCATATACTCTGTTTATGTAGAACATTCACTAATATTGTGCCCACACATATTGTTTGAAGGTTCCTTGTGTTCTATCAGATTTCATATTTGATATTGACAATTTAATGGCAAAGAGCAGGGTTTTGTTACTTCCATTTAGTGTGTACAAGTTCAAATTTTCTGCACCTAATCAATTGATGGAATTAATATCTGTTTAACTAATGATCTCTTTTTTCTTGCATGTTGGGTAACACTAGCGATACCTGTTCTATCAAAGTAAGTAAACTTCATCTTCCTGCCTTGTGATAACTGCAAGAAGCACTGAAATATTATAATTCTTCAGACGCGTGCGCGCGCACACACACAGAGAGAGAGAGATTCAGTATATTTTCTACGTACAGCCTTATATTTGTATGTTACATTCCAAAGTAAAGGCATAGGACCAAGTCTAAACAGCATTTGCAAATCAACTACCTTGTGCTATTTGTTTCAATAATATTATTGAAAAGGTAGAACTTTTGGGAAGAATGCATATATTGTTCGTCATTTGTGCATTTATATTCACAAAATTTAATAGCGTCTTTGTAGTACTCTAATTTAATGTATATATCATCATTAGATTATGTGTTCCTCTCCCTTTAATCCTTTATGTTATATGTTTCGGTACTTCCTCCTTACCAAGCTCCACTTTCCTATTACTCTCCTCATTTGACAATGGATTGATGTCCCGTCTGTTTCAACAAAAAAAACTGTTACCTCAACAGGCCAATAATAGGATTTAATTTTTTTTGGTTCAAACCTATGTCAAGTGTCAATGAAACTATGATAGTAAACTTGACAACATTGTGTCATTTTTTCAATTTATGATGCCATTAGATGAGAACAGACTAAATTCAACATATTGTGGGCTAAGGAGCGTATTATTATCATTTCATGGGCCATTCATTATTAGTAACACTATTTGTTCCGGTAAGGATGTTTCTTTTTGCTAATTGTGTTTCAAAAAATTTGTGCGCAATCTGCTGTTTATAGGTTTTTGACAAAGCTCCTGACTGAGGATTTGCCACGGCTATTTGTTCGCCCAAAGAAGATTGTCTTAGATTTTCAAAAAGGAAAATCAATTGGCCCAATTCCAAATGATTTTATGTCCGAAGAAATACAAGAAGGGAACAAAGAGTATGTCGGAGAATTATCGGTAACCCTTGTAGATGCTAGAAAGCTGTCCTATCTTATCTCTGGTAACAGTTCTATCTCTTATTCCATTTTTATACATAGAGCTTGTGAAAAAAATCCTTTTTTTTTCAAGTTACCAATTTCAGTAGTTTTATGCGTATTATGATGTTGCACATCCTGAGAGTCTTGCAAGTTTTTACCAGTTGCTCCCACCACGAAATGTATAGTTTAAAGATGACACATACCTGAAGCTGTCGATTTACCACAAGAAAGCTGGTAGATTACACACATATTAAATATTAATAGTACTACCTATGTCCCGTGTCAGTAATAATTGTGTATTTATTAGTCTCTGTCATTCAGGTAAAACGGATCCATATGTCATTCTAAGGCTGGGAGATCAAGTTATACGTAGCAAAAATAATAGTCAAACAACTGTTATTGGATCGCCTGGCAATCCAATTTGGAATCAGGTGAGTTTGTTACTATGTTAGCCTTCAAATTTAACTCTGTACACTTTTTTAATATCAGGTTATGTACAAGGACGCTAATTTTTATCTAAAGCTAATGACTATGTCTATCTTTCCTTTTTACAGGATTTTAATATGCTAGTTACAAATCCTAGAAAACAAAGATTATATATTCAAGTTAACGACTCCCTTGGGTTTGCAGATTTAACCACTGGAACTGGAGAGGTAAAAACTACTCATTTACCAGAATTAAACATATGGTTATTGATTACTTGGGATTTTGTTTATGCAATATCATTTGACATTTATGTGTTTAGACTCTTTATGTCACTCTTAGGTTATCCATGAGTCTTTTATTTGGGAATGGACTAGGGTTTAAAGGCTGATACAGAGTGGTGCTTTGTAATTTGTATAGTTCAAAAGATATGCTTTAGACTTCATCAAAACACTTTAGTGCTTGTTAGTTGTCTTGATACTTATAAGATGGATTAATATATCAGGATGGATTCAAAAAAGGATATCATGATCATTGTACATGTATCTTAGAAATATGTAGAGTGGCTACCAATAGCATAGTTCATTCAATTATTCTGATTTTTTAACTGAATTTTATTGTTACAAATTATCTAAGGAAGTCATTAATAAATCTTACTTCGCTGTAGATTAGAGAAGCCAGTAAATGTTCTCTTTCATACAATTTTCCCTAGGATTTTTTAGCTGAAATTATACTCTAGGCATGGAATATATCTTAATCCAGAGTTTGTGTAGAGTTACTATATGGAGTGGAGCATTTTTTCTGAACATGATAACATGCGATCTTAGAGTATTTTATAGCTCAATTATCAAGTGCAACTATAACTTTAGACTTAATTATAGTTCCTATCTATGGCTTTGAACCTAAGTCATATTGGAGGAAAAAGTGGCTTACATTTTATAAGATGTAATTAGATGCATCTAATCAAATGTATCTGACAGACGCGATTCCGCATTTCAATAGTTTGAAAGTCATAATTTTCAGTGGAATCGGTATTTCTTGTCACCTCTGTATAGCTCTCATAAAAAATTTGTCCAGGTTGATCTTGGATCACTAAAAGATACAGTACCAACAGACAGAATTGTAGCCTTGCAAGGAGGATGGAGACCATTTGGAGATAGATTTGCTGGTGAAATATTACTTCGACTGACATATAAAGGATATGTTGAGGATGATGACGACGAAGGGATGGCAGCAAAATTGATGGACACTGATGTTTCTGATGATGAAATGTCTGATTCTGATGACATTTATGCTACTTATGAGCAGCCAAAAAGGGATTCTTCTAATGGAACAGATAAAGAAACATTTATGGATGTTTTAGCAGCTCTCCTTGTCAGTGAGGAATTTCAAGGTATTGTGGCATCTGAAACAGTAAATACGAGATCTTCAGATGATGTCACTACTACAGTATCAACATCAAGCTCAGGTGGTCCCAATACTGAATTAGTACCACCAAATTCTGAGAAAGCCAAGCAAACTTTCATAGGTACCATGCCTTGTAGTTTTTTTTTCCTAAGTTTAATACCAAGTTATTTGTGCCACGCAAAAATAATAAGTGGAAAGTAAGTAATCTCTCTCCCTTTGATAAAGATTTGTTATGTGCAGGCTCTTCCTTATTTTGGCTTGCCGTAGTCACAAGTATGTTGGTGGTTATTGCTATGAATATGGATGGTGGCAATATATTCAATCCTTAATGAATATTACTGTTAATGAAAATATAGGCTTATGATCGATCAAGTAACTCCTAAGACCTTTTGCTTCATTTCTGCTTTCAATTTATCATGAACCACTTTTGTGTGTTAGTTTAATAGTCTGTGCATCAAAGCTGCTTACTTCAAACATTGCATTGATTTTACTTGCCAGTGATTAGATTATTGTTCCTCTCTTTAGTTCAGGATGCTGGATTCTTTTGTTCGGCTCAGAAAATTGCATGTGTAACTACAAAGAGTTAGAGACTTGGAGTTGTGAATGTTTTCCCAACTGATGTATGATTGTTTTCTCGTGCTATGATTGTTTTCTCGTGCACGTACGAGCGCAAGAGTGTGCACATTCATATATATAAATATCATATGCAAATGCTTCATTCTATGTATCAAGAGAACCTCCTATAGAATGGATATCTTGTACTTGTTGTAAAATGTGCGTGCAAATTTATATACAGTATATTTTAGATACAGTTGCTCCGTTGTACTAAACTAAGAGAACCTGCCATTAATTTAGATATATATCTTGTACTTGTAATAAAAATCATATACTTTTATCCTAGTTGAGATATAACTTTTAGGTGCAATCATATAAGTGCAATAAGTATGTAGCAGAGCTGGTTCCGGTTTCCATATGGTTGTAAGCAGGTCTATAATACTAGAATATCATCATCCAGGTTGACTTCTAGTAAGGATACTCCTCTTGACATTTCTAAAGGTAGCTGGTGGGAGGGGCTTCGGGTCTTATCGTGTAAGGTTCAAATTTGTGCATAAACCAATGCAGGACTAGTCCCATATGGCTAGTACTTGCCATATTTATAGTCTTGTACTGCCCCCATCTTAGGTACTTACATTGTTAACCTCTCGCTCTGGTACCACTTTCTCCCCTAATAGCTCAAGCTAGCTATTAGGGCATTAACTGGTTTCTTAATTATTAAAAAAAAAAGAAAAGAAAAAGAATGATCCTCAAATTTGAATTTAAAAGTGCTGATTAAAACTGAATTCTATACAATATATATTTGAATCAACTACGATTTTTAGAATTAAATTCAGAATGTTGATTACTGCTGAAAAAAACAGTCGACTCATCCACCAAATGGGTTACTTCTTATGGTATTAATATCATCCAAGATGAAAAATATATTTGTGTTTTGTCGACTACATTCACCACCATAGTTGCGTCACTCTCTAACTCGACATTAGAATAACCAAACCTGCACGCCAGTCTCACTCCATATACCCTAATTTTAATATAACCACATGGGGGAGGAAAGGGAAGCATTTTGTAGAATAAGTAGACGGTAATCATCCACCAAGCGCATAAAGGCCATTGCTGATCCAACTTTTTTTGTTCAAAGAAAGCCTTGAGGTTTCCTCAGGGAGGGCTAGTGTTGTGAATTTCATCAGCTTGTCTGTCCATATTAACTTTCCAGCTAAATCAATGAGCAAATGAGGTGGCTGGAGATGAAACAATCTCACGAACTGCTAAACGCTCCGTATAAAGTGTGACTAAGTTTTGGAGATGCATCCAACTTCCACATATTTGATTCTACTTCCCCAATATGTTCCACCAACTTGTTCAAATGTCCTTTTCTTCCAACCCAATATCCAGATTTGACCCACTAATTTCCATCTCAACTTGCCCACCAAAATTTACACTCAACAAAATAAACAAATAGTATTAGTTATCGACTTTGTTTTTTGTGCAGTTAAAATAACTAATCTTTTACTGTAATTAAAAAATAATATATAATTAAAAAATAAAATTTTATATTATTCAAAACTATTTAAAATGTATTTTTTAGGGACAGGGGAAGAGACCGAGACTGGGGTTATGATAATGATAGAGACGGAGAATATGGGCATGACCGTGAGCGAGAAAGGGACAGGTACCGTTACTGAAGTATTGGACAACTTGGTTCTGCAAAGTATTGAGTTCCTGTATTCTTGGCCAATGTAAGCAGAAAGGATGACATGTTAGCAGAACGGATGACAATGTTTGAAATGTTATTAACTTGATGTCATTCCAATATGCCTGCTGCAGGTTTTCTTTCTAGTTTAGAGTTTTTTATAATCCCCGAGGAACTTTGGTATTTACCATCATATTCTTGCAAGGTCATGAATGATTGAACTGGCTTGCAAACATTTTGTCGGTACGATATGGTTTTGCCAAGTCTTGACTTATTTTGATTGCATAACTATTGTTTTCTACAATTTTCATGCTTTATAATGTTGGTTGATGTTTTTTAGCACTAGGCATTTCACAAAAAACAAATAATCAATTAGTTTTTGATTAAATTTTAGCAATTATTGGCTTACAAGTTACACATTGAGATGTATGCTGTGAAACCTATGTTAACGCCTTTGTTATTGCATTCATGGTCTACATGGCTGTGGTTCCCTAGCTCTAAATTAACTTGATCACCAAATAGTAGATACCCTCTCAATTTCTCATGGAAGCCTTTGTCTTATATTTTCTCAGATTGCATGCGATAGTAAAATTGGTAGGAATAATTTATTTTTTCCCCGAAGGTTATTAATTGTATTTTTATACAAAAAATATATATATTCACATCTAATTATTGTAACATATAAATTTCACAGAACTTGGCAATTGCAAATTACCCACAACTATATAGAAATGTACTTTCTTTTAACACGTTGATTTTTAAGCGCCAACAATGTCATCTGCAACAATAACAAAAGTTACCAACTCCACCTTACGCAGCAACATAATATCTCTACTATGTAATAACCATCATCAATTATTCACAAACACTCCCTTAATCTCACTAGTTGATCTCAAAAAAGTCCATTCTTTCCTCATTACATTTGGCTACCCACAAGACACTTTCACTCTCAAAAAATTGCTCCTTCATTCACTCGCTTCTCTATCTAACTCTACCAATCCCTCTGTTTCCTACATTTCTTTACTCTTTAATCACATTCATAATCCCAATGTCAATCTATATAATGCTGTGATCAAAGCTTTTTCTTTGAGTTCAGACCCACATTGGTCAATTCTTTATTTTTCAAGAATGTGTAAAGATGGTGTCTTTCCTAATAAACACACCTTTCCTTTGCTTCTTAAGGCGGTTTCTCGGGCGGGTGATCAAAACCCATTTCAGATTTATGGTCATATTGTGAAACTTGGGTTGAATTGTGATGAGTTTGTTGAGAATTCTTTGGTTTCTGCTTTTGCTAATTGTGGGTTTGTTGATTCAGCACGGAAAGTGTTTGATGAAATGAGTGAAAGGAATGTTGTTTCGTTGACCGCTATGATTGATGGGTATCTTAGGAATGAGTGTGCGGAAGAAGGGTTGAGGTTGTTTACGGAAATGAGGTTAGCTGGAGTGAAGGTGTGTGAGAGGACTGTTGTTAGTGTGCTTCGTGCTGTTGGAATGGTGGGTGATGTTTGGTTCGGAAGGTGGGTTCATGGGTTTTATGTAGAATCAGGGAGGGTTTATTGTGACGTTTATGTTGGTAGTGCTCTTGTTGATATGTATTCTAAATGTGGTTATTGTGGTGATGCTCGAAAAGCTTTTGAAGAAATGCCATATAGGAATGTTGTTAGTTGGACTACTTTGATATCTGGTTATGTTCATTGTAATAGATTTAATGATGCACTGGATGTGTTCAAAGACATGCTCGCGGAGAATGTTAAACCTAATCAATCTACCTTGACAAGTGTGCTTTCTGCTTGCGCTCAACTAGGGGCACTAGATCGAGGGAAGTGGATTCATAAATATATAGATAAGAATAAATTTAACGGGAATACTGCAGTTTGCACAGCTTTAATAGATATGTACACGAAGTGTGGTTGCATCCATGAGGCCTATACAGTTTTTGAGAAGATGCCAGTAAAGGATGTCTACATATGGACTACGATGATTAATGGGTTGGCATTGCATGGAAATGCTGCAAGCTCATTATATCTATTTTCTCAAATGTTGAGCAATGACGTTCGACCTAGTCAGGCTACTCTAGCTGCTATTCTTAATGCTTGTTCTCATGGAGGCTTTGTGGATGAGGGTCGTAGAATATTTAAATCAATGAACGAAGTATATGGCATAGAGCCTAACTTGGATCACTATGGTTGCATGGTTGATCTCCTAGGTCGAGCAGGATGCCTAAAGGAAGCGCTTGTTTTGATTGAAAATATGCCCATTGATCCCTCTCCCGCAGTGTGGGGTGCCCTATTTGGTGCTTGTATGATTCACAAATCCTACGAGCTTGGTGAAATAATAGGAAAGCATCTAATAAAACTACAACCACATCATAGTGGTAGATATGCCCTTTTGGCAAACTTACACGCTGCAACTCAGAATTGGAAAGCAATGGCTCATTTAAGGAAATGCATGAAACAGAAGGGTGTAATTAAGAGTGCAGGATCTAGCTGGATTGAAATAAACGGTGTAAATCAAGAATTCATTGCTTTCAACAAAGCACATAGTGAGGACAGAAGAGTTCATGAGACTTTGGACGAAATTGTAATCCAGATGAAGTGTGCTGGTTGTCCTTCAGATACTGACATACTAACATTTGACCTTCACTGAGGTAAAGGAAAGTATGTAGATATACTCTGATACTTCCTATGGAAATAGAAGATAAGTTCTTGACTTATTTGCTTGATATTTGACCCTTTTTTCTTGCATGCTTTATACTTGTTATTATGCTGCTAATCTACAGTTTTGTATATAGATAATTTTGCAACTGACACAATGATATGCATCTTCCAGTGTTTGAAAATTTGTAGGACTCAAGTATCTTCCCCCCCAAAAAAAAAAATCCACATAGATATAAATAACTCTGCTGCCACCGTCCATGTTATGACATGATAGTTCAGTTTTCTCTTAGTTGGACAGAGAATTGGATAATAGATTTGGTGCAATCAGAATAAGAAAACCCAGTTTAATCATCTAGTAAACAAAGACCTCAGTTACACACCAGCTAAAAAATAGGCGCCAAGAATCGTACAAATTTTGAGGGTAACATGCCTACTAGTATTGCATCCTACTAGTTTTATATGACCGAGTTCATCTTCTCTTGGACCAAAATTAGCCTACAATTAGAAAAATTCAATCCTCTTCTATCCCGTTTGTTGGATCTGCAAAATTGTGAAGGTTGTCTATTAATCGTTTAGCTTGAATTTAATGCCTTTTAGAACATTGATTAAAATAACTGATCAACTTCCATGTTTTATATGATATTATGATATGAGAGCCTACCGAACATATAAAATACAAGAAAAACTTGAACCACCTCCATTGCTTGTTGATATTAGAGCTTACCAAACATGTAAGGTAAAAAGACATACTTGCACCAGCCAATCTTTTTGGTATATTATGTAAGTGAACAAAAGCACACAACTTCCCCTTATTTAGTAAAAGATCTTGGCTTTGCCTGTAAGTACCAAAACACAATGTTAGCTAAGGATATCTTTTTACCATTCTAAGGCACTGCCTTTATTACAATATCCATGTTTAAGCCAAAGCAATGTATTTTAATATCAATTCTTTTGTAACTGAACAGGACAGTTAGCTATCTGATATATTCAGTTTTATTATTCATCCACATAAGTTATTTTCCCTTTGAATCATTTGCATAAGCTATCTGCATATAATAAAATTTTGATTTGGTGTATAAACTGATAGCCTAATATGATAACTTGAGAATTCCATGCTCATTAATTAATTGTTTAAGTAGCCTAACAAATTAGTTATATTTTCCCTCCCGTTCTATGGTTTTATATTGCTGCTTCTAATACCTGAAAGCCTTTTTTTTTTTAATGAAAAATAAGTGTAAAATTTTCTAGATCGGGTACCTTTTCTAGTGATGTTCAAGGGAACTAGGAGTATGGGATATAGGATTATTGTGCATCGAGTACGTTATTTTATTATTGATCCCGGCGAGGAGGGAGTATTAGATCTTGTATTAGCGATTTTGATGGGAGAATATTGTGCAGTGAAGGGAAGAATATTGTGCACTGAGTAGGATATATCACTGTAATTCTGATTAGTGTAGGATGACTGGATATATTATCGTAAATTCTGATACATATAGCATGGAATGATCAACTTGATATTCGAAAAATATCAAGTTGCAATGTGATGGTTGTATAGACACAACATAAGAAAGTGTAAGAGTGGATGATGAAGAAATAAGAAGGGGGGTTTGGGGGGATGATGTAATGAAGGTTGGGGGGGGGGGGGGGGGGGAGAAAAGTGTCCCTCCCTCCCCTCCATGAAATGCGTCATGAAAACATGGTCTGCTGCTCTGTTTCCCCAACCATGTAACGTATGCTCTTTGCTTTTTATGCTGTTACACGCTCATCTCATTTACGTATACAGTATACTTGCATACATCCATTCAAACCCAACCTCCTCCTCAATATATATATATATATTATATATATATCCTATATTCCCGCCTTCATTCTTTGACTCACCCCCTCACTTTATCTTCTCCGATCACTTTCCCGGCTAACACAACCGTAATATGTTCCTGACTGAGAAAAACTCACCTGTTCCGTCCTTGTCTCCCTTCCGATCCTCTTTCAAACCGTCTCCGCTTCATGACTTCGATCTCATCTTCACAACTTTCGATGATAACTTAACTCGCCGTCTCAAATCACTCTCCGTTTCATCTCCCTCGGTTAGTCTCCACTGGCTCTCTCTCGCCGTCGATTTGGTGTCCACCACGCACGCCGAGGCCAACGCGATTATCTCCGCCATGTCCGGCGATTCGCGGTCGTTTTATCTCGATCACAGTGTTAAGATTCTGGATGTGTGTAATTCGATCTCGTATGAGATCGAGAAGCTCCGGCATCGCGGACTGTTGATGAAATTTGTGATTCATTTGCTCGGTTCTTCCGGTGACGGAGACGCTCCTCCGGCGCAGGATAAACTACAGAGAGCGAGCGAGTGCATCGCCGATTACGAGAGAAACTCGCGAGATTTCCCCAAGCGAAGAGGCTTCGAAGTTCGTGAACCGGACGTTCTCATCAGAGACCTTGTGAACGCCATTGCTACAATCACGCCTCCACGTGGCAAGATCTCCACCGTCGAGAGAGCCGTCCTTCGCATCATCTACGCCGTCGGATTTATCACCGTTTTCGTCGCCGGAGTCGCCTTGTCGGCTCTCTACGGACTTTCGGAACTCCCAAAAATCCGAGTTCCCTCCGAGTTCTCCTGGTCCGACTCAGTCAACGAATTACAAACGGCAATTTTTGACTCGGAGGGACGAGTTGTGTTGACCGAGACTGATGGCGTGGCAGCGCGTGCGGCTTCTTTGCGCGTAATAATAGACGGCGGTGTAACAGCGGTTGGTGAGAAAGAGTTGTTGGAGAGTGCCGTTAAAGAGACTAAAATGGTAACGGAGAAAATGAGCGAGGGATGGGACCGTTTAGATGACGGCGTTAACAAATTGTTTAGTGTGGTTTTGAGCGCTCGGAATGGAGTGCTAGATAATTAACGGGTCGGGACCTGTTGAGAAAAGGCGCCAGTGAATTGTAATTATTGTGATGGACTTGAGTAATTTTTAAAGTTCCAAAATATATATATATATATATATATATATATATATATATTCGTCAAATTATACAAGAAATTCGAAATACATGAACCTTCCATGCAAAAGGCTAACAATAGCTTTGGCCCGGGGGTACCGGATTAATCTTATTGAATGAAAATTATATAAATATTTTTTTTTCATATTTTTTAATAAAATGTGCAAATTTTCTGAAAAAATATTTGTAACAAAGTTTTAAAGGATGTTCGGGTTTTAATCATTAAATTTCATCTTGTTTGATAAAAAAAGTTTAACTTTAGAAAATAGAAAATTTAAATATTCACATATACATGTATGATATTTTATTTCCTTAAAAAGTTTACTTGATAATTTATTGAGATTTCGGTGAAGATTATTGTTTCAAGTGTTGAAAATATTATTTAAAAATATTGTATTATAAGAAAATGTTTTGGAAAAAGTATTATTATAAAAATTAAATCAATATATAATAATAGTTTTGATATGAGTATGAAACTAAAATTTTATATAATGTTTTTATTTTATTTAATTAATATTATAGCTAATAAAATTATAAAAAATTAATTTATAATCAAAAATTTTTAAATTATATGTCAACAACTCGTGTATTTTGAATCCGAGGGAGAATATCACATATCCACGTTCAGGAAAAAAAGGTAGTATCACATATCCTAATCAAGTACTACGTATAATTCTCTTAAAACTAAAAACGGAAACAACAGGAGAAATAAAGAAGAATGCAAAATTGGAAAACATAGTTAGACGGTGATTGTACGTCCGGTAATTAATCAGATTGATTAATCGGATTATTAATCAGAAATAATGTAATAAATAATAATATATAATTATATTTAAACATTTTCAAATTATTATAAAATTATAATGAAAAAATATTATATATCATTAATCTATGTATATTTAGATGTTAAGATTTACGAAAAAAATCACTTATCACTAATATTTTAAATAGTTTATACTTAATAATCATTATTTAATAATTAATCTTAATAGTTATTACATAATATATCCTATAATTATTAGGAATTTGTGAGAATGTTTGAAATTTATGAAGGATTTAAGGTCATACAATCCATATTTATTGAAAATTTATAATAAAAATATATTAGTTATTAATTTTTTTAAAATTTTAACTTTTTTAAAAATAAAATAATTTTTACTGATTTTTGGTCGTTTCAACCGAGTTTTGACCGTCTCGGACGATTTTCCCCGCCTCGATCGATTTTTGACTGATTTAAAAAAAACGTATTTTGACCCGATTTTCAATTAATCGAGACAGGACTCGGCTGTCTTACTGAATCGGTAAGACGGGTGTCTTTTAGAACACTGATTAAAAGTCAGGTTTACTTTGAAGAGAAATGCTAGGGACCCCAAATTTTTTTTCCAACTTTTTACCAAATACTGAGTCACATAGGTAAATGATAACTTTCCTAATAATAATATGGGACCCGCGTGCATACATATGCGTCCATAAATCAAAACTTGCTATGTGTCGCATCATTTGACAAAATTTTTAAAATAATTTTTGGAGCCCTAAGCGAGAAAGAATATCACATATCCATGTGTAGGAAAAGAAAATCTCATATCCTAATCAGTATGATATCGATTCTCTTAAAACTAAAACAGATATGAGAAATAAAAAGGAATGCAAAATTGGAAAAGGACTTGACAGAAAGAATATCACATATCCTCGTTTAGGAAAAGAATATCACATATCCTAATCAGTATGATATCGATTCTCTCGAAATTAAAGGGTTTTTTTGTTCGTGGAGTGGTATTAGGTTAAATCACGAATCAGTTTAGGAATGCGATTAAGAAGGTATGAGTTTGATATATTATTTTTGATATTATGTGTTTGATTGAGTGTTGTTAAAATTAATATATTTGATTTAAAAAATTTTAAGTTATTAATTATATTTAATTTAAAATATTAATTAATTTATTATTTTAATATATTTTTTGTATGATTGATTTATTTCATATTAAATATTTATATTTAATTGCTTAAATATATATATAAATATTAAAATAAAATGATTCCTTATACTTTTTTCATACTCACCTTCCTCCTTGGGTATCAAAAATCTATATTTTATGGGTGTGAGTTATGTGTTTCAAATTATCCTTTTTCTCAATCAAATATCACGTATGAGTTTGGAATTGATGAAATTCATATTCCAAGAATGAGTTGAACCAACTAGGGCTGAGCAAAAAACCGAATTGAAACCGAAACCGAACCGAAACCGGTGAAAACCGAACCGAAAAAACCGAAACCGAAACCGAACCGGCGGTTGCGGTTTTTGATTTTTAAAAACCGAGACTTTCGGTTCCGGTTCCGGTTATAGGTCAAAACCGAACCGAGAAAAACCGAACCGAACCGATCATTAAAATAAATAAATTTATTATATATATATATATATATAATTTAAGTATTAAATTTCTCTAGAACATAGTTTTTTCAATTATATTTCATATTACAACATCAACTATACTAATATTGAATGTGAGAATATGACAACCCCTTTACAATATTTTATTCCTCTATTTTCCAATTAAAAAGCATATAATCAGGAGTAAACATCTTTAGACATGATTATGTGTTTTTTAGATTGCACACTACAATAAAGAACATTCACATTTTGTTGATTCAATCTTAAAATTTGATTGTTAAAGTTTCTTACATTTCTTTTGTAGTGTTATTATGCAGAATGTGATCAAATATTTGATTGTATAAAATTTGAATGTAAAAATATAATGATTTAAATTATATATTTTTTTCATTTTTATTTATCCGGTTTTTTAACCGAAACCGAACCGATAAAAACCGAACCGGTCTTTTTAAAACCGAAACCGAAACCGATGGTTCGATTGCGGTTGCGGTTTTCAATTTTTAAAACCGAAAATATGCGGTTCCGGTTCCGGTTTCGGTCAAAAACCGAACCGAACCGAACCGCGCTCACCCCTAGAACCAACCACCCCTAAAACAGATACGTGAAATAAAAAATAAAAAAGACATGAGAAATAAAAAAGAATGCAAAATTGGAAAAGGACTTGACGGAACGTGAGCACGTCACCCACAAATTCAAAATTCAAAATATAATGCGCTTTTGCGAGATCTGGTTTCAAATTTGGATAATATTATTCTCAATATTTATGTCACTACAGTATAATATACTCTATCGATTTGTTCCTCTTTTTTTTGAGTATTTGAATTGAATTAGAAATTAAAAATTGAGAAGAAAGTGAATAAAATGTAAATAAAATTGTGATATTAATTAATAAATAATTGATTAAAAATGAAAATGAAAGCGATGGGTTCACTTAATATTTTTAATTATTAAAATTATATTAATTCTAAAAAGTTTAAAAACAAAAATTTTAAAAATTGTTTAAAATAAATAATTGAAACTTGGAAGGAGCAAATAAAGTAATAAAATAATAATTTTGATTCTAAATACTCGGTAATAATTACCTGTATAAATTATACTGTATTTGTTTGTGTGTATAAAGACGTAAATGATAGAGCAAAGCAAGTCACTCCACTTTCGCTCTCATCTCTTCCGCCGCCTCATCTCCCCAGCCACCAGGTACTTAATTTCACAATCACATATACATACTGTATATATTACTTATTCGATCTTTAGGTTTATATATGAAATTGATTGATGAATGCATTGCTATTTTATCATCATTCATTTATGTTTCTGTGTTGATCATAATCACTATACCTATTTGTTTATACAAACACACACAAACACACATTGTTTTTCATCACTATAGAAATGCGAACAGTGATAGATCTTTGATTTTTGATTTACATGTACAATCTCGATTTGTTTGTTTCGTGCCCACACATATATATGTTTATATATGAATTGCACGTTATTTTGGTGATTAAGCATTACTTGTACTTGTTTTGCATTGATGTTTCACCTGTTACATTTTTAGAATTGTTGGATCATCTTTTTTGTGTTATTGTCCTGTGGACAAAGCCTTGTCGTTTTTTTTTAAATTGCTGATTTGAGACTGTTTGTTCGACTAATCTTATGTACTTTTTTGATACGCATAAAAAGTACAAAAGTACTCCATTCCTATTTAGTGGTTCCGTTTTTATGGTTAAGTTGATCAAATTTTAACTAAAATTAAAAATATTATATAATTGAAAAATAATTTAAATTATATATTATTAAAAAGTATATATAATTTACTTTAAGATGTATTTTTCAGTTTCTTAAAATTATAAAAGAATAATTTTAGTTTTCGGTGAAAAATGGGTTAATTTGACCCCACGAAAGTCAAACTAGACAATTAACTAGGGATGGAGGGGTATATATCATTTGTTCAATTGGAGCATCGTATTATATTTTAAATTTGCATAATCGAGGCTTGCGAAAAGGTTTATAATAGTATCAGTTCTGTTGTATTTAGAACATTTCCAACGGTGATAGGTAAAATGGTTGGTTAAATGTTAAAATGTAAAATTTTAGTTGTCGTGTGTACTCCAATGGTATTATGTATAATTATCATAAAGTAAAATTATACCTAAGGGTTTTGCTGGTTCGACAACAACAAAAATAGGCAACCAAATATGATTGTCTATATTTATTGCCAAGGGATTACATGGTTAGAGTGCTATATTTTTTACATATTTTCCAAATAGTGACACATAGACGCCATATAGACTAATTTAGCTAAGGGTTTTGTAACCTTGGAGATGCTCTAAAACTACATTTTCTATATAATTGAGAGTCTTGCTCAAATTATATTCTTTAAAGAAAATCAGGGGCTTTAATGTTCAATTTCTAAGTGAATTTAGGGATATTACAAAATCAAAACCGTAATATTGCTATATTTGGTGTAATGGCTTCATGCATTTTGTGTAGTAACATGCGTTGAAAGAGAACTACAATACTACATGTTTCCTCTCTAGATGCTTTAGATTTTTTTCTTGATCTCACTTGGAAACATGTGGATAAGGGCTACCTACTTTAGTTTTAGGGTCATCACTTTCAATTTTTTTCTTTTTCCTCTTCGTTCGGAGTCGGTGGTCTTAGTTGTTTCCATATATGTGATTTCAAACTCATATTACATAAAAGTCAACATTATATGACCCCCTATTAACTACATGTTTGATATTAAGAAAGCTACTGTGTTTATATAATTAAGCACGAGGATTGCTGTGCTCAGTTTTTTTTCCTGCTGCCTCACAGTTTTTGTTATGCTACAGCATATTAGACGTATCTGTCTCCCATAATGTCGGATCTTGAGGCCCCACTCCGCCCTAAAAGAAAGAAGATTTGGGTGGATTATTTTGTCAACTTCCGTTGGATTATTGTTATCTTTGTCGTCCTTCCTATCTCCTTTACGTTGTACTTTCTTACCTATCTTGGGGATGTCAGATCAGAGTGGAAATCCTACGAGAAGCGTCAGAAAGAACATGATGAGAATGTTAAGAAAGTTGTAAAACGCCTCAAGCAGAGGAACCCGTCAAAGGATGGTCTTGTCTGCACAGCCCGTAAACCTTATATTGCTGTCGGAATGCGAAATGTTGACTACAAGCGTGCTCGACATTTTGAGGTTGATCTTTCCGCTTTCCGTAACATTCTTGAAATAGACCAAGAGAGAATGATCGCTAAATGTGAACCTCTAGTCAATATGGGACAGATCACCAGGGTCACTGTTCCGATGAATCTTGCCCTTGCTGTTGTTGCTGAGCTCGATGATCTCACTGTTGGTGGTCTCATTAATGGATATGGGATTGAGGGGAGCTCCCACAAATATGGCCTGTTTGCTGACACTGTTGTGGCCTATGAGATTGTTCTAGCAGATGGGAAGGTTGTAAGAGCCACGAAGGACAATGAATATTCTGACCTTTTCTATGCTATCCCATGGTCACAAGGGACACTTGGCCTGCTTGTCTCGGCTGAAATTAAGCTGATACCCATTAAGGAGTACATGAAGCTGACATATACACCCGTCAGAGGTAATTTAAAAGAACTGGCACAGGGATACGTTGATTCTTTCGCACCCAGAGATGGAGATCAGGATAATGATGAGAAGGTGCCAGATTTTGTAGAGACTATGATTTACAATCCTTCAGAAGCTGTTTGCATGGCCGGAAGATATGCTTCAAAGGAAGAGGCAAAGAAGAAGGGTAATAAGATTAACGAAGTTGGTTGGTGGTTTAAACCATGGTTCTACCAGCATGCAGAGAAAGCATTGAAGAAAGGCGAGTTTGTGGAGTACATTCCAACCAGGGAGTACTACCACAGGCATACTAGATGTTTGTATTGGGAAGGGAAGCTCATCCTTCCATTTGCTGATCAATGGTGGTTTAGGTATACCCTTGGTTGGTTAATGCCACCCAAGGTCTCTCTTCTCAAGGCTACTCAAGGTGAAGCCATCAGAAACTATTACCATGAGATGCATGTCATTCAGGATATGCTTGTTCCGCTTTACAAGGTTGGCGATGCTCTGGAGTTTGTGCACCGTGAAATGGAGGTAAAGTTTCTAGTAATTAGTGTAGCTACTTATATATTATTTATTACATTTGTTTATTGCACACATGCATACAACAAAAAACTGAACAATCAAATCTTTGAGGAAAATTGCTGAATCACAATGGCTCATGGCTGGACATGCTAAACTTGGGAATGTGTTCGTATCTGATAGCAAACTGGCCTTTAAAACTTATCTACTATAGAAGTTCTATAGGAGAAGAAGATGTGGATGCCTCCAGAACCCATATACCATATATGACAACTCCGAGTCATAAAGAACTTTGAATTGCATCCAAGATTGACCGTGTGGATAAAGTATATGAAGAAAAATGAAAACAGTCATTGAACTGAAAAGAGCTATGAACTACCTGTTTTTCCTAATAATTTTACAGTGTTTTTAAACTTTTCACGAGGCAAGCTCAGTTTCTTTGAAGTCATTATCTGATAATAATGTATTCTCTGTTGCAGCTTTATCCGCTTTGGCTTTGCCCCCACAAATTGTACAAGCTACCTTGCAAGACAATGATATATCCTGAACCAGGATTTGAGCTACATCACAGACAGGGGGACACACACTATGCTCAGATGTACACTGATGTTGGAGTCTACTACGCTCCTGGACCTGTCTTAAGAGGTGAGGAGTTTGATGGTGCAGAGGCTGTGCGTCGACTAGAGAGCTGGTTGATTGAAAACCATGGTTTCCAGCCGCAGTATGCTGTGTCGGAGCTCAATGAAAAGAGTTTCTGGAAGATGTTTGATGCCGAGCTTTACGAGAAGTGCAGGAGGAAGTATGGAGCGGTTGGAACCTTTATGAGCGTGTACTACAAGTGTAAGAAAGGTAGGAAGACTGAGAAGGAGGTGCAGGAAGCTGAGCAAGCCCATCTTGAGACGGCTTATGCTGAAGTGGACATGCCAGTAGATTAATTAATGAGGTCTAATGTGAGAGTGCTTGTGTAGGGTTTCCAACCTGATCATTTGAGATCTGTCTAGTTTCTATCTTTTTCCGATTATCTCGTGACTGTAGTTTGCACATGTTTCTTTGGCTGCTGTTTCTTATTTGCCAGTCCAGACTATGGGATCATTCTTTTTTTTTCGAATTTTTTTTATGCTAAGTGGGATAATTCTCATTTGCTTTTTACGTCTCTTTTCTTTGCTGCTGCTGCTGCTGCTGCTTTTGGTTTAAATTGTATACCTTACAAAACAGCACACGAAATCTCTTATTTTTGCTGCTGCTTTTGTTTTACAATGTTATAATTGAAAGTATTTTTCAAATATTTTTTAAGAACATTTTTTTTGAAAAGAGATCTGTACCAAGTATCAAGGGAGGTGAATGCTAATAAGCAAGATTAATATAGAAATCTTTTTTCAACGATATATGGTTGGATTTAGAAATAAGCATATTTCTAAACCTGAACGATTAATTCAATTAGACACACGATTGACAAAATAATTACATTAAATTTGAGTCAACATTTATATTTTCATGAAAACTGGTCAAAAATTGAATTAACCAATCAGTCAAAATTAATAAAATTCGTGGAAATATTTATATTGCAACTTTTTAAGCTTGGTGCGAGTTGATTTAATAAATATTTTATATTAGAAGGCGTGGTTAGACTTGTCGTACGCCTCCCCACACGTAATATCACTCTTCCTCGTGTTAAAAAAACCCCGAGGGAGGTGGTTTCCTCTTTCGTAGTATATACATACAATTATACATACGAAGAAAAGAGAGTTGACGAAGAAAAACACATTACTACAAGCTTCATTCCCACACTTACCTCTCGATCTATTCCAGCTCCAGCTTATCAATTACTATGGTAAATCTCTATTTTATTTTAACTATTTTTTATTACTCATTTCAATTAATGCTTTTTTAGTGTTTGTTGAATTTGATCCCCTTTTTGTTTAAATAAATTATATATGTGTTATTTCAGGTTGCTACTGCTTTTATTTTTATTTGATTATCTTCTGCCAAGTTGTTGTTTATGCAGCTTCAATGCTATCCATAAGCTCCACTCTTACCTAATTTACTTTTTTGTTTTTTTTCTAATTGTTATAAATGAATTTTGAATTTTTTGTTTGGTTAGTTTACGCAATTCATATGGCATATTTATTGTGTTTCGTGGTAATGTTAGATCCAAATTAGGTCTGACAAAACCAGACACAACCCAAAACCTGATCCGAACCTGACCTGAAAAAATATGAATTAGGGTTGAGGTTTTTGAGTTTCGGGTTGGACAATTTTTTACCAAAAAAATCGGGTCATTTTAGGATTGACTTGGATAACCCGAACCCGACCTGTTTATTTTTATAATCTATAATTCTATACTATATTATTAAAGGCGAAATATTAAAAGTTTGTTAATTCGGCATTGGTCGATATTTGGATCGGATAGTTATTATTGAGCGTAATTTTTAAAAACTAATCTCCTAACTATAGCACATTTCCTATTAATCTCCTAAATAAAACACATCTCTAAACAAAATACACAAATATTATCTTATCAATATATAAATACAAATAAAGTATATGAAAAATTATATAAAATATATACATATAATGTTAAATAAATTTTAAATTATTATTATAAAAATAAAATATATTCAAATTATATAAAAAATATTAAAATATTAAAACAATTCGATCCGTTCATATAAGCTATAATATATAATATATTAGGCTATATATACGTATAAATGTTTGTTTGGCCCAGGCCATTAATTTACAAACACCAGTCCACTAATTAAACCCTAAAACTTATATTAACTCTCTCCTCTCTACCCCTAATACCTAAATATGAAATCTCAATTGACTAATTGAGTAATTTCTTAAAAATTCAAGTGAATCTCACAAGTAATATTACATAACATTCTGATTCTAGCCTCAAATCTATTATTCTAGCCTTCAATGAAGTTACCGGGTGATATATCATGGCATCTATGTTTTGGTATTCGTTATTTCAACCAGGTCTTACTGAAGTTATGGCATCTGTCTGCGGTATGGATATTGTGTTTGAGTTTGTAATATCACTATTGTTATTTTAAGGTTCATACTTTTGTACTAGTGTCATAAGATATCTACCGAGCTAACTTGGTTGGTTGGTATTTGGTAGTGAAGGTTATGTGTTGTAACATATACATGTGTTTGGTCGGGTCGCTTACACAATGTTTCGTGTCAAAACAGGTGAGGTTTGGGTAAATTGTAATTGTAACAGGTTGGGTTCGGGTAGTTATTTTTCAACTCGAGGTTGTGTCGGGTTCAGGTTAGCCTAAAAAGTAGATCGGGTATAACCCGACACGAACCCAACCCATTATCCGAAATTGCCACCCCTAATCCAAATATGTTTCTAGTAGAGAACTAAAAAATTATAGGAGGCTGCTCAAAATACCACATGTGTTGTGCATTTTGAAGTTAAAGTTGCGTATCCGATAAAATTAAAACAACTGTTGAGTGCTGGATAAGCTAGCTATTTTTTGTTCCTAATCCACTACCAATTGCTTCGCTATGAGTCTATGTAATTGTGTCACTATTTTTTAATATATTGAAATTAAAATTTGGTGATCCTATACATCAAGTCAGTGCGGAAGAGTTTCGATATGCTTATGTAGGCTTTTCATTCGTTTTTTTCCAGGGCACAACAATGATACAGGATAGTGTGTTGGCACTTACAGATCATGCAGTTCTGCCTATCAGTGCAGTATTCAATGCAATCAAGGAGATCAAAAAGGAAGGAAATGATCAAACTGATCCTTTAGTTATCACTCAAGCTGCGTCATTAGGTGTGTCATTGCTCTCTCACCTTAAGTTTTTTTCTCCTGTCTTTCAGCCTAATTATATTTGGTGTATTATTCTAGCCATTTCGCAGCGTTCTATGATCCTCAGTTACAAGTTTCTCTGTTTTAGTTTTTGTAGAATAGCAGGCATGATATTGAGGTGACTACTGGATAGCCACAGAGGCCTACATTTTCGTCTCTTTGTTTTCGTCATTTGTTTAATGTTGCTCCAAGAAGTTATTTTTTTATTATAGTTTGCTGTATCCTATCTGGTATTTGTGAAAACCCCTGTCCTCGAAAACACCTGACTATGACGATATTTAATTGGTGTCCCACAATTTTTTTCATTTATTATTTTGAATAAGGTAGCTTTTACTTTGGTATTCATGATGAATTGATGATCGTGAATGTGTATAAATTTCAGGTTCCTTGCCTGTTGATCCGACCTCTATGGATATTGTCATTTGCATATGCCGTTCGTTTGAATTTCTCAGCGAAAAATTATTGGATGAACTCTCACGCGTGCTGAAACCGGGTGGACAAATTCTCTTACAGACTTCACAATCTTCCTCTGAGCAGGCGGTAATGTACTGATCATTCATCTTTAACTTGGTGATTTATCATGTTTGATCTTATTTTCGTTTCACAGACTACTACTTCCCTACAAAGAAATCTTTTGGTTGCGGGCTTTGTTGATTTGCAGACCGGCCCAATGACATCAGCACTACCATCAGAGGTTCTGCAGTCTTTTACAGTGAGTACCTTGCCTATTTAAGTAGTAGGGCTTGACATTTTCCCTTTACAGTGTTCCATCTTAAGTCATCTAAGAAGTAAAATATATGCTGCGATTGTGGTGATCTTATGTTATTTCCTCTAGTATTTGACATGCTTTATTTTTTATTCCTTTTCTTCTAATAGATAAAGGCCAAGAGGCCTTCGTGGAAGGTTGGTTCGTCCTTTTCTATAAAGAAGGCAACGAAAATTTTGCCCAAGCTTCAAATCGATGATGACATGGATCTCATTGATGAGGATAGCCTCTTATCTGAAGAGGATTTAAAGAAACCACAGATCCCACTTGGTAGTACAACAAGATTGCTTAACATCACAGTGAATTATAGTGGGTGTCTGTATGCATTTTTTTTGCCTCTTCTAAGAGTTACCACTTACCAGAGACAAACACCCACTAATGTATCTTTTCTAGGTGCTCACGCTTATTTACATTTGCAGTTGGTGATTGTGAAGTTAGCAGCACAAGGAAAGCTTGCAAAAACTGCACTTGTGGACGGGCTGAGGCAGAAGAAAAAGTACAGAAGATAGGACCAACTATGGACCAGCTAGATAACCCCCAATCAGCCTGTGGCAGTGTATGCATTTTCATACCTTTTTCTATAATGCAATTATCTGTTATACAATTGTTGTATGGACCTGCCTGTGTTATACAATTGTTTGTTCTTGGTCTTTAACGATCGGGTGCACAACTTTCAGTGTGGGCTTGGTGATGCCTTCCGGTGCGGTACATGCCCTTACAAAGGTCTACCTCCCTTCAAACTTGGAGAGAAGGTGCGCAATATGTTCTTCCCTTGATTGTTTCATGTGATCAACTTTTTATAGAAGAGAATGCTACTAATTCGTGTCAGCAGAGAAACTATAACTCGAGAAGATATTTAATTTGTTCGTCTTGCAGGTAGCATTATCTGGAAACTTTTTAGCAGCTGACATCTGAGTTCAAACCGGAGGTTGTGTAATAATTTTCGCATTGCTCTTATAGAGATGCTAGTCTAGGCCATAGAAGGAGTTTTTGAATATTATGAACTTCATGTTCACATATGAATATTATCACAAGTATGATTATGCAGTTTTTTTTTGTTTGTTTCGCTAATAATTTAGTACAATATTCTATGTATTCAGTTTCATGAGATTTAACCTCATTAAACTAAATTCTCAAACAGAAAAATTGACGGTAATATAGAACATACATTGAATATAAATTTAGAGTTTGCCAGCCCTCATAGAATTGAGCTTAAAAGAGATGAGTTTCATTGGTACGTGCACACAGTATAACAAGTCTCCTTTCTTGCATTAATATTATTAATGTTGCACAATCATTTTCAACTAGTTATCCTTGCAAAACGTATTAATACCCTGCATGGTTTGTAATTGCTGTCATTACAAACGTACTAACAAGCAAATATGAATGCTGCATCTGATCATATGGAAGTGGATTACTGAACACACGTTTTCACTCCAGAGACCTTCACTTATGAGGTTCAGCAGATGACAATGGACTAACATCTTAACTAAAAGTAGACTGACCTAATATTTACGTGTCATTTCTGCTAAACTTGGATGCGAAGCTAACCTCAATTCATTAGTGTAATACACAATCACGGTGACAACCTCAGGTGAAGTACAAAAGAAAGCTATACACTACTAGTAAAATGTCATTTCAGAACTAATACCAAACTTCTGCATTTAAGGAGTATTTAACCAACTTGCAATGCATCTCTAGGAAGCATGCTTAGAGCTGTGCAAGAAAGCTGAACTCAAATGAACAACTCCACAAGGATATTATAACCGTGATTTAAAAAATTGTACAACACATTAGCAACCATTGCTTGTACCAAACATTTGCAGAAATAACAAACAAGCAATATTTTGCTTCAAAAGATGAAGGTTAGATGACAAGACAAACTATAAAACTATTAATGTACGTGTTCTGTTACACTGATATGTCAAAACTAAAATGTATGAAATAATTTAATTTTTTTTGGAATTACCCATCAGATTCATGTGCTGCTATTTGCTAACCTCAAAATTTTATATAGTCTCCAAAACTTTGAATAATTTTACATGTGGGCCTAATCACTCTGTGGCCAATCTAGTTGTTCCATACCACCATTGCTTATTTTCCAGGATCCTTCGGCAATCTCCTCAAAAAGCTGGCTCCATTCCCAACTTGAGTACCCCATGAAAAACCAGTAGTCTGAAATAGATTGGTCTCCCGTCTGTAGTGCTTTTATGACATCAAGTGTCTCCCAGTGATCAAGAAAGTGAATATCTGGTTCCGCATCCTGATCATGATAATTAACACGCTTTCGAGTTAGAGCAACAAGAGGCATTTCTCGTATTATAACAGGTCCCCCAAGAGATAAAGGTGCCTTTTTTAGCAGTTCTAACCCTTCATCTAATTTTCCTAGTGTGTCCCAACTGAGATGCTTGTTAATAATTACACCTTGAAATCCCGTACTTTGATTTACTTTAACAATGAGAATTTTAGATCCGTCAAAAGGATGTACATTGAGGAGCTTGTCACTTGCAATAAGTATTGAACCAGCAACCAGTTCAGTGCCTGTTTTATGCAGGCCATTGTATCTTCGCGGAGTTGTTTTATGGTCTTTATCTTCTATTTGCTGTGCTCTGTCTTTCAGTAGAACCTCATGGTATACATTTGTCAATGAATAAGGATCCTTAATATTTGCATCCCCTGGCACATCTTTATGTAAATTTTCATACTTGACTCTTTGTGAAGCTTTATTCCATAAGATGCCTACAGAAGATCAACATTTTATTTAATAAAAGCCACGACTAAATGTTTCCAAGCCAGAAAGTTCGAATGATCAGAGTTCCAATTACCATTTTCTCCGAAAAGCCTCTCTGAGTTACTTGCATGGTCAGCTATAAAATTAATAATTTCAGATACTGCTATTTCACCTCCATAAGGAACAGCTTTCTTTCTTTCTGCTGGGAATAACAGCAGAGAAGGATAGAGATCCCTCTGCACATTAAAATGTAAATGAGAACGTAGAAAACCGCCTATATATTTTTTAAATTTCACAATTCTTGACATGTACTGATGTATTTGTAACAGTGAATTGATGTAGTATCAAATTTCAACAATAGACTAACACAGTGCAAAGTTCTTGTCACTTTACGTTTTTACCAAGTAAAAGATGACTACAGACAAGGGCGGACGCAGGATCAAGTCATGAGGGGCTGTTGGGATAGAGTGCGGAGAATCTATAGAATTTTTGGTGTTTTAAAGTTCACGGTTCATTATTTAAGAAGGTTTCTGAGATTTGAGAGCAGGGGAATTGTATTGATGAATTGGGGGTTAGAAAAGGAATAACAAGCTAACCTTTATTTCTCAACTGACTTCCAAAAGAATGCAGACAATATTATGTTAACAAAAATCTACTTATCTTTCACACTGTACTAAAGTAAATTGCCCATAGGAAAGTAGACTTCAAAATCAAGGAATGTATACCTCTCAACATTCAACCGGTACTTATTTTTCTCTATTATTTCTTGCTTCGACGAGCATTGCAAATATAATTATTTAGATAGTAGAGCATAACAAATAAGATATGATTACAACATTACTATTTTAATTTTTATTGATGTACATTTCTGTCAGAGCAATACGATCCAGATTCCATCTGAAGGACCAAGGAAGTCGTTGATTGCAAATGAGTTAATGTATGTCAAAATCACTTGCTGTATATAATTAAGTATATTTAAGTAAATAGGTATTTAAGAAACTATTTCAAGTACATTAACTGGTTGAATTCATCTATTAACATGCTCCATAGTACGAGAACTTTAAACCAGATTTATGCAATCTCTCTGTACTGGGTAAATATCTTGATACTTCTAAACAAATACATTCACATTTAATGTAATGCCAAACAATCAAAATATATATGAGTTGATTCGTAATTTCCAAAAAATTTACAACTACTTGTTGAACAACTCAACTGAGGATATTCTGCAAGAAATCTGGTTGATGCAATAAATTCAATCAATCCTAGCATAACTATTAACCAATGCATGAAAGATATATATTAACATAGAAAAAAACGATGACAATGAATAATATAGGTTACAAGGTAAGAATTTGACTTTGCAAGTTGTACCTGCAGTGATATATTCAGGATCAAACTGCAATCATTCAGTGTGCAGTCCATTAAGTAAATCAGCGGAAGCTTCAGAATAGTGTTTTCCACATCATCTGCCACATATCTAAACACCCATCAAAGACAAAAATAGACATTTGCTCCATTCCATGGTTCTAAACATTCTTCGCATTGGAGAAAAAAGATTTTAGATGTACTTGTTTTATACACCTACATCATGGTCACATGTACTTGTCCAAAATCAGATGACATAATTTGAGCTGTACAACAATTTTAAACCAGCATATTTTAAATAACAAAAATGAATCATACGTAATTTATTTTTTTAGTATTTACTTTCAATCGCTAAAATTTCAAAGAACATCCATGATCTATCTTACGAGCTTCCGTTATATATTTAAGCAGGAAATAAGCTGGGACATAAACTAATCAGTACATCAAAGAGTTCCAGAAAGTTTGAATGAACATCCATCTCTAGAGGATGTCTAAGCCAGCATATGGAAAAGAAAACTCGAGTGCAATACTCTATCAGCCTCTGGGATAGGAAGAGTAGAAAGATAAGCCCCGAATTTTGGGGGTATCGATAAAACACAAAATTTAACTCATGGGAATTTTGGTACATCATCAAAGCTTGACTTAATTGTCAAAGAAACTAAAAAAGTTCAGGCTTCTTGCAAATAGGAAAAAAATGAGAAAAAGTTATCTACAACACAGGATCAAATTTCAAAACCCGATTTTAGAATTAGTCAGAGGTTATTAAAAAAAGAAAGGGAAACTAAAGTACTAAACTGGTTGACTCAAGTGATGTTCTAATTCAGATAAATAAAAATGTAATGTACTAAACATATTTCTCATGTATATACTTATATATACACACAAGAAAAACAATATATACATATATATCCTTTTCTCACTCTTCCCCACTACCAGGCCAAGGATGC
This sequence comes from Oenanthe sinensis, assembly GCA_028671895.1. NCBI lineage: Eukaryota > Viridiplantae > Streptophyta > Magnoliopsida > Apiales > Apiaceae > Oenanthe > Oenanthe sinensis. The sequence goes on along the minus strand of CM053814.1, from coordinate 6,489,416 downwards.
TGGAGAGTGGAGACAAAGTTGATTGACATGGTCTTTCCTAATTGCTATCATATGTGATATCATTTGCACTCCCAGCCCATATCAACCCGTGGATGAGTAACCAAATCTCCACCTTCACCGACAAACTTTTTTGGTTCATCACCACTAATGACTAGCAACTTCAAGGACTCTTCAGTGACCCTTCTTTTTCACTCTGATCTTCACCAACCACAATCTTTCAATGCATGTTAGAGAAAGCAACCAAAAGAAAGAGATACGACAGTCACTGGACTGAGATAAACTTGCAAAAGTTCAGGAGCACAATAAAGCTGTTTGCCATTCTATCAGGTGGAGGTTTGGAGCAAGAGTGAGTGACAGAGAAGGTGAGCAGGACAGCGAGAGGTATGAAATTTCCTCCTCTTTCTTGATTTTTTTAAATCTGAATCAGCAAGCTATATTATTTGATTTTGAACTTTCATGCCAAGAAATCATGACATGTCGCAGAAGTGTAACTACAGTTAGTCATTTTTTTATAAAAAACTTTCAGCTAACTCTATAAATTTGTCAAAAGTCTGAGTGTGTGCTACAAGTAAATGTCTTTATTGATTTTATTGAAGCCAACTGCAAAATCTGCCGATGTGTTTGGCACTTACGTCTTAAATTAAAATTTATTCTTCTATATTATGGCAAGATGGTGAGATACTTGTGGAAAAGTTATAGGTAGTAAAAATTAAGCATGCTCATAAGTTGCCTTAATGGCAATAATAGAATGATAATAATACACATACATGAGAAAGCAGTATTAGCAATTATAGAATAGCAAAAATTGTAATTTAAAATGCTTATCTAGTTCAACAGTTTCAGATTTAATATTCACTACTTACCAGAAATTGATGATGGCTTATCCTTCAGCATCCTCACGTACCCCTTAAGAGCTGAATGTACTTCACGAACAACAAGTTCCATTCTTTGGCAAAACCCACACCAAGTGTTGCTAAAAAGAACCAAGACATCCTTCTTCCAAGCATTACTGAAATTTGCCAAATCTGATTGATTTCCAACAACTAACTCAAAAAACGTATTGGTGGTAAGTCGAGGGACAGAGTCCACCTCGTGAAAATTTAAATTAACAAAAGGCGGCCTTGGAGACTCCCTAGGGGCCCGAGTAGAGGACTCAGAGCGTTGAAATGGAACAAGACTACTATTATGAAACCTCTCCAGAAAATCACCAAGTGAAGAATATCCGACAACTTCCCCTTCAGGAAACATGTAATGCTGCTGGGAAAGGGGGTCAATTATCACGGCCATTGGAATCAATGACGATGGAGCCAGAGCCTTAAGTAACCGAAATCCACCATCAGAAAAGAAAAAGGATCCCACTGAACCAGGGAGACTATGATCAACATCTGGAAGAATTTTCTCACTGTGTGTAGTATTAGCAACCTGGTCAACATTATAACGAGAATCAGTACCTGCAGATAACAGTTGGCTTGAATCAACAAGAATTTCCTTGACTTTAGTCTGTTCAGCCTCCACAGGTTTTTCCAGTATTTCATCTCTGCCACCAGCCATATATGGTGTCTGATTCTGGCTAAGATGACCATTGTCACTGCCTTGAGAATCTTCTCCCGGTTGTTCCACCGAAACCTTATTAGACTGAACTTTTAACTCTGCTGGTAATTCTTCTGCTAGTTTTACAGTAAAATCATCAGATAAAAGTTCAAATCCTGCATTTTTGGCAAGTGAGCTTATTTTGATTTCTTTCTTATGCTGAATAAGATATGTCAGGATCTCCTGTAAGGAACCCCCTTGTAAATCTGAAAGAGCTTTATTGATGGTAATGTGTTTTCCCTTGTCCATTAACATGACAGACATCTTATCTTTAACTTCTGTTATCTTTTGAGATACAGGAGACATATCAAATTTAGGATGTCCAAACGTACTAAATGACGACTTATCATTTCCCATAGAAGTTCTTTGAGGCTTCACAGTTGTTTCCTCGTTCCTTTGATGGTACATAGCCAATTCTCTGAATGCACCAAGGGCTTCTTTGCTCTTTTTCCTAACATCCAATGACTCAGATGATCTATCAATAAAAAGAAGTATTGATGGCTTGTTTGCAGGAATAGGAGGATCAAGACCATTCTCATCATCCTCAAGCTGCATACAATATCAAAAATGACATTATAGAATAAGTATGGTATGGACAGATTAAATGGCACGCTTTTGCCGCAGATGACAAATAACCATCCTCCCAACAAAGTGATGTAAATATGTCAATAAATGTACAAACAAATAAAAGTGTGCTATTCAGTCCCCGCCCTCCAAAAAAAACCAAAAAACAAAAATAAACTATCTCAACTCCCCGCTTTGGCTTATGATATAGAGCTGGTTTCTTTGACACTGCTCCATGGCAATTTATGCAACTGCTAAAATGAGATGCCTTTATTTACAAAAATGATCAAGGTTTCCACTACATTTAACTAAACAGTCTATGTGTGCACTATATTTTTTAATAAATGTCTAGATGAGAAGATGTGACGAGCAGTTCATATGAAATATACTTTTTTTAACAAGTGATTACTCTTTAAATTAACTACATGAATGATGAATGCATTAATATCAATGAAGATGACAACAGGAACAACAGAATTACATGCCTCTGTAATTGGTGAAGCTTGCATCTTTATAGCATGTCTGATATTATCACCTTCTCCCAAAACCTTAGAACAACTGGGGCATCCCGCAAAGTGAAACATTGCCAACCATGAACCAGAATCTTTAATTCCTAGGAATGAAAGCATAGCTCTCTCCTGGACCAAACCAAATCTTATCCTCTCGGGTGGCAGGAAAAATTCCTTTGCAGCTATGGTCAACTCTGCAAAAAAGGTTTCATACTTCTGGAACTCTTCAGAGCTACAGGAAACCCCATCAGTAGGCAGCACAGATCCCAGGAAATCACTCATATTCTTTGAAGAAAACTCTCCAGTCCAAAAATTTCCACTGTTAGCGCCACAGTTCATCTGTTCGCTTTCGATCTGTTTGCATAGTCAAAAAAATATTAAATAACCATCGGCAACATTCTATTTTTTTATATTTTATTTTTAATATCAACAAAGAAAGTCCTGCACCTTCTGCATTTTCTTCCCTCCAGGAGCAAATGTTCCATTAGCAGGGTTAAAGATACCCTCTGCAAGAATCAAGGTTTTAGCACCTCGGTGTTGGTAACCACTAGTAGATCAGATCCTACTATCCTAGTGAAACTTAAATCGAATAACAAACTTTACTAAAATTTAAACAGCAAATAAAGAAGTTCACATAATAAATCATAGTATGAAAAGGATAACATGGCTGGAAAAATGAAAATAAGAAGCAAAACATTATATTTGTATCAACATAAAAGAAAATGGATCTGCTGCTATGTGAGGCAATTATATTCAAAGATGCCAGAACTAGAATGACAATTTCATGGACCCAAATCTATCATAACTGAGCCTATAATGTTCCAATTTTGACCACAGAATTTAAAGGTAATTATATCTTTTAATCCTGTGGACAGTTAAGTGCATCTAACTAAAATAGAAGAAGAAAATACCAAATCCATTATCAGTCATGCTGTTCTTGGCCTTGGTCAGTAATTTGGAGGTCCACCCACAGAATTCCATGACTATTAATGCCTTGTCAGTTGATTCGATAAATGATTTTAAGTCCTCAGGTGTGGTTAGAGATTTGAGGGGAATATCTTTCGGCGAAAGTGACATAAGATGATAAACAGAAGACAATATATTCTGTACCCGAAGGGGGCCTTGGTACTTGTAAGACAAAGATTGGCGGTAATACAAAATTTTTATTCCCTCTGTAGCACCAAGAGCTTCAGCAAGCAGCTTATCGATATTTCTATGGACAAACATCAGTTTCAGAATACCAAATTTCTGTTGCTTACTATTAACCACGTGAGCTAAATCCCTCATAAGAGATCGAGACTCGCCAGACCCTGATCACATAAATAATGCACTGATCAGGACTATGGAAAATATGCTACTAACAGTATAGATCTCATATGACGAATGACCCATCAACTAAATTACTATCGCGTAGTAATTAAGAATAATACCAAAAACCATATTTACAACACAAAAAACCAACCACCAAGCCAAAATAGATTGCTGTGAAAACAATATTAACTACTTGCTATGAAGAGGGGACTTATATTCCCACTTTTCCAGCCAGCATACTGAGCAGCTATGTACCAGTTTCCTTTTTCAACCCTATAAATGCATATATAGCACACTTCTAAAATAATAAGCCTACAATCTAACTTTACACAAAAATTTAGTATCTCTTAGGTTTTGTCTAGGTCCCAGACAACAGTAAAACATGTGTTGATACATAATAGTGATAGACAAAGTTAAGATAAAATTAATATTACTTCATTAGGTTATTTATTTTCTATAATTGATAATATTAATGCAGTAATGAACTCCGTTTTAGAAACTGAAACTCCCTGTATCCTCCACAGCTTACTAAATCTTGCATGCAAAGAAATATCAACCATTTTCGAAACATTAACTTTATATTATTGTACAATCAAGTCAATATAGTAGAACCTTGGCTTGATATAGAACTGTTTTAGATTTACTTCTGACGTATGCTAATCACTCGAGAAATATATTATGGTGTCTTGATTAGTACTATTAACTTGCTCGTATCCGCTTTCATAAATGACTAGAATAACCACATATAAGCAAACCTACTGCCTGCATTCATTATGATTTGGCATTTGAACCCTATTTGTACTTTGTCCTGACTTACAAGTTACAAGAATGCTTAATATATATATAAGCAATTAGTATGCAACGCTGTAGAGACACCATGATCATAATTCGAAAGAAGAAAAATTACAGTGAAGATATGCCTAGTGAAGTAGCTAAGTTGATAACAGACATATAACGGTTTAATCTTTCTAGCTTTTCCAAATATCCTTTGGCATATTTTGTAAGTAGGCGCAAGGTACAAGCTAAAATGCTAACTAAATAGGCCAATATATTTATTCAAATAAACTTGATGAAACCCATATAAAGCTTTAATATTTCTAGCTTTTACAAATACCCTTGAGCAAATTTTGTGAATAGGAACAAGTTACAAGCTTAAATGTTAACTACATACAGGCCAATAGGTTTATTCAAATAAACTTGATGAAACCCATATAAAGGTTAAATCTTTACAGCTTTCACAAATACCCTTTAGCAAATTTCGCAGAAGGAATGAGTTTCAAGCTAAAATGCCAAACCAAATTTGCCAATAAGTAAATTCATTCTCTCCAACCAAAGAAAAACACCCACAAAATCAATTAAAAGAGCTTCTAATCATCAACTTATGCTTAATGATAATAATAATAATACCAAGAACATATACATACATATATAAAAGAAAGAATTGAGAAAGAATTACATGGAACAGTGATGAAGAGCAGGATGTTGGGATGGGTTCGAATCTGAGAAGAGAAATTGAGCTTAGTGAGGATCTGCCATTCAACTTGTCCATCTTCAGAATCAACGGCGTAGATTGACCCAAATGATAATGATAATAGTATCACAAAAACAACAGCTTTGATCATTGTGTTTGAACTGGGATAAGCATCATCTGGGTTTAGGTTTTTCATTCAAGAACACACTAGTAAAACTACTACTACCCTTCTATTTGAGTTAAAATCAAGAAACACTTATCTTACTTGCTGTGTGTAATATATACATACATACATACATACACTTAGCTTAGCCGAATCTTGGAAGCGGAGATTGACAGGAGAGAGTTCGATGTCACAACATAAAGTACATTGGGCCGTTGTTACTTAAATTTAAAATAAATAACAAAATCAAAAATAATTTTTAAAATAAAAAATAAATTATTTATTTTCAGAAAAAGTACATACATCCCTACTTTTTCTGAAAATAAGAGCTTATTTCCAGAATTTAAGTGGTAGTCAAACACGCCCGTTATATTACATGTATGTTTCGGTTTGTGACGGGGCTTGTTTAACGTTGAATAAATTATAATTATTTATTTTTTTAATTAACCAAATTTTAATTTAAAATTATTTTTCTACAAGTTTAAAAAATTTAAATATATATATATGTGTGTGTGTGTGTGTGTTTTAATAATATAATTTTTAAATATTTTCTAATTTTCTAATTACACAAATATATAATTTATAGTGTTTTGATCAATATGATTGTAAAATATTTAATTTAGGACGGAAGAGTTATAATTTATGAAATTATATTTAGTTATAATTGAAATTTCTTTTTGTTAGTGATCTTTTGATTTATACTCGTACTTAATAGTTATCATTGTTTAAGTGAATTAAATTATTTTATACCGTAATTGATAATGGTAATAATTAATGTTAATATGTAATAATAGTTAGCAACATCTAAATGAGTTCTTAAATTCAAAAATAAAAACAAGCAATACAGTATGACATAAAATACAACTTTAACGGTATCATAATAATTCTCTAAAATTATTAGGATATTCTAAATTTTACTATCAATGTTCTGTTAATAGAGATCCTCTGGAATATCCTAATATCCTAGAATAAAAAAGGGCAAATTAATTCTAAGGTCTCTGAACTATTAGTCATTTTTTTATCTAAGTACTTGAACAAAAAAAAAATTGACAGGTAATTAAATTTTTAAATTTTTCTTATCTAAGTCCTTCCGTTAAATTTTAATAAACGTCCGAGCAAAAGCTGACTTGACATTCTAAATATTATGAATTTTTTATGTAAGTTCCTTAACTATTAGCAATTACTTATGCAAATCCCTGAACAGAAAATTTAAATTTAAATCTCAATTTTATATTAAAAATCACATTTATTACTCTTTTATTTTCTATTTACTTTATTGTTACGGGTTCCCACAATAAAAACAAAGTAAAATTCTAAATAAAAAAGAATGAAAGTAAATAAAAAATAAAAGAGTAATAAATGTGATTTTTAATATAAAATTGATATTTAAATTTTCTGTTCAGGGACTTACATAAAAAAATCCTAATAGTTCAGAGACTTATATAAGAAATTTTTAATATTTAGAATGTCACATCAACTTTTGCTAACGGACGTTTATTAAAATTTAACGGAAGGACTTAGATGAGAGAAATTTAAAATTTTAATTACTTATCAATTTACTTTTTTAGTTCAGGAACTTAAATAAAAAATTACTAATAGTTCATGAACCTTATAATTAATTTGCCTGAATAAAAAATTCATTTCTCTCTCCTTTCTCATTTCTTTTCTTTTTCTTTTTTTCTCTTTCCTCCTTTTTAATACTATTTAAATTTATTATTATAATAATAATAGGTAATGAATATAGTAATTATTATTGTAGTTCACATATACTAGTGATTATTTAAATCACTAATACTCATTATTTTATTATATTTATAGATAACCATAATAGATATTAGTTGTATTTTTTGTAATTTTGGTGCTGTGTGAGGAATTTGGTGAACACCCTCTAAGATATTTTAGTGAAAGAGCCGAGAAATAGCTTGTTGTTGGACGAAATCAAACATATTATATTGGATGGACTCGCTCTAATAGTTTGTGTTGAAAAGATTTTCATCTCTTTTATATTAATTATTGTTAAGAGTACCGAAAGATATTAAAAAGATGTTTGGTTTCAAAATTAGTTAATAAAAAGAGATGAAAGAGTATCTAAAGTTTAGATACGAATGGTTAAATTTTCATTTTTTAAATAATTATATTTGATAAAATACTCATATATTTGACAAATATGTATTAAAAAAATTAAATTTAATATGAGATATATTTATCGAACGAATATCCAATATCCTAAAATACATATTCGATATATGATTTAGATTTAGAATATCTCATTTTATAAATGCATCTGAAATAATATCTTGAAAATATTGGATTATTAGTCTTCACAAAAATATTTTTAGAAGTAAAAAAATATTATAATTAAAAAAATATAAAAATGAGATATGTAGAAAATTGACATTTTTATATAGGTATCTCAATTATTAAAAATATAAATTCATGAAATGGTGGAAATGAAAAATAAAAGAACTAAAATGGTGAAATGGTCGGAGAGATACTTGAGAGTTGTAAAGTAATCATCGAAAGCTTAAATAGAGTTTCAATTATGTTTATTCGGAAAAAACGCTAACAGGGCAACACACGAAGTCACTAGAATTCCTTGCTTACCTAATTCCCATAACTTGTTCACGTCTCCTCCTGCGTGTTTGTTGGAAGCTCTTTTTTATGATCTTTTACATTGAATGAATTGTTCGTTTAATTTCAAAAAAGAACTAGTTAAATTTAACTTCTAGTATCTAAACCCAAATATAATGAATTATAGAGATTTTAAGTGTGAAATTTTCCCTGCTTATAGATAATGAGACCTGATAATACTCCAGGTGGGTTACCTAGACTTTGGCAGAAGTACTTTGCAGACATATGTAACCAATAAAAAAGACAAACATGTTAATATGATAATTTTTACATGTACACTCACTATCAGTTCCATAGACCTTGCGATTTGCACAGCAAGTTAATGCTCTCATTTCTGATCTTATGTAAGTGTGAGTGACAGCATCTGAAATCTGCATTCTATGCAGTTCATATGATAAAAGTCCAATTTTAGCTACATTAGCAAGTCGAATCAGAGTTAAAATCAATTCTTCACTATCTTTCCTCTGAAGGTTAAGGAGTTCTGTGTGAGTGGATGGCAATTAAACCAGGAGATAGGTGAGCCAATACTGTCTCACTAAAAGGTAACAAAAATGCAAGTCACGAAGAACGGAGATAAGGACAATATCAGAAAACTCAGAGTTGGACAAAATACAGAAACAAACTTCCGTGTGTAGTCCATAATAAACCAATAAATTCGCAGAAAAGTAATTGATGCACTAACTCTGAAACTGTAACATCGACGACTTCATCAATTTCAAAATCATGCAAAATTGCAATGAGAGGTGTAAGCAATCAGATTAAACTATATGCTTTAGCAATGAAATGTTGCTAATTGATTAACAAAAAAAATGGAATGTTAATAACTTGTTTTAGCACAGACTTGTTAAAGAGAGGACTAGAGGACTAGCTACTTCCATGCATCCATGTAAAACAGAGACTGTGCCAGATAGATTACTGACCTGCTCCACGACCTTGTTTGTCTGATAAAACCTTCAAGAAGATTAATCATTTCAAATGAACCTAAAAGATGGGAAATGGTGGATGAGCTACAATTATTGATGTGTATTATATCACATGAAAAAGGATCACTTAAAAATATAGTACAATATATTATTATGAAATTAAACCAGCACAATTATCTGGGAAAGGACTAGCAATTGATACAAATGACTACTGCCTATTCTTTCTATATATTGAGTACTATTGTTTTCATATACATGAGCTCTCTGTGGGCACGTCTATCATTTTACAATTGAAGCACCTAATCTTATATTTTTTTACTATAATGTATTTTCTCTATTCCATTTTACTAGTCTCTTTTAAAAAAACAAGGCTATATTAAGAGAAATTAGTTGTATAACAATTTCCGTACTTACAATATTTATTATAATAATTTCAAATGCAATTGAAGTAAAGTTTTGAAAATGACATAATTAGAGGGTAAGTTTGAAAATTTTTACAGTGAAAGTAGAGATGGACAACTATTATGAGGAAAAAAATCTTCAAAAGAGAATTATTGTGACTGATACTCAATAGAAATTGTTCCAACTTCCATGCATCTGCAATAAAAACATTTAGGAAGAGAGTACTGATTAAATTAACATTTGTGTGCTTCTGTTCGAGCATTGCATGGTAGATTTCCACAAGGCCTGATGCAATGCTGAAACCAGAAACTTCCGAGAGAGAGAGAGGGCTAATTATTTTATTTTATTTTACAATGTTTTAACATCCAAAAAGAAATTAAAATATTGTTAACTTATAGTCTTTTTTAACACATGAATAACAGTTAATAATAAATAAAAAAAGTCCCTGAATCTATATATGTCTCTGCATTGGAGTCTTAATCTGGTCTCTGTATCAGTCACTTTCGGAAGTAGAAGTCCCCGAATCTGTCCAAAAGAGACATAACATAAGTTTCTTAACTATAACCATATTCATATCAAGTCCTATATACAAAGATGTAGAAGATATATAAGAAGATCTATCTATAAAGTTGCTGCATGCGCAGCTGCTCTGAGGCATTGCTCCTCCTGATCAAATTTTAATGTTATGAATGTGCTGCATCTGCAATATTGGAGTCCCTACCTGAAGAAGACCCTGTATCTGAATCTGTCTCTGCATCGGAGTCACTTGTGGAAGTTCTTGAATCTGTCCAAAAGAGGCATAAACTAAGTTTCTTAACTATAAACATATTCATATCAAGTCTAATATAAAAAGATGTAGCAGATATACAAGAAGACATTTCTAAAAAAGTTGCTGCATGCAGAGCTGTTCTGAGGCATTGCCTCTTGATCAAATTTAAATGTTCAGATTGTGCTTCTTCTGCATCAGATTCAATACCTGGAGAAGTCCCTGAATCTGGAGTTGTCTCTGCATCGGAGTCACTTTCAGAAGCTCCTGAATCTGAATCTGTCCAACAGAGGCATACAAAATAAGTTTATTAACTACAATCACAATCACACCAAGTCTAAGAGGCAAACTTTTACTGATATACAACAAGTTATTTCTTATACCACTAGAAGAAGATGAACCACCACTAGAAGTGCCATATCTTCTAACCAAATCATTATATTCTTGGGCTGACTTTTTTAATTTCATTTCCTGAAATGAAAGCACCGTCATTGACTCCATTCCTTGAACACAAGCCAAACTAGGCGTGTAACTATAACAACTTCTAAAGTAATAACGGCTGCTCCAAATAGACTTAGTTTCTTTTGTCTTGGGATCATAGAAACACAATTGGCCAACTTTAACAATCAAAATTTCACCACCATTTTTAAAACACTGTGGCATTGACCATTCTTGGGTACGAATATCTATGGGTCTAATAGTGTACATCATACTCCAAACACCAGTATCAGATTCCTCATCCAAAGAATACATATCTACGAAACTATCTCGACAAGAACTTTCATACACCATCCCAAGAAGACAGTCCTTAATATTGACAAGATTGAATTTGCAATCAGAGGAATAATCTAAATCAAAATGAGGCAAGGACCTCAACTCATTTTTTGTGAACACACAAATATTTGCATGCATGTGCTTTGTTCCATACTGGTATGGATAGCTCCAGTAAGGAAGTCCTTTCACAATGGTAGAGGGAGCCATTTTTCTGCCAATTGCCATCATACTTCTATCCCTCATGACTTTTTTAGGGACGATCATTTGAGTCCAACTAGCAGACCTACACGAGTAAATATAAAGATACTTTGAAGAACACCTCGAAACATAGCACACTATGACCACCTTATAATCGTCTGTCACATGATCCCAACTAAATCCAAGAAGGTGTCTACATTCCTTACAATCATGATTTGGAAGATTAATTTCCTTTGCTTGACCAGTAGCGGGGTTCCACAATGAAAAATCTGTTCCAGAAGCCATGCAAACTAAACCATTAATGGAACCAAGCAAGATGTCAGAACGTAAAGGGCCTACAGTAACAGCAATTTCACGGGAGCGGGAAATGATGACTAGTCCATGAAGGGACCAGTGCCTATGACCTATAAGAAGATCTTGATCCATGACAGATTGTTGACGACTAATGTGTGATTTAACAAAGTCAGGGTTGGATAAATTATGTTTCCAGGCTTTGCAAACGAGTCGAAATCTCACTAGATATTTTGCTGCTAGTCGAATCAGTATGTCATGGTAAATTATATCATCCGGCAGCACCACATGTTTTGTTCTCCTCATCATGACTCTCCTAGATGATTCAATCTGTAGGTGTTTTTGTATATTTATTGGAGTGCTTTGTACAGAGTTATTTAAATTACCTGACGATACACTCTCATGTGTTTGCTGTTCCTCCTCCTCCATCTTCATTGTTGTCTGCTCTGAGATGAGGTTAGGGTTCAAGTTGGACGCAAGAAAGAAAAACTTTTGCTCACACTCCTACTGTCCTACTTAATACGAAAACAAGATCAATATTTTTTTATTAAATTTAAAAAAATTATTTATACTAAAAGAATGATTAATAAATTACACATATATTATGAAATTATATTTATTATTTTATGTTTTTTTATTAAATTATACTAACTCCGTCCCACCCAATTGTTATCATTTCGGAGAGAAGGTCCGGCACGCATTTTAAGGTGCATATAAAATATAGTTTCATAACTTATTTTTAATTTTTTTTCTGAATAAAAAATTAAATTAAATTTTTATTCAGAAAATTTAGAATACAATAGCCGGATCATTGAATTCGTTTCATTAAAAAACAATTTATCATATAACTGACAGGTTATGCAGAATCAAGGACATTTAGACAATAAATCTTTAATGTCCGATAACAAAATACTCGTAGTGCCTGATCCCAAAAACTTTATTGCCTCTTCCCGATTACCTGAAAAGTAATAGAAATAAAGAAATACACAAGTCTCAATAATATGGTTCACTATTACTAAAAAGATATAATAAATTTATATGAAGTAAGTAAGATATATATTTAAAAATATTAATATAAGAAAATACAACATAATGAAATTAAATACAATAAAATAAGAAATAAATTAGAAGACTTTTTGAAAATAAAACTAAAATAAATTAAAGTGGAGAAAACATTAAAATCCAATCAAATGGGTCCCTTTGATTGAACACGTCAAATAACACATAACTAGGTGAATCGAAATTAATATAAAAATTTAACGAAAATTTTGAAATTTAAAAATGTTATATGAAATAGACAAGCCTTCAAAATGACACTTAATTGTTTCTTAAAAGCCCAAGATATACGTCATCAAACATGACCACTCATAAATGACACAAAAATCCCAAATAATCTTCGATTTAACACAAATTCCTAAATTATTGTCTAACTAATAAGTATATTCCGTTTAATAATTACTATAATTAAAAACTACCAAAAATATTACACACAATTAATGGAGACATAAAATTGGTTTTAAAACTCATTAATACATATATTAAATCAATTTTAAATATACAATCTTTCCATATCCTAATTGATTATACATGACCTAAAAACACTATTTTATCAAAATCAAACACCAACATATATCAATATTAACATGTAGATATAGTTTTAGTCACATACAAAGAAAACAAAGTTACGAATATGAATTTTAAAGAAGATCTTAAATAAACCAAAATTGAAATATACAACAAGTACTATCATTAAAACATACACCCGACTCGATTTCTTACAAACCATGTTCAACATGCATAGAATTGACCACCAAACTCAAGATAAATTTCCTAACAAGAGTCAAATAAATTATCTTAGCCATCAAAATTACCAAAACATATCAAAATAAGAATACAAACATCAAATCGAATTCAAACTAAAACAAATACAAAAATTCAGTAAACACCTACATATTTAAAAACTTATAAACAATACAAACAAAGGAAAATTATAATTTCAAAAAAACAAATACCTATCCGGGCCGAGATAAAATCAAGAAAACTAGAACTCATAAAAATGATTAAAAATCTAACCAATAATGATGATGGAAAAATTGAATGTAAGAGTTTAACCAATCATTCAAAACTGTAAAATACAGATCTGCTTCCTAGCTTGTTTATAATTGTTGATCTCCCACGATTCCTCCGGGTGTTTTGCTATTAAGTACTCCAATAGCTACAAAACTCTAAATCACATTTTCACCATTTCGATCACGAGAACCGGAGCCGCAAATCTTTGGCCTGTATCATACTAGGCTCTATATATTCTAGTTAATCGTAAAGACTTGTATAAATAAAGATGATTGATTATATTTCACACTTAATATTATATAAAATTAAAAATATTAATTAAAAAATAAAGTTTATAACATATCAAATAAATTAATACATAATTATAATAAGAGAAAAAAGAACCTAAGATACATCTTAGATAATTTTCTAAGATTTTAGTATAAAATAATAATAGACTAATAAAATTTTAAATGAATCCTAATTTTACAAAACTACCTCTATCATGTTTGTATATAAAATCATATGTATTTTAGGTAATTCACCTAAAATGTATTTTAGGCTCTCTATTCTCTTATAATAAACGTGCACTTAAAAGACGCAGAAGGTTTAAATTTTAACTAATAATATATAAATAAGTAATTATTGTAATATACAATCGCTTGATTCATCCATCTATTCACGATTTTTTGTAATAGTTATTACCAATTGCTGGTCAGGACCCACGATCAACATAAAAATATCCAAAATATTCTCTTTATTTTTAGGCGTTAGCCCTGTCAGTAGATTCAACAAAACACTATATTGTTATTATTTGAAATGTAAGCCATCTAATACAATTTTAAAACTCTAGCCATTTTTTTGTAAAGTTAATGTAAGCGGCTCTAAATAAAATTAAGCTTGCAAAACCGTGTTTTGTGTGACATATAAAAGAGAAGGAACATGCACCACCTGCCACCAAAACTAGAAATTTCTAATCTCCCTCTTCTCAATTCACCGGAGGCTTCACCATACATCCCAATACTGAAATGAATTAAAAATAAAAAGGCCTTCTAGGATTTCACACAAAATGTCTCGACACTCTATTGCCTCATCCGCCAATCCCAAATCCAAGACTCTCGACAACAAATATGTAAGATTAATCCCATCATCACATATATATGCTTCTAATTTCTTTTTTATATTTTTGTTTATTTTCATGCTTATGTTAATTATTATGTATATATGATGATCACTTGTAAATAATAAGCATTATCTGGATATTAAACAACACTATATTGTGTTGTGCCTAATTAGGATTTCTTATATTGGGAAAAAAATGATCGATGAATCTTTTTTAATTTGTTCGGTGGAAGTGTTGAAAATGCTAACCTAATGTCATTGTAAATCAGTACGAATAACTTCTGTAAACAAGTTTATCTCGGAGATGTGCAAGCCTATAGCGCCTTGCTTGAATGTCGATATATAAATGCTAAGCATGATCAGTCATTTCTTACTTGTATGACTAATTATGTAGTTAGTCTATGTGTATCACTTGTGTCGATATATTTACGGCTTCTAAAATCTGGTAAATTTTATTTTAGATTATGCCTAATGAGGTGAGTTAGAAAGCCAAAATGCAAGCATGTTGTTTTGATGAGAGAAAGTTGATATGTCCATACACCTTTTTGCTAGTTTCGCACCATCTCCCACACATGTTTGTAACCTGATCACTGATTGTGAGATAGATTAGTTGTGGAACTGTCACAAATCCTTGTGAAATTAACAATATCCCAGTTCAAGGTCCAATCGTCATGTTATCTCTTGTCCAAGCTCATTCATCTTTTTTATGGTAAAGGTAGTGATTAATGTTAAAAATGAGGTTATGAAGCATATGATTTTATATTAAGATTATCATAGGCGGCTGTATGTCTCACTATCTCCTCAAATCATCAAAGTTTGATTTTGCCAATCTGGTGTTGTGAAAATCTCTTGCGGTCTCCACAAAGATGTATACAATTAATATGATTTCCTTTTTTTTTAATTTTGATAGGCAAAGATTCATTCAAAATAAAAGGCTATCTGAATTATAGAGGGTATAGCAGTACATGACCATCTTACATCACCAACAGCTGAACATTGGATTTTAGGATCTAACTTAATTAAACTTGAATAACTAAAAGGAATTGAAAGACCAATAGACCAAATACAACGCCTAATTGCATGCAAACTTCATTCGTCATGTATCTCCCCCACTAACGGCTCATCTTCACCCATCTCATCCTCATAAATCACGTCATGAATTTCTACTGCAGCCTTTCCTTGATCTCCTCCGGCATGCATTCCAAACCCAACAATTATTCATTCTTCCAGTTAGTCATCTTGAACACCTTCAATAGCCATTTCCAACTGATTCACTTGCTCAAAACCCATTTCCACCTCGTTAAATGCATGTCCCTGAGGATCTAGCCCCATGTACAGATCCATAAGCTCACCAACTCGCCCGATAGGCTCTCCAACTACATACATTTGATTAAGAAGTTCTGCACCCACCCTTGGTAAATAGATGGCTACATTGTTTCTTCTTGAGTATACGTGCCGAATCTTGCATCTCCAATGGCTGTCCTTCGTTTTGATAAGAATTTGATGCACAATCCATTCCACCTTGCTGGCACATCCTGGTGGAAGAACTTGATAGCAGCAAAGGCTTTTATGTTATCAGTTTCAATCACTACTCTCCTGCAATTTTCGAAGAAGGCTCTTCTCATGCCCACAAAAATTGCACTAGGCTAATATGATTTCCTTAAATTTATTATTATATATGTTTGATTGGTGTGTTGATTGTTTTTTATGTTTAGATTTTATTTGAGATGTTTTTATGATGTCTAAATTCCTAGTTTATTGATGTGACATTTCTATGTCAGATGCTCGGCGATGAAATTGGGAAAGGAGCTTATGGTCGAGTGTATAAAGGTTTGGATTTGGAAAATGGAGACTTTGTTGCAATAAAACAAGTGTCTCTAGAAAATATAGCTCAGGAGGATCTAAACATTATTATGGTATTGTATTTCTTATTGTGCTTAGAATTCTTATTGATGCATGTATATATAACAGTACACTAGAACAAAGAAGGAAGATAGGAGAGATAGATGTAGCTTATTTCTCATTATTAATTCTTTTAAGTGTTGTCGGCACATCTGTCCTAGATAATAATTTGAAAACCTCTTTGAAATTTCTATATTTACTAATATTGTATCTATATTCCCTATATTCCAAAGATATTTTATTTTTTCTTTTATTTGTGTGTTTGTGTGGGCACCAATATATTAACGGAATTTGAAACGACTGATATACTAATATGCCAAGCATCTACACATTTGATGCCTATGTTGTCATTGATACATGGTCTAACGTTGTTGAAAATATTAGATGCTTAAAGTCCAACTCAAATATATGATATTCACTATTTTATGAAGTTCATACAACCTGAATTGTTATAATACCACTCATACAACCTGAATTGTTATAATACCACTTATACGACCTGAATTGTTATAATACCACAAGGATGTTGAATATTACAAAAAAAATAGTTCATTTTAAAAATTGAGAAAGTAAAATATGATTTTTCCTTTGGTGTGAACTAGATACATTTCTTTATCATATTAGTGAACCAATTTGGTAAACTTGCGAATGTATATGTAGTGATGACTGATGAGGGAACACTTGTTTTGAGTATTGTTGCTAATACTTGTTAATTTTACTTCATGTCTGTACTGTTAAAATATAACAGAGTCTTTTGTAGATGTATACTAATGAGTTTCTCTTTTATTATGGGTTATGTCATCATCTTTGGGACATACAAATGTTTCAGCAAGAAATTGATCTGCTCAAGGTGATTTCTTTTACCTTAATCCGCCTATGGTTTTGGTTTTCACTTGTACAAAGTTGAAAAAAAATACTATTTTGTATTTTGATCGAAGGTTACATGTAATTGCTCATCCTGGGTTAAAATTGTAGTTTGGTTATGCAGATTAAGCTCACTTGTCTACAAATGGCAGACCGTTTAAATATGTTTCCTTTTTTCTTAAAAGGGACCTATTGACATCGTCTTTTCGGCACGCCATCCAATTACATTAATAATATGTAACAAAAGACGATTGAATGGCCAATTACAATTTCTTTCTTTAGGAATTATATCTTGTTTTGTTACGAACTGTAAGGGGCACAAAATAGCAGCATAATTAAGAACTTAAAACTAGATGTTCGAACCCCTTTCATAGGCTTAGATCTAACTCAACTGAGTGGAGACCCGATGCAACTATTGTCCGAGTTTAAGGAGCAAAAGATGTAAGCTTTATGACACAGTTTTAACTATTTACTCAACCTCAACCTCAACCACATTGAACTGCGTCTCTAAGGTAGCACATGACACTCATGAATCATCACACCATTTGTAGGAAGAAGAATGCAATGTAGTTAAAGAAGGTATCCCAATATTAATTGAATTAGGTAATTGAAATATGGATTTTATAGATATTATATTTTAATTAAGTGTTACGTAGTTATAATATATATATATATATATAAACAATATTATATTAATCTAAATTCATAATTAAATAGTATCAATCATATTGACATTTAAAGTATTAATTCTCCTTTCAAAGACATTTTAAGTGTGTGACCCTGTAGGATATTACTATGTTAGAAATAATTTTAATGTCATATAATAAAATTATAAACAGTGAGCGACATCCAATAATGTATCATTTTTACCCAATAATAATACTATTAGTGATTTGATGCAACCTTTTTATGACTAATGTTTCAAGTAATTTGATCCTTATGACTTTGATATTATAGAGAAGCATCGATTAGTCTCATTGTAAAAAAAAACTATATTTGGCACACTTCATACAGTTCTCCAATCTTTATTTATTATTCTCATGATGAGCAAGTAGAATACATTGTTCTCTAAAATGCACATATGCATTGACTTAGACCCTTTTTGAAAGTTAGAGGTTTGAGAAAAAATTAGTGGTTTGAGGCAAATTTGAGGTTTGACTAGATGAATCCTCTAATATTAGTGTTTGGTAGTTAACGGATTGAAATAGCAGTTTGGTCTCAATAAACTAATTTTAAAAAAGATATTTGGAGGAGCTTTTTCAATTAGATGATTGTTATGTATCTATTTAAAATACAAACAGCTGATTCAACACCTATTTACCAAATGGTTTTATTCAAAACAACTAATTTAATCCGTTAATCAAAACAATTAATTCAATCAGCTAGTCAAAACAGCTAATTCAATATGCTACCAGCTACCAGCTAACCACTAACAGCTAACTGTTAATTACCAAAATATAGAAACTCTACTATGCTAGTTCACTCTAGAAGACCTTGTCTGACTATAGTTAGTAGTAGTATAGATTAGTTAGATTCGTAAAACAGAAGAAGAGCCTTCCAAAAATGTGGGACCATTAACTATGGTTAAAGCTAAATCGTGTTAAGTCCAGACGCAACATGGTACTCTTTCTACCACTATATGAATAGTAGTATAAGCATATACTTGCTACTAGACTATATCTCTTGCACAACTTATCTACTCTATATCTTTATTTATAAGACCTATACCGTTAGAACCAATGAAGCAAATGATTGGCCCATCATATCATCCGAAGAAACGGAAAATACCAAAAAAATTCGAATTTGAGAAAAACAAACACGAAGCTTCGTTCCTCAGCAAAGTGTTCACTTCACCTCCGGTCACATGAACTTTCGAGATTGCTCGTTAGCTAAACCGTTTTCAATAAGGGGCGGAGCTTGAAGAAGCGAGCCTAGAATAGCAGCCTATTACCAAGCCACTACCTATGCGTCGCCGACTCATTCTTCAACAGGCACGCGGTCATAGTCCCGGGCTCCTCCCATTGTTTGAGAGATTACGGTTTCATGTTCTATTTCACTCCCCGATGGGGGTCGCAATAAAGCTCTAGTTATGATACAAACGATATATGCGACCTTCCAACACCGGGCAGGTGTCGGACTCTATACATCATGTTATCACTTAGCAGAGTCCTGTGTAGAGTTACGGGAACAACCGTCTGATGGAAAACGACTTTCACATTCGGTTCAGAAACCTTTTATTTCTGGCGTAACCGCGGTAAAACGTAAAAAAAGATTATGGCCGCCTAATATGGGGGCCGTAGGTACGATAAACTCGGCCAAAATATGGGGTCTCACGACCCTCGAGAAAGGCCCCTCTTATTGGCATATAAATGGAATCAACACAGTAGTTCATTTTCCCATTCTTCTTCTTGGCAGGGACTATGTTTAAGAGAAAAGGTTAGTAGGGAAAAATAATCTATTTGGGGCAGATAGCTCACACACAGACAGGGCTCATTCTGCTCCCAGACACGAGCTGACGACAGCCATGCAGTATGGAAGTAAGTACCATCCCATTAAGGACAGGTTTTGTTGTTCATATGTCAGGGCCTTAGTGTCTCGTATTTCTATGATAAATGAGTTTGGTAATCAATCAATCAACCATACTGATCTTATTGTATCATTGTTGTCTTATTAACAATGATACTCGACTAGGACAATTTAAAATAGTTCATTTTGTAATCATGTAATCCTTATTTTACATACTTCAACATATTATTATATCATTATCCCAAGGACTTTTATTATCTCAACAATTATATAGCGCATTAAATAAAACACAATAAATCATTTATTCAACCAAGACATAAAGTCAATACTGCCATCCTATAACAACAACTGTATTGCCTCTAGTACATGAATTCTAACAACATCTTGGAATTTGTATTGTTTTTCTATACAACACATGCCAGATTTCATCACATTAGGTGCAAGTTTTTTCTATACTTTCTTGTTTTACAAATGCACTGTTCTTGACATAATAATCTCACGTATATTTTATCAATATATAAATTTAATAATTAGTTAACCATTAACCAAGTTGTTTTTCTTTATTTTTTCCATCACAGAATTTGAGGCATAAAAACATTGTGAAATATCTTGGATCTTCAAAGACAAAGAGCCATCTCCATATAATCCTTGAGTAAGTATGCCGGAATTTTGTATTTCTATAGCCGTATGAACCGATTACATGGTAAAGCCATGAACAGAATGTCTTTAATAGCCATCTTCTTGGTTGTATATGTTCCATATATTGCCTTGTATTTTTACCTTAAGGCTTTAGGAAAGCTGGTTACTTAATTGTAAAAAGAGATTTAGTAGGCTCCGTGGAGGCATGGGTGTGTGGGTTCAAATTCCTGCAGTTGAGCATTTCCAAAAATAAAAAGTCTTGTACTTATTTCTGGTTTTTACTTGTATTAATTGTTTTGAATAGATACGTGGAGAATGGTTCACTTGCAAACATTATTAAGCCAACTAAGTTTGGGCCATTTCCAGAATCTCTAGTCGCTGTGTACATAGTTCAGGTTTGTATTTGAACTCTTTTTTTGCGGTTCTTATGTGTCTTTGCTTCTTTGCTTATGTCTTCACTCTATTCGTGGACAGGTTTTGGAAGGTTTAGTTTATCTGCACGAGCAAGGTGTGATTCATCGTGATATTAAGGGCGCTAATATATTGTTAACTAAAGAGGTACTTTACTTAATATTAACAAGCATGTACGTATTTGGAGTTCATGCTTTGTGAGGCATTGAGGCTTGTAAATGCTACATGTCTACGGGTCTCTCATCTGTATATTATATGTATAAATGTGATTTGACTTGTTAGCTAATTAGAAGTTTGAAATTAATCAAATATTCGTGCTCTTGGTTTCTCTTGATTTCTGCCCCCCAATATCTTTTGCCTTTTTGGGATGGTATGGTATCTCCTATAACAGTAACAAGGAGTATACGAGCACTGTGACTCAGATTACAATTTAGACAATGTGTTATTTTAATTTATGGCATGTAGATACAAGGGCAGTGTTGCTTCTGTGGAGCGACACTGATGGGAAAGGCCATGTATATTATCTTATTTCTCAATTTGTATTGCACATACCTTCAAATTGCCTTTTATTTTGTGATACATTAACCAATTTACCTTTTAGAATTATCAGATTTCTAAAGGCCATACAGGGGAGGAACCCAGTATATTGTTGTAAAAGAGCACACTGATTCGTCTTTCTAGAATCTAGACCCAGTTTATCGAAAGACTTGCTTGATCTACTATATGGTTTCAGGGTCTTGTGAAGCTAGCAGATTTTGGAGTTGCAACAAAATTGACAGAGGCAGATGCTAATACGCATTCTGTCGTAGGGACACCTTACTGGATGGCCCCTGAGGTACTTTTCTTCTAATAGTGTAGTCAGTGCTTGCGTTATATCTCTTTATTGTTAAGCACACAAATCTTTTATTTTGGGGATTCATTGATTGGATATATGTTTATCCCTTGTATCTGGCTTAATAGTTTGGGAACTGTCATCATCCTACTCTGGTGGACGTCCTTATTTTTATAACTGTATATGTTTCAGGTGATTGAAATGTCTGGAGTTTGTGCTGCATCTGATATATGGAGTGTTGGGTGCACTGTCATTGAGCTTCTTACCTGTGTGCCTCCATATTATGATCTTCAGCCAATGCCAGCTCTCTTTAGGATTGTGCAGGTTCTCTAAAAAATGATTTTATTGTATAGACTGTGATGATGAAGTACTAATACTTTCTTAAGTGGTTTTGTATACTGCCCGGAACCTGGTGTTTCCTGATTTGAGATAGAGAAAGAGAAAATATAAGGTAGGTATATAATATGTAGGGAGAACAGAAAAGGTTTATGAGATAGAAATGGGGGAAGAGAAGAGGTGTGATTTTACAGCAGATATGCTTTTCACTTGTCAGTATCATATTCAAAAGTTAAACTGAAGTAGCCTGTTAGCATAGATATGCAAGTGTTAGTATAAATATACAAGCTTAGCTCCTTTATCCTCCTATATTGAATGACGGACCTATGATGAACATGTTTGAGACTACAATGTGCTTTATATTGATTACTGATTACGAACTTGTTTAACATTTTTCTTTTGGGTTTTATAACTGTTAATTTCTGTCCTTGGGATGGCAAGGGCACTGAACCTCTTTTCATATTTATTCAGGATGAGCGTCCTCCAATACCAGATAGTCTATCTCCTGCAATGACGGATTTTCTATGTCAGTGTTTTAAAAAGGTTATGCAGATGACATTTCACAATCTTGGCGTATGATGTTGTTTTTAAAATTAAAAATTCTATGTAATATGATACAATACTACTTCACTACTGGTATTAGTTCACATGCATCTGTTTTCCCCTCCCAGATTTAATTTTCAAAAGTTGTTTATTATCGTATGTGAGGAGGTTCTCTCGAGTTGGAATTACAGAAGGTAATTGAAGAATAATTGGAAACAATTGCATGTATAACTTTTAAATGAGAAAGGGAAGAACTGGTTACCATATGCTATCGGTCTTCTTCCCTTCCTCGTATGCAGCAATGTTAAATTGATTTTTGTAAAAAGGAGATAGTAGTGGATCATTGCTGTTGAGTCCTTCGTGCTGTATAATTCTTATGTTCATGAAATTTATATGATAATAGTAAGGCCATGTGAGATGTGCTACATCCACATTTGGAAATGTGTATCATTTGATAATCCAGGCTAACGATTTTATGGGATCCATTTTGTTCATGCCACATAAGCAATCTGCCTCCATTTCATTACTTTAAGATATTTCTCTGACTGCTACATTCAATCCTTTATAATGCAAGAATTGCATTGCTATTTAAATAGTAAACAACACCCTTTTTAGTAACGTTCTTGGCAGCTAGGTGGTGGAACCCTTTTCTTGTTAACTTGCTAATTATCCAGTTGAAATACAATATTTATGTTGCGCATCTTTAAATTCTCTTGTGCAAATATTTACAACAAGCAGTATGTTTCAGGATGCTAGGCAGAGGCCTGATGCTAAGACACTGCTCTCGCACCCTTGGATACAAAACTCAAGGCGTGTTTTACAGTCTTCACTTCGGCATAGTGGAACATTAAGGTAGAAATTATAAATATCTCTTTCCCCTCCACAAAAGCATCAGCATTGTTATGTGGATAGTATGTGTGACGTGCATCGTTTTGTATCAGCTACAACAGTGTATCTGTACAAAATTTATGGATTAATCATTATTTTCTTCATTGAAGAGTACTTGAAATGTATCAAGTTTGCTAAAGTGAAATAATGTGCCGTCTTATTAATGCACACTTGCAAGAAGTTACTGTGGTTAACCATCATCGACTAGTTTTATTATCTAAGTTTTGTTATATATTGAAGCTGGTTTTATAAACCTGTGTGTTCCTTTATTAGAACTATATATACTTTTTAGAGCACTATGTGCATGTATATATATATATATCCTTATCATTTATCTTTCCTCTTAAAATATCTCCTCAATGTCATGTAATTCGACTCAGCTAAGCCTTAATACTACATTTCAGCATTCGTACATGTGGCCTTGATACAGATCCTACTCAATCTACTTCTACTCTGTCTTTCTCCCCCTCCCTCTCTCACTCCCTCCCTCCTCTCTCCCCACCTCCTCATACACTATATATAGGTGACCGTTCAAATGAGTCCACTTCATTGTGAGACTAGTTTTTGTTAGGTCCTAAAGTGTTATGGGGAGGGGGGGTTGAATACAACACTCACTATTTTTGCGGATTATTAAATTTGTGTTCTTGAGATATTCTTGAGAAATAAGGAATTAAAACAAACACAAGATTCTAAGAATATATGATTATATAAACTTGAATGTTTCCTACACCCTAGAGTAATAAAACTCTAGCTACAAATGACCTCTTCAAAGTACAATGAATACTTGAGCTTTAATAGTGCTTGAATATTTATAAGGAAGAAGACAAGTAGAAAATGAATTCGCAGCCCTCTTTTTATTGTCTTCGAAGAGAGAGAAAGATGTAGTCTTTAACACCCAATGATGTGGCCACTTCTCATCCAATCAAAAGGAATTCCTCAAAATAAGACTGTGGATAAGTTGGAGAGAGAAAGGACTATTCCATTTTTGAACTATCTTCAAATTCCCAACCACACTGGTGTTTGCAACCTTCACAATGTATTCCCTGTATATCGTACTTAGAGAATTTCAGACTTCATCCCTTGAGCATTTACTTTGTTCCACAACCTTTCCTGCTTCAAAATGAAATTGCTCTTGAATCTTCTGACACTTTGAACAACTGCTTTACTGCTTCCACTTACTTGAATGCTTCTGTTTATTTGAACTGAGGCATGAACATTTTAATGAACTTCTTTCAACAATTAATCTTCAAGTTAGTGAATGTCTTCTTGATACTTGTCCTTGTGCCTTCATGATTCCCGTTTTAAAACAGATCACATATTATTTATGTGTCTGTTGTGCTTGTTGTACTATTTTTCTTGTGTTACAGTTAGGAACTACATTCAGCCTTTCAGTTTTTGTATCCTACTGGCCTTGCCATAGGGCAGTTCCTTAGAATGTGTAGGCTATTTTTTCCCACCGGGAAAACATGTTTATGTATTAATTAAAGCTTGATTAGATGCATGTGGGGTTTTTAGTTAAAGTGATAAACCTTACTAATATTATTGGTTCAGCTTTTTACTAAATTTAATTTTAGCTATAATGTGTTGTATTATATCCTCTGGATCTTGCTAGTTGTTTGTTGAATGTTATATTTAGTTCATGTACAAGTGAGTTGAATATTTATAAGATATATGCTAATTGTTCTTTGTTAATTGTGTGTTGAATTGTATTCGTATGGTCCATCTCCACCTATGGACGTATGAGGTATGCTTCCACAGTTCTCACAATAGGGGTGGTCCCCTATATATTTTATATTCTCATATTTCTTTTTATTTAAAATACTAAGCTATTCTGCACCTTAAATGCTAGGGGTAATTCCTTTGTTTATTTTGGTGCGACATCTGAGTTGTGGGGAGATCAGGTTTCCTATATGGGGTCTGATAAATTTAGGAAAGAGATATTTCGATAAATTGAAAAGGCGAGAGAGTTGAATTGTATTGTGGAGATGAATTGCATATCAGAAATTGTGATGTGCAGCTTTTGAGAGTGTGTCATATCACTGGTCTTAGAGATGAGTAAGTAGTAACATAGAGTTTCTTATTATAAGCATGATTGCTCATTTGCTCATATGTTTTACAGACTTAAGGAGGAAGATGGTTCTGTCGCAGCTGAGACAATGAATGGAGATGATCAAGGAAATTCTGAAAAAGCTAAAGTACGTGTTCCCTAACTTAAAACTGTATATTTTTATGATCTGCTCTTACTGCATGTCAACTTCTCATCCACCTTTATTATCATACTTAGTATTTCATCTTCTTTACAGTTACCCTTGATCTTAAATTATGGGATCTATGAAGTGTTATATAATTACACTAATTTTAAAATCGATTGGGAATCGGGGTTCATGAAGTGTAATATATAGTATTTTTCATGTCGCACTTACCAAAGTTCGTTATGCAATGCATTAATTATCAATAAGAGCATCTAGAAATGGCCTGAGAGATGTAACATCATTTCCTCAGTAAATCGTATAGTTGTTTGTTCTCTTCCATGGCAGTAACGGATGAAGATCTGACATCAATGTTTTACTAAGTGTGTTATAGAATGAAGGGAAATGCGACCTCTGGATCTCAGTGATATCCGTCAAATAAGAATTTTCTTTGTCTTTTCATAGTTTTGTGTTGGTTTTATCAGGGGAGATCATGCTTTTATAGCATGGTTTATAAATTTTCATTTTGTTGACTTTTCTATATTCAGGAAAGCCAGGCAGATTTATTATCTCGAGAGGCTAATGCCAAAATTGACAATTCTAGTGAAGATAACAGTGCCAAACATGATCTTGTTGAGAATAGAGCTGCGAGTCATGAAGATGAGATTTTATCTGATCAAGTTCCTACCTTAACACTCCAAGAGAAGTTGCCCATAAAATCTAGTTCTGACTCTGAGGTGGCTACATCAGCAGAGCTTCATGAGCCATCTCAGTCATGTAACCAGGAAAAATTGCCAATTAGTGGTGAGTTACGATCACCTAATTCCCGGAAGAAAAATATTGTTGCCAGAAAAACTGAAGTGAAAGGAAGTTCTCATGTTGAACATGGGTCTTCCACTTATGCACCAAAGAGCCAAGATTACAATCCTAGAAAGGTAATTATTACGAGTTGCTGCTTGCTACTCAAAATGCCGGGAGCAACTATATAGTAATACAAACTACTTTCTACTTGCTAGACTTTTTCATAGTGAACCCACCTTATTAGCTTAATTTTTATGTGTTTTTACTACATATGTATACGTATAAAAGATTTATGTAATAAGGCAACTGTATTCGCTTGCAACAACAAAATAGATATAGTAAACATATTTTCCTACTGGTTTGGGTGCTATTAATTTGTTTGTTATCAGCTTAAAATGAATTAGAGAGATATGGGTGGATAATATGGCAATATTGTTCAGATATTATATGTAAAATGGTAGATAAGCCTCTTGTATCTTTGATTAGGGTTGTTCTTAACTGTGGCCCAGATACTTTGCAAGATAGCTTTAAAATTAAATGGCCAGTGACACTACAGAAACCTTACCGCTTCCTATTACTCTCTTAAGTACACAAATACAATGTATATAGATGTGGTGTGTATGAGGCAGCCATCATAGATTTTACTTTTTTCAGTTAATAAACTAAATCCTCGAATGACCCATATGTGAAGGCACCGAAGGCATCAATAACCTCTGGAGGTAATGGGCTAAGTAAATTTAGTGATACTCCCGGTGATGCTTCGTTGGAAGACTTATTTCGGCCATTGGATAAAACACTGGAGGATCAGGAAGCTGAAGCCTCAACATCTGCATCCTCTCCAAATGTTAATCAAGGCAATGCCTTTCCTACAGATGAAGGGAGGAATGTCCTGGCAACAAAGTTAAGGGCAGCAATTGCAAAAAAGCGAATGGAAAATGAGTTGGGGCGAACAAGTGGAGGTGACTTGCTTCGTATAGTGATGGGTGTTTTAAAGGAAGATGCTACTGATACTGATAGCTTGGTAAGATTGATGTTTTGGTGAATATGTTACTGTCCCAAATTGTTCAAATTCATTTACTTCTTTAGTTATTAAATTGATGTTTTGGTGAATATGTTACTGTCCCAAATTGTTCAAATTCATTTACTTCTTTAGTTACTAAAAAAACAGCGAAGGCATGGTGATCTTTTGCTTGAATTTGAAAGTATGCCTGATTTTTTCATCTTTTGTTAAATTATCAGGGCTTTGATGATAATATGCCGGCAGATAATCTTTTTCACCTACAGGTACTCACTTTGCAATGTTTATCTCCAGTGAAAAGAAAACTAACTAGCTGTCTTTCCCTGGCCTCTCCTCTCTGCATCAATGCCGATTTTGACAAATAATGAGATGCAAGACATCTCTGGACAATATCCTCCAGCCTTAATTTGACTTTAGTGTAATAATTTCTGCTACTTGTACTGGACACTTAAAATTATCTTTTTGGGCATGAATACAGTTGAAATGATTAAACTTTGTTCAGTGGCTATGGATGTTAATTTTTCTGACCTTATGGATGTAGCCAAGTTGTTACAGGAATCCAAGCTTATATCTGGCTGAGCTTTACATTTAATGCACTGGTTTGTACACCAAACAGACTGATACTTTACTTTGCCTGTAGGCAGTGGAATTTAGCAAATTAGTTTCGACATTAAGGCCCAATGAACCAGAAGATGTGGTTATATCTGCTTGCCAGAAGTTAACTGCTTTCTTCCACCAACGCCCTGAGCAAAAATATGTATTCATCACTCAGCACGGTTTACTCACTTTAATGGAGTTGCTTGAGGTTCCCAGAACTGGTGTATGCATACTACATGACATGCATAATTATTAACTTTTAACTTACTGCTATAGTAATTTAACACCTTTGCTACTTGCTGTTTCATTTAAATGCAGGTTATGTGTGCGGTGCTTCAAGTTTTGAATCAGATAATCAAGGATAACGCTGATTATCTGGAGAATGCGTGTCTTGTTGGGTTTGTAAGTTTTGTGTTCATTTTGCGCTTTCAGTCTCCTAGATTTGCTGAAGTGCCATAAGACTGCAATTTGATTTGTAATAAGTTTGTCCTGAATATACATTATGTAGAGAGACTCGTATCTTTAGTATACTAGAACAATGAGTATATTGGAGATAGGTTTTCTAAACTTTGATCGTTAGATTACATCAGCATAGTTTAATGAGATATATTCATGTATTGGTTATGGTGAAAAAAAAAGCATCGACTAGTTAGATTCTTGTTTCCATGATATGATTCCAGTGTCGTATTGGTTTGCAGTTAAAGATATAGTTAATTTTCTACACAGATTCCAGTCATAATGAGATTTGGTGAACCTGATCGTCCTTGTGAGATACGAATGGAAGCAGCTTATTTCTTGCAGCAGCTGTGTCAGTCAAGGTAGACATGTTTTGCTGCTTCCAGCCAAAACTTCTGTTTACCTAAAATTACATGAATCGAGATTGACTTTGATGACTTCCCCATGCAGTTCCTTGACCTTACACATGTTTATTGCTTGTCGTGGAATTCCAGTTCTTGTGGGTTTTCTCGAACCTGATTATGCAAAATACAGGTTGGTTGTTGTCTGTGGTCTGAGTGAATCAGTTATAGTTTGACATGCCAAATATTCCATGTAGTTATGGTGTTTTCTTCATGTAGCTTCAGGATCAAATAAATGCAAGAAGCTGCTGCAGGGTTTATTTATACTTACGTATCGCGAGTTTCGCAATTTATCATGTGTGTTTGGGAAGGGGGGGTGTAGTATGAAATATATACATAATTGAGCAGTCTAGTTAAAAAAAAACTCTGTTAAACCCATCTTTTAGAAGGAAAGATACGGGAATAGAAACAAGGATCACTTCAGATGTTTCACTTATTACTGTCTCTCAAAGCCTCAACAAGACGCATTTTCCTTTCCAGGATTTTATTTATGTTATCATTCCAGCACATCATACCACCTTGGAAGAGTTGGCTAGAGCGGAATTGTATGAAATTAGACAGGAAAAATTTAGCTTTGACATGACACAGAGTAGAGTGAGAGCGTTTATTCGATGGTGTCGAGGATGTGTTACCGACATGATAATAAGTGTTATATGAACATGGTCCTTTAAATATGGTACTTCCTGCGAGGAAAAATAGTCTGAGACAATCAAAGTATGTCGATGATGATAAGACTTGTAATATTATGTTAATGTGATATTTGGAACTGTAAGGAAATATATGTGAGCAGTTGTTCCCCCTTATACACTGCAACAATTTAATATGGTCATTTCGCTTGGGAGAGATTACTACTTTCAGGATTAAGTATTAGCGTAGTAATCCCTAGCATTGTAACATAGTATCCCCTCTTCTCTTGGCCATAAGAGGTCGAGAATTCAAGCCTCGTGTGGGCATATGCGCATGAGTAACACTCAAGTTATACACATTGGTGACAAAATCAAATAAAATCAGGCTTGCAGATCTAGATGAATGGGTGTTGGGATGCATGTTTTGCATATCATTTCATACCAGGCATTATAAAATATATGTCAAGAAAATTATGGTTTCTGCAGTCAATGCGATGTTGAAGGCACATGATCTTTCAAAAATAATATCTAAATCCTCTCATCATATTATCTGATGTTTTAGATGTTCCGGTATGGTGTTGCAAATATAGCCTATTATGTTGTTTCAGCATGTAATGTCTCATTAGCAGTTCATCATCTGCTTCAAATTCTGTATATTCCATTTCAAATGCTTAAGTAGGTTTTGCTATGTATCTTTGCACATGAAATTCATTTAGTTCGTAACCTTAGAATCCATGACTGGCAGGGAAATGGTCCATCTGGCAATTGATGGAATTTGGCAGGTACTTAAACTTCAGCGGTCAACCTCTAGGAATGATTTCTGTCGTATAGCTGCAAAGAACGGGATACTACCTAGACTTGCAAACTCTCTTTATAGCTTGAATGAGGCAACTCGGTTAGCTTTGGTGTCTGGTGGAGGTGGGTTTCCTGTTGATGGTATAAATATAAGGTCACGGTCTGGTCAATTTGATCCAGGAAACCCTACTTTTGTTCAAAGTGTGGCACCGCCTTATGGATTTGATCATCCTGATTATCTCAAGGTTAATCATGCAGTAGTGGATGATCCATTGTCATTGGGGACTCATGACTCTTCACAAGCCTCAGTTTCTCATTCTTCCGACTCCAGATCTTCCCCCCCAGATAGTGATAGGCCTCGGTCAAGTGCAGCCTCTGTAGAAGGTCCTGTCACTACAAAATCACATGATTCAAGTTCTTTCGACAAACTTACACATGGTATGAAGGAAAGAAGTGATCCTTCAAGAACTGCACATGGAATTTCAACAGACAGGGTCTCAACATTGAGTGATGGTGTTTCAAATGGGTATTCTGCCACACTGTCTCACCAAGACAATGTTCGAACTCATATTTTTTCGCTGGATAAGGAACCCCCTCAACCTGTTTCTGGTCAACTTGAGTCACGTCATCTCACTGGGTTGGAAAAGCATGAAAATATGCTTCCACTATCTAATGAGAGAAAAACGAACAGTCTCGATTTTTTTATGGCTGAGGTTGCAGGTGTGTAGACTAGTGTTTAACATTCCTCCCTTTGTGTTATATTATTTCATATTTATTTCTCATGTATCTATATCCTTGGGAGTCTAGTGTGGAGCATGTTTTCTGCCTGGACATGGTTCTTTTTCTCAATTTGTCAACTTACATAATGCATGCTTACAGATGACACTGTAATTGTTACTTTAATGACTTCACAGAGGTTACTGGACGTGGAAGAGAACATGCAAACCTTGAATCTGCGGTCATAAGTCCACCAAAGATTGCAAATAAGGATGTAGGACAACCATCATCTTGTGAGGGAACTACTGCTTCTACATCTGGACTTGCTTCCCTGACAGGTTATGGTGGTATAAACACCAGACCAGAGGGTGCAACTTCATCTGGATTACTTTCGCACACGACTCCACCTTGGAGTGCTGATGTTTCTTGGGAATACGTGGAAAAGGTAGCAGACCTTCTACTTGAATTTGCTGGATCTGACACGACTGTGAAGTCTTACATGTGTAGTCAAAGCTTGCTCACTCGTCTTTTTTTAATTTTCAGTAAGATAGAACCTGCTATTCTTTTGAAGGTACACGTGTTCTTTTTATAACTTTGAATATAAGCTCCGCCAGTTTCAACTCCTCATTTCTCACACCTTTATATTGTTATAAATAGTTATTGAAGTGCGTTAATTATCTTTCAACTGACCCACACTGCTTGGAGAATCTTCAGCGAGCAGATGCAATCAAGTTTTTAATCCCAAACCTTGACCTCAAAGAAGGTCCTCTTGTGTCTCAAATTCATCATGA
This sequence comes from Oenanthe sinensis, assembly GCA_028671895.1. Taxonomy (NCBI): domain Eukaryota; kingdom Viridiplantae; phylum Streptophyta; class Magnoliopsida; order Apiales; family Apiaceae; genus Oenanthe; species Oenanthe sinensis. The sequence continues at coordinate 6,457,320 of CM053814.1, read as the reverse complement.
GGTGAACCTTTTAACTTGTATATGTACAAAACTCATGAAAAGTTACGTCAAAAGATGCATAATGTACCACGCGTTGCATATATGCACATTGCTATACTTTTCATTATGTGAGCCAACACATTGCATGTTTGGGCATTGATATATTTTTATTTTGATAACTGTATAATTGGATACGTTTTCAAATGTTATTATCTTATGTTGATGCAGAAGTGCAATCAAAATATTTTGACCAGGTCTGCTAATAGGTTGATCTGCCAATGAGTGTTAAGCATGTGGTTTACATTGGACTCTTTAGTTGTTATTTTTTATTCAGTAGATGTACTTTACACAATTCCATGTGTATTTTTTAGCTGGAAATTAAAATACTGTTACTGTTGGTTTTTAAAGAAAACTAGTGTATAATATAACTGAATAAACTGTTTGCATTGCTGTTAGCTAGTTGTGCTAATTTGTAATTGCAACAGGTACGTGTTACAACTTAATTTAAAAGCAACCCAAGTCTAACCAACTTATATTGCTCTATATGTTGTTTTAATACATCTTGATGCCTTCTGTATGCAGTGTTTGCAATTCTATTTCTATCAACCATTTTTTAATTGTTCACTGACTGATCATGTTAACTGAAGGTACTCAATGCTCTATTCAATCTCTGCAAGATAAATAAGAAGAGACAAGAACAAGCGGCAGAATATGGGATCATCCCACACCTGATGTATTTTATTATGTCAGCCTCTCCATTGAAGCAATATGCATTGCCGCTGCTCTGCGATATGGCCCATGCATCACGTAACTCAAGGGAGCAGTTAAGAGTTCATGGGGGTTTAGATGTGTACCTGAGCCTACTTGATGACCAGCTCTGGTCGGTCACAGCATTAGATTCTATTGCTGTATGCCTGGCTCATGACAATGACAGTAAGAAAGTGGAGCAATCTTTATTGACAAAAGAGGCTGTTCAGAAACTGGTCAAGTTCTTTCAGGGCTGTCCAGATCAACATTTTCTGCATATATTGGAGCCATTCTTAAAAATTATTACGTAAGTCTTCTCCAACCTGTTAATATCTATATACACGCAAAGTGACAGATAACATTGTTTTGGTCGATACATCCAGTTTGACATACAATAGTAGGAATTTTTTAAAACAAGTTCTTCCCCTTTTTCTCCTTAAGAGTCGATCTTCCCATTTTCTCTTCTAAATATGTTGTGTGCACAGTTGCTACAACCAACTGCAAGGAAAAGAACCTATTTGGACACAGTTACTACACTGTGTCCAAGTCATTGTCAGTCCCCAAATTATTAAGTGTAGAATATATCCATGTTTGTTAATAAAAATAGTTGATTTTCCATATTTGTACATTGATTTTGTAATTTGGCAAAAATTTTGAGATGTGAAGTAAATGAAAACGTGGTCAAAACATGTGAGACGGAGAGAACACATCATGTGTAGTACGCATTTTCTTCTCAAAGTTAATGGCATAGTACGCATTTTCTTCTCAAAGTTAATGACATGCGTGAATTCCTAGATTATCATGAATCCAAGTCTGTCGGATGCTAATTTAATGTCTCACTGGTGAATTCAAACGATTGGCATCTTTTAGCATACCTCACAATTACCTTTCATTTACTTATGGATTCCCATAGGGTTTACTTTCTTTTGTTAATAAAAGCATTTTAATTATATCATGGACATTATACTCTCTTTTTTTCTTCTTTTTGCAGGAAATCGTCCCGAATAAATACTACTTTGGCTGTCAATGGCTTGACACCTTTGCTCATTTCAAGGCTTGAGCATCAGGATGCTATTACTCGGCTCAATTTGCTCAAACTTATTAAGGTTAGAAGTTTCAGTTTATATATGTTTTCACCTGGCAGTACTTTTCAGGTAAAGCTGGAAATCTCTCTTATATCCAACTACTAATATTACATCAGGCTGTGTATGAGCACCATCCACGTCCAAAGCAAATGATTGTTGAGAATGACTTGCCGCAAAAACTTCAGAATCTGATCGAGGAACGTCGTGGGCAGAGTTCTGGTGGCCAAGTTTTGGTGAAGCAGATGGCTACATCACTGCTGAAAGCTCTCCATATAAACACTGTTTTGTAGTTGCTTTGTTATCTTATTTTCAGAGAGTATGTATATATACATGTATAGTAGCTATACTCAGTTATAGTTCATTTCATCTGTATTTTGCAATTTTCTTGTTTTCGAGGTTCGAGTTTCGAGTTTCTCTCATCTGTTTCATATCGCCTTTTTATTTCCGGAAATATCTCGTTCTTCTTAAAGATCTTCGTGCATAGGTAGGTGGTCAGATTACCATCCAAACAACTGAATAAGCAAAAAATGTAACTGGAGGCTGATACAATGTAAATCTCTGTTAGATGAGAATGTGATTTAAACTGTATATAGGTAACTTTTGATTATAAAATCTGCTTAAAGTGTAGCTGCAATTTTTTTCATTGCACTAGAAATAGAAAATATATCAACTAATTGAATTATATTAAAACTATAGCTTGACTAATTCTTTAAAATATTCAATATACTTCTCCCCGTTTATTTTTTATAGATATAGTTTCTTCCAAATTCAATTGAAACTATAGCTTGACTAATTCTTTAAAATATTCAATATACTTCTCCCGTTTATTTTTTATAGATATAGTTTCTTCCTTTTGAGTAACTATACAAAAGAACCTCAAAAACTTTTACGATTGTATTATCATAAAAGATCACATTGTAAGGCATATAAGTCAAATTAGTCAAAAAAAGAAGACAATAACTGTAGTTACAAATGTGGTTAAATCAAAATAATGGTCCTATATTGCACAAATTGGAGACAAAACGCTCAAAATGACACAATTTATAAAAATGTTCTAAATGTCAATTCAAAACCCAACATAATGTAGTGTTTTTGTTCTTTTGATTTTTGAATACAAAACCGAACAAAGTGTAGCGTTTTGTTTAATAGTAAAATAAAATTAAAACATAACCCCCAAAACCAAACACACTTAATTTAATCGTTTTTAATATTTTAGGATTTATCAATTCCCTAATTGGATTTTAGAAATATTGAACTTAAATTAAAAGTTAAGTATTTGAATTTATAAGCTTGTAATAGAATGTTCAACGATTTAGAGTTTAGGGTTTAGGTCTTATACCCTAAACCCTAATTAAAGTTAGAACCCTAATTTAACCATTTTTAATATTTTTAGGTTCATCAATTCTCTAATTGGGTTTTAGAAATATTAAGCTTAAATTAAAAGCTAAGTATTGAATTGATTGTTTTAGAAATATTAAGCTTAAATTAAAAGCTAACTATTGTTTTTCATTTTACAAATATTTATACAAAAAATTATGTGCAAAACTCAACTTAAAGTAGCGTTTTACCATAAAACTCTATTTTATCTTGCTCTTGTATTTTGAACTTTAAAAAAAAATAAAAATTGTAGCGTTTTGAATAAACGTGACACGAATTAGCGTTTTAGAGTGACATTTAGGGTCATTTCTCCGATGTGTGCCAACACACATTTTGGGTATTTCTTCTCACTAATACGGCATACACCCGTTAAATCAACTAATTAACTTAAATTCAATTACAGTTGACTGATTAACCGTTTAAGTAGAGATTAAGAACATGTTTAACTGTAACTAGTATTGTGTCATTGAAGAAAAGATAGAGATACTTGACGCTTAGCAACAAAGTAGTTATATTTCAACAGACTTTGAAGTAAACTTTATATATTGAAGCACGTTACTAGAATTCAAACATATACTAGAATTCATTGCCACCATATATATACATCTTAGAGAATGCAGCACAGCACATAATCAGAGTCATCTTCAGTTTCCCAATAATTTATCAACTCTACCATTGGCAGCAGCTGATAAGAACTTCATGCACACAGGAGGATTTAAACCGGCCAAAGCCAAAATAGCTGCAGGAATTCCCCAGAGTGAATCGCCACAGATCATACCAGATGCCACAGCTGGTGCAAACGTCCTGGCCTTTTTCTTATCTTTCAATTCCCAGACAAAGAGGATCAAACTTCCGACGCACATGTCAATGGCAAAGTATGCACCGAGATAAAATGGGATTGCCATGCACATTGGACTGGGAAGGAACCTGTAGAGCCTGTACTTGGTTTCAAACTTTTTCAATAATTCAGTGGCGATATTTATAACTATGGCAGCCACAAAGAAACCAATAGCAAGTGTAACACAATGCTTTGGGAGAGAAGAGAAGCCTTCTACTCCAAGGAGGGCAATACCACGGTACATCAACCCGTATGGTGCTGGATATGAGCCCTCAGGGTCACCTACAGTGAAGGCTGTGTAGAAGATCCAAAATACCAAAGGTGTTATAAAGCATCCCATGGCAGTTCCAAGAATCTGGCTAAAGAACATAGCACGAGGCGATGCTAGGTTAGGTAGCCTGTCTTGAAGTCTTGCATGAGGTCAGAGGCTGTTGAAACAATGCTCATCATCAAACCACATGAAGCTAGACCAGCAAGGACACCACCATTGTCAAGCCCAACCCAAGCACTGAATATCAGGATAGCTAGTTTTCCGTAGTTGGAGGCTAGAGACCAATCACTGAGACCACAACCATAGGCATTGCAGAAGGCCAAAACTGGGGCTATTAAGTAAGCAGTGGATATCTGGTACCATTTCAATTGAGGAAATATATATGGTACTCCGATGATAGATACGACTGCCAAGACTACATAACCACCTACAGCAAACGCATTGGGGATTTGATCTTTCAAGAAATACTCTTTTCTTATTTTCTCGTCATAGCTCTCAACTTCTTCCTCCGAGTCATCAGAAGATTGTCGTTTCTTTATGCAACAACTCTTTATGAAACTAATGATGGTTGAAGTAAGCATGTAGACGACATGAAAAAGGCCATCACCTAGCATCATTGCAATAGCAATGAACACCTGTCAAGATAATATGAATATTATTATACTGGCACATTGTATAAAATATAAATATGTAGAAAATTCATTTAGGGATATGTATATATATGAGCATACCCTGTATCCTTGAATGCCATGGAGGCTAGAGGCTGGTAGTTTAGCGCTATACCAGTCGCCTTTCTTAGCTTCAATGGCAGGCCACATTATACCCCATGAGAGTATACCTCCAAGCAACAATGATATATTGATCATATAAGGACATATCATACCAACACCAACATATGTGGCCGAAAAATCAAAATAAAACCTGGAAAGCAAAGTTAATCATATTAATTAGCGCATTGCTAGAGAAACAATTTAGTTAAAAATTCTGCTAGAAAAATAGTAATACCTCTTAGCGTATGCTTGGAGACCAAAGGTTGGAAAGCTACTGAATCCACAACCATCAGCAGCTGTCCAAAACCACTGAAAGAACGCCCATGCGAAGCTAATGCCAGAGTATCTGAAGAGCGTCATAACTTGTTTTCTGTGTCACAGGACAAGAAAATATAAATAACAGTAAAAATTCATCAATCAACATAAAAATGAAAATGAAATAATAATTATTAATTAGTTGTTACATACTTGGCTAGCTTTGCTCCTTTAGGAGTGTGGAAACTGTTGATGAGGAAGGCAGTTGCTGTTCCACTGGGATACGTTAGTTTATACCTCAAGATCATCATCTGTGAAGATAATAATCCCAAAATTCATGAGTTAATTGTAATTCAATAATAAATGCTAATTAATCCAAATAATGGGGTCAAAACAGAAATTCATCTACCTTGCGTAGAGGCACAATCGAGAACAGACCAACGAAGCTCACGAGAAAGAGATAGCCCATTATCCAGCCAAGGGAGAGGCCCTTGACATTTTGTGGTGTGTTCCCTGCATCTGCCTGGGCAGCTATAGTTTTACTCATAGCAAGTAAATAACTTGCAGTACCACCTGCAAATATACAAATATCAGATACATATCTTCGAGTAAACAATCACAATTGCTCTTAGCCATGCTTTAAAAGGTTCTTACACAATGCATATAAGAGGCCAGACGCAACACCCCATATAATAATATGGATTTGCATGGTCATAAATAACGTGAATCAGCTTTCAGGGCCCTAATGCATACATTAACTATTTATCCATTCATTAATCTTAATGAGATCTATAAATTTTTGGGGCTCTCAGACTAGACACAAGTCTTGTTCGCCTAGAGTGAGGGCCACCCGTGACGTGAATCAAACAAAGTAATCAATGACAAGAAAGAAAAACGAAAACTTACTACTAAAAGCAATCCCGGAAGAGGCAACAACACAAGTCTGAACAACAGTATTCTCCTGTCGCGTAAACGGCTGCTTCAAGAACCCGCACTTGTCAGAAATACTAGTCCACAACTTGATCAACGCGTACCCCAACAAGCCAGCAGCAACATTCAGGGATGGAATAACACCAGTTGCCAAATTGAGCTTACAGACAATGACATTAAAAACCAAACTCAAAGCAAAGCTAACAACTATAGCCCTGAACGTAAGCTGGTCCCTCCAATGTGGTATCTCCGTAGCCTTAAAAGGCTCCTCCATCGAGGGTATCATACCGTCCTGCTCATCATCACCACAACCACATTCTCTTGATGCGTTTCTCCTCACCATGGCGGAATATATATAATGAACATATACAACTTGTTGTTTGAGTATATATGATAGATTATATATATTCAACCTCCGAGGGTGATGGGAGAATTTTATCAGGAGTCATACTCAAATTCGGATCAGGCCAGTATATATATACATTTGATAGGAGTATTAGTAGTTATCTTGTGTTTGACTTTTTTATTATGGGAATATTTTAGTTTACTTTTCGCTATTTTTTTCTCAGGTAAAAATAACAATTAATGGGGATTATATGAGATTTTATTCTTGATTTAGCGCCATATATTATTTTGGATAACTGATTCCATCTAATTTTTTCCCGATTAATAATAATAGGAACGATATATTTTGAGTTGATAGTTGTACATGTATGTATATGCGACAATATAGTTGTGATGGGAATATATAGCAGGCACCGATTCCTTATTTAGGTCCAAAAATGAACATGCATATTTAGATTCGTGGGAGCTAAACAAATGATTTTCCTTATTTACCTTTGAAAAATTGTACTGTTTTTATTAAATGTTCAATGTGATACCAACTTAAATATTTTTGTTATGAATAAAATAATATAATTTAACATAACACCAGGGATAACATTTGACAAAATTGTTATTGAGAATAGAGAACCTAAGATTCATTTTATTGAGAATAGTGAATAAAACGTACAATTGTGTTTTGATAATTATTGTATTTTTATATTCATAATCAAAATAATATCTACAAATATTGTGTATATCAAAATATCATAATTATCAAATATAACTATTTTATTCACTATCTTAGAAAAAATTACTTAAGATGAATATTAGGTTTCTTATTCTCGTTGTTATTATTACAAATTATTTTCAAATGACGAGCATGATTTATATTTTACAAGTGCATGCACCCTTACTTAGGGGTAAGTGCTGAAAACTTTGTTCGCTTGATTTAAAAATTTTCAAATTCGCATTGAATTTTTTATTGAGTCGGTCGAGTTTTAGACTATTCATGTTCGATTCATTTTATAAAAATTAAATTTGAACCCGGACTCTTATTGAACTAAATATCTTATTTGAATTTAACTCATTAATAAAAAATAGTCACAAACACATCTCATCTCATGTTATGAACAATATTAAATATCGTTAACCCTTAATATACAAACTCATTGTCATCTTCAAATGTTTTTAATGAATTTTTTTTTTTTGTCATTCACGAACAGAAAAACAACACATAAAAATATTAAAAAATACAAACCAAAATAGATAAATTTAAATTCGAATATCATGATAACGAGCTAACACAAAATTTCTCATATCTCCAATCCAAAATCTAAACCAGTAAAAACTTAATAATTAATAATTTACAGCAAAATTTAAAAATTAAACTATTTCACTAATCACGTGAACAGGTTATTAACAAATCTGTTCAGACACTATAATCGAACATATTCAGAAACTTTTGAACCCAATTATGTTATAGAATTATTCGTGGGCGTATCTCATTCTCTTACAGCCCTACGCCCCTACTCATACTATATCGAATTCTCGATATTTTACTTGAAAAACCCTTCGGTATAGAGCCTCTACATGAAAATGATATCTTAAAAATACTTTATCATGTGGCATATACATTTAATGTTAAATTTATGCGAGACATTGTTCTCTTTTTGCCATATTATATAATCATATAGGAGGTTCTTCAGTGAAATATGATATGATTTTAGTAGTAGATATTTATAATTTGCGATTATAGAGTGAAGAAACTGGCGGCTAGGCTAGAGACTAAATTTTTCTATAATGGCTAGAAATACAATACTGCATATAAAACCCTGACCAATATAACAAAATGTGCACAAAATTAACGTACTCGGAACACATAAACCTACAATTTGGCACAAATTAAGTACTTACAAATGTCTAAATATCGCAGAATCTGTTCATAATACAATTTCTAAGTCTGGCCTTCCATATCTGCAAGTCAATGACACCTATCAGACCCTGATGTCTATTTTGTAAGGTTATCAATATCAATCATCTGATAAAGACTTCGCAAAATAACTATATATAAATATTTATTACCTATTCAGAACTCAAGGCATCAGGGTATTAAAAGTAGAGGAAAAAGACAATGGCAATAAAGCTTTTAAAACAGCCCTTGAGTAACCAGTTGGGCCCATTACTTAGCACAGAACATGTTACAGTTCAGCGAGATAGGAAGCCTCGTTTCTTTATCTTTTTTCTAGACAATTTCTTGCTGAAAACTAGCTTATGCATGTACCTCATGACAAAATCAATGGTACGCCGATCATCTAAACTGTAAAGTAACGATTTTACTAGCATATAATTCATTTACATTTGCATAACTACCTGCTGACAACAACATTTTATGATATTGAGCGCCTGCCAGTGTCACTTATCTCTCTCATTTTGTATCAAAACTGGAAGGCAAGCTTGCTCCCGAATATCAGGACGATCTCTTCGGGTCAAACTGTCAATTACCGTGCTCAACTACAATTACCGTGCTCAACTACTGTTTATGTTAGTATCTGCTACCACTAGTTTCCAAAACCAAAGGGGGCTTTTCTTCTGCTTCCGCCTTCACCATATTGTTCATTCCATTTTCTTAACTCATTCATGCTTGCTGCATCAAACGCAACTGATGGCCCCACCTACAAAGTATACAATCAAGTCGTCAATTTTGCACTTAGAGGTGTGCTCGTGAGTATTATACATGTGTCTCTATCCACACACGCTTATCTCCAACAGAAAAGTTAGAACTTAGAAGCTGCAGTTCAACATCAGATATTCATATGAGAATTCTTTAAATTAAACAGCATATTTCATTTCCCTATGTCAACTCTCAGCCTGTGATGCTCAACTGAAAAATGAAATTTATTACTCAAGGCAACAGATGTCCCCTCTAGCCTTTTATTACCTTTCTATGAAGAATGGGGCCAGATGGATACAAGACCTTGTGAACAGGATCCGACAAAAATACACTTTTGAGCTAATAATAATACCAAAAGCTTTTACTTATTTACATGCCAAATTAGATAAATAATAATGTCTGGCGGCAACTTCTACAAATTAATAGTATCAAGAAAGTAAATTCTTACTAATTAATCTGTGCAAAAAATTATTATATCAATGATAGCCGCGGACTAAACAACAGTTATTAATCGAGGTTGTTAAGCCATTGAGTATCAAATTATGGAGGTTATACTGTAAGAAATTCTCATAGTAATGAGGCTAAAATTCAGTACTTGAACTAGTGGGGCTGATTTTAAAATAGCACAGATCAGGTTCTTGTATGACATTTTCACAGTTCACTTGCCACTAGACCTAACATAAATTAAATAAAACTTTTGTAATCGAGTCGATTCACCTTGGCTTTGGATTGAATAAAATCATCCAAACTGAGTGGTCTTAATATAGAAGGCACATCATCTTTGACTTCCTGCGAAAAGTAGGTATGATGTTACAAAAATGCACCTCGTATAAGTTATAGAACAAATAGCGTGAAAGGACATTGGCAGCACATAAATTTGAACACCCCCCCCCCCCCAAAAAAAAAAAAAACTAACACACACACTGCAAGGATAGAAAACCTTGAAAAAGATGGCAATGGATTACCTTTCGCTCTTTCTCTAAAAGCTCTTGTACTGGTCTATAAGCTGCAGCTCTACAGAGGTTCTGCAATAAATGAAAGTATAAGGGTTAGTACATAAAAAAATCCAGATAGTCATTGAATGCAATCAGTGTATTACCTTCAAATCACTCCCAGAGTATCCTTCAGTTGCATTTGCAAGTTGTTGCATCTGGAATTCAGGCTCTAGATCCTCTTGATCGAGAAATATTTTAAGTATCTTCAGACGATTATCAGCATCTGGCAAGTCCACATAGATCCTACATCAAAATCGACTCATTCAGAAAGAGATGAAATTATTACTTTCGGCATTTGGTTTATCTGCTCGACTTGGGAAAGAGAAGCGAAAGGCCAAGATACATTAAGCACGGTTCAGGGCATAGAGTTTTGTGTCGTTTAACCTTCTTGGCAGGCGACGGATGACAGCATCATCAAGGTCAAATGGTCGATTCGTTGCACCAAGGATGAGTATTCTTTGACTGTCTTTTGTTCTCAAACCATCCCATGCTGCCATAAATTCATTTCGCATTCTCCTAGTGGCCTCATGCTCAAAAGAACCGCCACGAGCACCAAGCAAGCTGTCAACCTATTTCAATGTACAATGTTGCTTTAACAGGAAGATACTAGTATCAAACGAGGAATATTTAATAATTGCAAAACTACCTTTGTAATGAAAAGAATGTGAAAAAAAACATATAACCAAAACATGAACGGATGAACAGTCACGTTTTATACAAAATATACATGTAAGCATGAAATGTAAGTTTTGCATGGTGCCAAAAGGCTTTTAAATGGTAACCATACAGACATATTTACAGAAGACTGAGATAAGTTGTTTTCTTGGCACAAACTCTGACATTACAATCATAAAACATATCAATGTCCAGAAAAATTTTATTCACCTCTTTGATCTCTACACACATACACATCAATGAATACTATCGCATGATTATATGATGGATAATGAGATTACAGAAACATTACAGGTTACAACAAAAGTTTCTGGCATAACTTAAACAAGCATTAACCGTCATCTTCCATACATAAAGTATATGCAAGCATAAGATGTAAGCTGTGCATGGTACCCTATCAAAGACTCAGATTAATCGTCTTCTGGGACAAACTCTGACATTAAAAACATAAAACTCTATAATGGCAACAGTAAATTCAATCACCCATTTGACAATTCTTTGTTGATTTCTACACACATATCAATGAATATTTTTGCACGACTATATGAGCAGCCATGTGATGTGGACGATGAGATTTGAGATATTATTAAATAACAAGATAAGTCTGTAAGCATTAGATTCATCAACTTTAATCCAAACATGCAAATAGGCCACCAGAATAGGGTAATTAGTGTGAATCTCTCACCTCGTCAACAAAAATAATTACAGGGGATAACTTGCCGGCAAAGGAGAAGAGAGCCTTTGTTAACTTTTCTGCATCCCCAAACCACTGTGCAGGAAAGACAGAAAAGAGAACATACATTATACCGCTGCAGAAAATTTATCTTCTAATCAGCATAATATATTGAATGAAACATATCTACTAACTGCAAGTATGCAAAAGACAAAATTAAATTTAACAATATGCACCAATTAAGATCTGCATTTTCTTTTTAACATTATTAGCAGAAAACTAACTGAAAAATGCATAAACTGAAGCAGTAAATCAAACTGAGAAAGAAATAACGACAGCAATATTATTACGAAATGAAAGAAGATAAAATATTTGAGCTTGCAAGTGCTGGCATCTCCCAATCTTTAAGTAGGAAGTACAACTTTAGTCATGCAAACTTTCGGTCTATAGGATATATATTTTCCATAAAAATTAATAACTTTAAAAATCTTTGGACCATAAATTGCATTTTGCTTAATTGTTTCTCATCAAATGCTTAGAGGTAATTTGGGAAGGATAATGTTTTTATAGCTCTTATTTTACAAAAATGAAACTTGGGGGGGGGGGGGGGGGGGGGGGGGGGGTGTTGATACTGACAAAGTGCAATTGGGAAATAAACTGAACTGATAGTGTGAATATCATCAGAGAAGAATAAAAAATACAATCTACTGTAAATTGCTATATATTCCATCGAAGTACTGGAATAACAAAGGAGACAATATGTAGGAAGAACCAACGTAATCATTAAAATTCCTAGCAATAAAGGTATAAATGATTGTGGATAGTCCCATCATCCAAAAAAACACATTTAGGGACCAAAATTCATTTTAGGAGTACCTTTGATGTTAGTGTCGAACCAGTTATGCTGATAAAATTTGCTCCAGCTTCTGTTGCAAGAGCCTTCGCAAGAAGAGTCTTTCCAGTTCCAGGAGGCCCGAAAAGCAATATCCCTTTGCAAGGCTGATAGAGACCTTTCTATAGTTATACTAGTAAAAATAGAGTTCAAAAGATATATATAAAGTACAATAATATACCCGCAACAAATTTCCGCGAGAAAAAAGCTCAGGTCTTCTCATCGGAAGAATGACAAGTTCATTTAATGCCGTCTTCACATCTTCAAGGGCACCAATGTCATCAAACTTCACACCAACTTCATCAGGTGGAACAACCGCTGAAACAAAGTTGGACTCGTACTCATCCTTGGCAAGATTCTGCCAAAGCGTATGCATGTTAGCACTTAATACACCTAAAAGGCAACTTTTAAATTGTTCCTCCATTCCATTCATTCCGCAAAAGGGTCTTGTTAGAACCTGGTTCTTCAACCAGTAATAGATTCCAATTTCACTTGAAACGAATACACAAAATGACTATATCACTTAATTACTTGTGGTCATCACTCAGTACTTGCTAGAATATTTCATCACTGGAGGCAAACTTATGGGACTGAGGGAGCATCGTCCACTAGAATTTTAAAACCTCGTACATAAAAACAATACAACTCTCACTTTACTTTGTGGCTGACATAATATGGAATAAGGGTATGCTTAGGGTTAGTGAGTATGCTATGCAGCAGGAACTTTAAAATACCATTCAAGCATTCAGGCCGGGCAACCCACATAAGAGAGCCTGAGTGACCATTTTTCTTGTATCCTTTGATTCACCCAAAAGCAAAAAAACACAAAAAAAATTGTGATTACATTTTTTTCAATCACTAAAAGCGAGGATCGTACCTTCAAAGTGTGTGAAGGCTTCTTGGATATTGTTTCCTGTTCCTTTAACCTCGATAGTGCAATTTCGAGGCTTCAAGGAGATCACAGCAATAAGCATCAAATGAAATAAAAGTTTCTAGATACAAACAATTGTTGGAAATAGTACCTCTGACTAGGCAAATACAATCTCTCCCCTTTTATCAATGGAAGAAGACAGGATGACAGGTAATGATTCTTAGCCCAGCCAACAACTTTTTCAGCCTCTGCAAGTAAAAATTCAAAAGAAAATCAAAATGATTAATGCAGCAACTATTGAACTCATCAAACATATCTAGGAAACACTAATGAAGTCTTGCAGACCAAAGGTAGAAAGTGAATAAATTTTTAAGAAACAAAAAATACAAAGTTCAGCTCCGAAACATGATATAGGAGGTTACAGTTAGTTGCATAGGCGATTTGGAACAAACTAAGATCCACCTCACAAGGTGTTGCTGAATAATTATTTCTAATTCAAATTTACAAGAAACAAATTAATATTTCTTAAAGAGTTTCCTGATGCATATAAACTTTAAGGAGATAAGTATTCGAACAACTAATTACTCCAAAGGGTAACTACTGAAGATCACTTTCTAGTTTCTGCAAAGTAAAAAACTACATAATTTGTATCTGTTATCTGAGCATTGGCTTCCAAAACCTTTTCCATTGTTTTAACCATATGTGTTGTGCCCATCATACCGGAGCACTATAAAATTAGCTTAAACCGCAGGCCTTTTTTAGCTTTTTTACAGGTTAATTGGTATTGAGGCTACAGATTACACATATACATTACATACTGAGGGTAAAATATTCTACAGCACAATCCATGCAGCTCATGTATTATGAGCATGATAAATATTATTTTAGTTTAATCATTTAAACAATTGCGCCTCAACTAGACACCTAATATTTAAGGTGATTGGTACTTAACAACCGTAATGCCATAATGTTTGTCAGCTTATAGCCCTACTTCAAATAAGATCACAGTGCACCATGACATCTTAAATTCAAAGTACAAACGTGGAGCCCTACTCCAAATAAAATCACAGCCCACCAAGACATCTTTAATTTGAGGTGCCAGACGTGCCACTGTTTTTTACTCTAAAAGCTAGAGCTGACTACCACTGGGTCCACAAATGCATGTCAACTAGGAGCCTGCTTAATATATGACCACACTGAACACTGATAGACAACTTGAGAAGCAAATATAACATGCTACACTGATAACCATCAAACAGGGGGAAGAATGCAAAAAATTCAAACTTATTACTTAATGGTTTAATATTTCTTAAAAGACTGTTAGATAGTAATTAGATAGAGAAATGTGACGAGCCTCGATCCTTGAAAAGGGTAGAACTAGTTCTCAATTCATATAAAATCATTACCCATGATCAAAGCATATAAAACTTCTCAAGGCCAAATAGTTACAGCTCATATCCCTAACCCCCAATAAAATTGAAAGAGGTCTCAACCCACCTACGCTGTTGGGGCACTAACAATCGAAATGTCTATCAAAATTCAAAATAGAATATTGAGGCTAGGTGGCTTTGCACAAAGATCTACAAGCCATATATAGTTTGAAATTCTAACACATTTTCAAGGTTTTCGTCATAATATTTTTGTAGAAGCTCTACCTATGAAAATATGTTAGTTACTTACTGCTCTTTGTCAGTATAACGCCATCGGCGTTTACATGCAAAAGGTCCACACATAGCAGCCCATTTTCCTCGAGAACCTGAAATGCGTATGCGAGTATATAAAGAATCAGAAATGTTTCCTTCTATGGGAATAAGATACAACAGCACATGACATCAACTCGTAAAGATTATTATTGCAACATGTAGTAATTGACCACCAACTACAGTTTATAACCACCTTCATCCCAAACTAATTTCCGCATGCTGCGAATCAACGAAAAAGTAGAAAGAATAACAAATCCAATAACTAAAACCATCCTTAAATAGCATCAGATCTATATCCACACCTTGTGTAGCTCAGTTATATTGCTCCTTGATATCACAATTCTTCTGTCTTCCTCAATTTGTTTATTGAACGTTCTAAGAGGATCTTCCTCCTACACAGGAAAAGAAAGGTAAAAAATGATTGAACATGTTACATAATCAATTCCATTCAAACAGAATCAATCAAAAATACAATTTATACATGTAGGCCTGCTGAGAAGAACTACATACAGCCCTTCAGTTCTTGCACTAAATGAGTAAAAATGGAAATACTAGAATTACATTTTCAAAAAAACAACAAAATTCACACGGATCCTTTATTTAAATTCTTATGACAAATTTACATGCATCTGACTTTCTGAATTCACTTTTTAATTGAAGTCAGGGCTTTTGCCACAAATATTAACGAACCTTCGCAAGTATGCATCACTTGGAAGGACCATAACAAGAAATACATATAAACTAATAATAATAATTGTTGTTGTTGTTGTTGTTGTTGTTGTTGTTATTATTATTATTATTATCATTATAATTATTGTTATTGTTTTATTTACAACAACATAAACTAAATAATAATAGTAATTATTATTATTATTATTATTGTTACTAACGTTATTGTTATTGCTATTTTCAGAAATAAATGCAAATAAAGCAGAAAATTACCTTAGGGGGGTGTACCACCATAACATTAGTAAATAGCTTATATATTTCATCATCTTCAGATTTTTTTGTTGGTTTTAATCCTTCCGTGAGTCGCTTCAGAGAAAGTGGCTGAAAATAAAACATCAAACGAAAATAAATATCTGCACGACTATTATGCATCAAGTCTGCAACAAATAACTGAAATGTACTGAAGAAGCATGAGGGGATGACTACAAGACTAGATCATTACCAGCCCACCAGCAGGTGCAGGTTACCTATGCGAGTCACTCCTATTACCAGGTGAAACTTTCCAGTAAGGCCCAAACTTCCGGTGTGATGTGTATAGGACTAGGCCATAACTTAAATACATTGGTTACATCTAGCTCGCGCTATTCATTTGCTTACAGTTTAGAAATTTAACACATACATTTCTTATTTGATGAGTACATCTCATTGAATTTCCATCTGTAATTATATTTTATAAACATGCCCTCATTGGTTCATTCCTTCAACCATTACTTCTACATCGCAAAGTTTTGTAAGCACAATGTGGTTGGTATGTGCATAACCAAACTAAAGCCGTAGACTCTTAGTCCCTTCTTTATGAACTAGCACTCCCGACTAAAAACAAATGCTGAATAAAACTGCAATCTGTTGACTAGTTATTTGACAATTAGCACTCCACAGAGTGTAAGAACACACCTCGCCAATTATATAGGACTTGAGTCATTTACAAGAATGATTACTTAGAAAACGGTTATGCATTAATATGCAATGCACTAGCTCCCAGAACAACATCACTTTGACATATTAGTTTGAAAGAAGAAATAAAGATACAACTTACTTTAATCCTCACTAATTCCGACCATAAGAGTCCCCATAAATGAAAAAACATGTGGAATCTAAGCCATCTAGCTTCCTAATCTTCCCTTACTCGCTCGCTCAAGGAAAATCTCTAGGGCCAATCTCGCAGTAGCAAGGTTTTATAATGAACTCTTTCCTACCTCAAAAATGTTGGATAACAGGGTTTCTTAAAATCACAGTTAAAAAAGATTTGTACTGTCACAAGCCTTACCAATTTAGCAAGGCGACCCAAATTTGGAAGTATCATTGTCTGGCCACAAAATGAAATGAAGAGTAAACAGAAAACCGTCATAAAAATAAGGTAATAAATTCATAACAAATAAATACATACGAATAGTTGGCATCTCTCAAACATAACCACATACCGAACTTACATATTTCTCCTTCTCTTTTGACCCTGTTTCACCTTTGTTCTGTCCACAGATCAAAACCACAGGTCCTGATACTTGGTCAAATATTTCCTGCACCTTCTGAGAAAATGCTTTCCTGTTTGTCTTTGAAACAGCCCTAGACATCCATATTGAGAAGTCTGGAAAATAAACAATGAGAGGTTGCACAGAATGCAAGACCTGCAAAAATTGTTATGAGACCAGTAAGAGACAAAAAAGAGCCATAGAATAACACAGATTTTAAACTGAACATGCAAGAAGAGAAGTTGGGAATACCTCGGATAGAGCCTCCATCGCGACGTAGCAATCTTCTGCTTCGGCATCAAGATCATAAATGATGTCTTTAGCTGTCAACAATCCAAAAGAAGATTGTGAGTTTGTTCCATCTATATATATGCTGAAAGAATAAGCATACATGGAATGAAAAGCCCACTAAAATTCCAGGACATAAACTCCAAAGATTTAATCCATTAATACCATCTCTCGGGAAATAAAATTAGGATAAAGTTAGACTTGGTAGCATTTCAGTTATTATGCTTATGTTACTACCATTAAAAAAATAATTTGTAATAGCAGGATATAATCTACTCGGAAAACAAAAAAATTTGTAATTGATGCCCACAAACATACCTTGAATCCAATGTAATGCATGGTCTGCAGAGGGTTTGTCACTGCTTGCGCCTCCTGCTTCCTTCTCACTGCTCTCCAACAACACTAGAGCCACATTTCCATTCATTTCACACACAACCCCACGCTGTCCAGGAGATAAAGGCCTGAACATATCTTTGAATGTGTCATAATTGCAATCTATGAACTAAATCTACCAAACACTTCAGAATATCAGTATATCACTTAACCAAGCTTCCACAAAAAGCATAGAATTAGTATACAACAGGAGATATATAACCTAAACCAGGTATGAGCATATAACTACAAAAGCACATCAGAAGAATGATCATCAAAAGCAGCAACAAGCCAATAACAACAAAATGAAAATATTAAAACAATTCCCACTCAACATTTACGAAAACTTCGATAGAACGCGGTATCCCATCAACATATATGAACTATAAAGACTGAGAAAGAACACTGAATGATAGAGTTTTCCACAAAAGACATAACTCCGTATATTAGTACAGCAAAGACGATTTGCAGTGCATTTTTTTCTATTTTCTTTTCTGTAAATTAATTGACTTGGTGTGAAGCCTTGGAGCTTAGAAAACAACAATTACTTTTGTCGAAAAATAAATTTAACACTGGAGTGCAGTAACAGGAAGTTCCTCAAGCTTCAGGACAGGGTGCAGCAGAAAAACATAGTTTTGCTAGCTAGCTGGTCCACTAATAATGTTGGAGAAATTTGGGGGGGAGCATCATTCAATCAAATATATGAGAACATAAGCTAGGGTGAATTAACCACAAAAAATTACTACCCTGACAATTAGCTAAACGCAGATGGGACAAAAGTATCTGGATCACAACTCATGTAAAAAGAAAAATCTCAGTTTCGATAATCAGAGTCTGCATGCTATCTAATATATGGGGAATTACATGGTTGCTTATGTAGAGAATAAAACCAACTTAAGTTGGTAAATAACACATAGTTACTTTATAGAATATTTGTATATATTACAAATCACCAATTTTTCTACAGCTATCAGATAGACATTTCCATTTAATCTACCATAAAAATCTTAACAACAATAAAATATTTCTCTTAATTTTTTAATTGCATTCCCTATCAAGTGATGTCACCTACTGTAAGATCCGCCCTACTCATAGAGTCATAGTACAATAAGATAACTGAGAAGAGAATTGCAAAAGCATATATACTTTGAAATGCATACAAACTTGCAGAATTAAGATTGATAATAGAACATGAGGATGGAACTTGGAAGTGTGGGTACATGTTCTATAACTATTCCACTCAGTAGCACGGCATAGCTTTATATGGATCAGTTCAGCTATAAAAAGAGCCCAAGACAGACTCTGTTGGTGAGACATTTAAAATATATTGAGGTGTTTATTTTGTAGTTTGTACCGTCTCAACACATCATATATCATTTTATCTAGAATTTAATTGCACAACTAACGAAACCAAAATTCAACATTTTATATAAGCTGTTCCATCCCACCAGTTTAGATAAACAAAAAGCATATGCCAAGAAGTATCCTCAGCCATGGTTGTCACGGCAGTTGACAGTAAGTCGAGTCGACAAGGGTCCGGCTAGCCGACTAATCGTCTATAAGTTTTGAATAATAATTTTATATATTTGAACATATTTATCTTGAAGTTAGGCTATCTACATCACCAAAAAGGAAAAGACAGTGTAGTCTGAGGACAACTTCTGCCACTCCTATACAATGATAATTTGGCCTTATAAACAGTTTAACACTGTATGTCATAAGCTCACGTTAACAAACAGGCTCACTGTTTATACAACTAAAACAAATAATATTTAATAATAGAAATTTTACAGAATAAATGGATAAAAATATTCACATTGTACATTTTAACTAATTGACGGAAGAAAGACGCCAATTGAGGTGGGCCTAATCTCTCTCTCTTCTCTATTTTATCTCTTTTCTCGCTCTATATTATGTCACGTTTGTATAACAAAATAGATAGGAAAAGGAAATACATGTAGGCTAGGTTTTAGTCAATATCAACACCTTATTAGTCATTGCAGAAGATCCTCAAATAGAACAAAGAAAGAATATAGGGGACATTTCTGGCAAAGATAACATATTTTAAAATTCGCTTCCATTATGTGTGTGTGCGCGCACGAGCCATGATATAGGAGACAGATAGAATCCCTCTCTTGATGAACGAGGAACATTCTGGACCTTGTTACAAACTCCTCCCACAGTGTTTAACCTCTCTATTAAGTTCACACTCCTGATGAGATTACTACATTCACATTTAACAGTATGTATGTAAACACAAACACAGACACACATAACTTAAGAAATACTGTAATTTTATCAACCCAGGACATGCCATTACTTACTATTTCTGATTTGTTTACTAAATGGAAAACGATTACAAATTCATCCAGATTTTCTGTTGGATTCCTCCATAATTTCAGGTCAGTGTACTGTTGAAGATTTATAATGCTCCAGTTCATATGTGGAGAGCTTACAATAACCTAAACTTTTGTGGGTAAAGAAATCTTCAGTGTTTTGATTGGACACATCACTGATCACACACGCAAATACATAAATGGGCGGGGAGGCACCAGTAGAAATCTTATCATTATCGCCACATTAATAAATATCTTAATTTTAAAAAAAATCACACAACTGAAAAACCCTTTTGACGCCACTTAGAAACCTCCAGAAAAAAGTAGCCCAAAATATTTCATATAAACCTAATGGCACAGGTTTGTTCTAAAAGCAGAGCACAATTTCAGCACGAGTACAAATGTTTAATCTATGCAGCTTATAAATGTACAAATGTACAATTTTTATTGAGCTATGCAGTAAGCAAAGGCCTTGACCCCCATGGGTTTATGTACCAAACAAGATTCTCCAGGAAGTCAATCTCTTGCTATGTGATTTTCAGTACTAGACCATAAGGAGAAACAGATGCAAGACTCTTTTTGCTAAATTAAGTGTCTGATCTGTGTTTCTTAATTAAATCATAACTAATAAATGCAGTTTGATTCAAATACTGAGACTAAAAGGTTGACAAAATATTTCCTTCCATGTGTCCCTATGACTTACCAACCCACCTGCCATGAATAATTGTATATGCATTAGTTGGACCATCAGACGTCGGTATCTTCCCCAACATGATCCTGTGATGCATTTGATGTGTGTCAATAAGTAGGTTAGCTATAGTTAACAAGTTACAGTCACTGAGGTTTTGTAAGTACTATAGGGCTTTCACAAGATACAATCGAAAATTCGAACATAACCCCATCCCTCCATCACAGGCTTGCCAATGGCTACATATTACTGAATCAACATTCGAGTAGCTTGGCTCTGCTGTGTCTCCAGCAGTAAATTACAAGATGATTTATAAGATAGCTGCCACTAAAGTAATAAGGCTTAGATCTAATGCCTAAAAGTTGTATGACTGTTCCGAAGTTCTTATGACATAGATTCTAAAGACTAAAGAGTTTCATGTTCAAACCTACATTAAAAAAGCAGCCATCCAAAAGTGTACAAGATACAAATCAAAGAAGCCTATGATTAGTAACCAAATATGATAGATTCCCTGTTGACACAGTAGTGAAGAAGAAAATAACCTGTTATCCGCTTCAGTGCGAGAAGGACCGACATATTTAACTCGATCCCCTGTATATTAAAAAATTGAAATTGCAAATACATAAATATAGATAACTTCGTACCTCTATTTATTTCACAAAAATAATAATATCCAGATGAAATATTTTGAAATCAGTACATCAAGGTCTTGCCTGAGAACTTCCAAAAGAATAATGTAGTTGCAAATGGAAAATTCAAAAATTGGCTCCACCACAGCCACCCTAGTTTCACCCTATGAATAATTATAATTATTTACTTATAAATCTCAAATTCTTAGTAGGCCATGTCTCTAAACACTATTACTTTTGTTTGAATTATTGAATATATTCGGAACCTTGTGAACATTTACACTCAAGAAACCATAACTCAACCTCGCATATATTATACTAGTTATAAAGGACACCTTTGGTTAACCAGATGGAAAATGAATCATTACACCTATCAAATTTATCGTTCTCATAGAACAAATTATTTCCAGTTTTCCACAAACAATATCTATGGCATTCACCTGGCCTTGGAAAGTATTCAAAATATCTATCAATCATAGCCCATCACATTACACCTTCACCGAGAACACTATTTATTTCCTAAAAAATACTTCTTAGACTACGAAATTGTGAACACTGATATCAACCATTAAGGCATAGCGTCACTTATTTTGCATATATAGATTTATTGAAGACAGAAAAAATAAGCATGATTGAGTCTGCTTTTCTACTGCTACAAACAGCTAACTTAGAATAGTAAAATAAATACATTTCACATTATATTTTCTATCAAAAAAGTGGAATAAACTTTTGAATACCTTTTTTCAACTCCCTCTTGGGTTCATCAGACGGCTTGCTGGCCTCTTTCTCTGGTGATTCAGTTGGACTATCAGAATTTCCCATGACATTCTGCAAAAAATGTAATTTAAATATTAGAAAGCAGCTCCAGAAACTTTATGACAACTTCTAAAAGCGATTAGTTATAAACAGTAGTACATATTGTTAGATGCCACATGGTTATCTGCTTATACTTACTGCACTCTCTCCTTGCATTTATGACAATATCTCATCTTTGCACAACTAATATTGTTATAAGCTACTTGGCAAAAATAAAAAGAACACTATTAGAAGCGGAGTTCTATATAATCAAGCACAATTAGATGTACTTTATATTGATATACCTAGCATAGCTAATTTGTTTTCTGTCGAAACCATGAGTTATATACCAGCCCTATGCCAAGAACACTATTCTATCAGTGGTGGAGCGAGAAAAATTTCCGGTATATTAGATATTTTTTCTAACAAATAAATCACATATATAGGTTCATTATAATTATAGGTCAGACTTCCAAAATATTACAGAAAAATGGTACATAACATAACTATCCACTTTAAGAAGACTCTCAATATATTTCACTACATGATTGTATTAAAAACCTCCTTAGCTAATTAATCAAACGTGGAAACAATTACTACATCAATCAAAAAAAGGAAGGTAATGAACAAAACACAGTAGATATATAGTACAAACAAATTAATAGATAAATGATAGAAAATATAAGTAAAGAGGCATCAGATAAAACTATTTCAAATGACTTCACATCAAACAACGTAAAAACAATATTTAAGGGTATCCGGCAGGTACAACTCGGCACTGAATCCCTCCGCCCCTGTCTAACTAATTACAAATCTAATCAAAAAACATACTTAAGTGTAACACAATCTCTCCCCTTCCACTTCAGAAATGTTGATTCAAAATATCAAGCTTCGACCGGATATAGTACCTTTTCAAACTCTTCAAGGTGGCCCGGAACAAGCTTGTTCAATGCTGCCTCAACAGCAGCTGCCCGAGCATCAAATCCCTCACCATCACCGTCTGACTTTGCCTCCCCGCTGCTTGTCCAATCTTCCTCGTTACTTGCATCATTCTCACCCTCAATCTCTGTGTCTGACGTAGTTTCTGCGCCTGATTCGGCATTATCCTCGTCTGAATCTGTTTCAGATAAACATTCCTCACCAAAATCCTACACAGAACGAAAGTAATTATAGGTATTACTAATTTTTAGTGATATTATACAATTCAAATTCTTCATGCTAAGTACGTAGATTGACTTTTTTGTATGTAATATAGGGAGTGATAATATAGACACTACAACTTACATATGGAGCAAGAACGCTGCTGTCAAGCACTAGTAGCGGGACTTGTAAATCTTGTGCAAGTGCTCTAACCATTCTTTCACGATACAGCTCAGTACCTGTCCAATTAACACGTCTTGTCATTAAGCTTGAAAAACCTTTTAGTAAAATAGAATGCAAAAAGTACAAAGGAATGGGTTGGCTGGATAGTGCACCTGGAATACTCTGAAGTAATATTCTACCACTCGATGATGTTAAACCAGAACCATAAGCAGCAGCACAATCCTTGTGCTTCAAATGGGAAGCTGCACATTCTACTAACAGGTTTTTTGTGTGTTCACTGTAAAACATGAACATGTTTCATCAAATACTGGTGAGATGTGAATAAGAAGACGTTAGCACAATAGTGAGCACTTACTGAAGGAAATAAGGAAACGTCTTCCAGGACACTGTTATCTTCTCCCAGGGAACAATTCTCCTCGAGAATTCCTTTTTAAATTTTTCTCTCCTACTCAAGAAAGGGTATTCTTTTCTCTTATTCTCAATGGTTATCTTCTCATTATGGAGCCAGTCCTTTTGATCTTGCTCGCCAAGTCTAGCATGGCCATCAGAAAGACTGATATCTCCATTGAGCTTTTCACTTTTGATCTTATCATTACCAATGTTGGATACATCCTTCAAGGGTATACACTTATCCTCATTAACATTTCTCCCATCACCTTCTGAGCTATAATACCGTAACCAACTACTGCTCTGATTAGCATTAGATCCAACACGTAGTTTTGTACTACCACATCCAAGAGTTCGAAATAAAGATGAATCTGATATATATCTTATTTTCGAAACATTTCGAGATGAGCAATTCGATAAAATTGTTGTAGGTTTTACTGACTGACAGCAAGTTCCAAAACTATGATTCGAACCAACTACATGCTTGTACTGTTGAGAGATCAGGCCCCATTTCTTACATTTGGAGTTTAACCTCCTTGCATACATTGCAAAAGTTTAGGGTGATACTAGATACCTAATGCATTAGAAAAAATACACAAATTTATTGCAATGAAATTTAGACGAATAGGCAGTGAAAAAGAATTCGATACCTAATGATCAAGCTGGTTGTTAACAATTTTATGAAGTTTAAATAAAATTATCTGGCTTAAACAAATTATATGATCAACATGTGTTCTAACTTCTCAATGGTTAAGAGACAAAGTATAAAACAAATATGCGAGTAAATTTAATGCCAAAAGAGAGCACAACATACAGTCACACGTCAAATAGTCAGTTATATATTTCCAATAAACTGTAATTTCAGCCAAAAAAAACTAATGTTACAAAATTACAATTAATTCCAGTACACTAAACTACAAGTCACAATACAGAGTCAGACGGAGCTCGATATACACAAAAAAGTCATGGTCATTCCATGCCTCGGGTCTCAAATATATATATATACACACACACACACATATACAACGTCTGGGAATATGAACTTGTCATATATCCTTTTTCACGATAAACAAACTACTGCAAGAGTA
Organism: Oenanthe sinensis; assembly: GCA_028671895.1. NCBI lineage: Eukaryota > Viridiplantae > Streptophyta > Magnoliopsida > Apiales > Apiaceae > Oenanthe > Oenanthe sinensis. The sequence continues at coordinate 6,432,160 of CM053814.1, read as the reverse complement.
ACACTACCAACAAGAAGAATACATAAGAAATCACAGAAAAACAAAAAAAAACATATATACAAACGCATACATACATACATACATACATATGGATAGATATAGGCAGCTGACATTCTATCCACTTGAGAATAACTTCAAAGCACTAATAAACCACAGTATATAATATTTCTCAGATCACAACATTACGGAAAGCAAAGACAAGTAATCGACTAGGAATTTCATATCATATGAAACCTAAGAGATGACAAACTACTACCGCAAAGCAAAAATCACTAGAAAAAGAAATAGATAGATATACATAATTACACAATTCATGTTATATCCATTAATAACAACTTGTAAGGCATTTCACGAGAAATAATAAAATAAAAACCTGAAATTAATTTAATCCAAGTGGTGTTGCGCCTGGGGAAACGTGAATGAAGGATGTTTCCAGGACGACCTGTAAAATAGGCACACAGAGAGAGAGAGACACGTTTAGAGAGATAGTGAGAGAGGAGTGAGAAACAAGATCTAGTTTTAATTTTACTAGTCACCTGAGCTATCAACAAATTAGGGGCGGCTCAGGCTCTGTGTGTTTGGATGGTTGGTTATATAATCCGATTACTGGAAGATACTAGTACTGGATACACCATCATTTTCCATTTTTCTGTTTATAACGATTTACTTGTAAATTGTAATTGTAACCTAATCAAGGATTAATAAATGGAGCCTGTTTGTGTGTGTATAATTTTGTGTTTATCGAGATAGAAGATACTGCTTGTGACCGAATGGGATTTTGGAGCATGTAAAATTTGGTGTTGCGAACCAGTTGTGCTCGGCCCAATAGATAACATCGCGGTGGTCATGGATTATAAAATCTGATTAAATGACCCAAAATGACCCTATAATCCTTATTTCGGTCAATTTAATCGAAAATAAAAAAATTAGATATTGAGTTAGATTAAAAAGAGTTCAACAAGAATTAATTGGGTTATGTATGCGTTATAAAATTATTTTAGTCAACCCAACCCGATACGTATATATTATATGTTACATAATATACAATCCAATATTTTATATTTTCGTGTTAATTTATATATTAGATATTAATATAATAGTAATTATATATTTAAAAATTAAAATATTTAATAGATTAGTTATAATTTTTACTATTTATATACATATTTCGCTAATATTGTTTTAATTTTATTGTCATTTATGTTGAGATAGTAAATTTTATTATCGCAATTTATGTTTAGAGATATTTGAAAATATAAAATTTTAATATTAGTTATAAACCGATCAAACTGAACCAACCCGACCTAAACCGATTTAAATTGGGTAGAGTTGGGTTGGATAATATTTTTTAACATAACCAGTTGAAATTTTTAAAACCGAATTAATTGGATCGGGTAGAAAAAACGACTCAAACCCGACCAACCCGACCTATGAACACTTCTATATATGTGTTTTAATACGTTCTCCTATAAATTTTTAAGAAAAAATTGTTTTTAAAAAAATATATATATTTATATATTTTTTCTAAAAATAGGTATTTATCTTTTAAAAATAAACTACAGACCAAATTTGTTTTTATAAAAATAAACACTTATTTACACAAAAGGTATACAATTATGTACTTTTTACACCTAATTTTAAGTTTTTTGATTATATAGTTTGAAAAAAATGTTAAATAAAAATATAATATTTGAATTAAAAAAATTGAAAAGTGAAATGAAATTTTGCCATTTTAGAAGAGCTACCCCATAACTTTTCATTATAATTTTAATAATCAATTATATACATTTTATAATTTTACATCCGCGGATTCTTTGGTCGTGACAACTCTCTTATCACAGCAAAATTTATCAAAAACAATATTTAAACTGCAACTCGTGTCAAGGATCACTATTTCATTTATCTTTGATTCCTTATTAGTTTAATAAAGAATTTCTTCTTTTTATTTCAATAAATAATAGACCATCACTTATACAAAGTAAAGATCGAGTATCAAAAAATAAATCATAACAAATTTATCGCAGAGCTATTTACATTTAACGTCTAATATATCATGGATTACTCTCTTGAATTTTTTGAATAACAATAAAGACGATTGGATAATAAGAGTGAGAGTTTGGAGGATGTGAGATGCAATCAATATAAAAACAGATAATCAATTTAGTTTTGACATAATTTTAATTAACGAGAATGTTAATAAATTTTTGTTATTTATTAATTTATTACAATTATGCATTCGTACTAATTTTTTGATACTTTAATTAACGATAGAAAAATCTTATTTATGTAACGATTCAAAATTATCTACTTTTTCGATTCAAACATATTTTGGAAGAAGGGTGTTTATATAGCATTAAAAACTTAAAAGTAGTTGCAAATACCGGCCGATATAGACCATTATAATGTGAGTTTAAAGTGATGTTTCTACGTACAACGAACCCAAAAAAATAGGAAGAATGAATCATCAACATACCATTACGTGAATTTGAGTTCATATATCCCAATATAATTGAAGCACGTGTTAATGACACTAATATATCGTTAAGTATTTTACTAAAATTAGATATTATAAGTCACACACATATATAATTTTAAATTATATTATTTAATATTTACATAATCTTACTAATACTTATCCAAATGTCGTGGGCTGCTTGACCTATATTGGCATTGATATTGTTAGCGGCGGATGGTAAAAAAAGAGATCTTAGAATCATAACAAATTAGTAAGTTGTGAATTATAATACACATATATTTTGAAATTATTATTTGATTTTATAGTATTTATAAATTTAATACTACTATTTTGGTTTAATATAATTTTGTTATATCAAATTTTACCATATGCAATTCAGTCATCGGTAATGTAATTTTGTAGAATTTTTTTAATAAATTTAAAATTTATTATGAGGCCGTCGCGAAACGCGGTTTTTTTAAATAGTATATATATATATATAAAAGAGAAGACGGAGACAATTATATGGCGCTCTCAAATCATTTCAATGTATTTTTCTAATTTTCTCAAATTTTTGAATTAGTTAATATTAAAAATTATAAAAAAAAATATAAGCTACTTTATATTCTCCTAAACATTATCCAAATTATAATATAAGTTACATTATATTCTCCTAAACTTTTTCATCAAGTCAAGTAAATTATTATCATCCATAACATAAGATTCAAAATTTTAGAAAAGACATTATTATACATAAGGTAATTAGAAATTTTAAAAAATGTATTAAATTAATAAAAATCAGAACAATTTAATTTTTCAAAAAGACACTATCTATAAAAAAAAAGTTAATTTATTTTTTACCTAAATTGAATGTGTTTCCATCTAAAAAATAATAGATCATTACTTATATAGATTAAAGATCAAACATTAAAAAATAAATAACAATAAATATATTTACATTCAACGTCTAATGCATCGTGAATTACTCTCTATTGAATGCTTTGAATAACAATATAAACGATTGAATGATAAGAGTGAGAGTATGCAGGATGTGTGATGCAATCAATACATAAAGAGACGGTCAATTGAGTATTGACATGATTTTAATTGATGAGAAGGTTAATAATTTTTTGCTATTTATTAATTTATTACAATTATACATTCGTATTATTTTTTTGATACTTTAATTCATGATAGGAAAATCTTATCCATACAACGATTCAAAAACATCTACTTTTTCGAGTCAAACATATTTTGGAAGAAGGGTCTTTATATAACATTAAAAACTTAAAAGTAGTTGCAAGTACCGGTCGATATAGACCATTGTAATGTAAGTTTAAAATGATATTTTTATGTACAACAGCTCCATAAAAGTTGGAAGAAGAAATCATCAACATATCACTACATGAATTTGAGTTCACATGTCCCGATATAATTGAAGCATGTGTTAATTACACTAATACACTGTCAGGTATTTTTCTAAAATAAGACATTATAAGTCATACACACATATATAATTTTAAATTATATTATTTAATATTTACATAATGTTAGTAATACTTATCTAGGTCCCCGTTTGGTATTATTGTTACAGACAATTACAATAACTTTTTGCTAAAGAGCTGTGAGAAAGGTGTTTGCTAACATTAAAAAGGTGCCGTCTAGAAAAATGTTTTTGGTCTGAGTTGTTGTTAGAGAAATCATATCATCCTATACTTTTGGAAAAAGCTGCTTTGCAGCTTTTGTAGGAAGTAACTATAAATTTTATCATCAAAACTTCCCAAAAGCATTATTTTTATATATTATATCTTAAAATATATTCAAATAAAAAAATACCAAACAGTGATCTGATTTTTCTAACACATCAGTTTTCAACAACAATCTCAAATGTAGCCTAGATGTTAGTGAGATGCTTGACCTACATAGGTGACATTGATATTGTTAGCAGCGTATGAGAAAAAAAAAGATATTAGAATTATAACAAATTAGTAAATTGTGAATTATAATACACATATATATTTTGAAATTATTATTTAATCTTATAATATTTATAAATTTAATACTATTATTTTGGTTTAATATAATTTTATTATATCAAATTTTATTATATGCAGTCCAGTTATCATTAATGTAACTTTGTGCGAAACATTTTATTAAATTTAAAATTTATTATGATAGCTAGCGAGTTTTTTTTAGTTATTGAAATTAGTTATTGAAATGACAGGGCGTTGAAATTGGTGATTAACATGTTTAACTCTATCCTAGATTGTCTAAAACCCTAAAATTGGAGGTGGACACAATAAGTTCTCTGGTGTAGACGCACGATTTTTACAGACGTACATGCTACCCATGCTGTATAAATACACAACGGTCCTTATGTACCCTTCACCCTGTCCTAAACCCTAGTTATCTTTAGGGTTTTTCTAAAGCCGCTCTATTTTCTAAACCCTTTTCTCTTACAAAACACTCAAATGGGTAAATCTTCAAAGAAATCAGCCACCAAGGTCTGTTATCTCCTCTATTCAAACCCCTTTTCTTTGTTTCATTCATATATAAGTATATGCTTGTTTTGCTGTGTGTTTTTTGGGTTCAAATTGGTGTGTTTATTGTAATTAGACTTATGGGTTTGGTTTGATTATAGGTTGCTGTTTCCCCAGCTGCAGCTGCTACCAAGCCTTTGATTAAAGGTTTGTGTTTTTTTTTGTTATTTGTGTTCTTGTTATGTTGAATTTTTAGTTTGTTATGTGTGTTGTTATATTTAATTGATTGTTGGGTATTGTTGATTTTGTTAGTTTTGTATAATTGATTGTTGGCTTGTGTTTTTGTTGTGTTGATTATTGTTGTTTTGTTGGTGGGTATTGGTTTTATATAGGCAAGAGAGAAGCAGAAGAGGCTATAGAGAAACCACAAGTGCCTGCAAAGAAACAAAAGCAAAACAAGGTAGCTTTGGAGCAGGCAATTGCTAAGAAGAATGCAGAGGCTAAGATTCCGGAGAACACAGAAGCTGAAAGTGGTTCAGAGGATGGTTCTGAAGAAGATGATAGTGGTTTGGAGGATGATGTATGTGCTTGTATTGATTTTTGTAAAGCTATTGTTTTTGCTAGTTAGTTTTTTGATTTTAATTTATGTGGTGATGTGTGAATTTATTTTTATGATTATTATGTTTATGACAAACATTTTATTTTATTCTGAACAGGAAATTGAAATTGATGCCTCATCTTTAAAGGAAGAGGATGAAGCATCTGATGGTGAATCAGGTGATGAGTCTGGTGACGATTCTGAAGATGATGAGGTTTGAGCCATTACTCTGTGTTATTAATGTCCAGTATAGTGTGATTTAAACTTCAAACTCTACATACATAAGGATATATAGCTTTTTATTAGATACATGTTTCAAAAGTGTCTGATGATTTAATGTCTATATGAGCATCCTTAGAAAAAGGATTATACCGGGTAGGTTTTTATGATCATAGAACTACTTTGTTTTTTATGTGATCTCTTTGGATACGATGTGTTGCAGATGCCTGAAGGTGCTGAAGCTGAAGATGGTAGCTCTGAGGAAGAGGGTTCTGAAGAGGAAGGTTCAGATTCCGGGGAAGAAGAGAACACTCCTAAGCCAAATGTCAAGAAAGCTGTAAGTGCTAACCTGTGCCTGATTGTAATTTCTGTATGTTCATGTGTAGCTTATAATGAATTTAATTTTAATGCAGACAAAAGCTGCTAGCACACCACAAGCTGCAACCACAGGAGTCAAAACTCTTTTTGTGGGCAATCTGCCATTCACTGTTAAGGCATCTGATGTGTATGTATATCTTATTATCCTTTGTTAAGTTTTACTACTAAAGTTCTGCCTAACAAGTATTAGCTCGACAGGGAGAATTTTTTCAGAGATGTTGGTGAAGTTACTGAGGTTCGCTTGGCTTCAGATAGAGAAGGGAAATTTAAGGGCTTTGGACATGTTGAGTTTTCCACAGCAGAAGCGGCTCAAGATGTATGCTAGTTTCCTTTGTGTATAGTTGACTAGTCATTATTCTTGTCAGATGCATTCATTACTGCTATTTGTCAATTTGATCAGATTATAATATGTTTTCTAGAATACATTTTTGGGTTGAAAGGACAGAACTCCGCTTGTAATTGTTTTTTGTAGTGCAATTTGGGTAGGTAATTGTTGTACAACATGTTGTATAGAATATATTAATGTGAGTTTTCCTAATTGCAGGCTCTTAAATTAAATGGCGGAGATATCTTGGGTCGTCCGATCAAACTTGATTTGGCCCGGGAAAAGATTGCATATAACCCAGCAAGCGGGTATTAATCCCCAACTATTATTAAGTACTCGGGATTTATTTTTATTGCACAAGAATTAATTTCGATCAAACGATTATTCAGCAACGAGAACTCACATCAGAAGGGAGGAAAAGGCCAAGGTCAAACAGTATTTGTCAGAGGTTTTGATACTAGTGATGGCGAGGAGCAGGTTTGCTTTGTGCTTGTGTTTATGATGTTTACACTGATAATACTGGTGTTTGACTTCCTGGTACTCTGACATGTGACAGATTCGTAGTGCGCTAGAGAAGCATTTTGGTTCTTGCGGAGATATATCAAAATTATCCATTCCCCAGGATCGCGAAGGTGGTTTGAAAGGGTATGTATATGTGTTTCTTGAAAGTTAGTCGTTCATTGAGCTCACATTGGCATTTGTGTTGCTTCTGAAGTATTTAGGACTGCTAAAAATGTGAAGACAATATATAACCCAGCGTACTGTTATTATCGCTAACAGTGTTTTGCTATAAGAATGTCAATACAATGTTGAAGTAGTTCTCTTTATTTAACATAACCAGGTCGAACTGAAGAAATCTTTTTCTTAGTCTCCCCTCATAGCTCCTTGATTTTTCGTCTGCATATTTGTTGCATAATTGCATTAATAGATTCTAGGTCATTGCTGTAGACATTTTACTACTTTCTTGTGCATCTGTCCCTTTCTGTGATGTCATTTCTTTTAGTTTTATTCTTTATTTTGGGCATATGTGCTCACAGCTTCTAAAGTAACAATTTTTCATTAGTTCTGTTTAATGGACTTTGAATGTTTATATTTTAAATTAAGTCATTGTGGTAGCCAGCGATTTAAATAACTTCTATCTGTTATTTAGAATTTTCTGAATGTAGCTCCACCTTCATGCATGGTAGTAGGAACCTTTATATCTTTCACATAAACAATTTTTTAAACCCTTATCCAGATACATATCCGATGAAGCAGCAGCAGCTGATAATTAATTTAGTACTTGTCCCTTAACTTGATGCCTCTTACCCTCGTCCATTAACTCAATGCCATCCATTGTGCAGGGTGGCTTATGTGGAATTTTCAGATAGTAATGCTACCACTAAAGCTCTGAAACTTAATGGATCTGAACTCGGAGAGGTAGTGTTGACCGTTGAAGAGGCAAAGCCAAGAGATAACAGTTTTGGCCGTGGCGGTGGCAGAGGTGGTGGTAGGAGTGACAGGGGTGGAAGATTTAGTGGAGGTCGTGGCAGGTTTGGTGGTGGAGGTAGAAGTGGTGATCGGTTTGGTGGAGGAGGTAGAAATGGTGGTCGCCGTGGTGGGAGAGGGCGTGGACGATACTGAGCTTGTGCGGTTATAGCTGACACAGGTACGATTGGATCTTGTCCAATGTCTATAATGTTGTCAACCACTAGTGTTTGAAAATCGTAATCATTTTGTTGAGACTAGTTTATAATGGTAAAAGGTGGTTTAGAATACGCATTAACGAGTAAATTATTTAAATGCTTATCATTTAAAGTTTAAACAGTTTCTGAACCGAAAGCTCATGTTATATGGTGTAGAGTTTCTGATGTTGCAAGGGGCATAATGTGTAAAATCTATGTTGGCATATGTAGCAAACCTGTGCGTAAGATAAATTTGGGTGTTGAATATCTTTTTTATAATGTGCTTTTTTTGGTCGATGCAGGGAGACAACTTTCAACGCCAGAGTCAAAATCACGTGTTGGACTAGAAAGCTAGCAGTGAATTTCTACAACAATATTATTGTGTTTTGAGTATCTTAGTTTAGTAGAGTTAGCTCACATATTATAGTAACATGTGATAACTTTTTTCTTATATATAAGGTTTTTGATTGTTACTGTTTTAGTATGTTTTGGTAGGGGTATGTTTGTCGGCAGTGAAACTAATTATTGTATCAGAATTAAAGACCCGCACTGTTTAAATTGTTTATGTTCATCAATTTGAGGGCAACAGTTTCTATTCCCCAGTGTGCAATCCTAAAGAAACAACGACCTACTCAATCTCCCCCCTATTTCGTGAAACAACGACCTACTCAACCTCACCCCCTCCGCGCCAGGACTAGTGAAATTGTACGAGTATATTTAACTAAGCTCTTCAGGACTTGCAACATGTTAATTGGCGGAGTTTATAGAAAATTTTAGTTGATCCGTTGGACAGATTGACAGAGTTTAGTAATGACGAGGCATACAAAATTACGAGGTTACTAACATAATAGAGGCACCTTGTTCTAATGAATCAAATACTTTCTGTCTCAAAATATTTTTTAGTTAGAATTTTTCACATTTTTAGCTGCATACAAAAATATCTCCACAAATTATTTTTAATTTTTATAATAAAAATAATTTATGGACTAGGCACTTTAAAATACATATAAAAATTTAAAATGGCAAGTATTTTAGAATGAAATTTGTACGAATGCACACTCCACGGAGTCTACACATAAAACATATGAATCTTTTTTCCGAAAAGATAAGAAAGTCTTCAAAATTTTTACGGATAAAATTATATTTCTTGAATACTCCAAAAAATAACTTCTTTACTCTAAAAATAACTCGTAAGAGTATCTTACCTTTTAATATATTCACGGATGAGATAGTGTTGAATTTAGGACTTGGACAATATAAATAAACTTTTTATCAATTGGGGAATCTAATCGTGCTCTATTATTTTTAAAAAATTCATATATTTATTTAGTATAGAGTTTTAAAGGTTGTCAAAGTATTGAAATAAGTTGTGAAATTGTAGCACGTTCAAATACCACTTAAAAATGGATAAAAGTTAAATTTTATAAAAAAACTTATATATAATTTCTATCTATTTTGTTAGGTTTAATTTTTATTAGCTGGGAGTAATTGATGTGAGAATTATTTATGTATTCTATATGAGCTGTTAATTATTTAAATAAAAATTATCACATTTGAGATGAATAAAAAAATATTATTATTTATCGGCAATTGACAATATGTTTGACCCCTGATGGTACACGACTACACGTACATATCTATGGGAGATCCTCTGAGAATCTCCAACACTGGACTATGAGCAAACCGTAAATACATCTTTGCGTTAACCATGATAATATTTTATATAATTATCTAAATATTAAATAAATAGTTCCAATTATTCAATGTATTACTAAAAATTGTTCACGTATTTTTAATCTTTTATATTTATTAAAAATTAATTTTAGATATTTTCAAATTATTAATAATATAGTTAAGAAAAACAAATTCACATTTGAATTTGTAAGAGAATAATATGTTGAAGAAGGAAAAATGAAAATTTTAGTATCACAATTACAAGGATATATACATGTGTATATTATTAATTACAATATTCTAGCAGTATGTCTAGCCTAGTGATAAGAATATATGCATTAAAATACAATCATAATTATATATAATAATCCCTTGATTGTTGTAGCCTTAGCGGTGATCCTCATTTGATTTGATTGAGAGCATGATTTTAGTAACCTGTAGGATTATGCTGAATTATCTCTAACATGCCCTCGCAAGATGGACTATCTTTTGATGAGGCCAATCTTGGACATTAATGTCTGAAATCTTACACGTGCAAGTGGCTTCGTTAAGGCATCAGTTAACTGATCGGTTCCAGAGATGTAAGATACACGAATAACACCATTTTGCACATGTTCACGAACGAAATGATAGTCTAAGCCGAGGTGCTTCATCTTGGAATGAAATTTAGGATTGGCAGCAACATATGTTGCTCCCATGTTGTCACTGTAGATAGCTGGTTGACTGTTGGGTGTATAGCCAAATTTAGTGAGAAGATTAAGGACCCATAACACTTCAGTAATTGTGCTAGCAACGACACGATACTCCGCTTCAGTAGAAGAACGTGCAAGTGTTTTTTGTTTCCGAAAGCTCCATGAAATGAGATTCTGACCAAGATATACAACATAACCTGTAGTAGATATATAATCATCTTTGTCCCCCGCCCAATCATCATCAGAAAAGGCATGTAAGCAATTAGGAGAATTGTGATAAAGAAGGATACCATGATGAAGAGTGCCTGCAAGATATTACAACAGTCTTTTTAGAGCAACAAAGTGATGATCAGTGGGCTTGTGCATGTACTGAGACAATCTGTTCACAGTAAAAACAACATTAGGGCGAGTTAGTGACAAATATTGTAAGCTGCCAACAATGGCCCGAAATTCCGTTGAATTAGGAACTGATGTGCCTGAGTCAAGTGATAGAGGTGGATGAGAAACCATAGGTGTTGGAGTAGGCTTGACACTAGACATTTTGTTTTGTGAAGTATGTCTTGAATGTATTTTTGTTGGCTGAGAAATAGACCTTGAGAGTGAGGTAAGACTTCGACACCAATAAAATAAGAAAGATCGCCAAGATCCTTCAACGGGAAACGATTAGAGAGTTTAGATATAAAAGAATCAAGAAGGGAACTATTAGAACCCGTGAGAATTATGTCATCGACATACACTAAAATGTAGAATATGTCTTGACCATGACGAATAATGAATAGAGAAGATTATGATATAGAGTTGCGAAAACCAAGGCTTAAGAGATATGTTTTTAGCTCATTATACCAGGCTCGGGGCAATTGTTTAAGACCGCATATAGGTTTTCGTAACTTGCATATATAAGTGGGATGTGTGGAGTCTACAAATCCAGGAGGTTGCATCATGTAAACGTCTTCTTTGAGGTACCTTGAAGAAAAGCATTATTAATGTCTATTTGTCAAAGAGGCCAATTTTGAGTAACCGCAATGAAGAGTATTGTTCTTACAGTTGTGGGTTTGACAACAGGGCTAAAGGTTTCTGTGTAGTCAAGGCCAGGACATTGGTAGAATCCCTTAGCTACTAAACAAGCATTGTGTCGCTCAACAGAGCCATCATGATTATATTTGGTACGATAAACCCATTTGCAGCCGATGATGTTTTGTGTAGCCGATGATGTTTTGTGTAGGAGATGGAGGGACTAAATCCTAAGTATTATTTTTTTGAAGTGCATCAAACTCAACTTGCATGGCATTCCTCCATACAAGATTGCGAAGGGCTTGATTTATGGTAGTAGGTTCTTGTGAAGTATCCTGGACAATAGCAGTGATATTGAGTTTATTTACGAGTTTGTGAATTCCATTCTGTAGTCTAGTGGTGTAAGTGGGTGGTGGAGGGGGTGGAGGAGAAGGTTTTGTAGAATCAGAAGAAAATGAAGATGAGTGAGGTGAATGTAATAGAGATGTTGTAGGTGATACCAACGGGGTAGTGATGTCAACATCTGTGGGTTCATTAGTAGCAGAAGTGGTGGCTCTTGTGTCTGGTAATATGGGAAGTGAAAATGTGCACCAGGGGTCAACATTCTTTATTGTGGTCGAAGGGGTAAACATGTGCGAAGAGGCAAACATAAATATTTATTCTATAAATTTAACATGGCGAGAGACATATATTTTATTTGTGTTTGGATTCAAACAAAAATAAGCACTTTGAGTAGTAAAATACCCAACAAATACACTGGGAACAGATCTTTGATCAAGTTTATTTGATGCATACGGCCGCAACCATGGGTAACAAAGACAACCAAAGCTTCGTAATTTTTGATAATTTGGAGAAATGCCATATATTTTGTGAAAGTGGCATTCTATTTATAAGATATACAACAGTAACAAACGCTAATGTCCAATATTTACGACGCATAGAAGCATGAGTTAGAAGTGAAATCCCCGTCTCAACAATGTGACGATGACATCTTTTAGAATAACCATTGTGCTCGGGAGTGTGTAGAGGTGAAGTAAGATGAGTAATACCATGAGTAACAAGAAGGGTATCAAGTCCTTTATATTTTCCCCCATTGTCACTAAAAATGGTAATAATTGACCTTTGAAAATATTTCTCCACTTTCAATTTGAAACGAATAAAGACTTCTTTAGATTCAGATTTATTTTTGAGGGGGACCAACCACATTTATTTTGAAAAGTGATCAACAAAAAGAATATAGTACTTGTAACCATCATATGGAGGGATATGAGAGAACCAGACATCGGTATAAATAACGTCAAGAGAACCAGTGGAGGAAATAGAGTTTTGATAAAATGGCATATTATGACTTTTGTTACAATCACACGAGTTACATTGGAAACCAGTACATTTAGGAATAGAGAGATTAAAATTTGAACTAATAAGATGCAAAATAGAGTACGAGGGATGTCCTAAACGATGATGCCCGTTATTGGTGGAGAGAGAGCTAGTGGCGGTGTAAATGGCAGGTAAAGGTGAATGCCATTCATAAATGCCAGATTTAGTTGGTCCTTGGAGAAGTGATACCCCTGGGCAAAGATCCTTCACATGAAAAGAGTTAGGTGAGAAAGTAATTGATGAATTATTATCACGACAAAATTTAGATATATAAATTATATTACGAGATACATAGGGAACATGAAGAATGTTTCGAAGATAGAAACGAGAAGAAGGAGTTAAAAAAGATGTAGAACCCGTGTTGGCTATGGGTAAACCCGAACCATCGCCGATAATAAGTTCCTCAGTGCCATCATTTGGACAGTGAATAACAAGATTGTCAAGATCACTTGTCACATGGTGCGTTGCCCCGCTATCAAGTAACCAACCATTCTGAGAATTATTTGAGGATGTGGCAACATATGCTCGAGGGTGATGAGAGGGTTGATATGACTTAGGTACAGATCTGTTTTGTGGTGGTGGTGGTTGTGTAGATAAGGTATTAAACTGATTTACAGGTGGGATTGCATTAGGGAATTGTTGTCGAAAAACTGGACAAGTGGTAACATAATGTCCTTGAAGACGACACCAACGCCCGTTATAGGGACGAGAAGAACGGACTGCAAAGATTGTGTCGGAGTATGGAAAATGCCATTTGAATGATGAGTGGTGAGATTTGGACGATTATTCTTGAAGGTGTTCTTCACAACATAGTTCACAGTGGCGGGAAAAGAAGTTATCGAGGCAACCTTGTGTTTGATAGAGAGTTCTCGATTAATTAGTTTTTCATGTAATTCATCAAAAGAGATGTGAGTGTCACGACTATGAACAACATTGACAACATTTTCATAATCTGGATCATTGAGTTGTTCAAGAATTCTATCCACAATATCATCAGAATCCAACGTGCGACTAAGAGAGGCAAGCCGATCTACACAATTTTTAAATTCTTGCATATACTCTGTTATGGACCGACTTCCTTTGGTGATACTTCGAAGACGCTCCTTAATTTGTTTGAGATGTCCTTTGGATGGGTTAACATAAGTTTTCTCAAGAGTTTGTCAATCCTCATGGGCGGTATAACATTGAGCGACGAGAGGGACAAGAGATGGTGATAACGTTCCAACAAGGGCATCAAAATTTAGCTGACGGAACCATGTTGTATAAGCAAGATTTGGAGATGTGATTTGGCCACTGGTAATTGTTTTGGAAGGAGCATGAAAAGAGCCATCAATAAATTTGTATAAGTCATATCCAATGAGTGTTGCCTCTAGTTGAGTTTTCCATGAGATATAGTTAGTGGATGTGAGCTTGATTATATGATTCAGAGAAGAAGCACGTGGAAAAAAATGGATCTAAACTCTTGATACCATGTAAGAGAATAATATGTTAAAGAAGGAAAAATGAAAATTTTAATATCACAATTACAAGGATATATACAAGTGTATATTATCAATTACAATATTCTAGCGGTATGTCTAGCCTAGTTTAGTGATAATAATACATGCATTAAAATACAATCATAATTATATATAATAATCCCTTGATTGTAGCCTTAGCCGTGATCCTCATTTGATTAAGAGCATGATTTTAGTAACCTGTAGGATTATGTTGAGTTATCTCTAACAGAATTAACACATTATACATAATAAAACAAATAAAATCTCTTATGTAAAGTTGTACATTATCTTATTATATACTTATATAATTAGACTAAAACACTTGTCTTGGTCGTGTGGTCGTCTGTCTGGTGTGGTATAGTTATGATAAACTAGTTACGTAAAATTAAAACACATAAAATTAAAAGATTACATCAAATTAACTCTACCGACTACAAAATCATTATAAAATTTATAATTTATTTAATTTTATATATCCAATACAAATGAAAATAATAAAAATATTTAATAAAAATATTATAATATTTTTATAAACATGTACATATTTTAAAATAAATTATAAGTGAACAATTATTATAATTAAAAATATATAACATATTTAAGCATGATAAAAATATTATATAAACACTATTTTTATATAATATATAAAAAACAAAAAATATATATAACTAAAAATATTTTATTATTTTAATATTTATATATATATGCAATATATATTAGAACAACCATACAAGTAATTAATAAATATAGTTAATAATAAAATTATAATTTTATATTTATTATTATAAAAAGTAAATATATTAACAGAATTATAATATATAAAATAAATTAATATATTAATAATAATAAATATATTTTAAATATTTAAAAGGGGTGATGAACGGAATTAAGCTAGTATAAAAAAAAAGGTGAAAGGAGTGTTTTTACCGCAATTTACCAACACTGGGAACTGTAAATCTGTAACGGTAACTATAACGCTCTCATAAAAAGCAGCTGTATTTCACATTTTCACACTCACTTAAACCCTAATCATTTTTAGGGGTTTTCAAAAGCTGCTTCTTTCTTAAACCCTCTCTTTTTAAATATTTGTGTTCCTATTCAAATGGGTAAACCTTCCAAGAAATCTGCCACCAAGGTCTGTAATCTCTTCCCTTCAAAACCCCTGAAATGTATCTATATATGTCTGTATCTATATGTTCGTTATGATCAAATTTATAGTGTTATGTGTGTGTTTTTGTATCTATGTTTGTGTAATTAGACAGATATAAGTACTTGTTTTAATGGGTTTGTTCATTTTAAGGTTGAAGTAGCTCCAGCTGTAGCTGCTACCAAGCCATTGAAGAAAGGTCTGTGCTTTCTTGAATTATTTAGTTTTTTTAAGTTTTTATTATATTTAGTTGTTTGTTTGTGTTCTTGTTGGGTTAAGTTTTGTGTTTTTGTTGGTGGGTTTTGTTTAAAATAGGTAAGAGAGAAGCAGAGGAGGCTGCAGAGCAGGTGACTGCAAAGAAACAGAAGCAAAACGGGGCAGCTTTGAAGCAGGCAATTGCTAAGAAGAAAACAGAGGCAAAGACTCAAAAGAAGGGCCAGAAAGCTGAAAGTAGTTCGGAGGATGATTCTTCTTCTGAATCCGAGGAAGAAGTAAAGGTATGATCTTTAAGTGATAACGGATACTTCTTGAATTAGTTTATGTCAATTTGAGTGGTTATATTTAATGCTGTTTGTGTTTAATTTAGTTACGTGAATGTTTTGTTGTATACTTGAATGAGTTATCAGGTTAAGCCTGCTGCTAAGCATCCTGTAAAGAAACCTGTAGAGAGTACTAGTGAAGAAGATAGTTCTTCTGATAAGGTTGGCTTTCTTTGAATTGCATTTGTAGTATCTGCTGACATCTTTCTAATGGGTGATAAATTTACAATGGTACTTTTTCTGAATTGTCGTAGGAGACAAATGTTGTGGTGCCTGCTAAAAATGGCAAACTTGCTCCCAAGGGCAAGGTTGCCAGCAGCAGCTCTGATGAATCGAATAGTGATTCAGAGGATGATGTGAGTGAATAAAATACAGTTCTAAGATTGTGTTTTACTTGTTTCTCTCTTTGTATTGTCCATCTAGAAATGAAATATGAATATATGATACATATATTCAAGTCCATGTGACCATGTACAATTTCATTATTTGAAATGAACTGAAATATAATCTTTATTTGATTTTGGCTATATCTTTAATTGGGTTCATGACAATTTTTGAGTTGTCACTATTTTTTGTTCTATGCATAAAATTTGAGTTCCTCTGATGAGGTGTGCTTTCTTCAATCAGTATTTGTAATATATGCGCACAGATTTTTCATCGGTTATAAATTTACAAAGTACTTGTTCTGAATTGTCGCAGGAGACTGTTGTGCCTTCTAAAGCAGCCAGACCTGCTTCTAAGGGTAAGGCGGCCAGCAGTAGCTCTGATGATTCTGATTCCGAGGATGTGAGTTAATGAAGTGCTGTTCTAAGATTAATATGTTCTTGTTTCTGTTGAGTTTTGATGATTACTTGGTTATGTACTGACAGTATAGCAGTGTGAATATAGCATTCTTCTTGAAATGATATATGATACAATCTTGAAAGTCCATGTACAGCACATTTGAGCATGGGCTTCATGATTTGTTTGGGTTTTAAATTATGAATATTGTAATTAGTATTCTATTTTTGGGCCTGAAAGTGGTGTACCACTTTGCGTACATCAAAGTCATGAACACAAATATTGCTGTAGTGGTGTGCAAATGAAACAGAGTGCTGTTAATATCATTCAGACATATATCCTGTATTCCTATTAACAGTTTACTTGTTAATATCGTATATTAATCAAAGGAATTTTAGATGTGACTGAAGTATAAACTGCTCTTTACACATTGCAAGAATATGGCACATCACTACATCAGTAAGGACCATACTTATCAATAACCGTTCTTCACTTGCCTGTTTGAATTTTGTTTGGTATCAGTACTATGTACTATGTATGCTGTATCAGTATTATGTATGTTGTTCTAACAGTCACTAATTTAGGAACCCAAGAGCAAAGTTCCAGTGAAAAAGGTTGCTACAGAAACTGTTGCTAAAAATGGTTCCATTGCTGCCAAAAAGAAAGACAAGAGCAGTGATGAATCAGGTTCAGAATCTGAAGATGAGTCTGATGTGGAAGATGTAAGTCGGAACATTACACGTGTCATCTCAGTTGAGTTGTTTTTTGTGTGTGTTAAGTGCTTGAATGTTATATGTAAGAAATAGTGTAATGTTCTTGACTTCCTTTGTGGCTTGAAATCAGATTATAATGCTTATGCTAAAACATTCTCATTCAAGGGTGAAATGATTTATTTGGTTTTAAAATAATAAATATTTTAATTTGTAATATATTTGATTCGACAAAAAGTCGGCATGCACTTGGACAAATACCCTGTTTGTTATGTTGCTTGAATTTAAATCACGTGCTGTTGATTGCAATTGGAATGCATATTCGTTCAGTTGACAGTTTATGTTATTATTATACATTGATTAAAGGATTTAAGGATGCCAAAGCAGTATAAACTAACTGCCTCTTTAACTTTGCAAGGATATTGTATACCCATATATATTAATATTTGTTCTTTGCTTCCTTAGCGGAATTATGTGTGGTATAAGTATTATATATGTCGTTCTAATAGTCAGTAATTTAGAAACCTAAGAGCAAAGCTCCGATGAAAAAGGTTCCTACAGCATCTGTTGCAGCCAAAAAGGAAGTTAGTAGTGATGATTCTGATTCAGAATCTGACGATGAGGAGGATGTATGCGAACTCTTGGTAGTTCAATGTGTCTTTTTTTCTGTGTTGAGAGGGTGCAAAGAAATAGTGTAATTTTAATTTGATTATGCTCATGAGTCATGACTGAAACATTTTCATCCTATCTGAACAGGAAACTCCTGCAAAGGTAGCTTCTAAGGCTGCTCCAACAAAAATGGTTGCTGTATCCTCCAATAGAAAAAATGATACCTCTGACAGTGATTCTGATGACAGTGACTCTGATCAGGTTTGAACCATTTCACTGCCATAAATAATTCAAAGCGTTGTGTTATCTAAACTAAAAATTTACACAAATAAGGATATTTTGGTTTATTACATACATTTATAAAAGCGTCAATAATTTGATGTCAACACACTCATCCTTGAGAAGGGCTTGAAAATCTCGCGAACATCTCATAATTGTGAATCTACTTGGTTATTTGAGTAATTTCTTTGGGTATGATTCGTTGCAGAAGCCTAAAGTTTCTGTAGCTAATAAAGATGATAGCTCTAATGATGAGAGTTCTGAAGAGGAATCTTCAGAATCTGTGGAAGAAGATAAAAAAGCTCCGAAGACACCAAAGCAAAAGGTACATAGCATTCCCCAAATAATGTTACATCGAATCAGTGAAATGTTCTTGCTTTTTGTGTAAAATTGTAATATTTTTTTGCTTTAGGATTAATATTTTTGTGAATCTTTTGGCAAACAGGGTGGTGATGTAGTTATGGTAGATGCAGTTTCGGCGAAGTCAAATATCAAGAATGCTGTAAGTGCCAAAGAGTGCTTGATTGTACTTTTAACTACGTGTAGTATATGTTGAATATGATTTTTTATTGCAGCCCAAAACCCCCAGTACTCCTCAAGTTGAAGCCACAGGATCCAAAACTCTTTTCATGGGCAATCTGTCATTCTCTATCGAGAAAGCCGATGTGTATGTATATTTTTATTTTCAAGTTTTACCATCACAGAATACTTGTCTAACAACTATTGTCTCAACAGGGAGAATTTTTTCAAAGATGCCGGTGAAGTTATTGATGTTCGCTTTGCTTCTGATAGAGAAACTGGGGACTTCAAGGGCTTTGGCCATGTTGAGTTTGCCACAGTAGAAGCAGCTCAAAATGTATGCCAGTCTTTCCCTTTCACAATCTGTTTTAGTCTGCACCCAGTTTGAAAAATATTAACAGTCCCAAAACAATCATTAATATGAAATTATGAATACAAAATTATGTCACTGGACTGGATTCTCACACTCATTTAAGCTAACAATTTAGTGTTAATTTATTGTGCAAAGTAATCATAACAACAAGTTGAATATTCTGCAATTTAAAAGATAATTGCTAAATCATAGAGTCCTAAGTAGTTGAAAAAAATGGTGATATCTGGGCCGTTATTCTAATGCTATAAACGTATCCGAGTCATTTTGTGTTAAGTTTAACTGTTAGAGGAAATACCCACATGAAATTATGTAATGAACTTGGGAAATATCAAGTGAGTTATTTTTTTGTAATACAACTTGGTTCGATCTTGTTTTACTTGGCTTGTCTTTTATCTTATATCTAGAAGACTAGAAAGTCAAAATGATATCATCATGTGACATTTCCTAATTCAGGGTCTTAAATTAAATGGTCAAGATCTTGTGGGCCGTCCGGTTAGGCTTGATTTGGCCCGCGAAAGGGGTGCATTTACTCCAGCTAACGGGTAATAATACCTCAACTTCACTGTAGTGCTAAGTTTTTTTATTAATATAAAGCATTATATTTTATCAAACAATATTCAGCAATGAGAACTCATACCAGAAGGGAGGAAAAGCCCAAGGTCAAACAATATTTGTGCGGGGTTTTGATACTAGTGGTGGGGAGGAACAGGTATGTGCTGCATTTTTTCCATGCAGTATTCAGTGGTCAATATTAGTCTGACACTCAGGACCTTTTGCACGTGACAGGTTCGTAGTGCACTAGAACAGCATTTTGGATCTTGCGGAGATATATCAAGAGTGTCCCTTCCCCAGAGTTATGAGGGTGGTTTGAAAGGGTATGTATATTATGTCCCCTCAAAATCATTTGTTGTTCATGAAGCTCTATACGGCAAATGTGATGTTTGCAATATGCTACATGTAATCAATTGCTAATAGATTATGGCCTTGTTTGTTTCTCTAATGTTGTAGTTGTTTAAGGTATTTAAACTTCCATGGAACCAAGATACACAATTCCAAGGAAAATGAAATATTATTGTTTGGTTCATCAACATCACTACAATACATAGTTATTATTGTTGATAAATTGATTCATTTAATAATTAGATAACTATGCAACTTGTAGTAACCGTCGGTAAGTTATGTCACTAGGTTCCCATATTTTGGTGTAATTACAAGTACCTTGAAACTAGAACTTCCTTTGTCCAGTTTCAAAAATTGTAAAACAAATACTCTAACTCATTTAAGTTCCAAGGAACTTTTAGTTACAGAGCTGAGTTACATCGAAACAAACGAGCCCTATATATTTATAGGGCATTACTATAGGAGTAGTACTGTTGTTCTGTGTATCTATTTCTTTCCGTATTATCCCTGCTTCATCAATATGTAAAGTGATTAAACAGTAATAATTCTTCATTAATCTTATTTTATCACTTTTCTTCTTGACAAAAAAAAGCTCACTTTTCTTTAATTGTGAAAAGATTTGTTGAATGACATACCCGATGTAGCCCCAACTTTATCTACGGTAATAGAAGCTTGTGATCTTTGGGGTATCCAATCATCCTTGTTGCCGTTATCCAACATTCCAGATTATTTATCTCATCAGTTAGCACAACTGAAAAATGATTCCAATACTAGATCCCTCTACTTTTGAAGCCTGTGAGGTTTTTAATATTTATATCTCTGTTGTGCAGGATTGCATATATGGATTTTGCTGATAGTAATGGTTTCAATAAGGCTCTGGAACTTGATGGATCGGAGCTTGGAGGGGGGACATTGACCGTTAATGAGGCCCAACCAAGAGAGAGCAGTTTTGGCAGTGGAGGTGGTGGCAGAGGTCGTGGTAGGAGTGATGGAGGTGGTAGATTTAGTGGAGGCCGTGGTCAGTTTGGTGGTGGAGGTAGAAGTGGTGGTCGGTTTGGTGGAGATAGCGGTGGTAGGTTTGGTGGTGGAGGTAGAAGTGGTGGTGGCCGCGGTGGGAGAGGACGCGGAGGATCTAACAGACCTAGCATGGCTACACCTGGAACAGGTATCATTTGATTGTATGTACATTGTTTTAGTTGGTCCCTTAATATCTAGTTTGAAATGATCACACATTTTCTGACGAGCCATTAAAATGTCTCATCATTTAAGAAGTATTTGGGCAGAATGCTCAAGGCCTCATATAATGGTTTCGAGTTTCTAATGCTGTATGGCCTAGTGTGCAACTTATTCCAATGTCCGGTTCTTGGTTGTTGCAGGACGGAAGACTACGTTTGATGACTGAGCGTGAAATGTGATTGAACTGAGAAGCTTATTATGGTTGACAAGAACAATTTTATGTTTGTAGTATCTTGGTTTAGTAAAGTTTCTTCACATATTATATCACTCCAATATGTGAACGAGAGAACTTTCAATTAGAGTTTTGGAATGGTGGAGTCTATAGTATATTTGTTGGGTTTTTTTTTTGACGGATATTTGTTGGCGGTGGGTGCAACACATTTTAATTACTGTATCGGACGAAAGATTAATACCTATATATTTTAGAGTTTTAAGTTATCGAGTATTAGTGATTTAGTGCATGTTTGGCTAGGATTTATTTTAATATTTTAATAATTTGTTTTTTCAGAATAAAGCATCTAGATTTTTAATAGGATGACAGCTGATTGAATCGGATCCGGTTTTGTAAAATTTAAATATTTTTGAGTTTGAAAAATAAATTCAAATTCAAATAAAAAATAAATATATGAATCTTAATTTATCGGGTTTTGAATAGGATTGAATTTTTTCAGATATTAAAAAATTAAAAAATAATATAGTTAAGTTAAATATTATCGGATATATACAAAAATATTAGTTTAATATTAATTATATTTATATAATAATTAAAATATTTCAGGTCCAACATATAATAATTAAAATTGTAAATTATCAAGTTAAATAAGTAGTCAAATATAATATATTATAATATAAGATATATTATATCTTATAAGTAAATTATAAGTTAAAAATGTACGTATTTTTTTCCGGAGCTTACATGAAACCCTAAACGGGGCCTAAATGAAATAAAAAAATATTAATTTATGTAGTATTGACTATTGATTAATAAGAAAATAATAGAATAAATTTTTTTATATCATTTGTCCTATATCAAAAATATTATATATAATAATTTATGAATTACAATATAATATAATATTAAATATATATTATATATCGTATTTTGATTAGAATTTAGATCGGGTTTGAATCGGGTATTGGTTCGATATACCTAATATCCACATTCAAATTCTTCCAAATTTAAATGTAAAAATTCGATTTGGTAAAATTTATTCGGATTCGAGATATAGATTATTGTATCATCTCAAACCATTAACTCTCAAATTTTATTTAATTGATTAATAAATAATTTATTAATAAATAAATTTTCGAAAACATTTTTTTTAAGAACTTAATAAATTTCACCAATTTTATTATATAGGTGTTGTTAACTTTTTACACCTAATAAAAAAAAACTTTTTATTATATAAAAAGCAAAAAATATATATATATATATATATAGAGAATAAAAGTTAATCCAACCCGACCCATAAAATAAAACCACTGCACCCGTGGCTAACGTCTATACCAGTAAGTAAGTACCAGTGTAGTTGATGGAAACCCTAGTTATCCTTTCCCTGTTTCAATTAACCCCAAATTATATATATTAATCCAGCTCCAGAGATGGATGATCCTGTAGCTCCCCCTCCCGCACAGTCAAATTCTGGTAATATTATTATATAATAATTGACTGCATTGTTTTGTTTAATAACAAACTATGGATTAATTGCTATTTATTTCTGTATATGTATTATCATGTATGTGTGTTTACATTTATACATATGAGTAAGATTGTATGTGGAGTCACATACAATTCGAGAACAAATTAAACGAATTCGTGTTCGAGCTATTCTACTCCAAGTATTATTACCTTATGATAGTGATAGTGATAGTGATAGTGATGTCTCCGTTCTCATTATGATAATGGGAGCTGTGGATCAATTTTGGGGCACATGGCTTCTGAATTGTTAGATCAGTTTTTGGATGGCTAGGATTAAAAGAGTTTTTAACATGAGCCTCCGAGGCTCGTGTAACGGATCCCGGATAATTACCCAGCCTCCTCCAATCTCAGCAACTCTATCTTCTTCCTTCACAATCTTCATACCCTTGATCCTCCTTTTCTTCTTTTAATCTTCCTCCTGACCTCCTTTTTCGCAACAATTTTTAGTTCATCAAAACCCAATTGTTTCGCACCATCTTTCTCATCTCTTTTTCATGCCATTTTCCAACCCATCTCATCCCACTTTTTTCACGCCATTTTTGACAATCTGAGTTTCTGGATGAGTGAATCAGAAAGTGATTCAAAATCTGTTAATTTGGGTTCTGATTTTTTTCCTTCAGTTTCTTGTTTGGCTTCCTTTATCGCCTCATTCATTGCAGTTGTGTATCTGTTTTGTTCTAGTCGGTCGCGTATGTATAATGGGTATGAACGAGCCGCGCTAATTTACCGGGGCTCGTTTACGAGCCGCGGTAAATTACCGAGGCTCATCCTATTTTTTTTTTAATCTGGACCGTTCATGTCCTGATCCAATGGCTTAAGAGGTGTATGCCGGAAAAACTTATCCAGCATACACTTGCTGTGGATCACGACCCTATGATAATATATATGTTTTTGTCTAACTATTGTTCGTCTATTCTTTTAGTGATCCCACAAGAAGTTTTGTTCAAAAATCGCCTACAAGAATATGCTCAGAAAGCTGCTATCCCTCTTAAACGAGGGAACACCACATGCGCCAAAGTTTAGATCAACTGTGGTAATTAATGGTGCAACGTTTACGTCACCTAATGTTTTTTTACAACGAAAAACTGCAGAGATGGACGCTGCTAGAATAGCTTTGCCAAATTTGGCACCACATATTGATAAAGAGAATTGTTCGCTAGATCAAGATCTTTCGCTAACACTAGAGGTGATTGCGTTGCCATTTGATTGTCTATAGTTTATCTTTTTCTTGTATCGATAATATAAATTAGATTTGATGTGTAATGTTTCATGAGTTCAATCAAGTGTTTGCTATTTATTTCATTAAATTACAAGTGTTTAAACCTTGCTTTTGTAATGTTACATAGAATGTGTTAGGGATGATGAAACTCGATAGTGCTATTTGCTGACAGTATAGCAATTCGTGGTTTTCAATTTATTTGCTTCTGCTAATCTGCGTGTATGTAGCTTTATTTGATAAAATATGAAATTTATGTTATATATATATATGTGTGTGTTTTAAAATGTCTAATATTTCTGCTTTCCAGGATAACTTCATTTGCAAGTCGATTCTCAACGAGTGTGCAGTCAAAATACATGTAGGAAATCCTATTTATGAAACAAATACATCAAATGGTCAGCCCCCAACATTTGTTTCATCTGTAGCATTTGGTAATAAACACTATGTTGGAGACGTAGGTGGGAATAAAAAAGAGTCTCTTCAATTGGCTGCACGTGCTGCTATCTTATCTATTTTAGGTATTTTATCCATTATAAATTGCCAACTTTGTTATTCAGAATGAAACATCTCTTTTTCTATTCACCCTCTTTACAAGGCTTTATGGTTCACCAACGTGCAGTAAATTCTTTTTTTTTTTATTACATGGGCAGATTCTGATGCACGCACTGTGATTTCTAATATTATCAATTCAAAGAAGAAGTTATATGCTGTGAAGGGAAAAGTTAAGGCACAGAATGAGGTTATGCCTTTGAAAATACAAACCGAATGTAATGTTGGCACCAGTGCAAGTCCAAGTAAAGGGAATGAGCCAAACCTGCTCCCGGATGATGTTGTACCAAATGATAACATGCCTAGAGCACTTATTCCGGACCCTACACTGAAAATTTTGCTCATATTTCAGCAAAACCTGCTCCCCTCGATGAATTCAGATCACCTGAACTAAAAGCATCACTTGCTCAGGGGTTTGAAGCCAATGGTTCGCCAATTATACTAGTGCCACCAAATTTGGAACAACATGTAGTTGACTCAACATCCACGAAGAAAAGAAAACGGAGGTCTAAGAAAGCTAAGAATAAGGTTGGAATTGATGCTCAGTAAGTATTATTTCCTTAGTACTCGTAGCCAGAAGATCCTATTGCAGATATCTAAGATGTCTTTTTCGATGTTATTTCTTAACTTTCCAAAACTAGATTTCATGGTTTATGGCATACCAATGACATCATCATGATAATCACCAATCATAAGAAAAGTATTGTGCTTGTACTAAGAATAACAAGAACCAGTCATTTTGCAGAAAATAATAGAACTACACGTAGGACTCTTCTTTATTGAACATAGGATTTGTGATGCTCAATATGTGATATTAGGCGCAAGACTATTCTTTAGTCAACTTCAATTCCTTTTCTCTTTATGATGTTTAAGTCATGAAAAGCAAGAGGAAGATAATAAGAAGATTTCTATATTTATTACTAGATAGCTCAACTATATGTAATAAAGAGAAATTTGATGTATTTGTTTGTTTGTTTGACTTATTTGATATGTGGGTTCTAGTTATCTAGATATCTGTATTATGTTTATTTGGATTATTAGACAAGTCCAAGTGTTTGCAGGTTTTAGTCTTGCTGTGATCTATACATTTTCTCGCTTCGGCGGCGGGGAAATCCCTGGGGTTGTGAGTTCTTTGCGGTTAATTCACCCAACTTACTGTGTTTTTGTTGTTCATGACATACTATAAAGTATAAAGTATGTCGTTAATTTCTTGTATTAGCTTTTATTGACTTCTTCATAAACATATGAAAAAAATGTGAAAGGATTGAAATTCTGAAGTTAAAAGTTCACTCATGCTAGTGTAAGTGAACAAAGTTCCTTGATTTTTGAATTCTCATTATATTTTCTCAGATCATGTATGTCAAGCATGAGTTGTAATTCTTGTTTCAGATGTTTAGAAAGAATTGTTGAGTAACCAGCTCATCTAAAACCTTAAGGTGTTAGAGAGAGACCCAAATTGATCTTATACTATTCTTTAACATTCCCCTAACTCGAAATCCCATTTTTTGGGTTGAAGAGTAGATCACGGGCACTCATTTTTTGGCATAGTTTATGAGAATATCCGGGGAGGCAGGGAGTCAACTTGTGACCCCTGCCAACCCGAGCTCTGATACCATGTTGAGTAACCAGCTAATCAAAAACCTTAAGGTGTTAGAGAGAAGCCCAAATGGATCTTATACTATTCTTTAACAAGAATTTCGTGCTCTTGTTAAATCACCTGTTCCTACTTCCTACTTCCTACTTCCTTGTGTTCCTACTTCCTACTTCCTTGTGTGGGAGTCTTGGTTCAAGCAGTTTGAGTTTCGGTTGTCACAAGTTCATTTATCATTTGGTTGCATGTAACTATACTACTATAGACTAAATATTGTTACTTAGTGCCATTTCTTTTGCAAGGTCTTTGATGGTAACTGTAACTGTTAAAAAAATTCTATCCATAGACCGTACCTTATCGATTCTCAACTAAAATATAAAATATTGTATCATAGTCATATCTCTAAACTATATACCTGGTTATGTATATGTTGTTATGGGCAAGAATCCAAATACCTAACAAAAACATATACCATGTATGTGTTTCACATGTAAGGTCAAGGTCAAGTGGGACAAGAAATTCAAACTGTGTGAGGGGTGAATGCTTAGTTATATTATGTATGTTTAATTTTTTTAAAAACTGTAAAAAAAATTCTTCAGGGCTCATTATTAATCCCTGTGACAAGGTCATGGGTAGAAACCTCATTCCCCCTCCTGTTAGGTCAAGTGATGTAGTTCATAAACTGTAGTAATGTGTAATATGCAGACTTGAGTGTCTAGGCTGTTGGTGGGTCATATATACTTTTAACTTCTTTCTTGTTGAAGTAAAATAATAATACTCCCTCCGTTTTAATTAATAGTTCACTTTCAAAAAAAAAATTGTTTGAAAATAATTGTTCACTTCAGCCTTCAATGTAAAATTTAATCTAGTTTATATTTTCAAAATCAACTCTATTCCACAAATCTCTAATTTATATTTCCAAGATCAACTCCATACCATATATTATATTCATTTAATGCAATAAATATGAGTACAACCAATCAATAATAAATTTTCTTAATATGCGTTATTTTTTGAAAGTTGACTATTAATATGAAACGGAGGGAGTATTAAAAGTTTATTGTGCTCAATCAAATTTGTTCGGCGTTTAAATATTCTTTAGCTAACACAATAAGAACTAAAAGAACAAAATTTATGTCGACTGATATAAAAAACTCACTGAATTTTATATGTTATTTATGCATATGAGTTTCCTGGCATACCTGACTCAATAAGAACTAAAAGAAGAAACTGTATGTTGAGTAATTGAGTTTCATCTGTTATTTATGCGTGATTGGAAATGATTGATATACTTTACAACTGTTTTTGGGTGGTCTCCTAAGTAATTTATCATCTTAATTAGCAGGGTACAGAATGCTGTAGGGCCGTCAAGTGTTGTGGTGAATGATAGCATGCCTAAAACAACTAATTCAGAACCCTGCACTGAAAATTACACTAGTGTTCTTGCGGAACATGTTCCTCTTAATAAATTCAGTCTACCTGGAGAAAAAGCATCACTTGCGAGGAAAAAAATACTCCAACTAAAACATCCTTGTCTCCAAATTCAAAAGAACTGGTTGTTGAATCAACATCTGTAAAAAGAAGGAAGCCGAGGGCTAAGAAAGCTAAGAATAAAGTGGGGATTAAGAATTAGAAAATATTATTTCCATGCTTAATACTTGTGTCATATTGTTCTTGTTTCTTAAATCTTCCATGTCATAATGTCCTTGTCCAAAAAGTTTACAAGAATGGGCTGTAACTTCTTGGAAAGAGGTCCCGGATGCGATATATAGGCAAGTTCAATTTGTTTTCTCTTCATGATATAAGAGATGAGCAACACAAGTGAAGATAAAATGATGTGTATACCTATCTTTAGATAATTCAAATATATTTGTATGTGCTAAAAAGAAATTTGGTGTAGTCACTTATATATATCTGTATATTCAATACATTACTTTTCTGCCTTGACGAGCAAGAAGATGTTTAAAGTTTGATCGTGCTTAAATAAATTTGTTAATTAAAAAAGAACAAACTGTATGTTGACATAAGTCATCACTGAATTTATATTCCCCTACATGATTGGCAATTGTTTAAGTTACTCTGCAACTATTTTCGGGTGGTCATATAAGTACTTGATATTTTAATTTGCAGTGTACAGATTGCTGCAGAGCCATCAAGTCAAACTACTATATGCACAGTGGCTCAATCAGTGCCCAACAACTGTGTGGCAAGGTGAATCAACTAGTCAGTTTCATTCTTTCAGATGTCTGGCCAATCTGAAATGCACATTCCTCGTTTTAGAAGCTTGGCTAATTCATTGCTTGTGGCAAATTACAGGTTTTGACAATGCCGTATTATCTGGACCTTGTGTTCTGCCTAAGGGAGGGTCAGGATCTGAGACACATTTTCTTTGAATACTCATGGAGCTTTACAGAGTGGTGTTGCAGCAGGGGGTGGTGTTCTTAGGAATCATTTTGGAGAACATTTATCTAATTTCTGCATTAACTATGGCAGAGTTTCAATCGACTTCGCTCAGTCCAAAGCTATTCTAGATGGTCTCTCCGTGTGTAAAGAACTGGGCTATAAGATTCAGATACTGACTGACTCAGCTGAGGCTGCTCTATGTTTTCACCGACAATTGACAGTAACAGTTCCTTTGGATCTGCAAGTTATATGGAATGAGATATATAAGTCCACACTGTCTACTGAAATATTGCATGTTTATAAAGAAGGCAATAGGTTGGCAGGACTCCTTTCTAGAAAGGGCATCTTATCTGAAGGAATGGGGTCCATCAATATCAGTCTAGAAACATCAGCAAGATATTATCTCACAGCGGATAAAATGGGAATGTCGTACCTCAGAAAATTGAAGAACTAATTTGAGCTTAAAGTAACGGCAATTGACAATTGTAATCAGGTGCTGTTTGGAATTCCCATATTATTTTCTTCTTCTTTTAATGGTCTCACTTGCGAGGCTAGTTCAGACTCGTGTTTTGTAAATTGTGAAGGGGTCAGGCTTTGCCCCCTATTTTAGTCATTCAAGAAGAGTCAAGTGAATGGTAGGGGTTTAGCTAAACCCAACCTTGGGCGGTGGACTAGGTTTTCTTTAGTGAAATCTGGTCCATTCGACAATGATTCACAATCCGATTTATTGAGAAAAAAATCCGAAAGTGGTACGAAATAAACCCGATTAACTTGAAAGTTATTCGAAATGACCTGATATTAAAATCTTATTTTTATACACTGTTTTTTGAAAAAAAAACTAAATATATACACTTAAATATTCAATTTTATGTAATTTTAAGAAGACAAAAAATTACATGAACCAAAAATTAAGTTTTAGGCTCGTTTGGTATTGTTGTTGCAGACAACATATTTTGCTGAAAAGTTGTCGGAAGTAATTTTCAAAAGTTGTTGAAAAACGTTTTTGGTCTAAAAGCTGCCGTTAACAGAAACATGTCCTCCATACTTTTGAAAAAAACTGCTTGCTTTTAGTATTTGAAGAAAGTAGTTGTAAGTTTTATCATTAAACCTTTCAAAAAGCATTATTTTTATATATTATATCTCAAAATATGGATAAATCAATAAAATTTATCAAACAGTCATCTAATTAAAAAAATTGTTTTTAGTATTTGGAGAAAGTAGCTGTAAGTTTTATCATTAAACCTTCCTAAAAACATTATTTTTGTATATTATATATCAAAATATGGATAAATAAAAAAAGTTACCAAACAGTCATCTAATTTTCCTGACAACATTTTTTCCGGCAGCAATTTTTTTCACAGCACATCAATTTTCAACCGCACTCCCAAGCGGGAACCTGGAAGATTTAAGGTTATATTTAGAATTATTGTTAAAAAATATTGTATTATAATAAAAAAATGTTATTTTATTTAATAATAATAATAATATAGATATATACGTGTGTGTGTTTTGAAATATAATATAAAAAATAATATTTTAAAAATATTTAATACTAAAATTTATATTATGTTTTATAAGAATTTTAGACCAACTTTTTTAAAAAACACAGCTCAGATCAAACGCATCTTTCAAAAGATAAAATTTTATTAAACAACTTTTTATATACTTTCATCCAAAAGTTACTATTTTTATTTACAATTCCAATATCTATTTATTCATTCATATAAATTTTCATGAAAGTTAAAAGACAGAATTTGTTCCAATTACATTTATGATATATTATTAAATTTAAAATATTAATTTTTTTATTAAAAAAATAAATATACATATTATTTTTATCATATGTTTTTTCTGTCTATATATATGACATTAGTATGAATTAAAATATTTTAATTTTTATGAATAAAACTTTATCATATTTATTTTTCGCAATAAATAATTAAATATCTGTAATCTCCCTATATTTTTCAAAAATAATTTCTTGGTCTTATTTGATATTTCCTTTTGAAAGGTATATTTTCGCCTAATAAATTGTTCCAAATAGTAAAAAAAAATAAAAACTACTGAATATATATTGGATATATCACTTTCAGCAAAAACAATGAAATGGACGGTCCAGATGAAATGCACAAAAATATCTCTTTTCTCAAATATGTCAAAACCCTAAAACTAGAATCGGAGACAACAAATTTTATATAATATTTAGGCATTTTCTTGTATAAATATATAGCTTCGCGTTTGTATCTATCACTCCTCACTTTCTAAACCCTATTCGTTTTTAGGGTTTTTCAAAGGCCGCACCGTTTTCCTTAATCCCCATAAACCCTTGTTTCTTTCTTATAGATCTGTATCTATATCATACTCTTATGGGTAAATCTTCCAAGAAATCAGCTTCTAAGGTCTTTTATCACTTCTTTTCAAACCCCTTTTCTTTGTTTCATCCAAATCAATCTTGATCTATGTATATGTTTATGTGTGTGTGTTTTTCTTGAATCTGTTTATGTTTATATCTGTGTGGTGTGTGTTTTTGTATCTGGGTTTTTATTTGTGTGTATGTATGTGTGGGTTGTTGTATATGTGTGTGTAGGTGTAATTGGATTGATGGGTTTTATTTGATTATAGGTAGAAGTGGCTCCAGCTGTTGTTGCTACTAAGCCATTGAAGAAAGGTGTGTGTTTTTTGTTTTTTTGAAAGTGTTTGTTGGAATTGATTGTTGGGTTGTGTTTTTGTGTATGTTGGTATTTGTTTTAATTGATTATTGTTGTGTGTAAAGGCAAGAGAGAAGCAGAGGAGGCTGCAGAGCAGGTGCCTGCAAAGAAACAGAAGCAAAATGAGGCAGCTTTGAAGCAGGCAGTTGCTAAGAAGCAAGCAGAGGTCAAGACTACTAAGAAGAGCAAGAAAGTTGAGACTAGTTCTAGTGATGATTCTTCTTCTGAATCCGAGGAAGAAGTCAAGGTAGAATCTTTATGTGATATCTACTTTTTTTTGGATTGGGTTAATGACCATTTTTGTTTGGTTACTATTGTTTGTTGTAGTTTTATGTGTATGATGTAGTTGATTGAATGTTTGTTGTATGGATTATCAGGTTAAGCCTGCTGCTAAGAAAGTTGTGAAGAAACCTGTTGAAACTAGTAGTGATGATAGTTCCTCGGAAGAGGTGTGCTTTATTTGATTTATATATGTAATATATGCTCTTATAGATTATAAGGGTTATGTATTTATAATGGTACTTGGTTTGAATTGGCTCAGGAAACTATTGTGCCCGCTAAAACAGCCAAACCTGCTCCTAAGGCTAAGGTGGCCAGCAGCAGCTCTGAAGAGTCTGATTCTGATTCCGAGGATGATGTGAGTTAATGAAATACTGTTCTCAGCTTGATATTTGCTTGTTTGTGTTGAATTTTGAAGATTACTCCAGTTTGTACTTGCAATATAGCAGTGTGTTTCATCTAGAAATGGAACATGCTACATTTCTTAAAAGTCCTTGTACAACACATTAAGACATTGCGGTCATGATTTGTTTGGGTTTCATATTATTAATATTGTAAATAGTGTATTTTTTGGACATGAAGGTCGTATACATTTTTTCGTACATCAAAGTCAATAAACACAAATCTTGTTTGATGTGGTGCTGAGAATTGAATTGAGTTCTGCCAATATTATTAAAACATTTATCCAGTTAACAGATTACTTGTGAATATCGTACTCTAATCAACAGATTCAAGATGCCACAGAAGTATAAAATGCCCAGTAAACAATACAATTATATGCTTTATCAGTAATAACTGCAAATATTAGAATCTTTTCTTTACTTGCTCTTATAATTATGTGTGGTATCAGTATTATGGATGTTGTTATAACAGTCATTAATTTAGGAACCCAAGAGCAAAGCTCCAGCAGCAACTGTCGCTAAAAATGGTTCAGTTGCAGCCAAGAAGAAAGACGAGAGTAGTGATGAATCCGATTCAGAATCTGAAGAGTCTAGTGAGGAAGATGTAAGTCAGAACAGTACACATGTTATCACAATTCAGTCATTTTTGTGTGCAGCATATGCTTGTGTTCATTGTAATATTTATCTGTGACTTTATTTTAAAATCTGTGTTTTACTTGCCTGTTGGAATTATGTGTTGTATCAGTATTATATATGCTGTTCTAACAGTAGGTATTGTAGGAACCCAAGAGCAAAGGTTCAGTGAAAAAGGGTGCAGCAGAAACTGTTGCTAAAAATGGCTCTGTTGCAGCCAAAAAGAAAGACGAGAGCAGTGTTGAATCTGATTCAGAATCTGAAGAGGAAGATGTAAGTCAGAACATTGAACATGTTATCTCAATTCAGTATTGAAGTTGTTTTCTGTTCAGCAAGTGCTTGTGTAAGAAACAGTGCAAGTTTATTTGTGACTTTATTTTAAGACAACATGAGAATGCTTATGGCTAAAACATTCTCATTTTAGGGTGACATTTTTACTGACATGATTTATTTGGCTTTATATATATTGAATATGCTAATTTTAATTTGTTATATCTGTTGTGTTTCTTAAATATGAAGCGGAGTTTTCTTAATTGTAGCTTGAAAGTATATTCATTGAACATTTTACATGTTATTAGCATACCCATTAGTCACAGGAATTTAAGATGCTAAAAAAGTATAAACTGCTTGAGCTTTTCAAGTATATGGTATATCTGTGTGTTTTAATTTTCGAGTCTTGAATTATGTATATATGTTCTAATAGTAAGTAATTTAGGAACCCAAGGGCAAAGCTCCTTTGAAAAAGGCTCCTGTGGCAGCTGTTGCTAAAAATGGCTCTGCTGCAGCCAAAAAGAAAGCCGATAGTAGTGATGATTCTGATTCTGAAGATGAGTCGGATGATGATGTAAGTATGGGAAAATTACTCTTGTTACTTTAATTGTCATTATCACTGGGTTTAATGGGTGCTTAAAATTAAAGATTTTGATTATATGTTACATGCTAATGATTGAAACATTCATATCCAAACTGAACAGGAAACTCCTGCAAAGGTTGCTTCTAAGGCTGCTCCTGTATCCTCCAAGGCAAAGGATGATTCCTCTGAGAGCGACTCTGAGGATGAGTCGGATGAGAGCGACTCTGATGAGGTTTGACTTTGAACTATTTCATGTCATCAATTTCAAGCATCGTATGATTTAAACCACAAACTTGCATAATTAATGATATTTAATCAACACACTCGTCGTTGAGAAGATCTCAAAACTGTAAATGTACTTGGTTATGCAAGTAATTTCTTTGGGTTTGATGTGTTGCAGAAGCCTAAACCTGCTGCTGCTAAAAAGGCTGATAGCTCTGAAGATGAGAGTTCTGAAGAGGAATCCTCCGATGAAGAAGACAAAAAAGCTCCCAAGACACCAAAGCAAAAGGTACATATTAATCCTCAAATAATGTTACATGTCACCAAATCAATCTTGCTCTTTGTGCTGAGTTATAATGTTTGCTTTAGGATTAATGTTTGAGACTCTTTTGGTAAACAGGGTGGTGACGTAGAAATGGTGGACGCATTCTCGGCAAAGTCAAATATTAAGAACGCTGTAAGTGATAAACAGTAGTTGATTGTTCTTATTACCTATGTGTAGTTTATGTTGAACATAATTCTTTATTGCAGCCAAAAACCCCCAGTACTCCTCAAGTTGAAGCTACAGGGTCCAAAACTCTTTTTATGGGAAATTTGTCATTCTCTATCGAGCAGGCCGATGTGTATGTATATTTTTATTGTAAAGTTTTACCATCACAAAATACTTGTCTAACAACTATTGTCTCAACAGGGAGAATTTTTTCAAAGAAGCCGGTGAAGTTATTGATGTTCGCTTTGCTTCTGATAGAGAAACTGGGGACTTCAAGGGCTTTGGACATGTTGAGTTTGCCACAGTAGAAGCAGCCCAAAATGTATGTCAGTTTTTCCCTTTCACAAACAGTTTGTCTGCACCCAGCCTGGAAAATATCTAATACCAGGTCCTCAAAAAACTCGTTAATATGAATACAATATTATGTCACTGGATCTAGCCTCACTTAATTCAAGCTTGCAATTCAGTGTTAATTGATGATGCAAACTGCAAAGTAATCATACCAGCAAATTGCATGTTTTGCCTTCTAAAAGATGATGCTAACTGATGGAGTCCTAAATAGTTGCAAAAAAATGTTACCCAATCTGGGCAATCTCTTCCTTTCACAATCTGTTTTAGTCTGCACCCAAATTTAGCTAATTTCAATACCGTCTTCCAAAATTCCTAAATATAAAGTCAAAATAATGTCCCCTGGAACTAGTTTCTCACACTCATTTAAGCTCAGAATCAATGTGACCTGATTGTGTGCAAAGTATCGTACCACCAAATTGAATGTTAGCCTTCTAAAGTAATGCTAACTGACTTTGTGAGTCCTAAATATTTGCAAGTTCTTCTTTAAAAAAAACATTTGGGCAGTTACTCTAATGTTAGAAATGTTACCAGGGTCATTCTGTGTTTAATTTCAAATGTTAGGTAATGAACTTTGGATATGTCAACTAAGCATTTTTTGGTAGTACAATTTGATTAGATCTTGTTGTACTTGTCTGGTCTTGTATCATATCTAGAAGACTACAAAGTCGATAGTCATACAATAAAGTGAGTTTTCCGAATTGCAGGCCCTTAAATTAAATGGTCAAGATCTCGTGGGTCGTCCAGTTAGGCTTGATCTGGCCCGGGAAAGGGGTGCATTTACTCCAGCCAGCGGGTAAGAACACCACAAGTTCATTGTTGTAACAAGATTTTTTTATTACTTCGAAGGTAGTTTTTAATCAAACAATATTCAGCAACGAGAACTCGTACCAAAAGGGAGGAAGAGCACCAGCTTCAACAATATTTGTGCGAGGTTTTGATACACGTGGTGGTGAGGAAGAGGTACGTGTCATTCTCTTTTTTCTTTTTCCTTCTAAACCTGTATTTAGTGGACAGTTTTTATCTGACATTCTGAATTTCTTCATGTTAAAGGTTCGTACTGCACTAGAAGAGCATTTTGGACCATGTGGAGATATAACAAGAGTGTCCATTCCCAAGGATTATGAGGGTGGTTTGAAAGGGTGTGTATATGCGTCCCTTTAAAATCTGTAATTTATTAGTAAGTAATCAATACTTGTTCCTCTACTCGATTCGTCCGAAGGTTTTTAATGTCTGTTTCTTTCTGGTGCAGGATTGCTTATATGGATTTTGCCGATAGTAATGCTCTTAATAAAGCTCTGGAACTTAATGGATCTGAACTTGGAGAGGGCTCATTGACTGTTGAAGAGGCGAAACCAAGAGATAACAGTTTTGGAAGTGGCGGTGGAGGTCGTGGTAGGGGTGACCGGGGTGGAAGATTTAGCAGCGGTGGTGGTCGGTTTGGTGGTGGAGGCAGAAGTGGTGGTAGGTTTGGTGATAGTGGTGGTAGGTTTGGTGGTAGAGGAAGAAGCGGTGGTGATCGCGGTGGTAGAGGTGGTGGTGGCAGAGGTAGAACTGGAGGATTTAACAGACCTAACATGGCTACAGCTGGCACAGGTATGATTTGTTCTTTTTTTTTTTCAGTATCATTTGCCCAATTGTAACTTCTTTATTGTACTTTGGAATTGGAAAGAAAGCTAACCTACCCTAGATCATTTTTTCTAGTTCTATATTTGAAAAGGTAGTTGGAGATCTGCTAAGGCCATTGTAGTTTTGACAGAATACTCGGGCAGTAATTTGAGTTTCTGATGTCTGGCTAACCTGGTTGTGGTTCCTTATAAGAGCATCTCCAATAGGGGTTGCCCAGCTTATGTGGAATGGCACCCTTGGTTGCCTTCCTATTGAAGGTGGGAGGTTGTCAAGAGGTTGCCTACCCAAGATTGCCAAAAGTGGGCAACCCTCGGCAACTTTTTAAACTAGCAAAAAGTCATACAAAACATCAAAAGTGTATATTACTCTATCCACTTTTATATTGAATTAAATATAAAATTAATATAGAGGGACTACATGGTCTACCCTTAAAGTTGCTTAACTATTGGAGCAAAATTTTAATAAATGTTGACAAGAGTGACATGAATGTGAGAGAAAATTAAAAAATAATATATTTGATGATTTGTCATGGTTTGTCAACTTTCTTAGCAATCTCTATTGGAGATGCTCTAAGTAGCTTGCAAGTGAAAATACATACATTATTTCAATTTATAATTACTTATAAGTTGCTATTTGTAGATAACACGGGGCAGTAGATTAGTTTGAAAACAATGTCTCTTGACAAGTGTTGCATTTCTTTTTTTAACATCTCTTTCATTGCTGGTGCAGGAAAGAAAACCACCTTCGATGATTAAGCAAGAGGAAAGCAGTTGGACTAGGAAGCTAGCTGTGTGGTTGCCTAGAACAATTTTGTTTTTGGAGTATCTTAGTTTAGTAACATTTCCTTGCATATTATAGTACAATGTGACATCGTTTTATTCTGGTTTCTGAATTTTTGAGGAATGTTACTAGTTATTTGTATCAGACTATTGATAGACCAAAACCTATTTTATGTTGAAACAATTTAAATGCAAAATTTGCAGGAATCCCGGTAGTACTTGAAAAGTTGGTTTACCTGTTATACGCTTAAGGTCTTTTGTTTGTTTTTGATAGACCAATTTTGTAACTGTAGTTTCTTCAAGATTGTTATAGTTTTGGATAAATTAACTCTTAATTACTCAAGGAAACTAAACACCTCACTCGTTCACCGCCAAACTAAACTAAAAAATATTATTTGTAATTTTAAATTTAATTCGAGGTTAAAATTTAAACCCTAGTTATAATATGTTGAATAAACTTGTTGTAATTGTGTAACTTTCTGGCTTTATTATTGGCCTGTTTGTCCAAAAGGATTTATTTTCGGGTAAAAATTTCATATTTTGATAAATATTTTTTATACAAGTATTTAATGTATATTTGAGATTCTATAAGTTGTAAAAAAAAGTTAACTTTTTTCAGAAAAAAGTTATGAATCTCTAACTTTGTCTTAAAATAAGTTAACTTATTCCGGAAAAAAGTCCCCCCAAACACCCCCTATATCAATTCAAAAAATTAAAATATGTTTCTATAAAATGAGTATGGTACGGGGTAGAAATGCATATTTTAGAAAGCAAGTCGTGATATAATTAATAATTTACAGGAATGGAACCCAAAAATATAATGAAAATGACCAAGCTAACTCAAATAGCACCAGCTTAATGCAAAATTTTCCTTGTAATGTTCATCACATTTAAAAAAAGTTTAGGCCAAACCAAAACTGAGCTGTTTAAAAAACGAACACTACGTCAC
Organism: Oenanthe sinensis; assembly: GCA_028671895.1. NCBI lineage: Eukaryota > Viridiplantae > Streptophyta > Magnoliopsida > Apiales > Apiaceae > Oenanthe > Oenanthe sinensis. Next base: position 6,393,944 of record CM053814.1, on the reverse strand, counting down.
TACCCACGTCTTCAGTAATTTTTTCAGAAATTTAGGAGAATAATTATAATCAAGAAAATTACTAGAAACAAATGAAACCAATTCCATTTTATGGATGGGGAGTGAGCTGATATTCTCAGTAATAGCTCTGTACTGAAACCTTGGCCTGTGGTCCTCCTTGAACATACACAAACTTACATTCAGAACCTGCTTTCAATTCTTTTATCCACTGGGGAAGCTCATAGATGTTCTTTTCTTGAGCTGGCGTCAGACCCCATAGAGAACCTGTTAGATTTTCTATTTTCAACCTCAGCTTTTTGATCGACTTTTGTGATGTGTTCTTGATTATCACCCTGTGGCGGTAATAATTCGTTCCTCCAACAGTCCACGAATCTGTTATCGAATGGAAGAACTCTACCAGGGAAGCTGACATAAAAACAACATAAACAAGTAGTTAAGGTCTAGAGCAAAGAGTTCAGCTACATGACCAGTCGGACATTAAAACTTTATTGTCTAAATGTCCGCGGTCCAGTCGGTTAGACGATAAACTTTCTTGAATGAAAGGAACTCCTTACCCAGATATTGTATTCTGATATAATTCATCATACGTTCTCGTATTTGATGACAAAAAAATAGGTCTAGAGCAAAGAGTTCAACTACATGGATAAAGACATTCTTACCTTCTTTAGAACATTTTTTGGACAATTTTGCGGATGTGATACTTATGCTAATTTTAATGCTATATAAAGATTTTAGGTTGGTTCATTAAGCTACTGCCGACATGTGAACTCACATGATGTTGGATCAGGCACAGATGCTTCCTTTGGATTAGAACCTGCAAACCAAGTCCAGGCAGGTATATTTTGGTTAACAACATGTTACATAAGCACATTTATTTTAATCAAATATGGAATTGTATTTTAAGTCACTAACTTGGAGGATTGTTTCTGTTAGATGTTAGTGTTTCTTGACGATTTGAGCCTGCTCTTGGACTTCCGTTGATGCTGCTCAATTTGGAGAAAAGTCCTAAAAGAGGAGCAGTACCAGATGTGGTAGGCTCCGTTTGTTCATAATTGGTCCGATCATCATTAAACTCATCATTCCTGTTAGGACCTCCAACTAAGCCCCCATATATGACATTAGGGTTCTTTTCAGGGCGCCGATACCATGTCTCAAATCCTTGCACACATCCAACAGGAGAAAGTAGGACTGATATAGGAGCAATAGAAGCACCCCTGTGGTGTACTTGAACTGGATAGTTTTGGCCATAGCCAACTATGTAACTCATGGACTTTGGATTCTTTCCTAGAATATAATCAACCTACAATAAAAAAAGCAAAATGGATTACTTGTCTGATTTCATAAACAATATAACGAACGCGACTGCCTTCATAAATGAAAAGATCGGAGAAAGCATGCCTGAGACTTGGCAAAATTGAGGAGGTCTTGGGGCTGCAATTTTGCATCTGGACAATTGAGCACTGTACCTGCTGCAGATAGATACTCAGAGTACACGGCATGTAAAAATGCCGCAGACGCTGCATATTGCAGGTTGTTCCAGTCATTTATGTATAGTAGGCCTCCTAATATACAAGTCACCAGAAGAAGGAATTCAGTTGAATTTTTTTCAGACAAAAATCGTCACCAGTATTGTGATATTAGAAGCTATGGGCTCTGTTACAGAAATTACCAGGAGTCATGGGCACATTGTAGCCATCATTCTTTTGCTGACAAGCGCAAGCAAAATAATCTGCCTTGGCTTGATATTGCTTTAGTGTGGAAGTGTATGCTCCTCCACCCCCTTCCAGTAACACCTGCCACATTATAAACCAATAATAACATTACTAAAGCACCTATATTCTTTTCATGAATGTCTAGAATGCAAGTGCGGTGAAATTTCTGACGCACCTTAGACAGGAGAATTTGGACAGCAGCATACTTATTGTCCCAAGAAAACTGTTTGACAGCCCATCCAGTTCCTCCCATAGAAACAGCATTATCCGCCACATATTTCAAGTAGTAATCTTCCCTAGTTGCTTGATAAAGCCATGAAGCAGCCCATAACAATTCATCCTTGTATTAGCAAATAGCAACAGACAAGATTATTTAAAGAACAAAATAAATTAAGTAATCTAGACTCCTACATTCCGAAGTCACCAAGTTAAAAACTTAATAGCATTTGAAAGTGGCTGAACCAGGCTGGGGCTAAAACCCCGCTCCAGCCCCGGCTGACCTCCAGAAAACAGTTACAAATTTACTTTTTAATCCCGATAAAATTATAAAAACTAGTGAAAAAATTTATTAGCCCCGGTTAAAATATATACACTAGTTCAGCCCTGGCTAATTAATAATCCTAGTTCTGTCACTTTTGAACTGACCTCATAACCAGACGATGCATAGAATTTCTTGGTATTTTGGATGGAATTAACGGATAATCCCCTAAATGTATCAGCAAATGTGAAAAGCTGCAAACGAATTCAAATTGTAAGTGCCTCAAAGAAAAAAAAGGCAACATAAACAGGCCACTGAATATGGATAGAGTATAACATAAGAAAACTTTACTTGTTTTGAATGAAGCAAGAGCAAGTTAGAGTAGGAAGAATTGAAAGGCTTAAATGCAATAGCAGCTGCAGCCATTGCAGCAGCAGTTTCACCGGCAAGGTCTGAACCACGATTATTTGTGTCAAGCTTGAATGCAGTTCTTGGAGTTGTCATGTCCTCAGCTCGCTCCCAACAAAAATGATCCGAGTCTCCATCCCCTACCTAAAGAATTATATAAGGTGTTACTGCGTTAGTCGTACCGATATTAAGCTAGACAAAATAATATGTCGAAATCATTTTTGTATTAATAATGTCGACGAAGTACTGACCTGTGCCCAAAGAACATTAGGTTGAGGATGAGCTTTAATAAAATAATCAGTTCCCCATTTGATAGCAGCCAAAGCATTTCCCATCTGGTCCAATTTCATTATCTCTTCCCCAAATTCTATCACTCCCCATGCAAGCATTGTCACACTATAAGCCATTGGCAACCCAAACTTCACATGATCACCTGCATCATAATAACCTCCCACCAAGTCCACCTACACATATTTTCATACACAAATACATCCAAAACTTAACCAGCATTCATCACTGCATGCAATTCATAATCTCCACACACACAAAATACAAAAAAAAAAATAATCCTTACCCCTTGCTTAAAACCATCAGTAAGGCCAGAATCACCGCGCCATTTGACACGTTGATTTTGCGATAACTGACCAGACCTCTGTGCTTCAAAGAACAACAAACTTTTGTCTAATGCATCTGCATAATTATATTCAATTCCCCAAGCTATACAGCTTGCTTGTAATACAAGTATGAGGACTATACATGAAGAAGACAAACTTCCCATGGCTGCTATGTACCTTTTGCTTTGCCTTAGTTTCTTCCTCTATACATGCAGTCTATATATAATAAATATATGTCAACTTTATATACCATATATATTCATGAAACCGTTTAGCATAAATATAATGCAAGTTATTATAAGGAAATAATTAATAGAGAGGGAAGTCATGTTTTTATTTTCTGCAATAAACTAAATAATAAATTAATAATTAAGGGGAAGATTGGAAGGCAAGATAATAATAGTAGCATTCACGTTTCAAGAATAAAAGAAACTCAGAAGATTTTTCAGGGTAGCGCTGCGCACGTTGCATTGTACTAACATTACTTGGATACATGATTCGCTTCAATCTCCATTTCTAGAAGATATTATTGTCAATTGTAATTTCCGTAGTATTTTACTACATACGACATATTTTAGTGTCAAAATAGATTTCAGCTATGAATAACAAATCTTATTTTTTCGAAACACATATTTTTATTCTCTTAAAGCATCTCTATTTCTACATGGATAACTCTTATTTCAAGTTTCTATATTAATTTTAAATTTTTAATTGCAGTTCTCAGGTAATATTAAATACAAATTTGACAAAACTACATGATCGGGTGTATGTTCTTAACTTACAATGTCGAAAACTATGCTTATATGGGAGTCCCAAATCTGGTGGCCATGTTAATATGATTACAAAACTATGTATATAGCACACTGACGAGATACATAAATTTCCAGGTATCTTGGCGTAGGAGAGCTTCAAATTGAACATTTGGTCTATGTTCCTTGGTAATTGCCGTAGAAGTGCCAACATATGAGATTAGTACAAAATTGGAGAGGGAAAAAGCAAAGATAAGAACCTGCACATTTAAAAATGTATCAGTAGTTTGTCTCAGATTTTGTTAAACCTAACTGGAAAATGCAGCAAGTGAGAATGGATCACCATGTTTGTACATATGTTGTTCATCCAAGATATTTTAACAGAACCCCGTCATTTCCTAGCACAAACCCTTGTTTCTCATTAATAAATCTGCGAAAGACAAAGTAAACATAGATTGTTACTAAGAATGACTGAAATAAAAGAATGCAGTAGCGATGATAAGAAAAGAAGAGTTAAATCTGCAAACCCAACTTAATATAATATTTGATCTACCAAGTTATTCGGAAAGTCAATAATAGATAAACCTGATGTCAATTACACCAAGAGAAGCAAATTTTGCATCACGATTTTAAAGACCTGAGATCATATTACTGAAAGAAGTATACTTACTTCACCGAGTACAAATTGGCAGCAATATTATCAGCTGCTCTGTCACGAGTCCAAGTCTTGCCACTATTTTTAGTTTTCAACAGAACTCCACTGCCCCCAGCTGCCCAAGCTTCATCCTGTCAGACCAACCCTCAGTACATTAACTACAAAACCACAATATATAGGTATCTCTGCATGCATGTACGTATATATCATCTACAAGTATTTTATCTCAGAGATTTACAAAGGAGAGAAATAAGAACTCTGAATATAAGACTAATATCCGACTAACATATCAAGTTCTATTGTTTGTGTTGGTATGAAACAATGGTAACTACTAAGCTCTGGAAATTTAAGTTAATCTGGAAATTAACTAGAGATCCACTCATCCACTGTTTAACAAAGAAAGAATATTCACACAATTATAATCTAAACATTACCTCTGACCGATAGCCAACATCAAGAATGCCAAAGCCACGACTCTGCACCGGAATTTCATTAAATTCCTCTGTTATCTGAGGCAAAAAATATAAACATTTTATGTTAAGCAAACAATATCAACATCATATTATGAAAGAGGTTGTACAAATATATCTTATATTTAGTAAGATACTATCTTTCAGATCCCCCGATATTAATTCTGAATGAACTCAAATAGTCAACAAGTAAAGGTTCTCATGGAATTTTTAAGCAAACATGATCCACAAGTTTATATTTCATAAATGATATTCAAGCGGATTCTATAGAGAATCATCATGTCATAATTTTTACTCACCCCTGTGCCTTTGCTGAGATAAAGACCCCCACCACGTACAAGAAGCCAAAGGCCACCATCAGCCCTCCAGCCCATGTTCTGTATTCTTCGAGCAACTGACCTATTATGTGGCTGCCAGTAGGGCTGCATTTACAAAATCAAGAGTAATGATCATGAATACACTAAATACACCAAGAACACATTTGAGGAAAAAGGGAAATTTTTGGGGAGGGGGGATATGATCTATACAGAAAAAATAGGTCTAACACTTCAGTTTGATATAGTAAAAAGCCTATTATTAGGTTTCTGCTGTAACTAGGTTTCAAGCATTCAGTGGCCAACATTTTCTTGCTGTTTTTTATTATTTAGGGGTATCTAAACAGCAAAGTGATGTGATATATATATCATAAAGCAGTATACTTCTTAATTATCAACATATCACCTTGAACGAGCCTGCATTCCATATTAAGGAGTTAACGCACAGGTGTACTACATGTTCTTCGAGTGCCGCACTATTATTAGGTTTCAAGCATTTAGTGGCCAACATTTTCTTGGTGTTTTTATTATTTAGGGCTATCTAAACAGCAAAGTGTTGTGATATAATATCATAAAGCAGTATACTTCTTAATTATCAACATATCACCTTGAAAAAGCCTACATTCCATATTAAGGAGTTAACGCACAGGTGTACTACATGTTCCTCGAGTGCCATGACGAATGTTGCATATAGAGGTGTTAAACTCATTTATTTTATTAATCGTCATTATCAGGCACATATATACAAGCAGCAATATGTTTATTATTATTCATCATCATTTTGCAAATTTTAGAAGAGAATCAATTTATGCAGTGAGGACTTTGTAACAACTGCAAAAATGGTTAGAGCCAGTCATAAAAAACTATAACTTTGAAGCTGCTACAATCTGAATAGTATACATACATTATAAAGGTGAAAAGTAAAGAATGCAACGTGCCATTAGAGTCAATAAAAAATTATATAAAACACAGTTACAAAGAGATTCTCACCTGCCCTGGTTCCCAAGTCAGGTAGAAGTTACCGCGACTTGACACCGCAACATAATTGCCTTCTGGTGAACGATTCACTGTATTGAAAGTCCCTGTGTAGTAGCTCGCACCACTAATGCCACTAGAAACTGTTCTGAAATAGTCATAAACTATGGTAGTGTTACCACCTTACAAAAGTAATGATTATCCTAAGTTATGGTCTATGGATAGCTAAATGTAAAGAATAATTAGAAGGAAAATAACTTAGCTGTTAAAAAGAGGACATAATATGAGCTGAAGATAAGCTTTTAAGATCTTCATATTCAAATAGATAACACACAAAGAAAATAAAAAGGATCGATATGAGATTTATATATATAACAACTAGCAAAACCAGTAAGACATCACCCCAGTGATGCTCTAGAAGCTTAGATAGAATCATCATGGTATAACAGAGATACAACAGCTTGAATAATCATATTACGGTAGCTATAAAAACCGAAGAATCATTTTGTTATATGCAAAGAAACAATTACCCATTGATATAGACATTATACAAATATAAGCTTCAAAAGTAGACACAAACTGCATATGTGATTGGGGTATGGGTTGGCAATGGTCTGGGAAGGGTGAAAGTTCCATTAGAATGTGATTTAGAAATCAGACCGTTGGAGGGCATCACATATTTTCACATTGATAAAATCCACCCTCACTTGTATATTTAATTGTCACAAAACCATGTTTTTCTAGTAATTATTAAATACAGGAGATGGGGGAGTATGATTTCAAGTTTCAGAACCATGACCTTATCAGGGAAAATGGAATAGTCATTACCACTTGCACTGGACCATTTGGCAAAACCATGATTTTGATTGGAACTCGGAAGTTTTAATTAATAGGCTTCAGAAAAGGTTCATTAACACAATCCATGGACATGTTATTTTAGCTTGTTAAATTTTGAATTGCATCTGATAAATGGAAAGTTAGAATATTGCATATTATATGCTGTTGTTATTAGCTGCTTAACAAGTGTTAATATCCTACACATCAATACATCATCTACACTGTGGACATGGCTACAAGAGTCCATCTTATTCATTATAAATTAGAACTGGTCTGCAAGATAATAATGATGGGATATATGATAACTCTGTTGATCATTTTTTTTCCTTTCAATTTGATAAAGAAAGTGACCTATTGAGAGTAGCTGATACAGTCTCCTGCACAGCAGCCTTCCAGTTGTAGCCTCTGTTGGATGTAACATATATGGCACCTTCATCAGTTACCATTTCTGCGCTCTTATCTCCAGTTGCCTTGATGTATACCTGCAATGTCATATTAATGATGTCCAATCATTCAATACTTGCAGGCTAAAAGCAAGATGAGCAGTAAGTGTTAAACATCTTAGTTTGAGTAGATATTGAAGATTTATATTGATAATAGAAAGCAAATCAGCATTAATAGCTCAGTTGGCTAGAGCACCTGTCAAGTAAGTGGGCTATCATAGCTCAGATGTTAGAGCCCCCATATAGGAGGCAAGATAAGTAACTCTCAATGAAAGCAGCATTACCCACCGGGTATGTTTGGTTTGATTAATTTTTTTGTTCAGAAAAGAAAACTATGGAGCAGAACACAAACTGAAGTGAAAAACCACACAAAACTCACTTCTGGATCTTCCACACTTAACAGAGTACCAATCATTAGTAAAATTGAGAGTACACTAAATCAAATAATCAACAGAAAATCTTAAACATCTAGAAAGTACCCAAATTTGTATAGATACAAAAAAACCCCAATCTTATTTGGAGAACTAGAGAACACCTATATATTAATTTCTCCAAGCAGATAATAGTATTTTAAAACAAAAACCAAGTCTCCTACCTCCTACATTCCTTATTATCAGCAAAACCCTGCTAACAATTTTATATTTTTAATCTTCACTTGAGTTCCACCATCAATCTTCCTCCACCCAAAGCATACATGCTCCCAATGGGAGAATGATTCTATTGAGAACATTTTAACCATATGGATTCAATTTTCAATTAGCACATGTAGCTTACAAACATGTAATGTGACATGCAACATTCATATGTACAGAATATTATCACTTTACTTAAACAGCATGACTTGGGTGCTTTAATTTTTCTTCTAACCGAGGTTGTAAAGCTTAATATTAACATTTCCACGAAAATAAGTATAGGTTTAGAGTTTGCGAAGGTAGGATTCAAGAAATCTAATCATCACTGAGCCTGCCATAAATGTAATTAATAAATATGTGTGATCAGCAAAGAGATGCACGGGTGCCTTATTTAGAAGTCAACATTAATGATCATACTAATCTGAAATAATAGAACCAATACCATCCATTTTCTCAGTAGATACATTGTACCTATAGTTAGCTTAGGGATCAACGGAGAATGAGCATTTAGTATAGAGTATACTACTCAAAATAGAGATAAACGTGCAAGGCACATGGTCCTACCATATCTCCAGGCAATTCAGCACTCAATGGAATTCTTTCCCAGCTGTCTCCACCATCGGAGGTGTGCAACAAAATAGCAGGTTTTCCGACAATCCATCCTTCCTTGCCTTGAAAACTAATACAGTTGAATCTGTAATTGAAATCTTCATCTTCTGCAGATGGTATCGAACGCGGAGCCCAAGTACTTCCCCTGTCTTTAGTCTCCAATAACGTTTGCCTTGTTCCCAATAAAAAACCTACCAATTATCCAAATATTTCACACAGCAATTCAACATCAGAATGTCATAACATTCAACTCCATTTACAAATATATCACTGTAAATTCAATTTTATTTGCATATAAAATCACAACTTATAAGTTAAAAAGGTTATAAAATTCAACACACAGAGAAGGAGAGAGAGGGAGAGGTAGAGACACAGAGAGAGAGAGAGAGAGGGGAGAGCAGGAGAGAGAGGGGAGAGAGAGACGGAGAGGGAGGGGGAGAGAGAGGGGAGAGACAGAGAGAGGGGGAGGGGGAGAGAGAGAGAGAGAGATGAGACATACCGTGAGAAGAGTCATCGGGAACAAAAGCAATATCAAGCAGAACAACACCGGGATCAATAGGAAGCGAAACTCTCTCCCACTCAGACAACTGATCTTCACTTTTGGCCGGAAGTACAAAAGCCGAGGAGCCTAACGTAATAGCCGCCGCGGCAGTATCAGCCAGCAATTGTCTCCGATGAAGAGAAGCTTTAGGGACAGCAATGCGATTGCGAGCAATGGAGGCATTACGAGGAAGAAAAGTAGTGAGTGTAGATAAAGAGTTGAGACAAAAAGAAGATTTGAGAATGATATTGCGGTCTGTAAGTATATGGAGACTAGTAGTAGTAGTAGTCGCCATTGTTGTAGTGTGTGAATGTGTGTGTGTGTGTGTGTTTTGGTGGTGTTGGTCTTATCTGAAAAGTGGTGTGTGGGTTATACTCGTATACACACAGTTATGATTCGCGGGAGAGTTCAAGTGCGAGTGGATAGAGTTGCATTTTTGTGTTTGGTCTTGTACTTTCCACGTTCTCTCTCCCCCTTTCTTATTAAATACTAGTAATAATTAAAATTAAAATATTATGTTTTATTTAGTTAAAAAGTATATTATTCTATCACAATATTAATACCAAATTATTTAATCGAGATTGACTCCAATTGTATTTTAATATAAAACTTTGAATTAACATATTTTAAATATTTATTACATATCAAATTTTTATTTGTAATAAATTAAACGTGTTTGTGATTACAACTTATGCTTTTTTTTCGTGATAAATTATGCATGAATTCTCTAGTCTCGACTTCTTTTTTAAGAGAATGTTTGACTAATCTTATTTTAACTTTAAACTGAAAAATGTATGTTTGTGTAATAAGTCAGAAACTCATTTAAAGTCAGAAATAAGCCAGAAATACGTGTACTTTTTTCAGTGATTTATTTTTTTATTTTTATATTTTGATAAAAGTTATTTATATGTTATAAATTACTCATAAGTCATTTTTATTTTTATATTTTTTAAAATTCATAAATCACTTATAAGTCAAAATTATCCAAACATGCATTTTAAACTCCCAATTTATCACTTTAAATCACTTTATATTATAAGTTACAATTTTAAGTTTAGTCAAACACCTCTAAATTTCTTGCTTAATTTTAGTAAACAAAATTCTTCTTCTGTTACTGAGGTTGTCGCTCGCTGAGCATGCGAGAGGTATGGGGATCGATACCGCATCTCCATTATACCGCTGTGTTTTTGTTTACGGGCGACTCGCTATTGGGACTTGAGAATTGAGATGACAGCATGACACTGTAGAAAACAAACATTTATGTTTAAAGGAAAACCATAGTGGAATTATTTATTCATCAGACTAACCAACTTGTTTTCTTTATTATGATTCCGTTATAAAATTTTTAACGTGAAAATCATTAAATTTTTTATTAAATTCTGCAGAATCATAATAAAAAATAAAAAAATTAGTTGTGAACCATAATTTTATTTACAAAATTATAATAAAAAGATTAATCTAAACATTTATTTTACATTTTTTATTATGATTCTACAAAATTTAATAAAAAATTTCACGGTTCTCACGTTAAAATTTTCACCTGTATCAAATAAACTCTATAGGCTACAAAATCATTATAAATTTTATAATTTAAATCATAATTCATTTAATTTCATATATTCAATACAAATGAAAATAATAAAAATAATAATATAATATTTTAATAAAAATGTACATATTCTAAAGTAAATTATAAGCAAAGAATTATTATATAAATATTATTTTTATATAATATATAAAAAATATATATATTTATAATTAAAAATATTTTATTATATTAATATTTAAATATTTTTATAGATATGCAATATATATTAGAACAACTATATAAGTAATTAATAAATATAATTAATAATAAAATAATATTTTTATATTTAATGTTATAAAATGTAAATATATTAAAAGAATTATAATATATAAAATATATTAATTATAATAAATATATTTTAAATATTTAAAAGGTGTTACATGCATGTCATGGGATTTAACTTAGTATTATTATAGCCGAAAAATTGAAAGTTTTGATCGATCGGTTAGTCGGTTGGTACTGAATCATGGGCCTAAACAATATTCCTATTAAATATAATTTTACTTATTATAATATTATAACATAAGCTCTAACTATATACATATTTATATTGATTAAAATTTTACATTGAGCCCAAACTAAATATATTTATTATAATATGAATCCAAATTTAAATATATTTATTATAACACATGTCCAAATTATATTTTCAAAATATTAAAAGTCTTGGTTGTTACTAGGTCATGGGCCTCAATAATACACATGTCTATACTAAAAATAATTTTACTTATTGTAACATACATAAATTAAATAAAATTTTGTTGTAATACAGGTCCAAATTTGAATATATTTATCATAACATGTATCAAAATATATACATATTTATATTAAATAAGAAAATATACATATTTATGTTAAATATAATTTTACTTATTATAGCGTGACCACCAATTATATACATATATATAATAACTAAAATTTTATTTTAAACTCAAACTCAATATATTGGTTTATTATAACACAGGTTTAAATAAATATATATATATTTATATTAAATATAATACTATATTTAACTTTTAAAATTTTAAATAATATACATATTTATGTTAAATAAAGATTTATTTCTTATATATAATTTTTATTTATTATTAAAACTGTAACAGCCCGCCCTTTTTGGACTATTAATCTTACAAAATCTAAAATAATATAATTTATTAATAAAAACTCTATTACAAAGGTCACTGTTACAAAAGCGCAGCTAACAATGACGAGTCAACAATCCATCTACTAAAAATCTAAGATCCTCGAAATCCAATGCAATCCATCTTCCTCTTATACCGAACCTGAAAATTGTAAGTAATGAGCTATACAACCCAGTAAGAAAACTAACTACACACTAGCAGGATCTAGTAGGTTTCGTATAACATATATATTTTTCAGAATCATATTCAAAGAGATAGATCGAATTTCAAATTCAAAATAATTAAGTCATACTCTTTAGACAAATTATCCCATTACGCTTGGTCACATTAGCCGGTGACACGACCAAAAAATTCAAATGCTAATAAACGCGCTACCCTTACTAAGACCCAAAATAATGCACAATTCCCGAAGGGCCCAAAAGAAGTGCTCCCTAGTAAGGTCCAAAGTATAGTTCTGGAACTATACGCAATTTACTAACGGTTCAATACGAAGCGAATGGTTCTAAAATCCTCTTTCTGTATTAAATTTTTGAAGTTCAAATAACTCTTTTATTTCATAATTTAATCTAATAAATTAGCATACATGATCCAATTTAATAACCAAATTACATACGTATAAATGTAAAATTTACGAAATAAACTAATATTTCGAAAGTTTACTTACCTCAACCTTGCAAACCAAGAATTAACAACATCCTAGAATATATATTGAATCCTTAACAGCCAATCGAAAATATCACATCTCAAACGTCTCAAATGTCGAACTTCTTCATAACTCCAATTCTGCCCAGAGCTGTATTTCACCTTTTTGACACTCTAAACGATATTTTTTGAAAAAACTTAAAACACGAAAATCGTAGAGAACGAAAAGTCCAGAATCACTTAATTCCGACTTATGATGAATTTACTACGAATTTTACAAGATAACTGAGTTGTGTATGAGAAATCTTACGAATTTCAATAATAAAGATGAACAAAAAGAATCAAGATTTGTGTCGAGAGAAATTTATAACTGTTTAATCTTGATGGCTTGAAAAAAATACAAAAGAACGAAGAGATCTCAATCTATATATAGAGTTTTAAAACCCTACAACAAAACCTACTACGATTCAAATCCTGCCAATATTCAAAAATCCGTTATTCTAATCCAATTCTAATTCCTAATTTCTATCCAATTTTAATCATTTTTCTATTATTATTAATCTATTTTATTATTCTAAAAAAATATGGGATATTACAAAAATGACATTTTAAATAAAAAAATAATACAAAACAAAATAAAGCATAAAAAATAAATTTACTCGAATATAAGTCAGCTTCGCACGGATTATAAGTTTGTATAAATAAATTATAAATATCAATATTTATATATTAAATATGATTAAAACGTCCCTCCTAATACACAAGAGAATTGGTGGGAGGGCCTGGATTTGAGTTTTTATTTGGGAAAAATGTTTCAGACAAGCTGGTTCCCAGGGACAAGAAAGAGGGCATGTTACTGAAAATCTGCTCGATTTAAATTCTCCCGTGCTAATAAATTACGAGAGATTCATGAGTGATAGTTGGTACACCAAGGCATTGTTTGTTACGCTACAACCCAACATACTAACCCGTACAACCCAACATATTAATCCGTAGTTTCGTTTGATTGTGTAAATTCACAATTAGAATAAGGAACTCGAAGTTCCAAGTTACTTCAAATTAGTACTCCATCTTTTTTTTTTTATATTTAACGTTTGACTTTTCTGCACACATTTTAATGTGCTTTGACCGAGTAGTTAAAATAATTATTTTTCTAAAAAAACTTCTGAATAAAAATTTATAACTTATACTAAAATTCACAAAAAGAATTTTTTTTTAAATAATTATTTTAACTATACGGTCAAAATATTTTAAACTACGTGCAGAAAAGTCAAACGATAAATATAAAAAACAGAGGGAGTTCAAAATACATGAACTTAGTTACCTAGATCAATCTAGGTTACTTTGAGTTACATAGTTGATAAATATTTTATCTTTTATTAATTATTATAAAATTATATATATAATAAATACTAAAATTATAAAAAACATACCAAAATCTAAATAAAAATTCTAATTCTAAATAAAATGTTATTATCTATTTTTTGTCTTCATGTTTGTTAAAATATATAATTTTTTATTATATGTATATATATGTTTATATCTTAAACATTGATCATTAAATTATTTAAAAATTAAAATGAATAAATTACATTTTTATATTAAAATGTTAAGTTATATACAGTATATGTTAATTATTACATAAAATTATTTATAATATTGAAACACTCTCATATATATATATATATATATTTATATGTGTGTATTATTTTCAATTAATGATTTAAATATGTCCTATATCCAGATCTTGTGTTGACTTGTTTACAAAACTTTTCTTTAAAGCAAACACGTTTCCTTTATCTAGTAAAGAGTTGTGATTTTGAAAGCTTAACCCCGGCTGAATTATGCATAATTCAGCAATAGTGACTTTGAGTGCTGCTTCAACTTTAGCATTTTTTACGATCTTTGCGTACAACCCCTAAACTCTTTCTTGCAAAAATGACTGTATAATCCTCTCTCTTTACTTGGTCAACATAATTCACTAGAACCCCTTAAAGATCCTACGTACCTCTGGGGCTTCCTGAAAAAACATAAGAGTGACTGTATAATCTCAACTTGATTTTTATATTCATACAAGCATGAGACAACGCAACATAAACACACTCTTACACACACATTTCTTTAAAATTTTGTATTATATAATTCTTTATTAAACTATTGCTAACTCTTGCTGGCGAATTTTTTATTATAATTATTTATTTTTATCTTCGCATCATCTTTTTTATAATGACTGTGTCTGTTGTACAGTAAAGATAATTACAAACCTGTAGTTCCACACATATATCGTTGGTAGCGAGGTTAATATATATTGATGGTAGAACTGTTGTCTTGTAAATGCTAGATGTGTGTGTAACTTCGAGGGGTCTTATTGTTTTGAAGCATTGATTTGAATTTCGAGAGTATCTTTCGGATGGCTTATTAAGAGTTGCAAGCCCTTGAATTTTCTATATATGTGCATGATTATATGTTATATGTCAGGTCAGATGTTTGTTCTCAATGAAATCTTTTGTTTATACGAAACCAACAATTGTGGCTTACTACGAAAAGGATGATGGGAAGAGATCAATTCATCATAAAATCAATATATGTAGTTCCTTACCTGCAGCTACGGTTTGAATTGATCTCCCAAATTATTGGTTTCAGGCTCAGTTTTTATAATTCATTTACGCCTAATATATGTGTAATCAATTTTCCTTCAAACCAGGCTATGATTTGATTGTTGTTACTCATATATCAGCTGTGTGTGGCTACGTTCTAGTCAATTTTTATTGTCAATCGTATACAATTGCACATGACAGATATTTATTGCAATGCACGTAAAGCAGTGCACTCCATTTTGTGGAATTTTGATAACTATTTAGATTGGAAAAACATGTTTTGATCATGCTTGTTAAGGTATCTGCAGTATGTATCATTGCTATTATTTTGAAACTTTCTCGAGCTTTTTCAGCCTTTTGTTGCTCCCGGAATTCCTGAATCAGGTAGGATTGTTTGGCAGTTTCTAAGCAGCTGCATTCACTTGACTTGGTCATATACCTTATTGAGCCAAGACACGTGCTCTGCTAATTGCACATTTTCATCTTCTAACTCGAGCAAGACACATCATCTTCATAAAGAAAGCCCATCACCAGGACTAGGAGGAGCTGTAGACTACGTCGAGACCTTACGGCCCAGAAGTGTGACCGCTCCAGACTTGATTCTTTCATAAAACGGTATGGACCCCACAATACACGTATCAAATAGAGCATCATCTAGTCATCCTGTTTTTCTGATAATCATCCCAAGTGTCCTCTATTAATCAGGTGAGTCACCCTCTCTATAAGGACTTGGCTGGACAGCTGTCACGGGGCGGGCGGGATTAAAAGAGAGAGGTGAGGAAAGAGAAAAGGGGGAGAGAAAATAGACAACACAGAAATATGGAGAGGGAAAAATACACGGGAAGGCTTAACCGCTACGGCAATACCTGAAAATTCTCAAAAATCAAATTAGTCTAAACCAGCAAAAGTCAGTCTAAAACTTTAAGAGTGCCACTCATAAATTAAAAACACGAAATGACATCTCTCGACAACAAATCAAAAAGACAAAAGTACCATTGAGAATTTTGAAAATTGATAAAATTAATGTTTAGTTAATGATTTGATTAACATATTTAATAGGATCATATATTTGAGGGCTATCACCTGTAGATTAAAAACACGAAATACAACCATTTGAAAAAATTTAAAACATAAGAATATTATTAATAATTTCTTAATACTTTAAATCAAACGTATCCATCCCACTACTTAAACCAATTTAGGCCGATTTTTATTCCAACCGCCATACCCCTGCTCAAAACAAAGCTGTACATTCATTTTTAACGTTGACAGGCATGATAAAAAACCTCACTGAATCACATGAAAACTACAAATTGGTTCCACCACAATTGAAAGCAAGAACATTACCTCGTGATTTTGCTTGGCTAGTTGCACATTCTGTGCATTTAATGTTACTTTTATTGCTACCAATCATTCTCAAACAAAGTTCATGCAAAGTCGCATTAACCTTTCGGGGATTGTAACATGACATGTGTGTTTTCTAATTAATAAGACTAAAATAATTATTACTATTTTAATTTCATAAGTAAGAAATACAAATATTTAATCTTTTGTCATTTAATTATTTTTAGAAAATTATGTCTTAAGCATAACAAACAAAATAAATAAAGTAAAGCAAACGAAATAGAAAAAGGAAAAAGACAGGTAAGCTGAAAGTCTGGTAGTGGACCCCGTCAGAAATTCTGAACGACGGTGATAATATACTCATACTGTCATACCTGTGAGGCCGTGAGTCGAAAGACCGGCTACGTAGAAAATTAAAATACTGTAAAACTTCTATAAATTAATAACGTTGGTATCGATAAATTATATATATTAATTTATTATAAATTATAAATTAATTGAGATTTTATTGTATCAAATAATAATATGATGCCTCAGAAAAAAATAGTAATATGAAATGGTGTTTTTATTAAACTTATTTAAGTTTGACTGTGTCTAGGTATATGACCAAATTTGTGTTGGCTATCAAACGCAAAGTACATTCTGGGTATTTACGCAATATAATCTTATTATATCTTTTAGATTTTTATTTCTAAATAAAGGTTAATATTCATATTTTTATTTATAAAAAAATTAAAAAATATTTATTTTACTATGTTTTTAAAAATATGTGAAAATGTTAAATGTTCTAAATAATAAATATGAGATGAAAAAATGCTCATTTTAGTTTTTGAGATTTTTACAATGCATAAATTGTGATAAATTAACATGACATTATTGAAATTAAAAATTTTAATATGATAAAATTTTGTAATCCTGTTTTTTTAAAACAGATAATACAAATAATAAAGTTTATAAAAGCATAGATAAAAAAATTAAGTATCCATTGAATAACTGATCCTTTGATAGAGTGAAAAACAGAGATTTGGATAAAGATATAAATCGAAAATGAGTTGAAACGTAATCGAAACTCGAAAAACCAAAGAGTAATCCAAATTAAACAAACCAAAGCACATCAAATTACAGAACAATACATACATTATACGTATACAAAAAACAGAGAGAAAACACAAGAACAACAAGATTATTACTCTTTCAAATTAACACAACAACCCCGTTGAGATATTTAGATGTATTTATTTAACTTTTATTCTCCCTGAATTATACATATACATACATATAATATTTTTATTCAAAAACACGCACACAATTCAATTTTAGATCTTACTTCTGGTAAATGTGTAGATACAATTACAATTATATATGTGTGTATGTATATGTATGTAGGTTAAATTAGGTTTTTTTTGATTGAAATGGAGAATGAGTGGAGAAATGGAGTCGTAAATAATCGATTATCGTCGGCGATTGATTCATCGTCGCCGGCGGCCAGGGTTTTTCAGATTTCATCTCCGGCGAATTCTTCATCGTCTTCGTCTCCGTCTCCGGCGTGTTCGCCGTTTTCCGGTAATGGAAGTGTGGCGCTTGGCGTTGGTGTCGGTGGTTCTAATTATATTGAGCATCGTGTTTCGAAATTCGATACTTTAGCCGGTGTTGCTATTAAATATGGCGTTGAGGTAATTTTTATTGTGATTGTGATTTTGGTTGTTGAAATGTTGGATTTTGTGTGTTTGATCGGTGGTTTTAATGTTTTTTAGCTGATGTAATCTTTGATTTTTCGTGCTAGTTACGTATTTTTAATGTGTTTAAACTTTTAAGTATTCTTTGTAATTTATTAGAATTGTTGTAGAAATGTGTTTGAATTCCACTGCGCAGTTGGTTTTTGTACTTGTTACAGTATGCCTGAAATTTACATCACATTTCTTGAAGTTATCGACTTTTTGATCAAGATTAGGCATCGGAAACTGTATGCACTTTTGTTATGTGAATGCTGGCTTACATATGCTCTGTAAATGCAGCTAATTAAACCTAAAGAACCTGAATTTTTATTATTCTATTGTAGATGTATGTTGTCTTAAATGGTTTTTACTATAGTTTCACATGTTCTGCAACTATAAACATAATTTTGGGATTCGTAAAGTAAATTTGCTCCACACTGTTACAACAATGTTAGGAATGCGACTTTGACTCCGAGGACTGTTGTTTATATAAGGGTAATTCTGTTTTCATTTTTCGAACATGTATAAATCGATTATTAGCCATTACTTGTATCTTGTATTCAGTAGAGAGTTGGATGGTGGGATGTCTTACTCTTGAAATGCATTGTCACATAATTTATCAGGTGGCTGACATTAAGAAGATAAATGGTCTAGTGACTGATATCCAGATGTTTGCTCGGAATACTCTTTACATACCATTACCAGGAAGACATCCTCCATCTCCCATCATGGCAAATGGGTTTGACCAACAAGGGTAATGTTTTAATCTCCCTTCTCTGTTCCTTGTTTTTCTTTTCAGCACTTGGTGATGTATTAAATTTTCTATTTGGATGATTGCAATCTGCATGTGCTGCTCAGTTGGTTTATCTGATCTGGTAGCATGTGTACTTTTCATAAAGAATGAAGGATATATTTTACTGTTAATTTAAGTAATGTTTTTGCAAGTTCATTCTTTTTCTCTAGAACTATGCATAAACTGTCATAACAGTATGTCGTCTACTGATGTCTATGGGTTATGTTGCTTTGGTAATTGGCATTTGTTGTTTGGATTTTATAATGCAAACCAAACATACCCTATGTGACTATGTCCCATCTGGAAATAGGCCCTGGGAGGATAATTGCATGAAAATCTTACATCAACTCTTAGTCTCTTAGAGTCGTAAGAAGATGTTTTTTTAGCTAATTGTGTCTAAAGCATGTTTCAGCAAACTGGGAAGACAATTTTTTTAAAAAAGTTTTGGAAAATGATGAAAATTTGTGAGTTTTTGAGCAATATTTTGACATGTTGCACTGCTGCAAAGGGTGAAAATTAGCGTGGGTATTATGAAAAAAATATGTAGGCAAATAAAGTCATGGGGTAAAATTTAAAATAACATAGAACAGTGTAAAACAATATAAAAAGACAGTGCATTGTTATGTAGGTTACAAAATACTAGTTATCACCGTTCCGGCGCCTTCACCCTAAATACACCACTATCCTATTTGGAGGCTCTCTATTCCTCCCCAACGTACCATGTAAGCCCATCCCCATAATCAATGACTTTGAGTTCCTGTAAGAAAATCATCTGTCCAGATCCGGCATCTCCAGGAACTCCTATAAGGTTGCGACATTGAGAAGCCTCGCTGTTCATTTCACGTTCTCCACTTCTCCTACTGGGCCACTCAGCCAGTATGCTGTCCACTTTCTCACCAGTGTTGCGGTTTTTCTTGTGAAGACATGTCCAAACTACTGCGCTCTTTCTTCTTTTACTTTGTTTCTAAATTCTAATAGGCGCCACTCGGCCCACTCCTACTCTGCCTAGAAGACCTTATTAGAATTTTTGTGCAACATGGTACGTCCACATGTTCACTAGTCACCGCAACATTCTCATTTTCGCAACTTTTAATCTCCACTCATGCGCCTTCTTGGTTGCCCAACACTTGGACGATATTAGATGGGCTAATGGCTGCCTATAGAATTGCTCTTCAATTTTATCGGGGCATTCTTGTCGCAAAACATGCTGGTGACTACCCTCTACTTTAATCACCGCATGTTAATACACGAACTGACGTCGTTGAGGGCTTGAGCCCAAATACTTAAAATTGTTCATTTGTGGTAGCCTTTGCGCTTAATGCCAACTTCAATTCATCCTCGTCTGGCTCCCCGCTGAATTGGGATGAGATATTCGGTGTAAAAGCAGCTAATACGCAAGTCTTGTGCTTCTAAGCTCCATGCTCCAACTTTGCCTTACTTCTTCATTCATCTCTGCTACTATAGCACAATATCTTTAATAATTACTAGCCTATATCAATACTTAATAAGTGTTCTATTAACAAAAGAAAGCAGACTCCCAGAAACTTATCTACCAAATTAGAGATACCGTAACCACCTTTCATGACAAGTCGCTATACTCTCAAACAGGAAAAAACATTGTTTATACACTGTAATACTCCCTCCGTCCCTAATTAGTAGTCCTGTTTGACTTTTTTATGGTCAAATTAACCAAATTTTGACTGAAACTTACAAGTATTATATAATTGAAAAAAAAATAAAAATTTATATTGTTAAAAAGTATATATATATATATCTACTTTAAAATTTATTTTTCAGTTTCGTAAAATTATATAAGAATAATTTTTAATCTTCAGTCAAACATTGGTCAATTTGACCATAGAAAAGTCAAACAGGACTACTAATTAGGGGTGGAGAAAGTATATTATATTTGGTCTGCCATTTCTTTTGTTCATTCTCTTTGGCACTCTAATTTATAAATTTTAATAGGTTTTCCTCATTTCATGGTATAGGTCTCATGTTCTGATTTGCACGCATTTGATGGTTTGTGGAATTAGTCATACGACTCATACATTGAGTTGTTAAATTTCTATGTTGAGGATGCAATAAGTATACATACCGTTACAATTGTTTGTAGGTTGTAAGCATGACACAATCATATTATATGTGATTTTTGTATTACTATGGTATTCTAGGTTCAAGTTTCTATATAATTTATCTCAAGAGATTTGAGAGATCATGCATGATTTCACTGGCAGAATATAACATTAGCATGTGAAAGTTAGCTTTGTCGTACAATAGATAATCACAGTTGTAGTATAGAGATGGAATGCTAGTATAAAAGATGGAACACCAAGGGAATGATGCCATGTGGCTTCACGTGGTTTAAAAAGCTTCATGAAGCTATTTCTACCTTACAAAATATGCCTATTTTGTGTAGTCTGTTAACTTGAAGAGGGTTATATATGTATTAGTCTTAAAATGAGCATGTAAACAAATCTATAATTTACTATAAAAATAGTGTAGTGGAAGTGTAAATTAAGTTATCATTAAATTGTGACACTGAAGTAGTGGCATTTGATATTGATCATGTTTGTACCAGAAGGATAATCATGGTTGTTTTAACACGGCTAAGGCAGTATAGATGGATCGACATGGTCATGCTATGATTTAGAGTACAATAATGTACATCGGGTGTAGATGGCTTACCAAATTGTCAGAGTTGTGAACTTTGTGTATTATGAACGGAGTATAGTTAAAATCATTTCGGTTTGAATGAATGTCTTTCTTATCTTGTCTGGAATTTTCAGTGGCTCACTGCTGTGCATGTTTTTCTTATAGATCAAGCAGCTCTGAGCAGACCCCACCATCCAAGCGACGGCAATCTGATTTTTTTGATTCATTCCAATCCCTGAAGCTGACATCATCACCGAAGCGGAGAGTCTCTCCAGCCATGAACAATCTACAAGGATATTATGGTCTTAAGCCACCAGATCAGAAGGCTACACCTGAAGGTTGTGAACTTGCTGTCTATCAGAACGGAGGGTCTCATCACTTGGTCGATGGTCAATTTGGCAAGCCGTCACCTCATATGAACCCACCTTTAAGTATTCACAGAAAAAGTAGAAGTGTTATTGATAACTTCAAACTGGAGAATGGTGATTTAGCCAACGGTGTTTCAGTTTCAGCTGCAGGAGAAACTGATTCTGATAACTGGATCAACAATTTGGTAAGACGGCGTCAGAAATCTGAAGCTGACTTTAATTCTCGAGCCCCAGAGAGGTTACTGAAGGGAGACACAAGTAATGGTAGTTTTTCAAAGACTACGAGCAAAGGTTTAGCACCGAGGCCAAAAGCTTCCGGTCGGACTACCTCTGGGGTTGATGGTGAAACGGGATTTCAAAGTTCTCTTACCACAGCTTTGGGGGAATTTTCACTGATTGACAGCCTTACTGGGGTGAAAAAGTCATCGAGTACGCCAAGTTTCCAAGAGTCAGATAACAACTCATCCATCTGGCCAACAGTTAGTTGGAGTTTAAAGCCAGATCTACAGGCTCTGTCAAGTGTAGCCATTACAAGACCCATCTTTGATGGTTTGCCGAAGCCAATAACTAGCAGAAAGAACAAAACAGCCGTGGATTAGTAAAATTCTTTACCCGCCTCTAAATTTTCCTCGTTAATTTTTTACAATTTTCATCGACCGATAATCCGAATAGGACAAGAAAGAAATGTGGGGTTATAAGTTTTAGGATGATAGTATACAATTTAAGTTTTGGCTGAGAATAAGTTCTAAATTCTCTCCACGGGAGTGGCAGTTCAAATTGAACGTGGGAAAGCAGGACCGGGAACCAGTCATACTCTAAGGCTCTACATAGATACTTGCAGGCAGAGGTGCATGCATCTTTTCGAACATTCTATAGCAAATGTATATTACACATGTAGCTCTGTTTATTTAAGATGAAGCATGGGCATAATGTTTACGTATGTTGCTATGATGCTATATATTATTGTATCCAACGTTGTTGATTCATGTTCCTTGGACATAGTTTTGTTCTTCCATCATGGAGAATATTAAGAATTAGACGGTAAAGAGTTTAAATTATAATTATAATGTAGAATTTAAATAGTTATTATATATTGTGGTCTTATTTCTCTCAATATACTAATTCTTTTATACATATTTATCAAATTAATATTAAAATAAATATTTATGTTTTAAAAAAATGTGATTTTTTCTTTTGTAGTTTATACTGAAATTCTTTACATTTATTACTATTTTTATAACAATATTAAATTTTAATATATTGTAAATACTATTTAAATTCTAAGTTTTTGTTAGGATTCTTAAAACTAATTATGTAAATATTAAATTTTAATATATTATTAATGAAATTTTATATCTATGGTATTATTTTTAGAATTAAGAATTTTATATAATAATATTCTAAGTTTTCGTTAGTATAATTTAGTATTATTTTTATTATAATAAAAAAAGTCATCGAAATTCAAAATTTTAAATTATTACAACTGTTTAGGGGTCGTTTGGTTCGGGGGTTCTGGGATGAGGTATGAGTTTAGAATCAATAAAACTCATACCTAGTGTTTGTTTCATTTTTTTTAAATCTCAATCCCATACCTTAAACCCATAAAGTATGGGTTTTTGATATCCAAGAGGGGAAGTGAATATGAAGAAAGAGCATGAGTATCAATTTTAATATTATTATTTTGTTATTGATAATTAACATTATTAATATTCAAAAAATAATAATATATATAATGAAGGATTACTAATAATAAAAAAATATATATAATAAAATAAATTTATCTAACTATTAATTCAATAATACTTTATATTAAATAATTTCATTCCAGAACTAAATCAAACAAATGATATCAATAATGAAATTTCATCCACATACCACCCTAACCCGATTCCTGATACCAAACTCATGCCACCTCATGAACCAAACGACCCCTTGGTACGAGGCAACGAGACATTGATGAAATTTGAAACAAAGTACAGTAGAATCTCCGTAAATGAATATGTTTGAGACCAAAAATATATATTCAATCTTATAAATAAATATTTTATATATTCATCTAATTTTACGAAGAGAACACATTATATAAAATTTATATAATTTGTGACAATCAATTGTTTTAGATGAACTATGGTGCCATGATTTTTATTCTGGTTTTTCACCTATAATTTTTAGAGTTCATATTTAAATTTATCATTACTTTAGTTTGACAGCATTATTAAGGCAAATGTTGATGGTAGAATGAATTAATGAGGAAGATATCATAATCCATATTCAGTATTCTGCAAAAAAAAATTAACAATATGCAAGTTGAGTACCACATGTAAGCATTATGTTTCCACATTTTTATCCGAACCATTTGTTTTTTTCTATAACATTGTACATGTTAAATATACTCGTATTATACTCAACAATTTGCGAGTTGACTTAATTGATAATCTCATCGGCATCATGTCATGGTCATGATCGTCATACATAAATTCTTTAGGATTTACAGTTATTAGGTGCATAATTGCTGAATACTATATATCTCTCTATATATAAAGTCAACACATATATGCTATTGATTATAATTGCTGGTTCATTATATATACTCCAGTCCAGTTAGCTTGGAATACCTAGCTAGCAAGCCAGCTGCATACTAATTAATTAATTAAATTACTACTGTATAAACAAGCTAGCTAGCTGTTAATCTGACGATAATAGCGTGCTGATTTGTTAGTTGTTATTGTAACAGCTAGCTATGTTACCAGTTTTACTCTATAAAACTTACCATTATATAATTGACTCACTTGATATATCATACATATATATGAGTTTGCTATGTATAAGTATATTCTCAGGTAACTTGGTTGAGTATATGGAAAGACAAAGTTTCAAGAAAGTGTTCGTAACAACCTGATAAGATCAGTCGCAGAACCGTAACAGTAAGATGACATTGTCTTGCCCAGAAACTATTCAAAATCAATTTCGATAATGTATATTCCTTTAAGATGCTTGGAAATATCATAGATTGGTTAGGAATTAAATCCGTAAGAACTCTATTATATAATATATATATAGTTTATATAATTAATAGAGCTCAAAAAGAGTTTTTAAATACCTTCCTTATTTACTCATATTTGTTTCTCCTTATCACATCTTTCCAAAACAGATTTCTATCAATCTTTTCCATATCAAAATCTTTCCATAACAGCTCAAATTCATTTTTGATCTTTTTTTAGCTGTTGGAAATTGATATTACCTTTCAAAATTGATTTGTTAGAAGATTTAAACTATTTCAAATTTCAAATCTTCTAATTACCTATTTGTTGAAGAATATTTTGATGCAAATCAAATCTCTTATTATCGCATAATATCTTCACAACCGTTGTATGCTTCTTATATATATTCACTTGCAATCTTTATTGTAAGTAACCAATCGATATACAACGTAAAAAGTTTTGAGATCTGAATATACACGATTTCTCTCTTCTCTCTAAAAACATTCATGTTCTTATAAACTCTGAGCTTTATTGTTATATACACGTATATTATATACAAGAATTTATAGTTTGGATTGTAACGCTTTTATTCTTGTAAACAAAGTTGTATTTTTAGTTGCTGAAGTAGTGGCAAGTGATCTAGGTGATCGGGAATATATTGCTCTAGGAAACTCTTTGTATTAGAGAACAGGTTATTCGGGAACTAAGGAATTCATAGGAGCAGGTGGCTCAAGGAATTCAGAGTTCAAGAGGAACAAGCTTGTTAGAGAATCTTGGAGTTTAAGAGGGCTGGTTATTCAAGGGAAACATAGTATTTCAGCAAGCCGTTTTCAGCAACTGGGTTAAAGGGAGATATATTATTGTATCGTGTAATTGGTATTTTTATTGAACAATAATATATTCTCTTACCGGGTTGGTAAGGGATCAGGACGTAGACCATTAGAGGATAGAGGTCGAACCTGGCTAAAATCGATTGTGTTCTTTATTGTTTTCAGTATTTACATTCTGCACTGCATCATAACAGCAAACTATTATACTCTGTAATCTGTAATCAGCAAGCTGACAGTTCAGCAACAGACTGTTTTGTTTGTAACAGTCGATACAAGTTGGTAAAAGTTAAATTTAACCTTCGTTAGTCATATACACCTATTCACCCCTCTCTAGATGTGTATTCACATTTGGTGTACTAATATTTCTGTGACAGGAAAGTACGAGTCCTATGGCCATGACTACTAACTTTTATCCTGAAGGAACATCGAGTTCGAGACCACCACTTCTCTTGGGTACTAAAAATTATAACTAGTGGAAAAATAAAATTGAGATACATCTGACCAGAGAGCCACTTGAATGGAGAGTTGTCCAAAAGGGTCCATTTGAGTTTAAAGACAAAGACGACAAGATGAAAAACATTGATGATCTCACAGATGGTGAACTATCAAAGATGAGTTATAATGGCAGAGCAAGAAATACTCGAATGAATGGATTGTGTCCTACTGAATATGACAAAGTTTTTTCATGCAAGACGGCAAAAGAAATCTGGGATACCTTGGAATTATGTCATGAAGGTTCTAAAGGGTTGCAAAAGGTGAAACTCAGCAAGCTGATGAACGAGTTTGGGAATTTCAAGCTCGGAGAAGGATAAACAATCAGAGAAAGTCAATCTAGATTTCAAATAAATATGAATGCTTTCAAATAACTTGGCAATGAGTTTCCTCAAGAAGAAATCAATATGAAAATACTCAGTGTCGTGCCATTTATCTACGAACCAAAGGTGACTGCATTGGAATCTTCACCAACAATAGATACTATGGATACCTTGGCGGTATTTGCTGAACTAGAACAATTTGAAAGCAAAATAAAGGCTAGTCAAACTGAAATCATTCAAGCTCCAGTAGCTAAGATGAAAAACTTGGCACTTCATACTGATAACAGTAAACTGGAATCAGAAGATGAAGATATAGCTTTACTGTCCAGAAAGATCAAGATGCTCATACACAAGAAGAACATGATGAAGAAAGAAAAGGCAAAAAATACTCCAGAGATTCAAAGGAGGAAAATTGTTTTGAATGTGGCAAGCCAAGACACTACAGAAAGGACTGTTATAAGCTGAAGAATAAACAGCAAGCTACTACAAACGAGAAAAAGAAATCAAAAGCTCTTTTGTCATGGAGTGATGATGAATCAAGTGGTGACATGGTCAACCTAGTATTTGTTAGTCTCGATAATGAAATACTTCAAGAGAATACGGAAGAAGTGTTGCTTGAAAGTGATGTTTCTGATTCAGAATCAGATGGTAGTGAGGTAAACTCCTCTTATTTTGGTAAACCATCTGAAACTATTATTCCGAAATCACTAACCATGCAGGAAATAGCAGTCATTTCGATAGATGAGTTTTTAGCACTAAAAGCTAAAAACAGCAAGCTGGAAGAAAAGAATGCTTATCTAAGGGAATGTTATATGATGTCTTGGATGAAAAGATGCCCAATGATAACAGTGATGAACTTGTTCAACTCAAAAATGAAGTTTCCAATCTTGAAGGAATTAACAAACTTGTGCAAAAGAGAAATGATGTTCTGATGAAGGAAATCAGCGAGCTGAAAGCAGACATTGAAGCTAGAGATGTATGCCTTGAGAAGTTCAAACTTATGGAATCAGATTCTGGAGAAGTATCTCAGCAAGCTGAAAAGATCAAAAAGTTGGAACAAGAGATATAATTTGTGACAATCAATTGTTTTAGATGGACTATGGTGCCATGATTTTTATTCCGGTTTTTCACCTATAATTTTTAGAGTTCATATTTAAATTTATCATTACTTTACTTATTTATTTCATCGAAGGTTCATATATGAATAAAAATAAATATTGTCCAATGAAATAGTTTGACAACATTATTAAGGCAAATGTTGATGGTAGAATGAATTAATGAGGAAGATATCATAATCGATATTCAGTATTCTGCAAAAAAAAATTAACAATCTGCAAGTTGAGCACCATATGTAAGCATTATGTTTCCACATTTTTATCCGAATCATTTGTTTTTTTCTATAACATTGTACATGTTAAATATACTAGTATTATACTCAACAATTTGCGAGATGACTTAATTGATAATCTCATCGGCATCATGTCATTGTCATGATCGTCGTACATAAATTCTTTAAGATTTACAGATGTTATTAGGTGCATAATTGCTGAATACTATATATCTTTATATATGTAAAGTCAACACATATGTGCTATTGATTATAATTGCTGGTTCATTATATATACTCCAGTCCAGTTAGCTTGGAATACCTAGCTAGCAAGGCAGCTGCATACTAATTAATTAATTAAATTACTACTGTATAAACAAGCTAGGTAGCTAGCTAGCAGCCATGTCCGGATACGATTACACAATGGAGAGGCTTCGGCAACTTGTAATGACCCAATATCGACGTGCACCAGTACAGGTTCAGCAGGCGGCACATGGATTCTTCGATGCTATGGATGGAGATGGAAATGGCACAGTCGATTATCGGGAGTTCAAGTACTTTTTGATTTCAGAAGGTTTTGAAGAATTCTCTGACAGAGATCTGTTCAAGAGATTAGACAGAGATGGTAGTAGAGGTTTGGATTTTTGGGAGGTGATGAGTCTTTACTACATCCTCACAAGTGACAGACCTTTCTGTTTTGGATGTGACGATTTTTTGTTGGACACTTACTTTGTATGTAATAATTGCTATGGAGGCCCCTTGTATTTCTGCAACAGCTGTTGCCAAGAACACAACTATGAAATGGGAGGAGATCACTGCTATCCCGTCTATAATCAGGTACATACATACATACGTAATAAATATTTAAATCATATATCTACTGCCTCGTATGCATGCATATATGTGTTTATTTATAATTAATATATGGTGCGATTAAATGGATGTAGCCACCAGTTCATTCCATGCAAAGGTCGCAAACATCAAATTCAAGGGTTATACACTATCCGTCCGCGGGTAGAAGTTCCAGTGTATGTTTCGATCTAACCCAATTTATTTATCATTATATATATAAACCTTAATTGGTGTACTTTGGAATAGTCTCAATTGTTTTTTCTGACTCCAATTTAATTTAATCAGGAAATTAATTAGCATAAATTTTATAATAATGATATACATATACATATATAAATGTAGATGAGTTAATTATTTCAGGTTGGGGGTCGTAGTTCATTAAGGACGGCGTACAGGACATTTGAGACAGCAGTAAACGTAGCCAACCTCGCTGCCGGGGTTGCTTCTTGTTCCATCATGTAGCTTACAATAATTATAATATATATATATATATATATATATATATATATATATATATATATATATATATATATATATGTATGTTGGTGTGATTTTCTTGTTTTTACTTGAGTAATTATGTGTTCACGACCCCTAATCCAGGGCGTACGTTCTTAATTGTGTTGTTTACCAAAACGTTGTACAATAAAAATATGAGCTTGATCAAATGTTTTTTTTAGTTAAGTAATATCTATCAGCGGGAATTGCAATTTAACCGTCCATATTCTCGAGTCCATTCATTCATATATATATATATATATATATATATATATATATATATATATATATATATATATATATATATATATATATATATATTAAACGGATCAATCACTTTGATTTAAGTAGGCAACAATGCTAGCTAATTATTAGAATTCGTAAGGATTCTATCACTTGAAACTTTTTTTTATACTCTGGTCAAGGTAAAAATCAATAAATCAATGATATGAAAAATATAGAAATTAATACGACGTGAATAAAATATATTTTACCTAATGAGAGTGGACTATCCCTTGCGCTGCTTGTTTTCTCAATCACCTTGGTTATTTCGATTTCTTGGTTAAAAATATAGAAATTAATTATGAGATCCCTTCCTCGGCGATTACCACGATTTCTCATAGTGCCTCGTTTAACCCTAAGTTACTTGACACTACTCCGGGTGGGCCAAACAACCAGAACTAGAGAGCTTTTAATTATTTCAAGTTGTAAAATGATCAAAACTCTCCTCAAGCGGGTGGAAAAAAATGATGGGTCCGCCGACCGCCCCTATCAAACAACATCACAATCCGGATCTATTTTAAGCGCATAATTTCACTTTTTACTCTTGCAGTCTTGCTAAAATCGCACAGCTTATAAATAAATAAAATAACCAATTAAACATATGTATCACTTCTGTAAAGACTTTTCTGTAAAGACTTTTACATATAATACTGTTTCATGTCATATTATATGAATATATGAGTAATTAATGCAAGCCAAGTAGCTAGGGTTTCAATAAGTTGTACAAGAAAAACGAAATTCGATTAACAATGATTTTAATTAAATTCAACTAGATGGAGTAGTCGTCTCAGACGATGACAAAGGAATCGAAAACAGAATAAATTCGCGCGGTTGACTAATAAGAGTTTGGCAAGCACGGCAACCATGGAACCCGAATTGATGATATGTTTTAGACTTTTACTTATACTTGCATCCAGCGATATGTGTATATATGATGATTGCATTTGGTAGCCCCATTAATAAATTATTTCGTAAAGTTAAAATTTCATTTTTTGAATGTCAACTGTCCTGTCTATACAGCTGACGTAGAAAAAGAATTTACAACTGACCAATATGATATCATGATTATCATCTGAGCAAAATAACTGCGCACAAATAATGGAAAAACATGGGATTACCTTTTAAAAATCAATTTAACCTTTTTTTCATATGCTGGGTATCCGGGTCACCGGGTCAGATTTTACCTATTTCTATTAATTTAGCATCCCACCTCTAAAACTACCCAAGTACACTACCAAAAAAATGGTCATAAACCACTGAATTAAATATGACCGTCAAATATGTAGTCAGCTGGTTGATCGGTTATTTTATATAATATACTTGACAGTTATATTTAAATCGATCATTTATGAACCTTTTTCATGTAGTACTACTGATTTACCAATATCATATATGATCATATTATTCAACATCTCTACACTCGAAAGCCCATAAATGAGAATATTGGGGTAAGAGAGATTTGAACTCGAGTCCTCTTACACACAATAGTTTCATACAACGGAGACTTTGTATAGCGTGATGAGTATATCATCGTCATGGGCACACTACTAGAAAAATAGCTAAATTTGAACGAAAAAATATTACCCCTGCCACCGCCATTGCACGCATATACTAGCTAGCTACTAGTTATTAGTATTTCATACGTACACATAATAATAACTAGCTAGCTAGAAACCACTAATGAACTTCCTTAGGGAAATTGCAGAAGCTCATTACTATGTTGGATCGAGACAAAGTCAGAAACTGGCTAACGAATTCTTCAATGCCATGGATAAAGATGAAAACGGAGAAGTTGAATGTTCTGAATTCATGGAGTTTCTGAGAGAAGAAGGCTACGAAGACTGCGCAGACAAAGAGCTATTTAAGAGATTGGACAAAGATGGACATGCGGTTTTGAATTTTTGGGAAGTGATGACTCTCTACTACATAATCAAAAGTGGGAGACCTTTCTGTTTCGGTTGTGAAAAGTTCTTGACGGCTGTGTACTTTGCATGTGTGGAATGTTTTGAGAGCTCCAGCGGCCCTTTTTATGTATGCACCACATGTTATAAAAACCACAACTATGATCATTCCCACACCAACTGCCATAATCCACGATTTTTGGATAATTATAGTCTGCTTGAAGCCCACCGACTGTCTGCCATTAACCAGATACTTAATTTGTTTCTTGCTTATATCATTCATATATATACGGTAAAGTAAAGTCGTATCGAGCGCAAAACTGTAGGCAAGATTGTAATCGATATATATTTTGTTTGTTAAAATAATTAATTGATGTAATATGGACGCAAGCCAGAGAAGATAAAGTCACCGAATCCTATCAGAATTCCGAAGTTAAGCGTGCTTGGACGAGAGTAGTACTAGGATGGGTGAACCCCTAGGAAATCCTCGTGTTGCACCCTTTTTCGATTAATAAAAAAAGAGAAGATCAAGTGGAACGGTCTTCATCAAATTCAAGTGAAATGGTTACTTATTCCTCATCTCGTGCTATTGTTCAAGTGCCAAGGACTACAAGTGGAAGCGTAAGTTTCAACCCTTTTCATTCTCCATGCAGATAGGATATCATGATATATATATACAATTATACGTACAAAAACACACGGAGCTAGCTAGGAAAACAAATACTATCTTTAACACATTTTTAAATTATGTATCTTACTCATACAATCATCTGTTGCAAACTGCAACTAATTAAAAGATTAGACAGCGTTATATATATATATATATATATATATATATATATATATATATATATATATATATGATCTTTCAGCAGAGGGGCGGTAGTAGCATGCTGAGGAAGGTATACAAGGCATTTGATATGGGAGTGACCGTTGTTAGCGTGGGTTCAAGCATGGGTTGTTCCATAATGCGATTTTATTATATGCATGGTTACACAGATGAAGCTGCTATCTCGAGTATATATAGAGGACGTACTATTAAGCCCAACAGCTGCTGGATTTAATTACTTTATGGACCCTGTTGATTTTCAGTGTAATTTACTTATGTAATTATTACTTATGTAATTTCATGAGTGAAAAGCATGTTATGTGGATGAAGTATTTATAAAATACACTTAGTGTGTGCTCGAAGTATAAAAATTAACACTAGCACACAAGTTGCTAGAATTTTCATACTTCAAGCACACACCATGCTAGATACATGAATATAGGTACACAAAGTGCATTTTGTAGATACTTTAACCACACAATATACTTTTCACTCTAATTTCATTTCATAACACTACGTACTTTACAGACATAATCGATATGATCAAACCATGTCTTTATCTTATTAGTCATCATTTTTTTTGGCCAAGTTTATATAATTTTATAGATAATAGAATAAGGGTGGAGTCGAACTCCACCACGCCTCCAAGGGAGGAAGATCGTGTTACAAGCTACATGAGCTACCAAGTTCAAATTGGTGTAGCAACGCTAATACCACCAACAATCTAAGCTTACAACTTCAACTTAAACATTAGTTCAAAACAACATAAGTTCAACATAAAAACTAGGCATTAGTAGGCAACATCCTCCTCTTTTTTACTTTGCTGCATTCCAATGGACAAAGCGCTTGTTATTGCTGGAAGGTAAGCCAATAACCACCCATGGATGCACAACAACATCTTCATCATCGGGCTTGGGAGCAAGTTCATCATCCATCTGCGAAGCAATGCCCTTTCCTTTTGTCATTTTTTCTCCCTTGGTTCACTAGGTTTACCATGTTCTGCCATTCTTTTGTTGATGGAGCAAATTCCTTAGAGGCTGTTTCAGGGAGCTAGACCACCTGTTTACCCTTACCTTTGCATTTGCATGTGTCTTTAGCTTCTGTAGAGAATTTTTTTTTTGTAAACCATGTTAATCTCAATATCTCTTTCTTTGTCTTTTTTCTCATGAGTTTGCAAACCAGGATCATTGGATGACTGGTTCCCCAATGACAGTGCATATGGCACAAATGTCATCCACGGTCCAGTAAGTGAAAGGAACAATGGAAAGGGAGACCCAAACATCATGCTTAACAGCATAAAAAAGTTATGGACGTGCTCAAACAAAAGGTTCAAAAACAAACGACAAGACCCTACCTCTAAGTGGCTAAACGTAAGAGCATTCTTGTAGGTATCAAAGGAACTAAACAGTAACACAAAGTGACCATGATAATGCTTATGAACCTTAAGGAGACCAATGGAAGCAAAGTTCTTGAGTAAAATTTCATGGATATCTTCAAACTATAAAGCATTTGCGGTTTCAAAGTAACCTAAACAACAATTTCTCCATACTCGTTGAAACGAATCAAATAAAGCACTTGAAGGTTTAATACTAACCTGTTCACTTGACTTACAAAGAACTTTCTCCAGAAGAGGTCGGATTGCTTCACAACTGACCTTAGATTCGTTCAAATCTTGTAAATCTAAGTGTCCATGGTTGAGATTATCCTCCCGTCGCTTCGAAGATCCTTCAAAATGAGTGGAAGCTTGTTTTAGGATAACCTTAGGAAGGGCAAACCCAGAAACCTTGTGAAGATAAGAGACAGGGGGTTGAGATGTCTCCAAAACATGGATGATGGATCCTGCATCATAATGAATGAGAAAGGGAATGACATGCGAGTTCGGAAAATACGAGTTAGAAGAAAGAGAGAAAGGATGGAGAAAGAGAAAAGGGGCGGTGGAAAAAGGAGGGGGATGATTCTGATCGTTGTTTTTGTTGCTTGGCGGCCAGATCGTTGTTCAGGAATTAAAATACAAATAAACGGATATTGATTATGTTAGATCGTCTTTAAGCTTCTTTTTATCATTCCTTTACAATTTTCAAGGCACACAACGGGTGACTGAAAATACATTAGTATTTGTTAGGCAGTGAATTCCATTTCATATTGAATCTAGAGTATTTCTTTTTTATCAATATACATCCACCGATCAGGTACATGCATGTAGTATTCTATAAATCGACCATCTGTCCATTAATTGTTGGGTGGACTCCGATCGACTCTTTTAAACAAAATTCGGATAAAGAGGATTTTTTTTAAAAGATCAGCCGGATTCCTATTTCTCAACTATATTTCAATGATCCGAGACGCACATTAATCGGTTGAAAATCAATCAAAATTAATACTTTTTTTAAAATAAAATATATGGACCTAAATTTTTAATACTCTTCCAATTTCAATTTTAAATCAATTAATTTGAAAAAATCTAATAATATTTAAAGGTGAAAACTCTGATTTGTGTGTTAGAAAATTCACAAGTACTCTGCTATTTAATTTCTTATTTTCTTACAACATATTTTTTTTAAAAAAATAATTTTGACAAGACAATAAATTGGTCCTTTAATTTTGACCAAAAATACATGATCCTTATCAAATTTTAATATTAAGACCCAACTAGTTGTTCATTTCAGTAATTATTAGGCCTCAGTTTATTTCAGTGATTTTGCAATTACTTTGAAATTTTTAACCTCCATGAAATTAAGGGTCATTTATTTTTTTCTTAATCCTTCTTAATAGACTTATTTGATTGATTAAGTTTATTAAAATTGTTTGAATATTATATAAATTCTTCTTAATGATTAGTTTTTTACTTAATGGTTCAAATAGAATTTGCTTGCTGAAGAATTAAGATGACATTGCAAATTCGTAATACACGGCACTCGTTATATTATTCATGTATAACTTGTATAATATAAGTTTAAATTATAATTTTCAAATATATATATATATATTCATTATATTATATTAATATAAATATTTTTTTATATTTATTGTTATTCTTTAAGCGATCCAAAATTTTTATAACGTGTACTCCGTAATAATTTTAAAATTGGTATCACTGTCTTTTATTAGCATATGTATTAATTTTTATATTAATTATAGGTGAAAATGTCAAAACATATAATTTAATTACTTTTAGAAAAAACCAAACAGTGTAATTAATCTAACTAAGATCCAAAGTAGCTTACTAGCTGCCATTACATAATTCGTTTACATGTACATAAATATTTGCAAACCAAACAGTGTAACCAATCTAAGATCTAAGATTCAAAGTAGTTGACTAGCTGCCATTACATAATTCGGGAGGCCTTAATAAAGTTAGCATATACAAAAAAAAAATGTAACTAATCATCACTTCTCATCCTACCATAAAAAACAGTTGGGTTATTTTTGGTTGAGAAAAAAAGAATGGAATGAAATGGGTGAAATTAAAAAAAAAATAATGAAAATTTTAAAAAATATTTGAAAAAAATGAGGGAGTACAAATTTATTATAATAAAAATTAAGAACAAAATATGTATGAAAAGGAATGGAACATTCTTCTTCAAATTGAGAGTTTAAGTTGTAATTTATGTTGTTATGAATAGACTGGAGATAAGAATGAAATTTTTAAACAATTGCCCACATTTACCATATTGTAGTTCAACTTTCATTCCATTCCTTCCGATTTCATAATTGACAATCTGGGTGACTTAATTCATGTATTTGATTAAAAAACTTAATGATGATACTGATTCATTCTTCATATCACAAATTGAAAGAGCGGAATCTTTAAATGTCATATGAAACAGTGCAATGTTAACTGAGTAGCTGAAATAAGTCTTGAAAGACAAAGTACAGTAACAAAAATAAAGTTCGTAACCACTTGTCTTCTAAAACAGAGAGGTTCCCTTTCCTTTCTTGTCTCCACCAATTTCGAAATGCTTGCACCTCTGCACACCCAGCATAAAGCATATGCACCAAATTAGAATGTACATTGAAATGAAATCAAAGGGCCTATGATCACAAAGAATAGAGAAGCTAACCTTGATAGGATGCTGAGACACATGTTTGCAGCCCTGGCATTGCAGCCTCAGCACAATCTTTTTTGTAGTTTTTGCCTGCAAAGAACAATATCATGGGTTGATAAGATCACTGAAAAGAGATGGTGTTAAAGAGTTGGAAACCTATGACATCGGAAACAGCCCTGAATAGATTCAACTCTTTATGGGCAAAAATTTCGCTTTATAAAGAGAAATTCCTCTAGATAAAAGGAGGAATACAGCATAGCACATTTTAGAATATAAAAAACAGATAGTTACCTTCTTGTGGAAAACAGGCTTTGTTTGTCCACCATAACCAGACTGTTTACGATCATAACGCCTCTTTCCTTGGGCAGCTAAGCTGTCCTTTCCCTTCTTATACTGGGTCACCTTGTGCAAGGTGTGCTTCTTACATTCCTTGGACTTGCAGTATGTCTTCTTAGTCTTCGGCACGTTCACCTTCAGGAGAAAAAACGGGTAATCAAATGCATGAACAAAAGTATCAAAACTTACCGTTGAAGCTAATTTTTATCAAAACTCAATGTGTCACAATGACGATACTGCTAGTCTAATGAGATGGCATTGAAATGAATGTTTGAACACACACGTGTTAACATAAATAAGTTTAAATCCGAGTTAGAATGATGAAGAAAGACCTAGTTCACCAGACAACAGTAATTAGACAAGATTGAACACCACAAACAGCAAACTACATATACTTGATAAGTAGTTCTCTGACACTGTGAAAAGTTAAAATGATGACACCTAAACAACAAATTTCACTTTTTTGTTTTTGGGTACAGTTCTGCACAACAACTTATTTTCTACCAGCTTTAAAGGCTGTTCTTCACTTAATTCACTCTCAAAATAATTATCCGGATAGAAGTTTACAGGCATCATTTGCGAACTACAGGGTAATTCTCACCTAAACAACAGATTTCGCTCTTTTTTTGGTACAGTTCTGCACAACAACTTATTTTCTATCAGCTTTAAAGGTTGGTCTACACTTAATTCACTCTCGAAATAATTTTGCGGATAGAAGTTTTCAGGCATCATTTGTGAACTACAGGTAATTCTCGTAATGTCAAATAAACTTGCTATCCATATCCTATGCCTGACTATTTAACAAACAATCAAACACAAACACGGGTTTTGCAATAAAAACCCGTAAACTATAGTATGATAACAGAAAGGCGAGCAACCATAACAAACAATTTGATAACATATTAACATCAAAGCATCCAGCAAATTATCAAATACACATAGAAATAAACATCATAACAATTTCCACTCTAGTTCACTCTAAATTAAAAAGGGAAATTCATTTACATTAATGTAACTACAAAGTGGCCTAATTAACAATAATAACTACACACATACATATATCAAATGCCAAACCACCAAAACAGAAGCCACATTACAGAATGATTAGATATAAACACACACACGGATATAAAAGATTAAGTAAAAGAATGAATAATTACCATGGTTGAAGCGCAGCAGAGAGATGTTGCGGCGAAGATAAAAGTTGAGACCAACAAGCACAATAGAGACTGCGATCGAGAGAGGGGTTTGGTTATAAGGATTAGGGTTTTATTTTACTGGGCCTTGATTAAGGGCCTTTATAATTAAATGGGTTTCGCTAGCTAACAGCCCAAATACAAAGTTGGACCTGGCTCGGGTTTGTAATTTCACCCGAATAAAATGTTTTCCCAAAACAGCTCCCTGTGGTATTATATAACCCGTGCGAATCACGGGATGAATGACTAATATTTAGATAAATTTATTTTTTATATTATATTTTATTGATATTTATTATAAATTTTTATAACGTTGAGAATTTATGTTAATATAATATAATATTATCCGTGAGTAGTTGTATAAAAGGAGGATTACGGGGGTTAAAGTTGTATGTTCTTATACTGTGATATTTATATATTAATATTAATAAACTTTAATGATATATTAAATAAAAATTATAGGATAAGTAAGATTCTTAAAATAGAAAATATAGAATATAATTTAATATTATCTGTGAAGAGTTGCATGAAATGAGTTGTATGTATGATATATATATATATTTTAAATTAGATTTTATTAAAAAATGAATGGTTAAGTGGTTAAGATCGTTTTTATAGTTCATCTAAAATTGGACGTCGTGATTTTTCTATGATTCATCTGAAATTGAAATCTTTTCTATAGTTCAC
The DNA here is from genome assembly GCA_028671895.1 of Oenanthe sinensis. Taxonomy (NCBI): domain Eukaryota; kingdom Viridiplantae; phylum Streptophyta; class Magnoliopsida; order Apiales; family Apiaceae; genus Oenanthe; species Oenanthe sinensis. The sequence continues at coordinate 6,355,086 of CM053814.1, read as the reverse complement.
CTTGGACCAAAACTTTTAATTTTTCGGTTATAATAATATAGTAGAGATAGTAGAGATACAGGGAGATTATAACTATTTTTGTCAAAATAACGTGTACTTAAATATTTAAGTATCCATACATAAATCTTCTTGTGTTTTCTTATAATTGATTATAATGAATCATTTATCTTTGTTAGTATTTTCAGAACTAACAATACAAATATTAAATATATATATATATATATATTTTTTAATACAATTCAAATTTTAAAACTTCTTAGAAATAATATTATAATTATTAAATTTCAATAATATTATTGATAAGATATGAATCTTAAATTTAAGTTAATATCTTAGGACATAAATTTTTTAATTTAAATAGTGTATTTTGAAGAGATTAATGTTTTTGAGGTTATTTCACATAATTTTCCTGAGAGGTTAATAAAAATTCTCATATAAATGCATGAGGGTGTTATTGTAATTATATACAATTATAAAAATATTCACACTAAAAAACAATTGCACCTTATGTAATTTTCCTCAGATAATCTTAGGAACTTTATTATCTATTTTGAATAATAACCTCTTATAATTATAATATATTGAATGAAATTATAAAATAGCCATTTTCTTTTGTTAATATTAATAGGTTTAATTAACTTAATACTCTATTTTCTCCAATCCTATTTTTTTCTTTTACCGTTTTTCTCTTCATTTTGTGGCCACTTTAAATGTTAAAAATTAAATAGTAAGGATAGCATGTCAAGTATATATTTAAAATAGTCTCAAATCTGCATAATATAGCTCTTATTTTTGCTTTTTTGGTCTCGTTGATTCAGAAAATTAATAATAAAAACAAAGAATTTATGTAATATTTTAACAGAATAAGATATATTAATGATGTTTAATAAATTTATAGATTTGAAAAAATAATTTACTTTGTATAAAATGAAATCTCGAGTGGGAAGTCGACTTGGTAATAAAATATAATATGTTCAGCTGGGCCTTCTTTAATTAGCACAGCAATGTTTATATATACGTAGAGTTGGTACTAGCTACCAAATCCATTGAGCCGTTATATCAGGATAGAGTTGTCTGATCACTGATTATCCATCAATCAATCATTGTTATCAGCTCTGTTATCACACTCTTTTTGTTTTTTATGCTAATTAATTATCATTCTCTTTTTGCTTTGAAATAATAAAATCTCATTTTTATCATCAGTTGTTTGATTGTGGGAGGAATGTTGTTCCCTTGTATGAGTTGAGTTTGCATATATTTGGTGTTTAACCTGTTTGTGGACTGTGGTGCCCCCAGAACATAGTATAATTTTTTCTTAAAATTATACTCCATCACTCTCACCCAATTGTTAACGTTTCGGAAAGAAGATCCGACACGTATTTTAATGTGCATATAAAGTATAGTTCCATAACTTATTTTTAAATTATTTTTGTCTGAATAAAAATTTAAAAATTTAAACATTAAAATGTTATTCAAAAAAATTTAAATTAAAAATAAGTTATGAAACTATACTTTATATGCACCTTAAAATGTGTGCCGGACCTTATCTCCGAAACGTTAACAATTGGGTGGGACGGAGGTAGTATCAAAATATTATAAAATCTTGTCAATTTAAAGTTTTAGTAGAATTGATAACTTAGTATTTGAAATCACAACTCTAATGTCAAAAAGAATATTGATAAAAATTTATGAAAAATATTAATTAAAATTTATTTCTGTATTAGGAGAACCGATAATTTAGAATTTAAATGGAGAGATTTCTCGATTTTGAATCTCCCCTATCCTAATATTTTCAAATTTTAATTTATTTAGAAACTAAAATTAATTATTATCCCAAAAACTTTTTATTTTTAATTTAGTTTAAGTGATTTTTATAATTAGGTAAACACTCAACTTCGTCGCTTATTTATTTTTTCAGTCCCTCCGTTATTATTATAAAAATAATAAACTTTATTAAACGTATTATCAAATAAAAGAGCGAGTCAGTATCATAGCATTCCTTGGTTGAATTAAAAAAACAAAGGGGGAGATAAATATATTCCCTCTGTCCCATTCAATTGTATACACTTTCTTTTTTTGGGTGTCACTCTCATTTGTATACATTCCAAAAATAGTAAAGTTTTAATAATAAAAAACACTATTACACCCATTAACTTTCCTCCACTATCTCAAATTCATAATATAAAAATACTATTACACCCACTACTTTCCTCCACTATCTCAAATTTATTATTAAATATTAATAGATCTCACCACTTTACTCACTTTTCATTTAACCTTATTCATTTTATAATGAATGTCTTGGTTTCCGTGCCCATGAAAAGTGTATACTTCTCGATGAGACGGAGGGAGTATTAAATTTGCAAAACTTCTGGAGACATGTAACGTCGTCCAATTCACAACCAACAAGTTGCATTAGAACAAAGAGCAGTATATATATATCCTAAAGTAACGAATTAAATTATTAGTGCCTCAATTTTCTAATTCTGACAACTATTTGTCCCCTGATCCAAAACTAGCAACAAAAAAAACTATTTGTCCCCGAATTACCTTTCAACCTAGTAAGAAGTCGTATCGCCTGTTGATTAAGGTTCTGTTTGGCTTTGTTGTTAAAAATTATTGTGTTGGAAGAAAAAATGTTGTTGTAAAAAATAGTGTTAAAAAAATCACATAACTATTTGATAATTTTTTTGATTTATATATATTTTGAGTTATAATATATAAAAATAATATTTTTAAAGAATTTTAATGATAAACTTTGTAATTACTTCCGGAAAAACTAAATAATTTTTTTTCAAAAATATGATGAGACGTGTTTTTCCTAAAAGTAGTTTTTAGGCCAAAAAATATTTTTTAAACACGGTAATCTGTATCACTAATACTAAACGCAATCAAAGAGTAACTTTTTAATAGTAGCAAAATTATCTTTTTCGGTAAAAGAATGATTTATTAATTAGAGTAGTTAAATATTCACATGATGATTAATATTTTAATGATAAATAGCATCCAGATTTATGCAAATAGGTGTTTGGTGGGGGTATTTGGCAATTCTCAATTCTAAAACTAATTTTGAAATTAGAATATATTTTTTCACACTTACCTATATACTTGTACTCAACACTTATATTTTATTAAATTAACCCCAAAATTCATTCATTTCAACCCTCTATTATTATAGAACCGGATACATTTTACATACACGAAAAAATCACCTAAAATCGCTATTGAAATCTGATTCTCGTACCATACTTTGATATTTTAATTTTAACCAAATAATAAACTTTTTAAATGAAAAATGCTGACACATAAAAATTATTGTACAACTCTATTTCAATTTTTCCCCCGAATATATATGTATATGTTACATTTTCAGATTTAGGTTTAATGAGAAACAAGTCTCTTATTTGAGTAACTGAAAAACCAAATAAAAAATATAATTACGGAACACGTGAAAAAATTATTGAATATTGAAAAAAGTATAAAACACTCAAAATAATTGCAAAACAAACAAAATAATTACATAACACAGAGAAAATTGAGAACACAAAATTACATGTTCAACATTAGTGTTCTGTAATTTTATGTTCTATTTTTTTGTATATTATGTAATTTTTTTATTTATTTTGCAATAATTTTTTGTGTTCTATAATTTTTTCATGTTCAATATTCTTTCATAGTTATTTATTAACCAAATATTTATAAAATAAAAATTAGTTCTTTACTCAAATCTATATTATATTATTATAGCTGAAAAAATTAAAAGTTTTGGTCAGTCGGTCGGCACTAGATTACGGGTCTAAAAAATATAGATATAATTTTATTTATTATAATACGGAACCTAACTATATACCTATCTATATTATCTAAAGGTTCAATTATATATTTATATTTATTATAATACGGGTCTAAATTATAACATATTTATATTAAATAGAATAAATTTATATAAAATAAGAAAACATATAATATTAACATAAATTCTTAATATTATAAAAGTTTATATTAAATATTAATAAAAATATAAATAAAAAGTCAATTTACTTAAAAATTAGTTATTAGTAAGTAGTTATTCATTCAACCCTAATCTAAATATTCATTGATTATATATCTTCAATAATGAATCTTCATGTATACAGTATACATATAAATCCATCCATTAAATTTTATCAATTCATATATATTTGAAAATAGCTAGCATTACCCCGGTAATGATCACTTGTGAACGATTTTTCGGCTACAAATGTATCAAATACAATATATGTTATACTATTATAGCATTCGACTCATAAAAAAGAGTCATGGTAATCATACATATAATGTTTCTATACATGTAGCAACAAGTAGTATCTACAAATTTCCGACCACACGTCGGCGGTCCCTGTGAAGAAGTCCCTCCAACACTATCTTTTTCTTGTACTCCACGGACTCATAATCCAAACTGCTTGAATCCAACCTAATATTCTCTTTTATTCTTAACAGGGGAACCATGTAAAGCCATGCACACATACAAAGAATTGCACATAACTTTCCCCAAATTAACATTATAGCCAGTGTCCCTATCATGATTGACATCCCAACAATCGAATCAAGTTTGCCTTGAGTTTCTCCGCCATTGTCAATATCATTTTCGCCACGAATCGCCTTCTCTTTCGTTCGATTTAGGGGCGGAAGAGACATCGAATGTGGCAGCACCTTTGTGGTTTTAGGTGACACAATACTATTTTCTACCTGTAGCGTACCAAAGCTGCTAGACCGGGTTTTTATTTTCTCTTTTTTCAGATTTTGTCGATTCGCATCCTTCACTAACATAATTGATCGGTGGAGCTTACTTTTTTCTTCAACGAGATAGTGTTTGTCTGTCTCTGAATTATTTTTCTGAAATACAAAATATAATAACAATGATTATTTCACAATATAGAATCCACAAACAAATAAATTATACATCATGTTTATGAAAACTTAAGTAATTAATTAAGTAAAATGTCTATGTATAAATTAATAGTAACAATTAATATACAAGACATACCTTGTGGTTGAAGACTTTAATATTGGGGTGACCTGGAGCAGGCGCCGGAATATATGCCTTGTTCATTGCGGCGGCGGCTTGCTTGTGAATCTTCTGGTGAGAAATCTGTTTGTTTAACTTGGGAAAGTGAGTGAACTCCTTAGTACTCCGGTTAGGTTTTTCCGACACGGCAGCTGTCTCCACATGGTTAGTTGCAACGGAAGATTTATTTACGCATAAACTTGACAAAAATGTCAACGAGGTTGTCTTGTTATTATTCTTGGAGCTACTTGCAGCAGCTTTCATGTCTTTACAAAGTTTTTTGTTGGAAGATCCGAAACAGCCAGTAAAACAGCTGCAATTTTTGGGCAGAGAATCAGTAGTAGAATGTTGTAGGGTTTCATCCATATATGGAAGAGGTAGATAGTGAATGTCGTGGTGGCATAAACCATTTTATAATATTCTATGCATACATGTTCAACTCAAATTAGAGCAAACCCAAAAACTTTCTCGGAGCAATCCAACAGTTCCCTAGAACTTTTCTTATAAAATATTATGTCCTATTGATTTAAGACATTACTTCTATACATGCACTTCAACAACATTTCTTATCCTCCTTCATTATTATTAAAATAATAATATATTTAAATTGTAAAAAAAGAAGGAAGGGTGGAAAAAGAGGAAATGTATTTTTTTATTACTAAAAGTGAATTAAGGACTTACTAAGGTATTAAATATAGAATGTAAGTGATGTCGTAGCAATTTAAGGAACAACTAAGGAGCTATTGTAGTAACTTAATTTTAACTAAGGAGTGCAGGAATAATATTTTATAAGAAAGTTCTAGAAAACTGTTGGACTTATATATATATATAGAGAGAGAGAGTGTCTTACTCAAATAAGAAATAGAAAATAAAGAAATCAGTATTTAATATTATATTTTTATTATTTAAATTTTATGTTTTAAAATTTAAATAATAAATATAATATAATATATTTTTATTATGGAAATTATATTACATAAATCAGTAATTATACATAAATCAATATTTAATGATACATAAATTAATATTTAATATAATGAAAAACACTAAATTATATTACAGAAATCAGTAATTAATATTACACAAATCAGTATTTAATATTATAGAAATCACTAAATTTTATACGCTGTTCACAAAATAATGGAGATCGCCGAAAAAATGAAAGTCATCCAAATATAGCACATATGGTATGGAAACTGATCCTTAGGAGATGAAAAAAATATATGGTGAAATTAGATTTTAAAAAAAGTTCACCAATTAACGGGAAAAATTAAATTTAAAACGGAGGGGATTAAGTTGGTTGTGTGTGTGGAGGTGCATTCAATTTATGTGTGGGTACACCTAGAACCACCCGATTAAAATTGAATATGTAGTTAAGATCTTATTTCATATTTCTCATTTCTGATTTGATCATTAACCTATGTATATACCTTATTTGACGAACCAACAACAAATAATTACACAACACAAGAAAAATGGCTGAACTTAGAAAAAACTACAAAACCCAAAAAAACAATCACAAAACAAAGAAAAGAATTACATAAGATATATACAAAAAATATAGAATATAAAATTACAGAACACTATTCAGTATTAGTGTTTTGTAATTTGTGTCATATATATTTTTATATATTATGCAATTTTTTTGTTTGTTTTACAATTATTTTTGGTATTCTATGATTTTTTGTATGTTCTTTAATCTTTTATAGTTATTTATCAATCAAATTCTTATAAAATAAAAATTCAGTTACTCAAATAAAGAGTTTCTCGCCGAGTCTCACTCTATATATATATATTAAATAAGAGGAGCATGGTCTTTTTTATGCTAAAGAGTTTGTAACAACAGTGTAAATAAATCACAACGACAGTATAGATTATAAGAGGGGAAGAAAAATCAAACATCTGACCTATAAATTTCAGTGAAATTAAAATGAAAATTATAATATAATTATTAATTTAGTTTCAATTTTGAATCAGTCTCGTCTTTAAAATTCATATATACATAATATATATATATATATACACATATATTATATATATTGAATTTACAAATTAGAAACATATATGTCCTTCATTAAATTATGCAATATATAATAAGTAAAATATGATGGACAATATATATATATTTTCTAATTAGTAATTCATATAAGGTTAATTTTTATAGATATATATCATATTATTACTATTCTGGCACCATAAATTTCTTACCGACCATTAGTAATCGATCATCCTATCATAAATAAGTTTAATAATTTGTGAAAAATAAAACTTGGTAATATTAGAATATAAACTAACTACACTGTATAAGTGATGATTTTTGTAGTTCAAATAATGATCAAATTTTTAGACTAATATAATTTCTAATAATAAAGTAAAAACCATATTTAATTTGTAAATTATTTATAAAATAGAGCAAGTAGAGTACTCTAAATATGTATGTATTGTGGAGGTGTGCATATTTGTTACGAAAAACTGTCTGGTTCATATAAAGTTATACTACTTTTGGAGCAATGAGAGCGGCATTTTCTACTTGTTGTATTCGGTGCTTGATTTTAGACTTGGACTTGGTGGGGGGCGTGTTCTTCTTCACTTGTTCCCACACCTACGTTTTCACCTAGTCCATAATATATTTAAATACCCCACGTCCCCACCTAATCTCATCACCCTTTTACATTTTTTCTTCCTATGTATTTTTTTAATGTGAGCTTATCTCTGTCTGATGAAGTTCATAAAACATTTTAACTCTCATTTTCCGATTTTTAATATAATTTTATTACTTTTTATTCAATCGACAGGATTTCAAATGCATGGCTACTATATGTACACATGTAGGCAACTAGTTAGAGCAAATCACTAAATGTAAAGGCAGCACTCAGAGTAAGTTGAGCGACCGCACCACACACGAGTCACACGACCATTGTGTAGCTAGGTATAATTTTATTTTTCATATACTTTAGTAAAGAGATTTACTACTCCTTCCCATTTTATCCAAGTCATTTTTCTTTCCTTGATAAAAGAATGAACTAATTAATATTTATGATATTCGTTTAAGATTATTATAATCATATTTCTTCAATTTTTTGTGGTTGAGAATGAATGTTAAACTAGCATAAAAATTCATTTGAGGCACGCGCCTCTAGCATATTATTTTTTTATTTAAAATATATTATTTTATTTTGTATTTGATTATTCTTTTAAAAGTTCACTTTTCAATCCAGTCGTACAATTGTTATTATACATATAACGTTAAATAAAATTTATATTATTATTGTTAAAATAAAAAGGCTTTCAAATCATATAAAATATAATAAAATATTAAAAAAAAAAGATAGTTATTATATAAAATATAAGAGTAGTTCAACAGTAAGTAAATGTAAAAATTAGCCATTGGAACTAAGTTAAATTTTCTTAAACAATAATTATTAACAAAAACAATGAGCAAAATGTGTAATCAACTATTTAAATAATAATATATCACCATATTTTGTATCTTATTTAACAATTTTATGTCATATTTGATGACCTTTTATGCCTATACATGGAGTGTCATGTATGATGACCTTTTAACCATATGTGATGGTATATATCTTTGTGCCTTTTAAGAGGTATTGTATTACTATTTCTGTCCCACTCAATTGTTATTCTTTCGGAGAGAAGGTCTGACACGCATTTTAAGGTGCATATAAAGTATAGTTCTATAACTTATTTTTAATTTTTTTTCTGAATAAAAATTTAATATGATGATTAATATATATACCATATGTGGAATTAGTTTTTTAAATTTTAAATTTAAATTATTAATAAAATATTATAATTATTATATGTTATTTAATCTTTATTAATAAATATTTATAGTAATTATATTAATATTAATATTTTATTTAAATTATTGTCTAACCAAAGGACTCCCTTTGGTTAGAGTTTACATTTTGACTAATATATGATATATTTATTTATTATTATATTATTACTGCATATAGTATATAATGTTAAATTTTATAATATATATATATAATGATATATATTCATCTTCTTTTTATTTATGGACTGATATGTTTTTGTTCGTTTTTTTTTATTTATGAAATGGGTGTTTTCTTCTCAGACACTAAAGTTTTATTATCTAAATTTTTCCGGTCATTTTTACATGTCCGACGGTTAGATAATAACTTTTTTGAATGAAAGAAACTCCTTGCTCCAGAATATGGCCTGTTTGGCAATCACTTTTTTTCGAAAATAAGGTCTTATTTCCGGGAAAAAGTAGGTATGTATGTATTTTTTCTGAAAATAAATAACTTATTTTTTATTTTGAAAATAATATTTGGTTTTAAAATTCTAAAATAAATATTTATCTTTAAAAAAATATGAAAATATGTAAAAAAAAAAATGAAATAAGTAACTTATTTTAAGTTTAAGAAAATCCAAACGACCACACTGTATTTCGATACAATTCATATACGAATTTCATATCTCTTGTCAAAAAAATATATTTAAATAATAATAAATAAAGGACAATTTAATTATTTTAAATAATTAATAAAATGTATCATCATTTAACTGTCTCACAAATAATAAATAATGAATAAAATATGACATTATTTAAATGTTAACAAAGTGTAATTTTGTCATTTGAAATAAAGAAAAAAAATACTTAATCAATTATTTAAAAAATTAATAAATAAAGAGTAATTTAATCATTATAAGTAATGAATAAAATGTGACATCATTTAAATATCTCACGAATAAAGAGTAATTTAGTTATTTTAAATAATTTATAAAATATGTCATCATTTAAATATCTTACCAATAAAGGACAATTTAATCATTTTAAATAATGAATAAAATGTCTCAATAATTTCCTATCCACGATCGAGACATCATATATTCATTAAATTTTTCTTTAATATTTTTTCATGATTTAGCAAAATGATATATATAGTGATTATAATGGTTTAAACGAGTTCGCATGAAAATCAGATATTTACTTGATAGTTTTTGGTGAGAATAATGAATATTTTGATATAATATTCAATATTATCTTATACGTGCGAGACAGAGAGACACATATTATGTGTATGATTCAAAATACATATGATGAAGTGGTCAAGTGTTAAGAAGATGTATAAGTTTGTGATTTGTACAAGTTCGTTCTCAAAAAACATTTTTCTAGTAAACAATAAAAAAACAGCAAGTTAGTCATTTCAAATTATAAATAAATTATCTCATAATTAAAATGACAACTAATTATCAAAATATGCAATATTTTTTTATCTACACAACACGATTAACACACATGAATAGAAATATTATGAGTATGATATTATACACATGTGTCAGAGTGATATAATGGTAGAAAATAGAAATATTATGAGTATGATATTATACACATGTGTCAGAGTGGTATAGTAGTAGATTTTTTTTAAAGTTTGTATATAGACTCAAGTTTAATTCCTTTGAACAACACGTCTCATTAAAATCTCTTGTTCCGCCATTATATATGGAAGAGAAGAGATAATTAGCAAACTTTTTAAATGTATAATATTGACTAGCTTATTCTGTCAAAAAAAAAATATTGACTAGCTTATAGGAAGGGAATATTTTTTAGTTGAGAAAATGAGAAAATGGGGGTGTACATGGGTTCTCCAACCCAAAGCTTGTGTTACACAATTTAGTTGCGCAGCAAAATTCAAATAATAACAAGTGGTCGCTATGAATATAGCGAAATAAAAAGACTCCATATTTGACACGCACATCCTATCCAGGCCTATCAATATGTCACTAATAATTAGTTTAAATTAGTTTATAGTAAGGGGTCGCATCATTTTATAATACAACAAGCTGAAAGTGTTTACATCATTTTACAATAGAACAGGCAGATGAAAACTTTTTAATCATTTGAATAATCATAAGGTTCCCTGTAATATTTTCAATAGTAGAACATAATATATTCAATGGATTAAAGTAATTTCCTCGAAATCTAGATCCAATTATAATATTGTATGACCTACTTAACGTGCCAGCTTGTACTTACAGTTTTGGATCAATTGTTTGTAACGTTGCTGCATGTGTATCTGAAAAAAGGGAATTAATGGTCATTCGCAAGAGGTATACAGATGAACAACCATCTATTCGCGATTTTTTTTTGCGGATAGAAAAAAATCTTAGCTAACCTTCCAGGTACGCGGATAGATGACGTGATCCTTGAATTCATAAAAATTTTACGTGTTAATACTATTCACGATAAAAAAACGGATAGATAATTTAGACAATTATCGATTATCAGAGATGAGGACCCTGAAAAAATGCTATGTGCACGTCGAATCCTAATGGATTAGTTCCCATTTACAAGAACCGGATTTGGATTGACCGATAGTCTATATTCAGTTTATGGATGTTTTTTTTGTTAAATTATAGAGTATGTTTTTTTTGTTCAAATTATTAATTCTATGTGCTAGTTTGGTTAACTACCAAAGAAGTTGTGCTATTTGTAAATGTGCTTGGTTCATATTTATATACAAAGTGGAATTTTTTAAAATTGTAATTTTCACAAAAATTGTGCTATTTGTAAATTGTTAATTTTTGTTATTATGGTAATGAGGTCACAACATTTTCCCGTCTGATCCTTGGTCAGAAATAAGGACACGTGTATCAGCTGCTTTTAATGATCTTTTCATGTTTTACATCTTCTAAAAATTCATTCGCATTAACTTTGTCAAATTCTTTTTTATCTCCCACATCCAATAAGCTATCGTATTTTATATGATGACTTTCATCGAACACATTATAGATATGACTGAGTTCATAATGTTGGACTGTACCATCCTTTTGTTTACGCTGAAAATGCATCTTATACTCATAATCATCCGATAAAAACCTCTCTGACATCAATTGTTTCATACGTCGTCATGTTCTGACGGGTCTTTACTTTATCCCACCATATGGAAGCAACACTCTTCGATCGAACTGTCACCATCTTAACTTACATATTTTCGGGAACCTCCACGACATCAAAGAATCTATCAACATTGGTTTGCCAATTCAAAAACTCATCTACTTCCAAAGACCCATAGAATAACGGCATGTCACCAACATGATTTGTGTCGCCTCGAAGGATTCGATTAAGATCTTTCGTTTTGACTTGTCGATGATTATTGTTGATCATATTCATTCGATTGTTAAACATAGCAATATGATCTGTCAAGGCCTGTAGGGCTACGGGTAAAATCACAGTAACACTTCTTAGGTCTTTTGATTCTCCCATAAGAAATCAGGTAATGAAAAGACAGAATAAAGCCTACACTGATGCCAACTGACGCAGAACGGAAGCGTATGATAAACAATCGTTAATTTTTAATAAAACACACAAGACTCTTACATGAGAAATCCTGAAATACATTGAATCTATAAGGAAGAATTCTCGAATCCACAAGAAAGATAAGAGAAAACTCTCAAAGGGTTTTTAATAATTCAAAAGATTATAAGAACACATCATAATGTTCTTTATATAGGGATATAAAAATCCTAAAACCAAATCCTAATTAAATTCTAATAATAATATTAAATCCTAATTAAAATAAAATATTAAATAAAAGTAGCGTGAGTATGAAGAGCTTGTGGCATGGTCATGGATTATCTCCCAATTGAAACCGCTTGGCTATTGTAAAAGATCTCAATTTTGGCATGATCATGCAGTAGTCCTTAACATGATCATGTTGTTCTGCCATTACTTTATCGTCATTTATCATGATCATCAATCTCAGACAAATAATGCACGACGTCAGAACATAAAAGACCGGGTAAGAATAATAATGTTGTACACCATGTCCTTGACAGTACGTGAAGGTACTGAACAATGGTGTGCAACGAGTAGGTTCTCATGATTCTAACCAGCTTTAATTTCCTCTCCCCCTGAATTCTGGCCTTCCCTTGGGGACGGACTGCAGGTGCTCATGACTATTCAGCCTTCCGGTGGCGGATCCAGAAATTTAGTTCAGAGGATTACTTATATATGTATAATTTCGGATCATTTCGATTAAGTGTCGAGTAACTTGTAATTAATCCGAAATTGATTCGAACCAGAAAAATTCAAACTCAAATTCGTATATTTCAAATTAAATTTGTATTGTATTTTCGAGTCGGGTATGATATTATCACTTTTAAATCGTATAACTTTTAATTTTGTTATTAATAGTTTTATTTTTGGTTTTAATTTTAAGTTATTATTAATTTTAATTTGGATTCAAGTAGTGTAATGGTTCTTAATTTCTTTTGAGTGGTTCGCTTTATTTTTCACAATAAATTTCTATACATGTAAATTTAATTTTTTGATCTTAAAAGCTGAGTGGGGTCACTGTACATCCGCCCCTGCAGCCTTCCCTTCCCCCCGAATTCTACCTTCCCTTGTGGACTTCTAAACGGGAAGAAATCTTCTACCCTAATTGGGCGTATAGTTTTTTTTTCTGATTTTCCGAGAAATACCAACTAGTGAAGATGCCTGCGGCAAAAATAAGAATAATTTTCCACAAACTTTAAAATACAACAGTGAAAGCAATGATACTAATCTCTAGCAATTATAATTTTTTTTCATATGATAAGCTCGGAATTACAAGAACCTTGCACAGACTCCAAGGAATTACCATGACTATCGGACCAAGTTTATTTGAACGAAAAAAAATATCTTCAAGTACACTCCTAGATAAAAACATATCCGGGACACGGGAAAGTCATATATAATAATAAGATTTAGTTAACGAGTAATAATTTTAAATGAATTAAAGAATTTGAATAGTGAAATTGAAATGTGCAAATAAATTGTAGTATTGAGTACAACTACGTTATATAAAAAGTATATTGTAAATTAAAATTTTAAAATATAAAATTTAGGTTATAATTTAATATACACCGACTTGTCTGGGCTTGAACTATGGCTCGAATTACAGCGGCACAAACTCATTTAGAGGTTTACACTAGGAGTGGGATGGAAATGCCTATGCAATAGAAATTTCCATTCGTTTTATTAAAATTAGGGAACATCGCTGTGCTTCGCTTTAAAATTATTCCTTTTTAATATAAAAAATTATTTATAAAATATTACATATTATATATTATATTAGATAAAATAATAATTATATAATTATTAATTTGAAATAACAATTATAAATTTTGTTTAATTAATAATAAAAAATATTGATTATAATATTAAAAAAACAAAAAAAATAATTAATAAATTTATTTTAAACACACTTTATTTAGCCGACATCCCTCTAAATCTCTAAATAGTCTCCGTTATAATTAATAATTTGATAAGTAAATTTTTAATTATTTAACTTTAATATAATATTTAGAAATGTATATTATGTAACAAACTTATAAATTTAGATGATAATTGCTTTTTCTATATTTTAAAATTGTGTAATTAAATATTGGAATTTTGAAAATTTTATCAATAAAATAAAATTAATTGTATGAAAATATTTGATAAATAATTTATAAAATGTTGAATATCAAATATAATTTATCTAAATGTACTTAAATGAATCCTTAATTTAGAACAATACTTGTATTAAATATAATAAATTTAATCTTATATTACAAAAAATATCAGATTATAAATAAAATAATAATAAAATTTATTTAGCCGACACCCCTCTGATTTAATTATAAGACTAATTTAATTAAAAAATGTTTGTGTACACTACAAATAAGAAAATAGATTATTCTAATGCATGTTTTCTTTTCTAAATATAAATATATATAAAACAAAAATAATATTGTTTATAAAAATTGATTAAAATATTTAATATGATTTAAATACTGATTGTTTATAATATTTAGCAATAATAATTAATAAATTATATAAATTAAAATAACATTAAATAATATTGAAATCTATGTTTTTTAGTTAATTCACTGTTTTGCGTTTTGAACAAAAATCAAATGTTTATAATTTTTAAAAATAATATGATACTTTACATCTAGATCTCAAATATATATTTTTATTTGAATAACTAAAAAAATTTGATAAAATTCGTAAAATGGAAAATGGGATTGAATTGCAGCATGTCTTGTTTATTCCTGCATTTAAACAAAATCTGTTGTCTATAAATAAATTGTGTCAGGATAATGCATGTCAAGTAGTGTTTCATGATAATTACTGCATTATTCAAGATAATATGTCTAATGAAGTAAAGGGGATAGGAAGAAGTGAGAATGGCCTCTACTATTTGATGAATGAACCTATAGAGAAGACTCTGACCAGAGTTAGGAGTCAAACTCTTAAGTTGGGAAATAATGAAAGGCAAGACAATAAAAAGGCTATGACAGTTAGCACTTATAAAGAAGTTCCTACTATTATTAAAGATGTTCCTAGCTTGAGTAAAGAGACATTGTGACACCAGAGGTTAGGTCATGCACCTATGAAAAGAATAATGTTGATTGAGTCTCTTGAGTTGAAGAAAGACTGTCATGACATATGTATAACATGTCCCTTAGCAAAATTCACAGAACTTCCCTTTGTCAAAAGTAACTCAAGAGCTAAGAAAGCATTTGAACTGATACATATAGATACATGGGGACCATATAAAGTTCAATATAGAGGGAAATTTAAATATTTCCTCACTATAGTTGATGATTTTTCAAGAGTAACTTGGGTACATCTGCTCAAATTAAAGTCAGATGCTTATAATGCAATCAAAAGCTTTGTCAAGATGGCTAAAACTCAGTTCAAGAGGCAGGTCAAGGTCATAAGGTCAGATAACGCACTTGAGTTTGATGACAACAAGTGCAAAGCTTTCTTTGAGAAGTTGGGAATTATTCATCAAACTTCCTGCAATGATAGACCACAACAAAATGGAAGAGTATAGAGGAAGCACAGGAACATATTGGAAATGGCCAGAGCTCTAAGATTCCAAGCCCTACAATTCTGGGGAGACTGTGTTCTAGCTTCCATATACATTACAAATAGGCTTCCAAGTACTGTTCTTCAAGGAAAAACTCCCTATGAGCTTATATATAAAAAGAAGCCAAACTATAAGCATCTGAAATGTTTTGGTTGTCTTGCATTTGCTCACAATTCAAATAGGGAGACAGACAAGTTCCAAGCTAGGGGAGTGCCTTGCATCTTCATTGGATATTCATCAAAACAGAAGGGTTATGGACTTCATAATCTCCTAACCGGTGTCTCTTTTGTATCAAGAGATGTGAAGTTCTATGAGTCCATATATCCTCATCACATCTTTCACTCTACCCCAGTTGGTGATTCAGGAACAGACCAAACAATCATCAACAATAATCAACCATCATGGATTGATTCCAAAGATGTGACACATACAATTGAAGAGAATGGTGAAGAATCAGAAACAGGACAAGACACAGAAGATAGTCAGCCAATCAAGAAGTCAACAAGAATGCACAAAACTCCATCATGGCACTCAGATTACTATATGAATGCCAATGTTGCTAAAAAGTTGGAGAGGCACATGTCACTTCACAGTTCTCCTGTTTCATGGCTGAAGTTAGTAAGGCTCAAGATCCTAAGTGTTTCACAGAAGCAGCTCAACAAAGTCAGTGGTTGGAAGCAATGAATGAAGATTTAAATGCTCTTGAAAACAATAACACCTGGGAAATTACTGATCTCCCACCAGGGAAGCATGCTATAGGAAACAAATGGTTGTACACTACTAAGTATGACCCTCAAAGAAATGAAACAAGATATAAGTCAAGACTTATAATTCTAGGGAATAGACAGAGGTATGGAGTTGATTATGAACATACTTTTGCACCAGTGGCCAAACTAACCACTGCAAGGTCTCTTTTGGCTGTTGCTGGTATTCAAGGATGGTTTACACACCAAATGGATGTAAAAAATGCTTTTTTACATGGGAATTTGAAGGAAAAAGTTTACATGAAGCTCCCACCTGGATATAAAGGTGCATGCTTCAGATTTGACACTACAACTCAAGTCCAATATACCACTCAGAATCAACCCCACACAAAGTCTGCAGACTACTCAAAACTCTGTATGGCCTAAAGCAGGCTCCAAGAGAATGGTTTGACAAACTTAGCTTTGTCCTAAAGAAGGTTGATTTTGTTCAATTCAAAGCAGACTCATCTTTATTCACAAAGCAAGAAAATGGCACAATTACAGTCATATTGGTATATGTTGATGACCTGATCCTAACTGGTAACAACATGGATGCTATCAATAAAGCAAAGAAGTTTCTGAATTCTCAATTCAAAATGAAGGATCTTGGAGAGCTTAGGTACTTCTTGGGCATAGAAGTTGATAGAAGTGAGCAAGGAATATTCTTGTCTCAAAGGAAGTATGTAACTGATTTGTTGAAGGAGTATAATCTTCTGAATTGCAGACCTTTAAGGTTGCCAATGGATACTCATGTGAAACTCCTAGCTGGTGCAGGTGATCCACTTCCTCATCCTGAAGATTACCAAAGACTTGTTGGTAAGTTAATTTACCTTACTCTAACCCGACCTGATATAGCTTTCACAGTCCATGTTATCAGTCAATTCATGCATAATCCTACCATTGTTCATTTTCAAGCTGCAAAAAGAGTTCTGAGGTACCTAGCTGGTTCAAAAGAACAAGGAATTCTCTTGGCATCTAGCTCTGCAGCTAAACTTCAAGCCTTCTGTGATAGTGATTGGGCTGTCTGCCCAAATTCGAGAAGATCAACCTCTGGTTTCTGCATCATGCTAGGTCAATCCCCCATTGTATGGAAATCAAAGAAACAATCTGTAGTTGCTAGATCTACAGAAGAAGCAGAGTTTAGGTCTCTAGCCATGACAGTTTGTGAAGTCATGTGGATTAAAAAGTTACTCAAAGAGTTGGGGCTGAAAGACCTTGGATCAACTACTATTTTATGTGGCAATCAAGCAGCACTTGCTATAGCTGCCAATCCAGTGCACCATGAGAGGACCAAACATGTAGAGATTGACTGTCATTTCATCAGGGATAAAGCTATTGAAGGACACATCAGCCCCACATATATTCTAACATCCTCTCAAGTTGTTGATGTCTTCACTAAAGTATTGACTACAGACCAGCATCAATTACTTTTAAGCAAGCTGGGTGTTCAGTTTTCTTCACACTCAGCTTGAGGGGGAGTGTTAAAGCCCAATTAGTAGTTCAGTCCATCTTAGTAGTAGTCGTAGTAGTACTACGTTTCTGTGCACCTGTGTAGGCACATGATCCTAATATAGCTGTTACTGTCCTTTTGTTGTTTTCTGTCAGCTTGTCTTTTCTAGGATGATTTTAGAGTAATAACTGTCTAATTTTGTAAGGACTTGAGGTCTATTTGAAAAGTATTGCAGGGCTCATTATGGGCAGACAAGAATGAAATGAGGAGAACACTCTTACTATCAAAATACTGTACTTCTACTATTATGTTTATTTATGTTTTCAAACTAGAAATAAGCAATCCATCTAGACATTATTTCAACGGTTACAACTTTCTCAACATTCTGATATGTATCTTAGTTATAATACAATCCATTCCACATAACTAGGATAAATAATACGAAAAGAAGAAAAGAAAAGGATACCTATATGAAATCCAACCTTATACCAAGTATCTTAATATGTCTTATTCATATACTTTTGAAGCTCAGATTTGTGGCGCCTGTGTAGCTTCACCTTCAGACCATGCTTCATGTACATAGTTAGTGCAAGCTTTGGCAGCACAATATGATTTTTCTCCACCTTAACCCGATATTTGTATAATATGGAAGCTGCTGCATATTTCATTTGATAGTAAGCGAAGTCTCTCCCTAAGCACAGTCGAGGACCACCATTGAAAGCTGAGAACTTGTAAGCTGATTCGCTCATGTAGCGACCATCTCTAAGCCATCTTTCAGGCTTAAATTCCAAGCAGTCCTTTCCCCATATTCCTTCCATCCTTCCCATACTGTAGATTGAGTAAATTATTTTCGTTCCTCTCTTCAAAATTGTACCGTCTGGGAAAACATCATCGTTGATAACCTAAACAATGAAGTATACTACAGATGTTAAGAAAGAGATCGCTAGCAGAATATCTATTTTGTGTCTTTTGTCTTTTGCATTTGAGAATATTTTATAGCTCATGAGAAGGTCGCACATCATAGTTTTGGTTTTTTATATCCCTTTACATAGTTAAAATAATTTAATTATTATGTTTTTAACATTTTCAAGAATTTCTAGTATCGCACCTCCATATGATCAGAATGTGGAAATTGAATGTTTATACTGGATATATAAATCAGAAGAGTTAAAAATATAAGCTGAAGTCTTAGGTACCTCCTTGTGGTCCACAGGAACTGATGGGTACAATCTTAGCGCTTCTGACAGAGAAGCTTGCAGATACTCCAATTTTTTAACTTCCTCTGGCCTGAATATCAAAGCATCTCCATTTATGCTATTCTTTCCATCTTCCCTTTCACCTATTATTCTAAATATCTCAGAAAGAATTTGCTCCTCGACTTCAGGATTCCGATCAAGTAACCAGAAAAACCAGGTCAATGCAACTGATGAGGTATCCCTTCCAGCTAATATAAAGTTGACACAGATGTCGCGCAAGAACTTGTCAGAAAATGGCTGTCCTCTTTCATCCTTCAATCTCATAAAAACTGTTAAGAGATCTGATCTTTGCTTGTCACTATCATCTGTTATTGACAATTCTTTCTTCCTTGCCCTGATTACTTGTTCAGCAAATGCATCGACTCCTTTTATAGACTGTTTCAGCGTCTTCTCACTTCCCAGGTTGAGATACCTCATGGTTCTCCATACAAGTGTTGGAGTAACGAACCTAACTATAGCGGCCTCTGTAGCTGCTTCGAAGGCTTGAGCAAATGCAATTACTGGCAAGCCAGGTCGTAAACAACCTGGATCAACTCCAAAAGCTATCATGCAAACATTATCAAATGTTAGTCTTAGGAGGATATCTTGTAGATCAATTGTAGCGTTGTTTTGCACCGATTCCTCAAATACAGGCAACAGTCTCGCATGCACAAGCTCGAGCAATGATTCCGTGGTTAGATTCCGGAATTTAGCTGAGTGGAACTCAATGCTAGCCGTCTTCCTCTGTTGCTGCCACATCTCGTCATCTGCATTAAATATTCCATTACCTAGAAGGTCTGAAAGAGCATTTCGAAAATACTCCCCTTTAGGGTAATTCGAAAACTTAGTCTTCAATAAGTGCTCCAAGTTACGTGGATCTGAAGTGATGACAGACTTGAGATTAGTAAAGCAGGGTCCCTGAAAAGTAAACGTACCATTCTGACGAATAAGTATATCAGTTAGCCATTCATACATGTTCGCCCGGACACCAAAAACCAAAGAGGGTAACATTCCAATGACAGGCCACACAGGTAGGCCTTGTCGTTTTTCCTGTCGGATAGAATATATGACTACAAAAACGAGAAAGGCCAGAAAAAGTTCCAACAATTGAATATCGGGCAAGAAGAAGAGCCTGTTTCCGAATGTAGGCATACTGGAGCTTACGAAAGAGGAAGAAAGAGTAAAATTGCTAAGGTTGTTCATGATGTTTGAGGAGGTAAAAATGTGGTATAGCATGCTATGGCCGGTTAGTTGAGGGTGGTACTTATTGTGTCAAATGGACACAGGTTTGTGTTGTGTGAGTGTGCCTTGGCGTGTGCATGCATATGTTTATTTGGTGAGCAGCATTGAAAGGCTTGTTATTCGTGTCACAATTCACAAGTAAAATAAGGAAAGACATTCTTTGATTAAGCTTATGTTGACTACCGTTTAAAGAACGTAGTTTGGAGGATAAGAGTGGATATGACGGTTAACCTAAGTATTACCAATTTTACTATTCCAAATTCCAAACACGTCTTCTCATTTGGCATGTTGGTTAGCTAGCTACTATCTTTTTGTATTAGACACGCGATTAGCATTGTTAACACAGCAGCTTATTGTCATGATGATTGATGACCCTATAAATTAACCACTAAAATTACAATTTTTTATAGAAAGATAGTACCAATTAATAATTACAAAAATTAAACTGACTGCTAAACATGACACGGCTCATTCGACATGACAAAATTTAAATTTAAATTAAGGTGACTGGTATGGAATGATCAACTTAGTGTAATATTCATGCCTATCTGGACACAACTTTGCACATAGACAACATGACCCCACAAAAAAACTGAAAATTTTCATATTTTACATATCCCAGATGTCACTATTCACTAAGAAGTGTTGGTATGGAGCAAGTACTCACTTTGCTTGATTTATTTCTCAGAATCTTCTTGTCTCCTTGAAGATCATTACAAGTCTAATAGTACTAAATATGTGTTGATGGGATGGTCAGAAATTATGGGGGTTTTCATTGCTGGGCTGATATATGCATATGGGAATTGCAGACCAGCTCTTTTACAATACAAATAATGGGTGCACTGACTGTATTAAATCATTTTGACAGAATTATATATCTTCACAGATATATGGGCTGCCTGAACCCAACTTTATTTGACCGAAAATCTACCAGAACCGACACTTGCTTGATTTCGATTCAGACAACAAAATTATGTTTATCCACGTAAATTAAATTAGATATCTAGATCTTTTAAACTTATGGTAATATTTATTTTTGTATGGTTAATCATTTTATCAAGTGTGTTCACAAGAATATATTTGAAGTTTGATCAGCGGATTTATTTTTCTCTGTGCATTTTACTATCATGTTTTGTAGAGTGTAAGCTGCAGCAGTTCGTGTTTTGTATATGCTTATAACTGTCACAGTTTTATTGTTAATTGTTTCTGCATAGAAATAGACTCATATTTGCTCTGTTGGTATTTATCTCCTAAAAGATAGTCTACCCTTTGGACTGAGAAGTGAGCAGTGTGAACTCACCTCAGAAAAGTCAAGGCAAAGACATTGCTATGATGTGTAGTGGAGCTTTACAGTTTAACGATACTCTTTATTTAATACGGCTAGAATAGGAGCTCTGTCATTTTTCTCTTCTCATGAATTTGAAAGAAGAGATTTGATAGAGATGATGGTGCTAAAATGAAGATATAGAGATGAGCTCCATCTGAATACAAGGGAATCGTGAGTCTGTAACGTAGTACGCTGTCCAAATTTCTGTATACAAGTGGGCAATGAAAAATCATCTTCTCATTTGCAGTTTTGGGCAAATCGATTCTTAAAAGAAACAGGTTAATACTAGTTGGACTAATCTATATATCTTACGGATGCCTTTGTTACTTGGATTTTTGTTCTAAATTGCTTTAAAAAAATTAAGTGCATATTTTTATGTTTTAGTTCGGATCTTTTAGGACCATGTTTCTGCCACCGTGACTAGTAGTGCAGTTAGTTACGGAAGTTCTCGAGCTAAGTTTGTTTTTAGATTATTTTATTGTGTGTATATCTTTCTTCATTTTTCCTCTTGATATGCTGCTGATTATGTTAGGTGGACTACTACTTCAGTACTTGCATCACAGGCGTGTTATTTTGGGGAAGTGTTGGGTTTTGTACTTTAATTTTTGTTGGTTCTTGAATCTTGCCTGGTGGGTATGCTATATTTTTTCGTGCTTAGAGAATCCTTAATTTAAACAGAGTGCAGTTGAACAAACTGCAAGTTGATTTACAGAAGACGGACATTGTTAATTCTTCTACTTAATTTACACAACTGAAGCTAGACGGGAATTAGAGTTTCACTAAAATTTTCATCAATATAGAGATGTAATGTTACAGAAAGAAGAGAATCGCACCTGGAAAGCAAAATTAAACAAAAAGCAACAAGAGCATACGATTCAGAGCAAACTTCCAACAATGCACCATGAATTTATTTCAACAGTGTAATCAGGAGCCAGCAAACTTTTCTAATCTGATCCAATTTAGCTGCCATTTCCTCTGTTAGTTCTTCCGGTCTCCAACTTTACCTTTCCTCAAGAACACACTGGTGTCCACGCTAAACTTCTCAGACTTCCCAAGCTTGTTAATATCTAGTTTGGTTAAGGCATTAACGCAAGATCGATTTGATCAACCATCCCTGAATCTTCTTCCTCTCGAGAAAACGGATAAGCCTAGAGAATCTGTCAAAAGAATACGTGTAAAAACTCAAATAGTTGGGATATATTTGCATTACAATCAAATGAAAATTGTATTTAACTTGAGAATCGATTTCTTTTCAATGTTGTTGCTTTATGTTTAGTAAGTAAATATATTTTAGAGTGTGAGTATTGAAACCTGTAAAACATGCATGGGAAGTTCAAACTAAAAAATGCATGAATCATGATTAGTTTGATTTATTTTATTTTAACTAAATAGTTAAATAATATCTGATGTAATGATGTTCTTAAGATTTAACCTAAACTGTGTAAATTACTCTATGTAAAAACAAAGTTGGGTTAATTTTGGAACTGGATACCCACTTCTTTATTCTACTTTATTTTGAAAATTTGGAATAAAACCATACGAAAATATTCCGAGTAGAGTTTACATTTATCAATATTCTTTTTTCTCTTTTTCGAGGGAATACTTGTCAATATTCTCATTCCATAGTCAATACTTTTTTTAAATTAATATATATTATAAAAAGCATACAATGAATTTTTGAAACAGTTGATTCTATTATATCGATACATTTATTTTGATTAATACATTACTGGACAATTCAATGCAAAATTGATACTTACTAGAGTACATCATATTCAAAAAGTTGTGTACTTAAACAATTCAATGCAAATTATATTGATACATTATCCTACCATATGCACTGATATATTTTGTACTCGCAACTGATTGAAAATCATTGACACATAAACAGCACAGCACAGCACAGCCCAGCCCAACTTCTTAACCTTTCTCCAGTCCTGCCTCGTAAACGATGGCACACACTTGTACCCCAGAATTCGAAGATTTGCTTTCTTCCTTGCCGGAACAGGATGGTATCAATGCAGCCTACAGCTACAATTACCAAGGATTCTGGTATTCTCCGTCAAGTTTGCAAAGTGTAATTGATTGTCAGAAACATTTTCAAGCACGCGAAAATGATACCTTTCTTATAACTGTCCCTAAATCCGGCACCACCTGGTTGAAAGCTATTATCTATGCTATAATCAATCGTGAAGCCTGTAGTCCTCAAGATCCTCATCATCCCCTGCATACAAAAACTCCGCATCAGCTTGTTCCTTTTCTTGAATTACTAAAGCCCTCTGAGTATGACTCTGTTTCCAACTCCTTGAACGATAGTAACACTAGAATCATTGGATGTCATATGCCAACAGTTATCCTTCCTAAATCCATAATGGATGAAGGCAAAATAGTGTACTTGTGCAGGGATATTAAGGACACTTTTGTTTCACTCTTTCACTATTGTAACAAGGCTTATATTCGACCCTCTCTTTCAAAACTTCAAAAACAACCCACCAAAAGATCATATACCATTAGCACTGGTTCAACAATTTTTCTTTCTTGCTAAAAAAATTGATTTTGTTTGATAAAAATGTCATCTTTTCTTAACCAGCATTCAGTTAGCTAGCTTCTTCTGGGCATGGATCGGATAACACCTGTATCTTTTGTAAAAAGTTGCATGTTCGGAAGTGAACTTCTTTGTGTCAAGTACCAGTTCTACCAAAGCCTTAAAGTGTTGGGAGTACGCCTTAATTGGATCATATATTATACTCAACATTTCCTAGATCCCTTCAATTATAACGTAACTTTCCTAAGACTTATTATCTTCAGACTGCAGAGATCGATACAGCAATTGGTAAAGCAATTTTGACAATTTGACTAACCCTTCTTTCTTACATCACCACGCGCGCTTAGCGCACCAGAGGACTGCTACCGTAACTGCTAACAAGGGGATCCAACACTCCAGACCTTTCCACCCATTAGGCTTTTCTGGGTAAGCTTACAAGAAGTCTTGCACAGAGAATATTTTTTAAAGAATTTCTCATTTTTCTTATTGCTTTAAAGATTGAAAGTGATGATTTTATAAATGAGTATATACTATATAAATAATCAATATTTTCGGCATGCAAAGTTTTGCAGCAGGCCAGATATGTTCCCAACTGTTTGTGTTCTTCCATAGACAATTAATACAAGTACATAGGTTTTCTTGCCTAGTTCACTATAGGAATTAAGTTCCCATGGACATTGTACTTGGTATTACATTCTCCTTTCGAGTTCCTGGGGAGTAAGATAATGTATTTGGTTGAATTATAATAATATTTACTTCCTGGGGTTACCATGTCTTTCTCTTGTATACTATGGATCTGATCTATCCATTTGATGAATACAAGAAGCTGCACATGCCATAATCAGTAATATACATAGTTTATCTATTTGTATAATGTTTAGGCTCTCCAATATCTAAACATAACAAAATTTCTAATAATTGTCTGTACCAACTCTTTTTTTTCTTTACTAAAAAGATATATATTCTTGTTTATGAAATAAAATATATCTACTTGATCCGGTGCTAGAAAACAAAATTTAGGGATCTGGTCGAAAGGTGGTATTAGATTTATTTTTATTTTGTAGTAGTAACTGATCAGAAATCATTGAGCCAGAAACAACACAATACAATACACAGCACTTGACCTTTTTTCTGTTTTACCTGCTAACCCATTAGATGATGATATACTCATCTACACAAGACTTGCTTTCTACCTTGCCTCGAGCGGAAGGTATCAATTCAGCTAACAACTATCAATACCAAGGGTTCTGGTATGGTCCAATAAGTTTGCAAGGTTTAATTGATTGTCAACAATATTTTCAAGCACGCAGAAATGACATCTTTCTTGTAACCTCCCCAAAATCTGGCACCACCTGGTTGAAAACTATCCTCTATGCTTTGATCAACCGTGGAACCTGTAGTCCTCAAGATCCTCATCATCCTTTGCTTAAAAGAGCTCCACATGAGCTTGTTCCTTTTCTTGAACTACTTAAGCCCTCCGATTATGAATCTGTTTCCAACTCCTCAGACGATAGCATCACCAGGATATTTGGATCTCATATTCCAACAGTTAGTCTCCCTAAATCCATAATGGAGGAGGGTAAGATAGTGTACATTTGCAGAGACATCAAGGACACTTTTGTTTCACTATTTCACTTTGCCAACAAGGCTAACTTGCATCCCTCCCCCATTTCCTTAGAAAATGCTTTCGATTTGTTCTGCAAAGGATTAAGTCATGCTGGACCTGTTTGGGAACATATCTTGGGATATTGGAAAGAAAGCCTAGAAAGACCACACAAGGTGCTGTTTATGAGGTATGAAGAGATGACAGACGAGCCTCGTGTTCAGTTGAGGCGTCTCGCACATTTTATCGGAAAATCCTTTTCTCAAGAGGAAGAAAATTCAGGGTTGCTCGATCAAATCATCGAGTTGTGCAGTTTTGATAGTATAAGTAAAGTAGAGGTTAATAAGACCGGTTATTTGATCGGTAAAGTAAAAAATGATTCATTTTTCCGGCGTGGTGTTGTTGGCGATTGGAGAAATCATTTAACTGCGGAGATGACTTCTAGGTTGGATCTAATCACGGAAGAAAAGTTTCGCGGTTCAGGATTATCTATGACTTGATGCTGTGTCTTTATATATTCAATTTTATTGTGTTATTTTGATCATTATAATTATTGAATTATTCTGCTTGTGTCTGTCTTTAGAATTTAGATCTGTTTGTCCAAGATTTGATTTAATGAAATATCTGATGATATACAGATGTATTAACGTTATAAATTGCATTAATTAAATTGTTCTAAATGTCATGCAGCATCTCACCAATTATAGCTGCTGCCAGTGTCTTCAGTTCAGTACCCATACCCGAGCTCAGTAAACATATCCCCAAGCATATATTTATATTCATTAACACAAGAAACATTTTGAGAAGTGAGAACTACCTGGTTGAAAGTCATCCTCTATTCTTTAATCAACCGTGAAGCCTGTGGTCCCCAAGACCCTCATCATCCTTTCCTTGAAAAACCTCTCCACATAAGCTTGTTCCTTTTCTCGAACTACTTAAGCCCTCCGATTATAACTCTCTTTCTAACTCCTCAGACAATAGCATCACTAGGATTTTTGCATTTCATATTCCAACAGCTAGCCTACCTAAATCCATAAAGGATGGAAAAATAGTGTACTTGTGCAGGGACATTAAGGCTAATGTTCGTCCCACCCCCATTACTTTAGAAAATGCCTTCAATTTGCTCTGCGAAGGAACAAGTCTAGCTGGACCTGTTTGGGATCATATCCTGGGATATTGGAAGGAAAGCCTGGAAAGACCACACATGGTGCTGTTCATGAGCTATGAAGACATGACGGATGAACCTCATGTTCAGTTGAGGGGTCTAGCGAATTTTCTTGGAAAGCCTTTCTCCCAGGAGGAAGAGAATTCAGGGTTGCTTGATCAAATCACCAAGTTGTGTAGCTTTAATACTTTAACCAAACTAGAGGTTAATAAGAATGGGAATTTGATCGGTGAACTAAGAAATGATATATTTTTACGGAGTGGTGTCAAGTAGCGGTGTTTCCATCATATTTGTTGTTTATCTACTCTGCTTGTGTCTGCCATTGATCTTTTTTATTTTATTTAGGTTTTTATGATACTGAGATGTAACAGCTTTATATATAGAAATAAAGAAAAGAAATAAAAAGTTCCAAATGTCACACACCTAAAGAATGCCATAGCGTTGAAATTCAGTATCTCCTACTGATATATAATTGTAACATTTGTACTGAAAATAGATATGTTTCGAATCTCATGCATACCAGAGTGAGGAATTCTACAGATCTGAAATTCAATATTTCCTAGTGATGAGTATTATCGTAGTATCCGTACCAAAAATTTGTATGTTAGCTTCAGACTAAAAGTAAATTCATCATTGGAAATAGTTGTTCATTATGAATACTGACAGTGATAGGAAATGCTTGAGAATTAAAGTAAAATTAATAGCTTGATAAGATATTGTTCGTTATCTAGTCTCTTATATATATATATATATATATAGAATGAGATTTTGGAGCAGATCCACTCCAAAGTCGGATAGAAGAATAAGCATAAGCGCAATAATATCATATGCTAGATGATTGTCTCTCACTAAACTTGTAGAACAACCTGTTGGGAATTCTCGTTTCCTCGTCTTTGCATAAATTGAAGTTAGTAGTTATCACGGACAATAGTAAGAACAAATAATAATAATCAAGACAGATGAACACCAAGATTTATATGTGGAAAACCCCCTAAAGCAAAGAGGTAAAAACCATAGGACCAACTCCGAATGTTTCCACTATAATGATAATAATGATTACAATATTATCTCTCAAGTTTACAGAGTAATACTTGAGGCACACATGAATAGTAATACAATGATTCCATATTCCTTCGATACTTAACCGGATAACCTGGACGAAATCTCCTTGTTGCAACTGCAATGATTGGACGAACTCCTAATGTAGTGGGACAAAACCCGACGACTACAGTCTGACCAAACACTAACACTAACCCACCCGAAACGAAAGAATAGAGTAGCCCACCCGAAACGAAAGAATAGAGTAGCACGAGAGCCCCATATCCTGACTGCTTGAAACTACCACAAGACAAGTTCCCTACTAGACGGACTATGTAGCGGCTTTAAACTAAGAAAGGAGGGAGAGAAGAAAGTTTGATGTATTTACTAAAGAAGGGGAAATGACTTATTTACAGGTGAGAGAAGGTGGGTGCTCTTTTTCCTTATCAATGTGAGACAAAAGAGTGAAAGTGAGGAAACATGAGTTTTGGCTTAAAACACAACCCAACCAAGTAGATTGTGTATCACTAGCATTTAGCACTAGTTCAAGATTTTTTAAATTCTTGCTAGATGAATTCGATATTGTTTGATACTGTAAAATGTTATCTTTTTTTAGCCAACGTGTAGTTAGCTTCTGGCATGAATCGGGCAACGCCTGTTTCAATTGTAAAAAGTTGCATGCTTCGGAGGTGAACTTCTCTGTTACTCCCAAATACTATAACGTTAATTTTTTATGACTTCCTTGGTGTCTGCAGAGATCAATTATACTCGTATAAATTTGTATAGCATTTCGAACAGTTTGACTAGCCCTTATCTGTTCTCTATTTCATCTTTTCTTGTGGTTATATGAACTGTTTATGTATATTAAATAATTATTTATTTGTGCGTGCAACGTTTGCAGCAGACCAGATCTCTTAAACGGTAGTATGAAATAACTCTATATTAAACCCCAGATCTTTCGAACAACTAATTAAAACTGCCAGATACCTGGAGCATCCCTCGATTCTGGTTACCTTGAGCATGTGTGGGCATATTTTGAAATTATGATCAAAGCACCGTCCCTATCGATAGTTGCTACTCCCAATGTTTTGACCTCAGCATCCATATTCCTAAGCTTGTAACAATATTTACACTAATCCGCTTATCAGCTGATCTCTACGAGTATCAAGTTTAAACTTTTTAAAGTTTTACATACTTGTATTTTTGTAGGTGTGTTTAAATCTCCAAATATATACTAATATAATATGTGTGATTGTGTTATTTACATGCATAAATATTTAAGATTGTTAAAAGTTATTAAAATCAATCAAATGTTAATCACACATTGTTTCTAGTCATCTGATTGCAAGGAGGGAGAATCCACGTATGTCCATAACTTGTTAATGAAATGCATGTAAAATAAATAAATTTTAAAGGAGTCATCGTCCGAGTTCAAAGGGCATTGCTAGTCTCCAAAGTAGCAAACCTCCGGAAGAATACTATATAATTGAGCACAGCTAGTCTCCGAAGTAGTAAATGCTCATAGAGTTTTGTATAATCTATACATTGTTTGTTCTGTAAGAGCAAGTCCAACAATGTCCTAGTTCATTACCTATAAATAATATAAAATAATGAGTGCTAATGGTTTAAGTAATGACTAGGACATGTGAACTCCAATAATGATACATATATTCATTACCTATTATTATAATAATAATAAATTTGAATTTAACTACTTTAAAAAATGAAAGTAAAAGAGAAAAATGAGAGAGAAAAGAGGAGGGAAAGAATATTTTATTCTAAAAAAATGAAATAGGTAATGGTTTGGGATTACCTATCAATAGGTAACCAAAGTCATGTCCTAGTGATTTAGGTAATCACTATAGGACATTGTTGGAGTGCAATTTTTTGACATGTTACCTATTTTTCACTTTAGGACATCAAATAGGTAAGCTCTTGGACTTGCTCTAAGGACTACTCATCTTTCTCCTAAGTAAGCAGATGAATACATCATCTTCTACCTCAAGATTCAAAGACTTGTTGTCTTCCTTGCCAAAAGAGGAAGGTATACTCGAACCCTACACTTATCAGTACCAAGGGTTCTGGTATTCTCCGATAGGTATGCAGGGTATAATTGATTGTCAATAACATTTTCAAGCACGGGAAAATGATACCTTTCTTATAACTTCCCCTAAATCAGGCACCACCTGGTTGAAAGCCATCCTCTTTGCTTTAATCAACCGTGAAGCCTGTCATCCACAAGATCCCCATCATCCTTTGCTTAAGAAAACCCCCCATCAGCTTGTTCCTTTTCTCGAATTAATTAAGCCCTCCGATTATGACTCCGTTTTCAACTCCTCCAATAGGATCTTTGCATGTCATATTTCAACTGCTAGCCTCCCGAAATCCATAATGGAGGAAGGTAAAATAGTATACTTGTGCAGGACATTAAGGACGCTTTCATTTCACTCTTTCACTTTTCCAACAAGGCAACTTTTCGACCAACCCCTATTTCTTTGGAAAATGCCTTCGATTTGTTCTGCAAAGGAGTCACTCTATCTGGACCTATCTGGGATCAAATCTTGGGATACTGGAAGGAAAGCCTGGAAAGGCCACACAAGGTGTTGTTTATGAGGTACGAAGAGATGACCAATGAGCCTCATCTTCAGTTAAGGCGTCTCGCAAATTTTCTTGGAAAACTATTCTCCAAGAGGAAGAAAATTCAGGGTTGCTTGATCAAATCATCAAGTTGTGTAGTTTTGATAGTATGAGCAAGCTAGAGGTTAATAAGACTGGGACTATGGTTGGTGAAATAAGCAATGACTCATTTTTCCGGAATGGCCTGGTTGGAGATTGGAAAAATTATTTAACTGCAGAGATGGCTTCTAAGCTGGATCAAATTACTGAAAATAAGTTTCGCGACTCAGGATTATCTTTGACTTGATGCTGTCAACTACATGTACTTGATTTTAAATTTTAACTGGTGACTTCCTTTATTAAACTAGTATGTCATTCAGATTTTTAATTAATTCAGATTGTTCAAAAATATTAACCATTCAAATATAAATTACTGTATTCAGATTTATCAAATGACTTTTACTTTTTACACTTTTTTTAACTATTTTATTTCATCTACTTTTCCTCACTATTTAGACACTTTATACTAGTAGACTAACTATTGGAGGTTATAGTTGTCAAATAGGAAAAGAGAAAAAAAAAATATTACTCCCTCCGTCCTTAATTATTATCTCTTTAACTTTTTACACGTATTTTAACGTATATAAAAAATATAGTTCAACAAATTATTTTTTGAATTTTCTTTCTTTAAATAAAATTTTAATATTTAAATTTTTATCAAAAAAGAAAGAAAATTCAAAAAATAATTTGTCGAATTATGTTTTTTTATGCGCATTAAAATATAGACAAAAGGACAACTAATTAGGGACCGATCGAGTAGTATTTATCAAAACCATGCCTCGCACTGGTTTCAAATTTTCTAATATGTTTATATTTCATTTATTATATTTAAATAATTATTAATTTTGATAAGGTATATTTAAATGTTAGAGTTTGTATCATTCATCTATTATTATATAGATAAATTATATTCAAATAATTATTATTTTCGTTAAGATATTTAATTCTATTTTAAAATATATATATATATATATATATATATTACTTAATATTTTTTATATACATTTTAAAGATTTTTGACTCCATGTATAAAATTATCAAATTTAAAATTTTATTTGAATGAAAAACAAAATACAGTTAATACTAATATACTTGGCCAAATCCAAATAATAAAATAAATTGGAGGTCTGTAATTGCCTATATATACTATACTCGTAATAACTGTCGGCCGTTTGGGTTTCCTTAAATTTAAAATAAGTATTTTATTTTATTTTTTACATATTTTTATATTTTTTTAAAAATAAATATTTATTTTAGAATTTTAAAATTAAATATTATATTCAAAATAAAAAAATAAGTTATTTATTTTCAAAAATTTTTATCTACGTACCTGTTTTTTTCGAAAATAAGGACTTATTTCCGGAAAAAATGGATTCGGCAAAGAAGCTAATGTCCTCGATAAATCACTACAAAAATTTGGGGGTGAAATAGATACAGAGTTGTGTACGTATTTGTTGTAAGGGAGAGAGAGGAGACGATGTCGTATCTGCTACCACACTTGCACTCAGGATGGGCTGTTGATCAAGCTATTCTCGCCGAAGAAGAACGCCTCGTTGTTATTCGCTTCGGTCACGATTGGGATGAAACTTGTATGCAGGTATACATAACATACCCCCCCCCCTGTATCTTTTTTATTATATATTTTTTTATTAGTTATATAGTAAACCCTAATTTTACTTTGAATTATGTTATATGTTTTTGTATTTGTTATAATATGCAATTCACATAAAACAAAAAACCCTAATTATGCCAACAGAATTAGGGGTAGGGGTAATTTACTTGTTATAGTTGAATGCTCGATTATCTGAATTATGCTGAAAATTGTTTTAGTGTATAGTGTGCGATTAAGCTATAAACGTGGTTGATTACATATAATTTAGATAATGTCAGACTCGTTTTTATATCTCATGTTAGTTTAATGTTTATTGTAGATGGATGAAGTACTAGCTTCGGTTGCCGAGACAATTAAGAACTTTGCTGTCATTTATCTCGTGGATATTACGGAGGTGCCCGACTTCAACACTATGTATGAACTGTACGATCCTTCTACTGTTATGTTCTTTTTCAGAAACAAGCATATTATGATTGATCTTGGCACTGGGAACAACAATAAGATCAATTGGGCTATGAAGGACAAGCAGGAGTTTATTGACATTATTGAAACTGTCTATCGTGGAGCAAGGAAAGGTCGTGGGTTGGTCATTGCACCTAAAGATTACTCCACTAAGTACCGCTATTAAGCCAAGTTGCTCTGGCTACTTGTTATTGAACTTGAACTCGTTGAATGCATTAAATAATGACTGGATTAAACTTTGCTTTTAAATGGCTGTTAAACAATCTATGGTGTTCTTGATATGTTTCTATTTTGGATTGTAATAGTTAAGATAGTTGTGGCAATTCCTTAAAGTCTGTTCAAGGTAGTAACACAGCATTTTATGTTTGGAGTTTGGACATTGGCCCTTGATATTTCAATCTTATCATAAGGAAAACTTGGTTAACTATTGTGTTCACTAGGGTATTGTAAATTTTGGGTTCTTGGTTTATTTTTTGTCATTTGATATCTCTGATTCATTTATTAACATCTCACCATGTTGGGATGGATACAAGCTTAGAACTTTTCAAAATATGCACAATTTCAATATCTGAATATGTTTTGTTTTCGTAGAGTTTTACGTATGGACAACTGATATTTAGTCTGTGGTGAGATTCTGTAGTGTCGCCCTCCAGTTATGACTCTGTTTCCAATACCCGGAGGCTCAGACAATAGCAGCGGTAGGATCTTTGGATGTCATTTTTCAACTGTTAGCCTCCCCAATCCATAATGGAGAGATGATAGATGAGCCTCATGTTTAGTTGCTTCTCTGTGGTTCTCTCATGTTCTATAGAGTTCTGGATATGTTTTTATTCAGGAGTGTACTTGTTAAGATGTTTTTTTTCTTTGGAATGAACTTGTTAAGAAGGTAATGGTAATTCCTATGAGTTTGTGCAAGGTAGGAGTAACGTTACAAATCCACAGACATGCGTACTTGTAATTCCAAGCTTGTCATATGAAAAAATTATATCTGCTAGATCATTGCTTTCGCTATTGTATTTTAAACTGTGCAAAATTATTCTTATATTTGGCGTAGGCATCTTCAGTAGTTAGTATTTCACCTTATCAGAAAAAACTATACGGCCAATTAGGGTAGAAGATTTTTTTCCGGTTTGGAAGTCCCCAACGGGAGGTCAGAATTCAGGGGAAAGGGAAGGCTGATTAGAATCGTGAGCACTTTTTGCACAGCGTTGCTCAGTTCCTTTATATATACTGTCATGGGCATGATGCGCATATTATTTTTCTTGCTGTCTTTTGTGTTCCGATGTCATGCACATTTGTCTCCCGCAACAGAAACATAAACATGAGTTCTTTTACTGCAAGCTGTATATTCCATTTTGATATTGCTTGTCTGAGATATATCAACTGAGTTAGGATTAAGGTTTTATTAATTTAAATTGATATTACCATTCCATGTCTGACAAAAAAACCATGTGAAAGACAGATTTGTATACTCCTTTTGCTATAACAAAATACAGGGGAGACTCCAATGAACATGGTAATAATTGTCCCAAAAATCGAGACTCCAATGAACATGGTAATAATTGTCCCAAAAATCCTAGCGTGTACAAGCTAAGAACATGTCAAAAGTCCAGACCTCGGAAATTAATGAAAAACCAACCACAATGCCTAAGATGGCATAATAATATAATCTTAAACCGGAAATATTGCATCAAGAATGCAGAAGTATGTAGCTTGTTATTATACTCTGAAACCGTATTTCTAGCCCACCACACAAGTACTTTTCTTGTGCTTCAAACGAATAAGATATAAGAAAGAGGTATTCGCAAAATGATTTACACCAAACCCCTTTGTTTGAAGACCTCGAGCATTGCTGTTCCAATCTTTGCAGGAGACTCGACCACGGTCACCCCAGCTTCTCTAAGGGTCTTGATTTTGTCTTGTGCTGTACCCTTTCCTCCTGATACTATTGCTGCAGATTCAAGAAGGAAACAAGTTGGGTTGGTAATCGAACAAATAAGTTTACTAGCATCAAACCAAAAATATATGTGTGACAAAATAACAAATGTCTAATTGACTGAATGAACATTACAATTTTAAACACATAATCAAAATTGAAAGGTAAACTATTGGATTGTAATCGGAATTATTCATATATACCTGATTTCTGACTTTCATAATAACTTACTTCAGCAGTAACAGATACTGTATATTACCAAAAGCCTGAGACAAACTATTGAGTTGAGACTGATGCTAGATCCCATATACAATACTTTTTATATAATCAACAAATGCTTATATTCATAGAGTAGTTCCCATATAACATAATCAACCGAAACTAGATAGACATCCTAAGGTGAAACTCTCAATATGAGATAAAGACTGGGTTCTGGGTACCTCAGGTCTGGCTATATGGCAATACTACAATGGATAGCACTCTTTTTAAAGATGCAATCAAATTGATCAGTACTATTTAAAGGTGTTTAAACACAGATAAATGAAGCATAGCAGACTCTTGCTAGCATGTAAATTGCACATTCAAACAATGAAAGTGAGAAACTAAAATACTTAACATATCACTGACAACCCTCATAAAATGCACTTTGGACCATATCAAGAGAGTATTACGCATGCATCAACCATATCCATGTTTATTTATAATTTCTTTTTTATAAACCAATCCGCATGAGATATAAACAATAGTCTGTAAGTTTAAAGATTTCACAGCACATTAATACCTCCAGCATGACCCATCCGTCGCCCAGGGGGAGCAGTGAGACCGGCAATGAAGGCAACAATAGGCTTTTCAGTCCCACTTTCCTGTATCATGTTATCAAATATTATATACATATACTTTGTTAGAGGCACTCTACTATCAATACATAAAAATATTATATGATTTCTAGAAAATCATGTGTGTTGAATGTAACAAGAATCTAAGATATCAGTAGTATAGATCAACATACTACCACTTTAGATATAATTAGCTTAGACGTACTCATTGAACCAAGCCAAATCACTAGAACACTAATTTAGTTTCCAAAAAAGTTTCCCCAGGTGACTACCAAATTTAAAATTACTTTAAAGATACACAAATATAAGCACTATAGGAGTCCGAAAATCTACATGCATCAACAAACCATATGTGCTGGATAAAAAAAATAATGTAAAAATTTATCAAATGCAATTCATTGACAGGTGAATGGCTTATATTTCTATCCAATAGTCATGAACGGATAACATCTTGATGGGGAAAGTCGATGTCTTCTCCCTTTCTTCTTTGTTCTCATTTCTATTTCTTATTGCAACCTAAGTTAATTTCATGTGGTCTTTCAGTTGGTCTAAACGTCCATATTTCTGACCAAGGATCAAACAGGAAAATGCCGTGTCCAACTGTGTGTCCCATATGGGTTAGTGACCTCATTACTAAGATAAAAAAAAAACTTGTAGCTTAGCCGTTGGTAAGTGACACAGTTCTTAAAACAAAGATCCCCGCTTAAGGAAAACCAACCTAATCTCTCATCAGCCCGATCCACCATAAGAATTAATATATATATATATATATATATATATATATATATATATATATATATATATATATGCATGGGCTCTAAATTCAGTCCATCTAAATGAGTGTGAATTTGAACATAAAATTGGCAGAGAACAAGGGTCCACATTTTCTAGCAATAGATATTTAACCTATGAGCTTGCAGATGGATACATTTCTTATCTGCAGTGATTAACATATTTCGTCTCATATTTTCCATACATTAAAATTTAAAAATAAAAACTTAGCACATCATGTTACAAAGATCAACATATTCCTCTGTTCCTCACCTTTATGAGGGCAGCAGCATCCTCCTCCGCTGTACCACCTATCTCACCAATAAGAACAATACCTGCCATGCAAATGGAGCATGCTTAGAGAACGAGAACCAATGGAAACATTTACCGTCCTATAACGTATGAATGTATACATAAGTGCACATATACACGTGAATACGTGATTTATTTATTTAGCCGAGCTTGGTGTTTAACTGCATTCCTAAACCAGGGTGTATGCCAATGGAAAACTGATCCAGATAAGAACCAACGACTAATCCAACAATACTACAGTTCAGTCTAAAAGATCTCAGAAGCAAAAGTCTCACAATTCATTCATTGTAAACAATCTTTACTATGTGCAAGCTATAAAGAAGCGCAGACACAGTAACGCACAAATATTCTGATGAACCATCAATTCTTAAAAAATTTAATATGATGATAACTGTCCTATAACCTTGAAACATTGAGGGCTAGAATCTCAATTTAAAATGGGATGGTAAAAACGGAAAACATTAACAGTGTAACCTAGGAGAATGCAATACAAAATAAAACTGTTGCAGGAAAAATCACCTTCTGTCTGCGGATCAGCAATAAACTTCTTCATGCAATCAACAAAGTTTGTCCCATTGAAAGGATCCCCTCCAATACCTACACAGGTTGACTGTCCTAGGCCAACAGCGGTTGTTTGGTAAACCTATTATGATTGTTACAATAACCTTTCTTAGACAAATGGTATGGTAAGAATTTTAACAATGAAGAAAGAGAGACATATTACTAGTGCAACATTATTATCATAATGTAGATGCCATCTCCTGAACCCATTGCCTAATCAAATCTGATATCCATTACATAGATAAATGTAAATGATGCAAGACCCGAACAAAGAAGAATGTAAATGATGCAAGACCCGAACAAAGAAGAAAATTACTAAACATACATAAGCTGTATTTAACCATAACTAAATAAGAAACTCTTTACAAAGAATATTTTCCAATACTTGAAATCACTAATAAATCAGCAGTAAATGAAGTCCTGCATGTGCTAAATACAATTAAAACAGATATTACTGTTGTTCTTATTTAACTTAGCCAGAGGTACTTTATTTGGCTAAAGGGCTTTCCAGCTAGTACTTATCTTAGAACGCCTATAGGTCACAATCAAACAATCTTCATGGAGTAACATATAATAATAGAGATATTTTCGAACCGCTTCATAAGTCAACGTGCCAGATCGAGAAACAATTCCAATCCTCCCTGCTTTGTGAATGTATCCAGGCATAATGCCAATTTTGCATTCTCCTGGCTTGATGATACCAGGACAGTTGGGGCCAATTAATCGGGTTTTCGATTGCTGTAGAAGAGCAGCCTTCACTTGAACCTGCAGTATGAAAGTATAAAACAAATTTGGCCCAACAAAAAAAATTGAAACCCCCCCACTGAGTTCTCTCCAAATATTTCTGCCAAATGTGAGAGTATTTAAGAGTAAGTTAAGTATTAACAAAGTATTACTGATACTAGGGCTGCTTACCATCACAGCTCTACGTTATTTCTATCAGTGCCCCCAGTGCTATGTTTATTGGTAAGAATATGTCTACAATAATAAAATGTGTTCATATATTGAGTAAAGGGTAAGGAGGATGTTAATAAATTTCCTTATCCCCAATTGGTGCCATAATGCATTAACTCTCGAAATCAAATTTGTTCTAAACTACACATCTCTTGTAAACATGATCTATAAAAACTATACGCACCTAATTATTACACAAAAAAAGAAGCAAAATAAAAAAAACGTTTACCATATCCTGCTGAGGAATTCCTTCGGTGATGCACACAATCAAATCTAACTCAGCCTCTAGTGCTTCCATAATAGCTTTTCTAGCAAAAGCTGGAGGCACATAAATAACCGACGCATTAGCCTTGGTTTCGGCTTTTGCTTCCGCAACTGTGTTGAAAACAGGCAACCCCAAATGCTCCGTCCCACCCTTTTTCGGTGTAACTCCACCCACCTATCCAATAACACACATAAGAGAAAAGTTCCCTAATTAAGTAAATAACCTAATTATCTTATGAACAGACATAACACATTTTTAAATCATAAAATCGAAACACGCAACTATATAAGAATATACATATACACATATGAGTATGATTAAGTGTAGAACAAATTAAGCCAAGAACCGTAAGCATAAAAAGCAACTAACTTTCAGTTACATTCGTGATTAGTTGGATAATTCCGTTACTGAAATTAACCAAAACCTCGAAAAATTAAAATAGCAAGGCTCTCTAAATTATTTAAAAAACAGGCAGAAAAGGGTGAAAAAATGAATTAGACAGATCTAGGGGTAATGAGGTGTAGCGATTACCATTTTGGTGCCGTACTCGATGGCTTGTTCGGTGTGAAAAGTGCCGTTTTT
Organism: Oenanthe sinensis; assembly: GCA_028671895.1. Taxonomy (NCBI): domain Eukaryota; kingdom Viridiplantae; phylum Streptophyta; class Magnoliopsida; order Apiales; family Apiaceae; genus Oenanthe; species Oenanthe sinensis. The sequence goes on along the minus strand of CM053814.1, from coordinate 6,315,829 downwards.
GCCGGTGATACCTTGACAGATGACGCGGGTGTTCTTGTCGATAAACACCGCAGGTGGTGGGGGGGCGGTGGCGAAACAACGGCGAGATTGGAAGAGTGAATCGGAGGAGAGCTTGGAAGATAGATTAGCGATGAATCTAGAAGCTTGGCGAGCCATTTGGGAAGTGTTCGCGGTTAGGGTTTTGGTTTTTGTTTTTTATTTTATTTTATGGGAAGGGTGATCGATCGATGGGGTTGCTTGTGTTTGGATCTAGTAGTGGAATTTGTCTGAAAACTACTACTGCCACAATTCTTTTCAATTAATCTATTAAATTCTTCTCCTAAATTATCACACTTGCAACAATATTTTGATTAAATATCAATAATAATAAAATTTATGATACGATCATTCAATATTAATTTTTAATAAAATAGGATTAACAGATTAAATATTAATATATTATTAAAATACACTTGATTATCGCTCCGATTAATTTTTCATGATAATCCCTGATTAGTATCATAACCATTTTTAGTATCAAGTACATAATCCATAATGCAACTGAAATGTAGTAGCAGTGCAGACATGTTTGTATGTCAAACGACAAACATCATGTAATCTGTCTAGTTAATTCTACAACATTACTATGTATTTAAAATCTGTATACATATGATTGATTAAGGACTGCTATTTATGAAACAAAATAGTTGCAAAGGAAAGAGCATAGCAGGATAATATACTCCTGTTATTCTTGTAAACGGAAACAAGCTTGGGCCAAGAAGAGAACTGGAGCAAGGAAATGATAGATCTAGAGTATCATAGCACTGGAGCAAGTTTTGACCACCCTTGTTTTCCCACTTCCAAATACTAAGCTATAGCAGAAATGTATGATCGGAGATTGGGAGACAAACATATCAAACACAGAGTAGCTCAAGTGAGCCGCAATGGATGAACCGAATCTGTGCCTTACAGTCTCGGATATTCAAGAAGGCCTGCACAAATTTCAGTGATGGTTAAATAATTATAGATCATGATTCTGGAATTGAATGCAATTTTTCATTATGATTTTTTTTTTAATCTTGTGTTTTTGCTAATTCAAATGTGATATTTCATATTTATAACTAGCAAAATCAGGGAAGATAAAACTAATCATAATGCCTGACTTTCCATTTCCCATCGCGAAACTGGAAAGGAGGTAACAGATACACAGCAGCAAAACAACTAGGAGATACATGTATTCAATCATTAACAGTTCATTTCTGACCCCTATAACTGGATTATAATACCATGGCACCTTGAAGACATAGTATTGACTTGATATCCAGTATTTTGATATTTTCTACTCCAATGGGTAAATTATTACATTCTTGCCATTAACTAAATGTATGTGCAAAAGAGGTACATAAATATCAAAACTCAGGTGGCCTCTTTGCTTTATCAAATCGGCTGTCTTGAAAAAGTCTTGAGCTCATCGCAGTTTACAATCACAAAAGTAGGATGACTATTATAGGAAAAGTGCCATACAAACTGCCAATTTTGTATTTTTTTTTCCCAAGAAATAATATTTGTAGATTGCTTGAACTTGCAAAAATTAATGATAATATAACAGCTCCAGTTCTATGTCATTAGATAAGGAAACATCAATAGAGAAATCCACAAGAAGGCACAAATTCACCAAAAATGTTAACCATAAAATAATATATCCATCTACATCAACTATCACTAGTAATCATAGCCAATATCAAGTAAGTGCTCAAGTCACAGGTCAATCTACTCAATCATTATTCTACTTGCATGCTTTTTACTTCAGTGCAAACAAAATCATGGCCGAGGATGGGGAAGAAGAGAATTTACACAAGATTGATATTAATTGTTTGATATGAGATATCTACAATACATACCAGAAATGTCCAATGTAAGAAAGTACATTAATGGTGCATCGCAAACCAACATTACCAGCCATGACGAATAGGCTGAGATTTCTCCGCCGTCTTAAATAGCTGGAATTTGAACTTGAACTTAGCATGTGAACAACCATTTCCTTAATGCACCTCTGATACTGTTTAGAAATCTATCCCTTCAATAGCGAATTGCAAATACAGAGGATTTCACAAAAAAAAGTTGTTGGCTTTATAACTGAGTATACACTGTTCTGCTAGACCAACACAGTTCTTGATGAAAAGCTAGTCAAAGTTTGGCCGACTCACTAGTTAGCTGCTTAGCCCCATCGTAATTTCAGTATCAGGTCTTTAACAATGTCGGTAGATCCCAAGAATCATATAGAATATGTTTGTCACAACGACAACATGCATAACTAGAAATGAACAAGGCTGGTGAACATACTTTCAGATGTTGGGGAGTTAACAATCGAGTAACTTTATCCATACTATTTCAAGTACAAGAATACTAAGCTTCTAAATCCTGCAAAAGTAAAATTTCGTTCTTTATAAAACCATTTGATCGTGGGAAAAGAAAAATCAAATATAGAAAACTGTTATGAATATGTACTATTATATCCATTTAAATTGGACATGCTGCTAAATTAATATAGTTACTGAAACGCAAGCACTTACATATTCTGCACCATACAGGGAAGCGTCTTTTACAGAATCTGCACTGGATATCATCTGTTCTAACAAGACGCTTAGCATCAAATAGATTTGTTCTGACATGGCGTGAGTTTTGTCATGAGCAATGAATTTATGTAGGGTTCCAAATATCTCCACAAAACTATAACCTGGAGACTTTTTCACCCCTCTTCTCTCCATGGCTTCTCTCGTCGCTCTTGCTTCATCCCACCGTTTGATGACTGCATATACATTAGATAAACCAACATATCTACCATCCTGATCTGGCTCCAACTCTATTAGCCATTTTCCCACTATTTCCGCAAGGTCTAGTTTTCTATTGTTAATGCATCCACTAAGTAATGCACCCAACATGGAAGCAGTTGGTTGCATTGGCATTTGATATAAGAACTTGTATGCCTCCCCTACTTGACCTGCCCGTGCCAAAACATCCACCATACAAGCATAATGCTCAGTCTTTGGCTTCAAACCATCTTTATCAAGAAACTCGAAGAAACACCAAGCTTCCTTCACAAGTCCTCCATGAGCACAAGCACTCAACATACACAAGTATGTGATCTCATCTGGTGTGATCCCTGCAATCTTCATCTCCGTAAACATATCAAATGACTCCTTAACAAACCCATGGGTTGCAAGCCCTCCAATCATCGCATTCCATATCAACACATCGGTGTGTTTACCTAAAACACCATGAAACACAGCCAATGCGTCCTCTATTGCTCCACATTTAGCATACATATCAACAAGTGACGTCCTCAAAACTAAATTCAACGGCAACTTATTCTCAGTAATATACTTATTCATCGTCCTCCCCTTTTCCAGTGCACCCATATGAGCACAAGCACATAGAACACTCACCATTGTAACCTCGTTACCCTTAACCCCCAAAACCTGCATTCGATCAAAAACTGTCAAAGCCTCGCCATACTCCCCATCCTTAACATACCCATCAATCAAAGAACTCCACGACACAACATCCCGCTCAGGCATCAACTCGAAAACCTCCCTAGCAGAAACCATATCCCCACACTTAGCATAACCATCCAACATAGAATTCCACGAAACCCGATTCTTATCAACCATTTCATCAAACACCTTCCGCGCACACATCACATTCCCACAAGAACCATACATATGAATCAAAGAATTACCAACAAACTTATCCGACACAAACCCAGTTTTCATAATCCTACAATGTACACCTAAACCAACACGAAACTCCGATAATCGAGCCAACGCCTTAACAATAAAAGGGTAAGTCAAATAATCAGGATCAGCCCCATTTCGCAACATATTGACAAAAACAGAAATTCCCTTATTGGGGTTTCTACTATTAGAATAACCCCTGATAATGGTATTATAATTAAAGATAGTAGGAGAAGAGAGTTGAAGAAAGAACTTATACGAGTATTCGATATCGCAAGAATTAGAAGTTGCGGTGAATGAGAGAATTCTTGATGCAAATGGTGGGTACTGAGTGAGTCCAAGTGCAATAATTTGAGCTTGTATCTGCTTAAGCTCTGACAATGATTTGCATTTATCAAAAAAGGTTAGTACTCGTAATGTTTGATTTAGATTGCATAAAACTGAAGTGTTGTTCAACATTTATATGTTGGTTGATGTGGAGCAACTGGGAAAATGTGTAAAACAAGTAGAGATTTGCACGATGGAGGGAATGGAGCTGGTTTGGCGGGTAAAAAAACTTCAAATAATTATACGACGTGTTATTTGTGTAATTGTGTTGCCGAATTCTAAAATGATCGTGTAGAATTTAAATTGACCCAAAAAAATATTTCAACTTGGTTTATTAAAGAAAAATAATATTCGTGAATGGTTTGCGAGTATCGAACCGAACATCATTATGATCTTTTTTTATTTTGAGAATAAAGATTTCATTAATCAAGTGGAAGCATCATACAATATAAGCTCCGACACACGAGAAGGAGGAAAAGCAAATGAGTCCAGTATTCCTAATAAACAAGACACTTTTGCCAAACTATGAGCTACACTTTTTACTTGTCTTCCAACATGTTGAACCTTCAAGTCCGTTCTTTGTCATAGAATATTCTTACAACAATCCAACATGTTACCAATTTCAGAGGAAAAATCTGTGTTCTTCAGCAAAGCATTCACCACACTAAGGAAGTCACATTCGACCACAGCATTTATAGTACCCGTACTCTCGGTTCAGCATAAAACCTCATGAACCCCAGTTGTTTCAACCTTCATAACTGATACTTCTCCCTCGATACACTTGTTCATGCCAGCTATGAATTCACCCTTGTCATTTACAACATCATTATGATCATATTCGTTTCATTTAAAAATTGATCTTTAATATTGTGTACAAAATTAATTCATTTATGATTCAAACCAAATCTGAATTGAATTTTTTTTTAACCAGACACCAATCATTCTTGATCGTATCATTTCATTTACCGTCCTATCACATGAGTACATCTGACTATTGTAAATTGAGATTCTTTCATGATTTTAACTTTAAATTTTATTTTCATAGATTATAATTATAATATATGATAATTAACAATTTTATGAAATTAAGTATGATGGAATTTATCACTATGTAAAAGAAATAATTATTTTACTATTAGTTATCCATTAGTTATAAATCAAGATAGTTAATTCGTACAATAAATTCAAGAATTAATGTACTTTTATCGACGGATAATCGGGTCCATCAATCGCTCCATCAAAATTGATGGTGTAGCTAATAAATTGTTGGTTTTTATCATATAAATAACTGCTATATTATTAAACTTCATCCATATGTTCGATTCAAGTGACGAATCAACTTCTTCTTTTTCATTGGTGCATATGCTCTTAGTAAATACAAAAATATTGATACTAATATTCAAGTTTTACTTTTTTTTTTTGTATTTTTGACGAATAAATTATGAATTCAGTTTAATTTTCATACATTTATTTGATTTTGTTATTAATCGAAGGTGTTCATGGTGCGGTACAAAATAACGCAAATACGATATTTTATCAATTTTTCAAAACGCACCCGTCATGTAACATAACTGTTATAAAATACTGCGGTATAATTTGATGTTTAAGTAAGAACTATGTAAACTTCCCTTTAGACTTGACTCGTTGGCTACTAAGTTGAATTAGGGCTTAATTTTTTGTGCAAATTTTCAATGATAAGAATTTTGAAGAAAATTGGTGGAGAATGCTAAAGTCTTCTTCAAATTAGAGAGTTTGAATTCTAAGTTATGTTGATTGAAATGGAATAGAGAAAAAAAATGAAAATTTTGAATTTCACAAGTCAAGATTAACCTAGTGTGCAACTGAGTTAAACACAATATCAGTCGTAAGGCAATACAACCTAGAAAAAATGAAAATTCATGTTTGGTTACTGCTTGCAGCCTGTAATTAAGGCTGTAAAGTTGCAGAAACTATAAGATCAACGCTGTTACAGCATCATCAGCTGTTTATTTTACGTATTAAGATATACATTATACTGATTAGTACACATACATATGATATACAAAAGATGGACGACACATATCCCCTTCTTATTTATTAAGAACAGTAGAAAAGATCAGAAGAGTATCGATAGCAGAGGATTTATGTTGGTAATGGTCTAGTGTATAATTATGCAATAAGCTTGCGAGCAGTGTGGCACCAACGATCATAAGATAACTGGAGATTAGGCCAGTCCGAGGTGGAAATAAGGAAGTCTTGAAGCCAATTAGTGAGGATGATCTGCTGATCAGCTACAGGCATACCGGAGATCAACTGGTCCATTATTTTCTCCGTTTCTGCTTTCTCGTAACCTGTCAGTATAGGATATGCTATCCCATTTTCTGCATAACAGAACATTGGTACCCATATTGCTAGCAGTCTGAACTTCACTTCTCTTGCTACATCTATGCTGCACCTAATCATTTCTCCAAATAATATAGCTGCACATACATTTTTATTGCAATAAGCTAACCATTAAGCTTAAAAATAACTTATATACTGCATAAATTTAATGACGTGTGGTCAAAAATATGACTATGAAAGATGGCCTATCATACTATATATTTAATGAGATCTGCATCTTTATAGTTTTAAAGAAGCCCCGTGCAATTTTTTAGTCTCAGGCATTTATGAATTGCGTGACAGATGTTAGAATGATGCACATTTTAGGCATGTGGACTACATATATAATAGGTCTTGTTTCTGAGCCAGGTATTTTGAGCATTGTGATATTTTTGCCACACTCTTTGGAAAAGTAAAAATACAAATTACCTGAGATTTTAACTATGAAGCCTTGAACACTAGGGTTAGCCGTAAGTGCAACGGAAGCCAAAGCCGAGGCTAAGCTCCACTGAACCAAAGCTTCATCCACGATGCCACATAGCCTCATCTTATTAGTGAGCCAAAGAAGCTCTTGAGCATACTTCTCTGCCACTACGTGACCTTGATATACGCCACCGATCAAAGCCACTTGCTTCGTGCTTGAGCCACCACTAGCCAAGAAAGGAAAGACGGTGCGCATGCTTTTAATTATGTGTGAGCCAAGCGGAAATACTGAAGCAACTAGCCGTGTAGTCCACCAGCTGTTGTCTTCAGCCTGGCTGCAGCTCTGGATCGAGCCATATAAGAGGTTTGTTGTGCAGGCAAATGCTGAAGTGAGAGCCACACGGTTGAGCTGCATGAGCTCCACGTGGCCGTCCCTGACGTTCTCATCAACAATTTTATCAGCCATGGTCAGGGCAAACTGGTACTTCCTTGACGTTGCTGGCAAGTTGTTTAGTAGGGAAAGTATCTGACAATTTAATGACAAGAGAACAAAATACTTTCTATAATTAGATAGTTTGTAGGAATTTCAGTCTTAAATTTCTGCATGTTTGTTTTCTTGACAGATGTTCATTGACATCAGATATTAACATGTCGTTTTGATTTTGTTCTCAGTTATGTGACTGACAATTTAAGAATATACGCATACACCTTATTGCAATCCATATCTATCTCTTGACTTGAGCCTCTTAGATTTTCATTTTTATATAGCAAGAGCTCGAATTTATTTGTATCCATATCTTCACTAATATATAAAAGAGTTCAAATTTTCCCTCATATAACAGGTGGATACCCTTCACTATTGGCAACAAAAGGTCGCATATTTGAGTATCAACAAAGATAAATGTGCGTGAATATTTATAATTTCTTTAATTGATATGGGTCAGTACATAAGTTTCTACTATTGATATTTTTTAGTTCTTTGAGAAAATATGCTCCTCTTGATTCAGTAACTTTGTTTCAATCATATATTTTGTTTAGCCAAAAAGATAGGGACAGAAAAATGAAATAATAGAATTCCACAACCATAATAATCAAACAATCAAGCTAGAGAAATAACAAGCAGATAATTCATAAATATATCTTATTGTTTTTATATTAAAGGGCTTACTTGTGACAGAGCACCACCAAGTGCTTGCACTGGATCTGCATCATAGCCATCATACAGAACAATATCCATAGAAGGGACTGATGAAGGGAAAGAAGGGAAAGAGGATGAACGTGGTGCTATGCCAAAGCGTCCCTCAAGGAGATAAGGCCTAGAAGTGGCAGGAGGGCCAAGGGAGAAAGGGAAATAACCCATCACAGGCCTAAGAACCCCTGCGGCCATCCAAGTTATAAGCATGTACATGTTCTTGATGTATGCCATAGCTCTCCACCTCTCGGTTTTAGTATTCTGCACCACAGTCATGAGCGACCTCGCTGTGGTGTTCATGGTGTACATAAACATGGTGGTAACAATATTTTTTGGTTTAGTGGTGTGGCCATATCTAAGAGCTAGTTGTGAAGGCATGGTTTTACTAGGTATATATTGACATATGATATTGAGACAAACTTATATATAGATACCTCAAGAGGAAATAAAAATTGTTTCAAGGGTAAAAGTGGACCAAGAATATGTGGAAGTACGCCATCTTTGCAATTTATGTTTGATGTTTCTAGAATCTAGATCATGTGTTCTTAAAGAACCAACTAGTGAAACGTTAATTATAACAGAAAAGGTTAAAAGTAGAGAAATGAGCCACCGCCTAAGGAAAGAATGATGTCGGTAACTGCTTTAAACTCGTCAGCTTGCATGTGATCAGGGAATGTAAGCAGTCCTTATCCCTTCTCCCCTGCTTCAGAAACAGAGTGGTTTCTTTGTAGGTGTGTAGCAGCTTACATATGATTGTATTATTTTTTACAAAGGAAAATCGACAATTGTGGGCTGTGACAAAGGATGACATGGTATAATTGTATTAATAATCAGAAAGGTGCCATAAATTGAATGATAATTATCAGATGGAAGATGATACATTGGATTTCTTAAATCCACTGACTTTTGCTGCATAATTGATTTTTTCAGGGGGACAACTAAGAAGCTGGACTTCACCAAAAATGCAGCGATTGACCATTTTGAACCAGCATATGATAAGCTGTGCATTAAGACTTCTCAAGCAAAATTTAAAAAAAATAAAATTAAACGAGGATCCAGAAAATGAATCTAGTGAGAATGAACTGTATGAATTTAAAAAAATATCAAAATAAACATGAAACGAGCAGTCCAAAAGGATTGAATAGACTGTTGACTGTAACGCTTAATGGAAGGGATGAACAAACTTAATTATAGCATCATAGGTTTGGGACAGATTTGTCCACTAGATATCTATTGCAACACAATCAAGCAACAGATCTGTATTACTGTATGTTGCTCAGATTCGGAATTGCATCTATAGCAGCAAAAATTAAACACAATTTTGAAAAAAAAATTACAAACTACAAATGGTTTATTCTTAGACCTATTACAATTGATTTTCTATTTACATCCTGATCTACCAGAAATCCTTGCAAGAACAGACACCGTCTTTAAAGTAGTGAAAGCGATTTCTGTCCCTCACAATAATTTCTCGGCCATAATGTCTAGAAATCAGCTTTGTAACATCGTGACAATCTCTGCATACTCTGAGATTCTTTACAATTCTGATGGCTTCATGTGAACCAAGGTGCAGAAATCCGTATGCAATGGCCAGCCTTTCACTATGAACAGATAAAGCATTCTCTTTTTCTTCCTCTTGTATATCCAGTAAAACTTGATCTGTATCCGGTGCATATCCATAAATTTGTAGCTGTGTTAATATCTCAGCCCACTTCTCATAAATTTGTTTCGATTCTGGGTGAGACCAATCTCCTGCGACAAACCTGTGCACAGTTCCCTTCAACTCTATTACACTCACTCCTGGTACCTTCTTAATGCCTTTGGATTTCATAAGATTTCTCAATTTCTTTACATCATCCCAACGTTTTGCTGCAGCATGTATATTTGAGAGGATTACATAGCTGCAAAGAGGAATCAGAGACTTTAGTATTACAGATCAAGAGCCACCGTACTACTAGCGGAAAATGGAATCTACTGATATGATGCACAGTAATAGTATAAGTATGCCTTTAATATTATCTGAGTTGGATCTTTCCCGGTTAACTATATGAACTTAAAGTTTCAAGTCTATTCAATAAATTAGTTTCTTTAACTTGTTTTAAGTGCATATGGAAGATATACATACCGGCCACTATGCTCTGGCTGAAGATCGATGAGGTGCTTTCCAACTTGTTGACCCATCGCAGCATTTCCATAAATCCTGCATCCGCCAAGCAATGCTCCCCATGCACAAGCATTAGGCTCCATAGGCATTGTCTTAATAATATCCAAGGCATCTTGCACTTGCCCAGTCCGTGCAAGGAGATCAATAACAGATCCATAATGTTCAACCTTTGGTTCGATACCATAAACATTGCTCATACAAGCCAATAGCTTTCGGCCTTCCTCTACCATTCCAGCATGGCGGAAAGCACTGAGCATTGCAACAAATGTTATATCATCTGGTGCCACACCATCTTCTACCATTTCCTTGAAGAGTTGTTGAGCCTCTTTAACATGGCCGTGCATAGCCATGCCAGTTATAATGGCATTCCAAGCAAGAATATCTTTGGATTTCATTGAATAAAAGACTTTCGAAGCATTAGCAATGCTGCCACACTTAGCATACATGTCCACCAATGCAGTACCAACTACGCAGTTGATCTCAATCCTATTTTCACTGATACACGTATGAAATCGGAAACCTTGATCCAGAGCACCTAAATGACCACAGGCCGATAAAAGGCTAACCATGGTAGCTTCCGTCGGTCTTATTCCCACCCTTTTCATGTCATCAAATAAAGCAAGAGCTTCATTCGACTTGCCCGTCTGTGCATAACAAGCTAACATAGCATTCCAAGATATAACGTCCCTACATGGCATCTCATGAAACAATTTAAGCGCATCCTCAACTTTCGCACATTTCACATACGCTGACAACATCGTGTTCCAAGACACAACATTCCTCACAGGCATACCATCAAACAGCCTCTTTGCTTCATCAATTTCACCAATAATTCCATACCCATTAATCATAGTATTCCAAGAAATCACATCCTTACACACCATTCTTTCAAAAACCTCCCTTGCAACCACCATATCACCAAATTTCACATACCCATCAATCATACCATTCCAACAAACAGTATCTTGACCAGAACACACATCAAACATCTTCTTTGCATCAACCAAAGCTTCCCTAGTCACATACAAATGAATCAATATACTTTGTATATAAGAATCACACTCTAACCCCGATTTCACAACATGGGTATGAACCAAAACACCACACTTAGTCACTGATGACTCACAACAAGCTTTAATCACAAATGGGAAAGTAAAATTATCTGGTCGCAGCCCATTTTCAAGAATTTTTTGGTACAACAAAACAGCTTCAAGAGGGTCTTTACTTAATGACAACCCTCTAATAACTATATTGTATAATGATATACTCGGGTTCTTTTGCTCATTGAATATATTTTTAGCATAAGCTAAGCTTCCATGAGGTGAAATTGCACAGAAAGTTAGTAACTTTGAGAGTGCCATACAAGTCTGGTAAGGGAAAAATATATCATCTGTAATTATTTTGGCATGAATTTGTTTGACAGCTTTTATGTTTTTGCAGTTGCTGATCAAGGCCAAAATATGGGATTTCATTGATGACAAGGTGTGATACAGGGGTGGTTATTGAATAATGAGCAATTTCAAAGATTCATCCTTTTAAATGTGCCTGCCGGGTGTTCTGTGTAACGACTCTTCTAAGTTTTTATTTATTGTCAAATTCAAACTTAGAGTTTACTATTTTAAATTAATTTAAACTCGATAATTTTATTGAATATATTTTTTTACTTTAAAGACGAGTTAAACTTAATTGAGTTGAAGATAATTTTTGCACAAATCTTCTTGAGTTGTTAAGTTTGATCTTTGTTCGAGGCCCTACTTCTCCAATGAAAATTTTAATTTTTAAGTTCCACATTCATCGTCAACGATAGTATTGATACACAAGTAACCGGTGAAGAGATGTAAGGGTGATTCAAAAAGACATATTTGCATTGCATAAATATCGGAACAATATACAAGTACTCTAGTAATGCAATTGATGCAATTTTAATATACAAAGATAAGGCCTCATTTTACAGTGTAAGAATAACTTAATGAACAAAATATACTTTACCAGCTTCCATTTGTTACAATATTAACAAAACTAGGGTGCTGATACAGATTCCAGCAATGAATCAAGATACTCCTTTATCTTTGCTTTTGTAATTGCACCTTCCCTCCTGCTCTCGGGTATTTCTTTCCCGTCTTTAAATAGGATCAAAGCCGGAAGTCCATAAACTTTGTACTCTCCAATTAGTTGAGGGTTCGAGTCATGATCAATCTTTACTACTGATAGCTGTTCTTCATATTCCTGATAATAACAAAGAACATCAGATTTGTAGAGAGGTAGTGATGCATACTAGTATACCACAAGCAACTGAAAGAAACATATAGCAGAATACAAGAAAGTTGCAAGGGGTTGACTTAACACTAATAATTCTCTTTGGATCCATAGATTTCTTCGGCTTACAGAGCTAATAGATTCTGTCGTAAGGCTTAAAAAGAGTATGTTAGCACTTAGCAGAGGTTAAACCAAGTTGTACCCAGCTAGCTAGATATAAAAGACGGCTTCTCTCTATTCTATATACTTGCTCTCATATACTTCGGAAGTAATAATTTTACTATCCAATCCAATTGACTGATGAGAAAACATGCCTAACCTTACCAATATCAGCAGAATTAGAAAGACTGGAAGGCCAAAGTCGATAATCTGAGAACTTCGCATTTACTTGATAAGTTTAGTTATCATATATACTTTCATATTCAAAGTGAACATTACTTCAAAAATAAAAAATAAACCGCTTCACAATCTATAACTAGTCTTATTACACATACATTTTACTTTTAATACTGTAAAGATGAGGATCACGCAACAGTGATATCACCAAAACATCAAAATTCAAACCTATTAAAATACAAGCAATAAAATTTAGCATTACAATTCCCTTTAAGAAAGTTCAAGTGGGAATGTCCCTTTAAAACTATAATATTGAAATGAAAGTAGACTTAATTTGCCAGTAACTAATCTGCCAATAATGAATTTGAGTGTAGCAAATTTTGAGAAGTTTTTGACAAGATAACCTGTTTAGATATGCCCTAAATACTTGTAACAGTCAATTATATTGCATAAGTGCAAGTCCTCTCTATAATGAGAATGGGGGACAGGAAGGAACCAGAGGCAATCTCATTCCTTCCTCTTTTGCTAAATGTAATCTCATTCCTTGTAAAAATATCATCTCCGAAAGTGATAGCAGTAGACTAGCAGCAGTAAACCAAGGCCTCAGCTTGTTTACATAGCTCGCTACTGATTTTTTTATGTATAAAATGATGGTTGCACTTATAGCCTTTTGTGACTGTAGATCACACTAACATTTTTTGTTCACGTTTCACCAAATTAATCTTAAGCATGACACTGAATTGTTCAAAGAGAGAAAATATATAATATTATCTAATGACTGAAGAAACTCTCTAGCAAGCTAAACAAAGATGAGTTCAATGGTGGAATCTCATAATAAAATAGGTTTTAACAATGTTATCATATATTATGGCATGGTAAACTATACACTATCATCCATTGACAGATTAAATTTACAATTTGGGTCGTTCGTCTTCGATTGTCTATCTTCTTTCCAATCATTTTTTCCCACTAATTTTTCGTTAATTTGTATTCTTATTAGTACCACTAATACCATTGGAAAAAGCCAATACTATTGAAAAATAATAACATTAGAAAAATCAAAACCTACCATTATGAATATCTCATATAATATAGAATTATAACTCTCTCGTAACAGAAAAGTATTCCATAAACTGTACTTATAACACCAAACTAATTTAATGGCCTATATAATACTTTTATCCCAAAATAAACTAGAGCTTTGAAATAATTGTTATACGAAATTAACAAACATGTCTAACCCAAAAAAAAATTATAATAAAATCAAAGATTTAATGTTAAACCATTATAAATTAGTTTTCACCAATATATCAACAGTTAATATAAAATATTTTCCACAAATTTCAATTGGAATATATATTAAAGACTTCCTTTAATTTTATGTATCATCTTCATTTAATCACCATTTTTTTGTTAATTTATTTAATCAACATTTTATTTGCTAATTCATTTAATCACCATTTTTTTCACTTGAACCACCAAATCAAATTTCACACAGATTGCACATCTCTATTCACAACTAATAATGCGTGATTTAACGGATATAAATATTTTCGTTAAATAACTATATGTAATTTTATCATATTATAAAATAAGTTGGCAATTTTTTGTATAACATAACTCAGCCCAAATAATTTTGATCACTAGTCATGGATCTTAGATGGTTTAGACTTATGAAATTGTACATGTGATTGACTTATAAAATTGATGTACAATATTGTTTCGAAAAATTAAGTAACAAATTTCTTAAGAAGTAAAAAAAATCCGAATTGTACAAAGTAAAGAAATTGTAGAGTTTTGATCAATCAGATCCTTCAACAAACAATACAAGGTAACTTAACCTTTTGGTTCCCCATTGTCCCACTTAACTTTGAAATTCAACTTGAATAATTTCAATTAAATTCATAGCAACACAACATTATATATTCACCATCAGTCTATCACAGTATTCAAATGATCAATTAAAGTGACTAGGGTAGAAATTAAACCTTAGCAGCCCATTCGATGACCGGAGAAATCAAACGGCAAGGGCCACACCAACTAGCAACAAACTCAACAAGAACCGGACGGTCAGATTTCAATACAACATCAGAAAACTCAGCCTCGCCGATCTCCGCAACGCCACCACAAGTAATCGACAATCTAACACTGCTCCGAGAACCTAAATTCAAAAAGCTTCTGTTGCTGCTTTGTTGACGGCGGAATAGAAGCTTCTTCATTGAAGTCCTCGACGGCGGCGGAGATAACAATGAAGCGGCGCCGGTGCCGGAAAATTTAGCCGGACGGATAAGGAAACTGGAGAGGAGATTTGAAGTAGAAGCCATCGTTGTAGCAGTCTCCATTATCGGAGAAGATAAATAAATAGTGGAATGTTTGAGTTGGTTATTTTTTGGGAGAAGAGAGGAGATTATAGATTATAGATTATAGTTGTGTGGTGGTGTAGAGTTATAATTATCCTATGCGGTCGCTCGCAAGTCGCAATACACTACACATGTTATTTCACAATTCGTTGTTGATTCTAGTTAACGAGGTGTCTAATGCACCACTTTAGTAGCCGTTAATTTGATACGTTCATCTAACGGAAAACGTCTTCACTGCGACATGGCATGGTTGACTTTTTAAGTAAGATGACAACAAAGATATACATACACAGTGGCAGTAGTTTGGGGTTATTAAATTTAAAATAAATTATTTATTTCATATATTTTTTTAAGATAAATATTTATTTTAAAATTTTAAATTAAAATATTGTTTTCAAAATAAAAAATAAATTAATTATTTTTAAAAAAATACATACATACTTACTTTTTCTAAAAATAAACCATTATTTTCATAAGATAAGCGTGGCCAAACGGGGCCATATTCCCACGTGGACATCCTGAATCCTGATAGACTCTTATCATCTATCTACTGTATGTCTCTGTTTCTAGTTGCAAGATGTATAATGTTTAATTAAGTTGGATGTTCATATCTCTTATGACTCCCTTGATATTTAAGATGGATGTCCATGTAACTCATGCCTCACTTCCTCTACCTTTGTCCATGATCTTTTGAATTTTGGCTCTTGTTGTGTCATGCTCACATCTATCACCCCGTCTTCGATCGAACCAATTAAAAACTGATGTACGTAACTGAAGTTGTTCGAACAAAAACAGAACATACACAATAACACTGGAGGCAACCTGCATTTTATGCTGCATGTATACTTGCTGAGTTGCTTCTAATGGGAGCTTTGCGGTTCCCCATTCAGCCGTGAGATCTTACCCATTCTCTCATTATGAATATTATCTACTGGTACATTATACACACACATATATATGGGTGTATTATATAAACTGAAGTCATTTGCCACCTGTTTAATGTCATAGATTAGTCAAACAAATTAAGTCTAAATGCCAAAGTAAAATTTTTTCCACCAAGTCAACAGTTAGGAATTAACGGGAGTGTCATTACCGGCTACTAGAGTGGTGCATCGGAGATTCTGTTAACTATAATCATACCCTTGGTTTCTAGTTTTTAGTTTTAAAAAATTTTAAGACTATATTATATTATATATATATATAGGGATTCTATATGGGAAACCAAAAAATTGGGTAACTAAAGATCTTAATATCAACCATTGATTTATATTATAAATGGATGGTCAGGATTGCAGCAGCATGAAAAAAAACACAGGCTCAGTATTAGGAGGGGCAAAAAAGGAATGAAAATTTATTATATATATAATATATATACACACACGACAATTACTAGTTCGTACATAGTAGCAACGGTAGGAGACGATGTGTTTCGGTAACAAACCACAACATGATAACTCAATCCTTACTTTTTAATGTAAATCTATCTTAATGTATATCATGTTAGTAATATGATATTTTAGAGATGGAGATTAAAATTATCATATTTTTGCACGGTATACAAACGAATACTGTACAAATATAGAGTTGGTGGATAGTTTGCGATGCTGCATATTCTGACGTGCCATCTGAATTGAAGTAATATGCTTTTTCATATGCCCTATCATGCTACTATACTTTGTATTCTGTATTCTCTTTTAGTATGTTTAATAATCAATTTAATGTAAAGTTTTATTATTTCAATTTATTTTTTACTACATAAACAATGTGTTCATGTTTTGTTGGGAGATAAAAAATAATAATTTGTGCACTAATTGCATTATGCTTATCTTTTATTTTGTTTTCTGTGTTTATGAATTACATGTTTTATAATTTTTTTAGTAGAAAAATTACATGTTCTGTATTTTCTCTTTCTTATGTTCTTAATGAATTTATTTCACCCAACTTGCTCATTGTGTAATTGTTAGCTTTTGTGTTGTTTGTTGTGTACGTTGTGCTTGTTATATGTAATCTTTAAAAACATGGAAGTCTCTCTAGGATCATAACTCATGAGTATACTAAATGTAATGTACTGTAGTGTGTATAATAAGTACCATTTGATTAAAAAATAAAAATAGAGTTTGTAAAGATAAATAATATGTACAGACCATGTGTTCTGTATTACTTAATATAATGTACTGTAGTGTATATAATAAGTACTATTTGATTAAAAAATAAAAATAAAGTTGTGTAAAGATATTAATAAAAATAAGTTTATAAAAGGACAACAAGTTCTGTATTTTTTTTATATTAATATGATACAAAAACTAATATTTTTAAAAATAAAAATAGAGTTATGTAAAATTAATAACAAAAACATGTATAATAATATGATTAAATAACACAATTAGTATTTTTTTAATTTTAATATGATAAAAAAATTAATATTATAAGAATATATAGAACATGTTCTGCATTTTATAAAAATACAGTACATAATATTTAAAAATACAGAACAATTGGTTCTGTATATATTAAATACAGGACACATGTTCTGTATTCTATAAAAATTACATAACACATAGTAATAATCCAACAAAATTTTATATAGGTATATTCCTCTTTAAAAATTACTACCTCCATCCCACCCAATTGTGATCATTTCGGAGAGAAGGTCCGGCACGCATATTAAGGTACATATAAAGTATAGTTCCATAACTTATTTTTAATTTTTTTCTGAATAAAAATTTAATTAAATTTTTGAAATAAAAATTTATTTTATATGCACCTTAAAATGCGTTAAAATTTACTTTATATGCACCTTAAAATTTAATTTACTTTATAGTTCCATAACTTATTTTTAAATTTTTTTTATTTAAATTTTTATTCAGAAAAAAAAATAAAAATAAGTTATGAAACTATACTTTATATGCACCTTAAAATGCGTGCCGGACCTCCGAAAGGATAAATATTGGGTGAGACGGAGGGAGTACTGTTTTTGAAACAACAATAAGTAATTATGTTTAATTAGAAACATAATTTTTTTAGTAAGATTACAGTTTTTAAACTTAATATTATATTTGGTAAACAAATATAAAATTAATTATATTTTGATTGAAGCAATAAAGTTTAATGATGAAGGTCTACATGTTTTTTCTTTAAAAAGAAAAATATGTAGTACAACTTAAGTTAGTATTTGTCGAAAAAATTTAAATAAGATAGATGTATTATATGAATAGCATTAGATTTAAATTAAAATTATAAAAATATATGGATTAAACTTTAAATTAATAATTTAAAAAGGAAATGGTATTGTGAATTTATTCATTTTAAACTTTTCAAATGAATTATATTTGTTATAGCTATAATTGAAAAAATAAAATTATATTATGTAAAAGTACCACTTTATGCATCCTAATTTTTTTAATTTTCAAAATATAAATTAAAATTAAAAATGCTATTAATATTTAAAATATTTATATGTAATACTTGTAAAAATGTTATAATCAATATATTTATTGTAAAAGAGGAAATAACTACTATACTGTATTATTGTAGTAAGGAATTATAGCTAAGATTCCTTTAAATCAATTTATTACAATAAAGTATGTACACTACTACTATGTTAGATTTTTAATGCTTTTAATTCCAGAATTTTTGAAAATAAGTCAGAGATGCAAAGTTGTATTGGTTAACAAAAAATTAATAATTTTATAAATTAAATTAATAGATATTATTTTTGACATAAATTAGGACATCAAATATTAAGTCAACAAAATATTCATTTTTTTGTAAAAACTATTTAATTATGTAATTAATTTTGATTAGTTGAGTTAATAAATTTTTTGGGGATGTGAGAATGTATACACGTACTCAATTCATAGTTGCAATATCCATAGAGATAACAATAGTCACTGGCATAGGCTAGTTGCGACGGAATAGATCATATACATGGAGAGTACTGCAAATACAGTAAATGACATCATTTATACACGTATAAGATAGTACATTGTAATGTGATTGGAAATGCAACTATGTATATTATACAACTTTCTCATAAAGTGATATCTGAAATTTGTAAGGGGAGAGAAACAAACTAATTTCTCATTATACCGCCTTGCATGTCTGTTATATGGTTTTTGAATGCACATGCTAGTCGCGTGTATATATCGATACGTGAGCGGGTGTCGTGTATCATGTAACAGTTAAACTAAATGTTAAAAGACATTATTTCCCTTTCTAGTATATTAAAAATGAAAAAATCAAATAAATCACAGCTGTAGGATTACATACAATCCAACGGTTGAGCAAGAGTTCCTTGATTACTCAATAATATTGGTTCCTCAATGAGCCAAAGTCATATATATATATATATATAGTATCATTAGAATTTTTTATATTGAGTTATAGAGAGAATTATTATATATATACACAAAATACATATATTTATCTTGTTATTCATCAAATATAAGTATAAATAAATTAAAAATGTGGTAATATAATTTTTTTCTTTGAAAAATATATTAAAAATCACTCATAAAAATTAAAAAATAATTTATTAATTTTATAGTAGAATCAAATCCCCTAGAGTGATT
Source organism: Oenanthe sinensis (assembly GCA_028671895.1). Lineage (NCBI taxonomy): Eukaryota > Viridiplantae > Streptophyta > Magnoliopsida > Apiales > Apiaceae > Oenanthe > Oenanthe sinensis. Next base: position 6,296,126 of record CM053814.1, on the reverse strand, counting down.
TTACGGTAGAATTAAATTAAAATTTAATTTTTTCGCTTACTTTTTAAAGATTAATTTTTTTAGAAGATTATATATGATTAATATTTTAGTGTAGAATTAAATTTTAAAATTATTTATAATATTCTACATTATAATCAAAAAATTCTCTACGTAACTCTATATAAGAGTGTTCTTTCTAAAATAATGACATATATAATATAATATAGGTCATTGCTATAGAGATGGACATCCTATACAGAGTTTCGGAGAGAACTCTCTGATTCTAATATAGAATATTATAAATAATGTTAGAATTAATTATATTTATGGTTCATAACATATAAATTTTAATTATGATGTTGCATACAAACCATACATAAACTTCATAAATAATTTAATACTTAAAAATTCATAGAAAAATATAATTTTTAATTTGATTCTATTGTAGAATTATGTTCTAAATAATATGATTCTACTGTAGAATCGTTTAACTAATTGTTCATTATTATATGTGATTTTAATGTATTTTTATATGTAAATTCATTTTATATTTATTTATATTTAATGAATAATGAGAAGAATATATGCATTTTGTGTGTATATAAGGTGGTTATATATATATGTGTGTGTGTATATATATGTATGTATGTATGTATGTATGTATGTATGTATGTGAATAAATATATGAATAAAAAATAATATTTAATATTTTTAGTTAAATTGTATTAATAGTTTTTATATAGCATACATGCAAATATATGATATAAAAGTAAAACAAACACAAACGGATCAAATATAATTTTACACTGAATACACAAATCCAAAAAGAATAGATGTGGGTTTAATTTAGTATTTGATGGTGCAGTTGAACTTGGCCATACGACTACTGTACGAGATGGGTCATGTTCAAAAATACCCAACATTTCAACTTACGCCGAGAAACTTAGTTCAATTCGGCCCATTTTGGTACCACAATTATTGAGCCTTGCTATAAAATAATGCCATATGATAACGACCTAATGATTAAATAATATATGTCTCATCACTCAGCTAAGAAATAAATATTACGGAGTATAACATAAAAAAGATATAGATATGCTCAAGTGTCAAAAGAATATATGGATATCCATATCCTTTGCCAAGATTTTCCATTGTTACATATTTAAACTATTCCAACTTTTGTTTTCAATTGTGGTGGTCAGGAAAAAAGTTAGAAAATAATTATTGTATATGTACTAATATACACTTTTAGTACATAAAAACTATAATTGTTCGCAATTTTTTTTATTTTAGGTAACATTCAAATATTAAAACGGGCTTTTATTAAAAAAAAAATGATACCCCTTCTATTCCAAAATAAGTGTCACTTTAACTTTTGACACGTATTTGAAAGTGTAAAAAAAAGTTAATTACACAATTATATTTTCAATTTGTTTTGAATAAAAATAAATAATTTAAATTTTTATTCACAAAAAGAAAATTGAATAACAAATTGTGCAAGTAATTTTTTTAGACCGTAGACGAGAGAGCTGGTAATGATAAAATATGGACCCCCACCCCCTGAATTTGGCACTAAATCATGAGAAATTTACCCACGTGTGTCTATATAAACCTCATACGTGGTTAATCATAAAAGAGATTAATCATGGGGTCAAGCTGATGATTATACTGTACTAGCCTCCTTTTGTCGGATAAAAGTATGCAAGAGATAAGATTTACAGTATATATGAAGGGATCTTTTTACTTGAAAAACTTTACTGCCTTTTTATTATTGTAAATTTAATAATTCATTAATTATATTACGTTATGTAAAGACAAATAAATGGTAAATATTGAATTCGATTAGCAATATATTTACAATGCTAAATAGAAACTTATATTGAAACATGAAAGTAATTCAAATATTCATATAATTAGTCGCAACTAAATGTGTTTAATTCTGTCTAATGATTCTATTTGTCCTTAGTTTATCCAACAATTTACACAAGTAACACAAGATTAGCAACAACAGATTTAATCAGTGAATGTAAAATCATAAAGGAGTGGAGCCAATTGCTAAATCTGTGTTTGTCATTGATTTCCATTTTGGTTTCATATGTAAGTGCCTACTTCAATGACCTCAAAAGTTGTGACAAAAGCTTACATCCATTTTTATTAGGGGTAACAACATCACACAATTCGAATACTTGGTTTTTTTAATACTCATACAATTCATGATAAAATTTCATAATGAAGTAATTGAAGTATAATTATTTCTCACGTAATTTAATTACTAAAAGTGTTTAGATACGGTTACAAATATCAATTAATTGTAGATCAATCTAATAAGTTGATGCGTTTAAAAAGGCTTGATGTGCCTGCGGATGAACTCGTGTAGCACGGTTATAAAATTTTCTAATACAAATATAAGGTTATTTATGTAAATGGGTGAATTTAATATTTACAAAATTGTAACTCGGAATTTATACTATAATTTCAGGCTACATGACCTCAAGTCCAGTTTTCTCGATATGTAATTATGACTCATATTCTAGATGATTATATAAAAAAATTTAGATTGTTTGGAATGCATTATTTAATCAAAAACACATCAAAGTTTACGAGTTCATCACAAATCATGAAAAATGGAGTGAATATTAATTAGACAAAATTTGTCATGATTTAAATGTGCATATGAAATTGTTAGAAAAGAATTGTTTGTGTTTTTTTATTAAAAAATGTATATAAAATATTTAGAATTCGGAGATCTGATAAATATGTGATGTATTTAATTATAAAAAGTTTAGTCAATATAATTTATTGAAAAACAATTTCAATACGGAGTATAATAATTAAGACTTTAATATAACATTCCAAACTCAACCACCGCCATTACCATGACATGAGTCGCCTTATGTAGAGTTTAAAAATCAACAGCCATGCATGCAGATGCAGCTGTATTTTATTGATTTTATGAATTGAATGTGACACACACAACTTCTATTTTTCGCTAATCAGTTCTTATAATATTGTCAAGATAGTGGAGTATACAGTATATACTAGTACTAGTACTAGTGCTAATGTATGTAGCATATAACTGCATAAATAAACAAGTTCCAGTGGGGCCGATATAAATCTAATAGATTTGTTAAGAGACTTATTAAATACTATATTATAGCATATTTTAATTATCTCTCATATACATAGATAATATTTATTAAAATTTTGCTTGAATAATTAGCAATTTCAAAAAGTACTCATGTAATTCCTTTATATAATTTTATATTTACTTAAATATAAAGAATGAGAAGAGAAATATATACTTTTAGATGTTTTATATGATTTTTTATTAATTTGAGAAATTCGACAACTTTAATAGACAACCTCCCAACTTTAATAAGTAAGCAATTAAAGTTGTCACGTCACATAAACTTCGCAATCTCCTTGTAAAATATTCATATTTGATGCCTTTATAGTATTCACAAATAAGATTTTACTTAAATTTATATTGAAAAAAATGTATGAATATATTAACCGATAAAGTTTATTTCGGGATAGAAAGAATTACAGTGACAAGTGGCGGTAGGCCGTACAAATTTTACTGCGCTAAAAACCCAGGGTTGAATTATAAATGGGTACCCAAAAAGCTACTGGACCAGCCCAGCTATAGGGAAAGAGAGCGAGAGGAGGAGGGACCAATTTCAACTTCAGACTGGGCCCACACGTCTGACATTCACTACTGAATACAAAGTCGATTGCCATAGCGCGTGACAACACTGCTCTTCTTTTGAGTTCTGTTTGGCTACTCTTCCATTTGGGGCGGCAGCTGATTGTAAGATTGACAATATTTTTTCTAATAATTTACTTGGATACGCTGTAAAATTTTAATATTTAAACTTATAGGAGTAATATTTAGATTAATAATTTCATCAATAAAATAGAAAACACATTTATTGAAAAAATAAAATAAAAAGTGACAAAATTAGGAGAAAATAAGGCACAGATATGAAGCGTATCCAAACGAGTCCTGATATGGTAGAGAGAGAAGGGTGGAGTGTGAGCTGTAGAGAGAGAGAGAGAGAGTGGAGGCCCACCTCACATGTGTTCCTCCTCCTGTCTGCACCACCACCACCTGCCGTCAACCTCCTCCCCTTTCCTCCTGCCTCCCCTCTCCTTCAATCATTGTAAGTGAGTAACACACAACACAGCACACACACTCTTTCACTTGCGTTCTCAAAATCATCCTTTTATTTCCTACTTTTAATTATCTATATGCCTAATTATTTTAAAAATTGGTGATTATTCGGTCACTTACTAAATTGATTAAATTTATTATTCAATTAATTATTTTAATTAATACACGTTCCGTGATTTACCGAGTCCGATTTCTGATTTTTACAATAGTAATATGCCCCATTAAATTATAACTAAAACCTCGGCCCCAATCTGAAACAGTTTGCTGATTTTTATAAAATTACAATTCTTTGTATTTTTTTAGCATACACTAGACATATTATAAATTCTAACTTAATTGTTTACAATAAATATAAATTTTGATTAATTCATTAATTTATGTATTTTTATTTTAAATTTCAATTATACTGGCTTCAAACGTTTTATGAAGTATATGAATTATTTAAAAGTATATCTAATGATGTTAAATATAATGATTCACTAAGATAATATATAATAATAATAAAATTTTAAATTATAAAGAATAAAAAATGTATTTGTTTTAATAATATAGTCTAATATTTGGTTTGTGACATTACTTTCAGATAAGGGGCCTTATTACTCCCTCTCTCTATATATATATCCCCTACCTATACAGCTACAGTCTAAATTATAATTATTATTAAAATGATTATTACTAGTGAGTCTATTATTACCCCACAATATATATATATATATATATATATGTATATAAATAAAGTCCAATATATCCACCCCCTCTTTCTTGTTGTCTTGCAAAACAGACCAGTTTCCATTTTTATCTCTTTGCACTTTCCTTTTATTTCTCCCTCCCTTCCCCTGATCATTCCCCATGTCATCTTCACCACCACCACTCCCTGACTCCCAAAAACAACTCGTCCCTACCGCCACCAACGGAACCCTAGCCGTCAAAAAACCTCCGGCCAAAGACCGGCACAGCAAAGTCGACGGCCGCGGCCGTCGTATTCGCATGCCGATTATATGCGCAGCTCGTGTTTTCCAACTCACCCGAGAACTGGGTCACAAGTCAGATGGTCAAACTATTGAGTGGCTTCTCCGGCAAGCTGAGCCGTCCATCATCGCCGCCACCGGAACCGGCACAACTCCGGCCAACTTCTCGACTGTCTCGTTATCTCTCCGTAACTCCACGACAAACTCTCTCTCGTCTCCGTTAGACCAGAAGCAAACAACTCACCAGCATTTGTTTACTCCGACGCCGTTTATTCTCGGGAAGCGTGCACGAGAAGAGGATAATATTAACACTGGGAGTGAAAAAAGTGATGATGTTAATGGGCCTAGTGCGGGCCCGGCTGGCGGGTTTTGGGCCTTGCCGGGTAGGCCGGATTTTGGGCAGGTGTGGAGTTTTGCGGCGGGGCCGGATATGGTGGTCCCCACTCCGGTGAGTATGAGTCAGCAGAATAGGTATATGCAAGTTGAGCAACAAGCTATGGGGGAAGCTTCAGCAGCTAGGGTTGGGAATTATTTGCCAATTACGCAAGGGCATTTGAATTTGTTGGCGTCGTTGTCGGGGTCTCATCAACAATCCGGTGGAGGAAGAAGAGAAGAAGAGCATCACTGAATTTGGATAAGAATTGAAGTGTTTATATATAGTCGTGTGTGTATGTGCGTGTGTTTGTTTGTTGTTTTTGTTATCAACTTGTGTGAAAGTAGTAATATGTTTGGTAATTATTTAGAGGTTATGCAATTTGTTTAAGTAATATGTTAGGGTTGTTTTGGATTATGTTTATTTTGATTTTTCACTGGGGTTTTAGTATTTTTGTTTAGAGTCATGTTTGGGGGGAGAGAGACACTGATAATGGATTTGCGGGATATCGGAGTATATCCCACTTGAAAGTCAGAAGCAAGGTGGGGGATATAAAATGTCTGTAGACCCTAATTCTGCTATTCCTAGTTAGTAAGATGTTGATCTTAAAGGTCTAGTTCAGCTGCTTAGGGAGGAAAGATGTTTTTGGTGACAATTTTCCATTACACATGTGTTGACTGAATTAGGTGGAAATCAGATTTTTCAGTGTCACGGTATTTAAACATTTGTTTCAAGAATTGGTTGTCCACAACATTTGATTTTTAGCATTCATGAATTCTTGGAAGCTTCAAAATCATTGATAATTCATCCATGTTTGGCTGAGATACATAATTGAATTCTTGGCTGCAAAATTCAGTAAGCCATGGGATGCTTCTTTAATCTGAGCCAGTGGTCATGGTAGCTTTGAGACTGTTTTTTTCTGCTATGATGCACTTCAAATGTTGAATCTCTTGCAGTTTCTTCTACTCTCTTGTCGATGACTCTTACCCGCGTTCAACTGTTCTTTTATGCTTTAGAGCAAGGTATTTGAATTTGGCAGGTTGCTCTGCCACTCTCTCCCCACGAGACCTTTGTCATAATGGAAGAGAAATGGTCTCCTGTAGTTTTACATTATAAATTAGATTTTTCCGGTTGATTTGTGATTTACCAGTGTGATACATATGATGTATTTAAGTGGATTGTGTTTGTGTGATTCCTGTGGTGTGAATTAATTGCCCGTTGGTCCTCACTTACATGTCTTCCCTGGTGTGGTGTGAATTAATTGCCCCTTGGTCCTCACTTACATGTCTTCCCTGGTGTTTTCTTGCTTAATAGTTTTGCTCATTAGACATTAGGTGTTGCAGCCTGTACTTGTTAACCATTTGGTGTTTATTTTAATATCTATGCTATTTGCCAATGATTGTTAAAACTTCAAGGACTGCTATAACTAGTACAAGGCTTTTTGTGCTGCTTTCTTGACATGAGTGGTTGAACATGATTTGAGGTGTTTCTCATCTCAAAAGATTATGCAAGTTTTTTTTTGAAATAGTTATGAATTCAACAAAATTTTAATTCTCCATGTTTTCAGTAAAATTGATAACCCGGAAATCTCGTGGACTTGCTGAAACTCAAACCCTTAAGTTGTTTCATGTTATACAACAGACCCAGAGTACAAGTCTTGTTTAGTTTCGGATTTGATCATTTAGTCACCATTGTCTATCGATTGTTGTTTGCACAAAGGTATTTATATATAATTGCTTTGTCAGAAGCAAATCTAACTAGGGGCCGCTCAAGCTCTTGACTCCCACTAGATTAGATAATGATTAATAACAAATGATGCTCAAGTTTCTTTCCTTCTTTGCTGAAGCAGGATTAGCATGATCACTTACACACTAGGACATAGTTGATTAGTTTTATAGTCCTTAAAGGGGGTTCTTTATGCTTATTTCTGGGAAGAAAGTAAAAGGGGGAGTATGGTCTACTAGAGACGACTACTAGTAGATATTACTCACAATACTGTATGTTCTATAATAATTGCTGGCAGAAACTGATTCTTGACCCACACAAGTTATTGTCCTTGTGAAATTAGGCCACTATGAGTATTTATTGTCTTTGCTCTGCTGTTCCACATTTTTGAGGCAAGATAAGGAAATGCACATCCAAAATTTGAAATCATGGAGTAGGAGAATCCTTTGAACTGGCTCCAAGTAATGGTCGTGGAATCTTTGATGAATCATTACAGCATTATACAGGGTTGTCATTTAACATTATTAAAAATCACAAGTAGACATAAACATCAACTTCTGGTTTCAAATAATCACTTGCGATTATCGGGGTTTCGATGATAAATAATTTAGTTTGTATTCGAGTTCAGTGAGTATGAATGTATTGTTTGTTCGAGGAAAAGGTTGTGTGTAAATTGAATTGAAGCATAGGATGCCAGGTATTGTTTTTAACTTTGTCATGGCATGAGTCACGTTCAGCCCAAAATAATGTGGACAATGACGCCCACAAAATTTGATCTAATCTCTTGTGCTTATATATTCAACGTCTGCCTACGCATACAAATAACCTGCTGTTTCACATTGCACAACTATCATTTTTGTCATCATTGCTCGGTGGCATAGCTTTAACCTATACTTTCTTCGTCCCAAAATAATAGCTTTAACCTATAATTTAAGGTATAAAAAAAGCTACTTGTATGTTAATATTTTATGATTTTATTTTCTCAATAATAATTTAAGTATTATATTTTTATTTAAAAAATAAAATTGAAAAAATTATATTGCAAGTGGTGTTTTTTTACACCTCAAATTATGTATAAAAAATTAAAGCGATTATAATTTTGAGACAAGGTGGAGTATTAACAATATGTACAGTATTCTGAAAGAACACAGGTGCAGCCCATTTTAACTACACAAAATTGAAGTGTCACACTTATTGCACTCATTGCCCAAAATGAGGTGGGGTTTACATATATGCATTATGATACATGTACCACATAATTTATTAATATGTACTATAATTTAGAGGTTTCTTGAAAAATATTTTTTTTTAGATTTTTCGTAAAAATATGATTTGTTTTTTCTCTTTTTGTAAAAATAAATCAACTAAATTTAACTAAAAGGGTTATGGTCCTTGTCAATTGATTGTCTGAATCATCTATCCGTTATAATTTTTCGCTATAATTTTCCGCGGATAACATTAACACGTGAAATTTTTGTGAATCCGGGGCCACATCATCTATCCGCCCTTCCCATGGCATGTGAGGGACCAAAACACTAACTAAAATCAGTCAAAACTGTTTTGAAAAAGAAAAGAAGTTGCATTTGAATATATTTGGCTGCAGACTGTATTTTGCAAATATTTTCAAAAAGGTAGTGAAACTGCAAATAAATTTACAAAAAATAGTACTGTATTTTTTATTAATTATTCTAGAATTTACTTTGGCCACTCAAACCGAATACCATGAACGTCTTGATCCAGGAGGATGGTGTATTCAATTCCATATTCTGCATTATTTTTTTGGATTTTAAAATTTTGGAGGTATTCAATTTAAATTAAAAAAATTTTATTAAAACCTGGGGTATTTAATGAGTATTTTAAATGATATTTTAAAATTTGGAGTATTCAATCTATATTTTAAATAATGTTTTAAAATTCAGTGAAATTCAATATGATTTATAATTAATCAATTAAAATCTACAACTATTCGTACCTAAATATTTTTAAAAAATTTAATTTTTTTTTTACTCTCTTATATGTATATAAAAAATGTACTCCTAAAAAATTGATTTTTTTGGTACCATTCAATAGCATAAAGAGTTTAGTATCAGGACAGGCTCCGGATCCAGCTAACCAACCTTTTCCAGAAACAAGGCAAGCAGGCAGCACCCGTGACCACAAGTCTTGATCCAGCCCTTTGTTACTAGGTTTTGTGGTGTAGCTAGTCCTTGGCCAAAAGTTTGCGTATATGTAGAAAAGGGCTTGAATACAAAATTTTACAGTAGTATTTTTCTCAACATTAACTTGAACAAATTAGTTAGTAACGAAGTAATGAACCAAATGAATATCTCGAATTTGCTAAGTTCAAATTCGATAAAACCATTTTATAAGTTGTGAGTTCGAGTTTGAGCTAAGTTTTTTGTTCGACAAGTTTTACCGAATTAAATGGAGTTTTATGTCAACTTGAGTTTGGGCGGAAAGACTAAACTCGAATCAATAAAGAAATATATTAATTATATTAAATACGATCTTACAACTAAAAATAATCAAATATAATTTTTTATATACGAATTTGTAACCAAATGCAACTTTTTATATTAAAAAAATTGAAATTGTTCATGGAGTCATGGTTACATTTGAGGTTATTTTAATTGTATCCGGTTAAAAAGTCATATTTTTTGCAAAATGATTCAAAAATCATATTTTTATAAAAAATAAAATAAACGTATTTTTTGCAAAGAATGAAAAAAAATTCGTATTTTTTCAAAAAAACTCTTAATTATATTCATATTATTAAAAAATCATGAAAAGAATTAAGAAATTTTAAAAATACTTAATAAATTCACGAACAGTTAAAACTCGACTCAAACTAGACCGGTGTGGTGTATTCAATCTATATTTAAAAGTATTATTAATAATCTATGAATTTTTATTGATTGTATTTAATTTTAAGATTTCACGCAGAATTTGTGCCGAGTTCGAGATTTTCATAGTAGAGTTGTTAAATCAATCTTTTATATTTAGATGATATTTAAATATAACTAAAATATATAATAAAATCCAATACAATTCATGAATCTTTAAAATTCATCGGATTTTAAAAGAGCACCAAAATAAATAATTTAAGATGCAAGTAATATAAAAATTAAAAACAATTAGACTATTGAGATGTTAAATTAGGCTATCGTCAAGTGATAAGAGTTTAAAATCTTCATGCATCAATCTTGAAAATTTTATGAAGGAGGGTGTTGCCTCTGATATAGACACATAGATTTTGTTTCTTGAATTAAGAATTTTGAGGGAGTGATTACGGGTTGAAGTTAATAAACTATTGAGATGTTAAATTATTTGAAAGTGATGGAAAAATACTATCATGATGCTACAATTGCTTATAGAATTCTGTTAATATTGAGATGTTAAATTATTTGAAAGTGATGGAAAAATACTATAATGATACTACAATTGATTATAGAATTCTGTTAATATACCTGCGGAAATTGCAAGTATATTAACAGAATTCTACTTCATAAAATACCACATGCTAGACATCCAATTTACTTACAGTTTGTGTGTTTGTGTATTTCTGCCAGCTGTGTCTAACTCCGTCAGTTTGGGTGAGGGCAAATGGGTCTTTTTACTATTGCTTTACACTTTATGCAGTACACCTAGACCATTAACCCATTTCAACCACTTAACCCATTTCAACCAGATTAACAAGTACAGTAGAAAGAGAAAGGGCGATCGAAATTGTAGAGAAGTTAGGGCATTTCGATTTCGAAGATGATGTGGTTTATTAGAGATCCCAAGGGCATTTCGATTTCGAAGAATGTTTCTCTAACTTTATGTTTCATGCTTTTCTCTTCACATCCCCGGAAACCGGTCTGCTTGCATTCTTTGGCATTGCTCAAACAGATGTATGTTGATTGTCGACACGCCGATGGTTGTGGGATTAAACTCCTACATTGAAGGATCAGAAGAAAAACAAGCAGAGGTTTAAAATTAAAGTGCAACCCACTGACAAATTAGATATCTGAGTACTTTGATTGCTTTGTAGTTGTTGTCTTAAATGTTAACCCCTTCAAAGTTGGAATACTGGTGGTTTTGGGAACATTAAGTTGCCAAAGAAGTCTGCCTCAAAAGAGTCACTAGTTACCACATCCATGTCATCATATTCATCAATTTTAGCAACCTCATATATAATCCTATTCATGTTATGATTTAAGATATCATTTTTGTTCAGTGGTTATTCAGGGTATATATCTTAAAAGGGTCCGGAATATATTTTTGAGAAGGCATCTTCGGCAACAGATGATTATCTTTTTCCATTGTTGTCCCAAGCAAGTTCCATTCATGTTTACGCCATTATATTACTTATGGATCATGTCTTCATCAACCCAATTTGCGAAACCTTCAACCGAGTCCCTGGATCTAAGCTATTAATAGTACCATCAGGAAATATAAGGACCTCTCAATAATTACTATGCTCAACTCCGTCAAATTGAAAGACAACCCAATAATTACTAAGCTATTAGCCTTTTTTGCACTCCAATTAGGGTTTTGAACAATGATATGTATGAAAGGGATAAAAACCGTGTATATATAGCGGATAGATCCGTTAGAATATAAACTGACGAAAATACTCTTAAAAAAATTGACGGCGTTAGCCCAATTAAACGGAAATCAGTAAAGTGTAAAAAGTTAGGAAGTGCAGTATAGCGCGTGATGGTTTTTGAAGTGTGGTATCCCAAGTGGTCTGACACACAAACTACGCGTACACGAAATGCACACTTTACTCTAAATTGAATGGATTATCCATGATATCCATTGAGAAGGATACACTTCCAAATCTTGATAATGATAGCCTTATAAATGATTTTGCTAGAAAACAGGTAGAAGAATAATTTTTCAAAAGTAATAAATCGTATGTATTTGATGATAATTTTGTATTGCTCTATTTTTTATATTTTTTCGTGTACAACTGTTGGGCATAATTTTTTTCGTTTGGGGTTTCAAATATCGCAGGCCGATCCTGGTTGGATCAAGTGAAGGTGGCACGGATGTAGCAGGAAGACACCCTTGCCTTTGGGTGTGGTGTGGAAAACTAGTATAATAAATAATTACTATTGTGCCACAATATATGCCCTCTTTTCTCCACATATATTGTAAAATTTTATCAAATTCTCACTATACATCAACAATGCATGTATATCAAGATTCAGGTAATTAATTTTCCTTGAAAACTCAATGGTGTCTTACAATATAGACACCTCAGTATTTACAATTCGACTGAAACTAGAGAAATATATTTAACTGATATAAGACCCTTACTTAGATTTCAATAGGATTCTGTTATTGTCCTATTGAAAAATTTATTTCAATAGGATACTCAAAACATAGTTGATATTTGGAATTTTCCAAATTCACAGTCCACAAACAAAACTAGAGGGTAACTGGAGATAGTTTTATGTTTTGTGAACAACCAATACCTCTGTCTTGCGTTCCGAATGTTTTATCAGCTCCAAGTCCATCTTAAGTTTGCATAGAAGTACCTCGATCATACTAGCATCTGAATATCCGAACAAAGCTTAGTTCGTTGTTTGGCATGTCATGCTTGCAATTTAAGTCTAGCTAGTGTATATTTGTAATAATTTTGTGTTCTGTTCGAAATGTCTGGTTTCATGACGAGTCTAGTCATCTGTTTAATTGCTCTTCAAATTGGCTACCCTTGCTTCATATTGTTCTAAAGGCAATATTGAAATTATGAAAGAATATATACTCAATATTTCTTAAAGTATTTAAAGATTGAAAGAAGTCCAGAGATCCTCCAACTCTGGAAGGTCAACAAAATGACTTGGTTGGATGAATTGCAATAGCACAGACAGTAGAGCAGATATGATATGAAGAATTATAATTCAAATTATTTTGAAACTAGCACAAAATTGGGTCATAACAAAACAAAGCAGTAGTTACAGTCCTTTAGTTCAAAGGAGCACTCACAGAGTCTGGTGTTAAATTCTGAATTTTTTTTGATGCAGGTTCAATTTATAAACGAGTCAAGTATAAACATGATTTTAAGGTTTGACTATTATATGAGTCAAAATTGAACATAATAATTTGATTCAAAATTTTACGAAAGAATTTAATATTAAGTACAAGTTGATAAACATGCTCTTAAATATTTCAATGTGTAATTAAAAAAATTATAAAAAGCTTTATATTCTCAATTTATAAATAAAAAAACTTTGAATAAAAACAAACCCCTGCGCATCTGAGCTTCACCTTTGAAACATTTCTCCACATTTACACAGTAACACAAACACGATCTTCCCACGCTATTTGTTTGTAACAAAAACTCAACCAATCTCCAATGGATCCCCCCACAAGCAAAAGCAAGCCCAACCACCACCACACCTCAGCCTGCATCAACTGCGGTGGCCCAACAGCATTCCCACCACCCCCACACATCTCCGACATCAACTCACCACCACCAGTCTATGTACCCATTAGAGCACCTGCAATTAATCTCCCCCCTAATCCCCAAAACACCCAACAAGCAATTATCCTAACCCCAGTTCCCCAAGCCCAAGAAACCCCAATTCTTGATCCCCCTTTCAATTTCCAAACCCCAATCAAGAAAATCACTTCTCAATCTGATATTCAACATTTTCAATCCTCACCCACTTGTAAAAGCTTCTTGGGTTTTGTTGTTTCGCTCTCCGAATCGATTAGGGGCCATAAATTGTCTGACCCGTGTCATCAATCAGGGAAAATTTTGAGTCTTTTGTCAATTCTTGAAACCCTAGAGAGGTTTGTTGATGAGATTCCTCCATTGCCTCAGGCTGCGAGGTATGGGAACTTGGCGTATCGAGATTGGCATGAGAGAATGACCGGAAAGGCTGAATCTTTTGTGTTGGAGTTGCTTGGTGATGATTTGAAGGGGGGTGTTTTTGAGTTAGTTCCTTATTTTACTGATAGTTTTGGGAATTGGAATAGGGTAGATTACGGGACGGGTCACGAGACGAATTTTGCTGCGTTTTTGTATTGTTTGGCTAGGTTAGGTGTTATTAGGAATGAGGATTATCACGCTGTGGTTTCGAAAGTGTTTGTTAAGTACTTGGATTTGATGAGGAAGTTGCAGTTGGTTTATAGTCTCGAGCCTGCGGGGTCTCATGGTGTTTGGGGACTTGATGATTATCATTTTCTGCCGTTTATATTTGGATCGTCTCAGTTGATTGATCACAAGTATATGAAGCCAAAGTCGATTCATAATGATGATATTATTGAGAATTTTTCTAATGAGTATTTGTATCTCTCCTGCATTGCGTTTGTGAAGAAGGTGAAGAAAGGTTTGTTTGCTGAGCATTCACCTTTGTTGGATGATATTAGTGGCGTGGCAAACTGGAAGAAGGTTAACGGTGGGTTGCTTAAGATGTATAAGGTGGAGGTTTTGGAGAAGGTTCCTATCATGCAGCATTTCTTGTTTGGATCCATCATTCCATGGTAAGATATCTATACTTAATTTTGGTTGTACCTCCACTTACTTGGACAAGCAATAGGCGTATATCGGAGTTAAGTTATTATTGTGGCGTTTGAAATTCTAATAATTACTAATCTAGCTTAGTATAGTGTTGAGTTTAATCAATATAATATGCTCTATTTGAAATATTTGCTGTATAAGGATTTTATACTGCAATGGTCTCTCTCTCTCTCTCTGTGTGTGTTTGTTTGTTGTTTTGTTATGAACAGGTGTGAAAGTAGTAATATGTTTGGTAATTATTTAGATGTTATGCAATTTGTTTAAGTAATATGTTAGGGTTGTTTTGGTTTATGTTTATTTTGATTTTCACTAGGGTTTTAGTGTTTTTGTTTAGAGTCATGTTTGGGGGGGAGAGAGACACATAATGGATTTGTGGGATCAGAAATTGTTTGCAAATGTATCGAGTATATCCCACTTGAAAGTCAGAAGCAAGGTGTGGGATATAATATGTCTGTAGACCCTAATTCTGCTATTCCTAGTTTGTAAGATGTTGATGGTAAAGGTCTAGTTCAGCTGGTTAGGGAGGAAAGATGTTTTGGTGACAATTTTTCATTAGACATATGTGACTGAATTAGGTGGAAATCAGATTTTTCGAGTGTCATAAACATTTGTTGCAAGAATTGGTTGTCCACAAATTGTGTCTCGGGCATTAGATTTTTAGCATCGATGAATTCTTGGAAGCTTCTAAATCATTGATAATTCATCCATGTTTGGCTGAGATACATAATTGAATTCTTGGCTGCAAAATTCAGTAAGCCATGGGATGTTTCTTTAATCTGAGTCAGTGGTCAAGGTAGCTTTAAGACTCTTTTTTCTGCTATGATGCTCTTCAAATGTTGAATCTCTTGCAGTTTCTACTCTTTTGTCGATGACTCTTACCAGCGTTCAACTGTTCTTTTGTGCTATAGAGCAAGGTACTTGAATTCTCCCCACGAGACCTTTGTTATAATGGAAGAGCAATGGTCTCCTGTAGTTTTACATTATAAGTTAGGTTTTTCCAGTTGGTTTGTGATTTACCAGTGTGATACATGTGATGTATTTAAGTGGATCGTGTTTGTGTGATTCCTGTGGTGTGAATTAATTGCCCCTTGGTCCTTACTTACATGTCTTCCTTGGTGTTTTCTTGCTTAATAGTTTTGCTCATTAGACATTAGGTGTTGCAGCCTGTACTTGTTAATCATTTGGTGTTTATTTTAATATCTATGTTATTTGCCAATGATTGTTAAAACTTCAGGGACTGTAACTAGTACAACAAGGCTTTTTGTGCTGCTTTCTTGACATGAGTGATTGAACATGTTTTGAGGTGTTCCTCATCTCAAAATATTATGCAAGTTTTTTTAGAAATAGTTATGCATTCAACAAAATTTGAATTCTCGATGTTTTCAGTAAAATCGATAAGAACCCGGAAATTTTTCGTCTTGCTGAAACTCGAACCCTTGAGTTGTTCATGTTACAACAGACCCAGAGTACAAGTCTTATTTAGTCACCATTGTCTATCAATTGTTAGTCACCATTGTCTTATTTAGTCGGCTTTCATCATTTAGTCACCATTGTCTATCAATTGTTGTTTGCACAAAGGTATTTATATATTTTTTCTCTGTCAGAAGCAAATCTAACTAGGGGTCACTCAAGCTTTTGACTTTCCTAGATTAGATAATGATTAATAACAAATGATGCTCAAGTTTCTTTCCTTCTTTGCTGAAGCAGGATTAGCATGATCACTTACACACGAGGACATAGTTGATTAGTTTTATAGTCCTTAAAGGGGGTTCTTTATGCTTATTTCTGGGAAGAAAGTAAAAGGGGGAGTATGGTCTACTAGACTAATACTAGTAGATATTACAATACTGTATGTTCTATAATAATTGCTGGCAGAAACTGATTCTTGACCCACACAATCTATTGTCCTTGTGAAATTAGGCCACTATGAGTATTTATTGTCTTTGCTCTGCTGTTCCACATTTTTGAGGCAAGATAAGGAAATGCACATCCAAAATTTGAAATCATGGAGTAGGAGAATCCTCTGAACTGGCTCCAAGTAATAGTCTTTGAATCTTTGATGAATCATTACAGCATCATACACGGCTGTCTTTTAACATTATTCAAAATCACAAGTAGACATGAACATCAACTTCTGGTTTCAAATCATCACTTACGACTAACGTCGTATAAATTATCGGTTTCTATGATAAATATCTAGTTTGTAGGCTAAATTAGTTTGTATTCGAGTTTGGAGGAAAAGGTTTATTGTATAAATTTGTGTAAATTGAATTGAGCATAGGATGCCCAGGTATTGTTTTTAACTTTGTCATGGCATGAGTCACGTTGAGCCCAAAATAACAGAAGTGTGTGGAC
Organism: Oenanthe sinensis; assembly: GCA_028671895.1. NCBI lineage: Eukaryota > Viridiplantae > Streptophyta > Magnoliopsida > Apiales > Apiaceae > Oenanthe > Oenanthe sinensis. Next base: position 6,279,036 of record CM053814.1, on the reverse strand, counting down.
AATGACGCCCACAAAATTTGATCTAATCTCTTGTGCTTGTATATTCAACGTCTGCCTACGCATACAAATAACCTGGTGTTTCACATTGCACAACTATCATTTTTGTCATTATCACTCGGTGGAAATAGCTTTAGCATAAAAAAATTGAATTGCACAGTATTCTGAGAGAAGACGGATGCAGCCCAAGTGTCCAACTTAACTACACAAAATTGAAGTGTCACAATTATGGCGCTCGTTGCACAAAATGAGACATGGGGTACACAAATACTACTATTACTACTATGTACTAAGCATAAATTATATGTATATCTTTGGCATTAAGAAAAACACAGGTCATCTCTTTGGCTCATTGACATGTTTCTTTATTGTTGGGATCTAGGGAAATATACGTCTTTAAGTCACCTGAGCATTAGGGAACTAACACCACCCTATATCGTTTTTGTAGTCTTCATTATTATAACTTCACTATAAAGATGGAGATCCTGATGATATTATGATCCTCACCACCGAAGCCCATCAAGAATTCTTAATGCTGACAAATGACACCATCACTTATTAGTAATCCCTACAGTGGAATTACTGCTGGAAAAAAATAGAACTGATCCACTATCATAACGTTATTCTTATGTTACCAACTTAAGAGACTCATAATCGTAATTGAAATAGCATATCTTTTTTGCTTACAAACTGCTCTATAATAATGCCTATTTGGCTGATCTGGAACCAAGTTTTTCTTGGGTTTCACTTTCTACATCATCACATCTGTCTTTTTGTACTTTGTTTGGTGTTAATATTGAATCTTAAATCTTTGAACCTTTATGCATACCCTGTATTAAAAAATGAAGCAGCTTGTCTGTTTAATTTTTTTTTCCTTATGAAACTTGTGGTTCCTCTCTAATCATTTCATTATCATTGATTCTAATATATTCTGATTCTTCTCCAATCTCAGGGAATAGGAGGAACAGCAGCTACATGAAGCTTTTCCCGACTATATTTTCTGTAGAATGTAGCAATGAACAGTACTGGGGTTGAAAGATATATGCTTTTTTTTCCTGTGGAATGTAAGCAATGGATTTTTTTTCTGTAGAATGTAAGCAATGAAGAGTACTGGGGTTGAAATAAATATGTTTTTTTTCCTGTGGAATGTAAGCAATGGAGAGTACTGGGGATAAAATATATATGCTTTTGTAGGTTACTTGTTAAATAAATGACTCGATACATTTCTTATCTTTTAAAAGTTTAGTTGTATTTCTCACCCCCAAAGGTTAGATGGAAGTGGTTATCCCAACACCTACGAAATGATTTTACAAAGTAGTAGAGCTACTTGCTGAGCATTATAAAGGCAGGTTGTGCATTTTTTTTATTTACCCTTGTGAGTTCTGAAATTATTAAAGATTATTCTTTCACCAGGGTTCATTTTATGTCAAAATTCTTGCATTTGTAATCTTGATTTTGCATTCCTGGGTATCTCAATTTTGCAACCTAGTGATGAACTGTAGAAAGAAGATTTAAAGGCATCAGATTTTTCCTCAACAATGTTACCCTTTGAGGGAAAACAAAAGTGTACTCTTATGATATGGCAATTGTATGTGCTGAATTAATATGCCCAATGCTTTGTGGCACACCAGCTCCCGCTTGATAAAGCATATATGATTATTGTGAACAGCCCATGGTCATTATATTCAATCAATTTAATTGAAAACATGCAAATTATCTCACGAATTCTTGATGAACTAATATAATCATATATTTAATTAAATAAATATCATCGGAGAACTAGCTTAATTGGAAGAGTTTTTGTTTGTAATTGCAATGGAGATCTTCTCATCTTGCATTACTCAAGCCACCGCTACTAATTCAGCTACCATTTGAGAGCATCCCAGATCAAGTTGACACCTTACATTTGCTGATGATATTTTCCTTTTTTGCAAAGCGGATCAATCATCAATTTAATAATTGTATGAAGGTGTCCAGCTTTACTCGGCAATTTCTGGCCTCGTGCCAAGTCCCTCTAAATGCATTTGTTTCTTTGCAAACGCTCCTGATTCCATGAAGACGTTACTTCCTCTGTTTTTTTATATATTTGTCAGTTTTACTTTTTTACACTAATTTAAAGTAAGTATAGTTAAAATAATTATTTAAAAAAAATACTTTGAAATGTATACAGAAAAGTCAAACGTCAAATATAAAAAAACAGAGTGAGTATTTGATATATATTTTTTATAATAAATTAAATAATAAATATATATATCAATCATATTTTATATATCCTGTCAAACATGAAACAACTTTATATATCAATCATTTTTTCTCTTGTACGTTTCTTTTTGTAATTCAAACATCTGATAAAAATTATATATATTTTTTATTTTTAATTAAATATATTCAAATAATACTATAATTTATAAAATAAAAAATTATATATATACTTTTGGAGAAAATATAGATTTATAAATTAAAATATTTTTATATTTTAGATATGTGAATTAAAATATTTACAAATAAAAAATGTATAATAATTTCACAAATTAATATTAAAATTTTTAATTCAAAGATTAAAATTATTACCATATAATTTATATTTTATTTTCTAATTAGATAGAATTTTTTGCATACGCAGAGCATATAAAATTAATATAAACTATAGCATGAGTAGAATATATAAAAGGAGTTTTTTCATAAATACTCAAGTTTTATTTTTTTTTTGTAAAAATACTATCATTTTTTAAAAATATTTGCAAAAATACGTTTTGCAACCATGTTTGCAACTCAAAATTTTAGAAAATATTTGTGAAAATACGTTATATAAAAACATATTTGCAACCTAATTTACAACTTAAAATGTAAACTAAAATGAAACTTAAAATACAAATTAAATTAGTTACACATTCAAATTAAATGCAACCTCCGTATTTTTACAAATATTTTCAGAATAAAATAGTATTTTTGTAAATCTTTTCACAAGTTGTTAAAATTATAAATACACGAGAAGTAGTATTTTTTGGTAAATTCCCTATATAAAATTAGTGGTTTTATTATAGTGATATAAGTTATTCAAAAAATATATTCTTTAATTTTAAATATAAAATAATTATAAATAATTTTTCAATGTATATTACAATAATTATATTATATTTAATATTAAAATTATAAAAAACCCATATAACAAGAGCAAAAAACTAGTTTATAATTATATTATATTTAATATTAAAATTATAAAAAACCATATAACAAGAACTACATAAAAACTAGTTTTCAAAAATCATAAATGAAAAGAATTAAACAAAAATAAACACAAGAGGGGTTTTAGGGTCTGCCGCTGTCTATACAAGATGCAGTACTGTTCCACCATTGCAGCAGCTACATAATAAGTTTATATATCACTCCTTTTTATCTATAAACAGGTAAATCCCACCTCCATTTCTTCACTTTAATTGGTTATTACGATGTTAGTTACACTAATGTCATGCTATTATCTGTTTGATTATATTAAACCCTAGTTCTTGAATACTTTATTAATCTTTGAAAGTTCTCTTTTTTATATTGATAATGCTTTTTTGTTGGTGTTTAGAGGCATTATATACATAATGATGGCAGTTCTTGAAGTCCCAATCAATGTTTTTGGACAAAGAAACAATTTTTCCTTCTCAAGTAGCAGAAGACCCCCAAATTATACTTGTGTTATTCGAAAGCCGAGATCTTTTATGTTGATTTCAGCTACATCGCAAACCCCAGTTCAAATTGTCGAAGAGAACACTTCGATTGTTTCACAGAACTTTGCTTTCCCCATTATGGTATTGATAATTACGCAATCTTGGATTACATTTGATTTTAATTCATTTGTTTTGTTGTTGGATTGAATGGTGATATGAGTTTTTATTTAGGTGAATAGTTGTACTGGGAAAATGGGGAAGTCGGTTATTGAAGCAGCAATGAATGCTGGGCTTGATCCGGTTCCTGTATCTTTTGCTTGTGAAGAAGATTCTGGTAAGATTGTTGAAGTTGGGGGAAAGGATTTTGAGCTGCATGGTCCTTCGGAAAGGGAACAAGTTTTAGCCAAAGTTTTTAGTGAAAATCCGGGTTTGATTGTGGTGGACTACACAGTGCCTATGGCGGTGAATGGTAAGCATTTGTAATGATTTTATAGGGTAATATAAGAAAGAACTGAAAGTTACTTTACAGATTTCTGCATTTTCAAAAGCCTTTTGGTATTGTTTGAAAGTTTAGATTAATTATATACACTATAAAACAATGAGAGAGTATGATCACGTTTGTAAGGAAAATGAGTAGGAACGAGAATGGAGCATTCCTTCTCAAAGTGGTGGGTTCGAGCACTAGCTTAGATTGTTAGGAATGGAACGGATTAAGAAATGAAAATTATAAACATTTACTAATATGCAAATTGCATTCCGTTTCCTCCCAACTACATTTACCCCAACCAAACATGACATAATTGGAAAAAAGCAACACCTGGTGAGTCCTAAAGAGATACAATCAGTCTCTGACCCTATAAATCTGTATGTTCTGGATGTACCATTAGCCTCTATACGTAGAACGCTGCTACAGCGTTTGAGCTTACTGTGGCAACTCCTTATATCAGAAGGGATACATCCTAGACATTGAATGCTGACAAGGAGCTTGTTTCTTATATAGTTGAATATATGGATGGACTAGTCTGGCTATCCTAACTATCTAAAGTTGTAAATCTTACTTGTATTATTATAAGATTATGAGCATGTTTGGCCACACTTAAAGTGGGCTCGGTCCACTTTAAGCTGACATGTGAGGTGTTTGTCTTGTCTACACTTTTATTTTTGAACTTAAAAGTTGGTTTTAGTTCATAAAAGAAGTTAACTAAATTAAGTTTCTCACAAGTGTGTGCTTCAAAAGACCGACTCATCTTCTGTGAAGTGTTTACTCAACTGTAGCATTCCTGCTGGTACTTTAACTGTAACTGAATGACTAGATGGCCCCATAAGTTGGTGCAGAAGCAGTATTTTTTTTTTTGAAATCCAGAAGCAGTATTATTTTTAGACAAAGTTTGTATAATATGAATTTGAAAGTTGAGTTATAATTTACTGTACTCTGTTAATATGTTTATTGATGAGCTACATGATCATTTTGAACCACCACCGAACATGATGATCAGATAATGCTGAATTATACTGCAAACTTGGAGTACCTTTTGTAATGGGAACCACTGGTGGCGACAGGGAACGACTGTACAAAACCGTTAAAGACTCAAATAATTATTCTGTGATCTCGCCTCAAATGGGAAAACAGGTGTCGAATCATTTACTTATTAGACCTGGTATTGGGTCACATTATCTTTTAATTCCTTTTCTTTTGTCAAGATTATCTTTTAATTCTTATTAAATTTTGGTTCAGGTTGTCGCTTTTCTTGCAGCAATGGAATATATGGCCACACAATTTCCTGGAGCGTTTTCAGGGTATAGCTTACAGGTACATTATGTTTTTCTGTTACAATTCTACTGATATCCGGTGAATAATCATGCTACACAAGGTCATTTATCAAGATATCCTCTATAATCTCTAATTTTTAATATTCAAAATTGTACAAATTTTGAACAATTTTAGAGCACACATATTTGGTCTATGTTATTTCTGCCGTGGATACTGGATTAGGATATATCATGTCGAATCACTACCAGTCTACGTAATCTGCAGTGTCTTTGTTAACGGTTTCACTCAGATAATATATTAATTATGTGGACCTCAAAATGAACTAAAATGCATGTAAGAAGGAATAAACTAGCCCACATAACCTAGTATACTATTTAGTTTAATATTGAAGTCTTCTAAACTACAAATGCTACATGAAGCTTTTACAAATATTAATACATTCCAATAGAATATATAATTTGTTCAACATGTTCTGATTCTTTTTTCCTCTAACTTTCTAGGTTTTGGAATCCCACCAAGCCAGCAAGTTGGATATATCTGGAACTGCCAAGGCTGTTATCTCCTGCTTCCAGAAACTAGGGGTGTCCTTTGACTTGGATCAGGTATTTCTATGAACTATGAACTTATTTCCAAATTCCAGTTACATTTTGTTACAATGTTTAAGACGGGTATTAACCCTAATACTGAACTGTATCAGTATATGCTTGCCTATAAAGCTTGGTTTTTGATTTAGACTATGGCCCTTTACTTGTAGTTCAATTTCATGAAATTTGTGTTGTCACTTTATATACAGAACCATCTGAAGGATCTCTAATCTATTATGACTTGTGAGGTTTGCATATGAATATTCTTATTAGGTACAACAAATTCGCGATCCAGACCAACAAATTGAGTTGGTAGGTGTCCCTGAGGAGTTCCTATCTGGTCATGCATTCCATATGTATCATCTTACATCCCCTGATGAAACGTATGTTTAGCCAATCTTCCTTTCAGTTTCTCTTGTTTCTATTATATGTCCTAAAACTCATCAAGTTTATTGTTTTGCAGAGTTTCTTTTGAGTTTCAGCATAATGTTTGTGGTAGATCCATTTATGCCGAGGGTAGCATTGATGCAGCATTTTACCTTGCCAAAAAGGTGCTTGTGTGCCCAAAATGACTGATTTTTTTTGATCAGTTTGATATCATTCTGTCTTTGTCTTTCCGGCAAAAGCTTATTCTTTACGTAATCTGTAGTTTCAAAATACATGTCTGTCTATATATGTAGGTATAACAATATTATATATTATATAGGATGGAACGGAACAACTAAATATGCTTTTCATAGGCTCCTTACCCCTCTCCCATGACCTTTTTACGGAACTGAATCCTCATTACCCTTCAGCCTGTACATGGGCTCCCCCTATTCTTAAAAAACTAATGCATTGAAAAATAGGTAGCATATCATTAAAATAAGATATGCTGCTCCTATTTTCACGTCATTGCTGTTTCATTTGTCTATCCTTTAGGCTGATTGCAATCATTATGTAAAAATGCAGATCCGGTCAAGAGCAGAAAAGCGGATCTACAATATGATCGATGTCTTACAAGAGGGCAACATGCGATGAAGGGAGATTTTTTTGATCGTGTATTGACTTCAGTTTTTAGACTATAGAGTGAGAATAGAATCTACAATGTAGTAGTTTGGTCTTTCAAGTGTAATCAATGATTCATCTTTTCCCATTGTTCTGTTATCCAAGTTGAGTTTAAAGGTTGAATATTTAAACATTTAGCTTTGGATTTATGTGATGCCTTATTGTAGAAAGATTACATGAGTACCACTTGAGCTAATTGATGATATGTGATAAGCAATAAATCACTCTAGAACACAGGAGTGATACTCTTTTATGTTCTTTGTGATAAAAACATAACATGATGACTGAGCCATACATACCCAGTTAAGACCCACTACCATTTATTCAACTGCGAAGTAAGGATTTTTAAGTTATCCTATTCTAGATAGGAAAAGGTCCCTAGGAGATGCATTAACAGTTTTTATAACGAGAAAATAGTCCAAATAGAACATTCTCCATATGACCTTACAGAACTTTAAACCAGTTTAGGAAGTTCTAAAGTAGAAAGCCAATCCAAGACAAGAGACAGGTTGAGATGTACGTAATAAGCACAAGTAGAATAAACAAGTGACAAGTTCAGATACTCTGCCTTCAGAACAGCTTTTAAATGGATGCCCACAGAGAATATGCCATTCTTGGGTTGGGGCAAGTCAGTCGGGCATAATTAGGGCAAATTGAAGGTATACTCGGGGTCTGAGGTTAAGTCAAGTCAATCATACTCAAGCTGTGATATAACTTGTGGATTGAGGGTCATGTACAGTTCGCTATTCCGGAGTCTGTCAAAGTACGATGTTTTTAAGCCATTTTCCCTTGCAATTTTGCAGCGAACCCATCTTGAAGAGCCACCCGGTTTACCAGTAACTACTATGACCATTTTCTCATTCGCTAGATTAGACAAAGGCACCAGAGTTTCTGGTTCGATTGCAGATGAAGCATCCACAAGAAATATGTGACTGAAGTGTCCTGCTTTTATCCCCTCGTGGTGTAGCCGAAATGTACTCGTGAAAGTTGACAAGATTAATCTAAATTTTTTGAGCTCTGCAAGTGGAGGACAAGGAAAGAGTTCTTGTTCTTCTTCATACGGGCAATGAGGTAGGATGTCATCTGGTACCTCATCAAACTCTCTAAATGCAGCATTGGATCGGAACATGTCTGATATAGGAATTTCTTTCTGCAAGTTTCTCATAAGCGTGTCACATGCACTATTTGAAGGTGCGCATATTAGTATCCGATTTAGTAGAGAGATCCTCAATAATTGAAGCACTGCATCTTGAATCACCTTTCCAGTAGTTGTCAATATTTCTTCAGAAATCAGTCTATTTTTTCTTACCCTGCTTACAGAAAGTGGCCCTTCCACGAGATAAGGATATGGCCTCTGATGCATTACAATCCTATGTACAGCACATACTTGCTTCTGTTTAAGTGTGAGTTGGAATGGATGAAGCTCCTCCAAAGAAACATTGTTGCTTATTGAAATGCTTTTGGGAAAGAGGAAATTACTGAACACCACATCTGATGCAGCTTCGACTGCTTTATGAGCCCGTTTTAAACAGACCCTGTTTAATGAGAATTTGACATCATATTTGCATTCTGAGTAATGTTGCTCATAAAATTCTTTTCCGAATTCAACCAACAAATTCTTGCTCTTCTCAATAGTACCTTTCAAGTATATATATAGATAACATGCAAAATGTTAATCAAATGGAATAACACAGTAGCTTAATAAATATAAAAATGAGATTGAAATAGCTCGTAGTTTAAAATGTTTAATGTTGGCCTTTAAAATCTGAATATTTAATACAGATGAAGCAGGTATGGCACTAAGACTCTAGGAGGAACTTTCTATGCATTATGCTTCTACAGGTAAACTTGCCTCTATAGTGTGTTAGCTAATTAAATATGAGTGAGCCAAACCTTGAATGGCGTGTCTTCTGTGCCTGATGGGCGTGTACATAGGCAAAGTCTCTAGTTAAAAGGAAAGGCCTCTTCTCGGGAATTAATGTCAAACATGTATACTGCCCCTGATAAGGGTATATATGAATCATAACATGTAGTCATGTACGAGTATTTCTGTACACCATTCACATAGCTTGTTAGAGGATGACATCAGAATCTATTATTTTGTAATGGACCTGCTTTATATGCTCAGGAATTTAGATATTAGATGTATATATATACTGATACGTGTTATTTTTAGATATGTGTATTCTGAAATGAACTTAACCTTCATGCCATTGACCTACAGGAAAATGGAAGTTTTTTTTGGTACCTCGATATAGTAGTCCTCGGCGTAAAGCAGAGCTGCAAAGTAATCCTTATATGTCAAAGGTGACAAAGGCTTCTTGAGAACTTCTGGTACAATATCTCTCTTGATCAAAATTTTGAAATCCTCTGGAACTATGTACAGAGGGAGTGCACCCTTCTCAACCCAGACGTACTTGGTTTTATTCTGTTGAGTGGTCGAGCTCGACGAATCCGAAGATAAAGTGGGTTTGAAAATTGGAGGAAATTTCGGAGAAGATGGAGGTGTCTCATATGAAGATGGATATGATACAGGGGACGGAGGGGGAGGCTTTTCACAAAGTCCAGGTACAATGTTTTTCTTTATCAAATTTTCATTATCTTCTGAAGCTAAAAAACGAGGAGAACCACCCTTTTTAACCCAGATGCATTTGGCTTTAGTCTGCTGGTTTGTTGATTTGGATGAAGCAAAAGAGATAGTAGGGTTGTTGGATATAGGCGGATGTTTTGGAGAATTTGGGGTATTACCAAATGACGGAGACAATGATAAATCTGATTTGTGGAATGCTTCAAAAATAGGCTTTTCAAGGTCTCCCTGCCCAATGTCTATGCTGGTCAAATTTGTGATTTCTTCTGAAACTACAGAGTGAGAGGAAGCACCCTTCTGAACCCATATGCTCTTGTCTTTGGTATGTTGGGTTGCAGAGTTGAATGACACAGATACGGTAGGTTTTTTGGAGAAGGATGAACATTTTGTTGAAGTCAGATGTCTCCCAAGTGAAGGCAAAGGTGATGATGAGTCCAATGTAGGGGTTGATGAGGAGGAATGTTTCTTCAAAACTAAGGGTGCAATGCTTCTCGTGTTTGCATCTTTAAAATCATCTGCATCATAAGGAGAATCATCTTTCTTGACAGTAATATTCAGAAATTCTGCATGTAGTGTTTTCTTTTTTGATGAATCAGACGTGATTGTAGCTTTGTTGAAGTTTGGAGGCACTTAGGAGAAGCCATAGTCTTCCCCGATAAGTATGAACTCACAGATGAATCTGATTTGTCCCCTTCATTAAAATTTTGTTTACCAGCTTCATGCACATGGGAATTACCAAACGAAGACGAAGACAATGATAAATCTGACTTGTGGGATGCTTCACTGGTCAAATTTGTGAAATCTTCTGAAACTGCACAACAAGAAGCGCCCTTCTGTACCCATATGCTCTTATTTTTAGTCTGTTGGGTTGTTGAATCAGATGGCACAGACACGGTAGGTTTTTTGGAGAAGGATGACCATTTTGGTGAAGTCAGATGTCTCCCAAGTGAAGGAAAAGGTGATGATGAGTCCCATTCAGGGGTTGGTGGAGAGGAATGTTTCTCAAGAACCAAGGGTACAATGCCTCTGGTGTACCCATCTGCAACATTATAAGAAAGGGACTTACCTTTCTTAATTGAAATATTCAAAACTTCTGTGTTTAAGGTTTGCTTGTTTGACGAATCAGATGTAATGGTAGCTTTACTGGAGTTTGGAGGACACTTAGGAGAAGCCAGAGACTTCCCCAATAAGGATGAACACGCAGATGAATCTAATTTGTCTCCTTTAATCAACTGTTGGATATCATCAGTAACTTCATGCAGATGGGAATCACCTTTTTCAACCTCGATGTGCTTGATATTTGTCTCTAGTGTGGTCAAGTTAGATGAAGCCAGAACCGAAGTGGATTCATTTGTGACTGAATGATGGTATGGAGAAGCTGCAGGCGTCGTCTCAAATAAAGACGAAGGCCATAAGGAACACGGTTTAATAATAGGTGGAGGTATGGATGGATGGACAGGCAACTTTGAGGAAACTGAAGAAGAGTTATGGGACAAATGCAACTCAGTCTTGCTGTCTAACTCTTGATCCATCTTCCGTTCTCAAATTTTCTTAAACCAGGGTTTGGCTTCAATTCAAAATCATTTATTTTCTTCTCAAATGTTCCCACTCTAGTGTTTGGCTTGATTTCAGAATCAACAATAATATTCTTTGATTTGATAACTGAAGAACTACTAACTATTACCGACTCCTCCTGCTTATTAAGGACCAATGAAGTAAATGATCTATCCTTATAGTTCGACGATACATTTGAGCCTGAGCAATTAAACTTTGGATCACGGCTTAGGAAACAAGTACCCCGGGAAAGATCATAACTTGTATGAAGTTGATGAAAATCAGAATATGGGTGGTTTTGATTTGTAGTTGCATTATTTCTGTTTACACTTCTTGTAGCCAAGCTTTCATGGTTAGGATCAGACTGACATTCTTGTGTGCCTTCCCGGCCAAAAATCCGGCCCAAGAACTTCAACATGTTCTTTCTATCTCTGACACACAAACAAATAATTGAAAATGACTAACAGTCTATCACTACATAAGAACATAGCATGTCATACTGTGAAAGTAACGTTAGAATTTAAAAATATAATCAAATAAGGGACGTATTCAATACCGATTCTGCAGTATTTTTTTATATTTTAAAAATCTGGGATATTCAATCAGAATACTTTAAAATTTGGTATATTCAATCAGGATTTTAAACTGTACTTTAAAATTCAAATAAGATAATTTTTTAATGCAAATTATATTCATTACATAATTTGCTATCAATTTGAAATTTTCTTTTGAGAATTGATAATATGCAAAATATTTTTATTATTTTGAGAATTGATAATTTTATTATTTTTTTTCATATAAAAAAATACGAAAACGATTATCTGTCATTTCTAAAATCTTTTCAAAATTAATTAAATATAAATTGACTCATTCTCCAAAAAAATGTAAAAAAATTACAAATCTTTTCAAAATTTATTAAATATAAGTTTTTTTATTCCCTACCAAAAATAATTTTAATGAAAAAGCCTAAATATCAAATTAATATTTACCTCCTAATTAATATTTAAATTAGTACTTACTTTCTAATAATTAATATTAACTTATTCTAATTATTAGTTTTATAAAAATCTGACTAACAAAAAAGTACTTTTGGTAAAAATCTGACAAACAAAAGAGTATTTAATAAAATTTAAAAGAATTTAAATAATAAAGATATCCTAATATAAAAAATGTTTGAATTTACAAATTGCTATCTTTTGGAAAAATCTCACATAGCTAAAACCCCTCCACGGATGGATGCCTCTTTATAACAAGCTGCTTGCTTTGCTTATAAACCTCTCATCCTCCGATCTTTTCTTCTCTTCCAATACAAAAACTTTACCAAGATTCTATCTTTATGTATCTATATACATATATGTATTCATATTCATAATAATTTTGCTTTTTTGAAACCTGGGTTTTTCCTAATTAGGTTGCGTTGTTTTGAGGTTTTAGCACAAGTTTGAAGAAAATGACAACAAGGGTTGCTTTTAAATTCTTGAAAGAACATATTTTGAATAAGATTAAACCTGGGGTTGCTGCTTCTAGACAATTCTCTGCTCATTTTTCATCTGTTCCTCCACCTCCTCCTCCTGCTTCCAGATCCAAGATTCCTCAGTTTTCCAAAAAAGTAACTTTTTTTAACTCTCTCTGTCTGTCTGTATGTGTATGTATATATGTGTTTCTTCTATTCTATCTCAATAGTTGAATTTATGCTGTTTTAGACTTGACCCATGTACTAATATTAACTTTTATGCAGGAATTGTGTAGTTATGTGCAAATAATCTTGTTTCTGCTCTAGTGAAGTAGATATTATGCTAATGGATTAACTTTAGGAAAATGGTTGCATTATTTTTTAGGAGTATATGGTTTATTGTGATATTAGAGATACAGGCTTTCTATATGCAATGTAGTGATACAGGCCATACGGCAACTGATTTCTTGGTAATGTGGATGTAATTTCATCTTATTGAAAAGTTCTTTTAAGTTTGAAGTGGTCCATTTGAAAGTGCACATTTTACTAGTAAACCCTAAGGCATTGGGTAATTTTGAACTGCAGGGGAGAATATTGACGGGAGCCACCCTCAGCTTGCTTATTGGAGGAGGAGCTTATGCAAGCACCGTGGATGAAGCAACTTTCTGGTAGGAGCTAACAAGGCTCATGTTCATTTGTTTTCAGTACTTTTGCATTTTTAGCATATCACAAAAAAAACTTTAAGTATATTAACTTGATTATCTCAGTATCTACAACTTGTTTTAGTATCTACACTTTTGGTTGAAGTTGATGAGTTGATAAATTTCTCCATTGAATTTAGTTCTACTTTTCTGTGATGTGTTTGGCATCCATGCTTGTAATTCTTATGTTTGCTAATATATGACAATGTATACTCTAGGATAATAAGTGCGGATGAAGGAGTTTCTCTGTATATAATTATGTGTAGTTACTAGTTATCACTGACACTGTAAACATTCATTGCAGTATATTAAAGCAATTGAATTTTTATGTTACAATGGGAAGAACTATTATTATGATGACTGACGACTTATTGCACTTATTTCATTTTGCAGTGGCTGGCTGTTCACAGCAACAAAGATTGTAAATCCATTTTTTGCATTTCTTGATCCAGAGGTTGCTCATCGGTTGGCTGTATCAGCTGCGGCTCGTGGATGGGTTCCAAGAGAGAAGAGGCCTGATCCTTCAATATTAGGACTAGAAGTTTGGGGGAGGAGGTTTTCCAATCCTCTAGGCCTTGCTGCTGGTTTTGATAAAAATGCTGAGGCTGTTGAAGGCTTACTAGCAGTAGGTTTTGGCTTTGTGGAAGTTGGCTCTGTGACGCCTGTTCCACAGGAGGGTAATCCAAAACCTCGTATATTCAGATTGCCAAGTGAAGGGTAAGAATTCATATTTGCCCAGCTTTTTCCACTCAATTTCGTAGTATCTTTGATTTCCGGAATAAAGTAAAGATGATTCTATCATTCATTTTAGTTTCATATGGAAGCAAGTTAGGTATAAAAAAAGTGCTTAACCATGATAAGTGCTTTAGAATTACAGTTTAATCTTTATAATCGGCCATATAAAAGAAGTTCGCTAGCCTATTTACTTTGTTATGCGCAATATTCTCATTTAGTTGTACTTTTTGGATATTTTATCTAAGTCAAATCCTACCCTTTTTCCTTCTTCGAACAGTGCTATAATCAACAGATGTGGCTTCAATAGTGAAGGAATTGTTGCTGTTGCCAAACGGTTGGGAGCTCAGCATGGTAAGAGGAAACTTGATGAAACATCAACGTCTTCATCTCCATCAAGTGGTGGAGTCACACATGGCGGAAAAGCTGGTCCCGGAATACTTGGAGTCAATCTTGGAAAGAATAAGACTAGCGAAGATGCAGATGCAGATTATGTGCAGGGGGTTCATACATTATCTCAATATGCTGATTACTTGGTAGCTTTCTTTTCTTGGCTAATACAATAATCTAACATTCTTTTCTTGATGTTATCTTATGAGTGAGGACCACTGCTTAATGCTTTCAATAAAAAAAATTAAAGATTAGATGTTAAGTTTTTTCGCAAGGAGTTTTAGGCATGAAAGTGATTATATATTGCTTACCTGCGTGGAGCCAATTTTCCTACTTGTAGAATCTACATCGTCAATATTTTGTTTTTTTATGCTTTTCAGATTTATGCCACTAACATTCTTGTACACGTTTGTTACTTTAGGTTATTAACGTTTCATCTCCCAATACACCTGGACTGCGCCAACTTCAAGGAAGAAAGCAGCTGAAGGACCTTGTAAAGAAGGTATTGTGATCAATAACTTATCATTACCAGAATGTGTAACTGCTGAATTTGGTTATTTGTGGAATATGAAGCAAAAGGTCTCAAATTTCTTTTTAACTTTTGCTCGTGGTGAAGGTTCAAGCAGCTCGTAATGAAATGCAATGGGGTGAGGAGGGGCCACCTCCTTTGCTTGTAAAAATTGCCCCAGACTTGTCTAAGCAAGACCTTGAAGATATTGCAGCAGTATGGAAAAACTTACAACTGTGATGCTATTCTCCTTTATTGTATCTGTTCTTAATCTTATCCATTTCCTCCTTGATTGTAGGTTGCCCTTGCGCTTCATTTGGATGGATTGGTTAGTTTACTACCACAAACCTTAAAAATTATATTTGTAAAATATAAGATGTTTTGGATTTACTTGTACAATAATACTGTATATTTCTTACGGTGGTCTGTGACTCTGTTTCTAGATCTCTCTCCCGCCTCTCTGGACTCTCAATTGTATTGAAGTCCCCAACATGTTCTGCTTGCAAAACATATTGTCCAACAAATATGTTCTGTTTGCAGAACATATGCGAGTCTCCAAGGACTCCAATATAACCGGGACTCTAGAACTTCTGCGTATATACATATAAGTATTGTTAAGCAGACACATATTATTTATTAGCTATATACAGTTTGTGAACATTTAGCAGATGCCTATGTAAATTATTATTGTGTAATGAAAGAAACCCCTTATATAAAAATCCTATATAAAATATGAAAGAGTGCTTGTGCTTCGGACTTCTCAATATTTTTGTTTATGAGTTACCTCTGAATTCCTATATTTGGCTCAGATATTGTTTAGCTCGACAGAATGATATAATTTTTTTTTTTCTAATTTCATGTCGTAGTAATATTTAACATTTTCTTATATGTTCACTTTTTTCTTTTGCCTATATGTTCATTTTCGTGGTGAAGCTGTTGGATTTTAAAATTAAGCCATCTGAATTATCTGCTTAATCCATGTAGATAATATCAAACACAACCATCTCAAGGCCAGATCCTGTAAGGGAAGACCCAGTTGCTAAAGAATCTGGTGGCTTAAGTGGGAAGCCTCTCTTTGATCTATCCACCAGTATCTTGAAGGAGACGTATTTATTAACAAAAGTATGTTTTTATGTATTAGAAGCTGTTGGAATACTTCAATCTTCATAACCTTAAACTTTGATTAAACTCTCTTAATGTAAAAAAGTAAGACAAACAAGTATTGCTTTTCAGTTTGTGTACTCCAAGGTTCGGCAATTTTTACATTTCAGTTTTATAGGAGTTCTTTTGCTAAATATTTTGAAAAGAAATCTGTGTAGCTGAGCAAACTTGTCCTTGAGTTATATACCCACAAAATATATTCTATATTTTTTGGCAACCTTGTTTCTGAGTAGTGAGTATGTTACCCTTTCTGTTTTGGTTTCTGCCAATTTATTTTATTAGTTTACTTATTTTCTGCATTTGAGGCCTAAAACTATGTTTATTTCTGAATCAGGGGAAGATCCCTTTGATCGGCTGTGGAGGTATTAGCAGGTAAATATGTAGTTCATGTCTTAACATAGACATTTTGATACGTGTATTTAATTTACCATGTATTTGTTTATTCTGGATAATTAACTTACTATGTACTTTGTTTAGTGGTGAAGATGCATACAAGAAAATAAGAGCAGGTGCAACTCTTGTTCAGCTTTACACTGCATTTGCTTATGGGGGACCTGCCCTGATACCTCAGATCAAGGTACTACTCTCATACTCTAAAATCCGAAAATTGTAATTAATTTTTCTCTCTGTGATTATGCTTTTGTGACTTTAAATGGTAAATGTAAAAGCTTAAAGTTCACTAGCTTCTATATGGTTTTTAATATATAGTCACCAGTTCTTTGCTTATGAACCAAACTTCAGTGCTTATGTACCAGGGTTGTGTGTTGTACCAGTGATTACTGGCATCACAATTTAAAAAGGAAAAAAATTGAAACTCAACTTTAGGGCGTGCTTCGGAAAGAAGAGGAACTGAGAAAGTAATAATCCATAATTGATAAAGGCCCCTTGAATTTTGTCTTTTGCAAATTTGAAAATCAGATGGTAATTGTTTGTATGATGTATCTACTCTCTGCATATACTCTTTAAAATCTTGATCTATGCATTAGATGTATTGTTGCCGCTAATTAACGTGACTATATATTAACAGAGGGCTGTACAGAAGGTTTATATAGAATTAATTATACTAGTTACTTTCTAGTAAATTATTTTCAAGATTGAGATAAGTTCATGAAATATGAAACTTGAAGTTCGCTCTTCCGTGGAATGGATGAAATTTCATAAAAAAATTTAGAGTTCCTCTTTTTAGGGGTGTATTCACCACATAAATTATGTAATCTACACAAGTTAAACACAGAAGGCTTTATGTACAATTTACCATCATAAGTAATTTTCTAATCAAGTTCTGCTCTTTTAGGCTGAACTTGCTAGTTGCTTAGAAAGGGATGGCTTTAAGTCTATTCATGAAGCAGTTGGAGCAGATTGCAGATAGTTTTGTGAATTAACCACGCTTATGCTAAAGGGTTTGATGACGGCTATATCATTCCAAATCTTCAACCACATATGAGAACGCCTATTTTCTATGGTCAAAGTTTCCAATTTGATTGGTACAATTTTGTATCTTGCTAATTTTTGTGTTGCTTTTGATGTCTTAAAATGTGATAGTGTATGATAGAAAATTTTGACATATGAATGTATAAGCTCCCTTCATGGGCATGTCAACATGATCTTGTTACTGTATTATTCTATTTTCCAGCTACTGAAGATCAGAATCAGTAAAGTTCACCAATTGCAATGGAATATGTAGTCGAAATCCTTCTTTCTTACTGGTAGAAAACAATTAAATTCTGGGTTAACATTTTGTTTTTTTTGGCCAAGTTGGGCAAACATTTTTTTTTTTTTTTTTTTTGTATCCAGTCATTTGACAAATCTACAGGATTACAGTATATACTTAACAGGCATTGTACACAGAAACATTCATATGCGGTTGTGTGCTGACTGCTGAACTGCTGCATGCCACTGTACACAGAAACATTCTGAATGTACACAGAAACATTCAGATCTCTAAATGGATGATACTGACCAATTATGGTAATACTTGTAAATTTCATACCAGGTACCAGAAAGATAGTGTTTAGAAGCAAACTACTTTCACTAAAAAAGAACCATGCACTACAAGGGAGAATCCAATAATGCAGGCAAGACAAATGTTGTATATCTTATTCTTATTATTATGAAATAATGCCTAAAATGCTTTACATACAGAAAACTCCCCCAAATCTGAAGCATCAGACTTGAAAAATAGACCACTAGTGGCCTTGTTTCCAAGCCGAAATTCACTTTCCAACATAAATTGACGAAGTTGTTCATACTCGATACAATTTTCAGCAAAACCAGAAATCTACAAATGGGAGAAGCTAATATTACCAGTCCTCAGAGAGATTATTTCCATTGGTTGGCAACAATATGTGCCAGATCAACCACTCTCTGTGAGTAACCCCATTCATTGTCATACCACGCAATCACCTTCACCATGTCATCTCCCATAACCATGGTGAGTGATGCATCAACTGTTGAGGAAACATCTGAGCATCTGAAATCAACCGAAACAAGTGGCTCTAAACACAAAGCTAGGATGCCTTTGAGCTCGTTGTCGGCACTCTCCTGGAACGCAGCATTAACTTCCTCAGCAAATGTCTTCTTGGTAACCTGAACAACAAGATCCACAACTGACACATTGGGTGTGGGCACACGGAGAGCAATGCCGTTAAGCTTGCCCTTGAGATTTGGCAGGACAAGTGCTACTGCCTTTGCTGCACCAGTCGATGTTGGAACGATGTTGAGTGCTGCGGCACGTGCACGCCTGAGATCCCTGTGACTTGCATCGAGCAACCTCTGGTCTCCGGTGTAGGAGTGAGTTGTAGTCATAGTTCCCTTTATAATGCCTATAATATCATATCTGAAACATGTCAGCTCTCAAAATCATAGCATTACTTTCTTTATCAGGAAAGCTCAAGGGAGGATGTATTACCAAATTTCTGGTCAAGAACCTTGACAAAAGGCGCAAGGCAATTAGTAGTGCAGGACGCATTACTAATTATGGTCTCAGAATGATCATACAGCTCTGCATTGACACCAACAACATATGTGGGTATGTCACCCTTCCCCGGGGCTGTGATGAGCACCTTCTTAGCTCCAGCTTGAAGATGTTTACCAGCACCATCTCTGTCAACAAACACCCCGGTTCCTTCAATCACCAAATCGATTCCTAGCTCCCTGTTAGTTTTTGTAGAATGAATCTCTGTTAAAGTGTGTCCATTGCAAGTCAATAATAATGGAAATGAAAACGAAACAGTAGATATACCCCCAGGGAAGATTGCTTGGGTTACGGTCAGAGACAACTTTGATGACCTTCCCATCAACAGAGATGCCATCAGTACCAACAGGCTTGACATCTGCATCAAAGATCCCGAGGGTGGAGTCATACTTGAGAAGGTGAGACGCTTGCTTAACACCGCCAGTGTCATTGATGGCAATAATATCAAGAGGCGAGTCTTTCCTTCCGTGCCAACACCTCAAGAAGTTTCTTCCAATTCTTCCAAATCCATTGATGGCTACTTTAAGCTTGGCTTCCACCACTCCCCTTTTGTTGCCTCCACCAATCTAAGTCACAGGTTGTTCGCAGAATATATGTTTAATTCAAAATGTACTGGGCAGATTTATACGAGTTCTTTCTGATTAGGCTTTAAGCTAGGTGAATCCTCATTGCTCAACTCAATATATTTTTCAAGGCTTTATCCAGTGGTTACGAGGTAATACACACACTTTGTAAAAATATCATTAATCCTCTATATCATCATTGAAATCAATGTGTAATGAGCTATCTAGACAGACTCTAAATTAGCAGGAAAAATGTTAATGCTAATAAAAATGTGAAAGCTAAGCTTGATATATTACGTCTTACGTCTTACGATCCAAAAGAGGAGACTTACAACAGAGGTCTGGAATGCAACAAGAGAGAGCAAGTCATCAGATGTTCTCTTGTTAAATGGAAGAGCAGCAGACGAGCGCAGGCCCGCGAATTCTGAGAATCCTTTGTTCACCTGTACATTGATCACCAACTTACATTACTACTTTGCACAAATATGATCTCATGTATCTATCATATGCGTGTAGCCATAAAACTTTATACCTTACTATTATATGCTAGCTCCCTAACAGTTTATCTGGTCATGTTTAACTATTTATAGAACACTACTCAGTAGTAACATACTGAAGTAAAATAGTAATAATGATCACAGTAAGTTTCTAATTATGATTACTATAATGAAATGTAAGAGACCTGGAGAGATGAACTGCCCATAGAAAGAGCAGCAGAGGCCATGGTTGTAATTGTTGTAACAGTAGAATGAGAGATGAGAAATGTGAAGGATTTATTTTGGGAGTGGGCACAAAAAAAGAATGTGGATGAGATTATGGACGATAGATAGAGCTCTTACACATTATATGGCTATAGTTTTGTGTTCATTTCTTGCATATATGTTATTTGCATTTTTTTAGCTTTCTTCAATGGCCTTTCATATCACATCCATCTAAATATAAGGTTGTGTTACATTAAAATTTTATGCCACCTTATCTTTCAGAAATGCCACTCTGTCAATTTTACTTGTTCCTATATGATGGCAAAGACTTAGAAATCTATATGCTGCTATGTGGACTATGTTTACCATTATACTTACACGTAACAAATAACATATACCAAGTGTGTACTTGTTAATGATAATAGATGACCAGTTGAAAAGAAAAAATTGTATATAATTATTTCCATAATCCTAGTGATGCGAGAGTGCTGTGCACTTGTCTGAAAGATTTCGACACAAAAGTTTTAAATATCTAAACTTACAAATATCCCTTTCGTAAAAGATTGTGTTATTTTGTATAGAAAAACCAATAACAAGGAAACTTGTTATTTTTACTGTTACATGTTCTACAGTGTCGCATACTTTCATATGCCGCGGATGAAGTGTTATCCGGAATCTTACTTTGTTTTGGCCACATTTGCCACCTTGAATCATGCCCAATCACAACTAGTGTCACTTGTTTTGTTCTGTATCTCAAACCACATAGCCTTACTTTTTCTGTAAGTTTGGAATACATGAAAATCAGTAGAGCTGGGTAAGAGCATCTCCAAGGCATACAAAACTCTTAGCTATATCTTATGTGACAATATATATAGCCAACCAATATATATAATCATGGTCTCCAACCATGTGCCCTTAACAATTTTTTTTTATATACATAATGTGGGATGGTTAGCTATATTTATAGAATGAGTGTGGTTGGTTATAATGTTCCACCTCATCACTTTGTCATTTTTTCTAGATTTATAGTGTTCCACCTCATATCTTCCCTTCTATTAATAATGATAAAATATTATTTTTAAGTTATAGCCAACGATGATCAAATATCAAGACCTTTATTTAGCAAAGATTTCTTCTTCTTTTGTTTTTTTGCTAATTAAAATCAAGAACTTTATCCTATACTTGTAAATAAATATTTTTATGCATGTCAACTATCGAAAAAGCAATTGTCTATCAGCTATCTTCATGCAAACCCTGATATCTTTTTGAGTTCGCGAGTTGAAATGGATAAGGCCCTGTTTGCGGGCTGTTCAATTCTTCACATATATGTATTCTACCAGTGGTAAGGTTAAAGATGCTACACGGCCGGACATGTGAGGTTATGGATAGTTCTAATGTCATCTGTCGTAACTGGAATGGCATAATTTGAGTGAAGGTTATACACAAAGTTGTGATAGTTAATAATAGTTATGCAGCTCTGGAAACATTTGAAATTATGGATAGCTCTAATGTTGCGGTTAAGATCTTAATGTTTACTAGTTGGCTGGCTTGTCCTAACAAGGAGGCATTTTAGTCTTTAGAGCATATATACTAGGAGGCCTCTTTATTTTCGAACTTATTAACTTGTATAAAGAGCCTATTGGAGATGCTCTCGTGACTTGTTGTCGTATGATTTTCTAGGATGGATGACATGCAGCAAGATGAGAGTAAATGAGGGACACAGGAATTCAGGGAGAAACACATTTTTTTTAATGTTAAAAACCCTCCTGTTATAAGCATTTGTAACTAAATTTTCCTTCATCTATTTCATATTATCGACATTTATATTATAGCTAATCACTTTTTTTTATCGAGTTATAACATTTGAAATTGGTCTGCATTTTTTAGAACTCGCGGACACGTTAATAATAAGATATATGAGGAAACTATCTGCGAAAAATTTAAAAGCATATTTTAAACTATCGAGTTGTAACATTTGAAACTGGTCTGCATTTTTTTTATTCTGAAAAAACTCCACATCCTTTTCTTATTTCAATTGATTTCTCTTTTAATATTTATCTTCAACTAATTAAAAGTGTTGTGATTTGCACGATTTTAAAAATATTTATTTTACCAATTTCATTCGGTTTGGTGCTCGACCCCAACACAAGAAGGGTGCGTTTGGCGTTATCACAGGCCAATCTATTAGCAGCCAGAAAGTTTACAAAAGGGTTCATTATCCTAAAATCTCTCAATATTTTAGCGGGAAATCCTTTAAACTAAAAGCAATTTTAAGTTACAAAACACACAGAAATTACGATTCATATACACTACTGAGTTGAAAAATTCTGAGGTATACGTTCGGTTACTTGTTTAGTAGTTTTGTAATAGCATGCAATGTGTTTGTTCAAATGTCTCAATGAGACGTTTCACATTTTAAATGTATAAATTGATTTTTTTCTCTCAGTGTTTTGTGCTTTTTCTAGTCTGGGTTTTACCCAGAAAACTGAATATCTAAACCTAACACTTGTTTTTTTATGTTGTTGTTAATGTGATTAGGATTTGAGGAAATGAGCTGGTCCTGTTGTAGTAATCTTTGTCCTTCCGCTTCTAACTTTCTTGCGCTTGGTTACGATCTTAAGCTTTTTAATGGGAACAAAGTGTCTTATCCGGTATGCTTTTTGGTGCTTATGTACTCTCTTGTTTTGTCGTCATTGAATGGCTTATTTGTATTACTCTTTTTTATGTCGAAATATTGGATGCTTAGAAGCTGTGAGTGAGCGGAATATACATTGTTGGGGTAGGAATTTGTTTAGCTTTAGGTACTGCTTTGGTGGTTTCTCAAGAACGAGTAACATTGCCTATCTACGCTAAATGGTTTTTAGGGCGTCTACACCTTAAAGTACTTTATACTGACATGTAAATACATATTGTTCTTTCCAGTTAGAATATTCTTCAATAGTTAATTGAGAATTGATTGTTGCGGAACTAGATTTGCCAAGCTTTAAACTTCCACTTAAGAGTTAAGAGTTTTGCACTCATGTATAACATAAAGTGTATGCTTTTAGAATACCAGTCGAGGTGTCAGGATTGGTAATTTTGTCACAATTGCTAATTTGCACGCTTAGGATACCCTGATCAAGGTTCATAGAATGATAGGCAATTATTAGTTTGACAAATTCACAACCAGATTGCATGTTGTGCAACAAGCTGTTTACTTTGATTTCTTTGATTTATTTAAAATTAGATCACGGTGATAAGATACTTATATAATATTTGTCCCTGACAATCCTCTCTAATAGCAGGCCCAAAGGCAAAAAAGAAGGTTCACCAAGTCTGGCAGGGAAACAAATATTTGCGCCTATTATGGCTTGAAATCTCCTCCATATAAACTTGTAAGTTAACATGTGTTTTCTCCAATTCCTGTGACCAAACTCATTTTTAGAGAAATTTTGTATTAGTTTTTATTTTAAATTTATTTCCATTATGGCCTGAAATCTTCCTCTGACAAACTTGAAGTTAACATATGTTTTTCAATTCCTGCAGTCAATGTCATTGTTTGAAAATATTTTGATTAGTGGAACTATAGTTAAATATGGTATCTGGTCAAACTCAGGCATATCTTTTACTCGGGATTAAATATAGCTTCAGACTACCTAATATTAGAAGTTTTTTTTGTTCATATGATCACGGTGGTATTGCACAATGGCATGATCTTATTACTACTTTCTTTAAATGGAATTTATATTAAATGTAAAACCAGAATTATGGATTTCACATGGCCTCAACCTTTGAGGTTCACTACAATACCAGAATGCATCTCTAAAATATAATTAATCTATTCATCGTTATGCAATTTTAACCTTGGAGTGTCCAGAAAGATTTAATAACCAGTTGTTAAAAATCCAATATAGGACTTGCAGTCTCTTGATTTACGATTTGATTTGCAAATTTCTATTTACTTCTACATATCTACATGAATTACAGCTTTAACTTATTTTTTGTTTATATAACTTTCCTTCAACCCTTTTTGTAGGATGCCCTAGAACCATATATGAGCCAGAAGACACTTGAGAAGCACTGGGGAGGGCATCATCGTAGTTATGTGGAAGGTCTAAACAAACAGCTTGAGAAGAATGACGTACTTTATGGATTGACTATGGAGGAGCTTATAAAAGTGACGTATAACAATGGCAATCCGTTACCTGAATTCAACAATGCTGCACAGGTTTTACTAATTTACTAATAAACATGTTCAGTTTATGTCATCTTCCATTCTAGAACTTCAATATGGTGCATGTATGTTTATGTAACACGATGCATGCACTTAATGCTCACTATGTAACTTCACTTTTTAGCGCTGCATACGGAACCAAACACCCTTGGAGTACACTACAACCAATCACCCTATGCGTCCTAGCTTCACTTACCAATGTCGTGTGCCTAAGAGTCATGGCCCAAAGGCCTCTCTGGGGCCTTAGTTGCAAGCTGCAGTCAGATATTTTGATTGCTTAAGCTCGTGTTATTTCAATGTTTGCTCTTTTGATTTTGCTTTTATGAAGTTTCTTTATGCAAGTTGGGGTTTTACAGTGATATAAAAAATTAGACCTGTCTTTGATTATATCCAGAAAATCTACTATTCGATTCAGTTATCTCATCGAGTTACTCTTCCAGGTATGGAATCATGATTTCTTTTGGGAAACAATGCAACCAGAAGGCGGTCACCAGCCTGTATTGGGTTTACTTCAGCAGATCGAAAAGGATTTTGGTTCTTTCACTAATTTCAGGGAGAAGTTTGTAGAAGCAGCACTGACACTATTTGGTTCTGGTTGGGTTTGGCTTGTTTGTAAGTTTCAAATTTATAATAACAATTTTTACCAGGTTATGTTATAGTTATACTACTTGTAGTAATTAGTATACACAAGAATTTGAATTTCTTTATTGACTTCCAATTTTATTAATCCAGTTTCTTAAAATGAGATGATGTCACATATTAATATGTTTAAATTATGTTTCAAGTATACTATTTCTTCTAGGTTGATGTGATTGTGAAATTGTGTCCTAACTTCTAACTGAGATCATTTAACAGCCTGTATAATGCAATTTTTGCCCTTGATTTTTCAGTAAAAAAAGATGAGAAGCGACTCGCTATAATGAAGACATCAAATGCCGTAAACCCAATTGTATGGGACGACATTGTAAGTTTGATTAGGTTCTATGTGTCAGTTTTCCTGTTTCATATTTCGTCAGCAATGTAAGTGCTGATCACATTGTAAACATTGAAATAACCTTTTCCTACTTTTGCAGCCTCTCATTAGTTTGGATATGTGGGAGGTATATTCTCTCTCTATGTATATAATTATATTTATATGTATATAATTACATATATATCATTTACACAGCCCCATTTGTATTAATGATGTTTGCTTGTTTGCAGCATTCTTACTATCTGGATTATAGGGTATCTCTTTCATTTCTTCTCTTTTTTCTTTTTCATATAGATTTTTTGTCTTTTGAGTACCAGCTAAATTTGTACTTCTCTTATATTCCTCTCACAGAACGATAAAAGCAAGTATGTTAATGTGTTCATGAACCACCTTGTATCATGGGATGTGGCGATGATACGCTTGGTTCGTGCTCAGGCATTTGTTAATTTAGGTGAGCCCAAGATTCCCGTTGCCTAGAATGCTTGAAAGAAACATGTAAGAGCATACATAAAGGAGTTGCACAATCTGAAGTACATGTACGAGGATCCTCCACTCTTTCCTGTTTGGATTGTTTTGAGTAATTGTTGACCAATTTTGCAGTTTAGCCCATCGTTACATGTCTCCTTGTTAATTTAAAAACTTCTCTGGATACCTATGGCTTTCAATTTTTTTTTTTTTTTTTGTGTGTGTAAGCTATTAAAAATCAAGAAATTCCCTGGTAATTTCTAAGTCACTGCAAAGTTTTTTACTTGGATAAAAAATGTAGTTAAACTCCAATATGCACACCTGATTGTTATATTTTAATTTCAACAAAATAGCATTTCTTTAGATGGCGGTGCGATTATCTTATGAAATTTTGGCCGGCTCAAATGTCATATATCCAATAGTATATTATACAAAATTATTGTATAATTAATCCAAGGATTAACCTAACCCATCAGGTCCAGTTTGGGGCATGTCATACAATCAAGTATTCGAGTCGCTTACAAAACGAGAACCTGACTGCAAGAAGCGAGTCGCTTACAAAACGTGAACCTGACTGCAAGCTATTCGATTACCTTCATTTTTGTTATTTATCTTTAAACTCGAGAATCTTTACTTGTTGTCCCAGATTGTTATTTCCCATTTCTTAGACTAGCTTTCAAAAATGTAGAATGAAAAAAAAATTATTAAAATGTTTTCCCCACTTTTCACATTCTTTGTGTGTCTTTCCTTGAGAGTTTATTTCAAACACAACTCCCGATAAATACGGGCATCAAATGTTCTATGGTACACTACCAGACACCTTAAATTTCTTAATTATGTGCTCTAATTCTGAACGAATTGCTCGAAAAACCTATTAACTAAATACCATTTGAATTTGCAAGTAATTTTGATATTTTACATATACTAAATTATAAATCGCCGAAGTAGATGGTAGAATCAGAGAATATAATAATACTAAGAAAGTGTGGTTACGCGGAAATAAATAAATAAAAAATAATCAAATAAAAAAAGGAGGAAATATTCCGAATGAATTAAGGAGCAACGGTCAAAACAAGTGTCTCGCGCTCTTTGATTCCCTCCTCAAACGTTAACAAATGGTTTGATGGTTTCAAGTTGACCTTTTTGCCCCCACCTTCCATACTTTCCTACCATCTGTCAGTTTTTGCTAGATTTGCACAACTACTAACACAAATGAGTTGAATTCAACTTGATCAAAATTTTATTTCGGACTCAGTATTTTTTACATATTTTAAAAAAAATATTTTATCAAAATTGAAAAACTAACTTAACGCTTTGCAGAAAGCTAACTTTTATTTTAAAAACATTATGTTGATATTTTTTATTACTGACATAACAATTTGTTACACTGCGTAATTTAACATTTTACAGAAAATTAAACCTTTATTTTCTAAATTTAACACATTTAAAAAATAATTTTGAGAATGGATTATTTATAGTATAATAAAAGAATTGTTATTTTTTGCATTTTACCAAAGTAGAATTTATTTTTTAATGAGTTTAATTCTATCTTCTCTATTTTTGGTATAAATTAAGATAATAATATAGTAATCATGATTAATGGCATAAAATTTGATGATAAACTCAGAGCCACACTTACAATCTTATGGGTGAAGATTTCATCATAACACTAGTGCATATATTAGCACGATTCGATATGATATTTTAGTAATACTTATTATGTGACACTTTTGTATGTATGTATAGACAGAAAAAACCATTACTTGAGTTTAGGGTGGTCCTTGGCTGTCGTTTGTTGAAATCTTGAATGTCATTACAAGAAAGAAGCAAGGGTAAAAATGTCCAAAAGAACCAACCCGGAAACATTGGAGAATGTATTGGAGGTTAAAAAGTGACGGAGTCAGACATACACACAACTCAAACCATATGTTTTTATTATGTCTGAGAATATATACTTGGATTGGAGGAGAACGTGTAGGTAGAGAGAAGGGATGTAATATACATACATATTTTTAAAGAAGACTCATTCAATCTTCTTATATCTTTTTATATAAACCCTTCTCTCCTCATTTCTTTCCTCTAACCATTTCAAGAATTTTTATAAACTTCCTCAATCTCTTAACTGTTAGATATACATTTATATATGTATTATGATCTTGAAATTGTTGGTACTTGTTAGATCTTGATCAAGATCATCTTTTTATTATAAGGGTTGTGTTGTGATCTTGGTTTTCTTGAAGTTTATTAAAGATCTGTTTTTTAGTATCTAAAGGTGTTGTTTTGAGGGTTGTGATCTGTTTTCTGAAGAGTTGAGGATTGTGTTTGAAGTTCTATGATCTGTTTGTTGTGGTACTTGATTATTGTTGTTTCTTTTTAGCAAATTTTGATTGTTGATCCTTGATCAAAGAAACATTGATTGATAATATAACCCAATTTTGGTTGGACTAAAGTGATCTTGAATTTTTGATTGAATTGTAATGACTTCAAGTGCTTGTCTGGGGCTATAGTGGAGTTTAGGTTCTTGATGATGAAATTAACAACAATGGTGATTGATCAGTGACTAGCACTATCTAAGGTGATCCTTGAACATATTGTGGTCCGCACCCCTACAGTGGGAAGATAAGTGTCTTGCATCAATATGAATCTTTTTGTGAAAGTTAATAATCATCTGAACTTTTGAGCTGAGGTTTGTTTGTTTGTTGCAAGACGCGAAAGTAAGGTTTTGATTTGACAGAATGTCTCAGAAAGTTGAAAGGGTTCCACATCTTCAATCAATCAGATCATTGCCTGTTGACTTTAGATTTTTGGATGCGCAGGAAGATCATTCTTTGAGAAAGTTGGAGACTGTAACTATGAACAATGGTGGTAGGGTTTATGATAGCACCTCAGAAAATGTTGATGTGGTTGGTAAAAATATCGATAATAAGGTTGATAGTAATGGTTATGAATCACCTTATGAAAATGGGCATTACAGTAGTGATGAAAGATTGAACTCTGCAGCTTCTACTTCGCAATCTTATGGCTCACTGTTTAATGATTCCAAGTGGAATGACACATCTTATGATGCAAAGAAGGCAAGTGGTATACTTGTGTACTTAGCATTACAATCCAATACTGGACTTTTTGCCAATATATTCTTGTTAATATTGGACATGATCATACTTGTTTGGCTTGTTAATTTACTTGTATAATTGTTTTTCGATAAATTTACACTTCTCTGTATGCATGTAAATCAAAATTTTAGATAAATTTCAAAAAGTTTACAACTTTATTCTATTATATGGACGTAAACTCAATTTTTGTTGGTCCAAACTATTTGTTCGGATCATTGCATACATCAATTAGTCAGTTATTTCCAATTCATGCTTCGTATTATGCCAACATCAGGGACAGAATTAAAATCTTACGTTTCCTGAAGTAAATTAATGTCCACATTTAGTGCGGATTTGGTTGAGAAGGTACATTTGTAAGAAATAAAATTATTGACAGATGTCGAAGGTGTTTTTAAACACCAAGTGTATTAGTTGCATCATAGCATAAAATTAGAAGTGAAGAGATATTGTTTTAGTATAGTATCTGCAATGATGTTATGCAGGTTATAGTAATACTTGTTGGCTTACTTGTTGAGTTCACTGTTTCAGAAGCTTCACTCCTGGTTTCAACTTCCAGATGGGAACTGGGAACTGGCAAAAATCCTGACAACTTCAGGGACAGAATTGGTTATCTCATTGTCAGATGAGAAAGTAAGCAACCTTATGTTAATCCCGAGTATATACTGAATTGGCACACTCTGTATCAACATTTTTTTTTCAACTTTAGGTGTTAAAGGTGAATAGTGATAGTCTGACACCTGCAAATCCTGATATCCTTGATGGTGTTGACGATCTCATGCAATTAAGTTATCTAAATGAGCCATCGGTTTTATACAATCTTCAGTACAGATATGAACGAGATATGATATATGTAAGCATAAACAGCCATATTCATATTCATTAAAAATATTTTTATTGACACTTGTAGTGTATCTAATAATGCTGTGGTCTTGTACCTATTAATTTGTAGACAAAAGCAGGTCCCGTTTTGGTAGCCATTAATCCCTTTAAAAAGGTTCCCTTATATGGAAATGATTTCATTGAAAAATATAGGCGTAAAACCATTGTGAGTCCACATGTATATGCCATTACAGATACAGCCTTACGAGAAATGATAAGAGGTAATTATGTTATAGTTTTATATTTGTGTCTTCATTTAAGATTGGTTATCAACATCTATGGTTGGTGTAACTGCTGACTCTGTTTTTTTGTTTTACCCTCCAGATGAAGTAAATCAGTCCATTGTAATAAGGTTAGTTGTACGAAACTGAATCTATATACTATTATTTGCATGAATCATTCCTAACTAGAATTTGCTTAGAACTGTATGTGTTTCCTTTTCCTCATGCTTGCCCTCTGCAGTGAGATGAATTCCTATATTGTTAATGTTGTAAGATTTGTGCTGTACTGAATTCCCAGTGCAGCAGTGCTATGTCTTTTGTGGCATCAAGGCAAATAATGTCTAATGGATATGTAGGAATCTCACATCAGTAATAAACAATCAGAGTTGTTATCTTCTTCTTTATAGTCAAGAATGAAGTGTCATACAGGGAATTAATCTCTAACAAGAAAGTTTCTGATACGGCCAGATCAAGTATTTGTCTTAGAATGTGTGAGAAAAACAAATCCATTCTTGCACTGGTTAACATCTTTTTTATCGTGCAGTGGTGAAAGTGGAGCCGGAAAAACTGAAACGGCTAAGATAGCAATGCAATATCTGGCTGTACTTGGAGGTGGGAGTGGAATAGAATATGAAATATTGAAAACTAATCCCATTTTGGAGGCCTTTGGCAATGCGAAGACATCAAGAAATAACAATTCAAGTCGATTTGTAAGTCATGTTTTCTTCTTTTCTTTTTTGTTAGGTCATACTTTCTTACATAGACATTAGAAATTATTCCTTGAATTTATGTTGGCTATAAAGTGAAATAGGTCTCTCCTTTGTTACAACTTACATCTGATGTAGTTTATAATCGTATGACAGGGTAAACTTATTGAAATTAACTTCAGTGAAACTGGAAGAATATCGGGTGCCAACATTCAGACTTGTAAGGTTCTAATTATCTTGGGTGCCATGGAGTTATTTTGTAATTGTTCTTCTTCAATAAATGTCATTACATCAAAATGTATGTATGCTAACTGTTTTTTTTTTTTGCTTTCCTGCTATTATTCTGGACTGTGGTTCTTGGTTCGTACAGTTTTACTTGAGAAGGTCAGTCTCTAATACTCGGACCTTGCATGTGACCAAACCATTCTTCCTAACACAACTCACTAATTTTACTTAAACAGTCTAGGGTGGTTCAATGTGCTGAGGGAGAGAGGTCATATCATTCATTTTATCAGCTTTGTGCAGGAGCACCACCTTCACTTAGAGGTATTAATTTCTTTCATCTTAATCATAAATTTTTTCTACATTTCTGTGTTCTATTACTTCTTTTAGCTAATATCATTAGTATAAGTTTTACTACTTGCCGCCTACACTGTTGAATACATTTAGGTCTGACAATTTGCACCTCAAATTAACATTCATGGCACTGTATATTCGCAGTGGCCATTAAAAAATCGGCTTATTACAAGTATTCTAGGGATGTTTGTATAAGATATCTGTTGTGGTGGTGTTACAAGAATAAAAGCTCTGATGATACCAACAGTAGAGAACAATTGATAGGAATTTAGAATGTTAGTGTATGGGAAAATGGTTGCACAAGTCTTAAAGCATTACCTGAAAACTATCAGTGTTTTAACTTTATTTTTTTGGAAGCTGTATAAATATTGATATTAATACCTCCCTCCTGCCATAGATATTTCCAGCCTATGAAAGCACAAAATTTGGGATAAATTACAAGTATTTGCACACATATCAACATAGATTGTAATATAAGAGTTAATGTGCCCCACTACAAAAGAGATGTTGTAATTTAATAAACTTTTAAAGTCTGACTGTCATGTATTGAAATTTTAGAACAATGTGTTTTGACATTCGAAGATACATGTTGTAGATCAACCTTGTAAATCAAGCGTCAAACTTCATGCACAAACGCCATGTGGAACGTTCATTAATGCCTTTTTATCTTTCTTGTTTTCCTACCTCAGAGAAGTTGAATTTGAAGAGGGCAAATGAGTATAATTATTTGAGGCAAAGCAGTTGCTATTTGATTCCTGGGGTCGATGATGCTGAAGAATTTCGTCTTGTAACGGTACTGCACTAATTTGTACATTTTGAACAAATAAACTGAACAGTATTTTCTTTGTTTAAGTTTGCAATGTGTTATACATTTAGTAGCTCCCTTTTTTAGAACTTCATTACCATACTCTCAGGAAGCTCTTGATGTTGTTCACATTAGCAAAGAAGACCAGGAGAGTGTCTTTGCAATGCTTTCTGCAGTACTGTGGCTAGGAAATGTTTCCTTTGCGGTTGTTGACGATGAAAATCACGTTGAACCTGTAAACGATGAAGGTTACTTTTTCTGAAAGAACCAATTGAATATTTTTAAGCTTGTTTACATTTTTGCTACTAACCCACTGTGAAGATTTTATTAGTAGTATTTTAAAAGTTTTATATGTTTTTGTTTACCTCGGAGAAAATAGATAGGTAGCAGCAATAAGGTTTGACATTCCGAAGGACCGTTCGTTATGAAACTCTCAGTATATACCATGTGCATGTTTAGCTAATGGTCCACTTTTGGCCTTACCCTTTGGATTGCAGTTTGTCAGGAATTTTTGTTTTTTTAATTTAGTTTGAAATCTACTGTAAAAAGCTTTGATATTACTGGCTCACTTATATCTGAACCTTTTTTAAAATTTGTGGTATTTTGTATTTCAGGTCTAGTGACTGTTGCTAAATTGATTGGGTGTAATGTTGTGGACCTAAAGCTATCTTTATCAACTCGAAATATGAAAGTAAGAAATGAGAATATAGTGCAGAGGCTGACTCTATCTCAGGTATGGCTAAAAGTCTATACTTTTACAAAATATAAATAATTTCCTGAGATGCAGAATCAAATCTCAGAGATGCATATCAGATGGCCTCATTAGTGTTGTTGTTGTTCCAATTTTACAGGCCATCGACGCGAGAGATGCATTGGCGAAATCAATATATTCTTGTTTGTTTGATTGGCTTGTAGAACAAATTAACAAGTCACTTGTAGTAGGCAAGCGCCGCACCGGAAGATCCATTAGCATTCTTGATATCTATGGTTTTGAGTCATTTATTGTATGTTTTGTGCCTTCCATTCTGTTTGCTTTTTATTCGATTCTTATGTACACATCTTATTGAGTACAATTTTTTATTCCCAGAAAAATAGTTTTGAGCAGTTCTGCATTAATTATGCCAATGAGAGATTGCAGCAGCACTTCAATCGTCATTTATTTAAGTTGGAACAAGAGGTGATTCCCTTTTCTATCTATCTTAAGCATATGAAATTTCTTGCTTGCAAATTTTATGGAAAGTAAGTTGTCATAAATTTCATCCTTTATATCATGATATCTTCTTTAATATTTCTTTTTCAGGAATATATCCAAGATGGAATTCAATGGGCCAGAGTGGATTTTGAAGACAATCAAGATTGTCTAAGTCTTTTTGAGAAGGTTAACTTTCTGTTGCAAATATTTTGCATGTATTAGCTAAAGTTTTCTTTTTTCTTTGTACAAATTTATTAGGATGTTAAACACAAATTCGTTTGACTTGGGTTTGCATTTTCGCATCATTCTTGTTTCCCAAAAAATATTTTAAAATTCTGACAATTAGAACCAAATACAGATGTGCCTTCCCTTATTATTGAGAGAAGAGGCCATTTTGTCCTTAAACTATTACTTTAAACAGTGTAAAACTTTGATGAAAGGTTTTGTACTTTTGTTTACATGTCAGCACAACAAGCTACCAGCATGTTCTGAATAAGCTTGTATACATCAACTGCATTGCCTCATGTGTGTATCTATCTGGACAAGTGTGTCAGATCTATAAAGCATCATTCATATTGTGTTGAATAGCAAATATAATATTGGTATCTCAATTTTGTCAAACCTTTCTTTTTTACTATTATGCAGAAACCATTGGGGTTATTGTCTCTACTAGATGAGGAATCCACCTTCCCTAATGGAACAGACTTGACATTTGCGACTAAGCTTAAGGAGCACCTTCGTGCTGATCCTTGTTTCAGAGGAGAAAGAGAAAAAGCTTTTACTGTGTGCCACTATGCAGGGGAAGTATGTATTCTGTTACTAACACCCTTCTTCCATTTGCTTATGCTTCTCTATCTTTATTGCTACCCCATAATAGCCTGTCAAACAGATAGATATAAGAAATCTTTTTGGCATTGCACTAATGTAAAGCACTAGTGTCATATTGGAGTTGTTATATCAACTTGTATATTCCTCAGCCAGGAGAGATTACATCAAATCACGTGTTATAAATACATCTTTATAGTTCTTGGCTTCTTGCAAATTTAGACTTCTATGAAACAGATTGTGAGAAGAAAAAAAGATATATCATATATTTGATTCTGTTGCTCCTAAGCTCCATGTTTCTTCTTATATGTTATTAGGTTACGTACGATACAACAGGGTTTCTGGAGAAAAACCGAGATCTATTGCACTTGGATTCAATTCATCTTTTATTTTCCTGCCAGTCAAAACTTCCTCGGGCTTTTGCAGCCAATTTGGTTACTCAATCTGAGACGACTCTAAGTGGTCCATTATATAAATCAGGCGGAGCAGATTTTCAAAAGCTGAGTGTTGCGACCAAATTTAAGGTACATACGGTCTCGAGGATCTTATTATTTCTTATTTACGCTTCATAATGAACAATATTTTAATATCTGAGATGCATTATGGATATCGTGTTTTTATAATTTCTTTTTTGATTACGATAAGATTCAGTTTGCTTTTCATCCAACATTTCAGATTTAAGTTGTTATGTAAATCATCAAGATATCATCCTAGTGCCTCTTGTAGTACACTTGGATGCTTCTCTTTAACATTGTTCTTTTTATATTTTGTCAAAGTCCTTAATTTTTTTATATTGTCATGCTTTACAAATTTTGGTAACTATATCTATGTCAAAATTTTCCTAGTTGCAATATTGCTGTAAATCATTTCATATGATTCTTTTAAGTCAGTAATACTTTGTTTATAGTTTCAGTATCCCGATTGTATCAGCTTAGTAGCTGAAATCATACATCAATTAATTTGATTTTTTAAAATTGAAAAAAACAACCAACTTTTGAAAAATGTTGAAGCCGGTATTTCTTTGTTTTATTTTCACACATTGTTGTAATGTCAAATTCCACTCTTTTTCATCCTTTAACATCAATAATTTTCTGTACCTGATATTGTGCTCATATTCTTCTGGTGCTCAGGGCCAGCTGTTCCAGTTAATGCAACGGTTAGAGAACACAACACCACATTTTATCCGCTGTATAAAGCCCAACAACAATCAGTCTTCAGGTTTATATGACCAAGGGCTTGTACTGCAGCAGCTAAAATGTTGTGGGGTCCTAGAAGTTGTTCGGATATCAAGATCTGGGTTTCCTACTAGGATGTCTCATAAAAAGTTTGCCCGAAGGTATGGCCGACTTGTTTTCTGTTGAACTTCCACATAATATGTTATTGCTATATCGCGGGATCATTTTTTTCATTCTGATGTGATTATATAATTAGATACGGATTCCTTCTACTCGAGAGTGTCGCATCCCAAGATCCACTGAGTGTTTCAGTTTCGATTCTTCATCAATTTGGTATCCTTCCTGAAATGTATCATATTGGATACACGAAATTGTTCTTTAGAATGGGACAGGTAAAATGTTAGCTTCGTTGATTTTTATTCCTCTATTTACGTCTTCTCTTTGTTTTTCCTTTTCTGTTATAATTGATAATAAAATGTGGTGAATATGGATAAAACTAGTGTACTTCTCATTCTCCATGCGGCAGAACTAATAAGCCATAGCCAGAAAAATAGATTGTTAAGCTAGGAGATTCCAACTAACTAGCAAAAGTTTTCCTAACCAGATTAGTGTTCTTGAGGACACAAGAAATCGTACTCTCCATAGCATATTGCGTGTACAGAGCTGTTTCCGAGGTCATCAAGCTCGCCTTATGGTCAAGGAGGAAAGGAGAAGAATTACCGCTTTCCAGTCATGTGTGTCTCTATATCTTCTGTTTTTTTCCTATTGCATTTGCAGGGTGTTGAATCAAACAGTCCATCTTTATGGGATTTGGAGAGTAATTTCTGAATAATTTTTACAGTTATCCGTGGTGAGAAAACAAGGGCAGAATTTTCAGTCTTATTAAAACAATTTCGAGCAGCTGTGCTCATTCAGAAGAAATTTAAAGGCAGGATTGGTAGGAAAAAGTTCAAAAATATCCTTAATGCATCAGTGTTGTTGCAATCAGGTAATAATCGTATAGTTGCTGCCAAATCATTGCATTTTAAACAATAAGTTACCCTTTTATGTTGCAGGTACTTGCTTGATGCAATATTTTGATATGTTTGGACTAATCATTATCTTTCTTACCAGCATCCTTTCTGAACGATTAGAATCATTAATAAAAAAATTGTTCAACTTTGATATGTTCGGACATTATTATCCTTCTTACCAGCATCCTTTCTAAACGATTAGAATCATTAAAAAGTGTTCAATATATCTTCTTCCACTAGTCTAATAGAAAATCTAGATTTCCATGTCTGTCAGTGTTAACAGAGAATTGCCACTGTCAAATAAAGTATAAAGTGACAGGTGTCAAATAAATTACTGAAAGAGCTAATTCTACCTTCTTCCATGTTTTTTCGCTTATATACCATTTGTAACCTTTGGGTTTGAGACCTTCAAATTTTGAGTTGAACATATCAAACTCTAACCTGAAGTTATTTCTATTGGTTCAGTCGACCCTTTTTCCGACATACATGACCAAAAAGTAGCTATTTTCCAATTACAATTATAAAATTTCTGTTATAAACCTTGATAACTCTCCTAAAAACATACACTTGTTTGATGGTCAATAATTGGAACAACTTCAAATTGAAAACTGTAATCTAATTCTGTCTTGATCGATTGCTCATTGTCAATTATTGTCAAATTGACTGTATTTGGCATATTCAGTCTGTTTAAAAGCTGGTTCTTATTCAAAGTTTTTACTCTAGCTCTGCGACTGAATTAATTATTTTCCAGTGATACGTGGCTGGTTAGTTAGAAGATGTTCAGGGGATGCAGCATTACTACAATTTGGGGTTATGAAGGTAATCTCATCGACTCTTTTTTTTTTGCCTTGCCTTGTGAAAATCCAGACTTTTCTGTTCTTGTGCTGTCCAGACTTCTATCAAGTAATAAATGCATAAAATGTAAAGTTTTAAAAGATTTTTTTTATCATGTATTAAATGGATAGCATCTAACTCAATAATGACTTGTCAATTTTGTTCTCTCTCTTGGATATAAATATTTTTTTATTATTGATGAGTTTTACTTTACCATTTATATCTCTCAACTCCTTGAGACCTTGACTAAGTACTTCCCTAGCTATAAAGTGTAGTAAAAGTTCTAATAGTATACTTTGACATCCTTATTAAGTAAAATCAGTTTTAAACATCAAAGTTAAGCTAAAAATGACCAAGGGGGAAGTAATTTATCACTATGAGTAAATATCACTTAAAGCACATTTTTCATCTTATATGGGTAATGGAGTCCAATGACTCCGGCCAGTCCTGTCTGTGAAAAGCAGTGTAATTACAGGATACCACAATGATTTTAAGCTCATCAATGTTGTGAATTAGTTAACACTGAAATTTGAGAATGAACATGCCACATAGGACTAGGTACAAATTATGCGAAGAGGGTAAATAGTTAACATATTAAATTATATATGAGAACTGGAATACCAGACGATCTTTGATATTTTGCGTTACTGTATTATGGTGTTCCTGTAAAAAAGGGGGAGGTAAAAACTTTCTATGGCCTTGACATAGCATGCCCCTTTTGTATTACTACCTCTATATCATAGAGATGATTAGATGACCCTTTATTCTTGAATGGTCATCGATTTCTGATTGGGGGATGATGCAAGTTTGACAAAGATGACCCACAATAGGACCTTCTGGTACATATGTTTTGCCTGTTTCGACTACAGACTAGGTGCAGTCAACCTCAAGTTTGTCAACTAATTGCATGAAACTGAAATTTTGTGATTGTTATTTTCATCCATTGTCAAAGATTGAACTTGTTATAAACATGAGTTGGCGTGTCTTATGCTAGCTTGCTTGTCTGTAAGAGTCGATGTTATTCTAATTGCTGGAGTTGGTTATGCTTCAAATGTCAACAGTTTATTTTATTAGTGGTTGTTGTAGCCCAACTGCAATATTTCACTTCTGTGTACCCTTG
Source organism: Oenanthe sinensis (assembly GCA_028671895.1). NCBI lineage: Eukaryota > Viridiplantae > Streptophyta > Magnoliopsida > Apiales > Apiaceae > Oenanthe > Oenanthe sinensis. The sequence continues at coordinate 6,240,546 of CM053814.1, read as the reverse complement.
TTTTGTTGGCAAGTTTATGACAGCCATTACATTCTGAACAGGGTCATGAGACAGATGAGGTGCTAGTGAAGGCATCATACCTTGCTGACCTACAGCGTCGTGTACTTCAAGCCGAGTCTGCATTAAGAGTTAAAGATGGGGAGAACGACATTCTTCAACAAAGAGTCCAACAATATGACAACCGTTGGTCTGAATACGAGCGGAAAATGAAGTCAATGGAAGAAATGTGGCAGAAACAAATGAGATCACTGCAGTCCAGCCTATCCATTGCGAAGAGAAGCCTAGTGGCCGATGATTCAGATGCATCAGTGAATAATGACTCCAGCTACGAATCTCCAGTTGACTATAGGAGGCCAACAAATGCAGGTCTGAGTGTTATTAGTAGACTGGCTCAAGAGTTTGATCAGAGGAGCCGAATATTCGGTGATGATGCCAAGTTCTTGGTTGAGGTGAAATCTGGTCAGGTGGATGCAAGGTTGGATCCCGAACAAGAACTTCGAAGGTTAAAACAAATGTTTGAAGGTTGGAAAAAAGATTATGGATCAAGACTGAGGGAAACAAAGGTGATCTTGAACAAGCTAGCAAGTGAAGGAGGAAGTGGCGAGAAAAAGAAGAAATGGTGGGGAAGATTAAACAGCACCAGGATGAGTTGATGATAAATAAGATTAAATATGACAGAGTGGTGCATGTCTTCAATTTTCTATACATATAGTCTTATAGATATATTCACGTATACATGCTTCAAAATGGTTTTGTTCTCATCTATTAGAGAAACAAAATAGTTTTAACTCAGCAACTATACGAGTTACATCAGGGAATCTAATGCAGAGTATACAACAAATGTGGTTAATTATCACTTCTTTTCCAAATTATTCTGCTGGGGATTTTGAGATCTGTTGTATAAAATTGATCCCTCAAGATTTTTCTCTTCGCATTTTATTTCACATTATTTTTCTTACTAAATTGGTTTATAGCCTTATAAATGAGTATCTGTTCTAACAAATCTCTTGACGAGAGAGTCGAACACAAGACCAGGGATGACTTTATCACTTGTACTGTCCAATCGTGTTCTTATTTTGTATTATTTAATTGAATTTAATAAGAAGTCAAGTTAGTTAGGGTATTAATAATTTAATATAAAATAATTCGTGTCTAACAAGCGATTATCAGCAATCATCTATTCCCCGTTTTTTTATAGCAGATAGCAAAGACCCTCTCAATTTACAAAAATAATTGAGGGTTAATATTATCCATGATCAAAAAGGGCGGAGGGATAGTTAGTAAGTGATTGTCCGGATCTTAATATACTATTATTCTATTGCACTATTCTTAAAGTCTATATAAATTTATTTTTAGGCTACGTTCAAAAATTCATATACCAATAAAACTGTGACTAATTATATTTAAGATAGTTTTTTTCACAATCTCTTCTCTAAATAATTTTTTTTGCGAAAAATTAATAATTTTTGAAAAGATGTTAATTTTCTCCACTATCCTATAAAATAATGTGTATTCTTTTGTCCAAATACATAAAAATAAAAATAAAAATAATGAAAACATTAATATCTATAATAAATTTCTAAAAATCTATATTTTTGACGTTTGCCCACAAATCTTATTCCCAATGTTAATATGCGTATGTAACTGTATGTAAGCTCCACAGTGAGCGAGTAGAAAGCAATGTTATCTGGGTCTGCCCGTATGACTCACCATCTACAACAACACTCTAATCACTTGGGTTTTGGTCTTAGCTTTGGATTTATATTTACTACTAATGACAATAAGCTCCATTTTAACTTACCCTTCACTGCTGTTTCTGACAACAACAAGAAGTTGAAGAAATTGAATGAATTTTCATGTTCAAATCTTGATTTTAGAGGGCCCCTTGTTGCTAGTTGCATTCAACCCAGATCCCCATTCACCCAAACTCCTATTCTTTCTCATTCTTTCAGGTATTGTAAAGTTCCTTCTTTTGTGATTGTAAAAGTGATGTCTTGATGATAATTTTGTGTGTGTGTGTGTGTGTTTTGTAGGATAGTGTTATCTGCATATTTGTTATTGTTATTGTTACTGTTATTGTTGTCTTTTTTGTAGGATTTAGGTTGAATAAATGAATAATGTTAGAGTCTGTGTGGTGATTGGTTAATAACTTCTACATGTCTGTATGAGATTTGTTATTTGGAAATTGTTAAAAAGAATTATCGATGCAGACAAGAATCGAGAATAAGGAATTATTTAATTAAAAGTTAAAACCATATAAAGATAGAATTAGGGTGATTCAATCACATAGGTTTTTTTAATTTATAATATAAGGGATTGGAGTACATGCAAATAGAGAAATCTCGATAGCTGACCATCAGTTCTATCAGCTACTGTAATACGAAGGTGTTACATTACGTACATACAGAAAGGAAACAAAGCCTAGCTTGAAAAGTAAGACAACTGAGAGAGTATATGGTGTACAATAGCAATCAAGATCCTAAATGAATCATACTTTAAGTTTACTATATCCATAATTGCCTCAAGGGGAAATGCACGTAAGAAAAGGGGGAACCTTTTCACACTGGCTTCCACCAATCGAAGTATTTACCTACACGGTCTTCCAACGCCTTCCACCACTTGCATACAGAAAATCAAGACTCTCCTTGTAAATACCATAAAAATTTCTATAATAAATGTAACAAAAGATACCATAAAATTTTCTATAATAAATGTAACAAAAGATCTATCATGTTTGCTTGATTTAGAATGTTGAGTTTCAGAAACTCAAATAAGACTTTTTATGCTATCAGCAGCTTCACTCAACATTGTATAACTCAATTATACTCTTGGTAGCACGAATCAGTAAACTAGAATTTTTATTTTGCTTATCTATCAATCTCTTCTCAATGATGTGAGTGCTTGTGTATTTATCTGATTATATTCATTTATGAAGTGAACAGGAGGATGACGGTGAACCTCTATCTGAACGATTGTCAGCAGTGGCAGGTTTAATTTCACGATATTACTCACGTTTTGCTTTCGTGTTAGTATTGTGTTGAGCTGACTAGAATGGAATAAATATCATGTTTTTACTCACTTGTTGATTCTACATATCACACACCGCATCTTTTCATTTTCTTAGGTTCCATATCTGAGATGGTAATTGGGTACTTGGGATGGAGGGGATAGTTGCTAACTGCATTAGTTATGTTAATTGAATATCAAGAGATAAGTATAAAAATTAATTTTGCTGCTACCTCATTAATATTAAGATTGTATCCCACATCTTTCACTTAGCACTGTAATTAAGTTTCCAAGATCAGATATGTTGGTATGCCATTTTGTCATTTATCTTCTTTTTTTTTTGTCTTAGACCTGTTTTATGATTTATTCGTTTTTGTTTTACCAGGAGGTATAGTAGCTCTGGGAAAATTCGAAGCTCTTCACATCGGTCATCGTGAGCTTGCAATACAAGCAGCAAGAGTCGGAGTTCCGTTTCTTCTGTCATTTGTTGGAATGGCTGAAGTTCTTGGTTGGGAGCCGAGGTATGAATCTTGGCATGTCATTTGTTTTTCTATCCAATTATTAGGAATTCAGTAGCAAACATAAATATATGCTGAGAAAGTGACTTCTCCCTGAAAAAAGTGAACTAATCATTTTGACCCCAAAAGAGAGATAAAAAGGTAGAAGTAAACTTATGGGAAAAACAATACATTTTGTGGTTTTGTATAGTGGGTCAATAATCTCAAGACTTGACAACTGTACATTCGACTACAGACATGTGAAATCATCATTTAATTAAGCTTTATTATCTGTTCGTCACCATGATATATTGATATAAAAAAAACACCCTTTATGTCAGGAATTGTAAGTTCCAGAGTTGTGATGTTTTTGTGATTTTTCTATATATTTGAGTAACATATAAAGCAACAGAGTAGAGATAAAAATTAGAGAGAATAGATCAGAAATAGAAGAGAGAGATAAGAAACTTGCAGGAGAAGATAGAGTATAGAGAGAGAGTGGTGGAAAATATATTCCATTTTCATATATCAATTCATAATCTGGAAAGTACCAATACAGCTGCTATTTATAGACTCTGAACCATAACTAACTCTGAAAAGACTATAATACCTTAACCTTACTACTAATCTATACTGCATTACTATTACTACTGGCACCCATACTAATCACTACTGTTCTTGACACATTATCAGTCTTGATCATAAATATGATGTTAAATGTACTCTTATTGAGATAAATGTGGCAATTATATTCTTGTTATGCATATAGATGAAATTTTATGTACACAGTATGGTTACTGCTTTATTTTCATTCACCTATGCTACAACTGAATTCTTCATGTCAAGGTGTTGTGAACGACTATGTTAATAACTCGTAACAGGGCCCCGATAGTTGCCAAATGTGATCGTAAGAGGATCCTTTCTTCATGGGCACCATACTGTAGTGATGTGACTCCCACTGAGTTTGAACTTGATTTTTCAAAAGTTCGATCTCTTACACCTCGTCAGTTTGTTGAAAAGTTAAAAAAGAAGCTCGGAGTATGTGGTGTTGTTGCAGGTGCATTGTAACATTATTGTTACTGTTTATTTCAAGTTTTTTGTCGATTATACTTAATTATTGAGTTATAATATTATGATTTTCATTATTATTTAGGAAAGAACTACAGATTTGGTTACAGAGCTTCTGGCGATGCATCAGATCTGGTGAAATTGTGCAATGAGTATGGCATGGAAGCTTACATTATAAACTCTGTCATGGACAAGAAGCAAGACTCTAGAGCCATAGGTCTTGATAATCCAAAGGAGCAAGGACAAGTTTCATCTACTCGGGTTCGTCATGCTCTTGACAGGGGTGATATGAAGTATGTCTCAGAGTTATTGGGTCGACAACATCGTCTTATGTTGATGTGTAATGCTGGGGAAAGGTTTACTAGGGAAAAGAACAGGATATCAGCTTCAAAGTCTTGTTTGTTAAATCTCCCACCAAAAGAGGGTCTGTATGAAAACTGCTCGGTTGTGATTAGTGATGAGAATTCTGTTCCTTGCAGAGTAACTATTGATACTAAACATATTCATCTAGAATTGCATGACATAGAAACATGTATTCACATCGTATCTCAAGGCTTTTGGTTCTTGGGTATTGACTTTGTTGGCTAAAGTTTATTATTGTTAAGTATTTTTGCTTATAATTTTTGTTCACTTAATTATGTGCTAAATTACATGTTGTACCATGTTTAACTACCAATAGGGTTTACCTTGTGCAGGAGTAACAGTTATTTTTGGGTTTGTGGTTCATTCATTCCGAGCTACATTGTCTATTTGAATGATATATACAGCAATGACTGAATCTATAATTGACCTATTACTGTATAATCGAATAGACTTGATTGACATTTGTCTAGCTAGTTGGAACCATTAAGTGGTATGGGGTGTAAATGATATCTGAATTGAATGAACAGTGTTTGTTCAGGGAAGAACTCTCTTGTTGATATTCTGGTTTCATTATGACAGATTGAGAGTCACATTTCAGCTTGCGGTACTACATAGTTCAAGTGCTTGATGCATAATTTGAACTTGAAAATACAACACAGTGCAGGTTAACCACCACCGCGAAAGTTCATTTGTCGCGAACTCCGTATGAAATGGCTGTACGTCACTTGATCTTTTTTCCATTTACATTATGGTGTATTAAACTTTGCTTCTATTGCTACAAACTCTCCCTTATTTGTTGGTAGCTAAGAATAGATGAAATGAATTGCGCTGAGAATAGATGAAGTGAATTGCTGGTCTTGAATATACTTGCTTATTTTTGTGAATATTAAAATAATATTATTATTTTATTTATATTAATTAAATTTTATTATTGTACTCTATCTATATTATAATACTTTTATATTATATTACTCTAAACGAACTTCTTTTTTAATTAGAATATAGAGTTGCTCTCACATCTAATAGCATGTTTCAATTTTTTCATCGCTAAAACACTTATATTTATTTAAAATTGTAATTTTATAATAATTTTTTTGAATATTAAAATTATATATATATATATATATTAAAATATACTCTTTTATTTAAATTTTAATTAAAATATTTTCTAATATATTTGAAACTCTTTTTATTAATAAAAATTTATTAATGCTTTGTACAAGTTATTAATCTATGTTAATTAATATAAATATATAATAATATATTAATGAGAATTTAAACACATAATATAAATATGATTCAAAAATAATTTATCTCATGTACAACATTACATAAAAAATATTAATAACATAAATAATCAAATTAAATATTTAATTCATTTAAAATATACAATATATTATTTATTACTCTCCTCTCGTGTTTTGCACGGGCTAGTAAATTATTACTATTATTATAATATATAAATTTCAAATTTCTAAAAAAACACCTATATGCATATAATAATAATAATAATATATATAAATTATAAAAGCGTGTGCATTGACCGGCTATTACTACATGTCTACATCTAGGCCATGAATATTCTTGGTATCTCTTTGACAATATGTTTTTTATGCTAAAATAAACATTTACATATACATTATACACACACGACACACTAACCCATATATATACACCACGCGTCACAAAACCCTCCTCTCTTCCAACTATATAGGCAACGCATATCTAGATACAAACACAAACAATATCAAGCTGTCTTTCACGCACACCCACGCACACACACACATATATAAACTTTGTATTGAAACAACAAAGAACACCACCACATTCATTCATTCAATCTATCTTTTCTCTTGGTATGCTCTCCATCTCTTTGATTTTATATTTATTTCCATTCTCATTTTGTATATATATGTTCATTTAAACTGTTTTCTTGTTGAATGTAGTTTTTTAATACTTATATATGTGTGTTTTTCTGTAAAGATTGTATCTTTAGGCTTATTTCGATTTGGGTTTTTCTGGGTTTTGCATTCTTCATTCAAAGATTGGAAGTTTAATGGTCAACAATTAATTTGCCTAATTTTTGTTTGTTAACTTGTCTTGAATGTAGTAATATTTGTGTTTTAGGGCTTTATATTATGTTTAATATGTTTAGTAGTAATGGAAAATATGGATGCCGATCAAAGTAGTTTTCTTTATTTTTGACTGCTATGTTTGACTATGTAATTACGATGTTTTACATAAACCATCTTTGAATGCTTCTGTGTTTGTAAATAGAAGTTATATTATAATTCATTAATAAAATTATTTTTTTAATTGTAAAGATATACTAGTAATTACATGCTGTTATATTATTTTTTGCCATCTCAAATGACAAAAGATAAATAACTCAATATGTACCTTCTTGTTTTTTTCAAAAAAATAATAATGACTTGCGAGTTAGTATTAAGTTTTCCGAAAAAGATGAATTTGGACTTATAAGTTAATTACCATCCTATATTTTCAACCAAAAAAATTGTGCTTATTAATAAGGTCTGGGGAGGTGTTCAAGATATTAGGTGTTTTTTTAAAGAATGTACACCAACTTGTCACATGAATGGTGCAAAGAAAGCGGGGAAGAACATTATTTCGTGACAACTGGGAAGTCAATAATCAAACACATGTTGCATTGTGATTGGTAGTTTTTGCAGCTCCATAAGCTTTATCTTTATATGCCATGACTTCTTTAGCTTAGTTAAAGTAATTATTCCTGGCCTAGTATTCTTTTTCTTTTCTTTTTTTATTCTGAAGTTTGATTTCTCATACTCTTTTTTACCTGTATATGTTTTATATATAATCTTTTTAGGACTGTCATTTCAAAGTAATTCAACCAATTAAGCTCCTACATTCTTGTGGGGTGTGTTTGGGGATCAAATTTGGGCTGCTACTGATCATTTTATGTATTGCTTCTTGCTGGGCTGTCAATGCAGTGTTGACAGCCTACATTTTTGAAACAAATATAATATACTCCCACCACATGTATGACATAACAAGGCATGCTTAATTGGAATGTCAGATAATCCAACATCTGTTTTTTTTTACTTTACTTCTTTTCTTTTCCCCTTTCATATTGAATATAAACAAGCCTATTAAGCATTGGTCTCACAAATTGTTTTCCATTTCAATTTCATTTACGCAGGTTAATCATCTTCAATTGAGAGTTGAGACTTTGGCTTTGTTAGTATACTAACTAGAGTTTGAACTTGGAAGTGGTTATACCATTTCATTATATATAACTTGGTATGGTATATAAGAGATTGTCAGCTTGTTGACTTTCATGGGTTCTTTAGCGGGAAGCCTTCAAAGACCGTTCCTTGCGGCCTCTGCTGTTGCTGTAGCTTCTGTTTCTACCGATCTTCATGAAAAAATAAAGCCATCCAAGTTATCAGATACTGATTCTACATTTGAAAGATCAACTTTTACTTCCCAATTTTGTAATGAAATAAATTCTTCAAGGGTATCTCAAATGTCCGTTTCCAAGCTTTCTAACTTATCTTTTGTCGCCAGGATTAGGGTACCTGTTCCCTACATAAGATACCCTGTTCCTATTACCAGTCAGGGTTCTGTCTCAAACTCTTTATTCTCTTCTGTTGTCTCTTCTCCTGCCCTTCTTGGTCTGTATAACTCTGCAGAGTTGGCCAACGCGAAGCCATCTGCATATGCACCTTCTCTCTCTACACCACCCTCATCTGAAGACGTTTTGTATAAATGGCATTTGCCACAGCCTAATACCATTGATTTAAATGATAATTCTAATTGTTCATTGGCCAAGTCTAGGACAGTAGTAGTTTTGCTCGGATGGTTAGGTGCCAAGCAGAAACATATGAGGAAATATGCAGAATATTATACTTCAAGAGGATTTCACGTAATTACCTTTACTTTTCCCATATCTGAGATTCTAAGCTATCAGGCTGGCTGGAAAGCTGAAGAGCATGTAGATTTGCTTGTGAATCATCTGTCTGATTGGCTGGAAGAAGAGCATGGAAACAATCTTTTGTTTCACACTTTCAGTAACACAGGGTGGTTAACGTAAGCTTTTCCCTCTTTAATTTCTCTAATAGGTTCTTGACATTGTCCGAACCACATTTGATGATGATCATATGATTTGTTCTTGCAGATATGGAGCTATTTTGGAAAAGTTTCAGCAGGATGATGATACTTTAATAGAGAGAATTAGAGGTTGTATTGTTGATTCAGCTCCTGTAGCGTCCCCTGATCCACAGGTTAATGCCGCTTGCTCATTCATGTCATACTTGTTTCACATAGTTATGGTCTAGCAAGGACTTCCACTGTTTTGAATTAAATTTAAGTTCCCTACATTTAAGACTTGATTATTCCCTTTAAAGTTTATGGATATATCCTAAATCCTTATCCAAAAATGATACATTAATGGATTGATATGGAACCAGAAAAAAATGTCTCTGCAATGACCACATATAATCACGGTCTTCTTTTTACAAGTACTAGCATGCACGACTTGGCCGGGAATTAAATGAATATAGTTTTTATATTATATTTTTATTGATATTGATATGAACTTTTTTGTATTAAATTTTTGTAGGGTTGAGAGTTTATGTATTAGTGTATGGTGTATTCTTCTATTTGTTTTATGTAAAATTGTTAAAAAGGTAGGTGATAATGAATTAATTAGAAGTGTTAGAACACGATAATGAGACACAATAAGTAGAATTTTATTAAATATAGATATGTTTATAGTTCGGGCCAGTGAGATATAATAAGTAGAATTCTACTAAATATAGTTATGTTTATAATATGCGCTAATGCGCCCATGACCCAAATACCCACCGACCGACCAAAATTTTAAATATTTCGGCTGTAATAATATAGTATAGATAGATGTCACTCTCATTCGGAATCTGATGAGGTATGAACTACTTCTTAACTTATCCAAGAACAAAGAAAGGTCTATCTACTATGGGCCTATGGCTGTGTGGTTCTTTTATCCTTGCATCATCCTCGTTTTAATTAATGGAAATTTTTTCTTAATGATGTTCAATCTTTCTTTTAAAGCTTTAGTTTGATTAGGTTTGTATCTTAGCCTCTCATCCATTTATATGCGAAATTTGTCACTGAATATCTTCACTCTTTAGGTATGGGCTTCAGGCTTCTCTGCTGCTATTCTGAAAAAGCAAAGTGTTGCAACAAAACAAGATAATACAGAAAATAGAAGAGATCTTGTTGTTTCAGGTAGAACCGATATTGCTGGGCAAGCCAAACCAGAATTCAAGGAAGCAGCTTTGCAAGTCGTATTAGAAAAAGTTTTTGAAGTGGTTTTGAAACTTCCTGCTGTTAATGGGTAAGACATTTAAATTCATGCCGGGCCAAGTATTTTATTACATTTGGATTCTTTCAACACGTGCAATTTAGAAGATTTCCTTGACAAAACAGAATTTATTAGTTTCCAGTGAGTTTAATAGAGTCACACTTACAATACCAAAAAAGAAATGGGTCATGCTTTATGTTAATACTCCCTAAATCTCACAGAAAAAGTTTTATTCTCTGTTGCTTCTTGTTTCATAATAGTCTGGTAACTTTGCGGTTTTCAGTCATGCCTTAATACTAAGAACATCCAAAATGTGAAATAACTTGTTGGGAATATGTACAAGCAAATTAAATATAAAACTCTTTTTGTGTAGCTGAAGGAAGCGATACAACTATTTGGTCTTAGTTGTGTCGAATATCGTCCATGTTTTAGAAATATGAATCAAACCACTTTAAAATGTTGTATTTAGGAAACTCTTTCAAGTCATGCTGCATCACTTTGTGCCATTGAATATAAATTTTGTCAATTATTGTTAAGAATCATCACACTTCATGTTATATATATAGCAGTGTCTCTAATGTATGTGCGTTGCCCAATTATCTTGTGTAACATCCTAGTCCACATCTAAACATGCATGAGCAATTTGGTCAGATTATAAGATTGTCAGAAGACCAAGTGCACAAACATATTGTTATTTTGGGGCCTTAGGTGAGCTTCCTGTGCATTTAGGCTATTAGATGAGGATTAATTTTGAATCCGGAACATACATGGATTGCGATACATCTCTCAACTATGAAATTGTACTAATGTGTAATTCCTTATTTTACAGGAGGCTGTCTTCTTTAATGGGTCAACTGAATACTGGACAACCAAGTTGCCCACAGTTGTACATCTACAGCTCTGCGGACAAAGTCATTCCCGTGGAATATGTTGAATCCTTTATAACTGAGCAGCAGAGGATCGGACGTCAAGTCCGGGCTTGCAACTTTATTTCCACACCGCATGTTGATCATCTTCGAAATGATCCAGAGCTGTACACATCTCAACTCACCCAATTTTTGGAGGATTGCATGCTCTGCTGCAAACAAGATCCTAAACACTGCTAAGCAATTGGAGATTATATTTTTTTTCTCACATCATTAACATATACAATACTGTTCTTCACAAGGTAAAGATATACAAATACATGACCAAATGGTCTTTTTACATTGCTTAGTTTTAAATCTTTTTATTTTTAGAGGAGGGTATACGAGTATGAATGAAATTATATATGCACACATTGAAACAACTGATGTTGATATCAAAAAGCTACGAAATGACAATATAAACTTATCTTGGAAAACAAACAAAGAAGATGTTGACAAGAAAAGAAACGTTTAGTGCTAAAAATAAAATGATGATGTTTACATTTCTAATTTTGTTTCCTATTGGTTGTTGGGTTGCAACCACTAAATGAAATATATTAATTTACATTAAAAGATGTTAATTAATATTATTAATAACATAATTTTTAATAGGAAAAAAGGTTTATGAAGTTAACTTTAAATAACTTACATGAGAGCATCTTCAAGGATATTAGCTAAATTAATTAAGTATAATGATATAAAATAAAAATTATCTATAATTTGTTGAACATGCAAGATGTTGTGTTTCAATGGTATTAGATATAATGAACAGTTATATTTAAAATAATCTTAATTTATTGTAACTATTAAATGAGTAGTAAAGAAAATTGGACAAATGACATAGATATATTTAGAAGATGGCCAGAGATTCGATAAATATAGAAGACCAATCTTGAATATCTATAATTATAAATAATAGTTTTTCTCCCTTTGAGTGACAAATATTTTAGATGATATTTATATTCCATGCGACGTAGATTGATATAGGTAGGATGAGCTCATGGTCACAGATGTTTCAAAGTCACTAGCATTTGAGTATAAAAAGTAGATGACATTTTTGTAATAATAAAATCTATCCCTTGTATTTATAAAAATAATCTTGATATTGTATTATAATAGATGTTAAATTTAGATAGTTATCTACCTATCTAAAAGTAACTTTAGGATCATTAAACCCTTTTTAATATCCCAATAATCAAATACTCGTATCCATTGTTCTGAAAGTTGATGATTAATCACGATTAATCACCGATTAATCCGTATTCGATAGCTCACTAAACTGATTAAATTCTCGATTATTTAATTAATCATTTCAATTAACGCCTCATTCATCCATGTTGCGTATTTTCACCGTCTAATTCCAATTTACGTTTCGTATCTAATAAAACCAAATTTCAGATGTAGGGTATTTTGGGTATTATACTTTAAAAGAGCCAACTGATCCATCACAAGTATGTATTTTTTCTGAAAATAAGTAACTTAATTTTTATTTTAAAGATAATATTTGATTTTAAAATTCTAGAATAAATATTTATTTTTAAAAAAAATATAAAAATACGTAAAAAATAAAAATAAAATAAGTTATTAACCCAGACGCCCCCAAATCATCTAACACTGTAAACTATACACACACACAAATATACTTACATATATTGCCGGCCATCTCAGAACCCACTTCCCAAATCACCACCACCGCCGATCCAAAGAAGATTTGTCCGATGGGTGAGAAAGTCAACGGCCCAGTTGACCAAATATGCATAAACGAGACCCTGACAGATGATGAACTAATCTCAATACTATCAAAACTAGAAACCCAAAAAGACAAGGAAGTGTTTGGACTGGTGTGTAAGAGATGGCTCTTCTTACAGAGCAGTCAAAGGAAGAAGCTTTGTGTCCGTGCTGGGCCCCACATGCTTCAAAAAATGGCTGCCCGTTTCACTAATCTTCATCATCTTGATATGTCTCAGTCTGTTAATAGATCTTTTTATCCGGGTGTTACTGATTCTGATCTCTCTGTTGTTGCTTCTTCTTTTGGTTGTTTGAGGATTCTTGAGCTTCGAAACCTTAAAGGTTTGATCTTGTGCATTTCTTTCTTCGTATTCAATTCGGATTTTAAAATATTTTCATCTGCAGTATTAGTAGTTAAAAGTAGAGTTGGGCATTGTTTATCTTGTTAATTGAAATGCATTCGTAAAATTTGATGTGTTTCGAAATTCGAACACTTGAGGGGATATTTTAATTTTAATATTATAATTGAACAGATCATACAATGTTAAAAAACTTTTAAACTTTTAAATATGAAAATCTGTTGGTATACATTTTGGATTTTATAGAAGGAGTCATCATGAGAAATTCAATTAAACTTTACCTTCTTCTTTGTTAGGGTGTTATGTATTGGATCCTATATCATCTCTTCATCTTAACAAAGAAGGCAAAGTTTGTAGCTTTATAGAATAATCTTGATGTGTATATATATATCTTATAGAAGTAGTAGTCATCAGGAAATTCAATTTTTGATATGTGTTTTAGATTTTAATCATACTAAATTTTGTCTATGTAAGCATCTTATGTTAGAACCTGTAGCAAATTTGTTTTTATGCTTACTTCAGGTTATTTTCTTCTTTTAATATCCACTTTCTGTCCTTGGCTATTAAAGGTGAGGCTTTATTTAGTTGAGATTTTTTGTTACTGGGGAGAATTTGCAGAAGAATTGTATTGTATCGGGTTTGGTGGTTTTTAATGTATCTTGGTTGTTTAAGCTCAATTTTTGCTCTAGGAAAATCCAATGCTGATGCTAATATGCTATAGCCTATAGCTATTGCTATATTTTGCCACATAAAAGTTGTTGTTTTTTGTTGCTAGAATTAAACTTGTGTCAGCTCCAATGCTTGACTCCATATAAAGTTCATTTATATTGCTAAAATAGATTTATACTCCATTTCCCACATTAGCATGCATGGCAAAAGCTATCTTTGGTTCTAAACATCGAACCATGTTTCCATTTGTATTTGCTTAGACACTGGATTCATCAGTTCTAGATCTGGTAACATATTTCTGTGATCTGGTATCATATTTCTGCTATAGTGCCAATTTTAGCTTTGGGATATGCTTTGATGTATTTTGCACACCATTATAAAGTCGGAGGTTACTTTTCATGGAATGATCTTTGAGACTTATGCTGGACCTATAGATTCTGATATTGTTCTTTTTCAGGTATTACTGATGTTGGGCTGGCAAAAATTGGGTCATTTCTTTCCTATCTACAGTTCTTAGATGTATCTTACTGCAGGAAACTAACAGTCAAGGGGTTGTCAGCTGTTGCCGAGGGTTGTCCTAACTTGAAGAGCTTACATGTTGGCGGTTGCAGATATGTTACGGATGCACTTCTGAAAGCTCTTTCAATTCATTGTCACAATTTAGAAGAACTAGGGTTGCAAGGTTGCACCAGCATCACTGATTCTGGACTGGCCTTTCTTGTTGATGGGTGTCTAAAGATAAAGTATTTAGACTTTAGCAAGTGCAGCAATATTGGAGATACTGGAATATGTGGTATATCGAAAACTTGTGCGGCTTCCCTTAAGATATTGAAATTGTTGGATTGTTATAAACTTGGAGACGAATCTATGTTATCCTTGGCGAGATACTGCAATAATCTTGAGGTTCTCGTGATTGGTGGCTGTAGGAACTTATCTGATCAGTCAATTAAGTCGTTGGCTGCTGCCTGTAGTGTCAGTCTGAAAATCCTACGGATGGATTGGTGTTTGAATGTTTCCGACTCTTTAGTGAACTGCATTCTATCTCAATGCAGAAGTTTGGAGGTTCTTGACATTGGTTGCTGTGATGAAGTGACTGATGCTGCTTTTCAGGTATTAGGTTGTGGAGGATCTGAATTAATTTTGAAGATTTTGAAGGTCAGTAACTGTTCTAAGATTACTGTGGTGGGAATAGGCATGCTTTTGGGGTCGTGTAAAACTCTAGAATATCTTGATGTAAGGTCGTGCCCCCACATTCAGAAATCTAGTTGCGATGAGGCTGGTCTGCAGTTCCCTGCTCGTTGTAAAATTAATTTTTCTGGGAGTCTAGCAGAACCTGATGTGTTGATCTGAGGTCAAGAATAGAACGCCTTGTGTGTATACCTTTGTAACATATTCACAGAATTTCTGGCTTTGGTGGATGGAGAGACCTCATATAGGCTTTCTATACAGTTGATCATCTGCCACTTGACAATGTATCTCAGTATGTGTATGTTCATTTTCTGTCCATTTTTTAGTTCTCTTTCTACTTTCCTTCCTCTTTCTTGTATCAAATTGCTTGTTTATTAAATCTAATAGCAAGTTGTAGCATTATCCTTTACAGAAAATAATGTTATCACAACTGCGAATTGCTCTATCATTTGAATTATTTGACTGATTGTATTGTTTTTATTAGGACATTCTGATGTATTCAAATGCAAAAGTGCTACTATACTTCATTTTGTTCCGTGTTAATTGTTGTAATTACTAACTAGTCTTGAGTAACACCACTGAATTTGATGTCTAAGACAATATTGTTAATAATGTAATTGTCTTGTTGACTCGACCTGCAAATGTACTCGCTAATTTTCTATTGATTAGATCACTAATTCAGATCATATTCCCTAGATCACGAGTGTAAATCCTGTGAATAGTACAGGACCTTTCCAGATTGTGATGGGGTTAAAAAGTAAGTAGGTGACTGATTGCGTGCAAATGTATCAAGTAGGTGATTGATTACAAATTTGACTCAGTTGACTCACTGATTTCGAAATTTTTATCAAACTCCTTTTCCGGCCAATTCATTCAAAGATTTTGAGGGCAAATCTTTATATATATATATATATATATATATATATATATATGAAGATTTATATATATATACATAAATCAAACCGATTTTTCTTGTGATTTTGATTCTCAAAACCCATCAACCATATACTCAAATTCATCTACTCGACGAGATCTTTCTAAATACACTCATATCAATTAGTTTCGAAGACTTTCATTTTTGGGTTAGATTTTATTTAATTTCGATTTTGAATTTTGAGTTTGATTTCGATAATTATGAGTTTATGAGGTTCAAAGTTGGGTGTTTTACTGAATATAAATTATTTTCGGATTTTTCTGTGCATATTTTGTTTCGCCGGAAAATGCTTGAGATGACGGAAAAGGAGTTTGATAAAAATTTCGAAGTCAATGAGTGAAATGAGTCAAATTTGCAATCAATCACCTACTCGATACATTTGCACGCAATCGGTCACATACTTGCTATTTAACCCGATTGTGATGAGGATATTTTTTTCAACTATCCGCTAGATCACATGTTGGATTCTCATGGCTGCACGCCTGCACTGCACGGGTTTGAATCCTAGAAACTGTACCAAATGAGACATGGCTCGTTGAGACTCCTCTGCTGCTGGCTAGCTTTACAGAGTTGTTTTCAATACCTTTCCTACGTATCCGCTAGATCATTGGTTCAGATCCTAAGCACTAAATTATACATTACTTTTTCATAGTCTACTCATATGTGGTTTCTCCAGAACCTAGCTTTATAGAGAGCAAAAGTATTTGGTATCCAAATTTATATGTTACTTTGTAGGTTTATATCGGTGAGCTTCTCAAATTTTGAGTGCTTAAATTTTTTATAAATACCCTTTCTTTATACAAAACTTGAATTTTGAGTGCTTAAATATTATATAAATACTATTCTTTTATACAAAACAGTACTACTTCCGTTCCACCCAATTGTTATCTTTTCGGAGAGAAGGTCCGACACGTATTTTAAGGTGCATATAAAGTATAGTTCCATAACTTATTTTTAATTTTTTTTTCTGAATAAAAATTTAATAAATTTTTATTCAGAAAAAAAAATTAAAAATAAGTTATGGAACTATACTTTATATGCACCTTAAAATACGTGCCGGACCTTCTCTCTGAAAGGATAACAATTGGGTGGGATGGAGGGAGTATCATATATTCATATATTATACTTAATATATTTTTGGGTCGTGTATATACTCCCTCCCTCCGTCCCTTCCATTTATTTATATTTTAGAAAGAGTGTCTGGTATGTATTTTAAGATGCATATAAAGTATAGTTCCGTAACTTTTTTTTTACAATTTTCTGTTTTTGAATAAAAATTGAATGTTTAAATTTTTATTCAAAAAAAAAAGTTATGAAATTATACTTTATATATATCTTAAAATACGTACCAGACACTCTTTCTAAAATATAAATAAATGGAAGGGACGGAGGGAGGGAGTATTTTTTTCATCAATGTTCAAAAAGTAATATTGTATATTCTTTATAAATAATTCATGCACTTGAATTAAAACATGTAAGCTACTAAAGAAGGCATGGAATAAGAACACTTCATATTAAAACCCAACTGATAAATTCATTTATCTGCACTTTGTTTTTCATCAAAAGAGTATTCTTACTGCACCTTCTATATGTACAACGTAGTATAGCTCAGGACTCAGGTTACTATATTCACATGTATATCAGAGCAAGTCCAATACAATGTTATTGGAGGTGCTATTTCAATAATATAGTATCAATTATAGAACATAACACTCCAATGCAATGCTATAGAATGTGGTAAAATAGAAAAGTTCTATACTTGGTTCTATATTTAGAAAATATAGAACCAAGTATAGATGTAGCTATATAACTGCCACATAAGAGCGAAATGAATATAAAAACACATATTTTAGCAAATTCAATGTTATACTTTACATTGTTGGTTGAAAAATTACTTAATTTTACATCTATTGGTTCTATTCTGAAATCATGCATTGGAGCATGAAATCTATTTAACACCAAAGTATACTTTTTGATTTCATATTATAACAATAACTACATCTATTTTAACATTAGCATTGCTCTCACATGCACCAAGGCAAACGGGAAAAAAATCTTTTCATTCTTGTCACATATGTAGCTAGTTGCAACTCCATTGCGTTTGAGAGATACCTTGATCTAGATATTTGAAAGTTCTTTGATAATCAAGGAATCCCATGAACCAGAAATCAAAATCATCCCCAGTTACTATCTCTATGTACTTCTGCGATGGAATTTCAATGTTTGTGCTCTTGTTGGCTCTCTTGATCTTACCTAGTGGGATCATGACCTGCAAAAAGTATATACACGTTATTAAGATCATATTCAACCATAGCATAAACTTATTAAGTCCTTGTGACACATGAAGTTTTGATAGGTTGTTAACTTTACAGTTTGTAAAAAGAGATGAGTAATAGTTATTTAGTACGCACCTTATATTGGACTCTTAACATTTCTCCAGTCGTAGAAGATACTTTCATTGTCCTGTCACTGCAGAAGGCAATCTTGTCCGTGGAAATAAAGAGGAGTCCTGCAATTGGACCTGCGGTTGTTGATAGATAGCATTGGGAAGCTTTTAATAACTTTTCTCCTATTCTCGTGTTAAAATTCTTGTTGAAAACTTTTGTAACTCCGCCTAATCGGAGAATCTTTGCTCCCAAACTAAGCTTGCCCCTCAAGGTTTCAGTTATTTTCGGTCCTAATCTCACTGCAATTGCAAAATAAACTTATTTAACACGTAGAAAGATACAAGATTTGTTCCCTTGTGTTAATGTAAGTCACATATATATTTAGTTTTTAAAATGGATCAGATACTAGAAGTAGTTACCATGCTCTCTGACTCTTTGTGCAAAACTTTCTGTTCTTCCGACAAGGTTATTGTTTGTCCTATAATTTGTTGATCCTAGTTTTTCTGCATGTACAATGAAAGAACATTAGTGAAAATTTTCTTTAACTGTATTCATATATCGGTGCTAAAAGAAGAAAACAAAACTGATCCAGAGAATGACAGAGGGATACTTACTTTGACAGAATTTGAAAATGGAAATTGAAGGCGGATTGTAACACTTGATATCAAGATTATGGCCCGTTACGAGGTTGCCTGATGATCTCTCACTTGAAAATGCAGCTGAGCTGATTGGAATCCCAACATTTTTTTGAACTTGATTCTTCATACTTAGAAACTGCTGTGAAATGGTTAGAGTTGAAGATAGTAGATTCTTGGGTAGATAGAATATTGCTAATGTATGTGCGCATATATATGGAAATAAATTGAGCAAGTGCATTGAAGGTTTCTAGTTGGATGAGTCATAGAAGTGTCATCAACAATATCAAAGACCCCATTACATAAATCTTAAACACACAACCAATTTTGATTTGAAGTAGGTCAGCTGTTAATTTTACAATATTAGCACATTGCTTAGTCTCTGTATGCTGGCTGACACAGAACTGAGTTGGAATTGTGGCTTTGTGAGGCCAGCCTGTTTTGGCACCAAACTTTAAAAGTTTAAATGATTCAAAGTTAAGCTTTGTGTAGCTTTCTTATCTGCTAGACGGATGTCGAATTCAAATATCTAAAAGTGGTCGACCTCATGTTATTTTACTGCTGTCTGTTTGTATACGAAGAAACTATGATCATATCGTGCTATGAAAAAATGATTATTTACAAAATTCTTTCAAGTAATAAAATTTATTTTGAGCTAACCGACCAAATAAAGTTCAGTGAGGGCAAACTGAGTCTAAATTAACAAGTGGTGGGCAGAATATGCTTACAGGTGTTTAAAGTTTAATCATTGAATCTCAACTAACATAACACATTGTTTTGTTTAAGATTCATTGTACAAAGCCCTGTGAGAATAGTAAACAGGATTTTTTGAGTAAATCATTCAAGAATCCACAATCTGGTAAATCCACGAGAATCTTCAGGGATTTCTGCTTTTTGGCAAGTCACAGACTCGCAATCAAATCCTGAGATGGAAAGATGAGCATTCAAAGGATCTTGCATTTTTAACCTTCTTTCTACTATACATGTCTTCATTAGATATAGTGATTAGTCGCATTTCTTTAATAAAATCTGATTGCCTTTAGGTACGTTCATCTTGAGGTAATAATGAAGGTCTTGCTTGGCGCAAAGGTCAATTTTTCTACTGGCTATCCGCTAAATCACATTTTCAAACTCGGAAATTGTATACTGGATATCCACTAGATCACACGTTCAAACTCTGGAAATACTAAATAGTATCTATATGAAATTAAAGGTAAGACTTAGGACACCTAATTATCTTATCCTCGGGGTAAAGATAATGTGTGTAAGGCCAACCTTGAGTGAAGATTAACGGCATCTTGAACCATGACAAGTATATTCAACTCTATGAAAGGTCTTATAATGTATCCTTAAGTTATTTTAGATTTTATAACCTCATCAGCTTTTGGTTAAGGGTTACAAGGGCATCAGCTTCTCTAAATAGGAATCTATCTGTGTCTCTTACTTCCTTGGCATTTTATGATTTGAAAATGTATTGGGATAGTATTTAATTAGTGACCTCATAAACTTAAAAGCTAATTCTGGTAAAGAATTTTATTTATATTTCCTCAGCTGTCCTCCGATATTTTCGTCATTCTTAATTATCTTCATTAAACACAATATGAAATTTTCAAGCTTCTAATCCGATCATCTTTGTCATCCAGTATGTTTCTTTATTTATGTTATTGGTTTTATAATCTTCATATCACGAATTGCCTTCTTTTTCTACTTTGTTGCATATAGTATTTATCTACTAAATATAGTAGGGACAAAGTAACCTCATAAGAAAGCAAAAAACTTTATAGAAAGCAAGGCCATGCATGCATGGGAAATCAAATCAAGTTGCTGAGAGAAAAAGCTCCAACTGAGATTTGTGAGATCCCACTTGTTCAATTGCTTACATGTCATGATATAATTCTATTAAATTTTCTGGTTTATGCAACAGAGAATATCCACACCAAGCCACCCCAGATCCTTTTATCGAACAAACTATATATATATGCCCTAGTATAGTATCTTTTCAAAAGAAAATGTACAGTAAATTTGAGCCTAAAATTTTAAGGCAGAGAATGGCTAATGTTTGTGAACCCCCATTTTCCATCAAGGCAAATAAAGCCTAAGAAACGAAATATGTACACCCTAGGCTGGGCTAGTACTACTATATATATATAACTATATAGCTCGACATAGTTTCAACGGAAACAGAAGGTGAAAGTGTAAAACACATTTTTTTTTAGTTTTGATCGGAGTTGAATTCATTGTGCGAGAAAGAGGGCATTCTGAATATATTTTATCGTTCTTTTATAATTTAGGAGTCCCATAAACCAGAACTCAAAATCATCTCCGGTTACTATTTGTATGTACTTTCTTGATGGCTGTTGAAGATTTTCCCTGTC
The DNA here is from genome assembly GCA_028671895.1 of Oenanthe sinensis. Classification (NCBI taxonomy): domain Eukaryota; kingdom Viridiplantae; phylum Streptophyta; class Magnoliopsida; order Apiales; family Apiaceae; genus Oenanthe; species Oenanthe sinensis. The sequence continues at coordinate 6,219,109 of CM053814.1, read as the reverse complement.
ATTGACTCTCTCTATCTTTTCTAGTGGGATGACAACCTTGTAGTGTACTTTCTGAAACTCTCCGGTCAGGGAAGAAACTTTTATTAATCTTTCGCTGCAGAAGGCAACCTTGTCTGTGGAGATAAAGAGGAGTCCTGCAATTGGACCTGCTGTTGTTGATAGATAGCATTGGGAAGCTTTTAATAACTTTTCTCCTTCCCTACTGTTAAATTTCTGGTTGAAAACTTTTCTAACCCCGCGTAACCAGAAAATCTTTGCTCCCAAGCTCAGCTTGCTCTTCAGGGTTTCAGTTATCTTGGGGCCTAATCTCACTGCAATTGTCAAAAATAAAACTGCAAGTCAAAAAAAAACTTATATTTATTTTTAAATGAACAAAGATATGATAGTTTCCCCCTCAAGTGGCACCTTACATATATACTAAAACAATTAACTTCATGTAGCTCATGTATTATTAGATCATACGTAGGACGTAATTACCATGCTCTCTGACACTTTGTGCAAAACTTTCTGTTCTTTCGACAAGCTTGTTCGTCCTATAACTTGTTGATTCTAGTTTATCTGCACGTAACGAAGAAAATTAGTGAAAGTCGCCTTTCAAGTCAAGTATACATTAATTGGTGCTAAAATAGGAGAACTGAACTTATCCAGAGATCAAGAGGAATACTTACTCTGTCTGAATTTGGACTTCTCATTTGAAGGTGGATTGTAGGACTGGATATCAAGATTATGGTCGGTTAAGAGGTTGTCCAATGATCTTTCAGTTGAGGATGCAGCTGAGCTGATTAGAATCCCAGTGACATGTTCTTGAACTTGATTCTTCATATTTGAGAGATTGCTGAAATAATTAGAGCTGAAGATAAAGTAGATTGGGAAGATAGAAAACTTGCAGAGTGTGCACATATGTTATATAGGAGTATAGGACTATAAATTGAGTAGGTACATTGAAGGTTTCAGTTGGATAGTTGGATGAGTCATATATGTGTCAGCAACAATGTCAAAGGTCCCATTAACTGAATCTTAAATACACAACCAACTTTGATTTGAATTAATTTAGCTGTTCAATATTACAATGTTAGCACTTGCTCAAGTCTTTGTATGCTGACACAGAACTGAGCTGGAATTTTAGCTTTGTGAGGCCAGCCTGCTTTTGGCACCAAACTTTAGAAGTCAAAAAGATTTTATATATTTATTGAAACTAGTCAAGAAGATTTTATAGGTAAGCACTATGTAGTTTTTCTAATCTGCTGATGGATGTCGAATTTAAATATCTTAAGTAGTCGACCTCCATGTCATGTTACTACTCTGCTTGTACAAGGGCGAAAGGATGATCGTGTCATGTTACAAAAAAGCATCTCTACTCTTGGAGTAGGATAAGTTCTGGATATATTTTGCCCTCTTTGACCATGCTTCCTGAGTGGAAATACTGTGTATAATTTTTTGGTTCAATTTTCGTCTCTGGTCGGGTAGTGTTCGTTAAAAAGAAACCGATTATTTACAAAATTTTAAAATTTGTACTTTTCGATATCTGCATTTATTGTTTACATTCCGTTGGCAAACTCTGTGATTTCAATACCCTAAATATCAAAATACTTGTGAAATCAGGGTTTGATTTTGTGCTGACAGCCCGCAAATATATATTTTCTGAATTCGTTACTTGTGTATTTTGAACGAGTCTTAGCATTCTAGAAAGGTCTCGAAATTATCTACGATTCTCATGTTTACCTATATTTGACTTAGTAAATTATGTTTTTCGCAATATGGAAATTATCTTCTTTAACTTCACTGGAAAAAGTTACAAACAGTATAGGCCAAATAAACTCTCTATGTTCCGATATTGCTGTATTCCTATTTTTATTGTCTTTCTCCAGCTGACATTGATGATAGCTTCCAACTCTCCAGTAAAAATGTCTCAACCTCATTGGTCCTGTAACCAAATAGACCTATTTTAGATAATTGTTGTAAGCCTGCCCTTCTTAGTAAATTTATAACTGATATGTTGCAAGGTAATTTGATGGTTGGAGAAAGGAGTAAGTCCGTATCATGAATGGTAAGAAATCAATAGATAATTTTCATGTACATTCTGCCATTACGAGGTCCCTAACACCACCGGCAAGACTTGTGGGTTTGTCTCTCTCATCTCCAAATTTGACCCTTTTTTCTTGGTACCCAACTTGAGGAACAAAAATACCAATTCAGTCTTGATTGGCGGGGGACACTGCTTTTATTGTTTAGTTGAATGTTGAACTGGGTGAATGAATGTAAACCCAAGAGCAGATTCAGGATTATTTAGTGTATATGAACTCGTTTATGTGTTTTTGATGCAACTACGTTAAATATTCTTGCTGTCTTATCATGTATCTCTCAAATTCTTAATGGGTATTTAATAGGATTTTTCGGAGAGGTTTTCCGTGGCATTTGGAATGGAACAGATGTTGCAATCAAAGTGTTTTTAGAACAAGATCTCACTGCTGAAAACATGGAAATTAAAGGTCTCTCATTTGACTTAGTAAATTATGTTTTTCGCTAAATTATTGTGATAATAGTTAATAAATATCAGAGTAAGATTATTTTTAACTGGAAAGTGTGTGTGTTGGTTTTGTAAATATTTATCTAGCATTTCTGCTATTTTCATGGTCTACAATATTTTTTCCAGTTATTATATTATATCCATTTTTTTTCGTTGAATCTATTTCCTGCTCACTTGACTTGTGTTATATCCGTATATGAGTCTTTCGCTCACTGCCGGTCTTCGTTTTGTTTTTATTTCCCCTGCAAGTAAGAATACTTAGGTGGGCTACTTTATGGGGAGAGCGAGAACTGCAAACGTAGAGGAGCTCATTTATTTTTACTTTTGCAGTTTATTAGACTCCTAGAATTTTATTCGGAATTGATACTTGTGGATTTAAATCCGAATTTGGATGATTCAATTATATTTTAATTGTTGGATTGTAAATTGGATTGGAGAAGTTGTAATGTTTTACAGATTTTTGGAGAATTGCTAAATATGTGAATTTAAATAAGTTTGATAATTATTGAGATGTTAAAATATGTGTTGCCATAGTATCTAATCAGTGGCCTCATAAACTTATTAGCTAATACTGGTGATGATTTTTTATTTATCTACACATCCTTAGTTGTTATCAGATGTTTTCCACATTAGTATCTTCAGTGAACACAATTTGCTATTTTCAAGATTCTAATCTTATTCTTGTCATCCTTTTTGTTTCTGTTGGACTCTTCAAACAATAAAGCAATAGATTATAGATGTAATATTTGTTGGAATCATACTATTGTATTCATTATTATGCTCTTGCATAGAGCTCATGTTAAAAAAACTTGCATGATTATTATCATAAAAATAACCTAATTAATTACAAATCTTTTCTACAATCAAGCAACATTAAAACACAATAATATATCTAATTCTTCGGTTACAAATTTGAATAAGAATTCCAACAGTTTCTTTATATATGTGACTAGTTTATAATCTTCTTTTTCTGGTAATTCCTTTCCTTCTTAGGCATGATGCAGCTTACGTGAGTCTTACTCAAATGTCGTGCGCCATGCACAAGACTCCCCCGTCACCAGGTCTTTGTGACCAGCAGGACCAACTCCAAGTATACAGCGGTTGTGAGTCTTTACTAATTAGAAAAATAATAGTATAATTAGTTCAGTCTGTGTAAATATTTTATTATCTATTATCATCCACAAATTGCCTCTTGTTCTCTCCCTTTTGATGTATATATATAGAATCGTTCTACTAAATGTAGTAGGGACAAAGTAAGTCCTCATAACAAAGTAACAAACTTTGTAGAAAGGCCATCTATGCATGCATGAGATGATGAGAATTGAAAACAAGTTGTTGGGAGGAAAAGCTTCAACCGATTAAAGATTTCAGATTTGTGAGATCCCACTTGTTCATTGCATATATACATGTCATCTTATGATTGTTTATAATATCCTTATTTGTGGAATAGAGAATCATCACCGCCCCTTGGCGCACTGCACCAGATCCTCTTTTTACATCTAAGTAGAGAGAGTAGGGGAAAAAGTTCTATATATGAATGAAAAATAGCTAAAAACTTTTAATAGTTTTACCTAACAAACTTGAGAAGCCAAGTATGGTATCTATTCAAAGAAAATGGTAATGGAAATTTTGATCCAGATTCAAGGCCATGGAGTTAAAAAACGTGCATTTTTTTCATGTTTTCTTTAGGAATATATGGAATTTGACATAGTGGAGAATGAAGGTTTTTGTATAGCCTTACATCCAAACAAATGCTAATGTTTTTATGTATTCAGTGTTCTTTAATATATATATTTGGATTTTCTTTAGCATTTAGAATCTTAGATTTACAAAACCTGCTGAAATACGAAATATCAATGACTGTGCATGCAGTGTTGCTATCATATTTGGAAACAAGTGGATTTTCATTGAGAAAAATGAATTCTAGGTTACAGAGATATTATGACTATACAAACAGCCTAATCCCAGGGCACAAAAATATGTTATGGAACAAGGAAAGAATGAAAAGTTGTTTTATGATTATTGAGATCCATGCACTGCTAGCTGAAGAAACCTGTAAGTTCTTTGATGGTTAAGAAATCCCATGAACCAAAACTCAAAGTCATCCTTTGTAACAATATCGATATACTTTCTTGATGGATCCTTCGTGTTTTCACTTTCATTTGCTCTCTTTATTTTGTTTAATGGAATTGAAACCTTATAATGAATCCGAAGCAAATCGCCAGTTGAAGTAGAGACTTTCATTGATCTTTCACTGCAGAAGGCAATTCTATCTGTTGAGATAAATAGTAACCCGGCTATTGGACCTGCAGTTGTATATAAATAGCATTGTAAAGCCTTCAATAGCTTTTCTCCTTCACTGAAACTGAAGTTTTGTTTAAACACTTTCTTGACACCCCCTACTTGGAGAATTCTAGCTCCTAATCTCAACTTTCCCTTCACTGTTTCACTTAACTTGGGCCCAATTTTCACTGCATATACAAAGCAAAAAGAATATGAGTAATCAAATTTATAAGACAAACAGTATAATCACGTAATCCCATTTTTTTATTTTTAGCCAGAGCCCTTTAATTATATCTATCAAATTTTATAAGCTTAATACTTACCATGCTCACGGATGCCTTGCACAAATTTGTTCATCCTATCAAACATCGACTCCATCTTACCTGCACTTTCAAGAAAAAAATTGGTTACTTAATGATCTTGGCTTATTAAAAATCATATAAATGTATGTGTATATGGTCGCCAGTTTCTTTCTTTTTACGTGTGTGATAAAGAAAAGAGATATATACTTACTCTGTCTAAATTTTGGAGATGCATAGTATTGATTGGAAGTGATACATAAAATTCCTTGTTGAGGCATCTGATCAGCTGGATATGCTGCTGAACTGATTGGAATTCCAATAACTTGTCCTAGAATCTGGTTCGCCATATCTGATGAACTGTAAAATGCTTGATTATGTGTTTGACACCTTATAGAATGTTCTTCTTTTCTTTCAGATGAATATTGTACAATGAATTAAATCAACGCAGCTTGCACAGCATTTATAATGCTAATAAGATGGTTAGTGGTATTCAACTTTAAGTTGCATGACTCATCTTGGGCTCATCTATGAGACAAGTTGACAGTGCATAATTTTTTAAAGATAAGATATGATAGACAATTGTATGCCTTCTTTCTTTAAGAAAGCAAGCTTTTAGTCTTTTTTCTGAACATATTTTATATATCTTTATTATTGTAAAAGTTGGTTATGGAACGATAAAAAGTTTGATCAGCTAGTGGTAGTTAGCTGAACTGGAAGGCATGTTCGATTTTGATGGCCAACTGAAAACGGTAATGTTAGTTGCTGCTAGACTGAACAAGAAAAGGATAATTATGCAGCTAACATATCATGCACTTAAATGGTAGGAATTTTTAACAGTGAGTGGTCGGAATCTCTCAAGCTCCTCAACGGCTTTATAACGATGTCCTGAAAAATGTTCATGTGTTCACAAAGAGAAGCTGAGCAGTGCTTTACCAAATATAATCTACACAATAAAATATATTTATATATGATCCAGGATATTACAGCTTCTAGCACTTTCTACCCAAGCATAATCAGGTGAATATAATGTGAAGAAGTAAAAAGTGATTATGCACGCACAAGCTAGGTACTACATCAGACAAAAGTCTGCTGACAGAAAATGAAATAAAAAGGATAATACTCTAGCACTAGCAGAGTTTACGTAGCTTAAATCATGCCAACCATGACACTAATTGTTCTTTCATTTTTCTGAAAAAAATCCTTTCCGTCTTCTATTGCTATATAATCTGATGTAGGGTGTCATGTCAGCAACTGAATAATTTTTAGTTACCAAACTCTACATAGGCTCTTTGCCCAGCTTTTACAATTAAACAAAGCATAATTATCCATATATTATGATGGGATGAAAGCAAAACATCGTAAATAAAAAAATGCTTAATTTATCATAATTAATACGAGACGCTCAAATTGTCACATTCACATGTAACTTGTGAGACAACTTCAAGAGCTGATAGTCGTTAGAGTTATATGTGTCTTTGAAACTTTCTGAGGTGTTACGAATTGCAGAATTGTGCAGCATGCATGCATGCATGCATGCATGCATTGTGCATTACTAAAATTTGCAGACATTTGTGAATTGTGATTAGTCGCGTAGTTATTATTAATGAAAAATGTAGCAAAAAAATAAATTGACATGCGCAATGGCAGGTATTTTGTACATATTAATTGCACATCTTTTAAATATACAGTACTTGTGATATTTTTCTGTTTGCTCCATATTTCTGCAGATTATAATTTTCCAAATCTGCGAAGTGACAATCTTTGGATTGCCAGCTGCAAGCATACCTTTTATGATACTACTTTTGAATAAGAACTTGATTAAGCAAAGGAATTAAAGTGTAGATTTGTAACATGCAAGTCATAAACGTACAGCTGCTGGCGTAAAGTTTCAGATGCTTATCTGGATTGACATCACTCCACAATTCATTTTATTGTCAAAGCTTCTTTTCTGCCTTCTTATATCTTTATCCTGATGTGTAAAGGAATGCACTGTGGGGCATCTATAAAACTAAAACCATGAAAAGTTACTTAAGAAAATTATCATAAATCTGTATGTTGCAATATAATTATATAAATGATTTTATATATAAAATCTAACCAGTAATAGTTTAATTAATAGAATTTAACTAATCTTAGAACATGAATAATAATTTCTAATTTGCTTATCTTGAAGAATGTTTTAAACAATACAATATTTATGGCAAAGTAATTAACACATTGGTATTGTTTTATATTTTATTTATTGACAAGCACTTTGGCCTTATCTAGCTTGCCTGCCCTTGTAAAAGGAATATAATTTATTTCTTAAAAGTAGAAATGCATAAAATTTGTGAGCAAGCTATACTGAATCATATGTATGTCATGAAGGAAGAGTGCTATAAAGTTATGTAGAGAGCTGTATATTGTAGCTTGTATCACAGTTCTTGTTTCTTACATTATTTCATTTTCGTTTATACTTTTCATATGCTACCATTTATTTCCTTTTTACTGTTTAAATGTTGTGTATTTGCAGTTCTCTGGATGCCTAAGTATATTTAATCGTCGCAAAACTATCAGTGGTTACTACCAATACAAAACTATCAGTAGTATATCCCTCTCGAAAGTCAGATATGACTTGAGACTAAAATGTTACACATGCCTTATTTTATCTAATTGTTACATTACTCTTCATGGTCACTACCAACCAAATCTACCAGGATATCCACACAAAATAGGATATGGGGAGGGTAAAATGTGCACATTACTTGCCACCTCTGACTTACCAAATATAGGATACATACAGAAGATATTGAAAAATTGCATGACATCAAAATACAAAAGACAATGGATCATAGCATCCGAATCTTGGTGAAACAAATTACATAAACAAGTTCTGACATCTTCATTTACAAGAAAAACTTTCCACCTAGGCAGATGAAGTCTAAGAAACAAAGTTTGTACACCCTAAGCTAGGCGAGTACTAGTGTACTACTAACTACATAGCTCAATATACTTCCAAATGCATTAGAGGTAAAAAACAATCTGCTGAGTTTTGATCGGAGTTGAATTCATTGTTCATGAGATAGAGCATTCTGAATATATGTGATTGTTCTTTGATAATTCAGGAGTCCCATAAACCAGAATTCAAAATAATCTCTAGTAACTATTTGCATGTACTTCCTTGAAGGTTGCTTCAGATTTCCGCTTTCATTGACTCTCTTAATCTTTTAAAGTGGGATGATGACCCTGTAGTGTACTCTGTGAAACTCTCCAGTAGGGGAAGAAATTTTGATGGATCTTTCACTGCAGAAGGCAACCTTATCGGTGGATGTAATATCCGTATTTATTTAATAATAATAAAGTATTAATTAATTAGAATAAAATTAGAATTAGAAATATATAGGATAATATTTAGGATAATAATTGGGATTTGAATAATATTTTGTTATAAGAATTTGATTAGAAATAGAAATTGTAATTTATTAATAATTAGATTAGAAATAGGATAATAATTCCTAAATCTCTATATATATTAGGTGTAATACACATTATTATTTATTAAAACCCTAAAACAATTGTGAGAGAGTACAAGCATCCGCATCGAACTGGGGAATAAAGCTTTGTTTGAGAGGGGTAAGTACTCGATACTTATGTATATATTTCTTCATATATATTTTTCTAATAATCAATCTGTGATAGGTCATACGTTTATATGTATTTGAGTAAATAATGAATAGCAGTAAAAGAGTTAATGGATTTAGTTATGTATACAATACACGTCATAATACTATGTACTAAGTTTTGGAATACAAATTCATGTATTGAAGTTGATGTCAATGGCCTGGTATTGTTTTAGTCATTTATTATGTATTAAGCATTAAACTATCAAGTCTACTGATGAGTATCTTGGCTGCATGTGTGCTATGTAAAGACTTGTGGAAGATTAATAATATAGTCACTTTATTCTATATATAAGTTTTTAAAACATGGCGAATCAAGATTTTAGGTACGGGGCATGTTATTAAAATGTTGTATTAGGGTGATAAAAATATAGAGTTTATATAAGTGATTCAGTTTGTTTATAAAATTTACTAATCAATATATTTTAATATTAAATTATATTTTGTAACTAGATTGGAAGTCGGGTGTTTAACGGATCGTTTACGGATTTTGTTAGTATTTGAGGTTGCTATATTTAAGGTACGGATTTCGTCCCCTTTCTATTCAGTACTACTCTTTTTAGGATTAGTTATATTTAATTTGTTTCGTTCATAACTCTGTTCCTTCGGTTATTATTCATTCTAACTGTTTTGATTCTCCGAAAGTTATTTTAAAGTCTGATTCGAAATATTTAAATATTTGTCTCTGCGATTTTCGAAAATTATATATGTTACATATCTGCGTAGAATATTTGAAATATCTGTTCAGGTGATTTTAAAATTGTGAAAATTATTTTTTTTTAACCCTTAGAGTGATATAGGGTATACCGATTTAACCAGCTGTAGGGGTACTACAGCCATGTCATTGCGGCACCAGTGGCATGACACTTCCGTGGCAGTGTGATTAGTCACGGCGTATCCTTCTGATAGCTCAGGTGGTGAGCTTTGCGCATTTTGATATTTGTTTGAGGATACGTGGGTGCACCCAGATTTGATTTGATTTGTGATTTGATATTTGACGGTGACGTTGTATATGCCGTACACGTTTTCCGGTTTGTTGCACGCATTAGGTACCCTATGATGTGTGTATCTGTTATCTGTTCTGTATCGGTATGAAATATCCTAACCCTTTTTTTTGCTTCAGCCTTGTCTTTAAAAATTAAAGTTTATTTATTATTATCAAATTATATATCTTGCTTCTTCTTTTATAAACTGTATTCCAATCCGTACTGGGCATTTGGCTCATGCCGTATTCTTTCTTCTGGCAGATACTTAGGGGGATCTCGGGCTGTGTGATGGAGAGCTACCCTTATTACAGTTGATTTAGGAAGTTTGGACTTCTAGCTATTATTTAGATATTATTTATGATTTGAGATTTTTTTTATTTTCGCACTTATAGGTTTGGATTATTTCAGAGATTTAATATTGTTTTGGAGATTTATTGGACCTATTTAATCAATATAAGGTGGATTTTAGTACTCCGTATACAGGTTTGTGGTTTGAAAAGTAACCCCTCATCTCATTTTGGGAAGGGGGTGTTACAGAGATGGCATCAGAGCTTAGGTTCTTTCTTGTAGAAAACCTATTTAGGTTTGACTTGTGAGTTTGGGTAGCCGTTAGGATGGGTATTCAATTTTGAGATTTCATTTAGTTGCGTTCATTTCAAAATCATTTCACTTTTATTAAAATTTATAAAATACTTCAACTTGCCTCTTTCTGCGAATTCATTCATATCTGTATTTGATATTGTGAATCCTTTTTAGACGTGGAGCTTTTGCATTATTTGAATATGTTTTGACTCATTTTGTTGTTTCTTTCTCATATCTTCAGAATATTTCCTTTTAGTCTTCGTAAATGGATCCTTTTATGTGCCTTCGTGATAATTATCAAGAGTGTTTAGAATCTGTAGAATATACTTATCTAGGCAAACTTATTACCGATAGTGATGCATGACCTTGATTAAATCTTAAGGATTTATTGATTTAACATTTTGGAGCAATTGATTGAAAAGGAAAGTGAATGATCTATGAGGATGCAAGTATGTTAGTAACTGTAGATCAAGATTTTTAAATGAAAGATGTATTTAGAATTATTTTGGCTTTATGAGTAAGATAACTTTTGGCTAAGGATTGTATGGCTTTTAGACTTCAACTAGGGATATGAGCTACATATTAAGGATTATTGATTATCAATGAGTTAAATGCAAAGAGATACGATGTTCGCTACCATGGTAGGATGTGAAATCAAATATATAGAATTTTGAATTTGGTGTGGAAACATGAATATGACTAGATGAAAAGATTTCAAGATGATAATGGATTGAAAATGATTTAATAATGTGGTTGGCAGACAATATTTCTCAGTTACGCATAAGGAAGCTTACCTTAGGATGTTATATTTAATTAGGTGGAATGATGATGAGAATATTTTAAATTACATAAAAAAAAAGTTTGTTAGGTTGGATTGGTCGAAGGGTCGTGAGATATTTTTAAATAAGAGATTTAAATATGAATTGAGATCTAACCTAAGTGGTTCCATATAACTAGAGATGTTGGAGTATAAAAAGAAAGTAGTGGATGGATTTTATAATTGTAGGTTTGAGAATACTCGAGAGACATGAAAGATGTGTTATTTCACAAAAGCATGTATATGTTATTCTTGAATTTGTCACCAGGGTTGCAGTTATTTAAAATGATTGTATACGATGATACTAGTAGAGTTATAAGAATTAAAAAAATAACTACAAGACTTGTTGGATAAGGCATTTATCAGACCGAGTGTATCTCCATGGAGTGCTCCACTATTTTTTGTGAAGAAGAAAGACGGGTCTATGAGATTGTGTATTGACTATAGGGAGTTGAATAAGATGACTGCTAGAAACAAGTATCATTTGTTAAGCATTGATGGCTTGTTCGATTATTTGCAAGGGAAAAAAATATTTCTTTCGACGATAGATTTGAGATTGGTTATCATCAGTTACAAGTAAGAAATGAAGATATTCTGAAGACAACATTTCGTACTTGATATGGTCATTATGAGTTTCTTGTGATGTTTTTTAAGTTGACGAATGCCCCAACAATATTTATGGATTTGATGAATCGGGTGTTTCATGATTACTTGTATAAGTTCGTTGTGGTTTTTATTGATGATATCTTGATATACTCTATGAGTAAAGAAGAACATGATGAGCAATTGCGCATTGTACTTGAAATTTTGAGGGATAAGAAATTATTTGCAAAATTTTCGAAGTGTGAATTCTGGTTGGTGCAGGTTGCATTTTTGGGGCATATTGTGTCTGGTAAGGGAATTGAGTTGGATCCTGCGAAAGTCGAGGCTATCACAAATTGGTCGAGACCTAGCACCGTGACAGAGGTGAGGAGTTTCTTGGGTTTGGCAGGTTACTATAGGCGTTTTGTAGAGGGCTTCTCATCCATAGCTTTGCTGTTGACTCAGTTGATGCAGAAGGGTGTTAAGTTCGAGTGGAATGATGATCGTGAGCAGAGTTTTCAAGAGTTAAAGAAGAGGTTGGTGTCAGCCCCTATACTTGTTTTACCATCAGGGAGTGGGGGATATCAGGTTTATAGTGATGCTTCTAAGAGGGGTTTGGGGTGTGTTTTTATGCAGCATGGGAAGGTGATTTCGTACTCTTCTAGGCAGCTTAAACCCTATGAGGTAAATTATCCTACCCATGACTTGGAGCTAGCAGCAGTGGTATTTTCCTTAAAAATTTGGAGGCATTATTTGTATGGAGAGACTTGTGACATCTTCACTGATCATAAGAGTCTCAAATACATTTTTACACAAAAAGAGTTAAACATGAGGCATAGGAGGTGGCTTGAACTTATTAAAGATTATGATGCTAAAATTCAGTACCATCCAGGAAAGGCGAATGTAGTGGCAGACGCTCTTAGTAGGAAGAATTTGGGAAGTGTTGCATCTCTTATTACTCAACAGCACCTTATTTCAGATATGGAGTGCTTGGGTGTGGAGCTGTATGTTGGAGGATCAGCTACAAGCATGGCGAGTTTGAAGGTGGAATCAAATCTAGTCTCAAGGGTTAAGGAAGCTCAGAAAAGTGATACAGGGCTAGAAGCTATTAGATCGAATGTGGCAGAGGGTAAGTAGACGTAGAAATTCGTGAGCAGTTTTGACTAAGGCTCATAGTTCTTCATTCTCTATTCATCTGGGTTCTACTAAGATGTATCGAGATTTGAAGAAGCATTTTTGGTGGAGTGGAATGAAACGGGACATAGCAGAGTTCGTGGGAAAATGTCTTACAGGTCAACAGGTGAAGATTGAACACCAGAGATCTAGTGGACTGTTACAGCAATTGGATATCCCGGTTTGGAAGTGGGAAAACATTACCATGGATTTTGTGACCGGTTTACCGAGGACCTTCAGGAAGAATGATGTTATTTGGGTGGTGGTTGATAGACTTACAAATCAGCTCATTTCTTACACATTACAAAGAATACTCATATTCATGATTTGGCAGATATATTTCAGCAAGATATTATTAGACTACATGGTGTGCCTGTGTCGATAGTTTCAGACAGGGATACGAGGTTCACTTCACGTTTTTGGAAGGGATTTCAGCAGGCTTGGGGTACGAGGCTTAATTATAGTACAACTTTTCACCCACAAACTGATGGACAATCAGAGAGGACTATTCAGACGTTGGAAGATATGTTAAGAGCTTGTGCTTTGGAGTGGTCTGGTGATTGGGACAAGTACCTGTATCTTGTGGAGTTTGCATACAATAATAGTTGGCAAGCGAGCATTGGAATGCCACCATTTGAGGCATTGTATGATAGAAAATGTAGAGCTCCGACTTGTTGGAATGAGGTTGGAGAGACTGTCATTGAAGGGTCAGAGTTAGTTCGAGTAACTAACGAGAAGGTAGAGCAGGCTAAAGAAAACATAAAGGAAGCTCAATCGCGTCAAAAGAGCTATGCAGATCAAAAGAGAAAATTTGATGGGTTTGAGCCTGGTGATCATGTATTTTTGAAGGTGTCTCCTTGGAAGGGTGTTAAACGTTTTGGTATGAAAGGAAAGCTTAGTCCAAGATATGTTTGTCCTTTTGATGTTATAGAGAGAGTAGGGGAAGTTGCTTATAGAGTAATATTGCCACCACAATTATCCCTTGTGCATAATGTATCTCATGTGTCTGTTCTAAGAGGCTACAAGTATCATCCGCTACACGTAGTTCAATATCCGTTGCATAAGATTAGGGAAGATCTTTCTTGTGAGGAAGAAGTTGAAACTATTTTAGCTCGAGGGGAACGAATTATGAGGAAGAAAACTATTCCATTTGTTAAAGTTTTGTGGAAGAACCATTCTGAGAGAGAGGCTACTTGGGAGTTAGAAGAATCTATCCGTGAGAAATATCCGCACTTATTTGATTCAGGTACGAGTTTTAGTTTTGTTAGATTCCGGGGACGGAATCCTTTTAAGGGGGTGTATATGTAATATCCGTATTTATTTAATAATAATAAAGTATTAATTAATTAGAATAAAATTAGAATTAGAAATATATAGGATAATATTTAGGATAATAATTGGGATTTGAATAATATTTTGTTATAAGAATTTGATTAGAAATAGAAATTGTAATTTATTAATAATTAGATTAGAAATAGGATAATAATTCCTAAATCTCTATATATATTAGGTGTAATACACATTATTATTTATTAAAACCCTAAAACAATTGTGAGAGAGTACAAGCATCCGCATCGAACTGGGGAATAAAGCTTTGTTTGAGAGGGGTAAGTACTCGATACTTATGTATATATTTCTTCATATATATTTTTCTAATAATCAATCTGTGATAGGTCATACGTTTATATGTATTTGAGTAAATAATGAATAGCAGTAAAAGAGTTAATGGATTTAGTTATGTATACAATACACGTCATAATACTATGTACTAAGTTTTGGAATACAAATTCATGTATTGAAGTTGATGTCAATGGCCTGGTATTGTTTTAGTCATTTATTATGTATTAAGCATTAAACTATCAAGTCTACTGATGAGTATCTTGGCTGCATGTGTGCTATGTAAAGACTTGTGGAAGATTAATAATATAGTCACTTTATTCTATATATAAGTTTTTAAAACATGGCGAATCAAGATTTTAGGTACGGGGCATGTTATTAAAATGTTGTATTAGGGTGATAAAAATATAGAGTTTATATAAGTGATTCAGTTTGTTTATAAAATTTACTAATCAATATATTTTAATATTAAATTATATTTTGTAACTAGATTGGAAGTCGGGTGTTTAACGGATCGTTTACGGATTTTGTTAGTATTTGAGGTTGCTATATTTAAGGTACGGATTTCGTCCCCTTTCTATTCAGTACTACTCTTTTTAGGATTAGTTATATTTAATTTGTTTCGTTCATAACTCTGTTCCTTCGGTTATTATTCATTCTAACTGTTTTGATTCTCCGAAAGTTATTTTAAAGTCTGATTCGAAATATTTAAATATTTGTCTCTGCGATTTTCGAAAATTATATATGTTACATATCTGCGTAGAATATTTGAAATATCTGTTCAGGTGATTTTAAAATTGTGAAAATTATTTTTTTTTAACCCTTAGAGTGATATAGGGTATACCGATTTAACCAGCTGTAGGGGTACTACAGCCATGTCATTGCGGCACCAGTGGCATGACACTTCCGTGGCAGTGTGATTAGTCACGGCGTATCCTTCTGATAGCTCAGGTGGTGAGCTTTGCGCATTTTGATATTTGTTTGAGGATACGTGGGTGCACCCAGATTTGATTTGATTTGTGATTTGATATTTGACGGTGACGTTGTATATGCCGTACACGTTTTCCGGTTTGTTGCACGCATTAGGTACCCTATGATGTGTGTATCTGTTATCTGTTCTGTATCGGTATGAAATATCCTAACCCTTTTTTTTGCTTCAGCCTTGTCTTTAAAAATTAAAGTTTATTTATTATTATCAAATTATATATCTTGCTTCTTCTTTTATAAACTGTATTCCAATCCGTACTGGGCATTTGGCTCATGCCGTATTCTTTCTTCTGGCAGATACTTAGGGGGATCTCGGGCTGTGTGATGGAGAGCTACCCTTATTACAGTTGATTTAGGAAGTTTGGACTTCTAGCTATTATTTAGATATTATTTATGATTTGAGATTTTTTTTATTTTCGCACTTATAGGTTTGGATTATTTCAGAGATTTAATATTGTTTTGGAGATTTATTGGACCTATTTAATCAATATAAGGTGGATTTTAGTACTCCGTATACAGGTTTGTGGTTTGAAAAGTAACCCCTCATCTCATTTTGGGAAGGGGGTGTTACAGTGGAAATAAAGAGTAGGCCTGCTATTGGACAAGCTGACGTCGACAAATAGCATTGACAAACTTTCAATAGCTTCTCTCCTTCCTTCACACTAAAATTTCGTTTAAACACTTTCTTCACTCCACCTACTTGTAAGATTTTGACTCCTAAACTTAACTTCCCTTTCATAGTTTCAGTTATGGACCTTATCCTCACTGCAAAATTACAGGAAAAAAATTATTAGTAAATAAGTCTTAAATTAACATCAACTAACATATATCACTAGTAATACTGTGTTTAGTAATTAAAAGGAAAGGAAGTAAAATTCTTAGTTTTGCAGAATCGTTCTTTTGTAAATTGGGGGAAATTGGATGGGAACAATGCCTTTTTTGAAAAAGAATAGTAAAATTCTGCAAAGAAATAATTACCATGCTCTCTGATGCCTTCTGCTAAAGAATCCATTTTTTCACCGAAGCTGCTCATCCTACTATATACTGAATCAAATCTACCTGCACTTTGCCAAAATATTATAAAAATCGATGATTATTTTCTCCTGACTATTGCATGCTATATAATATGGCAAATCATCATCTCTTCAATGATTATAAAGAATCGAGAAATACCCCATCTGAATTTTGGTGATGGCAGGGACAGCTAGAATTCCTTTTAGAGACCTCTTAACAGGAATTGCAGAGCTTCGTGAAAATGGAATAATAGTTTTCCCAACCTGGTTCTTCATTCTAAGCAAACTCTGAGGTAGTAGTACCCTTTAAACTCTGAGGTTATGGCTGGTTTAGTGCAAGATGGATTCGCAATTGTTTACTTCAACCAGTATTTATAGAATAAGGTCGATATTTGGATCATTACTTTCAGTTGCCCGAGTCATCTTTTGGTCATTCCATCAATTTGATATTGATAAAGGTGTAAGGATAAAGTTAAATAATAGAAAATGTATATATATATGTATATAGAAGGTGGTATATATATTTGCTAGCTTCAAAAGGTACTTGTTCAAAGGGCCAAACCTTCTTTAATGTGGCTAAAAAAGGTAAAAATAATCCGGTAATTAGGTAGGCCGTAACATGTTACCTTTTTTCTTTTAGGCTGACTGTGTATGCATTTGTCAAGAGAACTTTCTGAGATGGCCTGCCTGCATTCTGATGCAAGCCTACTTTTGACACCATCATATATATAAATCAAAATAATATAGTCGTATATTCTTATGAATAGTAGTTTTTACGGAAACAACCTCTCTACTCCTCCCAAGTTTTCCATACATCTCAACTTTGTGGGATCATACTTCCGAGTGCAACATCTGAGTATGTTGGATTTTTTTTTTTTGTCACACTGAGAATGTTTGATTAATTAGGCTCTATATTCATAAGAAAAGTCAAAATGCTTCGAAAATAACCATGTCAACATAGCCTTAGGATAACTATGGGAAGGCTAATGATTTGCTCTTTCTAATCATAGACTCTTCCAGGAATAATTTTAGGCAGTTTTATCATCTATATCATTGAACTCCCTGAAAGAAGAGAATGGTACGGTTACTGAATTTCCAGGTATTCGGAATTGATTGAGGAAATTTTTGTTTTTTCAATGAACTCGCAAGTATTGCTTAAGTTGGTTAGTGGATGAAAGTTTCCACATGCAAGATATGGGACCTAAGTATCTAAAATAAATCTTATCTGGATCACCATCTTCTGACATTCTTTGATTTTATTTTGAACTTCCTGAGGTGTAAAGGAGTTGACTGTAGGCCAGCCATCATTAGTGAATATCAACTGTGGAACTCTGATTCATCTTCTTTGGAATCAATTTGTCAACTTGGTCCGTGCAAGCACATGTGTGATGTGTCTTTGTGTATGTGTAAAGTTTCTGCAACTGATCATTTCTGGATTCATTGCATCTTCGGAAAGTCATAATGCATGTTAAACAATTACTTGCAATCTAGAGTAGATTTTAAGATTAAAGAAGTCTGAATAACTGTAAGTGCATAGGAAACTGATCTCAGATAGTCACTTTACACCATATATGAAACATTAATTGTCATCAGATTTGTCCTTCCGTTCCCTATATAGATAACTGGCTACCCCTTTGTTCACCGATACAATTTGAAATACCAAGTCCAGGAAAAAATTCTCGAGATGCCTTATGAAACTGGGAGAATAAATGGTTCAGACAACTTTCTCAGGTAAACCATCCAGTCTCCAATAGAAATCCACTGTACTTGAAGATATCACTCACATAATCGATTGATCACATCAGATGTCCTACTAAGTTATTCAGCAGTTTGTGGAATTCCAATAACAGACAACTTTCTCAGTCTCGGTTAATTGAGTATCAGTCTCGGTTACTAAGTACATTATTGGTACATGTATTACATAACAATGTGCCTTGCCTTAATCGCTTCAGCAATTTTCACCAGAAAGGATTCAGTGATTCACAGTAGTGCAGCATTTCAAGTCTTTCGAATTGGGGGCATGCACACAAGCATTGGGTAACTTCTCTTGTTTTATTTATTTTCAAATTCTCACTGTATTAAAAACCTCTGTCAAACAAGAGCAATGACATAACTATACTCTATTTTAACCCTATCTCTCTATTCTCTCCGCTCAGCTGTCTCCCCTTTTTCCTTCTCAAACATAGCCGCCGGGACTTTTACCGATTTTTTCCGGTGGAAAGCCCCAATCTCTTAGTTACCTTTCATTTTTCTTGCTAAATTACTTTTAAAGCTTGATTTCTACTCCTTCCGTCCCATTTTATTTGACTAATTTTCTATTTTAGTTTGTCCTAAAAATCTTTAATATACATTTGAATTTCACTCATACCCCTATTAATTATGCATTGGTAATATACTATTTGTATTATTCAAGGCAAAAATGCTTATACATTAATGCAATTATAAGAGTATTATAGTTAAAGTAGAGATAAAATTTACTTTTTCTTAATGTGAGTAAAAGTCAACCAAGCCAATTAAAATGGGACGGAGGGAGTATCGTCTTTTTTCAAAAAAATAAATAAAAATTCTTGGATCAAAAACCATCGGAGCATCCAGATTTTATGTCTTCTCCGATCAAGCGGGTGGTTCTTCGGTTTCGAGGGGTCCGATTTCTCCTGTTTTTTGTGGTTTTGTTTTCTAGATCTAAGGCTTGCTTTCAGTTTGTAATTTTTATTTTATAATTTTAGTTTGGTTGTAGTCTCTCCTTAGTAAGAGTTTTGGTGTTTCTCTCCTTTATTTCTTTGTGAGAGTATAGTTTTTGATTTAGTGATAAAAAAATTTAGAGGATTGCAATTATGGTCGATAGCTCAAATGGTGAAGCCGGTACAGGTAAATATATAATCTTCAATAAATGGCGTGATTGTATCTCCAAAAAGAATGAATTAATCCGCTATTATTTCTGTTTTTATGTTTGTTCGACGCGACTATTTTTATAGATATCGTATGATTTTTCGTTATTGAATTAATTTCTACTAAAAAACAAGAGCAATGACATCAAACTTTTTTTTAGTAAAGATCAATTACAATAATTTAAATACTCATTTACGCTGACATGCATGTTCCCCTAGACTCAAGTTCTCGATTTTTTGTTATCAAGACAAATAGACAATAGAAATATCCACTAAACTAGAGAAACTCTACATTGCTCTTGACGCCATTTTGCGATTCTTTACATTTTCCTCCAATACCGAGCAATCTATGAGATAGGTCAAGGTCATCTTGTTTGGCCCCATAAGAAATCTCAATCTTGTTTTCTCTCTCATTTTAAGCCGATCTAATATGTTGGGTTTTCGGGGTTTTGACTCTTATTATTACAATTTGAATAAAAAATGTCCAAAATATCACAAATCGCGAAAATGACCTTTACTGTCACTTTTGCGTTTTTAAAAAACACATGTTTGATCCACGTATCTTGCTTCCTTGTGAAATGTTCTGTGATTTTTTTTATAAAAAAAGGTAACACAAGTTAAAATTGCGTGACATAAACGCAAGTTTAATTTAAAATTGTTACTTACTTTTGCGTTTAACCGATAAACACAACTTAAGAATGCGGTTTTATTCTAATAATGCAATTTAATGTTTCATTTTCTTTATAAACGCAATATTACTTTGCGTCTCTACTAATATACACATGTTTAATATCTTCACTGTCAGAATCTTATCTTCACTTGTTGCTTTTAAGGGGTGATCGTGGTGCGGGTGGTGCGATTTTTCTCTAAAATCGCAGCCAACCCACATACGGTTTGGTTAAAATTTCAAACCGCGACTGCACCGTGAAACTCAAAAACCGCATAAACCACACCACATAAATGTGGTGTGGTGCGGTGTGGTGCGGTTTATGCGGTTTGCGCAGTCTAATAATATTAATGTAGAAATTAAAATAAATTCTAGATAATTAGTAGTTCAAATAAAGTTAGACATTTAAAAGAAATGCAATTAACTTTGATTACCTATTAAAAATGTTCCAATCATATGGAAGATTAGAAGCCCGACATAATATTTATATATCAACTATTATATTACTAAATTAGTTTGTAAATATAATAATATATGCATAAAAATTCATATATTTTATATAAATATAATATATAAATTATATATTATAATGCTATATGCGGTGCGGTGCGATTTGAACCGCACTAGTCAAATATAAAATCACAGCTCACACCGCACCGCGCAGTTTGGTAAAAATCTAACCCGCAATCGCACTACGAAAATAAAAAATCGCGTTTTGTGCTGCGTGGGCGGTTTGTGCGGTCCGGTGAGCACCCCGGGTGTTTTTCACTCAGTAGCCACAATACCTCATACTATGCTTCACCTCTTCAATATCATTTGAACTTTTCCAGCAAGATATACTCATGGCTGCGGAGCCCATATCTCTTATATAGAACCCTAATTGCACAAATTAAAAAGCATACATACATCAGTTTCCATGGCAAGAAATTTGAGGGAGATTGGACTTTTGATTATGGCAAGTGTATTGTAATTGATCTCAATCGCAGCTGTGAATGAATAGCTGAGTTGTGTATTGTGATTAGAGTGTGTAACTGTGAGATTGTGAGTATATTAGTCAGGTCGGATTAAAACAGGAACGCAACTTCATTGAGCATTGAAGGGCCAACTTTTATTATTGTGATAATTGGGATCGTTTGATACAAAATTGTGATATTTAGGCTCTTAATTCGGGTTTTCATTTATATCACAAAACAAAACGTACTATGCACAAGATGTACTTAATTCCTGTTAGAAAATATATATTTCCATTAACAACTTAACATTTATGCTCATTTTGGTCGAGAAGAATGAGATGGAGAATTGTGAACGAAATTGAAGGAGAGTAAAAGAAGGTAGGAGGGAATATTGGAAAAAAATGAGGTATATAGTGTAATTTGTTTATGATAAAATTTTTGGAAAAATAAAAAGGATGGAAAACGGAGATATTTCAAATTGATGAATTTGAGATCATAGTTTAATCTGATAGGAAAAAAATGAAAGAAAGAAATGAAGATCATAAACTATTATAAATTTCATTGCATTCCCCCTCTTCAAGTCACTCCAATCAAACAGTGTTTTTACAGGTGTGCGCCACAAAAACACTCTCAAATAGAGAAGCGACAAGATATGCTCCTCCTAAATGTGCTTAGGAGGGAGATATACCTGCAGGTTAGTTTATCTACTTGATTACTGATGTGCATTAGCAGATCAAAATAGATCAGCCTTCGATCCGGAGTAACATCTTCAGCCGTGGCCCTCACACTAAATAATTAAAGATTCAAGCCAGTGAACTTAAAAACAACAAAGGTAAGTTTCCAAGTATTTTGTTTCATCACTAAATTTCCAAAATATTCTTCTGCAATTACTGCCTTGGTCGTTTCTAACCATAAGCATACTAGAATGCTGTAATTCACATCCCAACATCCTCAACACATGCAAGCAAATGCAATTCCATGTCCTACAATGTGAATTCAACAAGAACTGTCACTGAAAATCGACCTAAAACATGTCTGCAAAACCGCAATTTATTATTTGTGCTCAAGTCAAGAGAAACCCAATTACTGCAAAATGAGCATCAGCTGTATAGTCCCCCTACCCTCCTTTGCACACTTTTGCAAGTATACATATTGTTCACCTATGAGCAGATGAGTGAGGCACTGGATATGCGCTGGGCCCGGGACCCATGTTCACTGGGGCACCTGGAACTATTTGTCCATGAACTGGGGCTCTCAAACCATATGCCATATGTTGGGGAGGATTCACCGGTGTTCCAATTGCTGAGATGAGATGTCCTCCGACTGGCTGCCCAATGGTTGTTCCACCGTACATACCAACTCCAGAGGGAGCTGCTGGTGATTGAGAAAGTTGTTTGCTTGGTTTACCAGATGAACCTCCTGATGAACCATTTGTTTGACCAGTGATTGGCTCTTGAGGCACGGCTACGTCATTGTTGTTGACATTAGTGATATCATGAATGCTTGACCTCCTCCTATCTTTATTTATAGAGTTTAAACGGATGTAGTACTTTTGTGCATGACTGGCTACTTGTGTTGGTGTTCTTGACACTACAAAGTTCCGTGATATACTTCGCCAGTCACCTTTCCCGTATTTTTCCAGACCAAGAAGAAATAGCCTGCTTTGTCATGAAAGGAAAAAATTTGATTAATTATAGTGTGCCAAGACAGGGATAATGATCTCAAACACAACCATTGTGTGCACATGTAAAAGATGATCAGGACATCTAAGAGGAAAAATACACCTATAGAATTAGTAATCTAGTTCGTATTTTACTACAAATTACCAAGAATAATGCACAGACGAACTAGCAGTAAAAAGGGAAACTGCGGGCTTATAGCAGTACTTTAATCACGGCATCACCATGGCTTTAGTCTTTACACAGAAAAGTTCTCTACTTAGATTCTTACATCAGAAAACGCCTGAGCATTGATCACAAGGTTTCATACCTCGGGCATCTTCCAATACAGCAATATGATCAACAGAAAATTAAGTTGATTAAATGCATGTGGCCAAGTGAATCTGAGACTGCAAATAGACTCCCCCAATAAACCATAGGGGTAAAATCCGAAAACTAACCTGGCAAACAGACTCAAACACGGAACATGTATATGACCATGCCCATCTAACATGTCACTCTACTACATCAGTTAGTCTCCTAGAGTCCCAATTAACAACAAAGTCCACAGCCTCTTCACAGTAAAACACTATCAAATAGACACATACCATTGCAAACATTTTATCATTGAATTAGCAAAAAAACACTTTATGACTTAAAAAATGCAGGACCACTATTGTCGTAGCTTATTACCATGTCATGTAACAGTTGTGTATAACATAATCAATATATTACTCTTAGAGGTTGTCATTTCTCACCTACCAGGAGGGGGTAGATAGGGAAAGAGAGAGAGAGAGAGGCACCAATGTGCCACTCTGGTGGTATGCAAAGTACGTTTTCTCCCTAGTAACAATCAATTCATCTAAATTCATTTAATAACAGTACTTGATTCCTCTTTGCTCTTAATTTTTAAAATTATTTAGTAAATATGCAAATTCAAAGCGAGAAACATGACAACAATGAGCAAACTCTTCTCTGTGCTTCAAGTTGCTTACCATAGTACCACTGTACCAAGTTTGCATTGAACACAAAATAGTAATGTGTATATTATGCAGTAACAACCACCAGTACAGCGCTACTACATGAATGCTATACTTAATGACCTGCTTGGTTGCTCCTCCGACACTAATGACCTAATCTAGAAAGTTTTCTACTATATCAGTTATGTCACTAGGTAGTAAATTAAATGACATTTATAATATTTTCTGACCATCTACCTTGCATGCCCTTTGCCGGCATGAAGCAAGCATAATTCACCAGATGGATATACTACCTACTTTCTACTTCATAAAAGATTAATCTTCTTTACAAAAATGTTACTATGACGATTCCCAAAAACAAGCGTGCAACATGTTCTAATAATCTAATGCAATAAATAACATGTGACCGCTGAATACTCAAGTTAAGGTAAAAATGTAAACAACCTACAGATCACTAGAGTGAAATGTGTATTTCACATGAAAATTGATATACAAGACCTCAACAAACAGATGGTTTTTGTATGTTTAACTATCTGCATGCCATTGCTTACTATCAAGACGCTTTCTCCAGTAACATTTGTGTGTGTGTGTGCATCTCTCTCTCTCTCTCTCTCTCTCTCTCTCTCTCTCTGTGTGTGTGTGTATAAGATCTTGAGGCAGTCTCATAACTGTGAGTAGATAAGATTCAGATCCCATGTGTCTAACAGTCTGTCTAGTATACTTTTTCCTACCTTCTCTGTATCAGATTCGTCCATTAATGTTTATGGGTACAGCCACAAGTATTTAGCAAATAGCCTAATGTTGTTCGATTGCAGCAAAGCATTTCCAGGAAATATATGTGAATTATATGGCATCTGAAGAAGACTTCCGAGTGATTAAACCACATTTCCCGGGACACCGGAATAGCACATAGAGCCTAAGCACAACATCTCCTTCATTAACCTTAAATCACTTTGGAATAGATTAGAATTTTACACTAGTGATCAGCAACTTAAGATAGCTAATTCAGTGACAACGGCAGGTCAGAAAATAATTAGTCTCCTAATAAGTTAATGTGCCAGAAAATAATTAGTCTCTTAATCAGTTACATGTTTCATATACGCATCATTAACTTTGGGTTCTCTATGTTTATAGAAATTTGGCACACGTCATCCACGGACATTAAATACGGTTAAATAGAACCGAAAAACAATATAGATATACAAAGGTACTGATCATTGTTAAATTCCAGATTCTAATTGTTTCTAACAAACGACAAACATATCAAGAAACATATACTTGGGAATAATATCACTCACCTGTGCTCCTCCTCTGACCACGCAACCCCTTTACGACGCTCCTGCTCAGCCCGTGAAGCTTTGCCACCATCAACACCAGATTGACCTAAATTACCGCCTTTCTTACCAGTTCCTTCGTCACCCACTTGGCCTGTTAAGCCATATGCAGAAGAATTATAATCAGGTAGTGGCACATGGCCAGACTCAATTCGATTAATATCATCAACTAGGAGCTTGTAGTGTTCCTTAATTTCTTCTATAGTTTTCTCAGGAATGTCAGCAGCAATTTTCTCCCATCGATCTTCTGAATCCTCAGGATAAGTTGCCAGACCTTTCTCGAATCTCTTATCTTGATCTCTGCTCCATATGGAGCATTTAACTGATTCATCGCCACTCATCCAGCCTACAATTTATTTTTATGTCAACAAGGAAAGAGAGAGACAAGATATACTGCAAACTGATTCACTATCTAATCTCAAATATTTATCCTGACAAGTATGGAATTCTCTAGAAAAGCAATTGAATTTGAGATCTGAATTATTCACATAAAAGAGACAACTGCTACTAGTCAGAAATTATAAGAAGTAGACGTGTCAGACCACGGAGGTAAGCAAAAACAGAAAGACTCCGAAAGTAACCAAGTGAGCTGCACCATAGACCAACTTCAATAAATATCATAACAGAATCATAAGAGAAGAAAGACTTGAATTAATTCAATGGTGATTATCTTGGAGAATTGGATGCTTTTAAATTGCTGACTCCTATTGATGAAGAAAGGCAACAGTTTCAGTTAGAGCATGAGATATATCTGAAAACTTTAAAAATCAAGATACAATAAATGATAAACTCAACAAAGTAGAGAGAGGAAAGAGAAACACTAAAACAAAAAAAAGGGAAAAATAAACTGTGACGGTGAATTCAATACTGGTAATAATTCATGCTTTGAGTGAAATGTGAAAGAGACCAAAATGCAATCAAACAAGGAAGAAGCCAAAAGTCTAAAATGGATAACAACAGTATTCATTTTGCCATTTTTGATCCCAACAAAATACCAATAACCAAAATCCCTTATTTGATAACAACAGTTTTCACAGCAAAGGCCCAACAAAAATTTTAGTAGTTCTTTACAGTCTTACTGCATCAAAAACCTTCCGGGTTTACAGTTTACGAACCTGATATTGATGATGAGTGTTCTTTGATCGTTTCTGGTCAGTTCAGTAACACCACACAGTAAAAAAAAAATTAATAAGTAAATTAACACATAATAAAGATGTTAAAACAATGATATTTTCAAAATCAGGCACCAGGAAAGATGATGTTCATGTCAAAATGATTAACCAAAGTAATGAAGTAACATTCATTCAAACACAAATACTGTAAAGGCTGAATTAACCAAAAGTACAAAGTTAATTAGTATGACCCACTTAGCATCAGAAGTTGAAACCTTAATTGTAAAAATGTGTAGTTTGTAATTCATTCAAGCACTATAACAAACTGACATTATTGCAAGAACTGTGTCAAGTCCATCATAATGAGAAGTTACCTAGTACCCATATGACACCTACGAGACTAAGACACTTCACCCAACTTTCAAAATAAAAAGCTTTTCCAAAGCTCATTATGTATACTTGCAAGTAATGATGCACCCGTAACAAGGTCATGGGTTCAACAACATATACTAATTGTTGCCAAAATATCAAGTGTATCACTCATTAAAAATTGGTGTGCACCTTTTTTATATCTCATTTTAGACTTAAATTTCCAAAATTTAAATTAGTGAATCAAACACTAAACTAATATACACAATTAATCATTATAACCAATTCCCAAATATGGACAGATTCCAGAACACCCAAGAAAAAATAAATGCATGCCAAAAAAACATCATATACTAGCTTGTGTTTGATGACCTAAAAACGGGTCAATCTTTACGACATTTGACAGAGAAAATATAATGACGTTGATGGGTTATCCCAAAATAACAAACTCTGAGCCAAAAAAATTAATAAAAAATTGAAATGAGTCATCTTTCTTTTTTGGTCAGTCCCATCAAAGCAAGTAACAAACTACTAGCAACGACTATAGTTTGACCCCCAATAATCATTTTTTCAAGTGGATAATAAAAACTACTCCATGCATCCCAATGTTTGATTTTTGTACATAGTTTGAGATGAATTGATCACATATTTTCGTTAAATTTTCTTTTATAAATAAATTTTTTTTTATTACAAAAAGAAAATTTATAAAAAAATAACAGAAATATATGGTCAATACATCTTAAACTATGTACAAAAATCAAGACTTGAAACGGAGGAGCAATAAAATCTCCGGTAAAAAGGGCATGATATATGACACATCAATGATGAAACAATTTTTATATTAATTACTGTATTATATAGAGGCCGTTTGAGATAACAGCATATGATATAAATATGTGTACATAGTTTATGTATCTGCATGACCAAGTACAAGTACAGAGAACTGAACTGATACATTATATTTACATAAAAATGTATAAGGTGCAGGCAACCAATGAAGCGGGGGTGTAAAAAAGAGATAGAAAACTACAAAAAAGCAGCAGTAGGAAGAGTAAATGTGTCAGTTTTTGTGATGAGATAAACATAACAATCTGCACTTGCAGGACTGTGTGTGTGTGTGTGTGAGAAAATGATTACCTTTCATGGTTGAAGCAGCTCCGATTTCATGCAAGTCCCAATCCATCTTTTTTTACCTTTTGTGCGTTTGTTGAAAGATTAAAATCACAACAGTTTGATTACTCTCCTTCCCAGCCTGCTGATTTTTTAGTAACGCGGTTTTATTATTTTTTGTCATTTCCTGTGGGCCCAGTTTCCCGTGGGACCAAGTTTTCTTTTTTATAAAATCATATCCGTAGGTGTATCATGTATGCATAGATGATACCGCCAATATTATTATTCTTGGCGGAGGGTTCAATTTTCTAAATTTAAAAGGAAATGTGGGTATTCATGAAAATATTGAATAACAGATAAGGATGCGAGTCAAATGCTATACAGTATATAATTGGAATAACGCACTTTAACATGGTATGGAAGTCGCTCGTAGGTCCGTATAACTAAAATTTAGAAAAAAAGCTCACAAATATATCTAAATTCTTTATTATAATAGTTCAGTCTACATCAATCAATGATTTTTTTAAAAATTTTAGCCCATCAAATATTTCAATATTCAGTCAATCATTTACATTCCTTTCTTACAATTTTTAACTAAAGTGATTAACTATAGTATAAACAATTAACTACCAGTTTAGTTATAAAATAGTAATTTTTAAATATCTTTTATATTCTAATATTTGTTTTCTTTTAACATAAAGAATATTAATTATTTTCAAAATAACAATCTTTACTTGTCATTTTAATTTTAGACTTTTTTTCATTAAACTAATAAATAATTTTTATAATTATAATATATAATAATAATAATAATATAATAATAAAATAACTTTTAAATACTACTTAAATTTATTATTTTTATTTTTAGTTAACATTTTTATAAAAAAATAATTTATGATGTATTTAATAAATAAATTAAAAAATGGTAAACATAATAAACTTTTATTATACAATTAAATAAAACAAACATTAAAAAAAATTATTAAACTAAGACATATTAAAAGTAAAAAAGTAACAAAAAATATTTAATCAAGATATAAGTTTGAATTCAAAAATAATTTGTCAAACACATGTAAATCATATATTACTAAAACCAAATACAATGTTTAACGTGAAAATTTAATAAATTTAAAAATTAAATTTTATGATAAGTTAATTTTAGCTACCGCGTCATTTATTTTTAAAAATAAATTTAATATTAAATTTTAATGATAACAAAACTTTACATGTGCATCCAACAATTTATAATTTTAAATACAGATGTTGCAGGTTATGGGTGTAAATAAATATATATAATATAATACATGATCTATAATTTGTTTAAATTAGAGATTTTTTTAATAAGTAGCCTTATAGTAGTTTTATTATTTTTCAAGTGAGAAATTTCATAATTTTTTTAATTTTGAGTTTTAAATATTTTTTAAATATTAATTTTTTATATTTTTTCAATTTGAACTTTTAAGTATTTTTAACCTTATATAATAATAATTATACATATTATTAATGATGATGATAATAATAATAATAATTTATATACTTTTATAAATTTTAAAAATTAAGTGAATATTTTTACTTATTATCTTTTCACGTCTGATTTGCAAAAATTAAAATAAAAATTTTAATATGTAAAAAATTTGAGTATGTATTTAAATTTTAATTTTTTTTGAAAATATTTTTTATATTTTAATTTAAATTTTTTAGATAATAATATTAATTAATTAATTCGAATATAATTTTTTGATATATTTTGGAAGATTATTTAAATTTAAACCTAAATTTTTAATTATTCATTTATTTAAAATTATATTCAAATCTCTTTATAGAAATCATGTTTATTCAAATTTAATAAATGTATCTAGGTAAATATCAATAAATAATTCTGATTGATTGATGATCTTTTATATATTTGGCAAGATTATTTGAATTTAAACTTTCAATTATTCATTTAATTTGGAGATTGATTTTCTATTATAAAAAAATCATGTTTAATATCTTTTATGTATCTAGGTGAATAAATATAACTAATTGTGACTAATATCGTTTATGGGGAAATTAAAGAAACAACATTTATGATATTTCAGATATTCTGGTAAAAGATAGTTTTGATTCACCTTATTGTGTCACAATTTTCCATTATTTTCACTAAAAAACTGAAGTGGAAGGTGTTGATCTTATTCAAGACGAAAGTTTTGTCATGATCATATCAGACTTTGAAATTATCAATTTTGGAGATTCTAGCTTAATTGTCGAACACTCACGAGATGAGTTCATACCAAAAATTTTAGATCTTTGACAAATGTAAGCACAATTAGTATATTATATTCAGTTAAAAAAATATAATGAATAAATTTTTATTGTGCTTTTCATTATTTTTGTAGGTTATTTTTCGAGAGAGATGAAAATGATAGCTGATAAGTCACACTTTATTATTATTATAATATTTAATTAGTGTAGTTTCTCATATTTGGTATTTACAATTTTTCAAATAATTTGTATTTATATACAGTAATTTTTAAATAAAAAAATTATAAAAATGATATAAAAAATTGATTCAGTGCGAAGCACGGACGCTAGTACATATAAAAAGAAATTTTATAAACTAAAATATATCTAAATAATAATATTAATTTAATAGAAGTTAAAAAAATTAATAAAATAATACTTAACAATAGTATTATAATACTTTTATACATAATATTAAATGATAAAAAATATTGATAGAAGAATAACAATAAATATAAATTAGAATATAAATAAAATATTATTAAAAACGATAAAAGAGTTAAGATAATAAGATGGTTTGGTAGTATGCGGATTTCATGAAATAATTAAAAATTGAAAAAAATGTAGGTAACATTAACTCATAAAAGACTTATAGTAGGAAAAATATTATATAAATATTAATTCTATATGATATGAAATTAAAATAAATAATATATAACTAAAAATATTTTATTTTTATTAATATTTTTATATTTTTATAAATATGTAATATATATTAAATAAATAATAAATACGGTTAATAATAAAATAATATTTACACACTGAATATTAAATAAAATTAAAAAAATATAAAAGTATAGAATAAAAATTATAATTTATTATATAATAAATATAATTTTAAAATATTTAAAAAATGACCCAACCGGATTTAAGCTAGTATCCTATTGTAACATTAGATTATCTCTTTTTACTCGAGGGGAAAACAAAAGTATAGAATCCAAGTTACGTATTTTTTATGAAAGATACGAAAGAATATATGAGTATGATTTGACAATTCTTTTATCTTTTTTTTTATCTGCTGCTTTTTGGAAACTTTTTCTTTTTCACCACCACCTTTTCATGGACACCAGGTTTGTAAGAGGACTCGTACCTAAATAAATCCTAATAGTAAGTGAAATTTGCCGTAATTTATCATTACAATATCAGTTAACACTATGAGCTCCTTTAATTTATCTTATAAGACTTAAGTTGATATGAACCTTAAACCGGCTTTTATATGACTGGTAGTACTCTCTCCATATGCAGCTGAATCAATTATACCCTGCTTGTCTTGTGAACTTTGCGGGTACTATAAAACACTCCTACGGGGCAAAAATGAATTCTTATACAACCAAATGACAATATACAGTCCAGATTTATACTTTTATACTTTTACTTTGATTAACTAACCTCAATTAATGTAAACATCAAAGGGTTTTATTCCATTACAATGACAAACTAATTTGAGCATGGAAAATTTGCAAGGAAACTGAGACCATCACCGCCAAAAAATGACAAATCATCTCACCCTAGCTAAAACATCATCTACTCTCTCTACCCTGCAGCGTTGACCATCTCTTTAGCAGGGGTAGCTGGTACAATGTCCATGGGCTGCAAATATCAAAACAAATAATGGTTAACACCGTAATCTGTTCGATTAATTCTAGAAATGACCAAAGTTTGCTGCAATGATAGTGCCTTATTGTCACTGACTCTTCATACCAAGTATTGTAAGAATTATTTGATTGTCTCTGTCATGTTTGCATGACGATTTTATCTAAATCAATTAAAATTGCATTAGGTAGTTGTACAATAAAAGTGTAATCCCAACAGTAGAAGTTTTTCCCTTTTTTAAAAAAACTATCTATAGCTGTTTACATGGGGTAGCTGAGATCATTAATGGATGCTGGAAAAAATTCAATTCCTTGCGTTGGGATTTTATATGGGAATAATTAATGACTCCACTATTGGAAAAAGAAGGTTTCATAACCAAGTTAATCTACATGCAGAAATCAACATTGCACTATGGATTATGCTTCAGTCGGAATATAGATGTCAGGTTCAGTTCCTTACCGCAGCCAACTCATCTTCATGCTTTGGAATAAAAGCAGTATCAACTTTTCCATTTTTGAAGTCCTGAAACACAAACAAATGTAGAAAACAAGCACGTGAGAACCATACAACATTATGTATTGATTTTATAGAACAAATTTATGACGTTTAAAAAATTCTTTACCTCAACCTCAAGGATAAGTTTATGGTACTCAATTGTTGTTGGAACACCTGTTAAGAGAGGAAGCATAAGCTTTATTACGTGATGCTGCTTGAACATGATACGGGTATATGACAAACTTAAAATGTTGGCTAGATTTTATATAGATTCCAAGCTGAAAAGGTATGAAATGTCAGTGATTGTGATGAAGCGGCAACACACTACCAGACAAAGAAAATGATACATTTGAGTTGATATAGAGTGTTGTGCACACAAGAAGCTTTTGGTACGCGCTGATTGAAAATTGAAATAGCTACGCAGCGGGAATTGGGTACGTAGAACTTAAAGTTTAAACCTAGTGTCATCAAGAGCCCTTTTCATGCGTGCGATTTTATATAGATTCCAAATGAGGAATGCAAACAAAACTTGGTGTCATATATGGTTTCTTACAAATTATAACAAAGCTTACCAATAATGATAGTGTCATCAAGAGCCCTTTTCATGCGTGCGATTGCCCTTTCTCTTGTTGGAGCCCATACAATAAGCTGAAATAAGTTAATTTCATAATTAGAGCTCTTAAATTATATGCTTTTAATATATAATTAGAAAAAATAAGTAGCAAATGAATAAGACATGCTTTTCCAGCAGTAAAGATATTTCCCATGGCTTCATGCATACACACTAATAACTCACAAGGTTTAATAACCAAATACATTCGATTTTATGATACTTGACAATATCTAGGCATGAATGCGCGATATGACTCGCATTGCCATATATATGCGTATACACTTTCAAGATATTATTATAACAACATTTCATCGCAAAAGAAAAAGGAAAAAAATCAAGAAACGGGTGAATACCTTTCCAAGTAGGGAATCATAGCTTGGTGGAACTACGTAATCTGGATAAACATGGCTATCCATTCTCACAAATGGACCTCCAGATGGCAGGTATGCTGTTATTCTCCCTAAGATTCAATACATAAAAGAGAATAAATTTAAAGTATGTTACCATAACAAAACCTAGCTTGCTACTATCTTATTTTAGGTGTTTCCACAACTCTACTAATATTATTAGCTTATCATGAAACTATAGAGGTAGTTCCATATGTACCAATATATGAAACTCTACAAGCTTGCAAATGGATAATAACCACGAGAACAAGGCAAAACATACAATTAAAGTTCAAGTTGGTATAAAGTACCTGGTCCAGGTCTGAAATTTTTGAAAGCGTCTTCTGCATTAATTCGACATTCGATTGAATGTCCTCTGAGCACAATATCTTCCTGAAAAACGAAACAAGCAAGTGAATATGACACATGATTCATTCTCTATCCAACTAAAATAATCCCATACCTGTTTGTAACGAAGTTTCTCTCCTCTTGCAACACGGATTTGTTCTTCAATCAGGTCAACAGAAGAGATCATTTCCGTCACAGGATGCTCCACCTATATATTTTTAAAACATCACAAAACAAGTGTGTAGTTCGCAACAAACACTCTATGTCTTATAAACCAGAAAATGCAAATTAGCAGCTTTATCTTTTACCTGGATTCTAGTGTTCATTTCCATGAAATAAAATGAACCTCTTTCATCCAAAAGGAACTCAATAGTACCAACACCAATATAACCTATAGATGCTGCGGCTGCAACAGCTGCATCGCCCATGGCTTTCCTCAACTCGGATGTTAATGCAGGGGATGGTGCTTCTTCCAGCAACTTCTGATTCCTTCTCTGCATAACCAATTCATTAAGAATAGAAGTTATCAATCCATAAAGAGCATGTCATATACTTTTATGATGCTGTTCCAAGAAACATTCTTGTAATTTCAAAATTAGTTTTGAAGTTATTTTCATTAAAGAGTATATATGGTATGGTTTTCATGAAAAACTAGACATTGAGCTTCGATTGTGTGACAACCCGGGTCAAATCTTGAGTCTTTTTCGAAAAACGGGTCAAGTCCCGACTTCCGAATCCGAAATATGCCAAAGTAAACTGACTCAAATGCAACAACTTGGGTAATCCATAAGCCCACCACAGGCCTCCAAAAGATCATGATTTGTTGGTGCACTTCGTAGTAGTACTCTTGCCTATATACTGAATAAATTATCTCAATCTACTCGATGTGGGACTGGGGTGTTACAAACTCCCCCACTTAAATTCCTGACGTCCTCGGAACAGATAGCCCATAGACCCAGATCGTACCTCTCTAGCCATTGTGGGATAATACCGGTCAGCTTCATGTCCCCACCTCCGGACCTCTGTCCATTGTGGGATAATAACACCGGCCTTCGTGTCCCCACCTCCGGCAACTTGACGAATCAAGCTTTCGAGACCTAGCTCTGATACTATATGTGATAACTCGGGTCAAATCCCGAGTCTTTTTCGAAAATCGGGTCAAGTCCCGACTTCCGAATCCGAAATAAGCCAAAGTAAACGGGGCCAAATGTAACAACTTAGGTAATCCACAAGCCCACCACAGGCCCCCAAAAGAACATGATTTGTTGGTGCACTTGGTAGTAGTACTCTTGCTTGTATACATTGAACAAATTATCCCAATATACTCGATGTGAGACTGGGGTTTTACAGATTGCACTTAAATCAATTGAACTAACATCACAATGTTACATCTCCATTTGGGGTTTATAACGTACTGGAACTCAAATTCTAATAAAGTTTAAAACATACTGCAATCTTCATCAAAAGCTAAATACAACCTTAACATCGATATATTATAGACTCGACAAATAAAAATATGAAATTTCTTACAGTAACGAATCAGGACTAGTTAATTAGTTTAAGCCAGCTCTTCTGAGTTCTAACTGAATCATTTGATTAGTTCCCAGTGCATTCACAGAAACCCAATTTTCCAGAGATTAGATATAATAATCAGACATATCAATCAGTTATAGTAGATAAACGATAATGATCATGGACATGAAAGACTGAACAGCTATGTGCAGCCATGTGTACCTGAATACTGCAG
The DNA here is from genome assembly GCA_028671895.1 of Oenanthe sinensis. Classification (NCBI taxonomy): domain Eukaryota; kingdom Viridiplantae; phylum Streptophyta; class Magnoliopsida; order Apiales; family Apiaceae; genus Oenanthe; species Oenanthe sinensis. The sequence goes on along the minus strand of CM053814.1, from coordinate 6,184,045 downwards.
TCACGCTCTCCAAAGTGAACAACATTACCAAACTTATCTGCAAGAACCTGTATGTCCAATTTAAAAGTGAAACACAGATAGCAAACATATGAAGTTATATAAGACGTTTCCACCTCATGATTGTTTTTGGAATGACTTACATTACATTTTCTTACATAATAACAACTAAATGGAAGAGGATTTTGCATACATGAACTCAAATTTTTACTTCTACTGTCAATAGCATACGTTGTCTCTTAAGCACAGTTTATGAGATTGTATATTAGTTAGAGAAACCTAAAAAACTTAATGAGCAAAAAAAACAATGAAGTTATTTATCAAAAAAAAACATAAAATTATCTGCCCATCCTTCAAGATATTGCAGGGCCGTATATGAATAGCCATCTAATATAGGACAAAAGATCAAGAAATCACAATCATGGATGACCTGCATCACAAGAATCCACTTGCACCATTAAGATAACAAGTCATAGAAAGGCAAACATGTAGAATAGAAGAAATTTTGTTGCAATTTTTTAATAAATTAACAAATAAAAAAGAAATTGCAACTGTTCAAGCTTGAAACCAGATAAAAATAATACTCTGATGTTTAAGTCTTGCCTTTGCAGTAGCAAAGACTCTGCACTAAAAAGTGATTATTATAATTATTCTACTCCAAATAGACATATTGCCAATTAATGAAAGTGCAGGGCAAGATGCAAACTGCGGAAATTTTCTATGTAAAGCAAGTAGCTTGTAGATAAACTATAGGCCTATACCTGGAATTCAATGTGCCGGGGATTCTGGATATACTTTTCAAGATAAACACCATCATTTCCAAAGGCAGCTGCAGCCTCACTCTTAGCTGCCTGTGAAGGCAACAAACCTTGGTGAGAACACTTCATCCTCGATCAAATTTTATTACACACAACTTCATGGAACATGCTTCAAACCATCAGTTTGTGCCACATACATCATTTTAGATCTTACTATTCTTTTTCTGAACAATAAAGTAAACAGTCTCAATATACTTTTAAAGAAAAACAAAAGCTGTGTGATGGAAAATACCCAATATATTGCTCTTCTTACCAACAGCACATGTGTGCATGCTAAGTAATGTGCATATATGATATCTGAATCAAAGGGACTCATGACAGGCATTTCTACAGTCATTTACTGTGTACAAACTACAAAGACAGAAAGAGTATCATCTGAAAGAGAATAAAGTATAGAAAGGACCTGTAATAACTTTACAAACTCCTCGGGTTCTTTTGCAAGACGCATTCCACGTCCACCGCCACCTGCTGTTGCCTTTGAAACATATAGTGGCCATAAGTTATTTCAGATATATATCCTTAGTTTTCTTTGTAAGCCATAGCCTTATTATAAAATTGACATGAAACATGTCTGTGTCTACATAAAATTAGGAAGTACATCAATATAGCCTTCCATTCTTTTATATAAATATTAAACCAAATAGGCACTCCGCAAAATTTTCAGACGTTTAGCAATACAAAATGGTCAAATCTTATTTTAGTCCATTGATCAGATTCGATTCTCCAAAACTGGTTAATCACAAATATATATATATATATATATATACCATATATGAATTATCCATGACGGCATAAAGCAGAAACTTCCACTAACTTAGGCCTCCATGCTACAATTGAATCATTTTAATACCTTTTTTCATACAAACAAATTGAACTGCACTACAAAAATTCCATGTTGCTGTTACTTCCTTATGAAGTGTACAGAATTGTCCGGTTGTCTGGTTCAATAAAGTCAACTTCTTTTACAGTAATGCATTAAGTTCCTGATTATCTGCCCTGCTAAATTATGTTTCATAATTTCTTGTAAAGATTTTAATGGACCTTTTACGAAGATGCTGTACATACTGCAATTGCATACAGGTTAGGCATTGCATATGTAATTCAGAATTTTGACAAAATTACCTTGATCATCACCGGGTATCCAATTTGATCAGCAACTCTGATAGCCTCTTCAGTACTCTATAAATGCAGAAATTAAAGAATCAATCCTGAACGGTGAGCATTACTAGAGAGAGAAATCATTTTCCAGAAACCACTCTCACAGTAACATGAGAGTGAGATCCAGTCATCATTAGAACTTTGTGGAAATATTAAACCCCTGTTAAATAGAAATGATTTGTGAATCAGGACTCGTACCGGTACCAATCCATCACTTCCTGGTACAGTTGGAACACCAGCATTCTTCATGGTGTCCCTGGCAGTTGACTTGTCGCCCATGACTCGTATACTGTCAGGCTGCAAAATCATGCCAGAGAAAAATTATTAATAGGAGATGAATATGCATTTTGTGAAGCTATATGTCCTGGAAAAGATACAAATGCAATTTAATTCCCTATTAATCACCTGGTATGTTTATAAAAAGTAGGTACGAGCAGAAACAATATTAAACATGACTGTGTTCATTAACATGCCTTTGAATATATGAAGTATGAACAGTGAAGTTCTCACTTGTTGCTACCCCAGAACTTTCATCGGCACTCACTGCCAGAATAGTACGTTGTTTCTGGGCTAATTATCCAGAACATCATAGAGAAATGGATCCTAGACTCCTAGTTGCATCTTGGAGGGTAGGAAGGTACATTTCTTATTTTATCAAGATATTTGCATATATTTTAAGAGATATTATTCCATTGAGGGTAAACTTGATCCGCCAATAGACTTCCTTGCATGTATATAACAACAAAAAATGGTACACATAAAGACAGTCTGGGATCAGTTCTTACATTTGGTCCAATGAAGTTGATTCCATGCTCTCTACACATCTCGACAAAGTTTGCGTTCTCAGAAAGGAAGCCATATCCAGGATGAAGCATTGTACATCCACGGCTAATAGCAGCAGACAGGACATTTTGGACCACTAAATACCTACAAAAAAGGAACAAAATGATCTCCTTCATGTCAAGCATACAAACTTAGAAACAGACCACCCGGATTTTGAAGTATCATGTGCACCGACAAACGATAAAGGATGCAGTTAATTAATTTTTATTAATATTTATAGAAAGAAGAAATATGATTGAAAGCTGAGCAGTAATCCCCAAATTTTATACTTTTTCATTCATGTTCTAATATATATACTTCTCGTTCTTGATGACACCGATGATGATTGCACAGCAACAAACTATACCATATATGTTTGTGTATTCATAAAATAATAATTGGGAAGAAATAAATGCACAAGACAATCAATAACTTACGATTGACTACTTGGTGCTTCACCAATGCAGACTGATTCATCAGCCAATTTCACATGAAGTGCATCCTTATCGATGGTCGAGTAAACAGCAACACATGGAATCCCCATTTCATGAGCAGTTCGTATAACACGAACAGCAATCTCTCCTCTATTTGCCACCAGAATTTTATCACCCTGACAAGTAACAGAGAGAGCACCCCCACGTTTCTCAGATTTACAACTAACCTGAGAAGCCTGAGCCCTCTGCCTAGGGAACTTGACTTTACTTCCCACCATAAAACTACAATTAGAGCTCTTAATCCCAGAAGCACTCCCCATAAATAAACCCTGCATCATTAAATTCCACAAGCCACTCAGTTCAATATTACTACTTTCCTAATCATCACATAATTAAATCGCAATTATTTCAATCTCTAAAATAGAACAAATCAATTTAGCTTAATAACAACAAACAACACACATGTGTACATAATAAACATAACTATATAGCGACATTAAAATTAAAAATCGTTATTTTTGTTGAATAATCAATACGGAATCATAAATGAACTTGCCAATAACACATCACTACAATTAAACTTGATCGAGCTGAAAATTAAGTAAAAACAAATACTCCCTCCGTTTCATTCATATTAGTAGTCCACTTTCAAAAAATAACGCATATTAAGGAAACTTGTTGTTGATGGGTTGTACTCATGTTTATTGCATTCAATGAATATAATATATGGTATAGAGTTGATCTTGGAAATATAAATTAGAGATATGTGGAATAGAGTTGATTTTGAAAATATAAACTAGATTAAATTTTACATTGAAAGTTAAAGTGAACAATTATTTTGAAACAAAATTATTTTTGAAAGTGGACTAGTAATGTGAAGAAAGAAACGGAGGGAGTATGTAATATACATTAACATAAATACATACATATCATGATCTCGATATTATTTAATTGCGATTCGTAAATGTAATTATGAATAACACTCCACTACAATAAACCTCGAAATGTCAATTACATACATATATAAACAGTATAGACTTACAGGAGGTGATGAGTAAACAGGCTTGGTAAGAGAGTTGCTACAGAAGGCCATGGCAGCAGCTGAGTCCATTACCGAATGAAAAATGTGAAATTAATCAAATCTGTAAAAGTGAAATAGAATGTGAGATATTAAAATGCGAATCGATCTATAGATACATAAGTTGTGGTGTGTGTGTGTGTGTGTAATTGTTGGAGATAGTACCTTTCCCTTCCCTTGTAGAGTAGAGTAGACAAATGTGAGAGAGAGAGAGAGAGAGAGAGAGAAGAAATAGAGAGGAGAGTGTCGATGAAAACGAGGGAGAATGTGGATTTAATTGTAATGTCCGCCCCACCTTAGTTTGGATTTATTTCGTCTTGCACCCTAACTTTTCTGTAATCGCCCAAAATAATTTGTAATCAAGATTAACATGTAATTTTGATTATTGAATATATGAATTTGATAATTTTTATTGAATTTTTTAATATAATTTATAAGTTAATAAGTAATATTCATTTATTAATAAATTTTGAGCAGAGTGAAAATCAAATTTATAATTTAAAATGATAGTATGTGCTCTTATCATTAAGTTACTGGATTACATTTCTTTATTGAATTTGTTTCGATTAATATTAATAAATTATGTTAGATTTTAACTCAAATATTAAATGAGTTGAATTTGTCGAATTAATGCAAAATTTTAAATTTAAATTTGTAATATGGGTTAGTATTTCATAATTTTGTTAATTATCTATCATTTATAAAAAATATATATTTTCTATATGTTTTTAATGTGTTAATTGCTGAAATTTTGAACAGTACAATCTTTTCGATATGAGATTTAAGAACACATTACTAGAATTTGAATCATAGATTTTTATTCAAGTTGTTCATAATCGAGATGAGTTGGTTTTTATATTTATTTTTTTTTACGCAAGAACATCACAATTCATTTATTTGAAATATCACTCATACAGAGGTACGTCATCTCAAATGGAGCATTAGACTCTGTAAAATTACAATCACAAAGAAATATAGATTGTCTTGCCAAGCAACGAGCTACCCTATTTGCTAACCATTTAACAAAATAAAATGTAGCATGAGCTGCTTACAATTGGAAATAACTAAACCAAAAGGAGATGCGAGTAGTACTGAACTTCGAAGAGATTGCACTACTTTAATACAGTCTCTCTCCGGCAAAACATTGTGCCGTTGCTTTGATTTAATCCAGCTAAGAGCCTCTTTAAAAGCGATTGCTTCAGCTAAATTAGGAGCAATCTTTCCCTGTTGACACGCCGCCCTGACATCTATCAACTTACCAGTATGATCACTGATCACGAGCAATGAAGTCATACCCAAATCTGTCTTCATCGTCGAATAGAGCTGTATCCATATTTATCTTGATTGTTTGCCATTATGGTTTCGTCCAGGGCTCTTTACCATCCATTGCATGTAAACCACCGACAAACGGAACAATTTTTTTTATATTTGATTTAATTATTAATGATCATAATTTTTTATTCAAAATTATTGCACAATTAGTTGTATTAATCTGTCAAAAATAATTTTAAAAATCTTTTTTGCTAATAATATGAAAGTTGAATGACAAATATAAAACTTTAACTTAATAATGATTAAAACTTTTTACTTTTTTCACAAATTATGGAAATTGGTTGGATTAATCCACCAAAAATAATCTTGGATGATTGTTTTTACTAACAATATTAAATTTGGTTGGTTTTTTATGTGATTAACAAGTCCTAAGGGGTGTTTGGCTTAACTTATAAGTAATAAGTTATTTTTTTAAAAAAGTATTTTCATATTATTTTTTTAAAATTAATATTTATTTTAGAAATTTAAGACCAAATCTTATTTTCAAATTTGAAAATAAGTTACTTATTTTCAGAAAAAGTACATATATGCCAACTTTTTCAGCTTATAAGTTGCTTATAAGTTTAGGCAAACAGAGCCCTAATACTTCCTTCTCTGATGAAACTAAATTCTGATAGAACCTAATCTCTAATATTTTCATTATCTTACAGCAAACTCACTTGTTAAACTCTAATGTTATTAAATTATGATTTGTTCTAACTAAATCACCACTTACCATAATTCTAACAAATTTAATCAGCGATTTTTGATATTATTTTCTTTATTAATCCAAATAAGTAATTCAATGACTTAATTCTTTTAAAATGTACAAAAGTCATTAGAGTGGATCTCCAAATGATGAACGAAAAGATCGTGGCTGCACCACACACATACATAAATTCTCATAAATGTCGATCAATTTCTCTTTCTCCTCCATTCTTTTATCTCCCAAATCATCATCACACCACCAAATAATTATCTGAATTTTTTTTATAATTGTCGTTCAAATTTTTGATGATTCATTTTCAAAATTTGACAATTTACTTTATAAATTTAAAGGTTTTGAATTTTAATCATTTTATAGTCTATGGTAGGTTATGATAGTGATGATGGATTAAATTCTAATAGTTTAATTTTGAATTTAATAATCTTAAAGGTGGTCGGGGCGGTGTGGTAGTGGTGTAATAATAATAGGGTATATTTGAATCCTGAACCGAAAATATTTTAGATATTTGAATTTTTTAATAAATGAATATGTATTTCCAAATATTAAACCGGAATTATTTTGGTCGATAATCCTACCAAAATTATTAACTCGATCCGAATCCCAAAATATCTAATTAGTCAAAATATAATTCTAATATTATTTATTCTCTTTAAAATTTAAAATGTATATATAATAAAATATACATATATATCATATCGAAACTAATATTATAAATAATTATATAAAATTGTAGGGGGGAAATTGAATCTAATTATTTATCATTTAAATAATCATTTCTTTACATTGTGTTATAAAAATTTATGTATGTAAAGGTGTATAAAAAATGTTTTAAATCTGAATTTTTATCAATTTGATCATCATTTATTTATATCGTGTTATAAAGATTTAAGTATGTAAAAGTATTGAATCTGAAATTTTATCATTTAAATCATCATTTGTTTACATTGTATTATATAAAAGTAATTTAATCATAATAAATATGATTCTATAAATCATTTACCGTAATATAATTATACATAAAGAAAACTTGTTAAAACAGAAAGAATAAAAATGATAACTTTTTAGAATGAAAAGTGTGTAACATATTTGTACAATATAAATAAAAAAGTAAAATATTCTTTAAATTTGCATGCATTAATACAAATCACTAAAAATCATAATTTATTTTTTTAATAGTATACAATAGTTTGGTTATATAATATTTCGGATAATTTAAAATTTTAAATCAAAATTTTAAAATAATATAAAATTATTTTCAAATACCAAATTATATTATGCAGTTTAATATCCAAATATAATTATTTTGGATATATTTATCGATTTTTGGATATTTAAGCTGAATACTCACTCCAAAATAATAATAATAATAATAATGTCGTATTATTGTGTGATTGTAGTGTAATATGTATGACAAGATTTATTAACTTAAATATATTTAATTTATGAAAATTGAATTTGTGATAAGATTTAGTTTTCGTGGAAAATAAAAACAAAGTCAATTTATTTTTAAAAAATTTCCAAGTGTTTGGTTAGTTCCATAAAATTATTTTCCAAAAGTCAAATAAATGAAAAAGAATTACGAATTCTAAAAAATATTTTTCTACACATATTTTGATCCTATAAAATATATTTTAAATTAAAAAAGGTCTTTTAAAGTATTATATAAATGTTCAAAAATTTACTTGTCATATTTAGGGTCTTTTAAAGTATTATATAAATGTTCAAAAATTTACTTGTCATATTTAGGAAATAAAACATTTTTCCACCTGTTTTTATACTAATAATTTTTATTATGATTATATTGGGGTAAATAAACAAACAAAATCAGTCATTTCATTGCTTGGCATTTTAGTCCAAATAATTTCGCCCTTTTCAACTCCTCCTCCCCAAAACCCTACATAACATCCTTCTCCGTCCAAACAACCCACTATTCTCTCCATCAAATCACCGCCGATCTATCATCTCCGACCAAACCTCGCCGGAACTTTCACTTTTCGGTACTCTCTCTCTTATTCTACACTCACCTCTTACATTTTCATTTTAACTTTGTTACGTATATGTATTAAATTCTACGCATCAATTTTTTAAACGCCACTGCAAACTGTATGTTACAATTCATATCGAGTTTTTGTTAATATGATTTATGTATATAATTTTACTATGTAGTTGTTTAGAACAATTCACAACAAATTAGTATGCAAATAAGTAACTATGCGATTTGTATCGAGTATTTGCAAGTGAAGTTGATGGAATTTTTTTAATTATGCAGTTTTCCGATTGAGGAATTAAGGATAAGTTAGCGAGGCAGCAATGCCTGCTATAGTTAGAGCTCGGTTACTCTCGTCGATGTTGAAGACAAATAATAATAGGTGCTTTTCCGCTACTGTTGGTACTCCTAAAGAACAGATTGTTTCATCCTCCTCGACTGTTCTTAATGAGCAAGTAGCTGATCAAGTACCGCCTCCACATTCACCTCCTGGGAAAGCTGGATTTGCAACGAGGTTTCTCAAGTACGGTCTCATTGCTTCGGTAACAGGAGTTCTGGCTACCACTGGTTATGCAACATATGGTACTCTTTGTTTAGAAATTTGAGATATTGAAGTATTCAACTGCTTTGTGTTCCGTGCTGTTGTATTTTGAGACACATTTCCATATATATAGACATATGTGTTTGTTATGCTATGTTGATTTACTTTTCGTGAACAAATTACTATTTTTTATGACTCAAAAAATATATTCTGAGAAGATAAAGACAAAAACAATTTCACCTGTAAGCTTAACTGGTCCCCCCTCTGAATTCTGTCATTTAGGCAATATATATGTATGTCACAAGTATGTATTGTGCTCTTGATATGGGTTGAACTTGAACATGATGGTGTATCACAAAAAGATGTCTTGAACATTAAACAGGTTTATATGAATGGGGAAAGGATGAAAGGAACAAGGTATAACAGCACTCTCAATTTTGAGTTGTTTATGTATTCCTATTTTGCGCTTTAGATTTTTGGGAGTACACTTTTTCTTTTGTTCAATGAAGGGGGATAGGAGGCAGTGGTTAATTGACGCAACCTACCTTATCTCATAGAAGGAAGGGTTTTCAATTAACTCTCTTGAGAGTTTAGTCACTAAAAGAGAGAATACAAATGATGTTTAAGAAAAAATAGCCTCTTTACTATTGAACAATTTGCTGAAAAATATAGATGTTGCTTGCTACACCATGTTTTTACTTTTTACCCTTGCATTATGGCTATATCAGGGATGATGTGACTAAGATAAATTTATACTAGAATTTGCAAAGGAAGTTTACCTGCCTTGTATCTATATTTTTTTACCAATCACCTTTTAAGGTAATTTACATTTCTTTCATTAAATTTTTTCTAAAAATCATTAACATTTTCTTTTCCTTAATATTTCCCAGCATATACTGTAGATGAAATTGATGAGAAGACCAAAGCCTTTCGTGCTTCTGCAAATGTTGCTCTCCAAGATGATGGATCAACACTTGGTGTTAGTATACTTTCTATATATTTATAGACTTACCTATGGTAAACTTGAACACCAATAATATGGTAAAAGAAGTGTTAATATATGCTTTTCATTATTATAGATTATGCCCATATAAGCAAGATGCAGTTCTTTTTGCTCATGAAACAGTAGCCTATGGCCCTATAGGCTAATAACAGAAAGTTTGAAATAGTTTGGAAGTATTAAATTTATTTTTTAAGGGGAAATCATTAAATGGTTTTCAAAAGGTTGCTGGGATGCTATTACTTTTTTATCTTATGGCAGGAAAAAAAACTAACCATTCCAGCTGAGAGTATACTTATTGCTTTGTAGATTAATTAGCCCCCTTGTATTGATAGTTCTTTTTCAATGCGGGATTGCAATATTTCCTACTTAATTTTTTAAAATCTAATAGAATAATATGGAACATTTAGGCTAGAGTCGTATTGATTATGCAATAGAAACAAATTATTACGAAATCGGGCAAAGTAGTTATGACACTACCCCAAATGTGCACATATTACATGCTTATCAGGTCTTGAAACATGATTAGTTCATAGGGGCCGTGCTGATATTGATCATTAGATATAAATTTTGAGCAACGTGGGTTGATTTGATATTCAGCACTTTTTATGTGGTAGCTTTGTAACTTGGTCCCTGAATGTCTGGATTCTGGAATGAAGAAGTCCTTTATTTCCTTACTTGATTCTGTTTTTTATAGAAGGGTTAATCAAGAAACTCCTAAATGTCTCCTTGAAATACAGTGTAATCCCTGTTACAAATTATTCCAGAATTTTTTTATATTAGTGTGTAATCTAGACATTGCGATATTATTGTGTAGTCTTATATTATGATTTAATCACATTTCTTGATGAACAGTCCTAGACCTAAACTTATAGTTGTCATTCTTATCATCTTATGGGTGGTCTTTAGGAATTATTTTAAAAACCAAAATATTGTTGTAGACTAGAAAGCAAGGATTTGTCCCCACGGTGGTGTACTGCATATCCCTTATTTGGGGATGTGGGAGTAAAGCCGGGCCAGCTCCCTGTTCTTTAATCCGGGGGTGCGGGAGTGGCACAACCTGTAATTTCCAATTGAGAAACAACAGTTCATCAAGGGAGAGAGAGCAGTCACGAGAGGGAGAACAGTTGGTTCAATTAGCAACTTCTTTCTGTCGGTGTCCCTTTTCAGTTCTTCACGGTCAACCCCAAAACAAAGATTAATCGATTGCTTTGAAAGTACAACTTTCTTACATAGTTACTCAACACACATGCCTATATATATAGTGTCAAGTGTCGGCTGTATTATTCAGTTAGGCAGGTTACTAGGTTAGGCAACAATACTTTAATATGTATTATATGTTAGTTAATAGTTACTTAAATTCTTTGTTAGTTAATCACTTAATTATTTAATTTTATATGTTATCAGTGGTATTGAATATTTATGATATACATTTATAGAGTTGGGTTCAATGGAAACCCTATTTAATTGGAGACCGTGGAGACTATATATGTACTGCTTGCAAAATATTGCAATACATATTATTCTGTGCAACACATTTTATACTCATGTTCAGCATGCAATACATATATGGTCTCCGGGTCTTCAATTAAAAAGTGGTCTCCATTGAACTTTTTTAAACATTTATAATATTATATGTTGTTAGATGAATTATATATATCATATATAATATTTTTAGTAGCGCTGTATCCCACCACACCCGAAATTCTATATTTTGGAATTTTTCGAATCTCCATATCCCCGTACTATGCATCTGCACTCCGCACCCGTATCTCTGCTTCTTAGTTTTTATGTTAAACCTATATTATTACAGACTAGAGTTGAACCTGTTGCTCCGAGGCCATGAAAGTTTGGAAGGAAGAAGTTTTTATTTCCTTCAACCTGTCATGTACAAGGATTGGATACTTGAGATGCCTAATCAACTCCTTGATTGAAGGAGTAATATCATTTTCCGACAATATTCGGATATAATTATGTATCAAAAACATTCTGATATTATTGTGTCATCTGGAATATTCTGATTTAATTTTATTTCTAGAGTTACGAAGAGTCCTTCATTATACCAACTAGTTTAGTGGTTGATTATAAATTTATTGGATGTCATATATGTTTGCAGAAATTTCAAGCAATCATTCAGTCTGCTGCAGTCACAGGTGAGGATATTAAACTATATTAGACTTATATCCAATCAAACAATTTGCTTGTTCTGACAGCACTTTGATTTTACATTTTGTCCCTTATTTTATTCTCTGTCTGCATGAATACAAATCTGTCAAACTTCGCGTTTTATACATACTTATATATATGTGTGATTTACTGGATTTAGAAACTAATGTTCCAGCGTATAAGCGAAATATATACAAGCCTTGTTATGATTTTATTAGCACATAGCAGAGTGGTACTTGCCCAGAAATCTGATGTGTTAAGTGAATTGCAAATATTTAGCATGCTAGTTTGGTAGTAGAGATGGGATTCAGGAACCAACCATCAATGCTTCTTAATAGACTTCTATAGTAGTTCCTAATGTATATTTGTGTTGCACAATGCTGATATCAGAGGCTTATTTACACAATCACACACATAATATTAGGTATTTAAACATCTTACCTGGTTATATCAAAATTCCATACCTTTATTGGCATGTGTGTGATGAAATCTTTCTACAGTTTGTATGCCATCTGCACTCTGCAGACATTAGGGAAAAGTGCATGGCGGATCCTCTTAATTTCTCTACGATCTCAAAAACCATCATGGTTGAATTCTCATTCTTTGTCTGTGAGTAATAGACATGAGATAATAATTGATGTCACTATTTAGGTGCAAGAGGTACCAACTTCAAATATAATTCAAGTTGTTACTGTTTCCGATTCTCTGTTATTGTTGATTTTTTCTTCTTGCTATTTATCACCTCCTATCTTACATGTCTTATGTAGTAGTATAATTTCTCAACTTTTGGTCTTTTTCTTATAGCTTGCCTAATTCGTTTCTGTAATATCTCAGTTCCTGCCAAGCTACTTGAGGTTTACATAGACGGAAGGAGGTCAATTGAAGAACAAGTTCGGGTTGTTACTAAATTTTTATGATCATCATTTGATTGCTCTATTAGTATATTATCATTGCCCAATATAAATGAAATCAGGATTTCAAATTTTGGTTATTGTTTCTTGGTTGCCTTTCTGTTTTCATTCCACTTAATGACATCTTATTTCATGTTAGGGGTTTACTGAACCATCTTCTGATAAGCTTCTTCCAGATTTACATCCCATGGAGCAGAATGCATTTACACTAGTACTGGACCTGAACGAGACATTGATATACTCTGACTGGAAGGTACAAGGTTTATTTAAAATGACGTATTTGATTTTTCCGTTGTCTTCTTTTGAGCCTTCTACTCTTCTTTATATTTGAATGTGTGCATGAAGCGTGACCGAGGTTGGCGAACATTTAAAAGACCCGGAGTGGATGCCTTTCTGGAACATCTAGCTAAATTCTATGAAATAGTAGTATACTCTGACCAGCTAAATATGGTATGTTGATCAACTCTAATGAAATATTTGTGCATGTGCTGTGATATTTCTTGTTATATATATCACTGACAGTAGGCAATATTTGGCAAGTGCAGTATGTTGATCCATCTGTTGAGAGGTTGGACCCTAACCACTACATAAGATTTAAGCTATCAAGGTCTGCTACTAAATATCAGAACCAGAAGCATTACAGGGTAAGTATGTTTTGTACATTTATTTGGTTTCTATGTTACACATCGATCTCTATAGGTTATTAAAAAAAGCCATAATCAAGAATGTTCAGCCAAGTTGCATATTTAATGCCACAATTATTCAATTAAGGACTTACCTATGCTTTGTTGTAGTTGTAGAAAATTGACCTGCAGCTTAAGTTGAGCTCGTTACAGTGTTAACTTTTACAAAACTAGATGTATTGGGCCATTTGAAAATCTTTGTTTTTAATGCACTCAACTAAATTTACTGGATAAATTGCCTTGACTATTATGTTGGTATTATTCTTTATTGGTAGGACCTCTCAATGCTAAATCGGGATCCATCGCGGATCCTGTATCTGAGTGGCAATGCACTTGAGACTAGCCTTCAACCTGAAAATTGTGTACCCATAAAGCCGTGGAAGGGTGAAACGGAAGACACAGCCCTCCTGGATATTATTCCATTCCTTGAATGTAAGTTATGCCAGAATTTGATTTAATAATAAAAGCGTATGCTCTGCTTCTCTGTGCGATGATCATATTTAGTCAACCACATGACTTTGTAAAATTTCCACCAATTGCCTGATTTGGGTGCAGATGTTGCTACACACAGACCAGCTGACATTCGCCCTGTTTTAGCTTCATATAAAGGTCGCGATATAGCTAAAGAGTTCATTGAGCGTTCGAAGGAGGTTCAGAAGTAAGTTGCTCGCCTGTATATGTATCAGCTTGCGATTAATGCTCCGAAAGCTGGCTATTTAGTTTTTACTATATTGTGGTGGTTGAACTACATTTTTTGTTATATCTGATCCTGGAGCCTTTAATTTGTACATGAAACTGTTCCCTTGTGTAACTTGGTAAATTTTAGCAGCAGAGAAATTTTATTGTCTCCAATATTAGTGTTTAAGATAGTATATGCTGGTTTTCTTATAAATTCAGTTACCATTTTGTGTTCATAATAAATTTAAATTCTAGTTTTCTTACCCCATATTAACAGCCTATAATCAAAAGATAACTGGATCAAGTGGTAGGTTTTACAACATTACTGAGCTTGACTTCTATATATCTCATTAGTCACTCATGACGACTCATCTTAGTTTAGTTGATCACAGAGATGAGGCTTTGTATTTGAGTATTTTTTACAGCCCTGACCATAGTAACTACTCTATCGAGATGTTATAGAAGAAACACGATATTAGAATATTTGTTTTGGTGTTGTGGTTCTATGATACAGAAAGATGCTTTTTTGAAAAAATAAATAAATTAAATTTAGAGAAGAAGAAGATAGGGGTTTATTAATTCTAGCTCTTTGAGTTGCTATGATTTTCCCTTGCCTTTTTCTCGTGAGTGTATTATATGTTTTATGGTAATATGGTTTTCCCTTGGCGTTTTCTCTTGAGTGTATTAGTTCATAAATGGTTTTGCATGTTGATGCTTGACCTTTATCCGCTCTACAATGCAGAAAAATGCAGGGGCAAAAACAACAAGGACGGCTTTGGCGGCGCTAAAACCAAATGACGTAGAATCATTTAATTTTGAGGTGTTAGAAAACAAAGGATGCAGAATCATCCGAGTTTTTTTCAGAGGGCAGATTATTAAATCGAGAATGCAGGATATGAAACATTAGGAGATATGAGTCGCTCATTATATTTTTTCTAGTCTATTTGTGGTTCCAACTTTTCAAGTAACACTTATATGTATCTGATGGAATCTTTAATAGTTCTAGCTCAACATAGATATGTGTTGGTACTCTATACTTAAATCATATTTGTGCTTAAAGGGTTCTGTTGGAACTAATGATATGAAAGTATTATGTTGATACGCATATATTCGTTATTAGGTTTTGTATTAAGGTAACAGTCACTCATAAGAATTCATCCTTTGGACTTTGGGTCATGGGGTTGCTTATGCTTGGGTTGTAAGTTCTAAAAGGGCTTGTCATCCTAAAATTAGGATTTTATTTTCTCATTTTGTTAAAATATTAGTATCATAAATATTGTGGAAGTTATTTATGTACTTGAATACAGGGATAATTTGGTGTGCACCTGTCAAAATAAGCATGTCAATAAAGGGAACAACCCTCAAGACTATCTCCAACTACATTCTACACCATAAACAAGTTTTTATTTATGAAATACAATATTCTTATTCTTATATAAAAATAACTATTTTTAATAAATTATTTATTTATATATAAACTTACAAAAACACTTCCTAAATATATGATTCTATAATTATGACTTACAAATTATTTAGAGTAGTTTGAATCTAAAAGAATTATATTATGAGCGCGATGAGATAACTCAAGTGATAAGGTCTTATTTTTTGTCGTCCCGGATCCTGGGTTCGATTCTCGAGATTTGTTAGAACACATCCCCGAAGTATTATATAAATATTTATTCAATTGGGAAGCTAGTCGAAGATAATGTTAGTAATTAGAGTACGTATAGCATTAACAATTAAAGCAGAGCACAAATGAGATAAATATCAGCTGTATTTTGTAGGATTTGGTTATTCAATATTGAATATTGAGCAAGACTGAGTGTATGTAATGAATTAGTAAGATGCAAGCAATCAGAGTGAACGTTCTAGGACTATCCTAGCTCACCATTACTTTTATTCAGAACCTCAAATATTTCATTCTGTTTAACAAGTACAACTAGTTCAAATGGCGTTTCTGAATCATTTGTATAATGGCGTTCATTAAGTTGTATTACGATGATTTATTTCCTTGTACCTTTTAATTTATATTAATGTTAAAATAATATTAGAGTAAAGAAATAGAAACGTAATATATAAATGAACTTATAAAATTCTGACAAAAAAATTGAAGTCGATAAAAATTTACACTCAAAAGATATAAAAAAATTGAGTTTTGGGACTCAAAAGGAATAAATTTGTTTTTGTTAACAAATATGAAGATATAATTGAAATTTTGAAAAACGTCAAATTTGGTGTCAAGAATTCTAAGATGATACCAAATGTATGTTTGACAGTGTCATTCCAATTATTTAGTGTTATCTTGACAATATTTTAGTGTCTCATTGTACTAAAATAGTGTCAAAGTGACACTATTATAGTATTTTAGTATCCATCCAAGATGCTCTACATAAACAAGACTTCTTCCTTAAATTACATTATTCATATTCATTACACAAAAGTAACAAGCTAGCTAACTTGTAACAAGATCCAATACAGCGGAGTTTACTTATGTCACTAGAAGCCTAAAATATAATCATCTACAGCACTTACCAAGTATAAATGCTCCAGAATGTGATACAAAGCACAAATCATCATATGTTCTCTAAACTTCTAAGAATAAGCTGTCATTGTTTTTGTATGAACTCATCAACAGTCTAACTAGAATTAGGTTGATAAATGAGAATACAAAACTTTTAAGATAACTAAATCTTATAAACCATAATTATAGTGATAATTTTAAAAAATTATATATTTAAATACATATTGAAAGAAGGTTTAAACCTATGTTAAAAATAAAATTTATTTTATATTGCAAAATAGCTGGGTAAAACTGGAGGATGGATGGAGTATAAAATTTCATTAATTGAGAACTTTTAGGCGATAATAATTGTTCAATTATTGAAATTTGTGCATGTCTTATGTACTCCCAACTCCAAATTTCTTTCTATATTAATGTGATGACAATCCCACTGAATCTAGCTTACTAATATATATATATACATCCTACTTTAAATAATTGTCACTTGACATTTTTAATATATATTTTAAAAGTGTTTGATTATATAATTAAAAATTATATTTTTAAAATTTTACTTTTGTCAATAAAATATTTAATTTATATTTTAATTTCTAAAAATATATAAAAAATAATAATTCTAAATGTGTAACAAAACTTCTAAAATATATGTTAAAAAATTAAATGACAATTTTTTAAAATGAGAGTATATATTTACTTTGTTCACATATTTTAAGCTATATAAAAAAATTGTTCCATCTATTATTTATGGGAAAAGTTAATGCGACCAATGTTTAATTAAATACTCTGAGACATATATGTACTATAAATAGAATTGATGTTTAATTAAAAATTTAAAATGTTTTATATTTTTTTAAAGTAATATTTCAATTAAATATTTTTATTTATAGAAATTAGTGTTATTATTGTTTCCAAATTTTTTAAAATAAAAATTTTAATATTAAATTTTTATTTAATAAAAATCAAAATAAATTATAAAATTAACTTTTTTTATTTTTATAGGCATTAAAATACATTAAAACGGTAAACTGACATATATTTTGGACCGAGTAGCTACTATCCATTTTGGCATTTTATTGAACAAAAACGGTAATATTGTTCCTCCATTGATCAAGAATTTTGATTTTTGGGTAGTATCATGATCATCCAATAAGAAGGGTTTCAATTTTTTCAAATAAACGATTTGAAGACTTATTAATTCTAATTCTGCAATTCGGACATTTCAATTCATAGATGTAGATCTCGGATCGGATATTCCCGAAACTCACAAAGAAAAAAGGAAGTGAGGAAGACAAAAAGAAAAGCAGCTTGGAAAAAAAAGAAGTGACTGGGAGAAAAAGAAAACGAAACGGCGGTGCTATTTCTTATCTAATATAATAATACCATGCATCAACTAATTATTCTGGTAATTTTTGTCATATTTCCATATTTTAATCCTTCTTTCGTGCACGTATTATATTTTTGTTTAATAATATATTTGTCTGATCTTATTTTCAATCAGCATTTTGATTATCATATCACATGTAGTGGATTATTAGTGGGAAAACATGAAGCGTATGCTGCCAATATTTTTCTGTTTTTTCCCTAATACTTTCTATAATCTAGAATGCTGTGGGTGTGGTTTAAGACCCTCAGGAGAAGATGATGTATATTTACAACTATCTTTTTTGTAATAATGCAGCACCAATATTTCATTTCTTAAATTGTTCTGTTTCTAGAAGGATTGCAATCAATTCATAATCTTTCAAATTTATTATTTTATAAATATTTGGTAATTGCTTGTGAGAATTCTCTTGGTTAATAGACAGGTTCTTTAATTCTAATTAAATGTAAAAAATTAATAGGGACGAAGTAGTGAGTATATTATCTGTCGTTATACAAGAATTTAATAAAATTTTCCAATACAAAAAATAAATTTCCTTAGAATATCTCCAACCATAATCTCCTCCTGGGTTTAGGTGACATGAAATATAGATATTATCAAAAATATGTATCCCTCCAATGAAGAAGAACTGTTATAATTATAGATATGCTACATCGTTTCTCTATATTTGTTGAACGAGTCATCCTCTAACTACATCCACGTTATTTTTCGCTCAAATTTCTCCAAATTTCTTTATTATCTCATTTAATAGTTACTATAAATTAAGATTATTTTAAATATAGATATTCATTATAACTAATACAATTGGAACACAATCTCTTACCGGTTCAACAAATTATTTTATTTTATATCATTATAGCTAATCAATTTAGCTAATACTGTCGGAGATGCTCTTAGTTATAGAAGTTAACTATATATTACATTAATTAGAATAATCTCCTTTATTTATAAAAGTTTAACTTCAATAGTTGGTTAATTGATTTAATTTTTAATTTTTCAAAAATGATAATTTTTAAATATTATCGAACCTAAAGTTTGAGTCCGGGGGCTCAGCCTCAGACAAATTCCCTACACACGTTTTCGTGTATAATTTCGTACTAGCTTTATACACCGGAGCCTCGATCTGGAGGACCCTAAATTATATACGAGTATGTATAGAAGAGAAAAAAGCAGGTTGAGCTCACGAAAATTACCTTAAAATGTTTTTTTACATTTTTAGTCTAATAAGATCGTGGCATATTTATAAATATAAAAAAAAATTATAATTATAATAAAATCCTGGTATATTTATATATAAAATCTTTTTAATATTAAATAATTATCTAAAGTTATCCTTAGGAGCATGATGCTCCGTATAGAATGGTTGTACACTTGTAGCACAATAAATAGAGTAATTATATATGAAGACGTACGTCGAGTGCAGATGTTGAACAGCTAATTAAATTGAGTACTGAGCTCACACTTTAGATCTTCGTTGGGTTTTTTCTAAATTTAATTTATAATTAAGTTGTATAAAACGTAAATAGTAACTGCAGTGCGCTAATTAGATTAATCATGTAATTATTATAATTATAACATGCATGCAAGCTAATTAATTGACACTTCTTAGGCATGCACATCGCCATGCCGATATAAACCAGCGGGAAAATAATATAGTTTTAAGTGTAAGTGATCAGCCGTCATGCAGTCTTTACTTTTAAACCAAACCAAACCAAACCTCCACTGATTAAGAAAAAAAGTTGGTAATATGATTTTAGTATTTTACTAATCATCAGTCTGGACTTTATATCAACTGCTACATCAACGAAAGAGGCATCACTTTTCTTAAGAGAACTCGTGGAAAATTTGTTAAATTATTGAATATTAAGTATTAGTGATTGGTACTATTACTGTCTCTATCTGTTATTATAATATTAGTAATATTAGTGCTTTGCATGCATGGAATGAAAGACAGAGTTCAGAAGTCCCTGGAATACATATACGTGTGCATGTCATGTATATTTGCTGGGTTTAGTTGAGATAAATCTATACTATATTATTAATATTTTATTAAAGTCAGACTAAATGTTTGGTCCGTCAGCCCTGTCTTCTCACTCAATTTCAAATACTTCCTAGTCAATTTCAATATCATTCTTTTAATTAATATACTATCATATTTTAATTTTCTCATTAGTCAAACTCTTTAATTTATTAAATATCATAATTTCTTAATTAAATTTTATGAATATTAAAATAATAATATTAGTTTATTTATATTAATTAAATTTTATTATTATGCTCTATCTATATTATATACACTTTTATATTATATTACTCTAAATGAACTTCTTTTTTAATTATAATATAGAATTGTACTCACAATCTAATAACATGTTTCAATTTACTCATCGCTCAAACACTTCTACTTATTTAAAGTTGTAATTTGATAATAAAATTTTTGAATATTAAGATTATATTAATATTTTATCTATATTAAAACATACTCTTTTATTTAAATTTTAAATAAAATATTTCTAATATATTCGAAACTCTTTTTATTAATAAAATTTTGTTAGTGTTTTGCACGAGTTATTAATCTATGTTAATTAATATAAATATATAATGATATATCAATGAGACTTTAAACACATAATATAAATATGATTTGAAATTAATTTATGCATGTACAACATTACACAAAAAAATATTAATAACATAAATAATCAAATTAAACATTTAATTCATTTAAGAAAAATTTTTGGTCTTCTTTTTGAATCCCACTCAATTTCAAATATACGTGTTTGTATCCTACTCAATTTCAAACACATTATTTTAATCAATATACTACCATATTTTAATTTCTCCATTAGTCAACTTCTTTAATTTATTTAATATTTTAATTTATTAATTAAAATTTATGAATATTAAAATAAAAATAATATTATATATATATATTAATTTTATTTGATTATTATGTTCTATCTATATTTTATATTACTATAAATAACTTCTTTTTTTAATTAGAATATAGAGTTGTACTTACAATTCAATATCATCTCTCAATTTCCTCATCGCTCAAATGCTTTAATTTATTTAAAATCGCAATTTTGTAATAAAATCTGTTGTCGGTTGATGCTTTTGTGTCCCACTGATTGTGTGTCTCCTACTCAATTTCAAACACATTTTTTAAATAAAAAAACAACCATATTTTAATTTTCTCATTAGTCAACTTCTTTAATTTATTTAATATCTTAATTTATTAATTAAAATTTATGAATATTAAAATAATATTATTATTTTATTTATATTAACTATATTTTATTATTATACTCTATCTATATTATATATACTTTTATATTATATTTCTAAACAAACTTATTTTTTAATTAGAATATACTCACAATCTAATAGCATGTTTCAATTTCCTCATTACTCAAAACTTTAATTTATTTAAAATTACAATTTTATAATAATTTTTTTGAATATTAAAATTATTTTAATATTTTATCTATATTAAAACATACTCTTTTATTTAAATTTTGATTAAAATATATCTAAAATATTTGAAACTCTTTTTATTAATAAAAATTTATCAATGCTTTGCATGAGTTATTAATCTATGTTAATTAATATAAATATATAACAATATTTTAATGAGACTTTAAACACATAATATAAATATGATTCAAAATTAATTTATCTCATGTACAAAATTACATAAATAATATTAATAACGTAAATAATCAAATTAAATATTTAATTCATTTAAAATATATAATATATTATTTATTATTTTTCTCCCGTAGTCTAGTATAATATAATACAGAATGAATGAAATTAAATTAAGATAAATAGTCGAAGTTGTAGAGAATATTTGAAGAAAAAATTGAGTTGATATAAATTTTGTATGATAAAATTATATTTAAAAAAATTATTGATTATGATAGGTAATGAAAGATTTCTTCTTAAATTGAATTTGAATTCTACTGAATTCTAGCTTCATAAGAGATGAAAATTTCGAATATCACAAGTCAAATATGATTATGTTTTTTATTTTATTTTCATTTATTACAATCAAACACAATATTATATTTAAGAAAATGAAAGCTATACATATATATATATATGTGTGTGTGTGGTGGCATTGTATGTTTCCGATCAATTATCAGGTTTGGTTTGACAAGTGAAAAGAGAAAGTCGATGGATGGATGGATTGATTGATTGCATAAAGTTGTCCCAAGCAAGCTAAGCATGCATTCATTTTCTTGCCCCCAGCCCGTGACTCTCTTGTAGTCTTGCGTGCATGCTTTAATTAGGTCTAATAATATATAGTATATGTTGCACAAGATTAATTGAGCCCGAATATAAATTTTTATATATAAATAAATGTGTATATATTAATTAATAGAGGTCACTCAGCACTGATTCACTTTAGTAATATCATAATTTTATTTAAAACTTCACATATATCAATATATATACACACATTAGTATTCAGGTGAAATTTTAATTTTTATTACGAAACTACGAGAACCTTCACTAAAATATATTACTATATATTTTAAAACGCCTGCCGACCCACACGGCCACACCACCTGCATGCATGTACTACTGCGACACCACCTTCTGCGATCAGCTTCGCGCACGCCTCTCTCTCTCTAGTAACTTTGTATATAATTACTATATATAATTAAAGATATGTATTTGTATTTCGAAAAAAAAAGATATGTATGTGTAAATTTGTTTTTTGAATAGCAAATACTGCGTACGTCATGCATGCTTTGCGTTTGTGATTCATCATGCTCGACCTCCTTGATCACTGGATAGTAGACACCGCACATACATTATTATTATTATTATTAATTTATTATTCTCACTATCTCAAAATAAGTGTCACTTTAACTTTTGACACGTATTTTAAGGTTTAAAAAAAGCTACTTACACAACTTATTTTTCTAATTTTTTAAAAATAAGAATATACAATTTAAATTTTTATTCACAAAAATAAATTTGATAAAATAAGTTATGAAAACAACTTTTTTAACACTTTAAAATACTTGTAAAAATTCTAAACGACGCCTATTTTGGAAAACTTTTTTACTTCAATTCAAACACCGCATCCATTTAAACTTTCATGATACCATAAATTACTAGTATCATAGGACATGTAATACACTAAATTAGAAGTCCGTACTTAAATTCATTAATTTCGAATTGTAATTGCTAACAGGCACTTGATATATCAACCAGTATAAAAGAATAATTCGATTTGTTTTTTAGCAAAAAAAATAATAAAATAAAATAATAATAACAATAATAATAATAATAATAATAATAATAATAATAATAATAATAATAATAATACGATTTGTTTAATTTAGAGTTGGAAACACTTTGCTCAAAAGTTAATTTTAAATGGTCAGCTAATTAATAACCTTAATCCTATATTTTTAGCCTTCAAACTCTTAGATTTAACATGATTATTATTTTCACAGATTTTGTAGTGACCGCGTAGATGCAAATATTCCAAGGCGAGATAGCTAGCCAAGGAGGTGGCATATATGTTGAGGAAAAAGATAGATAGATCATTGGTTATACCTTTGTAGTAAAAAAATATTCTCATTCTTAACATTTTTTAAAAAACGACCCACATAATCTGCAAAATGTTAATAATCAAATGAGAACCAGGTAGTATACACAACCAGAGATTACATGCAACTTTTATCAATCATTTACATAATATATATTTAAACAAGTTAACTAATTACCTACTTTTTTATGTAGGGCACTTCATCCAATATTATTCGAGTACTATATATTCATCCCATTACGTTTTCGAGCTCCATGCGCGGGTATGCACCACTCGATTAGGGGCGGATCTTAGACATGGGAACACGTGTCCTCTTAAAATTTTCTTTTACAAAATTACAAGTCTATACATGTACACGTCACCTAGAAATTAAAAAAATTATATTAATTAAATGTTTTAGTCAGATATTTTTTCTTTTTCACGAGTGTGCTTGGTACTGATCGGAAAAAATAAGACAGGCCTGCTTCTTGTATTTGTATATTGAACTCCCATTGATTTAATTTGTGGAATTATAGGTGCGATATAAAGTAAACCACTAACTAGCTTTTGAGAGAAACAAACAGTACTAGCTCGCATGCAAGAGAAACTTAACCTGCTATATAAATTATTAAAATAATTGGTTTAATTATATATAGATAGATTGACCGACTTGGTATTGCAATATAGGAGTGGTTGATAACACCAGGTGGATACTAAATTATGATAATATATACAGTAATGTTTAGATGATGGTGTGTATATAATCGTGTAATCTGTGGTCTCCGTATACGCATATACTACCAACCAGAGTCGCATTTTAGAAAGCAAAGTGATAAAAGAGAAAGAAGATCCAACAGCAAACCCGGTAAAAGACAAAGCATAACACACCAAAAAGTTACCAACTTCCCCCCTTCATTTTTCTATTTCAATTTTAAAAACACACACACACACACACCATATTACTAGCTAGCTACCCTTTCTATCTATCTTTCCATGGCTTCATTTTTTATTTATATTTGATTTTTTTTACAAATCGAACTTTAAAAAAAATGGACCTGAGTTAAAAAATCATCCTATGGGTGTGTGTGTTAAGGAGGTTTTGATAATGTCTTATTTATTTCATTATTGACACGTTTGATTTAAATTAATTCAGATGAGTATCTATGTTGTGTTAATGTTGCGACTTGTGACCCACTTGAGTCAAGTCAAAAAATATCGGTTTTTTAACCTGGAAATAAATTTCGAAGAATGATTATAAATTTGAATTATATATATACATATAATTCGTAAAGTGTTGCCAGTAATATTCACAAGGTTTCTCATCTGCGCTTTCTCCATGATTGCTCATTCTACTTTTTCTCTATTAATATCTCAAATTTTCCCAAACCCCGATGCATATAAATTCACAGTTTCCTACATTCCTCACTCACTCCATAGAATTGTAGCCCAACATTTTATATTATCAGTTTAATCCCACCCTATACATTAGCACCTATTATATACTTGTACACAAAAATGTCACTCTTTTTACAAACATCACTGCTACTTGTATCTCTCATGATGGTGTTGCTGCAACTATCAACACCTTCTACCACTGCCACAGCCGCCGCCAACCATTCCGTGGTGGCGGCCGCGGCGGCTACCTCGAAATTATCATTCCCACCCATGCAACACTTTCATGTCAAACAGAGTATTGCTGACACAAACCTCGTTCACCTAAACAAAACTAAACATCGTACACATGAAAATGTGTACGAATATATTGCAACCGAGGATAATGCTGATCATGTTCGTGGCAAATGGAAGCTCAGTTTAGTTCATAGAGACAAGATTGAGACAAAACATTATTCGGGTCATCGGCTTCGTTTCGAAGCACGTATGAAACGTGATGTTTTACGGGTTAAAAGCTTAGTCCGGCGACCCTACGGTGGTGCCGGAGTTAAATATCAAGTGGAGGATTTCGGGGCGGATGTGGTTTCGGGTATGGATCAGGGTAGTGGGGAATATTTTGTTAGGATAGGTGTGGGTAGTCCAGCTAGAAGTCAATATATGGTTATTGACTCGGGTAGTGATGTTGTATGGGTACAATGTCAACCTTGTGCTCAATGTTACCATCAATCCGACCCGGTTTTTGACCCGTCTAAATCCGATTCGTTTTCGGGTGTTTCCTGCGGGTCTTCGGTTTGTGATCGTTTGGAGAATGCGGGTTGTCATGGTGGGCGGTGCGGGTACCAAGTTTCGTATGGTGACGGGTCGTATACCAAAGGAACACTTGCACTCGAGACACTAACTTTTGGACGTGCTATGATCCGAAATGTGGCGATCGGGTGCGGGCATAGAAACCGAGGTATGTTTATTGGAGCTGCCGGTCTTCTTGGGCTTGGTGGAGGATCCATGTCACTTGTGGGCCAATTAGGTGGACATACTGGTGGAGCATTTAGTTATTGTCTTGTGAGTCGGGGCACCGGATCATCCGGGTCATTGGTTTTCGGACGTGAAGCATTACCCGTGGGCGCTGCATGGGTAAATTTAATCCGAAATCCACGGGCCCCGAGTTTTTATTATATCGGACTTTCGGGTGTGGGCGTGGGAGGCATGCAAGTACCCGTACCCGAAAACATTTTTGAGTTGGAAAATGGAGGTGTTGTTATGGATACCGGGACAGCCGTGACCCGGTTTCCGACAACTGCTTACGTGGCATTTCGCGATGCTTTTATAGCGGAAACTGCCAGCCTCCCTAGGGCACCAGGAGTGTCCATATTCGACACATGTTATAACCTAAACGGGTTCGTAACGGTTCGGGTACCCACGGTATCGTTTTATTTCTCGGGTGGTCCTATTTTAACTCTACCAGCTAGGAACTTTCTTATTCCAGTTGATGAAGTGGGTACTTTTTGTTTCGCATTTGCTCCATCTCCATCCGGACTATCCATAATAGGGAATATCCAGCAAGAGGGGATCCAAATATCAATTGATGGAGCAAATGGGTTTGTGGGGTTTGGTCCTAATGTATGTTAAGTTTAGTAGCTAGTATCTATAATATAATTTTGCCTATGATAAAGTTGTAGAAAAAGGTGTTTATATATATATTCATAATGTAACATATTTAAGTGCATTGTGCAAGGAGTACTAGTTTGATGAATATATGAAATAATTATTAGTTGTAACTAATAAGATAATATAATGTATCTAGCTAGCTAGTGGTTCCTTTTCATTTTGGGTGAAAATGTCCATCTATTTCTAGGTTATCATCATGCATGTATATTGTGTTCAAATCAAAGCATTCTTATAGGGCAGCTTGAATGTAGTCAAAAGTATGAAATCAAAAGATTATATATATACTTGGGTATTGGAGCAGACCTTTTATGTGGAGAATCCAAGAGAACACTTTATCTTTAAAATCAAACCCTCCCTCCACAATTCACACAGTGAAAATAGCAATATGTAACTCCAGTTGCTAGAATCTTTACTTGTGAGGTGATGGGGCTCTGACCATTGTGTCTTGTTCGTTCTTCTTCTTTCACTTTTTATTCAAATATCACACCCTCCCTCCTCCAGGCTCCCCATAGTAAAAACAACATTACGGTAATTCTAAGTTGCTAAAATATGTACTTGTGAGTTGATGTGACTTTTCTTTTCGATCTTTTTCGTTTGTCGAAAGTCGTATCAAGTGCGCAACACTATCAGAAGACGAGAGTTTATACACTGTCACAGTTCTGAAATGACAAGAGACTATTCGGGTAAGAGGATAATGATAACTGAGGGGCAAGGGAGGGAGCCACCATAATAGTGGACATGTGAAACCATCACTAGGTTATAGGGTGGAGCACAGATCGGTTTGGTGATGTTTTAAGATAAAATCGCAATCACATGTCCATAACTGTAACCGAATCATCGGTTTCGGTTTAAAAAATCTCGGTTCGGTTTTCATTGGTTCGGTTTCGGTTTTAAAACCGAATGAAAATAAAATGAAACAAAAATATATTATAATTAAAATAATAAAACTTTTTTTTCTTTTTTATAAATATTTTCGAACAATATTTATAATAAACAAGATACTCGATTGCACACCTAAGACTCACTGCATTGTACATTCTTTCCGGTAAGATCCATTCTAACACAGTAACATAACTTGACCACAAGTAAAATATTTTAGCTCCACCAGGTGGAGTTGCCTATAGATAAAAATGATTGAACTCTCACCTGTAGATAGATTATGATCGTCTGTATGCATTTAACCCGAAATACACTAAATACAAAGTGTTTTTTACGCTTTGAGTCTCTCTACTTCTATAGACATATTACAGCTGCAGTTGGTTCATTATCACAACTATATTACAATGACATGCAACTGATATCAGTCAAAAGAAATAAATATACTAAATAAAAAATTACTAGAACAAAAATACAATACAAGATATTAATTAATATGTATATATAAAATAGAAAATTATATATATTTATATATTATATAATAAATATATTTAATTTAATTATCAGTTCGGTTCAAATTTTTTCGTTTCGGTTTTAACCTATAATCGGAACCGAACAAACAGTTCGAATTTTAATTTTTCGGTTTCGATTTTGATTTTATGCGGATCGATTTTTATTGGTTTTCATCTGTTTGGGTTTCGATTTTATTTCGGTTTTTTCTCAGTAGGTTGTGTAATATGTTAAAATAGGTGAAGTTGGAAGAGAATTAATGCAATCAAGCAATGACTTTCACAAAGGCATGCATTTGCTTTTGCTTCTTTTGAAAGGCTTGATGATATATACATTACTTTTTCTTCACAATAGAGCAAGAAAAATCATCATCTTGCTATACCCATTTCCTACCTCTTAATATGGTTGTGTCAAATACTGAAATAAATCGCTCATTGATGCTACAAGTATATTTTTCCCCAGCTGTCAATTTAAATGTCAGGAGATAGGGCAATGTGTATATACTTTGTCCCTTTTCTAATAATTTGATTCGAGTTCTTAGAGTATCTCCAAAAGACTCCTAAACAATTTTTTAAATCAAAATACAGAGAGTATAGCAAAAAATTGAGTTTCAAGAGACTACTAGTGGCTCCTAAAAACCATAGGAGCCTCTTTTCTCTCCTCTAATTTAGGAGCCTACATATGACTCTTAACCATTTTTTATTAATAGTAAAAAATTCATTCCCTCCAAATCATCTATTATAATGGGGTCCAAATATGAATAAAAAATAAAATATAAAGGAGATATAAAAAGCATTGTTGGAGTTGACACTCTTAATAATGTACTAATTTGCTAGGAACTTAATTATTTATATTATATTGGAGATGCTCTAAGTGGTAACCACAAACATTAAAGCGATTACAAGTCAACATTGAGAGAGAGTTGTACAATTTCTTTGACGTTTTGTTTGATGGAACAGCTGGAGTGTAGGTCTAGAAGGGTTATCACTTGGTCCATAAACCAGAGTACCAGACCAACAAAATTATTACCCTTTTCTTTGTTGAACATAAAATTCCCTCTTATAGTACAGTTGCAAAAGTAAATTTAAGGGGGTGGCTAACAATATTTCACACCTTTCACTATTCCAATGATAGTTGTTGTAATGTAACACTAGAAAAACTACTTAAAATATTGTCAAAATGATCAAACTAAAGGGATGTCAGGGTAAAATTTCATAACTATTTTACACAACTATTTTACAAAACGGTTTACTACTATTTACATTCCCTGTGGACAATGGTATCTACATACATTATCTCAACAAAATTGCTCCATTTGCTGGCCCAAAAACTGGTGCAGCACCAGATTATGCAGAGCACAAATCTACTAGGTCTGATAGTAAATTCTACTCTTAATTGTTAATGTTACAACTTACAACTATTTAGGAGTTCATTACATACAATATTCTTCAAAGGCACAATTAGAGCATTCTAGCTATAGTGTCAAACCATGTTACTGATTCCCCATGAATAGATATTTCAGGTCTTCCACAGTTAACCGACTTCCTGTACCTCCACTTGGATCCTCACCAAATGCAGATGCAACCATTTTTCTTTTCTCGTCCTGCAAAAAAATATAGTATATATATATGCATAAACAAAATAGTTTTCTACATCAAAATAAACTCCACAAGGAAAATATATGCATCTTCATGTGAATGATATTGAACATCTCTGGTAATTTGCTAATTTATCGACATTGATCACGATAATGTGGGTGCCTTTATCTTTGCATGTGGTTTGTCACCTTGCAATCATACTGATATCATAAGCAGCACTCTGGTCAAGGTACAGACTCGTCTACGATTTATCATAGAGTCGAGGCTTAACAACAAATTTCATCCAAGAAAAGAAAGACACTTTTTCTTGTAATAAAAAGGGATATAGATGAACATAGTATATAGTAGAAACTAACAGAGACTAGTCTGGAATCTGGATCACGTTTCTATCTAGAAGTAGGGCCAGTATAAGGGTGAAACCATATCCAAACTGGAACATGTGAATGTTTGGTCACTTTCTAAAGAACTACACTATTCAACACTACCTACATCATGACCATGAATTTATGGTAAATTAGATCGCCCAACAGTCCTTTTGGGTAAATTAGATCTTTATTAAACTCAAGTTTAAGCCTAGGACAATATCATTACACATTTGTACAACTTCCATAACAATGTGGTGTGGAACTTATACTATCCCCCAAACCAACTAAAATCCATTACAAAAATGTTACGCTAAAAAGAATCTCTCAGACTATAACAATATTATTCAGTTATTCTCTGTCTTTTAAAGTTCACAAAAACAATAACTACCATACTTCTATAACTATAATAATTTCTTACAATGTAACTACTAAACTTATACACAACATCTGAAGTAATTTTAATTCTTTCGAAAGTAAATTATTAAATTATAGTATTTAAAAGCAGAAATATAATTACTGTCATTAATGAAAGAAATTACAATTAACATCAACAATGCACAAACCATTATATTTATAATAATAAGATAATGAAAATGAAAACTTATATAGTTCTTAAATTTTAGATGTATTTTTTCTTCATTGAGCATTTCAATAATCTTGGAGACTCCCCGTATGATTTACCAAAGTATTAATTATTGTATACTTTCAGGTTGTATTATTATTCTATTATAGATTATAGATTTAGTACTTCATATCTTGAATTTTGTATTTTGTATTTTAGTTTTTTTTAAACATATAGTTATAATTGATTTAATCCTTACCTTTGAAGTATTTTGTATGACATTGAATTTAATTTTAATAGATATTAGAGCTATTTTCTGAAACACTTACAGAACTTTCAGTTGTGTGCACATTAGCCCTCTTATTTATTTATTCCAATTAATAACCAACAATCTCTTAAATTGTGGCAATTTTTTACAAGAATCAGAAAGGGAAAGAGAAAACTCAGTACCTGATATGTGAACTCAAGTACATGTAATATACCACATGGCAGCACACTCAAGCTATTGGCCCAAAAAACCCATTGACCTTTCAACTTTGTTAGCACAGTAACCATTTATGTATTCGTTAATCATATACATTTCTTCGATAATCAATTCCATTTGCACTCTAAAGCCCACCACTACAAGTCTATCTTATCATAACTAGTTCCATTTGATTCCATCTTAAAATTTATAAAGAGGGTTCAGAAAGATAATGGCATTACAATGTCTAGCAACACAAAAACCCCTCTTATCATTTGATTCGAAGTGCATCTAATATCCCAGGTGGCAACACCTCACAGATAGGAAAGAAGTAAATATAAATAGTGGAGTGCTGTTGTGGTCGAAACAGATTGCTATGTGTTGGTTCAGGCCATTCGCAGTTCCATTACCATGATGTCTCCATTTGGGATGCTAGTGAATGATTGCAAAGTGTTACTATCTAGTCTAAGAGATGTTATTCTCTTGTTTGTGTATAGATCTGCTAATAGTGCTGCTCATTCCGTTGCGAGAGCCACCTATTCATACCCAGATCACATTTTCAGGGGGAGTGATGTTCCCACTGAATTCTTATCTGTATTGCTAGATGATATCTATTCGTAATGAATGCATCTTTTCAGTCAAAAAAAAACAAATCTGCAGTCTTCTCAAGTGTTAATAATTGACTGAACTGCTCCACTCCACAAGCTGTACTATATAGGCCATAACTTGATCTCCAAAAGTCCAACCCAGGAGATGTAAGAGCCATTACAAAGCTATCAATAAAGATATTAACTCAAATACGGACACATCATCAATTTCAAATTTTAACAGCCCAAAAAAGTACAAGAAATTCTCCGCTCAAGTTTTAATTAATATTGTACTTCAATCATAATTCTTGTTTGTATTTTTACTTGAACCAATAAAATACTTCTACATAAAGGGAGGATGCTACCACAACTCAGATCATTAAACATTACTAGTATATTAGATTTTGGAGATCCATATATATATATATATAGACACAGAGAGAGGGAGAGAGATTTGATGCAGCTGAAGAACGTATTAATTACTCTAAAGTCTTAATAATTGACAGAACTACGTCACTAAAAGCAAGATAGATATTTAGCAACTGCAAACTACAAACAGAAATAAATTTAGGAACATACCTGAAGAGCCAATATCCTATCTTCAACAGTATCACTAATAGTCAGTCGTGATACAGTGACAGGACGAGTCTGTCCGATTCGGTGAGCTCTGTCAATAGCCTGATCTTCAGTAGTTGGGTTCCACCAAAGATCCAAAAGAATCACGTGAGATGCAGCAACCATGTTAAGACCAAGGTTACCGGCCTTAAGTGACATGAGCATAACTGTTACCTGAAAAAAACATATACTTAAGATGAATGGGACCGCTTATCAAAGATTATGACAGCACACAACCAAAGGCAACAAATATGCGAAGCCATCTCAAGTGATCTAACAATCTCGGCTAAATGCATAGAAGTCATGCACAGAAAAAAAAAATCACGGATGTATAGGTCCAGGTGCATCTCTCTTTTTAACAATTTATAAACCGTCTTTTCATCCT
Organism: Oenanthe sinensis; assembly: GCA_028671895.1. NCBI lineage: Eukaryota > Viridiplantae > Streptophyta > Magnoliopsida > Apiales > Apiaceae > Oenanthe > Oenanthe sinensis. Next base: position 6,151,266 of record CM053814.1, on the reverse strand, counting down.
AAATATTGATATAAGGATAAAAGGCAATTCAGTTGAGGGGCACTTGTAACACTATAATTGCATTAGTACTACCTTTATCATATTAAGTACTATATCTTATGCACATCAAGACATTATTGTGACCATGGTAACTTATTAAACAAAGAGCACCTACGCTCAATCTTCTTACTGAAATCTACAGACATCTTATAGTAACTAATTCAAAACCAATAGAACACAACAATATCTTTTACAATATATGTGTGTGTGCCACTAACATGACAATTTACAACTTTATATAAGAGAGTTACCTCGGGGTCAGTGTTAAATTCCCTGACAGCCTTGTCTCTTGCAGGCAATGACATTGTACCATCAAGTTTCCTATACTCTAGACCAGACTGTTTCAGTGCCATTTCAACTAAATCCAACATGCCAATCCACTGGGAGAAAACAATAGCCTTTCTTGGAGCATCAGTGTGTGCATCCGAACATGAACCACCTGAATCTAATATTCCTTCCTCTTGATCTGAGAAAACCACACCATGCAACTGTGAAATTTGACTCTTTGGCTTGCAATGAGACATAAGAATCGCCAAAGCAGCTTTAATTTTTGAAGAAATATAGTCACTCTGCAAAACTATGGACGAATTTTCAGGCTGAGATGAACTAGAGGATTTATCATCTTGGTCATCAGATAGACAACTTCTTAAGGTAGCTTTGGAAAACACCAGATCTGGACCAAGTTGTTCTTTGCAATTAGGGGAAGGACATGTATTTTCATCTCCCCTTAAGAATTCTGATACACACTGATAGCAGAAAACATGTCCGCACATGGTAACAATTGCATCTTCAGGTGGATCCTGCACACACACATATATATAAGTCATACAAGAGCATATTATACTAGTATAGGGTAGGTAGATATTATTACTCACTTTAGCATTGGCAACAGGAAAAAAAAACGTGCGACCAAAAAAAGAAGTTACTTCTTATAACGTATAAAGGAAAATATCCTTTCTTTGAGCATAGAGAAAACATAAATTTTCATCAAAAAAAAACTCTATTATTTGTTAAGCCAAATATTGACTTCTGTCTTGCCTTTCTTTGAAGTGAAGCAAACACATTCTTTCTAATAGGGACGACAATGACCAATCGAAGATAGTAGGCCAGTAGACCAGTGATATAAAATATTATTGAAACAATATAGACTTTAAACAATGAACAACCGAAGATAGTAGGCTAGTAGCACGGTGAGATATAATATTACTGAAACAATATAGACATTGGTAGTGGAAAACAAGAAAATATAGATTGTATGTTTAGCCAAAATATGCAGAGGGAATGTGGCAGAATGTATGTGCAAATTTCCGAAACACGACACTTGGTTCTGATAAAGAAGATGAAGCTTAAGAGCGAGTTAGTCATATGATACCATCCCCATCCAGCTGCAGAACCCAAAGATTTACTTTCAGTAACTTCTCCCTCAAAAAAATACAAGACCTTGTATTATACTCCAATTCCAATATTTATTACCTAAGCTACAATGTAATACGGAAAAACAAATTATTACTATTATAATTAACTCATGAAATTGAAGTAGATATGTCAACAAAAAGAGGGTGTGAAGTTATTGTGTGACACAAATCCAATAGGTTAAAGAGATAAATTTGAAGAACTTTATGTAAGCTAACAAATTAATAATGCTTTATGACCATCGGTGTAATGGGCTGTGAAGAAGCAAAAGTACCACAATAGTTGAAATTTCAAGAATAGATATGTAGTAGCTACATGAGTAAAATTTTATAAATAAAGTAAACAATACGAAGGTGGCACTTATGAAGGAGAATAGATACACAGGAGAACTGTTTTTCAGTCCTTTTCAGTCTACCCGTAAACACACTAATCCACGAACTACACAACACTCCTACAACATATAATAAGATAAATAGTCCATAATGAGGTTTGAAAAGGATACATGCCTAATACCGTAATTTGAATACACTACAGACGAAAAGATGGATAATGTTTGAGAAAGCTCACTTTGCACCAACCACAAATGGCGGAGGTCGTTTGAAGGTGCTTCAACAAGTTTATTAGCATATCCCTGGGAAGAATTGTTGCCATCTGCGAGGAATATCTTCCAACAGAATCTGAAGTGAAACCTTTTACAAGCAGTGGGTGGTCGCAAGCTTGCCGAAGGCGCAAGAGCATCAGTAGTATATTTGCATAATTTTGACCCAGAGTGCCAGCAGCGGCATAGGCCTACAAAAACAAGACATATAAATAAGATAAAAAAAATATTTAACATGGCATTTTAAATTAAAAAATAAAAAATAGCCAAAGTCAACAAAGCTTTTAAAGAGCACCAAAAGGTGAACTCCATATATTTAATTGTATAAAAAAAGAGGATCCTGGATCTGCAGATGACATGAAACCCTTGGCACAGAGGAACAGAGACAATCAAAAGTACAAAGTACTATTGCATGTCATTCCTCCAAATTCCAATTGATACCTCACAAACAAGATAAACAAACTAACCACCTATTAGTCAAAGTGCCAGACGAAATTTAATCAATGAGGTGTAATAAGAAGAGGAGAACACCTTAGCACCACACATCAAAATCCGCCAAATTTATGTATGTCAAGCATAAAAAATAAAAATAAAACATTTTATACAATCAAATTAAGTCGACTCAGATATTAACTTCGACTAGTGATTATAAAGTAAAAATAGTATTATGTCAACTTATACTTTCAAAGGTAAGAAAGGTTTTCTAGCCAAGATATAAAGAATTTATTGCAATCAACAATTGGCATAAAGAGACAGGGTTTCTTAGTACATTCTAATACGATTTTAGAAATTGTAACTGATTTTGGGTACATTCTAATACGGAATGAGTCTTACAAATTTAGGGGCTTCCTTTGTCTTACCATTGTTGGTAACATTTGACTCTTACCATTCTCGATGCAAAATTGCAAATAACAAGTCTGTGTAAAGCCGAAAGGTATATATATGATACAAATGTAGAGTTCCTATCATTTAATTACATTATGACATGTTCTTGTATTTAAACTAGCCCAGAGACTCAGACTATGTAATTAACTACTAATTTGCTTAAATTTAATATATTATACTTGAGAAACACACACACACACACACATATATATACACATGTGTGCATTCATGGGTACATCCTATATGGTACGCGTGTATATATTAAATTTTAAATGATACAAATGATTTCTGATTGCATATGTATTGTGCTTTGTGCTGCACTGCCGCATCCACATATCATGTTTCAGTGTCAGTTTTTTTATGTCCAAAAACTAAAAACAGACAAAAAAACTGAAATGGACGTATAATTGTAATTCAACAATACTTTAAACTGTGACCGCGAATCAGCTTCAAGTTTTTTATAGTAAGCCCGCTCCTCAGCAGAGAATTCCACCTTGGTTAGATTTATTGTTTTTGATGGTAATGTAATAATAGGCTCTCCGTCAATGAATGTGCCTGAACCACAAAAAGAGGAATTACAACAGTATAATATCATCAAACATATATTGCTACAAATGTAACATAACATATAAATTACATATACCAGGCATGCCTATATAATGAAGATAGTATTTTGAAGGTAACAAAGATAGTAGTTCATGAAAATGCAGTTAAGGCTGAGCTAGAGTTATAACCTCGGACAAGTTATAATCAATTCACTAATTGCAATCATATCTTCGTGGATATAGATGGCTAAAAGAGCAAAATCAATAACAACACAACACATATCGATTCTGTTTCTTGATTATCTATTTTCTTCATCTCCACAATTTGTAGAAAGTAGACGTATTCTATCTCGGTGAATGACACCATCCACACAATGCAGTTCAAATTTGCTTTGATATTGTACAACAGAACATACCAGTGTAGCTATTTATCACTTCAACCCATGAACCAATTTTGTATACATCCCCGAATAATTTCTTATATAGTTATGATTATAGTTCTAATCATAACATCTCATCTATTTTCGATGGTAAAGTTTCTCCATCCAATTATCAATTTAAGTCAACCCAGACTGATGGTGTGTAATTAATTTTAATACTGAACCGTGCCATTTGTAAAAATTGTAGGCTTTAGTGTATCTTTATATCTTTATGTTAGATAAATTTACACAAGTTTTTATATGTTTACTTCCCAGGTAGAGGAAATTTATTTAATTACTTGATCCGAGTAAAGCTGATAACCATGGCAGATTTATCATTGTACTCACTACATTAACTAGAGTATAGAGGTTAATACAATACAGATTCTTATCAAAGATTTACACTCGCACACATAAAAATAATGGAAGCGAACACAAAATTAAGCATGTATTGATTCATTAAGGGGCATAGATCTAGGCCTGTTTGTTTGATGGGAATGTATAGACAAAAATGGATTACTACCGTGTCAAATTATGCCATCACACTTCATTATAAGACTATCAATCAGAAAGGAAAAAATAGAACTAAAAGAATAAAATATATCAAGTAACCTTTAGTCCGACGAAGCATTACAGTCCTGAGCACAGCATACAGCTTCTTATATCCTTGGACTGAATTTCTGGAAATGGGGTTCTTTAGCATACTACAAAATGATTTATAGCCACTATATGGTTCATATCGCAAAAATCTGAAGTAGCTGAACAACTCATCTATTGAATTCTGTATAGGTGTTCCAGATAAACACCATCTTACTTTTGCTTTAAGACTACAGCAGGCCCTGGCCACCTGTGTTCTGTGGTTCTTTATTGTCTGCGCTTCATCTAATATGACCCTAAACCAACGCACTCTTGCAAGAGCACCAGAATCCAAGTCAATATCAGAAATGTCAATTCCTCCTCTACCTTTCTTTCTTCTCTTGCTAGCACCGTTCATCTTCTTCTGTTTCTTGTTAGCAGAGAACTCAGCAGATAACCCATGCCTTTCTCCATTTCTCAGATCATCTTCATCCTCATCAACAATAGGTTGTTTTGGAACTTCATTCGCCACAAGAGCATATGTCGTGAGAACCACATCATATTCTGCTAGTTCACTAGGATCCTTTGTTCTAGTGCTTCCATGATATATTAAAACTTTAAGTGGAGCTTCTTCTGCAACTTTCTCATCCAACTCCCTGGCCCATTGACGAAGCACACTTGCTGGACACACAACCAATGTTCCTGCTTGAGGCCTTAAACTTTTAAATTTCTGTTTAGAAGTACTTGCTTCTGGAAGCAGTTGAAGGTCATTAGATTCTCCATCTCGTTTGTCATCATTGAGAACAGTGATTTTATTATCTTCATCGTCATCTAAATTTAAGGCTTCAGTTGTGTGGTGGTTTCGATCATCTGGTTTGGATTTCGACTGTAAAGATTTCTGCTTCAGTATAATGGCAATCATTGAAATGGTTTTACCAAGGCCCTGCCAGAAACAGCACGATAAATGTATATTAGATAAATGCCCCACAAATTGGATCACTATAGATGATAAGTGCAAGCCAAATATATATATATATATATATATATATATATATGTCATTGCTCCATAAAGAACACCTTTATATAAAGAACGAGAAAGAACACTATAGAATCTTACATAAAAATTTGTTTAGACTCTAATTTTAACAATTAAGTTTTTTAATGAATAAAAATAGATTCTAACATGAAATTAACAAAAAAATCATAACATGATTACATGTAAATTTCATTTTTACAAAATGTATATAAGATTCTATGTTGGATTCTATTTAAATTTGATTTTTAAAATTTAGATAAGATTCCACATTAGATTCAATATGTTAGGATTTATTGTAGTTCAATTTTATGATTTTTTTTTTGCTAACTCAATTTTATGATTTTAACCTTAACAATCCATTTCTCATAAAAAATGAAGTGTTTTGATGGTGTTCTTCCGTGTTCTTTGTATAAAGGTGTTCTTTATGGAGTGCAACCCATATATAAATATATATATATATATATATATATATATTAAAAAGACCTGATCATCAGCAAGAATTCCACCAGAACAATAAGCGCTATTAGTTTCCTTTTGAAACATCCAAGCTAATGCAATTTTCTGTGAAGACAATACATAAACATTTAAACAAGACCATGTATAGTGATGGATATCAATGTGCCTAGGGCCACTCATTTAATGTGTAGAGAAAAATACAATAAACCTGATGTCTAAGAAGAGAGACTGTCATAAGGCCATCAGGTAGATCAGCTTCAAGTTTAGGTTGGCTTAAATCCTGCAAAAGAATGAAAACAACACAAATGTGAACCTTCTGCAACATTCTAGATTTTTGCATTACTCTTTTAAATAAACTAAATTTCAGACTTTGAATTGACATATAAACAGCCAAAAAATTTGCATGTCTTTTAAGCTTAATATATTTTGATGTCGACTATTTATTTTTCTGTCATACTACTTATATGCTAACTTACATAACAAGATTCACGGTGATTTAGTAAACCAAGGTGTAAGAAACCAGTCAACACAATTCAGATTCAAACCAAATATTACTGGCAAGAGTGTCAGTATTCATCTTGAACACCGAATTGACCCAAAATAATCAGAATATAGGTACTCTTCATTGTCACATTAATATCTATTTTAATTATGTATCCCACATGTTCAAATGTCAAATGTGGATCGCATGTTACAATCTATCAACTTATATATCTGAAGTCCACCCCCCAGGCCATAAAGAAAATTGTAAGAGAATTAATAATATTGTTATAAAATTAGACCCAACTGCAGCAAATGTTGAAAAGACAAAATAAATAGTTCCGGCACATTATGGATTCTATTAACTAAAGATTTTAGTAGGTAGTGATGATTTTCGATGACTTCACTGGATAGTGAAATAAAAGTACAGTAGTTAAAGGTCACCAGGTGGTTAAACAAGTAACTGTTGAGGAAGCAATCCAGAATTACGTCATCTGTAGCGATGGCAAAGAGAAGTGTATAAATAAATATGACCAGAGAAGACAACCTGCAATGCAGCTTGAAAAATTAGCCTCTCATCATGTTCAACTACTCTATCTTCACCAACTGCGGAGCGAAAAACTGTATCTGCCGAATTGACATGCTGTGATGTTGAAGTAGACTTTGCATGCAATGGAGGTTGAATCCTATACCCGCTGCTATCAAACATTATTAATTCATCATCACTTTCCCTGCCAGTTTGGTTTTTCATATGGTTCATGCCATATGCTGATTTATGTTGTGCAGAAAAAGTTTTTCTATAAGATTCACGCATCTGACTACTACCCATGTTGTCCACAAAAGGTACTTGAGGTTCGATGGATGTTGGAAGTGCCCTCTTAGAGCTTTGTAGAGATGTGTATTGATTATTATCTACACCAAAAAGGACGCATGAAATTTTGGATAAATAAACCGATAAGTCGGCATTGTCCAAATTTTCAATTGCTAAAAACACATACCTTTATGAGCTGAACTTGTAGGATTATTATCTTGGGTTATTTTCAGATTTGAAACTTCTAAACTGCTAGTAGAGCCTGCAGACTTATGAAGCTGACCCTGTATCCGCTGGCTACGGTGTAATGAGCTTCCATTGTAAGCAGTCGCACTTGCCGGGGAAGGCAATTTACGAGAAGGTTCATTATTAACTGCGCACTGAATGAAGTGTTATATAATGGTAACACCAGACATTTTCAGACCATATTTTGGGCTAAGGCAACTTTACCAGTAAAACTGCCACCGGAGGTGTTTCCCCAGGATGAAAGATCCCTATGATTGGCATCCAACCCTTGGCTTGGCTTAGCCGAGATCCCATTTGAAGTGGATACTTGAGACAATCCACCATGAACTGTACAATTCATAAAGAACCGTGTATTAAAAACAACATTAACTTTCACTATGCCGATAATGTATCCCAAATAAACTTTTGTTACATGTCAAAGCAGTGGATTCCGACGACGGCTGAGAATTAAGCAATGCCTTAACCTCATCCAGATCCCAATCACTATCACTGTCACTGTCACTATCTGATGAAATAATATCTATACGTTCCATCTCAACCGTAACAAAAGATTATCTTTCTATCGGAGACACCCAATTTAAAAATACCACGAAACCACCTGCAGACATTTATCAAACCTCTATAAATCCGCTGCATAACTAAAAAACCATAAAAAAACAAGAATAATATGCCCAATAACCAAAAAAAACATGAAGTAAACCTCTTCAAATCAAAACTCCTCACTACAAAGAACAAAATGTAATTTACACAGTTGGAGATTCAAAACTCAAACATACAATTGAGTAATCATAAAGTTATAATATAATTCGAACAACATTGTGCAATATCGAGACTAATGTGTCTAAAGTTCTAATCTTTCTAAGAAATCACACTTCTTTATAACCTAACAAAACTGGAATCCCAAAAAAAAACACATATAGGCATTTGGGGATTCAAGAACTAAACCACACAACTGAATAATCATAAATTCATAATATAATTTGAACAACATTGTGTAAAATCAAGACTTATTGGTCTAAAGTTCCAGTCTTTCTAAGAAATTACACTTGTTTATAACCTAACAAGACTAATTAAACTGAAATCGAGGGAAAAAATGGGAAAGATGACATTTTGATGAGTATATACATGCAAGCCCATATAAACATCAAGGAATATTGTATAATAAGACAAAGAAAGAGTGAGCTTGATTGCATACCTGAAATCTATAAGCAGTAAAATTGGGAATGTGTGTGTTTAGACTTTCTTGTTTGTGCAGAAAAAAGCCCTAGAATTATATCCCCATTAGTTACTTTATTACACTAGTACTACAATGAGTTACTTGAGTATGAATCTAGGTTACAAGGTAAAGGAATCAGGAAAAACACATGCTTATAACCGTGTAACTTCAACTTTCATTATTATATTTTTTTATTCTTATTTTTATTAATATTAATTATAAACTTATAAATATTCCATATAAGAAATTATAATTGAGTAAATGACATAACCAATTTACTCATAAATACGAATTTAATTATTAACTAAGATTTTTCTTAAAACACAAATATTTAAGGTTATTATTTAGAAAATATATATTTTTTATAAACTATTATAAAAATAAATATAAATTCTTAAAAAAATACAAAACTATTATATAATAGAGATATATCTATTTTAAATATCAAAACACAAAAACAATTTTTAAATATATTAAAATAAAAAAATAATAATACTATTTAGAAAATATATATTGATTATAAAATAGTATAAAGATTAAAAAAAAATTGTAAGTTATCATAAAAATACAAAATATAAAAATAATATTACATATTACAGTTGTAACTTCAAGTGACCTCGTAACTAGTATAATTAGGTTACAGTATTTTGGTGTAATCCTAAATAGCTGGAAGTATGAGTTACCTTATCTTTTTTAAAAGTCATATAACAAGTAAATATAACTTAGGTAACTTTCGAGAAACTTGAAGATTCTTAGTTGAATCACTATCAACACTAGGCCTTGTGTTTTATAATCAATCAAAATCAATGTACTTTTATTTTTTCATCATGTACTTTTTCATTTAAATTTTAACAAATATTATATTAAAAAATTTAATTATTGTATTGATATATTACAAATAATAAATTAAGGGTTATTATAAAAAAAATTACAAATTTTGTATATTACAAAAACACACAAGTAATATAAAATCAAAGAGACTTTAAAATGAATTAGTAAAAATAGACGGATTTTCTTACATTTATATATATATATATATATATATATTTAATTTAGTAACTTATAAAAAAATTTAAATGTTGGATATGAAGTATTTAATAAAAGGAAATTTATTTTTCTATAAAATTTAATGTATGAAATATTTATATCTCCATGTATATGTTAGTATTCAAGAAATCAAGTAGTGACAAAGTTTTCTATCATCGAGTATCTCTAATAAATTTTCTAACAAACTCACAAATTAAAATATAAAAAGTATAATAAAAAATAGAATTTTAAAAAATCTTGGTTCTTAAAAATCTTAAAAGTCTCTTTTATTTTCTTTTTTAATTTAGGAGCCACTACATCACTCATGACTTTTTTATATCAATAAAATATTTATTTTTTTCAATTTTTTAAATAAGTTTCTACTACATTACACATAATTAAAATTAAAATATAAATATAAAACAAAAATATAAAATATCATATGAATTGACACGTAATTAGGAATCACATTATTTATTTATATTATATATAAAAACCAAGTAGAAATTGTTGGAAATACTCCAAGGCGAAGGAAAAGGAAAATGGTGAAGCGCGAACAAGCTCAATATTGGAATTTGGATTGAGGACCATGGATGGCATAGAGTGGAGGTTGAAACTGATTGCGTTGAGAAAATTTTCTACTATGCTTTTCAATTCTATTTTAGCAGAATTATTGATAATTGTAAGTATTTTACTAGCTTTCTTAAAGAAAATAAACGTGTCCATAAAATTTGTATTTTATGTTAAGTTCCATAAAATTGGTTAAACATTCTGTTAATAAAATAGCTCATTATCTAACGAAATTTGTTTCTCATCGTACTTTTCAAGCACTCCCTCCTAACTCATCTCAGTATTGGAGAATGATTTAAATTTCTAATAAAATTTTAGACTAGTTAACATTTTGTATCTCTTATCTTTGAGCGTATTTTAAATTTGGTCTCAAACTATGTTTTTTGGCATATTGCGCCTCTATGTTTCAAATTTACTTCACTTTGTACCCTTTTGACTAAATTAGCAGGGGTAAAATAGAAAATAATTTATTCAAGCATGTTTTATAACAAAACGCACCCCATAATTTTAAAATTTTTACAAAGTGCACATTAACTTAATATTTCATTTTTAAAAAAATAAATATTAATATTTTAGAAATAACCAATTGTAAGTTATCTTAGTTAATATATTTTTATACTTGTTAAAATATATACTCCGTCTATCTTAAATTACTTGTCCATTTTGAATTTTGCACATATTTCAAGGTGTATTGAACATACAGTTCAATTAATTATTTTTATTTTTTTATCAATAAAAATTTAAATATTAAATTTTTATTTATACCACTAAAATTATGCGGGAAAAAATATTTCTTTCTCCTAAATATCCCGTTTTTAATAAGCTATGTAAGTATAAAATTTAGATGCAAAGAGAAAGGGAATGAGACAAAATCTTGTACGCATATTAAATTACGCTTAATATAAAAAATTAATTTTTGAATTTACTTCTAAAATAGAAATTTTTAAATAAATTTATATTTTTTGGCATTTTTTCACTAAGAAAAATATTACCTATTATATATTACAAGTGATTATTTTTAAAATATTAACTCTTGTTTAAAAAAAGTGAAATATTAAGTTAAGTTACACTATATCAAAAATTTAAAATTATGGGGTACATTTTTGTAATAAACTATATATACTTGAATAAATCATTTCTTATTTTACCCTTACTAATTTGGTCAAAATAGTGCAAAGTGAAACGAATTTGAAAATTAGAGGTACAATATGCCAAGAAATATAGTTTAAGACCAAATCGAAAAAGCGTCCAAAGATAAGGGGTGCAAAATGCTAATTACTTAAATTTTTATTCTTATTTCACAAAAAGAAAAAATTCTCAAAAAAAAAATTGAGGCAACTTTTAAAGCGAGGTTCAAAATTGTATTTACCGATAAACAACTTCAAAAATGTTACGGAGAATTATGCTTAGGGCCACTTTACTTGTAGAAAAGTTTTCTAATTTTCTTTCTTATTTTGAAAATTTTCATTTCCTAATAAAAGTGCAAAAAATTATAAGATGATGTTTCATGCCTTTATATTTAAGAAAAATAGAAAGTGTGTTCCATATAGTTCAAGTTTCACTTTCTGGTTAATATATCATATGTTAATTTATTTATTTATTTATTTATTGTCTTAAGTATATCATATGTTAAGAGATGTAGCCACTTTAATAACTTTATTATTATGTCACTTTATGTGAAATTTGTTGGTTACTATCTTTGGAAATTATTATAAAACTTGTTGGACATTCTGGTTTGCAAGGAGTTGATCATGTTAAATTGACTGTTATGTCAACTGTAGAAACTAGAAACTTAACTTGAGCAAATATAAATTACAAGTGAAATCATATACATTTGACTTGTTTATTCATTTTTCATTGATAAGTAATGAAAAAAAATAAGATTATGCCTAATAGACTTCTGCTAATACTTAAGATGCTCACATGAGGTGATGACAGCTGAGCACTGGTTTTTACTTCATTTGAATCGAGACAGCATTTCAATGGCTCATCTCTCGTTCTCCATCCCCTTGCAAGGTGGTAATGGCTTGCCGCATAAGCACAAGTTGTGTCCATATGCGGTTGAAGGGAATGCATTGAAAGGTTTTCCTTGTGGAATCATACCACATAATTTGTTTGCCCTGAAGTTTGCATGTCTTAGCTTCTCGATGTCTAGTAGGCTTACCGGGATTTTCCCCACAAGCTTATTAATGGACAGGTCTAGCCATTGCAACTTGAACAACAACCCTAAGCTTGCAGGTATTGTGCCAGTTAGTTGATTTCTGGAAATGTCTAGCCTTTCAAGTGTAACTAGGTTTGAGATAGAGTTGGGAATCTGGCCAGTAATCTTGTTGCTTCCTATGTTGAGCAATGTCAAACTCGAGCCTTCAGTGAATTCTGGTATACTACCTGAAATTTCATTGTTTGATAAGTCTATAACTTGCATAAACTTGCTTGTCCTGTTCAAGATACTTGATAGAGAGCCAAATAGTTGATTGGAATGGAGATCAAGCGAGGCAAGTCCTGTTGGCAATGTGATTGTAGAAAGGTCAGACTTCAGTTGGTTGTTTGATAGCCTTGCCTTTTGCAAGCTGGACATTCTTGAGAAGAAATTCGATATCCCGTCAGTGAAAAGGTTATCGGAGAGATCAATGGAGCTCAAGGAATTTGGTTTTGCAAAAAGTGGGAGCGTTCCAATAAGGTTGCATCCAGCTAAATTGACATCGGAGAGTTCTCTGCTTCTAATCCATTCTGGAACTATCCCCAAATTTAGCTGGTTGTAAGATAGATCTACGGACAGCAAAGAAGGGATGCCTCTGGAGAACGCATCAGACAAAGGATTTGAAAGTGCATTTCTTGATAAGTTGAGGTGCCATAGATTTTGTAACTGTGACAACGTTTCTGGAATTTGACCACTAAGCTGGTTCATGCTCAATGACAAACTGGTAAGAGACTTTAGATGTCCAAACTCATCTGGAATACTTCCGGTTAGTTGATTCTGGCTTAAGGACATATCCGAAAGACTTGCTAGATGGCCCAAAGAAATGGGAATCACCCCTGATAATTGATTATTGGATAAGTCGAGAAATGTCAGATTTTTGAACTGGCCTACAAAATCTGGGATGAACCCGGATAACGAATTATGACTAAGATCAAGATACTGTAAGCTAAAAAGATTCCTTAGGCTGGCTGGGATAGGACCTTGAACGTAATTTCTGGCTAATGTAAGCTGAACAAGGTTTCTAAAATTCCCAAAGGTTGGAGGAATAGGACCAGTCAAATGGTTGCCACTCAATGAAAGTGCCCTGAGAAAAGGCAAGTCGCCTAAACGTGAAGGAATATTGCCCTCAAGTGCATTGTCTTCCAAGTGTAGTTGCGTGAGACGTGTAAGACTCGAAAAACTCTGCGGAATGTTACCTGCAATTCTTTTCATCCCACTGATTATCATCATTTCCAAGAACTTTAAATTGCCAAGAGAAGGAGACAGAGTACCCTTCATGAAAACACTAGTGTCCCCATCAGCTGGCCTTTGTAACACCACTTGTGTCACTCTCCCTGTTCTTGGGTTGCATTGAATCCCTTCCCAGCCTCCATCACAACAGTCCATGCCTACCCATGAAGCTAAAATTCCAGTTGTGTCCTTATAGATTCTGGCTTTAAAATCAAGAAGTGCTGCTCTGTCAGCCTCTGAGCATATAGTTGGTCCTTGTAAAGAAAGTTGAAAGAGAGAAAAAATTATCAAGAACTTAAAAACCCATATCAGCAGAATCTGCATTTTGGGAAATGGGTATCAATTTTCTTGAAAAGTTATGTGAAATTATAAGAGAAATAGAAATCTGAAATGCAATCTGATAAGAGGAATAATTAAAAGAAGTACAAGTACTGAGAATGGTGTCAGAGAGTATACAAAGAATGAAAAAGACAGAAAGCTAGAGAGGGATGTTTTTTTGTTCCTTCACTTGGACTAGAAGGTGGTATAATGATGAAAAAAGGTGGTGGATAAGCATAAAAGTGTGTGTGTGTGTGTGTGTGTGTGTTTCAGAGAAGAAAAATGATATATTTCAAACTTTGAGAGTGTGTTATTTATAGGAAGAGATCGAGTTAGTTTGATAGTAGTAAAGAGATAAAATGGTGTGAATTTTATTATATTCACATGGTGAAATTTTTGCCCGTTTGATAAATCACGAGGGCTGTAAATTTCTACTGGACGTTGGAGCGCTAGCTATATTCAAATTTACTTTACTACTTTGAAATGAGCTAGTAGTAATTACTAATTAGTAACACGCACCTCTAATTCTCTACACATGATCTTTACATCATGTGTGATCTTTACAGGTAATTCGGGGGCTTCATATTTCATTATCAGATATATAAACATTGCTTTTTAAGCCTAGCTAAAAGAGTGCACTAGCAATGAGCATCATCATTAGTGGCAATAATAGTGGGTCTTTACTTGTTAGAACTAATCATTATATTAATAAATAAAAACTAAATAAAACTTAAATATTTTAAAACTGTTTTAATATCTTCTATAAAAAGTTGCAATTTTCTGAAACTCATTATTGTTTAATCAACTTTAGATATACTTGCATTAATTAGCCCAAATAAAGGATATGGAATAATGTTATATATAAGGTTGTGAGTTGTGACAGACTTGTAAGGTAATACTTTTTTTTTAAAACTTATAAACTGCAATATTGATCAATTAAAATGATAGTGTTAGTCAAGTTTACACCAGTACAATGTAGTGATTGAATTGACTGATTGATGTGTCAGGTTACTTAACCTTGATTTAACTAAATTGTGTGTGGCAGATTTGTAACTAAATTGTGTGTGGCAGATTTGTAATAATGATTCCTTGGAGAAATGATTAGGAACCTAGTATTTAATTATTCATATAGAGTATAAACCCATTACCAGTTATCACTTGAGCCATTCAAGAATAATCATTATCTACATGTTAAAGAATCTTGCCTTTCTTTTTAATTAATTATTTAAAATTACTGCTCACTTGTAGCTTAACTAAAAACCCATTATTTTGTGCTTTAATTTAAAAAAAACTTTATTGATTAATCGGAGATGATATCAAATCAAGCCAAGAATCAAAATCTAATAATTTTAACTTAACACGCAAAGTACAAACATCTGGAATTTTTTCCCTTAAAATCATCTAAATATATTTAGCAAAATAAAAAAAAACCATCTAAATATACTCAGGAAAAAAACAATTAAATATATATGCATCTTATTATTGTATCTAGCTATACCCATTATCTTAAAGAAAATTTAGAAAACGGGGTTTGTGATATATACTATGCTTAATACTCAAGTAACTATAAATGTAAACATGTAATTGTCAGAAATTTAATCTTAACTGGCATGTATTTAGGATGTGTTTAAATACCAAATTTTTAAACAATAATTTCTACAAATTAGAATAATTTATTTATTATAATAAATATAATAAAATATAATTAGAATTCATTCAATAAAATAAAAAATTACAATACTACAAATTTATTTATTATATCTTAATTAATAAAAATGTTTGTCATGTAGTGAAATATTAATTTTTTATGCATGCCACACACATATTTGAGAACGTAATCTTAAAAATAGAATAAAATTAGATCGCATTGGGCTATTTTGGATAGACTGGCTAGAATTGTATTCCCAACCAAATCCTTCCTAAATCACAAAACGTAAGAAACAAGTGATTAATCATCCATTACTTCGATGTCTTTCGATTCTAATTTTCTGGCCCATGTTTGGTGTGGGCGTTAAAGCAATTGCATTGTCATCATTGAGTTTTTGGGACCTTGAACAATCAGATTCAAGAATCATTCGTCAGCGGCAATAGGTATATCGACGATCGATGGTATTGCAGCCAGACGAGTCCACTGCCGTTTTCATATCAACACGCCACCTGACGAGTCAGAAATATATCGACACACCACCCAATGACTAATGTCAGGGACGAGTCCACTACTATTTTCATATAAGTTTTTATTATAAAATGGTTTCTATTTGAACTAGAGCTGAGAGCCTGAGATATATATACATACAAGAAAAACAAAAAAAAACCTTGATATATACATTGTCTAAAGCATATCCTGTTTTTAGGGTTCTTTGAGGGAGCGCAGTCACGTTACAATTACAAATGTCTACACAAGTAGTACCATTTACTTCTTTTTCTTGTCATCAGGTTTAATCAACTGAACCGGAGCTGCAGGTATACTGTACCACCACTCCCTCAAGCGTCTCATCCATCGGTCGCTGCTTTCTTTTCTCAGGGGCATTTCCTTTGTATATGCCTCATGGAAAGCCATCAGCATCAGATATTTTAAAGGCACAAATGCAAATGCTACTGCCATGATGACTAGCACTAAGGCAGTTCTTTCCGTTGCCTAAAAGAATCCAGATAGCAATGCATTGTTAACTTCAGAGAAACAAATGAGCGTTAATTTAGAACTTAACACCATAGTGAAGGTGAAAATTAACCCAGAAGAGAAATGAAAACAAAGCATCAAGTCAAATCAATTTCAAACACTTGTTTTAAGTTCAAAATTCGTGTATGATTTGGTCACCATTGCAAAGATCGTTGGAAAATTTAAAAAACTATCCTTTCTGAAGAAATCATCAACAGCGAAAGAACTAGAGCACCTCAAAATTTAGAAATGTGGTCTGTTTTTATACAGTTTTGTGTTTGTCGCCTTTAAGCAGTGCAAAATTTACGAAAAATATAAAGTTCTCAGATCATCGTAATCCATGAAAGTACCGGATCTTATTCCAAGTGTATTTCAGAAGAACTATGTACACGGATTTATTACGACTAAGTCTGGTTCGGTAAAATACCTGTGGAAGTGCAGCAAAAAGAAGAGCTCTAATTTTAAGAAGATGTATGTTTCCAGTTTGAATCAGAGCTTCAAGTTGAGATATAGCATCCTGCAAAGCCAGCAACTGCTCTACTGGATTTTGACTAGGGGGGGCTGTAATGTTGAAAGCTTCCAAAGTTTTCCCTCTCTTAGCATACCTATGCCAACCCATCATAAGTGCAAGACATATAAAGATCGATGGCAGTATATACTTTATCCATCCCCTGTAAACCATAAAACATTATTTAGCACTCCACTCTAGCCAGCTTTATCAAAATTGGAGAACAAACAATACAACGAGACACTGAAGTCAATTACAAGTGTATCAAGCACAACTGGGGATTAAAAAGAACTTTTATTAAGATAAATGTTTGTATTTTCATTGAAATTATCATTCATACAAGTCTGTCCGTTACAACAAACAAGTGGGTTGAATGAGTTCCAAGAGATCCAGATTTCACTGGTACCCCAAAAATAATTATTGGAACAGAACAAAATTAATGCCACCTCTTCCTGACAAGTTTTGAAGTCCATCCTAATATTTATGATAAGATATAACGGAGTTTATTCCTTGGCCTAGCATGACTGCAATATATTACATGTATTGCTTTAAAGTGCACGAAATGTGAATAAAATATGAACATTAAACCTTGTTTTAGACCGAGTAAGGTTCAAATTATTGTACCTAACATTGAATGGACAGTAGAAAAGAAAAACATGTCCTCAAAAAGTTACCTAAGTATGATGTAGCTTATAAACACCAGAAATACTGTTGACTTGAAAGGTTCTGTCCATGAAGCAAGTCTTTGAAGACGGTTGAACAATTCAAGAACTGGAAAAAGCAATTCCTACAAAAACAAACAAATGACATGTTATACCAAGAGAAACACTGAATTTTTTCTCTATTCTCTATTGTATAACATTAGGACCGCAAGTATGAATTATGCTGAAATTCACAAACAAATTTAAACAAGGATAACTTTCAACCCAATATAAGCCAAGGAATGATAACTCTTGCAAGTGTCTTGCATCTTTTAATCATATATGACAAGCAATTAGCAACCAAGTGCCACTTACATATCATATTTCAACTCTATTCTCTATTGTATAAAATTGGGACACTGACGTTGCACTGAAAAATCATTAATTCTTGACACTTTCCTATATTAGCCAAGGAATGATAACTCTTGCAAGTGTCTATTTGCATCATTTAATCATACATGACAAGCAATTAGCAACCAGTGTCACCCATCCAGAATTAAGATACTAATAAGAAACAAACACTATCAACATATCAGGGTCATTTATATCTATCTACATTTATATTGTTTGCTTTTCAAGTGATTATTGTCATGGGGTCAACTGTAGCAGCGTGAAAGGCCTTCATCCTTGAGTTCAGCCACAAATTTGATTCAACAAACTCCAGATAAGAAAAGTGTAAACTGATCACCAAGGCCATTTGTTGACAAGTATGAAGCACATGCTCGCATATTCTTGCCATTATGGCTAAAAACGTGCAGGGTTACAGTAAGCTAGTAATATCAGTTTCTAAAAAATTAAATTGAAACACAAACTGACTACAAATGTTGCCTTACAACAGAAACTCAAGCAAACATTTTGAGTGGTCAACAACAAAATTAAATAAGAGATTTATAACAAAGTAATTACCTTCATGACAGCTAGATTGGTATCAATTCCCTCCACTTTCACTTGGTCGACGGTTGCTCGTGCAGCTTCGGCCCTTCCTATGTCCTGGCTTGACTGCTTCACTGCCATTTCTAGAGGATTTATCTCACCAACACAAACATCTCCAACTTGCTGCATTTCTTCTTTACCCATGCCAAACTCATTTCGTGAAATGATTCCATGCCTACAAAGTGTCAAATGTGAAATTGGGTGTCTTATTTGCCTATTAGCATCTGGAGATCTGACCGAATCAAGTTGAGAGGAACTTGCACTCAACAATGACAAACGACTTGAAAGAGTTTGCAATATTTTATATCCTCCCGGAAGACTTTCGGCCAAATTAAAACAAAGCAATGTCTTGTAGTTGGATGGGAAGTTCTGAAATGCTTCTTTCACTGCACGATAGCGAAGAATACCTAGTGCTGCTCTTGCAAGTGCTTCTGACTGCTGAATCTGTTTAAGATTATACTTTCTAATAAACTTGTGAGCATTCAGGATCTCTAGACAGATATCCAACCAATAGTCCCGCCGTGAACTGCCTTTGAATTCAGTAAATTCGAAATAAACAGGTTCTGTGCTGTAAAAGATTGTGAAAACTACACATTATGATGTGTACAAAATTTAAAAATTCAGGCATATCATGCAATTAGAAAACATACATTGATGTAGACTTGTACATAACAGCTTTATCATATAAACGAGCACCCAGTGGTCCCGTTAGATCAGGCTTTATAACCTGCTTCATGTCCATGGCCAATTCAAATTTCACAGCTTTATCGTATATTCCTACCCCCAAAGACTCGAAGTACACGGCATGACTAGTCAATGTCAGACGCCCTGCCAAAAGAAATAAAACCGTAATCAAGCCAGTATTCAATGACGAACCTAGAGCAATATATGAAGGGGGTCCAAAAATTTTAATCTTACTTACGTAAGAAATTTAATTTAATATTAAATAAATCAATTTTTATTTATATTTTTATGTCATATAAATGGTGAAAACTGAAAAGTAATATAGTACACGTAGCAGTTCTTGCTGTTATGGATACCTATGGACATTAAAGGGCATTGACAGCCAAATTTTGCAGGTTTGATTCCATCTAATTGCTATTCTTTCAGTTATTAAGAAAAAAGCCACTCAACTCAAATAATATTAAAATTTTGATGCAGACAAGATTTGGACACAGGTGTGCTGCAAAAAACGCAGGTACTTGGACCAACTATGCTGGACAATCTAACAGATTTGAAACTACATCATATAATATACATAAGGTTTAGACCCCGTTTGGGTTAACTTAAAAAAAATTACTTGTAACTGAAACTCTTAAAGTATAACTTATTTACTTTAAGTTAAAAGTGATATATTTTACTTTTAAGTTAGATGTATCTGTTTGGCTAATTTTACATAAAGTGATTTTTTAAAATAAATTTTAATTAAAAAAATAAATTTTATATTATTTAAATATAAAATAAAAGAATAGAGTACAAATAAGTTCAAGAATGCCTCAAATATGTGTATTTATACTAAAATTTGACGTGAAAATAAAGTAAGTTAAAAAAAGTACCTAAGAAGTACTTAAATTTTTTGAACTAAAACTAACTTTAAGTTAAAAAATTTAAGTGTATACAAACAGCTCAGTGACCAACTTAAAGTCAATTGGCTCCGCTTTAAGCAGAGCCAAACAGGCTTTTAAACTAAAAGGCCAGGGACCCCCTCTCCCCCCCGAATCCGTCCGTGTCAGTATCCAGGTATAAATTGCAGAAACTACCAACTAGGTTACGGAAGAGAGTAACCAACAAGCGGATGTATAAAATCTAACAAGTGACATCAGATTTTATGACGGACGGTGAGATACCAGGCCATCCAGAGATTCCAATATGCTGAAAAATTGGTTGAGTTGGAACAGTGCCATCAATCTCTAAAATAATTTCACCCTCAGTAAGCTGAAGGCTGGATACCAACGAAGATGTATTTGCATTAGCAGTAGATTTGATCACCCTGCAGTAAACATCCATGAGCTATAAGTACAGAATGATATAGGATAACATCAAAATAAATGTTTTGCTCTTGTTTATCCTCCATTTAAGGAGTTTGACATAAGAAGATCTAAATTATGACGATTAATTTTAGTGAAAATTTGAGAGGATCAAATACTTTCTATTCATGAGTGTCATCTTACAATCATATAACTGTTTTTCACAACCATCGTTCAACTCAGTCTGAGCACATTGGATGATACCAAATTACCAATCATTGGATGAGTGCACTGGATGTCCATAACAATTTTATGATCCATATATTAAGGAAGTATTGACATAAATGAAAAATGTAAATATATGTTTTTTCATGAATTCACCCCTTTTAAATATGCATAGCCAGTCAGCTAAACAACCTATCCAAATATACAGTGCGTAGTTCGCTAAAAGGTGCAGAAGAAACATGAACACATACCCATTAACATGTCTTTGCATGATAACCAGTGCACAAATGAAGTAATCCCATGAATGAACAAAAGAATAGTGTTTCTAGTCAATCACAAAAACAGAATCACGTGCATATTAATATATTTCATTTTCCTTATCATGGGGGGCAATCGGCCCCATGTCAATTTTAGACACCATTCAGTGGTTCTTAAGTGAAATTTAAGACGCTTGTTTTGATTAATAATACAAGTTGGGACGCGGGTTTTCCGCTTCATATAATTTGTTGTGTGTGCTTTGCATTGGATGGTTATCTCGGGTTTTGCTTCCTAACAGAAACAATATGTCCAAATCCAACAAGAACATATAATAACCAGAAATTTAAAGATTTTCTATACATCCTTACTTTTCCAGGCTGCGAAGGTACTTGTCGTACATAAGAAAATGAAGTCTATGGCCTGAAGATGAAGTAAGCACATCAAAGAGATTGTGAACAGTGATTACATCTGCAACAACTGTACAGGCAGGAGCGATACGTGCAAAAGCCTCCAACCCCACAGTTTTTTTGTCATCAACCTGAGAGAAAATGAAGACTATGAGAAAACAGAAGGTCCTTGAAAACTACTCCAACTGAATAAGGGACTCAGAATAGTGATCACTCGACTTTAAACAGATGATGAATACATTTCCCTATAGAGATGAATTGAGAACCTGAACAGCCATATTCATGGAATTAGAATAGAAGAGTGACCATCCCTCGTCCTCTGCTTCCTGGTTACTGCTAGAAGCAGTTTCCTGTAGCTTCCAAAAGGGTGACAAAAAAAAAGAATTATAACATTGTTTAGATCACATTCTCTTGCTGTTACTATTTTCAAAAATGAACAAGCAAATTCCTGACAATGGTCCAGGTAGTATTAGAAATATATATTAGAAAAATGCTTCCTTAAATAATAAGATGTACTAG
Source organism: Oenanthe sinensis (assembly GCA_028671895.1). Taxonomy (NCBI): domain Eukaryota; kingdom Viridiplantae; phylum Streptophyta; class Magnoliopsida; order Apiales; family Apiaceae; genus Oenanthe; species Oenanthe sinensis. Next base: position 6,129,025 of record CM053814.1, on the reverse strand, counting down.
CGAATGCCATAAGCCGTAGCAGCTAATTACGCTCAGAATTCAGAAGGTAATATAACGGGTGTGGTCTTACAATGTTTATTTGTTCATCCTTAGCACTTGGCCCTTCCCATGCGAGCATCATGTCAAATGTTAAGCGGCGAAAATCCTTGTCCGCCAAATAGTTTGGACGCCTAGTCATCATGTGCAGTGCTTGATATGAACAGAATTCCAACAAGCTTCTATCATAAATCAATGATTCCTTAATGATATGCGGGTGCTCGGTGTCAAAACTGTGCTGCAACTCTTCAGTTGGTTTTCGAAGGATCCTGCAATGCAGCAGATTCGAGAAGTGTATATTCAGTAAGATTATCGTTGTGATTTTTTAATAGTTATATAAATCATTTGGGCTCTTCTGCATTTGCATATAGATTATGTACATAATTTGTTTTTATTTTATGAGTTTAGTGAAGCTTCAATTAGGGTATAGTATAGTTAACTTAAGAATGTTTTAATAACAACATAGTTCATGAAGGTAGAAAATGAAATTAAGTGAATAAATAAGGATTTGACCTATAGTGATAGGAAAACCAGAGGCTATTATACATTTTTTGAAATTCAAGTTTTACCGATCTCTTTGGCACCTTAAACTATGAATTTTAAACTATTTGATTCCAAATCTGCCTCCATTAAATCGTAGACCTTTTTCTATGAACAACAATCAATTGATTTTAAATGGAAAATGAGTTGATGATAATTGCAACTTTGCAGGTACCTTGTATAAAGGGACTATTTTTTGCCAACAACAATACAATATTTTGGTCTTACGATTTTAAATCATACTTCGAACATTTTGTCATAAAGGGTTGGTAGTATGCACAACCAATTTCCATAAGTTCAATTCAAAACATAGAAGTGGTAGGAGAATAAGGTGCTAAACTTAACGGTTAAAAAGGTATGTTTGTTCTAAAAAAGTTAAATAATAAATGTCCCCGAAATTATGTGATTGAAAAGGCAAATGGATTATTTAAAATTTGTTTCAGCTTACCATGACCATTAGTATGGTTTGCCACAGTGTAATTAAGAACTATGGTAATCTAACACCACTACATTCATAGTCATTGTCAATTTTAATGCTACAATCCATTTGGGATCCGTAATACACGTTTAATGCAAATTGGCCCCTTGGACAGTGTTATTAAAGGCAAAAAGCGCAACGAAGCATAAAGGGTCTCTTGTAGCTTAAGCGCGAAGCGCGAGCTTTTGTAACGTGAATCGCGGGCTTTTGTAAAGGAGGCGCACTATATAAATTAAATAATCATAATATATATTAAAATACATGTAAACATATATATATATATATATATAGAAAGAGAGAGAGAGAGAGAGAGAGATGGGATCACCTGGGGGAAACAAAATTTCAAGCTACTGCTGAACATTCTAATTAATAACTATAACCTTAAAAGCAAGAACTAGGTCCATGCTTCATATTATTATAAGATATTAAGAATTGGATATTAAGTAGCTAGGTTTTAAAGACCTTGGATGTGTTTTGTATTGGAAAAAAGGTCAATAAGACAAAATATTAACCCACCTTTTAAAATTATGTTTAGATCTTACAAAAAAGGCCCACTTAAACATAAGCGCACTTTTTAGAGCTTTTATGTGCTTTGAGCTTCAGCAGCATTAAGCGCGCTTAAGTTGGGCTTTTGCATTTACTCTGGGCTTTTTATAAGCGAAGCCTAAAAGGTGAGCTTCGATGCGCTTGTTAAAGTTGTTAAAGCTGCGCTTAAGCGCGCTTTTGATAACTATGCCCTTGGACATTCAATTTTTCTGAGATTCACGCACAAGTAGAGTATCTGTAATTTAAGGGCACAATTGTCACTTTATAAATTTGTATTTATATTAATGTCTCTGGATCGCTTCAGAGCTTGCTATCTTGGTTTAAATGGGAAATTTTCAACCATATTGGCTAATGCAAAGGGCAACTTGTTCAAATTGTATAGTTCAGTGATCAGTTTAATCATATACTAATATGGTCAGGCTTCAAAGGAATACAACATTGCATATATCAGGTTTCATTGATTATAGCCAAATTTAATGCTTTCTATAATATGACTACTGACTTTATGCAAGCACAAAGTATATATTCTTATCTCCAGATAAAAACCCACGTACTGCTCATTTAGGAGGAAGGAAAGATGTGGAAGATAGAGTAAATAAGATAATGGGTATTTGGGTTCCGAATGCGATGACCAAGAGGGCGTACCAAATCATTTGAAATTTGTATAGAGTGTTAAGCATTATAAAATGTATATGTAGTGCTTTAATGCAAAAATGTTAGTAACATTGCAATAGTATTATTGACTAAAAGTTTCCATCTTGATCAATATATATCCTCTGAGACATATACATATAAATTGATATAATGTGGACATGGGTTACTTATGCATTAGTAGTTGATGATACATTACTTATACACAAGTGAAAATAAGGGTAGTTCTAAAATTAGCAAGATGACAATAACTACACACACATAATGGGAGAGGGTGGGAGAGAGAGGGGGAGAGAGAGAGAGAGGGAGGGAGAGGGGGAGAGAGAGATGGAGAGAGATATACTTGGAGCAGCGAGAGATGACAGAATTGGCAAGAGGGGACAAAATGGGGAGGGGTTTAGAGAAAGCAGGATCAGCAGGTCCAGAAAGGGCATCCGGGTTCTTGAAAAGCATTGATTTCAATAACGCAAACCCATCAATCTTGTTGATATTGCTACTCGGGTTCTTGCTTGGAGATGCATTATTATCCATTTTTAGGATCTAAATTGAATTGTAACGGGTATATGAATTAGGTCTTGCAAAAGGGTGTGAGAAAGTGTCAGACTTTTGTATATTAAATTAAACAACAGAAGATGAAGTTTATACTTGGACAGAGAGCTTTTCTTGTAATGAAGAGAATGAGTAACGATAGGTTTTAGTATTTTCTTGAAAATCAAACTAGGTTACATCCAGGTTCTTTTCTGTGGGTTGTCATTTTGGTGAATGAGAAAGTGACAAGAATGAAATAAACCAAAGGAATAAAAATTGAAAAATGACCCATTTCAAGAAAGTGCCTTTGTTTTATTGATGGTTTTCAAGGCAGGTCTGTTATTTAACTGTCGTTTTTTGTAAAATGTTAAGAATAATGGAGTACCTTTTAATGAAAACATGTTACACATGTTTGTAAGATACAGGCCTGTTTGGCAACTGCCAACTTATGGAAATAAGGGCTTATTTCCGGAAAAAAGTAGGGATGTATGTACTTTTCAGAAATAAGCCCTTATTTCCAGAAAAAAGTAAGTTTATATTTGGTTTTAAAATTCTAAAACAAATATTTATCTTTAAAAAATATATGAAAATATGTAAAAAAAAATAAAAAATAAGCTACTTATTTTAAGTTTATGGAACCCCAAACACCCACATAGTATCTCTTTTTAATGTTTCCAAGGAAAACTCGGTTTACTTTCAGAGAAGTGTCGGAGCATCTCCTTAAAGTCTTAAAATTATTTTTCAAAAACATTTTCAAAAAATATTTGTATAATTTTAATTAATTATTAAAATAATAAATGAAATGGACCCTTTGTGCATTAAAATTAATACATGAATTAAAATTTTCTATTCTATTTTGAAAATTTTGTTTGGTTCCGTAGCATTACTCCTAAATTATATACGTGGTGCATATGTGTTATTTATGTATCACATTTTACTAGATATTTAAAAATTGATACACTTCAATCTTCTTTCTCTTAGTAAAAAATTATTAAATCATATTTGATTTTCTATATTTATCGAACCAATAAATTTTTTTATGTATAATTTTACATGATTATTATTATAGATAACACTATTTGAGTAAATATCCTTCACTTTAATTAAAATTTTACATAATAATTATAGAAGAACATTTTAACTAACAATTTTATGTATCACCCTTGGATATTCTCTTATACACTAAGAATTGTTTTAAGAAAAATGTTAGAAATCCTAAAAATTATCTCGGAATTTGTCCCAAATGATTAGTTGTGCATAATTGTTAATTTTCCTATAATAATATGAGACCTTACGTGCATACATATGTATTCACAAATTAAAATAAGTCGTAAGTCATGTCACGTCATTTAAAATTTAAATAATATACTATTAATTTATACTAAAATTTTAAAAAATTACCTAAAATATATCTTATGTTTCTTTTTCTCTTTAAATCTTGAGTTATTGTAAATATAATTAGTAATTTTCTAATAATATAAAATCTCGTGTGAATATATATACGTCCACATCCACGAATCACAACAAACAAGTGATATATTATAGAGAAAAAATTTGAGAACATTGCTCTTATTTTTATTATACTATTCTTTTTGGCTAACGGAAGCATCGAAGGAAAGAAATTTCCAGAGGTTTGAAATTACAGAGATTCGGGTATGGAACTTCATACTTTGCTTGGGTAAATTATAACAGATTTATTATTTTTCTAAATTTGATATTTCATTCTCTCGAAATATTTATATTTTTAATAAAAAAATATAATAACAGATTATAGACAATTATAAAAAAATATTACTTTTTAAAAAAATTGTAATTTATTATTATCTTCTGAATTATTTTATAAAAATACGATTCGGCTCCTTCTCAAAAATTTGATGGAATGACACGTTCATTTTGGGCCAATTAAGGCCCCGTTTGGCTGGACTTATTTCTAGGAAATAAGTGTTTATTTCCAGAAAAAGTTAGTATGTATATACTTTTTCTGAAAATAAGTAACTTATTTTCAATTTTGAAAATTATATTTGGTTTTAAAATTCTAAAATAAATATTTATCTATTTTTTTTTGAAAATATGTAAAAAAGAATTAAAATAAATTACTTATTTTAAATTTAAGTTAAGTCAAACGGGACCTAAATGTGTCTTTGCAGCAACCACATATAAATAGAAATGAATCGTCGGATGTCTGCGAAATGGATTAAAGAAGAACGGAAGACCCCCTTCCTTAGTGTTAGTTGGTATAGTTCTCAGAGTACAAGTTTTTCCAACAAGGCTTTGTCATAAAAAATAAATTTACGATTTTACGACTAAAAGCAAATAAATACAATTTTTTATATAAGGTTTGTAAACAGATGCAACAGAATGTAACTTTATTTAAAAAAAAATTGAAGTTGTTCCTGATTGTATTTGAGACTAATTTTAATTGCATTCTTGTATTTAGTTGTAAAGCCATATTTTTATATAAAAAAGTTCAAAAATCATATTTTTACAAAAAATAAAATAAAATAAACATATTATTACAAAAAATTAAAAAAATCATAGTTTTCAAAAAAGCTCATAATTTATCGTATTCTCGTACAAATCTCTTATTTTATTTGTATTTTGTTTACAGAGTAAAAAATATTATTTTATTCAAGTGTACATATACATAGAGTTGTTAATTAATCAAAATGTTTGTTAAGAAATTGGAACTCGATAAGTCGACTTGACTTGATTAGATAAAATCCGAGCTTGAAATTGGGAAAAAAATTATTCGATAAATTTATTGTGATCGAGTCAAGTTTTATAAGTGTTCGATTCGACAACTCGATAAATTAATATATATATATATATATATAAATTTGCAATGAACTTGACGTGTTTATTAACAAACTTAAACTCGAGTTCAAACACAAAAATATATTTACTAAATTTAACGAATTTGGTTCGAACTAATAAAAAAAAAACTTAAACACGAGTTTAATAAGAAAAAATTAGACTCGATTAAATTAGTTTACGGCTCTACATATATATAATATATTTAATGATGAAATTTATCTTAATTAAACTTTAAAATAATATGTTGATTATATAGTTATTAGAAATTTTTACAAGAGAACCCTTTTCTATTTTACTTTACTAAAACCTTTTCCTTTTAAAGTTATTAATCCAATTTAATTTTTTATGATGTATTAAAAAGGTAGCTTATAAATTATTATTTTTAATAAAATAAATAAAGGAAATAGTAGTATTGTTTAATTTAATTAAAGAATAATGTTACTAAAATTCCAGGGTAGTTTATTGAAAAATTCCAGTGTTTTACTTTTACACAAGAATAAAGCTTGATTCATAAACCCTAATTTTGGTAGTGCATAGCCCCCTTGCTTTGTGTGCATCCCCATGGCTTCTCCTGCTCAAATCTCTCCATCCACAACCACAACCTCCAAGAAGCCTCTATTGGATCTTACCACAATCAAAAAAGCAATCAAGGCCCTTCTCAAATGGAAAAAATTACAAAAGCCCCAATCTTTAACTGACCCACAACACCACTCAGGTGATGATTATATGTATCTACTCGTAACTCTCAAGAAAATCCCAAGAAAAGATAATAGAACTACTTTTAAGATACCCCTTGTTCACCCCATTGAAGATTCTTTATCTTTTAAAGATGTTTGTCTTATAATTGATGATAGACCCAAGTCAAATCCTAAGTTTAAGACTAATGTTGAGGTTGCTAATAAGATTATTAAGAATGAGGACTTACCCGTTACGAAAGTTTTGAAATTTTCGACTTTGAAGAGTGATTATAAGTCTTTTGAGGCGAAGAAGAAGTTGTTTGAGGAGATTGATGTGTTTTTTGTTGATAGGAGGGTGGAGAAGTTTCTTCCTGGGGTTCTTGGGAAGGTGTTTTATGGGAGTAAGAAGAAGGTTCCCGTGGCGGTTGATTTGGGAAAATGTAGTTGGAAAGAGGAGATTGAGAGGGGGTGGAGGAGTGTGATGTTGAGTTTGAGTAGTGGGACTTTGAGTTTGGTTAAAGTTGGGAAAGGTTCGATGGAGTGGAATGAGATTTTTGAGAATGTTGTTAAGGTGATTGAGGAGGTTGTTGAGGTTGTTCCAAGGAAGTGGGCTGGTGTGAGGTCGTTTCATTTGAAGTTTACGGAGTCTTTGGCAATTCCTATTTATCAGTCATTGGCTGATGGGAAGTTGGGAGTTGAAGGAAAGAAGGAGAATGTGGAGGCTAAGGAGGGGAGGAAAGGCGAGGAGAAGGCTGCGGAAAGAGTTTTAACTCAGAAGAGTGTCGGGATTGTGAATGATGATGAGGGTGAAAGTGATGGTGAGGAAAGGGAGAGTAAAGAATTGGGTACAGGCGAGATTGTGGGAAAGAAGAGAAAGGATGGAGGCTCGATGATGAGTGGCAACAAGAGGGTAAAGAATGGTGTGCGAGGGTAAAGGAAGATGAACCATGCCAATGGAAGCAAAAAAGTTACTAAAAATGGTTACTTTTCTAATTCTCTTGTAATTGTACTTTTACTATAACTCATTTTTGGAACATACATGTTGGAAATTGTATTGCATAGGAACTGCATTGTTGTTTGCTATTGGAGCATCTATCATAGCATATCAGATTGATAAAGTAGGAGTCTTCAAAATCCATGAACTGAGAGTGGTTATTATTTATATTTTACTTAAAGCTTGAACAGAAATTGTATTGAATTATTGTTTTGCACCAATTACTTGAACCTTTAATATTTTGCCTTGGGTATGAATTTTGGTTCTGAATATCACGAGGTGTTAGATTACTGTATAATGTTATGAGTTTTAAGTGCAGTCCTGTAGATGGATTTATAGCAATCTTGGTCGCATGACTACTTTACTGTTAGATTTAAGTTATGATGTTTATCATCACATTGATCGGATATGCATTATTCTGTGGGTTTGCACCAATTATGCATCAGTTGAATTTATGTTTTGTCGAGATAGAACTAGACAGGGGTCATGGGGAGAGACTTGAGTCTATTTACCTCTTATGTTCATTACAAAATGTCAAAATCCAGAGCAAACCTGCAGGTGTGAACCTTAACTTCTCATTCTGGTATACATTTTAGTATCTGTGCAAGGGTGCATTTATATGTTTTAGGATTGAAGGTGCTGTGCAATCACATTAGAAAATTTTCCAGTGTTAGGCTGTTAGGTGTTAGCCATTCTATATCACCTGGATATATATCAAGAATCAATACTAGTTAAAACAACCCAAACTGAATTAGTGATGACTTGCTGTCTTGCTCTGGTTTTTGGACAAATGAGTGCTTTAACACTAGTTTGTAGTATTGGACATACGAGTGCCCTAACACTACTTCTGAGTCCAACACCCTCCTACAACTTATTAGTTGGACATTTTCCCACTCCATTTCCTCGACGGGCATAAGTATTTGCCTACCCTATTTCCAAGTCAGACATGCGGATACTCCTACATCGCCAAGAACTCCTACATTACCTTCTAGGTGGACATATCGGTTTTACTGCACTATTTCTGAATGGACATATGTGCTCTCTATCTCCTACATCACATATCTTCTTGAATTTTTAATTGTCTCGCTCTATTTACAAGCTTAACAATTCTTCTCTGCTACTTGGCACTTCGAACGGCAGAAAAAATATCACTTGGCATGCGCATGCTCTTTGGGTTTTGACTATCTGTTAGATAGGCTGCTCTTTGGGTTTTGACTATCTGTTAGATAGGCGTCTATACTATTTTACCAAACAAAGTAAATGTTTTATTTTGATTGATTTTTCTAATGTGTGCCAATGATGTCAAATTTTGAATGACTAGTCATTAATAAAGATGAAACCCTGTATACACAAAAATCTCCCCCAATAAAAATGAACCAACTCAATAAAAGTGATACAGTAAAAAGTTAGTACTTATAGTGTGCGCATGGTAGCTTAGTTGATATATAAAAAAAGGTTGATGTTAGCCTTTATTCACTTATTTGTATGAATATAAACATTGTTTATTGGTTTTTGATGGATTGAATTAGAGGGGTATTTGTTTTATTAAGATTGTAAAAATAAATTTAATTTGAAAAACTAAGAGGCTATTTGGTTCTTTTGTAAAACAAAAATCATGACAATATACACTGAGATCATACCTCGAATTAAATTCATGAGATTCTTTGGTCAGATTTTGAACTTTTCCCGTTCAGGTGTATTAATTCTAAGACATGATAGTCCAGAGTTATATGTATTTTATAACATCAAATCTCCGTTTACGATCGTTATTCAAAACTGGTTTATTGTGAGAGAAAAATGTTGTTACAAAATTAATAACACTGTTAATATTTTTGTTTTGTGAGTTTTTTTAAATATAATATTAAAAAGATACTACTCCATGTTTTAAGAAAGTTTGATAATTAAATTTGTAAATGAAGGATAGAACTGGAGACCTCATTAGTGTATCTTCTTGAATTTTTAATTGTCTCGCTCTATTTACAAGCTTAACAATTCTTCTTTGCTGCTTTGACACTTTTAGTATTGAGGTCCGGAACCAAACCGAATATGAACAAATACCGTATTTTTAATTTTTTAATTGAGTAGTTTGTGATTCATCGAATATGAGTCAAATATGATCCACTATTAAGTATGGTTTTTATTTGAAATATATAAATGATTATTTACTCTAAAATAAACATAATATTATAAAAAACATAATAATCACAAATTAAAAACATAAATATATAAATTATAATGTATTAAGTATACTATCTTGTAACTCGTGCAAAACACGAGAGAAGATTAATAAACAATATATTATATATTTTAAATGAATTAAATATTTAATTTAATTATTTATGTTATTAATATTTTTATGTAATGTTGTACATGAGATAAATTAGTTTTGAATCATATTTATATCACGTGTCTAAAGTCTCATTAATATATTATTATATATTTATATTAATTAACATAGATTAATAATCGTGCAAAATATTAATAAATTTTTATTAATAAAAAGAGTTTCGAATATATTAGAAATATTTTAATTAAATTTTAAATAAAAGAGTATGTTTAATATAGATAAAATATTAATATAATTTTAATATTCAAAAAAATTATTATAAAATTATAATTTAAAATAAATTAAAGTGTTTGAGCGATGATAAAATTGAAACATGCTATTAGATTGTGAGTATAACTCTAATTAAAAAAGAAGTTCGTTAAGAGTAATATAATATAAGAGTATATATAATATAGATAGAGTACAATAATAAAATTTAATTAATATAAATAAAATAATAAACTAATAATATTTTAATATTCATAAAATTTAATTAATAAATTATGATATTAAATAAATTAAAGAGGTTGATTAATGAGAAAATTAAAACATGGTAGTATATTGATTAAAAGAATGTGTTTGAAATTGAGTAAGAGACGGACACATGTATTTGAAATTGAGTGGGACATAAAAGGATCAGATCGACGACTGACCAAACATTTGCTTTTACGACTTTAATAATATAGTATAGATAGATAGATATGATGTTAATAGACAAATCATATTTTGTGAAAATTTAAACTTATAAAAGATATTAAACAATTATAAAATGGTTATTTACTTAGAAATATAATGAATTAAAAATATAATTCATATGAGGGTTTGAACCGAATACGAATCATGGATTATATTCGGGTATGATCATTTTATGAAAAATAATATGAGATATAATTTGAGCGGGTATATGAGTGCTCATATCCAGGATCACATTTTATCCGGGTTAATTTTTCTGTCAGATTTGAATCATTTATAAAACGAATATGAGACATGTATATAAGCGGAGATACCTGGGGATCAATTTACTGTGCTAATGAAGGGGTATTAAACACCCTGAACCTAACTTATGTGCTTTTTTCCTCGAAAACAAGCACTGATTTGAGTTTTGTTTTGTGGGAGTAGTCCAATAGACGAGTACAAATACTACCATGCAAAAAGCATTAAAGTATGAACAAATGGGAGGTAACGCCCAAAAGGAACAATACTAAAGACAGAATAGACGAAAAGCAATAATAATCAGAACAAAATAAAAGATTTGAATAAAAAATAATCGAGTGAAAAATCAAAATAAGAAGATGAACAGGTAAATTTTAAGCTGGAGCGTAGTGTAATATTATGGCATGCATCCCTTATTCCCTTCTCGTGATTCGTGCCACCCGGCAAATCGGCAATAACCTTCTGAAATCCACTCTACACTATATACATATCTGATATCTAATCACAGCACGGCGCAGGGGTATAGTAGCATTTCACTAAAGTTGCATCAATAAACATGGTACGTGTTTGGTGTTTGATGTTTGTGCATATAAATAAATTACTTTAGTGCTATATTTTTCTTCTGAATATCAAGAAATTAACCAGGTTTCAAAATGTGGGTTTTAATTTTTGATACAGCTTCAAGAGTGTGACATGGGGGGGGGGGGTCCTTCTTCAACGGCCTATATTCTTACCATCCCTTCATGGTAAAAGCTGGTTTTGTTTATATTACAACAATTTGTATATATACCTTCTTTTAATTTATATGTTGTCTTTTTGTTGATGATTTTTTGTTGATTTTGCTTACAAGTCATATAAATCTTGTTTTCATGTTTCTCTTTGGTTAATGAGGTTTTGTTCATGTGTGTGTATATATATATTCTTGCATGTTTATGTGGCTTTTGTAGCTAGTAAGATGTAATTTCTAGGATGTATTCATTAAGATTGTACCTAGTCATTTGGGAATTTTAGATGGATTCAAGAATCAGGATGTAAATTTTAATGATTTTGATATTCCTTATATATAGTGCTACTATATAAGGATTAAGGATAGAGATGGTAGAGAATTTTCTGGATCACTAAATTGTTTTGCTTTAATCTGTGAACTCATCTCCAAATTTTAAGATGAGTAACACAGGCATTAATAAGAAGCCTTTTCAGATTACTGCTTAACACGTGAATTCTGCATATTTATTGTGAAGTTCATGATTGGGGGGGGGATGCAAAGAAATTAAATGAGGTTTTTAAAGAGGTCTAATGAGGCATGACTATGCAAGTGAATTAGAAGTTTTTTTTGCTTGTTCTTGAAGGAGTGCAATGTGAAGAAATTAAAGTTAACAATGATTGAGGTTGGTTAACAGGAGGCAACAATTACCAGGATATCTTTATCAAAGAGTATACTGTTGATGTTTGCTCCTTGAAAAGACAGTGAACATTAGCTGCAGGAAAAATCTGTATACAGTTAATATTGCTGGAATCAAACAATAAAAGAAGAGTCGCCTGATTCATGCTCCTATTCTCACAAAACTAATGATTGATACTGACACATGTAGATTATAGTGAAGCCAAGTAAAGTGTAGCCATACAAATCGACTATAGAAGTAATAATTTGGTTTAAAAAGCTAACAAATTTAATATAGAAACACTAAAAAAACACGCAGAAAGGTGAATGTGCAGAGTTAAACAGATCAACAAGACAACAAACTTTACAGTGTAACAAGCTTGGGATAGGGTGTTTTAATATCTGGTTTTGAGCAGATGTTAAGAATTTGAATAGGGGATATGAGAGAAGAAACTTAAGATGGGAATTTGAATTTTCAATCAGTATTGCAGCTATAAGCGAGAGTGGATACTCTAATAAAATGTTGAATGATTTTATTACTTTGTATACACATGACTTTTGCAATACACACAAGGGGGATTGGCTGATAGGGAGGGGATAGTGTTCATTTATATGTTCTTTTTTTGTATGGAATCTTTTTGGTATTAGCCAGTCTCGTTTGACTAAATTGAAGCAGACCTAGTATTTTCTGTCTTATTTTCCACTTTACAAGCTAGGTTGGTCTGGCCCTGACTGCGTTCTTGATTCATGGCATTATGTGCAACCCATGGTGGAGCTGTTAATTCTGAATATGAATTAGATTCAGTAACACCCTCCATATTTAGGTCCTCCGAGGAATGCGATCATGGTTTTACACTCATTATGCTTGTTTCTAGTCAAATATCGATCGTATATATAGTAAGTCCAATATCCTTGAGGAGTAAGCTCATGATGTGTCAACAAGTGCTAAGATTTTTTTTTACGTGGATTGCTTTACCTAGCGATTTTAGTTTCAGAATGATCAATTCTTCTACTTTGAGCAAATAAACGGGAAGTGCAGCTATTGCTATATATACAATTGAATTGCAACTAACAAACAGGGGCGGACCGTCGTTAGTAACAAACAACATGAAAAGTCTTAGAAGTTATGTAAGAATTTACATTTACATTTTGATTGCTGATATAGTGTTATTGTGTTAATCTTGAAGCATTCTATACTGATTTTTTTTTCTTTGCTACTCTATCTGATACTTGCTCTCTTTTAAAATTCCAGGTTCAGTAGCCATGCAACTTTGGGGCTTTCGCACTACTTGAAACATATGAACTACTAGTTAACTTCTGTCTTTCTGTCTACAGCAGCTTTGCTTAAACATATAAACTGCCAAGACAGTAAGGGAATGAAGCCATCGGTCCGCAGATCATATGTGTTTAGTTATATTATCACACTGAAGTAAAAAAAAGAAGAGATATTTTGTATTTCAAAGTTTTCTAAGTTAATTTGTCTACGATTACACCACAATAGTTTTTTATATCTATTTTTCTGTTTCTTTAAAAAATTACTTATCTTTTAGTATCATAATTATTATCCGGGTGAATTTATTTGTCAGTTGCGGCAAATATTTTGGTTTTACTTGTTTCTTAAAGATATCATCTCTCACATGTATCATAATTAAAGATCTGTTTTTTCTTTTAGAGTATTATTTAGTTCCATCTCCGACCTGTAGGGCTGTAAATTAATTCTAACTATCCGGTGTATTGACGGCTCAAAAATTTGATACATGTCTCATATCTATTTTATAAATGATCCAAATCCGGCAGAAAAATTAAATACGGATAAAATATAATCCCGGATATGAGTACTCATATACCCGCTCAAATTAGGTATCATATTATTTTTTATAAAATAATTCTACCCGAATATCCGAATATGATTCATGATTTATATTCGATTCGAACCCATATATAAATTATATTTTTAGTCCATTACATTTGTAAGTAAATAGTGATTTTATAATTTCTTAATATCTTATATAAGTTTAAATTTTTACAAAATACGATTTATTCGCCTTGATAAATTATATATACATAAGTTTTAATTCATAATTATTATATTTTTATAGTATTATATTTATTTGACTAAATATAATCACTAGAATAGTTGAAATAAAAACGATACTTAATGTTAGTGGATCATATTTGACTCATATTCAGTGGATCATAAGCTACCTGATTAGAAAATAAAAAATACGATACTGGCTCATATTTGGTTTGGATAGGGACCTCATATTTCCAGATCAATTTATATACGAATAAAATGATATCAGACCTAAATCTGGACACACTAAAAATAAAATGATCCGATACTTGGACACATGGGTGTCTGGTTCTATACGAATCATTGTCGGTACATTTTACCCTCCCGAATATAATGTACTACTAAACTGACACGTTCCAATTACGCATACAGATTAAACTAAACAATAAATTTTGAATAATAGTTTACGACGTAACATAGACAAGTAATAAATTGTTAAAAATATTCTCTCCGTCCCTAATTAGCGGTTCTTTTTTTACTTTTCATGGTCAAATTGACTAGTTTTTTACTAATAATTAAAAATTGTTCTTTTATAATTTTAAAAAACTAAAAAATATATTTTAAAGTAGATTTTTTTTTAACAACATAAAATTTTAATTTTTTCAGTTATATATTATATTTAAATTGTAGTAAAAAATAAATTAATTTGACGCACTGAAAATAATGTGGACAACTAAAAGGGGACGGAGTGAGTAACTGTCAAGCTCTCCGGAGAGAGGGCACAACCACTGCTATAGGTACACAAGTGTGTGTAAGAGTGATCAGTGACATCAGTCTGGGATTTATCTTGTACAAGTACATAATAGGTATGCTACCAGTCTACCACTGTCACTCCAACTGGGCTCTCAAAATTCATGCCCTCAGGCCTCAGGGGCAGGTATTTTCGTACATTTTTCCTTGTGTAGTGAGATGCACCGATACCGAGCATCTTGTATTACAAGATTTTAGCAAGGCTTTATCCTTTGCTCCCGTTACTAGATTGATCAAATCTTGAATATAAGGGGGGTTAGCGGTGTAGTAACGTTTGGAATTCCAAGTTGCAGACACAACTATGGAGAGCTTTTGCTAAATTGCAAGAGTAATTTAAACTGAGAAAACTATTGTAATTTACTCATTTACTGATCATTTCAACAATGGATTACCATTTGTCATAGAACCAATAAGGTACCCCTCTGCCTCACAATAATTGTTTTCTTCAATTTGTGTGGTTAAATTGATCTAACTTTAATAATAAATTAAAAATTATTTTTTACATTTTTTAAAAGCTGAAAAATACATTCTAAAATTTATTAGATATATTTTATAATGATATAATTTTTAAATTTTTCTTAATTATATATTATGTATAATATTCAATCAAATATTGATAAATTTAACTAACAAAAGTCAAAATATGATAATTATTTTGAGATTATTCTACAAAATAATACAGTACCGAATGAATCTTAATCTATGAGCTAGACCTCATATATATAGAACGTGGATAATCTGATTTCTATTTGTAACAAACTTTCCCCCTTATTCATTTGTTCGACCATGGTGACTATTCATGGAGCTCATATTTTCTATGGAATTATCCAAGTCTGTTATATTAACATCCCCTCGAAATAATTATTTTGGTCAATAAAATTAGAAAAAAATAACACTTCTCGTATTTAATCTTCATTTTATCAATACGTCTAACTGGTAAGAAAATTATTCTTTAACAATAAAAAACTAGCTCATGACCTGTGCAAAGCACATACGCTGTTGATAAATTATATATTAATTATTTTTATATAATTTAAATATTTTATTTAATATGATAATTTATTTTATTATTAAATTTAATGATATATAAAATAAAAATTATAGAATAAGTAGTATTCTTAAAACAGAAAATATAGAATATAATTTAAATATAATATTATCCGCGAGGAGTTGCACAGAAGAAAGATTATCGGGGATAGAGTTGTATTTATGATATATATCTTTTTTAAAATTAGATTTTATTACAATTGGATAGTTATCATCATTTTTATGATTAAGATCATTTCTATGATTAAACTAAGTGTTTTAAAAAAAGTGCATACATTCAAATCGCTTGGTTGTCTCTCCAAGAAAGAATGATTTAACAGCGATATCCTAAGGCGTCTGTCTAATTTCGATTATATTTATAAATGACGTATAACTTTTGATTAATGAATTAATTCATTTTCTTCAATTTTTTCTTTCTAATTTGGTTATAATAATGAAATTTAGTTAACTGTCCACGGTTAAAAAAAAGCATATGAGAATATTTTTGTGAATACAGGGGCGGCACCCCTTCATTACAAAAATAACAATCAGCTTTACCTACAAAAATATTACTGTATTATAACCTTAGTAATACTACCTAAGTTCACTGGGAGAAGTTTTCTGTATAATAGTATAGTTTAGATTCTTGCAAGTGCTGGTATTATTTAACTGGTTGAGCACTCAGTAAAAAAAAGGGAAGGTCGAGAGCAACAAAAGCAAAAGTATTGTCTGTAGTCTGTACTAATACTCACTCTCAGTAAAACAACAACAATAATAATAATGATACAAAAAGGGCAACAACGAATAACCCATTTATCCACTTTGCATCACAAAAAGGTACCGTCTTTCTTTCCCTTTGTTTTCAAATTTACTCCGACACACTCTAGGGTTTTTTGGGTATTCTTTTTTGTTGCTTAAATTACTCTTCCTTGTAAGATGTTTCTTTCTTGTCAAGATTTGATTTTTGTCAAGATGATCTTGATTTTTGTCAAGATTTGTTTTTTATCAAGTGAGACTTAATAATCATTTAGTAGCCTTTGTTGTTTCTTGATATGGGTGTAAATATATTTTGCAATTGTGTAGTTGAATGAAATTGTTGATTATGTTTCATTTTTGAACTGGGAAATTCGACTGTTTTATCATTGCATTTTCAGCCTTGAATTTGTGTCTGGTATTGATTTAGAAGCAATCATTAACTAGTTGAACACTATCTACAGGACAAGGGTTGTAATCAAAGTTGCAATTTTGGGATGCCTTTCCGGTTTTCATGTTGTTTTAGTATCACTATCTGAAGTTTAATTCAATGGCGGCAGAATCAAACTCGGGTTATTATTTTGAGCAAACTTTTGCCTCACCCTTAAATCGACATGCCATCTCCTTTCAGTCTAGTGCCATGGACAGCTCGTCCGAGATGATTATGATGGGGAGTTACTATGGTACAAACGGCAGTGGAGGTGTAATGTTTTCGGGAAATTCTTATAACGATCAAGGGTCAAGTTGTGTAACTCAAGTTACAAACTCTTCTAGTTCCCTTTTGCTTGATTCAGTGTCAAGCCTCAAGCACGATGCGGGTTTTGATGTTGAGTGGTCGGTTGAAGAACAGTACAGGCTCGAGGAAGGTCTTGTCAAGTAGGTTGTTTGTTCCATACATCTAATTATGTATGAGCATGAGTATATATTTTTGTTGTCTCTGCCCTTTCCTTAAGCAGGTTTATCATAAATAGACACTCTGCTTTGGCAAAAAAAGTGTACGGAATTTAGAAGTGAAGTGTGTGTTTGTAGGTGCATTTTAGAATTTATGCTGTCTTCTAAATGATTCTTAAAATTTGTTTAAGTATGACTTTCATATCACTGATCATTTTTATAAAAAGTCACTATCTGGTCGTTTCCTTTGTAGTATTATGTTGATTTTTTTCTTTAAAATATGTAGATACGCGGATGACCCGAGCATTATGAGGTATATAGAGATTGCAGCAATGTTGCGAGATAAAACTGTACGTGATGTTGCTTTGAGGTGTAGGTGGATGACGGTGAGCCTCTTACTGCAATAGTATGTATAGGTTTAAGTTATTCGATAAAGAACATATAATCAGAACAATAAAGGAATATCATAAAATATTTACTTCTGTTATTCTGTTCCCCTGCCCCCCTATAATACCTTAATTGCTGACGTGCAATGTTAACTATAGGGCTGATAACCCAACTTTTATCAGTTAAAACACCTAGAGCATAGTATATCAAGGTCTAATAACTCATTGCTTCTGATGAGGAAAATAAAGTCTGAGCCTAGTGGGTTTTTCGATTGGATAAGATTAATGGACATTGCATTTGGTCCCATGTTCTGTTTTCAAACGACAGTGCATTATCAGATGCTTTATTCGTCTTCTAGTACTGACTAATTTACCAGGAGGAGTTGAGGGTGAATATCTCATTGTTGTACTGACTAATTTAATGCTGTATTTGTAGACAGTCATGGTAATTATCATGTTATTTTTCTAAAGCTACCGAGAATATTGCTAGAATATGAGTAATTCCCCTTGTCCCATTTGTACTGCATTACACAACTACACACACACACACACAGGAGTAATTAGGAGTAATTACAGGAGATATCCTTGCTGTGATTACTCAATATCTCTAGCTGTATAAAAGATCACCTACCTGCCTTAATTATACTGATATTACATAAAATCAGAAAGATCACATAGCATCAATTAAGCAATTATATTGCATAATTATATTTACTATCACACCCCCTCAGTCGAAGCAGGGGGAACGGTGAGACTGGATCGAAATTCAATGAACAAGGAGGAAGGTAGGCCTTTGGTGAAGATGTTAGCGTATTGAGATGAAGAAGGAACATGAAGAACACGGACTTGACCAACATCGACCTTTTCACGTACAAAATGAATGTACATCTCAACGTGTTTAGTACGTTGGTGTTGCACAGGATTGCATGACAAATAAACCGCACTAATGTTATCGCAATAGACCAAAGTTGCTTTTTGGATTGGACGGTGAAGCTCGAGGAGTAAGTTCCTAATCCAAGACGTCTCCGCAACGACATTGGCAACACCGCGGTATTCTGCCTCGACAGAGGAGCGAGACAATGTGTGTTTTCGTTTAGAAGACCAAGAGATTAAATTGTTACCTAAGAACACACAGTACCCTGAGGTTGAACGACGAGTGTCGGGGCACCCACCCCAGTCAGCATCAGAGTATGCGATCAAGTTTGGGGATGATGAACCTGATAGATGGAGACCGTATTCAAGAGTGCCCTTAATGTGTCTGAGAATGCATTTCATGGCTGTAAGGTGAGGCTCTCTTGGAGCATGCATGAATATTGGAGCATGCATGAATTGGCAAATTTGTTGAACAACATAACTGATGTCAGGTCGAGTGAAGGTCAATATTGTAGGGAACCAACAAGGCTGCGATACGAAGATGGATTAGAAATCAGGTCCCCTGAATCAGCACTAAGCTTGTTTTTGGTGTTGACAGGGGTCTGAATTGGCTTACAATTATCCATCTTAGCCCTGCAAAGAATATCTTTAGCATACTTTCGCTGAGAAAGAAACATATGATCACCCTTTCTATGGACTGAAATACCCGAAAAGTAACTCAGTGGCCCCAAATCAGACATAGAAAATTCAGAACTCAAAGTGGAGATGATATGTTGAATGAAAGCTGGAGAAGAGGCAGTAAGAACAACATCATCTACATATACAAGAAGATATGCAGAATTGTCACATTTACTGCTCAAAAAACCCATCTTTGTTATAAATGTGACAAACCGTTCATACCAACACCGTGGAGCCTGTTTTAGACCATATAAAGATTTCCGAAGGCGACACACATACGATGGAAATGAAGAGTCAACAAATCCTGTGGGCTGATGCATGTACACAACTTTTTTCAAATTCTCATGTAGAAAGGCATTCTTGATGTCAAGTTGATGAATTTGCCAAGATTGAGAGAGTGCAAGAGTGAGCACAGTTCGTATAGTAGCCGGTTTCACAATTGGACTAAAAGTCTCATCACAGTCAAACCCAACCTCTTGAGACCGGCCATTAACCACCAAACGAGCCTTATGGCGTTGTAAGTTGCCTTTAGAATCAAACTTATGTTTAAACAACCACATACACCGAATAATATTAGCATTAGCAGGTCGGGGAATTAAATCCCAAGTACCATTTTTAATCAATGCATTATATTCCTCTTGCATTGCATGGCGGCATTCCAGTTGGAGTCCTTAAGAGCACTAAGATAGGATCGAGGCAAGGGAGAGATAGAAGTGGTGTGTAAATTATACCGATTTGATGTTTGGGATCGGGTGAGCATTGGGTGTTGACGAGGAGGGGGTGGTTGAGGTTGGCGGTTTGTAGGTTGTCTAGGAGTGCGGCTATAAACTAACAGAGGACGAGCTGTTGGTGGAGGGTCTGAGTTTGTTTGTTGGGGAGGCTGGTGAGATGGTGGATGTGGGGGCACATAACTTGGGACGGTCATGAGATGCTCTAATATGTATGAAGATGGTATATCATTGTTCACAAATTTATACGATGAACATGGAATGATGCAGGACAAGAATAAAAACTAGTAAAAGGATAGAATTATGTGGATTAACCGCAGAAAACCCATACGCCCCAAGGTGATCCAACCGTAGAAGAACCACTACCCCGAGGATTTCTCAACCGCAGAAGAGAGGAACATGCATGGATCACAACCCATAGCAACAGGAGAGAAACAATTCTCAATTTAATTAATCAATCCAAGTCTTCCAATAATAAAATATTACATCTCCTTATATAGGAGTAAATCCCTAAACTTAGCCACGAAGTAAAATCTCTATAATAAAGAAAACAAATCCTTTTTTTAATTCTCTACCATATTCTAGAATATTCCTTATATAATACATATATAAATATCTATAATTAAACTTTATAATATATTCCTAAACAATAACATAAAATAAATACAAACTAATAATTTAACTTTTTGTTCCGCATCATTCTCCTCGCCTTTGAAAAAAACTAGTCCACGAGTTTTATAAAATTTAAGAATCAACGAACAAAGAGATGATTTGTAGTAGTACTTGAGCATATCCAATTCCATATGCAAAATCTTTGGAATCAACATGGAAACAATGATATATTTTGATATGGCAGTAGTCCTCAATATCTTGTCTTCTCCCAGAAAATCAATACGATCTACCATGACAATATAACTTTCCTTCGTTTCCACTTCTTTGAGGTGAGATGCCTTTGTTATCTCATATGATTTACTTTCTTCGCGATGCCGTATAGGATCTGTTGACACATTTTCTCGATGAACTTGGGAAACTTCAATTTAACAACCTTTTCACCATCAGGTTGATATCGAGAGGGTATGGAGTTCTCGCAGGCGAAGGATTATGTTGTATACCAAGTTTATCCATAATCATTCTCAATGTTGCTTCCATATCTTCAACTTTATTTTCCAAATTCCGTAATCTCGTATTATTTTGCTCTATAAAAACGTCAACCAGGTTGTTTACCATCATAGTATCAAGCATCTCTTCTATTTCGGCCATGAAAGCTTCTTTTTTTTCTTCAATGAACAATACTGTGAATAGTGCTGATGAATAGTAGCTGTGAATAGTGCTGACCGATGAACAATTTTTTTTGTTGCAATCTTGATTTCAAGAATTTGATGTCGAAACCCAAGCTCTTGATACCACTTTGATGCAGGACAAGAATAAAAACTAGTAAAAGGATAGAATTATGTGGATTAACCGTAGAAAACCCACACGCCCCAAGGTGATCCAACCGCAGAAGAACCACTACCCCTAGAATTTCTCAACCGCAGAAGAGAGGAACATGCATGGATCGCAACCCATAGCAACGGGAGAGAAACAATTCTCAATTTAATTAATCAATCCAAGTCTTCCAATAATAAAATATTACATCTTATATAGGAGTAAATCCCTAAACTTAGTCACCAAGTAAAATCTCTATAATAAAGGAAACAAATCCTTTTTTTTAATTCTCTACCATATTCTAGAATATTCCTAATATAATACATATATAAATATCTATAATTAAACTTTATAATATATTCCTAAACAATAACATAAAATAAATACAAATTAATATTTTAACTTTTCGTTCCACATCATGGAACATTGTTTAGCTTTGAAAAAGGAAAAACATTCTCGTCAAAAGTGACATGACGAGAGATATAAAGTTTATAAGTGGACAAGTCTAAACAATAGTAACCACGATGGAAAGGGGGTAACCAAGAAAAATACTAGGTTTAGGCCTAGGGGACAACTTGTGAGAGGTTGTCGCTGTCAAGTTGGGAAAGCAAAGACATCCAAAGGTTTTAAGATGAGAGTAAGAAGGTGCCCTAATGTATAGAACATGCGTAGGAGTGTTATAATTTAAAGTTTTAGTGGGTAAAATGTTACGAAGATAAACTGCCACAATGTTGTACCAGAAGATGGAACAGACTCATTGTTGGTGTTAGTCATCGCAAGAGTGTTTAGGAAAAAAAGGTAAAGAAAGCAGCGTAAATAAAAATTAGAACTAGGGTAGGATGCATGGCTCTGATACCATGCTAGAATATGAGTAATTTGTCCCATTTGTATTGCATTACACAACTATATATACACACATAGGAGTAATTACAGGAGATATCCTTGCTGTGATTACTCAATATCTCTAGCTGTATAAAAGATTACATACCTGCCTTAATTATATAGATATTACATAAAATCAAAAAGATCACATAGTATCAATTAAGCAATTATATTGCATAATTATATTTACTATCAAATATACTGGTTTCTAATATGATATATGTCCTCTACGTTATGTATGCATATATATAAATACACACACACATACCCTTTCTTCCTCTATTATTTTTTGCATTGCACCATATGTAATTTAGTTTTTTTTGCGTACATGTGTGTTTGTTCGTGTATATGTATACTTCCTTTTGTTTCAAGTGGGCCATTGACTTTCACCATTAATCCATTATGTCTTTTTCACATTATGAGTTCCTTTCCAATTCTAATATTTCCTTGATTGTTGGGTTAAACCCAATATGGTATTATGTGCCTTGGAGGATCCAAGTCAAATATGGACTGTGAATTAATTTTGTGTATCTAGATTATTATTTAGACGGGAAACCTTGGTTACAAAGTTCGATAGCTTGGTATCAGGAATGATAAGACTTGTGTAACAAATATGTTAAAACTTTTAGTCATAATATGTTTGATGTATACTTAAACATGGATGTTTAGGTATGGTATGGAACATGGTTCTTCTACGTAGAATCGTAGATTGATTTTGTTGTTAGTAATTGGTCTGACTAGCAATACATGTGTTGGTGTTATCAGGTGTTGGTGGTGATTGATTGATTGTATTATTGATAATTGGTTTAAATGTTTAATGAATAATACAAGTTGGGGTGTGGTTTTTTCATGCTATATTTATTTTGTGTGTGCTTTGCATTAGTTGGTGGATGTTGTCGAGTATTTTGGAGGATATCGTTTGCAGGGAAGGACTGATATTAATATCAATTTCAAGTATATTATTCCGTACAATTTAGAAGTGTGGTAAAGAAGTTATGGGTGTGTGTAATTATCAACTAAATTAATCTAATAAGAAAATAAACAAATATATAGTAAATATGAGAAAAGATAATCCAGGAATAAGGGTTCTTCAATTGGCTATCTTGAATATCTAATTTGTGTCTCTTCTTTTGCTAAAAACAATTCTTCTAATGATTATAAATTCCTCTCCCAAGTTAAATTATAATGCCTACAATTGTCTTTGAACGCCACTCCCATGGTCAAACAAAGTACATCCATAGACTATTAAGCACCAAGAATTATACGTTTCACAATTTGCATATTAATCTCCCGATCTAATACTTAAATCATGTCTATCATATCATGTACTAAAATTACAACTCCTCTCCCGATTCGTTAATAACCCCTATGGATACAATTAAAGGTTCATGACTCCCTTAACAGTGTTAAGCCTTCAATGACAGATAAGCAAACCAAGAGAAATCACAATATAATCAAACAAACGAATACTACCAAATTCCCGAATTAAGGGATTAGCTGCTCATGATGGATAAAAACATGTATATATTAATAACACAAACCATGAGTTATAGAATTGAAGTACAAAGAATACAACTTGAAGAACTCGTTTGAAGTCCGGATGAATCCCTTCACTCCTTCCTTCAATCTCCCTCTCAAAGTATTTCTCTCCCTTTTCTCTCAAAAGTACGGCTAACTCTATTCTATATTATGATATTGTATGATGGTATATCTCTAATAATATATAAAACCTTAATATATACGTTTTTATACTTGGATGAGCTTTTTTAGAGTCCTCCAAAGTGTAGAACTCAGGGCCCCCTCTTAGCTCTCTTTTTGCTCATAATTCTCTCAGTTTTTTCTACAAATATAGAAAATCATCTTTAGCATCCATCCAAGTTAAAACACTCTTAATACTACTAATTAAGGACCAATTAGTAACAAATAAAAGATAAATGGAGGAAAATATGATATTAAATGTATATAAATTTAGCATGCATTAGTGGACAAGATTACTTTGTTAATTGTCTTCTCCCATTTTATCCAAATGCTTATTGGACATAGTATTTCACAGGGAAAGCGAAGGAAACAGGACAAGCATAACTTTGGGAAGAAAGTGATAGATAAAAAGGTATGCTAAACACTCTCCATAATGTCTCTAAAACAACTGTGGTAACAATATCAAGAGGATAGGTTGATAGAGATGTAAAAAACTGTAATTGTTCTATTCACTGCTTTAGCTTAATACCTTAGAGGTTCTGCCATCTAGGTTCTTGCTCTGCTATAGTCAAATTTAATGTGGAATAAAGATTTGGACCAGATATTATAATGGCAAACAAGTTCTAAAGTAGGGTGCATCAAATGCTGGAAATTTACTACTATCAGGATCTTTCACCGGTAAGAGTATAATTTGATCACAATAAATTATCAGGTTGGGGTGTCCGGAAATTACATCTTTCACCAGTAAAAGAGTATAATTGATCACAATAAATTTAGGATTAATATATAATACTAAATTCTTTTAAATTGCATAGACAAACTCTATGACTGAAATATGGTGAACAGGCCCATAAACAATTGGCGTTTATAATTACCTATTATAAACGAAATACTAACATTGTAATTGTTCTATTAGAATCATATCATATGAAATCTGATCCCTGTTAGGTTTCCCTGAAATGGATAGTATTGACACTGCACATCAAGTCATTTTAAGCTAGTTAATGAGAAATAAAAAGTTTCTCTTTTGTATTGAGAATATATGTCTCAACATGAAATTTGTAATTTCCACATGAGTATCTCACAGTTGAAGGTGCCACACCTATATGGACCCCTGATTTCTTCCTCTGTATAAAGTACTTATGTTTGTTTTGTCCTTGAAGAAAACTTTAAAAAAATTAAACCGGCTTCATGAATTGTAAATTGAAGGTTTCTACTATGTGGTGTTTGTTCTATACCTTTTATAACTCAGAAATCAGTTAATGTGTATGAGAAGGTAAAGTTCACAAATGAGCCTATACAAGTTTAACGATCTGTATTGGCAGGATAAATTTACGGAATCGGTATCAAAGGTAAACACATCTTCAGTTTCACCATTACAAGTAGCTGGATATTCTGTTACAAGAAATCATCAAAATGGAACTGGTTTCATTGCTGGTGAAGGTCAGTATATATTGTTACTTCACAGCAAAAGTTTTTCTTATAGTTATAATATCCTGCAACTGAAATATTTAGTTTAATTACTTCACTTGTATGTGAATGTATTGTTTATTATGCTGTCTTCTGTTTTGTTGTTTGAATAAAGCTTATTTCACAGAGCTATAAATATTATTAATGTGAAATTGGTATTTGAGTTAGCTTCTTTATCTGTTAAGTGCTCAAAATGGTAATCAGCCGCACTGCAAAAAGTACATATCAGTGAAGGTTTGGAATCCATTTAGTGGTTGTCCCTAACACCCTAAGGTTTTGGTAGAGCTGGTCATCTAACATGATATTAGAGTTTTGGTAGTGATGTAGAACAAGAGAGACATGAAACAAATGGCCACAATACAGAAGACTTGAAGCTTTGTAAGTAGAAAAGTAGTCATCTTTTAATGGAGTCAATTATCTTTAATATCTATCTTATTATCTTATAAACTTTGATCTGATGTAGGAAAGAGTTTAGGTTGTTAGAGCATCTCCAAGAGTCTCTTTACTTTTTAAATATAATATAAAAACTGGCTCTTAGTAAATTAGTGTGTCTCTACTCCAACAACACTCCTTATACTCGCTCTTTAAATAATTTCTAATTACTAAAAGTACCTTTATAAATAAGAATACAATACAAAGTGGAGAGAAAAAGGGAGTACTTTGATTAATTTAATGTGAAATATAACTTAAGAGATGGTAGTAGGCTCTTTATAAATAATGAAGGAATAGAGAGACTCTTAGTAATTTGAGGCACTAATAGCCTCTTGGAGCAAGATTCTTGCCCTCCTTCCTCAAATTTTAACTTCAGAGCCAAAATAGGGAGGCTCTTTGAGATGCTTTTATAAATAGAAGTTTATACCTTACAAGTCAATAGAATTCTGTTATTGATATTAGTTAATTGTTGAATCTTGACTTTCTCTCGGGGGTGCGCGATCATACTGTAAAACCAGATAACCATTGAAGGAATTCAATCAATACTAATTGGTATCTTTATTTATGCATCAATGACGATAGATGCACTCACCATAGTTTCAGCATTACGGCAAACCTGTGACAAATATATAGGGGATTCGGGCGCTCCAGCCAAAACGAATCTGTCCTGAATATTACCTCAAACCCTAATTTAGCCCCCATCCCTAGTCATATAGCCTAGGTATACCTAAAGATCTCGAGTAATACGCCTAATATATTTGAAACTAAAACTTGGGTGCACGATTGACCTCAAAGATGAGCTTGTAGTCTAGGAAAGTGTTAACCTTTAGGCTTGGGGAGAGTCAGTCATCTAACATGGTACGAAGATGTTAGAGCTGGAGCTGAAAAATGTGGAGTTTGATACCCTAAACCTTCTATGTTTTCAGAATATAAAATTTGGATGCCAAAGCTGAGCCTAAAAGATGTCCTCTCTTTAATTCCAAAAGTGTGGCTTGGGGGGGGGGGGGGGGGCTTAGGGCTATGAGATCAATTTAAGGTCTCTCAAGAGTTGTTGATATTGCAACATGATCTTTATTTATAGAAATCTTTTAACGACATTAGTATTCTTTTTTGTTCACTGATTTATGTTAAATGAGCCGTTATTTTGTTTTATAAATCCTTGCAACAAATAGACACATTAGATCTCAGGCTGGATATCAGCTTGCGAAATTTCGCTTGGTAATTTGAAGCAAAAATAATATACATGAAGCTCAACAATATTACTTGGTGCAACCACAATAACCTATAATTAAGCCATACAGTATAAAGTATTCAAATTGTTCGTGTTGAGCCATAGTTATTATTGAACCTGTTGTATGTTCTTGCTCTATAAGACTACCTTTAGCACTCTTGAGACAGAGTTGTTTGGCCAATCCGTTGTAAATTTCTTTGTCATATCTTATCAGTTTAATTGTTGACGCTTGGCATATAGTGTACTGACTGTCAGTATTAATATAGGGACTTACACCTGGCATATATAAGTATTACTTATATCAATATAGACTTGCACAGGCAATAGTTTGAGTAGTATTGATATCAGACTTGAGATGAGAGTTTGTCATGTAAAGTACCTTGATCTGATAAGTTTGCACGTCAACTTGTACTGTTGTGTTATATGCTCCATCTTGCACAATTTCTTCTTGGTCTCTGATATGTATCACATTTTGTTAATCATCTCTAACACAAAGAGGACATTACTACTTTCACTTCAAATTGTTATGGGCTGCTTGATTAACGTACTTTATATGAATATGTGAGATGATCAATGCCAGGATTTTGTTCCCTTGCCCTTGATAATATCATGTGTTTTTCAGCCAAAATCGGTGCAAAGAATCTTATGGAACAGAACAATGAAGCTTTTGGGCGTATATCAGCTAATCTCTCTAGTAAATGTTGCAACGCCGTGTTGGTTAGTTCCTTACATTTGTTATCTTGTTAATGGTGCACCTAGATGGTACATGTCTTGATAAAAATTATAATATGATTATCTCATTTATTTTCATCTTTAATGTTTAGATCTTCTTGATATATTTAACTGGTGTGTATTAATAAATACATAATTGAATAGCCTGTTCTCTGCTGATATCTTATCTTAACACATGTTACAAACAGTTACAGGATAACATTGATCTCTTTTATCGCACGAGGAACAATATTACCACCATCTTAAACAAGTATGTACATGTCTACAGCATATATTGATTTTGTTTCAGATACTTTTAATACCTGGGTTTTAGGATGCTCACGGAAGAGGGATCAGACATGTGAATACACCATGGCACGAACGCACAAACACGATAAATTTTAAATAAGTAGATTCAGTTTGACGTTGAAAATTAAACTAAAAAATGTTTGTAATAACAATCTAATCCAATGCCTCTGACTGCAGCAATCCATTTCCTTACCCGGCATATAGACAAAATTTGGTCCTGGAACATCTTAGCATGTGTGCCAATCATACATGTATATATCTAGGCATGCTAGCGTGATATGTAGATGCTAGATGTGTAGATTTATAATTTATATGCATAAGATACATAGCTAACTTTCATGCTTTCTTTTTGCTTCCTTAACAACTTTAATTTTGTTGTAAAAAATATTTATAAAATATTTCCTGTTAACCATAATTTTTATACACTGTTCTAGTTTTACTTAGCATCCAAGTTTAGGCAAGTTCATAATTACTTGGACATTATTTTGACAAAAAAGTGAGAATTTTTTGTGTAGAATATGGACTCATCAAACCTTTAGGTGTGCTGGTGTAGGTTCTTTATTTAATCACAAACATGTCGGAAAACTAACCTTGTGACATTAACCATGTTAACTACTGGTAAACAGTAGTTAACTTCATTTTTATAATTATAACTTCATTTTTTGAAGCATAAGCAATATGCTGTGTGTAAATATTCGTTTCACATTTTGTTAATTACATTTCTCACAGCATGAGCAATATGCCGGGGATCATGAGCCGGATGCCGGCACTGCCTCTATCAATCAATGATGAACTTGCAAATAGTATCTTGCCTGGTACGAGTCAGGTAACTTTTTTTGTGTTCATCTCTTTTTAATCATGGAAGTTTTCAAAAAGAGCAGTGTACATCGTTATATGTCATATAATTTCTTCTCTTGTTTCAACAGCCAAATGAGATCTTCTAGATTATTTCTTTGCATATCTTCTCCTTATTTTTTTTTCCTGATTTCTCTTCATTTGGAAATTAGTTCTTGTAATGTTAATGTTATTGGTATTTTCATGTTTTATAGTTTTGTACTGGATGAAGTTTTTATCTGCTTTCCTGTTAACCTTCCTTCAACCGGACTCTGCTGGAAGTGTCCCAAATAGATACATGTCTAAGTGTCGGACTCGGCAATATTTTAAAAGTTTTACATATATTTGGCCTAAAATGAGTATCCAAGTGTCCATACCCGTGTCCGGGTGTCAAGTGTTCGCCACGGTTACTCAAGGGCCAAGTGAGGAGTCTGGGTAACATAGCCTTCAACACATACTGATTCTCTGTAGGCAAGCCAACATTTAGAATTCAAAGCCCTGGCCTAGACAAACGTGAATAGAATTAACGTATGAAACTAACGAATGTTGCTGCATGTGATGTGTTGCCAAAATTGACGTTGCATGTATCCTTGTGATTTCAGCTGTTTTGTCTTGTCAATAGTTCCTTTCTTATTGACACTTCTACATATGGTGAAAAAATACCATGCCATCCACGTCCTACTCCAAATGAAACCAGACTTACTATGTATGCTTGTTTTTCCAGACAATGATATTTGGTGTGCCAAATGAAATTCGCATAAAGCAGGAGGCAAGATGATGTTGGCACGATTTTCAATGTTGAGCTTAAGTTATCGGATTTGTGTACGTAGATTTGTTCCTTTGTGTAAAAATGTGATTTTTTTTACTCATGTTGGTTCCCCTGATAAGAGAATACAACTTCCATTTTTGAAAGCTGAAATCTTTTCCTCCCAGTGGATATTAAAGCAGGGCTCACTGAATAACGATGCATAGAGGCATCAGGGGCAGTCTTCTATACAGCAAATTTCTTGTCAAGCCAACTTTTTTGCATACAGCCTGTGTATAATGTTTAGTTAGAGGGTCCTTGGGGGTAGTATCATCCTTTAACTAGGGAGATGTAAATCATAAATTGTCTTCCGCTAGTTTTGTAGTCTCAAATGCAATAACAGTTTTGATTGGTTATTTTCCGCAATGTGTTTCGACCAAAGCTTTAGTTAAACATTGTACCAAAATTTGCGCCCTCTTGATTTGCTTGTTTCTCGAGGTATTTTATTTTTTCAGTAGTAGTGTAGGATTTTATCTTTACCCTCTTCATATATTTAGCCGTGTTTCAATACAGTTTTGCTTGCAAACTCTACAACTAGGTGAACTGTACTTGTATTCTTGGTTTCAAAGGAAAAAGAAAAAAAGAAGGAAGAAATCTCTGATTCAGTTCAGACCCTTTCTTCTTTTTCAAATTTTTCTTGAAGACATTATAAAAACACACATGCATTTGATTCTCAAAATTTACAAATAAATGTTATATGCACTGCACCTTGTCAGGGTTCGACCGTAATTCTTTAGTTTGTATAGTAGAAATAAATATGATATTATTTTGCAAATACGCTAAAAATTTAATTACGATTATAAATTGAATTCGATATTGTGAGTATTGGTATATTTTCTGGAATAAATTTTAACATTAGTATACAGTACTACTACACAATCAAAACAGAGAAACGACCGAGAAAGCAATGGTGTGAGATATAAAGAAGGATTCTGCAACAGCCCTCATTATTCTTATTATTCATTTCATTATTTTTTTAATAGATAAACTTACAAACTTACAAGTTATTCAACCATGCTCGTTCGTTTCATTATTAGGTGCTTAAAAATATAAATATACTCAATATTTATCTATCTATTATTTGATAATAATAATAATATTATTTTTATTTTTATGCTGCCACTTTCCTACATATATTGATTATGTACTGGGTACTTTTGTTCCTTTTCATCTTCATAATTCTTCTTGACCCTTTAATTTAGGTGTACGGACCTGTCTTGCCAGTAAAACAACAGTATTCAGGTGAGTCAGCTTTGGTGTTCATCTGCTCATAGATATTTGTAGTACCTATACATGTTTATGTATGTAGTCATCGATATATGTGACAATATGTGTGTTTTATCATATAATACATGTTTATATTCATTTGTATTGATCATATATATATGTGGGAATGATTATATGGTTGGCTTTTGAGTAATCAAATGTGGGTTCTTTCTTATTTTGTTCAATGTTTATTAACATCCTTCTTTACTTTACAACTTTAATCTTTTCTTGATTTTCTTATGGAAATTGATATTTTTCGAGCTTTTGGAGATGCCGATTTTTCGTTCTTATGCATTATTTCACTAGACAAAGTTAATGTAGGCTATGATTTTTAATATGTATATGATATGAAACATATGATCACTTGAATTCATATTCCAGAAAGCTAGTTAAATTGTATTTGTAATGCAACAGTGTTTTGTGCTATAGTTACAATGTTACATGGTTCTGATCAAAAGGGATTAGAGTTATTCTTATTCTGAGATTTACCCAAAGTTTAAGACGATGTATATTCTCTGCTTTACTTGTAGGACTTTGAATAGTATATTGTTGCGATATGGAATCACATAAATGAGTGAATTCCAAATTTTGTCATTTTTTTGGGTTTTCTGTAGTGAATTTATTTTGCCCATTCAGAAAAAAGAATAACCAAGAAAGACTACCTTTTTTATTTTGGGTGAACTACTGGCCCGTATATCGGATATTAAATTGTGAGATCTTTAAACCGTGGATTATATAAGTGCAAGATTTAATACTATAAGGCTTGTATGCAGTGGCGAAGCCAGAGATCAAAGATACCGGGGACCAATATTTTCTGATTTTTTGCCAAATTAATTTATAACAAATTTGAAATTTTACTATTTTTCCTATAAATACCGGTTGATTCCACCCTCTTGAAATATAATTTTGAACATTATCTAGTTATTGATTTCAAATCATAAAAATTACCTATGGAAATAAAGTTCTAATAAGATTATATCACTCATATCCTGCATACGTCTTTGATTCAAACTCGTCAAAGAGAAATATTTTGGTTATATATGTTAAATAAAGCTTATATATGTATGGGGTCCACAATATTTTTTAGATATTTTTTGGGGGCACGTGGCCCCATAGGGTCTCACGTGCCTCCGCCAC
Source organism: Oenanthe sinensis (assembly GCA_028671895.1). NCBI lineage: Eukaryota > Viridiplantae > Streptophyta > Magnoliopsida > Apiales > Apiaceae > Oenanthe > Oenanthe sinensis. Next base: position 6,096,762 of record CM053814.1, on the reverse strand, counting down.
TGATCGTATATTTTCTTTTATTGTATAAAACAAAACAATTTTGTCGTATATTATTTTTGATTGCATCATTGGTTTGATTGTTATGTTATATTTTGTACTTCTCTTTACAATCCTATATCATTTCAGTTCTATACAAAGATAACAAAAATGGAGTCCAAGGGCAGTGCTAATAGAATTCGAAGGTGCGCATGTGAGTTAATGTCAATTGGCGATGATTTGATGGATGATCACGAGTCATGGGATTTTGTCGGGAGAGATCTTCAGCTTAAAGCAACATTCTTGTATTGCGATTTCAACAAAGTGATATCTACTGCTCCAGAGGATCAGAAGAGATCGCTCACTGAACTTGCAAATAGATTATTTTGCTCAATCGAGGAGGTAATTTTTTTTAATTTTGTTTATCTCGTTTTTTGATTACTAAGTGTAAGAGAGCCAATTATATAAATTCATTGGTTTAATTGATGTATGTAGTATATGAATAAGGTTTTACTTTATGTTTATTTACTTTATAACATCACTGCCCAGTGGTACTAAATTTGTTGAACAAAACAGTTAATTTATAGCTGAACTTTATTTTCATTCAGTATGTAGACTATATTATTCCAGTATTCATTTGTATCAAGTAAGATCAGTTATTGATGATGTCTAAACTTCTGAGTGAACATTATGAAACTCTTTCTTTTCCACATATGTTCTTCTCGAGTTTTTGTATTATGTACAATATTGCAAGATTGCAAATGCAGCGGCCATGGGTCAAATTTTATGCTAAACTTCGTAACATGTTTATCTTTCTTTAAACTGACAGGAAAGTAATTTTGATTCATTTTACAAGTTACACAGTTCTATTTAGTACTTGACAGTACCAGATTGACATTGTTCATCTATACAATCTCTTCCTGGTAACAAATATGCACATATTCAATCAAAGGATAATTGATATATTAGTTGTTAACTATAATTAATCATATTGTTGATTATTATTGTGCTTAGCATTGAAGTTCACAACTTTTTCCGTGTTTTAGTTGGATTTAGCAGTGAAAGTTCAGAGTATCCAACAAGCACAAAATCGATTTAGTGACCTTGCTCTTGTTTTGGAAGAAGTGGTTGAGACTGATCTCATGCCTTCAAGTGATTTGATCGTTGATGGCTAAAGATGTTGGTGGTTTGTACATGAACATACTTGGCTATCTGGTTAATTAACGATAGTCAATTTTGTAATGGTATGCTATGCTTCATCATCTTGCTATATATGCTGGTGTTTTATCATTTATATTTATGGTTATTTCTATTGATCCAAGTAATGTTTAGTTGTTGCATTGGCACTTCGAATATTTATAACTTGGCAATTTCAACAATTTTAACCCTTAAAAACAAATTCCTCCGGTAATCTACTACTGCCTCTGGTAGTCTGGTTGATAGTGCACTTTCGCCTCTTGGAAAGCACTAATTAGTTATAGAGAGCTCCAAAGGATGATCTTAGGCAAGTTACCTAAGGTTATAATAATTTTGTAGGTAAAGCTGAATGACATTTTTGTAATAATAGAACGAAATCGATGTAGAATTTTATTTGTCAGATTATATAGAATCTTTTTAAATCTCATAAATTTTATATAAATTTTAAAAATAACAAAAAATATTATAAAAAAATTCATTAAAATTTACTACTTCCTCCATTCCATTTTACCAGTCTCTTTTCAAAAAATAACGCATATTAAGAAAAATTAGCTGTACAATAATTTTTTGTGCTTATTATATTTATTATGACTATTTTATATTAAATAAAGTAAGTTTTATGTTGGAAATGACAAAATAAGGGGGTAAATTTGAAATTTTTTACATAAGAAGTAGAATTGAACAACTATTTTGGGATTAAAATTTTTTTCAAAAGAGACTAGTAAAATGGGATGAAGGGAGTATTTTATAAAATAAAAAAAATTCATCAAATTTTTCATACCATCATTTTTTAATATATATTTTAAAATCCAAATCGAATACCGATCATATTTTCATAAATTTTAAAAAATTCATATTAAATACCCAAAATCTTAATTTTTTTTATTGAATATGCTAAATTTTAATGAACTTATAAAATTCACATTTAATACACCTAAAATTTTAAAACCTCATGAATTATCATAATCTAGCCTTATTGTATTTGCATGTAAATAATTTTTTATAATCATATTTAAATGATTTATGATTAATTATATCAAAAATACTTTATTTCATTGGAGTATAGCTGATTTCTTGCTCGACTGAAAGATCAAGTACTTAAATGTGGCAACTTGTATTTCATTTAAAATTTAAAATTTAATATTATATTTGGATTTAGATTTATATTTGAATTTTATTTGAAATTTAAATAATAATATATATTAGAAAATTTAAAATATCAACTTTTTCCATGTTGGAAACCATCATATGAAATGAATCATATATTTTTAAACATGATCGTAATTATTTTTAAGTAAAAATATACAAATCTTTCTATATGTAAATATCTTTTAAAAATGATATTTGTTCTTATATTAATAATATTACTATCTTGGGGAGAGATTTTACTGTATAAACAAAAACATATATTAGCTTATAACTAACCGGCCAGTATGACTATGATGCATGTCAACATAAGAAATAAATACACACGGAAAATTTAATTCCGAATTAGAATCGAATCAAATTCGAATTCGTGAACATGGTTACAAATTTTATTAAATTTGAGCCTATAAATAGTTGTGTACTTGTGTCATTACCTATTACTCTATATAATCAAAATAACCAGAAAGCAACTGAGCGAGAGACAAAGAAGGATTTTGCAAAAAAGCCCATGATATTATTATTCTTTGCAACCTCTGATCACTAAAATATACTTCCTCCATTATTAGGTACTTAAATAAACTTGCTTGGCTTTATATGCATATTAATAATAATTAAATATCTATCTAATCTAAATTACTAAATAGAGTATACAGTAGATACTATTATTATTTATGCTGCTACTTTTCCTATATATGTACCATATTTTTTTTTATTTGTTTACCTTTTTATTGCTCTTGACCCTCTTCTTCAGGTGTACAAACGACCCTTGCCTGTAAAACAACAGTATTCAGGTGAGTCTGCTTCTTGTCTTTATTAATACATATTTGTGATACCTGTTTATGTATGTATTTGTATTATTGTATATGCATATGCCAATATCAATATGTGTGTTTTATTATACATGCTTACATTCATTTGTATTGATCACGTGTGCGTGAATAATTTGATAATTACATCTTACATGGTTGGCTTTTGAGTGATTGAATGTGGGTTCTTAATTATTTTGTTCAATATTTTTTATGATTTTTCTTTACTTTACAACAATAATCTTTCTCTTAATTCCCTTAAGGAAATCGATATTTTTCGATCATTTGGAAATATTTGTTCTTGTGAATTATTTGTTTCACTAAATAAGGTTAATGTAGGCTATGATTTTTAATATATATGATATGAAACAAATAATCACTTGAATCTAGATTCAATACAACTGGTTGAATTGTATTTGTAATGCAATAGTGTGTTTGTGCTATAGTTAATTACATGGTCCTGATCAGTAGGAAAGTGCCATTCTTATTCTGAGATTTACCTAAAGTTAAGACATTGTATGAGGTGTAGGATTTTGGATTAGTATATTGTTGCAATAAAGAACCATATAAATGAACATATTCTGAATGTTGTCATTTCCTATGGTTTTTCTATAGTTATAGTTTTAATTATTTTGTCAATCCAGAAAAAAGAATAACCAGGAAAGGCAATATCTCTTTTTCTTTTCTTTTTCTGGGCAGGCCTTCTCTCTAAAAAAGTAATTGTAATATTGTGTGAACTATGGCCCACGTACGGATATTAAACTGCGGAAACTTCTATCTTTTCCAATAAAGCGTAAATTATATAAGCTTGAGGTTTAGTATCATCGAGGTTCATCCAATGTTTCTTTATATTTTATTAAACAAAACAATTTTGTCATATATTATTAATTTTTGATTGCATCAATGATTTGTCTTATGTTATTTTGTGTACATCCTCTTACAATCCTATCTATTATGTTATTTTGTGTACTTCTTCTTACAATCTTGTATATTATTTCATTTCAGTATACAAAGATTATAACTATGGAGTTCAGAGGCAGTGCTTATAGAATTCGAAAGTGTGCATGCGAGTTAATGTCAATTGGTGATGAATTAATGGATGATAATGAGTCATGGGATTTCGTCGGGAAAGATCTTCAGCTCAAAGCAACATTCTTGTATTGCGATTTCAACAAAGTGATATCTGGTGCTCCAAAGGATCGAAAGGGATCTCTCATCGAACTTGAAAATAGATTATTTTGCTCAATTGAAGAGGTAATTTTTTTCATTTTGTTTCTCTCGGTTTTTTTATTACTTGTAGTAGGAGGGCCATTTTATTAATTCATTGCTGTAATTGATGTATAAAATATGTAAATAATGATTCATACTTATCTAGTCTATAACATCGACGCCCAGTGGTACTAAATTTGTTGAATGAAATCATTAATTTCATCGCTAAATTTTATTTCCATTCAGTATGTAAACTATATTCAATTCCCTTGTTAATTTGTATAAACGCTAAGATCAGTTATAGATAATGTTTAAGCGTGATCATAAAGAATTATAGTATCTATTGTTCACTTCAGAGTGAATATTATCAAGCTCTCTTTCTTTTTACCTTGTGTTGTTCTTGTATCATGTACAATATTACAACATGGCTCGAACTTATTGCTAAACTTGGTAACAAGTTCATCTTACTTTAAAATGATAAGAAAAGTTCTTCTGGGGCACACATTTAATTGAAGGAAGATTGATATACTCGTTGTAAACTATAACTAATCTATAATCATATTGTTTTGTTGATTATTATTGTGCTTAGCATTGTAATTATTAGTTTTTGTTGTTTTATAGTTGGATTCAGCAGTAAAAGTTCAGAGTATCCAGCAAGCACATAATCGATTTAGTGACCTTGCTCTTGTTTTGGAAGAAGTAATTGAGACTGATCTCATGCCTTCAAGTGATTTGTTTGATGATGATTGAAAATGTGCTTTGTATATGAATATACTCAGCTACATGGTTAACTAGTGATAGTCGATTATGTAATGATATGTACTATGTGATCATTTTGCCATATACGCTGCTGCTTTCTAGTTATGGTTGTACTATTATCCAAGTAACGCTTGGTTGGTTATTTAAAAAGAATATTTATTTCTTAGCAAGGTAGGTAGACTGACATTTGTGATCGTACAACGTGTTTGGCTGCTCCCTTCCCATATGAGTAGGGCTAGAAACGTCCTAATGTACGTCGTAGCAAGTAGACACTTGACTATATCGTCAAACACAACCTCCATAGACCAACATAGTGGAACTTAACCATTTGAGAGTCATATGTGATGTATTTTGAAGCCTTAAGTAGGAGTTGCTCTGCCTCTCCTGAAACTAGTGTATACAATGACCTAAAGTACGTGGAAGACCGGAAGTTTTTAATTATAAAGCATGTAAATTATCTTGAACCAAGGAAAGTGATAAATGGGGAAAAACAATACAGAAACCCAAATGGATTGCAAGAATTTGGAAATGCAAGTTGTAAAATTTTGATGAGTTATATATAATATTTCAAATCTTTGAAGAGAAAAAAAATATGTTCGTGGGTAAGTTAATTTGTTTGTAAAACTTTACCAAGAATTAAAAAGTAATTATATTTAAGTTTAATGTATCGTGTGTTTGTCAAAAAAAAAGTTTAGTGTATCGTGTGGAATATGAGTTTTACTACTCCGTACTGCAGTTATAGAGTTCAACCGTTCTACCATAGTTGCAGTACTTGGGGTCAAGCTTCGTTAAATTAATTCGAAGTATACTTTAAGATCTGAAAATTAAATACACCCATTATATTTTTTGTAAGAAAGTAATTGAACATAATATTATATTTAGACATCATTGGAAAAAATATCATTTTTTTAGACTAAGTGACAAGAATAACATTATTCAAAATTTTGACAAAAAATATCAGTAAAATACGTATTTCTCATTTGAGTATCCCAATATTTTATTTTTGACATGCGTATCTCATCCGTTTTTCATTTTTTTCACTTTTTATTTTTTTATGCGATACCCATTTGTAAAATGCGTATTAAGTATACACATTTGTCAAATGCGTATTTTAATAGTATTTTTAGCCAAAATTTTCAGAACTGATATTTTCATTAATTTTTATTAAAAAAATGGTATTTTAGGCCATCACCCTTAATATTTTTTTAAGTTTAAGAGTTAAAAATAGTAAAAGAATAATGGCCTGTTTGGCTGGACTTAAAAATAAGTCCTTTTGGATTTATTTTCGGGTAAAAATTTCATATTTTGATAAATGTTTTTTATACAAGTATTTAATGTATATTTGAGATTCTATAAGTTGCAAAAAAAAGTCAACTTTTTTCAGAAAAAAGTTAGGAATCTCTAACTTTGTCTTAAAATAAGTTGACTTATTCTGAAAAAAAGTTCCCCCAAACACCCCCTAAATAATACTTGTGCGGCTTAACTTTAAGCAAAAAGGCAAAAAATTATCCCAACACTCGCCTAATTCTATTTAAACTCTTGATTAACTTTAAAATCGCTTTAAAAGTTTAAATACTTAAATGAATAATAACTATAATATATTAAAATTTAAAATTACTTCAGGGAGTTATTTGAGACTAAAATACATAATAATATAAATATAATAATATTTTTGTATATATGAAATATGTTTTTAATTTACATTTTTTTCTTTCAATTTGTTTATATTTCTTTTAAATTTTTTAAGAAAGATAAATAAATATACTTGAGATGTAAGAAAAACAATCCTTCTTAAACGGATATTTCAGATATGAATATGCTTATATCTAAATTTAAATTCGAAAATTTAAATATGTATCTGAATTTGAAAATATCTGAATCTGAATCCGACAAATAATATTCGGATCCAGATAATATATGAATCCTATTTTATATTTTAAAATAAATGAATAATTATTATTAAATATAATTTTTTATTTTTAAAATTCGGAATTAATGTGATATATATGTATAATAATTATATATGTCCTAGAAAAATATATAATTTTAAAAATGAATGAATAAATACATATATTTATAATTGAACCTAGTAAAATATATATTTATATTATATATATTTAAATTCGAATTCAGATATTATCAAATATATATATACCCATATTTATATTTATATTCGAAATTGTCATATTCCAATACAAATAATATCCGATTTATTTTAAATATAAATAATATCGACTTATTTTAAAGACGAATGTATATTTCAAACGAAACGATTATCAAATATTTGGAACTGTTTTGACTGCCTACTCCGTACCCTCGAAGTGAGGAACATATATCATATCTGTATGTATATACGTACATATATGTGAAAAATGGGAAATGATTCAGTTTCTGTACTAACCCAACAATTTAGTACCCACTTGAAGGTTCTTGTCAAGACCTTCAATCGTAAAATTGCTCGCATAGTTTCTATTCTTGTTGCTCACAAGGTGCTTTCTCTCCTCCTATGCTTTCTTTAACAACTTACAATTATACTTGCTTATATTCATGTTTTGATGATGTGTGTAGTTGTAGATAAGTTTAATTTGATAGAATCTGTAATGGGTCAGGTCCATATAACTCATATATTACTAAAGTTTGAATCTTTTGGAAAATTGAGTAACTGGGAAAATCTTGAACACATAAATAATTTAATTAGATAAAGATGAAGTGTACACAACACAAGAATTATAAATTTTAGACACTTTTGAGTAGAGATATTAAATGTGCTTGAATTTCTTTGTTTTAATGATATAAAAAGTCTCTTTTGTTATGACTTATAAGCAATGCCAGAGGGACCCTTAACATGTCGAACCAGTCAAATTTTGTTACCTTATTGGTACCTATTTTGGGAACTCTATCATTAGTTTAAAAAAAGTTAAAATTATACTGTATATAATTTGAATGATTAGACTGATATAATAGTAGTAAGACTTGAGAGAGCAACAAGTTACACAATGAATATATGCATAATGCATTAAGATGATCTTGAATTCAGACTTCTGGATCGCTTGGAGCATTGGTCGGTTTTGTCATTGCGTTTCTGTTTGCTTGGAATTTTTCACCTATAAGATCATGGAAACGACGGAAAAATATAAACTCTGCTTCCACCAGTGAAGCTACTCTTATGTTGAATGACAAGGAAATTAAATCTGGTGATGGCTTATATACTACACAAAAGGTGGAGGATCTTCTTACTACTAATCTTTCTATATTTTTACTGATATGCTTCAAGAGTAAAGTGGAATGTATATTTATTATTGTCTATTATGTAGGTACCACTTGCGCAATTGGTTAGGAAGAAATTATGCGGTGTCAAAAAGGTAATCAATTAGTTTGGAGCTCTGCATACAAGAAATAGAGAGGAAAATTGAATATTTTATGTTTTAACATTTTAATAGATAGTAATCGAGATTTCTTAGAGCAATACATTATATTTTAATGTCAATAATTTGATCTTGTTCTGGTCTTATGAAGTCCAGCAATGTTATTTTAATTATTAATCAGAATAAATATCAGGAAGGGGTTCTAGTATAATTTAAGTGTAAGTGTCAGGAACTAAAAGTTCCGGAACCAGTTTTGTGACTATTTTTGGTGTTTTCTGGTTTATAAAGCAGCAAATAAGAGAGACAGAGAAATAGAGAGAATAGATCAGAAATAGAAAGAGAAACGAGGGAGATTAGGGCAGAATTAGAGAGATAGAGATAGATCAGAGATAAGAACAGATAACTTGCAGAGAAAGATAGAGTTTAGAGATAGAAAACTCTAGAGAGAGAGAGAGAGAGAGTGAAGTGGTGGAAATAACATTTCCATTTTCTGTATATTCAAATGCATAATAGAAAAGTTACAACTGATGTCCCTATTTATATTAGGAACCTGACTTAACAATCCGGGAAAAGACTACAATACCCCTAATACTATTACTTATTCATACTACTAATAATGCTATTCTTGACAGTAAGAAAAGACAGCTGTCAAGTTTTAAGCTCTAAATATTAGTAAATAAAGTACCTGTATGGTTTCAATTTAATTATTATGTAAAAGAAAGTAAAACGAAAAAACAAATTAGCAACAAAAAAAAGGAGAAAGACCTATTTAGCAAAAGAAAGGAGGAGAAAAACCCTTCTCTCCAGTGCTTAAAGAAAAAGATGATGAATGTAAGTGATCACTGAACCTCAACTTAACACCAGAAATAATCCAACAACAGACCCTTGGAGATTGCTTTGGCGGGAGATGCTATTGGAATTGGAAACGTTTTCAGTTCTTTGATTAGTCAGTAGTGATGCGCGGGTTTATTTACCTTGGGCACGAACGAATAGTCTTTTTTGACCAGGCAGGAGTAGCATAGCTTGTCGAGCTGATCTCATCCCATCATCTGCTTCAGGCTTATCTGCATTTGTTGCTTGGTACGCTTTAGTAGGGCTTGAACCCACAATATAAACCATCAATCCATGCCTTGGTACCAGATCCAGAAGACTTCTAAGGCTCATAATAAGATTTTTTTTTAATGTCATGGAACCGGTGAACTACACTCGCTTCTGGATAGGTTTCGAAGAGGAGCTTTCTTTATTTCAGCTAAGTTCCATAATATAGCTTGCCCGGACCGGGCTCTCAGTTGCCATTCGTCCGGATAACGAGGCGCATTTGAGGTGCCAGATCCAGGACTTTGTGCTTCCCTAGTCAAAAATTGAACAAACTTTTTTAAAGAATGATATTTATATTCCGTTTTGGTTGAATCCTAACATGTCCAGTGAACTATTAAAGGACTTGAGTTTTTTTTCTAAATGCAAATGCTACAATGTCGGGCTTTTTGTGTAGATGACTTGCCAGTTAGTTGGTGTGGTTTTTGAGGAAAGTACGCCTGAAGAGCTTCAGGTGAACTTATCAAGGATCAATAGTTTAACTTCTAGCCAAGTCTTTAATTTTAGTTATGTACTGACTAGATGTGATTGAATATTTTTCTAGGAGCATGTAACTGTAAGATCATCAGCAGTTGAAGTGCTGCTTGAAATTGGCAAAGTCTGTGATATCTATTTGATGGAAACAGTTCTTGATGACGACAGCGAGGTGCAAACTTTGTGTTGTTTTCAGTTTTATGTACAGTATATAAGCGTCTTCGTCTACTCTTACATGATGTCGAATTCTAGGTTTTGCTATCTCTCTGCCAAGTTTTGTTGTACCTGTATTGACAGTTAGTGACATCAATGTTATACTTGTTATAAGTTATAATAAATAATCAGAATGTCTGTGGTCATATTTTACTTGTAAGTGGATACCATATGCTAAGGATTAGTTCACATTGGAGTTAGAAAGTAGTTTTGTTTCTGATTCCAAAGAAGTGGTAAAAGATCACTGTATGTTTTGCTTCTTATTATATAATTTTTTAATTTGGCTGATTGAATATTTGTTATTGATATCTGTTGTGAGTAGTGACTGATATTGTTCATAGAGTTTCTAACTTTTTTATGTTCTTTTGGCGGACTCATATAAACATTTGAAATTGAGGAGATTATCCATACCCAATTTATTTTGCAGCGTTAAATTTTGATTAATTCACATATCTTTTCTAGAGATGGATGAAAGAATTTACATAAATCATAAGCTGTCTGTTCTTTGGTTCTTTCCCTATAATCTCTTTTACTACTTTCATGTATCCTTGACTCTTTGTTATGAAGTAGTTGAATGTTGCTACTGTTATAGGAAAAAATACTGTTGGCTTTGGAGAAGTCTGGATTACTTGGACCTGGAGGTTTAATGAAAGAGAAGGTACATCTGAATATCACTACCTACAGTATCACAAGTTAGTATTTGCATTCACATGTTATGTTGTAGTTGTCCTGATAACCAACTATATTATGTAGCCAACTTTTTCATACTATGAATTTTTGATGCAAAAAGACACCTAATAATAAATTAATATGCAATTAGTGTCAATAACCAACTTGTATAAAAAAAACGGTTATCGCCTCTTTCAAGTGTTTATGAGTGATCTATATTGCTTATATGTGCAGTCCTTGTAGATTGTAGTTTTAGATTTATTAAACTATTTAGAGATCAAGAATTTGAGTGTCATTAGATTTTTCGGGATTCACAATTAATGAGAGCAATCTAGAAGACTAGTGACAAAGATGTATGAAAATGCTTTTCATTCTCTATCAATTGACATACAAACAAGCTCCTGTATTTATAGGTACAACAGAGCTAATTAGAGCTACAAATCAGTTAGCATACTCCATCATATCTTCCTGGAAATCAGCCTACAGTATCCCTTAATAGCAGCCTATCAATCACATAATATTAGCCTATCATATCACATAATATCAGCCTAAATTAAGCCTAATACAACTGGTACAAATCACAGATTTACAGCTAGTAAATAACATCTATAATACACAATAATGATAGTTATATTGACATCCCCCCACAAATTGATGCTGGTAAATCTAGCAACATCAATTTGCCACTAAGAAACTTGGGTGCCGTTGACGCGTCAAATCTTTTGTGAAAACATAAGTTGTTTGAAGATTAGTACTAACATGAGGAAGTTCAATAACACTACGAGTAAATGCATCTCTAATATAATGACAATCAACTTCGATGTGTTTTGTTCGTTCATGATATACTGGATTGGAAGCGATTTGAATGACACTTTTGTTATCAACATGAAGTGGAGTATGATTAATTTGAGAAGCTCCTAGCTCGGAAAGAAGGCCACGTAACCATACAATTTCAGAACAAGCTGCAGACATGGCTCTATATTCAGCCTCCGTGGAAGATTTGGAGACATGATCTTGCTTTTTACACTTCAAAGAGATCAAGACATCTAGTACACCATCCAGTTGTAGATCTTCTAGTATCCGGGCATCCAGCCCAATCAACATCACTATATGCTATCAAATGAAGATCAGAATTTGTAGGAAAAAATAGATCACGCGTAGGTGACCCAATTAAATATCGAATAATACGCTTCACTGCAACAAGATGAAGATGCCGAGGTGATTGCATAAATCTGCTAACTATATGGACAACATATGAGATATCAGACCTTGTAAGGGTTAGGTAGATAAGGCTACCAACCAATTGTCTATATAAATAAGGATTAGGCAAAAGCTCCCCTTCATCTTTTCGATATTTAACATTCACCTCCATTGGTGTATCAACAACAGTAGCTTCCTTTAAACCAGCCAACTCAATAAGATCTTTGACATATTTATGTTGATTTAAAAATACACCTCGATCTCGAGAATGAATTTCTAGACCCAAAAAATATTTAAGATCCCCAAGTTTTTATATGAGCATAGTGTCACTGCCCGTGATGATTATATCATCTACATAGACCAAAAGAAAGACCATACCTGTTGGTGTCTTATGAAAGAAGAGAGATGGATCATATTGGCTTTGTGTAAAATAGAAGTTGATGAGAGTACTACGAAACTTATCAAACCATTCTCTAGGAGACTGCTTCAACCCATATAAAGTGCATCGTAACCTGCAAACTTTATTTGGATCTATTCATGCCATGTCATGCGGAAGTTTCATGTAAATTTCCTCTTTAAGATCCTCATTCAAGAAATCATTTTTTACATCCATCTGATGTAAATGCCAAGATTTAGAGGAAGCAACAGCAAGAAGGGTTCTTACAGTGGTCATTTTAGCAACTGGTGCAAATGTCTCTTCATAGTTGATACCATATTCTTGTTTATTAAGTGCAACCAATCAAGCTTTGTATCGATCTAGTGAGCCATCAGACTTGAATTTTACACTATAAACCCACTTACTTCCAATTGGCTTGACATTTGGAGACAAGGAAACAATGTCCCAAGTATGTTTTTCTACAAGAACTTGAAGTTCTGTTTTCATTGCTTGTTGCCAACACTCATGTTCCATAGCCTGTTTATAACAAGTGGGAATAGAAAAAGGAGACAAAGTAGTGGACATGGCTACTGGATTTGTAAAACCATACATGTTGGGAGGTTTTGAATTTCTAGAGCTTCTTCGAACAGGAGGTGGATCATTGGAAGTTGGTAGAACAGGATCAGATGCTTCCGAAAGAGTCGTAGGAGTTATAGTGGGAGATGTGCGTCTATTATAAAAATGACCAGGTTTAAATTTTTGTGTTGGAGTTGATGTCTCGGGAAAATGAGGCAATATAGCTACAAATGGGAGTTATCAATTCATTTGGGTGCTAAAAAATGGTTGATTTTCAAAGAAAATTACATTTCTAGATACACGAATTCGACGGGTATTAGGATCATAGCAAAGAAAACCTTTTTGGGTGTCACCGTATCCTAAGAAAGCATACTTGACAGATTGTGAGGTAAGTTTATGCCTTTCATGTGGTTGAAGATTAACAAAACAAACACATCAAAAAATGTGAAGATTAGAATAATCTGGTGCATCTTTGTACAAATGAAGGTATGGAGATTCATTGTTTAAGGTGGGAGATGGTAATCTGTTAATCAAATAAACAACAGTAGACAAGGCTTCACACCAAAAATGAGATGGAACACCAGACTCGATGAGGAGGGTCCGAACAACATCAAGAAGATGATGATTCTTTCTCTCGGCCACACCTTTGTTGTGGAGTTGATGGACAAGAACGTTGTGATATGATTCCATGATTTTGAAGGAAAGATTGAAATTCATTTGATGTATACTCACCACCCGAATCAAATTGCAAAATTCTGATTTTTGCAGAAAATTGTGTTTCGATTATTTGAATCAGGATGGAAAGTTTGAAATGCCTTAAAGACCTCGCTTTTAGATTGAAGAAAATATACCCAAGTATAACGAGTATAATCATCTATAAAAGGAACAAAATATTTGTAGTGTTGATGAGATATTACTGGTGAAATACCCCATACATCAGTATGCACAAGTTCGAAAGCTTTGGTGGTGTGAGATTTATGCAAGGAAAAAGGAAGTGTTTTGCTTTTACCAAGTTTGCAAGATGCACAATCAATATTGTCTTTATTTGAATAATTCGAAACTTTATTCCCAAGCAAACCAGATTTAAGTAAAACACTAAGAACATGAGAATTTGGGTGTCCTAACCGTTTATGTCATACTTGATTATTATAATCAACGGCATTACAAGAAACATAATTTGACACTAGAGAAGGTGATGGGAGTAAATGAAATAGACATCCCACTTTAGGCCCCTGCGCGATCATCTTCCCCGACACTTGATCATGCACAAAACAACCAGAATTTGAAAATTGAACGGTACAATTGTTATCAACTAATTGGTCAACAGATATAAGATTAGTAGACAACTTTGGGGACACAAAAACTGTATTCAGAGAGGTTGAAATATCACCAACAACAGTGATAGGTAACGAGTTACCATCAACGTTTTGAATATGAAGATCCCCCTTATATTTTTTAACATTATTTAGGGGTAATGTTGAGCTAGTCATGTGATTTGAAGCAACGGAATCAAAATACCAAGGCTTATGAGCAGAATTTTTGTTACCTGAAATTCGTAAAGTTGAAAGTGCATTAACTATCATCTGTTGGATCATTTCAGGAGTAACAGAGGACTGACCAAAATTAGGAGCATTTGAGGATCCAACTGAGACGTTTTAGGCAGTTTCAGATTTCTTTGGAGGTCGGATTTGACAATCTTTGATGATGTGCCCCGCTTTCTTGCAATAATTGCAGAACTTTTTAGTACAATTAGTAACAACATGACCAAATCCTTTGCAACTGTAGCATTGGATATTACTCATATATCTTCCACCTCTATGCTTTCCTTGGGCAACATATGCAACAGGAATTTGAGAAGAGTTATGTGATTTCTGATCGATGAAAGTTTGTGTCACGGGCCGTTGTTTCTCCCGAAAAAGCTCTCATAAGCAAGTATCAAGTGAAGGAACTGGATTTCTATTCATGAGGTTGGACCTGACTGGTTCAAAATCTCCCCGTAATTTCATTAAAAATTGATCACGTTTGCTCGTTTCATGTACACTTTGAACAACAACCAGTCATTCAGAAAGAACACTCTCATACACAATATCAGTGTATTCATTTCATAAATTCTCAAAAGAGGAATAAAACTCTTGAATTGTCATGCTCCATTGACTGAGTTGTCCCAACTCAAGCTCTAATTGAAAACGGCGTGCGGCGTTGCTTTGGTTGTAAACTTTCTTCAAGTAACCCCACATATCTTTAGAAGTCTTGTCTTGTAAGGCCTGAGATTGAGAATCATGGAGGGTTCCATACTCCCGAGAATCCAAGACATAATTTGACATCCTTCACCTTCCATTTCGCAAGTTGCTCCTTTTCTGTGGTGTTGGGTGCATAAACTGTTCCATCAACATAACCCCATAATTCCTTTCCCTTGACAAGAATTTCAAATTGGAAAGACCAAGCAGAGTAGTTCTTTCCATTAAAACGAACAAGGAAGTTATCAGATCGCTCCAAAGATATGATGTTAAAAAAAAGAAACAAGAATCAGGAGATTAATTCCAAGAAAATCAGAGTAAAAAAACTAAGATTTTGAAGCTGGATAAGAAGTACAAGTACAAGAACAGGTTTTTAAATAATCAGCTTTGATACCATGACAAAGATGTATGAAAATGCTTTTCATTCTCTATCAATTGACATACAAACAAGCTCCTGTATTTATAGGTACAACAGAGATAAAGAGCTACAAATCAATTAGCATACCCCATCATATCTGCCTGAAAATCAGCCTACAATATCCTTTAATATCAGCCCATCATATCACATAATATCAGCCTAAATTAAGCCTAATACAACTGGTACAAATCACAAATTTACATGTAGTAAATAACATCTATAATACACAGTAATGTTATTATATTGACAACTAGAACTCCCAAAGGGTTCCTATATAAAATCTTTTACCAAATCATTTTTACCATCAAGTTAAATTTAACATTATCCACTCTTGTTATGAAATTTTTCCTGGGCTGCTTTTTAATATTTTTATATCAAGAGCTAGGTTCATCAGGGACCCAATAATTTGCTTAAAAATTGTCATTTTTGTTGAGTGGCTGGTGTTGGGTTGTTTCATATTCGTTGTGTCACAATTTAGGTTATGTTACTTGGATCTGGGTATTGAGTTTCGGGCACGACACATATCTGGGTATTGGATTCAGAAGTTCTGAAAAATGGAGACACGGGACCTTGTCCAATTTTTGGACGCAGGTATGGGACACAGCATAGTCTATGATGAAAAGAATATTATATACAATTTTATACCAATAATTAACAATAAAACTCAAACTAAACATGATCTTGTGAAAGACTTTGCAAATTAAACATCTTTTTCTCCTCTTTTTTTTTTTATAAGTTCTTTTTTCTCCTCTTATTCTTTCATTCTCAGTTTTCCATCATACTTACATCTCATGATCTCATCTTTTTTATTTTTGCATCATAAATTCTTCTCGTATGTGGTCTTGTAGTTAAATAAAGTGTCCACATTTCAGTCAAAGGATTTGACACAAAATAAGTGTCGTGTCCGAGTGTCCTGAAGAGTTGGAGTAACATAGCGGTTTAGGTGGTAGTGTGGTAATGCACAATGTGAGAGAAGTTTTCACCCTTCAAGCTAGATTTTAGGGTTTAGACTTGAGATAGATATAATAATACTTATGACTAGTGGTTACAAGGTCTGGGTGAGCCCACTTTGGAACAATAGCTACAGAGTTGAGGCAGGCCAAAGTGGGATAAAGCTCTCTCTGGAAAGATTCCAGGAAAGAGAGCGAAATCGGTGGATCGGTTAGGGTGTCCCACAGAACTTGTGGGAGGAGCAGAATAATGGTTTATAAGTGCAAGGGAAGTTCTCACAATACAAGTTAGCTTTTCATGTTCACATAAAGTCACATTTTGAAGGGATGACTGTTATGTTGTGTTTGGTTGGGGAGAATGGAATGGAATGAATAAAAAGCAAAGGAAGATAATTAAGGTAGGATGGAAGATTTGACAAAAAATGAGTGAGTGCAAAATATTTATGATGAGATTTGGGTAGAAAATGGGTGTGGGGGATAATGGAGCATTCCTTCTCAAACTGGGGGGTTTGAACTCTAGTTTAGGTGGTTAGGAATGAAATGGAGGTAGGAATGAAAATTTTGAATTTAACCCATGATATAGTTCAAATTTCATTCCATTCCTCCAATTTCATTCACCCCAACCAAACACCACATGCATTAGTTTATAACCAGAATTTGTGAAGCTTGTAGCTTGGAAGTTGGAACAGAGCATACATGGTTAGGTTTCAACAAAGTCGCCACATCAGATAGCTGTAGTCCTACTGATAGCAAAAGAAGCCTGATGAAAGGGAAGATAATTTAAGAGCAGATCTTACCACCACCAGAAGATGCCCGTAGTACTAAAAAATGAAGCATAAAATTGGCTAAGCTATTATCTACACGGTTCAAACAACGGACAAAAGTCTATGGTCACGATATGAAAATGTGGAGACACCAAAGTGTGGAATCCTATTGAGGAAGAAAGAGTTCCATATTCATGACATTATGAAGCACAAGAGACTGAACAGTCTAACAGAGTACATAAAAAAGAGAGGAGAAAATCGCAAAATATAAAGAACTAGGGCTATGCAAGAATCTAAGCAGTTTAAATGAAAAGTAACCAATAGAAAAGTTTCGCAAAAATAACCAATGAAAAGTCTGGTCTCTACGGTTGAGTCGCTAGTTCTCCTGGATCGTCTCCAACTTACTTGACTCTAGATTTCAAAAGATACCATTTCAGTCGCCCATGTAGCTGAATCTTATAAACTAACTATACGTTTAACTCTACTATCTACCCTGTCGATAATCATTACCATATCAAGACCATTACACATATAATCACATAATTCACTTAGCACGTAATCAAATACAAGTACTATTTCTACACATTTGATCTTTGATTAAAAGAATTCATGTCGTGTTTTCAAACCAACTTAAGTAGTTAAAAGAACTAAGAAAAGATAATTAATTAACGAATGTGATTAACCAGTTAATTATTATTAAAATAATCAACTAGTTTAATCAAATTGATTAATCAATAACATCCTTCTTAATATAGCTTTTAACTTTTAAAGGATCTCAAAACTGTTTTATAAAACTCATTTTTAGAAAATTTTCAGATCAAATGTTAATATTATAAAGAATACTCCCGTAAAATAATTGGAACGTCACTTCGAAAATTAAAATATCCAGCGACATTCTAACCAAAATTCGGCAGCATCTTTTCTAATTTACGTCATATCAATTCACGCAAAGCAATCACAATTAACCACCCAACCTCTAAATCATATACACCCTTAATAATTTAAATTCTAACCGAAATACTATACTCTCCATAATCCTAAAACTACCCGCATCACCCCCCAACCTCATATGTGATTACTATTGATGACCTTGTAGAGTTTTTTAGAATGGCTAAACTGAACAAGAGACTCTCTCTCAATCAGAACAACAATAAATGTACACAAAATCAATTAATAGTATAAATTAATATTTTGTTAAAAATTATGAAATTTAAAGTATATATTATAAGAAGTTTATATATATAAATTTATATTTTTGCTAAATAAGAAGTTATATTATTTTAATATAGTGTAGTCTTGGGTATACACAGATGAGTTGCATGAACATGATGTGAAATATTTTCAGAGTAATCAAAACACAACACTATGAACACGAGACTCAGAAATCCAATAACAATTTCTTCATGTCATGTATAAATTGCCGGATTTACCAGTGACCAGAGTGAGAGGAAGTCGCTACAACATTGTTGGTAAAAAGAGCAGGAATATAGGAACTGTTCTGTGGCTCAATGGCTTTCAACCTAACCATGTACAACTAAGATGAAAAACCTTGAAGGACCATTACAAAAAACTGAGAATAAAAGCCACTATATCTAACACAAAAAGGAAAATATATTGTCTTGTTTAAGAGTGTTTCCTTCTTGTGCAAAGTTTTCGTAGAATTATGATTCACGAATTATTTTACATTAGCAAATATTGGTGTAGAACTTTTAGGATCGACTCTTGGTTTTAACGATTATTTGAATACTAATAGGACCATCTCTTACTTAGCTTCTATATGAGAATAATGAAGTAATTCTCGAGGCTTTCTTTTAAGGATAGGTGCTGCTGCATTTACTCTTGTTAGGAAACTTCTCATAATCATAATGCTACTCCATTGTTTGGAATTTCCACACTTAAATGAGTAATATCTTTTGTTCTTGTTAATTTGTTCCCGGTCTTATTCTGTAGCACTGGAAATGGTAGATCATCCTTTGTTTGGCAACTAGAGCCAGATTGGCATATAGATCAAGACCCAGATATCCTTTTTCCGCTCTCTGTAAACTCTTTATCCAGTGCTGTATTTTAATGTATCAATTTCGTTCCTGCACTTATTTAGAACATGTTGATTACTAACTGTTAAATTTTCTTGGTTCACTGCAGAGATTTGTTAAAAATGTGCTACTTGTTGCACCTGCAGGATCTAGTTACACTTCAAGGCCCTCTATTTTTACCTCAACAAGTTTGGAATCTTACTTCACAGAGGTGGAGTGTAGATTACCGTAGAATTGATTACGTCTAGCCCAAAAGTTCTAGGAGGAAACCAGTAACAACCATCTGATGTTACATTGTAACTTGTGGAGGTCAATTTAAAAACATAACTACTTTTTTTGCAATCTGGGAACGATGCAACTTCATTGTCATTGTTGTCATCTGTGTCGGGAAAAGAAATCGGCAACCCTTTCCCCCTTAATTATGTATCTGCATTATGTAAAGAATTTGTTTCAATATGTTTAGGCGGGTTTAATTATATGTAGGACCTTAAAGTTAATACTAAATGTAGGACTTGGAGTTCTACATATGTACATATATACTGCTTACAAAATATTTACAGACAAAATGTAGGACTCGGGGTTACTTTTTTTTTTTTTTTTTTATACCAAGAGTTGGAATATTTTAGACAAGAATAGTATGCCCATCTGCAAGAATATATATATTGGTTGTCTTTGTTCTGTATATTATCTATTAGGTACAGAGTTTGTGTATTTTGAATACAAGGCAACTCTCATGTGTCCCTAAAATCGTTTTATAAATATACGATAGATTTTGTAATCGTGTTATCCCTCGAAGATGATCTAAATTATCTCCAACTCCACAATTTTAGCATCTGATCATATTACCAATGACTAATTAGAAGTAGAAAGCATGTACTCACGAGTGATTTCTAAGAAATTGCTTCCTCAATTCTCCACACTAAATTTCAGTTACAAAACGATGGCATGTGACAATCAGTGTCATGCCATCTGAAGTTTACCATACTTGCAAGTGCCAAATTAGTGTCTCTTGACCGGTCGAAGTTTGATTATGCTTGTGTTTTGTTTCTAGCATTTGTCGTCAACATATATAAAGCTAGCAATTTTCACATTTCTTCGTCTAAATTTGTAAATGTTCCTTAAAATTATCATTACAGACAAAAATGATTCGAGAATGATTCATTCCCGCGTTACATATATGCATATTATTCTATACATGCACGCCTGCTTGTTTAATTATGCGATTGATGTTGAAAGTCATTAGTTAAGGGACAAGAAATTGATATATATTTGTCATGGAAAAGAATCATAAGCTACTTAATTATTTATTGATCAATCCTTTAAGCATCTAATACCCTCCAAAAGTAGGTATGTAACATAATACTAGGGGTCAAAATATACAGATTATTTATATAATGTTGAACCGATATTGTCACGGGTGGGTGGTTAATGACTTTTGCAGTTGCATGGGAAAGGCGAGATTTACATATTTTAGTGGTTAATTTCAGGGCGGCAAAACGACGTTGAATCATTTTGTTTAATAAAAAATTAAGAGCTTTTCCTGGACGGCTTTCCAATCTGTTAAATTGTCCAGCATTTATATATACTGATAATTCCAAATTCTGCTAAAGCTCTTAAGCTCCTGTATTTCTCCGTTTCCGTGTAGTTAAATATCAGTTCTAATAAAATAATGTTGGAGATATGATGGCTCAGCATCATTCATAATATTGATAAAGAAAATAAAAGAAATGCAAAAAATGATATTTATCTCTACTATATTATTATAATCGAATTTAAGATCTTTTTAATCGGTTTAATTAATTTTTTTAACTATAAAAAGAATACTAACGGTTAGATTTAAAATAAATACATAAGAAATGTTACGTCTAATACTAAAAACATTATATATTTTATCCTAATCCAATTATTTTATTAATATTATATTATATTTAAATTATAGTGTAAATTTTTTTATTCTAAGAATCCTATTATAATACAATTTTGAGCTTTTTCGAAGAGAGACTCGTTTATAATTCGAGAGAACTTACAAATACTACATGGATATTTGCGATCGAATGAGTGATCTCAATTTTGAACGTTAAACCGCTAAATATTCTCTCTTTTTTTCTTCTAAATAACTGCTAAATATTCTTTGTATTGATTTTATAGCTTGAGTAGCTTTTATATATCGTAGTGGGATCAACATATGTACATGCACATGCACATGCACATGCACATGCACATGCACCACCCCCGCGGCCTGCAACTCCCACATCCTCCCACCTGCCCCTCTCATCCTCTCATGTGTTCTTACTCTCTCTCATAGTCTTAATTGAATGGTCTGACTCAAGGTTAATGGAGTAGTTAAACACACAAATGAAAATAAATACATGAATGAATGAATGCATTGTCCTTATAACAATTTCAACAAATTGTTTAATTGTATTTCCAAGAAGACTGGATTAATCACGATATGTTTTATGTTTATTTGACTCCATTGTTTTTATAGATTAAGTATGGCTTTTCACTGTATTAATTCCTCTTAAAAAAATAAAAATATATATTCAAAAGTTGAGAGAGTTGGCTAAATCCAAACTGATCGATTTTGCATTGGTTGAGACTTCAAACCGTTTGTTTCTAGCTCCTTGATAACCAAATTATAAACCCTGTATCTTATACTATTCTTATAATTCGTACATGCAGCTTAAATATACTTTCAACACTAGTTTTTACATACATCTCCGATTGCATAATTCTCGCCAGTCGCCAAAGGCCTCCCACACATGACACAACTCATCCCATCCATCAAAGAGCCCTTAACATGTGGCCAAGATCTCAAGTACCATCAGTGTCATACGAGGAGCCATCGGGAGGTTAATGTTGAAAGCCAACATAAAGATTTCCAAAACAATAAATACTACATTATAAATTTATTTGGAAAAACACTATACTACCATAATTTATTATTAACACTGTGCTCCCGTGTTTAGAAAACAGGAGTAGAGAAAAGAAAGGAAAATAAAATTTTAAAATTTTAAAATTTTCTTCTCAAATCGTGCTCCGGAGTTTTTTCTAGAGAGAAGAAAAAAAAACAGAGAGAAATTTTTTTAAAAAATTTCCCCATTATTTTTTTCTAAAAATAGGATGATTGTGAGATAAACACTCACACATCTTTTTGAATATTACCAATATGTCCTTTTTTTAAAAATTTTATCTCCTTTACACCATAAACTTGAGAGCATATTAAAGAAAATATTTTTGCTTCTTTTCTCTAACCTTCTCCTTTTTTTTTTCTTCAACCAAAAATTCTGGAGTGTAGTGTAAATTTATCAAAACACGTTATTTTAAGGAAAAAACCTGATAGCTGAGATATGTATAAGGACAACATCTTGAAGTTATAAATCTTTGAAATACGTAACAAACACTGTACATACAGTTTTCATTCATGTTTTACTAACCTAGAACATGTCATTTCCAGATAGCTGATATTCTAAGATAACCTAACATTTGATTCTACACAATTAAGAATATAGACCCTCATGCGCCCATATGCATATGTGTGATTTTAATTTATTCTAATGTGATTTTACTGATGTCGAGGTTAATATGGAGGAAAATGAGGAGGGTAATTACTATTTAATGTCATTTTAAATAAATATATATAAGAAAATTATTATAATTATTAAATAAAGATGAACATTTAAATATAAGGATTCAACAAATTATTTGAGGGCTAACCAAAATTTCTAAATAAAATTATGAAAAATTTCACTAATTTTTTTAGAATTATAATAAAAACATAAATAAATGGTATAAAAATCACAATTTTATTTATAAAATCATAATAAAAAATTTATTTAAATATTAGTTTATTTTCAAAATTTCAAACAATTTTAATATTTTAAAACTTTTGTAGGTTTTCATGATAATTTTTTTCATCATAATTCTTATTGTAGATATTCAAATTTGGAAAAAATAAATTCTTTTTCTAAATACAAAATTGAAATTTTTATGATTAGTAACTAAACTAAAAATTTCAATATGATTTGGATTTCAAAATATCTGATTAGTTGAAATTTATTCCTAATAATGATTTTAACAAATAAATGAAAATAAAATATAAATGATTAGAAATATATATAATTACAAAAGTGTCAAAACCATTATTTACAAGAAAATGTGTTGAAGTAATATACACCTAATACTAATTTTTAAAAATATGGTTAGATTCAAACTAAAATATTAAAATTTATTATGAATTTATTGAATTAAAACACTACTATTAATTCTCATTTGTTTATATTTTAATTTTTTAAATTCAAGTTTAAAGTCAACTTAATTAAATTATATGATTCTTTAAATTTATTTAGTATTATATAATTACATGCAATAACTATAAGGAATAAAAAATGATAATTTGAAATTAAATTTTAGAGACATATGTGATAATTGCATGTTTTAGATGAATAAATAATAAATAAAATATTATCAAAACTAAATAAAAGTAATATAAACACAACAAATAAATTCTTTTTTGAAAAGTATAATATAATAAATTTGCTATATATATATATAGGGATATTTTGGATAATCCAAAAATTGATATTATAAAATTTTAAAATAAATAAAAATTAATTCCAAACAGCAAATCATATTCTATTGGGTGACATATCCATTGATTTTTGATTTTTGGATACTCCAATTGAGTGCTTACCCCAACTATTTGGTAAAAAAATTCATTTTTAAATTTATAGTATAAAAATAATTATAGCTTGTGCATGCTCTAAGTTCTAATACTGCTATATTTGAGTACCATTTATGAATATGTTTTAAATGTGTTGATTTAATTATAAATTTTAATGAAATTGGGGAATGGAATATTTCTTAATTTCATTTTGTTAAGTTTTATTAAAAATTGTATTTCATGAATATAAAGATGCAACTTTTTAATAAATTAAATTTTTAGCAAATTAATATTTTTTGTGTTAGATTATGTTCTTACAAATAATGGTAAATTTTTTAAGGTAGAAATTTTAAATTAGTTAATAATAATTAACTTAAATTATTTAGATTGTAATATGTCAATTTTTGTATTAAGTAATAATTTTTGAGTTATTATACATTACTTATATCAATAATTATTGCTTAACAATTTCTATGACACGATTGTTTTTGTAATTTCAGTATTATTGTATTAGCCTGCTGAACTTGAGGCCGTTACTAAAACTTTGTTATGTATTCTTTATCTTTTCTAAAAGATATATGTAAATTCAAGAGAGTTTATTTCTTGAAATAAGTAACTTATTTTTTATTTTAAAAATAAAATTTGGTCTTAAAATTTAAATTAAATGTTAATATTAAAAAAAATGTAAAAATACATATTTAAAAAAAATAAATAACTTATTACTTTTTTTTAATAAGAAATCCCAAACGGGGCCTTACTCATGTCACATTAACAAATCCAATAAATAATTATATGATATTAAGCTTGTTAATATTTCTTAAAAGTGGAGGGGATTATTGGTTTAATTATATATCCTGTCGCTTGCAAGTTAATTCAATTACATTAATTTATGAATTAAAGTTAAAAAGAGTTTAAATTTGATTGGACAAATAATAATAATAATAAATAGTTAAAATTAAAATTGTAGACGTTGCTTAATATGGAACTTTGCAAGTGATCGATTATAAGCTAGTGTGATTAAACTTGCTAAATTCTGACCCATGCTTTAACTTATAAACTAAGAAAAATTTGAGTCAAAAGACTAATAAGTGTTACAAAGACATAATTAGAGCAGTAGGAAAGCCCCTTTGTAATGTCTTAATTTGTTGTTTGACTTTTGTTAGCTTGTGTTACTTTAATTCATGTCTTAAATCATTATAGTGCAAGTCTCTTTAATAACCAAGAATGCACTTTATCACCAAATTAAAGTAGTCGGCAGTTTCCTGGAGGTTTAAAAAAAATGAGTTTTGACTTTTTATCAACAGCTTAGAGTTTTATATATAATATATATGTATTTATTTAAATATGTAAACAACAATACTCCGAAGATTCTGAAAATGTAATATATATCTAAAAAATATACACACGTTGAGCTTATATTATATATGTTATATTAGTATATATAAACGTTTAAGCCGGACGATTAGCAGCTGTTTGCCGCCATTGGTGAAACTTAATGATTGTAGAAGCTTATCAATATTCTACTAATTTATGATTTCATCATTATTTTTAAACAATTTTATACTCAAGTACTCAATTATAGACTAGCATAATTTGTAGGAATATACATATTGATGAAAAAAATATTTTATCAAAAAAACTTAAAAATTTATTTATATATTAAAATTTTTTATATAACTAAAATAAATAATTTAATTTTAAAACAAAAAGGTTTTCACCCCACTGTATTATGGTTCTCCCGGGCAATAGCCACCAAATGTTGGATTAATGTTAACGATCAATTTTTTTATTTAAAGTTTTTAAAATAACAAATAATTACTTATGTGATTTAAATTATAGAATGTCTGTTTGTGGCGGTTGAGAAAATAGCAAGGCTGTATAAGAGGAAGGGTCACACTTAAAATCACATCAACAAAAACTTTTAGGGTACCACTGTGCTTAACTTTGTGAAATGTGGGCTCAACTATTTGCTCTACCTAGCTCTTAGGAGACTAGGTCTGTATATATAGTGGACCATTTCATATATAGCCGTTTAGCTAAATAAGTTTGTGTCACTGACACATGTCATAACCATATGCTCCCACATCTTGTTCTCTTCTCTATGTAATTACCCTACTACTCCCATCATTGCTATATAAACACCTCTCTAGCTAACATAACATCCCATGCTATACTCTCAACTTTTCTCTTCACACATTCGTGCCATCTTTCTTGCTTTATCAATCTTGCTAAAAAAAATATACTACGATAATTAATCATGTATGCTTCAAACCCAAACCCTCCTCTCCTTGCAAACTATGCCCAGCTTCTGTGTCATTCGGGTGAGGCTCTTGGTGATGTTGGCCACAAAATTGAGGTGGTGATGGAAGAATGTGAGCTGCCATTGATAGATCTAGGTGCTTTAAGGAATGGGAATGGAGCTGAGAAGGCTGCTTGTATGGCAGCAATCTGTAAAGCTTCATCAGAATGGGGGTTCTTTCAAGTGGTGAACCATGGAATAAGCCTTGACTTGCTTAGGTTGATGAGGAAAGAGCAAAAGAAGCTGTTTGAGTCATCTTTTGAAAAGAAAGCAACCTGTGGTTTGCTCAACAATTCGTATAGGTGGGGTAACCAAACTGCTACTAATCCAAAACAACTCTCTTGGTCCGAGGCTTTTCATGTTCCACTCATCAAGATTTCTGAACAAGCCAGTTATGGAGAGTTTTACTCCTTGAGGTAACTCCAAATTAAGTCCAACCCCCCATTTCAAATTTTACACACACACATAGACACATGAGTACTAGCTAGCTTTGATCATATCGATCGATCTCTATCGGTTTTCGAACTTTATATATATATAATGTTATGTTATTTGGAAACGTACAGCCGCGCTATATATATATATATATATATGACCTTAATGTACGTGTTTTTGTATATACAGGGGAGTGATGGAGGAGTATGCTGGTGAGATGCAGAAGCTGGCAAAAATGCTAGCAAGTGTACTTGTGAGAAACATGGGACAAGGAAGAGAGGTGGACAACAGTTGTGACGAGAGTACATGTTTTTTACGCTTGAATCGCTATCCGGTTTGTCCTTGTGCTCCTGAGGTATTTGGTCTAGTCCCACACACTGACAGTGATTTTCTCACCATTCTTCATCAAGATCAAGTTGGAGGACTTCAACTCATGAAAGATTCCAAATGGGTTGCTGTTAAACCTAATCAAGATGCACTCATTGTCAACATTGGCGATCTTTTTCAGGTAACAAGCTATAAACATGTACTATATATATATATATATATATATATATATATATATATATATCTTTTTTTCATAAATATTTATTTCTGGCTCTAGCTTGTGTAAACCTCCGATAAATGTCATTTCACCAAGCCAAAAGTCAAGATATGGTGGTTATGATCCCATGTTCAGAAAAAGAATATATACGAAACACAGTCGTAGCATTAATGAGCACTGCATCGACAACTTTAAGCAATCTGTATTGAATAATGAGGTTAATTAATTACTAAAATCATGTCAAAACATGTCCAAGTGAAATGAACACGTCTGTCTGCCTGTCCTTGACTGCTATTTACTAAATATATATTTTAATCAGTACGTACCGCTGATATATATTAAAATTAAGAAATTAATTACTGTATATGTTTCTTTATTAATTATAAATTGTTTTTGTGGTGGTGGCTGCAGGCATGGAGCAATGATATATATAAAAGTGTGGAACATAAGGTGATAGTGAATGCAAAGGTGGAAAGGCACTCAATAGCCTATTTTCTGTGCCCATCTAGTGACTCTGTGATAAGCAGCTACAAAGAGCCTTCTGTGTACAAAAAGTTCACCTTCGGAGAATACAGGAGTCAAATTCAGCAGGATGTTAAAATGATTGGACAGAAAGTTGGTCTGCCAAGGTTTCTTAACTAGAACCAATCCCTTAATCATACAAATTTATCAACTAAAATCTCCCACTTAATTAATCAATCTTTATTCTGATGATCAACCTATATTACGTGGATGCTACAACAATTTTGACAAAGACATGTTTGCTTGCTGATGCCATCCAAAATGTATCAGTACTTCCTATTTTGTATCTCCATCCCATCAGCTGTTCCATATTAATAGAAATAACACACATATGTAAGTGTGTGTAACTTATAGCTACTTAGTGATATGATATGTATATTATGCGTGCTTAAATAAAATTTGTTTATTTTATATATATTTAAGCAATTTATCTGCGTTTTTAGGTGGATAAGAGTCTATATTAGTAGGAATGAGCAAAAACCGAACTGTAAATCGAAACTGAACCGAAAACCGCACTATTGGCTATGAGTTTGGTTATAGTTTTTAATTTTTAAAACCGCACATGGTGATTCAGTTTTAATTTTTATGCGAAATCGAACCGACTAAAAACCGAACCATACCAAATTAATATATATTATTTTTATTATAATTATTATATTAATATATATTATAAATTATTTAATAGCTAATAAAAGAAGTGTGTATTCATAAATCTTATTTTAAAAAATATATATTAACATATATTAACTTAGTATCTTTCTAAACAAAATTAGTCACATTCATTTATTTTTGTTAGTAAAAATAATATTAGTAGTTTGTATATTTAATGATTCATGACATTATATAATATCAAATTTAATATACGATAATACAAAATATTCATTACATAATTTTTTATTATTTAAATGTGAAAAAACATTTTAAAACCGAAACCACGCCATTAAAAACCGAAACACAATTTTTAAAATCAAACCAATAATATTTGGTTCGGTTTTGATTTTTATTTTTTAAAGTCGCACTTAATTGATTACGGTGCGTTTGCCACACCAAATCACACCACACTCATCCCTACTCTGTATATAATTATTCTGATTTATATTCTGATTTATATGTGTTAATGTGTACATACATACATAATGTACGACACTCACTCTTTAAATTAACAAAATTATTCTAGTTAAAGTAAACTTGATTTGACCTTTTATTAATTGAACTCAAATTGAAACATAGAAGTCCCTTTGGTAGTTGTTTCCAAAAAAAAAAAAAAGTCCCTTTGGTAGTAAATTAATAATAATATTTTTATAAACAACGACTATTCAATAATTTGTAAATAGACATATATGTACAATATATAACAATAGTAAAGAGTCTAATATATATAACATAAATTATGATTATATATAAAATTAAATACAAATTGATACAAATAAAATATTAATTTAAATGACATTTAGTATAATAGATTAGTACATGCATTCATAAGAACAAAAATTAGAAAATTCAATATAGTTATTTCAGGATAAATCCCTTATTTTGCACTTTGTTTTAATGTGATTTAATGGCCGGAGGTTAGATCTGCCGGGTTTTTTAAGATTTTAATTTAATAATAAAAGTTTTTAGGAATTAGCTCAAATGATTATGGCGAAGTAGTGTATATCAATCGTTTGATTGTATCTAAAAAAATGGCTGGATTAATAAGCCCCTTAAAAAAAATCACCATACAGGCATATACATATGTTTTTTTTTTTTGAAAATTGATCAACATTACGTACATTAATCGATAGCAATATATTTTATATAATATATCCTTCTTTTTTTATTTTCTTAGTAAAATCAATTATTAAAACAATTTTTTAGGTTTAATGTGACACTCCGCGGCAAGAACCCTAAACAAAACCTTAATAAAAATGAAAAAATAGTGCAGAACCATAATTTTATTTGCAAAATTATAATAAAAAGTTTACCTAAACATTTTTTTACATTTTTTATTATGGCTCTGTAAAATTTAATAAAAAATTTCACAACTCACATTAAAAAGTTTTCACCTAATTGTTGTCCTCTATATATTTAGAATAAAATTCTATTATTTATATTTACAAAAATTGTCCCGTAACTAATTATATATATATAACAACTTGCATACCTTAAATAAAACATAACATGTGTAACATAAATTTATAATAATAAATTATATTAAAATTCTTGACTCGCATATCAAAATAAGATGTCAAATCTTCATAATTTTGGATGCATAATTTAATTAAATTTATTTAATTATATGACAACTTGCATACCTTATATAAAACATAACACGTGTTACATAAATTTGCAATAATAAATTATATTAAAATTCTTGACTCACATATCAAAATAAAGATGACAAATCTTCATGATTTTTGTTCCATAATAAGTTAAATAAATATTATTCATATACTTTAATTAAATTTATCTATAATTTATGTTACCCAAGGCTCTTCACTTTTGTAATATAATATATAAGTATTTATAAATTACTCCCTAAATAGTTGATATATTAAATAATATTTATATATTTTATGTTTAATAATTTATACCAAAATAAAATACTAAAAGTAGTATATATTAAATTAATATATTAATCAAGAAAATGGAAAAAATATGAAAATTAAATTAATTAAAGAATAGATTAGGGACAACAAGATATTAATAATGAAATCTTAAGCTTTTGTAACCAATATTATATTTTCTGTGTGAAGCAGAACTTCTCTATATATTACTTCTAGGCTTCTAGCTAAGTCGGTATAAATTTCCCAGACATCTGATATGTTCTTAGTAAACAAAAATTTAAAATAACATGTTATGTGAACCGACAAACCGGGGAGGCACATGTATGCTAATGATATGCTGCATGAATCATATATAAACCTATCCCGCACCAACAGAAAAAACCTCCACAATGCAAATGTCTATATATGAATAATAAAATAAAAATAAAGAATGAGAGGATTGCCTAGGACATTTCAAAACCAGCCCATGAGCCTCAATAATAATAGTCTCTCTCATGCTGCATCTTATCTTATTTCATAAAAGATCGAGACGTGGATGCGACAAATTTATGACATATATTGTTTTTGATAAATTATTTATAATTAATAAGATTTAGTAGTGTAATGTTTCTTCTTCTTCTTTTTTTGCTAGATAATGTAATGTTTTACTTTCAATAAGTTGTTAACTTAATTACTAATCTATCTTGTGATATATATGGTTAATTTTAAATAAGATTTTAGGGGTAGTTTGGTTCGGGTTTCTGGAATGAGTTATGGGTTTAGAATGGATAAAACTCATACATGGTATTTGTTTCATTTTTTTTAAATTTCAACCTCATATCTCAAACCCACAAGGTATGAGTTTTTGATACCCAAGGGGGAGGTGGGTATGAGGAAAATGTATGAGTATCAATTTTAATATTATTATTTTATTATTGATAATTAACATTATTAATAATAAAATAATAATAATATATACAATTAAGCATTACTAATAATAAAAAAATTTATTTATATAATAAAATAAATTTATCTAATTATTAATTTAATAATATTTTATATTCAATAATTTCATTCCAGAACTAAACCAAACACATGATATCAATAATGAAATTTCATTTTCATACCACCCTAACCCCATTTCTAATACCAATAATTGTTTAAATAGTAGCATATTTGATAGTTTTTCACAAGTGTTGGTACTTGACTGATCCAAAAATCTAATAATTTATGCATTTTCATTTAATAAATTTGCAATGATAAAATGTAAATTTCAAAGAAAGTGTTAGAGAGAATTCATATTTTATTAGGCAAAAAAGAAATAGAAAGGGAAATTATTAATAATTTGCTTTAGTTAATAACAAAATATAAAACCCATGGAAAATGGCCATCGACACAGTTGCCTCAAAGTGAGCTAGCCAGGCCAGCGTAGATCCACCAAAAATTCTAATTTCATACGCAAACTCATTTGCAATAACAATTTTACTTGAACGACACCAACATAGCAAGATCAAGTATTTAATTCGGTTAAAATTAGAATGTTTTAAAGAGAAATTCATTCACCACTTGATGGATTTTTGAATTATTTCCATCACGTTCCCTTGTTTCTCATTTCTCATTCGCTATATATGATAAAACTGACACAACTAGTTGTGGTAGAGTAGCCATATATGTGTCTATGTATATACCTCAATCTAATACTAGCTTTTATTTAAGAGAAGTCCCTACTCAATGATTTTCTTTTGAATACCTACTCATTGATATGATAGTCTTAGCGTGCCAAGATATATCCAAAATTTGAGGGGGACAGTGTGTTCCTGAATGGATCATATATAGTAAAAGTTCACTTCATGAATATAAAACATGTCATGTCTACCGACGGTGTGTTTTCTAAAGAAACAATGGTGTCACATCTATTTGCTAATGATAGATTGTTAGATCCTAAAACTTCAAATGCCAAAAAGAAAAAAAATATAGCAAGCAGTAGTACTGTACAAATCTTGACCATGAGATTAACTGTGTATGAATATAACAACTTAATTATAACAAGCCTTTTCCTATAATTACACCATACTTCAATGTGTAATGTTTCAAGTGAAAAAGATGGTTCCTGTGGATAATATTAGAAAAATATAATTTCTCTGGATAATATATCATGATATATTTATTTTGGTTTATAGTGACAATATCGTAGATTAAACGTAAATTTAAATATCAAATTGTGCTTTCAATCCCATGAGTCTCTTATGAAGGATTCCTCAGAAAAGTTTAATTGATTCATAAGTAGGCCTGATTACTTGACAAAGAAAAACATTAGCTGGTCTTGTTACTATTAGTGGTTGTAATGAATCTATTCCTACAAGCCAATACTTGTTATGGAAGTACATTCCCAGAGTATACTCTATATAATAAACAAACATGCTGTAAATCGGATTACTTGCAGCATTCTTGTGTGATATAGTAGACAACTTGAGCACAATTTACTCCAGTGGACAAGCCTAATTGCTCAAGCACCATATAAACGTTAATGTTCACGCTATAGAAGAACATCCTCCAGCTTATTTAACTCTTCCAGAGCGACAATCTATAACTTGGAAAGGAATAAAAGATGACTGAACAGAGCGACACTCAACAAGAAGATTATAAAACTAAGCTAACACTTACCAGGTAACTCTGCGCCTGTTATCATATATGTTTAATTAATATGTACTCTCTTTTGAATAAAACAGAATTATGCAATACTTTCCAGCTTTTCTAGACAAGACTTTGCTAAATGCATGATATAAATTAAGCGACTTCTAGATATATCATTAATTTGCTACCATATGCTACAAGCATATCAGAAACAGTAAAAAACCTATTTTTAGTCTAGGAACATAGCTACTTGATCTTTGAGACTGGTCTTCTTTTTGGCCAAGGGGATAGCCGCATCATTAATATGAACTTTCTGGTTCTGTTTTCTAAGCTGATGGGCAATTATCATCTCATCTGTTATTATGTCGGCCTTCTCTTCTTCCTTAGGGGGCTGCGTCAGCAAGGGTCCAAGAAGCAAATCCAGCATGTCTTGAGCTGGATCTCCAGTACTTCTTAAATTATGACAAGAAGCTGTTTCTTCATGTGCTGGTAATCTTTTAATCGTTTCAGACATGACGACAGAGTCTGCTGGTTCATTTCTAGAGATACCGGTAGGTGCACATTGTTCATGTACCATTTGTTCTGCATCTAGTTTCTTCTGTTGTCCACTATCTCTCTCATCCTTGACAAACTGCACATGCACAAAGTTTCTCAGCTCTCATGTACGGAGTTAGAGTGACAATAAAACAACAATAACAATTGCGGGTGTGTGGAAGTGTGTCCAGTTAGCAATTTTTTTTATAAAAAAGGTATCAGTTGTTGGTGAATTAAGTAGGTAATTGTATATACTATACACACTGACTCATTGTTATAGAGACAGATTTACGGCATTAATAAATTGAATGGAAAAAACCCTATTCGTGACCAAACTACATAAGATAAGATTGTAGATATAACTCATTGTTATGCCTTTAAGTGACTCCAAGTCCTTCAATTATGTAATATGTGTTATTTTTGTGTTATAGTTATTTTACTTGTTTAACATTCGACTAATTCAAAAACAATTAAATTAATTTACCATTTTATATATCAATTAATAAGAATAATGAATAAATTTTGTGCCAAATTTAATCAAATATAAAGTATTAATTATGTCATTATAAGCATTGTATATATATATATAATTATTTTTTTAACAA
The DNA here is from genome assembly GCA_028671895.1 of Oenanthe sinensis. Lineage (NCBI taxonomy): Eukaryota > Viridiplantae > Streptophyta > Magnoliopsida > Apiales > Apiaceae > Oenanthe > Oenanthe sinensis. Next base: position 6,062,538 of record CM053814.1, on the reverse strand, counting down.
TCTTAAAATATACACTATTAAAAAACATTGTATTATAATCAATTAATATTTAAATAATTAATGTGTGCGCGCTCGCTTGTGTGTTTATTTTAAATATATTTAATAATTAATTTTTTGAATGTTTATTTACTCGTAGGTAAAGAAGGCCCCTAATTTGAAGATTTGCTTTAGGGCTCTGAACTTGGTTGAGCCGACCCTGCAAAAAAGCAAATTCATACAGGCGTTCTAATACAATTAAGAAGATACGAACAATGTACTTGATCATGCAATGGTAAATATAAGGGAAATCACCTCATTCGCAATGCTGATATAATTATTTTTTTAACAATCTTAAAATATACACTATTAAAAAACATTGTATTATAATCAATTAATATTTAAATAATTAATGTGTGTGCGCGCGCTTGTGTGTTTATCTATGTTACTCCAACTCTTTTCTTTAGGTTGCCGTACCCGTGTCGGACACTTGGACACTCGGACACGACACTTATTTCGTGTCGGATCCTTTGACTAAAATGTGGACACTTTGACCAATTTAAAGATCAAATATGAGTCAAACTTACGATTCAAAATAAATATGTTGGAGACGATGCCTAATTTGCAAAGTCCGGTACAATATCATGTTTAATTTGAATTCTATTGTTACTTTTTGTTAAGATGTCTAACTTATCATACTTGTTATTAATATATTATGACGTGTCCCCGTACCCGTGTCTAAAAATAGGACAGTGTCCCCGTGTCCCCAATTTTCAGAGTTTCCAAGTCCGACACACGGATATGTGTCGTGTCCGACACTCCGTACCCGAGTCAAAGTAACATAGGTGTTTATTTTAAATATATTTAATAATTATTTTTTTGAATGTTTATTTACTCATAGGTAAAGAAGGCCCCTAATTTGAAGATTTGCTTTAGGGCTCTGAACTTGGTTGAGCCGACCCTGCAAAAAAGCAAATTCATACAGGCGTTCTAATACAATTAAGAAGATACGAACAATGTATTTGATCATGCAATGGTAAATATAAGGGAAATCACCTCATTCGCAATGCTGATCAGATCATCCATAGTTAAGTCCTCATCATCCTCATTTGGTGATGGAGCTTCAATATCCTCACTTTCTAAATTCCTACTCTCAACTTCAATATCCTCGCTACTTTCAAATCCCTTACACTTTCTTTTTCCTCTTCCCCTACCAACAGATATCTGAACAGCTTTCCGACCCACATTACACTTGCTCTTTTTCTCAATCACAGCTTCTTCAGCATCACTACTTGTACTTACCACATCTTTCCTAACAGTTTTTTTCTTTCTTGTCACTCTTTGACGTTTCACCACTATATTAGATTGTTCATCATCTAAACCATCCTCAAAAGAAACAGCAACTTCATTATCACATTGTGCAGACCTCCTTCTACCTCTCGACTTATTCCCCTTACATTCGAGAGCAGTTTCTTCCTTTCCCGTCTTATCAACATCATTCGAATCCCCTTTTCTCGATTTCTTTACTTGGTCTGCAGCAGACACACCCAACATCCACTGCGGTAATCGCCTCTTTTTACTCTCATCTAAAACAACCCCATCCATTTTTAGCCCCTTTTGACCCAAATCTCTCTTCAAAGTTGCAAATAATTATAAACAAGACCAACCCCAATTACATTACACTAAACACTAAAAACCCACCTACAAATTACATAAAGTTCAAATCTTTAATACAAGAAAATGATCCACAACACATAACAAGATACAATTACATCCAATTTCAAGAATTTTGTGATATCTTCCTAAAGAAAGTCAACAGAAAGCATAAAAATTATAGCTTTATAGAGAAACAAAAATCAATTTAATCTAAAATTTTGGGGGTCATCAAGAAGATCTAAAGAAATCCAGATGGTAAAGCTGAGGCATACTACAAAATAGACACAAGTTACATACAGATTATTTATACATGCAAATATATATAGACACACACACGCATACCTGTAATTGGGATTTTGAGCAGAAATATTGGCAGCGACTTTGATTAGTTTCCGACGATTCTTTTGGGTGAACTCAGTACAAAAAAGATTTGAGTTTTGAATTATGATTGCAATTATTTCTAAGGTATCAAAACCTAAGAATATTAGCATTGTTTAAAAAAAAAATATCTGCGAGTCAATACTTTTTTGTGATAATTGATTAAGAAAAATTATAAAAAAAGATTTTTTTTTGCATTTTTTTTATTCTAGTGCCTTTTGAATTTTTTTATAAAAATACGATTTTGTAACTGAAAGCAACTAAATGTAATTTTTTATATACAATTTTTAACAAAATGTAATAGAATATAATTTTTTTTTAAAATTGAAGTTATCCATGATTATATTTGAGGATTTGAGGTTAATTTTAATTATATGTAGTTGTATTTTATTGTAAAATCGTATTTTTGTAAAAAAAATAAAATAAAAAATATATTTTTTCAAAAAATAAAAAAATCTTAATTTTCAAATAAGCTCTTAATTAATCTGCAAAATCAATTTTTCCAACATCTGCGGTATAGTCTCTCTAAAATTATTTTGTGATTAAAAAAATTATTACTTTTTGAAGTGAAAAAGATTTATATATTTGGCTGTTATATTATCAAAATTACATAAAATTATTGCTTTTTATTTAAATTACTAATAAATTTTAAGATTTCAATAATCATTACCAGCATTATTATTCCCTTACTATTAGTTACGATAATAATATTTATAATTTCAAAAGGCTAACATAGATTTATATTTATTCAAATGCCAAGAACATTTATTAGTAGGACGCAAATACGAGAGGAGTTCGTTACTAAACTCAGAGCTTGTTTAAACCCCGTAAAGAAGAGAGCTCAATGTTACGGCAAACAAGCATAAGCAGCTGTTGATTATTCAGAAAATTTTCCATGTCTTTCTGTTGAGTATTTATGAAGTTGAAAGTTCAAGTTAATTTTTGTCGTTAGTGTGTGAATGTGTTCGATTAGTAAAAACAACAGCCTTTTATTTTGATCCAGAAACAGGGAATGGACAAACTATTAAAGAGAAGCACAAGTAAGCAACTCTTTGTGCGCTAAAAAAAAATTCATGTCTTGCTGTCCTAAACCAACAACAGCTCTAATACCATCATTTGCAGTATCCATCAAAGTAATGTTATCAACCAACGGTGTGGCTTTAATCGGCTTTCCCCGCCCGAAATCCATCACATCATATACTGGGAAATTACAGCGTAGAACCTGTAGTTATTTTTACTCAACTCGAGTAACTTTGTTTCTACTTCATGTCCATCCAAACTTTTGATTCCTCTTAGCTGCCTCTTCTCTTCCCTCATTCGCCCAACCAACGTTCTGTTTGTCTCACTCTCCGTGCTTGTTAGAATGTAGTTTGGAATTACAAAATTCCCTACACTTGTTTCTGGCAGTGGCGGATCAATCATAGGCCTCACGTTTACACACCGGAGCAAAACTGATCTACCATGCGTTCCTGAATTTGTTCTAGCTACTGCTGCTACGATACATCTATAAATGAGTGCAGTCAAAAGCTCATTGCGGGTGTACTTTTGATCTTCTACTACTCCATCTAGTTTGTCTTCATTTTCCACTGCTGCCTTCAATTTTGCTAGCTTTGTGTTGGGAAACACTACCTCCTTGGTGGTCCAATTCTTATCTGGATATGACAGTTTGTGATTGAATCACTGTCATGTGCTAAAGGCAGCATCTCATACACCAAACGCGGAGAAAGATGTAATAATTTCTGGTGATCACCCGAATGGAGTGACAAAGATGCTCAATACCTTAGGAAGAAGCAAAAAGTAAGAGCATCTCCTAGACGATGACAAAGGCTAATTGCTACAGCTATTCCTCCACAAGTAAAATGATTCAGTTGAACATGCATTATAGTACCAGAATACAGATCAGATAATTGATTCCAAATCGTGCAAGGTGGAAAGAGATGGCCTAAACCCTCTTCTTCTTCTTCCCTTACAGGAGCTTTATCCAGAACCTCTGACAACTTGCATCCGATTTGGGCATCAACAAAATGAACGCCTTCATCGTCACAATCAACATAGGATCCAGAACATAGCCTTTCGGCAAAAGTGTAGTACTTGGACAGTGTCTCCGATAATGACTTCTTGAGTAGATCTGATATTGATGCATTATTCAGGATCGGTTTTGAACTGTGATCAGGGTTGTAGATGGGATAGAAGAAAACCATTGGAATATAAAAATCTGGAATCATGCGATCATGTAAGGGAATATTGTATCGTTTGAGCTTTGTGGGAGTTGGAGAAGCTGGTTTAATGTTGCTGGTTGATCTTGATATGACATGCAGCTGCCTTCTAAAGATCGACGAACGAATCAATCCTCTGAATGCCATTTATGTTAACTTGCCAAATGAAACTAAAAAAAGTAGCAGCTAAAAATAATGCCGATTATACATTTAGATGTTTATCAAGTGCGGTTAATCTCATGGAAGTGCGCTTTCACACATAAGAGAAGCTAATAAGGCAGCCCACGCTAAAGGACTTGTGCATTACACTATACGTAACTGTCCAAGCTGGTGAGTGATATTGGACTGAAGCCATCACTAGAAAATTAAAATAGGATGCCCAAGTCAGTCCAGTTTTTGCAGGAAGTAGCGATTAGTTTCATCGTCAAAACTTCTCAAAAACATTATTTTTATATATTATATCTTAAAGTATACATAAATTAAAAAAAAATATCATACAATTATTTGATTTTACTCACAACACTTTTTCTCACAACGTTTTGAACAGCACACTCAAACGGAGCCTAAAATTCATGACCCGTCTCATGACGAAGCAATGGATTCAAATCATCATTTACCCTTATTAGAACCCAGTAACATCAAAAAATATGTAACATACTAAATAAAATTACCATAGTGATTGGTTTCTGTCTGCGCTGCACCCCCACTTGGAATAACATTCTTGTTAAATAAAGTCTCCAATAATTAGGGGTCAGAAAACGCTAAAAACGTGAAAAGTCTCCCATAATTAGGGGTCTCTGTTACTTTTGCATATGTTCGTTTCTCGCAGCTCATTACCTAAAAAAAAAAAAGCCTACATGGAAGGTATATATTGTTAAATATAAAAATAACTCTAAGGTCTCGTTTGTTTATGTGGTTTTAGGTTTACACTGTAACTTCAAATTTTTAGGAAATAAATTACAATGTTAAATTTTGTAGGTATAATAAAAATTGTGTTTGGTTGATCACTGTTATTTTAAGTTACATAGTTTATTTTTGTTTAAACTATTTATATTTTTAAAAAATTAATAATAATGTTATTAATTTTGTTACTATAAATATATGTATGAAATTATTTATAAACTTTTATAAAAATATTAAAATAACACTTTAAAATTAATACATTCAAAATTGTCACTTAAAATATTTATATCATTTATAAATTATTATAAAAACAAAAAAAAAAATTAATTATAAACTAATGTAAATATAATTAAAATTTTAATTATAAACTATTAAAAAAATATTATATAAAATATTTATAAACATAGTAAATTAAAATCATAAATATTTGAAATTTTAAATATTTAATTTGATTTGTAGTGTAAACAATAATCATATTGACACAAAATTAATTAACAGTTGATTAAAATAATTTTAAAAAAGATTTATGAAAAATTTAAAACATAAATATTTGAAACTGTTGTTTAGAAAATATGTGTGTATTATAATTTATTTTGAATATAAATAAATAAAACTATATAAACTAATAAAAAATTAAAAGTTTAATTACAAAATATTATTTAATTATAAAATGTGTTGAAGTGTATTTATACTGTGCGTGACCGTGGGTGGACCAGACTGAATTAACGCATTTTACAGTAACCTTAAATATCTTGGAACTATACTTTTGTTCACTTTAAAATATATACAACCAAAGAGTTTAACTTATCTCACTTTCATGGAACTCTAAGGCTAAATGCTGTTGAAAACTGTTGTGCTGTGAGAAAAAGTGCAGGTGGAAAAAGTGATGTCAGGAAAATCAGATGACTGTTTGGTAATTTTTTTGATTTATGCATATTTTGATATATAGTATATATAAATAATATTTTTGGGAAGGTTTGATGATGAAACTGGTATCTACTTCTTGCAAAGCTGAAAGCAGTTTTTTTAAAAGTATGGGGACATGTTTTTGCTAACAGCAGTTTTTAGACTAAAAGCGTTTTTTCACACAACAGTTTTTATAATTTATCAAACAACTTTCTAACAGCTTTTCAGCAAAAAGCTGTTGTAACTGTCTGCAACAACAATATCAAACGGGGTCTTTAAGTTACTAAGGTGGATGTGGGTTCCAGGTAATCAAACGAGGCCTAAGTTTATATTAATTAAAAAAATTGGAACGTTAATCATCATACTTCCCAGATAAATTCGGATAATTTTTTTGGGAAAGTCATCCTTAGCATAAGCTCTACTAAACGAAAAGATTCTGAGAGTTGCACCATGTGAATTTATGGATGACAGTCGAGTTAGTAAACGTGTAACTAGCGCAGATAAATATATAACACTATAGAAATGTTTTAGTGGAGTCATTTTAGGTTTATTGCAGTGTTTTTTTAAAATTTGGCCTGTAATTGAATCTGTTCCGAGTCCCTAAATCTATTGAAAATTTCACAAGGATGCCGAATTCCCCTAGTAGGCAAAAAATACAAACTGCGGTTTTTCTTTGGTTTCATAAGATCAAGATGCTAATTTACTTGATTGATGCTTGCACAGTGAGTATGAATTATCATCTATATCACAATGTGCTCCCTGTTGTTTTCCCTTTTAAGCAAGACTTCTGCCTACACCGACATCATACTGACATAGTAACAATGAAGGTATCCTGAATTTATTTCCACAGTTTACATCAGTCATCTGTTCATCCTTTCCATCCTGCTTTTCCCTTCCCCTAAAGGTTAGATCTTCAGCATCACAAGAAGACATCAGATCCATCAATTTGTTCAGTAAAGGACGCCATTACAGTTTACAACATCATATATCATCCATGGCAATCAGCGGATTGGGCGGTATTGTGTGATTCCACGCTTTGGAGGTAACTTCCTTAAAATGAAAAGGACAAGGGCAGAGGGCAGTATCTCCACCAACTGCAGAAGGTGCAATAAAACAAAAAAGTTGATTTTCCTTGCAAGTACTTATAGACGACAAAGCAAAATAATAAATGAATTACAGTAGTAATAGCTTCGATGCCAGCTTGAAACACAATTCTTCAGGGGGGAAGTTGAATGAACGAGCCGCTCTAAATGGAATACTCAAATTGCCATTTAAAAAGATGGCAACTATATTCTGTAGTTTATAACAGAAATAATTTTTTCTTTACATTGTAAAGTACAAGGAACTTCGAATATAATGCAATGCATCAGGTCTGTAGAAAGGAACTTCAAAAATAATGCAATGCACAAGGTCTGTTAAGATGAAAACTGCATGGGTAAACTTCTATGGGAAATGGGAATGAACTGAAATAATGGTACATAATGAGTGTGCATTACGGAATTTGCTTGGATACTAATGATGATGGAATCATAATATGTGATTCTACATCCCTGCTGGTTCAAGAGGCACAACCATGTTAAGCAATATGCAAAAGATTGCACTTTATCTAATTTTACAAATCCTTGAAAGTGCCACAACTAAAGTGATCGACACACCATAAACATCAACATAATTTAACCCACATGCAGTCCCTTGCACAATCCTATAAAATTATATACACAATATATTATCAACATAAAAAAAGTACATGTAAGCTAAAACTGATACTTACCAAATAATACACGAAGCTCAGAACAGGGTGATACAAAACATCAAGGTTAGCATCTTTGTCAAATGCATTAAAGCACATCTGCAACAAATATGAAACACACAAGAATCAGAGTATGTTCAGCATTGAGCACCAAAACTTTCACACTGGTTTCTACTGATAATAGTGTAATTTGATCATCTTAGACATTTATAATCCTGTGGGCAAAAAAAGCAGAGGAATTTGATCACACTGGCTCACCATTATGCATCTGATTAGGAAACATGTAAAACAGATGGTAGTAAGATAGCCAACCTGAGGGAGACATAATTACACAGCAAGTGAGAAAGAGTAGTCATGAACTGGCACACAATTAGGACTAAACATACATATTGTGTGTGCGCTCTCGTGGGGTTTAGGTACCTCTTGTAGCTTCTTACGACGCCCTTTTGATTCCACTGGGAATCGCTGCAACATCAAGAAGAGCCTGCATTGAAATCAAAATCAAATATTGGGTCAACAGTAATGACTTGCGAGATATTTACACTAATACACATATATCAAGGAAACCTAATGCCTTTAGGTGACAGTCACTGATAGGTACATCTGCTTGAGGGGGACGACCAATAAAACCCGAAAGTCTAACTTCTAGTTATTAAGTTCATGACCACAAGCAGTACCAACACATGTCACTCTAGATGACTAAAAATTTCAATAGATTATACCCATGTGTCCACCCGTGCCCCTTCCTAGACCAATAAAACACCAAGTCTACTTTCTAGATACTTACTAAGTTAATGACCACAAGCAGTGCCAACACAGGCACTCTACATGACTAAAAATTTTAATAGCCTATAACCACGTGCCCACCTGTTCCTCTTCCTAGATGCCCCTGACTATACCGTGTAAAATTGTATGATGAGATGACAGCACTGAGCCACAGATACTTCCAAAAGGATTAATGGCAGTATGATTAAGGAAAGAGAAAGGCACTACCTTCCACCATATAGGAGAAATCCTATGGCTGCAAACAAAAATATACCTGCCCAGGAATATATGTTAAGAACGGCTTATCAGAGATCAGTTCGTATTTATGATACAATAGTATAATTAGATGACTAAAAAACCACGAACCGGCAAAGAACACCTTCGATAGGATGACTAGAAATGGAGTAGGATTCCACCATATAACCAACCACATGACAATCTGGAAGATATTCAAAAACAAATTACTCAAAAAGTTAATGTTAGGTCAATGTATTAGCATCTTATATTATAAGTAGCATCAATATGACAACACAAGTCAACCATAGTCTTTTCATGCAAGAGATGGATTATTAGTCTACGGGCAACAGAAATGTCGCATAAGAGGCATTTCAAAATGATGCAGAGACTAATCTAATTATTTGAAGGCCCTATTTGCATAACTGCGCAGTTGATCTGCAACATGTCCCCAGATTACAGAGATTTTACTGACCAAGACTTTAAGAGTACGTTTTATCGAAAAAATGTATTGTGTGTTTGTTCAACAAGTATTATTATCACTCACTTCTATAACTCACAAAGAAAAATGACTTTATCTAATCACACACTCAACCAGACAAACAGTTTTATTAGTTTCTCATGAGTTATTAAAGCATAAATGAACAGATACAAACACATCTAATTTTCGTGTAGGAACCTAATTCAATCTATGGTGAGCTGGAATAACAATTGGAATATAAACCTAAATGGCATAAACAGAAGCTGGAATAACAATTGGAATATAAACCTGAATGGCATAAACAGCACTGTTGATTATGAAGAAACTTGGCCTGAGTCTGTCAGTAGATACATCATGTGCCTGTGTAATGATCAAACTGACATTAGTATGATATTAATTAACATTACTAATATATAGGGGAAGTTAATAATGATAAAAGTAAAAGTACCTGATAGTATATTTCTGCCCAGAACAAAACTAACAGGGTATAAGTTGTGAAAAATGCAAGACTTGGCACATCAAGCAACAGATGTCGTACAAGCTGAAGAACATCTCATGAATGGCCAAGCTTAAAGATATTTTGCAGGTATAAACAGGTGTCAGATGTAAATTAAAGAAAGCTCTTACCTCTGGTTGCAAATTCTGAACATCTTGACGAAAAACAAAAACAACACATCGAACTGCAAAACAGAAATGAAACATACTCAAAAGTCAGGGAAAATTAACAGATAACAAAAGAAAGGAAAAAGAAGCGCAACTGCAAGAAGGGCGGGAGCAAGTTCCAAACGTGCCCCTTTGTTTCCGCCACTAACAACAAGTACAGAAAAGGCAACAAACCTCCATTGACCAAGAAATTAAGAAAATGGAAAACCTTCTGGGTGGTCCATCCATACTCGGGCAGTCTCAACTGTATCCGGAGCAATTGTACCTAACACAACCCAAAGCTAATGAATCACCATTATGAGAGGCATAGATAATCATATAGTAGCAGCGTTCCTTCCACAGAAATGGCAGAGATAATATTAGAACATAAGCTTGCGAAGACATCTAACATGCACACAAAATATAGGTTTCATCGAAAATCTCAGTCATCTATAAAAACAACTGCAATCAGCATGAGTTCCATTTTAAAGATTATACACTTGCTATAAAACACATATTTTCTTCATAGTGTCCATCATAAATTCAAAGTTCCCTCTGAAACTGAATTACGCGGACATAATATATACATAATGATAGGATATACATTTCCAAACCTTAAATAGCTAATTGGGCCCATCACATAAGCCAAGGCCCATGTGCCACAGCTGCCATTAGGAACACGTGGCAGAAAAACAAGTGTGTCCTTTCTTAAGTCACAATGACTGACAGGACACTGAGTGACAGCCGGGAACTAGCACCAATCACCCAGCACGCCTGAATAAAACACAGGGAGCATGCATAAGCCAAATCTCCTCTACCCATGTGGGGGAACCCATATAAGGTAACCACCAAACATAAAAGGATAGGTAAGCAAGTGTTGGGATATGCAAGTTTGACAATTATGAAAATCTGGGGATTTAAGTGCTGGGCTACGAGCATACAACAAATTTAACATTCAACATCTAATATAAAAATTGCCCACTTAACATTTTAACATTTGATGATGCAGAGCATGAAATAAAAATATTAACTTGTACTTATATTATATCATTATTTAGGAACAAAACCAACTGTAATTTGTTATACTGTTTAATCACATTATATATGTAGATTGTTTGGAATATTTTAGGTTATGGTGGTAGAATATTATAAGGAGTTGTATCTTTTAGTTATTTACTAATATCCTTACTATTAGGACTTCCATTGATGGTTTAGTATTAGGATTTTTGCTTCTACACTATATAAGGAGACGTATTCTTTAATATTGCAAGATGTTGCTTTTATAATTAAAGACGCTTTTTTATCCTTTTATATTTTATTCCATGAGCTCTTCTATTCTATTCCCGTCCTTCATCAAATTGTATCAAGAGCTTGGGTTTTTTTTTATCAATTTCTTATTTGCCAAAAGATTTGGGGTTAAGAATAAATTGTTAGGCATAATTCATGGTTATTGTTCATTGATATTATTCATGTCACTATTGACCCTAAAAGAACTTACATGGTCAAAATAACCGAAATTCTTGAGAAATGACGGTAACGGGCGGAAATAAGTGCATAAAGAAGAACTCACTAGACATTAAGACAATAAATCACAAGGTAAGCATGTTCAAATTGTTGAAGAAAATGTGTATCAACACCTAGAAAAGAAATGACAAATGAGTCATCTAAAAAATTGTAATTGTTGTGAACAAGGTGACCAACATTGTCTTTTTTGGAACATATTCATTTTCTAGGCCAAGACAATCCGTTGATGATGGCAACATGTAGGGGATACCCCACAAAGAAACATCATATTTTAAATTTTAGCGATGATGAGCACATAATTAAAATATTAGTCAGTATCTATTTTATTTTTTATTTAGAAATAGAATTAATTTTAATTTGTTATAGAGTTTCCTTATAGGAGTATTATATATATATTAGAAATATTCTAAATTTTGGTAGTAGAAATTTAAAAAAAATGAGTTGTTTCCCTTATCTACTTCATTTATTAGTTTCCTTATTATTTTAGTTGCTCATTTTAGGGTTTACACATTTAGATTAGGACATGTAATCTTTTGATCTTGGAAGAGTTTAACAATTGAATTGGGAATTACTCTCTTGTGATCGATGTAAATTCCTCTCTTCTACACTGACATATAAAAAATACTTGTCGTGCATCATTTGGTATATAAGATAATTATCACAATTACATTAAGTTTACTATTTTAAATATCTCAGTGTTACACCCCAATTGAATTGAGAATTACTCTCTTTTGATTGATGCAAATTCCTCTATTCTACACTACACTCGCACTTAAAGAATACTTGTGAAACTATTAAGATCTAGGAAGAGTTTAACAACTGAATTGGAAATTACTCTCTTGTCATTGATGCAAATTCATCTCTTCTACACTTGCACTTAAAAAATACTTGTCAAGTTGTCATGCATCACTTGGTCTATAAGATAATTATCACAATTACATTACATTACTGTTTCAAACTATTTAAATAAATAAATTAAAATAACCTCAAAACAAATCCCAAAAATTACAATTTATCTCATTGTCCATACTTGCATAACAAATATAACACATATAAAAGAAAGTACAAAATGTTCCCATTTGATCATCTGAGCCATACCCTTTACAACACATATAAACAAACATATACTCATTCAATTTAACCAAGCACAAGTACATGAAAAACAATAAAATCCCAAGCAAACCCATATTAAAAAAAAACAATATTGTACAATATGAAATGATAATAGCATAAATAATATAGTGAAGTAAGAAAATTTACGAGAGCAATGAGGGCGAGGATCCCAAAAAGAGAAGCTAGAAGGTGAAATATGAAGGCCTGCCATTGTGTTGATTCGTTGACAAAAACCCACCAGTTAGATGTGTCTTTTAGTATAAAAGCCATCACCGACGACAAGGTCGCCGGTGCCGGACCCATCGCCGGAGATATTATTATTATTATTATTATTATTATTATTAAATGGGAGGAGGATTCTCCCGGTACAGGTCTACAGGATATGATAGCCAAATTAAAATATTATTATGTACTTGCTTTCTCTTTTATAATTTATGAGGTTTTAAATTAATTTTATTTTTCAAGCATTTTATTTTGGGCCATGGTCCCTACTTGTAACCATCGCCATCGCTACCGTGGAAAGTATTAGAGTATCAAATTTTTGTGAATTGGTGAACCAAGTTTTTTCCTTTTCGGACTTCTAAATTGCGGAAATATAGTTGTTCAACTATCCGGACCAAAACCCTTTTATTTTATCTTTGGAGTGGGTTGATTTTATTTGTTGGCTGTTGAATTTGAATTTTATATTATTTTTTATTAATAAAATTTATTCTTTGTTATACATTATGTGCTCATATACATATCATTGCTACTGTACCATCAATTAATATTTGGATAATAAAATTTCATTTTTAAGACTCGCAATTTATATAAACTCAAATTATATGTATAAGTTAATTCGAGTTGAATTAGTAGTTTTGAAATTTAAATTTATTATTTTATATAAAAATATGTTATTAAATATAATTTATATAAAATTCATATGAAGGGGATTTTTAAAATATAACCTACCCAAATATAAAAATATAATTTAAGATTATCTCCAATGATTAAAATGATTTATTAAAATAATATAAAATATTAATTAGATAAAAGTTGTTAAGCTGTAGGACGGATGTTGTGTTCCGATAATGTGGGTGTTTGGGGTTCCATAAACTTAAAATAAGTAGCTTATTTTTTATTTTATTTTACATATTTTCATATTTTTTTTAAAGATAAATATTTGTTTTAGAATTTTAAAACCAAATATGAACTTACTTTTTTCTGGAAATAAGGGCTTATTTCTGAAAAGTAAATACATCCCTATTTTTTTCCGGAAATAAGCCCTTAAGTTGATAGATGATTTGAAATCTTGTTACATATCTTTACAGGTCGACAGTCAATATAAACACCTGATTAAATTTTTTACTAAGAAGGATGTCCCGAAATGAATAATTTTTTACACATTTTTTTATAAATTTTATTTATCACATATTATATCGAATTTTAGATAAGGGATCTTCCCTTCTTTTTTTTGTCAGTAGGGATCTTCCCATTTGAATGCTTTAAAAGTCGAAAAATTTTAAACAGATTATAGTATATAAATTTCAAACAAAATAAATATACTTTTCAGGAAAAAAACAAAATAAATATAAATTGCACATTTAACTGTATAAATTGAGACTAGATCAAGTAAAAGTTTAACGTGTAATAAACAAAATATATGAAAGTAGCACGCCCGAAACTAAGGACCCACTAGGATTGCCGGGTCCAGTTCAAACACTCAAACTAGACATTGAAACTACTTTTGGTCTCCCTTTTGTGTCTTTGAAAATTGACATAATTAAGTGAGACATGCATATTTACAAATTTATTGGAGTTAAAATGGTTAGTTAAAATAATATAAAATAGATATTATGAAAAAAAAATTGAACCGGTAAGCAATTCACTTCAATACCTAACTATAATCCATAGCTATATTTATAAAATAGTTTTTATTATTATTTTTAAATTTCAATAATTATATTACAATAGTTATATTTTAAAAGAAAATATTATAAATTAAAAAAAAAATTAATACAAGTAAAAACAAAAAATATAATTAATATAAAGATATTTAATGATAATATTATAATATTTTTATTTGTATGTACATATTTTAAAATAAAAATAATAATATATTAATAAACATCACGTTTATATATTATAAAACATATAAATAAGAAAATATTATATTATATAAGTATTTTTATAAACATGTAATATATTGAAATAATATATATATATATAATATAAATTATATATTATATATATTTTAATATTATAATATATATTATATATATTACATATATAATATAAATTTAAAAATGCCTTATATATTTTAAATATTAAAAAAAAAATTTAAACTATTATTTCATATGTTACAAACAGGGGCGGATTCAAAAATATTTTTCAAGAGGGGCCAAAATAGAATTTATAATTCATAGCACATGATAACAGAATCTATACAAATACTACGAGTAATTAGATAACAGACCGGGCAGAGACTAGCAAACTGTAGTGTTACAAAAGAGTTCTATTAATTTTGAGAGATTATTATGTTTGGTTTATATTTTTATTTGGGTTTAATAGTATTTTGGGCTAACGAGCAATGATCAGAGCAATTCAAAAATAAAAAAACAAAAAGACAAGGGCCAGTTCATATTAGAACTATAAATATCTATACATATATTACATTCGGCTCAGAATCTGGAGGGCCATGGCCACCCATGGTCACATGCTGTGTCCGCCCCTGGTTACAAATAAATAATAAAATTAAAAATTAAACAAAATAAAATAGAGTAAATCATATACTTTGAGCGGGAGATGATTTGTATGTATTTAGAAGATGACAAGGCATTCAAGAAATATAGTCTTCTATTGTTATGTCTTCTAAAATTATGCCTAAGAAGAGTAGCCCTTAGAGTTATTATAACATATTGTCACGAGCTTATTTGACTAAATTTAAAATTGTGAATTATGACTTAAAGTGATAAACCGGGAGTTTAAAATATATATTTGTATAATTTTATATCATGAGTCACTTACGAATTTTTTAAAATATAATAATAATAATTATTATTATTATTTATGAGTAATTTATAAAGTAAGAATAACTTTTATTAAAATAGCACAAAAAACAAGTCATTAAAAAAATACCTACTACCGCATTAAGGGGGTGTTTGGCTTAACTTATAAGTAATAAGTTATTTTTTTTATAAGTATTTTCATATTTTTTTTTGAAAATTGATATTTATTTTAGAAATTTAAGATCAAATCTTATTTTTAAATTTAAAAATAAATTACTTATTTTCAGAAAAAGTACATATATACTAATTTTTATAAGCTAACTTTTATAAACTGTTTATAACGGTAGACAAACGGCGCCTAAATCAGTTTGATGCTTAATACACATCTTTCGGCTTAAAGTCATAATAAAATATAAACATGCTCTAAGATGGGAGATGCTCTTATAAAACTAGATATACATGCTTACTACTACAGTACTAGTACTACTGCTACACACTCTCACTGTGTGTATGATGAAGACACATTTGTCAAGAGGGTCTGATTGCTTCTTGTGGTGAATGAAATAGAGTAGAAAGAATCCACAAGAAACCTCTGCATCAGCAGCAGAAGCAGCTGGTGGGTCTTTTTGTATTTAAGTCTCACTTTTCCCAATGCCAAGAAACTGAAGTAAAATATTTTATTTTCACTGCCCATTTGAGGATATTGCTTCAAGAAAAGATTTCTAGTCTTGTTTTGGTCAAAAGATCAAATCTTTTATCTCGAATATATGTATAACCTTATACACTACCCAATTTGTTATACTGAGCTATCACATATTACATTATCTCACTCCCATATACAGTAGTATATACCATTCTTTTTGTATCTTTGTCGGGGGAAGTGGAGGAGGAGTAAGCTGATGGGAGTAGAAAAGAAAAATAAACAAGATAGACTACAGGAAGGAGATGAGCTCAATTCCACTTTTTCTTTGAGACCTCAAGGTTTAGAGATTGATCACACAGGTGTTTTACTTCTTTTTTTCTTTGTTATTTCAGGTGTTAATTTAAAGAAAATGTAGTAGTGGGTAATTTACATAATTTGATTTATGATTAGATAACTTTAAAAAGTATTATTGTGGAATTTCTTTGTTTTTGGGTTGGCTTCGGGAGAAAGTTAGCAATTAGGTTGACTTAGATTTGCGGTCCTCATCCAAAAATGCAAATAAATCTATCAAAATTGAAGTGTTACTTTATTTTCCAGTACTTGGTCTAATGGGATAGGAAACGTAAAGTTAGATTTTGTTGATAGTGAATTCAATGTTTAATAGCATCTTGCTTAATTGAGTATATAATAGTAAACTAGTAATGGGCTTTGGATATTTTCCCTAGGATACTGAGGTCTCTTGATTGAATAAGAAGCATATGCAACTTTGGTTGATTAGTTGACTATATGTTGTCATATTGAAATTGTAATCGTGACTAAATGTTGGCATGACCAGGTGTGTGCTGTTCTGAGAGTTGCAAAGATATAGATGTTGTAAGTGTTGCTCCTCAGTGTTTGACTTCCACTGCAGCTGAATCATTGGCTACGGGAATGGATACCGACCATACATTGAAAGATCAGCCTTTTTTTAATTCAAGAATTATGTTTCAAGGTGACAGCTCTTTGGATTATGACAGTGGTCTTGACAGTATAACTGCACCATCATCGGTGTTTGAGTTTCAGAGAGCAGAGCGAGGCTTGCAAAGAGCGGGTCTTGCTCCTTTCTCCAGAGCAGCATCTTCCAAATGGGATGATGCCCAAAAATGGATAGCTAGCCCTATAACCAACCGAATGACAAACAGGCAGCCCCATGTCGAGGGTGGAGTTGTATTGAGGAAGGATAATCAGTTTGGCTCTGGAAACCGACAAACTTCTTTGAAATTTGTTTTAGAAATTCAAGATCAAATGCTGGTTCCTTATGAAGAATCGAATACCAAGAGGATGGAACTGAGCCAAGAATTTAAGGAAACTGGATGGCCAAAGCCTGTTGAGTGGAGGGATGATTTATATCGAAGTACTGATTCGTATAATAACACAGTGACCACAACTGAAAACTTTGTCAAACAATCAGCAAGTAAGACTTCAGGCACCAATTTTAGTGTTCCCAGATTGCAAAAGCAATCTGCAATCTCGGCACTTGTTATTTTTCATGGCATTGAATTACTTTAATGGAAAATATTAATCTAGATTATTCTTTTCTTTACCTATTTGTAAGATTACGGATTACCTACAGTTATTATGGAGGGGTCTAGTGTTTGGCAGTGGAACCGAAACATAGTTATAATTATTAGTTTTCCCGACACATTAAGGCATACGTTATGCAGTCATCACAGAATGTAATTGGTCAAGCAAACTTGATTTTGGAAAGATAATGTTCAATTTTTAATTAAGCTAATGGTTAGTTGTTTTGCATTAAATTTTGTTTCTGCTTTATGCGGACGATCTATTATTTCAGTGTATTCACATATGATTTTTTCTTTGTTGTACAAACTTTCAGGCTACAAAGTTTGTATCCGGTGTATTATGTGAAAAAGATGAATAACAAGCATATAGTTGGCTAACTATAATCTTGATTTGTTAACTTACTGTAATCGGTTCTATTAGTTGTGGCGGATGCCATGGTTTATAGAATGTCTCGCTTGTTTTATTTTTGCCAGAGAAAGGCAGGGTTTTTGCCGTCACGGTAGTAATAAATTTGATATATATATAAAATATTTACCAAATTTAATTTTTGATTTATGCAGTTAATCTAAGCCATCATGTCTCATCTATGTCCATCCATAGTGCAATAACAATTATTCCACCCCCTTCAACAGCTAGATCAGTATCAATGAGAGATATGGGCACAGAAATGACTCCTATTGCTAGCCAAGAGCCTTCCAGAACTGGAACTCCTGTAAGGGCAACAACACCTATTCGCAGTCCAACCCTTTCACAGCCATCAACTCCAAGAAGAGCTTCATTAAGTCCATACCATCCAAACGTGTCAGATCACAACAAAAAGGAATTGTCCGAGAAGCAGATGCAAATAAAAACTAGGAGAGAGATTATGCTCCTTGGAACTCAGCTGGGTAGGATGAATATTGCAGCTTGGGCTAGCAAAGAAGAGGAAGATGCTGATGGTTTTACTTTACAAAACAATCTTGGACTGGAGAAGCAACCTAAAAGTTTGATGGAGACGCGTGCAGCTGCTTGGGAGGAGGCAGAGAAAGCTAAGTGTATGGCCAGGTTGTTTGCTGCTATGTTACTCCGACTCTTCTGTTTCAGTCACCGTACCCGTGTCGAATACTTGGACACTCGGGCACAACACTTATTTCGTGTCGGATCCTTTGATGACTGAAATGTGGACACTTTAACTAACTTAAAGACCACATATGAGTCAATCTAATGATTCAAGATAAATATATGAGAAAAAAGAAAAGAACAAAAATGAGAT
This sequence comes from Oenanthe sinensis, assembly GCA_028671895.1. NCBI lineage: Eukaryota > Viridiplantae > Streptophyta > Magnoliopsida > Apiales > Apiaceae > Oenanthe > Oenanthe sinensis. Next base: position 6,043,549 of record CM053814.1, on the reverse strand, counting down.
AAAAGTAGAGAATACGCCTAATTTGCAAAGTCCTTTACATAATAGTGTTTAATACGAGTTTTATTGTTTCTATTTGTCAAGGTGTCTTGCCTACCATACATATTTATTAATGTATTATATCGTGTCCCTGCACCCATGTCCAAAAATTGGACAGTGTCCCCGTGTCCCCAATTTTTAGATTTTTCAAGTTGGACACTCGGATATGTGTCGTGTCCGACACTCCGTACCCGAGTCAGAGTAACATAGGTTTGCTGTAATCCTTAACTGGCTTCTGCACAAATGAGATTTTATAGCAAATAAATTTAGAATGCTAGTACATAGATCTTTACTACAAACCAGGGATCTCTTTTTTATACCCAGATGGTTTTTATTGATATCATATATTCTCTCCTTATAGTCTTGGGGGTTTTGTTAGCTCGTTCAATGGCCCCACTTGTATTAGCCAAATACTGTTTGAATTCTGCTCAGTGTTATTTTGTCCAAAGCTCTCAATATTATATTGTCATGACGTGGAATTCAAATTCCAAAGATAAAAATCACTTGAAGTATATTTGAAGCCACGGATACATACATTACCGATGTCTGCTTGACCTTCCATTGTGTCAGGAAAAAAGTTCTGATGTTTATTTTATTGTCAGGTTCAAGCAGGAAGATATCAAGATACATGCATGGGAAAACCGTGAAATAGCAAAGAATGAAGCTGAGATGAGGAAAGTTGAGGTGAGGTGTATGCTTTGCTACCAGACTCTGTATGAAACAAGGACAATTCATCTGAAAGGCCGAATCTTTGAAGAAATTGCCTGAGAAATTAGACATTGAACTGTCTCGCTTGTTTGTTTTTGGTGTACATTGCACATATTTACTCAATGCTTTCCTCGTATAACTTGAGCAGTTTCCAGCAGTTGGCCACTGGTAATTTTATTCATATGATAATTAAAGTGTGCAGTAGAAGAAAGTAGTATTCCCATATAACAGTTGGGGAACTCGTGCTTATCATGTTCTCAACTATTTGCTATGTCAAAAATAAAAGATATTTGCATTTACATCAATTGATCATGTAGTCAGTTATGCTGTTTAAATACTTTGTGTAATTGAAAGGCTACTGGCTGCCTTCAGCTCTCTCTATTTAAAAAAATCAGTAGTTGAATACAAGTTATTCAGGTTATTACATTTCTCTAATTTTCAGGTACAGATGGACAGAATGAGTAGTCGAGCACATGATAAGCTTATGAACAAGCTAGCAGCTGTAAGGCTTAAAGCTGAAGAGAAGCGAGCAGCAGCAGAATCTGAGAGAAACCGCCAAGGTGCAAAAACTGAGAAGCAAGCAGATCATATTCGCAGAACTGGTCAAATACCTCCCTCATTCTCTTGCTGTGGTTTGTTGCGCTTTTAATTTTCTTTCATCACCTTAAGGCCAGCCAGCAATGTATTTACTCTAGATGCTTGTACTTGTCTATTGTGTCTGTACTTATATGCAAGTGTCCTGACTCCTGATGTCCTTGTAAAAACTCTACCCACATATTGAGAAATAGATTCTTTGGGCATCTTACCTAGTCTATCCGTTTCGAAATTTAAGAAAAATAGAATTACAAGCCATGTTGGCTGCTATTGTACCAGTAGAGCAATTGATCGTGAAGAAATGATAAAAAGATGCGATGCCTATAAAAATATATAAAAAACAATAGGTTTACATATTAATTCACAATTTATGCTTGCATAATATATCATGCTGCTTCTCCAAAGTAGCAATATCTTATGCTATTAAGATTATCTGAATGACTGAATTTGATCAAGCAAATTGCATCATTAGCTCTATTCATTTGGATGAATTATTGGTCATCTAGCTTGGTTACCTTTGCTATCCAGTAAAAAAGATCTTTTAGGCTTTTAAATTCTGGGTTAAGATAGCTTCTTCTTTTTTTTGTTCTCAGACAAATTTTTGGCCTTCAGGCCACTTAAATTTTCATTAGCCCACCACAGGGCCGATCATGATTGTTGGTACACTTGATAGTAGTACTCCGCCTTATATAATGAAAAAGTCTTCACATGCCTCGATGTGGAATTGGGGGGTGTTAATCTGCTTGTATTTCATCTCTCTTGCACCTTTTTTTTTGCTAATTGAAAACATTCGGCACACCCATCTTCCCTTTAACAAGGCTTGACCACGGAAAATACTTCAAGACCAAAAGGGCGTAGGATAAGTCTTTTAAGTGTTCTTATGGAGTGATTTTCTTATAAACAAGCCTTTCTAGCTTAGTCAGGCCTTTTGGGATCCCCTCTGCAAGCATGTTTGCCGAACAACCATTTGGGTATCAAACTGGTGAGTGACAGTTTGCTAGTGCAACAATATTGAGGCTGTTCCATGCACATTTTCTTATCCTGAAAATTGAGGGTGAAAAGTAAATAGCTCAATTTATTTGGCTCTGTTTGGGATTGTTGTTGAAAATTGTTGTACTTGTTTGAAAGAAAGGGCTGTTTAGAAAAGTGTTGTCTAGTGAAACTGATAATTCTTTTGTAAAACTAATGAATAATCTGCTGTTGAAACAAAAGAAAACCAGTGTTGTAGAATTGCAGAGTTGCTTTTAAGTTTTGTAGGCTATGAATTACAAGTAGACGGTAATAATTGGTATAGTGTGATGTATAATTCTTGAAGCTTTCAAGTAGCCATTTAACTTCCTGTATGATCCAAAACAACTTTTACTGGAAGTGAGATGAAGGCACACTAGAATTGAATGATTCAAAATAATGTTATTGCATGAATCATAATTATAGTTGATCTTATTTATCTACCTTAAAAAATATGTATGCTTCTATTGCTTCTGTTAAAGAAGATTGGAGAAAAAATGGAATAGGAAGATGTGTTTCCGGAACGAACAAGATAGGGGTTGAGAAGGGAGAGATAACAAAGTTAGACAAGATTGGAATGTCCTTTTGACCAAAAGGAGTGGATAGTTTGGAAGCAGCAAGAAGAAGACAGGATGAAGGTTTTTTATTACAGGAGGAAGGGTTTTTTTACAGGAGGAGAGATTTTAAGAAAGGGAGCTGCTGTATGAATTAGAAGTGCATCTATTTGGATTGGTGACACCTATTTAAGCTCTTGAAAGTTTTAGAAAGCATCCAGAGATTTCGTCAAAAAGAAGACGCATCTAAAAAATGTATCGAAGTACAGCCCCAGTCGCCAGCCATTACTCCAGGAGTCCAGGTTGTCTAAGAAACCACAACGTACTTTCAAGTCCTACCACAGGTTAGATCATATAAAGCGGTGAATGTTGCAAGAAGACACATTAAAAAATGGAAATGTCCAGTTGGTTTGCGCTTCTGTTCTTTTACTCGAGAGCAACAAGAAGCCAAGTGCTGAAATAATTCAGTTGCAGAGGACCAGAGAATCGAGGTATGCCCCTGAAGCTGGAAAAGATTTAATTTTGATAAACGTGTCATGCCATCACTCCTGCACCTTCCCAAATCAGCAACACCTCTCTCAGCCCTCCTTTCCGAGCTTCAACTAGCAGATGCACATATGATTTCGAAGTATTATCAGCTGGCATGAATCTAACAAATTAAACTGCTAAAATGCTTTGCCAGAAGTAGCTATTATGCAACTTAGAGAATAATCGAACAGAGGAACAACTGCAGAAATTGAATGTAACCACGGAAAAAGTAGATCACAGAGAATTGGTTCTTATTAAATCCTTCCAACACAACAACCATGAGCTTTTCAGGTACATTTGACTGAATGAAATGACTAAAGCCACAATCAAGATGGAAAAAAAAACACCAAGTCATTCTAAAAAAGCAAAAATACACGAAAAATCAAGATTCAATCAACCTACTACTACACAGAACCCTTTCTAATGAGCACTATGTGATCGAACAAAATCAGCAGGTTCTTTGCACTCGAGCGAAGAGTGAGAGAGTAACAACTCCTTTCATGAATACATGGCACCCATTTTCTTTGCAAAGTCATCTGCATCATCATCTTCGTCAAAGTAGTCATCTTCAGGATCAGCATTTTCACCTTCATCTATGTTAATATAATCTTCACCATCAGCCTGCTCATCATAGTCAAAGTCGCCTCTCCTCTGATCGTAGGCTTCATCGCCAATCATACCTTTTTCAATTTGTAGCTCAGTGGCATTACGTTGTAGAGAAGACTGTCCATCATATGATTTGTTATTTTCTTCTGCTACGCCAACTTCACCAGCTTCAGATCCCTCATTTATAAGACCCTGATTCACTTTATTATTGGCTTCAGAAGAAAAGGCATACTTCAATTCTTTGGCCTCAGTGGGTATCTTCATGCTCTCCTTTCCTTCCTTCTCACTATTTTCTCTATCATTTGTAGAACCACTCTCATGAATAGCAACATCCCCTCCTCTTTTTCGCTTTAAAATTTCACTCAAGGGCTTTGGTCCTTCGAATGATACATCTCCCTCGCCCTGTTTGACTTCTTCCATTTGGGGGTACTTTCTTTTCCCATGCAACGGTCTATCATTCATGTGCTGTTCAGAACTCTCTGAAGTCTTGCGAACCTTTAGCTCTGATAGGCTTTTAGGACCACTAAATTCAGCACTATTGTCATATATAATGTCTCTTCTTGCGCTAGACCCTCTAAAGTTCCTCTCGTTATCAAAATCCTCTTGAACTCTTCCCTTTATTCTGTCCCTAAGCTTTCCCAGAGGCCTTTCTGGGGATAATCTCCTGAGATGCCTAGACCTGTCAATTTCTCTCTCTATATGAGGATTGATTCTATCAATAGGAGACATTGATCTACCTGGAATTTTTATTCTTCCTCGAAGTCGACTGCTGGCCTCATGCACAGGTAATTGCTCCCTTCTAGAAGCTCGGGAATTCCGACCATCAGCATGGTTTTCACGGGAAGAATCTCGGCTAATAACTGATCTTAAACCATTATTCCTCTTCTGCTTTGATAAATGATGCCGCAAGTCTGACCCATCAATTCCGCCTGGGCTATCAGCTCTGGGGTACAGCCTCCTTTCCAAATGAGCAGATCCTCTTAACATCCTCTCAGATGAGTCATATTGCCCTTGCAGGCGCTCGAAAGAGTCATAATTACGTGAATCACAATACATATCTAGGTCAACACCACCCACAGAACCATAATCAGCAGAACGTCCGATATCATACTCATTAGCTGCAGTGAAATTCATTCCATCATGACCTGTCCTTCCATATTGATCTGCATCATGATAATATTCAGAATCTCTAATCTCATCGTCCACAAGAACATCAAACCCAGGTGAAGGTTCCCTCGAGACCTCGTCAGCATCTTTAACATTTAAAATACTTTGATCCTGTAGTGTATGAAGTGTATGAACCTGACTGTTACGTTTTGACCTGCTGACCAAGTTCCCATTACTGGATAAATGAACATTTCCTCGACTGTACCGAGGAAGCTCATCATCCAAGCCTACAGCAATCGGTTCATTTCTGCTAATTGAAATTTCATTTCTCAACGGAGCCTTTCCCACTACAGCAATTGACTTCATATGTGGTGGTAAATCAGCAGATTTGGGGGGATTAGCCTGTGAAACCTTCTGCTCCTGAGTATGTTTTCCAAGACCACCAAAAGTTTTTTTATTAGTTTGAGATTCCGAAATTGGTGTAGCTCCTGCAGACTGAATAGCTTTGTTGTTGAGAGAGTAGGGGGGATGCATGAAGGGGCACATATCACCTTTCAGACAGTAACCTTGTTGGAAAAAAATGCAGGGAACTACTTGTTTACCAGGGACATTGGGTCCCTGCGATGCAACTGGCACTACAGTCTGAGATGGAGGTAACGAATTTACAGCAGGAGTCGTAACTTCGATTACTAGAGGCTGAAAAATGATCAATATAAGCATAATTAGATCTACTGAATTAGATGTTAGTTGTTAGTTAGAGGGAATGACAAAGTTTTTCTACTTCTATGTTCCAATAGATTAGTCCAAGTCAAAAGTTCAAAGATATATAACACAGAAAAGTAACAAGGATATCTAAAGGACATCGAGAAGACTTACCGGATGTCGGAAAGCACACTTTGGGTTCAAGCAATTTCCATTCAACCAGTACCAGCAATCCCGGGGATTAAGACGTGCAATATCACTATGACGGTACTCGCATTCAATTCCCTGCCGACAAGGAAAACATAAAAAGATTAGATTCACAATTCACAAATTTATAAATATGATTCTACCTGTTTACATTAGGTTAATAAGGTAGCAGACTTCAAAGGTCTAAAATTCTAAACCATTTTTAAAATTCCCCATAAGAAAGACTGTAGTTTGACAATAGAGTAAACGAACAACGGTACTACATAATAAACTTGTTGAAAGATCAGTAGAAATGAAATTACTCAAATTGGATACGAGTGTGAACAAATGCCCACACAAAGTAAGAATGACTACACTACAAAATCCGCGGGCACGTGTCAATGTCATCTCAGATATCATTCAGAACACAATAAGTCAACAACGACTAAACGGTAATTAAATTCTGTCGTTATCTTCCTTTCAGTTTTTAGTCAGAATCGACAAAATTACAAATAATTGGAATTAATAAATAAAGTATATATCTTTCTCCTATAAGAATCATCAACCAACTTAACGATTCCCTTTTGTCACCATCTAAACAACAAACCAAAGAACAAAATCCCTACATTCCATCTCTATGTAAACTATAATCCAAAATCATAGAAACCAATATTTCACTACATCACCCTAAACACCCTAATAAATTACCAATGAATCAAGCACAATTTCCAATTGAACAAACAAATTATACAACAAATAAAGCACTCAGATCTTACACTAATGCAAAAGATTTAATTCAATAGACACAATTCAAGAAAATGAATAAAGCAGATAATTGAGATATATGTATATATATACATGGGGGAGGGGGTAAAGGAGATACCTTTTTGCATGTTAGAGGAGAAGCAAGAAAGTACACACAGTCTGTGTTGCGTTTAAGAGCTTCTTGTTCTTGTTGTTGTTGAGGTGTAATCAATGGAGCCTCTGATTGTGTACCACCCAACATGGCGGCTGATTGATAAAGATTTAGGGTTTGATAGATTATATTATTATTATGTACAAACCAATTGATCTACAACATCATAATTGATATATAAATATATATATTCATGGGGGGAGAGGGAGAGAGAGAGAGAGAGAGAGAGAGAGAGAGAGAGAGAGAGGGAGAGGGAGAGGGAGATTTGAGGCAGATGGGTATAAAATTGTGTGCGTGTGTCTGGGGGGGAGATTAGGATGGGGATGGGGATGGGGGGCGTGGGTTAGTTTACTTGAGTTGTGTTCGGAGGGAGATGAGGTTTGAGACTTTGAGGCAAGGGGCTTGTTCAGGGGTGCTTGACTCCTTATTTTTTTGAAACTACTTTTATTTTCAAAAAAAGTATTTATATATATATATATATTGAAAATAAATAATTTATTTTTTATTTTAAAAATAAGATTTGATCTTAAAATTCTAAACTAAATGTTAATATTAAAAAAAATGTGTATTTTTTAAAAATAATAAGTAACTTATTATTTATTTATAAGGAATCTCAAACGAGGCATACGTTCTTTTTAACTTTTTATCCCTTTCGTTCTTTTGATTTATTGGTATGGATTTTTGTATGTAAGGGATCCATCGTTATTAATGACCAGAAAGTCAATCAAAATTTGACAACTAAGTAACACATTAGAAAAATCGATTTAGTGATCAGATAGACAGCGACATATGACTCATATGCTAGTGAAAAAAATAAAAATAAAAAGTCTATAGGTTTTATTTGAAAGTTGGATGTTTAAGATAAAATTACAAGTTTGAGTGAAATTAGAGTTTTGAGTAAATGAATTCTCCGATATTAGTATTTGGTAGTTAGTGGATTGAAATAATGGTTTGGATTTAATAAGTTAGTTTTAAAAAAACTACTTGTAGGAATTTTTTGAATTAGATAATTCACATGTATCTACTTAAAAAACAAACAGCTAATTCACCAGTTATTTATCAAACAATTTTATTTAAAATAGCTAATTCAATATGGTAGTCAAAACAACTAATTTAATCAAATAACAAAATAACTAATTCAATCCGCTAATGACTAACCGTTAACCGCAAATTGTCAAACAGTGATATGACCCTGTTGGGGAGTTAGAGTTTTGAGATAAAATTAGAGGTTTGACCAAATTAATCATCTAATATTAGTGTTTCGTGATTACCGGATTGAAATAGCGATTTAGACTAAAGTTAATTTTAAAAAAGCTCAACTAGAAGATTAGAAGATTATCATGTGTTTACTTAAAATACAAATAATTAATTCACTAATTATTTAAAAACAATTTTATTCAAAATAGCTAATTCGATATATTAGTCAAAACAACTAATTTAATCAGCTAATCAAAACAACTAATTCAATCCGTCAGCAACTAACTGTTAATTGCTAAACATGACCTATGTCTAGGCTGAGTAAAATCGAACCGGAACCGAAAAACTGAACCGAATATTGTAATTTCAGTTCGGTTCGGTTCTATTTTTTCTAAAATTTCGGTCTATTCAGTTTTTCCGTCCAGATCGAATAGACCGAATTATATATTTTTTATTTTTATTATATATATATATATATATATAATATTTTTATTAATATATATTTATATAATATATGTTCAATAAATGTAATTTTACTCTAATATTTTAATGCCAATTTATTAATTAATTAAATTTTAATATATTTGTATTCTTGTTCCCGTGAAGATTCACTTTATTTGATTTTCAATTTCTTTCAAATATGGACCGAACCGAACCGATCGAAATAAATTCGGTCCATAATAAAATTCAGTCCGTTTCGATTTCAAAAATATTGATAATTCGGTTTTCATTATGTTCGGTCCGGTTCTAGATCAAACCAACCCAATGCTCAGCTCTAGCCATGTATATATTTATTTCTTCATCTCCGGCTTTCGGGGCCGATCCAACACTTGCTTCCTTTCCATTTCTATCTCTTTTTCTCTAACAATTTCTCTGTCATTTTTTCTTCATAAGTCGTGGACTTGTGGTATGCTCTATTTTCATGGTTAAATTGGGCTTGTTTTCAATTTTGATTTTAGAATTTTTAAAATATAATTTTTATAAAATAATAAAACATTAACAAATAAATAAGTACAATATCATATAAACTAATTATATATAATTATTAAATAAATAATTTTTTTCATATATAATAAATTAAATATTTTCTTATTCGTTTCTTTTGATACTAAAATATTATATATATATATATATATATATATATATATATATATATATATATATTCCTCACGGGTCGAATTCAATGAAATACTCTTAAATTTAGTATAAATTGGAGACATATATATACGACATTAGATTTTGCAATATATAATAAGCATAATATGATACAGAATATATATGTTTTCCGATTAATATTTCAAATAAGGTTGTTCATAAATTTTTTACCTATTCCTCAGATCATATATACAGATTACAATATGAATATTAAATTCTATAAATTAACTCGTTGCTTCCAACTAAGAGCATCTTTAATGGGTGGTACTAACTAAAGTTGTCAATATTGACAAATCATAAAAAAATTAATAAAATATTTTCTCTTTATTCAATAATATTTTAACACTCTTTCTAGAAAATTTTACTCTAATGGTTGTCACTCAAAGTTGTCAATCTTTAATATATGTATAATTAATACTATGTATGAATGTTTACGACTGTAATGTGATGTAACCCATTTTTACCATTTTAGGGAAGGTGCCAAAAGTTAGCAACTTTGGTCGGCATCCTTCTTACTCCAGTGGAATGTCAACAAGAGTGTTATGTCACATAATGTCACGTGACACTCTTTTTAACACGCCTTTGGAGATGCTCTAAGATCCTGGGGTACATTATTATGACCCCGTTTAACTAAACTTATTTCTGAAAAATAAGTGTTTGTTTCTGAAAAAAAGTATACATTTATCTATTTTTTTAAAAAAATAAGTACTTATTTCTGAAAAACAAACTAAGAACTAAACTTATTTTTGAAAAATAAAATTTTACTTATAAAAAAAGTACACTTTACTCTATTTTTTTTGAAAATAAAGGCTTATTTTTATAATTTAATGGGGGCTAAACACCGTCTATATATAAGTCCACATTTTTCAACTTATAAGTTTAATAAATCAAACAACACCTAACCAAACTCTTTTGTTGAACATATTTGTTCTTTATAAGCGGCTCCGCTATGTGATTTGTCTCATCACATAGTTTATAAAATAAATTTATTATTTATTAATATTTTTTATATATTATAAAATTTATTTATATATTCTAAAAGATTATTTTTATTTCAAATTTTTTTATGAGCAACTAAATTCAACCCTATACAACTTTTTATCTATCACCAAGCATTCAATCTAACCGTTGATAAATTAGGCACAAAAATATTAATACAAAATCATACTGAATCAACTAAAATCAATAAATTGCAACTTCACTAATCAACTAATAATCAATAAATTTATATTTATGGAGAACTCGAAAACAATAAAATTTTCAGATTTTATTGTTATAATTAAAATATAGAAATATGTACAACATGATATGAATTAAGAGATTAAACAAATCACTAAAATAATTTTAAATTGAGATTTGGTGTTTTTTTGGAAAGTTATAAGGAAAAAAGTATTACAAAAATGTCTTAAAAGTTTTGAAGGCCATCTGCAGAAAATAGTGCAACAATAATGAAACATGTGGATTTAATGATATGGGGGTAGATTCACATAATCACACAAGATGGAAAAAAATAGTTAAAAAAATTGGGAATGCAGTTTTCGAGAAATATTATAAATTTGAAATATGTATATAATATTTCAGATTTTTGTAAAAAAAATTAGAAAAAATAATTTTTTAATCAATTTTTCTTTATTTAAATATGAGTTTCGGATTAAATAATTTAAATTTTCATTTAAAGCAGAACTAACTTTACAAAAATCTTTGTATGACACTAATTACAACTTTATATATGACACTAATTAGTAAGCCCTTTTACATCCATCGATCTCAACGATTCAATGTCTGAAATAGTCTACATGCAACAAAAATATATTCGAATGATGAATTATACTCAGAAAATTCATAATAATAATATTGTATAATACCATCAGAAATAAAATTAATAACAATATCATATCATCATCCTTTACAAAGGAACAAATTAACACAACGAACACATCATATCATGCCGTCTTTTCTACTAGCTATATGCATATATGACCCATAATCCCATATGTAGTTGATATAATTAATTAAATAGGGTTTCGTGCGTCAATTCATCCATTAATAACATTACAGCTCTTAATATATAAACCCTAGAATATTCCTGCACAGAATTATATTATTATATTGTAAATAATAAATTTATTCACTCCAAATTTTAAGCTGCATTCATGTTAAATTGTAAGTAGGGCTTGATTATCAAGATGCGGGCCGCTGGTCCGAAGCTAGAGACTGAATAGCACCGGAAAGATTATTTACTGCAGCAACAAGATTAGCAACACCTTCTCTCTGGGCTTCATTTTGAGCTTCGTCAAGGCGAATCCTCTGCTCCTCAAGCTCCATAAGTTCACGGTGTCGCTTCTCTTTCTTTTCCTCACAGCGTTTTAGGGCTCGTGCCAACGATGAAGCTCCATGAACAATGCTTGATCCGATGTCTCGAACTCTTTTGCGTTTTGTGTCCGGATCAAGATTACTACCCCAGTCAGTCTCTGATGAGTCCGAGGCTTCTGTATATTCTCAAAATTTGTCACACAAAATAGATTGAATATATAAATATTGATAACTTGTTTTAATAAAAACCCTAAACCCAACATAAAACCAATGATCACAGTTCACACACATGTGTGTGTTGATTGATCGGTTGGTTCAATGTTTTTCCATGTTCTGTATATGCAGTTACATACGTACAATCACTGTATAAGGATAAAGATAATTCAACCATGTCACACTCTCCCCTGTACAAAGCTTAACATATATTTTATATAATAAAAAATAAATGATCCGGAGCAGTCTGTATCCAGATCTAAGACTTCTGAAAGCTGTGAAAAGTACAAAGGCAAGCGTATAGAGTCTGCCCACAGCTAGCTAATTCATTTTATATAAAAAAATCGTACATCGTTATATATGTAAAAATATAAAATAATATATCAAGACTCAAGTATCAGTGTACTGCTATAAATCCATGCCATGCAAAGTGCATTTTATTTATGGTGTAGCTTGTTGTTCTTATTATTACCTTCAGATCTTATTATTATCAGCCCATCTTTTAAAAAAAGGAAATAGCCATTATTGTTTCAAAAGGTAGCTCCTAAATTCATTACAATCATTTAGGTCTTTTAAGAACGAACGAGTACAACTACTATATAATTCATTCTTTCGAAAAATATTATCTAAATGGCAAGCGCTGTGCATTCAAGTTTCCATGATTGTATCACGCATGGACAATCTCACTCTCCCATACCCATTATCTTTTATATATACACACATGTATACGTATATAATAGTGGTGGTGAATTGCCCCTAATAAGTAATAATATATATACTTGGTTACTAGAGGATAATAATATGTGATTTTATTACTTAAGAGTTTCTACTTTCCCACTACAGTATCGTTTATATCGCACCGTACAAAATAAGAAAAGGCCCACGATAAATCAATAATAGTGTGATACTACTACACAAAAACAAAAAATTTTAAGAATGGAGGATGAAAATGTAATTTCATAGGGTTTGACTGTACGGTATCATTCCAATATAATGAATGATGCCTGTGTACATAATGTGGTGGGTACAGAGTTTTCAAACTCTGCAGGTTTGACCAAAACATTAGCTTCCGGACAATAACCTTAATTACAATCATGAAAAATGTATATATTATTATTTACCTGAAACAACTGTTGTCGGAGCCACCGTGGATGGCGGTGGAGGTGGTGGTTGATGCGTGGCTGGCATTGGTGGTTGTGGGGTAGGGGGTGGTAGTACTTTAAGTGGGCTCTTTTTTTGTACAACATCTTGAAGTTGTTGATAAATTTGATGAGTTAAATTTGATGGTAAATTATGATCCTTACGTTGTTGTTTATCCATAGCCCAATAAGACGGAAAATTTGCGGATTGTGAAATTTTTGTTTCGTATTCACGTACCTTCTTGTAGTCCCTTAGTAAATTGTCCCATTTATCATTGCACTGGTTTTGGCTCCGGAGACACCCATTGTTCCAACAAAAGTTCTCCACCCATTTCCACCTCAGCTCCCCGGTGTGTCGAGGCAGAGTGGGGTCCACATTGGTGGGCTTGGAGCGGCGTTGATCATCGAGTCTTTTGGCGGTGATGAGGACAAGTGTTTCTTCTAGTGTCCAGTTGCCCTTGCGGTATTCACGAAAGATGACAGGAGAGATGGGAGTGTTGGGGGTGGAGGAGGTGGCTATGTTACCATGGACTAGTGGTGGCAAGTGGTGGTGTTGTGGTTGCTTGTGGTGGTGGCGGTGGAATGTGTTTGGTGGTTCAGATGACATTGTTTTGCATCAGAGAAAGAGAGGGAGAGATGGATAGATGGGAGAGACTGGGTGGTTTTTGCTGTTTTGTTTTTATTGTGAACAATGACTAAACAGGAGAAGTGTGTGTGTGTGTGAGAGACATGAACTGCGTGAGACTGAGAGCGAGTGTCTCTTTTTCACTTTTCGCCTTCATTTCACTCTTTAAAAATTTAATATTTTCTTCCATCATTTAATTATTACTTCAACAGGGGTGTTATCAGTTATGGGAAGTTGACAAGAAAAGCTTCACAATTTTCTTTTTACCAATAACTCTCGGAATTTGGTTAGTAAAATTTATATTTTTGTTACTTCAATTTTAATATACAAGATCACACGGAAGACGTGCAACACATATATCAGGTTTCAATTGGTAAAATCAGGAGCTTATATATCATATATTTTTCTAAATCTATAATATTATATAAAATTAATGCATGGGAAAAACACTATGGTATTATATTAAAATAAAATAGCCAGGAGTACATGTCATTACGAGTATATATAACATTCTATAGATATTTAATTGAATTTTAGAAATTATACTAAACTATCCATAAATATTAAATATGGATGCAGACCCATGAATGGTATAAAAGCTAGCCAGCTACTACTCCCTCTCTTCCTTAAAACGTTTCCTGTTTTGACTGTACACGTTTGCCAACGCACATTTTTGATTGTTAATATCTTTAATTTCGTATTAGTATTAAATATAAAAATTTCACTGTATTAAAGTATTCACAAATACGAATCAAACAAGATCACTCATGACTATATTTTATCTTATAAATTATGCGTAAATTAGTAGTCAATCGCTTACAATGAATAATATCAAAAATCAAAACAAGAATTGTAATAAGGAACGGAGGGAGTAGCACTTAGCAGGATGTTTTTTGTGTGGTACGAATAAAAGACCAGCTACTGGGATGTCATGTGGTATTTTTTGATAAATCACTATCATTTATGGCAAACAAGGCCGTTCCCGACTAATTATATAGTCGGTTGTTTAGGTGCAATATCAAATGCTTAGTGAAAACTTTAGACAAAATATTTGGTGAAATTTAGTATTTTAAATCTCAACAACAGTAATAGTACACTGTGGTATATTTATAAAATAACTTTTAAAGATACAAAAAATATTAAATTTTTTATCAACAAAATTTGGTTAAGTAGATTGGATTTGATATAGGGTATACAATAAGTGTTTTACATGATTCATGTGTAAAAATCACAGCAAAAACCTTAGCACGCGACACGTATTGGTCCTAAGATTTCACATATGGTTCTATTGTTATATTATAGCACAGTAAAAAAAATCCAACTCTAAAGGGATTTCATATTTGAATGCATTCATGCATAAATACATCATTGGTTCTATATTTGAAATCAATGATTCTATATTTGAAATCAAGGATGAATTCATCCATATTTTACACATCATCAATAATTACAAATAAAAAGTAAAAGTTAAACAATACTTGTATTGTACATCGTCTAATACCAAAAATATATTGAAATGGGTAAAAGTTAAAAAAAATTATCTAAATTTTGAAACTAATTATGAAACTAACATTGTAGTGCAACTTTTATTTTAGTACCAAAAAATACTTTTTAATGTTATATTAGAGCAATAACAATGGACTTGCTCTAACAAGACCGGGAGAATACAAAATAATGCTTGACAGTTGAAGCAAACAGTGCCTAAAAAATGAACCAATTTCATTTTTTCCCATTCCGGCAAACATAAGTCATTGTACCTGACATGCCCTTCAGTCCTAAGTGACTGAAATCATCGAGTTTGAAAGCCCAGAATCATCAAAGGTCGAGTTGCTTTCATATTCTAAGAAATTCGAAGCACATGGAAAATGTATCTGCTTGCCACTTTAATATTTTTGATCGATAGTATTTCTCTCTAGATTCTATATATTTAGCTCATTTTTAACTCAAATGGAGTAAAGGGAAATTGCAGCCATGCCCTCCACTCTAGAGACAACCCGAAAGGGATCATTATATTACTCCAATAAACATAATCGTTGGAAGACGGTGAAGAATGAGATAACAAGAATTAATCAGACAATTATGCAATATAAAGAAACTACTTCAAAATGAGGAGGAAATTAAGCCACTACCTGTATCGGGTCAGTACGTTCCTTTGAAGCCTTAGCACTCCAACTCGATCTGCAAAAGAGGTTCCTAACGGCTTTAGGTTCTTGGGGGGCAAGGGTGGAAATGTTGGCTTCTTTTATCTTGCACATGCATTTCTTCCTCAGCATTGGTTATATATATATCATATCCATATCTTTTGAGACTCTACTTGTATCTTTGATGCCACTCTACTTGTATCTTAATTTGATGCCGTCCATTGAAGTTGCCAATGCTAGCAGCATCTTCCTCGTTAGATCCATCTGCTGCAACTGAAAACATAAAAATAAAACTATATATTGCACCCCTAAACAAACAAGAACAGAAGTACCCACAATATTATGTACGTCCGTCCAATTAAAAATGCTATAGAATTATAAAAAGACTATTAGAAAAGGTAAAAAATTTGCACACAAAAAGTATCTGCTGAAGTTGTGAATGTAGTAGTACTTAATTTGTTCCCCTTCATCCTAAGGTAACAACTTATTCATTAACAACTTACTGATTTAGAAACAATGGCCGGCGTGATATTAATATTATGATTGCAAGCTTGACGCTGTATCGTTTATAAACTTGTTCAACATATAATCATATATAGTAGAGTCAACAAACTATAAGAAATTTTCTTCTCAGCTTTCTCGCATCCTTCTAACTTGTCAATTCTGTACATTTTGCAGTTGAAATATACTACTTTGTTTTATGTATTCAACAATTTTTTCATGTGTTCTGTAATTATGTAATTATATTGGTTGTTGGTTACTCAATCATTCAAAATAAAGGAGTTGCTCATTGAATCTAAACCTTTTATTATATATACGTTAATTAATATAACTAAGAAAATAAAAAAAAATTATATATCAAATGGAATTCAAACTATTAGAATAATAACAAAAAATATATAAAATATTGAATATAAATAAAAAATTATAAAATATTCAAAAAGTCACCCATCACGAGTTATAACCTTATATAACTAAAACTAATTTATTTTTCTATAAAGTACATAATTAAGATGCAATACGAGTTTATAATTAATTAGTTTTTATTGGCAATTTAAAAATTCAAAACATTCTCCGGATGTTGAATTGTTATCTCATTTCTCCAATTCATTATCATGATTCATGGAGTACGTACTCTCTCTTCCCCAAGGAACCTGCACGTATACGCATGTGTATCAGTGTATGTATAATTAAATTAACATGATGCGAAACAAAATAAGCCAAAAAAGTATAACATGGCGCAAAAATGACATATTTGAGCGGAGGTCCAATGCATATTTGCATTGATTATAAATTCCACGTTTAAGTAAATGCAAGTATGCTAGAAATTAATACATAAACTCGATCGACAAGTAGGATGATTTTTTTTTTTTTTTTTGAATGATTAGGATTACTGAGTATCTGTTCTAGCTAAGAAATTTTCGGATGAACTCAAACGACAAAGAATAAATCCTTTACACTTGAGCTGTACAATCAAGATCACAAGTAGGATGATTTTAGTGTTTCTCTTTTGCAATATAAGTTGTTATTTACAATTAATCTAAAAGAAAGTAGAAAGTGAAGAGAAAGTATAGGTTGAGGATTGAAAACTCACCTGCATGGCATGGCTGCATGTACTATAAGATTCCTTTTCCTTCTTAAGAAATATTCTTTTCTTGTGATTGTCAAATATATATATATATATATATATATATATATATATACTAGTTTATGATCCGTACGAATTACATGATAATTAATATTTAAGTAAATTGATTTTTTATTTATATTGATATTGATATTTAATATAAAATTTTATAATATTAAGAATTTATGTTAATATTATATGTTATCTTATTTTATATAAATTTATTCTATTTAATATAAATATGTTATAATTTGAATCCTTGTTATAATAAATATATAACAGGACCTAAAAAGTAAATTTTTAGTTAATATACATATGTATATGATTAGAGCTGGTATTATAATAAGTAAAATTATATTTATGTATATTTTTTAGGTCTCTGGACAATACCCAACGACTGACCGATCAAATTTTTTAATTTTTCGATTATAATAATATAGTAGATTATAATAATATAGTATATATATATATATATATATATATATATATATATCTAAACAAATCATTCACAGCCACAACCTATATATCCTCTTTTTTCTTTATGATGTCGATCATAAAGTTTATATACATAACTTAATTGTATTTTTATTCACCTAGTTCTATTAATGTTCTGGGTCATGGGTGAGCCGTGAGTGTTTTTGCTCGAGAAAGTGTGTATGTGGGTAGTAAAAAAATAAAATAATCTTCCCACAGCCTATTTGACCGTTTAACATGCATCTTTTATTCTTTTCATTTTTCAATATATATTATCTCCGACTAGAGGTAGGTAGCTAG
This sequence comes from Oenanthe sinensis, assembly GCA_028671895.1. Taxonomy (NCBI): domain Eukaryota; kingdom Viridiplantae; phylum Streptophyta; class Magnoliopsida; order Apiales; family Apiaceae; genus Oenanthe; species Oenanthe sinensis. Next base: position 6,025,420 of record CM053814.1, on the reverse strand, counting down.
ATATAGAGGTGTTTGGCTTTGCTTTCAAAAAAAGAAAAAAAAGAGGTGTTTGGTTTTCATTAAATATCATAAATAAGCATATTTTCAATCATATTATTATTATTAATGAAATATCACAATGCAGAGGTTTAGGTGATGGTTGTTGTTAGTGGAGGTGGACGAAATTCATTGTGGTAATAGGAGATTGTGATTTGGTGTATTAAATATTTCCTCCAGTTGCAGTAAATGAGTTCAATTATAATTAATAATTAAGAAAATCATAGGTATATAAATCAGAGAGGAATGAGAAATAAATAATATGAATTTGTATTTTGTTTAGATATGATGACGATGGGAATAAAAAAGATAAATGGATATGATTTAATTAGATATAATCATGTGTATCGTAAATATGTGTGAAAGGGGGATGCAGGGGAGTGAAAGTGACAGATGGGATGGGTGGTTATATTTACAAATCTATCCTTAGTTTCTAGTTTCCATTTGAAATAAGTTTCTAATGGAGTAAGACCATATATATATACATATTTTATTTTGAAAATAAATAATTATTTGCAAAAAAAAAAAATTAAATGGGACCCTTATCTCGTATTTTTGTCAAAGATAGAGATACGAGTATATATTATATTTTGATATAATTTATGAGAAATGTTATGTACCCAAAAATTTTCACAAAAGTTTTTTCAAATACTGAGTTCTCGCGTATGTAAATAGTAATTTTGTTAATAATAATATGAGACACCGCGTGCATACATATGCGTCACAAATCAAAATTTGTCATGTATCATGTCACATCATTTGAGAAAAAATTTGGATAATATTTGGGGTACCTAGAATTATTCATAATTTATTTAAAAAAATATTTATTGACAAAAAAAACTACAAATGCAACTCTTCAATCAAATAAATGAAAGCAATCATTACCTCATCAATTATTAAAAAGATGCAGAAAGACGTAACTTCAGTAATATGTCTAAAAATATGAAGTAAGCCTGGATGAGAAATATATACAATGTGTTATCTGTATAGCATGCAATATTGATATCAGGAAAAACAACGCGATGAAGAATAATCTCCGTAGGAAGAAATTAATTAGTAAAAGAAGGAAGAAGTAAAGGAAGACAAAGACTTTGTAAATTAATAGGGAAGCTGACAACCCTATACAACTTAATTAATGATTTCGAAATTTAGCTACTCGATCAGGGGTGTTTGCCTATTTTATTTTTGAAAATAAGTTATTTTCAGAAAAAGTACGTATACATGTATTTTTTTTAAAAAATAAGTAATTTATTTTTTATTTTAAAAATAACGTTTGGTCTTAAAATTTTAAATTAAATGTTAATATTTAAAAAAATGTAAAAATACGAATTTTAAAAAAAAATTATTACTTATTTTTAAAGAATTCCAAACGAGACTCAAATAAGGTTTGGAGATAAGTTAAGAAATTCATCCTATAAGGCTATGATCAACACACGTATAGTTTGAAGTGATTTGATTAATTCAAATCACACTCTTGATCGACTCTTATATTATTTACTTTTCATTCAAAGCCAGTGTTGATGAGTTTGTTTCAGAAAGTTAGCATATTACAGTGTAATCGAATAATACTGATCTCATAACAATCTGTTACATCATTGATCTATAAAATAAAAATCATTACTCCGTAACATTTACACAAATAAATGTCCATCTTTCTCTTTTATAGGAGTAATTAAGTATTTCGAAACATAAAGGCAGGCGAGGCATGTCAGATATTGAAAAGAGGGCAAGGTGGGTGAGCAAAGGCAGGTTTGTCTCGACTCTTAATACAAAACTGTTCTCTGTCTGTAAAAATGCGCGAAGATACAGACTACAGAGTAACAGTAACAATGTGGGCCTACAGGGCGGGCGGGGGCTCAGAGTGTGGGCCCAATTTATCTTCACTTCACGACGGTTCGTTGGACTGCTTGTGAGCTGCATGGACAGTAACGTGCACCTAGGTCCCCAGCTCCCTCCATTTCTATTTTTATATTGTACCTTCAATTCTAATTTCAGGACTATATTATACATATCTATACTACTACCTAGCTATAGAGATGAAGTGACATGTATGTATATATAAAGTATACTAGCTAGCTAGCTAGCATCAAATAATTGAAGAAAAAATGGAACATCAACTGCTCTTAACTTGTATAATTAAATTATTATTCTATTGCACAACAAAAAGGAACCAGAAGAAATTAAATTGGAAGAGAAGAAAAAAGTTAATTAGTTAATTAATTAATAAATAGGTAAGATATGGTCAAGTGGATGGACTGTTTTCTTCCAACTCCTTTTCATCAATTATCTCTCCAGAATTTAGTTGTCCCATTACGTAATAATAATTATACTTTCATCTTGGTTTCTTCTTGCCTTATAAATAATATACATCTCCAATTAGAGCTAGCTAGCTCGATACTATCTCATATTTAATACATCTCACCTGAGTGAATTAAGAAGACCTTAATTAGTTGAATCCTTGTATCATTTTTGTGTGGAGTTTTTGCCTTGTTTTTGGTCAATTATTGGTTGCTGCAGAATCAACTCATCATCGATCACTTTGATTCGATCTCAAAGAATTCAAGAAGCATATACATATACATATATATATAGTAAATATTGATGAATATGGAAGCATCGTCTAACTCATCGAATCCGATGTTCTTCGGAGCAAGAGGGGAAGATCAAAGCCAGATGACAACACTGCAACATTCCTCAACAGCTCCAACAGCAGCAGCAGCTGCCCAGAAGAAAAAGAGAAATCTTCCCGGGACTCCAAGCAAGTACCTATCGTTATCCTTCTTTTTGCCATGAAAACCCTAGTTTTGAAAGTATGTTAATTTTTGTGGCTTTAGATGAAACTTAAGCTGATGGATGTGTTTTTCATGTTATGAACTTCAGTTTTTGTAAGACATAATTCAAAGATATTAAATGTATGACGACTACTTTGATGTTTTTTGTATGGTATTTATTAATTATTAAGTTTCTCGATCTTATATCATTTATTTTGGACTAAATATATACAAATATAACAGATCCAGATGCGGAAGTAATTGCACTATCTCCCAAGTCACTAATGGCAACAAACAGGTTCATATGTGAGGTATGCAACAAAGGGTTTCAAAGAGAACAAAACTTGCAACTTCACAGAAGAGGACACAATCTTCCTTGGAAGCTAAAAAAGAAGACTACAAACCAAGTGATCAAGAGGAAAGTTTATCTTTGTCCCGAGCCCACTTGTATTCACCACGACGCTTCGCGTGCACTCGGAGACCTCACCGGTATTAAGAAACACTATTCTCGTAAACATGGCGAGAAAAAATACAAGTGTGACAAGTGCTCTAAGCGATATGCTGTTCAGTCCGATTGGAAAGCTCATTCCAAAACATGTGGCACTAGAGAATACAGATGTGACTGTGGTACTCTCTTCTCAAGGTGCAAAATTACTATTTCATAATTAATTTCTCATTTATTTCCGATTCAAATTAAACTTGTCTTGTTTCTAGCTTGTTCAAGTATATATACATCGATTTGTTTAATTATCATTTTGCTATCATAGTTACATGTAAGATATATAATCTAGCGTAGGACATATATACATATATATAACTGGTCCTTGTACAAATGTATATATATCTTTGTGGGAAGGACTGAAGACTAAGGCAGAGGGGTACTAGCTGGTAGATATATAGAAAATTTATCGTTGGGAACATCGCCTGCAATATCATTAAAGTAGTGGTGTTCTCGTGTGTTACAACAAATGGATGGTGTTTGCTGGATTTGGCCTATTCTGTGTGGCTCCATGTACTCAGGGCCTGTGTGATTGCAGGCTCTCTTGTTGTCTAAATTGCTGTGGTACTTAAAGGTCCTCTCTTGCTCAGAATGCATGTAGGCTTTACCTTTAATTAATAGACTAATACATGTACACATGATTATGAAAATGTGTAATCGTCATTTGTTTGTATGTGCTTGGAAAGTTGGAGATATATGTTTTCCCGTCAGTGAAAGGACGATAGTACTGTGGCATTTGCGGAGGAAATTTTTTGTTCGTAATGTGTGTGTGTATATATATATATATATTCTTGAAATTAAAACTTCCCTATTTGTTTTTGGAGGAATATAATATATATACATTTTGCACTACATAGCTAATTACTTTATATGAAGAAAATAGTGTAATCGTTCACACTCGCAAATCATTTATTACAAACATTTTTTTTAATTCATGTGACCTAATTTTGTCCTCAACCATTTCTTCACCCAAATAATTCGTTTGCAGGCGAGACAGTTTCATCACACACCGAGCCTTTTGCGACGCACTAGCTCAAGAAAGTGAAAGGAACCCTTGTAGTATCAGTAGCCATATATTTGGAAATAATATTCCCATGCATCAGAGCCTACCTCAAGCGCAAATTATACGCACGAACAATATGTTAAGGCTTGGAAGTGGATCCAGTAGTGGTGCATCATCATTTGCTACTCAACCTTCACAATCTCCCTACTTCATGCCACCGCCTGACTCAAACCAAGGGTTTCAAGAACTCCAAAACAAGTCATTTCATGGGTTAATGCAACTACCTGATCATCTTCAAACTAACATTACCAACTCCCCTTCCGCATCCTCAAATTTATTCAATCTCAGCTTCTACTCGAATAGTAATACTACAAACAGTATCAGCAATAGTACTGATAATAATTCGAGCTTCTTGATACAAGATCATCAGTATGGAAATGAAGGGAGTACAGGTATCTTTTCCGTTAATAATACTATTTACAACACTAGTCATCATGATCATCATAGTCAAGGGGTGGGGCCTATGTCAGCAACTGCATTGCTACAAAAAGCTGCTCAAATGGGCTCAACAAGGAGCAACACAAACACTACTTTGCTAAGAGAACTAGGAAGCAGCAGCAGGACATCAACTTTAACAGATGCCAATAAATTTGGACGGAGTAGTAATTTCAACACTACTGCAAACACCGAAAATGAAAGGCAACAACTTGAAGGACTAACGAACCCTTTCGCAAATGAGAACCAACACTCTATATATGGCAGTCCCGGGGTTGATGATGATCATCAACAAAATTATAATTTTGCAGGGATTGGTGGAAATACTATGAGATTGGAACATCAACAACAGCAAGTTGATGCTGCAGCTGCAGGGAAGATGCATGAGAATTTTTCACGAAGCATGATCAGAGGGTCTACCGATGACAGATTGACATTGGATTTTCTTGGGATTGGAGGAGGAAGAGCTAGAAATTCGAGTGGTGGATTTTCACAGAGAGAGCAGGGAGCTGCTGGAAATAATGAAATGACTTGTTTAGATCATGCCAAAATGAGCTCTTTGTCACAAGTAAGGCATGCATTTGGAATTAATCCCCAATTGCAATAAAAGTATAGTATTAATTATTTGATGGTTAAATTATGTAGTGAGGATGAATGATGATAACTCAGATGGGGATGATATATGATTGAAATTTTATTCTGATGATGATTATACGTTATTGCCGGAGACGTAAAAAAATTCTTACACAAATGATGTATTTTTACCGTTGAAGCCTAGCTCTAATAATTGTTGCATGAATTTAAAGAAAATATTCTAATATATCGCAACGAGGACCTCAGCACCATCGACTCTATTAATTAATACTGCATGTACAATTTCTAGTCCCAGTCCATGAAAACTGAAAATTGACAGTAAATTGTATGTCTCGTAGTATATGTCCACAAGCATATTCCATCCATAAAATCTATAACTAATATATGCACAGCTTTTTTTATGTTTGAGTTTGACATAGAATTTCTCTTCTCACCTAATACCTAACCTTTAAACATAACACATTTCGATTGTTTTTATTTGTCGTTTTTGTAAATAATATAAATACTTTGTAACCCACAATATAATTAACACTTTATATGAGTTCCATTGTGCGATCGAGCTCCTTGGTTTACTTATAGGATATTATAATAGATTGATAATTTAAATGTTCTTTTTACAATGAGTGGTATCACTTATTAAAGTCAAAAATTATGAATTTGTGCGATCCCTAACCAAAAAATAAGTTAAACTAATTAAATTTACCAGTCACTATTAATTAATCTAGCTCTATCTTAACATGAATAGAATGTTATAGTTGTATTGAGTTTTTAATTTGACTTGTCAGATTGATTCATACAGTTTATAAATTTAATTAACAAGCTGATCGATACGATACGACTTTATAAAGAACAAAAAGTTACTCTCGATGCAACCTCATAGATATGTATTTGACTGCTACGTACGTCAATAAGAAGAATTCATATCTATTTAGCAAAGAAAAAAAGAATTCATTTCATAAATTTAGTGGAGGTTTTTCGATCGATTTTGAAAAGTTGAAAATTTGCACGAGTTTCCTTTTTTACCGGTCATTATGATATATTTATTGGTTGGTATTTATATATAAATACTTTTGCTGAAAAAATTAGATTTATTTGTTAAATACAAATTTCATTTCTTCATCATTAATCTAATTAATTGAAATGCTTGCATAAAAAAATTAATTTATTGTAGTGATGATAATTTATATTTTTCTTGAATTCTTATAATTTCTTTAGAAAAATCATTGCAAAAATTTTTAAATTTGAGAATTTCAAAAAAAGAATGTTACACTTTGAAATATTTTACGTGATTTAAATTTATTTACACATTGAATTTTAACCCAGTAAAGAAGGGATTATTAATTATATACTTAAATTATAGTTCTCTTTATGTGAAGAAAGAGTTGTTACATTCATACAAATAATACAGTATACATATAGTGGACAAGAGAATCTCCGGGGTGACCTATTTATCCCGTTGTGTTTGTTGTCTTCATTTCTGTCCCCCACTTTAATATGGTCCGTGACACTGAAACTATAGAAGATCTTGTCATTTATTCTAATTTTTCATATTGATTGTTTAACTTTAAAATATCTAATCTAAAGCTTTACGAAGTGCATACATGGTGTTAGAAAATGGAAAGTTTAATACATATTTTATATATGTTCTTAATATAATTTCCGGAAACTAATTAATTGAAGTTATTCATTTCTATGAGGATTTAAGCTTTCATATTTTGATCTAAGATATTTTCTTAGTGTAATCCATTGATAAATTGAGTAGAAGTTATTAGCTTGAAATGGGTTAAATGTGATTGTCCCACATAGAAAATGTAATATGAGTGTGGGTGATTTATATGCACTACAAGAAAAACGGTTAAATTCGACTAGAATAATGCGGTCGTATTTAGCTATATTCGAATAGATGCGGTCGAATTTAACTAAATATGATCGAAATTGTCTGATCGCTTTTAGAAGAGTCACTTTTAGTAAAATCAGACGAATTTAGCTAAATTTGACCGGTTAAATTCGACCGATTAAATTCGACCAAAAATTTGAATTTTCAAATTTTGAATTTTTTAAAATTTGGCGCCTAAATGCGGTCGAATTGATAAAAATGACCAAATCCGGGCGAATTTATAAATGTGACCGACTCCAGTCGAATATATAAATGTGACCGACTCCGGTCGAATTTTTTGGTACTTTCTCGATTGCCGGAATTTTTTGAGGGAGCATGACATACAACCTCAGCAAACACTTTTGCTACCTTGATTCACGTTTGTTTAGCGAAGCAACTTCATTCTACTGCCTTGGTTCTAGTATATATGAACTGTCCTGTATATTTATAGCTCAACAATTTCTAGTATTATTCTGTCTATTTTTTACAAGTTTTCGAGTATTTTTACTGACGAGGAGATTAAATTCAGGATATGGATAAACTTCCTTTCAGCTTGGCGACCCCAGTTGATGAATAATTTAGTTCATATGAAGGAATTGGCTGGTTCTTGCAATAAACCTTTGCTGCAACTGGATTTATGTGCCCTGATCCATATTCGAAAGACGTGGCATCTGTAGTACCGGATATTCTTCCGATAAAATTGATTGAATTATCAAGAATTGTTGATGCAAGAAGAGGTGTTATATATTAGCAATAGTTAGGGAAATAATAAATTAAATGTGATTTTGTTTGAATTTAGACCATATCTGATGTCAATATTGCAGATTTAATTGTTGCTGGTGTTAGTGGACTTTTTGTCCACTATATACGTTCCAATTTGGCTTAAATTGATCGCTAGTACCCAAGTATTTAGTGTCTTTTGATGTGTTTTATGTTTTTGGTGTGCAGATTACCAGGCAAAGCAGAAATTATGAATATTTGCATAAATTGGTGGTACATGAGCTAGGAATTCAAGGGAGAAGGGTCAAGACTTGAGTTGAGACCAAGAGAAAGTGAGACGACTCGCTAAAGAAGCAACTAGCAAGAAAAATCAATTTCGGGCAGAAAGGGCAGGCGCACCCTCCCCTCTACAGGCGCGCCCGCGCTGTATTAATGAGGCGCGCCCGCGCCCTGTCAAGCGCCCCCGCGCTCCAGCCGATTTCAGTTGCTGTTTTTTGCAGTTGGTCCGTTTCGAAGCCCAGGAAGCAGCAAGCCCATGGATCATTATTTTATGTAACCTAGTATAAAGACATAAGGATGATTATTAGTATTTTATCTGTCAAGCAATTAAGTAAATAAGTAGGGTTTTTATTATCGTACAAGAGGGCAGAGTACTTTGTGAGCCGTCAGGCTATTTTTCTTTTGTAATTTTCATCACGTGGATTATCGGTTGTTCTTTTACTCTTGCAATTAATATCAGTAGTTTATGCATAACTGTTTATTTTACTATGTTTTCAATTGAACCCATGATGTCGGCTAGTCCAATTATGGGCTAAACGTTATCATGGGGTTTTAATGGATTTTTCTATCAATTCTAGATATTGATTGTCTTTATGCCAAAGTGTGTGATTGTTATGGATATCCTAGTATGGTTAAGCTTATTCGTTGTAAATGCATCGCGAACATTTATGATTGTTTGTTGAACCCTTGTGAATGCGAAAGTGGATCTAGGGTTTAGAACATGCCATGCTAGCATAGGTTTTTGCATGTTGAGAGCATGTATTAATTTGTGGTGTAATTCTAACCGTCTTGCACTGACTATGTGATTTTATGGATACTTGTGCTTAAGCCATTATGTTTTCAATCTCTATAGACATATAGGGACTAATCGTAGTGGTTGACTATTTGACTTCTATCAATTGTGGATGTTCATTAGGATGGTATGCGTACAACGAAAGTTGGCGTTTATTAGTTTAGAGGGTCTGATCAGTTATCATCACTTTCACATGCTAGGTTGAAAAGGCATAAGATTCTAGATGAGATAGATTATGAAGTTAAAATCCCATGTTTATTTCATATAAGTAATTCGTTAAGTTTTAATTAGTAGTGTAATCAAAACTTCAATTGTTATTTTCTTAGCAGTGAAACTTAATCATACTCTGGTGTATAAGTAAACTGAACGTAAGCAAGTCGAGTCTCTGTGGGAACGAATCCTACTTATTACTGTATTACTTGTGACCACGTTCTCTTGCGTGAATAAAGTGTGAACAAGTTTTTGGCGCCGCTGCCGGGGACTCGGTTCATTGTTTTGTTTAGTTAATGTGCTTATCATCAGTGGTCGTTAGATATCACTGACTGAGATTTGTTACTAATCGTTCTTGTTTGCTACGTGAATTCAGGTAATTGATCGTGTATGCGTACTCGTTCTCAATCGAGTAAGGAAAAATTGGAAGAACACTTAGACGAAGAAGAGGGAATTGCAGTTCCAGAAATTGAACCAAAAATAGTAATGGGGGATCCAGTGAAAGCTCTTAAGGATTACTCTCAACCGAAGATCAATGACATTCAGTCAAGCATTGTTAGGCCGGCTACTGCAGCTAATAATTTCGAAATCAAGCCGGGCACAATTCAAATGGTTCAGAATTCTGTGCAGTTTGTGGGTTCACCTGCTGAGGACCCTAATATGCATATCAGAGACTTCATCGAGATCTGTGATACCTTTAAAACCAACGGGGTTTCTGAAGATGCTATAAAACTGAGGCTGTTTCCATTCTCTCTACGAGACAAGGCAAAGAGCTGGTTGCATTCGCTGCTAGCAGGTTCTATAACTACTTGGGAGGATCTCGCACAAAAGTTTCTGACTAAATTCTTTCCTATGGCTAAGACGGCAGCCATGAGGAATGCTCTTACTCAGTTCAACCAACATTCTGGAGAAACGTTGTGCGAAGCGTGGGAAAGGTATAAAGAGATGCTTCGAAAGTGTCCCCATCATGGGATGCCAGATTGGATGGTCATTAACGGTTTCTATAATGGATTGAACCATTCACGACCTATGCTTGATGCAGCATATGGAGGAGCCCTTTGGGCCAAGAGCTATGAAGAAGCTTATGACTTGATTGAAATGATGGCTGCCAACGAGTATCAGAATCCTACTCAGCGATTGCCTCAGAGTAAAACTGCAGGTGTTTTTAAAGTGGATGCTGCCACGGCTATAACAGCTCAACTACAGGCGTTATCTATAAAGGTGGACGCATTATCCAAGGCAGGAATTCAGCAAGTCGCTATGGTTTGTGATCTATGTGCAGGTGCTCATGATACAACTCAGTGTGCTATTTCTAGCGATTCAGCGTATTTTGTCGGCAACTTTCAGAAGCCTACACAACCGGCACCTAGTACATATCACCCCAACAACAGGAATCATCCTAACTTCAGTTGGAGCAACAATAAGAATGCCATGCCACAACCATCGCAGGGTCAGCAATTCGGAACAAGGCCTTTCAACAATTCTGTTCCTCAACAATCTTATGCACCAAGACAATCATACAACCCTCCTGGTTTCCATCAACAACCTCAAGGAGGACAAGGGCATTCAAATGAAAAGTCAGAGATGGAAGAACTGAGAATGATGTATAAGAGTCAAGCTGTGACACTGAAAACGTTGGAAAATCAAATTGGTCAACTAGCAAATGCTCTTCTAAACAGACCTCAAGGACAATTACCAAGTGACACAGAGGCTAACCCAGGCAAGAAAGAAAGCAAGGAACAAATACACGCTATTACATTGCGTTCTGGAAGGGTTACGAACAATCAGGAGGTCGAAATTCCACAAAACGAAGAACGTCAGCATTCTGGGCAGGAGGTGCAGGGCGGGCGCGCTTCCTCAGGCGCGGGCGCGCCTCACCTTACTGCTGGAAGGGGATTTTCTGCAGAAAAAGATACGTAGGAGGAGCCGATTAAGAAAAAAATGAATGATTCAGAGGAGAAAAGCAGTTCAGAGAAAGACAGTGATCACAAGGAAGTATTTCCTCCTCCACCATTCCCTAAAAGGCTTCAGAAGCAGAAATCAGATAAACAGTTTGCTAAATTCTTGGAAGTTTTTAAGAAACTACACATCAACTTACCTTTTGCTGAAGCGCTGGAACAAATGCCAAGCTACGCCAAATTCATGAAAGGCATTTTATCTAGGAAACTGAAGCTAGAAGAGTTAAACACTGTTGCCTTGACGGAAGAGTGTAGTGCAGTATTGCAGCAGAAGTTACCACCAAAGTTGAAGGATCCTGGTAGTTTCACTGTACCATGCATAATTGGGAATTTGTCGTTCGACAAATGTTTGTGCGATTTGGGAGCGAGCATCAACCTCATGCCATACTCTATATTCTTACAACTTGGCCTTCCTGAGCCAAAGCCGACTAACATGTCACTGCAGTTGGCGGATCGTTCAATCACTTATCCGCGAGGAATTGTCGAAGATGTTTTGGTGAAAGTCGACAAACTAATCTTTCCAGCAGATTTTGTCATCCTTGATTTTGAAGAAGACAAGAAAATCCCTATCATTCTTGGCAACGGGAAAGACATTGATTGACGTACAGAAGGAAGAACTCACCATGAGAGTGCACAATCAGAATGTCACATTCAATGTGTTCAAAGCAATGCAATTTCCAACATAAGAAGATCAATGCTTTAAAGTAGATGTAGTGGAATCTGCTGTGCAAGTAAAAATTGAACACATGCTTATGAATGATACACTGAAAAAGGCTTTAAGTGGGGACTTTACAATTGAAGAGGATGAGGTTGAAGAACAGGTACAGTCTCTGAATGCTTTTCCTTGGCAACAAAAGTTTAAGAAACTAGAATCGTTGGGTTTATCTGAATTGAGAGAATCACATCAGCGGTTGAAACCATCTATCGAGGAAGCATCGAAGCTAGAGCTCAAACCATTGCCTGGTCACTTAAGGTATGCTTCTCTTGGGGAATCATCTACTTTACCTGTGATTATTGCTGCTAACCTTACAGGTCCTGAAGAAGAAAAGTTGTTAAGGGTTCTCAGGGAATTCAAATCAGCCATTGGTTGGACTATTGCAGACATCAAAGGAATCAGCCCTGCTTATTGCTAGCATAAGATTCCGCTGGAAGAAGGTAGTAAGCCAACAGTGGAACATCAGAGAAGGCTTAATCCACTCATGAAGGAAGTAGTGAAGAAGGAAATTATCAAGTGGTTGGATCAGGGATTATCTATCCTATTTTTGACAGTGCTTGAGTGAGTCCAGTTCAATGTGTGCCAAAGAAAGGAGGCATGACGGTGGTAACTAACGAAAAGAACGAGCTCATTCCTACGCGGACAGTCACTGGTTGGAGAATCTGCATGGATTACAGGAAGCTGAACAAAGCTACTAGGAAGGATCACTTCCCTCTTCCTTTCATTGATCAAATGCTAGACCGACTTGCCGGCCATGAGTACTATTGCCTTCTGGATGGATATTCGGGTTACAATCAGATCTGCATTGCTCTAGAGGATCAGGAGAAGACAACATTTACATGTCCGTTTGGTACCTTCGCTTTTCGACGGGTTTCTTTTGGGTTATGTGGTGCACCTGGCACTTTTCAGAGGTGCATGATGGCAATTTTTTCAGACATGATTGGTAAGACAGTGGAAGTCTTCATGGATGATTTTTCAGTATTTGGGTTTTCTTTTGACGAATGTCTACACAATCTTAGCATGGTTCTGAAAAGATGCGTGGAGACTAATCTGGTCCTCAACTGGGAGAAGTGCCATTTCATGGTACAAGAGGGAACTATTCTTGGACACAAGGTGTCACGTCGAGGCCTGGAAGTGGATAAAGCAAAAATAGAGACAATTGAAAATCTGCCACCGCCCAATTCAGTGAGAGGAATTCGTAGTTTCCTCGGTCACGCAGGTTTTTACAGAAGATTCATCAAGGATTTCTCCAAAATTTCCAAACCTTTGTGTAAGTTATTGGAGAAGGATATTCCCTTCAAATTCGATGATGATTGTATGACAGCTTTTGAGACATTGAATAGGAAGTTGATTTCAGCACCTGTGATCATCGCCCCAGATTGGAATGAACCTTTTGCTATGATGTGTGATGCTAGCGATTTTGCAGTGGGGGCTGTTCTTGGCCAAAAGAAAGATAAGATTTTTCATGTTATCTACTATGCAAGCAAGACACTCAATGATGCGCAATTGAATTACACAACCACGGAGAAGGAGCTGTTAGCCATTGTATATGGCTTTGAAAAATTCAGATCATACTTGCTTGGTACGAAAGTGACGGTGTATACTGACCACGCAGCTATTAGATATCTGCTATCCAAGAAGGATTCTAAACCCCGCTTGATTCGATGGGTTCTTCTATTACAAGAATTTGATGTTGAGATCAAAGATAGAAAGGGGACAGAAAATCAAGTAGCTGATCACCTCTCACGATTAGAAGATCTTGGTAAATCATCTCAAGACGGTACCCTCATAAATGAATCATTTCCGGATGAACAGCTGTTTGGAATACAAGAAGAAGAACCATGGTATGCTGATATTGTGAATTATCTGGTGAGTCAAATTGTTCCACCTAAGTTGTCGCCAGCTCAAAGGAAGAAATTCATGCACGACGTCAAGTGGTTTCGTTGGGACGAGCCATATCTGTTTAAACAAGGGTCTGACCAGGTTATCAGGAGGTGTGTACCCTATAGTGAGACAGACAATATTCTGAGGGATTATCATGCCACAGCTTATGGAGGCCATTATGGAGGTGAAAAGACAGCGACTCGTATTCTGCAGGCAGGATTTTATTGGCCATCACTCTTCAAGGATGCTCATCAGTTTGTAACCAGGTGTGATCGTTGCCAGCGAGTAGGCAACATTTCGAAAAGGGATGAGATGCCCCTTAATGTAATGCTAGAGGTAGAAATTTTTGATGTGTGGGGGATCGACTTCATGGGCCCATTTATTTCATCATGCAATAACCAATACATCTTGCTAGCTGTGGATTACGTCTCCAAATGGGTTGAGGTCAAGGCACTTCCAACTAATGATGCCAATATAGTGCTCAACTTCCTTCACAAGAACATTTTCACCAGATTTGGGACTCCAAGGGTCATTATTAGCGATGAGGGTTCTCACTTTTACAATCGGAAGTTTACTAATCTGATGGCAAGATTCAACATCAACCATCGGGTAGCTACAGCGTACCACCCTCAAACCAATGGCCAAGCTGAAGTATCAAACCGTGAGATCAAACGCATTCTGAAAAAAGTGGTAAGTCCTTCTCGTAAGGATTGGTCTTTAAAACTGGATGAAGCTGTGTGGGCTTACCGAACTGCGTTCAAAACACCTTTGGGTATGTCACCATATCAACTTGTCTATGGAAAGGCTTGTCATCTGCCAGCAGAACTAGAACACAAGGCTTATTGGGCATTGCAGAAGCTGAATTATGATTGTAAAGCCGCAGGGGAAAGGAGGATGGTGCAAATCAATGAAATGGATGAGTTTCGTCTACAAGCTTATGAGAATAACAAGCTCTACAAGGAAAAAGTGAAAAGATGGCATGATCGTCGGTTGACAACAAAGGTATTGGTTCCTGGTCAATTAGTTTTATTATTTAACTCTCGTCTGCGATTGTTTCCAGGAAAACTCAAGTCAAGGTGGTCAGGACCCTTTGTTGTGAAGACTGTGTATCCACACGGAGCTGTGGAGATTTATGAAAAGACTCCGGATCAAGCGTTTAAAGTCAATGGTCAGAGATTGAAGCCTTATTTGGGAGAACAAGTAAATCGTGAAGCTGAAGTCGCGATTCTGTCTACCTCGGATTGAGGACCTGAAGTAACGTCCGGCTAAATGACGTTAACGACAGCGCTCGTGGGAGGCAACCTACGGCTTGAATGGTAATTTTTATTCTTATAACAAAAAAAAGAAGCAAAAACACAAAAAAAATCAGAAATTGGACAGTAGCACCAGGGGCGGGCGCGCCTGTGCGGCTGATCCAGAAAAATATAAAAAAATATTTTAAAAAAACAGATAAAAAATTTATAAAAACAGTAAATTATTTTCTTTTAATTCGTTTTTACCACAATCCCAGCCACTCTACCTTGTTTAAAAGCCTTGCAATACCCTAACCCTAACCTATTATTTACTTCCCATCTCTCATTCACACATATACATACAAATATACACGCACTGTATCTCATCTCTTCACACATCTACAACTCAATCAATGGCACCCAAGAGATCTAGGCGCTCAGGGACATCAAGTTCTTCTTCGAGTGGGGGAGTTGTGCCCCAATTCAATTCACCGGAGGCCCAAATTGAGTTTGCACGCTTGATGACCAAATCTGTGGTCAAGGAAAGGGGATTCATTCCGGGTGTTCTTGATGGGTCTCTAATCGCGATGGTTAGTGAGCGCGGTTGGGAGACCGTGTGTGAGGCTGCGGAGGCGATACCATTGAGTTTCGTTAGGGAGTTCTATGCTAATGCCAAGCAAGAGAAGAATGGGTATTCTGCAGTTCGAGGGTATGTCGTGGATTATACTCCTGCCGTTGTCACTAGGGTTTTGAATTTGTCTGCACCGCAGGAGGGAGTGGAAGATTTTGGGTTGAAGACCCGTGGGGAGGTTGACCTTGAGGCCATTCTGCGGGATATGACAGTTCCCAACACTACTTGGAAGCGCAGGGCAGGCTCTACTGAGTCGGTTACCTTCTCCGCCATGGCTTTGAACCCGTATGCTAAGGCCTGGAACCTGTTTCTGTGTGCTAATATTGTGCCGTCGTCGCACACTCATGAGGTGACCGTGGATCGGGCAATTTTGTTGTGGGGGATTCTCAGCGGGAGATACATCGACCTAGGCTCCCTAATCCACAGGCACATGATCCGATTTTTGCAGGGCAGTACCACTGGCGCGATTCCGTATGGCTCAGTGGTTGTTCGTCTGTGTGTTGATGTGGGTATTCACTGGCCGGCGGAGGAGCAGTTGCAACTTCCTGCGAGTGCCATTGACACGGCGGCGATAGCTCGACTACCTGAATGGGACGGTGGTGTACCGCATCCTAGAGGCTTAGGGTATATTGTGGGTGGTGACGTGCCACCTAGACAGCAGAGGGAGGCTAGGGCTGGATCTTCGAGGGCACCGCGGGCTGTGGCTAGTGCTGGTATGGGTGAGGCTCATTTTCGGAGGTTGGCTCGGCGGTTGGACGCAGTTGATGATAGGCAGAGCCGGTTTGCTACTGACCTGACTCAGGCTCTCGGTGCAGCCTTTCTGGCTACTGGTGTACAGGTCGATTGGCCTGTTTATGGAGCTGGCACCGTGTATCCACCACCGAATTCACCCGAGGAGGGTGACTCTGCTGACGATAGAGGTATATCTGCGCACTTTCTTTGTTTTTTGCCTTCAATGGGGACATTGAATATTTTAAGTTTGGGGGTGGGAAATGGAGACTGTAGTTAGATGCATATAGGGCATGTAGTGGTAGTAGTTGTCATGCATTTTGTTTTAACTGTACATATAGAGCATTTTGTTTGTTATTTTTCGTTCATTTACCATGTGAATCCATCTTAGTTACATTTCATAGCATGCATATTTCATGATCCCTTAGGACGAGCTAATTCTGATTGTTAGGTCGATGTTAAATTGAGTGTGGTATTGATGAGCAGAGGGATGATTTACAGTCCCTATGAAATGGAATTGCATGTTTCAGAAGCACTGTCTTTACACAGGCTCATCGGTTGCTTTTGGGCTAGGTTGAGTCATGTTTGTTTAGTTGTTTTAGATTTAATCGCATGTTTATATCTAGAATGTTTGTTATTCCCTTGATAATGTAAGAATGCCAAAGTATAAGTCTGGGGGTGGCAGGGATTCATGATAATTGTTAATGATTGTCAAGTATGGCTAGGCGTCAAATGGCTAGTAGCCGGCTCATATTTTTATGAGTAGTCTAGGGTTGGAATTGAGAATTCTCATTCCAGATTCTGTTAAAAAAAACATAAAAAAAAGGGAAAAAAGAGTCATGTGAATAATTCGAGGCAAAATTAACCAGGATGAGCTCTTTAATACTCGGGCAATTAAGTTCGAGGGGACTTTGTGCCTAGTGACCTAAGGCTTTTTATAGTCTGGGATCCACTAACCTAACGCTCGCTACATGGGTATTATTGTATAAGCCTTTAGGGGTCTGATCCATTGCACGGTTAAATAAGCCTATGTATTGTGTTATGTGTCGTAGTGGTGATTTAGCAATAAAGTGTGATTCCCTGTCTAACTCAAATGAATGACGGAGGTGTTTGTATGTTATGGAGTGTTTACCACTCATTCTGTTTATAAGCAGGTGATTGTCTTGGCAAAAAATAGGTATGATTTTGATCTAGTGTCAGAGTATATTTGATGAGCATCGCACACACCCACGTTTCTGTTCATGTAGTATTGGTATACGGGGGCTTGGTTGAGCTCTGTTTGAATGTATTGCATCTCTTTGAGGCTTGGCTTGTCGATTGGTTTTAGTGAGTTCGAGGGGATCCTTGCATTTCATAGTAGTTGCATTCATGCATTGCATTGCCTTAGATTGTTTAGAGTCTGTTTATGCTTGGGGACAAGCATCGGTTTAAGTTTGGGGGGGTGTTAGTGGACTTTTTGTCCACTATATACGTTCCAATTTGGCTTAAATTGATCGCTAGTGCCCAAGTATTTAGTGTCTTTTGATGTGTTTTATGTTTTTGGTGTGCAGATTACCAGGCAAAGCAAAAATTATGAATATTTGCATAAATTGGTGGTACATGAGCTAGGAATTCAAGGGAGAAGGGTCAAGGCTTGAGTTGAGACCAAGAGAAAATGAGACGACTCGCTAAAGAAGCAACTAGCAAGAAAAATCAATTTCGGGCAGAAAGGGCAGGCGCACCTTCCCCTCTACAGGCGCGCCCGCGCTCTATTAATGAGGCGCGCCCGCGCCCTGTCAAGCGCCCCCGCGCTCCAGCCGATTTCAGTTACTGATTTTTGCAGTTGGTCCGTTTCGAAGCCCAGGAAGCAGCAAGCCCATGGATCATTATTTTATGTAACCTAGTATAAAGACATAAGGATGATTATTAGTATTTTATCTGTCAAGCAATTAAGTAAACAAGTAGGGTTTTTATTATCGTACAAGAGGGCAGAGTACTTTGTGAGCCGTCAGGCTATTTTTCTTTTGTAATTTTCATCACGTGGATTATCGGTTGTTCTTTTACTCTTGCAATTAATATCAGTAGTTTATGCATAATTGTTTATTTTACTATGTTTTCAATTGAACCCATGATGTCGGCTAGTCCAATTATGGGCTAAACGTTATCATGGGGTTTTAATGGATTTTTCTATCAATTCTAGATATTGATTGTCTTTATGCCAAAGTGTGTGATTGTTATGGATATCCTAGTATGGTTAAGCTTATTCGTTGTAAATGCGTCGCGAACATTTATGATTGTTTGTTGAACCCTTGTGAATGCGAAAGTGGATCTAGGGTTTAGAACATGCCATGCTAGCATAGGTTTTTGCATGTTGAGAGCATGTATTAATTTGTGGTGTAATTTTAACCGTCTTGCACTGACTATGTGATTTTATGGATACTTGTGCTTAAGCCATTATGTTTTCAATCTCTATAGACATATAGGGACTAATCGTAGTGGTTGACTATTTGACTTCTATCAATTGTGGATGTTCATTAGGATGGTATGCGTACAACGAAAGTTGGCGTTTATTAGTTTAGAGGGTCTGATCAGTTATCATCACTTTCACATGCTAGGTTGAAAAGGCATAAGATTCTAGATGAGATAGATTATGAAGTTAAAATCCCATGTTTATTTCATATAAGTAATTCGTTAAGTTTTAATTAGTAGTGTAATCAAAACTTCAATTATTATTTTCTTAGCAGTGAAACTTAATCATACTCTGGTGTATAAGTAAACTGAACGTAAGCAAGTCGAGTCTCTGTGGGAACGAATCCTACTTATTACTGTATTACTTGTGACCACGTTCTCTTACGTGAATAAAGTGTGAACAGCTGGACATCAAGATGGATGACAAGATTTTATGATGGCAACAATTGCAGTGGTATGTGGACAAGACATACACGAACCAGATAATATGATATATTATATTGATCGTCTAACAACACCTTCTCTTGCTAATGGAGACCATGTAGTCAACATATCGATTCCTGGTGCTGTTATATCAGGCTAAATTTGGGATTTACAATTGTCAAGCATAAGTTGTTATATTACAGAAGCATAAGTTGGTCAAATCTGGACCATTGGATACCTTTCACGCGGATCACTGACCTGGCACTAAATTCGACCGTATTCGGTCGAATTTATAAATTCGACTGGGTTCAGTCATATTTATAAATGTGACCGTTGTCGGTCGTTGTTATAAATTCGACCAAATTTGGTCACATTTATGTTTCAAGAATTTGATAAAATGGGCGGGAATTTTCCTACTTTTTTTTTGGCCTGACATAAATTCGACCAACAAAAATTAGTGGTCGAATTTAACTAAATTCGACCGATCTTAAAAGTGACCAGATTTGGTAGAATTTAATTATTGGAATTGTTTGACTGAAATTGGTCTTAAATTCGACTAAAATCAGTCAAATTTAAGTCGGTCGAAAATATTCGGTCACATTTAGCCGATTTTTCTTGTAGTGATGCATATATGTGCAAGATTAGTGTCAACTACTAAGGCATGTGAGTGTGCATGGTGTAATTGTGTCCCCTCGCGCGCGCACACACACGCGCCACCGGGTCGGGTCGGGTCGAAGGGCGATTTGGACAAATGTCTCGGCGTCTCACGTACGCTAGGTGACCTGGACGAGGAGTTTTATTACATGATTAATTAATTTAATTATGACTTTAAATATTATTTTAATATAGATATTGAGTCAGTATGTAACTTATCAGAGTTTACAAAGCTGGGTCAGAGTTTATTAAACTCTGATGGACTAGTTAATCAGAGTTTAACCTGATGGTCAGAGTTTATCAGTAAACTCTGATGGACCTCCTACAGTCTGAGCTGGGTCAGAGTTTATTAAACTCCGATGAAAGGCTTGGTTAGAGTTTAGCAGTAAACTCTGATGGAAGGCTGAGTCAAAGTTTAGCAGTAAACTCTGATAGAAGGTTGGGTCAGAGTTTAGCAGTAAACTCTGATAGAGCTGGCAGGGTTTATAAACTCTGATGGACCAATTTAACTAAACTATGATGGCAGTTACAAATTTTGTTGATTCTGAAATATATTATATTAAAGTCAGAATAATTATTTTAATTAATGTTTTATCTGCTGTTACGTTTTATTATATTATATATACAGAAAAACGTTGGAGATAAAAGAGAGAGACAAGTGACAAGTTTGAGAAAACCCTAGCAGCCCAACACACCAATTCATACGGATTATACACATAGGTTTTCTAGGCGAACTGAGATGCATGTCGCTGTTGAGTGATACGTATCTGTGGACGAAGTATTCTGTGTTGTTTTATCCTGGAAGTGATATTGTTGCAACCCAATACAGCGTAGTAGGGCAATAATCTCTTCAAGAACAGTGAAGACTTCTTGCAAGGCTTGACGACTCAACAGTTCTTTTGGTTCTATCAGTGTATGCATAAAACTTTTGTTAGAACTAAACATTTTATCTTTTCTCTTGTTTTTGCAGTTACTGATTTACATATCTTGTTTCTACCTTCGCGCTTTATTTTGTTAATTGGTTTAATATGCATGTTCTTGTTAAATTGTTTATATAACTGCCCAATTGTTGTGTTTAGTTTTGAATTACACCCGACACATGGTTATCTTGTATAATAATTTTATTATTTATACGTAATTTTATTTGGATAACTGAGAATTGTCAGGACAGTAAGAATCAAAAATTATTTAGTTCTCACGATCGACTTTATAATTTCTCAATGAATCTGATGTATAAATTAATTGTTGCTTCCAGATTTTAAGTACAGTTTACTTGACAAACTATGTATACCGAAATGATAACTGATAAGGCACAGAAAAAAATGACAAAAATATTTGTTATTTAAATAAATTAATAAAAAAATACATTTTCAACTTTTTTCAATATTTTTTATCAACGAAATCTGTAATTTCCATATATATCTCAATTTTTTTTCTTTTATTTGGAAAAGATAATAATAATAAAATTTTGTGATATACATCCAGCATTTTGAAGATACGTCTCAGTAAATTTTGAATCTTTTAGAAAGAATAATTTTTTAATGTGGATATGCATCAAATGTGTATCAAGTCAGGGTAATTAAGGCAACATATATTTGGTTCGTCAAAGAGTATAGAGTTGGAATGACGTCAAAAAGTATAGAGTTGAAATGATGAATCTGAGTTAATTAGGGTAGTATAGGTTCCAGTATCATTTTTCATACTATGTGTTTAGTTGATTATTGAAATGAATTTATTTCACATAAAAATAAATGATTCTAATACTCATGTTTCATACTAGCCGATCCCCTTTTAGGTATAAAACCCCTCATTCTATGGGTTTGAGTTATGTGTTAAATATTAGGTATGGGGTTGGCTGAAATCTAAATATCATGAACCAAACAATCCCTAACACGTATTTTATTGATATTTTTAGCTGATTTTTCAAAAATAAATATAGGTATTAATTTTTAACAAAAATAAATATTGTGTACCAACATCTGAAAGCGTATTAGTATTGAATTAATTAGTTAAGTCGATCGTGCTAATATGTATAGATTTTATATACATATAATAGGAGGCTGCCGCCGCGACAAAATAAGGGTTTTAATTGGTCGCATAATCAATCGGTTGTTAAGTTAAGAAGCGGACATTTTTGACATGGTCTGATCGGTAACAATTGATCATTTTTATTTTTTATGGTTGCAGATGAAATTAAACAACTTCAGGCTTCAACTATATGGCATGGCGTGGTACTAAAAGCAATTGCAATGGCAGACCCAAGTGGGTGATGTGGCGGAGAGAGTGGGATACTTGGGTTTCTTTACTGCGTTGGAGATAGACAGAGAAGTTGGTTAGGCCTGGAAACTTGGGCTGATCAACTCTGACATGCGTGGCGTGTTTTTCTTTTTCTATTTATATTTTATCTCTCCTGCTTAGCTAAAAGAAAGAAAATGTAAAATATAATATGATTGGAATGGATCAAGGATGGCGTACACAAAAACTTAGACTTGGGTTTTGCATTAGAACGGATTGTCCAACTTATTTGATAGACTCACAGTTGTTTAGGTGACACGATAAAATCAGATTTTGGCAGGGGACTTCGGCTCCCTGCATTGCACTTGCTCTAAGCTATCATGACCTGCCCCACACATAACTGCCACGTCAGTATCATGTATGTGGGTCCACAGTTATGTGGCACTGCTACGTTAATAAAAGTGGACCATCAGTATTATCTTATAACCGTTCACCTCCTTCTGATCATTAGTTGGATTAATTATTGAACTTTCTCGATTGATTTTATAGTAGAGATGAAAAAGTAATTTGCATTTTAATTATATGTAACCGTTTGGTATGCTGTTGTACACAAATTAATTATGTATTATGTAAATAAATTGTCAATTTATTGTTCGCAAGTAAACAGAGATACCCCTACGGCCCTACTATCAGAAATATAGAATTCAAAATAAGTTGAGAAGAACTCATATAATGACGAATGAGGGGGCAGATGCTGCCACCAATGATATATTGAGCGGTTGTGGAGAATATATATATATATATATATATATATATATATATATATATATATATATATAAATCTCTAAATCTATATACACACACCAATGATGACGACCGAGAACTTACACATATCCATACAATAGAAATTATGCAGGTACAGATCGAGAGAGATCTCTATAGATAGAGAAGAATCTGAGAGAAATTAAGAAACTCATAATCGGTCTATGGTGGAGAGATTCATTTGATGATGAACAAACAGATTTGGAGCTAGAGAGCTTGTTTGGACATTTCTAGACAATTTTGTTCAGGGCAATGCAAAAAAACCTTTGAAAGTGATCAGCCTCGTCATGTTTGTATATTTTTTCCCAACAGGATTATCAAACTTTTCTCCGAACCATAAACTCAAACAACTAAAGAAAACAGGACATGATCTCTAAAAATACTAAAAACTAATGATCTCTTCTCGTACTGACCAAGTTTTTTTTTGGGGGGGGGGACTTAGAGAAAAATTATTTAGTTTTTTCACTTTTTTTACTCTATTTTAATTTTGAAACTTGGAAACACAATGATTATCCCAGTGAAGAGAGCTTTCTTTTTTTAGTGAGCTTGTAGTATCCATTTAAATCATTCTTAGGCAGGCGAGAACCACGAGACTATCTCATTACCCTCAATTTCATCAAGTGCAACACAAAGTCAGGAGATTAAGATTCTAAACCAGCATAATTCGAAACTTTCACTACAAAATCAAATAAAAATCTAACTCTAAGTTCAAAACCTGTAGTCATATGTAAACTTGAAAGTTTGAGCAAAATATAAAAACTAAACGAAAGTATCCCGATTAAAAGTTTTGTCTGAAAAGAGAGAGAAAAAGATGAGTCAGTGCTGCCTTCTCTGATTGATTCTTGTAAAAGATGCAAGGTCGTCGCTGCGATTACAATAAGCCTCTATCTGCTTTGATCATCTTGAATCTCCCGCCTGCAAACTTCTAAGGATTTGAAACGTTAATTTTATGTTAAATTTCATTTGTTACATAGTTAATTTAATTTAGAGAATTAGGAAGCCTAAGATACATGTTAAATTAGCTGAGATACATAGAAATTTATATGCAAATATGGGAGGGGTATTTTTATAAAATCAGGATTCATTTAAAATTTTATTGATATATTATTATCAATATATATATATAGGAGAAGACGGAGACGGTTAGGTGGCGCTCTCAAATCGTCCAAATGTATTTTTCTAATTTTCTCGAATTTTTGAATTAGTAAATATTAAAAATTATAAAAAAATCTAAGTTACTTTATTATTATCCATAAGATAAGTTTCGAAATTTTAGAAAAGACATTATTATAATTATTATACGTAAGGTAATTAGAAATTTTAGAAAAAGACATTAAATTATTAAAAATTGAAACTATTTTGATTTTTCAAAGAGACATTATCTATAATAAAAAAGTTAATTTATTCTTTTACCTAAATTGAATGTGTTTCCATCTAAAAAATAATAGACCATCACATATATAAATTAAATATCAAGCATTTCAAAATTTTAGAAAAGACATTATTATACGTAAGGTAACTAGAAATTTTAGAAAAGGTATTAAATTATTAAAAATCGAAACTATTTTGATTTTTCAAAAAGACACTATCTATAATAAAAAAGTTAATTTATTCTTTTACCTATATTGAATGTGTTTCCATCTAAAAAATAATAGATCATCACTTATATAAATTAAAGAACAAGCATTAAAAACTAAATTACAACAAATTTAACCCAAAGCTATTTATATTCAACGTATAATACATCACTAATTACACTATCTTGAATGTTTCGAATAACAATAAAGATGATTGGATGATAAGAGTGAAAGGATGCATGATGCATGATGCAATCAATACACAAACAGTCGATCAATTTAGTCTTGACATGATTTTAATTGATGATAAGGTTAATAAATTTTTGTTATTTATTAATTTATTACAATTATGCATTCATACTAACTTTTCGATATTTTAATTTATGATAGGAAAATCTTATCCATGCAACGATTCAAAAACATTTACTTTTTCGATTCAAACATATTTTGGAAGAAGGATTTTTATATAGCATTAAAAATTTAAAAGTAGTTGCAAATACCGGCCGACATATACCCTATAATGTGAGTTTAAAGTGATATTTTTACATACAACAGCCCCAAAAAAAGTTGGAGGAAGGAATCATCAACATACCATTATATATAATGGATTTGAGTTAATATGTCCCGATATAATTGAAGCACATGTTAATTACACTAATATATTGTCAGATATTTTACTAAAATAAGATATTATAAGTCACACACACATATATAATTTTAAATTATATTTTTTAATATTTACATAATATTACTAATACTTATATAGATGTCGGGGCCGCTTGACCTACATTGATGACAATGATATTGTTAGCGGCGGATGAGAAAAAAGAGATCTTAGAATCATAACAAATTAGTAAGTTGTGAATTATTTTGAAATTATTATTTGATTTTATAATATTTATAAATTTAATACTACAATTTTGGTTTAATATAATTTTGTTATATAAAATTTTATCATATGCAGTTTATTCATCAGTAATGTAATTTTGTAGGAAAAATTTTAATAAATTTAAAATTTATTATGAGGCCGTTGCAAAGCATAGCTTTTTTCACTAGTTTTGTACTAAAATCTTAAGAAATTACCTAATATATATATTATATTCTTTTTTCTCTTTAATTTAATGCATATATCGGTGAATCGCATTTCTATGTGCATATATCTAGGATAAGAATTAGGAGCTTTACATTTTAAAAAAATGAAATACTTAAAATAATAAGCAAAAAATATAGCTGCATAGAGATTTTATGATCTCAACCCCGTGACTGACTTGATCTATATATAGAAGTATACACACATACATGTGCCAAGTCAATTAAGAGGATGAAAACAAGATCTACAGATCGAACACAAACGTACGGAACAGTTCTGCTCTCCAACAAAGTTATGAGAGACAGAGAGACCTTATTAATTATACAGGGAGTACGTACTTAATTGGTTATCCATATGCCAACTTTTCAAAATGTTTGGCTAGCTAGAATGAACTTATATATAACACATTAATACTCTATTAATTAACTAAGTAATAAGCAAATTAATGCAAATAACATATACACACAAGGACATGCATGGAGACGTGTATAGTGTTATATACGTATTTGACTTTATGAGTGTATTTGAAATGAACTATCCCTTATAGAGAGGTTACCTGAAATATTGTTGGTGGATCAAAAGCCGCGGCGGCCGGTCCGAACAAAAGGATTAGGCTCAGCTGATGTGGTTGTTTCACTATCTGGCGAGTTGGACCCCGTTCCATTCCCTTTGTGATCATCTTCCATTTCGCCACTAAAGCTTGTAATCCTCTTCCCCATGCCAAGAAAATCCCTAGTAAGCTTGTCACAGTACCCGCTTTGAACACTCATTTGTGGCTCTACCCCAACATTATTATGTTCCCCGTCATCCAATTCCATTCCATCATGATCACTCTTCACATTGTACATCACTCCTCCATATACATTATTCATCTCACTTGATTCCATTCCACCTCCATATCCGTAATTACTACTGCCCGCATTATTATTAATTGTGTAGTACATTGTACTATTAGCCCTTGCGCCACCACTCGTTCCAGCTCCAAATATTCCACCATAGTTACTAAACTTTACTCCGCTGGACGAAGAGCTTGCCAAGCTCTTCATCAAGGCAGCGCTGTTTGAAGTGCTTCCCATGAGCGCCGCTTTTTGAAGGAGAGCCGTAGCTGACAATTGCGGAGACTGAATAGTATTGATACTATTATAAACAGGAGGATCCGCATTCATCATTAAACCAGTAAACAGGCCGGGGCTTTTCATATTAAGATCAACCTCATTATGAGGGCTGTCCACGTCAGCCTCACCATTGAATCCCAAGTTGAACATAGGGCCAGAAATAGTGTTATTCGAAAACCCCTGAAGCCCGGGAAAATCGGAGAACCTTTGGAAATTGTGCTTAGGTTCCGGTGGCTGGATAGGCATGATCAGCGATTGGATTGGTCGAAAAGCAGAACCGACGGACTGGCCAGCTGATAGTAAACCAGTGAATGAAGTTCTTGTGGTAGCTGTTGGTGCACCGAGTCCAAACACAGGAGATGATGGTTCTTGATGGTCAGCTGAGATGAGAGGTCCAGTCGAGCCCAGGTTGTTCCTTGCGCCACTAGCGTGTGCGTAAATAGTAGCTGCCATGTTGCTCAAGGATGCGGGGATTGTATGGCGTGCAGTCTCTTGCGCAAGTGCATCGCAGAAGGCTCTATGAGTGACAAAGCTATCACGCCTTGCAACAGAATACAAGTACTTAATTTGAGATAAAATCAATGCATACACTCATATATATTATATCATATCTACAAAACTTATTTGAAAATAGATAAAATCAACCAAGTAGCTAGGTAATTGTTTTGACTAATTATCAGTTAAGTGGGTAATTAGTTTCTACCATTCCAAGATATCCTTTTTGTACGTACTTATTTAGAAGAATAGATATATTTTATATGTGCGTTAAAATACATATAAAAAGTCAAAGGAACAACTTATTAGGGACAGAAGGAGTATTATTTTTTAATGTATTGAGTAATTCATATATTTATATTAAATAAAATTATAGTTATTATAACTATTTTTAATTATGATCAAACTAATTAATTATTCTAGTTCATTTATTATCACCAAAATTTTTAATAAATTTATATTAAAAAATAACATATATAATTTCTCAATCTTACAAAAGAATAATATAAATAATTTATATCAAATAGTGATAAAATTGTATTTATTTAAATTCAGACAACCCACCCATAATGTATGCATAAAAGCTCAAATCTGTAAGATCATTAAAAAGGTTGAATAAAACCATCACTTCACGACTTGGATGGATCTTTACTTTACATGCAAAACTTACAAAATCTAATTAGTAACAATTTGTCAGTATGTGTTCATCATAATAGAGAATATATATCATACCAAGTAGCAATTGAGCAGAAAGATGAAATTGAAAGAAGATATACTATCTTTGGAAAATACTAATAATGATGGTATACACAAAATTTACAAGAAAACAACGAATCTAGAAAGGTTGATAATATTAGAGTTTCACTACTCCTATTAGGAAAACTAGTATATGTATATGATGGTTTGTTTATTTATGAATTAAGTAATTATATCTAAAAAGGTATTAATTGGAGGAATATCCTAAAGATGATTTTTTTTTACTGCCCTAAAGATGATATTTGAATACAATGATTAAAAGAACTTTGCTAGATTGTAGGGTTTTGTTTTATATTTTCTGAAGAATATAAAATAGTATCACGAAAATAGGGATGTATAGTAGGTGGATAGACTAGTGAGGACATGTATATCTAGCCAAAACACATGAGAATGAACTTAGAGTTTTTTAATATTATATATAATTCGAAGGTATAAAAATACATGAATATTAAACGACAAATGTATAACAAAAACCTCCAAAAATAAAGAAAGACGCACTCTGGTTAGTGGTTACTGGTTGAACAAATTTTCAAATAATTAAGTCGATATATCTTGAAGTACAAAATCATGGTAGCTAGAGATGATTGAAAATGGAGTTTTATGAAGGGAATCCTATATCTTTCAAGCTATTCTATCCTCCACACAAAATTTAGCCAAATTCCAAACACAAAGACAAAATAGCAAGAGAGTCCATACAAGGACTCTGATCACTCCCTTCCAGATTTAATAAATCTCAGTGCCATATATGCCAACAGTGCCATATATGCCAACAGTACCAAACCCTTCAATTCAGTATATATCATATACATGTGTATGTACGTACGTATGTCATATAAAGTGACTATTCTTCAATTTTAATTATGATTGATTAACAAAAATCTGTGTATGAAAATTTGTATAAATTGATCGAGCATGTAAAACAATAAATAGATCGAGATGGATTGGTGGTATCACCTTGAGAAGGTAGTGCCACATTCACATTTGTACTCTCTAGTACCACAAGTCTTAGAGTGAGCCTTCCAATCAGACTGCACAGCATATTTTTTGTTACACTTACCGCATCTGAATTTCTTTTCGCCATGCTTGCGAGAGAAGTGTTTCTTGATTCCAGTGAGGTCCCCGAGAGCCCTTGACGGATGGTGATGGACACAACCAGGTTCAGGGCAAAGGTAGACTTTCTTCCGCACGTCTTGGTTTGTCTTTTGTTTAAGCTTCCACGGCAGATTGTGTCCTCTTCTGTGCAGTTGCAAGTTTTGCTCCCTTTGAAAACCCTTGTTGCATACCTCGCATACAAATCGATTTGTAGCCATTAGAGTCTCAGGAGATAGCGCTATCACCTCAGAATCAGGACCTGTCATATACATATATATATTAATTTGTATCATGGAAATCAGATAAATATTAATTCAACAGAAAAAGCAACCGAAAACTATGTAATATCTTATTCATCCCCATTAAGTTTTAATTCAAGACATTAAAATTATTTAGACATATGTATACAGACAGAAATATAAATTAATATTATTTAGACATAGCTAGCAGATCTTACTTGGAGTTCCTGGCTGGTTTCTCTTTTTTCTCTGGAGAGGAGCCTCCGATGCGGAACAAGCCATAATAGAATTGGGTCCTCCTCCTGAGGAATGTTGAAGATTGAGGTGGTTCTTAAGCTCCTCTTCTTTCAAACCAAAGAAAGTTGCAGATGAAGATGCAGCCATTTTTCTACTTGTTTTAACAAACTCAATTTGATTTATATATATATCTATATGTTTTAGATAAAATTGATCGATCTTTTTAAATTAAATTTCACAAAGTACACCAGAAAAATATACAAAACATGAGACTCAACCTAGCTACCATATCTAGACACATCCTAAGAGCTTCGACTTAACAAAATCTTAACTAGTAAGGGAAAACAAAGGGAAAGAAGAGGTAGAGTAATGAAAAACATAGAATTACCATGGTCACCTGATGTAATCCCTGGCTTGTTTTATATGAAACTTTTTAGGAAAAAGTATAACATATTTGTTGCAGTTTTTTCGGTGTAAAACAAATTAATACTCCACGAACATGTTACATATCTAATTATCTATAGACTATATTGTGTACAAAAGTTATTTACGAGCAATATATATCCACTAGTGCAAATTTCATTTTTGTAATTTAATTGAGAAATGCCAAATTAAAAGAAAGAAAGAGATAAAGAGGAAGGTGGTGGTGATGCTGTGTAATTACGGACCAGCTTTGGCCATATGCGGCGAGGGATAGGGTCCCACCTAATCAACTTGTGCACTATTTTCCCTCATTTATATTTCTGTATCTGTTCTAGATACCTCCGTCTGGCTATTACTTTTAAAATTCAAAAATATAAATATTACCCAATTAAATTTTGTTAAAAATTACATACACGTGCCTACTACTACATCCTAGATATATCATAAATATGTTAATGTCATGGTATCATATCATATATAACAAGTTATAAATTTATTATTTAAATGTCAATAAATTTAAATTGTGGGTTCGAACATTAGTACCAGATAGAATAGCCAGAGGAGGAGTGTAAACATATACACTATGTATACATGTATAAAGTGGAGTCAGTTACTACTTTACTATATATACCCAGCATATTTAATAGTTCGACAACGGATGCAATTCAAGAATGGTTTTGACCAACAAAACATCTGTAATATCACTCACAGTCATAACTTACAAATGACCTAGTCCAACTAGCTAGCTAGTTTATAACTTGGGTGACAATAATTTAGCAAAGAAAAAAACAAATTGGGTGACAATAATACGATAATGAATACTCACGCTCACAAGATCTATTCATACAAGGATACATATATATATAAGAATATGTCATTTTAATATGATTAGGAGCTAAATAGAGTTTCGGTTTAATTAATTTTTTTTCTTTATTTCATTGGTTAGAGTTCGATTTATCAAATAAAAAAGATATAGATACTCTTTCCTATCTAATTATATTAATTATTATTACATTTCTTCCATTATTTCTTATACAATTTTAATAATTTTACGTCTAACACGTAACAGTTTAATATTAAAAATCCAAAATAAATCTCAAATATTACGGGAGCTGGTTTCTGGTATTGGGATGACCGAGTCTATTTTTTGAGTTGTTTTTGCGTTTTGGGCCTGTTTTTTGTGTTTGGGTTGGGCTTTTTAGGCCCACCCTATAATTAAAATAAAATTTAAGTTTCAATTAAATCATTATTATCCATTTACATTAATATGATTTTTATTTTTATATTTATATATAACTTTGATTTTAATGACATAAATAATATGATTTTTAATTTTTAATTAACGACTGAATTTAATATATATACCGACAAAATTGATAACGAGTATCTATATATTCATATATTTCGTAAATTAATGTACTAGTTTATTACACAACACATATAATTAATAAAAACAATATAATAAAATCTCAAAACCTGGTATAATTAAAAATCTCAACATCATCTATTTTATATAAAACTTATAATTTCTATGATAGTTTTTATGTAATTTTAGGAAGAATATAAAATATATGTATTTTCATGTGTATCTTTAAACTGACCGAGGACGGTCAGTGATTACTCAAAACCGACCCATTTGCTATCGATTATGTATAAAAATAATGTCATGGTTTGGGTCTGGCTTTTTTTATCGGTCAGTTTAATTTGATCGGTTTTAGCTGCATTTCTTGTAGTGTGTATATAGTATATACTAACCACCGGCTCTGCATCCCAGTGAAATGTATGTGGTTGTGATTGTGTTTGTTTTGGTTTGAGTTGTTTTATATGATTGCTTTGTTAAGATAATATATAATTTAATTAAATCATCTTGAAATTATAGAAAAACTAATAACTTAACACGAATATCATGTATCATGACTTAAATCGGAAGAAGTCAGGTAAAAAATCTTTTTTAACCCCGTTTTTCTTAAATATTTAATATAAACATTAAAGAAAATTATTGACTCAAAGATAGGGCTGTAAACGAACAGAGTCGAGCCGAATTTTACCTGAGTCGAGCCGAGTTTGACTTTTTTTTAAACGAACTGAACCGAGCCGAGTTTGACTTTTTTTTAAAACGAACCGAGTCGAGCCGAGTTTCCTAATAAACGAGCCGAACACAAGTTTTTCGCGAACAAATTGAGTCAGGTCCGAGTCGAGTCGAATTCGAACCGAGTCCGAGCCGAATCGAGTTGTTCGCTAACAAAACAAATATTTTTTACTCAATTAAGTCCAATTAATAAAAATAACTTTTACGGATTGTTGTTTCTATTTTTTAAGAAATATTTCTCGACGATCCAACCGTACGGATGTCAAGATATACTTAATATAATGATATTTCCAAATTTTAAAAAAATAAAAAATTAATTTGGTTGAAGATTCTAGTATATCATTACTATATTGACTACTTGACTAGTACTCGTAACTAGTGTTTTGTCACGAATTGTTGTTTCTATTTTTCTAAAAATATTTCTCGACAATCCAACCATATGAATGTCAAGATATATATAATATAATGATATCCCAAAATTTTTAAAAAATAAAAAATTAATTTGGTTGGATATCTTAGTATATCACTACTATATTGACTAGTACTCGTAACTAGTGCATTGTCACGAATTGTTGTTTCTATTCTTTTAAAATATTTCTCGACAATCCAACCGTACGGATGTCAAGATATATATAATATAATGATATTTCCAAATTTTAAAAAAATAAAAAATTAATTTGGTTGAAGATCTTAGTATATCACTACTATATTGACTAGTACTCGTAACTAGTGCATTGTCACGAATTGTTGTTTCTATTCTTTTAAAATATTTCTCGACAATCCAACCGTACGGATGTCAAGATATATATAATATAATGATATTTCCAAATTTTAAAAAAATAAAAAATTAATTTGGTTGGAGATCTTAGTATATCACTACTATATTGACTAGAATTCGTAACTAGTGTTTTGTCACGAATTGTTCTTTCCATTTTTTTAAAAATATTTATCGACGATCCAACCGTACAGATGTCAAGATATATTTAATTTAATGATATTCCTAAATTTAATGTATTATATTTATTAATATATATATATATATATATATATATATATATATATTATGTATAATAATACAAATGTAACATATTTAATTATGGTCAATTTCTCTATGTGATCGAAGTTGAATAGGTCATAAGTTGTTTTTTTAAATTCTTGATGTTGAATTCCAAATTTCATATTTGTGTTGTGACTTGTGAGAAAAATGGCATGTTTAATCAATTTTTTAATTTTGACAAATTAAATAAAATTGATATTCATTTTCTAAAATGAGATTGTAATCAATTTAAGAAAATTAAAAGATTATAAAATTATGTATGTTATATATATATATATAGTCACATAAAAATTAATATATTAAACATGATTCAAATAATCAAATGTAAATACATTATAATATATGCGTGTGTGTATATATTTATACATATCATAATAAAAACATAATATAAAATTTGAATTTGTGTTAATTATTATATTTAGAGATTTTAAAAATAAAATGTTCAAGAATTAAGACACATCAGTACATCACAGATTCACAATTTACACAAATATATAATCAAACTATAAATATTTTAGGCGGTATATATAAACATTAATATATTAAATATGAATAAACATTAACAATATATATATAATATGAATAATTTCATATAAACATTAATATATTAAATATGATATAAATATTTAAATTATTCATAATATTTTTTTATATATAATATATATAAATTTTATCCGAGCCGAACTCGAGCAGATCCCGAGCCGAACTCGAGCCGAGCTCGAGTCGAACAGGCATAAAGCTCGGCTCGGGTTCGTTTACTAACCGAGCGGATTTTTATGTTCAAGATCAGGTTCTTTTAATAAACGAACAGAGTCGAGTTCACTTAAACGAGCCGAGCTCGAGTTTTGTTCACGAACAGCTCTGTTCATTTGCAGCCCTACTCAAAGATGACTACTAATTGATTCACCCTTCAACTTAAAAATAGATTTTTAAATGATTGAGAGTGTTAATATATAATATATCATCCGATTAAACCCTCTTTATTAGACTTTGAGGTTTTAGGTGTTAAGATAATATATCATGGAATTAAGCCCTCCCTGCAAAGTAAATCCTAAATATTTTGTTTTGTTTGTTGTGCGACTCTTTGGATGTAAATTTGGTCGATATATAGGGTGCTGTAGAGGTTACCAGATTACCAGGCAAGATAATTTGAATCATCAGCGTTATCTAGTTAAATCAGCACTAAACTAACTAGCATTCTTTGATCTATTCTCATCTCAGTTTAAGTACCTGTTAAGATTTACTTATTTCTAGCAGCACAGGTTCCTAAAAGCCAAAACCTACCAAAATTACAAAAACTTGCCAACTACAATCAAGCACTAAGCAGAGGACTTTGACTACTTTTGTTAGGACTTTAAATATTTAGAATTTAGAATCATGATACTGCCTCTACCAAAGAACAGAATGGTTTTCTTTGTGATTTACATACAAAGCAAAATGTAGGATACATCATTGATCCACGTGTTTCTTATCCATTAAATTTTTTGTCAAAAGTTTAAGAAAAAAAACAGATCATAAGCCTAGACATATACCAAGTAACTCTGAAGTTTTGGAGGAACACCAATTGGAATGTAAAGTTTCTCATCTTATCAAGGGTTTCGAATGTTAGAATATAATATGATCCTGCTAAGCCCGTTTCCTAATACCTTGAGGTTTTAGAAGAATTGGTAACTTAACATGGTATCAGAGCTCCAGTGGGCACGGGTCTCAGGTTCGACTCCCTGTCAACCCCCAATATTCTCATAATTAATTATGGACACGAAAGGCTGGTTATTGCCCCAAAAATGGGCGTCCGTGATCCATTCTCGACCCATAAACGGGCTTTCGAGTGAGGGGGAATGTTAGAATATAATATGATCCTGCTAAGCCCGTTTCCTAACACCTTGAGGTTTTAGGAGAATTGGTAACTTAACATCGAAATTTCTCTATTTTACGAGTTCATTGATATGTGCTAAAAAGTGTAAATCTATATTATTACGAGTTTTTGTGAAGGTTGTGATTGAGGATTGAACTTTGTTATAGTGTCTATCCGGCTAGATTTGGGTTTTTTTTCTTGAGATTTTTTGTTTAATTTTTCCAACCAAGAAGTTTTGTTTGATTAGGTTTTGCAACAAACCTCTGGTATAATATAATCACTAGACACTTCATTTGGGTCCAAAATATTATTACCAAGTCAGACACTTGGTCGTGTATCCATGTTGGATTCTTCAAGCCGAGTTCGAGTAACATGGAATCCAATCAAGTTGGCTCATGTATGTTCATGGAGATGCAGCAACTCAATAAGAAAGTGCATCAACAGGCCTGCGCTATTGATATTCTGTCATGAAAATTCTAGGACTATTAATAGAAGAAAAATACAAAATTTCAAACATAAATAAATATCCAGTGTCCTATAACAAACTCATGATTGGGAATCAACAGGTTAAAATGGGACTGTTTTATCTATAAATGTTCCTCAAAGATCTTGTTTGCAATGATTATTCGCCACGCTTCTGCTATGTCATTTTTTTTGCATACATAATTTTGTAATATCTGGGTAAGTACTTTAAACTGCGGTTGTTCTTAACTGCTATGTTGATATTACACACATATGTTAAAGAATATTATAAGATCCATTTGAGCCTCTCTCTAACACCTTAAGGTTTTAGATGAGCTGGTTACTCAACAACATATATGTACAGTTAAGTGGGTAAAGCCGGAGGTTTGAAAAACTCTACTTAAAGATTTGTGGCTAAAAAAAAGGAAGGTGTTCATGGGGGAAAATTGATAAGGAATCCAGCAACATGGAGTTGTGATGTTGGTAATATATCTGTCAAATAAACATTCAAAGGTTCATGTATGTTCTCGATTACCATGAAAGTATCTAGCTTATTTAGGTTGTTTGCAGTTGAGTACAGTAGAAGAGGATTTAAGGTGACCGAGATTAGGAAGGGGAGGGGGTGAGGGGTTAAAGTAACATCAAAATTATTCAGATGCAGAAGCTTTATTAGACCAAAATTAATGCTTTAGGATTGTAGCTGCTGCTGCAGCTGCAGAAGTTAAACAAAGTATATCTGATTCAATTGTGGACCTGAGTGAGCTGCCCAGAGGTACACTCCCAGATACTTAATTCATAATTACATAATTGTAAATAATTTGCTTGTAATATTAATGCTCATTGTGACCAGATAATACAATTTTCAGCTTCTGGTTTTGTTAAAACGTTTTCTACCGTTAGGCATTAGCATAGCGATAAAAGAATTCAGCGAACTATCCTTGGTTTTATTATCTGTTCACTCTGTCCCTGCAAATTTATTTTTTGTAGCTTTCTTTTCTCTTGTGTTTAGGTTAATTGCTAATTTTATTATATTTTATATGTTTTAGTAGCTTGGAGTTGAAATTCAAGTCCTTTTTTACCAGTTCCCTTCAGTGTTCTGACTTCTGATACATGTATATTATTGCTGTTAATTCAAAGACGTTAGCAGATGTATTTAGTGTAAAACATTAAAAGGCTGATATTTTTCCTTTCCTATTTAATTGTTCGAATAATGATATACTAGTAATACATTTCTTCCTTACTGTATTTATAATCCCTTGGTCAAGTTTTATTGATGATTTTTTGCAGTTCTCCAAAAAAAAAAAATAGTACGTATTCAAATGGTATTTCATAGCATCGACCGTGTATGTTTGGGTTGGTGATGACACTTGTTTTACCATATACTTGAACGGAAATATACTTAAAATTACCATGCCAATGCTATTTTTTTCCTCCGATATTTACCATTGATGTTTATTTATTCCTTCTTTCTATGCCAAAGATGCTTATTTCTTCCTCCATTGATGTTCATTCCTTCTTGTATGGATTGTCAATGATATTCCTAGTATTGGTCGTAAACATGTGCTGAGTCAAATTCAAAGCTAGAAGTTTTTCGACATGCAATATACTCCTTCCATCTTACCCATTTATTTACGTTTCGGAGAGAAGGTCCGTCACGCATTTTAAGGTACAATTTATTATTTTTGAATAAAAATTGAATATTTAAATTTTTATTCAAAAAAAAAATTAAGAATAAGTTATAAAACTATACTTTATATGCATCTTAAAATGCGTATCAGACCTTCTCTCCGAAACGTAAACAAATGGGTAGAACTGAGAGAATATATAATAATCCCTATCCCGAAACTCACGTGGCAAATTGCACCAAAGAATAAAACCATAATTGACATTTTAATGTTACACGAAGTAGATTAATGAAATTGATAGATAAATGTGACAGACTAGCTAGAAACTAAAGAAAAACATTAGCACTGGCCTTTTAGGCACCACATAAAGAAATGGATAGATCTAAATTTAGCTCCTGTGATGAGCCAAAGGAGTTATTCAAGTTGGCCATAAAATACAAAGACGAAATTGCTTCACTGACATCACTCAAAGAAGAAGCATTACTCCTTTGGGTGGATGGATGCTGCAATGAGAGCGACAATGATAATCCACAAGCTTCAGTCACATTGTGAGCTTCGTGTATATTACCCGGGTTATCAAGTTTGTGTTTCCTTCTTTCTATGGTGCATGTTTCATCTTCTGGTTCAGCAACCTGTAAAAGGAGGAGAACCAAGTTTACTGCTTGTAAAATTTAATCGTCCTAGACTGATTGCAAACAGTAAACATAAACATTTACAGCTTATTAAAGTATAGCCTATTTGATGCATGAGATGGGTGGCCTAGTGGCCCCAAAGTGTCTATTGTCAAAAATTTAAGACTGTTGTTTCTACATGTTACAGTTCTGCAAATTGCATTTAAGGGGATTGGCCTGTTGGCCAACTTTAGATCCCAAAGTAATGGCCTCTATAGTAATACAGAACTGGACCACAAATTGCAAATTATTTTACGCTAGTCACATTAACAAGATAGAGTAACTTATCATATATCATATTCACTACTCACTAGTACTATGGTTAAGTTATTGACTCGATCAAAACCTCAAGGCATTGGTAGAGGAATTTAAAACCCCCATAGTGTCCAAAAAAAATTCTGAGAGGTTCCTAGTATTCAAGCATGACAAGCAATTGCTGGGTGTTATCAAGTCATGTTAAGTTCTCAAAAGTCGGTGAAAATCTCAAGTGTTAGTAAAACAGCCTAGTATATATGTTTATAATGCTTATGTTTAATATGGTTTTTTACTAAAAAAAATTCAAAAATCGCTAGTATGTTAAGAGAATCACCAAGGCAGTGTGCACTGTTCATCGATCTCAATTACTTTATATGTAAAATTAGCAATTCCACTTGTTATTAGAAGTTTCTCAAGTATAAAGGAGTAACAATGCATCAGTTGAAAAGTAAGAAGCAATCTGATCTCAACACTGCTCTTCAGACCAGATATAAACATTAATTTGCGCTGTGAAAACAAGCACAGAATATGAGTAAGACTACTACGGCATCATAGTGTATTATACTCTGCAAGAGATGTTACTAAACAGAGAAAAAACATGAGGGTAATAGATGCTGTTTGTCCCAAAAACATATACATATATATTTAAATATCTTCACGCAACCACTGTCCATTTAGGCAACCCTCTGATACATGAAACAGATAAAAGAAAGAAATCATATGCTGCATGGGAAATACTCGGAACCAAAAGGACTAACCTATGCTATAATCCCGGCTAAACTTCAAAAGTTAGTAGAGAATTTTTTTTCTAGCCCCGGCCCGCCATTAATTAAAATCAGTAAAAAGATATTTTAAGCCCAGCAAACGTCGAAAAACTGACAACAATTATTTTTAGCCTCAGCTGTTTCGAAAGCCTGATTCCACCGCATGACACTTAAAACGGTGGGGAGGCAAAATCAGGTCATAGTCTGATTAGTAACAGGGTCAGAGTTTGATTAGCATCAGGTGACCTGACTGTTAGTAGTACTATGTACTACCAACTAGTTATATCAAGCCAAAATTCTACTCACCCCCACTAAAAAAGCTAGCTGTTAAAATATAAACTGAATCAAGTAACACACAAGACATTAAAATTTTGTTTACCTTGCGAAAATGAGAATCTCCCATCAGTGAATGGGTAAAGGGATTGAGGTTGTGAAGGAGATGATGTGGCAGAGAGAAGGCTGTGGATATTGGAGCTTCTTGGCTTCTGATCAAACCACTTTCCAGCTTTCTTGTTGCTACATCTCCACTCTTCTCAGCCACAGAATAATCATCATAACTATACCTATGCATTGACATTTTCTCATGTTGGCTGCATTGCAGATTCTGATCTGTGTTTCTGGCTCTGAAGAATAGATTAAAAAAAGAAAAAGAAAAGATTATACATGTATATATAAGGTTTGTGTGCGTGTCAAGATGAGTGCTTGAGTTGTAAAGCTAAATTTTTTATTAAAAGTAAGCATGAGCTTTTGAGGTACCTTTTTGCAGCTGGTATAGGACTGATATTTAAGCTAAAGTGGTTATGATGAGAATTAGATACTTGCATGAGGGTTTTTTTTAATGATGCAAGGTAACCCACACTTGTCTCTTGTTCTATACATCCATCATTATCATCTTCTTCTTCACTGCCTTTTTTTCTGCTTTGGTGGACAAAATTACTCCCCTCTGCAATTAATATTTTTTATGACAATTAAGAATGTTAATATAAGCTACCCCTAAGCTCTATTCTCAGCTTTCTGTGAGGTGTTAGTGTGTGTGTGTGTGTGTGGAAGATGGGAATATGGGTGTAATACCTTCACCATTGAAGTCATTCTTCATGCTTCTATACATCTGTGAGTTATAGACAGAAACCATAAAAAATAGAGAAGCAAATTCATGATGGATACAGTGGAGAGAAGAAAGTTTAAAAAAAAAAAAACTTAATATACCAAAAGTCACAGAGTTGACATGCAGATAACTAAGAATGCAAACCTGGAGATGGCTTTTGACATGTGAAATAGTGAGTCCTCTCACATCCATCAACTGAAGAACAAGCTTAGGAGTAGCCTCTGAAAATATAAATAACTTAAATATGCATGAACACTGAGCAAAATAAGCCACTCAAGGAAATATATACATAGGATTAAAATCAAGAAAGAAGGGTAGTTTAATAAAATGCTCACTATCTTGGCCACCAAGCCTTTGAATGGCACGAACGAAGCAGTTATGAAGATCAGGAGTCCATCTTAAACGAGGAACTTTTGATCTTATATACTGTCTCACCCCTCCATTTCTTGCACAAGAACTCATTCTTAAAACAAATAAACCTCTTAATTTAATCTTGGCTATATCAGTTGAAAAAAAGTAAGGCTTGGACTTTACAATCTCGTTGAAACTGTCTACGTCCAAAGCAACAATATATTATGTAGGGGGGAGTATAATATAGAGAAAAGGGAGGGAGGGAGGGAGGGAGGGAGGGAGGGAGGGAGAAAAAGGGAGGGAGGGAGGGAGGGAGGGAGGGAGAAAAAGGGAGAGTGAGTCTGTAAATTCTTTTTGTAGAGAACATATTCTAATTGCATTTGCATGAGTTGAATTATTAATTATTACAAATAATTATAGTATCCAACTCAACTCCTGCAAAGAAAATAATCTGATCACGAGCTTTTCAGTTTCCTTTGTTGGCCCGAAATGAAATCAATTGCCCAAAAGACAAAATCTCCTGCCACTTTGACTCCACCTCCCTTTTCTTCCCTCCCTGCAATCTATATACGCCAATCTTCGTCATCATTACACCACAACCCCATTCAGTACTATTTTATAGACAAAAATTACTGTACATTGTTTATCTATGTGCATATACTGCATACGTGCATAACAAAATGATATATCATTGTCAATTAAGGTTACGATACTTTTGGGCCTTTTGGTTTATTATTTTTCAAAAAGTTGCTTATTTAAGGTTATTTTTATAATTATAAATAAGAAAAATATTTATAAATTCTTACTCTCTCAATTCTAAAATAAAATAAATGTCATTTTGACTTTTATCACCGATGGAACAAAAAATTACTTACTCATATTAAAGAAATATGGCCCAATGTGGCCCCACCATTACTTACGTATTTTAAATAAATAAATAATGCTTAAATTATTATTCCGAAAGAGAAAATTGAAAAAGTAATATGTGGGGTACTATTTTTTACACCTCAAACCACAAAGTCAAAACGACACTCACTTTAAAATGGAGTAAATATATACTCCGTATAATTTATAATTTTTGTATATATAGGGTGATCACCAGATTTAATATTACAGGGAAGGGTTTCGTTACAATCTTTTTAAGTTATAAACTTACAAACATTTTTAACCTTGATAATTTCAATTATTATTTTTATAAATAATTTTAAAACGATTTATACTGTATTAAAAGATATATTTGTGATATTTTTTATGAATAATTGAATTTTTTTTAGACGATTATTCAACACATATATAACTTGGATTTCAACCCCGTGTGTTGAATATATAACAGTTAACTTATGTGAACAAGTACATAAATTATTTTTACAATGGTATTATTAAGATAAATTTATTATATAATCAATATTTAATATTTTTATACCTTATTTGAGTATTAGTGAACTATAATCAATATATACCTTAGTTTATAAATTTATAATTTAAAATTAATTATTAAAAAATTATAAATTTATAATTTAAATATTCCTGATGTTAATAGATAAATATAGGAGTGCATATATCGGGCCCCAAAAAAATAGTCTAAAGCAGCGTTGCTTGTCATGTGCACCAATTTGTTTGAAGAAGCAGGCAACCGAACTACTCCAATGCCACTGCCATGTCAGCAGGCTCTCATGTTAGCAACCTGGTTGGTGAGAGCAGGTAAATTATTTGCCCACATTGCCATTAATGGTGCTACATGACTACATCCCATTCAATAATTATCATGCAGTAACTTTTCATTACATGTAACTATATATGTAACATTCCGTATTTTTTTAATAATATATTAAGTTATTTAATTTAATATTAAGAATAATATTAGTGAATTATTACTAATATTATTATTCGAATATGAATATAGATATTTTATAATTAGAATATTATTTTAGAGATTATTGGTTAAGAGAAGAAAAAAAAGAAATAGAATAGACAGAAAAATAAAAAGGGTTAGGGTTTTGTAAGTTACGTAAAAAAAGTTGAGAAATCGTAGAGAAGATAGAAGAGAAAGAAAAATAGAAGAAAAGGGAGAAGATTGAGAAAGAGAAGAAGAAAAATCTTGAGAAGATGAATTATTGTATCAAATTAGGGTTCGTGTGATAGAGACATCTATATTTTTACAAAAGATCATTCATATATTTGGAGGTTTAAGGTACGGATACATTCTACACTCTCTCTTTGTTCTCATATTGTTAGTGTACGGATATTTTCGTTACATTCTCTTTGTAGTCATAACAATCTCTTTTTTCTTGTTTTGTTATTCAATTCGTATGTATATTGTGTATAGTTTGTATTCATTCAGATTCTTATAAAATTCGTATATCATTCTTTCTTTATCTGATTGCTGTGATTTTATACTATCTAGAAAGGTATTTCAATTATCTACAACTTTCGCTCTTTGTGTTTTCTGAAATTCTGCCTATAAACATGTTGAAATGTGCCGTTTATGTAATCTGATTGGTTATTCGGAGTTGTTCTGCTATAACTTCAGAAAATCATAATAAATTGAGAATTCATCCAAAAATTATGTGTAATGTCATTTTGAAAAGGTCATTTCGAACTCTGCGTTCTTTATTTACATTCCGCTGATAAATTCTGTGATTTCGATATCTCAAATATCAAAATACTACTGTGATCATAGTCTGATTTTGTTATAACAGTCCGCATTTTTTAATTGTTTCTGCATTCGTTACTTATCCGTTTTTGACGAACTTTATCATTCTGGAAAGATCTTTGAATCGTCTTCAAGTTTCGTGTTCTGCACTTTTTCATTTGAGGTCATTCTGATAGAGTAAATTGCTAGTTTTCCAGACTGGTCAGTTCTGATTTTATTTTAATAGTCACTATTGAATGTTATTTAATGTGTGTGATATTTTAAATAAGATATTTTCGCTCTTTTTGTGATATATGTATGACTTGGGAGACAATATAAGACTCTGTCATGAGTGGAGAGAATCTTGTGCTTGGCACCACCTATACAGTATATTTAAATTGTGTGGGAGTGTCGCCGGAGTTATGGGACACGTAGAGTCATTACTATTGTGTATGTTTGTTTGGCCATTTGGGTAGCATTGTGTTTTGTACCGTGCAAGCCCCTGTAAGATTTTGGGTAGCATTTGATTTGTTCTATGCAAGCCCCTGTAAATTTTGATGACTACACATTCTGGAGAACCGAAATATAGGACATCCTGTAAGAGTAAGATGGTCTCCCATGTCAGTAAGTAAATTTGTATTTCAGTATTTGATCAATATAATAGATGACTAGTAAGTGTACGAGTAAGAGTAAGAATATTTGTGAT
Organism: Oenanthe sinensis; assembly: GCA_028671895.1. Lineage (NCBI taxonomy): Eukaryota > Viridiplantae > Streptophyta > Magnoliopsida > Apiales > Apiaceae > Oenanthe > Oenanthe sinensis. The sequence goes on along the minus strand of CM053814.1, from coordinate 5,981,817 downwards.
TAAAAAGTATGTACGTTGTGATTATAAAATAAGTATCTATCGTATCTTTTTATTTATTTATATCGTGAGTTAAGTATGACCAGTATCTTTTGTCTCTTTCAGTTGTTTCATCATTCTTTATTCAGATATTTTATTTATTCATATTGTCATCGTTCTAACCCTTGTACTCTTTGCATTGTTTTATATCCGTATATGAGCCTTTCGCTCACTGCTGGTCTATGTTTCTTTGATTTCCCCCGGCAGGTTAGGTGGACTAATTGATGGGAAGAGTGCAAGTTGCTGACTTTGAGGAGTTGTAAAGTTTATATTTAGATTTGAATTTGTATAGTTAAGCTGTAATTTTTATTTTTGGATTATAAGTTATTGGATATTGAGAACTTATATCGTTTATTAAATTTTTGGAAAATTTCATTTAAGTGAACAATTTTGAGATGTTAAAATATTTGTAAGCAGAACTGCAGAAGTGATTTGTCTAAAAGAAATTTAACAAAGACAATGGCTACAACTGCCCTGTACGAAACTATATTCCCACTGAAAATACGAAGACGTTAGATCGCGCAATCTAGTACTATTATGATTTTCGAGCTACCCTAGATCTTCAATTCTCCATCTTTTAGATCTATATGACTATGTCCTAACTTTGAAAGGACAGGACTGCCCGCATAGCAGTCATGACCTGACCCTGCCTAGAATCATTTAGAAGAAAATGTTACATTCTATATTACTACTGATTCGTTCATCGTTTGGCTCTATATATATCTCCGGTCTTGAGACTTTAATTCGGATCAAACTGGAATATAAACTAAGTTAAGCTCGAGATTATTAAAAAAAAAATCGCTCGAGAACTTGAGTCGAGTTCCAACTATTCAAAATATCAAAATATTTTTATGAACCCAAAGATATCGATCTCAACTTAATATTATTAGGTCATGTTCACTAAATTAAATAAAAGTGCTTTATTGAGCTCAAATCGAGTTCGAGTTAAATTCGAATTTCTATTTTATTTAGCTGAAGTTGAGTTCGAGTGAAATTCATTAAAAATCCGGATCGATTTCAAGTCCCTTAAAAAACCAAATGTTTATTTGAATTCGAGTATGAAATTAAATTTGAACTGAGTTTTGAGGTCATTTTATCAAATCGAGGTTGAGTAGCTCGATTTAAATTATATCGTATCTTTAACCACTCGATCGATTGCCAAAGACCAAATACCTAACATTCGACTTTGATAGATATTCATGTTTATGTCACCAAATCAGGAACGGGATAATTTATGGAAAATGAATATTGTGAGCATGGGTCAACCGGCAAGAAACATGAAAAGAAGGAAAAGAGAAGGCAGAGTGTAAAAAGTCGTCCCACTGCATGTAATCTCAGCCTTTTATTTATCTATCTGATAACATAGTAAGTGAATGATAACGAAGAAGAATACAAGGTGGAAGAATGTGTGTATATATTCTAAACTCTTTCAGATTTTGTACGTAGTGCTGGGACATGAAAAACATCAACAGCTAGCAACTATTCTTCTTTTTACTCTATTTTTCTCTCAACATCGAATTATCGATGTAACCACAGGAAATTATTTAAAAAAATACTAGTGCAATCAGTTTTCAAAATCGATCACTCAATCAGTCAGTCAAGTTTATTCAAAACTCTGTCAACAGTTTTTTTATAAAGTCTCTCTAGCACTGTTGGGTCATTTTATTTTATACTACTACTACGTAACTATCTGCTATTCAAATAACTAGCTAGCTAGGGAGTAGACTAGGGACTGTGCCGACTTTATACTTATCCCATTCGCATTGCACCAGCATTCTTCTTTCGATAAGAATGATTAAATTAACAAACTAATTCGAATTTTTTAAATTTATATATGTTACAGAATACATATTGATTATTAGGAGAATAATTAAAGGATGAATCATGCACTTTCTTTGTATGATAATAAATGAGTCCCGATCCACAGGGTTAGCCCTAATAGTTTGTCAAGAGAAGCAAATTTGTTGGAAAAAGACACTAGTGAAGAATAAAATGGCTAAACTCGTACAAAAGTAAACTAAAATGAGCATATTTGAAATTAAAAAGAAATGGGCATACGTAAAAAAAAAGTAGTGTGAATAGGATGGGACGAGGGGGATGAAGAATTAGTTTGTGCGGAGAGACAGAATTAGGGAAGACTTGATGAAGATGGCAGGGGAGAGAGACAGAGAAAGAGATGTATCAGAGCAGAAGAGAGTATATTTATATACACAGGGAGGGAATGATGGGATTATACTGCATGCAGAAAGAATGGAATGATGGGTTTTGTACAATTGTACTACAACTCTCCCTGCTCTCACCAACGCCTACTCGATTGCTTCCATCCAATTTTACCCCTCCCGAATTAGTCAATTCCCCACCACTGTCTTCTCAAATTTGTCATTGCGAGTCCAATATTAGATATTAAATAGTTTTTGTCATCGTTAAAATATGATATTAAAAATTGTATTTTATTGTTAAAATATAATTAACACTCTAGTACTGCTAGTTGTATTTTGTAATAATTTATTTTAAAATTTAATCAACTTTTTTTTCCAACCGTTTCATTTCTTGCCCCTCATTTTTAGTTAATTAATGATGTTACATGAATGACTATAGTCATATTTGATTCTAAATATACAATTAATTAATTATTTATACATTTTTCCATTCAATTATAATTATACTATAGTTTCACTTCTATACTAATTCTATACTATAACTATCATGTATTGGACTTGTTGTTAAGAGAAGAAAAGCCCTGTTTTGATATTTAAAATTATAAATGATGAAAAGCCAAAAAACCAAGTTAGTATATTTGGATAATTTTATTGTTTTATGACCCCGTATATTTCATTTTGTTTTGAAAAGAAAGATGAATTAGTCGGGATAAATATGAATGCGGGCATCGAGGACGCCGGTGAAAAGGTAAAGGGGGCATAAGAAAAAACAGTGGTATGTATACATTGTACACCAAGCTGCTCACATGCTAGGTGTTCCTTTTTTCTGTAGAAATGTGCGGAAGAAAACGAAAGAAAAGGAGTAAAACAACAGAATATGAGGATATATACATATCATCTGATCCGTCTACGTGATTTGTTATCATGTCTTTCTTTCCCTTCTCTCTCTGTTCCTCCTTGTCCGCTGCATGCCTGCATCCCTTCTTCTTTGCATGTTATCACGTAGGGTGGTAAATGTGGTCCGGACACCATTTTAAACTAAAAATTATTGAAAATTCGGGATGAGTTGGCTTAATTTCAAAATATTCTACAACCTTAAAAATGACAGACCACCCAAAATTGACAAGAGTGTTTCCAGAAGATAATTTCTTGGGAGTGTATGATTGTTACAAATATTTCACCTTAAAGAATTAGTCGGCTATGTAATCATGTACATTCTTTATATTGGTCATTCTATTTTCAACTACTATCTGGTCTGGGGACAGGGTACTTCATATCCGCACGAACAGCTACCTTTTATTGACTTTGCATGTTTCGTTCAAAAATTGGAGTTGGTAATTTTTTGTAGTTGAAAATCAGCAGAAGAGGGGTGAAATATGGTTTGCTTCGCTTGGCAACGAAATAGATATTGTTTTTATATGTTAATATATCTTCATAGGATTCTGATTTTGTGTTGCAAGGGTGTTGCTTCTATTTTGTTTCGAGAATTTTTTTTAATAAAAAATAAATACTGTAAATACATTTCTTAGTGTGGGGAAAGTGGATATAAATAGTTACAAATTTTAGAGAGATAGATAATGATACAAGTAAAATAATTTACAGAACAAATTTGACTTGTGCAAAACCTATCTTGAGTTTATATGAAGCCCATGCCAGAGCAAAATTGCTGAGCGCTTACAAGGCCAGAAAAACTGTCCGCCTACATCAAACCAGACTAAAAAAGATGGCAAATTCTGAAAAATTGATCAATGGCGATCTCAAAAGTAAAAATTCACAATCCAATTATCATCAATCCTGGAGCATTTCAGTTATAAAAAAAATGCAGTTCAGTTTCATGAGGCAGTACAAAACCAATTATATTTATATATATGTTTATTTTTATATAGTTCTTTTGACTGAAGTAATTAATAATGAGATGCTTTATGAACTATTAGCAGCTAACTGGATTGAGAATACCAGAATCCAACCTTCGAGCTGCCTAGGCGAACTTTACCCAGGACATATTTGTGTGAAGCTAACAGAAAAATTGAAATGGCATGAGTTGGACTGGATGTGATCGAAGGTGTAAAGCCAACAGAACAGTAGATGAAATGGCATGACTTGGACCTGACATTCAAAGGAGTGGAGCACTAAATTGACAGCCCCTCAACAGCGCTAGCTGGATTAGTTTGTATGAAGAGGCTGCTCATACCTCGAACACACACACACGCGCGCGTCATAGAGGTGGTGGGGGGGAATGGGAGGAATAATTAACAAGATGAACATCCAAGAGTTTAAAACACAAGTCTTGACAACAGCTTCAAAAGGAAGAAAGAAAGTAGTGAAGAAGTCCCGAGACTTTAAAAAAGAAAACACACATATATAGTTCCAGCTTTTAGGATGGCAGGACGGGAGATGAATACTGGAAACTAAGCATGACAGACAATTTAGTTGCTACGAACTGATGATCTTAAAGTCGTTCTTGGCAAGAAAGCATGTATCGCTGAATTAGGAACATGATGAAGCATCCAGAGTGCTGATCAAAACTACTCTTTGCATTATGCCGTGGTCTAAGCCATTTGTATGCTAATTCTAATTCAAATCCGTCATCTTTTGTAAAACTTCACCCAGAAAAACAGACACCGCAATAAAATATGAACTAATATAAAAGAGCATGTCAATCAGTATTTTTATTCAGGATTTGGATGAGAAAAAGGAATTAGTCTTCCTCATTATAGAATACAAGCAAAGATTTTAAAAATAAGTTTGATACCAACACAAGTCAGCAATCGTCCAGGAATATAAGTCCTCAGATTCAGCATCGCCGCAATTCCTGTTAAAGTTGAACTAAACTTTAGCAAATATCCAAACTTACAATTAAGAAAAAAAAATTGAAGTCACTTGAAAATTAAAAGCTAGGACTTCTAAAAGACAAGATAAAAGTAATATTTTAAGGATGCTTTAAAAAGAAAGGCACCAAAATTTAAACCTATGACCTCGCAAAGGGAATTAGTTAATAGTACTTCAGGACATGATATTAGAAGAGTTCCTGACTTACAAGCAGAATAGCTTTAATGAAACCGGAAAAGATCTAATAGACAGAGGACATTGAATATCTCAATAACCTCTGATAAACAAAGAACACTGTACTACATATTTGTTTTAAGTACGATACATTCTTAATATTACTCGAGACAGTTCCTAGGCAAGCAGGGTGAATCTAGGAAGATGCACTCAATAAGATGTTCTCTTACCACTAAAATATACAAATATATAGAAGTACCCCCACAAAAATTATAAAAATATAAAGTCGTGTTTGGTTGGAGAAAGGAATGAATGAAAATTTGTGAACAAAATTCAAGAAAGAAAGGTTGCAAAGGGGAACAAATACGAGGGAGTGAAAATCTTCTATAATGAAGTTTGCAGGGAAATTAACTTAGAAGGACAATGAACATTCCTTTTCGAATTGGTGGATTTGAGCTCTAGTTCCGATTTGCTAGGATTGAAATAGAAGGAATTAAAATTATAATCATTTACCTAAAAAAATTTCATTCCGTTCCCTCCCAGTTTCATTCTACCCAACCATACAGAACATAAGGTTGCTCCGGAAAAGATCTAATAGACAAAGGACATTGAATATCTCAATAACCTCTGATAAACAAAGAACACTGTACTACATATTTGTTTTAAGTACGATACATTCTTAATATTACTCGAGACAGTTCCTAGGCAAGCAGGGTGAATCTAGGAAGATGAACTCAATAAGATGTTCTCTTACCACTAAAATATACAAATATATAGAAGTACCCCCACAAAAATTATAAAAATATAAAGTCGTGTTTGGTTGGAGAAAGGAATGAATGAAAATTTGTGAACAAAATTCAAGAAAGAAAGGTTGCAAAGGGGAACAAATACGAGGGAGTGAAAATCTTCTATAATGAAGTTTGCAGGGAAATTAACTTAGAAGGACAATGAACATTCCTTTTCGAATTGGTGGATTTGAGCTCTAGTTCCGATTTGCTAGGATTGAAATAGAAGGAATTAAAATTATAATCATTTACCTAAAAAAATTTCATTCCGTTCCCTCCCAGTTTCATTCTACCCAACCATACAGAACATAAGGTTGCTCCGGAAAAGATCTAATAGACAAAGGACATTGAATATCTCAATAACCTCTGATAAACAAAGAACACTGTACTACATATTTGTTTTAAGTACGATACATTCTTAATATTACTCGAGACAGTTCCTAGGCAAGCAGGGTGAATCTAGGAAGATGCACTCAATAAGATGTTCTCTTACCACTAAAATATACAAATATATAGAAGTACCCCCACAAAAATTATAAAAATATAAAGTCGTGTTTGGTTGGAGAAAGGAATGAATGAAAATTTGTGAACAAAATTCAAGAAAGAAAGGTTGCAAAGGGGAACAAATACGAGGGAGTGAAAATCTTCTATAATGAAGTTTGCAGGGAAATTAACTTAGAAGGACAATGAACATTCCTTTTCGAATTGGTGGATTTGAGCTCTAGTTCCGATTTGCTAGGATTGAAATAGAAGGAATTAAAATTATAATCATTTACCTAAAAAAATTTCATTCCGTTCCCTCCCAGTTTCATTCTACCCAACCATACAGAACATAAGGTTGCTTCCCCAAAAATTACCCCCCCCCGACAATTTTTTTTACAATAATATATCCACTCTTGTACACAGGTCCTAAGAACGACAAGTATCATTACTATCTATTTACTTCTATAACATGGCATGAAAAATGAGCATCTTTGGAATTATTACAGCTACCAGACAGAAAGTATATAACTGATAACATCTTTTATAGTGTGAACATATATAACCGATAACATCTTTTATAGTGTGAACCACTTCACACTAAGTCTTTCCCTTACTTTTTAAACATTTGAGTTTCCAGCCAGGTCAACCAATCATTTGTTCATTCCCAATTTCAAAAACTCTAAGTCCTAATAAACCACATTGATGTTAATCTTTTTCAGCTCAAAAAATGTCAAAGGGCAGTTCTTCGCTTTGATTCAGAGCTCAAAACCTGACGAAAAGCATCAATTTTGAAGCAAATGAGAATGAACTCGAAATTTTCTTGAATAAGCTGGTCAATTATCCACAAGAACACCGCTGAACTTAATTCAGGATACGTCTCAGTATTTAGAGCAGAACTTGAATCACGAAATTAATATTGAAGGAGAAAGACCACCTAGGTCATCTTATTCATTTTCAACTGATGACTATGAAGTTTTAGTGGTGAAATTACATAGTTTGAGTTTGCGGAAGATCCTTCATTTTAGAATGACCTTGCAGGTCTATATTGACACGTGCACATGACATTATTTATATTTGTCGGTTATGTTGTGAGTTTCTAGCTATTTGTAGTTTTGTATAAACCTTGGCAGTGATTAGGTCGCCAATGATTTTTGAAAAGGTTTCTCAAGGATGCGATCGAAAGCATGATCAAAATTAAACTGAAGTTCTGGATGTCCATGCCAAATCGCGCTTTGAACATCAGTGCACCCTTGAAATACCTTTCCTGATTTGATGATTGACCATTTACATTACATACCTACTCTGAAATAGGGTCTATACCAAACAGAAACAAGGAAACTCACAACACATTGAACAAATAGAAAAAATATGAATGTGAGAAGGAAAAAATAGACCTGCACATTGTGAACTTTTTAATTTCAGCTGGAACAAAATACCATTTTAAAACCCTAGAAGAACTCCCCCATTCTTTCTGCCATACAGTGGAAAGCTAGGCCCTCTGTTCACCCTCAATGCACCAATACGGCTCCAAATGTGACTTACTGTCAGGAACTCTACAATAGCTTACTACTAGTAACAGTAATATAATAGTAGTAATAGTAAGGAACATAGGGTGTTATTAGTAAGGGTAGTTAAGTAATTACAACTACTAGGCAATAGTAGTAGTAATAGTATAAATAGCAAGACTCTGTGTACATTTCAGATTATGCAATGATAATATGAAAATGTGACTTGGTTCCCCTAATCTCTCTCCCCTAACTGTTTCTTTCTAAACTCTATCTGTCTCTACCTCTGATCTATCTCTATCTCTCTGCTGTACATCTCTAATTCTGCCCCAATCTCTCTGGTTTCTCTCTATTCTTACTCTAATTTCTTTCTATCTGTCTCTCTTTCTCTGTTTATCTCTTATTTGCTGCTTTTATAATCAGAAAACACCAAAAAAAAGTAACAAAACTAGTTCAGGAACTTGTAATTCCTGACACTTGCACCAATTTGAAACCCCAAAGTTATCAATGAACATATGCCTCGTCTTCCGCATCTGGTAAATGACCAGTCTAGCTGCTTTACAATTAAATTCGTGATTCAATTGTTGCTCTAAGTACTAAGACGGATCCAAAATGAAGATCGAATTTGAATTGAGTTCCCTTGGGTAGAAATTTCATGGAAATTGGGGTTTTTGAAATTAGTGAAGTGAGTGGTGATGAATGGATGATTGTTTAACAAGATTGCAAATTTAATTGTTGAAAAAGTGAGAGAAGAGTAAAAACCTGAGATTGAAAAAGATGGACTAAACTCTATCATCTATTCCGCTCTTACCACCTTCATCGTTCTTTATCTTATTGTCTTCATAAACATTTATCCCACTTCTACCAAACAAAACAAAACCAACCTAAGATCTAAACAAAGCGGTACGTTTTTAAGAGGCTACTAATCATTATGCACAACAATGTTGTTTCTGCTAGTGTTGATCTCAGATGGTTTAATCAAAATACAGAATTGCACAGGATATAAAAACTTAAACTCTAATACTTACAAACAACAACTCTACATTACATACAGCTACAAATAGTTAATGCATCCATCAAAAAGTAAATGCAACAACATTGACTCTCTCAATGTTAATTCCAGACTGTTCAAACACCCCTATACAAAATCGATAAAACAAAAAGTGCCCATTAACCAACTCATTTAAAAAACTCACAATCTACATCATCTGACCAGAAAGAACTAACCATAAATTACGAGAAATTTATATTTTGTTGAAATTAATCAATCAATCAATTCATCTAAACTCAGAGAAATCAATCAAATTACTTATCCAAACTAATCAAACACCCCCGAAAATAAAAAAACTCAAACACCCACATAAAAAATCCCAAAACCCATCAACCAAATAACAAAAAAAAACATAAAATCAAAAAAAGATCTGACCTTTAAAAATCAAGAAGCATTAGCAGGGGAGGGAATAAGAGGGACCCCGCCAGATTTCTTCAAGTCCTGAGTCTGTTTAATCTTTTGCATCTGAAGCATCCTCTCCATAACAAGCTCATACTCACACTTTTCATAAGAGTGACGCTCATTCTCACACTTCCAAGGAAGATAAAACTCAGATTGACGACACTTGTTGAGAGGAATGAGAAGATGGGCACACTGGTCTCTGTACGGAATAGGGACACGAGCATCAACCATTTCTTGTTGGGTTGCTATCATCTTCTTTGATGATCCTATTGCCACTTCCTCCATCTTGTGTGTGTGTGTGTGTTTTACACTTTTCTGTTGTTTGCCCCAACTCTCTTTTCCCCAAATTGACTTCCTAGTTTTTTTTTGGGATTGTTTAAAGTTTATTACTGCATTTTTCCCTACATACAGTATATTTTTGGGTTTATAAGTTATTTATGTTTACGATCAATGTTCGTTTATTTAATTTTAAAAAATAGGTTAATATTAATATCTTTTTCTATTTTTAAAAAAGTGAGAAACAACTTTTTTTCTGTTTTCTAATTAATTTATACAAAATAAATTTTTAAATCAAAAATTTATTTATTTTCATTATGATAATTATATCTCCGTCATTCATGCTATATATAGATAAACTTTCTTTATAATGAGCTAAGAAAATGATAATAATTATAAGTTTTGCAAAATAAATTTCAAAAATTCAAATAATATATACACAAAATTTAGAGGGGTCATTTGATTCCCAAGATGACATGAATATGAAATTAGAAATTGGATTATTATGACCCATAAGACATGAATTTGAAGTTAGAAATGGGATTAGTATGGTACGGGTCGAATATCATTCTTGGCCACAGACACAGTAGTAGTGTCCAGGAATTAGAAGTAGGTTAACTTTCTTTACAGATTTAATACAGGACATTACTAGGTTCAAATTAGAGTCGCCATGAAAAATACACTCCAACATGAAGCTCACAGTTTGGAAGTGGTTGTACAAACAAAGAAAAGTGTGCAAAACAAAAAAATAATAATCAGACCTTACAAAGAGCGCCTTCCGTATACTACTAGGCATATCTATTTTTTCCTCATTGTCTTTCTGATCAAATATTATGCCTATATATAACAGCATCAAGCCATATACACATACACTTGAGAGTTCAACCAGTGGAATGGATAACAAGGCACTGTGCTCATCCTATAAAAGGTTTTTAACTTGGCTTTATATATCTTGTCTATGATAATTGTGTTTTTTGTTGCAGCCAAACATAAAACTGTATCTTTCTAGACCATCATCTTAACTTCTACTGGTTCTTTTTCTTAGGGTGGATGGCAAAGTTGCTATAGTAACCGGAGCTGCAAGAGGAATTGGTGCTGCAACTGCAAAGCTATTAGCTGAACATGGAGCTCATGTAGTGATTGCAGATATACTAGATGAACTTGGATCAAGCCTAGCGAATTCTATTGGAGGCCGCTACATACATTGTGATGTCTCTAAAGAATCTGATGTCGAAGCTGCAGTTCAGCTAGCACTATCCTGGAAAGGAAAGCTAGACATCATGTTTAACAATGCAGGCATCCCGGGCTTTGGGGGGAGCATCTCCAAACTCAAAATGGACGAAATGGCTGCTCTGTTATCGATCAATCTGAATGGAGTGGTTCACGGAATAAAGCACGCTGCACGAGCTATGATCACAGCTGGGAAGGGGGGTTCCATAATATGCACCTCAAGCTCAGCAGCATTCCTGGGAGGGCTGGGATCACATCCATACACACTGTCAAAAGAGGCTATTATTGGAGTAGTCAGGAGCAGTGCTTGTGAGTTAGGGGTGCATGGTATTCGAGTAAACTGTATTGTGCCACATGGTGTGCCCTCAGAGATGCTGGTGAATGCATATAGATTAGCCCTGAAAAGGACAGATATTGAAGCTGAAGAGGTGAGTAAGATCGTGGGTGAAAGGGCAAGCCTACTGCGAGGTAGAGGCGGAAGATTAGAGGATGCTGCATATGCTGTTCTGTTTCTGGCTAGTGATGAAGCTGGATTTATAACAGGTCACAATCTTATCATTGATGGAGGGTATACTGCTGCTAACAACCTAATGGCTTTCATATACCAGGACTAATCTTCAACCCAAATAAACAAGATAATCAATAAGTAAAGCAACTGCATTTGTTATATCCACAGCGATGTAAAATTTTCAAATGAATGCTAATGTTATAAGGATCCAACACATTATAAACAAATTTCTTTATTATTGTCATGCACGTTCCTTTAATTTTAAAAATATACATAGGTAACAAATTCAAGATCCGTGTCTAGAGTTTCAGTGGGGGACCAACTGGCACAAACTAATGGATTGTCCTTCAACCATTTGTGATAAAGACAAGCAGTCTTTCCTCAGAACTGAACAATCATCTCACCTTGGACTTGTATATTTTGGCGCAGAAAATATATATAACCATGTTGGCTAAGCTGAGGCCAGCCAACAGCCAAAAGAAATAATCAAGATGTCCCTTGTTTAAGTTGTCTGGTATCCAACCTCCATTACCCCCTTGAGTAGTTAAAGAGATTACAACAGTCAAAATAAAAGAACTCAAGTAGTTCCCCAAGGATGTCGTCAGAAGGGATAAGGCACTACATAGACTGCGCATTGCATCAGGGGACTGATCGTAGAAAAATTCAAGCTGTCCGATGAAAGTAAATATCTCTGCAGCCCCTAACAAGAAATACTGGGGTATTTGCCAGAAGATACTAAGAGGTACCGGAACAGCTTTGTCAACCAAGTCAAGGTCTCTTGCGAGTTGGAGTCGCTTAATCTCCACCAGAGCAGCGGCTGACATGCATAAGACTGAGATAAAAAGGCCAATTCCCATCCTTTGCAGTTCCGAGAAACCCCTACCATTACCAGTAAATTTCCTAGCAATAGGGACAAGGAATGCGTCATAAACAGGCACCCAGAAAATAACACTGATGACATCAAAACTTGAGAGAGAAGCAGCAGGGATTTTAAATGATCCGATCCTTGTGTCCATCATGAGCCCTTGTTCCACAAACATTGTAGACATTTGTGCATAAACAGCAGAAAAGACGATTCCAGTAGCCCAGATAGGAAACATACGGATCAAAATCTTCAATTCTTCAACCTGTGTCACTGTGCAAAGCCTCCAAGGATTGGAATAGTCCCCTGTTTTGTTTTCATCATCAGAGATTACAGCAGCTTTGTCAAGGCACCTGCAGAAGGAACATAATATTAGTGACTAGATGGTTCCATAACTAGGTCTCATGCATTTGAACTTCCATTAAAATCACTGTAAGAGTACTTCAGATAAATGATACTAAAGGGAGGTCACTATAAGATTATATCAATAACTTCGTATTATGCTAAAGGGACACTAGTGAACAGTTTTAAATAGTATTCAAGGAAGAGTCGAGAAAATTACGTCAGCTCATCTGTATGGACCAGTTTCCTACTTCCTTCAATTGCTGATACCTTGTCTTGTGTTTCAAACAGAAGTCTACTGTTACCGGGGACCGCTAAATCCCATTTGCGGAATGAAGCAACCAAAACTTGGCACATTCTCGTAATAGGGCTTCCCCCAGGTTTCTGAAATCTATAAAGAGGCGTTCCAGCAAAAAAGCTTATAATAGCAATGCCCATAAACAATGCAGGAATGCCAAAACCTAGACCCCAACCAGCATTGTCTTGGATCCACACTATCACACTACTTGACACTAAAGCGCCTATATTGATAGAGAAATAAAACCAGTTAAAAAAGGATCCCTTCTTTACGCTCTCATTTGCATCTGTATCGTCAAACTGATCTGCACCAAAGGACGAAACACAAGGTTTGATCCCGCCGGTACCTAGAGCGATCAGATACAGACCAAAGAACAACACTACGTACTGAGCAGGAGTAGCTGGAGGGCATATACCATCAACACACTCAGCAGGCATAAAAACAGGAACTGATGCCGAGAGAGTTAGTGTGCACATTCCCTATTCAACATGGCAACAAATGCAACGGATTAACAAATTGATCTCAGGTGACATTTGACAAACACAACCTTCAAGTTTAAATATGAAATAGAATATACACCAAATATTAGTCATTTACTTCAACCGATAAAAATTTAAGGTATCTAGAAACTATATTATAAGATCATAAAGCTAACTAAATTAGAGCTCAGTGGAGAACCAAGGATAGCCATAAACTTTCCTGTATATACCAAAAAAAATACAAGAAACAGATCATGGTATATGTGATCCGATATGTGTTACATATTAAAATATTTCCAAAAGATCTGGTAAACAATAATAAATAGTCAAAAGGGATTTGGTTTTCGTTGCCCTAAATTCTTCAGGATAGCAATTAATGTACCTCAAAAGGGTTGTGTCTTCTGACTACAAGCCTGGTTCTATTGGGTGGACCAACTAATAAGAGTATCTGTTTCCCTTGTAGAAAGAGCAGTCAAGCTTGGTTTCACAGGTCACATAGTGATGATATTACTAAATGTCCGTGAAAAGTGATTATATGCTCAACATTTTGCCATGCAGTGTCTAGTTCTTGATTGATAACAGTAATTTATGCACAATTTAAACAACCACCTATGACTACACATTATAACACATTAACTACAGTAATTTGCCATGCAGTGTCTAGTTCTTGATTGATAACAGTAATTTACGGCTTCATCTGAGGTGTATACGTTATTCATATTCTCGCATAACAGTATAACACAGACACTACACATTAACTACAGTATTCTGTTATACAGTTACATGGAATAAAAATACTATATCTGGATGAACAGCAACACCCACCAGAACCATAATGTATTATTTCAGTTTTACAGCCGCAACATTAAAAAATGAACTTAGGGCCAGTATAAATTTAAGGAGTAGAAACGTATTCATATTTAATAAAGAATATTTAAAGCTTAAATTTTGTTCCTAAGTCTTGCACTCTTGCAGCAGGGGATTATGGTTCTGGAGTAATTTCATTACATTGTCACTATTATATGATCTAAGAAAGCCAGTAAATCAATGGTATGCAACTACTTATGAAGCTCCTGCCAGAGATCCCTGCCAAGAGAACCTCAACCAGCATTTACTTAATCTATATTGAATAACAGATGTATGCATATTAGTTGTTCAATGATACACATTATTCTCCCTAGTCAAGGAGAAGAGTTCAGCAGTAACAGCATAAACCATTAAAATCTCCACAAGTATCAAGTACAAAGAGCAACGGATCGCTTCATGTAATACTTACAATTAAGTAAATAGTAGAGAAGACAGCAATTGTCCAGTATCTTCCCCAGCATGCATCCGCTAAGATTGCTCCTATCAAGGGTGTTAAATAGCAAGTTCCTTGCCAAGTAGTAACATTTCTTGCAGCAGAAGCATTCCCTTCGTGCAACTCTTTTGTGAGATAACTGACGAGATTTGTAGCAATACCATAATATGCTAACCGCTCGCAACATTCCGTACCTATAGGCCAAATCAAGATTGTTATAATATTAAATCATAGACCGAAAAGGTGAACTAAATAAAAGAGTGATGCCAACTTACCAAGAATGAAAGGGCATGCTCTCCAATTTCCGGTGTTACTCTTCAACACAGGGTTGCCTTTGATATCGACAGATCCATCTCCAGTATAAATTCCGTTGCTTTCATCCTAAGGACATAATATTTTAATTAAATAAACTATGCCATGACATAATAAATAATTAATAAAACAAAGACACTGAGCATATAGACATTTCCTCATTGAATGATAAACATATGTAGTAATTATATTAGAGCTATTCACATTAAAGAAGTTCTATAATACCTTAGAATAAAATTTGTAATGCACATTTATTGGCCACACAAGACTACGAGAACTTGAGAATAGTACAATTTCTGTAAGCTATATACAGGCTCCTCCCCTATCATTCAATGCTTAACTATAATACACTTGATAGATGTTCGGAACTATAATACACTTAATACACTTGGTATCCAACAGCGATACCCCTGTAATTTCACAATTGCTGAAGAGAAGAATTCATATGTACGCAGTGTTATTAAAGGCAAAAAGCACATCAAAGCGTAAGGGGTCTCTTATAGCTTAAGCGCGAAGCGCGGGCTTTTGTAAAAAAAAGTGCACTATATATATTTATTATATATATATATATATTAAAATACATGTAAACATAGAGAGGAGTGAGATCACCTAGAGGCTAGACGGAAGCAAAATTCCAAGCTAGAGCTGATATTTAAAAACTAGCATTTAAAGATCTTGATGTGTTTTGTATTGGGTTTTGAAGAAAAAAGCCCAATACCCACTTTTTAAAATTATGTTTAGATTTTTATAAAAAAGGCTCACTTACACATAAGCGCGCTTTTTGGAGCTTTTTTGCGCTTTGGGCTTCAGCATTAAGCGCTCTTAAGCTGAGCTTTACTATGGGCTTTTTATAAGCTAAGCTCAATAGGTTCGCTTTGTGTTTTAAGCTGCTCTTAGGCGCACTTTTGATAACTATGTATGTACTGGTAACTATGTATGTATGTACGGCAACCCATAACAACAGAAAATAATTATTAATTTCAACACTCAACCAAAAAATTCTAATTATATAAATTAGATCTCATTATACAAGTGAAATTCTAATAAGGAAAAAGTAGTAACAAAGGAAACATATATTTTTCTTATTTTACTACGATCGTATAGGATAATCCATTTATTTAATATAATTAAATCATAATGAATTACAATCAACTTTATTCCTAAATAACAACAAAAAAAATAAATACAATCTAATAATTTAATTTGATACTCAGCATTACCAACAATTAACATGATTTGGCACTGTGATGTACTCAACAAGATGCAAAGATGCACTTGTATATTACCGACCGATGTAAAACCGGGTCAAAAACTCCCAACTAGGCCTGTTGCATATTGCATAGTTACTAATTTGTCTTTCCAGGGTTATGCACTCTTGGACTCCACATAATTCACATATTATCCTCCAAATCCATAAACTAAACTATTAATTCACAAAACCAACAGTGTCCAACACTGCAACTAGAACTATTAGATGCCCATCTTAATCACATAAAAAACATAATCCTAAAGATAAACTTCATATAAACTAAACTAATCAAAGACCCAAGATTCAAAACCCAAGACCAAGAACTAAGCAATCATCCAAACCCAATTCACACTCTTGCACAAAACAAGAATCTTTAATTAGATGACCTTGATCTACTAATAAAAATCACAACTTTAACACAAAATAGATAAAAACACAATATGGGGTTACATGAAATCACAAATTAGATAACATGGATGAGAATTAACCTGAGGAAATCCATCTTCTAAGAGCAGCCTCTCTTCTTCTTGGGTACCCATCAGCAAAAAAATGGATCTTACTCTATGCTTTTATGTATCTCTCTATCAGTGTATACAAATAATATATGGATAGGAGGAGTATATTAAAGTGCAAGTCTTCTTTAAACTAAAGATGCAAAAAGAGACACAAGATAGATACGCCAAGTCTGATGAAACAGTTGTTACTTGTTAGACCTCTCCGTCCAACCGCAGATGACTTGTACTATTATTATAGGGTCTGTTTACGTGAATAAAAATAAAACTGGATTAATATTATTTATAAAAATATTATTACTATATTTGTAATTTTATTATGTAAATTTGTGGGAAGAATTTTTTTCATTTAATAATACACATAATAAAGATACAAGGGAGAGATTCCGGTGATTATACAATAGATATGATTCAACTTCTACAATATTTATGTGATACGAATAACTTCTCTTTTTTGAGTAAATTTCACTTTGTATACTATTATTTTCATTTCAAAGTACAATGAATTCAATACTTATAATAAAAGCAGTTTGTATTCCAAAATTATGTTTCCTTGTTCACTTTCCATCATTTTTCTAATTTTTTCTTTTTAATTATGTTGATGTTAAAAAAAGGGAAGGATAATAGGTGATAATATAAATATTATCAAGCTTGATCTATTATGTCTTGGTTTATTAAAAAAATTAATTTAGTCATTTTTAGTGTCATTTTTATTAAAAAATAAAATTAACATATTAATATTATACTACATATTTTGAGAAAAAGAAAATGAAAATGAGTTCACCGCGTGTTAGTCATACATTAATTAAGCAAATCAACTATATAAACGTAATTAGTCATACATTAATTAAGCAATTTAACGTAATTAGTCATAATTGCATCAAATTTTCCACTGTGTTATTTTTATAGTAAAAAAAGGAGAGTCCTCTGTAAATCAATAAATATAATACAAAATTATATATACATTATTAATTAAGCAAATCAACTGTATAAAAGAGCGGGTTAATTGTGATAATTTAGGTGTGTAAATTATTTGTAATAAAATTAATTCATTATATATAGTGTGTAATTGTTGGTACATAGACCATATAATTACTTAAATAACCTTACAATTTAAATATTAATGAGGATGACATAAAGGATTTGGTGGAAGTGGTGCAAAGTGAACCGGGAAACATAATTATTGGATAGAAACTGTTTTTGTTAAAAGTAATGAACCCATTTTGTTTTTAAACAATAATAATAGGATACAAAGTGAAATTTACTCTCTTTTTTTCAGTATATTTTCCCGTTGATAGAAGGAAAAATATTATAATTGTGAATTTGTGACCAAGTAAATAGATTATTATTTTTTTGCTAATTTAAATATATATTTTATAAATGAAACTAGAACAAGGGTGGCCTCTAGTAAGACCACCCTACTCCCAAAGAATGAAAGTCATAGGGGGAGAGCCTCCTAAACAAAGTTAAACTTGTTGCTTAAATATGATAAAGCAACAAGCAGAAACATCCAATATTACAAACCAAAAGCGAATTAGATAAGACACATTAACACCAGTTCATAGGTTTGGCATTAGTGTCAACCTCCAAATCTTTCTGGACATTAAATTTTTCTTGTGCTGCATCTTGCAATCTGAAGTAGTCATGATCAACTAGAGCTGCACTTCTCTCCTCTGCATCTTGTCTTTCATTCTGAGTGACCAACTCAACCTCCCAAGCATTGGTTGTTGTTCATTTGACTGCAATGTCATGACCCAAATCCTGGTTAATAAGCTTGAGTTCCTCCGTCTTTTTGGTCCAAGATGTACTTGTATTAAAATTCAAGCCATAACAAAAGGAATCAAATGTAGGACAATGATAAAAAAAAACACCCTGACATTCCCCATCTTGTTCAACCTGCATTGGGGAGGGGTCTGTGGATGTAGACAAATAAGGCTTATCCCTGTGGTTACTAGAATATGAGGAGGTAGCCTTGGAGGCAATGGGCCAAGCTAGCCAAACACAAGTGTAAGAACCTGATGCATGTGTAGGAGACAAACATTTTTGGCAAATTTTGGAATCTTGGAACTGCATTCTAACCCATACACAAGATTCAAGCAATTTGACCCAGACATAGGAAGGCCTTGGACTATCAGCAGCAATTTCAATTAGAATGAGGGCTTGAGTTCGGGGTTCATGTTGACTAGCAGTGTGGAAATTGTCTGAAGACATAGCTACAGAAGTTCCTAGAGCTCTACTTAAAAAACAGAGACCTTGAGTCGACCAATAAGTGAACGGAATATTATGAAATGTGACCCATGTAGGAACCATGGCGTAGGGAACATTCATAGACATATCTTCATACCATAAGTTAAGGTCAAACAAATAACCATTTATATCAAGCGGACTGTATTTGATGGCTCTAAGCATAACATTTTCATTGTTAAACTTAAAAACTAAGTAACCAACATGATGTTGATATACATTTTTAAGACCAGCGAACTCATAAATACGAATAATATAACTTTTAACATCATCAAACTCAAACTCTACATTACAAGCAAACCCACAACAGTAGTGTTTCCAAGACACTGAAGCAAGAATAAAAATTCAAGAGGCGGAGATACACATACAGATCCATTAGCTCTTGCTAACACACTAGGGTTTCGATTGGTAATGGATAGCTCATGTGAACTGAATAGAAACGAAGAGATCTTATCACTTGTGTTTGATTCCTTTGCAAAATGGCTTGGAGAACCTTGATTGGGAGCTTCATGTTGAAGAGATCGCCTTTTCTCTAGAGAGGAGGACTCAACACCCGTTTGCACTGGTGGAGTAAGGAGAGTCTTATTATGAATAAAAGTCATGGGGATTTTAGATCGCGGGATGAGGACCGAAATATGTTATATGTCTTGTAAGCAGACTTTAGTAAGGATCTTGCCAAGAGCCGGGAGAAACGAGGGTAAGAAGACAGGGTCAGAAGAGAGAATAACGATGCCTGAAGGCCGAGAACAAGGAAATAAAACCAAAAAACTCATGGGACACGAATGAACGGTCAAAACGGTCAAATGAGATGAAACGGCGGAGGAAGGGAGGAGGAGGGGAAAATAAGAGAGAGAAAGAGGATGAGGGGAGTAGAGAGAAAAGAGGTTGAGACGAGTCTCATTTATATTGTTGTTTAACAACTTTAAAAAAAAAATTTGATGTTTAGCAAGATTCATTTTTATATGTTTTATAATTGATAAATTTTGTATAATTTTATATTATCTAAGTTTGAAGTTAATTTATTAGTATGATACATAGATAGGTTGACGTTGAGATTTGCAAAAAATCTAAATTCAAAAAATTCGTTTAGTTTAACCTAAAAATATATTATTCTCAAATTTGGAAAAATCCAAATCTAAAAATTACCCTAAAAAATCATAATATATTTGTCCCAATTTGTATCTGGTCTTTTAAAAAAATTGGATAAATTTCAGATTTTATTCCTTTTTAAATAAATTATATGACATAATAGATGAAAACCTAAATCTTTTAACAAATAAAAAAACCCAAAAAATGCATTATTATTAGTAAAAATCCATAAATATTAATATTTAATTTCAAATTCGGGCCTACTTGGTATAAGTTTTGAAAAACCTCAGTCAATTTAGTTTAAAATTCAATTCAAATCTAACCTCATTCAAGTTTTATATATCTTTAATTTAATTAGGCACATTATAATTTATGTATAAATATAAAATTAATAATATTACAATATGTATCTAAATTAAAATTGTTATTATAAAATTCAGGTAAGTGAATACATTATTCATATCAATGAGGGACTAGTCCTAATCCAATGGCAACATCAAGATCATGATAGTTTATACATTGTATTGAGTGCTTTAGTGATTCATTTGGAAAAAGAAAAAAGACATTCACTCGTGAAATTTAGACATTAAGCATGTTAATAGATAGTACAATTATATCATACTTACAATAGAATAGTATAAAATCGACATATACTACTACTCTCTTCATGTAAGTAGGTCTCCATTTAAAATTAATGTTGAAATTTATCGTCTCTAAGAAAAAGTATTATTAAAAGATTTCATAATAAAAAAGTAGATAATTTTTCATTAATATTTTTTATTTAAATATTTTATGAGACATAATTTAAAAAGAATAATGACAGATTTACAAAATTATTTCACAAATTCAGGTGCTAAATGACATGGCCCATGTATGGTTAGGTTCATATTTTAATTGGTGAGATTTATTTGAATGCAAGTCCATTATATTATTATTAATTAAGTTAGAGTCATTCATAAATGATATTTGAAAAATATTTTGATAAAAAAATTGGAATTTCTAGCATTACTTAGTTAAAAAATTGATATTTTTCAGAAAGATTTGATAATGAAATATGTATCATTTCATGTAAAATTTGATTTTTTTTTTAAAAATGTGAAGGATTAAATTCTTGTAATTATTCCTAACATATCATTTAATAAAATATTTTTTTTAAATAAATTCCAAATTTAGCCACAATATTATTTATAAAAATACTTATAAATTGATCTTATGTTTCCATAGTTAATATTTTTTTTAGGATTTGTATAATATTATTTAATTTTATATATTATAATTATATTAAAACTTTTTATAATCTATTTAAATAAATTATTAAATATATGAATAATCATATTTAAATAAATTATGTCAAATGAAAATAATATTAATTGATACAGTAGTTATAACTAGAATTCATATAATAAAAACAGCCTAATAATATATATAATGAATTATATTATGTAAATATTAAACATATATAATTGACATGTTTTTAAAAATTAATTTTTTATTAGGCTTTAATTTTATTTTTTTGACTAATAATTTTAATTTTAATTAAATTAAAACTAACATATAATCCTTACCACCAGCATTTTCTTTAAATTTTATAATTAAAATTTTTCATTATAAAAGGTTGGTAAAGTTTCAAAGCCCAAGGCCATCAAACCCAACCTACCAAACAGTAATCAAAGATGGCGGCAGACAAGTAAGCCCGACCCGACAAAAGGATAGCTAGAATGGAATGTAGCCCAAGTGAACCGAAAATAGTACGAACTAAACATAATAGACAATAATCAGACATTAGACACTACTCCACGTCTCCACTAGATAAAAGTAGTAGACTAGGTAATGAACTGGGTGTCGTAGCCTTCTTGTTTGCCCATATTCTACCTTCCCTTTCCAATTTCATTCGTTACGTATACCCAACTTTTCATACATCTCTCTTCCAATTTCCACCTTACCTTACTTTTTTGACTTTTTCTTCTTTTTTCGTTTCAATTAGCCGGATGTAAAAATAATCGGCCCGTTTCCAAGTTAAAGTTTTGAGAAAAATTTAGAGAATTAAAGTAAACTAGAAGTTTAATTAAATTAATCCTCTAATATTGGTATTTGATAGTTAATGGTTTGAAATAACGGTTTGAATTTAATCCATTAATTTTAAAAAAAAAATATTTGTAGAAGTTTTACCGTTAAAGGATTGTATTGTATCTAATTAAAATACAAATACGCAATTCATAAAGTTAGTTACCAAATAGTTTCATTAAAAACATCTAATTTAATTCGTTAGTCAAAATAGTTATTCAATTAGTTAAAACAATTAATTCAATCTATTTCAATTAACCGCTAACCATTAATTACCAAATAGGGGTCAGTGTTAACAAAATGAATACTTTAGCTATGGTTACTTTTTAATATAATTAACATTACAATGGTTATATTTTTTATCAAAATTAAACCATACTAAAATAATTAAATTATATCATTGCTTTTTATTAGCAATAAATTAAATAATAAAAATCATTAAAATATAATAGAAATTAACTTAAATATTACATGGGAACTCGGATATAAATATGTTCTACACTATATTATTATATAAAAATGTTTCTCACACATGATATTAATTAAATAAAATTTAAATTATAATTGTAATAATAAAAATAAAAATATATTCTTTAAATATAAATTTTATGTGTTATATTTTATTATGTTTTATGATAATTTTATTTATTAAAATTTATTTTGTAAAGTACCGTGAGCGGGTTAAAAACCTAGTAACTTATAAAAAGCTTATTTTCTAACGAATAAAACCAGGTTGAAAATTAGTTTATTCGGATTCGGTTAGCGAAGGATTACTGTCCATTCGTTTTCGACTTAATTTTCAAGCTACTAAAAAACTAGTTTGTACATCTATCACCGTTGGTAGTATTTACACCCGTCCATGGTTTTCAACTAACTGCTTTGTGCCAGGTTTTTAAGTACATTCATTGAGATGCTGCTTCTATCGACAACATAAACCATTCCTCTTATAAAACATTTGTTAGTGTGTTTTTGTCATATCTAATTGGGATCTAGAATACTAGAGTAGTACCGTAGTAAACAAATTAAGGTCTCACATTTGACCCTCCTTTTTAATTCTAATTCCGGTGTGCTGCTTTCATTCTTTCAATATGCAGAAACTTTAAACCACATGCCCGCAAATTACATACCAGGCATTCAAGTTGGGCTCCCATAATATTTTGTGCTATTAGTTCCAACATTAAATTAAACATGGGATATCATTGATCAATTTCGGATTTCAAACTCATTGGAGATAGTTAAACGATTGGAAGCGATTTGTCATTGAATATTATTCTTAACGAAAATATAAAGATGGTCGCACAAAAATTAAAAGGTACATTTTTCCAACTTTGAAAAATAATATAGGATTTGTCCGCATCTCAGGCCTGAAGTCGCTCAAAATTGTTGTCAATTTTGACACGCCCGCATGGCCGTATTTTATTTTGATCTCTCCGTCTGTCACAAACGCGGGGTACACTTATGGTATTCAGGAGACTTAAATTCTCCCCGCGTGACTAAAGTCAAAAAGCATGCAAAAACAAAAAACAGTATTCTAGTGATATAAATACAGGGAACATCTTTCTCTTCTTCAACATCAACAAATCACACTACTAGCTATTCATACCATTTGATCATTCTTTCTACAAATTTTAACCCAAACAATTATGGTTCTTTCGAAAACAGCTTCTGAATCGGACGTTTCTGTCCACTCCACTTTCGCTTCTCGTTATGTTCGAACTTCTTTTCCAAGGTGCATGTCAATTTTTTTTTATATAACATGGAGTTTATACTGAATTTCAATATATTGACTGGTGTTGTGCATTTTGCATATGTTGCAGGTTCAAGATGCCGGAGAATTCGACACCGAAAGAGGCTGCATATCAGATCATAAATGACGAGCTGATGCTGGATGGAAACCCCAGGCTTAACTTGGCCTCTTTTGTGACAACATGGATGGAGCCAGAGTGT
This sequence comes from Oenanthe sinensis, assembly GCA_028671895.1. NCBI lineage: Eukaryota > Viridiplantae > Streptophyta > Magnoliopsida > Apiales > Apiaceae > Oenanthe > Oenanthe sinensis. Next base: position 5,957,681 of record CM053814.1, on the reverse strand, counting down.
GATAAGCTTATGATGGCCTCCATTAACAAAAACTATGTTGATATGGATGAATATCCTGTTACCACTGAGCTTCAGGTGATTTTATTACTCTCTTCCTTCCATCACAATATACGTACCCTTTAAACACGTAAATTTAAATATCCTTTGAACAATGAAGTGGTACAGAATAAAAAATGTAGTATCAAGACTACAATTTTTTATTTAAGCAATTAGGTAAGCTAGCTAGTTTACTTTAATAATTCTACACAATGGCCTTTGCTTTAGACAAACGAATCTTAAGTTTATTTAAACATATGCATGATCCTACCTATGACAATGTTGCTTATAGTAGTAGCCCTGAAGATAAAACACACAGAAACATATATATGCTTGATAGTAAAATTATTGTTTATTTAATACTGTATGCAAAATTATATATGCAGAATCGTTGTGTAAACATGATAGCACATTTGTTCAATGCACCTTTGGAGGAATCTGAAACTGCTGTTGGAGTTGGAACGGTAGGTTCATCGGAGGCTATAATGCTAGCAGGCCTTGCTTTTAAGAGAAGGTGGCAGAACAGGCGTAGAGCCGAGGGAAAGCCTTGTGACAAACCAAACATAGTAACTGGTGCAAATGTTCAGGTACACATACGCCTTACAAAATGTTAATCGAGGGCATCCATGGTTCAGGACAGTGGGAAAATGGCATTAATGAAGGGTCTAACTCTAATGTTGTATAATTTTGTCATATGATATGTTTAGGTATGCTGGGAAAAATTTGCAAATTACTTTGAGGTAGAGTTGAAGGAAGTGAAACTGAGTGAGGGTTACTATGTGATGGACCCTGTGAAAGCTGTTGAGATGGTGGATGAGAACACCATTTGTGTTGCTGCAATCTTGGGCTCAACTCTCAATGGAGAATTCGAAGATGTCAAACTCTTGAATGATTTACTGATGGAAAAGAACAAGCAAACAGGGTACTTAAATTGATACAAGTTTTACTACTTCCATCTGTTTCTATTACTCTTTTTATGAACTAAGTTTAAATTCGATCATTTTGTGCAGATGGGACACATCAATTCATGTAGATGCAGCAAGTGGTGGATTCATTGCACCCTTCCTTTATCCGGAGCTCGAGTGGGACTTTCGCCTTCCACTGGTGAAGAGCATTAATGTTAGTGGCCACAAATATGGACTTGTCTATGCTGGAATTGGTTGGGTTATTTGGAGGAGCAAAGAGGATTTGCCTGAAGAACTTATTTTCCATATTAATTACCTCGGAGCTGATCAACCCACGTTCACTCTCAATTTCTCTAAAGGTACAGACAAATAACAATGTTTCTATATTTGTACGTGTCTGTATATGTTTTAATCATAGTACATAAATAATGTTCTTGTGATCCTGTCTACTCAAATCATCAGGTTCAAGTCAGGTCATTGCACAGTATTATCAGCTAATCCGCCTAGGTTATGAGGTTAGAAAAAATTATATATTAATATCAATCCATTGCACTTGCCAATTATTAATGGTTTTGTTCAGATTAACTGATGAACTTCTGATCTCCGATACCAGGGTTATCGAAATATAATGGAGAATTGTCAAGAAAACGCAATGGTGCTAAAAGAAGGTTTGGTGAAAACAGGACGCTTTAACATTGTGTCAAAGGACAATGGAGTCCCACTAGTGGCCTTCTCTTTAAAGGACAATAGCCGTCACAATGAGTTTGAAATTTCAGATACACTTAAACGTTTCGGTTGGATCGTTCCAGCTTACACTATGCCAGCAAATGCACAACACATCACTGTTCTTCGTGTTGTCATACGGGAAGATTTTTCGCGCACACTTGCTGAGCGACTTGTGCTAGACATCATAAAGGTGATTAATTACTTGGATACTCTTCCTTCGAGTTTTAGTGCCAAGGTAAAAAATACTGATGAATTAGAAGAGAAGGTGAAAAATGGGACTGTTGTGAAGAAATCAGCTATAGAGACTCAGAGAGAAATTACTGATGTCTGGAAGAAATTTGTCATGGCCAGGAAAGCAAAAGTAATCTGCTAAACTTGAGGACTGGGGACTTTAATTATTTCAATTTTGCTAATTTAATAATTGAATCGTTCTTTTGTACTGTTTTGGAATTCTGATATGGTTAACGAATAACGATCTGCAGTTTTAAGGGATGTTTTTTACCCAGAGGCAGCCGTATGTACTTTGATTTGAGTATGTTTGACAATTGTAATCTTATTTTTCTATACTTAATTGAGAACTTGGAGTCCTACATGCTCTGTATTAAGAGGTGGTTGTTTGAGCTAATGTGTTGCCAATTTTTTTAAAGCTTTCATCTTCTCTATTTATAACCATTTTTAGTCCCATAATCCACATCTTGCCAGTCGCTTCTTTTCAACCCTCAGTACACAAGACAATGGCTACAGCTTACAGCATTCTTTCGCATCAACAGGGTACGAAGAAGGTCCCTGTGGGTTTAATTTCATGACATAATGAATATCATTCAAACACTAAACCATTACATCAAGCGCGCTACCTTTTCCGTATCTCATCTGTTAATTATTTTATATAGCCTTTCTACAATACACAACCAGACCATATAACTTAACTAAACTAAACTAAACAGGACAAATGAACAATGTTGCAAAGTACTTCCCAGTTCCCAGTGGCCACTAAATAAATTTGAAACTCTGCTGAATAAGTGTAAGTGCATGAGAGTAAATATTCTGGCAATCGTTACTCTCATCTCCAAAACTACTATAGACCCTAAAAAGAAGCCATTCTTACAACTAAGCCTGAAAGAAGCCATTTTAGTACAACAACTCAAGTTCAACATTCGTAGTGTAATTACAAAAAGGTTGTGAAACTGAAATTTTCAAAAATTTCCTCGTAAAATTCAATGGTCATGGATGTTAAATTATTCAACAAACAACAACCCCATGGTCCACTTATTCAAACCCAATCTTTGCAGTTGGGTTTACTGACTTGTATTGTATGGAAGCCAGCATGCCCCTGGTGGCTGGTGGTCCTACAAAATATATCACCCAAGAAAACGGAAACAAAGATTTGGGTCTGATATTTTCTCAGCCCCACAATTTGTAATTTTGTTTGTTATATGTATAAAGAATATATTTCGTACTTAAAACTTGCTTTCTTATATATATATAAACTTGTTCAAATATTGGAGTAAAGATATATACCACACAAGCTTGAATTCCAACTCCTGCTGGTTTAGGATTTACACGGTGTATAAACTCCAATAACAATCCTTATATTTGCTACTTATTATTATTTTATAATAAAATATTTAAATTTCAACAAGTAGACTCTAATCGAGAATAGAAGGGAAATTAAAATTTTATTGATAAAATAAAATAAGGAATGACCAGAGCTCGTAACTTTTTAAAAAGTCACCAGCACACTGTTGAAACACAATTTTATACTAAATTCTTTTAAATTTTGACATAGAAGGTCATAATGGCAGTCTCTTGAAATTGCTTTAGTTTCAGAATTTTAACAAACGTGATGTGCACCCTACATATATATGGTAAAAATGAATCATGATTTGTTTTTCCCTCACATCAGAGACTGATCAAATACAGTCCTAAGAAAGGAGAGAAAGAGGGAATGCCGGAGATATACACCATCTGCTGACCAAATGGCCCCACAAAATATAACTAAGAATGTGAAGTAAAGCTGGGAACACCAAGTACAGCACAGAAAAGATGGACAGTTAGTTCACCACAGCACTTGTCAAAGTAAAGAAAAGTTCAACACAGCACAGCTCAAGGAATTGGTGAAAGTATAAAGATGGAAAATTTAAAAAAAAAAAAATAAGAAAGGAAAAGCTGAATTTGAATTACAGTATGTCTCTTGAAGAAATTGTCCTCTTTGCTTTGTGTAAACATTTTTTTGCCTTATTATGCAATCAAACCAACATCAAATCATAACCACCGCAATTATTTAGTCCCCCACACAACCCATCCTTCTTATAATATTTCGATATCTATTCAAACTTTATATATACCCATATTTTTCGAATCCCAAGTAACCAATGAATCAGCTTTCTTTTTCACCCTCTTGTCTATCATTTCCTTGCAGTTGACTGACTCACTCACTTCTTTTTCCAAATTTCTTTACCACACACACATATATTTTTCTTTTTGTCTTTAACAACTCTATAATCTATATACAAAACACACACACACACACACACACACTCTATTGACTCTACTGGCTACAAGTACAGGTACATGCCTTGAAAATTACTACTAAACTGGAATTATATTAGTGAAAAAATGGGAGACCTTGACTCTGTAGCTAACCATAGTAGCTTCTGCTCTTCTGCTTCTTTACTTGGTTGGGAATATCACAATCTTGGAGTTTATAGTGCAGACATGTCTCACTCAAGTAACTATTCTCTATCCTTTTCTTTCCTCTTTTGTCTTGTTTTAATTTCTGGACACTGGATTGATTATCTGTACACATATATTAATTAATGTGTAATAATGATTGCAACCATGCATTTTTGTGTATCTATGCAGTTGTTCCGGACAGTAATTACACTCCACCATATTTAACATCTCTTGATAATTCTGATTATTCCACTGGCTATCTCCAAGATGCTCTGTTTGAGTTTGGCTCTAAACGAAGGCGGCTGCTGTTGTTCTCTGATGACCAAACAAACCACTCTACCAGCTGTCCAATTCAGGTACTTCGTCTAGTATTATCTAGTTTCTTAAACAAGTGGCTCGTATATTTTGAGACGGAGGGAGTACTATTCTGCGTAGTTATATTATTTATTTATTTTTTGGACTCAACGACGTAATTGGTTGTTGGAAATTTTGATTGCCGTACTTAGGTAGCAATATGTATATATAATTTGAGTGTCATCTATGATATTGTCTAGAGTTTCTGGAAGGAGAGCTTCAGCGCCATATGTCCCGAAGATTTTGGTTATCTGAATCATACTATCGAAAGAGATGAATTAGTCTCAGGTGAACAAATTATTTCTCATATATGTTTACTTAATTATGTTTAAGAAGTATTAGTATGTTTAAAATTGTTATAATTATGTACAGGCGAGATGATGAATAACAATAATGCAGATGTGGAAACATTAGAAGAAGAAGCACGACCAGGCAACACCGGACATTCTTCCTCCTGTTCAGCAAACAGCAAAGATTCAATCCAGACTGGGTCCACTTATGAAACCCTACATTCCCTATCTCCTCTCTCAGCTGGTAGGTCTTAATTATATATTTTGCCCTTCCTTAAATTTAAATAAATATGTTTATGAGTATTTTCATGTGCATGAAACTTGTAACACACATAAATGTCGTTCAAAGTGAGCTGAGGTTATACTCATACATACAAATAAAGTACTGTGCGATGCTTGCAAAATAAAAAGATGAGCAGCAGGAGATATATCTAGGTAGCTAGTGAGTGTAAAAAGCATGTCGATCTATCATATTTTTCCTTTTTCTTTTTCGAATCATTAATCTTTAAACTATCCCTATATATAAATTTACGCTACTATATTTCTATTTTCCATTGATAACAAAATGCATGTGAAGGGTTCGAATAAATCTGAGTGAAAATTCCAAATTATATGGTGCCTTAATTGTATGGTAGCTATAGGACAACATATCAATTATTATATAATTCCAAATTATTCGTCGTCATGTCTATATAATTAAAATTTTCGTTGATGGGACTAATTGACATGTAGTTGTATTAGGTGGTGGAGATGATCACAAGAAAAGAAAGAAGGTGATGATCATGACAAGGGTGGTTTATCCATTTGATGTGGTTAAACCGGGGGGAATAGAAGGCGATATGACCTTAAATGACATCAACGAGAGGATTTCAATGCCGCCGACGAGGCCGGTGATGCATCCGGTGGGAGACTTCGCTTGCAAGCCAATCGTGTCACCGCACGGACGGGGCTTGTCCGGCAAACCCGTGGTGGCTTTAACCAGAGTACAAACCCAAGGGAGAGGCACAATTACTATAATTAGGACCAAAGGCTAGGAGTAATTAGTTGCTAGCTAGTTTAATTTAGTATATAGAAGGCATCATATTTCATTAATAATTCATTATGTAATTTTCTCTTTACGTATGTTGTATAAACATATATGTATGGGGTATTTTATATATGTACATACAATTTCGCAGGTTAATTTAACTTTTTACATGCAGTAAAATGCATGGTTAATTAGAAATTGCAATCATGTTAATTATTGATCAAATAATTAAACTTTTCTCATTTCAAATTTATTTGTCGGCAAGTGAATTTAATAGATAATTAAACTCGGACAAAATGTGTAAATGCAAAATCCAGCTAGCATGATTGTGATTTTATAAATTCATTGACATTGTATAAGACTAACTACTACATGTCGTCAAGTATAACAAACTAGGACATTGACTTTTAGTGCGCGCATATACGTATCATACATACAGTTTGCTCAGCTTCATTTCAAAAGGCCGGTATGATTAGGGCTGAGCAAAAAATAATCGAACTGACCAGACCGGACCGAACCGAACCGACCAAACCGCTTTTTACGGTTTTTTAAGCGGTTTGGTTTGGTTTAGGTTTGATTTAAATACAAACCGTTATTTTCCGGTCCGGTCCGGTTTTCATTTCTAAACCGACCATTAAGACCGAACCGGACCGCTACAAATATATATTATTATATATATATATATAATATAATATAAATTTATTTTGCATTTACCTATATTTGTCTTAAATAAATAAATAAATATATATATATATATAAATATATATATAAATCATACTAATACGAACTTGTGATATGAGTTTCTCATTTAAAGTATGTTTGAATATATGTGGTGGGGTAGCCCCTTCGTTTTCAATGCCAGGTAAAAGAATAATATATATATATATATATATATATATATATATATATATATATATATATTTGTCTTGATTTTGTTTTGCATAATATTTCTTCTAGAATTAAGATTGCTAGTTTGCTCCTGTAATGTATTTCTTTTTGTTTTGCATAATACTAATATGGCCATTTGGGCACATATTAGTATTTTCGTAATGTAATAAACTAGTAAACTAGTAATGTATGTACTAAAATTGACATACTTTTTGACAGTATTGTTCCACTGGATATGATTCAAGAAGGGTTTTTTTATGCCTAAAATTATCATATTAAATAGTTTGGTTTAAAACCGTAACCGACCGAATCGGACCGTTTAATTGCGGTCTGGTTCGGTCTGGTCCAATATCCAAACGGTCTGGTCCAGGTTTGAGATATGAAAAAACCGTCATTAGTGGTCTGGTCCGGTTTGGCCGTTAAAAACCGACCGAACCGACCGTTGCTCACCCCTAGGTATGATAATGTCAACGTAATTTATTTCAAAATCAAACATATTGGTATTGTAAAATTTTCATCGCAAAAGTTATATATGGACTATTTAATTATTAAAAAGAATTATATCTATATTATATTATTATAAGCGGGCATGAGTTTAGTTTGGTTGGTTCAATGTCTTCCAAAAAAATTATGGTTGGTTCAACGTCTTCCAAAAAAATTAAACATCTTCCAAAAATAATTAAATGCATATAATTTAGTATGATATTATATATCTAACACAATTACATCAATTTTATTATCACTCAACTTCTTTAAATAATTAGATATCTAACAAAACTATATCAGTTTCATTACCACTCAACTTCTTTAAATATTTAATCGATAATTATAAATGATTTATAAAGTAAAAATACATATATTAGTATTTTAAATAAATACGTATTAGTATTTAAAATAAATACAATTGATACAAAAATAATATAAACATGGGTTTATTTAATAGTTTGGTTGGTTAAACACATTCCAAAAAAAATTACAAGTGGTTTTTAAAAAAATTAAATTAAATTAAATATATATAATTTATTTCATTTATAATATAATAATATAGTAGTGTAGATCAAACACACATTACTCTCATACTAAAATACCCATCTTTATACAAAATACAAAAATATTATCCTATTAAAATATAAATATAAATAAATTATATAAAACTATATTCATATAATATTAAATAAAATTTAATTTATTACTATATAAATAACAATAAATTCAAATCATATTAAAAATATTAAAAATTAAATATTAAAAATTAAAAAAAAATTATCTATGCATCGCACGAGATATAAACTTGTATTTATAATCAACATAATTTCTATTTCAGAGTTCATATATTTATATACAAACACACACATCTATCTATACTATATTATTAAAACCGAACAGACAAAATTTTGTTAGATTGGCCGTCCGATAAATCCTTTTTTATACCACTCTTTTTATGCAATTATGATATAATTATAATCTAATTTTAAAATATACATATTCCACATACAACTCTATCATCAGTGAGTCATCTTTTTGTATAAGAGTCTAATAACATATCTCACTTCTGTTACCGCTTAAACTCTTTAATTTATTTTAATTATAACTTATTAGTTAAATCTCATGAATAATAAAATAATATATTATTATTTTATCTATATTTAATAATTTTTATTATATACTATATTATTATAACTAATATATTTAAAAAATTAAATTAAATATTTAAATTATATAAAATAATTAATATATAACTTATTAATATCACCCGTGCTTTCCACGTGTTATAAGTTAGTATATATATTTATTTTTTATTATGCTTCTGCATAATTTAGTAAAAAAATTCAAGATTCTAACGCTAAAATGTTTGCAGCTAGGTTCGAAACCTGTAGACTGTTTTTAGGCATGACCTGCAGGTAACTTGGGTGATTAGAGACTTTTCGAATAGACTTGTGAGTGCTTTTTTTAGATTATAGGATTATGAGAATTTGGGGACCAAATTCTTTTTAACGAGGGTAGTATGTAATATCCCGTATTTTTTTAGATTAATAAAATAGATTAATAATAATAAAAAGGATTAAAATTGGATAGAGAATAAGAACTAAAATTAGATTATAATAATGAGTTTTATGAATATGGGTCGGATTTGAATCGTATTAGGTTTTTGTGTAGGGTTTTAAACTCTATATATAGATTGAGATCTCCTCATTCTTTCATTTTTTTTCGAGCCACTAAAAGTAAACAGTTATAAATCTCTCTCGACATAAATCTTGATTCTTCCTCTTCATCTTTATTATTAAAATTCGTAGGATTTCTCATATACAACTCAGTCATATTGTAAAATTCGTAATAAATTCATCGTAAGTCGGAATTCGATGATTCTGGATTTTTCGGAAAGGTCTTTTCATTCTCTACGACTTTTGTGCTTTACGTTTTTCGAGAAAATATCGTTTAAAGGGTTAAAAAGGTGAAACACAGATCTGGGCAGAATTGAAGTTATGAAGAAGTTCGACGTTTGAGATGCATGAGGTGTGATGTTTTCGATTGGGTGTCGAGGATTGAATATATGTTCTAGAATGTTGTTAATTCTTGGTTTTCGAGGTTGAGGTAAGTTTTCGATCGATCTTTCTGGTGTTTTCAAAACTGTGTATATATTTGATTATAAAAATTTGGGCTAAGTGATTACATTTTGAAGTGACGTGTATTATCGGTATGTGTTGTGTGTCAACAGTAAGTTTGGAATTCCGATTTATGCCATGGTTTGTGAAAATAAGAATAAGAACTTAGGACTGAGTCACCGGGTTATAGTGACAGTTTTCTGAAAATTTAAGATCGTTATCACCGGGTTGTAGTGGTCGTGGCATAGATTATGAGTTTTGAATTATTGTTGTTTATGTGGTTATCTGTATCGTATGTATCGAATAAGAATATGAAAGTGTATCGAAAAGTTATGTGCATGGTATCTTATCGAAAATTATTCTGCTATATGTATACTTGTTACTTGGCCCGACTAGTTGGATCGATTGTTTACTTGCTGGGCTGTGTAGCTCATTACTTACAATTTTCAGGTTCGGTGTAAGAGGAAGTTGGAGTGCATTGGATTTCGAGGATCTTAGATTTGGAGTAGATTGGATGTTGACTTGTCATTGTTAGCTGTGCTTTTGTAATAGTTAGTTTTGTAATAGAGTTTTTGGATTTAATGAGTAGAATTTTAAAAACAATTTCTTATATGCAGTTCAAGATAAAAACCATTATTAACATATTATATATAAATATATATATATATATATATATATATATAATTTAAAATACAATTATAAACAGTTCTAATATCAAGTTATGAACAATTGTTTTTTCCTTTGAATAAGTATTGAAAATCATTCATAATAATGAATAAACAATCTAAAATAATTCTAATAAAATCATTGTCTAGAACGATTTTATAGTAGAATCAAATTAAATCAAAATTTTCAATTATTTTAATATTAATTTTTTTGTGAAAGTTATTTATAGTTAATTATTTACATTAGAATAATTTTTTCTATATTGTGAGACATAAATATAATTAATTTTAAACCCGGATCTGAATAAAGCACAAATGTGAATAAAGCTCGGTTTTAGTCCGAATAAAATCTTGACTTTATCCCGACTTTTTGAAAAACCTGAAAAAAGTCCGATTTTTAATAAAAATTTAAAAATATATAATATTTTTAATAAATTTTAATAATTTATAATATTAATATACTAACTAAGAAAACTTGAAAAAAGGCTTGACCCGACCCGGTCCAGTCCCGACCTCAAATGGGTCTGGCTTGATTTAAAAAAAATTCTATCAGCAGGATTATTTGTCCATCCACAAAAGTTGCATGTATATAGTACATATTGAATGTTTGATAAATATGCAGAGATCACTACTTTAAATTCACGGTTGAATATAGGGTGATCCTTGCATGTGTTTTGTTCGGACTTTTTTGTATTGACTAAAATACCGAAAACTACCTTTCAAGTACAACAACAAATGTATACCATCCATATCTGCTTTTTGAATCGCATTTATGCATATAAACATTATTGTTTTAGTGAAAAGCTTAGCTATACATACAACGCCATGTGATTAATTAACCAATGACTTCAGCTATGCGCTCATGCTAATCTCATTTCTCGTCATGGCGCTCCAAGTATTAACAACTTCGCTGGCTGGTTGTTATTTGAGAAAGAGTAACGTGAATGCTGCTGTTGGAGGCGTTATTTCTGTAATATAACATTAATTAATTATAGAATATAATACTCCAATACAATGTTATAGGAGGTGCTAAAATATAAAAGTTCTGTACTGGTTCTATATTTAAAAAATATAGAACCAATTATACATGTAACTATAATTGTCACATAAGCAAGTGAGAAATTGGAGGAAAATGAATATAAAAACACATATTTTAGCAAATTCAATGTTATATTTTACATTATTGGTTGAAAAGTTACTTAATTTTATATCTATCGATTCTATTTTGAAATTATGCATTAGAGCATGAAATCTATTTTAACATCAAAGTATACTTTTTGATAGCTACATTTATTTCAACATTAGCATTGGACTTGCTCTTATATTTCAAAATTATTTTTAAAAATGTTATACTTCAAATTTATTTTAAAAATATTTATCAAATATTACGGATTATATTTTAATTGATTTTAATTAAATTAATAATAATAAATATTTATATAAATCTCTAATGATATATTATTAATACCATGTCATTCGGAACCTAAATTTAAAATATAATTTTATGCATGTAACCTTACTCCTTAAAAAAACAAGGTTTCTTTTGTCATTTAGATATATTTATTTTTGAGGATTTTTCTTATAATTTTTTTTAAAGTTTGAAACAAGGAGTTGTTTTTATTTATTCCATTTTGTAGTTTTGCTTGAGCAATTCTTACCACAAATAATTTTTGGGTCCTTTTCTGAGAGTTAATTAATTAAATTATTTAGATAATATATAATAATTCATAAAGAAATTGTAACATCTCAATCAAATTCGGAGTCTACATGATCGAAATGCAGTAAAGTGATATGATTTGTTGGTGCATTTTATAATAATAATTTAACTTAAAAATCAAATTAAAAATCCCATTTAACTAATAATCTCACATAATCTAATAAGAGACTGAAATGTACAAAAATATTTGTACAGAAACCGTAAATATAATATATAAATACTCACATTAAATAATCAGCAGAGTAAGTATCGAGTGTGTACACACAGAGTAGCATGTATTGTGGGAGTCGTTAATTAAGTGTGTGTGTGTATATATAGCCCAGAAACAGTGGCAAGCTTGATCTGGATATCTTTTCAAGGAAAAATCAGTTACTTATTTTAAACGATATATTCACCCTGTTGTAATTAGGAAAAACGTGAAAAATGAATTGCCCTTTTTTCCTTTGAATTCATGTACTACGACCGTTACTTGGTTTTTTTATGATCACCGGTGGGGGAGGTTTATGTTTCTACTTGTATATAAGGTGTGTATGCACTCCCTCCACTGTCGTGGCCAGAAGAGACTGCACTTATATCGCTTAAATTGTCAAATAAAATTATTATTATTATTTAACCTCACAGAGTCGCGTATAATTATACAATTCTACGTTGCACAAGTCTGCCGCTGAGGTGTCCTACTTTATTGTAGGAGTCGTTATTAAAATAACACATTTTTTAATCATAGAATCGATATATTATATCGCACATCACATTAAAAATATTTATTTGACACGATAGATATTTTGTTCGAAAGCAAAATCCAATCTTGTTTTTAGTCTTTACAAGTGTCCTGACGATGATTATATGATTGTCAAAACAACTAAATATAATCTTCATATGAGATCTCAATATTATCAATTTATGGTAAATTCCTATAAAGTAATATAAATATATCTAATATATTTTCAAATAACTTATTATACTTTAAATTTAGGTTGGATATTTTTAGAGTGAGTTAAGTTAGATTTTATAAATTGGACTTGAAGACTTGAGTTAAAAAACATACTAATTATTTGCGAACAGTTAAACTTGATTCGAATTTTTTATTTGTTTGCGAACAAACATTTGGGATTTGTTTATTTTATTATACTGATTTCAACATAATTTTTTAATCGATTACAAAATTAAATTTGACTCGACTCAGCTGAGTTTAAAAATTTGAAACTTCATATAACTCGTTCAAAACTCAACAGTTTATGGCCCAGCAAGAAGTGTTGGTGACAGACTGACAGTGCATAAACATTAAAAATGGGTTAATTATCAAATATATGACTGATCGGAACAAAATGTATCAAGTAGGTGATTGATTGTAAATTTGACTCATTTGGAGACTGATTGCACAATTTTACTCATTTTAGTCACTGATTTCGATTTTTTTATCAAACTCATTTTCTGGCCACCTGGAAATTTTCCGGCGAAAAAAAATATGCACAAAAAAATCCGAAAAAAAATTATATGTAGTAAAATACCCCGATTTTGAATCTCCTAAACTCAGAATTATCGAAAAAAAATTCAAAACTCAAAATCGAAATTAAATAAATTTGGGTCAAGATTTATTTAATTTTGATTTTAAGTTTTGAATTTCCTTTCGATAATTCTGAGTTTAGGAGATTCAAAGTCGGGGTGTTTTACTACATATAATTTTTTTTTGGATTTTTTTGTGCATATTTTTTTTCGCCGGAAAATTTCCAGGTGACCGGAAAATGAGTTTGATAAAAAAAATCGAAATCAGTGACTAAAATGAGTAAAATTGTGCAATCAGTCACCAAAATGAGTCAAATTTGTAATTTGATACATTTTGTTCCGATCAATCATGTATTTGATAATTAACCCCTTTAAAAATGTACTTTTACATCACTTTTGTATAAAAATTCTCTCCAACAAAACTCTAAAAGTTGGTGTGATACCAAAAATTACACCCAATTTGGTGCAACACCAAAATTTAGTATAACTTTTAGAGTTATAAATACCAACATTATCCTTAAATTACTTTAATTAAACAAATATATTTCTTTCATTTCTTAACAGCTTTATTATTTTTATATTTTTGTAAACAATAAAGATTCTTTTTGGTGTGAAATTTAGTTTAAATGGGTTGAAGTGAATTTTAAAGATAGTGTAACTTTTACACTATTTTCTTGTAATTTTCATACCAAAATAGTGTAATGGGTTGAAGATACTCTAATAAAAAAGTTTACATATAAAAATTTATATGATTTTTTTTTAACTCCCATCAAAATAAAAATATAATAACTCATAAATATTTATTTTATTTTAGACCCACTCCTAAATTTTTTTAAGTCCATCACTACGGGTTCAAATGAAGATTAATTTATTTAATTTGTATGTTATCAAGACTTTATTAAACGATAAAATATTTTAAGTACAGTATATATCTAGAAAAGTGTTAGCTTAGAGTGATAAAATATGAAAGCTATTAAAAACTCCAAACATGTGTCAGCAATAGTCTGATAAACTTCGGTTTTAAAAATTTATGTTTTTAGGTTATTTCGGTTTTTTTTACTAAATTACCCGAAATTATCGGATTAACTGAAATATATATATAAATTATATATAATATAATATAATATATGCACTATATATTATAAATAATATAATAGATTATATGTCTTATTAATTATTATATGTGTTATTATATAATATATATGATATATATTTTATGTATTATTACATATTATATTATATATTATATATAATAAAATATATATTATATATTATATATAAAATATTATAGCTTTCAATATTATATGTATTATTATATATATTAATTTTGTTTATAATTTGGTTTTAACCAAAATAATTAATTCGGTTCGTTAAAGTAACCTAAATTATTTTGGTTCATAATTTAGTAATGGATTTTCCCTATATTCGGTAATCGGTAACCCAATTATAATTCGTTTGTTTTACCGAATACTCACCCTAGGTGCTTTTATATATGTAGGGATGTAGGGATGTTACATATAATTTTATATAGATTAATGTTCATGGGATTTGTTTCAGTGAGATTAAAAAAAATTCACATATAAATATGTTATTATAATTATAAATAATTATATACAATTATAAAAATATTCATATTAAAAAATACTATCACATGAGGTAGTCTCAAGAACTTTATTTATAATTTTATATTATGTTAATAACTTAATATGTTTATTGGCAACGTCTCAGCCTCTATATGAAATAAACCAAACATAAAATATCTTAAATGAAATAGAGTTGATTTTGAAAATATAAACTAAGATTTTACAGGACAATCAATGACTATTAATATGAAACACAGGGAGTAATTTTATTTTTGAATGGAGTTATATGGTAACTTTAAATACCTGGAAGTAGGTTATATCAGTATAGTTCCTAGGAAAATAGAAAACACGTGTTTAGTTTATAAGTATGTAACCAAACTTTACTGGTTGTTTATGTATAATATAATTTATTTATTTAAATAAAATTCAATTATATAATATAAAATACTAAAATAAACAATGAATTATTATGTAACATTTAACCAAAAGTAAATATTAAGATTTTAAAAAAGTGATATAACCATTAAAATGTGTTAGTATATTAATATAATATTACTAAATTTTAAATAAAAAATAATATAAATAGAATTAAATATAAATATAAATATAAATATAAATATAAATATATATATATATATACACACACCCTAAACCCTAAAATATAATATGGGTAAGGTTCAACAGGAAACCACTATTACATGCGAACTCTAGGAAATATGTTATATACTATATTATGTATTATATTATTAACATATGTTCTATAATTTATAATTTATTATGTTTTTAAACATATATTTCATAATATATTTTCACTTGTGTTCTGTATTACTATAATTTTATAGAATATATTTTTAATATTTTTATAAAATTATTAACATGCATTACCATTTAATTAAACATATAATTCAATGTTAATAATTAATTGGGTCGGATCAAAGTGTGAAAATTAGGTTTTTTGTTAGTGGTTCCAAGCTAATAATGAGTTCCTATTTAAATCATAGTTTATATTATATATATAGAGGGGAATATATTATAAGTAATTTTAAATAATATTTAATATATAACTTAATATTTTAATTTTAAAAAAAATTATTCATTCATTTATATAATTTTAAATAATATTTAATATATATAACTTAACATTTTAATTAAAAAAATTATTTATTCATTTAGTTTTTAAATAATTCCATGATCAATTTTTAAAATATAAACACACAACAAATACATTAATTATATATATTAACACACAAATTAAAAGAAAAAAATATATTATAATTTTATAACACTTAATTTAATATTTTTTATTTAGATTTTGACATATGTTTTATAATATTAGTATTTAATATAATTATATATAATATTAAATATTATATAATATTTTAGTATAATGTAGTGTTTTGGTGAAAAATAAGATATTTAACTATATGTAACTCACATTAACCATGGAACCATGATGACCCACGTAACCCAGTTCTGCATTTTGTAGTAAGCGCAAATACATTGGAACTTGTATGAATTTTCAAAACTAGAAGTTACTGCGTTGAGTTATATGGAAACAAAGGAGAGCTATATATAACTAGGAAACGAGATTAAGGTACAAATCGATAGAGCTGAATAGAATATATATGAATTTGGCTTATCATCATATGTAGCTGTTGCAACTTGCAAGATGATAACTGATTGGGACTGACTTGCTCTTAACATATATATGTTCATTAGTTACTTTTATATATTTTTGTAACATATATTACATACATAGCAGTTTTATAGGAATAGATATAAAATAACTATAGATATAATCACTCGCTATATGCGTTCCGGCCTCTGATTTTTTTTCGAGTAAATAATAAAAAGTTTATGTTATGTATTATGTGGATTATGAAATGTCAGTGTTGGGTATTGTAGAATGATTAATGATTATGGACCATTCCTAAACCCAGAAAAGGAAGCCCATTAACATGTACCCAACAGCCCAATTAAGGTAACTATTAAATATTGATTGTATAATGAAGAATTCGGAGGAGTTGGTTTGTGTATTCTTTACTTTGTTTATCTAGCCCAATGCATTTTAGTATATCAGAAGATTTTGAGCTGTGATGAGCCACTTTTACCACAACCCTATTAACGTTCTCCATAAATTTAGGCTTGTTTGTACTATGAGTCTATGCTAGTAAATTGTGTCCTAGTATGCCATCATTTGAACTATATAAAGGATGGGTAGCATTTTTGAATTCTAGTTGATGAAAAAGGGGCAAGTAACGCCGTCTATTATGCTCCGTACAAAACTTCACCTTACATTAGAACTCTAAACATGACATGCAAAAACGAGCTGATCGAACAATTAAACATATTACGAACAAAAATTTAAAATTAATCACAAAGTATAAAATTACACAGGGGCGCTACGCAGTTCATATAGATTCAAGGATAAGGAGGCACCGGATTTACTTTTCTTGAAATGTGCATTTTCCTCTTTGTAAAACAGAAGCACGGAGAGAAACACAATTTTAGAACATTTCGGAGAACTTGTCCCCTTTCCGGAATCAAACGTGGGGCTCTCCTGGTATTTCTGCTTACAAAGATCCTGTGTGGCACAGTGGCGGCTGCCATTTGTAATTATGTGTGAGTGTGTGTGTGTGTGTGTTGTTAGTGATGTGGTGACAAGAATTGTTTAAGTGCAAGAGCAGGAGGACGCTAGCTTTATATATGGAAGTGTTGCAGCCGCGTAAACGTGTTTTTTAACGAGTACAAATGTGAATGCAGAAATTTTTTTTGTAGTAGAATACTTTTATTAATGGTGACTTAATAATAAAAATTAGAGATCGATATATGGCTCTCTTCTTCTTCATATCTTATTGTTTGTGAATCACGTTGAAGCTTATTCGTAATCAATTAACTAAATAGGCTCACTAGTAAAGACTCAAAAATATTGAAGTACTTGCTGTAAAACGCCTTTCATACCGGCGGAATATTCACATGGGTCCCTGGAACAATAGGTTACTGCTGACACGGAAGAATTGCTTTCCTTCCTTATCAGAGAGGGTCCCCGAGAATAATAAATTTGAAGTCCTGGCCTGATTGAATTTTGATATCCTCCAACTTGAATAATAATTTCAAACTATTTACACGTAATATTGTACCTAGACTGTTTTTTAGGTAATTTAGAAGTTTGAACTCCTTAATTATCATATTGTTCCTAGACTTAAGTCGATATATATCGAATTTTGATTAATATTTAAATTATAGATAAATCTTAGTTAGAAGTAAAATAACATTTTTTTATTATATAAATATTAAAACATAAAAATTTGCTTCAATTGCAAGCTTGAAAAGTTGAAAGTTAGAGTGTTTTGACTTGATAATAATAGAATGGAATTGTGAGTCACTAACGAAGTAATAGCCTTAGAGCAACTCCAACCTTCATTATGTATTAGTTATATAATCTGTGTGGCAGTTCAACAGTATCATTTTTACCTATCCTTTAAAAATTGGGTCACTCCAATGGAGCCCATCAGTTAGCAATAATTAAAAAAAACCTCAATCCATTCCCTATATTTATTGAATGGTTAGTCGTCCTCTATAATCATCCACCTCGTCTCCCGCCAATCATCAACTCTCCCGCTTCAATTCTCCTGCTAATTTATTATAAAATAATAATAAAAATAATAATAAAATACTGTTTTTGAAATATAGCTAACCATTATAGCTAACACTATTGGAGCACAACACCTTACAGGTTCAGCAAATTTTACATAACCATTATTTTATATTATTTTAGCTAACCATTTTAACTACTCCCCTTGGAGATGCTCTTACCAACAAACTCTCCATAGATGCTCTTTAGTTATATTTTGAAGAGTTTGAATCAAAAACTGTCTCCAACAGACTCTTATCTCTTCTTCAAATTTTTAAGAGCTTTTTTATCCCTCAATAATGAGGAGCCTATCTTCCTTCCTCATTTAGTTTTTTTTGACAGGACCTTCCTCATTTAGTTTTATATTGACAAATATTAATTTTTTCTCATTTCTATTTTCTATCCATCATTTCCCTTCCTTTCTATTCACCGATCTTTTTCCTCTCTTTTTATTGCTCTTTCCTTTCTTTTTTTTTCACAGTTCCATCTCCTAAGATTCATTAAACTATGATGAATTTTGTACACAGAAATCCTTGAGATTGTTGGAGATGTAAAATTGCACCAGCCAGACAGAATGCAGAAACAACATATGAAGTATATGCATTTCTTTTGCAATATATTTGTAGTGAGGATTTGGTGTGATTAAAAAAGAAAGCTTTTGAAATAGAGTTGCTGAATTGAAATACAAACTCGAGATAGCCGTTATAATAAAAAAATAGATTAATAATGGAGAGGGATAATTTTAAAGAGTGTTGTTGGAGTTCAATTATATATTTGTATCTTAAATGACTAGGAGGAGTACATATAATAATAATATTTATAGGGAGTTTGTTATACAACTGTTGGAGTTATTCTAACGAGTAACTTGTTATATGCACACCGCCATTCCTCAGACTTCAGTATTTTGAATTGGTCCCTTCAATTCCCATTTCTGTTTAGTGCTACTATTGTGTAGGGCAGATACAGTACTACTTGAGATTTTATTTCTTGACTTAAGATTTAATTCTATTTATTTATATCTTGAAAATTTTGGCACTATTTTTTAAAATTTAAATGATCTGAATGTAATATTTAATTTTTCAAAATAATTGTAATCCAAAATTATTTTTTTTAAACTTCTTTTTAAAACATTTGTTACATTATTTTTTAAATTTCTTTTATTACTTGTAGTCGTCTAAATTTTAAGATTTAAATCTTCAGGATAGGAAAAAATTTCTAAAAAATTAGGTTTGAGCAGTAAGAAATAGTAATAAACTGATCATAAATTATTACATTATAAACAAATGGTCGCTAGTCAGTACTCAGTTGTGCACGGAATTTTGTTTACAGAAATTAAGTAAATTAAAAATTAAGAGAAATACATTATTAGGTACACGATGAAAGCCTATAAGAGGTCCAAGATGATAGAGTAAGTGCAACCGCTTACCTAAATGACCTCCTAAACTCAAAAATAGTGAATATAACAGAAAATAGCACTTCAACAGTATCATACATAAAATAGCACTCCAAGTATACTACAATATCATAGTCCCTAAATCACTAGGATATTCTATATGTCCTATTAATAGGTATTCACTAGTCATCCCTTATTTTATTTTTATAAATAGAATATTTATTTCCCTCCTTTTTTCTCATTGTTCGATTCAAAATTTATTATTATAATAATAATGAGAAATGAGAATTGGGATTGTTATTGAAGTTGACACTAAAATTCGTGTTCCCTAAATTACTAGGAGTCAACTTATTCGCTATAAATATTATAAAATAATGACTCCTAGTAATTTAGGAACACCAATTTTAGGCCCCGTTTGTGTAAGCTTATAAGCTGAAAAAGTTGGTATATATGTACTTTTTCTGAAAATAAGTAACTTGTTTTTAAATTTGGAAATAAGATTTGGTCTTAAATTTCTAAAAAAAATATTAATTTTCAAAAAAAAATATGAAAATACTTTTAAAAAAAACTAACTTATTACTTATAAGTTAAGCCAAACACCCCCTTAGTGTCAACTCCAACAACAAACTCTATTATCATTCCTCATTATTATTATAATAATAAATTTGAATCTAACAATGAGGGAAATGGAAAAAAAAGGAGTGAAAAAAGGAGGGGAAAAAATCATTTTATTTAATAAATTCATTTTTAAATATCAATAATTATAAAT
Source organism: Oenanthe sinensis (assembly GCA_028671895.1). Classification (NCBI taxonomy): domain Eukaryota; kingdom Viridiplantae; phylum Streptophyta; class Magnoliopsida; order Apiales; family Apiaceae; genus Oenanthe; species Oenanthe sinensis. The sequence goes on along the minus strand of CM053814.1, from coordinate 5,936,915 downwards.
TTATATTATAACTTTTATAAGTTGAATAAATATCTCATTTGTACAAATTGAATAATTTTATTAATATAATATAATATTGAATAATCACATTTAAATTAATTATATGAATATAGATATATGAACATGCTCTAAATTATAAATATTTCTACATCGTCATCGTGTTTATTAAATATGTTTTATTTATTTTAAAAGATAATCAACGTTCTTTAGTATACTCAGACTAGAAACTAGATATTTGATTTGTATAAAACAAGTTAAAACAGTCCGCAAAGTTGGCTCAATTAGTTAAAGAGAAATCATCCTACATAACGAGAATGTGTGATTATGTTTACCAGTGCGCACCAAGAGAAAGCGATGCGGGTTCTCACAAAAAAAAAGAGTTAAAACATGTGTTTAGATATGAGATTTAATTTGTTTAAAATTTAATCTTGACATAAATTTACTTGAATGTGCAAAAAGTGAATAATTAACGGTATTTTTTTTATTAAAAAATCATAAGTTAAAGAGGCAACAAAAATAATAATATTAATTAACATTATACATAAAAACAGAAAATAATAATAGACAAAACGATAAACTCTATTCTTGGAAACCGGAATTCGTTCATGTTATTATGCAAAATTAAGCTTCATAAATATAAAAATTAAAATTAAAATTTTACGGCCAAATATACGCACGATTTATTTATAAATGCATGGTAAATGTAAACGTAAATAAAATCAAAATATTTGTAAATAAATCAATTAAGGATAGCAAGTAAATAAGATTGAATTTAATTTAATTTGGGTTAAAATCCAAAAAAAAATTTGAATCAAATTAATAAATAATGTGACTTTTAAACACATTATTAAAATTTATTTTTAATATATTTACTTATAATATGTTTACTTATTTATTATAGTTTTAATTATATATAAGAATTTAAATTAGATATATCAAAGTTTTTTATCTAATAAAATAAATGTTATACTTTTTAAAATAATATAATAGTAATGTAAAGAAAAATAATATCAAACAAAATGAACAAAAAGTATTAAATAAATGAAATATAAGTTGAGTTTATTTAATGTTAAAGAAAAAACAAGTAAATAAAATAATAATCAATTAATTAATATTAAAAATAATTTAACAAGTGATTAAGTTAGATTATATATTGATATTAATTATATCATGCATACCAATGAAATAAAAATAAAAATTACATGTAAAATTAAATATTATTATTTTAAGAGTCAAAGAACATCAACAAGTTAAAAAACAATATATAAAAAAATTACAGTAGCATGTGAAAAATTTGTTAGTATGCATATTGTTATAAGCATATATTTATGATATAGGCATATAGCTACATAAAAAAAGAAAATAATAATAATTTATTATTATATAGACAATTATATTATTTAGGTATTTATTATATTAAAAAAACCTATATGTTAAACAATATGAGTGTTATAAAAGGGGGTTGAATGCAACTTACAAAATAATTAATTTTTTTTGTTAACAACAAATAAGACAGTAACACTCGTAAGTATAAAATGCAAACAAACTTAAGCAAGCAAGCATAAGAAGACAGATGTTTAACTTCAAAAAATAATTTTATTATTTTTTGTTTGTTACAACTAACTGAAAAATAATTCCACTACTAAGAAACAAGAATAATGGATTTGTTAATGTTTCTTGCTTGAAAGAGAGAACCTACCTTAGTTGCATTAAGGAAAAATACTTGTGGGATATGTGTTTTTATACTAAAACATATATCTAACTTACGGTTGCACTTTTTCTTTGTCCTAGAATAAACCTTGAAATAGAAACTTCGTTTTTCTTGTTCAACCTTGTCTTCATTCCATTTGTAGATAAAACTGTTCTGAGATGTACAAATATCTTCGACTCCTTGAGCACGCTTTATCTTTTTACTTGTCTTCTCTCAAGTTGCAGTAGTAGACTTGACAGACTATGTAGTAATGTCTAAATCATTCCTTTTGCTATTACTATCTAATCTCCTACCTAGAACAGACTGTCAACTTTACCAAAAGTATATTATCAACTTCTAGCTCCACCATGGTGACAATATCTTTAACTCCGCACACTTTGCTGTCAAGGCTATTAGTTTCTTATAAATTAAAACTAAGTAATTTTAGTTAATTACACCACAGTCCTTAACAAACCTATATTTCAAAAAAAAACATGTATATTATTACTCCCTCATTTTTTATAAGTCGCTTTAACTTTTGACATACACTTTTAAGTGCTTTAACTGCATAGTAAAAATTATGATTTTTAAAATTTTCTCTTTTTGTATTAAAATATGTATATATATATATATATATATTTTTTTTTAATTCAAAAAAAGAAAATGTGATCAAAGCACTTAAAAGTGTGTGACAAAAGTCAAAGCGAGTTATAAAAAAAACGGAGGCAATAATAAACTAGAGTAATTTACTGTTGGTCTGTAGTACTCCCTCTGTCTCATTAATAAACTCTTTTGGGGAAAAAAATTGTGATATAATAATCGTTCATTTCTAATTTCAATGTAAAGAAAATTCAAATTTACCCTCTTTTTTGTAATTTCCAATATAAAACTTAATTTATTTAGTATAAAATAGTTATAATAAATATGATATACAAGGAAAATTATTGTATAATTAACATTTATTAATATGCGTTATTTTTTCAAAAGAGACTATTAATATGAGACTACAGAGTACTTCTCAGGTGTAACTTCTAATTCCTCTCAATGTGGTAATTGATGATTGCAATCTCCATTATTCATTGGGAGAAATTGACGAGTTCGAGGAGCTGTATCTCAGCTTTAATTAATACAGTAGTACATCCGATCCCCGTGTGATTTTTTCTAGGGGAATTGATGTTTATTTTACTGTGGTGTTTATAAAATACTTCCTTTCTCAAAATAATTGTCATGTTTTTTCCACACACACACATATATATATATATATATTTCTAACAGTATAATTATATTTAATAATAGAGAATAAAGTTTATAAAATTATTTCAGGAAAATTACGTGAGTTGTAAGTATTTTTTAATATAAAATATTAATGACATTATTATAATTGTATATAATCTTCTATAATTATAATAATACTCTCATATATTTATATATATAAAAAAATTAATATCTGGAAAATTATGCGAGGTAATCTAGGATGATTATCTCTTAATATATTTGCGTATTTCTATATATTAATATTCGGTGGCCAATAAAAATGGAACATGCAATAATTTTGAAATAATAGCAAGCAGAAATAATGATAATTTCATGTGTTAGAATCAAACTATAATTTGTCGGCAATATGTACATTAATAGTGCCTCTATTCGGTTGTTCTAAATTGCTTATCATGCTTATTACAAATGTGCTAATACAATACCCCATCATCCTCATATATATCGATCTTCTCAGCTCTTCTTCTTCGAGCTCGTGAAGTCACTATTCTCATCTCTTCTCCTTCTCAAGCTTTGATATGATATCGATCACTAAATCCTAGTACAATTAATTAGAGTAGTTCGGTGAGTGCTAAACAGTGGCTTAACTAGTAAACGAGTTCTTCATGCTCAACTTTCGACTAAATCATAAAAATTAGTGACATTTTTGTCCTAAATTTCATTTCATCCTAAAAAATTAGTCTTGACTTAATCATATAACATTAAAAAAATTGTTATTAAATGAGTATTTTAAATAGGGTCATACATATTACCTATACCTACTAGAACTTGTACAGTTTTTGTCTGAACGACATCGACTGCATTTGGCAAGGCCCGCGTTATTAATGAATGTAAGTAAATGTAGAGCGAAAACAGTGCAACTGTTGGTGTATTGTAATTAAATGAAAGATAAGAGTAGATTGGCTCTTGTCTGTGTTTGATTCTTTATGATGGGAAAGGAGCTAGAGAGGACCGTGTGTCTTATGGTTTTTGTTTTTGTGTGTTTGTATTTTCATACTGAGAGAGACAATTCCTTCTCGTATAACCATTCAACTGTGGCACTGAAAATCATGGCGTCCTCTTTATAGCCATTTATGGCACTCAAATTGCAGTGACTGTCCCACTCTCTCTCTCTCTCTCGTCTATAATAACATAATCTCATACGTATCTCTGTACACAGAATATATGTTTGTTGTCCATGTACGTGAACCTATATATTAACCTTCATTTAGTATAAACCAGAGTATTAAAGTAAAAATTGCAATTCACTGTAAAAAAAAGAGAGTAAAAATGCAATATTGATGTATTCTTGACCCCTACCATTTCTATTAAAGCAGTCACAGCTAGCTTTTCCCGTTATCCTTATTCAAGATGACAAAAAAGTAGGTCTCACATCACACATGAGGATGTTCTCTTGCTATTTACTTTAATTAAAAATATTTAATCTTCTTAACTTTATATAATCTTAAATCAGTATTGCATTCAGGAGTGACCATTTTGTTGTTTATACGTACACGAGGGATTCACATGACATATATACTTATATCGATACTTTAATAAAGATATATATATATACATGAATGCAGAATATTTGTCTTATATTTGTATGTGTGTATATATATGATGACTTTCCCTCTACCTTTTTTAAGAAAGTAGTCTAGGCATATATACTGTATGGAACTATATGGACAAAACAACATTCATGTAACTTAATGTGTGTTGTGTTTGCACCAAAAAAATATCACAACAAATTAATAATGTCGGGACTCATATATTTTATTAATTTATGGGGATTATTAATTAATTGAGATAAAAAATGTAATATTACTATTATATCGGGATAAAAAATATATATTAAAAATATTAATTTATAATGGATTAATAATTTATCGATTATTAATTAATTAATCGAGATTATGGTGCTCTCTTTCTATTTACTTTTCTGTTGTAAAAAGATAAAACAATTACTTTCGTTGATCGATGATAAAGATATATAAAGTGTTATCAGAATCTTGTTGGCAAAAGTAAGATTAATTATGTACACATGATCATTTTTTGTTTTTCTTTGAGTTCAAATTGCATATATCTTAATTAATCAGTTAAGTGTACTGTTTAGGGTAAAAACTAAACATAGTTACCAAATACAGGTACGTCAAAATTACTTTGTGCAATATACTCAAATTACAAACATATCCTTTCCTTTATCTGTTTACTGTCCTGTAGTTTATATTTAATGCTTTAGGGTTCAACGAATCAGTGGTCTATTTAAAGTCTTAAATAGAACAGATAACAGAATTATAGATGGGCTAAAATCAAGACTTTTATTTATGTTTGGAGTTATGATATATATACACCTAAATGTTTCTTGCACACTCCTATATATAATTTGATCAAAATAACCTTAATTTTTATTTTATTTTGTTTACCACAAGACTTCAACTGCATTTTTTCTAATTTTCGTAATACATTTTTAAATAATAAAAAATTATATTAATGTGTTAATATGAAAAATTAATTCTAATTCTAACATTCATATATTTAATTAAATTTTATTATGTATGTTTCTAATCTACTATTAAATGTAATTTAAAAATTATTATTACATTTTGTAAAAAATAATGTGTCAACTTATTTAAGTAAAATAATGCTACTAACAAGAATCAATAATAAATAATTTATATTAAAATAATATATATTATTCGGATTTTTTTTATAAGTAAAATTTATTCTAATTTTTTAAAATTGAAAATTTCTACTTAGCATGAACAAAACTATTTTCAGTAACACATTTTTAAAGAAATTGACATTCTACTGAATATTTGTTTCTAATAATTAATTTTAATGTTGAAATATTTATAAACTTGTGTAGCTAAATTGTTATTATTTGGAATTAAAAAATTGTGTAATACTTTTATATATTTGTTGGATTTGGTTATATATAATTATGTTTTTATTTTATAAAAATAAATATAATAATAAATAGTTATAAGTTATGTTTTAATAATATAAAGTTAAAAATTTAATTACAAATAGATTGTAAAAAGAAGAAGTTGTTATAACTTAATAAGAGTATCAATTAAATAATTGATATAAAATATAATAAGGATAATATGGTCAAGTACATAAAAAGAGTGTGCATGAATAAATTAAGTTTTGGACGTGCATATATCACCCCCTCTATATTTATAGTCATTATAGTGTGGAGTTGTATGCACTCCCTCTATCCCAAAATACTACCCCCTCCGTCCTTAGTTGTCCGCCCTTCTCACTTTTCAAAACAATTTTATAAAGATTTTTTTAAACATTACCCTTATATTATTATTTCCAATGTTTGACTAATTAAAATATACAAACAATTCAACTAATTTAATGCAATTATAAGGGGTATATAATTAATATTTTCATGATATTTGTATTTTTTTTCAAAAGGGATAACTAAAAGGGGTCGAGTAGACTTTTTTGAATTTTTTTTATTCCATATTAGTTATTCATTTCTATTTTCCATGTATAAATATTCAAATTTACCTCTTATTTTATCATTTCCAATGTAAAATTTACTTCAAACTTACCTCTTATAGTATAAAATTACTATAATAAATATAATAAACACGGAGAATTATTATACAACTAATTTTTATTAATATGCATTATTTTTTCAGAAAAGACTATAAAATGGCAGGAAGGAAGTATTGATTTAAACAAATAACTTGAGACAGGGAACCTGACCATAACATTAATTTAAATTTAGGTACAGCCCTCCACCTTTTATCAAGGAACAGTATGGTTTAATTTGCGAATCAATTAAGGGGTGACTGCCCGGTGATACATTACTTGCATCAATTTCAACAACACACACATATATTTATTTATTTATATATAGAATTAAACAGTAAAGAAGTTGAAGACACAATTGACATGATAATATTAACAATATTACAACAACTGCCCTGATGACGTCGTTTTGTGATCGGCTGATGACTCATTGCCTGAGAAGTTTGATCATCTTCAAAATTATTAGCTGCAGTAGCACTATTTCATGTTTTTGCAGCTTGAAATTGTTGCTTACAAGCAAGACAAGTTATTTCCAACATAAGGGAACTAATTTTCTTTGTAGCTTGCTCCTTTATAATCCGAGCCTTTTCTAGCTCACCCTGTGCTGCTTGCCTTATTCTTTTAGCATTACCAAACTCCATCTCCGCTAATTCGATCTCCCTCTTCCCTTGTTTTCTTGCTTCTTCTGCCAACGCCTTCTCGGCCATAGCCTTCTTTAACTCCTCATCTCCACCTACATCGATATCATTCCTTCTGTTTTTATTGTCTCCAGTAGTACTGCATGGTGGTGTCCCAATGGAGAGTTTCAAATCCGTTGAATTATTTTCATTGCGGTTACTGTAAAATGAACAATGTACGTTTGATGTTGATGGTAATAGTTGTAGCTTTAAGTTGTGTTGTTGATCGTAATCATGATGATTGGTAGAAGGCCGACGATCAAGATTTTCATTATCTGACCGTAAATGATGATTAGTATTCGTTACTGGCATTGAGAATGATCTTGACAATGAGGCCTGCTGCTGCAACGTTACTTGTTGATGACTGGGTCGGATTCTCCGTATATTGCAGGCATCTTGGTGCTCTATGAAACTCTCCACTCTGGGGGGGGGGGGGAGGGTAAACTATTCAAATATATGTTGCATAAATATATGTACGAATATATGATAAAAAAAGGTTTTTTTTTCAGGTATTCTTATCGATCATATCTATGATGAAATTGCAGAATCAGCACTATACTAGTACTGCAAGGAACTTGGTGAAAAAAAATACTCAAGCTTCCTTGTGTTGGGCTGCCAACTAACAAGCAAATAAAATATTACTAAAAAACATGATGTAGTTTTGGATTAAGACTAAATGTATAATTCTTCATAATTTACTCAACAAATTCTATTGAATTTAAAAAGTATCAAACTACTATATATGCGCACCTGTCTAATTAAAAGTTAAAAACTGAACTTAATTGGTTAGAATGTAGCGATCCTTTGTCATACTCGTAATAAAGTGACAAGGCATGATGAGGTCATGTATAATAAGCATCGGTGTAGGATCCGTTGTTGGGTTCATCTAATTAAACACTACTACTGTATTACATAAAGATCTTGAAAATGTCGAGAGAGTTGAAATTTTTGACTGCTACTTTTAAGAAGATTTGATATATATATATATATAGGCATTCTTGGTTTCAGTGCTTAAATAAATGAACAACGGGTGAATTAAGAAGAAAATGTGTCAAGCTGAAGTGATCAGAACCTGGAAAAGACACGACCACAGTCGCAAGAATGGCCTCTAGTGCCACAAGTCTTGAGATGAGCCTTGTAATCAGATTGAACAGCATAGCCCTTAGAACACTTGTCACATACCCACTGTTTGTTATCGCTGTGTTTCCTTCTATAGTGCTTTTTAATCCCCACAAGATCTCCCAGTGCGTGGCACGGATGGTGGTGCAGGCAAGTTGGTTCAGGGCACACAAACACCCTTTTTATCACATCAGGCGACTCTCTTTTCAATAACTTCCAGGGAACTTTGTGTCTCCTCCGGTGCATCTGAAGGTTCTGGTCCCTCTGAAACCCTTGGTTGCAGATCTCACACACGTATCTATCCGATTCCAATAACGTCTTTGGTGATAAGGAAACAACTTGAGCATCCGGATCTGCAACCACATCGATCACAATATTAATACTAATATTTTTTAATAACAACATAACTATCTATATGTGTGTGTGTGTGTGTGTGATATAAATAGATGCAAATGTATAGACATGTGATGAAAGGAATGAATTGAACAAGTGCAGAAATGAACCTGGAGTACCAGCGGGGCGTCTTTTTCTACGGGCATTTTGAGAGGAATTAGTGAAAGCGTGATGAGAAGGATGAGACGGACAGGTGGAAGCAGCAGGGTTATAGTCTAACATGGGGGGCTAACAACTTTTATCCTTGTTTCTTTTTTAGGTTTGAATTCAAACTGAAAAGCAAGATGGTGGTGGATGAAGATTAACAATCAAGTCTGATCTTTTACAGCTAGCTAGTTGCTCATATATGTAGAGAGAGAGAGAGAGAGAGAGAGAGAGAGAGAGAGAGAGAGAGAGATTGGCTGTTTCAGCTTTTATGGAGATAGAGAGGATATATATGAGAAATAGTGAGGGAAAAATGAAGATAAAATTAAGGGGAGAGTGGGGGAGAGTGGATGCTATATATGCTATCTGCAGTATTCAGCGTAAATAGCTTACACCTGCTTTTAGACTTTTAGCTTTTCTCTCAACTTTCTTTCTTTCTTTCTTGTTCATTTGACTCCCACCTTAATTGAGCAGGTAAGGTCGGGGACTTGGCGCAACTCTTCTTTATTCCTTCAATTATTTACTGCAGTGAACTGTATACATGTTCAATTGTTAAGTAATTATTACCTCCTCTCCTCCTAAAATTAAAAGATCGATATATATTGAGAGAAAAAATGAGTATGATTTTATACGATCATATTGTAATTTTATTTTTTTATTCAAAAGTTCATTTTAATCGGAAGTAAATGACCAAAATAAACTTATCATACTATCCAAAATAAATACCGAAAGTCAGAAAGATTTAGAATATAAACTCAAATTCTGACATGATATTATATATATCATCAACGGACAACTTACTGATAAAAATATCTATACCGACAGACATATAACTAAAAAAAAAGGGTGCAGTTCTTTTTCATATATATAATGTAACAAATCACATATATTTCAGATTGAACCAAAATGACTGATACAAAATATTCTTTTGATAACGAGTATCATACGCAGACTCCCCATCACAGTTATAATATATTTCACTATCGGCCGCACCCGTTTTAACCAGGGTATCTGTCACAGTGATTTTAAAAGACATGCCAAATTGGCATGCCATTTATAATTAATTATAAAATTTAAAATATAATAAATATTAATTAAATTTTAAATTTTATAATTAAATTTTTTATAAATAAATATAAATAAATATTTTATTTCAACTTAATAGTTTAAATATTTATAAATTATAATATTTATATAGATTTTAATCTAATAATTATTATTCTTGATTAATATTAATTTAAATATAATTATAAAAGAATTAGTAAAATGCCATACCAAGTATTGAAAAGGCATGCCGTGTGCCCTGTAACAGGCACCCTAGTTTTAACAAACCAATGTTGTTCTCCGAACGAACAAATCAGCAGCTAAGCCTATCATAAACGAAGAGAGCTAACTGCTACAAATTTAACTGCAACTTTACAATTTCAACCCTGCAACATTATTACTCTACAATTTAACTGCTAGTCTTCTACGAGTACAAACAAAGAAAGTCTCAAAATTACCATTTGCCACACCACGTGACAGATGCCTCTGCCTCACGTGACCTTATCATCATCTCCTCTTCCCTTTGTCTCTGTAAAGTAAAAGTTGATCTGGTTAAAAAACGAGTTTTTAAATATATCGAACAATTAATCATGTACTATACATGATATTATATGATGACCTCAAAACCGTGCTCTAAAAATCAACACAAACGTCCCGAGTTGGGATTAGGCAAAAAATTTTGCGATTTTTGTGTAAATCAGTCAAAAAACTGTTGAAAAAGTTAAAAAAATCAGTTAAAAAGATCAAATATCGATAAAAAATCAGTAAAATTATTTGATAAAAATATTTAATAAATAAAAATATTAAAAATAATATTTAAATACAACCAATTAATGTTACAATTAATCTATCCAATTAAACGTTTGACGGTACCTCAACCGCCCGGCGTCTAGCGATTTCTATAACACTGACTCAAAGTGAAAACATGCATGAGTATTGTATTTTAGCAGCTTTCCTTGCACAGTTAAAAGACGTGGTTTTATCGAATGAATCACGCTTACTCCAAAACAAGATCGAGCTCACTATAAACTACAGTAAAATTTTGAACCGTATGATAACAAATATTATTTTTAATTGAATAATTTTTTTAATTATATATTTAATTTAAATTAAATTTGTATATATATATATAGTCTTACTTAAATAGAAAATAGTTTAAATGAGAAATATAAAACCTTATATTTACACCTCTCATACCCACACACAAATTAAATACACTCTCACATATACAATCTCATCTATTCTCCTCCATTTTTAATTTAATTTTACCTGTCAATTGGTGAAGTTTTTTTCAAATCTAACTTCACCACATTTTTCTTCATCTCTCAACGATTAGTTTCCATGCCATATGTGCTATATTTTGGTGAATATAATTTATAACTAAAATAAATTTGTCACTAATCAGATCCGAACTTCAATCACTAAATTATATTACAGAAATCACTAATTTGTATTACAGAAATCACTAAATTATACATCCTGAGTTCAGAATAAATAATGGAGGACGCCGGAAAAAATAAAAGTTACCGAAATATAACACATATGGTATGCAAACTGATTGTTGTGATATGGAGAAAAATGTGGTGGTGTTAGATTTGAAAAAAAAAATCACCAACTTACGGGAAAAATCAAATTAAAACGGAGGGATTATGTGTGCGAGAATTTATTTAATTAGTGTGTGAGTGCCCTTATCATTAAATAAGATTGAATATGTGATTTAGATCTTATTTTCTGTTTAACCACCTGCCTATATATATGTATATGTATATATATATATATATATATCTTTAGTGAGTTAGTGACTACTAATACTTTAAAGTGTTGCCCATCTTACCACTTGAACTTGACGAGGATCACGCTCACTGCTATTATTAACCACAAGTAGATGTATAGACGACAGACACATATATTTAAAAGAAAAAGTAAAAGAAGATGCATGATGATTTATCTATTTAAGTGTGTTGGCCGGATCATTACATGGTTATCGAAAATTTACTGCGGAACCATGAATGCCCTCCTTTTGTATATCATCTCATAAAATTAATTATAAACATATTTATTCTTAACTTCTAAATTAAGAACCATTCTGCCCCAGAGCTCGTGGAGGGGTTTTCTAAGACAATTTGGAAAGTGACGAAACTGATAGGGATGAATGGATGATCGGCAGTGCAAATATGTGTTTGTGTGTGTTACTGTACCATGTGTCTATGTGTAGATAGAGTTTCAATCACTTTATGCTATTGTATATTTTAAAATTTTCAGCCAACAAATCTAACAACACGTACAGATCAAATGGTAGAAAACAAATAAATAAACATGAAGTTGAGGATGGCGCATCATGAAATTGAAGACATGATTTCTTAGAATTATATCATTCATAATTTCAAGTTATGTAAAAATATATTTAATTGTAACTTTATGTTGCGTCGTCTTCAACTTCGTATTGAGTATATACTTAATTTTCGGCATTAGATTCTTATGCAATGGTTTAGACTTGTTGATTACGGAAAAATCAAAAATATATAATTTATGTATGGTTAACCGGACCCATGTAGATATATATATATATGTTGTAGATGAAGAATATTAATATAGACGTATACGAGCAAGTGCATGTGCAATATAATAATTGAACAAGGGTTGGAACAAATCAATGGTCCCTTTTCTTAGTGCAACTGATACCCAAAACTTGTCTGGTTTATGTTTTGTTTGATCCGTTTGGGTGATGCATTAAAGTTGGCATATACATTCAGATAACCCAAAAAATCTACAACACGCACACAAAAGTATGCGTATACTAGGACAAGCGCCTCAAACAGTGGAGTACGGAAACATACTATTCATCAACACCATTTTCACTCGAGGATTAAGATTCTTGATAGGCCCGTGGATCTCTGATAGCCTAGTTGCTTCGAGCCTAACCCCTTTGGCCTTTGTGCAAAGAGGCAGAGGAGCCGGAAGGAGCATTAATTGATAAGTTCAGTGTAAAAAAATACTCATAATTGTACCCATTATTAAATTTAAATATACTTTTTTTTTGTATTTTAACATCAGTATCGAAAGTTAAAACAATTATTATTTGAGATTAGGGAACCTAAAATATATTTTAGGTAAGTTACCTAAAATACATATGATTTTATATTTAAATATATGAAAGGTATTTTTATAAAATCAGGATTCATTTAAAATTTTACTAATATACTATTATTTTATATTAAAATCTTAGAAAATTACCTAAACTGTATATTAGACTCCTTTTTCTCTTATTATTTAGGAACGTGGGAGTAACGGCGGATAAGATAGCAAACTCCTAAAAGAATTAAGTCCTATTTAATTTATTTAATATTTACATTTTTTTTGGAAGAAAAGTTCACAGACACAGTGACATGCAGATAAATATAAGTTGATTTGTTTGTAGTTGGTTATTCATTGAATATTTTTTATCTAATCAGATGCCGGATTTCTATCATTAACATGTACTAGTAGTTGAAAACAAAGAGAGAGCGCAAGTTGAATGTCGTAACTGTGGAAGACTGATAGTGGTAGGCTGCTAGCTTGTCTTTTTGACGGTATATATTTGTTATGATTCCTTTAACCATGTCACTCCGTTTCATGCATAATGATAACTTAAATAATTATATAGTATGTCTGTATTTATTTATTTGTATGGATGATATGGATTTGTTTGGGGCTACAGATTGGGGGAGAGCGGTTCAGTTCGATCCGATTTTTGGTTAAAATTGGAACCGGAATCACATATCTTCAGTTTTAAAAATTAAAAATTGCAATTGCAACCAAACCATCGGTTTCAGTTTCGATTTTAAAAAGACCGGTTCGGTTTTTACCGGTTCGGTTTCGGTTAAAAACCGGATTAAAAAAAATGAAAAGATATATAATTTAAATTATTATATATTTACATTCAAATATTTGAATCACATTCCGCATAATAACACTACAAAAAAAGAGATAATAAACTGTAACAAGTTAAACTTACTGTAACATGTAAGAAACTTTAATGAATTTATATAAATTTTATATCATCAAAATCATGTCTACTTATACAAATATTCAAATATGCAACTCTATTAAACTATGACAACATTTTTAATTGTGAAGTCAATCGGTATTGTATATACTAATCAGAGGATTTTCAACAGAATAGTTTACTTTAAACAATGAATCATGAATATGTATTGTGATTTATATTGCTTTATTTACAAGAGAGACAACTCTTGTATACAACTATAACTCAAAATTAATTTTAGATTTTTCTGATAAAGTCCAACTGATGTAGTTTTATATAATTAATTTTAGAAAATTTTCTAAAAATAACAGTAAATACCTTTTACCACATATATATATATATATTATAATAAATTTATTTATTTTAATTATCGGTTTGGTTCGGTTGTTTTCGGTTCGGTTTTAATCTATAACCGGAACCAGAACTGGAACCGATCAATCGGTTCATTTTTTTATTTTTCGGTTTCGAAACGGTTATTTTCGGTTTCAATTTTTTTCGATTCGGTTTTTATCAGTATCGGTTTTTTTGCTCCCCTAGGGAGCAAAGACGTTGTTTGTGAATAACATTTGCATTCGGCTTGTTAGACAAGTCTAGTTAGATTAATTTAATAATTAAATTTGAATTTAAATATTAAAATACATTCAATAATAAAAAAAGAGTTTAGAGTTGCTTTTTATATCTATTTAATTTGAACTTGACTTCAATTCGTTTAATTCGACTTGAAATATTAGACTTTAAGTTTTTAACCATTAGTCTTTTACATATTCTCAAATAAAATATGGAGTTTTTGAATTAATCAGTACGTAAGGCTTAAATAAGTTTGAATTTAAAGTGAAATCGACAATATATTTATATTTTGATGGTTTGAGTTAAATATTGTTTATAAGTGTTTGCTGAGAATTAAATGATAAAATAATTATTAGTACAGATTATATTTCATATTTTTATTATGAGTAATAAACAAATTATTATAAATTTTAGGTTCATCCAAACTGATCGTAATCTCTTTTTAAAAAATAAAATAAAATAAAATTGTATTTAGTTTGCCACAATTTGAATCGATTTAATTAAAACTGTTGGTGAATAAATAAAATGGTGGCACTACAGTTTTCTTCTCATCTGGCAGTGAATAATTTCAACCCCACCACTCTAGACTGTAGTCAAGGCAAGATATATAGTGTGCAGTACATGCAACTATGCAAGGATCATTATACATGCATTTATAACAGATGTTTTAAATTTGGGTTAAACAGCGAAAAAACCTTCTGTTTTTGGTTACTAGCGGATAAGTTTCTGTAATTTAATAAGGCTGAGCCCTTCAAATTAAAACTAATGGTTTAATATAATTCATCTAGTTAGTTTTTCTGAATTATGGTTAGAAATATTATTAAATATCTAATTACATTAATATAAATATATATACATATATATATATATATATCTTATATTATTAATTTTTTATTAATAACATTATTATTTATAAATTAATATATTTTTTATATAATTGATTTTTATTAAATAATTCTATAAAATAATAAATAATTTGTTAACCAATATTAATGTATGTATATACTTTTTTTATTACTTAACTATTAATTTTTAACATTTAAATATTTACATGCTAGTTTGTATTTTACTTTAAAATTCTACTTATTCGATGATTTTTTTAATAATTAACTAAATATGAGTGACATTTTAATATTAAATTATAATACATACAAACACAGACACTTACTTACATACATATATACATATATATATACAAATATGCACAATTTCTTACATTTCGTATAATGTACGAATTTGTTTTTAATATTTATTATTTTTACTTTAATATTGTATTTATATGATTAGAATTTATTTTTATTTTTATTTTTATATCTATGATTCTAATTTATTTATAATCTTGTGTAGAAATATTTTTATATAATTTTTTACATATTTTATATGTGTTTATGTTTAAAAGAGATAAAATTTATATATTTTATTTAAAGATAAATTTTAATTAAAATATAAATTTTTTTATATACTTTTTCGTGTAACAATATTGTTACGATATACATGAATATTAACCTCATAATATTAAAATTAGAATATTTTAATATATTTTTAAAATATTAATATCACAATATTCATGAATATAGTAATTTGTAACCATAGTTAAGAAAAACTATAAAAAAGTGGTGATCGTGGCCTGGCTTGCGGGCCAAAAAGCTGGTGCATCGCTAAATATTAATGAATTTCGTTCGTGTTAGCTATACGATAATGCCCCTGTTGACGATTCTGTCACTGTCTAGGATGAAACTGCTGATTCTGCCTCTGACCTCCATACTGATTTCGATCATAAGCCGACTGACCTCCCCTATTCTGATTCTGCCTATGCCACTGTCTCTGCTGACCTCCATACCACTGTCTACTCTGTGCTGAAATCGGAGCTATATTAAACCATTAGTTTAAATTTGAAGGGTTTATCTGAGCCTTATTAAACCACTTATCCACTTCTACACCTAAATCACAAGAATTTTTTTCGTTCCTTAACCCTTTAAATTATCTCTTAGTTGTCAGCACTTACCTGCATTTTGGAAGCTAGCTCCTTGTTCTATCTGCCTCGATATATATACATATATGTACATCAGTACATGCTTATTGAGTTATTGTTTGGTCCAAGCTATGGGGCATAGTGATATTAGGTTTATCTGGGCTCTTATCTATTCTATTCTATGGACAACTTCCAATTGAAGTTGGGTATCAATAGCTTTAACTGGACTTTTACCTATTTTTGGCCCAACTGCATATTGAAGTTGGGCTCACCAGCTTCTGAAGGAATGATAGTATATTAAACTGAATCAAAGAGGAATAATGACCCTATATGTCACAAATTGGAGATAAAATACTCAAAATGACATAACTTATAAAAATGGTCCTAAATGTCACTTTAAAACTCAACATAGTGTAGCGTTTTTGTTCTTTTAATTTTTGATATAAAACGTCACTTAGTGTCACGTTTTCCACAAATATTTAAAACAAAATATGTGCAAAACTCAACTCAAAGTAGCGTTTTGCCCTAAAATTCCACTTCATCTTGCGTTTTGTCCTAAAACTCTACATCATCTTGCGTTTTGAATTTTAAAAATTTAGCAAATTTTTTTGTTGCTAAATACGAGACACGATATAGTGTTTTTGTGAAAACGCAACTTCATGTAGCGTTTTGGGGCGACATTTTGGGCCATTTTACCCGATTGTGTCATTTTGGACATTTGTTGGTGTAATAGTGACACATAGGGCCATTACCCATCAAAGAATGCCTACATGCTAGGCTGCTCCCTTGATATTAATAATTAGTCTATTAACTAACTAATATATTTGTTGAAGTACTTGTAACAAAAGCTTATATATGTTTAGTTTACAAGAGATTTAAATATTCATACATAGAGTAATAATCCGGTGAAAATCGTGAAAACTTTCATAAAATTTTGCAGAATAATACATTGCCCTGTTTGGGAATCCATATAAGCTACTTATATGGTGGAAAATACATATAATTTTTCACTTATAAGTTACTTGTAAGATAAGCTAAACATACCATTATCTTTTCTGGAAAAAGTATGACCTATAAATTTATAACACCAAAACTTGTTGATGAATTTATATTCCGAAGAAGAAGCAGGTGTCTTTTCCATTTTAGTAATAAAAAACATTAAGAACACTACAAGAAATAGAGTCATAACCGACTGCCGGAACGATCGATTTTAAAGACATAGAGGTCAGTTTTAACTAAACCCGACTGAAAAAGGTGGTCGGGTTAAACCTCGTCGGTTTTGGCAAAAGATGGTCGGGTTTAGTCTTGACCACGTTTGACTCTTGTTGACCCCACAATGATGATGTGACAGTGGGACCAACACACGTGTCACTATCACTTATGAAAAAACTCAATCAAAAACCGACCGTCAAACCCGATGGACGGTCAATCGATTTTAATTTAACCCGACGGACGGTCAGTAGGTTTTAATTTAACCCGACCGTCTTGGAAAAATGGTCGGTTCTGGTTGGATCCTTATTGACCCCACTTTGCTGACGTGGTTGTGCCATGTGTGTGGGACCAACACACGTGTCACTGTCACTTGAGAAAAAATTCAGACTAAAACTGACTGTTAAACTCGACGGATAAAGAGTCGTTTAATTAAACGCGATCGTTTGTGCAAAAAAGGTCACTAGGTGCATGGTTAAATGGGTCCACGGTTAAACACGATCAGTTTTCGTCGGTCGGCTTTATAATATATCCAACCGCGATAAATAGCGATCGGGTTTAGTCCAAGATTTTACTCGGTCGGTTTTATGACTGTCGGTTTATGATGACGTGTCACTGGGTGTTGTTTGTCAGTCAACAAAGTGAGATCCATGGTCAATTTCGGTCGGTTATATCGATCGGATTTACAATAAAATCGATTGACCTTTTACGGGTCGGGTTTATCCCTGGAGTTTAGTCGGTCGGGTTTGTGGCGGTCGGTTCTGACTATGTTTCGTGTAGTTGAAGATGTCCCTACAAATAAATAATGTTACTACCAGCAAATAATAAAAACATTGTGTCCAATAACATACTGTACTAATCAACTGCATTAGCAAGAAAACTGTGCAAACAGTATATAAAAAAGTATTCTATCATCATACTACCAACATTTCCAAGTGAGGGTGTTTTGGTTGTTTGGCATGTGAACTAATTTTCATTATAGTCCTTTAAGTTGTCAATTTTAATACTCTATCCATCTTATAAGATTCGTATTTATGAAAGAATATATACTAAGTATATATTACCAGTAAAAATTAATATGTGTAATTATTAGTACCAAAAAATTACAAATACAAAAATGTACTAACTGTAAATTTTATTGATGACAACACTTGACGGGTGTTGTAATATAGATGGGGGAGTTGGACGACATAATACATTGACGAGGAGATACATACAAACAAATATGATACAAACGCCTTGATAATTAACCAAGTCTACTTTTGACCTAGTCAAATTGCAATAGAAGAACACCTGGCAGATGTATATTGCACTAACGGAAGTGCGACGACGACATGACTAAATCCACTTGTCAGCCAACCTCCCTAAAATATAGGAGAAAAAATAGCTCGCATCCCTATAAAAAAGAAGCTTAACCAAATCCATCACATGAACAATAGGATCGTGGGAATAGAGAATGACTGCTATATATAAAATATACATTGAGGATAAACACAACTTTTCACACTTCTACAATTTCATCAAATACTCACTGCAGAATACAACTGACGAATAACATACACATAGCCGATGTGCAACATATACACAATCGACGATTAGATATTTTATACTTCATTTTTATTCAAATCACTTGTAACTCATCTTTATCTCAATTCCAGTGGATTACTTTGGCCGGGACATAACCACCCGTGATTTTTAACCTTTCATAAGGGGTTTTCCTCGGCACTAAAATTGCATGTGTTATTGTTCTTTTGTTCATTTTTCTGCAATTGTCGATCTGTTTTGTTACTTGTCCTTCAAACACGAAATTAGATAGACTTAGCTATTAGCCCTATAAAATTTGACTAAAACACTAATCATATTAATACTGCCATTTATAAGAAATGTAAAATATCTTTTGATGAAAATTATCAAAAATAATGTTATATCTATATTAAATAGATACTAGAATATAAATATGCTATAAAATATAGAAAAAGGTATAGTTGTGGATTTGTACAACTTTGAAGAGGGGATCCATCTTTTAATTCTTTTTTAAAAGAATGACAGATGGGAACCCAAAAATAAACAAAAGAAAACTGAAGGCAATAGTTGAAGTGAGATTAAGGTGGTCAAGCTCATCTGTCAAACAATAAACATATGCAACTAAAAATTGGTTTATTTTTGTTTGTTTTAATATTTTGTTTCATTAAGAGGGTGTATTCAATATTGATTTTGTAGTATTTATGTGTTTTATAACTTGTACATATATAATATAATAAATTATGGGTAACACGCTACAAGATAGAAAAAAGAGAGTTTCTTATTAGCAGTGGGCCAAACAAAAGACTAATGTACTGTTAGAGTTGATGGTTGATGCTACAAGCCTACAATGAGATACTATAATGTGCAAATATGAAATCTTATGACAACAGTTGAAGAGAAACATTGCCAAACGTAATAAAATGTAACAGACAACCAATGATACTAATCTTTAGATAGTAATGTTACAACCAAAGGTGCAAAACTGCTGAATATTTAAAGCAGGGCAAGAAATTTTATTTAAAAAAAACATATCCAATGAGTTAAGGACCTGGAAATTGCCCGGAAAAGTCTATTTAACAGTAAAGTCAAAGCATATGTCTTGACTTTATAGGTGATATAGTTGTTCAATAGCTGAATAGCTGATAGTTATTGTTTTATTTCAACATATCTTTAATAATTAAATCCGTATTCTAATTTATTTATATATTAATTAATGGGTCCGGATCCTCGACAATCGTTTGCTGAATAACGGGTTTTTAACAAATCACTTTTCCGCCGTTGGATGAACAATCTAACGGCTTAGATTAAAAAAAAGAGGACCGAGACTCGGTTGTTAAGCGATGCAATTTTACCACCAATCTCAGGCGATTCTCAGGCTTGTGTTCATCCAGTTTTTCGATTCATCCAATTGGCTTGTGTTCTTCGATTGCAAGGTTTATTTCTTCATCATGTATGTATCGTTTTATATATGTATAACTCTATCCATCATTTCATGTATGATAATGATATGTTCTTGATCAGTTTTGTGTGTGTCATGTATGTATACCATGTTTACAATTCATAATTTGGATGAAATTAGGGTTTGCAATTCGAATTAGGATGAAATTAGGGTTTAGAGGCAGATATGAAAGTTGAGATAAAGGGTTAATAAGAGAGACTCGTGCACGAGCCTCTCTTATTAACCGAGACTTGACATTTTTTTTTAAATTTGAGCTGTTGAATAACTCATCCAACGACTGTAAGATCATTTGTTAAAACCCGACTCTATAGCAAACATTTGTTATAGATCCAACCCCTTAATTAATATGATATATTAATATAAATATTTATACAATATTATTGTAAAGCTAACAAAATCGTCCTAAATCAGTTATTAAAATCCATATAAATTTCACGTAAACTCAGTTAAAATCTATTAAACTCAGTATGAATATTTAAATCGATTAAAATCCATGGATTATTTCTAATACATTAAAATCAATTACAATCAATATTGAATACAGTCCCCTAAGTGTCTTCTTTGATTTTTGTGTGGTAAAATTGACCCAACTTTGACTGTAAATAAAAGATTGTTCATTTACACTTTTGAAAAACTTGAAAATACATTTTAAATTTTATTAGTTATATTTTCTAATGATATAATTTTTAATTTTTTCTTGGTTATATATTATGTGAAAAATTGGTTTTTCTAGGTTGTACCCATGAACACATAATAACAACTACTTTTTTATGAGTTGATAAATTTTTATTGATGAAGATTTTTGTGCGGGGACCATTATTATTATTTTGAGACGGAGAGGGTATATCTCTGACACCGGTATTTCCGAGAGGAGGTGTTTGGCTGTTTGCCATGTTAACTGATTTTTATTATAGTCCTTTAAGTTGTAATGTTGATGAATGAAAAAATAATGGTATTTATAGTAATTGGATACTAGAAATGCTCTAAAATAGAAAAAAGTAGTTGGGCTTGCACTCGTACAATTGAGAATTTTGAAGAGGGGATTTATCTTTCAATTCTTTTTTAAAAGAATGACAGATGGGCACCCAAAAATAGACAAAAGGAGACAGAAGTCAATAGTTGAAGTGAAATTAAGGTGGTCAAACAATAAATGTATGCAACTAAAAATTGATTTATTTTTGTTTGTGTTTACATTTTGTTTCATTCAAACACAAAATTAAAACAAGTGACAAGTCTCTCTCTCTCTCAAATCCTCTCTCTCTCTCTCTCTCCAGAAGGGGCAAAAACCCTAAAAGAACTGTTTACCCACAAGTAAGTTTTCTTCCTCTTTCCATTTTCATATAAATAATCTATGCTTTTCATTTTCCCTCTCTGTCTCTCTCCTCTATATCTACCTCATTTCATATTTTATGTGTATTTATATGCATATATATATATTCTCTTACATTGTTTATTTACATTATTCTCAAAATTTCAATCTTTTTGCTGGTGGATCTGAATTTTACCCCCCATTTCTGTTTAGGATCTATGTTCAAATTCTTGAATTTTATCATGTTGATTGAACATTGATTTATTTGTTTTATGCATTATTGAGATTACCATTATTGTTATAATTAAACAATGGATGTTAGTTGTTAATTATAGTTCTGTTTTGCCTCTTTTTAATTTGAAAGATGTCATTTTTATTTCATTGAAGCTACCTTTCTCTTCATTCTATATAATGTGGATGTGGGGTTGTGGGAAATTGTCAATTTTATATCTGATTTGCCTGTTTTTTTTTTATTTAAAAGTGTCATTTTTATTTTGTTTGAGCTAAATTTCTCTTCAATTCTATACAATGCGATGGTGGGTTGTGGGGAATTGCAGCATTCTATTGTTTGGGTTTAGTATATTATGCATTTTCTTGTGGTATATGTTTGCCTTGTCTTGAAAGAAGATTATGTTAAATTACGAAAAGCCTTTTTCAAGCTTTTGGTGTTGTGTGATTTTGGTAACTTCTTTGTGTTGCATAGAATTATCTATCATTTTTTTAGTTCTTGAGCAATGATGGTTACTGATTTCAGTTTTTGTAATTGACCTTTCAAATTTGTAATTTGATTTGTTGTTGTTTATAACAAATAATACAGCTTGAATTGTTATATGTTTTGAAATTGCTGCTAGCCGTCTTTTGGAGGAGCTGTTTGGTGGAGAGATTCCACCTTAAAGTTTTACCAAATACTTGTTTGTTTGTGGTAATATATGAAATTAACATGCAGCCACTGGTCAGATGGCTTTTCTATTATCTTGCTCATTGTTTTGAAGGTTTTATACAGCTTAATCATGCAAAGTTACTCATCTTTTTAGGTATTGTAGGTTTAAATTCAGAGTTAACGCGAACTGATGATACTTGATGCATTTCTCATTGTTTGATTTGTATCTGTAAATAGGATGGATGAAGACGGAGGGTTAAATATGCGCAATTGGACTTATTATGACCAACACTATCATAAACCGGCAAATCTTAATTTGCACCTTTTCCCATCTATGAATAATCGGGTACCAAAACCTTTCCTTGGGCGTGAGAATTCTATAACGATGAACCACAATGGGTCTTTTCACCCCCGTGATTGCCTAGTTTCTGAATCTCCCATGCACATGGAACCCATAAAGGATGGTTGGGGGAGCTCCAGGGACAGGGAGAGGTTTGTTCAACAGTTGATGTCAGTAAATTCTGGTTTCGGAGGATTCCATGAACACGCGGGAGCTAATTCGATGCAAATTTTGCAGCAGCAGCAGCAGGCTCCCGAGTCATCCAAGGATGCAGGGGTAGACATGGGAGAATTAGTTGTGAAGAAGGAAGCTGGTGAACCTATGAAAAAAAGACAAAATCTTTCCACACTGAAACCTCCAAATGCAAAGAAAGCAAAGAAAGTCCCATCTGTTCCCAAGGAAAATGGAAAATCCTCTGGTCAACGTTCAAAATCAGCAAAGATTAATATTAACGTGGTCATTAATGGAGTGGATATGGACATTCGAGGTATTCTTGTACCAGTTTGCTCTTGCACCGGTACTCCTCAGCAATGTTATAAATGGGGTTGTGGAGGTTGGCAATCGGCTTGTTGCACCACCACAATATCAATGTATCCCTTGCCAATGAGCGCCAAAAGGCGTGGAGCAAGAATTGCTGGACGGAAAATGAGTCAGGGTGCATTCAAGAAGGTATTAGAAAAACTTGCCTGTGAAAACTTTAATTTTGCCAATGCAATCGACTTGAAGAGTCATTGGGCAAAGCATGGTACCAATAAGTTTGTCACAATCAGATAGGTTTACAGTCAGTATGGTCAATGGACTATAATGGCAGATTCCAGCTGCTTCATATGTTACATGTGTTACATGTATACATGTCTGTGGCCCATTTTGAAAATCATTGGTACTTTGTAGGTCCATGGGTTATCAGTCATTATGCATGATTTCACAACTATAGAAATTTGAGCTTATTAAGATGTTATTTCCATTAAGTTTATATTAATGAGCATTTCCTAACCACCAAATTAGGATTGTGGATGAGTCTTTGTTAGATTATTGTGGGAAAACGTTTCAACGTAGCTGATTTGTTGTTGCTGAACTAACTAGCAGCAAGTGAATCCATAACCAGCAGATTGTGTATTAAAAGTATCTGTATAGTTATCCTGATGTCATAATCAGTACTGTGGTGGTTGACTGGTTGAGTTAAATTTGCAAACTGTGGTTCTACCAGGGAGTCCCTCCCTTTCTTCTCGTAATATAAGTTTGCTGTTTGAGGATTTTACTTCTTTTTTGGGTCATTTTTGCTCTTTTTAGTCTAAATGATTACATACATTGCATGGAAGAGTAGATTTCTCAATTTATCTGCTTGATAATCATATTATTGGTGTACTGGAGTCCCCACTTTATGAATGATATTAGCAGCTGCTTGGTTAAGAGTAAGGCTCCTGAAGTGTTTTATTGCAACCTTCATTGATATCCTCAGCCGTTAACCTACTGGGTTTTATTGCAGATGTTCATTGTGTTCTTGCAGTGGTCCAATATTTTTATGTATAATTATACTAATAAATGTATGTATATACTTACAAGGCAAAAGTTCTACGGAGAACCTTAAATAAAGTACTAAATGGAGAGCATATATGTCATGCATTATATTATAATATATTGCAGAATGCAAGACATATATGTTCTTTAATTAGTACTTCATTTAAGGTTCTTCATGGAACAAAACCCATAAATATAATATTAATATATAAATATATTTATTTTGTATTCTTTCGTATCGTGTTGGGTATTCTAAAGAGTAAACGCAAATATGATGCCAAATTGGATCGTGTATTCATGCACCTAAAAGATAAATATAAACACTACATCATCTCATCGCATACAAAATTCCTAGGTCTAGTAGCAAACAATCTGTTGGCCGTAAAATTCTTTTAGTCGTTGATAACCGTAAAATCTCATCGACTGATCTGATTACTTTTTTGCTAAATGACTAATCTGATATTTGGTTGTGTATACTTAAAAATTAATATCATGATGACACTTGAGAAAGCTCTTTGTACTAGACATGAAATACCTTAATTTTACTTGTAGTTGAACAAAATCACTGTGGCTGCCACCTTCAAAGTCTAGACTAGGTCATAGATATCGAGAACTTGTAAGTTGTAACGATTCATCGATTTGACTATAGGTACCAGGTCTCCTCAAGCATCTTTATCTGGCTACTCATCTGCTAATTGAAATGGAGAAGACTTTGCTAAATGCTATCTTATCTTTTTATATTTGGAATGAGGTATATGTAGGTAGAATTTGTCTGTCTTGGAAAAGACTTGTTAAACTGTATTGACTGACTAGCTACCCCTTGGCCAATTGGTTTTACCTAATTTCAAGTCATATACACAAGTCCAATAAGAAATCATAAGAATGAGATTTTCTTATATGTATACTGTTTTTCCTTTTTTGGGGTCATGTCCGATTGTGAAAGATTTAAATGTTTGCACGTTCATTTCTGAATTAAAATTCAAATGCCATAACAGACAGACAGAGAGAGAGAGAGATAAATTTTGCAATTTAATGAAGTCCGAACAGCTTGTTAGTTATTTTTCTGCCAAACGATATATAAATTGAAATGCATATGAACATATGAGTATTCGATTATGAGAGAGTTTTTTGTTTCATAACTTATCATTATTCCCTCCCAAAACTGCAGTTATAACATAATTACATAGTCTTGTATATTATTGTTACCGAAGGAAATATATTGCTATCGTTAGAGACTAATGAGGTTTGGGAACTCTGTTTTATTACCATGAACATGAATATTAATTAATGGAATTAATGCCTCCAAATGTTCTTCTCTTGACTTGGCTACTTTCTCTCCCATCACAAAAATACTTGAATGATCTTCATCGAAGGCCTCCCATTGATCTGTAACTTTTGTCTGCAAACTATGCCTGCCTGAATCATTTCTCGTGTCGGTTTTAGAATCCAGTGTCACCATACTTGATGATCTTTCCTTTTTTGTATAATTGTTTTGTTCATTACTTCTATCCTGAGCTTCGGTGATAATATGCTCCAGCATCCTTATATCCTCTTCTGGAATTTGTTTCACTTCAGGGCAGTTTGCAGCATTATTAACACCTAATTCTCTGCAAAATTCTATGTATAAACAGAGTTCTTTCCCCTGTATGTTTGCTTTTCGCAAAACTTTGAGTCCCATGGATGCTTCAACCTTCCCTGCTGAACAAATTTGGATCAAAACTGCAGAGATGCCACTGCATATTCTGCTGTAAATATCAAAAATCTCAATCATCACGCAATCCATTGCTTCAAGAATCAAAGCACCCACCATAGACTCCGACTGTGGTTTGATTTCCATCAACATATCAAGCAAATCTTGCATTTCTTGCAGCCACACAAGACACTGCATCATTGATGATGTAGTTTTCTGTTCATCTTGATCTACCTCAACTTTTCTGAGCTGTCCTTTATATTGTTCCTGTGCATGTACATATAACAATGAAGATTTACGAGCAAGAAAGGAATAATAAGCCCTTATGAAATTATCATGACCCCATTTTTCCCCAGGCTTTGAATGTTCATCCTTAAAGCCTGACAAATCAAATGGTAACCTCCCAATTCTCTGAACAGCAGGGACTCTACAGCAGAAAACCCCGTGCATGAGCATCAATCCCTTGAGCGCAACTACCCAGCTACGAGTCTTATCGAGCCTCAAAGCAATGGCCAATACCAGAGGTTTGAGGTATGCTGGGGAGACCCTGACCCATGCAAAAACTCTCTGAGAATTCCTGTAATCAACCCGAGAGCCATTGTGACTCGTAGACTTGATAACAGCAACCTCGATATCAGGGTTCCTGTGTGCCGATCTCTTTGAGAATGATGTTAACCAGATACTGCTCTGATCTTTAAGCACTCCAGTTGCTCTTTTCCACAGGTTCATAGTCTGTTGTAGAGATGATCAGCCTGTGTCTGTGAATGTTTCTCCCTTTATTAATTTTAACACAATCAATTGATGTGTACAAGTTATTCATATTTTTATATCTGACTCACAGCCAACCAACTAGCCGGCCAGCGGTGTTTTACATGTTTTGCATATTAGTCAATGTTAAGTTTGATATGTGTTGCTGTCCTTAATATTTCCAGGTTATTTTATAAAGAAAATGAATGCATAATGATAATTTTCTAATGAAAGCGTGTACAGAAAATAATCAAAGTGCGTTTAAACTAAACCTGTAAATCATATCGTGTGTTTACTTTCGTGTCTCTAACAATTCCATGGCCATATACCAACACACCCGAGAAGATTTCAAGAAAGGACGACATACGACATAAAAAAAGTTCACAGCCTTCTTTATATCTAAAAATATAGGAGGTTCTAACCCCTATTCCATCCCAACAATTATCCATTAACCCACCTTGAATAATCCCCTTTTATCGGATTATCATTAATAAAATAATAAAAAGCTAATTTTTAAAAAAATTTAGACCAGTCTTTTGATATACTTTGATTTGAAGCTAGTCCAGCAGTATACTTGAATAATAAATATCGAACTCATGTATAATTCATATATTTTCGTATCGTATTTTTGTATATACCAAATAAAGACATTAAATTAAATTGATTTAATTAAAAATATATTAAGATATAATACTTTTATATATAATTATATATATATAATTATTTTATATAAAATATATTTATTCAATTACAAATATATTTATTCGTGTCAAAAATTAAAATTATAATGGTGCATTTTTGTATCTGTATACCAAAAATTAGAACTCCTGCCTAGGGCTGAAAACGAATCTGAGTAATCCGGGTTCGAACTCGGATTTGACTTGTTAAAAATGAATATAATTCGTATTCGTATAAAAAATGAGTGAATTCAAACGAATACCGAGTTAGATCTTACCACTATGATATTCGATCATATTTATTTTGAGTAGTTCGAATAACTTTAGAGTACTCGAATATATATTTATTATACTCGACTCGAATTCGTAAGTTATATATATTATTATATAAAATATATAATATTTATATTAAAATAATACTCTACAAAATGATCACATTTTAGTTTTTAGTGAATAGTTATTCCGGTATTCTTAATTTTATAAAATTATTACATACGAATTCGAATTTGAATATGCTTATACGAGTAATTTGATATCCATTCGAGTCGAGCCGAATCAAATACAGTACGAATTTTGATATTCGAACTCGAATCAAATATGAGCAAAATGTTAAAATTTTGATACGAATTCGGACCGAATTTGAACGAGTAATTATAAATTCGAGCTGAATCTAATCATACGGCTATTCGCACTTATTCGACTCGATTTCACCCCTACTCCTACCCTTAAGTTTCATGTCACAGTTTTAAACCCATAATTTTCATGTGATACCCGTAATTTTCGCATCGAAAGTATACCAATTGTCAAGTTTTTTTTTATAATTAATTTAGCTTATAGCCTTACAATGAGAATCTGTTCTAAGAAATTAGTAAGTCAGAGTCGAACCAGGACCTGGGACGACATGTTTGTTTTTATGTTCCACTCAGAAATGACATGTTTCCCTCGTGGTCATACCTTTCGTTACGGGATGGCTTGATTTCACCCTTGACAGCAAACCAAATCATCGAGTAAAAAACAAGATCACGCCGCTCAGTATCAAGGTTATTCTTGTTTTTTTTTTCCCATACACTCCGCTTTAAACTGGAAAAACAAATGTTTCTCATTGTGTCAATACAAATATATGAAAACAAATGTCGCAACCCCGAATAATCTTTGCAGCAGCAAGGACCTCAAAGCAGGGGTGGATCTTGTAAGAGACTTGGGGGGCATGTGTGGCATGTGCCCCCTAAAACAAATTGACAATTTTACCATTAATTTTTTCATAAAAATACTCGGAGCACTACATAGGTAATAAGGAAAAAATTACACACGTCAATGGGCTTATTTATGCATTTGTATGTAGTAGAGGCAGATTTGTTCGAGGCAAACATAAGTTTCATCTCCCATATAAAAGAATAAGCAGATGTTTTACACTCTGCAGCAAGCAGGTCCTGAATACCTCTCCAATGAATTACATTTCAAGATTTTTTTTTACCAATTATGGTGATTCCAAATTTATAACAGAGGACCAAAAAATATATAGGTCACAACTTGCGGCCAATAAAAGAGAATCAATACAAAGCAACATCTGTATGCACGGCCTTGCCCTCTCCTAATCCGGATCAGAGGGTTTCCTAATCCATCACTATACCCCTAAAATGGGAATTTGAGTATCTGTTCTGCATTTCGTATCTTATACTTGAACCTAAACTACAGGGTACTCGATAAGGACAAACACTGAGCAGCCAAAACCAAATAAGATAGTTTAAACTACAGAAGAGAACAGAGGACCTTCCAAGTTCCTGCATTCCTTCTCATACTCGTAAAAGGTACAAGTCCAAAATGATACTATGACACTCACCCAGTCTCCAGTGACTGGTGAACCCCCAGAGAGCTCCATTCAAGCTTGACAAGAACTCCTTTATCACACCAAATCTGAATGAATGTAAAGTCGATCAAAAAAGAAGAGAAACTCTAAATCTGGGTAACTGAATCCTTTCTGGCTTTCTGCTATCAAAATCATGAAGGAGGTACAGCTCCTGATGCTTTCTCCAACTTCTCTTTCTCTATCTCAACTCTTCTCTGCTCAGCATGCTGAAAAACAGCATTGGCTAGTGCTTGATAATGGATGTCAAGAGCTTGTGTAAGGCTCTGGAACCTCACTTCATTAGTTGCTTGCAAAACTAGATGCAAAGAGTTGAAACGGGAATATAAAATAAGTTCCATGATTGCATACAAGTAAAATATTCTGGTTATTAAATTAGAAATGTCAATGTCAGATGAACTATATTAACCTTTGGTCGAGTCAACAAAGAACACAAAAGGGTCGACCTCATCAATCGGTGACTGTAGTTCCTCGTCATCACTAAAGTCATCATCTGTATCATCATCTTCTTCATCATTTGAACGGAAAGCCCTTGCCTGCATTTCATATGTAAGCTTATAAAGTAATGTTTACATTTCCTGATGGATATGATCAACTGGCTTTGATTCTGTTAACTCTTATCGATGGGTTCAAATATATCTCAATAATTATAAAGGTGTGTTAACCTAAAGTCAAACCACTACAGTTCAAAAGTATTTGCAGCTTTTTTTTGTTTTTTGCTACATAAGCACCAAGTATAAGATACGAAATGCAGAACAGATAACAATTCTAGCCATCAAGAACTGACTGATAAATAAGCATTTAAAGCCAAATCTTAGATTTTGAGCAACTAATAACTTTCCTTTCAAATAAAAGAAATATACTATTATGCTCTTAATGTACAAACAAAATTTTTAGAGGACAACACAATTTTATTGCAGTTTCTTTTTTCATGTTGATTGAAACTGTAACACACCTGTGCAGCCAATCTTTGAAGGGTTTTGTTATTAGCTTCATCTCCATCCTCAGCATCAACTCCCATTTCTTTGTCAGACTCATCCGCATCATCTTCCTCGTCAGACAGCAAACCATTCATATCATCATCATCTCCGGTCTCTAATTCCTTTGCAGCATCTATGCACATCAAGTAAGAATGGGATATGACAAAACTAAAAGAAAATATGACCATCACGGAGGAACTTGCAAATAAGTTCACTCTGGATTGAAAAATAATAGAGAATGGAAGAAATGAGAGTAGTCATTGACTTACCTGCTAATTGATCTTTGTAGGCAACAAGTAGATCAAGGGTGGCCTTGAACACACGCATCAAGGCCTCAGCTGGTAACTGTTCGCCAGGAAGTTGGAGCAGTGCTGTTAAGCCCAAGCAGCAAACCTTTTTATCATGTTCTCTGAAATATCCATATCATACACATGTCATGAGAAACAATCAAATGGCAGAGGCAGAAAAAGAAGAAGGGCCCAGGTGAGTGTTCAAAGCAAAGCCATAAGAGATACTTAATTACCTCTTAAAATTAGATCTTAGCCCACTCTTTTTAGTCTGTTGCAACATCTGGAACCAATGATTAAATATTTCTGTAGCAACACCAAGTTTTTGCAGTATGTTGAGTGTCAAAGGTGCATTGTAGTAAAGGGCATTGGCAATCTGCAAGAGAGCAGGTAATAAGGATCAAGATATGTTTCAGTAATACACAAGAATCTAGTTTAATGTATAACAATTTCATGTCATGCGTAGGAAAATTTGAGCTATCAGAGGCATAGGTATAAAGTATTGTCATGCACAACACCTAAAGAACGATTCAACCCAGATAAAAGTAATAAATCAAAGAAAACGACAAACAGCATGGTAAAGAAATGCACAATGTGCCCAGACCAAAACAAAACAAAGAGAAGCATATAGATGTATTATTATACTAAAAACAGAGTTACAAGCATAAACAAAACTGTAAGTTCCTTACCACTTGCATCAAAAGACATCTCAAATATGCTCTCTCAGTTCGACGCAACCGCTCCACTGTAATTCTAATATAAGGTTCAACCCAGTGATCCACCTCCCCCCTGCAGTTCTGGAACACCACTTCAATGATCTTAGGTGCAGGCTCAATATCACTGTCCTCCATATTTTTATCTCCCATGATCTGCTTCAAAACAGGATGAAAAAATTAAGAGAACATTCACTGAGAAGGAAAATTACATGATAAGTATTTTAGTCAAAAGTCAACTCACAGTAGAAATCACATTCCAAAGACTTTGCTGGTAGTCCGGTTCCTTGCAAGTGAGGTAATGCATTGTACCCTTGGATATAAAGTTGTCTAGAGGAACAAGAATATCTAGACAAATTCAAGTCACAAAAACACACTGACATGAGAAACTGTACATTGTGGTAATACTGTGAATTACAGTATATTGAGTAGTATTCACAAGCTATATGTTCATCTTTATTATCATGCACAATGGGTAATTATATCCAGATGTACAATATTTAAAATTTTTGGTTCTTACATATATTTTGCACACTGGAAATTTGAAAAAGTATCACATCTCAAGACAGTTTAAGCTTACTCTTTACTAAATAACCCTAATAATTAATGAAAATGTAAACAAAGATTAGCTACATTTATACATTGAATTTCTGACTAATATATGGCTGATAGGCTGTTCCTCCATATGTAATTTCCAGGAGTATTTCAGGTCACATAACGAGCTTAGCAGATGGCTTTTCGTATCAGAACACCTTCCATGCTATGTACCACATGTGAGAAGACAATAACTCGGAAACACCAAAATAAGCAAAAATCAAGAATGCTTCTAATTGGTCCCACCAATCTAGTATAACTGTCATCTATGAAACACATCAAGTACCTCTGCACTGCTGCTATAAACTAGGAATACAAGCTTATAATAAGACCTAAGGAACTACTAAAAAAGAGTGAAAGTTCAGTCCGGTTGTCATTATTTTACATCTACAGAGGATTTTTAAATGACAATTTTGTTGAAAGTGGGCAAAAAATAACAGCAGACAGGTGGAAGGCACCAGAATCAATTAGGAAGAACAAACCCACATGTTGAAAGGTGGGAAAATGATAACAGAGGACAGGTGGCGGCTCCAGAATCAGTTTGGAAGAAATATCCCACATGTTTGGTGATCAGAAATGGAAAGACTTCACCGAGCAGAGTGTTAACAAAGAAGTTTTCCTATACCAAGCATGCTAGATAAAATTGATTCGGCGAAAAATTAAATTCCAATGACAATGTAGGATAAGCTAATACTCCGGTAACTAAAACGCTAAAGAGTATTATCCATGCATTTATATCTTAGAATTAGACCCGGCAATTTCGTACACGACACGTAAATCATGTATATGGATAGATTTTTCGTACACGGTACACAAAACACAAAAGTACACGATCATATTCCATGTCAGATATGGGTTTACATTTTAGTACACGACAAGGAAGTACACGAAATAAATATATTTATAATTTAATAATTATACTTATATAAATATGTATGTATATATATATATATTAACAAGTTTATATATAGTTTTCTGTAAATTTATATATGTAAACATAATAAATTTCCTAAAGATATACATAAAAATATAATATTTATTTAAATTGTATTAATATTTTTAATTAATGCACACAAAAACACAACATGGAAGTACAAGAAGCACATGTGATGGGGAACGAGAATAAAGAATTAACATATATGTTATTAATTAAATTATATTTGTTTAGTGTAGAGATAAATAGTATATTTATCTATATGTTTTATATGTGGGGCTAGTAGATTATTAAATATGTAGTTTATTTATAATAAGCTCAATTGTTTACGGGCCTTAGAGCCTGTTTGGCTAAGCTTTAAGTCGGGGGCTTAAAGTTGTTTCTGACTTTAAGTTGAAAAAAATGTTTGTTTGTGTAATAAGCCAGAAACTGACTTAAAGTCAGAAATAAGCCAGAAACTGACTTAAAGCCAGAAGTAAGTATTAGGTACTTTTTCGGTAACTTTTTTTTCTATTTTTATAAAAGTTATCCATATGTCATAAATTACTCGTAAGTCACTTTTATTTTTATTATTATATTTTTAAAAACTCACAAGTCACTCATAATACAAAATTCCCCAAACATGCATTTTACGCTCTCGGCTTATCACATTAAGCCACTTTAAGTCATAAGTCACAATTTTAAGCTTAGTCAAACAAGCTCTTAGTCCATTAGGTTATTATTAGGGTTTTTAAGTGATGTAATCTCCACAGATTTAATTAGACTTGATTATTGAGAATATCTTTGAATATTGAACCGAGTCTCTTTTATGGGTTGCGATCCATAGTTTTTCTCCCTTCTGCGGTTGGGAAACCCTTGGGGTAATAGGTGTTCTGTGGTTCATTCACCCAAGTTATATATATTATCGTATTTATATCATAAATCATCCTGCATCAACATGGCAACACTAGACTGATTTTGCCTCTCCTAATTCCCAAATTAGTAGAGCAATCATGCCCAATATATAGCTTTGACATATTATAGAGATTGCTCAGTGAAATACATGAATTTGATAGTTATAACATTTGACTTCGCTCCTACATTCTGATCTCCATCTCCCTGCCACCCCTTAAAAATCATCTTCCTCTCATAAGCTAGAACCTATTCAACTCAGGTGTAAATGATAATGCATCTCGTTAATTAGAAGAAAAATAACAATTTCCAATAGAAGAGATCCTATAGGATCTAAAAGAACCACTAATTACATTTTACAAAAGATAAAAATAGGAATCCCCAAAAAGCATAGGAACGAGAAGGGATGCATTTTAATATAACTTACTTGGAAAGAAATCAATAGCCCAGTCAGATAGAGCTTCCATAATTAATGGCCAAAGGGTCCACATGTCCATAGATATTGTTGGTGAGTAGAAAGTCATATATGATACAATTTCCAGAACTTCCTCAAAGACCTCTGCAAACATAGGTTGATTATAAAGTATTCATGAATTTCAATTAAATATTTATCTGTCCAAGGAAGTTATATAAAACCCAAGTAACAATATTAATGAAACAAATGTTGCGATCAAACAATTGGGAGACTGCTGAAATGTAACCATTGCATGACTAAATAGTAGCTTCAGAATGACGCATCAGTTTTTATATTATTTCAGACAAAAATATAAAGAAGACTAATAGCTCAGTCCACATAAAATCAATGTAATACTTCTCCTTTCTATCATAAAGAACGTGTAAACTATCTTTTTGATAGTGATATTAATTATCAAAATAAAGGTTAAAATTAATAGTGATAAGCATTAATATAGGTTATCAACTCTGGTTGCTTCAAGATAGATGAAATAGTTTGTTAGTGCAGCTGACTGGGAACATAAAGAGTTAGAGAAACATTTTCAAAACTGACAAGGAAACAACACAAATTTACGATACAAGACAAAGTAATACTTTTAAGAGATTTCATGTACATGAAAGTCCTCTAGAAACTAAAGCCAGTACCTTGTCCATCAGTAGTCAGCATCCTCCGCATGATTGGAAGTAGAGTTGGTTCAATCTGAACAAACAGCTGAGGCAGCCTGCTCACTGACTCGAGGATTGTGCTTATGGCCCGCAAGCATCCAACAGCTGCCAAAGCACCTGGATCATCAGCCTCATCATCAGCCTCAGCAGTGTGCATACACTTCCAGAAAGCAGCGGCCTGATCAAGTTTAAATTAATATTTTAAGGCGGCAAGTGACGGGAAAGAAGTAAAATAAAAGATAAAAAATTCTGTCACCAGATTCTGACACAATCCAAGAGCATAGGGTGCCATCTCCTCGCCAAATTTGTCCACAATAGTCTCCAGAGTAAACACAAGATCCTCATTTTCAACTTCATTCATAAGTTTGAAAAATTCTGAAAGATAATTTTAGGACAAAGTTAGAAGTATCCTTCAGAAGTTCATATAGCTAGTTAATTAGTTTAAGTATTATATACCATCTAGTAATTGTGGAAGAATAGGTCGGATTTCATCCAAATCTGCAAAATTCAAATTATAAGTATTAGGATTTAACATATTCTGGGGAAGATAATAGTAACAGCACGATGAGTAATTTACCCTTGCAGGCTTCAACAAATGAACGTAACGCAAAAACAGAGTCAACGCGAACTGGAAGCTCTGGGTCTCGCATCCCAGCCACAACACTTTGCAGTGCTTTACGGAAAATGTTTGTGTCTGAGAATTTGATATGTGCATATTGTCCAGCAACCCAGGCTGCCTGGTGTTAGATCATGCGACAATAATTAGAAAGTGATGGTCAAGACTCTTGCACATGTCTATTAGTTTTATGAGTATACACTTCTCAGATTTATGCAATCCAGCCTCGAGCTCGTGAGAACCAATATTAATTTCCTACTGTCCAACTTTCATTATTTTGTATTATGACATCAATAATTCTGCACAACAAAGCAACTAACCATAAACATTACACAGTAAATTCCACAATATTTAAATCAGTAAGTTATAACCGACGACTTGAATTCAAACTATGCACGCCACATCTTTGATCAATTAACTACATTTTATAATATCAGGCATGTACAATACATTGAGAAGAGATCTTATCAGAATTTCAATTCATCACTGCAATACGTAATACAAATCAGGAACAACATTTCAGACTTTATTACTTCGAGCTACAAAAGGTGGTGATATATATTAAAATCAAACTTTCTGCAAATGGACAGCGATACAAAATACAAATGAAAGATCTTCCTTTTCAAACAAACTTGCTTCAATACAACAAACATAGATTGAAGAAGATGTAAGATATAGTTGCAAGCAAAGAAAGAACATAACAGTTTGCTCATCGATAGCGAAAAACGGAAAGTTTAATGAAATTCAAAAACCTTGGCTCTGAGGTGGCCCACAGGACTACTGAACTCGGGAAAAACATGTTGCAATAACATGCGCTCAAGCTCAGACTTGTAAGGATCCGTTTGCTTCAGTTTATCACATAGTGCTCCAATT
This sequence comes from Oenanthe sinensis, assembly GCA_028671895.1. Taxonomy (NCBI): domain Eukaryota; kingdom Viridiplantae; phylum Streptophyta; class Magnoliopsida; order Apiales; family Apiaceae; genus Oenanthe; species Oenanthe sinensis. The sequence goes on along the minus strand of CM053814.1, from coordinate 5,900,258 downwards.
GCAAGTAGGGCGCCATCTTTCTGTCTGTAGGGCTTATATTCTATTGCTGCCTCGTCATATCTGTAACAGAATATATATTAACAGTGATGTATAATCATTAATTTTAATTGCTACATATGCAACCACAAGTACCTTCTAAAAATCTCCACAATGTACAGTATAAACTTTTGAAGGTTCTCTTTCCCGCGCTTTCTTACCAACTCACAAACAAAATCCATAGCAGCAGTTCTAGGACTGTATAAATCCTCTATGATGTCTGCACAGCAAGAAAATAATATAGATAAAATAATCCCGAACGAAGACAAGCAACTTATGTATAAACCGTAGTGCGAGGTAAATCTACACCTCGATGACCACGGTTTACAATAAAACCTACCATCTATGGGAGGTTTGCAATAATTTATGTATATTATCATCAGAAATCGTGAGAGTTCCAAATGACTTACCATATCCCTTCCTCACATATTCATGTGGATCTTCATCCCAAAGCTTTTGGTCATCGTCATTAAAGCACATAAGTGGAAAGATTATCTCAAAAAGTAGAAAATCAAGTCGTGGTTGGAGCAGATTGTACATGTTAGTCTTTGGAACACTGTATCAAAGTAATACGAAGATATAAGAACCAGAAGGGGTAGGAAAAACAGGCTAAAAAGTCAATATGTAACTAATAATACCAAACAGATTTTTAACATTTCAGAAAATGAGTCAATTTCATCCAACTACTCATGACACAGTAAGTCATCTATGAATTGGTACAGTAAATTCCACTAGAGCCCTTGAACCATGTATTACCCCAGAAATTTCGAAAAGTAGGAATGTAGGATACTGGGATAGATGTAAATAGACAATAGGTTCATTTTCCGTCGGGAAAAAGAACAAGAATACAGATTACAAACACATAAAAGAAAATCAAAATAGGCTTGCTTAAACAATTGAATTCTCAACAGTTACGAACAGAAAAATATTTATAACAGCTTTTCAGTGACTTTCATTAGCATACTATCATAATCCAAATATATAAATGTACAATAAGAAACAAAATTATACTATATTAAAGATCACAGCTAAAAATTCCTCCAACTTTATCAAGCTTAAATAAAAAAATATATTTTTAAGTCATGTTAACAACATTGCATAACACCCCATCTTACCTAGTAATGATCACTACATGTACATTAGCTGTCAAACAATTTAGTTTAGCTAATACATAAATTTTTTTAACACCCGACACAAACTAAAAAAACCATAAAAACAACCTGGTGCTTAGATATTGCAATATAAGATTGGTAACTCTGTCAGGCAGATAACCACCAACCCTGATCACATTCAACAAATTTAAATGGCATTCCAAAATCTTCCCAGCAAAACACTTCTGGAACATCTGGGCAAAAGCTCTGTTTTCTGGGTTTTGAAGCTTCAGATCACCAAATCTGTGAAGATTAATATGAAAAGAGGGAATCAGACACATGTTTCATAATAAAGGATGATTATATATACCCAGATTAATGCCCTTACCGAGTGTATAGGCGGTTTAATATGTGAACCGTCCACTTTTTAACCTTCCACCAACCCCAAGATTTCCTGAGCTCTGGATCAGCTGGCTGTCCTTCAAGAGGTACAGGTCTCTCCAATATGTTTAGAAAAAGAACCATCCAAGCATTAAACACATTCGGATCAAATAACTGCTTTGGAATCTCCAACTGAAACAATTTTGAGAAATACCAAGATATAGAATTAAACATTCAAGAACTCACAAGCAAAAACCCAGAAACCTGTCCTAAATAGTGGAAGCTAAAATAATTAAGATGTGAAACGAATCCTATGGGGCGGGTAAGAAGTAGTCGAGATTCATATTATCAGTAAATATTTAATGTTGCTTACAAAAGCAATTAATAAATAAACAACTAATACAATAATTTAACCAGAAAAATGTTTTTACTTTTACAAGAAAGATCAAAAGAAATTTAAAAAATGGCAGTAAAAAATTTCGAGTTTTCTCCCTTTTTTGGCTCTCTCCAAAAGAAAACATTATAGTTTTCCCACACTACTTGCTTTACATATTCATTTAAGGACATCACTTCAGAAACTAGTAGTAACAAGAAGAAACCTCGTGCGAGTTCGTAAAGTCACAACACAAATTACATACATATATAGATGACCAGAATATCTTGCAGATGAGCTTGATCAAGTCCGCTACTTCTATTGAAGGATTGTCGATTTGAACAAGTCTGTTAAATATACCCAGCAAAGGAGGAAAAGTCTCTTGAACAATGTGATGCACTGGTGTCCGCTCCTCATCTGACTTGAACCTATATATAACATATTATGATAAATGTGTAAGAAGATGATGCAACTGTGAGTTTCCCATCATATTCTTATACTACATAAACAATCAAGTAATATGATTATTACAACATCCATATGCACCGATGAACTCACTCATATTTCCTAGAAAGAATTCTCAGCACAAACAAAGCACCATAAACTTGTTGATCTTGTAAATTATGTTTCACCCATTGTAAAAGATTTGGCCATTGCTCTGGGTAATCAGCATGTATAATTGTCTTGAGACACTCGCCAAGTTGTGCCCTATTAGAGAACAGGGGCAAATATTTAAAAAAACATATTTACAGTTTGCACAACCCCAGGAAAAGCTTCATCATAAAAAAACCATAAGAAATGGAGTGAAGACATCTTTGGTAACTCAAACAACTAACCTCAACAATGGGGGGACCTGGACGATAAACACAAGAATATTCTGCCGAACCAAATCTTTATCACTAGGCAGGATCTTTGATTGCTCGTCTATGCAACACGACATTTTACAATAAGCACCATAAACTATAAAATTTAATTCCAACACAACCTAAATTTAAATTTTGAAAAAGGGCAATACCGGGATCATGAGGCGACCAGTTTTTGGCAATAAAGTTCTTGAAATGTATACTTGCAACTTGTCGTACAGCCGCATCACAATTTCCATCTACAATGATCTGCAACATCCTCACCAAATGCTGAGGTGTATACTGAATCTGCAATTACATATTTACATAAGAAAACCACATAAAACAACCAATCCGCAATCAATTCTCGACTGCATCAACATCCAAAATTCTTCAATAATGAATCCAAAAAAAAGGGAACAACCCAATTCAAGAATTGCCACCACTTCAACAACTACTAACAACATTCATACAGCAAACAATACCTAGCACAAAAAATAAAATATAAACTTGTAGAAACAAAGCCCTGATCATAAATTGCATAAATTTTCAATCTTGATCAAAAAGTTACAATCTTGACCAAGCAAGAAAATATAAAAATATATATATAACATAAAAAAATAGTGTAAAAGAACCTGATTAAGACTTTGTTCCGCAGCTTTACGTTCATCAGGATTTGGGCTAAGTGCAGCTTGAAGAACCACTGCCAGACTGTGAAGATCCATTTTTTCCACAATCTATATATACAATTACTTCATATACAATCTAAAGATTGAGTTTTTAAGATTGATGATGTATATAATCAAGAATGAAGTCTTGTATCTCTCTCAAGGGTTTACAGAGAAAGAGAGAGAGACTGAGAGAGAGTTGTGTATGTATGTGTGTATGCAAGATTGTATGTATATGTGTAATTTTGTACTTTGAATCATTAGGGTTTTTGGTTGTTTAACCACAAAACGGCTGTCAATGAGGATGGGGCGTGAATTTCACGCGCTACTTTTTTTTTTTCATTTATAATTTTTTAATAGGTCTTGCTGGTACATATTAATCACTTAATTTAATAACACTTTTATAAAGTGTCTTTTTTTAGTGGCGGAGTTTTTCTCATACAGAGCTCCATTATCATTAAGTAGAAAGCAATCAAAATTTGATAATTCGTCTTCTATTGTGTCTTGTTTTGGACCCTCATTAAAAAAAACCGTTTTTTATATTTAGATATTATAAAATTAGATTAAACGTGATACGGGATAACTTGGATATATTAGTAAATTGAAAAGGGAAATATTTCATGGCACGAGTGTTTTGTTCGTTCCCATTTGTTGAAGTTTTAACTTGCAAGTACAACACATTTTTTTAATTTTTATCCTAATTTTTTTAATTGATTACAACTCATTCGATCGAATAAAAGACATATAGTAGTAATGTCGGTTGTTGGAATCTGATATGGTGTACAAATAAACACGTTTCGACAAAAATACATATTGTGAACAAAGATTTTGGTATAAAGTATAAAGTACATGGTTATTATTATTTCCATTTTAATCGAGTGTTCACCGTTACTAAAGTGTATGGGCTATGTTTGCTATTTTATGATGATAACAAAATATGACGATTTTTCATATTTATTGTTCATAAAATAAAATTACAGTCTATTTTATTTTATTGATATATTATTTTTACAAATAATCAAATATTTAATTTATTTTATTGTACTAATTGGGGTCTTCTTCTTCCGTATTTATACTATATTATTTTAAATTTTGGTTAATTAGATGGTTAACAAGTTAATTACAGAAAGAACAGTTAATGTTATATTTTTATTATAATAACATCAATTATAAAATAATATCATCAATTATTCAAGGGAAGTAACTGGATGGTAAATGAAAAAATGGCTTAGCGAAAAAGGTTGGCGGGTAGAGCGGGGCCATTCAGATGCTTGAACTTTTACAATTTACAAGCCAACTTTTTTAGCCAAAGACTTCCAGAGTTGTTTGCATAACTTGGCATCTTAATAAAATAAATTTATTGACGTGTAACATGCTTAAATTAATTAGGAAGCAATCATTAGAATTTAGTCTATATTATCATTCTTATGTATTAAATGGAATGCTCAATTTTTCTCAATAATAAAATACTGATACTTGGTGAAAGGTAATTTGTGTCGTATTTTTAAGTTGAATAAAGTAATGATCATATTTTTTGCTTAGTAACTTGCATGAGAAAAATTGATTAGGTTTGCATATTCCAAATTTGTTTTTCGGCGAAATAAAGTTGTGGGGGAGAATGGTAGGAAAGCTTTAAACAGAAAAAGGTGGATCATTAGGTTTGTTGATTTACGCAGGTCGACAGTGGGACTGGGGTTAGCAGGCTCATCGATCCACTAAACATAAGCCAGTTGCACGTGTGGGTGACTGTTCCATGTGATTAATGCTAAATCCATAATAACACATCATTACATAACATAACCAGATTGATTACTTTATTCACCACCAGTTTGTATTTACAGTAAGAATGAAATCTCGTTAACAAAACAAACATAAATCTGAGACATGGAAGCCACTCGTATCATAATTATGTACTAGTAGTATACTGTGAACTTCTTTCCTTCGTGGCCATTTCTCTCATTTTGAGCAATCCTATTTTATTTTTGTTATGAATGTCTTTACTGGTTCAAATGCTAATATAGCTTGAGTGACCTCGACTGCTTGCAGCCAAAACATGGATGTTAATTTGCACGCAAAAACTCTAACATCCTAAGGGAGGAGCGAGTTTGTACTCGTATGGCCTACAGATGTATTACAATATTGTTACAACAAAATCTTGTAGTAGCAACTACTCTGCAGGCTTTGTCATGCATATGTTTTCTAATCTGACTGTATTGAGCCGTTTACATTGTCATAATTCTCTACAACATTATGTCTTCATCCTTACTTGCGACCTAAAAAAAGTGAGAACAAAATGAAACTATTAGTGATAATAGAAATGAATATTAGCTGGTTCTTCTGTTACAGAAAGTACTACGTTCAAAGGGTGAAATTAAACGTTTTTGCTGCATCCAGTAACCCTTGGAATACTGGAGCAAAAAATCAAAAGATGAAACGGAAAATAACAGAAAATAGTTAATTACCTTAAACTGTTCCCTGTAAGTTGGCTGCAGACCCCACAGATTAGAAGTCTTGTAGGTAGAAAGTTCATTCATAGAGAGAGATACAAAGAGCTACAGTCATGCCCAGTACTAACGAGGTTAACTGAATTGTCGTACTTCTCAACGATGAGCTGCCATTATTCATTTCTGCAAGCACCCCGGCAACAGCAATGTAAATAAACCCACCTGCTGTGAATCCCTACCACCAGGGAACAAAAGTAGACATTAAGGAATAGTATACCAGCAGTATGTTCATATTGAAGTTTCTGATTTTCTAATCGCAATCACCACCAGCAAAACTGACATATTGGCAAGCAACATTGGGTATGCATACCTCGATTAAAGATGACTGTCCAGGATCTTGTCCCCACAACAATGCCTGAGCAAACCCCAATGTAGTCGGTTATTTTTTTTAGTACTCTGCCCACTCCCTCATAAAGACAAACAAGAAATGCAAAAGCAAAGAATACACAAGGGAAAATAATCAACCCTTAACAGAAATAACATACTAACCAATGCAGTTCCAGCCAGTGCAGCCAGAGCCGAAAGGAAATTAAAAGATAGAGCTGCAGAGACACTGAATCCAGACCTTACCAAAATACCAAAATCACCTATCTGCAAAAGAAGAGGGAATCAAAGTGGTAAGCAACAAACAAAAAACATACAATCAAAAATTTTGTAGTGTCATTTATATCGTACTACATGCAAATTATCCAAGTTCCAATAAATAGGAAGATACTGAATCCATAACAAATTAAATATTGGCCCATTTGTGTAAAAAGGACTAACGACATGAACTGACTTATAAATTGAATTTTCAAGTAGAAGAAAATATGTACTTGTTTTAGTAACTTAAACTAAATTTGTCATTTAACTTGGACAAGAATTAATATTACATTAACTGGTCCATTTGTCGAAATTCGAATTGTCGTGTATTCTTATTTTAAGAAGTAAATCTGTCATCAATTTTTATTTTTAAACTTACGGTTGGTGCAAGTTATTAATGAGCCCTCGACAACTAATCTGCAGCACTTAAGCCGCCAGTTTATGCTATAACAGCTTTAGTCTTCCACACTTAAAATACAATTTTTGATCTGATAAGAACTATTCAAGTAACGCAGTGATGCAGAGAGAAGAAGCCAAACCTCCTGAGGAAGCTCATGAGCGAGCAAAAATAGAGTTCTAGACCACCCACCTACAGATCCATAAAGAAGAAAAGCACTCCCCAAAGCCATCCCATCAGTAAAATTGTGCTGCAGTGTTAAAAAAATATAATTAGGCAAGTCAAAATCATTCAACTTGTTACTTTGTACCTTTACTCAAGGATTAATATAAGGTATGTTGTAACAATATCTGGATACTGGAGTGAAACTCATTATTCTTGTTCACATGTTTCCGTAACCCTAAGTCATGGAAGGCTGGAAGCTGCCAACTAGATGATTCGAAAAAGAAAAAAAATTGTTCAATGTTGTAGGCTCCAAAAAAAAGTGTATGATGTTGTAGCTGCAAGGATACAACAGTGACAAGGTAAAGCTGCAAGGAAAAAAATTATATTAAACTGGAAAACTACAAAATGTCAAAATTCTGAAAGCAATTTTTTGAAAAATGTGCAAATAACTATATATCTATATTAAAGGGTTTTGAATTTTGCAGAAGCTGCAAAATGCATTGAAATACAAGAGGCATTATAATGTGTCTGTGCAATGAAGGCATGGCGCTACTCTGCAGAGTACAGTGCAAAATGTAAAACCACGTATGAAAGTTAGGGTCCTGTGAGTGCGTACATACATACAGACCCATAATTCTATTAAAAAGAGAGACATAAAATTCAAAAGAACATACCACACCATCAGAGAAGAGGTTGAGATAACCAAAGACAAGATTTGAGGGAGTCTCGGAAAGTTTTTTGTCATCCATGGATTCAGCACTATTCTTAATACCCTTTAAATCATCCACCTTTGACTGTTCTTCTGCACCACCAGTGGTGATGTTTCTCTAGAATAAAATGAGCTTGTCAAAATAATATATATCGAGAATAATAAGTCTGAAGTGACAAATATAACAATATGATACAGAAAACAAGTGGAGTACATTGGAAGCTAAAGCAAGGATCTCTCTCTCTCTCTGTATATATCTACATAAAGTACACAAACATGACTTATCACATGCTAAGGGACCTATACACACGAGCTCATATTTATCGGCTTATCACCTATGGATAAATGACAAAACACATTCAGATACACTTGCTATGGAAATTCTTGTGAAAGGATGAAAGATTGCATGTATGCAGAGAGGTACTAGTGTCTTAAGAGGGATTCGTACCATGTTTTCCTTGTTTCAATTAAATAATGACTTTATCGCTAGTAAACTAGCTTACAGAAATATTGAAGCTCGTCAGTTACCTTTCTGAGAACAGCAATTCCACTTTGTGGTTCTCCATTTGAGCAGTCATCAGTAATTTTGTCTAAATCTGTTCCTTCTGAGGATACTTTTGGTATGTTTTCACCCTTTTTAATGACAGATGAAACCTGAAGATCATCAGTAGCATCTTTGTCGTCCTTCAATTTTGTGCTGCTTTTACGGTGATGGTGATGATGGCTGTGACTCGGTGCACTGGCTTCTCCACACATATCATCAACATACCTCACTACCTTCTCCACCAGGAGAAAAAGAACAATACCAGCTGCAACAGCCAAAATATGCAAATTGTAAAAATCAAGGCTACTTGCTATAAAAACTCACAGATGCAGAATAAAATTATGGTTCTGCACTATTTTTTTGCATATTTTATTATAGTTCTGCAGAATTTAATGAAAGTTTTCACGCTAAAAAGTTTTCAGCTGAATGTTACCCTATATATATATGTATGTATGTATGTATGTATGTATATATGTGTATGTATGTATTACAAATTTATATAGAAGCCCCCCTTGTATCAGTGTATGCACTTTTATCACTCTAAAAAATTATAACATGCAAGGAATGTACTATTTATAAAAAATCTTCTCTGATTCTGAACTATGCTCAAAAAAGTAAATTACATGCACTTATAAATGATTATTAACTGACTGCCATAAATCAGTAAGAAAAATATTGTCCATCAGCTACACCCAATTCAGTGTGCAATATACTTGTAAGACTGTCAGAAAAACATTATAACAAGATATAAAGATATTAAAGTGATAATGCCACTAGTTTCAGTACATCTATATTCCATGATAACCCTTTGCTCGACGCTGTAGACAATATAATATAATCATCTTGTGAAACTTCCAAAATAGCTAGCACAAAATGCAAAAAAATAAGATGCATGTAAAAAGGTCACTTGCTGAGGTTTATAAAAAGATCACTGCAATGTCTAATTAGACTTGCTAATAAAGAGTATTTAAAAAGACTTACCCAATGTGGACAGCCCGACAGAGAGGTCTTGTATAGAATGCGAATGCGAATGTCCATTTTCTGAATGAACATGATGACCATGGTCCATTTGATGATCATGCGAATGGGAGTTATCTGCACCTGAGATAAAAATATGACAATTTTTGCTTTAGTCATCTAATAGAGTAACCCTCTTTTAAAGATATATCCCTCATCATACAAACCTTAGAAAGACTGCCACCTCAATTTAATTTTACACATGATAGACCAGAATGCCTTTATTTATCGTTACTTTGAAAGAGTAACAATGTTAAATGGCTCACCTAATTTTGTTATATATGATTCATCATGCACACAATTCTTTTAGCAAACAAGAAAATTGCCTTATTCTGTTCACACATTAAAGTGCTTTTGACTCGAATGCACTTCTACATTACTTCTCCCCACTAGTCCATATTAGTTGGAAGTGCAAGTGACGTTACCCGAGGAGGGAGGGAGGGAGGGAGAGGGAGAGAGGGGGAGAGAGAGACAGACAGAGAGAGAGACGCTTTTAGCATACCAAATGCATGTGGTAATTGATGAAGAAAAGCATCTCCTAGCATAGCACCTGCCTGCCAGACAACAACAGAGAAGACAATTACTCAATATAGTGAATGAAGATGCTAAATAGAAGAGGGATGTCTCTTGTCAATTGTCATACATGAAAGTTAATTATAAACCTCGGAGTCTATTAGTTCTTAGTTCAAAATTAGAGGTGCATTTTCACAGTGAAAAAAAATAGCTTAACAAAAAGAATAAAAAACTGCAAAATCACTTAAAGAAACTAGTTGCTTCAATCTGAGAAATATCCTATAAGGTGAACATGTATGCCATGGTTATCACGGCGCCAAGTCATGCCTTGACGCCCGAGTACCATCGAGAAGACTAATCGACATATACATACATACATATATATAGGCTTAGGTTCAATGAGAAACTTCCTTATTTGAGTAACTGAGGAACCAACAACAAATATAATTACAGAACACGTGAAAAAAATTACAGAACATAGAAAAAACTACAGAACACAAAAAACAATCACAAAACAAACAAAAAAATTACATAACATACAAAAAATATAGAACACAAATTTACATAACATAAAAAAAATATAGAACACTAACACTGAATAGTGTTCTGTAATTTGTGTTCTATATTTTTTTGTATATTATGTAATTTTTTTATTTATTTTGTAAATATTTTTGGTGTTCTATCATTTTTTGTATGTTCTGTAGTCTTTTATAGTTATTTGTTAATCAAATTCTTATAAAATAGAAATTGATTCCTCAATTACTCAAATAAGGAGTTCTTCGCTGAGCCTTACTCTTTCCCTATATATATATAAAGTAACACTCCGTTGCAAACTTTTTAGCGTGAGAACCGTGAAAACTTTTACTAAATTCTGTAGAACCATAATAAAAAATGAAAAAAATAGTGCAGAACCATAATTTTATTTGCAAAACTATAATAAAAAATTAATATAAACATTTATTTTGCATTTTTTATTATGGTTCTGCAAAATTTAATGAAAGTTTTCACGGTTCTCACGCTAAAAAGTTTTCACCTGATTGTTACCCTATATATATATATATAGCTAAACACATCAATTTCACAATTTAAATCAAAAGTAATACAATACTAAGACCTAAGTTCAACTTAAGCTTAATTACTACATAATAACGTATAAAATGAAATATCAAACATGTCCAAGTAAATAAAAACATAAGTAATGACGAAAATCAAGCAAAGTAATATATCTCAATATTATGTTTAATTCTCTCTTTGAAAGTTTTTTTTTGTGATAAGTAATTATATATAGATAATAGATTGGCAGGGTTCAGATCAAATAACCCAGGTGGAATCTATGTTACTCGGACTCTTCATTTTACCTTCGACTACCTGTGTCAGACACTCGACACTCAAACATGGACACTTATTTTAGGTCAAAAACATGTATATTTTTCAAAATGTTTCCGAGTCCGATACTTGGACACGTATCCATGTTGGACACTTCTAGCCGAGTCCGAGTAACATAGGGTGGAATTGTCGTGGCCCCATGGACAGAAGGCACGTCTATTACCCCTGATTGTCACCAAATTAAATAAAAAATAGCCTTAAGTAAGTTAATCCAGTGGTATAAGTTGATGCACAACATACTCACAATGCTTATATATCGTTGCATAATGAAGTTGCAAACACTAAACCCAACACACCTTCGAAAAATGTACACCAACGGTAAAAGTAACCGGAGTGATGAGGGGAAATAATACATTAAGAAGATAATGCAAAGACTAAAATGGTGCTAAGCATAATATGATCCTTTATCTTTCTTGTTTCGGAGTAATATATGGCTCACGAGGAACGGAAAGAAATGACAATAGTTGTTAATCAACAGCTGACATCCCAAGTGTTACAGACAACTAAAAAATGTTGGAGTATATTTATCTAAATTGTCAACCACATGTCAACAAAAAAATGTGGATGAATTCAAAGGAGAAAGATATAATTTTAATGTATTATAATAGTGAAAATGAAATTCTATAATAGTGCAAAAGAGTCATGAAGGAGCAAAGAATCTGACCCCAAATACAGCCAATGCATCAACAATCGTCCTTGAAGGTTTTCCTTGTACTGCAATAAATCACATTTCAGTTTTTTTTCTGTAGGCAAAAGCATATGAAATGACGAAAAAAAAATTCAGCGAATCAGTTACTTTATTAAGAAGAAAAGAACGTGCACCTACTGCATTTAAGCTACTTACCAAAAATTAGTGGCAATATAATCAGGCATATAAGTGAAGCCAAGCTGACCAAGAGTGAGCAGCCCATGGCATTAACCCAAAGACCTGGTAGTTACACCAAAAAGAAGAGCCAATACAGATGTAGAGAATTTTAAATCAACGCGGGGCAATGAGTTTGAGTTGAATTAAGATTCTTAATTTAAATAGAGCCATGGATGGATACTTTCCAAAGGAAGGGAACTATAAAAACCATGTCGAGAACTAATGAGGAAATGTTGAATCTCTTTAGGTAGTTAAAACTAAGTGGGGCTAAAATCATCCTGAAATATTAATCAAGCATTTCATTATATACTGTAATCTATCACAGAAATGAATGGAGAATGTGATGAAAGGTAAAGGTACCTAATGCAGTGAGGTGTTGAATATCGTAATCTTCGTGATCGTGATAGTGAGAATTAAATTCTAACTTGAGATCCTCCTCCTCGGCTAACTCTTCGGGAAGCTTGTCGTGATGGTGGTGTCCGTGATCACATTGGTGAGTGTGAGAGTGCACATCGTTGTGGTGGACGTGAGAAGTAGAGGATCGAGTGTCATGAGCAAGGGTTGGATTGGGAGTGAATAATAAGAATGAGAAGGTGAGCAACGCAAGTGATGAGGATAACAAGAAGAAGAAGATCTGTGTGCTGTGGATTGACATTTTTAGGGAGCCGAGAAATGGAATTACAAGCCTTAAATCAGAGAGAGAGAGAGAGAGATTTTGTGTGTATTTCAATTGAGAGAGATGTAATTAGAAACCCTAATTGAGAGAGACCGAGAGGCTTGGGATTGAGATTAAGGGGGTGTTTGGAAGAGGGGGCTATGCTGTGGAGGAAGTGATCGTGGACAAGAGCGTGATTGTGTCTCTCAACTCTCAAACTCAAGATGATGCCTGGATTTGATTTGTTTATTACTCAATACATGCCCGTCCAAACATATCCTACCGCTCAATTTCTTTCTTTTTACCCACCCAAATGGCCAAATATACGTACTCTACTTTTTTTCGCAAGTCCCCGTTATTGGGGTGTTTGGCTTAGTTTACAAGTAATAAATTATTTTTTAAAAAAAGTATTTTCATATTTTTTTTTGAAAATTAATATTTATTTTAAAAATTTAAGACCAAATTTTATTTCCAAATTTTAAAATAAGTTACTTATTTTCAGAAAAAATACATATATACCAATTTTTTCAGCTTATAAACTGACTTAAATGTAAGCCAAACGGGGCCATTAACCCGTCATAATATTTCAAGAGTCTTTTTGAAATTATTATTTAAAATAGGGTTCTTCTGAGATTATTATTTAAAATTATTGTTATTATTAAAAAAATGTTAAAAGAAAGAAAAAATGTTAATAAAAAAGTTTGATAATTATTCAGGGATTGAATATTGCCAAGTCAGAGCTCTTTTGATCCGTTGTTGATTCTAGTATTATTTAAAATGAGCTATTTCCACCTAATATTAATAGACCTCGTATTGGTGTCAAATTTTTTGGTCAAGTGCCAGGTACTGACGCTGGTTTTATCGAGGATCAGGGTGTCTACGTTAGTAAAATTTATGGGTACTTTGAAACAATTTAATGATTTTCAGCGTGAATTTGTACTCTTTAAAATTTGCACGGGAGTTAATAAACTTTATTACATTTTGCGTTACTATAATTTTTTTTACCGAAATTTCAGTTTATTTTGATAATGCTTTAAGGTGGATTTTAAATTATATTGTAACGTCTGATATACTTGGATTTGATTCTCTTTTTTATAGATTGGTCACCTTACCTGTTTAAATGGGTCGGTTGGGTGTATATGCTACTTGTAGTACAAGTTTATTTGTTTTTTAAGATTTCCGGATTCGGTCCATAGATTTATAAAATTATATTTTGCACGATTGTAGCACAATTGCCATTGATGAACATTTTGTTTCTGACGCGAGAATTTCTACTATTAATACTCTTAAATATAGATTTAGCACTACTAACCATTAAAGAGTCTTAGCACTACTAACCATTAAAGAGTCTATCCCCTAGTATCAATACACTAATCGACAGATCATTACTTTACTTTAGAAGTATTTACAAAAATTATAAAATTATATATCAACTATTTTACTGATTTTGATTTTAGATTACTATTTTAGGGTTCTTGGATTAATTTTCAGGGATAAGGAGTTTCAACATCAAATCTCCCCAAAAACATTATTTTTTTATATTATATCTCAAAATATATATAAATAAAAAAATTACCAAACAATTATCAAATTTTTCTGACAACACTTTTTTCTCATAGCGCAACAGTTTTAAACAATAATCTCAAACGGAACAATATAACCCCTCTAATTAATTTTTCTAATCATAGTTAATTGGTACTCCCTCCGTCCCATTGATTTGTATACAAATCAAATGGGCACGGAGGACAAGGAATTTTTTTAAAAATAATAGTGTAATAGTAAAGTTAGGTAAAAAGTGGGTAAAGTAGTGGGACCTATTAATATTTAATAATAGTTTTGAGATAGTGGAAGAAAGTAATGGGTGTAATAATATTTTTATATTATGAATTTGAGATAGTGGAGGAAAGTTAGTGGGTGTAATAATATTTTTTATTATTAAAACTTTACTATTTTTGGAATGTATAGGACATCCAAAAAAGGAAAATGTATAGAATTGAATGGACAGAGGGAGTAGTTTTTAAAAAAACTACAAAATCTGTACACATGATGTGACACTATGAGATAGATGCAGTAATGCACCAAGAACACATGATGTAACACGATGAGATAGAACACTCTAAAATATCTGTACGGTTGCCAACTCTACATTATCGTGCAACTTTCATTCTGAGGAAGTAGACTAGTGTGGTGAAGAGTACATAAGATTGTACACATTACTGCAATGCACCACAATAATCAGTAGTACTAGGAGAGCCAGGCTCTGACTACCCATGCCCAGGAAAATATAAGGGGCAAGTTGTACAGAGGGAAGGCCAATGTAGAACACATGAATCTGCAGGCATCTAGTTATAATAATGCTATCACCACCTTGTAATCATACTAATTGTAATTAAGAACATCGATCTAACTCTGCTCCTCAGAAATGATATGAAGTACCTGCACCAAATTGTAGTCATCACAATAAACAATACATACTTATGTACATGCATATCTGTTAAACAAAAGCATGATCACATCACTTCACACATGGTCAATTGGTTGCATCTTTCCCAACACACATATTTCAGTTGAACAAACAAAAACAAAAAAACTAGCAGTAGCATATCCACAGCATTCTATCACTTTCCAAATCTTAATATGTCTTCGAATCGAGCAATGCAGGTCCTCAGATGTCAGTCATCGCTGTCTATGTAGTTCTAAAATATTAGCCAATCATACACTAGAGTAGTAGATTATTCCCCCTTTATATTCACAAGCCTTTCGCTACATCAAAACCAGCATTGTTTATTGAAATCCATAATGTATCGTTGCTGGTTCTGCATAAAAATTCAAGTACAAAAGCTTAAGATGGCTGTAAATAACTACTGATATAAATTTTTGATAGGGCATACCAAAAGACTTAAAGCTAGTTTTAGGTGATAGCTAGATAGGTGTACTAAAGGAGAAGAATATTTTGGATCATACAAGAAGCATGTTAGTAAGAAAGGGTTGGCATGCTTGAATAGGCTCTAAATTTGAGATGTATGAAATAACAAATATTTAGTGGAAAAATGACACAAAAAGGTTAAATGATTTAACAGTAACACGTACCAGCCTAAGTTCCAAATTCAACTATGAGGAGGAGACCCTGGCTCAGAACCACAAACAGAAGAAAAAGATATGATATCTTCTTTTCCCATGGCTACAAAGTTCAGCGGTGCAGTAGACAGTCTTCTCATCTCCTTGAAATGCCCATTTTGCCGCCCAGAATACGAGCGTGGTGTTAAGAGCTCTGGAGTTGCACATCCAACTGAGTTCCTACGAGGTGTGGGAGTCATAGAACCATTTCCATTAGCATGATAGCCATTTGTCTTCCTGAAACTAGGGCTTCTTCTCGGACTAGGCTTCGATCCATAAATAGATTCCTTTTCTGTTAATAGCAAGTCTTGGAGCTTCTTTTGGTCCTAATAATGACAGATACAGTAATAAAATATTCAAGAAAAGTGTGGCAGATTCTTCAATGCAACCAATTTATTGCACCATAAATATTTTTGGCTTCGGGTTTTGCAATATTTTGCATATATGATTTCCAAAACACAAGTAAAAGGCCATTATATTTGCAAGGTGTTCACATAGTGAATACGGAATGCCCCTCTTCTTTTGGTAATAAGAGGCTGAGAGTTTAAGCCTCAGTAGAGGTGGAGGTATGTGTACAGGACTATTCATTTTTTTGTGATTGCCCATAACCAAAAAAAACATCATCATCATAAGAAATATTAAGCGATCGCAAATTCTTTTTATAATATCTCTTCTTGATTGCTCGGGCTAGATTTGCCACTTCTCCAGTTTTCCCCAACCATTAGAGTTTTCCCAAATTATTAAGTCTGGATTGTACACATGCATATAAAAGAGAAGTTTACCCTGTATCGCTTCTTTGCATCCTCTTTTTGTTTTCTTGTAAGTTTGTAATCATCCAGTATGGATACCAAACGTGCCTACACCAAAATATGTTGTCAGAATTTGATTATATTTATATATAGTGACATAGAAAGCCATAATCTTAAGTTAAAAAACATACCCCATCATATAGAAATTGTTTTCTTCTCTCATTTTCCCATGCAACAGTTTTCATTGTTAGACTATCAACAATTGCTGAAACTCAAGCTAGTTTGTTAGCTCCAATAAATCTTACTGCTCGAGTAATATATGACTCAATAAATGGAACAAAAATAGAATACCTGGAATCTTGGTAACTGTTATTCTAGCACGTTCTGCACGCTTTAGATTTATATGTGCACCCCTTCCAGCACTATAACGGTTATGGTCCTGATAATAATATATAACCAAAAAAAAATCATACTTGTGAAATTAACAATTTAACTGCAGACATATACATATCATGTGTGTACATATATATGTACATATACTCCAGATAAACACCATAGTTATTACTTTTAAAAAGTATCAACATAATTTGTTTGTGTAAAAATTAAAAGTGACCTATAAGTTGAGTTCTAAAAAACATAAAATTAGGTACTCATTTCAGCTACCTATATGAAATATATTGACTTCATAAAAATTATATGTAATTCCTGGTTTTTTACATATTATAAGTTAAACATTATTTATAAAATTATCTGAATTGATTTAAAAAGTAAGAAAATAACTTATGCTTATAAGTTATGAAATTAACTTTAACAAGTAACTTTTTCTAAGGTAACATAACGGGCCAGGCCATACACGCAGCACACACAAAGAAACATTTAATGACAAACAGATGGAACATTTTGAGTTGGTATATCTCATTTCACATGCAATAACGCTACACATGATAATAGCTCTTGCTTACCAGGTTATAATCTTCAAGCCAATTTTCCTCTTCACAGGCTGATAGCCATCGCTCTATTCTATCGATAATTTCTTTTCGGCTTGAAGCTTCATCTTTAGCTTTGTTAATTTGTTCTTCAATATTTGCCAACAGTTCACAAGGATCCACAAGACCTGAAAAGCAGAAGCAGTTTTCAATAAAGCACGCAATAAACCATGCAAAGTGGTAAAAAGGAGCAGCCTATGACTTTTAATGATGAATCTTTAATTCCGTACCAGAATCTATCATCGCAATAGATTTCTCAGCAGCTGTATTTGAATCAGGTTCAATATGTGTCTTACGACAAATTTCTTCTAATTCCGATCTCTTCTTCATAACCAGTTCTTTCATCCTACTTGCTTTCAACTTAGTGAGCCTCTCAACTTCTGCTGATGCCTGTCAGGAATTTATCAGTATTACAGGATTTATCCTTGGGTAGAATGAATCAGAAAGCTAAAGGTGTTAACAAACCTGTTGTATTATCTCCATAGAAAGAGATTCTGGTTCCACAATTTCTGATTCCGATGAAATTGAAATGATTCGGGTAAAATTACGTTTTTCTTCTCTTGTTGAATCCATTAAATTCCATAGTTCCAATACTGAGGCAACTATATCTTTCAGCTGCAATTTTAGGACAAATTGGTAGTTCTTTTATTGGTATGCAGCACCAAGTATATTCATTTATTCATAAATAACAAAGTTCAAGCTGGATACAAGCCTGAACACATCTTACCTTCTGAAATCGAACTTTTCTTTCTGTCTTTAACTTGAGGATGGCTTGCTCGAGACCTTCCAAAGTACTATCACTGATGTTTATAGACTGCTCCAGACTAGTAGTATGTAAGCTAGGATGCACATCACTCACGGTTCTGCTAAAATCTAATCCAAGAATACCACACAAGAAATGCACCTCGTTCACATACTCCATTATTTTCTGGTGGCGTTCGGACTGGAAAAGGGAGGTAGTGCAAACACTTGATCAATGAGCAACGTTACAAGAATAAGAAGGAGCATTTTAACTATTATGTTAACTATTTCAAATAAAAGAAAACTTCTGAACCATTTGGGAGGCATCATTCACAGAGCAATCATTGTCATAACAGAATGACTAAAATGCTCTAAATGTTGGATGGATACCTTTTCCTTTTGAAGGCCGCGAAGATGCGTTTGGTACTCAGTGAGCTTTCTAAGTGATAAATCTTGTTCTTCAGACTCTAATGCTATTCCAGAGCTGACAAGATGACTGTATCCTGAAATCTCTACACTGATCTTATCAATTTGTGCCTTCATGTCCGAGAATTGCTTCATCCTCTCCTCTCTCTTTAGTTTCAATTCTTCTACCACAGGTGAGACTAACATAAGCTGGTCTTTTAAAGTTGTTGCTTTCTTTTTCTGCAAATTTTACAGCAAGGTAAAGAAACGTCAATGAAATACAATCCTTTGGGATTTTGATGAAGATTTTATATGTTCATGAATATACTCAAATATTGCTATGTATCCTATTCATGGATTATCTTGTAAAGATATTTAAAAATGAGCCAAAAGCCGCTAGAATATAAACATCAGCAATACATTTGTAATGTGTTTCCAATTAGAGAAGACTAGTTTAAAAGATTAACACATTTGTCATGCTCATGCACAATATTGTTCAAAAAGAGTATATCACTCACTACTGTCTGTCTAGATTGTCATGCCCAAGATTGCTTAAAAAGAGTATATTACTCATGACCACCTGTCCAAAATGTTTACACTCAATCAGCCATTTTAAAAAGCATGTACATTGAGATAGAGGAAAACTCAATATATGGTTCAACTTAAATTTGCAAGGGATGTCATACATAGCTATCTCAACCAAAAAATATGTACAATTTAACATTGTAATTCAACATTCTTGTTTTATAAACAAAATTAAACCAGACATCACATACTAGCAAACATACCCAGTATGTCCTACTTGGAAGCAGAGTGTGGGAGAACAAAAAAAAATGAATTAAAGATTTTCATGTTATATGATACCCAAATGGTATAGTGACAAGGTATTTAAGTGAAAAGATGAGTAATTTACTTTCCCATGAGATTTATAGTGATGTTTTACATATTCAAGTTTGTATTCAATAGATATTATGACAAGGAGATATAAACCTGATAACGCGTCAGTTTCAGAAAGAACAAAACTTACAAACTGGATAATACTAATACAATTATGCAAACCACTAGTAGTTTTCCATTTAATAAGATTGGCTTGCTATATATATCCGAACATGGATAAAATCACAAATTGAAAATAAAATCTAGTGAGAATTCTTTAAGAATGAGAAATATAACAGGGCACTTTGACAAATGAGAATCAAAATAGTATCTGGTCTTATAGTTATACATGTGGCATGATAAAAAAAGTCCTCCCAAAAATCAGCACATGCTGACAAGCCTATAAATATCTTTGAAGACAGAAGCATTTATGTTATAATGAGAAAGATGACGTTGACATGAAACACTAATAAAAAGGATATATTGTCCGAAGTCACGGAGTTAAGATTATCAAGACCGTAATGGAACATGAATGAAAACAAACCAGAGGAAAAGACAACATAAAGGTGAAGGTAAAATATACACATATCACAGAAACTAGTTATGGGGGAAAGCCATTAACATGTACCATTGGTTGAATATTAAGTTCCCCAAGAGCAGCCATAAGAGTAGCAAGTTCAGCTTCCTTGGTAGCAACTGATTGATGAAGACGGGCCTTGGTATTTGCAGCCTCGTCAACCTTTCTCCGGTAAACTTCTAGACACTCTCTCTCCAGGTCCAGCAACATCCGATCTTTGTCAGCCTCACTTTCGCCAATTTCAGTCCATATTTGCTGCTCGCCACAAGAAGAATGTTTACACTGAACACTAAGTAAAACGTAGCTAATACTATTTTCTTGCATATGACTATGAGAAATGCCATCCTCGTGTTACAAATTTAAGACAAAGTAAACATTCAAGTTGAATTCCCGCAATGTTTTTGTTTGTTAAGTAAATTCACACACACTATATAGCAGACAATAAATCTATAAAAACTACTGTACAACCCTTCAGCATGATCAAGTTTTCACCTTTCTTCCAACAATTTTTTTGTCATAGGATTGAATTTCAGCAACTGTCAAAATATAGTTTAATTTCAAAGGCACACGCCACTCACACACCCACCGACACACATGACCACCCAAATGTAAAAATACTTAAAAGTCAAATTATCATTTTCACCAACAAAAGGCACAATTTCCATTAAACTACTAACAAAAAGCACAATTGATTACATATCTTGGAAAAAAATCAAACTACTTTGAGTACCAAGAAAAAGTGAAAATCAAACAAAAATGATCAACCTTCAACATTTCAAGAAGAACCATAACTTAAACTGACACACAAAGTGTAATTGCATACATGGTATATGGAGAGAGAGAGACCTGAAGTTCCCTTAACAAAGAATTGCAGCTACTGCTTGTCCGAACACCAGAAGGGCTCCCTACCTTCAACATTTCAACAAAACTGGAACCAATGTTTTCACTAACTAGAAAGCCTATGAACTACCCTCCAAAACAGAGAGAGAGGGAGAGAGAGAGTTACACAGCTCAAAAGATCAAACAAGAAAGAAAAGAAAAGACAAGAAAAGTCCTTCCAAGAAGATAATTGAAGAGAAAGAAAGTTGGGTTTAGTGGGGTTTTTATATATTATAAGTCAAATGACAAGAAAACACACAAGTCACCATTTTTAAACCCCCCTTCTTCTGCTTAACCAGATCTGAAGCTTCCTCACACACACACACACTCACAAAGACTTTAACTTTAGTTCTCAGAAAACAAAATCAAGAAAACAAAAGAACCCAACAAACTGTTTTAGATAAGAATGAAAACAGTTAGGTACATAAAGCCAAATGCAGCAAGGTCCACCAAACAAATATACACACACACATATATATATATAGTAATGTATATGCTAAGATGCACCAATATTTAGATCTGCTTATGTTAGCAAAGATATTTAGGGTATTATATATACTCCTATTTGATAGTGGGGGTAGAGAGTGGTAACAAACAATGCTTGAATTCAAGGTAAAGAACAACGATGGAAATGAAAGATGGTTTAACAAGAGAGAGACAGTGGAGTGTAAGTATATTTTTCTTTATACTTTCACACTCACGCACTGATACGCGCGTGGATTTACTACCTTTATTTCAATCATACTTAGTACTCTAGTACTGTACATTATTTTGATTTAAACATACATTATCCTTTTAATCAGTGGTAAACACTCTTTTGGCTTCTTTTAATAATTCTATAATTATGATCATAAGTAATATTTATGATTGTTCTCTCTAAATACCATCATTTATTATTTATTATGATCCTATTCATGTGATTGAAACACAGTTTTATACTCATTCTCGCCCATTATTTTTTATTGATTTGACTTTTACATACTTGTTAAAAAAAGTAATTTTAATTAAATTTGCACCATAATATCCTTATATATTGAATTTAATGCATCTGATTTTTTAATTGAAAATTTACAAAACTCATTTATAATAGTATTGGTTAGTTTATATCTATCGATTATGGTAGCTATTGAACAAAAAATTATGTGAAATTAAATTTTCAATGCGTCATTAATAAAGGGTAATAGTCAAATTAAAAATATAAAAATAGAAACTAAAATATTTTGGGACAATTAAAACAGTAACTCGGCCAAAAAATATGGGATAGATGGAGTATATAAAAAGAGAAAAAAGAATCTAAGATATATCTTAAGTAATTTCCTAATATCTTAGTACAAAAAGATAGTATATTAATAAAATTTTAAATGAAACCTGATTTTACAAAAATAGCCCTATTATGTTTTCATATAAAATCATATGTATCTCAAATATCTTACCTAAGATATATTTTAGGCTCCCTAATCCCATATAAAAAACCATATTAACTTATAAATTTGTTCAATTTTACTAATATTAACATGAGCAATCCCTTTTGGTTAGCTTACTTGTATAATAAATAGTATTATTTTTATATTTAGTAGGCTAATAACCTTCTTGTTGAATTTGTAAGTGTTTTATGTGGTTTCACCGCACGACTTGGGAACGAACTTTATGGATGTTTCTTGTCAGATATTAAAATTTTATTGTCTAAATGTTCGCGATTATCTTGCATGATCAGTCGGTTAGACGATAAATTTTTTTAAATGATTTTTTTTTTTAAATTCCGGTTATTATATTATGATACAATTCATGATACGTTCTTGTATTTGCTGGAAAAAAAACATGAACTGTGTTTAAAATAATGATATGTTTCATAAATTAAGATATATAAATAATATTAAATATCGATTATTGAATAAAAAATATTATACGCTCGTATGCCACCCCCGTTTTCGACTGAAGTGAGTAAAATATATTTTAACAATAAAAAACGGACAAGGTTAAAATTTAGATATAGTAGTATTGTACAATCAAAGTCTTGATCAACAAACATATCCAGGTCCACCATGCATAAAATTATATAATGCACCTTTATAGTTGAAAGATACATACATATACGCATCCATATGTACGTACATAGCTACATATATGTAAAATTATACAGACGTGTTACATCATTAGGTGCCCCATCATATTCAGAGCTAGGTCCATGTCATTTGCATTATGGAAGAAGATTGTATATATATTATAAATAGGCAATCTATAGTTTAATTGAAGGTCGTTGGGTCAAAGGTGTCGACTCATTCAAGTCGATTTTTGTTTTTCCAAGTACATGATTTATATTTGGCCTCGGATTCAGGTCATTTGTTTGATCATCTTATTTGTTTTCACATGTGTTGGACATGGGACAGGCACTCCAACGGGTTAGTGCTTGTAAAAATTAATTTATGTAAAATTAATAAATTGATAAATGATAATTTTATTTTTAAATAAAAATTTTAATTTATCATAGTATCAAATATTGCAATATCGGCAAGAAACATAAAAAATAATGAAATATTAATTATAAAATAAAAAACATGTCAATTATAAAACAAATAAAATTCAGAAATTTTCAACGCTATCAAGGAAGGACTTTAAGTGTGGAAATGAGTTGGCATGAGAACTATACAGAACACAAATGCACCAACACATTATATTATCAACATCAACCACTCTAATCATGCGAAGAGGAATATCACTGTGAATCTGTGATTAGCCATGATTAACATATTAGCACAGGACTGCTTAACTTTTCTTCTTTTCTATTTATTTTGTTACCCCATTATTAACTGGGCAAGGAAAATTTTGTTTGAAGATACAAACCTTGCACTCAATTTTTTTTTTTTTGACAGGCACTCGATAAACTATTTAATTATACCTGGGGGTGCAATAATTGATTTTAATCTCACTATCTGTCAGTACCATAATACAAAATGGACCACTCACCAATGATTTATATCCAACATCAACATTTAAATAAAAGGAAATAAATAGAAAAAGGCACAACTCTCACCTATAGCATTAGAATGTTCTATATGTAACTCGTGTAACCGACCAGAAAGTTGAATATACTAATGGTTCAGAGGTATATCTCTCTCTCTATACCCTTGAGTATTTACTCTACTATTTTTAAATATTTATAGTTTTAACTGTATACATTTTAAAATGATGTAAGGGTATAGATTTTAATTATATTTATAAATTATATATTTTATTTTAAAAATAATACTACTTCCGTCCCAAATTAGTAGTCACTTTTGAGGAAAAAATTTGTCTCATAATACATGTCTACTATCTCTTTTCAATACAATTTTATAAGTAAATTTTCAAAATAACCATTTGACTAAACTATTGGTAATTAATTTAATATAGTTACCATTCTGTATCGAAAATATCTCAATTAATGTAATTAATATGAATACAAATGAAAAATGATTTTTATATTAAAACTTTTTAATATGAGTAATTTTTTCAAAATTGACATGTTAAATATCTAATAACAACTATGGGTTTAAAACTCTTTTAAATGTATAAAAAAAGATGAAACGGAATATTCAAAAGTTGAGGGTGTACTTGCAGGCTGGTATAGTTTTCAGTGTCTGAGATTTAATTTACAAACCTTGTTGAAGTGTGATGTATATAAAACATCATCTTGTTGGGCAGTTTGTGTACTCCCGCAGGATAAGCGTACAATCAAACAAGGACATGTAATACCAGCAGTATTTAATACTGTAGGAAACTACAGGACAGTTTAGATCATAAAATTTCACAATGATAAAATTTTCACACACTTGCACCGAAGACTGATTGTTCCTGTATTTTACTACGAGTAGACTGAAATTTCAGTATTCAAACGACACCGTCCGTGAGAGTGCTCGGTAGTGGGCATCATATGTATTTAATACTAGTCGATAAGAGGGGGTAGTTAGCTAGAGGCAGCAGGTAGAGATTCCTTATGCCAGACAAATAGATGCTTGAGGTTGAGAATGTTGAACTGTCTTTCCATAACAAATGAGTTGTTGAGTTCAATATTCATTTTCAGCTTTACCAAGTAACTTTCATAAGGTTATTTTTAGGGATCGAAATGCATTACTGTCATCCCATTTCTTAAGATAGTGTTAAAGTAATATTTTTGAATAAATTTAAAGGATAAAAAAACTCTCCTTAATTAAATCTGGAATAAAAAACTTCAAAAAATAAATCATATTTCACTTATTTAAGAATTTTACTGTCTTGTTCAAGTTTTGTTATACTGAGAAGTCCAACTTATACTTCTAATTCTAAAATTTAGAACTTAAAAGTGAAGAAATTTTAAAATTATAAACAGCTAAATATTTTAGTACAAGTAAAATCTCAATATCTCATACTTTGCCATGTCGACACACGTGCATTATGGCGAATTTATGAAATAGTGGTTCTTAAGTTTGCCAATGTCACATTTTCAGAAATACAACTCTATGCAATCTAGAGAAGTACTCAACGTAACAATGGACCCACAACCAAAATTATGATATACTTATTTCAGAGTTATAAGCACCAGAATCAATTCAAAGTCAAGTCATTAAATGTAATTAGTATTGATAACCGTGCGTGTCTTGCTAATCAACTACTCATACAACAGTTTTCCTCTTTCTTTTTATGATTTTCCGTTCTATGTATAATTATCTGTGTTTAATTATCATCTTTTATTTCATCACATTTATTAGAGTAAAACTTTTACATTTAATACTTATATAATTAATATTAATTTTATTGTTAATTTTTAAGATATATATCAAAAATTATATTATAAAAATATTTAATTGTATAAAAACATATTATATAAAATAATGAAAATAAATAAAATATAAATGATACGGTATGTTGTTAAACGAAAAATAAATAAATTGAATAAAAAAGCTATCCGTAAACGGATAAATCATTTACTATTTATTTAATATAATTAGAGAAGTCAGGAACATAAATGATTATGTATTAAATGCTCTAGTATTTCAATGTTGGACTAAAAATAAGCTGGGGACATTAGTGTAATTACTGGTTACTGCACGGAGCAATTCTTTATGCATTTAGCAACCATGGATTTTATAGGCGTGTGGTGGACCTTATATTTCACCATATTAAATTGTCGGTTTACTTTACTATGCCATTAATATCAATTTTTTTGTCTTTATAGTCCACTAGAACAATAGAGATTATTTATATGACAAAAAAGAGAGGAAATGGTACATTTACTACATACTCAAGTGTTCAGACTTTTATATGGTGTGTTTGGAGTACCTGTAAAAGCATTTCATGCACCAAAAACAAGTATTCGCTTTGCCTCACCAAGTTCTTTACTTATCTGTAGAGGTTTCGAAGATGTGCTTTAGAATGTCCTTGACATTCTCTGCAATGTCAGCTTCTTTGCAAGAGGTGACAAACTTCACTGCAGTTCAGAGGAAATTAAAGAGAAAAAATAAATTATAATAGAACCAGTAACCACTAACCATGTTATATGTAATGCAATAATACATAATAATCCCAATGCATGCATTAAGCTGTTCTCCTCATATGCTAAAGTTTTGCCCTATGATAGAGTTTGTAACTTAACATGATATTAAAAACTTAAAGCTACCAAGCTCGAATCCTAGAAACTCTAATTAATATTCTCAGATTTATTTTGCATAGTAAAGTTTAATATTGTCCTAAAGTTGGACTTGTTAACAGAAGGCAAAGGTGCTAATGTTAAATTGACTGCACAGAGGAGAGACGAAAATTTTAAATATACAATTATGTACTTGAGCACATTATTTATATTTAAGCCATAGACTCGATTTTGGTTGATATAACCCTAATTACAATACCCCTTCTTTAACATATTAGGACGAGAAGATGATTTAAGCATAGATTCATCAGAATATCCCACTTCAAAAGAACCACCAACTTTTAGTAAAATGATGACTAACAATTTTTGTTCTTTCTCCCTTGTCCTAATTCACTATATTAAAGAAACTAATGATTGCAATAGCTGTTTTAGTGTTTAATGGGGGTGAAAATGGTGAAAGCTTGAGTACATGATTAGTAGGTAGATTAACTAGGACAAGGGAGACCCACTACACTGTTAAGCAAATGCGGTCCAGATAAGAAAGAATACATAAGCAGCCTGTAACTGAGGAAATAATAATGAAGCAAAGCAAACCAACCCCACTCACTGCCCACATTTAGAGACCCAACCAAAGTGTTCTTATTTTCAGAGAGATATTCTTGACTCCAACCAACTCAGCTGCTAATTTAATTCAACCACTACACATTTATCGTCAAACCTATTAATCACATATTATGAAGAACAATGTAAGTGGAAAAGAGGATACCTACAATCACATCAGTGTACGATTAATTCGAGACTTTCATATTATCTACACCTTACTTCAATTTGAAATAAGTGAAGGTACATCAAAAAGGTGCCCCTATGGGATGTTGGCTTAGCGTCTTCTTTAACCAGAAAGCCAGCTAGTAATAGAAAAAAATGACCAGAGTCCAGCTCTTATTGTACTGGGAGAATTTATGGAAGTAGGACCTTTACATGGAATCTGCTTGTCTGGTAAGTGCATTCATGATCCACATTTAACCAAGAAAAAATAAACAATTATGTCCCTTTCTGAGAACTGAGATAAAAAAATTAAAGCTAAATTACACAAGATGGACAAGTGGACTGGATATCAAACTTTTATCCCCAACATTAAACCTGGAAAGTTTATAGTTAAGACACGCTAAATCCTGCACTGGCAAATTAGTCCAGGCAAGTTGCACAGCCGAGAGTAGTGAATAAATAAAAGAAGTGATTTACACACCTGTCACATGCTTCATTACTTAAAAACAATTAAATTTTAGGCACAAGTTCCCTTGTTCCAGTTGCTTGTGTTTTCTGCTTCCTGGCACAGTGTTTATTTTGTCCAATCCTAAACCTTTCAGGTTTAATGTGTACAAAAAAGTGAAAGATCCAGGTTCAATGTGTCCAGTTGTGTGTCTACTAGAGTTTAAGGTGTCATCAAGCCTAATTTCTCAGCAGCATGCCTGAAAACCCGCTAACAGAAGTACAACTGCTGAACTGCTTAACATTTAGTTGTTTTTTGTCAGCCATGATTTTCTGCCTATTATGTACACAATATTACATTCAAATTTGAAGATGGTATGTAGATGCCCCACTATCACAAGAATCTGATTTGGCCGGTGGTCAATTGTCAGAATTATACGGCAAGATTAATGATAGAGTTAAATTGGTTGGGGAGCTTATAGAGAGAACAATGTGTGGTTTGTATCTCTATTGGCATATGTATCATCTACAAAATAATATGTGACATGCTAAACAGTAATTTTTCCCCCCAAGCATTTGTTTAGCTGGTGAAATGTAAAGTCACTTGTCCAACTTATCTATATCTACAGAATTTTGTCCTATATAGCCCAGCAATATGCTGTAAACAACTCATTGGCTGCTTTAACGTATAATATGTACTTGTTACTTGTTGATTGTAAAGTATGAGTACGGACAAAGACAATACTGTTGCCTTTGTGTGTATATGACTGAAGATTTCGAAGCAATAACAATAGACAAATGAAATAAAGAGGCTACTGGATGCTTACCCCAAGGAATAACAGGGAATTCCCACCTCTGTTTAGGAGTTGTTATAACATATGAAGCTACCTGCATAAAATGGAAATCTCAGTAAAATGAAAAGTTTAAACACAACTAATCAACACTGAAAAATTCAAGAAAATTAAGGAACGTGCCAATATAGACGCAGCAAGTGAAATGGGGGAACTAAAAAGGATTGATGTCTGCTCTTTTTCATAGCAAATATCCATAATATCCATACATGCTTCAAAGTTTACTTGTTCACCAACTCTTGCAACTCCCCTGATGACAAACGGTACAATGCAGAAACAGTTAAACTAGTGTCCCACCAATGTTAAGCCTAATTATAATATAACCGAAACCTACAATCTTTTGTGGATAAATAATCTTACTTAAACTGAATGATAAGATCTTCGAGGAATATGAAAGCAATATTTAATGTACCAATGTCAAAATCCAGTACCTTGGCAAAAAAAAAACATTTCAGTTGAAATTGTAAGATGCAACCAAGATATATACACCTACAGGTATTTATGTCTTTGTCGTGTGTGTTTACCTGCATTAAGACCACCTCCTGCAAATTCCTTCATTAATCATCACATGTCAAAATACAGAATTACGAATTCTTCTGTCCATTTGTAAGAACGATGGCTTACTGCTTCGAGGAAGTCTCGAATTGTAAAATGCTGCTCCTGAATTGTCTCGTCCCCCAAAGACTTCAATTGTTTGACGGATATTGGACCAGAATCATGTATCTGCAAGGCAGAGATACTAAAACTCTGCACGTGAACACATAAAACAAAAGAAAGCATAATTTCACAGTAATACGAAAGATAACATTACTTTGCTGGAGATCCAAATTGAAATAAGCGCAAATAGTTGCAGATTGCTTTCCCTTATGGGTTGTAAAAGCCAGTTTCCGCTGCCTTTGCCAACTCTGAAACTTTTAACGCCCAAAAGAAATCGTTACACGTTAGACAAATAGTAAATAATCATAATAAGAGCCCTTTTGTTTACAACAGTAGCGGCATTACATGTTAGTATCTAGTTTAATTCCCTCAACTTAACAGTTGACACTACAAATATTAGGAATGGCACACACAAACACACAATCACAGAGTCGTGTCATGTTTCACTACAAAATATTATTAGCCTACAAGCTCTAAGAATCAGCAAAAATTAAATCGATTAAAAAATTAAATTAGAGCTGTAATGAAAACATGAAATTAGGCATAGTAATATTAAAGTTACCTTGAGAGAGATCGATAAAATCGATCAGCAAAGAGTGACAAGGCTGAGAATTTGACGATCGGAGAAACCTCTAGTGCCTTAATTTACGTAGAGCTCGAAATCACCATTATTATAGCATATATAAAACAAAGTTTCCACAAGCAACAACAACAAAATCGATTCGGTCTTTCTCACAAACACGCATATGTATATATTCATCATATATAAATATACAGTAGAGATGATAAATTTGAAGAGAGACTTACTTGAGCGGATTCGATTAAGAAGCCTAATACTCGAACGCGCATCTCTCGACTCATTTTTACCCCCAGAGAGACTGAGAGAGAGAGAGAGAGAGAGAGAGATTGTGGCAGAAACAGGTATTTGAAATAAAGTGGAGGGAAGAAATTAATTGTTGTTTTGGAGGGAATTTTTTAATGTATCTATTCAGTTTTGCTATTTATTCTCCCCTAATTATAGAGCGTAATTGAATATTTTATTTTGAAAATAACTGTGTGTTTGATTTTGCCGCACAAAAAGAGTAGATAACGAAATTATGACAAGTACGTCTTTCGGTGAACGTTCATTCAGTTCTAATATGAGATTTTATTTTTCTGAACATATATGTTGTCTAATATTAATTATATTCTAATACTTTTGATGCTAATTTTGGTTTCTGGAAAAAGTTGTGGCAACTGAAGGTCCCCAAAAAGTAAAAGATTTTATTTAATGTGCGTTGTCCAAATGTTTACCAACTCGTATGCGATTGAGAGCAAAGAAGGCATCGGTAGAACCTTTGTGTCTGTTTTGTGGCATTTATAATGATATTGATATGCATTGTTTACTCTCCTGCGAGTTTTCTTGGAATTGTTGGGGCATTGCTGGTTTGGTTTGTGCACGAAGAGATTGTGCTCCGGTGCAAAGTTGGATGGAGGAATTATATTAGAGGCTGGAACGAAAAGATTTGTGCCGAGTGGTTACAATTTGCTGGGCAGTGTGGTCTGTCTGCTCGTAATAATTTAGTTTGGCAGCAGTGGGTTAGAAAGGTAGAGATGTGATTGCGTTTGCAGATAGAAGTCTTGATCAATGGAAAAATGCTCAAGATAGGGAAATCTTCCCACATTAAGACCGTTACGTGAAGGTGATGGTAGACAGTTCTGGAATAAACCGTCTAGAGGCATCAAACTTAATGTAGACATTCGTGGTGCCAGCGTGATGTGGTTGATCTAGAGTTGGTCGAAGTGTTGGGCATTAAGGAAGCCTTGAGCTGTTTGAAGACACACCAATTTTCTCATGCGTCGGTGGAGTCAGACTGCTTAATAGCTACAATTTGAGACGATACAAAATTGTACTCTCCATTTGGTGCAGCTGTTGAGGAGTGCAGGAGAGTCATTGTTGCTGAAATAGTTTTTGTTAAACGTTCTGTCCTGCGCATTTTCTTGCCAGATATTTCTGAGAGTTGGCTGATGTACTATTGAGGAGGTGAGGAGGGTTCTGTCCCCTCTGATTTGTTACCAATATTACCGAGTGAGTGCTATGTTTGATTTATAAAATTATCTTTATTCAAAAAAATAATAATAACAAGGTACGTGGAAATATACAATAATTTAAAAAAAATTACATATAAACATCCCACATGTTTACCAGCTGGTATATGTACAATTTTTTTTTTTTGAATAGAGCTAAATGCTTGTTTGAGTTCTTCAACAGAGGTTCACTACTAGACATATGAAGCAAATCAGACAATATATGCAGTTTCATCTATACCATCATTTCTGCGTTACTAAGAAGTTTCATGGCTTTATAAATTGTGCATTTCAAGTGCTGCCACCTTTACTCGTTGGAGCCTATGAGAGCAAGAAGAAAATTTTTGTAGTGGCTTGATGTCTCAGAATGAACAGCATCATATAAAGTTTTCCCATATTTCTTCATGTACTCTGCTTTTATGTACTGCATATCAATTTCGGCCCTTGTCACAATTACTCTAGTCAGAGTCGACTCATCAGTTCCAAGGCCTTTCATTGCCTTGCGCAACACCTGCAAGTAAAATCAGTGTGATATGAATTTCTATTTCATGATGAAACAACTTTCACAAGGAGAAGGAAACTGATACTTTGACACTAGGATGTGAAAAATCTACACATAGATCGTAGTTACATGTTGGCGTACACTTTCAGAAGTGTAAGTATTCTGTTATGGTCTTTTAAGATAATCGCAAAGCAAATAAAATGCTAGAGACAAGAAGTGTAATACATAGTTGAATGATTCAACTTGAATAAATATTAACCCTAAAGGAGGGGACTAGGTAGCAAAAACCTTGGAATGATAAGATCGAAATGGTTTGTTATAGGAAAGCTGCCAGGAGTTTATTAAAACTTTAATTACTCACAAAACTGAAATTTCTATTCATCACGATTTTTGATCCCCGCCATATTACTTATCCGAATAAGAAAGATATGCCAAATTCCATACTTTATTGGAAAGTTCGGCCCTTTGTAATCTGTTTGGTATGTCGAATTATTACATAAAGAAAAAGAAACAGCACTGACTAGATGTGTAATTATAAACTACGTCTGAATGCAGCAGGTAAAATTTTAGATGAAATGGTACAGAAATATAACTGGCACCTTAGCAAAGTACTTTCCAGGATTCTCTGCACAAGTTAAGATAGTTACAAGGGCGTACTCAAAGTGCCCAGATGTTTCATTCTTGATTGCCTGCACCAAGTAAATATTTGTAGCAAGAATTTCAAGAATATGAGAGCTATGATAACAGACCAGATTGAATATGATTTACCTTTTCCAGAGATTTCTCGTACAAGCGCTCGTAAGCTTCGCTGACAGCAGCAAGATGTGCTCTACTTCTTTCACTGAAAATGCGTCTAAATGTTTTCTCATCAGTTCCCAGCCTCTTTTCCCCAGCTTTATAAAGGGCTCTAGCATCATCCCCTGCCAACATTTGGTCAACTTCTGGGCCTTCATAGCGCGGCTTAGTTACATACTCAAGCAGCATCTATACACCAAGGAAAAAGTATATCAAATTAGAAACTAATGCCTAGTCATGTATGAATATTGAATTCATGTAATATTCATTTTACGTGATACCACCTGGAACTTTACATCTTTCAAAAAGCTCTGAAAATGCCAAAATCATAAAGATGTTTCAAGCTTTCAGGATAAGAAGACAAGTGAGATGGACTCAAAAAAGATTCTATGTATCTATTAGAATGTTATTTAGTAGGGTCTGCATATCCCCTAATACATTTAAAGGTTTTATATAAGCTTGCTTATTTAAGGAAATAAAATGAAAACCTTGCCTACACCTTCTAACAACTCCAACGAGTGCGATTGGGAAAAAGAATGCAAGATGCAAGACAACATATTTTCTTATTCTAATTGAGGTTCTGGAGAACCTTAAAGGCCTAACCTTCCTGGGTCGAATGCTACTTTCTTAGTAGCTTATATGTTGTTTAAGTTTTTTTGCATATGTAGGTGAATCGGTAAACGTGTGCCATGTCTTAAATCATATCTCATGTGCGTGAACGTGATGTTCCATGTCTTAAATCACATCTCATGTGCATTCCTCATACCACTTATTTAATATCCTCCGTGATGATTTTCTGCATAGTATTGTATAAAATCTGATAAATATGTCTTGTGTAACCAAACCATGAATATATACACTTTTCCACAGTTCCAGTTAGAGAGAAGCTGTATCTGCAGTTACAATATCTAGGTTCCTAGTAACAGACTTGAAACCTTTTTTTTGGTAGTGGTCAATTACATAAATTAAACACCGACTTGCATACTAATGAAGTGGAACTCTTATTTACATTGACCATAAAGTTTGCTTTGTTAGGCTAAACCCTTGCAGATCTCTCTCTCTCTCTCTCTCTCTCTCTCTCTAATAGGAGGCCGAGGAATATTCAAGCTCAGTGGAGGGATTTGTGCATGAGTATTAAATATTTGTAATTGACCTTCACAGAGAGAATGAGAGAGAGAGAGAGAGAGAGAGAGAGAGTCGGAGCATTACGATTGCATATAAATACACACACATAAATCTTACTTCCTAGAGATAAAGTACTGACCTTTTTGTGATTGCCACTTGCTCGATTTTCAATATCATGCTCAAGGTAAACTCTGAACATATTAAAGTACAGTGGTCGTAATTGTTGTATTTGAGTTGGAGTTCTAGAACATATTATTTCTGTGGCAGCTCTAAGATTAAGGGAATCTTCGCTTAGAGCCTTCCTCAATAAAGTGGCGTCACGTCCAGCTGGATCTTTCAACCAAAGTACGACCGCTTTCTGCAACCATTAAACCTTGCAATCTCAGAATAACAAAGTGAAGCTTATAACCAGAGTAATAATATGTGTAGCCAACAGATAAAATCTCGGAATCACAAGGTAATATTTCTTTGATTTCTCAAAACATCATTAGCAAACACTATTGTCTAGATTTTACAAAACATTTTGGAGGGCTAGTATATCATTTAACAAACATTTGTACCTTGACATCGCCACTTAGCTCTGAAGAAACTCGTTTGCTAAGTTCTTGAGAATGCGTCATTCTATACTCTTGTTGAATGAGACCCCGCTGTGTTATATCACGATGGGCTAGTATATTGATCACAGTTGCAGTGTCACAGCCAAATCCTGAGCAATTAAAAGGTAAATAAATGATTAAATATGTCTCGTGCTCTTAAATGACCTTACATTCGATTACACAATCCTTATCATACAAATTAATCCGTGAAATGAATCACTATGCGCTTACGGGGGTAGCCCGTTAGGTCGTTGCAACTACTTAATTAAGTTATGAGTTCTTTAAGATTTTAATGTAAAATATCAATAGTGCTACATTAAGCAACGGACCAAAATTCTGACTGCAATGGTTGCATGAAATCCATTCCTACAAGTATTAAACCTAGGATTTCAGCTGCACAAAACAAGTTCAAAACTAACCAAAAGTTCAGGGAGGGTTGGGTCATCACCAAAACATACATCTCGAAAAGTAACATGGTATGATCAAACACTTTTCCCGGTAACATCGAATCCCCTGCACATTGTTAGAGATACTCGTACTTTTATTTTATTTTTTTATATATGGTGGTCTATATGTTAAATTTGGATCTACCATAATAGGAGTTAAATATCAAATTGGTCTACTGGAGCGAAAGTACAATATAATTTTTGTCACCCATTTCAATAGTGTCATATCATATTGTAACCTTAAATACGTGTTTGAGGATTGGTAGTGATACAATTCAACAAGCAGTAACAAAACAATATCAGGAATAAAAACTACAAACATATATGTTGTACCTCTAAACCTGAGAAATCAACATGTCTTTTTTACATATACGCATGAGATGCAACAAATGTTTACGTGAAAATACATGGAAAGAACAATGTACCTTTAAAAGCGCGGTGCAATTGAGCAGCATCATCACGAGGCGAGCTTAAATTCGGGGGCACCGTCACCGTAGACATCACTTTTTTTCTCTTATATCTTGTATGATTCTGTATCTGAAAAAGATATGAAATTTGGTTGGGGTTAAAGGGATGATAAAGTTGAATAAAAAGAATGGTAAATGTTCAATATTGAATTGAATGGCGGGAGTGACATTTGTATGGCTCAACTCATTTGTTCAAATAAATTATTCTTTAAAATGTTGTGGGACAATTGATCAATTGCAATGTAATATGATCGACAGGATGTGGTTGTGTACGACAAATAAAGAGCAGGTGGTTAAGCGTGGACGGTTGGATTTTTTATTGTTTCAAAAAAAAGTTCATTAAGTTGTAATAATTTGGATTTGCTCAAAAAATAGTTTCCAATCAAGTATAAGAATGTGTGAAGTTCATTTGCTCTAAAAAATAGTTTGCAATGAAGGATAAAAATGTGTGAAGTTCACTTCTCTTGACAGGCTCAACCATGAAAAAAAACGGAATGGCCGGATCCAAAAAATAAAGAAGCATACTACAACTTTTGATATTGTTTACAACATACTTTTGAATTTAGATACTTAAGACTGCATTTAGATGATACCATTACAAAAAAAAAATATGACTTAAAGTGTTACGAAAAATATGATTAGACTTATTAATAAATTTTATTTTTATACTAAATAAAATTTTATAATATATATTTTTATTTAATATAAATTTTAAATTTAATAATGAATATAATTATATATTTTTTCTCACCTTAACATATGTTCCAAAAATAAAGACTATTAATTTGGAAGAAAAAGAATATAAAAATATTCCCACATGTTTTGCCAAAAACACCTCAATGACAGTATTGCCCCCTCACCCCTAACGGCTAACGCTATAGATTTTGAGTTTTGACACATTCGGAAATCGGAACATACACTTCTTTATCGGACAAATTGCCTGATGTTGAAACAATAAACATATTGTTCATGACTAATGCTAAAGAATCAAACAAATTTTCTGAAAAAGTTTGCCTAAATGATATTGCACAATGTATATAGTAAGATGAATAATTTTAATTGATGTGATTGTTTTGAATATACATGATTTTATCTCATTAATTATCTTCACAATTAATCAGAATTAGACATATGGTATTTGAGAAAAAATTTGGAAACATTTTTTGGTACGTAATGTTACTCTTTTTGTTTATTTAATGATGCTGCTGGGCGCCGGAGACTTCCGATCCATTGTCCAGCACCTTTAAACAAGTCTAATTATCAATCATAAGATAAACAACTTATTTTAGCTAAACCATTGGCTTAACTAGGAGCTGTATTCAATTTAAATTTTAAAAATTAATGATAATTTATAAATTTTAAAAAATTATATTGATTTATATAAAATATCGTATATTTTAATCGAATTTCATCATTTTATAAAAGTTAAAATCATATTATTAAATTTTGAATATAATCAGATTTTAATAAATAGTTTAAAATCTAAATTAAATAATATTGGATTTTAGCAACTTTCTAAAATTAAAATTTAATACACTAAAACTTTTAAAAGATAAAATTCCTATTTAATAACATTAAATTTTACTAGCTTTATAAAAGTTAAATAAATATATTTAAAATTTTAAAATATCCTTCAAAAATTAAATCAAATACACCCCAATAAATTAAACTTGTACAAATTTTCTTAGGTAGCACCTGGTTTTTTCATAAATCAAATAGGCATATTAGTTGACTCGGCGCTAAAAGTTAAATATAACCAGGTTCAAAAGATTTATATCTATTGTGTAAATGTATATCACCTGTTCACCTACACTATTCTATATATATTAGAAGTTTAGAGCATCTTCCACAATTTTTTTATATTTTAATTTTAAATTTGAAAAGTGATTAAAAATGTTATTTCAATAATTTTTTAATTCATTAAGAGTCTCTTCTCTTGTTTTATTTTTAAGAATTTTATTTCCATTCTTAATTAATATTATATAATATATTTTAAAAAATAATCTCTTCTTTTTTCCACTTTTTTATAATTTAATAAATTCAATTTACTTTTAATAATAAAAAAATAAATAAAAACTGAATATAAAGAGTATTGTTGAAAATAAAATCACCTTAAATAACTAAGACTAAGAGAGAAGAGACGAAGAGCATCTCCGAGATATTCTTAGTCTCATCTTTAAATATAATATAAAATATTAGTTCTTAGTGATTTAAAGTCCGTTCGCAGTTAACAATAATCTTTATATTCACTTCTTATTTAATTTTTTATTATTAAAAATAAATTGAATTTATAAAAGTACAAAATAGAGAGAAAGAGATTGTTTTTATTGAATATATTATATGATATTAGTTAGGAGTGGGGAATGGGGATGAATCTCTTTAAAATGAGGAGAGAAAAAACACTTTTAATAATTTAAAAAGTCACTAAGAGTCTATTCGAACAAATATTTTACAGATCCTCCTCAATTCTCAGGTTAAGAGCCAATTTAAAGAAACTCTTGGTGGTGTTAGGAGATACTCTTATAATTGTGTGATACATGGAATTTTTTGAATAATTTATAATTTTATTATATGTACACATAGGAAAAAATTCAATGTAGACCATTTTTTAAGACTAAATAATAATCACTGGATTGATATAACATGGATGATTCAGATTTTACCACTCTTTAATCTTTCTTAATTAATGCAGACATTAATTACAATCATATAAATACTCATATATATATATATATATACTTTTACTATACATATATTATATGTCAATTTTAATCATAAATTATATTTTTTAATGTCATCTAAATATTTAATTAATTAATCGTTATGGTGTGTGAGTGATGATCGAAGATGAACGAATTATAAAAAATTGCTTGAATACTAGTTATTCTGCATTAATTTATTTAACAATTCTGCAGTTGAGCACTATTTGTTCTGCAGTTCTGCATCTAAAAAATATTTTGTTCTGCAAGCAGAACAGTGCATAATATTATATTATTTTATAGTTCATCGCCATGTTAAAACAATATATTTTTAGATTTCAATTTTAGATTTGAATAGTTATCATGTAATTATCACTAACATTTGTAATAAGATATATTGTATACAGTAATAAATTAAATGTAGGTATTTATTATACTAATAATAATATAAACTATATATAGTAATGTAGTAAATATAGATGGGTCTTATTGTCTCTAATTTATATTGGTCTACATTGAATCCAACTCCACATATATACATTATAATAATTATATATAATTACTCTTTATTTCACAAATTATCCTTAATTACTATGTATTTTACAAGTTATCCTGAGTTTTAGAATAATATCTACCTTTAACTTGAGAGACCATTTTTATGTATTTAGGTGCATGGATTGTCCTAGATGAGTTTAGAGTACGTCATATATTTAGGGTGAGTCATGCTTATGTATGCACATGATTATAGCCAACAAGTTTGATCTCGATATTTGAGTCAGAGTTGGATCCATGAATCCCTTGGATTCTAATTGAATTTTAGACTTAAGTCTCAGAGTTGGATCCATGAACCCCTTGGATTCTAATTAGACTTTAGACTTAAATCTCATCTTGGTGATATCTTTCAAATGGGTTTCTCTAAGAATTATATGGGACTTATCCCTATAAATAACGTACCTAAATACATTATCTGGGATTGAAAGTTGAGGATCACACAAATTAACTAAAAATCTTAAAATTTTCGGTCCCCAATATTTATTCACTATCACACTTGGGACAACTTTTCAAGTAAAAAGACCATCATTCTAAATTTGATCTCGAATAATAAACTTGAAAGTTTATTACCAAAAATCCATATCAAGAATGATATGCTCCAAGTCTCTAACAGCTCCTCTTGAGCGTGTCCACTATACGGACCAAAATTGCCGAACAAGTTGGTCACTTGTGCTGAAATGAATCGAACAATACAAAAAATGAAAATATGAAATATTATTTATGAAATCAAATAGAACTTTAATTTCCATCTCATCGTTTATTTTCATTGCTTTGAACTGGCGGTACATATAGTTTAACGTGGTCATGTTTCGTGCGCGCCTTCACACAGTCACGCACATATTTATTTATGTATTATGAAAGCAGACAAACACTAAAATTCAGAATGGTAGCCTTATGATAATCCACCCCTCCAATCAGCTCAACAAACCTGCGAAATAATGGCTGTTGGGGGGAGACCACAGTACCGTGTTTACAGTCGTTAAGTTGAAGGATCAATCATCATCATCCACGTCATTATTTTGATTCTTCAATTCCAACTTGCAAATGTCCCTGTCCTCGGCATGGTCTCTCCCATATTTTTTCTCCATTTCTTTTCTTATATAACAAGTTGCTCAATGTTCACCCCAACGTTCCTTCTTCCTCCTCCATTTTAATCGAAAAACTAATTTAATTACCCTCTGTTCCTCGAATATCAGTCGAGCTTCGCCTCCATGCCGCAAAAGCTAGGAGAAGTACGTGCCTCGTCATATGTCGATCTTCTAGCATCCATCTTGTCAATTTATAAATCAATGTTGTGTTTGATCAACCTTTATATCATGTGTTTGTATATGAACTTTGCATGCATGGTATAACACAAATATGTATATAGCTAGCTAGCTAACCAATTAATTAACTGCTACTTCTTCTTATGTGGTTATATATATGTTGTAGGTTATGTGGCCTAGATTGATTGCGAGTAAAATCTTGAGGAAAACATTGGGTAGCAATAACTTTGTAGCGGACTTTCCAAGTGGCCTAGAGGATTATTCACTTGAACTCCCTGGTTTGGAACTTGAATCTACGAATAATTCTAATTCCATCTTCACCGATCATAACAAAGAGACCAGTAACTACAAGTAAGAACTTCATTTAATTTCCATATATATTCCATTCGACTATTCGAGTCTCGAGTACTCTTGATCTCTGCTCTCCTCTCATTGTACTTTTATAGTTTTATTGAAAGTGATAGACTTAGCTACGCTCGGTACTGTTATAATTGAAGCTAGCTAGGATCCCTCATTACGTTATATGTACAAATTAAGCATAGAAAAATTGTGTATGTTGCGTGTGAATGGAAAATTAACATACGTATTGACCTAAATTTTTACTTTGAAATTTAATTAAGTTTCTTCTAATTAATACTTTCATAGCTAGACTTCTTAATTTGCTAAAACATTCACTTTTCTGAAGGTTATTCACTAGTACATGGAATGTGGGCGGAGTATCACCAACTGATGACTTGAATATGGAGGATTTGCTGAAGACGCCAAATAATACTCTTTGTGACATCTATGTTTTGGGGTATATATATATGTGTATTGACTATTGTGTACTTATTTATTTACAACTCGATCTAATATTTTTACTAGAATGCATTTCGATAATTAATTAATTTGGACCTCATGACTTGCATGTTTGTATGTGTTGTTATATATGAATGTCTTTAGATTTCAAGAAGTCGTTCCTCTCAGAGCTGCAAATATCCTTGGATCCGAAAAGAGTAAAATTTGCATGAAATGGAATTCATTGATCAGGAAATCACTAAATAAAAACACATACAGCAGCCATGGCGTTAACTCAATCGAGAGCAGTACTGTTACACCAGACTTCCGGTGTCTCATTAGTAAGCAAATGGTTGGAATTTTAATATCCGTTTGGGTTCGTGCAGATCTCCATCCATTTGTGAGAAATCCTAGTGTTTCATGCGTAGGTTGTGGCATCATGGGATGTCTAGGAAATAAGGTACTCCGTATATGATATTCTATCTATGTCAAACAACTTAATTATGTATCCCTGTGTATACTAATATACATATATATGCCTTGGTTCAAATAATTAAGAACCATTTCAAATATTCATATACAAGTGATGACATGGTTGATTAATAATGTAAGTGAAGAACATTAAAACTTATATTAATTT
The DNA here is from genome assembly GCA_028671895.1 of Oenanthe sinensis. Classification (NCBI taxonomy): domain Eukaryota; kingdom Viridiplantae; phylum Streptophyta; class Magnoliopsida; order Apiales; family Apiaceae; genus Oenanthe; species Oenanthe sinensis. Next base: position 5,858,950 of record CM053814.1, on the reverse strand, counting down.
GATTAAGGTTGTAATGATTCTTGCAGTCATTAGATGGACTATTATTCTACGTACATGATATGCAATTATTTATTAATTAATTAAGTTGATTAAGGTGTGTGTGTTTTCTAATCATTCTCATTATGTTTCTATATCATGTACTTGCAGGGTGCAATATCTGTGAGGTTTAGATTACATGAAACGAGCTTCTGCTTTGTGTGCAGTCATCTGGCTTCAGGGGGTAGGCTAGGAGATGAGAAAATCAGAAACTCTAACGTTGCTGAAATATTTTCGCGTACAAGTTTTCCCAAAGGCTCTGCGCTTGATTTGCCGAGGAGGATCATAGACCATGAGTACGTCAATCATTAATTAACATGCATTTCCCAACTTATTTATTAATTAACATTTGATTAATCCTTATTAACAAATCATTGATTAGATCTTAATTTGTTTATTCATTCAATCCCGTTAAATCAAACCAGACAAACCTTAAGTCATGAAAATAAGACAGAAGTAACAACTAGATTAATAGCTTAACCCCCATTGTTGCTTTTGTTTAAGCTTAGCTAGGTTGTCGTTATTGATTTGAAGCCTGCGATTATACAGAGACTACAGTTAAGGTTTAATGTTTAATTAAGATAGTGAAAAATTGTTAATTTCTACTCTAAAGGTCGTTGTCAGCAATAATATATATCTGACCAATGAGATAAATGATCATCAGCTATACATTGATCAACCAACTGAAAAAGATGGTTTCCTTATGAAACTTGTAATCAACATAGATCATTGGTTTGATTAAACTAATTGACTTGAAATTAGAAAGTTAATTATTGTTTTGTGCTAGTGGAAGGAATAAGTAGAACCTGTTGAGATGTGACATACCATACCAGTACAAAAAAGTATCTTGGTATTCTATATGTCTTCTATTTAATTAATTATTTCTGATAATGTACTGTTTAATCTATTGCAGCCGAGTTATATTGCTTGGAGACTTGAATTACAGGATCTCCTTGCCGGAACATAAAATTCGAGTACTAGTAGATAAAGAAGAGTGGAATATGTTACTTGAAAATGACCAGGTAGCTAGCCTCGATCGTGTTGAAGTTTACCAACTCTTCTTTAACATTCGAATATTGTACTATTTATTTAATACGCACGCAGCTAATTAACTCTTTCAAAATTTTAAAAATCAATATATTTGTAAAAATTTGAAGCTAAAGCAAGAGATAAAGGAAGGGAAAGTATTTGAAGGCTGGCATGAAGGAGTAATCAACTTTGCTCCTACTTACAAGTACAATACTAATTCTGATGCATATTATGGAAGCTGTGAATATGGCAAAAAAGGCGAAAAGAAACGCGCTCCTGCATGGTACGTAAAAACAAATACTTAATACCCACATGCTTGATATGTGTGTGTGTGTGTGTGTGTGTGTGTGTGTGTGGCTGGCTGGCTGGCTGGCTGGATGGATGGTTAGAAATTAATACAGTATATAATTTATAGTTATTGACATTTTACTTACTTTCCTTTGGCAGGTGTGACCGGATAATGTGGTTTGGGGAGGGGTTAAAACAACATTTTTACGGTAGAAATGAATCAAAATTATCAGATCACAGGCCAGTGAAGGCTGTTTTCACCAGCCAAGTTAAAGTTTTGCAGACTGTAAAAGGGTTTCGGAGTTTCTTTTTCTCAGAAAGATTTGATATGATAACAAACCGATCAAAGATACCATTGAATCACGAATTCTAATATCGCGTGTTCCTGGCCAATAATCAAGCGTACGTCCAATTTGTATTAAAAAAATGGTGATAGGTGTGTGTATATATATGTAATGTTTTGACAATAATGATTATAATATATGGCGTGACATGATTTGTTTAGTTAATTAGTTAAGGATTAAAAACCTTGTGATCGAAGGTTAAATATTGTATTAAACTAAATATAAAGAGGAGTGTACAGTAGCGTTGATTATTATTGTCTGCATTTTAATTTCAATAATCAAATTAACTCTGTCCAAATCAATCCGGCTCTTTGGATGTTCCAAATGATTCATAATATTATAAATTGTGTGGTACGTTTTGCTCCAACAACGATACATGATTGACCTATATAAGTGTATATATGCATAAAAAAATATCGATAAAATAATAAATTTCGGAGTAGGATTAGAAGAGATTATACTATCAAATATAGATTATGATTGATTAACCTCTAATCTCATTGAGGATAAAGAATAAAAAGAAAAATGATTCCAACAAGTTACAGGAAGTACAGGATCAAGAATAAATCAATGAGGAGAATTTCAACATCTGTACTCTATTGAATGAAATGACACGTACAGTAGAATAATGAATGATGAAGAGATCAATTCTTATATCGCAGCTGCTGCAAAGCAGCGGAAATACAGAAAATGTATATATGGAGCTCGATCAAGTAGTAGTTAATTAAATAACTGTAAAGGTAGAATAGGTCTTTACTCTCTGTTACGAAAGCTAGGTAATGTGGTTAATTTAATTAATACAACTGACTTACAAATTCAATTGGACTGTCTTAGGGTCGGTATCCTAAAACCTGGAGTTGTTAGGAAACCAACTTATCATAATATATACGTATATTGTGTACGTACGTGGAGTGTGTTCCACTACATGCTAGCTACAAGTTAAGGTTCTTCTTAGTGTAGCCGTCTGACGTCGTAGTTAGGATTTTTCGATAGGGTGTGGTCGGATTAGGGTTCATTAATTTCCTCCCAATTTGATGTTATGTCCTAGAGTACTTATTTGTCTGCAAGTTTTTGCCGCCCTACAGGGCTTTTCTTGTATCCTCTCTGACGAGTTCAAATCCTCTACACCATTTTTGGTGTGCCACACCATGTTCCACTTTTTTGATTGATTATGCAAGTTAGGTAAAATTTTATTATCAATTCTTTAATAGACAGTGGAATTTTACCTAACTTATATAGCCAATAAAAATAAAATGGAATACGGTGTAGTACTCCAAAAATGGTGCAGAGGATCTCTACTCGTCTCTAACTACATATCAAGCAGTAATATCATCGATCATATTAGTAAGACTGTAAGAGATTGGGATCAAAATGCATGGAGAGTCAAGTTTAGAGCAAATTTTGATCGCACGTCTGCTCAAAACTTAATACAAATTTAGGAAGTCTAGGCGGAATCATAAATTTAAATGTAAATTAATACAAGTGACCATAAAAAATTTAAAAATAAATAATATCGACTTCACTCCATTCACACTGACAACACTCCGCGTACACAGAAGTCATGTTTCAGTTCAGGCGTCCTTGGCCGAGCTGTTTAGTCAGAGGGTAGCAGTTATATACTTATATATAAATCAATTATCTTGCAGAATTGTTTAGTTGTTATCGATTTCAGAAGCACAAACAATTGTCTAACTACTTGTTTTAACTAGTAATTTACAATAAAATAACTTAGCTACATTGACTTTACGATATTTAATATACGACAAATATGAGATATGAGATGTGGCTGGTGATCATTTCTTGGCCGGGCTCTGCTGTATTGCACCAATGGAAATAATATCTTTGACAAAACACAAATCCCACTACGCAATATATATAACTCATCTTCATCAACTTGCTTACAAAGTACAATTGTCTACACATGGGAGAGACACAAGATCATATAGATACACACAGTATATGCTAGTCATTCTACAGAAATGTTGTCAAGTTGATAATAGAATATATGAATTGAGTGACTAGGACGTGTGTGGAGTTATGGACTTACTTTGGCCTATATATATATTAATTAATTAGCAGCTGCAAAACTATTTGTGGATTCGGTGATATGAATTAAATCGGTTAAGATCAAAGCAGACCCCAGTTCATATGTCATATCCCCTCCTATATATAAACTTCAAAAATCATGTATATATTGTGGCTATACTTTTATATTTAGCTCAGCTAGACAACATTTGCAAACCATTTAGAGCTAGCACCTAAGAAACAAAATGTTAAGAATATGTAATTAATTAACAATATGAGGAAAGGAAGATAGAAATAGAGATAAAAAGTTGCTTGGACTATGAGTATCAACCACCATCAATATGAATTGGTTACATAATTTAAGAATATAATTAAGAAAAAAATGAATTAGTGTTATGCATGCATTGATCGGTTCACAGTATGTTCTGTATCTTGACACGTTTAATATAAGGGCTATTTTTTTTGGTCAATAACAAGTATCGAAATACAATCAGAAATGGAGTTTTTTCGAAAATTTATTATAATATATATATATAATTATATAATTATATATGTGAAGAATGAGACATATTATATATATAGACAGATGGCTTAAAATTTTGGATAATTTTAAGCCATCTGTCTATATATATAATATGTCTCATTCTTCACATATATAATTATATATATATATATATATATATATATATTTATATTTATATATTGGATAATTGGTATAACACCATAATCTTACATAAGAGTTCATTTTAAGAGAAAAAAGGTAAATACCTCTACACTTACATTTCACTGTCTTATTAAAAATTAAAAATGTCATATAAAATGTTTTAAAATTAAAGTAAACACCTTCTATAGTGAGAATCAAGTAAAATTAGTTTTTATTATGGAAATTCCAACTACATTTTAATTCCAACTATGAAACTGATTCTTCCCATGCATGTATAAAAATGAAATGAAATTGAAATTCTACTAGAGTACTAGCTAGCTAAAACTTGAAAGCAGCTAATTCCTATATAACTTGATTCAGCCCACAATTGTGTATGGCCTATATTGTGTATTTTCTTGTGTAAGAAATAATTTTATGTCCATGGGTCCAGTGGTACTGAGTGTCTCTAGCTAGTCAGAAAGTATTAAGGTTTTGGTCCTTTTCCATGCACAAGTATTTTTAATTTTGAAAAATAAAAAGTAAAACAAATCATGCATGCATTTTGATTGACATAGTATTTATAATATAATGTTTGTAAAATTATTTTATAATATTAAAATTTATATTTTTCTATTTTAATTAATTTTGTGATATTCTTTTATTTAAATATCTATATTTTATATTTGTCACAGCTCATCGAAATACTTCACCCTAACAAAATATAGGATATAAATTATGACTATCGATCTTCTACAAATAGTGTTCCTATCTTTTAAAATTTATTCTTAACTACTCTTACTATATATCCTAATAAACTTTAATCTCCAGAAATAAATTTCAGTAGTGTACTGCAGACTTGCAGTTGTCCAGCTACATTTGAATTTTAAACAGATCGAATATGCACAAATATCATACTGTAGAAAACACTGGAAAGTGGTCAGGTGTTAAAGAAAGCTGAATGGAGGAGTAGCTTAAAGTGAAAGGAGGTGCATAGGGTGAAGACACGTATCATTAAGAGTCCAGCATGCGTTGCCATCTGGCTGAGAATGCTGCTACTTCCACATGCATCAAGATTATTCCTGGGGTGTGTTTATATTATACTAGTACTATTATTTATTTACATGTGTTTAAGCATCCTTTTGCTTTATCAAGTAGCTAGCTAGTAATAGACAGGTTAGAGAGGAATTAAGAAGATGGACAAGGTGGTAGAAACTGATAGCAGCACTAGTAGTAGCAGTAGTAAGAAGAAGAAAACGTCGTCGTACCCATCAAGAAGAGGATGCATGAAAGGAAAAGGAGGGGATGAGAATGGGTTATGCAATTTCAGAGGAGCAAGGCAAAGAAAGTGGGGGAAATGGGTAGCGGCAAAGAAAGTGGGAGTCTGGCTCGGAACTTTTGACACTTCTGTAGAAGCTGCGCTTGCTTATGATGATGCTGCCTTCAAAATGTATGGTCCCTCAGCTACTCTCAATTTACCAAACCATACTGATCATCATCCTGTCACTAGTACTAGTGATGCAACTATTGATTCGACTTGTGGAAATGATATATCAGTTGAAGGAGAAGATGCAGATGATGATGAGAATGATTTTTGCAATGATATATCTGTTTTGCTGGAAGATTTCAAGAATCCCACTTTGCTTAATTGGTGGCAAGATCAGGACGGCCTATCTTGAATCTTATTTTGTGTGGGTGAGTTATATATATATATATATATATATATATATATATATATATATATGATATAATCAATCAATTAACGAAGTGCTTCGAGCTCTTAATTTGCATGAGAAATGAGAAAGTATGAATCGGACTCTTTCTGGAGTATTATTTCTGATCAATTGTACTACCACTAAACAATTTGATTCAACAATGACTGTGTTGGGCGTCAATCCCTTAGTCCAACTCAAGGCTTCTTTAACTGCTGATTGGCAAGCTAGCCTACATCCTTGTTTGCCCATTGTTTTTGTTTATCGTTAATTTGCGTTCGGTGCGTGTTTGGTTGAGATATATATGTTCGATGAATGAATCGGGAGTGAATAAAAAAAAATTGTAGAGTTATTTGTTATAAATTTGAATATTTCAACTTTTTAATTTTCCCACTCATCATCGTTGCACTTTAGATGACTAGATCGGTAGGAATTTTATTTTGACCTATACTTTCCCGTGGACAATAAATCCCTATAAATTAGACGACCTACTGCAAGCACCTTCACTTTGCAATTGAATGTTCTGCCAGTCCCTTGTCATCTTTTAACACTTTCTTTCCAAAATAATATATTTTTATCATTTTTTTTCTTTTTGCTAACTTATTTTTATCATATTAAGCGCCATGAGATAATTTATCATCCATTTTTTAACACTTCTTTTTCAAAATAATATATTTCTAATCTATCCAGTATGGTGAGATAACCTGGTGATTTATTCCTCCTTTTGGGTTCGATTCACTTATTCAAATAATAATTAGAGAATTAATATTAATTTATAAACACTTAAGTTTAATAAAATTATAAAATTATAAAAAAAAATTCATATCCCATCGAATAAAAATACAACTTCTACATATTAATCATCAATCATGATACAAAATTACTGTTCAAGAGTATAAAACAAATTATTATTTCTAGCATCCAATGAATAATTATATTTATAATATAAAATTAATTAAAAGTTAATTGTTATTGTAAGATAAACAAACAAATAAAATAAATATTTAAAAGATGATTTTATATCTAAAAAAAAATAGTACCTCAAAAATAGAAAAGAAAATATACTTCAAAATTACAAATTAAAGGAGAGAAAACAAAACCAATTCTTAACAAAACAGATCAGGTAAGAAATCAAAAATTAGCATAAAATTATTAAAAAACATGATATTCAAGTAGATTGCAAGTTATCACCAACAAAAAATACATGCTAAACTAGATTAAATAATAAATTGGTGAATCAAATACGATAAGAGAAAATTTATAAACAATATTAAAATAATTTAAACTCATAATTATACTATAAATCATATCTCAATCAATATAAATTTAAATAAATTAGATAAACATACATACATGTGGTGATAAAGATAGAGATATAAAAAAATGAGAAAATCGTGTTACAGTAGAAAAAGTGAGTCCTTAATTTTATTTTATTGATTGCTTTAGAAACGATAATAATCCTTTAAACTCATATGAGTGTGGTGATTTTTTTATTTACATCGGGATGGGGTGGTAAGTATTAGTTTAAAAATAACGATACTGATAAATTATAGATAATTTAGATAAAAGAAATGGGACCAAAATGAAAGTAGTAATTTTATTTTAATTTCTATTTGAACAAAATATTATTATTTTATATAATATTTTAAAATATATTATTTTACAAACATATTTTAGAAATTCAATATATTTAAGTCTTAAGATTTTTATTTTATTAATTGTCTTTATTTAACCTTTTTTTGGTATAGCATACCGATCCGGAAGAAAGTTCGAAAAATCCGGTCCCAAAAAAAGCCCGGTCCGATCCGGTTCGGCTCACGGGCCCTAAATAAACCTCCGTTTTTTTAAAAAATCAGCCCGATCTGAAGCCCGAAAAATCCGATTTTAAGCCCGAATTTTTAAAAATCCGGATAAAAGCCCGAATTATGTAAAGTCCGGATAAAGCACGAGTTGGCCCGGATAAAACCCAATTTTTATATAGCCCGAGTTGCATGACTAGATATTTTCTCTCATAAAATGATTTTTAACTCTTAATTAGCAAAAAACAAAAGGTGTTAGCAACTTAGCAGAGTCCATTAAGGTTTGCATCTTGTTCCAGAAGTGTTGGTTCTAGTTTCTTGATTGCTTGGAGGATTATCTTGAAGGAGCCTCTACTTTCTTTGACATGTTCTCACCAAGTAAGGCCATTGAAGGGTATGTTCCATTCCAAGATCTACAATATGCAAGAAATCCTTTCCCTCTGCTGCTTGGCATATAGCATCATTTGCAGCCATAAATCCCAAATTAATGTAGAGAGTTGTTTGGTGAAATAAATAAAAAACTTCTAGTTTCTTTTCTTTGGTGATCAATGATTGATCCCCTAAACCATTTGTCAATATATTATTTGCCTTAACATAATTAAGAAGTGACAATCTGGATTTTAGTCTCATAGCAAAATAATAAGAGTCTCTTTGCAATTAATCACCTAAGAGCTTACAAAAGTCCAGATTTGGCTTAGCAATGCGTGTGCATGTTGAGTGTCTCTGCAACCTACTGCCTCTGCACACGCCAACAACAAATGTATTAGGTAAAACCCCTGATTCACGGATTTTTTTTCACATTCAGGCCTGGATAAAGCCTGGCCCATGGGCCGCACACAGGACTCATATTTTCATGACAGGCCCGACCCGGGCCGGTTATCAAAAAAACCGATCCGGTTTTTTTAAGAAAAAAGTCCGGACTTTTCATATCCCGAATAAAACGAGGCCAATCAAACTTTTTATGCATCACTACGTGGGATACAGAGTAAATCCAAAGGTGCAATAAATTGTATAGATATGAATTAGCATGCGTTAAAGTTTGCTCTCAACTTAGCTTCACATCACTTGGTCTTGGATTAGGAAGCTTCGCTGTTAAAGTATATATCTATATTATATACACAAATGAAATGCACTATTAAAGTATATATCTATATTATATACACAAATGAAATGCACACATCCCCTCTATTTACGTTTTCCACTTTAAATTTACTAATTGATTTAACATATTTGGCTTTCTTTTTTTAATTAAGAAAGTTAGGAAATGATGGACTTAATTGCGCTCTGAAATTGGAAATAAATGAGTATATTAGAGTAGAAAAAAAATTAAAATTTTCTGAATTTTTTAGATAAGAGGGAAGAGGAAGTCTAAAGAAAAAAAAATCCAAAATTATTTTCTATATTTAAAATTTTCATATTTTTACTTTTTATTTTTTCATTGAAACCTCGTGATGAACACAATATTAGAAAGTTTATCGTCTAGCTACTTGTTTTTCTACTCTCTTCTTGGTATTTTGAATATACATCCATAAATGTATGTATACTACTCATGAATATGTACGTACGCGTGTATTCATACATAAATGTATTATGTTTATATAAATTTAGAAAATAAAGAATTTGAGATATATTTTAGATAAATTTTTTTTTAATATGAAATAAAATAATTTTGCTTTGATAAGCACAATATTTTAATATGCATAATTGTTTAAAAAATTATTTTAATATATAACTTTTAATAATACAAAATAATTTTATTTAATAACTTAAAAAGTTTACTTGAAATTTATCTCGGGTCTTTTATTCTCATAAATTTATTTTATTATAAAAACATTACTCGTAATACTTGGTATTATATATGTCGTCTAGTTAATTAATTATATGCTGTATTTAATGCGAAAAAAAGAGAGAAATAGAGGTATGGAAAAGTATATAGAACTGGTATATACTACGTATATCCTTTGGAAGTGCAACAATAATATAAGAAATTAAGCACCCACGGGCCTTTGACGTGCTTGAAAAAACTCATGCATAAATAGAGGTATTGATTCTTCTAGTAATTATAATACCATGAGCCGGTTACTAGGCCTTGTTTGTTGCTTACTTGTTAGTAGCCTCGTTCATTCCGCGACAGCTGAGCTTCAGACGTTCCACCACCTACTTGGTGGCAAATCACTGAGTTTACTGGTTGTCGGAGATTGGGGAAGAAGAGGAGCCTACAACCAGTCTCAAGTTGCTCTCCAGGTTCTTCACGTTCCACCTTCTTTAATTAATTAACTTCCTCTTAGCTTCCTATGTGTATAAAACTATAAATAATTAATTATGTTACACCTGTTCAAAGAAAAATCCGAGAATCATATATTCTGCAGAATACAACATAAAAAAAGGTACAGTATCTTATGTTTTGGTTCAACTTCTAAATTTGAGATTTCGAATTGAGTTCGTGGTTTAATTTTCTATTCATTCATAATTTCTCAATAATTACAAAGATATTTTAATCAGTCCTCTTAGGAAAAAAATATATCAAATTCTTCATTATTTTAGACCATATGAAACTGCAATACAGACTTAAAATTCTCCCCTAACCATCGATCAGGCCGACTGAAATATTCGAATTAATTTAACTTTTTCATGTTTAACCTCCGTTTTAATTACTTGCTTTTATCTCTGGAACAAATTAATCGGTTCCTGATTTAGTTACCTAATTAATGTTTACTATATGAGTGTGTATTCAATTTCTTTTAACCAGATATTTTTGAAAATAATAATATTTTTTTATTAATTTTAGTATATATGTATACGCTGGTTGTAAGAGAAATTGCATAAGAATCACATTCTATGTTTATTTTTATGACAATTTCTATTTTGTTACAATAAAGCAATTCACTAATATATAGTGGTATCCCCAACTAACTAATTGTCTATTTGATTAATTTAAGATATCTACGCAACTATATATCACTAACAATTGTATTCTAAATTTAAAAAAAAACATTATCTTTCATTATATTTTATTTGATTACTTAACGTAATTGCTCATCACAAACACTAACATAAGGAAGAGTCGAGATTATTAACTTAACGATTGAAATGACTGCTTAAAGTACTACTTCCTTTTAAAGGAATTTTCAAATTATATTTAAGAACATAATTGTGTACGATAATAGGCCGGTGCTTATTAATCTTTATCCAGCATATAAGAGCAAGTTCAATATGTAAATATATTTAGTTCTATAAAAGCAAGTACAATAATAGGCCTATTTAGTCTTATAAATGCATAAATGAATAGTTGGTGTTATATTTAGGATGGTTATAGTCATCCTTGCTATATCATATCCAATCAACCATCATATTCAACCAACCGCATAATTCTATTCATTATCAAAAAATGTTAAAATACACTTTAAATGCTAGTTTGAATGTAGTTGGTCCTATTTTAGAACTATGCATCGGAGCACTAGTTGTATTTTAAAATCAAAAACTACTTTTTGGTCTCAAATTATAGTAATAGTTATAGCCATTTTAGTTTTAGTATTGGATTGGCTCTAAATTAATCAGCAAACAAACATTAAATATAAAAAAATGATCATGCTTCCTTAGAACAATAGTGTAGTATATGTGTTAATTATATTATATTTTTACTAATATTTAATATTAAATTTTTATAAATTTTAAAATTTATATTAATATATGTATGATATATTTTCTTATTTTACGTAATTTAATTTGTTAAAGAGATAGGTGGTTATAATTTAATTAAAAGAGTTTAAATAATAATTAAAATCAGGTATAATATATAGAATATTATTTAATATAGATATATACATAGTTTAAGCTCGTAAAAATTAATTATTTTTTTGATATAAATATATATATATATTGTTAAATTGACCCAAATTTTAATATTTGAGTTTTAGTGATATAGTATGGAATTGAAAATAACAGGGAGAAAATACTTGAATATGATTATATGAGTGCTTGCATATATAATTTTTTGTGATTTATTAATATTTTTATTGAAAGAAGATGTAGCAACTAAAATTAAGTACGTGAAGAAAATTTTGAAATGTTTTTGTTAATTATCTCTTTCATAATCATACTCTTCTATACATTAACTTCCTTCATCTTAACATATGTTGCAGATGGGAATGATAGCAGAGAAATTAGATATAGATTTTGTCATTTCTACTGGTGACAATTTTTATGATAATGGTTTGACTGATAAAAATGATCCAGCATTTGAGGAATCCTTTAGCAATATTTACACAGCACCAAGCTTGCAAAAGCAATGGTACACTGGTAATTATAAATTTATCCCTCTTTTTACTACATGCATCATCGTTATTACTTTTTTATATGATCAAGAATTATCAGTCAGATGCATTTAAGCTTAATTTATATAGGTCTATTTTTGCTTTGTCTAATTTTTCTGAAGAAAATACACTGATTTTCTTTGTTGGGAGTGTTGCAGTGTTAGGGAACCATGACTATAGAGGGGATGCTTTGGCACAATTGAGTCCTGCTCTCACACAAAAGGACAGCAGATGGTTTTGCCTGAAATCATATATTTTAAAAGCAGGTGAAGTATATATGCTTTCATTCCTTCTTTCTTTTTTTTAATACATTAAAACAATTGAGGAAATAAATTTGAACTTAATGTAAAAACTTCGTACCAAATTACAAGACTCCCCATAAATAAGATTGAAAAAGGTCCAGTCGTCTTGATACAATCGATCTTGCCTTTACTTTTTACACACTTATAGATCGATGCTTCTAAATTCACTGCGATATCCTAGTTAATTTTATTTGTATATATTTCCGTTTTGCAGATTTTGCTGAGTTTTTCTTCATTGATACTACTCCTTTTCATGACAAATATTTTACTGATCCTAAGGGTCATGTGTATGACTGGAGAGGTGTGCCTCCCCGGGACAAATATATTTCTACACTCTTGAAGGTAATTTTTAGCTATTATAGCTGCTTTATGGTATAGCTGAACTGAAAGATGATTTTGAAACACAAAATGAGAAGAAGAGTTCTACAAATAATATATATATAAACTTGTCACACGTAATATATTTATTTTTTTTGTTAACTAAGTTTACCAAATTACTTGTGATAGGATCTGGATGTTGCATTAAGAGAATCAACAGCAAGATGGAAAATAGTTGTGGGTCACCATACAATAAAAAGTGCAGGACATCATGGCAACACCCAGGAGCTTGTTTCTCACCTTCTACCAGTTCTTCAGGTGCAAACTATGCAGCTAATAAATGAGTATATGTTATATACATTATCAATCTGATTAAGATAGCAATAGAAATAATCATCTCGTGTGTCTAGTTCCTAACAATTACAAATTTTCAGGCAAATAACGTAGATTTTTACGTAAATGGACACGATCATTGCTTGGAACACATTGCCTCTTCCGACGGGTATACTTGTGCTTGTCGCTTGCTAAGTATATGACAGTAAATTTTTAGCTATTTTACGACGTTGAATTTTTTAAACAGTTCGTTGCAATATTTCACAAGTGGAGGAGGATCAAAGGCGTGGAAAGGTGATATAAGTTGGTGGGATCCTATAGAAAACAAATTTTACTACGATGGGCAAGGCTTTATGTCCATGCAAATTTCGACAAGTGAAGTTGATGTTGCATTCTATGATATTTATGGAAATGTTCTGCACAAATGGAGCACATCAGATTTGCTGTACAATGTCATGTAGAGAGACCAGTTTGATTAATGTACGCAACTAAGACGCTCCAGATTGCTTGTTGAATAAGATTTTAAGCAACAGTTTATCATCAAAATAAAGTCACTGTGTTTAGACATATTGCTCCAATATGTTACATTGTTTCTACTACTAGACTGTAAATGATCATAATCAGTTCATAATATAATACTAAAATTAATTTAATTATAATAAAAGAAAATCAAAGTCTAAATAAATCTAACAAAAATAGTTTGTGCAAACAAACATGTTCTAAAAGCATGGTAACTTTGGATAAATGTTATAGACAAGTGAAACTGATTAAAGTTTGTGCTTTAATATATTGCTCTATTGCAGAGTAATTGTAGTGTACATAACAAAAGAACTCTACACAGTTGCTTTAATTTTTAAAATTGCATACTAACGAAAGTAGGAATTTCAGTTACCTAGGTATGCGATGTTTGCTCTGCTGCATATAAAAAGTGTAAATTCTAAAATTTTGCCACTCTTAGACTTGCCTCAAAAACTCATTGCATTTTGCACTGCTACCCTCTTCACAAAATTGTTTCAGCTGGCTCATTACCCACCCTCACAACCACATTCTGCTGCTGTTCTTCACCTAGTAGTTGCTCAACATTGGTTCTGTTGCAATCTGTCCCAGACATTTTTTCATTTTCCTTGTCAATATTTGAAGCAGGGTTGTTGTTACCATTAAGTTCTGTTGTGCCATTGTCCTTTCCTGCCTGACTGGACAAACTTTCATCTGCTGATATTTGGTCCAGTATATTTCCAGAACCAGGAGGAAGGAAAACTCCAGTACCGGGGACTGGTAATCGAGGTGGAGCATGCATTGGCCCAGCTACAGTCCACCCAGCAGAGGTAGGTGGCAGAGCAACTGGTGCAGGAAAAGTGAAGACTGGTGCAACTGCACTTGGCATGAATATTGGCTGAACACCATTGGTGGGAGGTAATGGCATACATATGGCTGGAGGTGGTGATACCCCAGTTGTTGAAACTGATGGATGATGTTTGGAGGACAAAGAGTTGTGTATATGGTTTGCAGATCTACTCTGTGGGGGCACCCATTGGGATTGTGTTGCTGCAGTAGCTGAAGGATAATGACCGATGCTTCTCTTTGGTTGAAACTTGGTCAATGTAACAAGGATACGCTGTTTCTGCAAGGCAGGCAGTGCATATCTCGCAAAATCTGTGGATCTTCCTTGCATTACAAGCATGGATCTACAATTTCAGCAGTGAGAAACTTTATTAATAGGACATAAAAAGGAAGACTTTTCCTCATCCAGCATAATGCCTTGATGGATCTTAAACGTTTCACATGCAGTTATATAGGATGTTGCGATAGCAATCTTCTATATACACTATAAAGTTTAAATTTATGTAACTACCACAAAAATGTTTAAAATATAAAATCCCGATTAAAATACATTGTTTGGTTTAAGTTTTTCAATTCATTTGATGTTTAGTAATTTGGAGGGCCTACAAAGGTGAAACAGAAAAAGCGAAATGCACAGAGATGTTACCCAGGTGTAACTGAAAGCTTGATGGATCCCTTATAATCCCCCAGACTGTCCCACGCAATCACTTTTCCAAAAGTCATATCACATTCTGTCAAGAAAAGAACACAAACTGGCCTTCCAAATCGACGCGGCCACGTAGAAGGCTGTGAGTAATCACCCTAAAGGAATATGAAAACCTGATTAGCGGCTTAGCGCTGCCTGTTTTTGTACTGAATTATTCCTATAAAATAACTGACTAACCTCAGTGAAGAAATCAATTATGCAACAATCTGGCTCCACAGTAACTACTTGCAAGTCAATCAAACGATCAATGACTTCTTGCAACAAGCCAGGAATAGGTTCAATCCTCCTCTCTAAAATTTCACCACCCAAAAAATATAATAAAATATGTATTAAGCTGTTAACAAGATATATTAAATTTCATGGTCACAATACTAGCATATGTCATTATTTCATTTTACAACAATATATCCATGATGCAGAACATGCCTTTATAGGTTCTTCCTGCCATTCCATCTTCTGAACGCGAGTCTACAATAGAAACGCCCAATTGTATCATCTCTTTTCCATGCCCCCGTGTGGGTCTGTGTGATGTTATAAATGTTGGTCCTGCTTCAGATAAAACAGTGCCTTAAAAATTATGGCCATTCACGTGCAAAGTAATCAAGTCCATCAAGCACTGGTCTACTCTTTTCTTCGCATACGTAAAATTTCAAATGACAGTGCCAAGCGAATGCACTAAACACGCAGGGTAAGCAAAAAAGAGAGAGCGACAAGTGACAACTATGCCCTCCTATAGCAAGTTCACAGATGAACAATGTTGAATTTGGACTTAGAGCAAGTCCAACAATGTCCTAAATAGTTGTCTTAAGTTAAAATTTAGGGCACTTAACTAAATGGGTGCTCCAACAATGTCCTAGTGGTTCCCTAAAACACTAGGACATCCATCAAGTGCCTTATTTATAGGGCACTACTAGGACAATGTTATCAATAAAATATTCATTTCCCTCCATTTTTTATACTTCTTTTCCCTCATTTTATCTTTCCCTCATTTAAATATATTATTATTTTAATAATAGGGTATGAGAATAGGGCATGTTGTTGGAGTTGATATATGTATATAGTGTCCTAAATCACTAGGACATTATATTTTATTATATTTATAGGGCATTTACTAGGACATTGTTGGACTTGCTCTTAGATATGAAATAAAAGCTACTTTTTACATACACTGAAGAGGCGTCAGCTACATTTTATAACATTGCTCCTAACTATAATAATATTACTGAAACTGAACAGGATGAGGATGACGTTACTTAAGGACAGATGGTTAGGCATTTTGGGCAGACATTTCTTATGTTTGACAGTCATGGTAACTAGCCCTATGAATCCATAGCTATAATGTTCAGTACTCTGGTTTTCGAGTTAAAATAGAAAGGAAAGTGCACTTCTGTTTCATGTTCACTTGGGTATTGGGTCAGTGAAACTTAGTTGGGCTTGGTCTTTTTTTCTTATTTAGGGACCACTTAGATTTACCATACATTTATAATAATTCTGTTAAATAATAATAAGGGTCCGCGAATTATTCCAGGCCCCAAAAGAAAGAGAACTGCAGCTTGCAATCCACAGTCTCTAAGTGGGGGAATCAGCTTCCAAGATCGAGCAGTCTCAATTTTAGGTATATGGGTGCATCCCCTCTTTTATTGCCCTGGACTTTGATGAATGTAAGGCTCATGTTCAGACTGCTCTTCCATGGCCATTTCATATGGGAGGTTTTTCTAGAGAAACAGAATTACAATTATTGTGAATTATTTTATGTTTTTTTGGTGAAGTACATCTAGGGATAGATCAAGATTCCAATATCACAACCCTTAGGTGATTGCAATTGTTTATCCATCGTTATTACACCCAATTGACTTATGATCGCACATCTTATATAATAGTATAACC
This sequence comes from Oenanthe sinensis, assembly GCA_028671895.1. NCBI lineage: Eukaryota > Viridiplantae > Streptophyta > Magnoliopsida > Apiales > Apiaceae > Oenanthe > Oenanthe sinensis. The sequence continues at coordinate 5,841,877 of CM053814.1, read as the reverse complement.
CCTAAATTTGGCTTTTTGACATATATTTTCTTTTTTAAGAGATCCTGATCAGAAACACAAGTGCACGTTTTGCACACCAAGTCACAAAAACGTAACTACCTTTCAGTCAGTGTGAATCTCTGATTCTCAAGTCAAATGCATGTATTTTAATGATTTCTTGTTTTTTATTCCTATAATCCTATTAGACAATGATCTTCAAATGTATGTGGAGTAGACGATACAGTATCACTAAAGTGATGCCGTAATATGTATGTTAAGAAGATGTTCTACTTGGACAAATAACAATATTACACATATCAGAGGGACATCACGTTGTAGGAAGAAATTGCTAGTTACTTTTTTACGTTTGGTTAGAGCACATATAAACTTGCCTTGAAAGTGTCCTTTTCTCCCTGTAGTTCGCAAATCATTCGCCAATGAAAGCAGATTGGCAACTTCAGAGCTGTCTAAGAGCTCTTCGTACAACTTCATTCCATCAACTGCATTAACCTTAAAAACACTGGTACATATTAGAGGTAAAAATACATAAAAGACTAGAAAGTAGAAATATATCCATATAAATAACACTGGATGAATTTTTTTTAAAAAATGGCCCTTGAACATTTATTACCGATTTTCCATCTACTATCTCAGTACCAACAAAAGTTTTTGCATTGATTGGAATATTCTTCCTCCCATGGGAAAAGGACGAGATAGACAGACTTTTATCCAGATTCACCTCACAAGACCCTAAAATATCAATGAAAAACTCGGATCACATTTTATAGTAAGAAGTATATAAATTTATAGCAAGAGAAGGACACAAAGGTGTAACCGCATTTATACTTCCCTTTATGTTGACATCAGTAATTAATACTTGTATAACTGGAAAACCATTAACCTTAAGCTAATGACTAAGAGTATGGTAATGAAAAATCACTAGCTTGTATATATAAAATTGGTAGGATCTTGTACTTCTATTCTCATGTAATTTATGTCATTAATCATTACTGGTAAAAAATATTGTATTTTTTGGTACAATACTCGGTACCAGTAGGAGTGTCTGGTTGTTAAGCAAATGTCTCCATCATAATTTATAAAGTGATCCTTGACAATGCGCTTGCATCTTTCCAGAAGAACATGATAACTAACTATCAGTGATACTAGCACATGACCCGAAGCACGGGCTTAGTTAAAATTGTTCAATAAAAATAAAAAAGATTTATATTTTATTATTTTAATAAATAAATAAAATTTATATTAGTTCCTTATTTATATTTTTAACATAGTAATAACTTAATGAACGGCTAACATATAAAAGATAAATTTATATGACTGAAACAAATATGTTAATATATTATATAAATATATAGATATATAAATTATTTTTGATATCTTTAAACATTTAAAATCAGTTATCAACATATACAATATTACTAATCATTATAAAATTGATCGTAATATATATAATCAATATTAACCATACACGTATTATTGTAATCTACAACTCATTGAAAACGAATTGGCAAAGTTAAAAAATAATTAAATTTTATATTAAATTTGGTACTACTATATCTCATTAAAATTGTTTTGTCTATTAATAAATAGTATAAATTAGTATATTTATATTTTTTTCTGTTGAATATATATATATATATACATACATGTGTAAGTAATTAAAAATATTAAATTAATTAATATGATTTTGTTAAGGGATTCATTTATTAATGGTATCATATTTAAAAAAATGTGTTAAAATAATATCAAACTCGAGTATTTTGTTTACTTGAGACGTGTTAAAATTTAAATATGAATAGAATCATAGGATAAAATCAGAAATTAAAAATTAAAAAAAAATGTTATTATCAAAAATTAGTAATTTTGTATCACTGGATATAATTAAAAAGAGTTTGAAATATAATAGAATTTTATTAAAATTATTATATATATATATATATATATTCTTTATTAGAACTACAAATAAAATTAACGTATTCATAAATATAATTACTAAGGGTTTTATTAAGTAGAGTATCCTTAAATAGAATACTAATTTGGACACTTATATGTCCTAAACTATATCATGTATGGAGTACATATATGATGTCTTATTAGTACTCTATTTAAGGTATTTCACGCAAGTATTTTTACTTGTAAGGAGATTGTTAACTATAACTAAAAGAGCGTTAAAATTAATAATTTAGTGAAAATAGAGTCGTGTTTGTGTGGTAAATTTTAATAAAAACTAAATCTAAAGGGTATTGAGATAATATAAAAAAATAAAATTTAAATAGAGATAAAACTGTAGGGTGAAAATAAATAGAAAAATTTAAATAGGTTTATAATAGTAGAATGTGAATAAATAGAATTTAAAAAGAAATGGGATTAGAGGGGGGAAATCAAATTTGATACATAAAAATTAATATAAATAGAGAGATTGTTAAGGACAGATAACACTAAAATTAATAATTCATTGAAAATAGAGTATGTGTTTGTGTGGTAAATTTTAAATTATTAAAAATTAAATATAAAAAGTATTTGGATAATTAAAAAACGAAGTCAGATAAAATTTATGTAGAGATAAAATTGTATGATGAAAATAAAAAGAAAATTTTAAGTAGTTATATAATAGTAGAATGTGAATAAATAGAATTCAAATAGAAGAATTTAAGTAGAGATAAAACTGTATGAGAAAATAAAAAAGAAAATTTACATAGTGGAATAATAGTGGAATGTGAACAAATAGAATTTAAATAGAAATAAAATTGTAGTGTGGAAATAAATAGATAGAAATTTAAATAGAGATATAATAGTAGAATGTGAATAAATAGAATTTAAATAAAAATAGAATTGTAGGGGGTGAACCCAAATTTTGGGGTACCAAATTTGGTCAGGAAAGGGGGGTTTTGCTTATTAATAAAGAGTATAGATACACTGATCAACAAAATATTAGGAAACCTTTTAAGTAAAACTACCAACCTATAGCACGATTGGATAGCACAAGTGGTAAAGTGTTTATCCTCTGTCGGTCTTGGGTTCGACTCTGGCTCACCGCGAGATTTGTTAGAACAGATACTCATTTGCAAGGCTCTAAGCCAATTTAGTCAAAAAACTACCAACCTATAGCCAATAATCTACTAGCGGAAGGTAGAGTCAAGGTAAATTCGATTTCCAAGCCGTGTAGGATATACTGGTATGATCTTACCATTTAGATTACAAAAGCTTATTTTCACAAGTGTGATGGAATAGGCAATAAGAACTAGATTTGTTGCTCTCATATGTCATAGATAGTGCTTTCCACCACATTTTCCTCCATCATTTTACCCATACAAAACAATAAATACTCATAAATAACAATTAGGTCATTCCCCTAACCTTCACTTCTGTTGGTTGAACTAAAAACAAACCTTTTCGAGGAGCAAATATTTATGATCCCTACACTAAAAAAGCAAAGTATAAAAAAAGAGCAGAGATATACCTTGTGTATCGGAAGTAGCACTGTTATCCACCCCCTCTCCCGCACCAGACTCATTTGTTGATACGTTTCCTGAACTCTGCCTAACGTCATCTACTTGACATTTGGTATTCAAATCTACTCCATGAACAAAAAACAAAATTCAATATTAATATACCTAAATAATCGTATCAAGTAATAAAAAATTATACCGCACAATTTAAAGCAAGAAGCTTCTACAACATCAGATTATACACAACACTAGTCTAATAAAATTGATAGTTAATATATAAAACCCCATCTTTCCTAACATCTCTAGCATAATTGCTTTCAGGGTCCTACCACCTTGCTCAAGTTCAACTTTCAAGCAACAATCACAACAAAACCAGCATTTACTTAAAAACGAAAACACCAAGTACAAGTCCCTAAAACAAAAAAACACATACAAATCAACTATAAACACAACACTACATAATAAAACAAAATCATTTCATAATCGATACCCTTATCATCCCCTTTCACAATCGCCTCCCGATCACTCCCCTCCTCCACTCCCCTCTGCCAAGCCCCGCCCTCAAACCGCTTCCCGGGCCCCTTAAACTGCTCAAAACCCCTTCGATAACCATACTCATTACCCCGATACCGCTCTCGTCTCCTCCACGCAACCTGATCAAGCGAATGCACAACCTCAGACACCGAAAAAAACTGTTGCAAATGCAAAACAGGGTACCAATTAACCCTCCTCTGCTGTAAACTCCCAATCACACCATCATACTCACCATGATCACCAATACCCTTCAAATGATCACACATTACATCAATTATCGCATTCGCAGCTGCGAATTCACTGCGTATCCAACAAATAAACCCATCTCGTTCATCTGGGACCCACTGGGATGGATAGTGGGCCATCATCTCAGCTCCGGCCACAACCCCACCGTGCAATTTCTCCGGCATTGCCATAAAAATGTAGTCTTTAACAATTTGTATGTATACAACTATACATACAGAGAGGCTACTATATCATATATATTTTTTCTCAGATCTGAAATTAAAGACAGTGTGCAACGTAAATTAAAATGTGATGAAAAAATTAATTAATTATGTGGGGTTTGGGAGAAAGTGAGAAATTGTTCAAGTTTGATTTTAGACCTAATAATGTGGAAATATTTATTATTAGGTGACGTTAAAAAAATGGAGAGTTGGGTTTGAAGATGTAGGGTTTAAGACTTTAAAGTGTGGTTCATTGGCCACGCATGGTGCCAGCAGCATTGAAGCGCGGATAAATAATGTGACCCTTATATTCATAAAAAATTTACATGTTAAATCTATTGTTAGAGAACATGAACCTTCTTAAATTTATGACAATCTTCACTTATATTGTGATTAAATCTTTAACTTGCAAAATTGATGGTATTTTGAGTTTGGAAAAAATTAATTTTTTGAGTTAAAAATATAGGGTGGAGTAGATGTTTTTTTTTGAATAATTTAGTTTATAATCTTATAAATGAGTATCTCTAGGTGGAGTGGAGGCTAAATTCATATTTGATGCAAATTGTTGAATTACTCGTCGCAAGAATGTAAGTTGTTTGATGACTTCTATTCAATTCGTGCGTTAATTTGACGAGGTGTTCAAATATTTTGATTATTTCAAACTTGTGATTTACGGGTGTGTAATATTTTTGTAATTTATTTTAATATAAAAGAAGTTGTGAAAGAATTATTTTCACAAAAAAAGTTGCATGAAAAAAAATTGTTACCTTTATAAAAAAATTTATAATGTAGTAGTATACAAAAATAGTACGCACATGATAATGACCTAACTACAGTACAATTTGGCGAAAAAATAGACATATATAATGTCACAATAAGGGGGTAATAATTATTGCAAAATGCTTGAGTTCTGTGTTTAATTCAACCGATTCACTTGTATAAATATATACTGCGTATAATATATGAGGACTCGCCAATTCACCATCACGATCACGAATTGTTGGTGATTCATGATTAGATGTAAAAAAAACACGTTTAGCAAGCAGGAAAAATGTGTGAATTAAGAACGTGATAGTCTTGGGAAAAATGACTGTTTGAATCGATTTTTCAACCTTCAGTACCCATCTATTTGTTGGTACACACAAATGGACTGACTATTTAAACACAATGTCGTTTCTTATAATATGATATTAAGATTTTTAATCATCAAAATCAGTCTGACATGGCATTTTTTAGACCGCAACGCTAAAGTTGATGTGTATAAGCTGGTTTTGAGATCTTCTTGTGGCCGAGTGTAGAGCAGTTTTGTTCGATATATATCAAGCAAACTATGTCCATGTTCTTAACAACGTGATTCTCGAATTTGAGGTAACAGGTAAAGCTTTTCTAAGCTTCATTTGGTTAAATGCAGTGGGAGATGCAGGTTGCCCAAGGGCACTGAACTTTTAAATATATATTTTTCGTTTTATTATGTTTGAGTAAAATAAAAAATTGCATGGTAAGAGAGACGATAATATTTCTTTCGTGACCAGTGTCGTTTGGTGTGAAACTATGTAAAAAGCCACTTTGACTCGAATTTTTTTCTCATGTACTTTGGATACTCACTCGATTTGAATAGAATACACTAATCATAATTTTCTGGATAAAATTTATATATATATGAATAGTTGATGTCTTTTTTATTTTATTTGGTTAGTGACCTAGTGTTAGAAAAGCTCTGCTCTCTAAAATATAACCAGTGAAGCCACCCACCAAATAGAAATGCTCAGGATCCCATGAATAGAGCATACCCAACATAGTTGCACGCCTAAAATTTCTGGTGTTTATGTGAAGGACAAACATACTGACAGAGTTGATCAAATATGCTAACCCAACTTGATAATTGATTATGTTGAAATCACATTTAAAATTAAGAAGTCCTACGGTATGAGTTATGACCACATAAAAAGTTAGTAACAAAGATAAGGGATTTAGTTATTTAAAACCAAGAGGATGTGTACATATATATTCATCAATTCACGTAGCCCAAACACAACATCACTGATAGACAATAATATTATGTCCACAAACCTAGAGGTATGCAAACTATACAAACCCCTGCCACTAGGCCCACTACCCCTCCTCAATCAATCAATCACACTTTTTTCTGCTTTTCTCTATACACAAAAATTATATCAGACTACAAAGGATTGTGACATCAATAATCATTTCGCAAAACACAAGTCAGCGTATTTAAACAGAGTTCATCCCATGGCGGTATGATAGGCTGTTGTGGTGTCTTTTACCATGCCTACGGTGGCTTGTACCGAATGTAATGGGGTCGAATTTTCTAAGTCTCCCGGCTTCAAGTGGATCAATTACGCACTCAGGAGGAGGAACCGGGTATCGGATTTTATCATAACAATAGGAGTACTGCATGTGCTTTTTCCTCAAGTTCTGCATTTTAGTTCTACTTTCATTTGTTGTACCTGTAGGAAGAGATTGAGACTCTGGTGCAGTATCGCATGTGGTGGACATCTCGATGGGATCAACGGCACAACCGTGAAGTACAAAATCCGAGAACTCGGCAATGTAAGGGGAATATTTATAGTTGACCTTGTATTTACCTCCATTTGTAGCCCAGTTAGATCCATCCCATATTGTTGCATACATGCTCATTGGCTTGGAAGGGAAGTCCCCGCCCATTGCTTCTGTCTTCTTGACCTCTCTTATAGGAACATTGTCTATGTAAAAGCTGGAAAGCAAGATAAAAACACACATAAAAAACAAGAAAAAGACCAATGCTCTTATCATGAAACAAAAACTCAAAAACTTGTGATCAATCTGTTCATAAATTTAATTATTAGACAGTGGTAAGAAAACAAGGGCAAGTGGAAGGGTGGTGTGTGGTGAGTGGTGACAATATATGATTAATGCAAAGGAATCTCTCAGATAAATTATATTGCAGTTGCAGAACAAATAAAGACATGAAAAACAAAAAACCTACCAATAGTAGAGTAAAAAAGGAATCCCAATTAGCAAAAAAAAGGGGGATACTCTAGCAGTGAATTCATGCATTAGTTCTTAAAATGACTGGTGACACCATTTTAATACCATTTACAGTGATAATATGCATTCATGTATCTAGAACAATATACTATAAAAAAAAGTGATGGAAGATTTTCATTTATTCTAGAGTTTTTATAGTAATATCCTATCAGAATGAATAGGCAAATTCATTTGACCAGACAAACACTCTAAAAATATCTTCTTCTTTTTCAAGTTGACATATTTTTAGTATTGGGGAAGATGTGGGAATCGAACCTAATCTTGTCCTAATACTAGCAGCACCTTTAACTGTGAAGTGATAATTTCCAACAAAATAATCCACAAAAATTAATTTTAAAAAATCTATAGACAGTATTCTGGGAAGGTTTCAATTTCTTACATGATTTTATCTTCGCTCCAGAATATACTGTATTGATGAAAATCATCAGAAGGGTCAAACCAGAGACCGTATCTTTCTTCTCTGCCTGCACCTGTGCTTCCATTCCCGTACACATTGGTCTGAAGTCTCCACTCTTTGCCTCTAATATTCCCCAAAAACTCAAAATCAATCTCATCATGGTTCTTTGCAAACATGTCTACATTCGACATCTGTAATAATACAAAATAAGAAAAAGTATGGAAGACTGTCATTGATTGATGCAAAAGATGTACTATGTTGCATTAGTTGATTTTGGAATTCAATAATTCAACCAAGTGTGAACATACTGACCAAGATTAACACTTTATTAAAAACTGATCAAGATTAAACCTTTATTATAACAAAAAAAAAGTGAGTTGATTGTTACTGTATATCAAAATCTTATATTGCAAAAATGTATACTTCAAATGTATCCACAAGCATGACCTGAATTAATTCATCAGCCTAGGATATAAATAATTCACCATATGCAAGACTCAAAGAACAATTCAAGCTGGAATGGAGATTACAAAGAGAAATACACATCTGGGCTCAAGCAGTTTTAACATGCTCAGATTTCTAGAATACATAATAGAGCAAACAGTAAGAAAACACAAACACTCACTCACTTAAATATTCTTAATCTAGTATTGCTTAGGTATACTTACATAAAATGCAACAACCACCCCAGCTGTGTAATCTGCAGGTAACTTGATTGAAGCACTAAAGAATCCATTTTTAAAAAGGTCATGAGATACAAATCCAGAACCTGCACATTCATAAACCCCAATATAAATAAGAAAATTTAAAAAAAAACAATCTTCAAGTTATAACATTCAGTCATTCAGTAATTAACAAAATGTTTAAACTAAAGACCTGTTCTTTCATCAAGAGAGAGGTGAGCTGATTTTCCATCTTTGAGAATTATAAGATTACTATCACCAAAGAGCTGTGAATACCCTTCTTCAAATGAAACAATTGGCAGGTTTCCTGATGATTTCCCATAAGCTAAAAAAACTAAAGAACACATCACAAACAAATTCATATACATATTCACCATCTTTTTTACCTATATTTCTGCTCAGTCTCTCCCTCCTTTTATTGGCTTTTCAAGAACTTGGAACAAGTCACAATCTATACAGCAGTGTGTGTGTATTTGTGTGACAATGAGAAGTACTAATTTTATTGGGGTTTGGAACTTGAGAGAGGAGTATGATAAGCTCTGAGCTGTTCACAACATTGACACATTTGGAAAATATTGTAGTCACTGCTAGTTGTATGCTTGTACATAGTTAAAATTGTACTACGTACTACTTTAGTGGTGCTGTAGTTACTAATTTAATCAATCTCTTAATTTTCTGATTAATTAATTTCATTACATTTCTGCTCATGCAATAATGGTGGTTACCAGTCATGTCATGTTAGCAGTTGATTCTTGAAAGTTTAGGCTCCTAGCCAACTACTCCAATTTGGCATATCTCTCGCTTTCATCGTTAATTTTGTCAGATAAATTTGCTTAATTTAAGGGCTGGTGAGAACTAAAATATGTAAATTATTAAGGCCTGGTTTGGCTAAGTTTATAAGCAGCTTATAAGCTGAAAAAGTTGGTATATATGTATTTTTTCTGAAAATAAGTAACTTATTTTCAAATTTGGAAATAAGATTTGGTCTTAAATTTCTAAAATAAATATTAATTTTCAAAAAAAATATGAAAATACTTTTTAAAAAAAGTAATTTATTACTTATAAACTAAGTCAAACACCCCCTAAATGGTTGTGCACTGACAATAGAAACATTTCTTTGATGCGCAACAATTATTGCACAAGAAGTGTATTTAAACAATTATTTAGGCACAGAAAAGAAATTCGTAATGTGGAGAGAGTATGACACAAATTATATAATGAGTTAAAGACTTGAGTATACATTCTTCCTGAAATGCCATTCTATATTTAACTTAAAAGCATCTCCAACAAGGTTTGCATACAGACTCTTAAGTCCAAAAATAAACAGTCATTCATAAATTAGAGTAAAATTCTTAGAGTTTGTACATGACTCCTAACTTATATTTATTAATAAAATATTCATTACATCCAATTCTTTCATCACTTTTACATCTCCTTTATGTCAAATATTAATAAAATATAAATAAATAATCAATTAAAGAAGTATTATTAGAATTGAAACTCTAAAAACTGTGTTAATTTAATAGAAACCTAATTTTTTATATTATATTTAGTAATTTTCTAAGAATCTCTCGGAGATACTCCTGCAAGTTACAAATTATATACCAGTCTGTTAGATGTCGACAACAACTTGTACTATCAACACAAATTGGATTGAGAAAAACGTGTAGCCCTATAATACTAGACCTCACAATTCGTTTGTGTCGTTTATTTTTTCGTGTTGTGTACTAAAATGTCAAACACAAAACCAACTCATTTAGAGTTCGTGTACTTTTTGTGTCGTGTTTTCGTGTAATATCAAATTTTCAAAAATTAATATATAAATAAATAGATAAATATATTAGAATATTATATTGTTAAGTATATTTATACAAATATATTATATATATATATATATATATTTGCATCATATTTACATACAAGATTATAAAATTAAGTATAATTATATAAATAAATATGCATATATCTATAAGAAAAATAATAAATCTATATATAAAATATTTATTTATTTTATTTCGTATACCTCGTATTGTTACAAAAAAGGTAAACACAAAACCAATATTAAATCGAAGTCGTGTACATTCGTATTCGCGTATTCAAAATGCAAACAAAAATACTACATTTTCGTGTCGTTTTGTCGTGTGGTAATTATCGGGTCTATATAATAGATTAAGAAAAAACTTGGTAAATTTCATTTTTGATGTTATTGATAATCCTAATATTGAGGTAGTTGATCACACGAGTGTTACAAATTGACTTTCATGAATCAAAAAATTCGATCCCACCACATCCAGTTATATTTATATAAATTAAAAAGCACCGAATAAATGAACGGGGTTTGTCTTGGATGAGAAATAAAGTGGCAAGATTATCACAGAAGTAAAGGCTAAACAACATCGGGAGTGATGATAACAATGACAAAAAGAAATACAGATAAAAATAATAAAGTTATACAGAGACTTGAGAAAGAGCACACAATATTTAAGTGATAGATGCATATAGTACAATATTTAAGGAGACTCGGGTTGCAATCCAAAGAGAGGCGGCGACCTGAGTATACATTCTTCCCGAAATGCCCTCAAACATTCCTCAAATTACTGATTATGCTCCGAGTGCTCTCATCTTAAAAAAAAAAAAAGGTGTACGTTAGTGGCATCCACTAGCCAGATAACGTTAGTATATTATTAGGTGGGCGCTCCTCAGAGGCTCAGACAAGTATTGCGTGGGCCTGCGCTTTTTTATTCGATATAAATTTATGTAGGGTAAGACTGTAAAGGTTCCGTGAGAATAATTCAAATATATATTTTTAATTTTTTTTTAAGAAAACATAAATGTATTTATATTATTAATTTATTTTAAAAAAAATTCAATCACCAACTGCAATTTAAATAAAACTATTTACAAAAATTCAAAACTTATTATATTTAAATTTTTGTGAAATTTTAAAAAAAATTCAAAAAAATTTCATAAATATTTTCTCTTTGCAGACAGTGACTAGAATTTAAGATTTGTAGGATGAATCATGAACGGAAGAATATTTATAATTTTTTTTAATTTTCAAGTGATTTCTCGATTTTTTTTAGAGAAGGTTTCCTGTTAAATCTCGATCTTTCAGTGTATACTAGCGTAAAAACTCATACGATGCAATTGTCTTTTCGTATAATCGTAAAATTAAATTTATTTTTAATTATATCATTTGTTTTAATTAATTTATTATTATTTATTTTTAAGATTTTAGTTTCAAACGCATCTATATATTTTCATTAAAATATTTTTTGACCGATATAAATTCCATATAGAGTTTATATATAATAAATTAATATTTAAAACTTCACTAATAAATCACACAAAAATTATGCAACTATAATTATGCATTGTTATATATTTTGATTTTGATTTTCTAACTATGTTATTTTTTTAACAATTTAATCTATATATTGTAAAAAGTTATATTTTATGAAATTTCTATTTTTTACCCAAATTTACTAAATTTCTGTATAGACAATCTAATATCTTATTCTTCAATGTAATTTTCTAAACCCATTTATTTAATTGTACATATTATAATTGATTGTTTATTGTATTTTATCTAATTACATATTACAACACTTCATGAATATATATTTTTTTATTATACTCACAAACTCTTGTATTGAAAATATCATATTTTTTCTCACACCCGCAATATATTACTATGATTATATAGCATGAGATTACTAGTTCCATATTCAATAATTATATAAATTCTATCTTTTTTTAACCAAAATTTTAAAACAACGATACATGTATAATTATACAAAATACAAGGGTCTGAAGTCTAAACAACTGGGTGAGACGGATGAAGGATGAATTAAACATTTATTATAAATCCATTTTTATATGAAAATATATATTTAATACAAATATATATATACACACACATAATCACATTTAAGTACGTTTATATTTTTTAACAATTAATTTAATCAATATATATGTACACCGTAATAGTTTATTTTCAAAATGTATCATCTATAATTCAAATATTTTAACTACTTACAATTTGACTAATAATTTTTAATATTTTGTGTTTTATATAATATTTATTATGTTATTTTATTTTATTTTTATCTATTTCTAAAATAAATATACATTGAAATCATATCATTTTATATAGTATTATTATTTTAGTGCTAATATCACAACTATAGCTTAATTTCATATTTTATTCAAATACTTAAAATATTTAAATCTAAATTCGTTGTAACTTTTTCAAAATTTAATTTAATTTGTGCTGTTAAAAATATTTAAACTCAATTATACGAATTTTATTTATCATATTAAAAAAAATATTAACAAATAATTTATATATGATACATTTATAATATTAAAAATTAATATATGATAAAAAGTTGATGATTTGTATATTAAGATTTTTAAAATAAAAATAAAAATTCAAGTAAATCAAATATTTGAAACAATAATTATTTAATATGAGGTTAATCAACGATAACATAATTTGATCCTTCTTTTACAAAAAAAATTAAACTGTGGTACATATTATGTCGCTATTTTAATACGTTGTTCATCTTTCTTCCCTTAACCATTAACACATCTAATCCATTTATGTTCTTGGACTAATTATCCTTACTCCCTCTCGTCCTTGGATTTTTTGCACACAATTCATGGTGCTTTGACTACATAACTCTACATATGTTATTTTTTAATTATTCTTTTTTCTGAATTAAAATATTAAATATATATTTTTATTCAGAAAAATAAAATTTCAAAAATAACAACTTTAACTATGTGGTCAAAAGACTTTGAAGTGCGTGTAAAAAGTCAAACGACCTATAATAAAGACTATAAAGAGTATTACAGTACGGATAAGGTTCGTGAGATGATATGGTGTTTATTCCATAAAACTAAAAAACTTTGAAAAGTTAATCAATAGAGTAGAATATTAAAAAAAAGAACAATACATATACAATATTTTTATTTAGTAAAAATAAAAAGGGTCCTGGTCTCTGACATGCGATTGATGCAACCATCATTCCACATTTTTTTCCCGTGAATAAGATTAACACTGAGTTTTTTGTGTGAATGACAGGGGTTATGTCACTTTATCCGCGCTTTGCAGGGTTAGTTAGGGTTTTTTTTATTTGCAGAAAAAAATACGGAGTGATGATTGTGAACAATGGTTTGTTGCGGACCAAAACTCAAATAAAAATTAAAATATAACTAACAAAAAATTTAATAAAAATATTAAAATGTTTTTACATATGTACATTTATTTATTTATAGTAGAATTACGTAAACTACCAAAATAGTTTGGTTGGTCCAACAGAATGGCCCAATCTTAAGTCCGGCCTAAAATTTAAATATATTATAAGTTCATTCCGTCGTATATTTTTGCACGTTGTGCTCAAACTCATCTCTTTCACTGGTGAATTATGGCCTATTAGGCTTTGTGACTGTTTGGGCCTTTTTTACCTCTCTGTGGGGCTGAACTCTGGGCTTCCATGTACTGTACCATCATAACCTATCTAGGATATTCTCTCTTTTAGTTTAATTAAAAATAGACGTGATACATATAGGGCCTGTTACTTATGGAAATAAGTCCTTATTTTCGGGAAAAAGTAGGGATGTATGTACTTTCCGGAAATAAGCCCTTATTTTCGAAAATAATTAAGTTCATATTTGATTTTAAAATTCTAAAACAAATATTTATCTTTAAAAAAAATATGAAAATATGTAAAAAATAAAAATAAAATAAGCTATTTATTTTAAGTTTAAGGAACCCCAAACGGCCACATAGTCTGTCATTCTCACGTTAGTATAAAAAATTTGAAACAGTGCAGGCTCAGATTCTTAAATTAAAATAAAATTAGATCCTCTCTGATCCTATCTAGTTTTGATTTGTTTCCTAAGAAAAGAAATGGACAAAATAATCAATATTCTCAGAATGGTGAAAGCAATCACAAAAGTGATTCCAAATGCCAAATGGAGCAGATAAAAAGACTTCCAAGTTCCACCTGCAATTAACTACTGTAGTATAAAAACAAAAGACTTTCACTTGTCAAAAACATTTTCTCTGATCCTAATTAAGTTTTTTATAATTTTACTGTTTATAAAGATCTAGTTTATAAGAATTGATAACTTAATACGGTAAACAATTGATAACCATGATTTTTCGAATTCATTTTACATTAACTGGGTTAAAAGCATTTTTATAAAAATTGAATAAATCGGTCAAAATTTAAAAAATATATAAATTTTAACATGTAAATTTGCCTTCTCTTGTTTAAAATTTTATAAGTTTTAATAAATAATTATTTAAATCTATATTGTTTGTAAAAAATAATTATATATAAGAAATTAATATTAAATTGATCCCGATTAATCCATGGCCGGTACCTTTGCTGACTAATTTCGATTCATGCTTTTTATAATAATGGTTCCACTTGTAAATAACTCTAAAAAGAACTTTTTTTTTTAAAAAAAAAAAAGAAGACTTCCACTTGCCAAAAAAGATTTTCTTCGATCCTAGTTAGGTTTTTATAATTTTAGTGTTGACTGTTTATAAAAGTATAATTTAAAAGAGAATTGATAACTTAATACAATGTGTAGGAGAATCAAGTGAATTGATAACTTAATAGTTAATACCGTAATATAATTTAATGTTGAGTATTCGGTTATAACCGAACCGAATTATAATTCGGTAACCGAATACCAAATAAAGGGAAAATTTCATATCGAATTACAAATCGAAATAATTTCGATTATTTACCGAACCAAATTATTTATTTCGGTTAAAATTGAATATCGAATTTTTTAAAAAATTAAAAATAAATATATAATAACATAAAAAATATTTTTGAAATATATAATATATACTACGCGCCTATCTGCTCTCTCAAGTCTAATGCGCCACTTATTCCCTTTTATATATATTATATAAAACATATAATAACACTTGTAATATATATATATAATATTATATATATTATATATAATATAATTTATTATATATATATAATATACAAACAAATATAATATTTTATATTATATATGATATAATATATAATATATATTTATTTCGGTTAGTTCGGTAATTTGGTAAAAAAATCGAAATAACCGAATAACACAAATTTTTATAACCGAACCGAATTATTTCGGTTCGATTAACCGAACTGAAATATTTCGATTATTTCAATTTGGTATTCGATTTATCGAACGGAATGCTTAGCCGAACTCCTTTAATCCTGTCTAGGAGTTCCAAAGACACTGAAGAACACAATAAGCACGATCTTACACCTAAAATGAGAATGAGATATGCAAGTAGCTGTGTTCTATACTTCTATCTCTTAGGATTTCAGAATTTTATATAAATAAAAGAATCTCTGATAAAGAGCTTAGGTGCTCTAAATTCTTTAATAAACGTCCATCGGCATTTCAGGAATATCTATCATCAGCAGTCGGCACTTGTATCAGTTGTACGCTTTTAACTTGGTTTCTGTTGTTTTACCAAGAAATTTAAGCGCTTTTTTTTCAACTCCAACTAATAGTGCTGAAATCAGTACAAACATATAATGATATAAAGCATTCTCGCATCTTTTACAACACTGAAATAGTACAAATTATAACCAAAATCAGATCAAAAGTGAAATTCTAAAGTTCACACATCTCCAAACTTTGTCTAGGAGTCGCTGTGCACTGACTTGGTGAGGATTTAAAGTTTCAAAGTAAGATCAGGTTGAGAGGATTCTGGTTGAGGTGGTGGGCGCTGTGGAGCCATGGCCACAAAGTTGGAAGTCTGTCCCAACTCAAAACCAGACGACACATTAGCAATGCTTCTCTGTTCAATTTGTCGAAAGCTACCAGGCCAGAACATTTCAGCTTCATCTTCCTCCACAAACATTGGCAATCCGCAGAATCCTTGGTTAAATTTTGCTCCACCCCTGGCCACATGAAAAGGAAGCCTAACCTGTGGTCCGACTCCCTGATGCATGGAGGCATGAGCTTCAATCCCTAACGACCTAAATGCAGAACCATGTAGTGGAAGAGACGCCAAGCTTGCGTACCTATCTGATAACATTCCCATCCGCATTGCCCTCTTTGCTATTGTCCTTTCTCTTTTGTGTGCATTTTGATGTCCTCCTAGAGCCTGCGAACTGTAAAATTTCCGCCTGCAATAATTGCAAGAAAAAACTCTAGGCATTGTTCCTGGTGGCATATGAGGAGCATTCTTCTCAGTGTAATGATCACGTGTATCCTTTGTTGCCTCCACATTAGAAGAACCGAAACCAAGAGTCAAGTCAAGAGAGTTGAATCTTGGATCAATTGGATGCTGTATAGGATTTGTGAGGCTGGAGGAAGTTGTGGTGCTGTGATTAGATCCAGGGGATTTATCTTGGATGGATACATTTGAAGCTACTTGGCTGCTGACTTCAGATTCATCTTCAGATTCAAAAGTCTTAATTGGAGGCTGCATCATGGCCAGAGATATCAGATGGTTTGAGTCTATTCCACGCTAAAAAAGCCACGAGGATGATCAATCAAACTGATGGTAGTGGTCACACAGAATACGTTGCCTGCACCTATTCAAACTGAATTATTATTAGATTTAGGGAGCCAAATACCTTGTCAAATGAAGATATGAAATGCACAACCTACTTGAAAAACATTATAGTGATATTAAGACTCATTCGCCATGCAATAAATACAAATTTACTGCAGTCTGCATAAAAGATACTGTTTCTCTCCTCTATCCGCGCTGCAATTTGAAGTAATTTTATCATTTTTCAAACAAACGTCATCTAAACCTACTTGTATGCGACGACAAACTGGTCTGAATGTAAGACAACTTAATATGTTGTTTTCTTATTAGAAAAGCATGAGTGACATTGTTTGCCAAGCCTTAGCTCTTACATTTACATAATAATAAAATTAGCTTACAAGTACCAGCACAGACAAATATAAACCAACAATAATATCCTTAGGAAAAAATGGCAGGTTGTTCTTAGAAAAGCCTTCTGATTTGCGAGTATTGAACTGAAAAGAATATCTTCAACAGTGACCCCAACAAAGGGCACCGCGGATCGCTATTGAGGGGATTAAAATATGAATGAGGTTTCTTGTTTATGTTTGGTTAGGCTAGATGCATCCTACTATAGTCCAGGGTAACCAGGTGATCCGATTTGTACCACAAACCCAAATTACCCAAAAATGTGGGTAATTTGTTCCCAACCATTAAAACACTGGTAACTGAAGTAATTTGTGAAAAGGAAGTTCGAGTCCAGATCAGGACATCTCAAGGTTAGTCAACTCATATAAAAATCAACATAGAGTACTGCTTGATAGACAGTGCCAAAAGCTCAATTTCACTGACCCTATAAACAGAGGTTAATAATCTCCTCCTACAAATAAATATCCGATCCTAGTTTTATGCAGATACAATTGTTTGTAGGCATATAACATTGACAAAATTTGAGGGAGGAATCAAAACATTTCAAAAGACAATTTCCTAAATCTTTAGGTGCATCTAACATGCATTATACATATATATCCCAAAGATTGATAAAAAAAAATGTAGAGAAAAGCCACCTGACCTTTGATTCCACCACAACCTCTTTTCATTTTTCCTTTCGAAAATCCTCATACATGGAAGAGCACATAGTTGATGGTGTAAATCGGACACTAGAGGATTTCTAAGAATTAAAAAAGAATGGAAGTGACTAGGGTGTGAGCTTGAGCTCGTTTGTTTATAAGACCCTAATAAATAAGGGATTTGAGCCTAGTTCAATTAAGAATCCCATGTTTCACTGTCAAGTGTATTGTGTTCTTGCAGCATCAAAAAAATTCATTGACATACACTTGAGTTTTCATCTAGCACAGCTTCTCCGTCAGAAAGCTGGATACAATTTCTATCCAGATTCCATTAACACTAATCTAATTTGCAGAACTTGGAAGCACAGATTTTAGGCACCATAAAAACCAAATTTCTCCTAAAATTTAACTTAGAAACAACATATATGCTAAAGTACCCATGAATTAGTATGCAAAATCTTGAATAATTCCAAGCAAGTATAATTAACAACAACCAACATAAAGTAAGAAACAAAGCACAAGAATAAACAGATAATAATATTATCAATCAAGAAACATGACAACAAAGAGAGAAAGATACATACCTACTACCTATAGATACATACCTACTACCTATAACTTTCTGGTTCAGCCTTGTATGCTTGAGTGATTCTTGATGAGAATATGATTATAAAGAGACAAAACTGTGTTAGTATCATATGTCTTCACTAAATTTAGACTATTTAGTGAAGAAAGAAAATGGAAAGAGGTAGAGATAAGATCATATATGCTGAGAGAGAGAGAGAGAGTGGAGGATGTTGAGTGTGAAGTCAGAATAAAAGCAGATGAGACATTTAACCAATGAAAGTACTGACAGAATTCACATTAATCAGAAACCAAAAGCATCCTATAGTAGTCTGTTCCCCTTATCTACCTATGCTTTACTAGTAGTTTGGCGAAAGGTACAGTACCATAATATAGTATTATACTTTTCATCTTCATGACAGTGAATATCCCTATTTTACAGCTACCAATCATGTTTTTATTTTTACTAAAAGCAAGTACACTGACCTTATAAATGTTGTGTTACTGTATTATTGCGTCTGCTTTAGACCATCTCCATCGTACGAGCTCCCAAGTCTAAAAATGAAAAGTTACTCATGTATTGATTGTTAGAGGCTCTCTAAATAGTTAAATGTCTCTTCTATCTCTTCAAATTTAATAATTTGAATATGACTCTTAACTTAATATTTATTAATAAAATATTCATTCTCTCTCATTTTTTCTCGCTTTTCTCTTTCCTTTTATAAATAAAATATAAATAGAGAATCAACATAGAAAGTATTGTTGGAGTTGACACTCCTAAATATATGTTAAATAACTAAGAGTCTAATATTTTATATTATATTTAAAAATTGATAGGAGTTTGTTGGAGATGCTCTTGATAGATCATATCAACCGACAAGATTGTGAAATTTAATTACCTTATGGTGTATCTAATTTAATGGCTCTTTTTAATCGTTACTATTCATTTGTCGAACGATGGATCGATTTTAGATAAAGTTACCATGTGAGTTTTTTGTTAGATGGAAGCCCATAACATAACATTGGTATTGAATCTAAAATTTTTGTGTCTGTAAAATGAGATGCAAAGCAGAGAGGAGGACTGTGTAGCCCATGATATGATGTGTTCGTTTGTTCACCACCAGGCAACAAGGCATTCAGACAAAGACAATGGACCACACCTACTTTTAGATTAGACCCCACAAGTAACTATCCATTATATTTTCCTAAATTGAGTTCATTATTAAAATTAACTCCACTGGACAAACTACTAAGCTTAAGTAACTACATAATTGACATGTGTGGACCTACACCTTATATTTTATTTGATTGATGAGTAGTATAAATTGGCACACTACTAGTTATTTTGTTGATGAATACAACTTAAAATCTAGGCAACTTTACTAACCACCATTGAAAATCTTATCAGCTCGACTTTAGATTTCATTCAAGAGCCAAATACTGTAACTATTCATCACTTGAGAGAACCTGAAGTGGAGTCATGTCATGATCTAAAAAGTTGTTATCATGCAGGGAATATTTAATTGATCATGGTGGGTAATTGTGCTTAGTCCCCCTCACAAATAGGTACAAAGGTTAAAGCATAGATTTAATTTGTGATGAAATTCGAATGCAAAATCTTGTACTTTCGAATCGCAAGGATAAAAAGAGGTTAAAATTTTGGGACATCGACCGTTTCTTTCTAGTGATTTGGTTTAAATCACATTTTTTATACAAATGATATATCTTCTTTTCAATTTAAAATTTTTAACATTTTTAAATCTTCAGATCTGTTTCCGTATCTTTCGGATTTGATTCATATCATCTGTTTCTGTTTTCACATCTATTTTCACATCTGAATTTTTAAACGAGTTTAGTGTCATTTGTGATGATTTTTGTACCTATACGGGGCATGATCATTTGTGATGACGTTTTGACCATATTTGTGGTGGTTATATGTCGTTTATGACGATGTTGTGTCATATTATATGACTTTAATTATGAATTGAAAGTTTTATACTATAATTTTATATTATATTTTTTTATTACACTTTTATCAATTTATTTGTCTTTATTTGGTTTTGTTTTTTATTTTCATATTTAATTGGATGGGTTATTGCGTGTAGATAGAAGATAATTGGAAACATGATTTTGATACTCATTTGGATGGAAAGAAGGGTAAAGAGAAGATAGATGGATGTAGACATGAATTTGGATTTAATGGTCTCATTGTAATTAGATGTTTTTTCCTTGTTTTCAGTATAACACTCTTTTTCCCCTATGAATTTTTTCCTATAGGGTTTTGCTCATGTGGGTTTTTTTAATGAGACACTTATGTTTTATTTTCATATATTAAGGTGTTATTCTTACTATGTGATTATCCTACACTGTGGAACTTTTTCACTCTTCGTGTTTTTGCTTGTACAGAATGGTATTACCATGGGGAGAGAACTGGATTGATGGGGTTAATGACTCTTAAGGAGTTACTTGATTCAATAGGTAAAGAAAAAGTTACCCCACCTTCGATCCGCTGCCACTTATTGTCTAAATGTCCGGAGACAACATGCGTGTCTTTCGATTAAATAATAAATTTGGTGAATGAAATAAACTTCTTTAGGTCCGTGTGCTTCGATGCAATTTATTAATGAAAAGTTATTTTTTTTAAAAAAAAAGTAATATCGTTGTCATGTCTAATTTCATGTATTGGACATTCACATGATGGTTTGCCTTTTCTATTATCATGGACTACAGCCTTTTCATAATACATGTACTAATATAATTCTATTATATTTTATCTTCCCAACGTTACATATTAGATATCTTTCCAAAATACACGATTCTACCTTTCTTTTTTTCTGTAATTATTTTATCTAGATAACTTAATTGATCATGACACATTGACACTTCCATAGTTCCATGAATTGAGGTGTTTTCTTAAACGAAGTGCGCTTATACATATGAACATCATGTGTAGACGATGACAAAATCACATTCACATGTTAAATCTAAGCAAAACGACACCTGTATTACAGGTCGCCCCACTGTAATTTTAGATTGATTTTATGTTTTGTTTCGCTTTTACTAAAAAATTATTATTATTGTCTAACTCAATATAAATAATAATATTTTATATTATTTTTCATCAACATCACATATCACAACATTTTACTCCAATAGTTAGTATCTCATACAAAGCAAAGCGCTCAAATAACTTTCACATTAATTACTCATCCAACTAATATAATAAAAAAAGTAATACATATGTATACATCTCCCGTAACATTTTAAAGTGAGAATTAAAAGGGGACGAATATAATTGAATATTCTCTCAGAAAAACTTAGAATTAGCATATAGCATGGGATTGCAAATATTTTGAGACTAATCCTAATAAAAAGAATCGAATATTTATCTTGAATAACTTGCAGGCCCGAGATTGAATAATAAGTAGGGCTCTCAGCTCTATATTCTATTCATATTTTTATTTTGTTTACAATTGAACAAAGTATACCTTTCAACTGCCAAGTACGCGATCCATTATTCATTAGGGTAGCATGAGACAAAATTAACCCCCGAGCTAAAAAATAGTCCAAAAAAATAATTAATTGTTTATATTATTTAAATAAGTATCCCGTTATAGTTGTACCATGTACATATTAGGAATCACTTAATTTAAATTTAAAATTGCAACAATAAATAGATTTATTACACGGTTCGTATTTCAAATCATGAATTTATATATTTATTTCAAAATATAATATCAACAATTTTTCGTAAATTCTAAATCTTACATTGCTTAATTCATATTATAGTTGTCTTTGAAAAATAAAAGGAAATTAATCAGGGTAACGTTACTGCATATTATTTTGACAAAAAATAATTTAAAATCTGAAAAACAAAATAAAACGGACTCCAAAACCATTTGTTAAATAAAATTAACTGACTTGAATTTGTTAAAAAGAAAAAGTGAAATGAAGAGGAAGAAACGAATACATTAGTTGGGCAGGGTGTTGAGTGCAGTTGTACAAATCGAAGAGCCGACAGCTTCATGTTCGCAAACCGTGGAGGTCCCTATGTTGTGCAACATAACACATGCCCCCTTCTGCAGCTTTCTACACTACCTTTCGAATCAACTCATTTTTTTTTCTTCAATTAATCAAATCCAAATTTTATAACTCAATGCCCGTCTAGGTTGAAAAAATGTGAACCCAATTTCATTGGAATGAACATGGACTTCGTAAAAAAAAGCTTGGCTAGCCGGAACTAAACTTAGGTTAGTTTAGTAAGCAATATATATCGAGTACTATACAAGTATACATGATAGTGTATTTATACACTGTTAGGAGTTAGGACCCTCTTTACATATTCAAACTCAGACTTTAAATTGTAACCCACTCTCCAGCAGCCAAGGGTTAGTTTTTACGAGTTTTATTTATTTTAAATTTATATATGGTGTTTGATTGAAAATTTTAAATTTTAAAGATATATGGATTTTTGGTATCCAGGAATCGAGGTGAGTATGAGTTATACGTAATTAAATTAAAAAAATATATTATTTTTATCATTATTTATAATATTACATATTAAATTTTAAAATAAAAAAATTATAATATTATTATTTAATATTTAATAAAAATAATAATATTTTATTTTTCATATTAATTGTTTGTATTTCTTTTACTCCCAAGTTCCATCGAACTTCTTATCCAAACAAACTGTGGTGTGATAGATAGGATTGGATTAGATATTAATTCGTATATTCTAAAATAATAATTGTTTTGATTTTTAATATCTATGTTAAGATATCATAAAATTATAAGTAGATTTATTATAAAATTTAAAATTTTATATTAAATAAATATTTAAAATTTATATCTTTATTTGATATAAAATTTTAAATTTTAATAATAAATTTAACTATGTTTTTCACGCCTTAATATAAGTATCAAAAATAAAAACGATTATTATTGTTTAATGTTTTTCTTTTTAACCTCTTAGAAGGGAGAATATGCTATTTTTCAGAAATTCATATCATATTTTAAGGATTCACAGGCACAGGGGAGAGACCAGCAAGCATGTAAAAATTTCATGTTTATAGAAGGTCTAATTTATCTTATAACTTTCTCGTTCTCCAATCTTATTGTTTTTCTTTGAATTTGCTTTCAATCTATGAACAAGTAATTATCTCATTGTATTTCTTGAAAAAGTTTAAGCTTGTTTTGTTGAGATTTGATTTCTAGAAAAATCAGAACTTGTTAAGTTACAAATTCGATTAAACTTGATCTGAAAAAATGGAAGGAGACGTGAGGTGTTTAATCCACCATTTTATGGAATAAAAAAAAATCCCATCCCTCTTTTAAAAAATACAGTATTTTACTTTTTAGAGACCAAATAAATGTAAGAAAATTTGTCGCTTTTTGCACAGGTACCGTAATACAGTAGATTGGGCCTCGTTTAGACATGTACTTTGTAGTTTGTATACATTTCTAAGTACAAGATTTTGTAATGGGACTGTGTCAGGGGTCCACGATCAGTTAAATACAGACACGTTTAAATATTAAGTTGCCTTGTAATGGCTTCCGGCCCATTATTACAACTAAGCATAACCCCCGTATAAGGTACGATTTGTATTCTACTACTTATAATCATATACTCCCTCCATTTCAAAATAAGTGTCATTTTGACTCTTGACACGTATTTTAAAATATAAAAAAAATTACTTACATAACTCATTTTTTCAAATTTCTATTTTCAATAAAAATATACAATTTAAATTTTTATTCATAAAAAGAAAATTGATAAAACAAGGCGTGGAAGTAACTTTTTTTAGACATTAAAATACATACAAAAAGTCAAAGTGACACTTATTTTGGAATGGAGGAATACTATTTAAATATTATTACTCCTATAAAATATTACTAGCTATATAAAATATTTAATTTATTTTATTAATAATTCATTTCTACATTTTTTATACAATATTGTTTATATATTAATATTCATAAATTTTAATTATAAGTCATAATTATAAATAAATAAAAGAGTTTAGGGGTCATTTGGTTCGGGACATTCTAGAATGATGTATGAGTTTAAAATGGATAAAACTCATACATAGTGTTTGTTTCATTTTTTTTTTAAATCTCAACTCCATACCTCAAACCCACAAGTTATGGGTTTTTGATACCCAAGATGTGGGTATGAGGGAAGGGTATGAGTATCAACTTTAATATTATTATTTTGTTATTGATAATTAACATTATTAATAATCAAAAAATAATAATATATACAATCAAGCATTACTAATAATAAAAAAAAATATTCATATAATAAAATAAATTTATATAACTATTAATTCAATAATACTTTATATTAAATAATTTCATTCCAGAACTAAACCAAACACATGATATCAATAATGAAATTTTTTGAAACTCTTTTTATTCGAAACTCTTTTTATTAATACAAATTTATTAATGTTTTGCACGAATTATTAATCTATGTTAATTAATATAAATATATAACAATATATTAATGAGAATTTAAACACATAATATAAATATGATTATATCCCATGTACAACATTACATAAAAAATATTAATAACATAAATAATCAAATTAAATATTTAATTCATTTAAAATATATAATATATTATTTATTACTCTCCTCCCGTGCTTTGCACGGGTTATAGGCTAGCATATGTTTAAGAACATAATAAAATATAAATTATAGAACATATGTTAATAATATAGTACAAAATATAGTGTAGAATAATTATAAACATATGTTAATATATAATTTTGAACTAAAGACGAGGGGTAACCGAGATGAAAAAAATTGTCTTGTTTAATTATAATAATATAGTATAAATATATATGAGTGTATTTTAGTTAAAATTTAATTAAAAATTGTGAAGAGTTATAAGAATTTGTATATGAGTGTTTTTTAATTAAAATTTAATTAAAAAATATATTTAGAATTTGAGTAGTTGACAAATATTATACCTAGTTTTCAAGACCGTTCCTAGAGATTTGGGTGCCTTAACGAAATTTTGAAATTTAAGGTTCTAATTTTTTTTAAACATATATATAATACATGTATATAAATTTTTTGGTGTCGTAATGACGTTGCCTTACTCAAAGTCGGTCCTGACTAATTTATTAAAAATGATATCTAGAATTTGATTAGGTGATAGATAAGCTATTACATTTTATTAGACATTAATGTACAAGAATTATTAATTATTTGTACTTCTCATTCATTAAATTTATACAAAAATTTCTGAGATCATTACTTTTGTATTATACTCCCTCTAGTCCCGAATAATAACTTTTTGACTTTTTGGCACACATGTGTTTAGAAATAAAAAAGACATACATATATTTAACAAATATTAAAAAAAATTATATCAAATAAAAATTTAGAATTTAAATTTTTATATGATATAAAAATTAAAAACTAATATCAATTATAACTATGTGTTTTATACTCCTAAATATGTGTGCCAAAAAGTCAAAAAACTACTCCCTCAGTCCCACCCAATTGTTAACGTTTCGGAGAGAAGGTCCGACACGCATTTTAAGGTGCATATAAAGTATAGTTTCATAACTTATTTTTAATTTTATTTTTTTCTGAATAAAAATTTAAACATTAAATTTTTATTCAGAAAAAAATATTAAAAATAAGTTATTGAACTATACTTTATATGCACCTTAAAATGCGTGTCGGACCTTCTCTCCGAAACGTTAACAATTGGGTGGGACTGAGGGAGTATTATTTAGGACCCGAGGGAGTATTATTTTTAATTTCAATTACAATCACTCAAATTTATTACTAAATTATATTAACATATTATTTTTAAATAATGAATTTGTTTTCGATTGAATACAAGTCAATATGATTTAAAATTTTGATTATAAATAAAATTACCACGTACGTATTTACGGAGTATTATTTTTCCTGGTGTTCAGGGGTATAACTTATAAATGTTGAGAGATAGTACAAATCAATTCTTAATTTTGTAATTAAGCATTTGACATAATAATATTGTATACTCATTGGTCAAGAGAAAAATATTGTTACTTTCGTACAAATCGAGTTAAATTACTTTTTTTTGACGTAAATTGAAAAATTCACTAAAACATTGGAACCAGAACAAATCCCGAACCGTTAACTACAACATGATTATGAAACAAAAAATGAGATAAATAAATAGTCGTTTTATTTTCAGATCGCTTAACAAATAGAATATTCAATTTTTTTAATCTGAAAATATTATAATAACATATCGAGCAATCAAATCTATACCAACGGTAAAATTAATAACATCACAATTGACCTTCACATCTGTAGCCCAATGTTCAGATTTATCAGTTGCATCAACTCATATAGAAAGAACAAATACCTAAAATATGAACAATTTTTTATTGAACTTGCTTACATTATAGATCACTCCATCACATTTGGAAATTAATTAAATCAAATTTAATACAGCCCTGCGGCCTTGGGTTAAGGCAATTACAAACTTCTGGATGTTTTTTTTGACATGACAAACTTCTGGATGTTGATTTTTCGCGGGTTGCCAAATTTGGACACAAATAATTGACAATTTATATCGAGGAAGCACATATTTTCTCTGATTTTTAAAAAATCATTCAATCATTCAACTTAGTTATTAAAATCCATCATCTTCTATCAGTATTTTTCACGTTTTTCATTCAAAACAGTTACAAAATCATCATATTTTGGTTAGTGATTTTATTAACTTCCATCACTATTATTATATTAGTTTATCCTTTAACAATAATAATTTAAATAATCTATAAACCTCTCACATATTAAAAAAATAGAATTTATTCGTACACTTAGTTGTTAAGAAGTATTTCACCTCATAAATTTAATTAATATCATAACATATCTAGATATAAGATTGTTGAGTTATAAAGTAAAATGTCGATAAATGCAGGACCGAAAATATATATTCATTTAGTGAAAATATTTATTTATAAATAAATAAATAATAATTAATTTATATGATTCATCATATAAAATTACTTGCTATAATATGATCAAAAAATTTTAGAAGCGTTCATGCATTACCCCAAAATTAAGGATCAAATGCATTTTGGTGAAAGTAAAAAACAATCACTTTAGATGCATTTTTTGAGAAAATATTTATTTTTAATGTCACACTAATAATGTATATGAAAATTACTTATTGAATAAAATATATTCATAAAAAATTATAAAATATAAAAAATTATTTAAAATATAGTAATTAACCATTTATATTTACATAGAGTTTATAAAAATTTAATATTTTTTTCATTAACACATTTAGCCAGATTATTCACTAAATTTATTAATTCATCAAATCGGAATCAAAAAAATTTATTCAAGAATATAGTATATAGAGTAAGCCTCGATGAAGAACTCCTTATTTGAGTAACCGAGAAACCAATTCCTGTTTTATAAGAATTTAATTACCAAATAACTATAAAAGAGACTACAGAACATACAAAAAATCATAGAACACGAAAAATAATTGTAAAACAAACAAAAAAATTACATAACATACAAAAAATATAGAACAAAAATTACATAACACTATTCAACATTAGTGTTCTGTAATTTGTGTTCTATATTTTTTTTATGTATATTATGTAATTTTTTTGTTTGTTTTGTGATTGATTTTTGTGTAATGTAAAATTTTATATATTATGCATTTTTTCATGTGTTCTGTAATTATATTTGTTGTTGATTCATCAATTACTCAAATAAGGGAGTTCATTGTTGAATCTAAGCCTAATATATTCTTGAAAATAATAGTTACAATAAGAATGAGGTCGTGGTGGTTCCTGACATTCAATTATGTGAACCATTTATCGGCGCTTTTTTCCCGCGAATAGCATCATAAATACATGATTTTTTACTATCCCCGCGAATAGCATCATAAATACATGATTTTTTACTATCCCCGCGAAAAAAATGGCGGACAGATGATGGTCAACCATAGCAGCAGAGGCCAAAACCCTAAAAATCAATAGGCAAAAACAAACTCTCCATTAATGCAACTTGGACCGATAAAAGTACTCATCTTGCTTGTGCTGCTTTACGAAGTGCATCTGCTCTGTTAGTTTCAGTACTACCAGCTAAAAAATTGCTCCTTTTTTCCCGTTGAGTTCTTCGACTAAACTGCACTATATTATTATGGGAGTTCCAGAATAATCACTTTTTATTATTTATTATTTTACGTTTTTTTCATAAAAATAAAAACTCTAAAAATGGTGTTTCAAATGTGAATAGACAAGGTAATCTTATGCATTCACAAAAGAAATCAAGTATTCATATTACTATTTAGTATAAAAAACGCTGAGTAATTATAATTAGGACAAAGGCTTATAAAGGACCAGGACTGTTAGAATTCAAACCCTTCTAGATATATTAGTTGAATTCACAAGTTGCAGCAGCAGTCTAGAAACAAGCTTCCACAAAACCTGGTAATATTATGGCAGGTCAAATAGCTACAGCTGGGTTTGAAATAAGACAGGCAGTGTAGCTACATGCATGCATCGTACAACTATACACAATAAAAAACAAACGAATAAATAGCAGCAGCTGAGATGGCAACCTGGAGAAATGAAATCATTCTGGAAACATGCAGATATATATGACTTTATGTGGATAGAGTATTAGATGTCAAGACTTCTGGATAGATGAAAGCTGGTATATGTAGAAAGTCAAAATATGCAGCAGCTAGTTCTTAATGAAACCCTAAAAATAAGGTGGATGTACGCGTCTGAATTAATAGCACCTAGCACGTTGATGTAAGCAGTGACACATACAATATAGCCTATAAATAGGAAACTCAGCAAGCTTGTGCAATAACACCCGAGTGAAATAGTTGAGAGAGGAAACAAAAGAGCTGAAGCTCTAATACTGTGAGAAAAGGCTGTAGCCACGTGAAAGTAAAAAGCCTTTCGTGTGTAAAAGAAAAGTTGTTGTTATTGTGAGAAATAAAAAGCTTGTCTTTGTTTTATTATCCAAATTATTTATACAGTATACATAGTGTGTGTTTGAGTCATATCAATTTCATATATATTTTAAAGCTAGAGCTCATACACGTTTCCAACAAGTGGTATCCGAGCTAAGGTTCTGTTCGAGAAAAAAAAATGGCGAATATGATGCAGCCCCAAATTCCAAAATTGACGGCTACAAATTATGGAAATTGGAGTATTCAAATGAAGGTGTTACTCGGTTCCTACGATAACTGGGATATTGTTGAAAGTGGATACAACGAGCCCGAAGATGCTACCGCAGAAGCAGCTCTTTCAAATGCCGAGAAGACGGCGTTAAAGGAGTCCCGTAAAAAAGATAAAAAGGCGTTGTTCACTATTTTTCAAGGTGTTGACGAATCAACCTTTGAAAAAATTTCTGAAGCCAAAACTGCAAAAGACGCATGGGAGATTCTGCAAAAAACATTCCAAGGTGTCGAAAAAGTTAAAAAGGTGCGACTCCAGGTACTACGCGGCGAGTTCGAAAATTTGAAAATGAAAAGTTCAGAAAATATTGGAGAATTTGTTACGCGTTTGAAAATGGTGACAAATGAAATGAAAAGGAATGGTGAAAGTCTCGATGATGTTCGGGTGATGGAAAAGCTTCTACGTTCGTTAACACGAAAATTTGATTATGTTGTTACATCAATCGAGGAGTCAAAAGATTTGTCCAAAATTTCAATTGATGAGCTCGTAGGCTCTCTTCAAGCCCACGAATCCCGGATGAACCAATATGATGATACAAGCCATTTGGAAAAGGCGTTGCAAAGTAAGGTGTCCATCGGTGAAAGCTCAGGCAGTAGCAATTATGTTCGTGGAAGAGGTGGCTTTAGAGGAGGCTACCGAGGTGGACGAGGACGAGGAAGACAACCGTTCAACAGAGGCCAGAAAAATGAAGGTTATCAGCCATCTGGTCGTGGTCAAAATTTTAGAGGCCGAGGAAGAGGCAGTTTTCAACAAAGAGGTGATAAGTCTCAATTTCAGTGTTATAATTGTAATAAGTATGGTCATTTCAGTTATGAGTGTAGATCCCCGAAGGTGGAAGAAAGTAGTCATTTTGCAGCAGCAAAAGAAGATAGAGATGTTGGCACTGCAATGTTTCTCACTTACAAAGGAGATGAAGAAGGCAAGAAAAATACTTGGTATCTTGATTCGGGCGCCAGCAACCACATGTGTGGTCATAAAGATTTATTTACGGAGATAGATGAGACCATCAGCGGAGAAGTTACTTTTGGTGACTCGTCAAAAATTTCTGTCAAAGGGAAAGGTACAATTATGATTGTGTCAAAAAATGGTGAGAAAAGGTACATAAATGATGTTTATTATATACCTGCTTTGAAAAATAATATCATCAGTCTTGGCCAACTTGTGGAGAAAGGATACAATATACAGATGGAGGATAATTCTCTCATCATCAGAAATCAGGTTCGAGAATTAATTGCAGATGTGGAGATGTCAAAGAATCGCCTGTTCACACTTGATATGCAGACGAAGGTGCAGAAATGCTTAAAGTCGGTCATTAAAAATGATTCGTGGTTATGGCACTTGAGATTTGGTCATCTTGGATTTTCTGGTTTGAAACTATTGTCAAAGACAAAGATGGTGAACGGTTTGCCAGAAATCAATGAACCAGAAAATTTGTGTGAAGCATGTGTCAAGGGGAAGCAACACAGACAAAGTTTTCCCGTTGGAAAATCATGGAGAGCTAGGAGGCCATTGGAGATTGTACACACAGATATAGCTGGTCCATTTGATGTTACATCTCTTGGAGGAAATAGGTATTACCTAACATTTATTGATGATTTTAGCAGAAAAAGTTGGGTTTATATCTTGAAAGAAAAGGCGGAGGCTCTTGATAAACTCAAGGAGTTCAAAGCTTTGGCAGAAAAGCAAAGTGGCCAATATTTGAAGGTACTCCGATCATACAGAGGAGGCGAGTATACTTCAAATCTATTTAAAAGCTTTTGCAGAGCACATGGAATTAATCATCAGCTGACAACGACATATACTCCTCAACAAAATGGAGTTGCAGAGAGGAAGAATCGCACCATTCTAGACATGGCAAGGAGTATGGTGAAAGCGAAGCACATGCCAAGAACTTTCTGGGCTGAAGCTGTTCAATGTGCAGTATATTTGTTGAATCGCTGTCCAACAAAAAGTGTCAAAAACAAAACTCCAAATGAAGCATGGAATGGAAGCAAACCATCAGTTGAACATCTCAGAATTTTTGGGTGTATTGCATATGCCCATGTTCCTGATCAGAAAAGAAAGAAGCTGGATGATAGAGGCGAAAAATGTATCTTTACTGGATATGATAAAAGGAGCAAGGCTTACAGACTCTATAATCCCCTGACGAAGAAATTAATCATTTCTCGAGATGTTGAGTTCGATGAATCTGATTACTGGAGATGGAGCGAGGAAGAAAGAAAAGTTGTTGGTTTGTTTTTTCAGGATGAAGATGATGACGGTGAGGACACAAACATTGAAGACGACGAGAATGATGATCAAACTCCTCCACCAAGTCCGAATCAACAAACTCCTATATCGACACCATCGACTGCAGGAAGCAAAAGTTCAGGGGGAGCACCAAGGAAAATGCGGAGTCTGGATAATATATATGAAGCAACAAGTCCGGTACAAACAACTTTTGATTATTCATTATTTTGTTTGATGGCTGAATGTGATCCAGTGACATTTGAGGAAGCTTCTGAAGAAAGCAAATGGAACAAAGCCATGGATGAAGAAATTGCTGCAATCAAGAAGAATGATACTTGGGAGCTCATAGATCTTCCAGAAGGACACAAAGCAATTGGTGTCAAATGGGTCTACAAAACAAAGACCAATCAAGAAGGAAAAGTTGAAAAGTACAAGGCAAGGCTGGTTGCTAAAGGCTACAAGCAGAGATACGGGATTGACTACGATGAGGTATTTGCTCCAGTTGCAAGAGTTGATACCATACGACTTCTCACAGCAATTGCAGCTCAGAATCAGTGGAAGATTTATCAGATGGATGTGAAGTCAGCATTTCTAAATGGTTATCTCGAAGAAGAAGTCTACATTGAGCAACCTCCCGGATATATTCAAGAAGGCTAGGGAGATAAAGTCTACCGGCTAAAGAAAGCACTGTACGGGTTGAAGCAAGCCCCGAGAGCATGGAACACAAGGGTTGATGAATATTTTCAGAAAAATGATTTTGTGAAGAGTCCATACGAGCATGCACTTTACACAAAAACAAATTCAAAGGGAGATATTATGATCGTGTGCTTATACGTGGACGACATGATTTTTACTGGCAACAATCCTGATATGTTTGATGACTTTAAGAAAGTTATGACTAACGAATTTGAGATGACAGATATTGGTCAAATGTCATACTTTCTTGGAGTCGAAGTGAAGCAAAGCAAAGATGGGATTTTTATGTCACAGAAAAAATATGCAGAACAGATTCTAAGCAAGTTCAGAATGGAAGAATGCAAGCCAGTAAGCACGCCAGCAGAAGCAAGCATAAAGCTCAGAATTGATTCAACGAGGGAGACGGTAAATCCGACATTGTTCAAAAGTTTGGTTGGAAGTTTGAGGTACCTAACTTTCACTCGTCCCGATATTATGTATGCAGTAGGACTGGTTAGTAGGTACATGGAAAAGCCGAAGCAAGATCATTTCATGGCAGCTAAAAGAATTTTGAGATACATCAAAGGTACACTCGATCATGGTTTATTTTACACACATTCTCAAGATTCAAAATTAGTTGGCTATTCAGACAGTGATTATGGTGGTGATTTGGATGACGGGAAAAGCACTTCGGGTTATGCTTTTCATATTGGTTCGGCGATATTTTCGTGGTCATCAAAGAAGCAACAAACAGTTGCTCTCTCAACATGTGAGGCAGAATACATCGCAGCTGCAGCATGCGCATGTCAAGCTATGTGGCTAGGCTACATATTGGGCGAGTTAAATCTTGCCAAGGATGATCCGGTTACTATTTACGTGGATAATAAATCTGCTATTTCTCTCGCAAAAAATCCAGTGTCCCACAGTCGAAGCAAGCACATAAATATAAAATATCATTTTATTCGAGAACAGGTGAATGATAAAATTGTGGAGCTGGTGCACTGCAGGACTGAAGAAAATTTAGCAGATATATTTACAAAGCCGTTAAAACCAGATGTGTTTCAGAAAATGAAAAAGAAACTCGGAATGCAAAATCGGGTTTGAGGGGGAGTGTTAGAATTCAAACCCTTCTAGATATATTAGTTGAATTCACAAGTTGCAGCAGCAGTCTAGAAACAAGCTTCCACAAAACCTGGTAATATTATGGCAGGTCAAATAGCTACAGCTGGGTTTGAAATAAGACAGGCAGTGTAGCTACATGCATGCATCGTACAACTATACACAATAAAAAACAAACGAATAAATAGCAGCAGCTGAGATGGCAACCTGGAGAAATGAAATCATTCTGGAAACATGCAGATATATATGACTTTATGTGGATAGAGTATTAGATGTCAAGACTTCTGGATAGATGAAAGCTGGTATATGTAGAAAGTCAAAATATGCAGCAGCTAGTTCTTAATGAAACCCTAAAAATAAGGTGGATGTACGCGTCTGAATTAATAGCACCTAGCACGTTGATGTAAGCAGTGACACATACAATATAGCCTATAAATAGGAAACTCAGCAAGCTTGTGCAATAACACCCGAGTGAAATAGTTGAGAGAGGAAACAAAAGAGCTGAAGCTCTAATACTGTGAGAAAAGGCTGTAGCCACGTGAAAGTAAAAAGCCTTTCGTGTGTAAAAGAAAAGTTGTTGTTATTGTGAGAAATAAAAAGCTTGTCTTTGTTTTATTATCCAAATTATTTATACAGTATACATAGTGTGTGTTTGAGTCATATCAATTTCATATATATTTTAAAACTAGAGCTCATACACGTTTCCAACAAGGACGCTATTATTATATGAGATGATCTTTATGGTCAAAATCTGTTTTAAAAGATGTACCTAACGTATATGTGTATATATATATTCCTTATTTTATATATTTATAATTTGAATTTTTTTTTGGTCAGAAAATAATTTGAAAATTTAAAACTATCAAGTATTGAGGTTCTAGGACCCTAGAAGTTAGGCTAACTCATGGGATATGAGTCATACGACAATCTTGGTAGTTGGTTGTCTTTAAAGTTGGAATTGCTAAACTTATGGGATTAAAGTTGGGAGATTAAGGCCCCGTTTGGCTGGACTTATAAGCTGCTTATAATCTGAAAAAATTGATATATATGTATTTTTTCTGAAAATAAGTAACTTATTTTTAAATTTAAAAATAAGATTTGGTCTTAAATTTCTAAAAAAAATATTAATTTAAAAAAAATATATGAAAATACTTTTAAAAAAAAGTAACTTATTACTTATAAGCTAAGCCAAACACCCCCTAAATTTATGGAATTGCCAAACTTATGGGATTAAAGGTGGGAGATTGTACAAAGGTTACCTAACAAAATTACCAAAAAATGTAATTTCCGTAAAAAGTCATATAAAATATTTATAAGGGTATATTAATCTACTTACTTTTATATTAAATTAAATATAAAATTAATTAGATAAATCACATAAGCAAGTTTTGTAGTTGCTAACTATTGAAATAAAATTTTAACATGTTGTAAAGATTCATAAAAAAAAAACATGTTGCAAAGAGTCATATGGATATGGGAGAAAATTAAAAAAAATATATTTGATGATTTGTCATGATTTGACAACTCAATTATTAGCAATCTCTGTTGGAGATGCTATGAGTGCTTGTTTGGTTCAATATATGAAGTAAATTATCCTAGGAAGTTGCACTTTCTTTTTATAAAAAAATCTAGAAAATGTAATAAACTTGTTTCGTTGATAATTTTGTACTTTCCTTATATTATTCGATTTTAATTTAATTATTTATTTCTTATGCAATATATTTAAATGATTATTATATTTTTAATATCAACTACTATTTAAGTTATTAATCATATTTTTCAGTATTAACCAATTACATGTAATTTAATATTTACTTCAAATTCTAATTTTTATTTATAAATTAACTTACACAAAAAAAATCTTCAATTTTTTTATTACTTTTTAGAGTTTATTTTCAATTTATGAAATAGATTTTATATGATATAGGAAGTGTGATTTATCAAGAAGGTGGTAATTGACTTCATATATTAGGTATGTATTTGTATTTTATAATTAAATTTACCACCCATTTTTTAGAAAACCAAATAATTATATCATTTTTTACTTCTGTCAATCAAGCAACCTCAAATTAAAATTATTTAAGGTTTAAAATTTCGAATTGACTATAAGAGGACATTATATTATCCGAAAATGTTTTGCGATCATTTTAGCATCACAGAAGTTATAGATATTTATAAAAAAATATTCAAATTTTGTGTAATCCTATATTTAATATTTCGTAACCAAAATATTTTATTCTATTTATTCTATTTATAATTTATATGTAATACATATTATTAATATAGGGGTATGCTCAAATGAGAACTTCTCTGGAGAACTAATATATTCTGTACTTTTATAATAGTGTTCTGTAAATATTTTTTCACTATTTTTTTTCCCAAATATATAATTTAGTCTCCTAGTTTGTTTTTATGTACACAACA
Organism: Oenanthe sinensis; assembly: GCA_028671895.1. Lineage (NCBI taxonomy): Eukaryota > Viridiplantae > Streptophyta > Magnoliopsida > Apiales > Apiaceae > Oenanthe > Oenanthe sinensis. The sequence goes on along the minus strand of CM053814.1, from coordinate 5,805,487 downwards.
CATGTGATCTTGATGAAAAATGAGATATATTTAACGAAATAAGAAGTATAGTTCCGTAAATCATATGTATGTGTTCTCTGTAAACACTTTTCATTATTTTTTAAGAATTTAAAGATTTTTCTCATAAAATTGTATTTGTATTTAGAGAACACTTAGTATTTTAAACAAAAAGTGTGATGATTTTTATAAAATAAGGTTTTCAAATGGAATAGTTCTCCATAAAGCCCGACTCATATAATATATTATATTAAAATAAATAAAATATAACAGAAAGACTAACCTAGTAACCTGGTATAGACGAGTATAAGACAATATTAATAAGCACGAACATAAAGATAGTTTTATCTTATATTAATTTATGAGTTGAAAAATATACATTTTTTAAATGAGGGCAATACACCACCCGTAGGCCGTAATGTCATCCAAAGACAAATTAATGGAGCACATAGTAACGACTCACAAGTCTAACAGAAGCATATATAAGGCGAAAATTAAGCATATGGATTAGCCGGAGAACAACACACCCCACCTCTCCCTGGTATATTTTTTTTTTAAAAAAGGGAGAAGAGGCATATATGAATATGGGCATGTGAGTGGGAAGAGCATCGAAGATATGATGAGGATGATTAATCCAACATCACAACCCCCATATACTTTTGTTTACAGGAAAGTGATGGTCTGCCTCTTTCACTACATGCATTGGCCGACACATCCTATACTTTCATACTATACATACACTTTGAACGCCACATGCTACATATCGATCATATGCTATATATGTATGCCCAAATTTTCCAATTTACCCAGCCACACATTTCTTCTTCTTATTATTATTATTATATTTTTACACATTTTAATGAAATGTTCGGACGTCGATATTGTTAAAATAAACTCAGATTCGATATTTATTCCGGAAAAAAATCTAAAGAAAATAATGATATCTATTAGTACAAAATAGAGCAAGAGCCATAGATGTTGTACAAAGGAACAGGACGAAGAGGCAAAGGCCCCCAAACATGTGTAACAAATATATATAATGGCCCCCATGAAATCTTGTTAATGAACAAACCAACATTTTAGTTTCTGATCTCTTCTTTGAAAAATTCAATGCTACGGGATTCTTCATATCATAACTAACAAATACTATCAATTATGTTCAAACAACATCTTGTCAGATCAGTCACAAGATCAACAACATACTATACTCTTATTGCAGCATGCTAGCTTCTATTTTCACATCTTCACACACACACACACACACACACACACACATATATATATATATATATTAATGCTCACAAGCACTAGTTTGGCAAAATATAATGCGGGTCAAACAAATTAGGGGATTGTACATTTAGATTAGGTTAGTATATGCTTCAAGGATCATCCGGACAGGACCCCTTATTCTACTCTGATCAACTTTAAAGTGGTACGACTTTCCTGCGTTCATATAATTTTCTTTTTTGTTAATTTAATTCTTGAATCAATAATGTGATACAATGTATACATGATTAAAGACTAATTAAAGGTTGTTAATGTATGATATCCATCCAACTAATGTGTGTATTCAACAATGATAATTACCAAGATATAAAAACAAGTCATGCAGAAATTGATTGCATTACAACAGATGCGAAGGAAAACTAGCTTTGCACTCTATTGTGTTTGAATAGAGTTAAAAATAGGCTAACAGCTCATATTATAACCCTTAATCAATATTATTGATTAAGGCGTTATTAATTATAATGAGATCTACTCTTTGTCTTTAAGTCATTATCGCAAAGATATGGGATAGTTGATGCTTGCGTTCGAAGATATTAATAAATTACTTACATTGTTTTATTATTACACAAGTAAGCAACTACCTTAAAATTCATGTATTTTACAAATGTTTTCACAAACACCGGGCATTAAATTGGGCATTAAATTTAGTAAAATTTTAGTCAATTAAAGAATAATATGTAGCATCTGAATTTATTTGAAAAAAAATTAACTTCTAACATAATTATAGAATAGCCAATCTAAGAAATATACAACAAATTATAGAACTCAAAACTTCAAACTGGACTAGGTGTTGGTGTTTGTTAAGTTACCAGTTCTCCTAAAATGCTTGTTATTGCCCCAAAGATGGGCGCCCGTGATCCACTCTCGACCCATAAATGGGCTCTAACTTACCAGGATCTTATATTGTATTCTAACATTCCCCCCTCACTCGAAAGCCCATTTATGGGTCGAGAGTGGATCACGGGCGCCCATCTTTGGGGCAATAACAAGCATTTCGTGTCCATAATTAATTATGAGAATATTGGGGGTGGCAGAGAGTCGAACTTGAGACCCCTGCCCACTGGAGCTCTGATACCATGTTAAGTTACCAGTTCTCCTAAAACCTCAAGGTGTTAGGAAGCGGGCTTAGCAGGATCATATTATATTCTAACATTCCCCCTCACTCGAAAGCCCATTTATGGGTCGAGAGTGGATCACGGGCGCCCATCTTTGGGGCAATAACAAGCCTTTCGTGTCCATAATTAATTATGAGAATATTGGGGGTGGCAGGGAGTCGAACCTGTGACCCCCGCCAACTGAAGCTCTGATACCATGTTAAGTTACCAGTTCTCCTAAAACCTCAAGGTGTTAGGAGACTGACTTACCAGGATCTTATATTGTATTCTAACATTTCCCCTCACTCGAAAGCCCATTTATGGGTCGAGAGTGGATCACGGGCGCCCATCTTTGGGGCAATAACAAGCATTTCGTGTCCATAATTAATTATGAGAATATTGGGGGTGACAGGGAGTCGAACTTGAGACACCTGCCCACTGGAGCTCTGATACCATGTTAAGTTACCAGTTCTCCTAAAACCTTAAGATATTAGGAAGCGGGCTTAGCAGGATCATATTATATTCTAACATTCTCCCTCACTCGAAAGCCCATTTATGGGTCGAGAGTGGATCACAGACGCCCATCTTTGGGGCAATAACAAGCCTTTCGTGTCCATAATTAATTATGAGAATATTGGGGGTTGACAGGAGTCGAACCTGAGACCCCTGCCCACTGGAGCTCTGATACTATGTTAAGTTATCAGTTCTCCTAAAACCTCAAGGTGTTAGGAGACTGACTTACCAGGATCTTATATTGTATTCTAACAGTGTTTATGTGAATATTTCTTCAAAACATAATAATTAGATTATATTGTAGAATTTTGTTTCAATTCGCGTGTGCTTATAATTTAATTTTTAATATCTATTACAAAATAATGTATGTTTAAATATTTTATCTTATATTTTTTTTATCATATATGATTACATTAGTTGTTAATTTCTATAGTTTATGAAACATTGAGAAGAGTACAAAGAATTCTGAGGTTCATAAATTTACAAATATAATTATTACAAAAAAGTCAATATTTTATACCCTCGAAAATTCAAAATATTAGTTAGGGGGTCTAAAATGTTACTCCCTACATCCCATTTTAGTTATACATTTTATTTTCAATACGGTCAAACTAATTCATTTTTGACTGCCATTTAAATATAATATATAATTAAAAAATTAAAGTTTTATGTTGTTAAAAATATATATAATTTATTTTAAAATATATTTTTTAATTTTTTAAAATTATAAAAAAATAATTTTTAATTATTAATAAAAAACTAATCAATTTAACCATGAAAAATCAAAAAATGACTACCAGTTAGGACGGGAGTAACATCGTTTTTCCATCACTACGAGTACTGCCTTGATCATTTTTTTATTGAATTTTTTAACTCCCCCTCACTAATATATATAATTCTGGCTCCGCCTGGTGTTGTGCTCTTACGTCTTCATCTTGCGCATTTATTTTGACCATCAGTATTTTGAAATATTTTAGGCACCATTTGATTAAGGATAATAAATAAAGGGAAAGAAAAAAAAATAAAAAGACTCATTTTCTTTATTATTGTTTATTTTATAAAAATAATAATTCCATTTGACCCTTTTAAGTTTTGGGTTTATCCAAAAGTCTTTCCGTCTCATTCCCCGCCTCTTATTTCATTTCCCTTTTTCTTATCATTTTTTCTCTCTTATACACCCGTCCACTTCCAATCCCACATATAATTATATTTTATATCAATTTCAAAAATAATAATTTGCTTAAAATAATTTATTAAAAACAATTATTTATTTTATTTCCGGATTAAAACCAAACCAGTCAAGGAATTGAAGGTCATTCTTTACTTTCTCTTTAATTCACTTTTTAAACCCCATTCTTTTTCTCCAGTATAAACCAAACGGGCCTTAGTATAATTTTCCTATACGTGTGTGAAAAGTTAGTATATTTAAAAATCACATTCTAAGAACATATATAATATATAAAATGACAGAATCAAATTAAAAGAATGTCATTACAAAATTTGATAACGAATGAGTACTAGAAAAGAAATCAATCGTTCTTGAAAAATATGTCTGAATTTTATTTTTTTGAAAAATTGACTAAATTTGGAAGTCAGTATTCTGGTTTATTTCAAAATATATATGTATATCATGCTAAGAAGATGATACACAATATACATGATAACAGAATTAATCTATGATGTTGATGTAGAAATCTGGTAATCAATAAATATTTATTGAGATTTTTTGCCGAAAAAAAATCAATCAAGGTTGAATATCACCGGAGTGTGGTGGTTTGTGAGTAATTGGGGGCTGAGATTGCTAGAGTTTTTCAGTTGTTCTCTTTGAGCTCCCCAACTTCCAACCCCTCACAATATGCCTACGGTCCTCTATTTATAGGGGATCAAACCCATGTAGTTCTTGCTAAAGTAGAAGCCCGTTAAAAAAAATCCTTCTTATCCACCCCCTTATTCAACACGTTATTCAATCCTAATTTGATAATCAAAACCTAGTTGGAATATATCTCTACATGGAGGCTTATTTGGATAGTCCAAAACCCAGTATAAGGCCTAATGACTTAATGAATCCGACGTTGACCCGAAAACCATGAGCTCTAGTCAGTCCACTACAACTATTTCTCGTATACCTTGACTAGAAGCTAGCACTAAATCCACATCGAATGCAGGACGCGTCCTAAACCCCCATACGAGGATAAACTGCCTGAGTATAAGAAAAGGATCTTTCAAGCTGAGATCAGTTGCATCCCAAAACTCCCCGCCGAGAACAACCCGTGGAATACAGAGCAATGATTTTCAATAATTAACCCCGGAGGGCCTTCCAAGATACATGTAATTAGGTTGAGAACCAAGATTATACAAAAAGAGTCCAAAGAGTCGCCGGTCAAAATAGGATGCGTCCTCCTTTGACACCTTACAAGGCACGCCCTCCCCAGCATGATGAAGGCTCATTCTTCTTTAAAATGCAAGCTACTCCTTATCCTTCAATGAATCTTCGAACAACTGTTACATAAGTGTCTGAGGACGAGTCCTCGGGTTTAGGATGAGTCATCGGGTTTAGAACGAGTCTTCAGGCATAGACGAGCCATCAGACTGAGGACTCGCATATGACGAGTCATCAGACTTAGGACGAGTCGTCATGCTCAAGACCCAGTGTACACCGAACTCCAAATATTATTTATTCAAGCTAAAATCTGTGTAAGACAACCTCACGAGACGCGCCCGCCGATTATGGAGGACGTGCTCTAAACCAAATATTGGCACAACAAAACTCAATACATAACTAAGTATTTATTTATCAGGAGTATAATAGTCCAAGTATGAAGACCTCAACCCATCGGTTCAACTTAGGACGAACCCTAAAGGACAGAGTGCACCTAGACAAAATCTGGTGTGACACATAATATAATAGAATTTAGATTTTTTTAGAAGTGATAAAAAAAACTAGAGTAGGAAACAAATTAATTCTTTCGATAGAAAAACGTAAATTTGAATGTGATAACTTTGATTTGACATAGTTTGATTGATCGAATAACTGTTTTGAGAAGAAAACAAATGGCTATCGGACATTTTGTTCAATTCGTTTTGATAAAAATAAGTTTGAAGTCGAGCTTAATAAAAAAGTTTCAATCCAATATTATTTTAAAATAGATGTCGCTTGTTTTGCCATGCATTTTAAATAATTTTAATTATATAATTAAAACTATTATTTTTAATTTTTACATTTTATGAATTTAAATATTAATTAAATTTTTTATTTAAATTTTGTTTAAAATAATTATTTTGCTTAAAAATATTTAAAGTGTTATCTATTTTGAAACACATGAAATATTTTAATATGTAACATAAAAATTTATAATCAAAACTTTATAAAATTGATTTGATTTGATAAGAAATAAAGCTTCCGAACAAAAAAAATTCTTGATAAACTAATCGAATTTGCTTTGATTTGACAAAATAAAAAAAGAGAATTAATCCGATAGAGTAAAACTCAACTTAATTCGTTCAATGTAATCAAAACCTAATTAATTAATACTAATATTAATTACATACCCCCTCAGAAATGTGTTAGAATAAACACATAAAAACTGTGTTATAATAACGGTGAACAAGTCAACAACAGGTTGAAATAAACAAGGACCATAAAATTATTCGTAGAGAGAGACACTAATAATTTAAGCTTTCTGGGGGACAAAAGCGTATCTGCAAAAATCCTCAAATTCGATTGAGTTGAGTCACTTTAAAAGTTTGGGGGTACAGAACATATTTCACTGCATTTTAATATTCTTTAAATTAAATAAATAAATTTGTACCCGACGCCAAAAGATTTAGATGCAAAAGTCATTTTAGTTGTTATTTGTACACAACCCACGTTCAGTTGATTGTCCTAAAACCAGATTTATCTCTCTTTCTTCCATCTCATACACATGTTGTATGTATATCAAGCTGCTTAGCTGGTAAATGTAGTTTAGTTAAACTCTTTGTCTAGATTAACATCATGCTTACACACACACACAGAGAGTATGATTAGAAGTCTTGTCATTTTATAATCCATTCAAACCCTTGAAACCCCATTGGAGAAAGAGAAGGTTTTGCATTGGAATGGGAGCTTTATGCATCTTTTGATAACTGCAGTAAGCCATGCTTGTTCCATGATGATATTGGTAAATCTTTCTTTTCTTGTGTGTATGTGTGTATATATAGAAAGAATCATTGAATTGTTTGTTATTATACTACTTTCTATCACACAAAACAATGTTGTAACAATTATTTTACTTGGGGGCTGAATAAGTAACCTTTTTCTTTGTGTAACAGCAAAAGTGGTTCTGAAAAATTCTCCAAGTCTTTTGATAAAGCTGTGGCAACTGCCCATGTGTCTGAGATACATATATTTTACTGGGTGTTTGTCTTTTAGTTTGGATATGAAGGAGAAGAAGAGATAGTTTAAAGGGTGAATTTTTAGTGTTAGTAATGGGCTTAAAATTGCAGAGTCATCATATGGTGGCTGTGAAGTTGAATGATCAATTTGGGACTAAAAGAAAGTATACTTTTATTAATAGGGTATGGCTTCCAAAAATTCTGTTGCTTTGGATTTTATCAACTGTTTTTGTTAGTAGAGTAATTTACAATAGAATGAATGCTGATAACAAGGAGAGGAGGGAAGAAGTGCTTGTGAGTATGTGTGATCAAAGGGCTAGAATGTTACAAGACCAGTTCAGTGTCAGTGTTAATCATGTTCATGCTCTTGCTGTTTTGGTATCAACTTTTCATTATTACAAGAACCCATCAGCAATTGATCAGGTTCGAGCTAGTTTTATGTTCCGGGGTTTTGTTAAGTTTTTAATGGTAATTTATAGCCTGTTTTGATTTTTGTAATTTGTTTGGGGAAAATGTAGGAAACTTTTGCTGAGTACACTGCTAGGACAGCTTTTGAAAGGCCATTGTTGAGTGGCGTGGCATATGCTCAGAGGGTTGTGGATTCAGAAAGGGAACAATTTGAGAAACTTAATGGGTGGACAATAAGAACAATGGAGAGAGAGCCTTCACCTATACGAGATGAGTATGCGCCTGTCATATTCTCTCAAGAAACTGTTTCCTACATCGAATCACTTGATATGATGTCGGGAGAGGTAAATTTTTGCTTTCAAATTGTTACTAGTATTGCAGTTTATCATAGAGGTCTTTTCCGTTTTAATTTTCTTATATGCTCTCTATTCTGTTGCAGGAGGACCGTGAAAACATATTGAGGGCTAGAGCTACTGGGAAAGCAGTTCTTACTAGCCCCTTCCGACTGCTCGGTTCTCATCATCTTGGGGTAGTGCTGACATTCCCAGTTTACAAATTCAAGCTTGCCTCAAATCCATCCTTGGAACAACGAATCGAAGCCACTGCTGGGTAAGCTTGTTCCTTGTCTTGGTCTCTAATATTGTTATTTGGGGCATTCTCATTACTTCATTTACGGTTTGATTTCTGGAACAAATAGTCCAACCTTTGTGTAAAGCATGACTAGGATATATTTCGTCCCATGAGCAATTAAGGTGTTTTTATGTAATCTAAGATAAATTTTGCATTTTTTCGATACAAATATGTTGGTATTGTGCCAAGTTTGTATATTGACCTATTTTGCTGGTTTGATTGCCTCTTGCCTGCAAAGTTCACTGATTGGACCGTAACTGTTGAAATATATTATAAAAAATGTATTTTTTTTTGTAAGAGGTAGAACATCTGTCATTGATCCCCACTGTTGCATTTCTAGGTTCTCCCAAGCTCACTTTATGTGTTTAGCTTAGAAACATTAAGCCTGTCTTCCCCATATTCTGTTAAATAATACATATATAGATTTCCAAAATATTGTAATTTCTGATCCTTGCAATCATCTTTTTGTGGCAAGTAATTGCAACTTTGTAAATAAATTAGTCTCCTTTGAATTGTTACCTTTTTCAGTATTTTAGTGGAAAAGGCTTGAGTACACCTTATCTCAATCTAATATTCAATGCCACCAAATTCAAAAGCTAACAGTGACATGCTATATATGCATAATCTTTCATGGTCAATGATGCCTACCTTACTTTTAATATTTATTTCCTACAACACTTTTAAGTAACTTTAAAGTTTTCAATTCCATTTAGTGTACTCTAAAACTGTAGATACTTACTGGTGTGCAAGGAGAACGGTAATGATGTTGTTCTTCACCCATTTAATCATTTAATTATTTAAGCAAGTCTGTAAAAAGGAAAATAATCTAGCTCACCTGTGTGATCGAAGCAAAAGAAGTAAAATTAGCAGCAAAGATTTCGAGGCTTGGTGTTTCCAAACGCAGTTCATCTTTATATTGATGCTTTTATAATTAACAGGTTTATCACTTGTAAATACTCGTCTCACTGGGCCAAGAAACATGAACGTAATCTCTGTTCCTGTATATCAGATGATTGTTAGAAGCAACAGAGAAAATATCGTATCTCAACTGAAGTACGATAAATTAAAACTAGGCGATACAGTTGGATTATGAATATAGGAAGATAATTAGACATGAAACAATTGTTCTCTACTGTAAACACAATATACAATTAATTATTTGGTATTTCTTTGTATAATTTTTTTACTTTCTGACACGATACTATCATATGGTACAAATTAGGCACCTCAAATGTAAATATGTAATGCAATAGCTGAAGATTTTTTTTTAATTTTTTGAATGGCAAGCAAGGGTCTGAGAGGAATCCTATCCTGCTCATGCACATATGTGACTTGAATCCTCAGCCTCCCACTGGATCACTGCCCCTTTGGCACTACATATTTATTGACACTTCGCAATGTGTTTGTCCAAAATTTACAAGGCTTGTAGTGTCAGAATCACTTTTGGTGGTTGGTCGATGTACCTGCTTCATAGGAGTTACGTCTTTTCCCATCTTGATATATAATGAAATTATAATTGGAGCATCTTCTCGGAATAAAATATGGAACATATAAATTATGTACTCTACCATCAATAATTCTTACCAATGCAAAGTTCCAATGACTTGTTAGTTTTTTTCCCTAATGTCGAAATTTGGTTTAAAAGTGATCCAATATGGCTAAAATAGATCTTATACTTAACAGATACATTGGCGGAGCCTTTGATGTTGAGTCCCTGGTGGAAAACCTACTTGGTCAGCTTGCTGGGAACCAGGCAATTGTTGTGAATGTATATGATATAACCAACTCCTCTGATCCCCTAATCATGTATGGGCTTGAAAATCAAGATAGTGACATTTCCCTCGAGCGTGTGAGCATGCTCAACTTTGGGGATCCATATCGAAAACACCAAATGATATGTCGGTGCGTACACCTGATCTTAATTATTTTGTGAAATAAACTATAACTTTTAGTACTAAAGGTTAACATACAAATTCATACTATCTGGGTTCCTATTCAGGTATCTTCAGAAGGCACCAACACCATGGACAGCAATCACCACTGCATTCTTGTTCTTTGTGATTGGTCTATTGGTTGGCTACATGACATATGGGGGAGCAATTCATATTGTTGAAGTTGAGGATGATTTCCATGAAATGGAGCGACTGAAAGTTCGAGCAGAAGCTGCTGATGTTGCTAAATCACAGGTTTCATTCCACCACCTTTTTTTTAATTTTAAATTTCACTTATTGTTATATTTATACTCCCTCTGTCCCTCTCATTTCTTTACAGTTTTCTTTTTGGGACGTCCCACCAATTCTTTACCTTTCCTAAAATAGAAGTTGTTTTAATAAAAAAAAAATGTCCGCTCACCTTTACTTTATTATTATAATGAAAGTATTAAAACACATTAGCCTAATTAATCTACAAGTACGTACACTATTTATTCTCTCTCTTACATTATTTTTACACACACCCACTTTATTCTCTCTCTTACATTATTTTTACACCCACTTACCCACCCACCCACCCACTTCTATCTACCGGGTGATTAATATTTCCCTCCAAATTTTAATCATCTTGGCTATTGATTAAAAATTGTTTGGCGGGTGTCATTAAGCCACTTGCTCCACTTGCTTTAGTAGTTTTTTAATCATGTCTTGGTTTCCGTGAAAAAAAGCAATGTAAAGATTCAACTGGGACGGAGGGAGTATTTAATTTTTTGTTTGAATTGATACCTTTATTGGATAAACACTTTCTGAATTTTCTGTATGTTTTCCTGTTCAGTTTCTAGCTACTCTTTCACATGAGATTAGAACTCCGATGAATGGCATTCTTGGTGGGTTCTTATTCCATTCGAATTTCCTCTTATTGGCTGGAGGCAAGGGGCACTCTTGTCTCTATTATTAGATATAGCCCGCTAATTTAACATATTTTATTTCAGGGATGCTTGCATTGCTTCTCGATACAGATTTAAGCTCAACCCAAAGGGATTATGGTCAAACTGCTCAGGCTTGTGGAAAGGCGCTGATAACGTTAATAAATGAAGTCCTTGATAGGGCAAAAATTGAAGCCGGAAAGTTAGAGCTGGAGGCAGTCCCATTTGACACCCGCTCCATACTAGATGATGTCCTTTCTTTATTCTCTGAGAAGTCTAGGCACAAGGGTATCGAGGTAAGATGTACTGTGATGTTGTAATTGGTTTACTTACTTTCTTGTAGTCATAACCATGACTCCCACTATGCTTGTATTAACTTTGCATTCTTTTCTTTCTTGCTTTGCTATATTGTCTTTTGATTCTTATTCCTCTGGGGAAGTAAAGTTGGCTGTGTTTGTATCTGATAAAGTTCCCGAAATGGTTATGGGGGATCCTGGAAGATTCAGGCAGGTTATTACAAATCTTGTAGGCAATTCTGTCAAGGTAAGGAACTATTTACCCCTTGCTATTTCTTTTCCTTCTTTTATGCATGAAACATCATATGGGACTGAATTGTAGATCTTCCACTTATAGTATCCTCTAAGTTGTTGTCTTTCTTTTGAAATAGTACCTTGATATGATCTATCCCTCACTAAATCTACTTTTCGACAGTTTACCGAACAAGGACATGTATTTGTTCAAGTCCATCTTGCTGAGCATGCAGAAGCTTTAATGAAGGCAAAAGCTGACAGCTTCATGAATGGGGAATCTGAAGGTGTAGTTTTATCAAGTGGGGGTCGGTTTAGTACTCTAAGCGGCCGTGAAGTGGCTGAAGATATGAATAGTTGGAAAACCTTGAAGAATTTGATTGTTGATGAAGAGTCCCGGTACTTGGCCAGTCAAAAAGTAAGTGCTCCAGATGAATCATTTCAGAATGTCAAACTTATGGTATCGGTCGAGGATACAGGAATTGGGATCCCCTTAGGTGCACAAGAGCGAGTATTCACGCCGTTCATGCAGGCTGACAGTTCAACTTCTAGAAATTATTGTGGTACTGGTATTGGATTGAGCATTAGCAAGTGCCTAGTGGAGTTGATGGGTGGTCGGATTAATTTCACTAGTCACCCTCAGATAGGAAGCACATTTTCATTTACCGCCATCTTTAGAAGGTGCCAGAAAACTGCAAATGGTGAGACGAAAAAGTCTCACTCTGCTGATTTACCTGTGGCATTTAAAGGACTGAAAGCAATTTTAGTGGATGAAAAAAAAATTAGAGCTACTATAACAAGATACCAATTGAAGAGACTTGGTATACTGGTTGAAGTAGTGAATAATATTAGGATCGCGGCCTCTATATCTGGCAGGAAAAATGGTTCTGTAAGATCAGAGTAAGTTTTATCATTCTGATTCATTTTCTTTTTCCATTTTCCTGACTGTTGTAACTTAGTCTGATTTGTGACTTGAAATCCTAATTGTTATGGCAGCAGTGATTGGCAGCCAGATATGGTTCTCATTGAGAAGGATTCATGGTTTTCCAGTGAAAATGATTGCTTAGACCTACGACTATTGGAATGGAAACAAAATGGCCACATGGTTAACTCGCCCAAGATAATCCTTCTTGCAACTAATATCACTAGTGCTGAGTTTGACAAGGCAAAAGCAGCAGGTTTTGCAGATACTGTGATCATGAAACCTTTAAGAGCAAGCATGGTGGCAGCATGCCTTCAACAAGTAATGGGAACGGAAAAGAAAGCACAGCATGAGAGAGACATGATAAATGGATCTGCTTTTCTTCGTAGCTTGCTTTGTGGCAAGAAGATATTGGTGGTTGATGACATTAGGGTAAACCGCAGAGTTGCTGCTGGCGCACTCAAGAAGTTTGGTGCTAGTGTGGAATGTGCTGAGAGTGGAAAAGATGCCCTTGCATTGCTTCAGCTACCGCACAATTTTGATGCATGCTTCATGGATATTCAAATGCCTGAAATGGATGGGTATGTTCTGATATCCTCTGTGAAATAGCAGATATTGAACACACCTTCATTCTTGAGTTTCACAGTGATTTCTGTCAGTTAAATCAAAATTAATATATCTCAGACAGAGTATGCGTATGGCTTTCAATATTATAATATGACAGTTTTTCATACTCTGCAGTTTTGAGGCAACTCGTCGTATCCGGATGTTGGAGAGCAAGGCGAATGAGCAGATGAATGGAGGAAATGATGTTGAAGGAACTGCAAAAGAGGGAAAGTGGCATTTGCCAATATTAGCTATGACAGCAGATGTTATCCATGCCACTTATGAAGAGTGCCTGAAATGTGGAATGGACGGTTATGTTTCTAAGCCCTTTGACGAGAAGAGTCTGTACAAGACCGTTGCAAAATTTTTCGAACCAAGCTCCACAACAGACTCATAGAAAACCTTGGTTGTCTTGTAAAATGCTTTATCAAATTCGGATGGCTTCACCTGTACCAACCTGCAATCTTTTGCATATTCAGCTGCTGGTTCTTTTAGTTCAAAGTCTGTGCTGATGCTTCTCTCTCACTTTGGAGTTTGTTGGCATGCGGGAGTACATGTTTGGAGAGCCAATGCTTGAATTCTAACCACTTAAGATGTACTACTATAGGTCTCACCTGCTTGTATTGGTGTATAGCTCCTTACACGTTATGATGCTTGTATTTGTTGACCCCTGTACCGAGTAGTACCTGCACATGTCTTTTCTAGAAACTTGCCCAAAACCCTCGGTTCATTATTTTCTCAATTTAGGTAACATATCTATAAATAGCTAAATTGCATACAGAGAAAATTCAAGACCAGGATTTCAAACTCGTGGTACAAAACATGATGACTAAGCCAAACCAAAGAGATTGTGTGTATCCTTCTAGAGAGCAGGGTATGAGAGGTAAGATTTACATAGGCCTTAGCGCCTTGCGACTTACGCCTACTCATATGAGTACAGAAACAGTTTCCAGGAAGACCCAGGCTTTGACAGTAATATAGAAGGGCAAAAAACTGACATAAAAACAAACAACATACTGTAGACAATAAATTGCAAGCACTAAATCTCAGACAATAGAATAACAGTTAACACCAAGCATGCAGTTGATAGATAAGACTTAAGCGGGACATATAAACAGGCAAAAAAAGTTTAAAATGGACAGATTTAGAAAACAACATGCAGTAGGTACCAGGCAATAGAACAGGTACCAACACTCATACAGTTACCAGAAAAACAACACGAAACAATAAGATATGCATAGAAGCAATCGACAAAACAATATCAGCACAAAAGAAAAGGTATGCCAGATGGAATTGAGTAACACCTAAAGGTGTCGTTATTGATACTAAACAAAAGTTAAGGCAAATTCAAAAGTAGTTTTCGAAAAGAGTACCACCTAAAGGTGTCGTTATTTATACTAAACAAAAGTTAAGGCAAATTCAAAAAGTAGTTTTGGAAAAGAGTACCACCTAGGAGGTGTTTGGCTTAGCTTATAAGTAATAAATTACTTTTTTTAAAAAAGTATTTTCATATTTTTTTTTGAAAATTAATATTTATTTTAGAAATTTAAGACCAAATCTTATTTTCAAATTTGAAAATAAGTTACTTATTTTCAAAAAAAGTACATATATATCAACTTTTTCAGCTTATAAGCTGCTTATAAGCTGAGGCAAACGAGACACTAATACATGAACATATAAAACTTTTGAATCTCAGATAACTTTCAAAACTCATGGCCATGCAAAGATTCTAAACAGAATAATTGCATGCTAAATAGCATTATAAAAAATATGTTTGAGCAGAACCTCACGACATTTATGGACTTAAAAGGCATGGAAAGAGCTATGAATGACCAACATCCACAAAATATATTCTTGTGAAATAAGTTAAATATTTAAATAGTGGAATGACAAGAAAGTTCATACCTGCCACTCTTTACCAAACTCATTCAGTGCTTCAGTAAGAGCAGCTTCTGCTTTATACCATGTTTCTAGATCTCCAAGATACTTTTCTGGCCTCTGCAATACAGGAGTGCCAGAAAGAACCAAATTTTTTTAAGACATTCACTGTAAACTTGTCCAAAACATAAAGGAAAACAGAATGGGCCCTCAATTCAAACACAATAAAAAAGATGTTTCAGTATGCCCTCTATAAAAATTTGGGTATCAATATCTACTCTCATCATTCTACTTGGTTCATTCTCACTCACATACAAACTTTCTGTCAAAACCTATGTGTTTCGAAAGTGAATTAGTGTGTTCTTTTTGGTGTTTTCTGTGTTTAATTTTGACTTAATATACTAGAATTAAGCTAGAAATGTAGAGATATACAGAAAATATAGGTATAAATAGGAATAGTGACAGAGAAGAAGACAATCTAAAGAGAGAATGACAGTAAAAAAATAGAGAGAGTGGTGGAAAATATTTCCATTTTCATAATGCATAATAGAAAAGTACACAAGCAATGTCAAGCATGACTACTAGTCTACTATTAGTGTTTTTAGACTGCTGCTACTAACTGTTTCTCTATTGACTCCATTACCCTTACCTCCAGTACTGTAAATACCCCTTTTGATACTAAAACTACTATTATCCAAGTACTATAGACTTCCTGACACTGTCGTACACACCTTACAGGGAATTTCGTAAATCCCTTAATGGGCACATAAGAGTGGCAATAACGTGCATTTAACTTTAAATAATATTTGGATCCTTGATTAGAAACACAATATACTCCGCAATATTATTCTACTAAGCAACATAAGTAATTTTGAAACGAAATGGTTGAGCATTTCAGCATTATTGTGCTTATATGTCACCAGGATTGAAAGAGGCTAGCTACCAGTGCGTACAGACCAAGTAAACCTAAGACTGCATGCAGATCTTTCTACTTTAATCCATGTGCTATAAATGATTGAAAGATGGACGAAGTATCTCAACCAATAAATTTACTTGCACGTAGCTTCAAATAGAAAACACAGACTAGTTTTATACCGTTGAAAGCTTCAGGTCAAAAGTGAAGCCAAAGATATCATAGGCATAACTAATAAATTCAAGAACACCCTTGACTTCATCTTTTATCTGGAAAAGTTAAAGCTCAATGGTCAGATCAGGATTAACGGAAGAGCTTAATAATATATAATAAGAATTAGCTAAACTTGAGTAAATTTCTTTGACCAACCTGGGATTCCCTGCAAAATATATGAGCATCATCCTGTAACGATAATAGTAGTGTGAGAAGAATGGCTAGAAACTACACACTCAATTGTCCAAAACCCAACACAATTCTTTTTATAACAAATATTAAATAGATTTGTAATTTACTTTTGGACAAATCTTTGTACATTAAAGAAAAAGGAACACATATATCAAAGCTATATCACTACATCAAAGCTGCAACTTGCAAGGGTTGAGGTAAAGGTGTCACACAAGATCAGATTGATATATATTAATAGCATTCATTTTGAAATGAAGCACGAATTATATTCAAACAGGATAGTATACTATAATTTTATGAAAATACTCGGGACTAACAAAAGCAAAAGGAACTCTTAACAAATTCTAATAACCATCCTGGCCTAGAATATACCTGCTGAAATTTCCTCACACGAGACAATCCCGTAAGCGCTCCATTGGCCTCATTTCTATGCAGAACGCCAAAATAGCCAGATGAAGAGGAAGTTCTGCAGTAATATATTACGATCCCAATAATAGATCCAATTTACAATTCAATATATGTTAATGATATGCACCGAGCAATACTACCCTCTATATATTTATATTAATAATGACATGTGGCAACAGACACTACATAAGAATTAAATGGAAAAAAACAAAATGGGGTTTTAAATAGGATTGTTATATTTCCAGGTATCTTTCTTAATATGAATCTGGGATAAATTAGTTTGGAAGATGAATGACAATTCCCATAATATCTTTCCCACCTAGGCTATCTATCTATTTATATCATCGACTGTACTGAGCATGGATAGGCAGAGAGAAAATTATTAGTAAAGCCTTTGACAGGCGAATATATCTCGTGTTTTGTTTCTCTCTCCATCTTCACTCTAGAACAACACATCCAGATTGCAATATATAATGGCCAAGGTGTCTATATTGTATAAAAAACCAAAAGTAATTGCAAGAAAAAGTAATACAGGAAAACAATCTCACCCCTGTATGAACGTGTTCTATGTTCAAAAATGAGACAGTGTCCTGGGCAATTCATTGGCTTAAGCCCAAACTTTTGACCATCGTCAATCTGCAGCATGAAAATCCATCATCTTATCTTGAAGAGCAATATGAAGGATGAAAAAATGCTTACATGTCAATGCAACATGTTAATGTATTTCAAAGTGTATATTTATCATCCAAGTTCCAAGTGGTAAGGAAACATCTAACATCTGCAGTAGCAATTATATTTGCTAAATTATATGCACATATCTTAATAGCACATCTAAAGCATACCAGAAACATATATTGATCAGCTATACCAACTCAACTTTTTAGTTAGGGAAACCTATAGATTACATATGGCAATTACAAAGAGTGATGCAGATATAGGGAGTTAAGTGAAAACACAAACAAAAACAGTTACAACTATAAAAGAAAATTAAATAAAATACATAACATGGAAGGCAATAGAATGCAAGAAGACAAAATAAGAATATGAAGAGAGAGAAAGATAAGGGCTGGTTAGCCAAGCCAGCAGAAAAGTACTCGAGGGATCAATTGAGATAAACATGCACAACCACTAGAAATTAATAGGTATCTCAATTCCCAAATCTTATTCATTTCCATGTAAGTATGTAACATTGTCCATATTGCATATTAAATCCTGAAAACTTAGGTACCACATATGGCAATCTCCTTCGCAACTTCTTCCTTGCTAGAAATATAAAGATCACTTAGCCCTGAATTTACATTACTTTGTAATGGCTCAAATGGGCTAAGAAACCACCGAGTCATTTTAGTATGCTAACTCTTGTTTCGATGAAGAATCAATCAGGGGAGAACATGAACAAAATTATATACAAAATGAATTTCCTCAACATAGAAAAATCAAAATTCACAAATTCCATATACAAGGCTAATATGGTATCCATCTAGCTTCGTCTTATAATATTTGCACAACATGATCACAACAAGCAGAATATAAACATCAAGCAATCATCCCATTTTTATAGTTTGACAAACTTGCAAATTATGTGTAACTATATATGAATATCTTACGTCAAACACAAACATGTTTTCCTTGTAGTTTGCGGCATGACCAGAGGTTTCCCAGAGTTGCATCTTGTACATATTAGGAGTCAAAACCTGCCAAGAACCAAGCACATAGACATCAAATTCCAAACTGAAATATTAAAGTTAAAAAGTAGCAATCTACATGGTAACCTTAAATACAAACTAACTTCTTCATAGCCTCTCTTCCAGTACTGAGACCTTGTAAACTCCTGCAACTTCATGCAAATTCGGCGACCATGAGGAAGCATGATACAACTTCCTGGGCTAGAATACATCCAAAATGCAAGTATATCTTAACAATATCTTTAACATTGCATGAAACGAAATCTGAATATATTAGAAATCCTACCTAAGTTTGTGAAAAAAGAAAAGTTCTTGCTTCTTTCCCAGCTCTATGTGATCATATTTCTTTGCTTCTTCCAACAGGGTAAATAATTCCTGCAAAAATCATAACAAGCATACGGAGTTACAATTTCAAACATCACTCTGCCATGCATATCTAAATCCAGCTTTTGCTCAAGGTAAGCCTTTTCATGACAGCCAAACTAATTAACAAGACGGCACAATATATAATATGTACTATCAGAAGATGGGATTTAGAGAAGTCAAGACAATAAGTTTTCTGTCCTCATTAGTTAGTAGTTAGTAAGACATACTTGCAATTAATGTATGTTAGGCACTTTAAGGTTAACTTGTTTGGTTCTTCGTATAAGAATATAGGTTGCAGCATCATATCAATACATAAAAAAGTACACAATGTAGCAGCCTCCATTTTTCTGTTCTCTCTTCCATTATCTACTGCCTTCGAATACGATCTCTAGCTTACACTACTATTTAGAATTAAAAAAAGCATTGTACAGTTTTGGGAGCAAAATCAGTAGCCAACCTAAATGAGAGACGGAAGAAAAAGTATTAGTGTCTGAGTTCTGAGGAGTGGCTCAAAAAGGAGTTATGAGATCATATGATGGTTTAAATTTAGCACCAATGTCATGCCTTAAAAGCTCGGGAGAGCTTAAAAGAGATGAAAATGGATGAAAGGGGAGGAAGAAAAGTGTTGTTCATGGTGATTCTAAGCTCCGAATCGCTTAGAAGAGATGATGATGCCTTAACAAGTAGCAGATAAATAGAATAATTTAGAATAAGATGCCAAACAGAATTACCTTCAAACGCTTTTGATCTGGATAAGATATTCCATAAACTCTTTGTAAGCAACATTAAGTATATACACAATTATAAAGTTAACATTTAAAAAACTAGGGTCTTGCTCGATTAAGCTGCTGCTTCTACCGGAACAGATTCATACAAGTAAGGAAATAGTATGGTAGTACATTGCATGACATTATGGACTAATGGAGTTAATTAATTACCTCTCCTCTTGTGGTACATGGCCCAATGCACAATGCACATCCATAGGTCATCTCAAGGGACTGCAATCAATAAACGAAGAGAAACGGGGTTGGTTTATATATTTAATTATATATATGTTGACATGCACATAATATATACTAACCTGGCCTAAGATGTGAGCACTTGAATGCCAGAATGTGTACGTCACGACCTATATCAGTATCGAAAGTGAATAGCTTAAGGTGACAGTCACCTTCAAGTGGCCTGGACATGTCCCAAAGCACACCGTTCACTTGTGAAATCAATGATTGTGATGCTAAAGTCTTAGATATCTCCTTTGCGATATCATAAGGAGTGGATAGCCATTTTTTTTACCTCCTTGACACTCCCATCCGGTAAAGTTACCCTGCAGATAAGCAAACAAATACACTAGTCAAACGCATGTATACAAAGAATAATGGGTTGTACCTACGTGAATAATTAAGTGCATGTGGTTTACTTGATGGTGTCACCGCCGATAGATAGGAGGTGAGCTTGTTGCTGGGACTTGATTGATTCGAAGAGGGCGATTCGTTGTGGTATGACGGAGCGGAGATAAGCATCTTCATCATTTGGAGGAATAATGGTGGCCTTGATCTTCCCCATCGTACAAGACAGACACGCCCGCTGCGGAGAAGCTAGGTTCAAATATTTGGACTTTGATCAAATAGGGTTTGGTGTGTGGGTATTTACTTGCGGGCGCTATTAGTACGTACTACTGAATTGGCGCAGCTACAGACCTTTTATGAATAATATTACTACCAATTACCAATTTCAAAGGCAGGTATTTTAAAATCTAATATCAAATCGAAAACTATAAAAACAGGTTACTGGATCGGACGATTAATTTATTCGATCTTGATTTGTATATATTTATTGTGGATTAAAAAAATAGGATTGTTCGTTATGTACCTTAATACTAGGATGTTCGCGGTGTGGGCGGTGCGGTTTTTTTCTAAAACCACGGACCAACCCGCATATGTGATTTGGTTAAATTTTCAAACTGCAACCGCACCGCTCAACTCAAAAACCGCGTTAATCACGCTACATAAATGCGGTGTGGTGTGATGCGATCTGTGCGGTCTAAAAATGTAAATATAAAATTTATAATAAATTGCAAAATTGAAAGTTACAGTAACAATTGCAATTTTTAAGTGAAAAAATAAAAGTTAGAAATTTTTTAGAAGTTAATTACAAACATGAAAAAGTAGAAAATTGAATATAAATTTGAAAAACCAACCGGAAACATATATAATTTTATATATAATAGTAAATATATGTATATAAAATCAATGCTTAAAACAATATAATATATATATATATATATTATATATATATAATTGCGGTGCGATGTAGTTTGAACCGCATTACTTGATTATCAAACCACAACCCGCACCGCACCGCGCAGTTTGTAAAAAATTCAAACCACAACCGCATCACAGAAATTCAACACCGCATTTTGTGGTGCGGTTTGATGTGGTGTGGGCGGTCCGATGAACACCCCCATTTAATACATGCTTTCAATTGTTGCGCGTGCTTAAATGTGGTTTTCGATTTTCACATAGGGATAACTATGTTTGTTCTTGCGTTTTGAGACTAAATCGGTTTTCAAAAAGATGAATACGTATTTCAAGCTTATGAAGTTAAAATGTATTTATAAGAATGAGGGTTAGACTCTTTATATATAATTTGAGTCTTAGAATCATATTAGGGTGGGCAACTCACCCAATGTTTTCAAGTAGAAATTATGTTTCCTTGTCGATCAAGGTGTCTTGGGGATACTCTTTAAAATAGTTTCCTTATAGTTTGACACAATCAATTAGCTGCATATTTAGTTAATTAATTAATTACACATTTATTTTATACTTAGGATTTCAGGCATCATTAAATGGGCATTCCCTTAAGACTAACCAAGTCTAATTAATGCAACATTAGTTGTGTTTTCGGGGCTTATTTTTAACCCACATCAATATTTGATTTCCACCTTCACAAATATAAGCAAAGAGAGGAATATTATCCTCTTAGTCACATGTTCGAATCCCATGGGAGAAGAATTTGCGATTATGCCATCTGGGCGAGAGCCTGTCGCACTTGTGCGATTTACCTGGTTCACGTGGTTTGCAGGCTATTGTATGAACCCGTGGGTTTACCCAGTACGCACCCAAAGGGTAGTGGTTGCGGGTTCCCATAGTAAAAAAATATATATAAGCAAATAAAAGTTATGTATGATTATATATTAAATATCAATTTTTTTATAAAAGTTATGTATGTATGATTATTATTTTATATTATGATCAATTTTTTTTATCTTAAAACATAAGTATGATTAATTTTAAAATTATTTATAAAATTTTATATTAAAATAAAAAAATTTCTCTAATATTTTACATAAAAGGGTTCTTTTTAAGATTTCTAATAAAAACAAAATCTTCATGTAACTTTTTTTTAGTATTTAATAAAATTATAAATGTTAACAATGAATTTTAAATTTATGAAAATATTATTAAAATTTATATATATAACATTACTAATAATTTTAGATAGGTTATTTGAGAATGACCCAACTAATGATAAACGATAAACATATTTAGAGGTCGTTTGGTTCATGAAGTGGTATCAGGTTGAAGTGATATACGAATGAAGTATTATTGTTGATATCATGTGTTTGGTTGAATGGTGGAATGAATTTGTTAATTTAATATAAATAAATAAAATATGAAGTTAATATGAAAAACAAATCACTATTATTTATTAAATATTAAACAACATCATTATACATTTTTTATTTTAAAAATTAACATGTAACTTTATAAACAAAGATAAAAATATTAATTTTTTGACCTCAAACTCCCATTTCATACTCACCTCTGTTTAAGATATCAGAAACTCATATATTATGGGTTTGACCAAACACAATGTATGGATTTGAAATGACCATACTGATACATAGAATTTACAAACCAAACGATTTAATATAATTGCGTTTCTAACGAGAATGTTGCCCTTTGCGTTTTTTTCACAAAATTCACATATAATTACGTATTCCCGGTATACTTCATTTGCGTAGAGATTAGATCAATTTAATTTATATAGATTACTAAAAAAAATAAAATTCAATCTATATAACAAACACTACTACTGTTAACCAATTAATTACTACATAAATTTATTAATAGTAACAAAAGAAGCCCTAAGTTTATACTATATATGTATAGCGATTGGGATCCTGAGATCCAGATCACGTAATTTCCCTGAGATTCATATTAAAATATGATGGTGTTATTATAACTTCAAAATATTATGTATAATTAAAAATTTATAATTAAAAATTTATACTAAAATACCGCATTGTCTTAGAAAATTTCCTGAGTTCAATATTAGATTCTTTTTTCTCATATTTATATTCTTGTTTTTAATATCGTAATATGTTTTAAATTTTTTTGACATATAACTAAAATTATTATTTTAAATTTTTTTGATGAATAAAAATATTAAAATTATTTTAAAATTTTATTCACAAAATTCTTTTTAAAAAAATAATTTTAATTACATACCGTAGATCTTTAAAATGACCGTTAAAAATAGGGCTGTAAACGAACAGAGTCGAGCCGAGTTTTGCCCGAGCCGAGCCGAGTTTGACTTTTTTTTTAAACGAACCGAACCTAGCCGAGTTTGACTTTTTTTTAAAACGAACCGAGTCGAGCCGAGTTTCCTAATAAACGAGCCGAACACGAGTTGTTCGCGAACAAATCGTACGGATTTACGGAGTTTCCTAATAAAAATAACTTTTACGGATTGTTGTTTCTATTTTTTAAGAAATATTTCTCGACGATATACTTAATATAATGATATTCCCAAATCGAGTTGTTTGCTAACAAAACAAATATTTTTTACTCAATTAAGTCCAATTAATAAAAATAACTTTAACGGATTGTTGTTTCTATTTTTTAAGAAATATTTCTCGACGATCCAACCGTACGGATGTCAAGATATACTTAATATAATGATATTCCCAAATTTTAAAAAAATAAAAAATTAATTTGGTTGAATATTCTAGTATATCATTACTATATTGACTACTTGACTAGTACTCGTAACTAGTGTTTTGTCACGAATTGTTGTTTCTATTTTTCTAAAAATATTTCTCGACAATCCAAGCATATGAATGTCAAGATATATATAATATAATGATATCCCCAAATTTTAAAAAAATAAAAAATTAAGTTGGTTGGAGATCTTAGTATATCACTACTATATTGACTAGTACTCGTAACTAGTGCATTGTCACGAATTGTTGTTTCTATTCTTTTAAAATATTTCTAGACAATCCAACCGTACGGATGTCAAGATATATCTAATATAATGATATTTCCAAATTTTAAAAAAATAAAAAATTAATTTGGTTGGAGATCTTAGTATATCACTACTATATTGACTAGAATTCGTAAATAGTGTTTTGTCACGAATTGTTCTTTCCATTTTTTTAAAAATATTTCTCGACGATCCAACCGTACAGATGTCAAGATATATTTAATTTAATGATATTCCCAAATTTAATGTATTATATTTATATATATATATATATATATATATATATATATATATATATATATATTATGTATAATAATACAAATGTAACATATTTAATTATGATCAATTTCTCTATGTGATCGAAGTTGAATAGGTCATAAGTTGTTTTTTTAAATTCTTGATGTTGAATTCCAAATTTCATATTTGTGTTGTGACTTGTGAGAAAAATGGCATGGTTTAATCAATTTTTTAATTTTGACAAATTAAATAAAATTGATATTCATTTTTTAAAATGAGATTGTAATCAATTTAAGAAAATTAAAAGATTATAAAATTATGTATGTTATATATATATATAGTCACATAAAAATTAATATATTAAATATGATTCAAATAATCAAATGTAAATACATTATAATATATGCGTGTGTGTATATATTTATACATATCATGGAAATGTTCTGTTACTTTGTTTTGCGTATGTAGCTATACCGACATGTACATTACTAAATTTGCTTTATAATTGTCATAGTGGTATAAATAACTAAATAAGTTTCTAGAATTGTCATACTGGTTTAAGAATTGCTTTGTCACAAATAGACTTTGCAGTTTGATCTTTTTCAATCTTCCAGTGTTACTCACTCAGACGACAGTGAATGCAGACTGTAATGAGGATGAGAATCGAGATGCAATGGTTTGGAAATTGGGAGGCAAATGCCTGAATCTGATTCTTAGCATCTGTAAAACAAACAAAAACCACATGTATAGTATACACTTATTCTTTTTTTTAACAATATATATATATAATATGAATAATTTCATATAAACATTAATATATTACATATGATATAAATATTTAAATTATTCATAATATTTTTTTATTTATAATATATATAAATTTTATCCGAGCCGAGCCGAGTTAGACGAGCTCGAGCCGAACTCGAGCCGATCCCGAGCTAAACGAGCCGAGCTCGAGCTGAACAGGCATAAAGCTCGGCTCGGGTTCGTTTACTAACCGAGCGGATTTTTATGTTCAAGATCAGGTTCTTTTAATAAACGAACAGAGTCGAGCTCACTTAAACGAGCCGAGCTCGAGTTCTGTTCACGAACAGCTCTGTTCATTTACAGCCCTAGTTAAAAAGAAGCAAAATTTTTACTCAGGTCCCACACACGTCACACGTATGTGCGCTACTTTCCTGTTCTCGGAAGCCACACTCATAAATAAACATCGCAAATATACTATACTTCGTGCTATTATTTCTTGGTGAAAATAATTTTCCTCTTTCATTAAAATAATAAAAAAAAATGAAAGTCTTACAAGATAATAAATTTTGATAAATTTTATTATAATTATTAAATATTAATACACATAAAACTATTACGAGATAATAAAAAATTATGAGATGAACAAAAATTATCCAAGCTGCGTATAAATCATCTATTTTTCTCATAATAGTTCCTTCATTTTTCACCGTTAGCATCCACATTTATCCATGTAAATACTTTCCTCTATTCGGTAATATTTGACATTTAATTTTTTAGCATTAGAATTTGACTACATAATTGAGATTATTATTTTTTAAATTATTTTTTTATGAATAAAAATTTTAATTTAATATTTTTATTCAAGAAATCTTTTAAAATAATAAATCTAACTTCTATACGACAAAAATCAAACGGCCCGAGTTTTTTCCTTATATATTCAGACCTGTCACCGCCATTTGATGTGCCTAAAATACTACTCCCTCCGTCTCAGAAAATTTTTCCTGTTTTGACTTTTTGTACTGTTTATTGTAAGCGATTGACTACTAATTTACACATAATTTATAAGACAAAATATAGTCATGAGTGATTTTGTTTGATCCGTATTTGTGAGTACTTTAATACAGTAAATTTTTTATATTTAATACTAATACGAAATTAAAGATATTAACGATCAAAAAATATGTGTTGACAAACGCGCATATGATTAACAGGAAAAGTAATAAGAGACGGAGGGAGTAGTAATATCACGCGCGCACACACACACTAGAAAAAACATACTCCTTAAAAACTCAATTTTGTCAAAGCTCGATTTCTTCCAAAACATGAAGCCCCCACGAGCTCGTCTCCGCATACTCATCTTCCTCACCACCCTTGCCTTCATCACAGTCCACTCAGACGATGCATCAGTAATGCAAGACTTAAAAAAAGCACTCAACTCACCTGACTCACTGGGTTGGACTAACTCGGACCCATGTCAATGGCCTCACATACAATGCAACAAAGACAATAAAGTCACAAGAATTCAAATAGGTAACCAAAATCTATCTGGGTCACTCCCACAAACCCTAAAGAACCTAACTTTATTACAAGTTCTTGAACTTGAAAAAATCAACTCTCTGGGTCACTACCGAGTTTGTCAGGCTTGAGTTCTTTACAATCACTTTTATTACATGACAATAAGTTTGTGTCTATGCCCTTTGATTTCTTTGATGGTATGTCTTCTATACAAGATGTGTATATAGGGTATAATGAATTTAATGCTTGGCAATTACCTGATAGTATAAAAAGTGCAAGTACTCTACAGAAATTCTCAGCTACTAAGTGTAATATTACTGGAAAGATTCCTGTTTTTTTGGTGGGGATACTTTTGCTGGCTTGACTTTTTTGGACCTTGCTTTTAATTACTTGGAAGGTGAATTGCCTGTTAGTTTTTCGGGTTCTTCGATACAGACATTGTGGTTAAATGGTCAGCAAAGTTTGTCGAAATTGAATGGTACTACTGAGGTTTTGCAAAATATGATTGAGTTGACTGAGGTTTGGTTGCATTCAAATTCGTTTACGGGTCCTATACCTGATCTTTCGGAGTTGGGGCAATTGCAGAATTTGAGTTTGAGGGATAATGGGTTGATGGGTCGTGTGCCCGCGTCTTTGGTTGATATGTCGTCGCTTGTAGAAGTGAATTTGACGAATAATATGTTGCAGGGGTCACCACCCAAGTTTAAGGATTCAGTGAAGTTGGATATGGATGAGAATAGTAATAGTTTTTGTGTGAATGATGCGGGTGTTCCGTGTGATTCACGTGTGGATGTAATGCTTGCTGTTGCGGAATCAGTTGGTTATCCGAGTAAGTTTGCTGAGAACTGGAAAGGAAATGATCCTTGCACGCGGTGGTTAGGTATTGCGTGTGATAGTGGGAATATTACTGTTATTAATTTTCAGAGAATGGGTCTTATGGGTAGTATTTCTCCTAACTTTTCATCTATGGTACGTTGCAAAGTTTGATTCTTGCAAATAATAATCTAAGTGGTGTTATACCAGAGGAGCTCACAAGTTTGAGTAGTCTCAAGGAATTAGATGTTAGTAACAATCAGCTTCACGGTAAAATTCCATCTTTCAGGAGTAATGTGATGGTTAAAACTGATGGTAACGTAAATATCGGAAAGGATAATGTTCCTAGTTCGACACCAACAACACCTTCTGGTAAAACACCAGGTTCGTCCCCCGGTTCCACTGCAGAATCTCCACAAAGTGGGGGGGGGGGAAGAAATCTTCCTCGGGAGTGATTGTTGGCTCTGTTGTTGGTGGTGTGTGTGCATTTTTCTTTGTGGGGTTCCTAGTTGTTTGTCTATACAGAGCTAAGCATAAACCTACTGATATAGAGCAGCATCCTAGTACTACAGTGATTCATCCACGCCACTCGGGATCAGAGCAAGATGCCGTGAAGATCACAGTTACTGGTTCCAGTGTTAATGGTGGGGCTACTAGTGAAACTTTGAGTCTTGGAAGTAGTGGACCTAGAGATATGCATATTGTTGAGGCTGGGAACAAGGTAATATCCATCCAAGTTCTGAGGAATGTGACTAACAACTTCAGCCAAGATAATATACTGGGTAAAGGTGGTTTTGGAACTGTTTACAAGGGTGAGTTACATGACGGAACTAAGATCGCAGTTAAGAGGATGGAGTCAGGGGTGATGAGTGAAAAGGGTCTGGATGAGTTCAAGTCAGAGATTGCTGTTCTTACTAAGGTCCGACATAGGCATCTGGTTGGGCTTCTTGGATATTGCTTCGATGGAAACGAGAGACTACTAGTTTATGAATAGATGCCTCAAGGGCCCCTTAGTAGGTATCTGTTTAACTGGAAGGAGGAAGGATTGAAACCTCTTGAGTGGTCGAAAAGGCTAACCATTGCACTGGATGTTGCCAGCGGTGTCGAGTATCTGCATAGTTTGGCCCAACAGAGTTTATACTCAGGGATCTCAAACCTTCCAACATTCTTCTGGGAGATGATATGCGGGCTAAAGTTGCAGACTTTGGACTTGTTCGTCTTGCTCCAGATGGAAAGCTTCACTTGTGACAAAATTGGCAGGAACTTTTGGGTATTTAGCACCAGAATATGCAGGTGATTTTCATCTTTCACGTAATGCTATTAGCATATATTTTCTCATCGATTTTGCTTGTTATATGGTCTGCTTAAAAGCTGAAAATATATTTAAAGCTGTAGAATATTTGTTCCTTGTTCGTATATATCCTTGATTCTACATTTGAAAGTCCTTAACTTTAATGGAAGATCTTTATGAATGCTTCTGTTGTATAATTTGATGGTTTAATTTATAATATAATATCAGTAGTAATCTTTAGTATTTGGAAAATTTTAATATTTGTGAAGCCTAATCCTGTCCCTGAAATTATCGCTAATATTTATCAATGGTAAATTGGTAATTATATCAATTTCTGTAACGTATGGTAAGTAATAAATCACAATTTATCTTTTTGACCTCAACATAAATTTCACGATTAATTGACAGTGACGGGCCAAGTAACTACAAAGATTGATGTCTTTTTATGCTGACTATTGGATTGAACTGCCAGTTTACTATGTGTTCTGCATTTTCTGTTCTTGTTTCGTCGTTTTGATGCTCTGGATCACTGGATGGGGGTACGGAGGAGAGGTTTATTATGTTTAGAAGATTAAGCTGGGATACGCCTAACTTAGGTAGCTAGGTGTCTTTTGCAGCAATAGTATAATTATTCATTGTTCTTGTTTGCTTCTTTCCCTCAAGTAGTGCCTTCCCTACTTGCAATTGAATTTTTTTTATTTTATAAATCAATAATGCATGTTTTTCAGCATATAGGCTCGGTCTTTAACTTCCTTTAAGTAGCATTATTAATGGCTACAGGCGGCAGCTGGTAGCAGAGACTAGGAAGTTTTTTTTATCAGGCTTTTAAGTAACAGCTGCACATTTGATTTAAATTAAATAAAGGGTGTTTGGTTTTTATTTTTTGTGAGAAATAAATGCTTATTTTCTCAGGAAAAAAATATAATTACATGCTTTTTTTTCTGAAAGTAAATTGTTATTATATCCTATATATAATTAGAATAAGGGAGATAATATGGTATGGTCGTCAGGGATAAAGATGTAAATTCTTAATATTAGTAGTTATTTAATTAGTAGATTAAGGTTCGATTTCCCGTGAGTACAAGAATTAACTTAATACTATTTTAAATTTATTTGTAAATAAAATGATTAAGGTTTGATTATCAAATAATATTAATAATTAATTCAATATTATTATAAATTATTATTAAAAAGGAAACCCATGGGTAGTATAAGCTAGTTTCTAAAAATAAGATAAACCCAAACGGTCCTATTATAGACCTCGTTTGGGATTCCTTAAAAATAAGTAATAAGTTACTTGTTTTTTTAAAAAAATACGTATTTTTAAAATATTAACATTTAGTTTAAAATTTGAAGATCAAATCTTATTTAAAAAAAAGTAAATTAGTTATTTTCAGAAAAAATAAATACATACATACTTTTTCTGAAAATAAGTAACTTATTTTCGAAAATAAAGGGAGCCAAACACTTCTGTACAGTGTTCATATTGTTGGAAAATCCACGGACAGACTATAGTTAGTGTATAGTGTGACAACACGGGTCAAGTCCCGAGTCTTTTTCGAAAATCGGGTCAAGTCCCGACTTCCGAATCTGAAATAAGCCAAAGTAAACTGGCCCAAATGCAACAACTTGGGTAATCCACAAGCCCACCACAGGCCCCCAAAAGATCATGATTTGTTGGTGCACTTAGTAGTAGTACTTTTGCTTATATACTGAACAAATTATCCCAATCTACTCGATGTGGGACTGGGGTGTTACAAACTCCCCCACTTAAATTCTTGACGTCCTCGTCAAACCGAACAGATAGCCCATAGGCCCAGATCGTACCTCTCTAGCCATTGTGGGATAATACCGGCTGGCTTCGTGTCCCCACCTCCGAACCTCTGTCCATTGTGGGATAATACCACCAGCCTTCGTGTCCCCACCTCCGGCAACTTGACAAATCAAGCTTTCGAGAGTTGACTCTGAATACCATATGTGACAACCTGGGTCAAGTCTCGAGTCTTTTTCAAAAATCGGGTCAAGTCCCGACTTCCAAATCCGAAATAAGCCAAAGTAAACTGGCACAAATGCAACAACTTGGGTAATCCACAAGCCCACCACAGGCCCCCAAAAGATCAATGATTTGTTGGTGCACTTAGTAGTAGTAGTACTTTTTACTTATATACTGAACAAATTATCTCAATCTACTCGATGTGGGACTGGGGTGTTACAAACTCCCCCACTTAAATTCTTGACGTCCTCGTCAAGCCGAACAGATAGCCCATAGGCCCAGATCGTACCTCTCTACCCATTGTGGGATAATACCAGCTAGCTTCGTGTCCCCACCTCCGGACCTCTGTCCATTGTGGGATAATACCACCAGCCTTCGTGTCCCCACCTCCGGCAACTTGACAAATCAAGCTTTCGAGAGTTGGCTCTGATACCATATGTGACAACCCGGGTCAAGTCCTGAGTCTTTTTCGAAAATCGGGTCAAGTCCCGACTTCCGAATCTGAAATAAGCCAAAGTAAACTGGCCCAAATGCAACAACTTGGGTAATCCACAAGCCCACCACAGGCCCCAAAAAGATCATGATTTGTTGGTGCACTTAGTAGTAGTACTTTTGCTTATATACTGAACAAATTATCCCAATCTACTCGATGTGGGACTGGGGTGTTACAAACTCCCCCACTTAAATTCTTGACGTCCTCGTCAAACCGAACAGATAGCCCATAGGCCCAGATCGTACCTCTCTAGCCATTGTGGGATAATACCGGCTGGCTTCGTGTCCCCACCTCCGAACCTCTGTCCATTGTGGGATAATACCACCAGCCTTCGTGTCCCCACCTCCGGCAACTTGACAAATCAAGCTTTCGAGAGTTGGCTCTGATACCATTTATAACAATCCAAGCCCACAACTGAATGCATACCAGGCCCAACAACCCACCACAGGTCAGCCCATAAAAAGCTAGCAATTTTAGGTATACATTAGTTATTGACTTGTCCTTATAAAGGGCCCAAATACACTTTATCTATTCGATGTGGGATGTTACATATAGTGTGTGTATACACAATTGTTATATGCAACACTTTCTGCGAACTTATACAGTAAATCATAATGTAAACACGTTTTATTAATAATCTATGTATACGTCTCATGTGACTTTAATAATCTAATCAAATTATGAAAACACAAGTGAACACTACCCAGTACGTATTCCCAACAAGAAAAGTTTACGGGTCATTGATATAAATTCACTTTTTAATCGATCAATGTGTAATATAATCAACGAGAATTATTCAAAGTATTCGTGTAGGCCCCGAGCTGGACTTCAAATATGGGGAACCACTTCTATCAAAGCAAGCACGGTCACGTATGTGATATATCATATCATATATGGCACCGACATTTGTAAGTTTTCGGTCTTCTTCCTACTAAATTACAGGGAATTTACATGCATGTTCATATGAGGAGTACTTCAATTTAGTGGAGGGAGAGTACTATGAATAAAATAAAAGATTTTAATAAAATTTAAGGATAAATAACGGATTAGGTAATAGGAAAAATAATCATATATGAGCAACTTTTTATGATAGATAAAATTTATTTTATAAAAAAATAGAGTATTCTTGTTAAATCGAAGAATTTAACTTTATATTTAATTGATTGAAATCAAATAGAGAAAAAAAATAACATTTTAAATATCTCACTGAAATAATACAATTTTTTTCAATTTATTTATTCTAACCATAAATAATGTTAGAACTTAATATTTTAGAAAAACGCAGACCAGACAAGCTTACATACGTACCGGGGCATGACTGAAAAGATGAACATTTTTTAAATTAATAAATCAAGGCATTTTATTCATTTTAAATAATAAATAAGATGTCTTATAATTTAAATATCTCAAATAATTCAATTAATAATAAA
Organism: Oenanthe sinensis; assembly: GCA_028671895.1. Taxonomy (NCBI): domain Eukaryota; kingdom Viridiplantae; phylum Streptophyta; class Magnoliopsida; order Apiales; family Apiaceae; genus Oenanthe; species Oenanthe sinensis. The sequence goes on along the minus strand of CM053814.1, from coordinate 5,772,830 downwards.
TGATTATGCAAATTAATGAATGTATCAAATTCTATTCTTTCAAACAATAATTTTTTTTAATTAATAAATTATGAGTATTTTAGTCATTTTAAATAATGAAATATATGTCTTATAAAAAATCTTTTAGTATAGCTTATTTATGTTAAATAAAAATTCCGTCAGACCGTCACTAGCATTTCTATTGTAAAAGTATTTTTTTAATCGAAAAACACATGTTTTTGATAAAAAAAATATATTTTAACTTCTATAAAAAGAATAGTGTTCTTTTAGTTTTAATTAAATATTTTCTTCGAAGAAAGCATATCAGAATATCCAACTCTAAACAAGTAGTGCCTTATTTTATTTTTCAATTTCTTTAATTTCTTTGTTTAGAATAGTCAAAAGAAATATCTTCTACAAGTCAAAAGAGAAAACACTAAAACAATGAGGGAAACATTTATATGTATAAAAATAGGAAAAATATTTTACGAACCTGTTTTTCTTACTATATATTTTCCAAAATACAATATATTAAACCCAACTACCGACCTAAATTACGAGGATTTTATATTGTTATTATTATTATTATTATTATTATTATTATTATTATTATTTAGAATAGTCAAAATATAATATATTATTATTATGTAATTACATTGGATTTGGTTGATTACTATTTTTATTTTTTCTTACAATAATAAATTAACTAATCCCACAGGGTGCTTTCAAAACAATTAATAATAATAGTAATAATCACTCAATAATAAAATAATATTTTATAAAAGTAATTAATATTTTCTTTAAAAAATAAAAAATAAAAGTAACTAATATATTATAAATTAATCGTAAAATTTAAGAAACGCTTGTGGGTTTGCTTTGCTTAATTTTAAATGAATATAATCCGATGTTGATTGGATTTTTTTAATTCTAAATATATGAATTTTAAATTTGAGGGGAGGTGAATATGATTAATGGGTATGGGTAATCAATTTAAATTTTATTATTTAAATTAATATTTATTTACTTAACTAATTTTTTAATCATATTTATATTTTAATAATGAAGATAAATATTATTAATAATGAAAATATGTAAAAAAAATTATTGTTATTATAAAAAACTAATTTATTAATAATTTGATAATATTTAAATAAAATATAAATTCATTTTAAAATGAAATTTCCATCTATATTACCTCAATCACATTTATGATTTTTACACGAAGCAAACGACCTGTAGCTTTAAATATATTTTTTATTATGCAGTGCCAAAGAACAAAAAAATAATAAAAAAACACTTCTAAAATGACCGATTATTAAACTTATAATCCCAATTCCCACACCTACCGCAATAAATGAAATTCAATATATATTTGATTGTTTCCGGATATACATAGTAGGGTTTGAGTACTTATCTCCTTTTGGCTTGTTCTTACATAAATAAACTCAATAATTAATTAAATAAAGAACAAATACAAAAGATAAAAAATGGCTATAATAATAAAGGAGTATTTGTATTATTGTAGCCATTTCTCTATTTTTCACAGCAACACTCCTTTATGCTCTCAACAATTGGACAATTTACACTGAATTATATACGGTATTTATATGGTCTATCAATCAATAAAAAAATACAAAAAATTAGGAGTAAATTTTTATCTTTTAGTTGATAATTTCTTTGCATAATTATGCTTCCTTCCCCTAATATATCATTGATTTATTTATCATTTTTTCAAGAATTTTTTTTCCTGAGAATCACCTCATTCCGTAACTCAACTCACCATAACTCAGACTCTACAATACTCGAGACTGTGACATGATGGTCTTCAGACTCTCTATCTTCCTTCGGACCGGGTAAACTACTAAATTCTTCTAAAAATCTTCTAAATACAAATCACGGGTTTATGATATCCCTCGTACTACAAATTACAAACTATCATAATATTCATAAATTTAACATAATCTTGACTCTCACAATTTTCAGAGACTCTGATCACCCTGTTATTTAACTTTTAAACAACATGAAATGATCGTTTTATCAATTTCTTTTATATTGTTTATATGACTTTGTATATATTTCTCAATTTTTCATAATCTTGTATATGATTATATATATAGAATCAGTTTTAAATTTTTTTAATATTATAATATATTCTGTTTTTTTAAAGTTTTAAATAAAAAAAACTTTCCTTTCGTTAAATTGATCGATTAAATTATAAATCGGTTAAAAAGGTTGGATAATATATAAAGTTAAGTAAAAATAATAATATTTAAAATCCCAAAATAAAAAATATATTAAAAGGTATTTTATCAAAATATATACTCAAATTAACAAAATTTGTATTTGATCATAATAAAGAAAATAAAAAATTGTTTATAAAATAACTCAAACAGATGCTATAAATAAAGAATGAAGGGGTAGAGAAGTAAATAAATGTAAAGAAAATTATTAACATATTAAGAAGTAGGTGAAAACTAAAAATAAAATGGAAAAGGATTACATCAAAAGAAAGATTAATAATGACAGTAAGTAATTTGAAGTGACTATTAAAAAAATTAATTATATTTAAAATATAGCTTGACTTGAGGAAAGAAGACTTTTTTAGTGTGAATTGATTTTAATTGATAGTTATTTTCGTACAAACAAAATGACCATTAGAGCGGTTAAAAATTTATTAACTCATAAAAAAATAATTGATGGTGTGTGACAAAAAACCCTTTCTTTAATTCTGCTTACAAGCAAAGAACACAACTCTTGCCCATAGGCCATGACATCCCACTGCAGTGTTTGTAATTAATTTTGCATTTTACCATTTCAATGGTCAATATTCAACCCCATCCTCTTCTACTCTCCCCTTGCATACGTTTCTAAGTTTTCTACAGTATTATTGTACTATAGTACGCTAGCCGCGTATGAATTCAAATTACACGCACATTTTCTATATATATATATATATATATATATATATATATATATATATATATATATATATGTACCTACACCTAACAACAAAACCCATTAATAACTCTCATATATCCTTCTCAACCTACTCTCTCATCATCTATCCAAACCCTAAATAACCACTTAATTCATTAATTACCACTATTAATTTCTTGCAGTTTATTCTAAACATGATTTCTTCATGGAGGAAGATTAGAAGAAGATCGAACAACAAGAAAGATGTTTCAAACATGGAGCTTTCCATTCCGAATCATTATCGTTGCCCGATATCACTAGAGTTGATGAAAGATCCGGTGACTTTATCTACCGGAATAACTTATGACCGTGCTAGCATCGAGACGTGGATTGAAGCCGGTAATCGAACGTGTCCGATTACAAACCAAGTATTGAAAACCCTTGAGCCCATTCCAAACCATACCCTTAGGAAAATGATACAAGATTGGTGCGTTGACAATACTTCGTATGGCATTCAGAGGATTCCTACACCTAGAATCCCCCTCCGCTCACACGACATCTCGGAGATTCTCTCGAGACTCGTGGCAGCTCAGCAAAGAGAAGATGCTCGCGCGTGTCAAGAAATAATAGCTAAGATCGTTGGTTTGGCTAAAGAGAGTGAACGAAATAAACGATGCATTTTGGAAAATGAGACTATCGGGATTTTGGCCTCATCATTCGAAGCATTCTCAAAGTCTTCCTTTGATCATAATGTTGGTGTTTTAGAGCAAATTTTGTCGGCTCTAACAATATTGATATCGTCATTGGACGGAGAGGCGAAATTTTATCTCGGATCAAATTCATCTTTACGTTGCATGGTATGGCTATTAAACAGTGGAGATTTATCTACGCGAAGAAATGCAGTTCTAGTGCTAAAACATGTACTTTCATCTGATCAAAGAAAAATGGATGACTTTTCGGATATTAAAGAGTCTTTGGAAGGATTAGTGAAGCTAATCAAGGAGCCAATTTGCCCCCCAACCACAAAAGCCTCGTTAGTGATCATTTACAATATGATTTTATCAAATAAGGTCAATGAGAAGGTTGTAACAAAGTTTATTGACATGGAGTTGGTGGAAAGGCTGCTAGAAATGCTCGTAGATTCAGAGAGAAGCATATGCGAAAAGGCACTAGGTGTTTTAGATGGAATTTGTATGTACAGGCAAGGGAGAGAAAAGGCATATGCTAATGCCCTGACAATGCCTGTTTTAGTGAAGAAGATACTGCGAGTTTCGGATTTGGCTACTGAGTTCTCGGTGTCAATTCTTTGGAATCTAAGCAAGAATGAGAAGATTGGGGAAGATAATGCAAGTGGTAGCGTAGTTCTTTCGGAAGCTCTTCATGTGGGAGCTTTTCAGAAGCTGTTGTTGCTATTGCAGTTTGGTTGTAGCGAAAGGACAAAGGAGAGGGCCTCAGATTTGTTGAAGATGTTGAATGTGCATAGAGATACGGTGGAATGTGTCGATACTAAGGATTTCAGAAATCTGAAATGGCCAGCTTGAAGTAATGCAAGAACCATTCATTCATTAGATACGTTCGATTGATTTTCACGGAGCATTAATAGAATTGTAGACTATACTTAGGAGAGTACATATACAAAAGTACTAGTTTTAATAATTTGTTACAATATGCACAAATTTGTGATATGTAATTTACTCATGATACAAACCAATAAAACCTAGCTATATGGTATGTTTTGATGGTGTGATTACTTGTGATAGAGTACGTAGAGTTTATAGTATGTAAATAAGAATGAATTCTGGCATTAATTTGTTTGCTTATTAATTCTGATCGATGAACTACTTTGATTGTTTGAGCAATTAAGTTGAATATTCAATATATTAGCTATTCGTACTTGTATTTTAAAACATAACAAGCGAGAGTAAATTAAGATAGTACTTTAATTAATAATGAGCGACTCTAGCTTTAAACCATTAATTGACAGTCTCATTTTAATACTTATATATTTTTAAATAATCTCCCAATTCTTCTAAAAGTAAGTACAATAGGCTTATAGCTCAATATTTAATTTAAGTATAATATACAATATAGATGCACGTACGTACCATGACTTGGAAAAAGGCCATGTAGATAGATGGCGATGGTTATGAACTACGAAGGTTGAATCATCTATATACGTGTGTTTATGGTAATACAGGTCCGTACTCAATAGCGGAAAAACACAAAGTCGTCTTATATAATTCAAGGTAAACTGATACAAAATATTGAAATGTGTGTGTGTGTGTGTTTTATTGAATATTTCTAACCAATACATTAAAGAGTTGAGTATAATAATTATAGTTGGACGGATTGAGTCAGCAGGGGATGGCTAGTAGAATTAAGTATAACCTTTTGACTCAATTGTAGCTTAGGGCTAATCTGATTCAACAGAACTGCTATTTGTAATGGCCCCAAAGCGACTATGTCAGTATATGCCAACTCAGCCGTTACCTTTTGAATTACGATTCGGTAGTTCATATTCATACTTGACAGTTGGGTTGGTGTTTGTATGCACTTAGTGACATATCACATAAGAAGAATAGTTATGTATCGATTATTCAATTATCCAAATAGTAACGTACGTAAATGAGAGTTCGAAATAAATAAAAAATCAAATTAGCTTTTGAATATCATATATATGAGGATTTTAATTTCTTGTGTTCGGATGAATTCGAAGAGTTTGGATTTTTTAGGAGGTATCTGCTATTTTTGCTATCCAAATACATATCTTCGACATGCTAAAGATTTACAGCGTCGGGTGACTATTAGTACGTGCGTGTCAAGTTGTGAATATTGGGGTTGCCTTTTTGAACCCAAGAATCTTTTTACATGTGTTTCGTTAGTATGCATATGTAGCAAGACATTTGTCAAAATTGTAACTGCTGGTATACAACCGTGTTCAAACACATCTAAAACAGGTAACCTCATTTCAACACACGCGAGGAATAATATAAAATGTTCAAAAAAGCAATACTATATTACCATAGACACGAAAATAAATCTGAAAAATATTACTCAATATTTTGTGTCGATTTTTAATTTATGAACTACATATGTATAAAAGAGGCAGACCTCATTTTTAATATATGCAGTCGATTAAATTGTGTCAATGAAGCATTTTATGTCGAATTTAAAATTGAAAATTTTAGCATTTCCCGCAGTGAAAAAGGTGGATATGGAATTGCCCCAACAGGCCTACCACCGTAGTTCAACTGCACTCATCGTCTCATCTATAATGGAAACAAATCTAATTTCAGGGGTCACCACTCAAGTACCAAGAACGTGTGGAGTAACGAGTAAGTATGCGTGTGGTTAACATATGTTTATCGATAAGTATATTTTACGGGAACACGTTAAAAAAAATTATTGTTTCTCATTTTGTTGTTACTTTTTGCAGGAGTGATGAATGTGTCAAGACTACTATACAAGACAAAGATGATTCACAACTACGCGTTTGAGTAAAATGATACCTTAAAAATATTCAATACATTTATATATATATCGCTCTTGACTCTTTGTATTTTCTATAGAATTGTGCATGAAATTGCAATGTTATTGGCAAATCTGATAATTTCCAACTTTTTTATTCATATTCAGTAGTTATTCCAGTACAATATTATTCTGCAGAGGCTGGTTGGCTCACCTACATTGTATCGGAGACCAATACTAATACGTACTCTTTTACTCTTTCTTCTTCATTTTCTGCAGATGAGAATTATTTTGTCTTTATTGGAGCACATTTTATTTGACTATTTACTGTGTAGAGAAGCATACTCCACATGATAATAATAATTTTTTAATTATATATTAGAATTAAATTTTAAATCATTTTTCGATGATTAAGAAGGATAAATCTATATAATTTCCGGGTACTTTTCATATATAAGCATATGGAAACGCAAAAACAAGTCAAATACAAGTATACAACTCTCACTACTTTTGTGTTGTCGAAAGAGAAGAGCTAAATCTTTAATTTTGAACAATAACTAAACTGCAAATTTAACTTGTAGCTTAGATTTCATCTGCCAAACACATTATAGATCCTCTGTTTTCTACACGATTTAAAATGTACGATTCCACTCACACATGCATATTATTGGGCACCCGGTTTACACACAATATACATCGCAATGCAAGGTGGACTTTAGTTGGCTATTTTTTTGTTTTTGTTTTGCTGAATCACTTGAGCCGAATGTAGCCGCCAAATTTTCTTTTTATGCAAAAAAAAAAAAGAGAAGAAAGGTTAAACTTACATATTTGATTATATTATATGATTCGAAAATAAGTAATAACTTAATATGGTTTAGTAAAAAAAAACTTAATATGGTGGTTGAGAGATATCTGGATTTCGATATATCGCTCTTATCTTCAATATTTTTCATTAATTTAATTTAAATATTATAATTAATTATTACTTCAAAAATAAGTGCTAGCTAGTAATCCACTGTTTAATTCAAAAATGAAATTTCCGAGGAGTGTATTAAATTGAAAAACGCATGCTAATCAAGCAGCAAAAGATGCACTAGTACATTGCATTTATCATTTAAGAAATACTACTTCCATCCTAAGGTATCATTTTAATTTTAAAAAATATATATACAATAACACTTCATAAAAATTTTTCCCAAAATAAAAACTTGTATTAAGTTTACAGATATAAAAAAATTATTTTAAAAAAATTATTAAAATATATTTTCAATACACCTTAAAATACATTTAATATCCTCCTCTCTTAGAATTCAGCATTTCTACATTATGAAAATTCAGCATTTCTACATTTTGAACAATTGAACGAGAATGATAGAATGAAATACTATTTGTCGATAAACATGCAAAACCAGAACTTTATCTGCATTAATACTTAAGAATATAATTAAATGTTATTACTATTAATAGTTACTTCCTCTGTCCCTTTTAATTGTCCTTTTGAATTTTTAAGTGTATTTTAACACGTATAAAAAACATAGTTCGATAACTTGTTTTTCGAATTTTCTTTTTTTTAATAAAAAATTAATATTAAAAAAATTAAAAAATATATTATCAAACTATACGTTAAAATACAATTATATTTTCTATGAGCATTAAAAAATACATAAAAAAACAAAAGAGCAATTAAAAGAGCACGAAAATAAAAGAGCAAGGAGGGAGTATTTGCCTCCTAAGCATGTGACATATGTTGCCAAGCGTTATACGCGAAGGATCGCTCGAACTCACACTTCGGTGTACACGTTGATAAGAGACTTATGCGATGACAGTTTATGCACTAGTAAAGAAAGCCCATAATATATGCATACAATTCAAAAACATGTAATGCGCATTGGACAGCCCAATCTAAGTTTCTTATAGATTATCGTGTCCGTTTGCTCCGTAAAGTACTCTCTCCGTCCCTCTCATTTTTTTACAAATGAGTTGGGCACGGATGTTAATAAAAATGAATAAAATAGTGGAGAAGTGTAAGAAAAATGAGTAAAGTTGTGGGATTTATTAATATTTAAGGTATAAAGTGAGTATGGTGGAGGAAAGTAATAGGTGTAGTTGATTTTTATATTATAAAACTTTATTATTTTTGGAAATGTAAAGAATTGAAAGGAACGTCCAAAAAAAGAAACGGTAAAGAAATTAATATTTAAGGTATAAAGCGAGTATGGTGGAAGAAAGTAGTAGGTGTAGTTGATTTTTATATTATAAAACTTTACTATTTTTGGAAACGTAAAGAATTGAAAAGGACGTCCAAAAAAAAACTGTAAAAAAATTAATATTTCAAGTATAAAGCGAGTATGGTGGAAGAAAGTAGTAGGTGTAGTTGATTTTTATATTATAAAACTTTATTATTTTTGAAAACGTAAAGAATTGAAAGTAACGTCCAAAAAAGAAAAATGTAAAGAAATAGATGAAAGAGAGAAGTTAATTTGGACTTCTCTAATGCTAAGGATACATCATATCGTATATGTAGCAGCAGAGGCTTCAAGAACTTGGAAATACGAGTACCAAATGAACTAAACAGTGATTTCACTGGTCCAATCTTGTTACAAATTTTGTTGGTTCTTTATTACTCTTTACATTCCTAAATAATAATGTTTATTTTAACTTTTATCATGTATATTAAGTTGTTAAAAAATATATTATATTCATTAAAAGTTTAAATTTTATGTTAAGTATTACCCTTTTTTTTACATGTACCCTGAGTTAAAGAAACTATTATTGAGAAAGAATAGTAGTATAAGAAATAGTTACTTTGCTATCCATTTCATTTTGATAAGTTTTAATCAAACCTATTGATTCTCTTTCTTCTTCTTTTTGGTTAAATGAAAGAAAATATTTTTGAATGTAAAGACTTGAAAAGCGAATTTATAAACAAAATATTAAATATTGTTAAAGTTAATTATAGTACCGTCACAGCGAGAACACATTTTAATTTGAGTTGAAAGGAATGCTATTAATTAGAAGGTTCGTACCCTAACCGGAGTTTAATGTGAACAAGGAATTTTATTTTATTTTTGACTTTATGCAATAGATAACATCGCTGGTACAAGAGACAGATGCCGGTTTCCTACATCCGTTGATCACTTTGCTTGAATTTTAAATTTCTATCTGCATGATGGGGTGCTGGTCAAGAAAGGAGTACATGTTAGAAGTTTTAACGTTGAATTTTTAACATTTAACTTGAGTCTGACATATAAATTTAAAAATGCTAAGAAAAATTAAAAAAAAGTATTTGCAAGTGAACAGGATTCATAAATTTTATTAAAAACATATATTATAATATTAAAAATAATATTAAAAAATGAATGAAACATATAAAAATTAGATGGGTGACGGATGACAGTTTCACAAATTTGAAAACAAGGTGGTATGTTTAGTACTTCTGAGTTTTGATTTACTTGCAAGTGTTAAGCGTACGGCATTTACGAAGCTCCAGGAAATTTGCTTACAAGTTACTCCTGTTTAGTTACGATTAGTGCAGTAAATATCTCAGTGTTAGCCGACCCCTCGGCGGTCTTGGCACAAGGCAAGGCGAGGCGAGTCAAAATCTAAAATATTTATATATTATTCATTAAAAAAGAACCAAATTCAAACTTTGATTGAATTAAAAAATAATGTTTGTCAACGGTTCACGAATGTCTCATGAATTTTCTCACAAATCTAGATGACAACTGATATAGAGTTTAAATCTCATATTTACAATATTTATGCTTTTGTTTAAAAAATTATTATTTTATCTAATATAATTAAAATAATAAATTAATGCAATCAAACTTAATTAAAATATTATATAAATATCAACTTAATATATTTTGAAAAATTTTATTAATATTTTTTCAAAATATATTAATAATTTTTTTATATATTATTCATTAAAAAAGAACCAAATTCAAACTTAGATTGAATTAAAAAATAATGTTTGTCAACGGTTCACGAATGTCTCATGAAATTTCTTACAAATCTAGATGACAACTGATATAGAGTTTAAATCTCATATTTACAATATTTATGGTTTTGTTTTAAAATTTATTATTTTATCTAATATAATTAAAATAATAAATTAATGCAATCAAACTTAATTAAAATATTATATAAATATCAACTTAATATATTTTGAAAAATTTTATTAATATTTTTTCTAAAATTTAACAATAATATTACATTTCTCAAATTAATAATATAGTATAAAGTGCTAACTATACTAATCATATTACTGTATTTATTATTAATTATGATATATATTATAATAATTTAGAATAAAAATTATCCACAAGAATTATATAAAATAATATTTATAACATATAACATATTTTTAATTCATATTATGATCAAACTAATATGAGAGCTTATTTTATTTAAAAAAAGAATAATAGGACACATATACGAGTCTAATTATTGAAGTTGTTCACTAATTACGAATTTATAATAAAGTATATTCACGAATTTATTTATCAAGCTTGATTCGCGAACATATTATCGAATTTCTTCGCAACCCATCGAATCATATCAAACATCATTGTGATCATGTTTGGTTCATTTAAAAATCGTTCCTTAATTTTGTGTTCAAGATTAATTCATTTATAATTCGAATCAAATCTGAATTGAATTTTTTAAACCGAATATCGAACCATTTAGGTACATATCACAACTCATTTACCGCTGTAACAGCCCGCCCTTTTCAGACCGTTAATCTTACATAATCTAATATACAATACAATTTATTAATTCAAAAACTTTATTACAGAGCTAACTATTACAAAAGCGCAGCTAACAATGACGAATCAACAATCAATCTACTCCAAATCTAAGATCCTCGAAATCCGATACACTTCATCTTCCTCTTACATCAAACCTAAAAATTGTAAGTAATGAGTTACACAGCCCAGCAAGTAACCAATCGATTCAACTAGTCGGGCCAAGTAACAAGTAATACATATAACAAAACATAATTTTCGATAATACGATAACTATACACATAACTTTTCGATACACTTTCATATTCTTATTCGATACATACGATACAGATAACCACATAAACAACAATAATTCAAAACCCATAATCTATGCCACGACCACTACAACCCGGTGATAACGGTCCTAAATTTTCAGAAAATTGTCACTATAATCCGGTGACTCGGTCCTAACTTCTTATTCTTATTTTCACAAACCATGGCATAAATCCGAGATCCAAAATTATTGTTGACACATAACACATATATGGTAATACATGTCACTTCAAAATATAATCACTTAACCCAAATTTTTATAATCAAATATACACGTATAACACATAATTTTGAAAATACCAGAAAGATCGATCGAAAACTTACCTCAACCTTGCAAACTAAGAATTAATAACATCCTATTGTATATATTCAATTCTTAGTACCCACTCACAAACATCACATCTCAAATTTCAAATAACTCCATGATTCTGAATCTACTCAGATATGTATTTCACTTTTTTGACCCTCTAAACGATATTTTTTTGGAAAAAATTAAAACACGAAAATCGTAGAAAACGAAAAGATCTTTTCAAAAAGTCTAGAATCAATAAATTCCGACTTACGGTGAATTTACTACGAATTTTACAAGATTTCTGAGTTGCGTATGAGAAATCCTACGAATTTTAATAACAAAGACGAACAAAAAGAATTAGATTTGTGTCGAGAGAGATTTATAACTATTTAGTCTTGGTGGCTTGAAAAGAATATAAAAGAATGAGGAGATCTCAATCTATATATAGAGTTTTAAAACCCTACAACAAAATCTATTACGATTCAAATCCTACTAATATTCAAAAACCCGTCATTCTAATCCAATTTTAATTCATAATCTCTATACAATTTTAATTCTTTTATTATTATTATTAAACTATTTTATGTTTTTTAAAAAAATACGAGATATTACAACAGCCCAGTTCCAATTAATGTTATATCATGCACTAAATTTATGCAATAAAAAATGTTTAGCAAAAAAAAGAAAAGTTGATGCAAAAACCTAGGTATGCAAGTGAAATATGCAATTACACTGTCCTTTCGATTAAACTTTATACCAAGGACACAACAACAAAATTTACTGCATCTCCGATAGAATATTAAAATACTAAAATATTGTCACTTAATTTGACTTTATTTTAATTTAAAATCAACTCTAATGAACACTCAAATAGTGTCACTAAATAATTAGAATGACACCAAATTTGGTGTCGAACATATATTTGGTGTCATGTTAACACCAAAATTGATGTTTTTCCAAATTACAACTATACCCTCTTATTTATTAAAAAAACAAATTTATCACTTTTAAATCCCAAAACTCAATTCTTTATTATTTTAATAAGTAAAAAATTTCTTATAGCGTAAGATATAGTGTAAAAGATTCTTATAGTATATGATACAGTGTAACTTCCATGGTAGTGGTTTTGTAAATTATGTAATTTTAATACTGAAATAGTTTCAAAATAATATTATTTTAGTGTCATCCATTACAGATGGTCCTATAAATTTAGGTATTAGGGTTATAATTCAATTAAACTATATATTAATTAGAAAAACAATAAAATTAATTAGAAACTTACGTGCATCAAGTAATATATTTATTACTAGTTGATTGTCGTTAAATGAGCAAGTTTGGTTATTTTTTATGAAATCCGTTATTCGTTTAAATTAAATGAGTTTAAATTTTTAATCAAATCTAACTTTTTAATAAATGAGTAAATTCGAGTCTACTTGTGAGCTTATTAAGTGAAGTCATATTTATTTATAAGTTTAATAATTAAAATAATAACTTTTCAAAATCATCCCCAAATTTATTTATCTTTCAAAAATTTCCTACATTTCATTTGGGAAATTCTCTTGAGTCTCATCGTAAAATTGACTTTTCTTATCGGTGGCATCACACATTTGTGACTATTATACGTAATACCCCTGTAGATTAAATTTTGTTATCATTAATAGCATTTTATTAATAAAATGTTATAAAAACGTTAAAATATTATTTTAAAAAATCTCTTAACTGTCAATATAAAATTGACTTTTCTCATTAGTGTCATCATATTTTTTATTCTTATATGTGGCGCCCTTTAGACATTAAATATAATTATAATATTTTTTAATTAAAAACAAGGAAAACAAGCGTAGGATACACCAAACTCTCATTTATCGGTTTATTCTCGGTGGAAACATTTACATACATTTATTTGATAAATTAATAAATTTTATCTCGCCAATTTTCAAAGGAGTAAGTAAATGATGGATAGTCAATAACAACAATTTTTTTACTGAAAAGTAGAAAGAAAAGTGTTTGGTAAAATTGAATGTGTGAAAAAGTTTAAATTATATTATATATTTTTTATTTTACGAATCTCACTTATCCTATAATTTTTATTTAATATATCATTAAAATTTATAATAACATTGAAAGTTTAGTAGTCGATCGATATTTGGGCCGGATAATTGATTAATTATTGGGCCTAATTTTAAAATATTAATCTTCTAACTAAAATACAATCTCATATTAATCTTCTAACTAAAATATCCACATTAATCTCCTAAGTAAAATACATCTCTATACAAAATAAACAAAAATTATCCTATTAAAATATAAATATAAATAAATTATATAAAAACATATACATATAATATTAAATAAAATTTAAATTATTATTATACAAATACAAATAAATTCAAATTATTAAAAATATTAAAAAACTAAAAAAATTCATCCGTGCATCGCACGGGGTTTGTTTTCTATAGAGATGTATTTTACTTAGGAGATTAATGTGAGATATTTTAGTTAGAAGATTAATATGAGATTGTTTTTTAGTTAGAAGATTAATATTTTAAAATTAGGCCCAACAATTAATCAACTATTCGGCCCAAATATTGACCAACTACCAAACTTTCAATGTTATCATAAATTTCAATGATATATTAAATTAAAATTATAGGATAAATTTTAATGATATATTAAATAAAAATTATAGGATAAGTAGGATTTGTAAAATAAAAATATAGAATATAATTTAAATATAATATAATATTATTCTATCTCTGATGAGTTGTATAAAAAGAGGACTACTGGTGTTAGAGTTGTATGTACAACTATATTCTTTTTAAATATAATATAATATTATTCTATCTCTGATGAGTTGTATAAAAAGAGGACTATTGGTGTTAGAGTTGTATGTACGACTATATTTTTTTTAAATTATATTTTATTAAAATTCAACGGTTAAGATTGTTTCTATGGTTCACTTAAAATTGGACGGTCAAAATCTTTTCTATGGTTCACCCAGTACCAAACCAACCGACGACCAAAACTTTTAATCTTTCGGCTTTAATAATATAGTAATGTTTTTCAAAAAGATTATTTTTCAACTTTTACAAAAAATAACTACAAGTTTCACATCAAATCTCTCGGGAATATTAATTTTTTATATTATATCCAAATATGCATAAATAAAAAAAATAACTAACAATTTTATCTTATAGTACTTTCTCTCATTTTCACAGCACAAATAATTTATTATTATTTTTGACGGTACATCACAAACAATTTTGAACATCAATCCTAAACAAACCCTTACATAGACTTGTATAGTTGTATAACGTCAATCGGTGAATTCTTCAACGGATTAACCATTTATTTCAAACTGCATGAATATTCTCTTAGAAAAGAGGTATTATACTTAGCTACGTCAGTCGCCGCCCGCCCAATATATGCATATAAAATGGGAACTTGAGATCATTACATTTGCATAATTGCATGCACCATTCTATCATATACACAGTATATCGATCATTTCCCTAGCTCATAACATTAATTCTTCGATCTCTTCATCATA
The DNA here is from genome assembly GCA_028671895.1 of Oenanthe sinensis. Taxonomy (NCBI): domain Eukaryota; kingdom Viridiplantae; phylum Streptophyta; class Magnoliopsida; order Apiales; family Apiaceae; genus Oenanthe; species Oenanthe sinensis. The sequence goes on along the minus strand of CM053814.1, from coordinate 5,757,565 downwards.
ACTACTGAGGCATTGATCATGGAGATTTACTCGCCTGTTCTTGCCCTAATATTTTTCATATTCTTGATTAAACTACTAAAGAAATCCAAAACATCTGAAACAAATACAAAAAATCTTCCACCAGGTCCATTAAAACTACCCTTTGTAGGTAATCTACCACAAGTAGCCGCAGCTGGTAAAATTCCGCACCGCGGACTGCAAGCATTAGCCAAGAAACATGGACCTGTCATGCAGCTTCAGCTTGGTGAGATCCCTCTAGTTGTAATATCATCAGCTAAAGCTGCAAAACAAGCACTACGAACCAATGACCTTGCACTTGCAGACCGGCCAGGACTCGTACTCGGTGAAATTATCTTGGCAAATTGTAGAGACATTGTTTTAGCACTCTACGGTGATTACTGGAGACAAATGCGCAAAATATGCACATTGGAACTCTTGAGTGTCAAGAAAGTCAAGTCATTTCGTGCTATTCGTGAGGATGAGTCCGAGCATCTCTTGAAAAACATTAAAAGTTGTATTGGATTGCCGTTCAATCTCAGTAAAAGTGTTACTGATTTGGCACACGGGGTGATTTCTAGGGCTGCAACTGGAAAGAGAAGTGACGATGAGCTTGCGAAGATTGTTGAAGAGATATCGTATTGGGGTGCGGGTTTTCTAATTCCTGATTTGTTTCCATCAATCAAGTTTCTCCCGACTCTTACTGGGATGAAAAGTGGAATACAGAAGTTGAGAAATGGAATCGACCCTATTTTTGGTTCAATCATTGAGGAGCATAGGGAGAAGTTGGTTAGAAAAAAACAAGGAAAAACAATTGATAACGATGCAGAAGAGGAAGATCTCATTGATGTCCTTTTGAGAGTTAACGAGAATGAACGCCTTGAATTTCCAATGACATCAAATGACATCCAAGGAATTGTACTGGTAATTAATAATTAATTACTAAGTTAATTAGGCCTTATTATAACTAGCTAGTAACATGTGTTATTGATTGCATGCACGTACTCTATAATTTCCAAATTATCATTACAAGTAGTTTAAAAACTTGGTCATCATGCATGTGGTGCGCGCAGGACATGTTCACAGCCGGAATAGATACAACTTCAGCTGTGATCGAATGGGCTATGGCGGAGCTGATGAGAAATCCTGGAGTAATGAACAAAGTGCAAACAGAAGTACGTCAAGTCCTCAAAGGAAAAGAAACAATAACTGAAGATGACATTCAAGGATTGAGTTACTTAAAGCTGGTGATTAAAGAAGCTCTCCGATTGCACACGCCTCTACCCTTATTATTACCTAGACAATGCAGAAAAGAATGTGAGATTGATGGGTACACTATTCCTACGAATACCAAAGTCATTATCAATTCTTGGGCTATTGGAAGAGACCCTGAATATTGGGATGATGCTGAAAGTTTTATACCGGAGAGATTTGAGAACAACTCTATTGATTTTATCGGACTCGACTACGATTACTTACCATTTGGATCAGGAAGAAGAATGTGTCCAGGCATGAACTTTGGTATAGCAGGAGTTGAGCTTCCTCTCACTCAACTGCTCTACCATTTTGATTGGAAGCTTCCTAATAATATGAAACCTGAAGATCTTGACGTGGAGGATGCCTTTGGATCAACTACTAAGAGAAAGAATCACTTGATCTTGATTCCCGCATCTGAATATACAGTTCAGAAGGCTTGATTAATTGATTTCAGTTACAAGGCATGCATGGCATATACAGAAAATAAGTTTTTACTACCTAAGCCTGAGCATAAAATAAGCTTTGCATTTGACCAATTTTATGTAAGAAAATGGTTGTTTAATTTAATGTATTACTATTTTTTTTTTTTTTGAAACATAAAAGGAAGATTTTATTGCTGCAAAACCGAGTCATACAATAATGTTTCCAACACACTTGGTGGAGGAGACAAGAAATCATTGGAGCTATTAACCAAACAGGGAACCCTAGCTAGTAAATGGGCGACCTTATTGGCTTGCTTCTTAACGAACTTAACGGAGATATCAGGCCTAGATCGAAGAATGGTGATGCTCTCCTCTAGAATGAACCCAACTTCGAGACGATACTCTACCTTCTTATTCAACGCTGTCACAGTAAGCAATGAGTCACATTCAATTTCCACTTCAGTCACCGGCAGAGATTGAATCCATTTTAGAGCTTCTAATACCCCCCACGCCTCAGCTTCAAACACTGGCACCTCACCAGCACATCTAACATTTCTAGCTTTCATAAACGAGCCACGATGGTCCCTTAAAATCATGCCAACGGAGAATGAAGATGTCCCTGGAAACACAGATGCATCTACATTTAGCTTCAGCTTACCTTCCGCAGGAGCAATCCATCGAACTGTATTCCTATCTGCACAATGAACACCAGATGCCAATCTTCCCACCCTACGCTGGCTTGCTTCCTGCCAATCTGATATGTGATTCATACTAGCATCTACTGCAACTTGAGCTGAGATTACCTTATTCTCCTACACTTTTTGATTTCTGGCTGACCATATACTCCAGAGTACCGCAGCAATTTTCACCATGATTTCCTGAGATTCTTCTGCAAACATCTGAAGTAACCATTCCGAAGCATATTCTACATTACTGAAATCAAAGTCTAGGTCCATCACTCTCCAACACTGCTTAGCAAAATCACAATCAAGGAAAATGTGTGCCAAATGTTCAACATCATGCACACACATTGGACAGCTGAAAGTACAAAGCACCCCCTTCCTTCGAAGCATATACCGAACAGGCACATTGTTGCGAGCAAACCTCCATAAAAAAACTTTTACTTTCTGAGGAACTTTCAATCTCCATAGCTGATTCCATCCAGACTCCCTATGCTCAGTAAGACCTGTAGAGCTATGCCAAAACTGATAGCCTGTTTTCACACTATACTTATCATCAACAGAGTGAACCCATGCCACACGATCAATAACCTGGGTTTGGGGAACAGGCATTGCTAAGATTGCCTTAGCATCACAGTTTGAGAACAAACCATACACCTTTTGGGTATCCCACTTTTTAGTACCAGGGACAAATAGGTCTCTTGCTTTGACAATGTCACCTCTGTCATTACTGCTAGAATCTACTCTAAAATCAACTTTATCTCTTAACCAAGCATCCTCAAAAACATCAATACTCATTCCATCACCGAGAATCCATCTAAAGCCTTTCTTCAGCATTTCTTTAGCTTGCCAGAGTCCCGACCATATAAAACTTGAACCACCTCCTCGACTAGCATTAAATAATGTACTACTAGAAAAGTATCTGGCTTTGTAAATGCGAGCAACCAAAGAATCAGGATTGCTCAGGAAATTCCAGCATTGTTTTCCTAATAATGCTAAATTAAAGCCAAGCAAGTCTCGAAATCCCAACCCTCCTCTATTTTTTGACATACTCATGTTCTCCCATGAAAGCCATCGAATGCCTTTACCCGAATTAGTACCAGAACCCCACCAGAAACTATTCATCATACGCTGTAATTCCTGGCACAAAGATTTTGGAAGAAGGAAACAGGACATGGTGTATGTGGGAATTGCTTGTGCTACATTACGCAGCAGAACTGCTTTTCCTGCTCTTGACAGACATTTTGAGCTCCAACCATGAATTTTCTTCCGCAACCGCTCCTTCAAAAAACTAAAGACTGCCTTCTTAGATCTGCCAATCAACGAAGGCAAACCTAAATAATGACCTGTGCTCAAATCATTATGAACTCCCAATAAATTCTTGATTTCATTTTGCTTGTCTTGGCCAACATTAGCACTAAAGAATATGCCTGATTTTTGCAGATTTATTGCTTGACCTGAAAGCTCCTCATAATTTTCCAAGATAGCCTTGATCTCCATAGTTTCTTCAGCCGTTGCATTATAGAATAGAAAACTGTCATCAGCAAACAACAGGTGGGTCACAGCTGGGGCGTTAACACTGATTTTGCACCCTTTGATCTTACCAGCCTCTGCAGCCTCCTTGAGAGATAAAGATAAACCTTCAACACAAAATAAAAAGAGATATGGGGATAAAGGATCCCCCTGTCGAAGACCACGTTTGGGATTAATAGGCCCCACATAATCACCATTAAAACACACCGAATACGAAACCGTAGAAACACACAGCATGATCCAGCCAATCCATTTTTCAGAAAAACCCATTCTCCTCATCTGATTTTTCAAGAAACCCCAATCCACTCTGTCATACGCCTTACTAACGTCCAATTTCAGAGCTACCTCACCATCATTGCTGCGATTATTACGTTTCATATAGTGCAAGACCTCGAAGGCCACTAAAACATTATCAGTAATATTCCTCCATGGGACGAAAGCTGACTGGTTCTCTGATATGACACCTGGGAGAATCAATTTAAGCCTGTTAGCCAAAACCTTGGCTAAAATTTTATAGAGCACATTGCAGAGTGCTATAGGACGAAGATCTTTCATACTATCTGCATTGTCTTTCTTTGGAATCAAGACTACATTAGTATCATTCAGTTCTGCAGGAAAGGCACCTTCGCTTAACCAACTTTTACAACAATGAAAAACATCATGCCCCATAATAGACCAGAAATGCTGAAAGAACGCCGGATTCAGTCCATCCGGCCCCGAAGCTTTGTCAGGGTGCATCTGCTTAACTGCATCTGAGAATTCTTCGTAAGTGAACGCTGCAGTGAGAACTTCATTCTGATCACTAGTGATTACTGCAGCAGTACCATATTGCTCAACATCATGTTCCACTTCCGCATGTATTACTATTAGTCACACTTTCTGTTTGTCATGTTGTATTTACTTTCTTAACATATAGAGTAATATAATATTAAAAAATAATTTATTTACGGTTTAAAAAAATCGGATTTTATCAAATATTTTTTGGATTATAAAATATGACCCTTTAAATCGTTCGAGTCGGAAAATAGAATTCATTAAATTGAATTTTCTTTTCATTATTCTAAAAACCAAGTCAAATTCAATTTTTTATACAGAGTCCAAAAAATGTCGCTTTGAAGGGGGGGACGTATATCTCAAGGAAATTTCAATTTCAGTTGCAGGGTTTGTCTTGAGTTCAAGGGTAGGAGTTGTCATATTTCGAGTTCAAACATAAAAATAAAAATCAACTCATGTGCCATTTTTAGTTTGACCGGGACGAAATTTGTATCAACCTTTGTTATTTCAAGTCCAAGTTCGTATTTTTTAAACAAATATTAAAATTTTAGAAATTTGTTAATGACATTACAATTTTTGGAATTATTTTGAAAACTGATATTTTATCCAAACTTTTGGTCGATATATAACTTTTTTTGAAGTTTTGTGCATTCCTATGTTAAGAGATGCATTCAATCTAATATTTTAATTATAAGAGATGTGTTTTGAACAATCATAAAAACTTGAAAGAGAGAGAGGTAAGAACAACGACCCAGCCAGTAAATTGAATTGAAACCCAGAATAAAAAGTAAAAAGCCCAGAATAGGCCCAGAGCAATGAGAAAACCTCAAGCCTGTAAGCGATAAAAGCCCATAGTCTCACCCCCTCCTAGGGTTTGTACACAGCACTATATAATTGTGCATCTTGTCCCCCAACAAGACTAGGCTGAAGCTGAGTTAGCATTATTTATTTTGTTTCATATGTATGAGATTTAAAGGTAGTGAGTCTCTGGTGATGGTTCATAAAATACTTTCGTTCTTCTGAGATTAGAAATCTGTGTGGAACCCTTTTTTATGGAGACCTGAACTGAAGAGACACCCACACCCACATCTTGTTTTATTTTATATCTTTGTTATTTTGTATATGTTTGTCTTATAGTTTAGACATATGTTGTATTTGCTTCTAATGATGATTTCAAATATACTTTCCTTCTACCGAGATTATTTTTCTACGAGGAAGATCATGGAGACCTCAACTGAAGAACCCTTCATATGTAGTTCGATCATTTATATTTGAATTTTATTTAAAATCCAAAACATTCAAGTATATATATATATATATATATATATATATATATGAGAATTTGAAATATATACTAATATTTCTATCATTAAAAAAATGAAATGTATGTTCTCAAGTACAATCTTAATTCAATCAATTTTCTAATTCTATTTTATCAGTATTTTTTTATTTTTCATACTTGTCATTTTGGGTTCATTGTGATTTTTGGTTGCATGATTGTATTGTATCTATCGTATGTAGTGACTGGTGATGGCTATTAGTACGGGTTGGGTTGGGTTGGCATTGAACTGGATTGTGAGTCAGCTTGGCTTGGTTAGATTCTTGGGGGACTCAACTGGCCCATTGATGGCATTCCTTGTCTTCATTTTACTCTCTGTTTTTTGGGTTTCAAATTTTTTTACAAACGTAAATTTGTCTCAAAATTTGACGGAGGCCGGAGGGAGACAAAGTTTTGTTTGGATCGTCATCACTTACTATGCAATAGAGGAGAAAAATGACCCAAATATTTCGGAAAAAATTGAATTTATAAAATTATATAAATGAACAATTTGGAAACAAAAAAAATTAAGAATGATAAAAGTAAAAAGGAACAAATTAAAAATAAAAAGTTTAAAAATGATAAAAAAAATTTGATGAACAAATTAAAAACAAAAAATGATAAAAATAGAAAACAAATAATTTATAAACGAACAAAATATAGGCAATGAATTGCTCGGTAGATCGAAATAGAAATGCAATTTCTTGTTTCAGTGTTGGATACTCCTTTATCCATCTAAAAAGAAAAATTTTATGTTCATAATTTAGAAAGACATGGAATTTTTAATAGGGTTAAGATTTAAAAATGTTCAAATAAACACTTAAAATTTAAGTTGTTAGTTAAATATAGTCTCTCTATTTAGTTTTTTCTTAATTGTGGTAAAAAATATTATTAAATATCTAATTATATTAATATATATATATACACTTGTATATCGTATATTATTTATTATTATTTTTTTTACTTATAAATAAAAAATTGATAACTAATCTTCTAATGTGTGTACATAGACATACTAGAAAAATCGATATTAAATTTAACTTCGGGGGACCTGATTAAATTTACCTTTGTGTGCGCATGTTTCAAATGATGCTACAAGTTTTGATAGTGGTTCAATTTTAAAATAAAAGCCATCATGCACCTAATATTACTCCCAGAATATTTTACACATCAAATCAGCTGCTTTTTGTTAAACACGCTATTCTCGTTCAAAGGTCAAGAACATGTTTGATATTGCTGTTATAGACGGTTACAACCGTTTATTGCTGGAAAGTTGTCAGAGAAGTGTTTAATAAATTCTAAAAATTGTTATCAGGAAAAACGTTTTTAATCTAAAAACTGTTATTAGCAAAAACATGTCCCCGTGTTTTAGGAAGAAAAAACTGCTTCCAATTTTTACAGAAAGTAGTTATCAGTTTCATTATCAAATATTATTTTTATATATTATATCTCAAAATATATATAAATGAAACAAATTATCAAACAATTGACAACATTTTTTCTCACAGTAAAATAGTTTTCAAGAGTACTCTCAAACGGAGCCTAAATACCAAGGAACGGGGGGGAAACGAGGGTCCAGACACGGAGTAACTTGTATCTGTCCTAGTAAAAGCCATCGTGAATGTTAGTGGACGAATGTTTGTTTCGATTCTGTTTAACGATAAGATTGATTGTAAAGTGTATTACGTACGTATATTTGTAAATTAGTCATTATATCATTTGAATTTATTATAATTTTAAAATTATTATTTATAATACTAATTTTTAAATTTATTTATATTCATATTTTTTACTTATTTCAATTAATTTTTTAAAAAAAATTGTCCGATAATTATTTTAATAATTACTCTATTTATTTGGATCAGAGTAAACATATACTTATATAAATATGGTGATTAAAATGTGAATTAAATAAAAATAAGTCATGAAAGTAATTAAAGTAGACAAAATTTAAATTTTAATATTACAAATAATAATTTCACAAATATAATATTGCAAATATATAATGACTATAATACAAATACACATAATATATTTTAATTTTAAAATAAATACCATAGAAAACAGTGTAATAACTAATAACTCAGACTTTTTCTTTTAGTGCCGAATACAAAACAACTTTTTACAATTTGGAAACTGTGTGTGGGTAGTAACACAGGCTTTTTATACTATGCGATTGAGTTTATAATTTTTATCATGCACATATATCGCCTTTTTCACTAGTTCTATATGTACGTAGCAAGCATAAAAAATCAACAAACAAGTTTTGTCCATCACGAAGACTTATCAGTCCCGGTGCCTCAATAACACGTACTCTAATGTGTATGCAAATGCAAGGTACGAAATGTGTAAACAAACAACTTCTGTCCATCAAGGGTTAGTCATGGTCAACAAGGACCCTGGACCCTAGTGTTTTTATTTTTTATTCGTCTCACACGTTTTGTCACGTACTCAATGATCGTCATTGTACGAATACTGATCGATCAAAATTTTATTTTGACTAGCTAGAAACATTGTAAACTTTGGTTTACTAATCTTATATTTTTATAAATAAATAAAAAAGATAAATACGATATCTACCTCGACTCTACGATGAAGCAAGTACATGTTACAAGTGTTTCACGAATTACCAACTTTTAAAAAATTAAAATTTAGTTCGTATAGGAAATCAGAAAACTAATAATAGTATAATAAGATAAGAGATCATAATATGTTTTTGGGAGCCGTCAACCCAAGTATACCAACAGTACATGTCCGTATATTGAACTCGATATATGATTTTAATATAAGAATAATTAGTATCGTTTCTGACTTACCAAACACCCTGCGAAAATTTTAAATGGACATCTAAAATTTTTTCACCAACATAACTATGAAATGACACTCCTCCCCCTGTCTCATCCAAATTCTTTACATTTTTTTTTTGGAATGTCTCACCCAATTATTTACATTCCAAAATTTTTTAAAAATAATAAATTTTTATATTATAAAATATACTCTCCCTTTTCAAATCTATCAATTGACCCCACCACTTTACCCAAATTTTCTTCTCTTTCATACACTTTTACTTCTCTTTCATAATATTTTATATAATTTTCTTAACCTATGTGCCCAACCCAAATGTAAACAATTGGGTGGGACGGAATGAGTATAATAGAAGTTTACGGTAATTTTTTCCAAATATTCACTTATTTTCACCAAATTTTTATCAAGTTTGTTTGAAAATTATATTTTTTCGATAATAAAATTATCCATAACTCCTCTTTATGACTTTTCTAACGCATCAACTCGTTTTTTTCTTCTCTTTTCACATCCTGATAAGTGATAATTACTTTTTAGGTAACATCATATAAATCAAAACTCAAACAATTGACTTATAAAGAAGTAATAACACCTGAAATAGATAGCTCGAATCCAAAATTTTCACTGAAAGTTTGAAACAGAATGATTTTTACATCAAAATAAAGACAAATATATATGTCTATATCAGTATTGAGCCCTAGTATAAGTTTAAAAACAAAATTTTACTTGTTGATTAGGGTTTTTCAATTCTTGCACAATCTTATCACTATTTCTAAAATAGTATATTAGTACTATTTTGATATAATACACACACACACATATATAACCGAATACAGTTCAACTCTATTTTTCTTCGTTGTAATAATGAATTATCAAGTTTTTTAGAATATATACAAATATATATTATAAAAAAATAGTACTTATTTTTAATTTATAGACCCTATAATAATATATATATTTAAAATTATTAATTTATATGTCGTGAAAATTATTGGTTTTGTAATTTTTCAAATAATAATATATATACTATTTTTAAAAAAAAATGGGCCCTAAGATTTTTGAACCCGCGGTCGCCCCCTTGAGGGCGCGTGAGAATAATCATCCCAAGCAATATCGTATATCAGGTGCTCAATTAATTAGGTCTTCGGAGCATTTCTTGGATGCTCCTATCATTGAAAATAAAATGTTCTACGAGGTTTCAATGACAATAATTGCTAATTCTTCATGTGAATTATGGCTTAATTTCGTTCTTGTTAAAGGTATGAATGCTCTTTGTTTTTCTTAATATCTGAAGTGACTAGTATAAATTATAATATCAAGACTTTAGGTCAAAAAGTAGAATATTAATATAATATCAAGATGTGGATTCTAGTAGCTCCGGACCAACAAATATTGCCCTCATACGTTACGTGTTTACTCATGTTCCGATATGAACTAAGATATGAATTTCCTGTATATTTTTTAAAATTTGTTATTTAGACATAAAAAAATTCATTATAAAAATACTTAAACAATATAATTCCAATAATAACATTATATAGAACTAAGATATAACATTCAAGTTTGTAAACATTAACTTGTGTTTTGCTGTCTGTTGATGATTGTTCAATGGTGCCTACAAACCAGGAGTTTACTCCCCTATGACTTGCACTCCGTTTGGGAGTAGGGTGGTGGCCACCTTGTCCTCTTTTAATTTATAAAGTATATTTAACTTAGCCAAAAAAAAACTACGAGTCGTGCATTCTTCTTGTGCACGATTAAGGATGGATCCTATAAAGCTACAACTTAAAGACTGGTAATATAATATTCCAGGGTGAAGGTATTCTTTATATGAGCCAGTATATCTCACACATCGGTGAATCCAACATTTTGTTTGGGGGCAAGGTGTTCTTCTTTTTTCTTTTTTCTTTCCACATATGAACCTAAATATCAAGTTGTTTATTAAGGGCACCTTTAATTTAGTTTGAAAAAAATGTTTTTCAATTAAAATATTATCTATAAATATAAAACAATTTATGAATAAGTTACTATCAATTTAAATAAATTTATTTATAATATCTAAAAAATTAATAAAATGTATATTAGGAGTTTCCTTTCATATTTATGAGGTTAAATTGTAAAAATTAAAAATAAATATATTTTTGTATTTTTATGATTCAGCATATAAATTACTTATAAGTTATTTTTATTATTTAAATAAATTATTAAAAACTATATTTAGACAACTTTATTTACTTTCAATCATACATCACATAGAGTGTGTAGTAGTTAATTGTAGAATTGACAAAATGGGTTTGAATATGAAAAATCGAATCGAAATGTATAAAATCGAGATCTGATTTTATATACAAATTTGATAATTCGAATATAGCCTAGTTTGATATAATCCGATCCAAATTGATATTGGTTCAATATAATTTGATATAAAAACCGATTCGAAAATGACCCGAAACCAAATTTTGAATCGAAAATAATCAGATAATAGATCCGATAATGACCTGAAATCGATGAGAATAAAATATTATAAAAACTGAATACGGCTCAAAATATATTATACACTGTGCGTGTATTTCAAATATACAATCTTATAATTTGCTACACTCACAAATATATTATTCACTTATACAAAATACACATGTATAATAAATGTATTCGTAAATAAAATATATATAAAAAATCAAGAGTAGTATTTATTTTGAATTTGCTCGAAAATAAAACAAGTGAATATAAATTCATATTTAAAAAAGAAATAAATATTGTATATTATATATGTACATATAAAATTTATTAAAATTTATTTTTTAATTTCATTTGACCCTCAATTGTTTTTTTATAAAAATTTTATATTACGTATTTAGTGAAAATTTTATTTTATCATATTGATCAAATCGAGACTAGAGAATTATATTATTTAATCGAGATAATTATTTTATTGAGTATTATTTTATCAAATTTTAATTATAATTTAACAAACTTACCTAACAATCTTTATTTAAGTTCTATGATAATTCAAATTAATTCAACATTAATCTTAAATTAATTTTTGAATCCAAACAAAATGTAGTTCAAAATAAGAAATGATGTGAAAAGATCTGAACCGAATTTGATCCGTTTTTTAATCCAAATTTTAATCTATTTTTAACTCAAACCGAAATCGTCCAGATGCGAACCGAAACCAATTCAATTTATACAAAATCAAATTTGGATTCAATCGGATCTGAGTACAAATATAATCCGATTCGAAACCCAGTCATTTACCCGAATTGACCGTCTACTTAATTGACAAATTCATGAAATAGTTTTACTAAAAAAATTATATGGAAAACATTATATATTGTACACCATTGGTTATTATATACTCATTGAATTCAAACCTAATTTTACATACATACATGTATATATATAAGTTTACTAATGTGAACGGTTACTAGCTCGTGGCTCGCGAGTTATATAAATTTGATTTGGGTTGATTTTAAATTGATAATAATTTATTCAAATTTAATCTTAATATTTAAGTAATCTATCAGTTGATTTCGAATATTAGTGTACCACTAAATTATTCAAAACATAAATTTGACTCAATTTAATTTAATTTTTTATGATGACATATTTAATTAGTAATTTATATATCAAAGTAGAGGGAGCTATACGTTTATCACTTATCACTTTATCAGTGATACAATAAATTACATATCCATTTAATTTATATAACAAGTAGCTACATACCTTTTTTAACTAATAATTAAAATAAAACAAACTGACTCACATCTTATAGTTATATATGCTATAATTAATGATATTTTTATCATTTAAATATTTTGTATATATGAATGTATAGGTAGCTCTGTATTAACAAGTGGTACCATCAATATCCTATGACATGAGTATAAGTTGATGTTTTGAGCATTTTAAAAAAAAAAAAGGTATTTGTGACTTTAATTTAATTTAAAGGAAAAGTTGAAATATAATTTTAAATTATTATTTATATGAACAAATTTATTAAATTTGTGTAACTCGTGAATCATTAAAAATTATTTTCTTCATCTAATATAATTGGAAACCTAATTGTTAATAGATTGGTTGTGAAAATTAAGAAAATAAGAAAATAAGTGTATGGTAGGGAATTTATTAAATTTATTAATAAAAAAATATGTTATTTAAGGTATTTTAAAAAATGGATGAAATATTGAAGTGTTAATAAATGAATGATGTGAAGGAATAAGAAATAAAAATAGAACTTATAAATAGTATAATGGTGATATTAATTTTTATAAAAAAATTATAAAAATAAAAGTGCCTCCCGAGTATTTTTAGTTTTAAATTATTTTAAAATTTTAGTTCATTATTTTATTTTTTTAATCCAAAAAGGTCAATACCAGACCTAACAACTCAGGTCAGCCCGTAAAAACTAATAATTTTTTGTATACATTAGTTATTGACTTGTCCTTATAAAGGCTCAAACACATACTTTGTATTCGATGTGAGATATTACAAACGCCCCCACCTTATTGGATCGATGTCCTCGTTGAGCCTACAAACAAATTTACGGAACGCGGGCAGTGTCTTAGCACTTCCGGCCGGGTATGACTCTGATACCATTTATAATAATTCAAGCCCACAACTGAATGTATATTAGACTCAACAACCCATCACATGTCAGCCCATAAAAACTAATAATTTTTGGTATACATTATTAGTTGTTGACTTGTTCTAATAAAAACTCAAACACATATTTTCTATGTTACACATAATATCTGAATGTCAAACGACTCAAATATTTGCATATATAATTTTTAAAAAAATGCAACAAACGGTATTATAGTATAATAAGCATCTTTCAACATATATAACCTATTACATTCACACTGATCCGATAATAAACTACTCCCTCTATTCCAATAAATTCTTAACGAGAGTGGGCGACATGCATTTTAAAGTTATAAAATATAGCTTTATAATTTATTTTTTAATTAATTTTTTCTGAATATAAATTTAAATATTCAATTTTTATTTAAAAATAAAAATTATAAAAATAAGTTTTGTAACTATATTATATACATATATATCTTAAAATGCCTATCCCACACTCTCTCATACTAAGAATCCATTGGCACGGAGTGAGTAGTTGTTACGGTATTCTTATCCTCAGAGTATTCAAGTTTATAATATTATAATAATTGGTCTGATTAATTGTTTGATGCATCATGCATGGTTATCCATTTGATTATTTTGAAATTGTATAATGTTTTTTGTGAAAAAATGATTAAAAATCAACCTAATTGACTAGAAAAAAATAATAAAAATTAAAAAGAAAGATACTGAACAGCAAAAAGACATTTTATACTGTTTTACATAAATGAGCAACTAATTTACGAACACTCTTAAATTGTGTTTTGAAACATGGAATTCATTTCAAATGAATTGAGTTATCATTTTAAATTTTCAAATTTATATTGACAATTGAATATTTTGGGTTTCAAATGAAATTTAAATCCAAATTATCCAATCATTTGATCAAATACAAATTTTAAAACAAAATTCAAGTTCCCAAACAAGTCATTAATTTTTTTCTTCAAATCCACCCAAAAATTCAAAAGTCATCTCTTAATAATTATTTTTCTCTCAAGTCAATCCATGAATTTAAAAATTAAATCTTTTAATAAATATTGATCACAATTAAAATTTACCCTTAGATATATTCGTATAAATATATAATAGTTATATATATTTATATGTATAATTAATAATTCAATATATAAATATATATTAATTACTTATTGACATCAATATTAAATTATGTCAAATTAATTAATTTTGATTAACAATTTAAGTGGTATAATTTGTCTTTTACTAATTAAATTAATTTGTGAATTTTATAACATTGAGTTCATATAAATTGACGCTAATAAATAATAAAATTAAAAGTCAATATGACCAATTCAATTGTTCTTACCATATTTTCAACAAGAAAAGGAAGAAAATAAGTCTCCCTGCAACCACTGACCAAGAACCTTTCACACTTATGAGTTATAACTTATGTCCACTTCTTTAATGGTAACTTATGTATACTAACCATAAGTTTTATGAACCATGCCTCATCCAACTTATAGATAAAGATCTAACTCATTTTTATTTTTATTTTATTGACAAAGCTCACTTTTATATACATTTGGTCCCGATATATAAAATTTCATTTTAGTAATGACAAATTATTAAAAAGTATATATAATTTTCAAAAAATTATTGGCCATTTATATTACATTTACAAATTGTTGATATATTTAGAATAAAATTTATAATAAATATGACCACACTTCTAAGAACAATCAAAATAAAAATAGCAATTAAAATCCCAAAATGAATCCAAATAAAAAAAGGAAATTTGTTGAATATGTCCCAAATTAGTTAGGTGCTTTATGAATATATTTCTTTTTAATCAATAATTATAAATATATCTCATGGTTATCTTTTAACTCACGTGCAATTTATATAAATATAATTAAGTTATAATTATTAATATTTGTCTATTAAATATGATTAAAATGCCCCTAATAAAATATTATTATTTCTTTAAAGTGTGCGAATAGAGATTAATTTTTTCAATTCTAAGAAGTAATGAATTTTTGATTGTTTAATTGTTATCATCTTTTATCAAACATAACATTTTTATTTGTTTAATTTTCATATATTATTTGTAATAGGAATTCAAAATCAACTTCAGTATTGGATATGCGACACCTAGAAAATTGATTTGTCAATTATCCACGACAACATACACTCCCAGAAAAATTTCATGTTTGATCGAAAAAGCTAACAAATTAAAAAAAAATGTTTCAAAGATGGTATTAGATTTTGAAAGTCATGTTGAAGAATTTAAATATCCTATTAAATACCATGTTTTGAGTAATCAAGGTTCTGTGAATACAGATATTGATGACCTATGTCCGAATTTATGAAACTTGGTTTTTGAAAATGTTAATAATGTTGAAAAAACGTTTAGTGCAATTAAAAAATCAATCATACATCTTGAGAATTTTAATGAAGATGATTGTCATTTTGAATATCAACCATGGTGGGAACAACCCATGTGCAGTAAGGGTGAAGATGATAGAGAATGTGATAAGTTTGTTGGTAAGAAAGATTATATATGTCATTTAAAAATAATAAAGAAGTGAATGATTACTTTAAAATTATAATTTTTTTGAAAATAGGATATAATTATAAATGAGATATTTTAATAAATCAATTTTTAAAATGAGATATATTAGAAAAAAATCCATAAAAAAATAGAGGAGAAAATTAGAACTCAACATCTGTTAATTTACTTAAACACAACAAAAAAGACTATACATTAAATGTAGTTGATCAAAGAAGGTATGATAATCAATCAACAAGTAGTAATTAAAACTACTTGACCGCAAAGAATCAATAGAAAATCGTGCAAATGACTCTTACCTCAATTAGGGATGGGCATGGGTCACATCGGGGGCAGGGATAGCAACCTATATCACCGAACCGTCCCGATTTCTAAACCGGGATTGTTTTGCTCCCAGATTCTGTGAGGAATCAAGGAATTTTTATTTTTTTAAAAAATATAAAATATGTTTTTTAAATAAATATTAATATGATAAATTATAATATTTTCTATGCATTTTTTAACTTAATATTATATTTTAATTCCAAATTCAAATTAATATTTATTTACGATATATATAAAAGATTAAAATTATATTATATTATAGTATATTATAGTATGAAAATTTTAAAATAATAATATGGAATTAAAAATTCAAATTATAATATATTTATGTATATTATTAATAATTTATTTGATACATATAAATATATTAAATATTAAATTTATTAAATATTGAAAACGGGGATCGAGGCGGGGAGATCCTAATTCCCGATCCCGCACCCGCCCCGATCCCCGAAATTTTTATAAATTTTTCCTCGTTCCCCGCCCCGAATCCGAAATATTCCCCGACCCGAACGGGGTGGAGATCGGCGGAGGGGTTGAATGTCCATCCCTAACCTTAATAAATGAGGGAAAATGCTAGATATCTCAAAAATTGTCTCAAACGATGAGTTGTCATAGGTGTAATTGACAATTTTCCTATTATAATATGAGATCCGCGTGTATACATATGCTCTTACGAGTTAAAACAAACCATATATAATTTCACTTCATTTATGAAATAATTTTTAGGCAGTAGCATTGCTCATAAATGCATACAGAACAATTTGGGATTAATTAATATAATTTAAGATAAACATCTCAATCATCTGACATCACAATACTACATGATTGACAGAGTAATAATATTAAAATATTAAGAAAATTGGAGGATAAAATGTGTACACTATATTGAAAAAGAATTAAGCAGTCAATGGAAAGAAGCTCCAATCAAGTACAAGAAAAAGAATGAAGCTTCCTTATCTACATGTACCACTACATGTTTCTGTAATCTGTAAATGTGAGTATACATATTAATATATAGTACGTAGGTAGGAACTAGGAAGTAATATACTAAGATAAAACAGTAGCATTACTCACAAGGAAATCATCAATATAAATAACTCAATCTCTTGGTCTCATTTTTTGTCTATACCATTCACTAATAGTACAATTTCTCTCATCTTTCACCAACCTGTTTTACTTAAATTTATATTGGTTGCATCATCATATCGTTTAACAGATGAATAATAACGATGCAATAGTGAGAAGGGCTCTGGACAGCCTTGGCAAAGGTTTTGATTTAACCTCCGATTTTCGACTCAAATACTGCAAAGGCAAGGACAGGCTAGTTAGACTTACTCAGGATCAGACCAAGCAATTATATGTACCAGGTTTCGGACAGTTTAATGATGTTTCAACTGACATTAAATGTGGGAAAGGAGATCGAACTCGATATCAATCAGACATTCTTGATTTCAATCAAGTATGATTCTCTTCTCTTCTGCTAGTAGGCACTCTAGCTATATGACTTTTCTTAACATCCTACTAGCTACAAGTATATAATTATTATTGTAAATTTTTTTATCGTAGATGTCGGGATTCATGAACCAGAAATGCTCTGTTCCTGGAAAGATTCCGTCGGGTTGGTTCAACTCCATGTTTGGTTTTCAAAGTGAATCATGGGAAAGTGATGCTGCAAGGACAAGATATTTAGGATTAGATGGTTACTTTATATTGTTATTCGACCTTCATATAAATAGATATCCTCTTCAACTTCTAGATGAGGTGAAAAATGCAGTTCCTTCTACTTGGGATCCATCTTCTCTTGCCAGGTATCTGTTTCTCTTTTCGTTTTTGCTTATCTAGCTTTAATTTTCAATTGTCTTTTAATTAGTACTGTAGTAAACATGAAACTAATACCTAATTATATATCGATTATATATTTAGCTGGTTACAATGCATGTGGCAGAGGGTTGTAATTTCTATATAAAGATAGGTAGGTATCTGCCAAAGTCTGTTTGACCTTGCATAATCAGAAACACGTAAACAACTACTTATGATGACTAAATCAAAACCTATACGTGCTTACATGTTGTATGTATCTTGTTGAGCTCATTCAATTCTGTGTAAAATTTTCTACAGTAATATCTTGTTTCTCAACCATCTTTACAAATGGTGTCACATGTGAGAAAATACAATCACTTGAAAGTTTATAACATCTAGAAGGGTTCCTTTGGACTTGGCAACCCATATGTTTAAATGAATGGAATGGCGTGCATATATTTTGTCATTTTTGTGTCATGAAATTCAAATTGGTTAGTAGTTACAAAATTTTGGTAAGATAGAAATGTCAAAAGAAGCTATCCTGATCTCTACCTCTTATACTGATGAAAAAAGGGGCAGATTTCTTCCCCTGCACACCAGTTTGGGCTGGGGTCAAACTAAAAATAAATAGACACCCACTCAATAGACTATCATTATAGAAATTATAACAAATTGACCCTACTGTAATA
This sequence comes from Oenanthe sinensis, assembly GCA_028671895.1. Lineage (NCBI taxonomy): Eukaryota > Viridiplantae > Streptophyta > Magnoliopsida > Apiales > Apiaceae > Oenanthe > Oenanthe sinensis. The sequence continues at coordinate 5,738,810 of CM053814.1, read as the reverse complement.
TGAACATTAATAATTTAATTTTATTCTTCTGGATAATATAGAAAAACTTTATTGATGGCCAGATTTATAAGTCTCAGATGTAGACATCCATGGTAACTGATCCTTCAAAATGTTGTACATACATGTAACAAAGTCCTTAGTGGATACCTCTAAAATGTTGATGGATACCTGTATTATGTTGATAACAAGATGTCGAAAGTGAGAGTATTTAAAATTCTGTAATCAACCGTAACAACAAAACAGTAAAAGGGAAACTTGAGGATTTTGATAGTGACTAATACATTAGTCATTTAGATTACGCATAATTAATAATTCAATGATAATGCAAATTTAACAAATCTTTAAAAAATTGAGAATCAATGGATATAAATTATCTACATGTATGTTTTGTCATAAATTGTTTAAGATTGAACTAAGAATCAAACAGAAAAATAGAAATTGCAGAGTAATGACTGAGCTGGATGGTCCTGATGTTTCACAGGTTCATAGAGATATACGGGACTCATATAATAGTGGGACTGGGCATAGGAGGACAGGACACAGTGGTGGTTAGGCAAGATAAATCATCAAACTTAGAGTCATCAGAACTAAAAAAGAATCTTTATGAACTTGGAGATCAGTTGTTTAATGGGACATGCACCTTCACTCCCAAAGATCAAAAGCATAAGGTTAGTTGTTCTTATAATAACTGAGTACTGTACATGTTTACTGCAAAAAAAATAATTGTACTTCACTCTTACAATATTAAAAGTCGAAACTAATTTTCTACCCCTGATCAATTTAGGCTCCACCAGCTTTTAATGTCTTCGATCATCAGTCGCCGTTTTTAGATAATTTAACATCAGTCAAGACAAAGAATGTAAGTTGGATTCTCATAACTTGTTCGCATACATGATTTTTTAAACAAACTTCATCTTTGAAAAATTTTCTGATACCTATTCCTGCAAAATATATATTGAATTTTATCTCGCTTGAAAGCAAAAGGATGTGAACAGCATTGTACTGTATGTTATTACTTTCTGAATGCATAATTTATTATAATTGTAGTTCTTGGTATCGATGAATATTATGTTGGCTAATTTCAGGGAATCAACGTAATATGTTCAAAGAGGGGTGGAGATCTGTCAGCAACGACACATTCTGAATGGTTATTAACAGTTCCAACCATGCCAGACGCTATTCAGTTTAACTTCATTCCCATCACCTCTCTCCTTAAGGGTGTCCCAGGGAATGGTTTCTTATCACATGCTATTAACCTTTATCTTCGTTGTAAGCTTCCTTATGCTTCACAAACATTTGAAAAACGGGAAAATCAGAGTAATTCAACTACTTATTATACACGTCCTTGTGAATTTGTATATGCAGATAAACCACCATTGGCAGATTTGAAGTATTTTTTGGACTTCCAATCTCATAAAACATGGGCTCCAATTCACAGTGAACTCACTCTAGGACCAGCCTCAAACAAGGCCTTCAGTAATCCTTCTCTCGAGTTTAACTTGATGGGCCCAAAGTTGTACGTAAACACCACTCAGGTACCACATACCACAATTCTTGGTATCATTTGCTTGAATGAAGTCCTGCTCTCCGATTTTTCAACTGTGTTGTAAATGGCTTCTATTATAATTTATCAAACAGCAACTACTAAGAAATATTTCATACTATCAGGTTATAGTCGAGAAGAGACCAATCACAGGAATGCGATTATATCTGGAGGGAATGAAATGTAATAGGTATTTACACCTCAACTTTAATACTTAATATCTAACCGTACTTAAGGATTCATTCATAGTCTAGTGGTAAGACTCCTTCCCTCCACGACCCCTGCCCGTGAACTTGAAAATCGAATGCCTTAAAAAAACTATGTAAAGGTACCCATATGTACATAACAGTACTTAACATTTCCAAAATCAATGGTTCTAAGTTTATCATGGCTCATTAAGAGACATAAGTTATTTTTTAGATGCTTGAATCGTGTTCATTTTCCTTGTTGCGACAACTATACAGTTCACAAGACTTGACCAGAACATTTATAAAGAAATTTGTTTTTACTAAATTGTGCAGGCTAGCAGTACACCTCCAGCATTTAGCAAACACACCACAGTTCCTCCAGGACAGGTTAGATGACACCCATTTCTGGCGTGGATCAGAAGATTTCTTGTCCGATGGATACTTGGAACCAATCCAATGGAAAAATTTCTCTCATATAAGCACAGCCCCTGTGAAATACGATTCTAATTGGACTACAGAAGGAGGAAATGTCACATTCATTGTCACCGGAACTCAACTTCATGTTAAAAAATATGAAAATTCCAAGACGGCATTGCATCTTCGACTTCTTTATTCCAAGGTTTCGGGGTCATACATTGCACAATCAAGCTGGATGCAGTGTCAATCAGATGTTTCTCAGAAGTCTGGATTCTTCTCGTCAATAAGCCAATCAATAATTTTAGGTGGAATTCCTGATAAAGAAGATAATAAAAAGGTGGTCCTGGACTCGAGTGTGTATCCAAGTGGACCGCCGGTGGCAGTGCAAACAAAGAAGCTTTTGAAGTTCGTAGATATGTCGGAGTTATGTAGTGGGCCGTCGAATAGTCCAGGACATTGGTTGGTCACTGGAGCTAAGTTGCAGTTAGAGAAAGGAAAGATACGCATGCATGTCAAATTCTCCTCGTTAAACATTTTGTAGTTGCAAGCAAAAAAGATCAGGAAGCAATGCTAGTCATATATTGCATTGTCTTGTGTATATAATTGACACAGTTTTATCTTTTTTTAGGTAAACTTCAAAAAGAAGAGTGTTTTATTCAGTGGCTGTATTATAAAGTCTAGCAATTGCATGAATTTAGAGTGTACTCGTGTGGAACCTTGTAAACCTGATTGTTTTATATGAATTCTTGTTCCTTTCTCGCATATTTATGACTTAATCCTTGATAATTTTAATCCATTTTTTTTAAAATTATAATATTATATAAAATTATTTATACACTATCTATAAGCATCACATATTCACATGCCAATACAGACTCTTCATCAACTTCTCAAAACTTCACTCCTATTAAAAATATTTTTACCAGTTTTATTCAACTACAAAGGAGAAGTAAGCCCATATCTTTATAGGCTTGTCGACAAAGATTTATGAAATTTGTTTATAGATCCCAGCAATGGGAACACAGCTCACCTTTGTTAGTGTGCCGAATTCCCATAAAATACATTTGGAAGATAAATTTGTAAAATAAACAACTCCCGAGGGTTTCTGGACCTCCACAAATACCAAAAGCAAAGATGTTTCCTTTGCATAGTCAGCTCATTGCTTATGAGATGGTATGATCTTGCACCGGAAATGCCACTGGCAAACTAAGTCAACTATAAAAGCAACTCTGCAATCTGGACAGCATTTAGAGCTGCTCCTTTGCGTATCTGATCGCCGCAAACAAAGATGTCCAACCTGTTTTACATGTACCCTTTTAGTTTGAGGTTTCATAAGACACTAACAAAGCAGATGGTTAATATATTTTATTTACCCATAGTTGCCTTCTTGAGACACATCCCTGCGTATCCGGCCAACTGCTACGGCATCTTTGTTTGAAACTTCTAGTGGTGTAGGAAAGTGATTGGATGCTCGGTCATCAATAATTACCACTCCGGGAGCATTCTTCAGAATCTCTCTTGCTGTATCCTGGATATTAAAAACACAAGTAGTATTCTTTTTTTCATTTTTTTGCCCAGTAGCACTCTTCATTTACCACAACATAAAATTTTCTTTTCATTTAGTTAATATTTCTCACAACTATTTTTAGAACAACCTAATTCTACATTGCTAAAATGGAGGAGCAACATACAACCAATTGACTATTTACAGCTATATATAAGAAGTTGTTACTAAGTGGCATAATAATGTCAATCATGAAAAGATCAGCTCAATTTGTAATATATATAATCCACAATACATGCTTCTCAACTATACAAACAAAAAATCAGTTGATGGGAGGAATTCATAATTAGTGACTTTATGCTTCCGAAAATCGAGAAGAATAGAAATAATTTCTAACTAAAACCACCATTCTAAATATATATTAGCAATCAAAGAAAACTCAAAATGGAAGGGATTGCGGCCAGAAGAACATTTAAAAAATATTCAGTAAATATAAATAAAAGATATAATCAAATGACAACTGCAATGTATCGTAGTTAAAAAGTCAAAGGGAATATTCAAAACTAATCCATGGTGAACAGGGGGTGGTTGATAAAACAGCCAAGGTTATCAGTAAGGAAGTTCTCAATATTGTGACACTTTTTTTGTTGTGTTAATAAAAATTACCTCTAGCATATATTGTTGAAAATCTATATCATAGAAGAAAATAGAACTGCATTTTTTCTACAAGTACTGTGGATAAATATATGAGCAATGTTAGGTACCCCAAAAATAATCCCAAATTTTTTACGTGGTATGATATACGGCTTGTTTTGATTCGTGGGCGCATATGTATGCACGCGGGGTCTCATATTATTATTAGGAAAGTTACCAATTACACATGTGAGTGACATCTCAGCATTTAGGACAATTTTTGGGGTACCTAGCAATTCTTTAAATATATTGAATCAAACAAATGGGATCTGAAGGAAAATAGATCATTACAAGATTACCTCATCCAGGGGATTCTCGAATTGAAGGTTTATACTCTCAGCATGTGCACGCATAACAGGAACACGTATGCATGTGGCTGTCACTTTGATATCACTGTCATTCTGTATCCTCGAAATATAAAAAGGATTGTTATTACCAATATCAACTAAAGAATTCCAACAAACAGTAAGAACTGTCTCAAAAATGAATGTACTAATGAAAATATAGGATGTTAATGGTTACCCAAATTTTCCTGGTTTCCTTCACTAATTTCATTTCTTCCTCGTTATAACCATTCGAAAGAACAGGTGCATTGTGGGAGAAAAGATTAAAAGCATACTGCATGTTGAAACAATATAAAACAAGTTAAGCAAGTAGACAAGGTCACACCATCATTTATCAATAACTTATTTCACCTCTAAATTAAAAGAAATCATTAAATAACAGACAGACCTGTCGCTTAAAGATATTACAAGTTGGTTGTTTTCCTTCAAGGACCTATCATCAACAAATGAAGGAAAATAAATGATTTAGAAGACCAAATATTCAGCATATCAGATTATTCAATACTAGATAAATCCAACATGAAATTCTGAAACACAAATTTAAATTTGGATAAAGAGGAAACCTCACGAGTCTGCTGCATAAGTTCTTCCATTGCTGCCGCACCAGCACCACTAGCTGCCTGGTACGTGCTAACAACCATACGTACTACCTGCAACATTCTCACATCATGAGCAGTAGTGATGTTCAAAACATTTATTCTACTGGCTTGAAAGTTTAAACACATTCTAAATAAAAAAGATGAAACTAAATGAGATGAACAGTGGATATAAAACAAAGGCATATCCTAAAATTTTACTCTGCCTTGAGCAATTATGGGCAGTTTTCTGTTTGTGTATTTTACTAAAAAAACGGCTTATTGAGATAAAGGGAAGGTGAGCTCATTCTATCCTTTCATAAGAAAAATGTCAGTTTTCCTATCTCTTAAAAAGCTTGAAGTTGACGAAATGTACAAATGATTAAGCTTTGATGAGTTGAGTAAGTACAAGTTTTGAAACACGGGCATGAATTCATTAACCTATTTGATAGCCGAAACTCCAAATTCCTCTCCTATGTAAAACATGGATTCAAGTAAAACAGAATAATTACCTTAGCTCTTTTATGAAGAGGGGTAACAGGCATTAAGCAAATAATAGTGGAACAATTCGGGTTAGCGATAATGGCTCCCTTTCCTCCCAACTTAATATCCTTCATTGCTTCCGGGTTAACTTCCGGAATCACCAATGGCACACTCTCATCCATCCGAAAAGCAGAGCTATTATCCACCACAACCGTCCCGCATTTGGCAGCAATTGGGCCTAATATCTTACTAATAGACCCACCGGCGCTAAACAGCGCAATGTCGACGCCGGAGAAGGACTCCTCGGTGAGCTCTTCGATAACGTAGTCGGCGTCTTCGAAGGTCAATTTCTTGCCGGCAGAGCGGCTGGAGGCGAGCATTTTCATGGAGGAGTAAGGGAAGTTACGGTCGGAGAGGACGGAGAGGAATTCTTGGCCGACGGCGCCGGTGACGCCGACAACGGCGACGGAGGGGGCGTCTTTTTGGAGGGACATGTGGGTTTTCAAGGAGGAGATGGGAGGTGGGGTTGGTTTGGGACCAAGGAAGGAGGGTTTGACGGCGGCGGCGCCGTCAAGGAATTGGTTTCCGGGGAAGGTGAGGGAGTTCATTTTGGGGGGTTTGAGTGGGAGTTGGTAGGGTTTGTGTTTACTGTCACTTTAGACGGGTTGTGATTTTTTACATCATATATGTCAAAATTTTGAAAATAAGATATATATATTTACATACTTGCTAAATACACTACAAAATTGTGGATACAACCTAATAAAAGTATTTTTTTAATAACTAATAATTGTATTAATTTATGATATTAAATATTCAAAGATAATAAATTGTTAATAATGTGATATACGTAATTTATTTTCATTTTTTTATTTTATCAAATATATGTTTATATTTTTATTTTACAAAAACAAGTAAAAAGTAATTTGTTTTGAGATAGAAATTAATTAATTAATTAATTAATGAAAAATCATGTTTCTATTTTTTTTCAATATAAAATATTACATTATTCATAATAAAAAGTGTTACATCATATTAAATTTAATATAAATAATGACAAATATAATATTTAAATCATTATATATATATATAATGATTTTATTTTCATATTTTGCATTAAATTTGATATTTTTAGGTTTTATTGTAGAATGGATCAAAATCTTTTAAAAGAATTTGAGCAAAAAGAATTAATTAAAAAAGAAATTTGTATTTATTAGACAACCAGAGCTATCTAGACTGTATAGGCCTTATTTTGAATTCTAGATCCTATCAGATTTCAAAAATTTTATGTTCCATGCAAATCTTACAAAATTATGTTTTAATTCTGAGATGATCAAATAAACGATCATAATCCAGCGAAGCCTTGGCACACAAAAAAAGGTCCAGTGCCAAGCATGATACATTACAAAGGCCTATGAAGATATGATTTTGCTACAAGTATTATGTTATGCATATGGATTTAAAGTAAGTTGGGTTACAGCATCAGCATCAGCAACAAGAGTCTTATTGATTAATCTGCCCGAACGACTTGATCGTCCTCTACTGGGGTTAGTACAACATCTTGAATAGGTACAAGCTTTGCGCGCCCTCCGTACTCTTCTGGCAATATCTCATCGCCAATTTCTTCTACCATTTCTTTCATTTCATCTTCATTCGTGACAATCACAATCTGCATTCGTTCCACATAGATGTTATAGGTCATATTGAGAAATATCGAGATTGGTTACACATACACTACCGTCTAGCTAGTCTCCAAAGGCAGGATGGTCAACAGATAGATAAACTGTTCAATAGTTTTTATGTATACTTGAATGACTACTCAGTCTAATCAATTGGCATCGGGTTTCTGAAATTTATTCGAATAGCATCATCTTATGCAATTCATTATTTACATTATATTATAAAATTATTATATTATAAGAATTCGATCACATTTACAATTCATTATTTACATTATATCTCATTAAAAAAAATTATCTAGCCAGTGCATTGTACGAGTTTTAGACGTGCAAATCTAAAGCATATAAATATAAATGTTGTAGCTAAAATTAAAGGCCGTAACCTATAAAAATATACTCACGTCCAATTATTTACACTTTTCTTTTTTGGATGCACCACCAAATTCTTTACATTTCAAAATAATTGACCCCACCACTTTACTCAATTTTCCTTCTCTTTCATCCATTTTTCCTTCTCTTTCATAGTACTTTATATAATTTTCTTAACCTCTGTGCCAAACCCAAATATAAACAATAGAGGGAGTAACAAGAATAAAATAATTTTTAAGAATTTAACATATTACCAAAAAAAAGCTAAATCTTATATAAAATATTATTAAATGTCTAAATATTCAAAATTAAAATATTTTTTAAACGCGTAATATATTTACCAAACAAGTTGAGTAAATAAGTTATTATTATACAAAATTATTATTATTCGTAATTTGTATTTTTTCGTATCAAGTACCTAAATTAAATCCAAACACAATGTTAAATCTATTTGTGTGATTTCTTCTAAAATATTGAACCCAGACATTAAATCTTTCTATCCTGTACAAAATTGTGAGGTGTAGCACACCCTAGTCTTCCGTATCGAGTCAATAAAAGGATACCTTTTGTAGTGTTGCTTTCTCAAGGAAGCGAGACACGAATCTCCACACGCTCACAAAGAACCCAGGCATATTTAATATGAAACACTTTGCCATTCGCTCTGGATAGTAACCCTATAGAAATCATAAAGAAGCACAAAGTAGAGTAACATAAAGATTTCTCAACATCAGTTTATATAAATCATACATTTCTGCATCAAAAAAAGAAGCATCAAATTTGATCAAAGTTCCAATAGCAATATCTTAATAGTTAATACCTTAAGTTTTAAACTAAAGTTCGGAGGTATTTATGATACTTTTTAGGAAATGACAGAACTGTGATCAACTTGTATTTGACATAGATACTGTTAAGTAGACAGAATGCCCCACACCTGGAAAACTTGCTTAAGAATGATACGGTATTGAAGATCAAACTAATATATGAACAAGAGAAGGTAGGTTAAAACTTCTTATAATGAAGTTTTCAAACAATCTAATTAGTGTTGTGGTCCCTTGTCACAACCACCAATTTGCAGCATATAGAATTAGATATTAGCTTAATAGTGGTTGTCACAACCAACCTGTTGCAAATCGACAATTTGACATAATTATATGTGATTTATTAGCAGTCTTGTCATATAGGAGGCAAACACTATGGGACAACCCAAGGCTATTGAAGTAGTCACCACACTAAAAATTGACAGAAGAAAATGATAATAACTATTTATGCTAAAGATATTGATGAAAGAACAGTCATACTGACAGCGAGAAGGAAGTTTTGTGTTTTAAACTACTCCTGTATAATTATTACTGCAGAAGAATGAGAACAATACAGATAGTTACCTGAATAAATTGAAAGCCGGTAATTAATCCACGCGCATCAACATTCTTATAACTAATTTTCTCTAGATCAAGAATCCCTATCAACTTCTCATCTCCTCTCTCTCTTCCTCTAAAAGAACTGAAATGAGCATACAAAAAATCCACATGAGAATGTAACCCCATACTTATTGGGGATAAATTGAATTGACTATGCCAAACACAATCTTTGGATATAAATTAATAATAATTCTTCTTAAAAAAAACTCCCATATGAATGGAAAGTCGCTACGAGGGCTGTTCTGTCACGAGGATTGTTCTGTCAGGTTGAAGTGTAAAGTAATAGGGGCTATAGCTAACACAGAGCAAGTCCTCAATAGCCAACTGAAATTACTAAAATTCGAGGATTCTGCTATACAGTGCACAAGACATGCTGGTCATTTAACTAGTTCACAAAACGACATAGTCAGAAGTAAAAATCAGTCAAAAACTAAAAAACAGAAAGGAAACCAGGGCCAAGGGTACTTTATAGTTGTCCTTATTACTTATCATATGTTGTTGCCAGCAATAACTATTCTTCTCATAACACACACACAGAGTTCTTATTTATAGACACGTTTAAGGAGTAAATGTTACTAGCATAGAGTATTTGTTTTACAATTGATTCACAGTTATATATTTGAAGATTAAAAAAGATCAACAGTAGCAATATCGTATTACAAGGCAATGATCCAGAGAAATATTATGTTTTTTTTTCATATAATGCAACATATTCTATATATGCTATTATTTAATTTAAACAAGAAGCATAAAACCCCTAAACTCATATGTTCTTGTAATTGTCCTGGAAGATTTTAAGTATACCTTGCGATAGTTTTGTCCAACATATGAACCAAGAATTCTGCATGAAGAGACAAGAACAAGTACTAGATAATTAGTAACTCAGTCAAGTTTGAATGTACATTCTGCTTGAAATATGTAAATATAATTACATGATCGTTCAAGAGTAAATACACAGATTAGCGATGTATGCAGACAACTGTGATCGTAACTTAAACAATGAAACCTATTGAAAATGTCATTGGCATATAAAATAAATGCTGTGAAACCGATGTTATAGATGTCGAAATAGCACATATAGCTGCATAAAGAAGACTCCAAGCATCTGGAAGAGCATTAGAAACTATAAAATTGATATGTTAGAAACTGTCCTAAAAAACCAGTATATGATATAAACTTGCTTTTTGATTAGAGAACATAGTTAAAAGAACACAAGCACATGTGACATATCTGTTGTGTGCATATGATGTTATTTTATACTACTTCCTGGGTCCTAGGATAACTTAAATTAGGCTTTATACTGGCATTGATATAGTAAATTTGGATGCTCTATTCAAAGCTTATACTTCAAATCTTCATCGATAAAATAATATTGTATACCAATATATGATTGTGCGTCCAATCCTAATTCTCGTATATAATGCTAAATCTCACAGTTTCACATGATATGCTTAAAACTGGATAGATTATGAACGAAGAAAGAAAACCACATCTATAGACACATGTAGTAGGTCGCTAAAAAAAGTTAACACACTCTAGAAGAACACCAGGAGGATATAGCCATATTATATATCATTAGGGGTGACAATGTCTAGCACAACACGATTGGATGGACCTGAAAAGACTCTTTTGATAAAAAAAAAAGTATTCATTTATGTACTCGTCCAGATTTCATTAAATTTACGACGACATAAAATTGACACGTTTACAAACACGAATCCACACCCAAAACACCCCTGTACAGTATATAAGCCGAGATACAAAATTAACCAAGTAACTCTAATTAGTCAAATCCAATGGCCTTCCCGTCTGAAATATTATAATCCAAGTGATGACCTACTACAACACAATATAGTTAACAAGAAATATAATCTTTATAAATCAACAAGAGAATCCGAAAAGTTAAACTCGACCTATATAATATATTGCTGAATCTAAAATATATATAGGAGAAAATAAGTATACATCGGGAAACAAGGAAATTACTTTTAAATTGTGGTTGATCCTTGGAAGGAAAATGCTTGCAGGCCTTAATCATCACCACTGGCAAACCATTCTTAGCCAAACCCTGTAAAAAACATTTCTTTGCTTCCAACTCATCAGGTATTTCAGAATCTGAGATAAACCCTGTGGGAACAAATGATTCCCTCCATTTATGCCACTGAACAAACATCTTTGCAGCTTTGTTTGGATCCATTGATCTTGCTATCAAGAACCTCATCATAGTCTTGTCATTATACTTGTACAAACCAGAACAAAAGTATAAATAAACTACAGAATAAAACAACTGTGTACTAATCTTTACATATAGCCATATAGTTACAACTTCATTGTGCAAAAAACCAAGTATATTGCAAAAACATCAACTTACATTTGTTGAGCATCCAAGCTGCTCAACTGATGTTCTCAACTCTGTCAGTGCTACTTCTTGGTTACTGTCCATTTGGGCTTCTGGGTAATAATGAATGTATAATAAGAGGTGTATAAAAAAGAAAGATGAGGATCAAAAGTCTTAAACAAACAGCAGAGAAAAGGTGGGTTTTGAAAGAGAGAGTGTTTGAGAAAGAAATGAAGTTGAAAAAATAAAGAAGGGAATGAAGAGTGGGAAGGATTGTCTGAGCCCTGAGGAGGATACGTGGACAGTACTAGCTGATTCTTATTACAAAGCAGTACTAGTTGATTCTTATTACAAAGTTACCACATCTAGTCTAGGCTTGTAAAAGGTGTGGCCATTACCTTAACTTTAACTTCGGTGCAGTACGCTTAAATTTAATTTTCCTTTTCTAAATAAAAATTTTTATTTAGAAAAAGAAAATTTGAAAAATAATTTATCAAATTATATTTTTTATGCACGTTAAAATACGTGCAAGAGGTAATAAATGAGGAGTATATATCATATATTTAAATAGAAAGAAAAAGTATTGAAGAAAAGATAAAAATGTAAAATAAAATTTGGACGGCATTTATTTTTCCTGATTGAAAATATGAAAAGGAGTTTGAAAAAGTGCAACCTTGGGATTTGGCCGTTTGGTTTATGTAACCATTTTTGACGTGTAGTAGCCTAGTAGGTATGTGTTGTTGCAACTTGCAACCGTGTCCGGGTTTTAAATGTTTGGCGGTGGATTGGGCAGGGGGTTTAATCAACGCGACCCGACTACAAGGACCTTCCTAGTGCCCATACCCCTCGTATTTATGTCTCTCTCTATCTATGCCTTATTGCCTTGCATAATTTCACATGCTTTTCGGCCCCCTGAAAAGGCAAAATAAGTGCATCACACTTGTTAGCGGTTGCCCTGCAAATGGAAGTTAGGGAGTCCTAGCAGAGCCAGATGCTTAAAACGTTCTTACTTGCACACTTGTACCACAATGACTTGCGTGCGCCTTCACGCATTTCATAGAGCACAACATGTCATAGTTGATCTCACACATTGTGTAAAGAGCTTTGTTGTTGGCTACTGCCACTTTAAGGCATGATGGCTAGTCAGAACCTCTTCTTCTGGAAATACATGGCCCAGTGGCAGCCTACAAGCATAACATATATTTACAAAACCAAGCCCTTTGCTCTAAAAATGAATCGAAAATGATTCCAACAACATACAACACTCGACAACTAAAAATTTATTGCATGAAGGAGGTGTTGTACATTGCTAGAAAAGTCACAAAGAGATCTATACATTGCTAGAAAAGATACAAAGAGATCTATACTAATTAAAAAAACCAAGCACAAACTAAGCATTGGCACCATTCAATATATACAAGCATTTCTTAATTCCAACAGTGATATACAGACAAACACCTGGAATCATCAGCATGCAACTACATAATTACACAAGCTGTCTCTACAACTTATTCACTAAATCTAGAAAACTAAGCATAACCTACTGCGAACACGAGAGCTTTCACCCACATTCTTGATTCAAGTCTTCTGCAATGACTAGACTTCAGTTCCAAAGGTTGATGAGATACGAACATCTGACTAAATCCATTTTAAACATTTAGTGCCCATATGCAATGCCGGCTGTTTGACACAAAACACACATTAGACAGAAACAGAAAGGTGAAGACCATTCACGCATAAAGTCTACCCCATGATCATAAATCCAACTAGCTAATACCCTTTGATAATTATATATGTCAAAAATCAAAATGGAAAATAAAACTATTTATTTGAAATTTGGCCATCAATATAACCAACCCGGCATATATTCTTGTCAAATCTTCCTATATGCAAACTTTATTTTACACAGAAAAAGGACAAGTTTTATTTAATGTCAGCAACTTTAACATCGCAGTTGCATAATCATGTAACTAGTACTCGGCTAACCAGCCAATGGACCTGCACATATTGCACGAAACAACAATTTATCTCTTCACAAATGTCACCATGTATATAGATATTAAACAGCTAGCAAAGTAGACAAAACCAATGTCCTGCATAATACCAACTAAAACCTACAAAATTGATGGTAATTTGGGAAACAAGATGCATGTGGGTGTCTGAAATGATAACCAAGAAACATAGATCAGAGTACCAACTATGCATGTTGAGCCAAATTTACAACTGTAAGAAACTAATTTAACAGTTGGCACGCAAACAAAAAAAAGAATATACCTATTCAGAGAAAACACTCATGAGATCATTTGGAGAGAAATGTTGCATCATAGGATTACTCGTATTAGCAACTTCTATGAAATCCAAATTTGGCTCCTGCTTCACTTTTTTCCCATTCTCCCTGTATGTATTTCCAATACAGCTAATAGGTGATTCCACTTCATCAACGGCAAAACGGCTTGGAATGCACGTCTCCTTGCCAACAAATCCAAGATTCCTCAGTGTTCCATGATCAAGCACGTGACTACATTTCTCACTATAAGAACTTTGGACATAATTTATGCCGCGTAATAGAATTGGCACCTGTCTAGAAGCATTTAATTTAGGGGCTGAATTTTGGACTCCCACTAAGGCATTATTATCAGTGTTTGCTGAGCAAGATGGCACAGACGGAGAAGCAGGACCTGCACCTGAGTAACCATTAAGAATCTTGGTCGTTTTATGGTCTCCACCCAACATTTGTCCAACACCAAATAAGGAATTATTTGGCTGAGGTGTTGTAACGAGGCTATAGTCAGTGCCACTAAAGATAGCCTCAGGACCACCAAAGCTGCAGCTTTGACTAACTGAAGGCCCATTTACTACCTGAAAACTGGCTGGCCGGGAGGGAACAACAAGGCAAGAAGGTTGCACGTTAATGGAAGGGGTGGAGTCCTTCACAACGGACTGTTTATGCTGCTGTTGTTGCAGCATCTGCCTTTGCAGTTGTTGCTGATTTTGCATGACACCCATTAACATATTACCATTCTGAGCAGCTACCCCTGTAAAATTACTGCTAGGACCAATGGAACCAAGACTATTAGAAGGCCATGTCTGGAAATTTGAATTTACATCTTCTGGAGATATTTGGGAAAATTGTTTGGAGATGTTGGATGGGCACTTCATCAGAGGCTGCCCATATGCCACAGCTGCATCACCATGGACACTCTCATGTCCCTGTCGAGATCCTTGTAATAGAAGTTGCTGATGAATTGCTGGCAACACAACACTACTAGTTGGTCGACCTAAAAGCTCAGCATGCAGAACTGCCAATGTCTGTGGAGGAATTTGACCAGATGCAGCCAAAGCTTGAAAATCAAATCTTTCCACTGGCCCTAGTTTCGGATTTTGTTCTACATGACCACAAAATGAATTAGGAAGCCCAACTTGCTGCTGGGAAACGCCACTTAACCTTTTCAAATATAGTCTGAATTTCTGTGAATAGAAAAAAAAAAATTACAGAGGTAAATAAGCAAAATTGCAGAAACAAGTAGAAGCATAAACATATGCAGCACTGAATACATATATACATACATATCAGCAGATACTGGTAGAGCACACGGAAAACGTTATAATGTGATGCTACAGAAACTATTGTTATAAACAAATCCTGACAAGTCATCAAGCCTTGATATTCCGATATCTGGATATCAAGCCTTGATATTCTAAAATCTGAATATCAAGCTTTGATACAAGGAATCTTGATATCCATGCATGAGTCGTGTTCTTACATTAAGCTTCGAATGCCATAAGATAAAGAAGCTATTTCAGCACTACTTACACATACATCTTTCTGAAAATTTAGAAAACCAACATGTAAGCACCATTGTTTGTTTTGTTTTTTTGACATGAATGCACTTCCTCTCTATGTATTTTATTTTTATTTCAAGGAAAGCTATATATAGACCGACATGCGAGAACATAAACAAGGAGTATCTCATCAGCATGCTAAAAAGGACACAGTTATCTATTCAGGAAACAAAATAATTATTAATAGCAGCTTCGATATTATAGAACCTGAAAACAATATTTTTAGAAGTACCTCGCCTACTTTTAACTATTGTTTGGGAGTTGGGAAATGGAAAATAGTGAAAAGTATATTTAAAACATATGAAAAGAGGATCACCTGCAAGTGGCTTGCAACATTTTCTCGAGTCAGGCCAGGGACATTCATCAATTCGAGAATTCTTTTAGGAACAGCCTCTGAAAGAAAACCCAAAGAATATGGGTAAGCACTGAGCATATATTAATTAAGTGTTCTGCTTGTCTTTAACAGGACATGGAGTCCTTTGTGCTAAGATATGCAAATTTAAACTACAAAACTACAATCTATAAGAGCAAAATATTATGAAGGATCGCTCAAGTTCGTACTATCTATTCCAAGTTGGTTCACCGCACTAACAAATTGCTGATGGAGCTCTACCGACCACACTACACGTGGCTTTTTTGATGCAGATGGGTCATCATTATCAAATTCACCATCGTCTTCTTCTTTAACATCTCTCCTCTTTTTTTGAGCTTTTAATACTCCTTCCGATCCTTCATTAACAGAAGAAGCATATTCCAAATCATCAGTTCCTCTTCTCTGCCGGTCATTTTCATCCAAACTGCTTGAATTATCCTGTTCTTTAGTTTCATTCCACTTCTTCCGGACAACATGCTGCCATATATTCTTTAACTCTTCCTCACGTATAGGCTTGATTAAGTAATCACAAGCCCCGTGTCTAATTCCTCTCATAACAGCACTGGTCCTTCCATCTGCTGACATCACTGCAATACCATATAACACATTAGTATACAAAACATACTAATAGCCTGTATTAAAAATGACTACTTACTTATGACAGGAAGGTCCATTTCCAAACCAACAAGTTCGAGAAGCTTAAAGCCATCCATATCAGGCATATGTACATCACTCAGTACCAAATCAAAGCAACCTTTTTTCTCCCGTAGCAGATTTAAAGCATCAGTAGCCTGGAAGCATGTAGTAGCTGCAATAACGTACACTTTTACTAGAAGGCCAATAAATAAACACCAAGCAAGTAGATAATCTTCAACTAAGGAGGCGAACTTAAACTAGTATTATGTTAATTTAAGAATTTTTTTTATCGTAACTGAAGGCCAATAAATAAACACCAAGCAAGTAGATAATCTTCAACTAAGGAGGCGAACTTAAACTAGTATTATGTTAATTTAAGAATTTTTTTTATCGTAACTGAACAATTCTGGAATCTCACAAGCAGCATGACATGTGCAGTAAATAGTTGCATGCAAAATCGTAGCATGAAGTTGGCCTAACCTAGAAAGTAAGCGGACTGCAGAGAGGATGAAACAACGTCTTACCGAGCCCATATTAAAAGCCAACACTTTATGGACAGACCTAGATAAGTCAGTGACTCTATATACACTAATCATCATGCATTTACTTCTGGGATAATCGACAACCTCACTCCAAGACCTAACCATGAGAACATTTAGCCACCTACGGTGATTTCTCTCAACATTTTTGGATGCCTAATTTCCTATAAAATAAGAACATGGTTATTAGGTCTTCTGAAGTAGCAAAGATTTGAACAAATACGATGGTGATATACTGGTATTAGGTACCCAACCACTGATAGTACACTAGTAGTGATTGAAAGTACTCTTAAACCTCATTTTGCTACTTGATTCAGTCATGGTTTATTTTTTAATAGGCTAGGCTAAGTATACCCAAAAACAAATTTCTTTTTCAGATAAGTTATATTTATTGATTAACATTAAACATCAGGTAAAAAGTTTAATAATATACTGGAATTGCAAATATCAGATATAGTTATTAATATTAGTTTATCATATATTCAATCAATGAACATGACTTCTTTATCACATTACTTAGCATGAAGCGTCAACAACGAATGGACAATATTAGGTCTTTGCATCCACTATTAAACCAAACCAAACATGCCAGTATATCCCGCAGCTTAAATATAATATAGAAAAAATGAATAAGAGCATTTATAAAAGACGAGAGACAAGAAAGCAGAATAAGAGTATGGTATAAAAAACAAGAGACAAACCCAACATCAAACCTAAAACATCAGAACATAAGATAATTGAAAAAGGGTGATAAAACAAACCCCATATGCCGACCCCCAAAAACATAACAAACTCCATAAAGGGAAAAAGGTTTCAATCTCTGTATGCCGACCCCAAAAAACATAACAAACTGCTAAACTCCATTTATATCATCAAGTTTACAATGCATTATAACCACACATCATTCATAAATAATAAAACCATTTGGTAGGACAACTACGATCTCAAAGTATCATTACTTTCAAAGTATCCAACTAATAAGCAATTACCATTGAGCAAACAAAAACTAACAATTACGAGTAAAATACCACAATCAATAAGATAAAAGAAAATACAAAAGAACATAAAAATCCGAAAATCAACAAAAGGGACTTCACCTGAATAACTGCATCTTCTAAGCATTTGCTCCACAATCCTCAAACAAGTAAAGTCATCATCAACAACAAGAACCCGTAAACCAGCTGGAAATATGTCTACTTTATCCGAATGAACATCATAACTACTTGCACTCGAGTAAGAGCTGACATAAGGCAGCTTCTGCAAAGTAGCCATTCAAGAACCCCCCAAAACCCCTAAAGATCAAACCTTTATTTACACTTCAGTAGCCATACCAAACCCCTAAACAACCCTAAAAATCAAATCTTTACACTTCAGTAGCCACAAAAAACCTAAAAAACCTTAAAAATCAAATCTTTCAACTTCAGTAGCATACAAAAACCCTAAAGATCAAATCTTTACACTTAAGTAACATACAAGAACCCTAAAGATCAAATCTTTAAAACCCAGAAGCCAAAAAAATCACTTTTTCACAACTCTCTATCATTAAAGCAGCTCAATTTCATCAGATCCCTAATTATTCTGATCAGTAACCAATTTCACAATAAGAGCTGAAACTAGTAGATATAATAAGTTAATAATGATGGTATTAGTGTGAAATGATATGCATATAATGTGTACAATCTGTACAGATCTGCACAAAGATCGATGTGGGAAAGGGAAGAATGATTGAAGAGGTAAAAAAGGTGTTGTTTTGCTGGAGAAATTTTTGGGTTTTTTTTAGTTATGGAGGAGAGAGAGTGGGGAATAAGATGGCAAGAAAACGACGCTAGATGAATCAATATGTACTATAATTTATAGTAGTGTCAAGTGTGTAGTAATTTAGAAAGTTGTCTTTAATGGAAGGTCGTAAGAAAATTATGCTATAATAATTTTATTTTTTGTTTTTAATATTTAAATTTTTTATTTTGGGAGTAATCATTTCCGTAAATAAAAAAATTTATTGGTTTTTTCAAAAAAAAATTATGGGTAAAATTTGAATACTCCATGTAACTGTGAAGAAAAATGCATATGCATGACAGGTGTAGAACTTTTTTCAATAATTAAATTTTTAGTTTTGTAAATGAGTATAAAATTTTAGAGAGTATAAAATTTTAGAGCGAGTAAGAGCAACTTCAACGGAGTCTTAACTCATTCTTTAAATTTAATATAAAATAATAAATTTTAGTAATTTAGGATATAGACATGTATTATAAACTCCAACAATGTTATTTATATTATTTTCTTATCTTATATTTTATTATTAAAAGTATTTTTTATCATTAAAGATGCACTATTCAATAAAGAGAAATATAATATTTTTAATATTTTATCACAAAATATTAGTTAGAACATATTTAGGAAGAAGATGATTTTTCTTATAAATAAAGATACAAATAAGGAATGAATGAAAAATTATAGTGGTTGTTAGTGATATAAAGAACCACGACGTTTTTTATTTTCATTCAAGATTTAAGGACTCAAATAGGGAAGATATTAGAGTTGCTCTAAGAATCGAAGAGAAATAATTATTACCAGTTGTACAATCATGCTCTTTGGGTATTAAACTTTGATTTCACTTTATAATATATTTATTTTATTTTATTTAGAGAGGTATTCTATTATTTGCACCAAGTTATCAGAATCTTGAATATTAATATTGTAAATTAATGAATTAGAATCAGTTAATTTAAAATTCATATTTTACAACCAAAGAACTGCATAATTATTAAATATTAAGATATTATAATAATAATTTGAATAAGAGAGTTCCGGGACTTATCATGGGTCCGGACCTCGGCTCCGTCGGGAGACATGGGAGGTGAGCATTGTCCCTGTTTGTTTGTCAATTGTCAATTACTCATTTAGCATTGGGCTGTCCTTTTTTAAAAGATTTATTATAATTTATAAGTTGCGCAAACAGTCTTGAGAAACGGAGACGATGAATACAAAAATGATTGATATATAAATAATTTAAAAATGTGTGAATTGAAGTAAGCTAAAATAACTTTTAAAAAAAGTAAGCTAAAATGGGTAACCTGTTGGATAATGATTAAAGTAAGAAGACAAAATAGGAATATTACATTTTTTTATTAGTTTTTCAATAATAAACTCATTCAGGTGATAAAAAGACAAAATAGGAACTATATACACGCAATATGTCATTTTTGCAATTCAAACGAACTTTTATTTTTCTAGTAATGTTGTGATATAAATTTGGTATAATAGTATAGTGGCATCGGCATGAGAGAAATTGAGATTTATGAATTGTTTTTTGGTGAACGTCGATAATTGATTTTATGGTAATTAAAATTAAATTTGAGGATTTTAGTACTTCTCTATTATGTCATTTAAGTGTTCCGCAATCGGTAAAGTTATATGAATACCGTTTTTTTGTTATATATCATATCTATACTATATTAATTAAACCGAAATGTTAAAAGTTTGTTGGTCATCGGTGGTCTTTGGTCGGAACAACCTATTTCAATTAAACAATTATTTTATAATAATTTTTAAACACTAAACACATACAACCTCTGTCTCACCCAATTATTAACGTTTCGGCGAGAAGGTCCGACACGTATTTTAAGGTGCATATAAAGTATAATTCCATAACTTATTTTTAAAAAAATATTCTGAATAAAAATTTAAACATTAAATTTTTATTCGGAATTTTTTTTAAAAAAAAGTTATGGAACTATACTTTATATGCACCTTAAAATGCGTGTCGGACCTTCTCTCCGAAACGTTAACAATTGGGTAGGACTGATGGAGAATATTACTTTAATCTCCTAACTAAGACACGTATCTAAATAAAACACTCAAACATTATCCTATTAATAATTGTTTAATTATTGGATTTCTCATAACTAAAATATATCTCTATAAAAAATAAAGAAACATTATCCTATTAAAATATCTATACTATATTATTAAAATCGAAAGATTAAAAGTTTGGTGGTTTTTAGTCGGTATTTGGGCAGGATAGTTATTATTGAGCCTAATTTTTTCACAATAATCTCCTAATTAATATACATGTTAGACATTGGGTCTAATTTTTAAACACTAATCTCCTAATTAATATACATCCCACATTAATCTCCTAAATAAAATACATCTCTAAACAAAACACACAAATATTATCCTATTAAAATACAAATAAAGTATATGAAAAATTATATAAAATATATAATAATATTAAATAAAATTTAAATTATTATTATAAAAAGAAAAATATATTCAAACTATATAAAAAATATTAAAACAATTCGATCCGTGCATCGCACGAGTATAATCTAGTATATGCTATTTGTCAAACATTGTAAAATATATTATACTTCAAAATATGTTTTACTTGCCATATATTTATTGTCTCCGACATATTTAATAAAAAACGGTTGGGTAAGGTTCAACGGGAAACCATTATTACATGGGAAACTCTAAGAAATACCTAATAAATTAATATTTTTAATGTAATTATATTTTACACTATGTTCTGTACTGTATTATTAACATATGTTCTATAATTTATATTTTATTATGATCCTAAACATATATTTTATAATATGTTCTCTCTTGTGTTCTGTACTACTATAATATGAACATACTTATAATATTTTTATAAAATTATTAGCATGTATTAGAATTCAATTAAACATCTAATGAGTTCCTGTTTGAATCTTAATATATATATATATATATATATATATATAAGGCTTAGCGAGGAACTCCTTATTCAAGTAACTGATGAACCAATTCCTATTTTATAAGAATTTGATTAACACGTAACTATAGAGGACTACAAAACATACAAAAAATCATACAACACCAAAAATATTTACAAAACAAACAAAAAAATATAGAATACAAATTACAGAACACTAATACTAACAGTGTTCTGTAATTTTATGTTATATATTTTTTGTATTTTATGTAAAAAAAATTGTGTGTTTTGTGATTATTTTCTGTGTTCTGTAATTTTTTCTATGTTCGACAATTTTTTCATGTGTTCTGTAATTATATTTATGGTTGGTTCCTCAATTACTCAAATAAGAGAGTTACTCATTGTATATGTGTTCTGTAATTATATATGTGCGCGCGCGCGCACACACACATATATATATTCTTACTCCACTAGAAACCACATCTAATCTAGAAACTAGAAATCATAAATAAAATTATAATATTTTTATGCATATATAACTCATTCCCTCGCTCACCCATTTAATTAGTCGTCTTATCTCTCCCCTTTTCAAATAAAATTTTCATTTTCTCTCACTTTTTCAAAACATACATATACTACGTGACTGTGATTTTTTTTTTTTAAATACTACCTTCAAATATTTCTTTAGTACAAAATCAGATATAAACTTCAATCACCAATCTGTATTAAAGAAATCACTAATATATACTACGAAAATCATTAATTTATATTGTACAAATCACTAAAAATCAACACTGATACCCATATGTATGTACACCATTATATCATCTCCAACTCTTACCCTACTATCACGAACCTTCGATCTACTCTAAACATCATCTGATATGCGACCATCATCATTTTCGATAAAAATATCATTATCTCCAACTATTACTTTTTAGTTATCGAATCTCGAAAAACCAAAACCAATTCATATATCAAAACCTCTCATCTCCAAAATCGTCATTCAAAAAGACAAAATACTCGAAATTAATGATAATCATTATCGGAATTCATAATAAGTCATAGTGAGATCCATCATTATTATACTACTCGTAGGCATTGAGATATACATACAAGTTTGTATGTATACATGAGTATATGTCAATCTTGAAAAAGGTAAAAAGTATAAATCGAGATGGAGAGAGGAAGATAAAGAAATAGATAGAGAGAGAATCAATATATAATGATAATGATACTCATGTAACGAGGTCGCCGGAGATGTTGCCGGAGATGTTGCCGGAGATATTAACGGGGATTTAGATGAAAGAAACAAAAATCTGGGTTTGAGAGAATGAAAGAAATGTAAAAGTATACAGAGAAGATTGTTAGTGGGCTGAGCTAAAAAGATGAATGAGTGTATATAATTAATGGTCAGGATTTAATTAGATAAAAAAAATGAGTGATTGAGATTAATTTCTAATTTTTATTTTAAGAGTGGTTTCTATTTGATCAATTGCCTATATCTATACTATATTATTATATCTGAAAGATTAAAAATTTTGGTTAAAGGTGAACCATAGAAAAGATCCTAACCGTCCAATTTTAGATAAATCATAGAAATGATCTTAATCATTAAATTTTAATAAAATCTAATTTTAAAAAGAATATATATCATACATACAACTCTAATCCCCGATAGTCCTCCTTTTATACAACTCCCCACGAATAATATTATATTATATTTAAATTATATTCCGGTAGTCCTCCTTTTATACAACTCCTCACGGATAATATTATATTATATTTAAATTATATTCTATATTTTTTATTTTAAAAATCTTATTTATCCTATAATTTTTATTTAATATATCATTAAAGTTTATGAATATTAATATATAAATATGATTGTATAATAACATACAACTCTAACCGCCGGTAGTCCTCATTTTATACAACTTCTCATGGATAATATTATATTATATTAACATAAATTCTCAATTTTATAAAATTTTATAATAAATATCAATAAAATATAATATAAAAATAAATTTACGTAGATATTAGTCATTCATATCCCGTGCTTCGCACGGATTATAAAATTATATACATACATACATACATATATACATACATACATACATATATACATACATACATATATATATATATATATATATATATATATATATATATATATATATATATATATATATTTTGGGCATAACACGAAGGCACGTAGCTAACAAAGAGTTACTGATATGCCAATAAGATAGATGATAGATTTCTAAATGGTAATTATATAATATATAACTTCAATTTTTGCAATAAAACTATTTTCAGTCCAGCCGATTAAACAAAGATCAAATGAATAATTTCAATGGACATTTGATTATAAGCTTAAGCATGACCCTGATCGTCTTTTATTTTCACATAAAGTGATATGAGCTTTTTCATTAGTGATTAAACAATCATATTAACTCTATCATTAGTTATCATAAAAGTGAATGCAGAAAAGACTCAGAAGTTATATTAATTTACTTGAATATTTTTATTACTATATATCAAGTGTATAATTGATGCAAGAATATCAAGTCATTCTTCAAGCCTATACAAAATGAAAAAAAATATGGAATGAATATACTATGGATGAAGGAAGGAATGTAAATGAACTAAATCACGACTTCTTGCTTTTTGAACGGGATTTATATTATTTTGAAAAAATTGACTTGCTAAGATTAATAAAATGTACTGTATGTACGTGGATATACAATTCATGCTATTACTTCCATGCAACGGCGTCAATCTCGTCTCTTGCAGACTTGTATAGCTGGAGTCTTTTGGCCAAAGTCTCTCTCTTTTCCATGAGTGATGGGTCCTCGTCGAGCATTTTTCCAAGTTGTTCTTTCTGCGTGCGTATAATTATAAATGACAAATACTAAGAATGGGAAATAGTTTAGACCACTTAATTTTGTGCATAAATACATTAATAATTTCTTAAATAAGATAGTAAATAGTTAAAAACGCTTTATAATGCTAAATCTTCTTCTCAGTATGCAGAAATGATTATATTGCATATAAAGAAAGTAATGATCTCATTATTTTATATTTCAAAGATCATAAGACTAAAAAATTTTAAAAAAAAACTTTGGTAAAATTATTATTGGACATTCTTTGGATATCTCATGTGCAACTGTGACATAGAACTGCTATAAAAATAACCTGTGAGACAGGTTTATTCTTCTTAGGTTATATTTTGTACAATAGTTAGCCTAGAAATTGGTAATTGATAGAAACAATTATAATACACGCATTCATCATAAGTTCACAATGTACTACTGATAAATAGTAGAAGAAATTACCTCTTTTCTTCCAATTTGTGCATAAAAGTGGTTGAGCAGTGATCGTCTAGCCTCTCGAACTTGACAATGAACAACAGCCTTGGGAATAGAACTCTTTAGCGTTTCGCAAACCATATTAATGTAACCAGAGACATTTGATCCTGACATGAACCAACAAGTCCACAGTTTGATTAAAATTCAGGTTCATAATTTATGGAATAAAAATACAATCAATATTTTACTGTTGTTCTACAAAAAAAAATTCCATTTATATTTAAAATTTATTTTACAAAATACCCAACTTAATACAATATAAGGACTTGACACCGTCATTTTGATATCATAAAGTCATGTCAATAATTCTTACTTTATAGTGTTTATATATAGAAATAGCTTTTGGACATCTACAGATTCTTGTTATGCATACTTTCTAATGAGTGATTTAATAAATTAGAATCTTTTTTGTGTTAATAACAAGGTATACTTTCTAATGAGTGTGCAGAATAGGAAATGGACTATGTACCAATCCTTCTAAAATGAACTTCTGTATATCTTTCTGAATTCGGAGCCTGCAGATTCGAATTTTTGTCTGAATTTTTGTCTTGATTTTTGTCCGGTTCATTTTGCAATTTTCGGAAGAATTCAACTGTTAAGTAACTAGACTCTTGGTCCACTAGCCGTAAAACTGTTTTCCTACTTTCATCACGAAATTTTTCTAATGCTTCATTGGAAGCAGCTGCTATATCGGATTGAAGTGTTGGAAATCTCTTTAATTCCTGAAATAAGCATCAAATGACAGTTATATGAAAGTGGCTTTGTATAAATCTTGAATGCATAGCAAACATATCTCCTAGAAGAAATTATTATCATTTGTGCAAGAAAGATTTCTTCATTGTTTATGGAATATAACTATATATATATATGTATGTATGTATGTATATTCCAACCATCTACATTTTACTTGAAAGTACTAACACCATTTAAAGATTGTATACCTGTGTTTCGATCAACGACTTTCTCACAAGTTCTTTGAGAACTATGTGGACCTAAAAAAGATTAGAATAGTAAGTATTCTATACATGTTATGGAATTAATTAAATTATAATGATTCACTTGATATGTACATTGCAATATTTTTCATAATAAACGTAAGTAAAAACTTACAGCATCAACGCAAGCTTCACCAGGGCCCTTGAAATAGCCAAGAGATCCATCAATTAGTCTTCGATATCCTTGTTCAGGTGCAATCAAATGGGGTTGATAACCATCTGCTTCAGAAACTATTTTCTTGACATTACTTGGAGAGAGATGACGATTTAATGGGAGTTTTTTTAGTGCAGCTGGGAGTTGGTGATCAAAGACTCCATAAATTTTGTGTCCACCAGCTCGCCTAAAAAAATTTACTTATATACTAGAGCATTGTTCTATATAACAATAAATATGAATCTCATCCAAATCTTATAATTAACATAATCAGAGTGCAAATTGTAAATCATTATGTAAATTTTATTTCGAAATTGGTAAATAAGAAAATATTTTTTTTTTGCATGAATGGACAGATATAGGGACATATTAATATGAAAACCAACTATTTTTTTTATAGTGTATAATATATATATATATATATATATATATATATATATATATAAAAGTTTATAATCGTGCGAAACACGAATAATTAATATTTAATTAAATTAATTTTTTATTTATATTTGGTATACAATTTTATAATATTAAGAATTTATATTAATATTATATGTTCTCTTATTTTATAAAATTTATTCCATTTAATATAAATATATTATAATTTGGACCGTATTATAATAAATATATATTTGGACCTGAAAAATAAAATTTTAGGTAATATAGATATGTATATAATTAGGCCCCGTATTATAATAAGTAAAATTATAGTATCATACATGTATATTTTTTAGGTCTATGGCCCAGACCGACCAAAACTTTTAATCTTTCGGCTATAATAATATAGTATATATATATATATATATTAATTTTTTAATAATTATTGTTGAAAATAAAATAAATTTAATTATAAATATATAAAAATCAAAAATAAAATTCATTATTTTTTAAAAGATATTACAAGTAACACTAGTGAAGTAATTCAAAATAAATTTAACTTTATGAATCATAAACATAATAAAAATAAATATTATTTTAACAATTGTCTAGATAGTTTTAATTATATAAAATTTCTTTATTAAAAACAAAATTAACATTATAGTATAGTTCTCATTTTTACAATTATCTTTATGTTTTTCATAAATTACTTTTTTTATTTTAGGTAATTACATTTTATACTCTTATTAATATATGGTGTAGAACCTCATATTAGGTTGAAATGACATGAGTAGATAAGAATTTGAATAGGGTGCTAATATATGCACACCCTAAATTTATTTATGCACACCCTATTGAGTATTTCGGACTGAAATGTCCCTGATTTTAATTTTAATCATTAAAATATATAATGTTCAGAAGGGTATTTTAGTTCAAAAACTTAAAAGGGTGTACATAAATAAATTTAAGATTTGCATATATTAGCACCCATTTGAATAATACATTACCCTCCATCCAAGTGCTCTCTAAATACACGATCAAATGCACGACACATGTCTAAGATGGTGTACAGCTGCGCCTGTTGGTACAATTGAAATGAAGTCAGAACAATATCTAAACAAAACAAATCTCTCTAATGAATAAACATGCTGAATCGATACCCCTCCATCAGAACCAATCGGCCTGCCAATGCGGTCTAGCTCTGCATTAAGCTCATCAATGGTCTTGTTTATTAAAGCAATAATGCTAGGTATTCGTTGCCTGATTACAATTTCCAAATGCTGTTTTTTATATTAAGAAAATACAAAAATATCAATGTTTAAATATATCAATCAATTTTACGTAACTAAATATTTTAAATGTAGTGGAAAAACCTGTGATAGGAGTTTTGCAAGATATTCAGCACCCATTTTATGGGCCAAGTGTCCATACTCGGGGCTAGATTCAAAATATTCTTGTTCTTTGCGGCGAGCAGCTATCATATCAACATTTTTGTTAATATCAGCTTGTGAACGATTCACAATCCCAACCCATGGATGTTGAAGTCTGTATGACCTTCCCTCAAGAACCTAAATAT
This sequence comes from Oenanthe sinensis, assembly GCA_028671895.1. Classification (NCBI taxonomy): domain Eukaryota; kingdom Viridiplantae; phylum Streptophyta; class Magnoliopsida; order Apiales; family Apiaceae; genus Oenanthe; species Oenanthe sinensis. Next base: position 5,710,692 of record CM053814.1, on the reverse strand, counting down.
TGATAAATGTTTTTATATTTATCTAGTCTATGTATCTTAATGAAAAATCTACAAGTAAATAAGATGAAACAGGGTACACATGTAAAAAATAATAATATTGAAAAATGATATAATAATGTGAACATAAAGGATATAAATAGTTTAATATTTCAATAATTGACAAATAAATTTGAGCAGCATACATCAATAGCACTGGTTCCCTTGTCCATCAAATCAAGTTTTGTAAGAACTCCGAATGTTCTTTCACCTAATAACATCGATTCAAAATGGGGAATCAATTATATCTCTTTTATACCGACACTTATGTAAATTTAAATTTATAAAAGAATAAGGTATAGTCATAGGGATCCAATTGTGATAAGGAGAGTAGTGTATACCTGAGGGATCAACTTCTCTTGCAAGTTTTATAGCATCGGAAGTGGCAATATCTTGATTAGCAGGTGAAATGGCCAATATAATACAGTTTGGCTACACGAATAGAGTAATCCACCGCATTAGCTTAATATGAAGTAGTACAATGAACTTGAAGGAAAAACATATCCTTGTATATTTAATGAGTGATCTTAACTAATGTTAAAAAACTTCACTCCTAGTTGTTGTTGGTAATAATTATTATAACATCCTCACCTTCTCAACATAAGAACGAACCATATGTTCAATATCTTGAACAATTGTCTCTGGTTGTCCCTCTGCAAATTCCCTTAATTAATTTTCATTAAAAATATAATAAACAAAGATACCTTGAATTATGATCAAGAAAATTAGATAGATATATCATGCTTACCTACAGCAACCTTTGTCAATCCAGGAAGATCTATAAGGGTTAAGTTCACAACTGTAAACAAAACAATGCACTCAAAAAGTCAGCATAAATAAATTAAAAAGTATTCACCAGGAGAAAGTACTTGAACGCCATCTATATTGGATATTAAAATTAAGCACTAGCTCGTATTCAAGAAAAATGTATTATACAAATTATATTTGGTATGCATGACCAAGAATAATTAGAGAAGATATAACATGAAATACATATTGGCCAACAACTTGTAATTGGCATTTGAGAGAGTCAGATTTGAAAATTAGGACTATTTTTTCAAAATATATTATTATAATTCAGAACAATTACATACCATGTGGAGAATATATGCTAAGTTGGATTGGATGGTTAGAAATTTGCTTGGATTTTCCTGTTACACGATCCGTTTCATCTGAAATTTCCTGACGCACGGCAGCTGTATTAACAATACAATAATTTTCAGTATAGTTAATCAATAAACATGTAATAACATATGTGGTGTAATGTTTGTAGTTCTAGAAGTAACCTAAATGAAAATAGACATCATGTAACGTTGAAGAAACAAATGGGAGGAAACAGAACATGAATTAATAAAGAAGACCCTTGATAATAATATATAATAACATTTGATTTTTTAATTATTTAAAACATACCAAAATCAGAGAACTTTTTCTTTGGAGCATGAAGAAATTCTGCATATTCTGAACCTCCGTCCATTTTATGTAGTTGCAAAACTAATGGCCTTCTTGTTACAATGCCTTACATTTAAAAAATGATTACTAAAACAATCTTTCTTACACTGATCAATATTGAAAAATGATCATAAATTAAGATATATCTATCTAATTTAATATGAAACACAACAATATATATAACTAATATTTATATATCAATAGCATGATGTCAAAAATCATATTATTTGAATTCACTAATATTATTCATAATAAAGACATTCAGACTTCATATTTTAAACAAATGAAATAATTTGATAATAGCATCAATTTGTCAAACAATTTACTTAATTAGTAGGTTTAAAATACTTCATGACAGGATCATATATCACTAATATTGCTAGCACAAAATTCTCAATATTTCTAAACCAATTTTAAAACTCAAATATAACCCATTTTTTCTTTATAAGTAATTAATTATTTCTGCTTTGTCAAATCTCATCACAAAACAAATATGAATGAATAATATTAGACCGTGTTTAGTAATTTTGATTTCATTTCAAATGATAGATTTCAAATGACAGGATTTGAGTTGCCATTTCAAATTTTCATATTTGTACTAATATTTGAATTCTTTGGAATTCATCAAATGAAATCTAAATTCAAATTCTTATGATTACACAAACATGTCATTTGATCAAATTCAGAATTTCAAATGAAATCTATGTTCTCAAACAGACCATTACATGATTCAAAGCAATTACAAAAAGATGTACACTATGACAAAATGATATGTTGCGTTTTGATTAGTTTCTTGTATATTGTATTTGTATTTGTATATATATAATAAGACTCAGTGAGTAACTACTTATTTAAGTAACTGATGAACCAATTCACATTTTATAAGAATTTGATTAACAAATAACTATAAAAGATTACAGAACATACAAAAAATCATAGAATATCAAAAATAATTATAAAACAGACAAATTTTTTACATAATATACAAAAATTTACAGAACACTAATATTGAATAGTGTTATATATTTTTTGTATGTTATGTAATTATTTTGTTTGTTTTGTGATTGTTTTTTGTGTTCTATAATTTTTTCTATTTTCAACAATTTTTCATGTGTTCTGTAATTATATTTGTTGCCGATTCTTCAGTTACTCAAATAAAGGAGTTTATCATTGAATCTAAGCCTATATATATATATATTAATAAAGGCAAAAATTCTGAAGAAAGAGTTTTGGAAAACATATGTGTTATGCATTATATTCTTCTGCTTATTATATATGACAGAAATTAGGCATATAAGTCTCTGAGTACTCCATTACATTACTTTATATATATATATATATATATTATATTGTATCATATATATCATATTTTGGTACATATTATTTTGGGACCTGGAACATTAAACTGAAAATTTCGGATTTAAAACCTCCTCATTATATATCCGGCCTATACGGTTAAAAGGATATGCAATCAAGATTTTGTGAAAAACAATGAATTACCGGATCCACGGGGCAGGAAATCCCTCCCAACAACGCTTTCCAGCACAGAAGATTTCCCAGAACTCTGTAGAATTGAAAAAAAAAACATGCACATATAATGGATGCATAAACATGATATTATACAATAAAATAATAACATAGGCACGGGGAAAAAGGACCTGGCCACCAACAACAGCAACAGAAGGAAGGGCTTCCCATAGGGACATTCCTTCACCGCCATGATCACCCAATACAGTGCAAGCTCTTTGAATTTTATTAACCAGACCTATTAAACTTTCCATTGTCGCCATTATATAGTTTTCGGCGATCTGGTTAAATTATAATATGTGTTCGTATATTTTCAAAGATCTCAACAAATATTAAAATTCAAACCTGGGAAGAAGTGAATTATATATTTATATATTAATTTGTGTGTATTTTGCATGAAGTCAGTTACAATATTCTAATGTGTTTTGAGTAACATTAGGATCGCGACAAAGGAAATCTTTTATACTAGAGTATATATAGTTTTGGAAGTAATTTTATTACCTGCATATATTCAAGTTAATTAAAATTTACTATTACATAGATTCATGTGATCATTAATTATTTAAATAGATAAAATATTTTAAAACACATTTTATATGGTTAAACATAATCATACAAGTAATTAATTATTTAACATCACGCACAATTACATAATCATGTCACTAGTATACTCGGCCTAACCAGCCAATGGACTTGCACATATATATCTCTTCACAAATGTCACCGTATATATAGATATTAAACGGCTAACCGGCAAAGTAGACAAAACCAATGTCCTGCATAATAATAGCTGAATTAAACCTACAAGAGGGATGGTAATTTGGAAAACAAGGTGCATCAGTGCGACAGTGCATGTGGGTGCATGTCTGAAATGATCACTACAAGGAAAACTGCTATAGACGACACTTATCAGACGACATTTTAGTAAAAAACCGTTGCACCAAAAAATTAGACAATGGTTTTTTTTTGCCTTCAAAAAAGTATTGTCTGACCATATAATAGACAACGGGTGGATACACCGTTGTCTATCAAATGACATCAAGCAAGACTCAGACAATGGTTTTTTTTGTGGTGTTGTGCAAACTGGAAGTGTACACGACGGTTTTAGAAACAATTGTTTTAATTAGGGGTGAGCACGGTTCGGTTCGGTTCGGTTTTTGACCGAAACCGGAACCGGAACCGCATATCTTCGGTTTTAAAAATTGAAAACCGCAACCGCAACCGAACCATCGGTTTCGGTTTCGGTTTTAAAAAGACCGGTTCGGTTTTTATCGGTTCGGTTTCGGTTAAAAAACCGAATATATAAAAATGAAAAATATATATAATTTAAATCATTATATTTTTACATTCAAATTTTATACAATCAAATATTTGATCACATTCTGCATAATAACACTACAAAAGAAAGGTAAGAAACTTTAACAATCAAATTTTAAGGTTGAATCAACAAAATGTGAATGTCCTTTATCGTAGTATGCAATCTAAAAAGCACATAACCACGTCTAATGATATTTACTCCTGATTATATGCTTTTTAATTGAAAAATAGAGGAATAAAATGTTGTAAAGGGGTTGTCATATTCCCACATTCAATATTAGTATAGTTGATGTTGTAATATGAAATATAATTGAAAAAACTATGTTTTAGGAAAATTTAATACTTAAATTATATATATATATATATTATATAATAAATTTATTTATTTTAATGATCGGTTCGGTTCGGTTTTTTTCGGTTCGGTTTTGACCTATAACCGGAACCGGAACCGAAAGTCTCGGTTTTTAAAAATCAAAAACCGCAACCGTCGGTTCGGGTTCGGTTTCGGTTTTTTCGGTTCGGTTTTCACCGGTTTCGGTTCGGTTTCGGTTTCAATTCGGTTTTTTGCTCACCCCTAGTTTTAATAAACTTCAGACAATAGTTTAAATAACCGTTGTTAATATCATACAATGGTTTTTTTCAGATGCATTGAGTAAAATTCCTTCAAACAACGGTTTCAAAAACTATTGTCTTAACAGTTTCAAAAATGTATCTAGAAATTTCTAGAAATATATAGTAAAAATGTATTTTTTGTCCTGTAGTGCATCAGACAACAGTTTTATAAACCGTTGTCTGATGTAGGTATCTCGAAGTTTCTAGAATATTTTATTCAGACAATGGTTTTTATCTAACAATCATTGTCTGATGTAGTACTTTACCTAAATTTTTATTATAAAGTCGAACAAGATAAATTTGTAATTTTTTTTTAATTTTTTCATATGACTAAAATAAGTAGTTGTTCACATCCGTACGGTTGGATCGTTGAAAAAATAATTTAAAAAATAGTTTGTTAAGTGGGTGGTAGTCTCATTTCTAGAAGTAGTACTTTTACTAGATTTTTGTTATAAAGTCATACAAGATAAATTTGTAATTTTTTTAAAAAATTTCATATGATTAAAATAAGTACTTATTCACATCCGTACAGTTGAATCGTCGAAAAAATAATTTTAAAAAATAATTTGTTAAGTGGGTGGTAGTTTCATTTCTAGAAATAGTACTTTCACTAGACTTTTATTATAAAGTCATACAAAATAAATTTGTAATTTTTTTTCAATTTTTTCATATGACTAAAATAAGTAGTTGTTCACATCCGTACAGTTGGATCATTAAAAAAATAATTTTAATTTTTTTTAAAGATTTCTAAATTATAATAAATTTTAATGTTTTTCTAGTTATTGAAATTATAATATTTTTAATATAAAAAATTAAAATTAATAAACCATTCAAAATATTAAAATTAATATAAAATAATCATATCACTATCATTAAAATGATATATTTATATTATGTGTATGTAGAAATATATAGATTTTGCTTGTAATAAGTAGATACTTTTTTTGGTTCAAACAAGAGTTATGAGTTTCTTTTTATGTTTAAAAGTTAGGATATACACATCGAGTTTTTTTTATAAGACAAAATTTTCCTTTTTACTATAAGACAAAATTTATAATCTTCACTAGTTTTCTTAAAAAAGCATACAAAATAAACATATAATCTATGATAAGCACTAGTTACGAATACGAGTCAATTTAGTAGTTTTGTACTAAGATCTCAAACCAAATTAATTTTAAAATTTTTATAAAATTCTAAAATTTTAATTTATTATATATATATTTTTAATAGAAAGCTAGTTAACATCTCACGAATGAAAATTATTTTATAAAAGATTTTATTTTCATTTCCCACATTTTCTTTCCCTCCTCCATTTCTTGAAATTTCACTAAACGTAAATTCCCCCACTTAGACAAATTTCACTTCCCCCTCTTTTTTTTTCCAGAGGCCTCTCTATGACTCTATGTCTCTATCTCTCACACACACAAATACAAACTCGCGCCTATCTCACTCCCCTTCTCTCAATTACTCATCTCTCTCACAAACATGAACCCTAATTGTTCAAAACCATGATTTGGGTTAGTGGAGCTGAGAGGTTGTTGGGTTGTGAGTGTGAGAGAGCTAGGCAAGCTCAAGTGTTTGGGTTAAAGACTTTGGTGTGTATTCCTTTGGAAAACGACGTCGTTGAGTTGGGTTCCACTGAGGTTATTTATCAGAGCTTGGATGTGATGAATAAAGTTAGGGTTTTGTTTGATTTTAATGGGGGTCAATCGAGTTTTTTTTACCCTTGAGGAATGATAATAATAATCTGGATGTTAATGAGTCTGACCCGTCTACGCTTTGGATCCGGGAACCTTCTCCGGTGGTACAGGTTCCCCCAATTGTTCAAATTAAGGAGACCCCTTTGGTGAGTTTGTCTAATCCTATGCAGATTGTGTTTAAGAATCATAGTTTTAGTACTTTGATTGAGAACCCTAATCTTGTTAGTAGCGGGATTCATGTTCCGAATCATCAGTTTAGTCGAAATGAGGGGAGGGAGATTGGGGTTATGGGTAAAGAATTAAACTTTTCAGGGTTTGGATATGATGGGATTGGTGGAAGTAATGTTAGGGGTGTGGGTTTGGAATCGAATGGTTGTAAGCCGGAATCAGGGGAGATATTGAATTTTGGGGAAAATAAATGGAGTAATGGGAGTAAGGTTATGCCATTTAGGGGAATTATTGAGGATAGCAAGAAGATATCAAATGAGGATGGTACGTGGTCATTTTCTGGTGTGAAATCTAGTGGAGTTGGAGATTCAGATCATTCGGATCTGGAAGCTTATGTCGTAAAAGAGCAGGAGAGTATTCAAGTTTTAGAGCCAGAAAAGAAGCCACGGAAGGGGGGGAGAAAGCCTGCGAATGGGAGAGAAGAACCGTTAAATCATGTCGAAGCAGAGAGGCAGATGAGGGAGAAGCTCAATCAGAAGTTTTATGCGCTTAGAGTTGTTGTGCCTAATGTATCGAAAAAGGACAAGGCTTTTTTGTCATGGATATCCATTCACTAGGTATACCAGATTTTATGCAATGCTTGTTCTTCTAAGTTTGTACTCAAGTAAGTCATGTTGTTAATAATATATGTTTGCTGTTTAATTTAGGATTTCACTATTTTTGGTTAATAAGCATATGTGATATTGTTAATGCAGAAGGCCCGGAGAAGTTGGTCCCTTTGTTGGAAGCTTAAGGAAGAAGAAGTTGACAGTAGTATTGGTAAGTTCTTGTTTATGGTTGTGTCTAATAATAGCAACAAGCATGAATATCTTTTTTTTGAGCTATATTCTTTTCTATGGTGCACTTATACTAGCGATGTAATTGCAATTTAGAGGTATCTTTAGGTCAGCTGTCAATCTGAAAAATTTAAATCTAATGAAAGAAGTAAGCTTGTCAAACTATTGAATAGAATTTGTACTTACTTTGGCTTCGCATTGATTTTGTGGTTTCTTGTTTTACATTAGTAGAATGCTCAGAACTGTCTTGCTGGTTGCAGAGTAGAGTCCATTGGTAAGGAGGCTACTGAAAGACTAGTGCCCAATTTAGCATTTTATATGCCTGAAGGTGTAAATGTTCATCCTCGACGATATCTTCCGTTACACTCCTTACTCTTTTATCTTTCTCTACTTCTCTTTTGGATATTCGATGCCCAATTAATTTCACCATAATTTCATTCATATTATTGATAGATCTGCCTTTTGTGATTTGCAGGCATTATATCTTGCATCTCCTATTTTTTAATTTCATTTTTCAATCTTATTAGCAATGTAGCTTCAGCCATAAAAACATGATTTTATGATATAGGTTAGTTTTGTGCCTGGATTCATTGTAGTAGTGACTTCATGTGTGAGTTTAGCCCCATGTAATTCATTGTTATCATGAAGGTATTGCTGCTGGACTGGAGTCCATGACAGTTGATCAAATGGGCAGAACTCGAAAAATTAACCCAAAAGTGAGTTTATGACCTTTATTTTACCAGAATTTGTTTGGTTCCTCCTGAGGAAGCTGTCTTTAACACTATATAGTAATAAATATCAATATATTGTCCATCAACAGGCAGAATTGTTTGAAAAAACCATAGACTGTCTTCTTCTAATGGGAATTACATCTGAAAATGTTGCACATCGTTATGGCGTGACACGTGAAGAACAAGATCATGCTGCAGTGAGTCCTTAATATCTTTTTGTGTAGTTAAACTTATATATGCATGAAGTGTTTGTGTTTGGTTTCCAGTGCTGTGATTTCAGGGGGAAAGAAGTATGAGTTACTAGAAAATGTAACCTTCTGAAGACTATATAGAAAGTGATCAACAATGAGCATGTAGAGAGTATGTGTAATTTCAATTCTTGTAGTTTAGTTGAATTCTTGTAATTTTATTTGAATTGTAATTTCATATTCATTTTTTATTTACTGATAATCTATATTTTTATTATTTTTATATTTTATAATTTCAATTTATATTAGGTAATTTAATTTTAATATAAATAAAAATATGGCTTGTTCTACTATTTGTGTACATATTGAATATATAAGCTGCATATAATAATAATAATAATAATAATAATAATAATAATAATAATAATAATAATAATAATAATAATAATAATAATAATAAACCATTGTGGAAAAAATATAAATACAACATCTATTAAGAGGAAACTATTGTCTCAAGGTTATGTGTTTTGAGATATCCAACAATGGTTTGAAAACACTAATAACCCTTGTCTTACAGAAATCCAACAAGTTGTTCTTTGCTTAAAACACTTGCAATACTTTATTTCAAACAAGTGTTCTAAATAAAGCTGTTGTCGTTCTGGGTATCAGACAATGTTTTAATAATCGATAACCGTTGTCTTCAGTAAGTCACACAAGGGTTATAAAACCGTTGTCTGATGTTGGTATAGACGACTTCTCAATAGACCACGGGAAATCACAACATCAAACAAGTGTTTAAAACCCTTATCTGTAACAGTTATCCTTGTAGTGGATAATTACCCAACAAACATAGATAAGAGATCAACTATGCAGGTAAGAAACTAATTTAGCAGTTAGCACTCGAACAAAAAGAAGAATATACCTATATTGTGATAACCCGAGTCAAATTCCGAGTTTTTTTTAAAAATCGGGTCAAGTCTCGACTTTCGAATCTGAAATAAGTCAAAGTAAGCTGACCCAAATACAACAACTTGGGTAATCCATAAGCCCGCCACAAGCCCCCAAAAGTTCATGATTTATTGATGCACTTAGTAGTAGTACTTTTAATTATATACTAAACAAATTTTCCCAACTTACTCGATGTGAGACTGGGGTGTTATAAACTCCCCCACTTAAATTCCTGACGTCCTCGTCAGGCCGAACAAATAGTTCATAAGTCTAGATCGTACCTCGTGTTCTCACCTCCGGTAACTTGACGAATCAAGCTTTCGAGAGTTGACTATGATACCATATGTGACAACCCGGGTCAAATCCCGAGTTTTTTTTCGAAAATCGGGTAAAGTCCCGACTTTCGAATCCGAAATAAGCCAAAGTAAACCGGCTCAAATGCAATAACTTGGTAATCCACAAGACCACCACAGGCCTCCAAAAGATCATGATTTGTTAGTGCACTTAGTAGTAGTACTTTTACTTATATACTGAACAAATTTTCTCAATCCACTCTATGTGGGAGTAGGGTGTTACATATATATTCAGAGAAAACACTCATGATTAGATCATTTAGAGAAAATTTGTTGCATCATAAGATTAATCATATTGGCAAGTGGCAACTTCAATGAAATCCAAATTTGGCTCCTGCTTCACTTTTTTCCCATTCTCCCTAAAACAATTATTACCAGTGTTTCCTGAGTAAGATGATCGGTTATGACGGTCGATTTTAAGATGTGTTTTTCTTACTGCCACGTATGCTGGCCCTGTAGGGTTTCGTGACACAAACGCAGCAGAATAAACGCGAAAAATAAATCAAAATAGCGAAACCCTCCGCAGGATCCATGCGAAAACAAAAGATTTAATTCGGAGATAAAGAATAAATACCTTTAGAAGCTTTAACAGTTCATTAATGGAAGATTAATGGAGGCAAAACTTGTTTAATCACCACGTATCACGCTCTCGCGATCTACGCTCTACGGTATCCACACGAACACTTTTCATGAAGGATTGATGTGTACTAGCACCCGAAAACTTCTTCTCTCTCTATCTTCCTCCTCTCTCAGAGCGGCTAGGGTTTTTGTAAAATCTATATATTATTAAATCAGCCCATAAAGAGATTATATAGAGAGAGGAATAAGTTTTCTAATTATAATCCAATTATAATTAATACTAATCCAAAATTCTAAATTATTTAATTAAGTCTCACTTAATTAATTACTTATTAATTTTGGAATTAGTTTAAGTAATTCATTTATTCTATTTATATAATTAATTAAGTCATACTTAATTAATATCATAAATAAAATAAATTACTTATTTAATTTAAATTCATAATTTAAATTATTTCTCCTTCAAGCGTTCTTTGTGTGTGACCCTGAAGGTTATTATTACGTTGGCAACAATTTTAATATCTAATTAAAATTGTAAACAATGAGCGGCATCTAGTAATACATCATTGCTACCCAAGTAATAATAATAAATCGATGATTCGATTAAGCCTTTCGTGAATAATGTTCCATGTAATATAATTCATTTAATCTTGATATTATAGATTAAACTCAAGGCATGTCTAGTGTCATCCTCTTCATAATTTAATCTTTATTTTCTTGATCGATGAGTAGACTATTAAAATCAAATCAACATTTGAGCACGGCCGTGCATTTCATAGTCTCACTCAAACAAGAGGCCAATAATATCACTCCTAAAATTAGGAGGATTAAATCCCATCTAGATCATTCATATTTCTCATACGATTCATAATATACCCAATGTCCACTTTTATCATCACTCGGTCAAAGGTAACTTTTAATGTAATCAAAGTATATTAATTCTCGTATAGAAATATAATGATTTCAGGTCTAAGGATCATTACACCATTATCACAGTGAGAATTACTTATGACACTTACTTAACATGTAGAATCTCACGGCGGGTCATTCCAGTGCCATGCATTGATACATGCACTTATGTTCTTGACTTTAGTATCTCCATACCTATGACCAATGAGATGTGGTCATCTGTCAAGAAACATACTAGTCTTTGTGCATTATTATTGTCCTTAAATAATAATACTCGACTAGGGAATTTTAGGAATAAGATACTATTCATATAATCTCATTTTTAAGTCACATACTTAAAGATATATAATACGTATCAAAATTCCAAGGACATTTATTATGCTTTCAATTTATTACGCAGTAAATAAAACATAATAAATAAATAATAATCAATAAACATAATCCTTAATAATAAATATTTTTCTTAAAATATAAAAAGTATTATCTCTAGAGCACAATTACTAACAGGCCCCACACGTGGCACTGCCACATCAGCATAGTGGGGTCATTCAGAGTCAACCATGGTCAACCATAAAACTGACCAACTTTAATCAAAACCGACCAGATTTAACCCGACCACTAAATACGGTCGAGTTTAGTTAAAACTGACCGCTTTTTATATAAACCCGACCGTTCCAACTTTCTGAACCTGAGTAACCATTAAGAATCTTGGTCATTTTATGATCTCCACTCAATATTTGTCTAACACCAAATAAGGAATTATTTGGCTGATGTGTTATAACACGACTATAATTAGTGCCACTAAAGATAGTCTCTACAGCTTTGGCTAACTGAAGGCCTATTTACCACTTGAAAACTGGCTGAACGAGATGGAACAAGGAAAGAAGGTTGCACGGGCGTTAATGGAAGGGGTGAAGTCTTGCACAACAGACTGTTTATGTTGTTGTTGTAGCATCTGCATGCCTTTTGCAGTTGTTCCTGATTTTGCATGACACCCATTAACATATTGCCATTCTGAGTAGTACTGTGGCCTATAAAGTTACTACTAGGACCAATGGAACCAAGGATATTAGATGGCCATGTTTGGAAAGTTGAATTTACATCTTTCGGTGATATTTGAGAATTTTTTTGGAGCTGTTGGATGGGCACTTCATCAGAGGCTGCTCATATGCCACACCTGCATCACCATGGGCACTCTCATGTCCCTGTCGAGATCCTTGTATTGCTGATGAATTGTTGGCAACACAACACTATCTAGTTGGTCGACCTAAAAGCTCAGCATACAAAGCTGCCAATGAGTTTAGAGGAATTTGACCAGATGTAGCGCCAAAGCTTGAAAATAAAATCTTCCACTAGGCCTAGTGTTATGGATTAAAAATTAGGGTGTATTAATTGCAATGTGTGTCAGAGCTTATCGAGCTGTAATGGTTGCGCTTGTGTTTCGCGACTTAATTATGCCCTCACAAGATGCCTACATATCTCAGTGCGTATGAGAATTAAGCCAGTCGTAGTTCTTGGTGATGCCCTCAGGGCTGTGACGGCAAGGGTACACCAAGGACGTAGTTGCTTATATGTCCTTCGAGGATGAAGCCAAGACGTAGTTCTAATAATGAGGGGTTAGACCCTTTATATAGACATGGAGAGTCTAAGGATTATAATAGGGTTAGGAACCTTGGCGGACAATGCACCTCCTTGAAGGATTCTGGATCCTTCTTGTGATAGAATTAGTTTTAATGTAGGAATATGTTTCCTTGTTGATTGAGATGACTTGGGGGCTACTCCTTGGAGTAGTTTCCTTGTAGTTGGACATAATTAATTAGCTGTATATTTAGCTAATTATTTAATTACGATTTTATTTAATAATTAGGGTTTCAGGTCTTATTAAATGGGCCTCCCTTTTGGACCAAACTATGTCCAATTAATGTTGGATTAATTATATCTTTAGGGCTTACTTTCAGCCCATATCATTTGCCCCCAACTTCTGTAAAGTGTGAAGCACTTTTTAGAAGTTAAGGTTCACGAATATTTTGTTGAAGTTCACTTTTATGGCTTCTAGAGTTTTGCTAAATTCCATTTTTTTCCTCAGGGATTTCTTTTTATTTATGGAGAATTTTCCATAATTTCTTTATACCCCCAAGTATTTTCCTTAATTTCTAGGAATTATCCTCTTTTTACAGAATTTTCTCACATTTATTTGTACCTACAGGTATTTTTCTTAATTTCTAGGAATTAAGAATTAGTGATTCCTCGTTGTCCTCATCGGCTAATTCTTGCTTAAGAATTAGTGATTCCTGATCAAATTCAAACTCAGCCTTTTTGAATAGGGAATTTTTTACTCTTTTCAGTATACAGGGTCTGACAATAGATTTTTCAGAAATAGAGTCTTCCTCTACAGCATGTTTCTTACCATTTTTCTTTTTATAATTAAATCCTATACCTACCTTTTAATTTTCAGTGTTATCAGCATGGTATAATTTTAACAAAGAAGAAGAATTATTGTTAGCCTTGATTTTAAGTTCATTTTCAGAAATCTGTTTTCTAAGAAATTTTTCAATCTGAGAAGCACATACTATCTTGTTCTTGAGGATTTCATTTTCATGTTGTAGGAACTCAAAAGCAATCTGCTTAAGTTCTAGTTCTTCATTTTTGCATTTCAACAGTTCATTAGCACTAGTTAACTTAGCATTTTCTTCATTAGCAGCTAACATGCTTGTATGAATGTTAAAAACTTCATAACTTGAACTTTCAACAGTTTTCTTATACTGAGATGCAGTCATATCTGCGGTAGTAAGAATGGGTACCTGACTGGATGAAGTAGGTAAATCTTCTTCTAATTTTGCCATGAGAGCAAGATTTTCATACTCTTCTTCACCTTCTTCATCAGATTCTTCCCAGCACTTGCCTTCAGCCACAAATGCCCTTCCTTGTTGCTTTTTGAGCAAAGCCTCATACTTTGCTTTGAGTTCCTCATAATCATTGTTATTTCTTTTCACTTGCTTTGGTTTTTTACATCATGTAGCAAAATGTCTCATCTCATTGCAGTTATAGCACCTTATCTTGTATCTATCCACCATACCTGTTTTGTATTCACCTTTGCCACTTCCTCCAGGTTTTGAAGTATTTGACTTGTTGAACCTGGAGCTTTGTCCTTTGGGCATAAAAGTCTTATTCTTCTTGAATCTCAGGTTAGAGAACTTCTTTGCCATGTATGTCATGGTTTTGTTCTCCATGTTCTCAAGTTCATTCAAGGTGTAGAACTCATTTTCATCACCATCCTTGAGTTCAAGAGTAACACTTTCATCTTCATCAGTAACCTCTTCAATCTTAATTTGTTGTTGATGTTGAGACTCATGTAGCTGCAACATCTTTGGATCTTGAGCCACTAGAACATTTGAGGTGTTGATCATCTTTCCTCTTTGACCCGTTTGAATAGCTCTTTTCTGTAACAGCTCTAGCTCATAAATTTTGAGAATGTCATACAAGGTTTCAAGAGATACTTTAGACATATCTCTTCCTTCTTTTATAGCAGCAACCTTGTACTTCAAATACTCTGGAAGTGTTAACATAAATTTTATATTAACTTTCTTCTTATCATAGAATTTGCCGGCAGGTCATTGATTAACCTGTTGAACCTCTTTCGGCCCATATCACCTAGTTTCGAATCTTGTTCTACATGGCCACGAAACGAATTAGGAAGCCCAACTTGTCCTGGGGAACACCACTTAACCTTTTCAAATATTAATCTGGATCATTTCTGCGAATAGAAA
Source organism: Oenanthe sinensis (assembly GCA_028671895.1). Lineage (NCBI taxonomy): Eukaryota > Viridiplantae > Streptophyta > Magnoliopsida > Apiales > Apiaceae > Oenanthe > Oenanthe sinensis. The sequence continues at coordinate 5,695,569 of CM053814.1, read as the reverse complement.
TAAAAAATGATATTATAACAAAGATGCCAAAAATTGGCACTTTTGTAAGGGGCTGATCATGGAGTATTTAATAGAAAAAAGTTTTGAAAATGATGGGCATAATAGTCCCGATCCTTTACATATAAGTGTGTAGGAATCTTTTTGACAGATAAGAAGGGAGTAGATAAAAATATGGGAAACATTTATGGAATTAATAAATAAAATATAATAATTTTTTAAATAATTTAAATTTGACGTTTTTTAGACACTTAAATGTATAATCATATAATTAAAATTATTATTTTTAGTCTTATCTTTTTATAGATAAAAATATTTAATTAATATTTTATTTATAAAAACAAAAAATTATAATTATAATTATGTGATCAAAACTCTTTAAAGTATATGAAAAAAATTCAAACGACAATTATTTAAAAATTGAGGAATAAAATATTTAAAAGATGGATGGAAGTAATGGTCTGTTTGACTATTTTATTTATTAAAATTTTAATATTTTAAATAATTTTTCAAATGTAAAAAATTGAAAGAAACATTCTAAAGTAAAAATATAAAAAAGTTTAAAAAACAGTAAAAATATTATTTTTAATAATATATCAAAATTAAAGAAAGGCTTTAAACAGAAAAAATGACAAAAATAACGAGTTTTTGAGTGTATGTGTATGAAAATGACAATTTTTGAAAAAGTGGTCAAAAATACCCATTTGGACACCCAAATCTAAAATGCGTATATGGGATACGGGATACGCATTTGGGAAATGTGTATCTTTTTTTTTGAGATACTCTTTTCTCAAATCGTATCTTATATATATATATATATATATATATATATATATATATATATATATATATATATATATATATATATATATATATATATATTCAAACACTCAAATGAGAAATGCGTATCTTATGTAAATGGAACACCCATTTTCAAAATGCGTATCTCAATCGTTATTTTTTGCCACTACTTTCAAAAATTGTCAATTTTGTAATTATTATTTAAAAAATTATTATTTTTCGCCATCACCCCTTTAAACACACATTTGTGTAAATTGTAGGACACTCGTTAAACTTCTCATCATAATATTTTATTCGAAATTCACAATTCGATATATATCAAATTATTTAACAAAGATTGGATTTAAATGTTCTAACAATATCAAATAATTTATAAATATATGTTTATATTTTATATAAACAATTTATATGAAATGTTTATAAAAATTTCAAATTTACTTAATTTAATTGATATGAAATGTTATATTACACTGCACCCAAAAAATAGTAGCCAAATTCGGTCAGCAGTCTACAAAAATAAATATTCTATGAGATAACAATTCTGGACAGAATGTATCAAAATATATATATATATATATATATATATATATATATATATATATATATATATATATATATATATATATATATATATATATGAGAAGACGGAAACGATTAGATGGCGCTCCCAAATCGTCCTCATCTAGTTTTCTAATTTTCTCGATATATACTGTCACGTATTTTACTAAAATAAGATATTATAAATCACACACATATATAATTTTAAATTATATTCTTTAATATTTACATAATATTACTAATACTTATCTAGATGTATAGTGGGCTGCTTGACCTACATTGGTGGCATTGATATTGTTAGCGGCGGATGAGAAAAAAAAGAACTTGAAATCATAACAAATTAGTAAATTGTGAATCATAATACACATATATATTTTGAAATTATTATTTGATTTTATAATATTTATAAATTTAATACTACTATTTTGATTTAATATAATTTTGTTATATCAAATTTTATCATATGCAGTTCAGTTATCAGTAATGTAACTTTGTGAGAAAAATTTTAATAAATTTAAAATTTATTATGAGATCACTGCGAAGTGCGGTTTTTTCGCGTAGACCATTCATATATAAAAATAAAAATTTACAATTAATTAAAAAAATACAAACCCGATTCCAGCTAATCACGTGGAAATAAGCTGTACACTAAGAAATAAGTCGAGCTGCAGTAGCTGGGCTGGACAGCGAGTAAAAACTATATAAAACTAGCAAAAAAAATACAAACTTACGTGCGCATGTTAAAAAGTGTATATGCAGAGTATCAAAAGGCTATGGGCAGTTTTACTTTAGAGCCACTTCTATACTACATAAACACTTTCAAGACTCCCCCATAATTAATCGAACATCGAGTCTAAAGTGGTTGATAGTATGTGGACATTTTAGTAGTAAACGGCTGCCGCTGCTCTGCATAACAGCGCGTTCAAAACTTCAAATATCCATTATATATAGTTAAAAATTGCTACTACTACAAGGCGACACAAAAATTAAGACATTGAACTCCGTTCCAACAAAGACTAGTAATGTAACATCCCAGACAACTGCACTACTTTCAGACTTTACGGCACAAGTGTTCACTTTCCTAACAATTCAATTTCAGTACTCCCTCTGTTTTAAATTAAGTACACACTTTAGTTCTTTTTATAGAACACATCCCCATATTAAATATTAATAAAATGAATTGTCCTTAATATTTTTTAATACATTTTTATTAAAATTAATTTTTAAAATATAGAATTGCACACAATTTCCAATAGAAAAGATTTTATACTAACCTATAACCCGTGCAAAGCACGGGAGAAGAGTAATAAATAATATATTATATATTTTAAATAAATTAAATATTTAATTTAATTATTTATATTATTAATATTTTTTATATAATATTGTACATGAGATAAATTATTTTTGCATCATATTTATATTATGTGTTTAAAGTCTCATTAATATATTTTTATATATTTATATTAATTAATATAGATTAATAACCTGTGCAGAGCATTAATAAATTTTTATTAATAAAAAGATTTTTGAATATATTAGAAATATTTTAATTAAAATTTAAATAAAAGAGTATGCTTTAATATAGATAAAATATTAATATAATTTTAATATTCAAAAAAATATATTATAAAGTTGCAATTTAAAATAAATTAAAGTGTTTTAGCGATAAGTAAATTGAAACATGCAATTATATTGTGAGTATAACTATACATTCTAATTAAAAAATAAGTTCGTTTAGAGTAATATAATATAGAAGTATATATAATATAGATAGAGCACAATAATAAAATTCAATTAATATAAATAAAATAATAATATTATTTTAATATTCATAAAATTTAATTAATAAATTATGATATTAAATAAATTAAAGAGGTTGACTAATGAGCAAATTAAAACATGATAGTATATTGATTAAAAGAATGTGTTTGAAATTGGATAGGAGACAGACACATGTATTTAAAGTTGAGTAAGACACAAAAGAACCAGACCAACGACAGACCAAATAATTGTCCTTCCGGCTTTAATAATACTAGCTTATATCCCGTGCGATGCACGGATGATTTTTTTTAATTTTTTAATTTTTTGATTTTAATATTTTTTAATGATTTGAATTTATTTGTATTTGTATAATTATAATTTAAATTTTATTTAATATTATATGTATATGTTTTTATATAAATTATTTGCATTTATATTTTAATAGGATAATTTTTGTTTGTTTTGTATAGAGATGTATTTTACTTAGGAGATTAATGTGAGATATTTTAGTTAGAAGATTAATATGAGATTGTATTTTAGTAGTAATGTTTATATTCTTTAGAATTATAATGTTTATGAGTTGTTTGCATAAAAGGAGGATTACTTGTATTAGAATTGTATGTATGATTATATTTTTTTAAAATTATATTTTATTAAAATTTAACGGTTAAGATTATTTCTATGGTTCACTTAAAATTGGACGGTCAAGATCTTTTCTATGGTTCACCCAGTACCAAACCAACCGACGACCAAAACTTTTAATCTTTCGTCTTTAATAATATAGTATAGATAGTATAAATTATAAGATATATTATAAATTTTGCTACTACTATTTTCTAAACAATTATCAATATCCCAATTTAGAACGTGGTACTCGATCATGAATTTTCTTCATTATTTTTTATGAAAAATGTAAGATGAGCACTTCGGTAACACATCTTAACCTCATATACTATAGTGGACATTGATTACGAACGCAACAACATAAACATATATATAATGTTAATTAATTTTACATTTTTGTATTTTTATTCTAAAATGATCCCAAATGAATTGTTGATATTAATTATAAATTATTAAAATTGTATGAACATAATTATAACATACAAATAGATTGAAATTTTGCAACCCGTGTTGTTCACTGTTGATAACCAGCGTACATCAGAAAGATATAATAAAGAGTTCCGTGCAAATTTTTTCAAGAAATGTGCCCATCTTTCATGTTTCTTCCATGTTTCCGTAGTTGTTTCCCTATAACAACAGTGATACAAGTGATGCATATACAACATTAGTATCTCTGTCAGTAGAGCTTGTAAGACACATTATTTACACTCGTAAAGATTGAAAATGCGATAAAATATTTATACCTCACGTGTGATAATACCAATTGTCTTTCCATCCTCACTTCTGATAACTTAATGCATCAAGTTTTCGAGAGTCAATTTTGATACCATATGTGATCACTTTGATCAAATCTCAAGAAAAGAAATAAGAGATAAGTGATTATTTTTCAATAAGAGAAGAAATAAAAGATAAGTGATTATTTTTCACGACACGATTCATACACACGGATACACATATTATGAGTATGATATAAATCACATGTGATAGATTGGTATAGTGGTATTTTTTTTTTTTGAATTTGTTGGTAGACCCAAGTTCAACTCCTTTTGAACAACATTTTAAGAAGGCAAATTAGACATTTCAATTCATGAAAAATTAAAATGTCTCACCATACAACAACTTAATTACATTTTTTTTTCACTTAATGCTAAAATGGGATTTCACTATTTTTTTTTCCAAAATGGTTATCAAAGTTAAATATATGAATTTATATTTAACAAAATTTTATATTTGTCTTTCTTCCTTGTATATTTTGAAGTAACCTTGTGTATATATTTAGATTTTCATTTACATTACATAGCCCATTGACGCATTATATTTTTGATGAGGAAATAAATAAAATCATTGGTACACTACTACTTTATTGGAATAATTTGACTCTGTTTCTAACCTGTAGCTAGCTGAGAGAACAATGATTGGGTTTGGGTGTATACTATATGTAATTGGCCAGGCTTAATGAACATTTATAGCTTCCTAGCTAGCTAAATTCCTCATAGCTAGCTAGCTTATAATGCCGATCGTAAAAAGAAGTTCAATGCAGGCAATTGCCAATACTACAAATTTGACAAGGAGGAGTTGCATATTTTTCAATGATAAATAAATAATAATAATATATATAGTTGTGCAGCCTTGCAGGATATGAGGCAAGCAGGTGCAGCAACAATAATAATCTCCTCGATCAAGATCGAACTGCGTACTAATACTGAACATAGCCAAAGGCCACTGACTGAAGATCATCAATGTCGTCTTCTCGGAAACACCACTGTTGGTTGTTTGCTTGCATATGATCACCATAAATAGGATCCATGGCATAATTAGACATCCCTTCGAAACAAGGAAATGATACATTTGCTTCCTGCAGATGATAGTTTGCTGCAGAGTCCGTATTCATGTAACCATTTTCACTATAATCATTTTTCACACTTATGTTCAAATTATCGAATTGAGGCATCATGGTTGTGGTTTCAGAATGACTCCATCTCTGAGCATCGAGTGTGTAGTTGCAAGGAATTTTCAAATTCCCGTAGGACGCCGACGATGACAAGTGATCATTAGGGTTTCCACTAGTGAAGCTAGTTGTGCTTCCAGAGCCATTGGGAAAATTCTGTGCTGCTTGTTCCTTGAGTGATGATAGTTGTGTTTGTAAATTAACAACCTGAACATCGCAAGTAACAAAAAATAATTAATATTACCTCCCAAAACAAACTTTACATGTACTGATCGATCATCACAACTATTAATATAACTTGAAATTACTGTACAAACTTAATTAAACTAAATTCACCTGTTGCTGGAGCGCGAATATATGTGAAACACAGCCATAAATGGGGTCTTGAACTCTAGCTTGGGCTTCATATGAGATGGTGACTGCAGCTTCACCGCGTTCGCTAAGCGGAAGATGAGCAAGGAGCTTTGACACATTGCTTGCACCAAAAATCTTGTGAATGGCTGAAAAGTGAGAAGCTCCTTGTTCATGGCAAAAATAAGGGGCAAAAACACAACCCCTTGCACATTTTCTTCTCAAGAATTTACAAGCACCACAAGGAGAGCCAGTGCCAGTCATCTTAATGATGATGATCTCTTAATTACTTTGCTTAATGGAGTCTGAGTTTGATTGGTGATACGTAGGTAGCTCTCTGCTTGTTGCAAGAATATATTATAATCATCATGTTTATATAAACTAGAGGAGGGGGAGAGATGGAAGGTAATATGAAGAATAATTAATTGCCTTTGGTTCCCTTACTGGCCTACAAATTTTATTGTAGTTTTGTTTTTAATTCTATCATAAGCTTTAACCAAAATTATTATACTCCATATTTTAGATTCCATTCGGTATCCTTAAAGGACAAAATAGGCAACAGAAAACCAAACCCATTTCTATTTGCTTGATAATTTTGGATCATTTCAGCTCATTTTCTGATTTCATGTTTCTAGTTATTTTATCGACATGTGTAACAATTTTAAGTATTACCTACATATATTGATAGCTTGGCTTCGATGACACTAAAAACTGCTAAAACCAATCAAGTAAAGGGTTCGTTTAGCTTATTTAATGAGTAACTTGGAAACTAAAAATTGCATGCATATTTCAAATTCTAAGTTACTTGTAAGAAAAGATAAACAGGACAAAAATCGATCTATTCCTATGCGTGGTCCGTAATGATAAAAAATTTTGGGACTTTAAATTGACCCCGGTAACTCTCACGTAGTTTCGGCCCTCCTGCAGTCACGTACAGTTGCACACAGACACAGTGATGCAGATGAATCTAATATTTGTGCGGGTTCAACTTTAATATATGTATATTAAGGTTCCGTTTGAGATTTTTTATAAATTAAAAAATGTATGATCCTATTTGGAAGTTAAATCAGTTTTGAGGGAAAATTAGAGATTTGAGGCAAAGTAGAGGTATGATCATATAAATTCTCTAAGATGAGTGTTTGGTAGTTAGCGAATTTAAATAGCTTATTGAGGTGAAAAAACTAATTTTGAAAAAGCTATTTTTATGAGTTTTTTGTATTAGAGGTTTGTAATGTGTCACAAACAGCTAATTTAAACAGCTAATTACCAAAAAATTTCATACTAAACAGCTAATTCAATTCATAAGTCAAAATATCTAATTCAATCAGCTAGTCAACACAACTAATTTAATCTGCTACCGTTAACCGCTAATTGTCAAACAGGGCCTATGTATTTTTCAACTTATAAATAACTTATAAGAGAAAACAAACCGGGGCTAAAACTATGTTTATTTCCTCTTATAAATAACTTATAAAAAATATATACATTTTTGAATTTATAAAAAATCTCAAACGGTCCCTAAATTAGAAAGAACAAGGCTAAAGGCCTGGTCTGGTCAAGTGGTCAGTGAGAGAGCAGCTGCAACAATCCCAACCATATATACTTCTCATTCTATCACAAGTCCCAACTACACTCTATCATCAAGATGCTGTATAATTAAGTGTATATAGTATGTAGTACATCTTTTTTTTCTTCTCTTTTTTACACATATAAAAGTACATACATTGATCTGATCGATCATCAACACACATTTAGTTGTCCGTGCAATATATATTAGGTACTCGACTACTCGGAGAATCTAATTCTATTAACCACCTATATAAAATTATTGTGTACATATGGACGGACTATGGAGAATGCACGCGCGGTTTGAGAGAACTAGCTAGTTTCCTGGAAAATTATTATGCAAGTACACAGCATGTGTTTTGTTTTCATTAATTTTTTTTTAAATATAGTATATTCTTATAATTCTATTTTTATTTACAAAATACATATATTTTTAATAAAATAAATGATAGTTTTCTTAAAAAAATTGAAGAACTGATATGGTGTACACCTTATTATCAAGGAATTCCCTTTCTTCGTCTCCCAAACCTAATATGTGTTTTTTAAACATTTTTTCACTCATTCTTATTTTAAATTATAAATTTTTCTTACAATTAATTGTTTTCTTTTACTATATAATGATTATGTTTTTATTTATAAAATACATATATATATATTTTAAAGAAAAATTTAATAACTTAATTTAACAAAATAATAACCGTAAGTTTTTCAAATTAACGGATCAGGATTTTAAAAAATTATTGTTGATTTTTGAATACCAAATAGCAATAATTATTTGCATGTCACAATGTCACATCTTCCTAAAGTCGATAGAAACGTTAGAGAAAAAATGAGCAACTTTAGCACAGATATTAATCTTAATAGTAAAAATACATGCTGCAAACCTAATTTTCAATAAGGCTAGTTCGTCCCTATACCCTAGCTAGTCCGCACAATAACGAGCCACGAGAAAGACATATTCTATATTAAACATTCCCTTTATCCTTTTATGCATCGTTATCTAGCTATATATACTTTGCAGTAAGAATTACCGGATCGGAAGAGTCTTTAGGCATAATTTGCATCTTATTAATTTATTAAGATTTCAAACAACTAGTTAATATATTATATATATAGGCTTAGCTTTCATGAGAAACTCTCTTACAGTAATTGAGTAACTAACGACAAATATAATTACAGAATACATGAAAAAATTGCTGAACATATAAAAAATTACAAAAACACAAAAAATAATCATAAAATAAACAAAAAAATTACATAACATACAAAATATGTAGAACACAAAATTACAGCTGTTCTGTAATTTATGTTCTATATTTTTTATATATTATGTATTTATTTTATTTATTTTGCGATTATTTTTGTTGTTTAATGATTTCTTGTATGTTCTATAGTATTCTATAATTATTTATTTGTTAATCAAATTCTTATAAAATAGAAATTGATTTCTCTGTTACTCAAATAAAGAGTTGTATTTGTGTTTGTGTGTGTATTTATGCAATATGTAATGCAGTATAAAATAGACATTACACACACTGCATGAATATAATTTATGAGTTGTTAATTAATGTCCCGTTTGAGATTACTGTTGAAAACTGTTGTTGTTATAAAAATCAGATAATTGTTTACTAATATTTTTTTATTCGTGCATATTTTGAGATATAATATATAAAAATAATATTTTTGGGAGGTTTGATGATAAAATTTGTTATTATTTTCTGCAAAAGCTGAAAAACACTTTTTTTTCAAAATTATGTAGGATATGTTTTCTCTAACAACAACTTTTAGACGAAAAATACTTTTTTTAATAACAATTTTTGAAATTTACCAAACACCTTCTTAAGAGTTTTTTAGCAAAAAACTATTGTAGGTACGTGTAACAGCACTACCGGTCTAAGTAATTAGCCAAAATGGTGAAAGGGGTACATATTTAAGGGGTACACGTACAAGATCATGACAGTACTGGAATAGAACACTTGACCCGAGCTAGGGAATTAAGCTGAACAGATTGGATTTTCATTTCTATACTCTCCTTTTTAGTTATTTTATTTGTTTAATTTTTGGAGGTCACAACTTGTCGAGCAATACCGTATATATAATAATTATTAATTAGCAAGGATGTATAAACATTAATCTTTATCGGTCACTTTCTTTTGTCACACACGGGAACCAACATGTAGACCTTTCCAATTGTGCATTTAGCCCCCCACCTAGCTACTCTAACCTTATATTTAATTCATACACCAGTCTCTTTATATATAATCACACTGTTTCTTTTTTGGTATAATTTTTATTATAATTACATATAATTTAAAAGAAATACAATGTTTAATTAGGCCGTGTTTGTGGTGTTGCAGTCTTAGGATAGCCAATGACGGGCAATCTATGGTGTGCTACCGGGGGACACAGTTAGGAGGGGGGCGGGGGGTTCCTGCAATTCACAGAACACCAGCGACCTGGAAGCCATTAGCTCATCTCTAATCGACAGAGATAATTATTTTAAAAATCATTATCGATGTGTACTTGTTTGCCACTTAATCATACAAGATCGAGTAGTGATCTTAGAGACAACAAGGCATGCATGTTAAATAAATGGGATCTTATATATAGTAATCATAATTTATCAATAATGCAGGTAGAGAGAAGATGAACTAATAACATCTTTTTGTGTGCAATTATTTGAAACTCGTGCATCAGTTCAGACATTGTTTAAAACTTTAAAATGCACATCTATATGTCCAATCAGTGGAAAAATTTACGAGTCTTTTCCAGACAATATATATGCATTGTTCTTTCTTGATGCTCCTCAGTTGCAATATCATTAATCTTGTAACTTTCGCTTATGTAATTAGGGTCTTGTCCCTGACAAGCCGACTTTATGAAATAACTTGAGATTGAGATGTAATTAATATAGTGGAAGCCGGAACAGTGAAACTGAAATATTACTATTTTTAACGATATTTTACTTGGATGTCTTTACAATTTTTTGTAACTTTTTTGTTTATTCTTGAAATCTCTGGTAATTATAATAGTACGTACTTGCAGCGGGATGAAGAAAGCTACTTACATTTAACTTCTTGAAATCTCTGGAATTTGTACTATGATGACTTTGTATGCAACTGTACTATATATTTATTTACACACACATGTAAATAAAAATTGAAAAATCGTTTTAAATTACGAGTGAGCAGTTATCACTTACACTATGATCATATTCAGTGCGCAGGATAAACTATTAATTTGTCTTGAGCTAATTAATTAAATCAAACAACATTATTAATTTTGTGAGCCTGTAATATAATATCACATACAATAACATATATAGTAAAGTTTTATTGATACTCCTGTCACACAATGTACTATATAATGATCATTGATAAAGTGTATGCAGCGCATGTTCTGTGAATTCTGGTTCCGTACAACGATCATATAAAACACCCATCAACACGTAACTTTGTCTGATGTTCAATGCATTCAATAATTTCTGTACAACACCCATTAAAATTTTGAAATGGTGGTTATATATGGTTATAAATAAGAACAACTTTGAAGAGCACTCCAATTTACTGCAATTTAAACTCGATCAGATCGATCAGTACACACTTAGAACTGCATGTTTTGTGCCAACTCATACCCTCTTTAATTCTTCGATCTCTTATTTATTTAGCAATTAACAAGAGCCTGCTTAATTACGCTTTTGCATGTATATCATATTGAGGGTGTTTAAGTTCATATAAAAAGAATACGCGCGATGATCGATATTTATCAAAAAGTAACGTACTATATTGTGCATATTCATCAAAACACAAGTACTCAATAAGTTAATGTGTCTTGAAAGTTTTAATACAAGGCATTGGAATCTGTGTTCTCATGAAAACAAGGGAAGAACAGGATAATATGTTGTTGTCATTTTCTTACCTAACGTTTGTATTAATCAATGGAAATTACGGCACTCTATCTAGTGACTAGACTAAACCATGCATAGCTCTCATGCATGGTGACACTGCTCTTTTCACTATATTAACCTAATTTTTATATATGAACACACGGTGACGACAGAATCAGTATCGAAAATTATTAGGTTCAAAATTTTAAATTATAAAATCGGTACTATATTACTAAAATCGAAATATTAAAAATTTACTAGTCGATGGTTAACATAATAGTTATAATTAGCAAATGGTACACACTTGTTCTACTATTATTTGAAGCAACGGGTGAAAACTACTAAATACTGCAATTTTTTTCTATTACAGTAATATTATATATTTGATAGCGCTGTGAAAGGGATTCATTATTCAAAACAGTGAAAATAACCTTCTCAGCATATATCACTAGGCTATTATTCTATAATGCATCCTTAACTATCTGTTACACAGATAAATAGTAAGTGTTCTTGTTGTAAAATTATATAATCTCAACAGTAGCGCGATAGTAAGAGGTAGGGTTTGCTCAACAAATAATTAATAGAGCTAGACAAATGCAAATTAATGAGTTTTCTTACGTGATCAAATTGGTTATTAATTCATCTTTGGAATTCTAACTAAACTCGATCTACTTTTATATTATATTTTTCCAAAGATATTTAAACTCTGGTTTCTCTATTTTCTCTTTTGTTAAATTAAACCGAGACAAAAAAAATATACATTTTTATTTGGGAGACAACCGAAACTTTTACATCTCCTAACCTCTGGTTCCATCACTTTGAGCACACATCAACTACCTTAATTCTTCCTTTACGAGTTTCCTAAGCGCAATTTGGTATAGTCAAATAAAATCTATCCAACAAGTCACCGGCCACCAGCTCGCAATACGTAAAGCCCCACTTCAGTGCAAGCTCCTTCGAGCTAGTATGAGAACACGATAAAATAGAGGTCTACTCTATATAGATATTATATACATATATGCATGTACGTAATATTTAATTAATTCATGACTAGTGTAATTTGGACTGACCCTGAAGCATCTTTCTTGTTTTTGGGAAGCACTTCATATTATTATTTCCATCATAAAAAAAAAGTTACAAAGGCACTTGTCAATTGTCATCTTGATTAGGCTTCAAATTCGGTGGTACCGAAAGAAAAAATGTTAATAAAAAAATTAGATAATTATTTGATAATTTTTTGAGATTTGCATGTTTTAAAATATAATATAAAAAATAAAAATAGGGGACGAAACTTTTTTTTATTTAATAATTAAAAATATTTTTTCAGAAAGCAGTTTTACACTTTAATTACAATATTAGCTTTTATTATGGTACGTGTATATATGAAAAAATTAGTACGCCACCATCACCATGTATATAAAATAATCAAATTAAATAGATAATATCGTCTGATTATAATCACTGAGTTTCTGCAAGTTCACTTGCTTTCATTTGAACGGAGCACTAGCTAGCTACTTGTATATATTACCTATTTAATCAACACAAAATTTGTCATGTTTAGTTGGCTTCTCAAGGTCGCAAAAGAAATTAATAAGACAGAAACAAATAATGCAGTATTCTAGAACGAGTCTAATAAAACAAAACAATTCTTCAGCCAATAACAAAAACAATGTTCATAGTTGTTGTTGAATTGTGTATATATGCTGTACACACACTCATATTAGAGATATATGAAGAATTAAGTTTGTAAACAGAGTGGTTAACGTCATGTTTTATTCAACACTCGAACGGAATAATAAAGAGTGTTGGAGAATGATGCAGATATGTTCAGTTCAAGACTGGTCAAGCCGACATGGAGAATGCACGTGGGACCGTCGCACGTGTAAAGATAAATGCCTTAAAATAAAATCTAAAATCGAAATTTTATGACTTATATACTACGTTATTTAATTATTGCTGAATGATGATCTATAGTTAAAGTGATTTGTATTATATCAGGTGTTAATTTGACCGGTAATTTATATCATATAATCGATAATTTACAAAATTTCACAATTTAAACCAAATTAATATTTTAATGAATATGTACACACATCTTGATATTGTTCTATAGCTTTAGAAGATGATATCCAACATTGCATTGCTTATACGCATTCTAGTACGTATGGTTTGTAAACACGGTTTTGATATACAATATTAGATAGATAGGATTATTATCAAATTTTACATCGATTTTAATTTTTTATCTAATTTAATCAAAATATTGGAATGGGGAGATGGGATTCATGAACTACGGCTGAAGTCACTGTCGAATTGGTAGATGTTTTAAAGTATAATGAGATAGTAGAACGAGACTCGTGAACAAGTTTCAAACTAGATGTTAAATCAACAGTTTAGTGAAGACAGAATCAACGCTTAAATTTATAACATACTGTATATAATTGCTAGAAGACTGACGTAAAGCTTCATTTTCAAGAATCAGCGAACAAGATCTCAACATATAATAGTAATAGTAATAGTAAAGTGTGTACGTCTGGAAAAAGAGAGTTACTGATTGATTAAGTTAATAAACATATATAATGAGGATGTAGTTTGAACAGGAGGCCACTCTTCAAAGTCCAAACCATGATATAGGGAAGACTGATTATATATATACATACATATGGAATTACTTGGTTGAGGACAAAAGGAGGCTGTCAGATCAAAATGGAGTTTAGGATTTGTAATGACAAAACCCACACTTTAACGTTTGGAAGAAGACACACTTAAACGTTTTTGAAAAAGATTTAAATATGGGGTTTAGAAAAAAAAATTGACCCTGCTGTTGGGGATATACCGGGTATTAGAAAAAAAATGAATTATATATTTATATGTAATTTCATCTTTATGTTTCATAAAAAAAATTATTTCCACCATTATTTTATAAAAGATAAAGATCATTTGGAATGCTCTCAGCATGCACAAATATATTTTTCTTGGTCAAATTAAAAAATAGATTTTTCTTTGCAAACAATCTATTGCTTTATCAATCAAATCGCAATTAATACATCAACTTACTAATACAGACTTCACATTTGTTTGCATCCATTGACTAGTTGCGTGTACTGAGTACTGACTACAGACTAACAGATTACATATCTGAAATTAGTATTATAATCAGCCTTCTTTATATACAGTACATTGTATTAACCACATCCACATGTGGTACAAAGGTACATACAATCACAGTGAATCACCCAAGTAACTTTTTAAACACTAATTCTCAAAGCAACAAAAACAATTATATAAATGATTTAATGGCAACACTACTGAATGTAATTATGCTGATCTCCATTGTGTCAAAACGCTATTTTTAAGTCCTCAGTTCATACATACACTCCCAAAATCACAACCTGACTAAATTAACAAATGGATCATACCGAAAATGAAATTTGATTTCCCCACCAAAGATTTGTTGAGGCGCATTGCACATACAGACCGAGGGAAGACATGGTATCCACTTCAGCATCCAATACAGAGTCCGCTTGCCTCAAATAAAAACAGTAAACACCAATGCAGGCTCAACCACCTTTAAATCCAATTTATAGCCTCCTCCTGCAAGTAGGACTGTAGGAGTATTAATGGACAAGAAGTCAAGAACTTTATAGAAATCACTGAAACCAATAGCTTAGAGAGTAATGTAAGAATAAGGTTGAAAATAACAAAGAAAAGATGCTTACTCCGTTAGGACTTCAAAATATAGAACACGGTCTTAATTTAACGAAAAATAAAACTGGAAGGACTACATATTTTCACAATTTTAGCCAAAAAAATTAATTCGTATTACATACAAGCGCGCACCTTAATCATTCCGACCCGGGCAATCCTTTAAGCACATCCCTTAAAGCATAATAATGGTTATCGCACTTGTGGTCTGATAGTATGTTGCTCGACAGTAAAATCTTTTGAAAATGTTCACCTGGATGTCTTTTCCAGAGTGTGAAGTGATCCGCCACTTTTCCGTGGATGGTACCATTATCTGTATCAACATGCCTTCTTAGGCAGTAGACAGTACCTGGTACAAACAACTCCTCGGGTACTTTACTATCATCTTCCTTCTTAGGAACAGGAACTGCTCCTGCTGATACTGCAGTTGGCGGGGCACTGGGAAGTCCAAGTGAATCCTTTCTAGCAGGAATATCTGTTTCCAATACAAACAGAAAGTAATATAAATAGTACGCCCGCAATTGTACATAGACGTACTGTTAACTTCTCAGTGTTGAAAGTATATAACAAGATTCATAAGATTCTTGGATGAATCTAACGACACTGTTAAGAATTAATCTTGGTCGACATAATAAGCATGTTCTTTGGCATCAAAGGAAAAATGTTCCTGTATTTTGTAGTATATCCTGCATTCACTAGTCCACAACCAAAAGAAAGTGTTGAAAAGAGATCTAGTGCATTTAGAAGTAAAAAATGCTTGCCAATTTGGTAATATGGGTAGCTGTGAAAGAAAACTGGTACACATAAGCCTATATAAGTTACTGCAAGAAATATTACCTTTGGTGCTATAAATGTTAAAAGGCTAATGCAAGAAACTTATTTAAATGTCATTTGGTACTATAGAAACATATAACTTGCACAAAAATCAGCCCTCGACAAAAGAACACTAGAAACCAAGTCTAGTGGAGAGACAGAACTCACCCAGAAACTTTGAATTACTCAACTTAGCATAATCTGCTAGTTTTCGAGCAACATCTTGAACAGAAGTAACGACTTGCTTTGCATTTGTAACCAAATCAGTAACACTTCGCCAGTCTTCCTTTCCAAGAACGCCCATCCTGTTCAGAAAATCAAACATGGTAATTCCAGTGCAGTGGAAACCTAGGTTGACAAGAAACCCCAGGAGCGGTTCAAGAGAAAAACTCGGTAGAAAAGAAAAAAGTTCCTAAGCACAGGTACAGTAGCTGAAAGTTTTTAAGCATGTCAAAGCGATCTATACATCAATATAATGCCAAAAGGCAGAATGTTAAATAAATTTCACATTTCTGACGTGAAGGCTTGTCTGTTTAACTTGGGTAACTAACAGGGACGGATCTAGGATTTTGAATAAGTGGGGGCAAAAATAACGCACTAATTTTACATTCATATATCTTGCTTGTCACTTGCATTACATGTGGCTTCATTCAAAAAGTTCTAAAAAAATTGAATGCAAGAGGATTTGATCCTGCCCATTTCACTCCTTAAATGGCGTCTAACCCACTGAAATAGACAACAATTTCATTGAAAGTACCAAGACGGATTTATATGTAAATATAATAATAACATGCCTAAAAAACCTCTTAGTATGAATCGAACTGCTGCCTCCTACCTCAACATCATGGCTCGTACCATGTGGGCAAGACAGATCTCTTAAATGGATTCTAATATAAATACTAATGTACTCTAAAAGTCAGTGGGGGCAACTACCCCCACTTCCCCCATGCTCCCTCCGTCCCTGGTAACTAAGGTTGGAGCAAAGATACTAACACACTCAAAGAGGTATTGAACAAGCTTGTACATAGTAAAGGTTATACACTACATGTTTACACCCCTAAGACTATTAAAACATGACATCATATGTCAGGATGCTGTCTTATCTTATAGACTTATACTACCATTTAAAATAGAGCTGTCAGAATTGGACACGACCTGCGACCCCGACACGAAATTTGCGGGTTAGGGTTGTAATTAAACGAGTGAAACCCGAAACTGACACGCAAAAAATAGAGGTTACAGGTCAACCCGTTTATCCCGGAAATGACCCATATAACCCGTTTAATTTTTTTTGGGAAAAAATAACTAATATTTATATCCTACAAAAATAACGTTTTCTTAAGTTTAAACGATCAATAAACTTATACTCCCTCCATCTTACCCATTTGTTTACATTTGGGTTAGGCACAGAGGTTAAGAAAATTATATAAAGTAGTATGAAAGAGAAGGAAAAGTGGATGAAAGAGAAGGAAAACGGGTAAAGTGGTGGGGTCAATTGATAGATTTTAAAAGGTGGAGGAAAGTAGTGGGTGAGAGTAAATTTTATAATATAAAAGTTTACTATTTTAGAAAGTTTTGAAATGTAAAGAATTGGGTGGGACATCCAAAAAAAGAAAGTGTAAAGAATTGGATGAGACAGAGGGAGTACTATATTTAAAGAAAAATTCATTAAGTTGATAATTTCAACGCTAAAATATCATTCTTCTAGAAAAAATTGTGGCTATATTATATTGGCGGCCACTCACGTTACTAATGTATCATCAATATTTTTATTATTCTAGCTACTTTTTAATGATATGTATGATTTGCTTGGATTTGGATATTTATTCTAAATTGGAAAAGGTGGAATGGATTTGAATAAGGTGAAATTCTACTACATGAGTTGCATAATTTAGAATTTAAATTTTAAATATATTATTTGTGCAACATATTCCAATTTCCATATGCCAAATAAGAAGTATTTAAATTAAAAAAATTAATTGTGCAAAATATTTCATACTTCAAACAAAATTAAGTGTATTAATTTAACAAATGTCTAATCGTCTTGTAAAATAAACGGGTTATATGGGTCGGGTCGGGTAACCCGTTCAATCAGTGGGTTGGGTTAGTGTCAAGGTTTTACTGGTCAATTATGTTTGGGTCGGGTTCGGGTTGAACCTCTATTTTAATATTTAAAATGAGACCCAACACGAACCCAACCTATAACCCGAAATTGACATCCCTAATTTAAAAGGGAACTTCTTTAGTTCGGGTTTTACTCGTTTACCAGGGAAATTATAAGACACACAGATATAAGCTAATTTTCTTACCAATCTGTCTGAAGAATTTCATTCCTCAGCCTTGTTAGAGAAGCTACACTTAGTCTTGGAACAATATCATCCTGCATATAAGAGTTAAGTATATAGTAAGAGCTAAGTATATAGTATTGCAAAGTCTATGTTATAACTTGCTCATAAAAGAATATAAAAAGAAAAGGATAAAATCTGTGGGAAAAATAGAAACTAAGCTTAGTTATACAGATGATCCTAAAAACATTAGTTATTCATTTTAACCAAAGGAATACCTGATGATATACCAACCTGCATTACAACATTTCTGACATAATCAGAACATCCATCTGCAATTTCTCTAGAGACGCAAGGTGGAGTGCCATATCCAACGGCTGATATACAGTCAGGGCTGAACCCCAGCTGCTTGCTTGATTTTTGACGCATCATTATTGCTAGTAAGGAAGCTGTAGCACCTCCAAGTGAATGACCAACTAGCCTTAACCTAAATCCCTGTTAATGAATTAGTCTGCTATTCTGATAAACAAATATGTTTACAATATGAAGAGCAGTAAATTGGAAATCAAAATCAACAACTTCACCACCTGATGTTGTTCAAGGCACTTCTTAATGGTTCCCAGCTCGTGACTAAGAAACCAGCCAGCCGCTTCAGCTGATCCAAAATGGGTTGAAAACCCTTCTGATAAAACTTCTTCATGGCTTGAGGAAACTACGTCAGTAATTAAATCTTGGACTGTGTGAGTTCCACGAATTCCTAGGATCACAAGTTTTTTACGCATGTCAACACCAATATAATATCCTGGCCTCAAAACACTCGAGTTTTTGACAAATTTCAGTATATTGCTTTCTCGAAGCATGCTGTTTTTTGCAATGCCTGCAACATTATCCTTATAGGCTCCTTTTGCAAGTTCAGTGTGATATATAAGATCCTCAACCTAGAAAAGAATACACACATACATATGAATAATTGAAGATGACTTCAGAAGATCTTTCAAAGATGTAAGACGGTGATATTATAGGTGTTGGCAATTACAGTTGAATCACATGAGATCTGCACACCCTTGACTTCCTGAAATGGCTCTGTGGATGCTTGGCGGAGGTATAAAAGATATAAACCTAGTGTAAGATCACTTAAACACCAATCCTGTACTCCAATCTTACTTCGTTGAATGCTTGAGATAATCTCTGAAACAGTTCTCCTGCTTGGTGGGGGTTTGTTTTCAAAAACATTTCCTGCAAAGTGTAATGCATCATCATCCTCCATAATCTCTTGCAACTAGAAAACAATACAATAATAGCTACCAGGTCCAAATAAACACATTGCCAAATACAGCTAACATTTCAGCAGCAAGCTACCACTCAAAATGTGCTATGAAACAGTAATGTAACAAGAACAAAACACGAACACACCTGCTGGCAGAACCCGCTTGAGCATTTGCAAAGCTGGTTCCAGCGTCTTAGTAAACCAATCAAGTTCCACGTTCCATTCAGAGTGTGTTTTCTTGTCCACTTTAGCAACATCTCTTCCCTCATCAGAACCAAAAGCTTTTGTCTTGTCAACATTAGAGCCTTGTGAATGATATCGAGCAATTACCTTATGTACACTCCTTGTAGACAACTCATTATCACTTAACAAGTTTAACCTAGAATCTGCACATAAAAAAATATAGCATAAACTTGTAAGCCATACAATCTACATACAAATTCATACGGATAGGGTCATGTTCCACTATAAATCGTTTTAGTGTAATGCAATCATCGTTCATATATTGTAAGCTTTAACGAGTTTGTATTTAAAGCAACATCAATGTATATCAACTAACAACAACATTTTTATTCCACTAACATTTTCTTAATATACGTAATTTTTTCCGAAGGGAGTAACATTCAACATTGTTTAAATTTCAATATCCTAAAGTAAGCAGATAAAATGTTTGATACATTACATAGTACATAGAAACAAAAACTAGTAGTATATATATTAATCCAACAAGCATAATAATAATTAAACACATGTACAATCAAAATATACAAGCAACTAAAAGAATACTAACAAAATAAAGTAAGATAAAAACAACAACAATAATAATAATAATAATATAAGGGAGAGTAGTAATTAATACCGATAGTGGATAAGAATCGCTTCATCTAGGTGATTGTTGCGCGTATATATATTGATGTAATCACTAACGACGGCGGCGCTGCTCGGCGGACTGAAGGTAGGTATCGCCGACAAACAAGATTATATATTACTAATACTCCTACTCAATAAAAGAATAATTGCAACTTTGCTGAAAAGAAAATATTTGTTTATTAATTTCCACCCCAGAATCCAAAATTACCACCCCAATCAAGATACGAGTTTGAGTTTAGGCCACAAAGTTTGACAATTTTCGAACAGGGGAGAAGTTGCGGTCATTTAACTTATGTTTTTTTTTTTTACAAACAAATGAATTTTATTAACTTGCATCAACCAAAATTACAGACTTAATTTTAATAGGAACAGAACTCCCATCGAAAATTCGATGTGGAAGAGACATGCAAAAACACAAATCACAGTCAGGACAAACCCCTGAGCTGACACTACAACCTGAATGGAAACAACTAAACGAACTAAACAGATAGCCGCTTGTGTTTTCAGACTGTTTAACATCATGAATTTCGAAATTCTTTGAATGAAAAAAGATTAAAATGGCTTCCCGGTCAATCAAACATGCACCAATCTTGGAACCAGTAATACCACAAATGACCTTCACATACGCACCGCCTGTAGCCCAATGTTCAGAAACACCCCAGCTATCTACATGCCGAAAACCAGCTATAGACATGCCGAATGTGAAAGATCGCATAAGATGAACAAATTTTAGTTGTGAAAAGTAAGTTTTTGCAATATCAGACACCAGCCCAAATCCAATGCACGAATCACAGATCTCCCACAAAACCACATAAATCATTTTCAAAGTAACCAGGAACAAAACACATACCAACATAAAAAAACATACCTTAACATCTCAATAAAAGGGTAACAAGTCAGACACACGCTAAAAGGCGAGACTAAAACCAAAAATTCAATGATCTCGGAATGACACCAAATTTTGGTATGATGTTAAGGAGGAGGATTTGAATCTAAATGTATTTTTTATTTGCAGAGACGGACTCAAAACCAAGATAGATCTGAGAAATAAATTCTAGATATTTGGCTTTGGTTCGATTTTTATTGAAAAAGACTGGGACGGGTTTAGATGATTGAGAGGGGGACTGGAGGATGGTTTGATGGGGAAACGAAGCTGTAGATGGAGAAAAGGGGCGGCGGCTACGGTGACCTAGGGGAGTCAGACTCTCATATTTAACTTATGTTTGTAACATATATTTCATTTCATTTTTATTTATTGCAAAAACACACACACACACACACACACACACACACACACACATATATATATATATATATATATATATACCGTATGTTTTAGTTTGGTTGGTTTCACGCCTTAAAAAAAATTATGGTTGGTTCAACCTCTTTCAAAAAACTAAACAACTTCTAAAAATAATTAAATACATATAATTTAGTACGATATTATATATCTAACACAGTTACATCAATTTTATTATCACTCAACTTCTTTAAATAATTAGATATCTTACAAAACTATATCATTTTCATTAGTACTCAACTTCTTTAAATATTTAATTGATAATTATAAATGATTAATAAAGTAAAAATAAATATATTAGTATTTTAAATAAATATGTATTAGTATTTTAAATAAATATAATTGATACAGAAATAATATAAACATGGGTTTATTTGATAATTTGGTTGGTTAAACGCCTTCTAAAAAAATTACAAGTGTTTTCTAAAAAAAATTAAATTAAATATATATAATTTATTTCATTTATAATATAATAACATAGTAGTTTAGATCAAACACACATTACTCCCCTAACTAAAATACATATCTATACAAAACACAAAAACATTATTCTATTAAAATATAAATATAAATAAATTATATAAAACTATATTCATATAATATTAAATAAAATTTAAGTTATTACTATATAAATAACAATAAATTCAAATCATATTAAGAATTAAAAAAAATTCATTTTAGAACGATTAAAAATTCATTTTTAAATATTAATTTATTAATTAATTAATATTAATCAATGAAATCTTATAGAGTAAGCCTCAGCGAGTAGTTACTTATTTGATTAACGGATGAACCAATTCATATTTTATAAAAATTTGATTAACAAATAACTACAGAAGACTACATAACATACATAAAAAATCATAGAAGGCCAGAAATAATTGTAAAACAAACAAAAAAATTACATAATATACAAAAAAATATAAAATATAAAATACAAATTACAGAATACTAATGCTAAATAGTGTTTTGTAATTTTGTGTTCTATATTTTTTGTATATTATGTAATTATTTTGTTTGTTTTCTGATTACTTTTTGTGTTCTGTAGTTTTTTCTATGTTCAGTAATTTTTTCATGTGTTCTGTAATTATATTTGTTGTTGATTCACCGGTTATTCAAATAAGGGAGTTCCTATTAAATAGTATGAGTGTTGCAGAAGGGGGTTGAATGTAACTTACAAAATTATCACTATTCTTGTTAACAATAAACAAGTCAGTAATAAAAATAAGTTATGAAATGCAAACAATTGAAGACAGGTGTGTAACTTCAAAAAACAATTTTATTATTTTTTGTTTTGGATACAACTGATTGGAATGAGTATTCCAACTACAAAGAAACAATGAGCAATGGATTTGCTAATGTTTCTTACTTGAGAGAAAACATAACTCGGTTGCATAAGGAAAAATGTTTGTGAGATATATGTATTTATAATAAAACACATATCTCACTTACATGTGCACTTTTCCTTTGTCATAGAATAAAACTCAAAATAGAAATTGTGCTTTTATGGTTCGACCTTGGTTTCATTCCATTCGTAGATAAAGTTGTGCTGAGATGATATAAATCTTTGATTCCTGGTCCACACCTTATCTTTTTGTTTGTCTCCTCTCAAGTTGTAGTAGTAGGCTTGACATACTAGACAGTAATGTCTAAATCATTCCATGTGTTATCATTATCTAATCTGCTACCTGGAACAGACCGTCAGCTTCACTAAAAGTTTCCTGTTAACTTTTAGTTCCTCTTTGGTGATAGTATATTCGGCTCTGCATATGTTGGTGTCAAGTCTTGATAGATTCTTGAAACTTATTGTTTCCAAAACTGCTGTCAACTATCATCGATAAACATGTTGTCAGTAAAACTTGTTGTCTGTGAATCTTCATTCTCCACCAAGTTTACTGTCATTAGAATAGTTGTTGTCGTCTATTCCTTTGTGCTGTCACTCGAATATGATGTCGAATGCTTCAGTTGTAGAATGTTATTGTCAAAGTCTTGATCAATGTTGTGCCTGAACACTTTGTGAACTTCTATTTCATGAATCAAGTTATTGTATTTGTACAAGACAATAACTATTGAAACTTGCTTTCACCTACTTGGCTTTTAAACATACTGTTACAAGTGACAACAAACACATACTGTCAATATACATATGACAATATATTTTACTTAGTTAATTTCTAATCAATCTAAGTAACTTCTAGTTGATTACAATGTCAACACCACAATCCCTAACAGTTACTCATTGAACCTAAGCCAATATGTATACATTTTTTTATAAAAATTATATATTTTTCCAAATAAATCTTCATATAAATATTTTAAATTATTACAATATAATTAATTTTAATTAAATATAAATTTAGTAATTATAATAATAAAATAGTAATTAATTAATTGTTAATAGTAATATATAATAATATATTTTTAAATATGAAATAAGGATATAATATTTAATATATATATAATATTATAATTAAAAGTATGAATATTAAGAAAAGGATATGATAAAATATTTATATCATAATGGTAAATAGTAAATTGATGTACCAAAGTTGAGAAGTTAATATTAGAACCGAAAAAATAATAAATTTTTATTAATAAAATAAGATTCAAAATAAATTTTAATTATGTATAATAATTCATAGAAGAAGTAAGATTTTTTAAAAGTAAAAGATCATAATAAAAAATAAAATAACATTAACATAATTATATATACAAAAATAATGAGTCACTCTTTTTTTGTTTGAAGAACGGATACAAAACCTATTTAATTATCGATAAATTCTCGCCACCGCCGGCGACAAAATACACACTTTCCGGCGTTGCTGCTTCACTCTCTTTTCCTTGGTCAAGTTCATAACTTTCCGCCACATATAATTATACACTACACACACACACACACACACAATGTTCTACTTGAGTGAAATCGAGCACACAATGCGAGTACCACCCCATCTCCTAAATCTCCCACTCAATGAAGCCATTCAAGGAGAGCTCGAGCGTCTCTTCTTAGATAAAGTATCTCTCTTTTACCCTTTAATTTTTATTTCTTTTTGTTTTTTTACATTGTACCCCAACTGTTTGATGAATTGCCTCAAAGAGTGATGAATGTGTTTTTAACAGGTTGTTGCTAATTTGGGTCTTGTTGTATCGGTTTATGATATCAAGTCTATTAATGGTGGGTTTGTGTTTCCCAGTGACGGTGCATCTACCTACACGGTAACGCATATGCGTGGGATTATAGATTGATTGTTTTGGTACTAGATTTTTGGGTTTTGATATACTGTGTGGTTGTTTACAGGTGCAGTTTAGATTGGTGGTTTTTCGACCGTTTGTCGGGGAGGTTGTTACTGCTAAGCTATTGGAGTCCACTGCTAATGGTTTACGGTGTAATGTTTTTACTCTATTGCATTAATTTAAATATCTCATGGCTTATGCATATTTGCGTATTGTGTTTTACTTGGTAATATAGTTTTGGGCACATGTGATGTTGTATGTCAGGAATCGGAGGTTCCTGAACTGATTTTGTTACTATTTTTGGTGTTTTCTGTTTTATATAAACTGAAATAACAGTAAACAAGCAAGTAATGGATAGAAACAACAGAGATAAAGATATATTCAGAGAATTAGAAGAAGAAGACAGGTAGAATTGAGAGAGATATAGAGTGCAGAGAGTGTAGAGAGAGATAAGAGAGAAACTTGTAGAAGAAGATAGAGAAAAGTAGTTACAGGAGAGAGAAAGAGTAGAGAGAGAGAGAGTTTGGTGGCAAAGCCATTTTCATATTTAACATAATAGAAAAGTACAACTGACCCTTGCTACTTATAGAGCTACACAACTTTATTGGAAAAGACTCAATTACCCTTTACTAATACCCTTACTACTATATTACTATTACTCACTACAACCACTATCTTAACAGTCCTTCCCCCTTAAGTACATTCCATGTCCTCATGGGATTGCAATACATGGTGTGACTTCTGTAGGTTCCTTAGCTGACTCATGCATCCTGGATAAGGCATCAGCTACAACATTGCCCTGTCCTTTCCTGTAAACAATAGTGTAATTGTATCCAAGTAACTTGCTGATCCATTTTTGCTGAAGTAAGTTGCTGATTTTCTGCTCTGTTAAGTACGTCAAAGCCCAGTGGTCAGTCTTGATAAAGAAATGCTTGTCCATGATGTAAGGGGTCCACTTCTTCACAGCTGCCACTACTGCCATGAGCTCTTTCTCATAAGTAGACATAGCTTGGCCCTTGATTCCCAATGCTTTACTGAAGTAAGCCAAAGGGTGCCCTTCTTGAGTCAACACCGCTCCAATTCCAGTGTTCGAGGCATCTGTCTCTATAGTAAACTCCTTAGTGTAGTCTGGTAGCTTGAGGACTGGAGTGCTAACTAGAGCAGCCTTTAACTCTGTAAAAGCTCTAGTAGCTTCTTCATTCCATTTGAAGTTGTCCTTCTGTAGCAAATTTGTTAGAGGTTTAGCAATGATCCCATAGTTCTTCACAAATTTCCTATAGTAACCACTTAATCCCAGGAAACCCCTTAAAGCCTTAATACTTTGAGGTAGAGGCCAGGCCAACATGTCTTTCACCTTAGTATTATCTACTGCAACCCCTTCTTTGGTAATTACATGACCCAAGTAGGCTACCTGTTCTTGCATAAATTCACATTTGGATTTCTTTGCATATAACTGATGCTGCCTCATGATTTCAAATATCTCCTTCAAATGTTGCAAGTGTTCTTCATCAGATTTGGAGTACACCAGGATGTCATCAAAAAATACCAGAGTGAATTTCCTGAGAAAAGGCCCAAAGACTTGATTCATCAGATTTTGAAAAGTGGCAGGGGCATTTGTGAGCCCAAAAGGCATCACAGTGAACTCATAGTGGCCCAAATGAGTCCTAAAGGCTGTTTTGGCAATGTCTTCTCTCTTCATCCTCACTTGATGGTACCCTGCTCTTAAATCCAGCTTAGTAAAGAGTTTAGCCCCACTTAGCTCATCCAATAATTCTTCAATCAATGGAATAGGAAATTTGTTCTTAATGGTTAAGGAATTCAACTTCCTATAATCAATACAAAATCTCCAAGTACCATCTTTCTTCTTAACCAATAGTATAGGTGAAGCAAAAGGGGAGGTACTGGGCCTAATGATTCCAGACTCCAACATTTCCTCCATTAACTTCTCAATTTCATTTTTCTGATCAAATGAGTTCCTGTAGGGCCTGATTGAAAATGGTTGAGAACCTTCTTTGAGTTCAATAGAATGTTCAATACTCCTTTCAGGTGGCAGCCCTGCTGGAGGTTGAAACAAATCCTCATACTCTTGTAATAACTGATTAAGTTGAGATGCAGACTCATCAACTGACTCAGAAGAGTTTACTTTTTGTTGCAAGTTTATTGCCCCTTGTATTGGAGTTGGTGTGTAGTAAACCAAGTAGAGGAAACCATGTCCTTGCCTCTGACAAGTCCTCACCAATTGAGCGGTAGTCATCTGCTGGAGAATAGGTTTAGTAGGTTGTGCATTACCCTGAAGAGTTACCTTTTGCCCTTGATCCTTAAATTGCACTTGTAGCTTCTTGAAATCAAAAGTAACTGGACCTAGAGATCCCAGCCAATCTACTCCCAATACTAAATCATACCCTCCCATGGGTAAGGTCCTCACTGTGGTTTGGAATGCCTTGTCTCCCATCCTCCATGAAAAGTCTGTACATTCAAATTGACTTGTTAGGTGATTACCATTGGCTACTAGCACCTTCATTGGTGTAGTTTGAATCAATTGACATTTCAACTTGGTTGCAGTCTTTTCATCAATGAAACTATGTGTACTGCCTCCATCTATCAGAATTGAAAAATCCACCTTGTTTCTCCTACCAGTGAGAGTGATGGTTCTATTATTATTTGCACCTTCAATAGCATGCACTGAAACCTCCATGAGATTAACAGGGTTAGAATCTTCAAACCCTGTTTGCCCACTTTCCTCTAGCCCTGTAGAGTTGCCGAAATCTTCCACCTGTTTTCCTTGTCTCTTATTACTTGCAGGAGTTCCTCGAGGCTTAGGGATATCGTCAAATTCTTCTTTGATCCTGATCATTCCTGGTTTGACTTTACCAGCAATTGTAGCTGGTTTTTTACCCTGCATAGCAGCAATCTTCCCTCCTTTATCAATTTTCTTCACCACCTCCTTGGAACTAACATAAATTCTAGCCTGCTTGAAGGCTTGTTCTACTGTGGTGGGATTCAACAATCTCACAGTATGCTTAATCTCATCTTGCAATCCACTAATGAAACTTTCTACAAAATATTCTTCTGTAATGAAAGGCATCTTACTCTTCATCTGCTCCATGCACTTCTCAAACTGGTTATAATATTGATCTACTGTGGTTACTTGTTGTAATTGTTTGAATTTATCATAGAGTAATTCCTGCTCCATTACTCCAAACCTTGCTATGAATTGATTGGAGAATTCTGTCCAATCCAATTGAGTTTTCCCTACAGCATAAGCTTGATACCAACTTCTAGCAGTCCCTTCCAAGTGTAGACCAGCAATGGCTACTCTTCTATCAGTTTTGATGTCAAAGATAGTAAAATACTGTTCACAGTCCTGCAACCAATCTGTGACCCCCAATCCTTCAAACCTTGGAAAATTCAACTTGAGATGCTTCAAGGTATCAGGTTTGCCTGACTCAGAGATTTTTCCTTGCCTATCCTGAACACAATCCTTCTTTCCAAATGGATTAACAAATCCTGCTTCCTTCTTCCTAGGTCTCATCTGCTGCATCATTTGAAATTGCTGAGTAGCAACCTCAAGTAACTCTTCCAATTGCTGAAACCTGTTGTCCATCACCTCTCTACACCAGAGAAACTGTTGTTGCACTTCCTGTATCATTTCATTAAAAACTGTATCTCCAAATTCCTCCATCGTACTCCTCAACAATAACACCAGTACACAACCTCAGTCACTTCAACAATCCACAATCCACAATTCACTCCAATTAAATCACACGACAACAAGTGAAATCAACTGAAAATTGCAATAACCGAGTAGACTTGCACTCTTATCTTTAACTATAACTAGAAAATATCTATAGAAACTAAAATAGCAAGTAACACAGCTAACACGTCTCAATTAACAACAGCTCTATGTAAATGAGAACAGGAATCAAACACCTGGTGTGCAGAATTCATAACTCTCTGAATACAGCTGCGATTACTAAACTTTCAACTTCGCTGGACTTGTTTTGAACTGCACAACATGATTGAAGCAGTGGCTGATCAAATTTATAGCTCTGATACCAATTTGTCAGGAATCGGAGGTTCCTGAACTGATTTTGTTACTATTTTTGGTGTTTTCTGTTTTATATAAACTGAAATAACAGTAAACAAGCAAGTAATGGATAGAAACAACAGAGATAAAGATATATTCAGAGAATTAGAAGAAGAAGACAGGTAGAATTGAGAGAGATATAGAGTGCAGAGAGTGTAGAGAGAGATAAGAGAGAAACTTGTAGAAGAAGATAGAGAAAAGTAGTTACAGGAGAGAGAAAGAGTAGAGAGAGAGAGAGTTTGGTGGCAAAGCCATTTTCATATTTAACATAATAGAAAAGTACAACTGACCCTTGCTACTTATAGAGCTACACAACTTTATTGGAAAAGACTCAATTACCCTTTACTAATACCCTTACTACTATATTACTATTACTCACTACAACCACTATCTTAACATTGTAGTAGTTTGTTAGAGTGTGGATGGCTGGTATAACTGTTCACTTAATGAAGGCTCTTAACTCAATTATAGGCCAAAACTATTTAAGCCCATGAAGGTTTTTAGATTCTTTTTTAATTGTAAGGCTAGGCCATTGTTTCATTGTTGGGTGTCACTACTGTCTAAAACTACTTACGCATTGCTTGCGAAGTATTGTGATACTTACTTGAAGATGATAGAACTTTCTGTATTCTTCGCGACATGGAAGAAATCTAGAAGAATTTTTTATATGCTTGTAACATAGAAGGTTGGAAGTCAAATAGTACTAGTATATAGATATGTTACTTTCCTAATGTAATATGACCCTCTAAAAAAAAGTCAGCACATTTCTAAGAAGTCTAGTAAAGAAAGCTCTTTCTTCCTTCAGTCCTTGTGTATTCTCTATAGAAAATAAGCTTACAAACACTAAAAGATTACTTGATATTGTATTTAAAAGCATCTAAACGTGGTTGGGGGTATTAGTCAATCCAAATAGCATGACTAAATATCTAAAATTGCCATTACGCTTATATAAGAATTCATTTAATTTCATTCTTTATGCAACCCTAAAATTTTAATATAACAATATCTGTTCCTTCAAGACACTATACAGTGCCACATTCAAAATCTGTGAGACTACATAACAGTTCTGTAAAGGCTTTGTTTATCTTTGTTTTTCTACAACTTTTATGTTGATAAGTGAGGCAATGTATATATGAAGCTTGACAGTTCAAAGTTTACATTTTTATCAAGTCTTAATTCTGGATTGCAAACCAGTTTATATGGCCATTGAATTTAATGAAGATACTCTCTATATCCATCTGTCTATCTTATTGTTGTAATTGTTATTGGCAGTATCACTTGGATTTTTTGATGACATATATGTTCCTGTCCATTTAATGCCAAATCCTTCCCATTTTGAGGCAGACCCAGTTAGTAAGTGAGTTTTTGGAATTTAAAGCAAGATTTCTTAAAGAGATTGATTAGATCCTTCATTATTACAGTAATGAAACAGATACTATTTCTTTCAGGAATCAAGTTGCCTGGATATGGGAATATCAAGATGAAAACTATGCCATAGATGGAGTAGACAAGGTTATTTTATATGCTTCTAGACTAGAAAGTTCATTAAAACTGTTTTTTCTGTGCAAAGGAATGAATATTAACTTCGGGTCTTCTACTGCAGATTAGGTTCAGAGTGAACAATATAAGCTATCCTCCTATACCAATTGAAGCTGATAAAGAGTCGAAGCGCTTTGCGCCCATGTTGATTACTGTAAGTGCCATTATAATTTTGTCTTGCCTAGTTTTGGTTTTATCTTCACTTTGCTTAGAAAGTTCCTTGGTTTACAAGATTTTCTTTTAAATTTTTGGAAATACCTATCATATCTATTTTAAGGTTTGTTGTAGTTATTTAGGTGGCTGAAGGTATTATTGTTATAAGAAGTTTAACATTAAATTATTGTTGAATTAATGTTTGTGTTAGATAAGAATAATACTTATAAATCTTTGAGTTCTAGAAAGTATTACTGGTGATTCTCAGAGTAGTCTGATATGCATCAATTTATAAACATTGGACTTTCTTTTGTTAAGGAAATACTAACTTAATTAAATAGAGTAGAGAGAAGATATAGCATCCTGTGAATAGTTAGGCGAAGAGACTAGTAGCATTGCTATAGGACATAGTGTCATACATAGGGTTCGATGCGGAGCAGGAAATTATACATAAGGCAGCCGTCTCCCATGACCAAGATCGTGGGTTCAATTCCGCACTCCCCTTCCCCGATAAACAAATAACATATGGCTTCACAAAAAATAATGTTGTATTGTCTAATCAGGAATATTTTGGAATTTAGATATATGGCATTAGTTATCTATTAGGAATATTTGTTGTTAAATGTAAAAAGGAACTGTAAAAATCTTGGCTATAATAGCTTAAACACAAAAGGGAACTATATAAATTCTTCCTCGACTATAAAATCTTTGTAATTGGTTTAATATATTGTTTGTTGAACTGGCAATTTGTGTGACTTTTTTTGTTGCTGTTAAGTTGTGTGTAGAAATTTGAAGTAGGTTTTCATATATTTCAAATAATCATTTACTGTTTTCCAAAGGATTTGAAATATAGACACACGCACGCACACACATATATACATACATATTTATTGATGTTTTTTTACCTGCAACTGAGAGTTCCTCATAACCAAGTTATTTACTACACTACTATGTTCTGGCAGGGTTCACTTGATGCTGATGGATTAGGTCCAGTCTCGTGGTGGGTATAGACTTGTATGCTTAGTGTTTTGCTGGGACAGAGCTACATGTTAAAGATCTACCAAAATATCACCATACTTTTAATTTATTTTAGTACTCTGTGCTTGGGAAGTTGAATTCAAGTTGGTATAAAGTTTTTGTATCTGTATCAGAAAACATAGATATTAGTTGTCAGAGGTAACACCTCCGATCAATTCACCATGACGTGTATATTTGGGATGATTATATAGATTCTGACTGTAAACTAGAATACAGGACAGATATTTCCCCAGGTATGTGGATAATTTTCATTCACTTTTTAATGTAGCAAGTTTCAGTAGAAATGTACAAACATCTTATTAGTAGGGGTGCATGATTCATATTATATATGACAGGAAAAATATTCACAAGAACAAAGATTATGGAATCTGAGTATACTGTATACATTTGCAATGCTGTTTTGCTGAAGCCGTTAACTAGTTAAGAGGCCTTGGCCCTTTATTTACAGAGGCCCCGGACACTGTAAGCTGGGTTGCATCTAACCCAGGAGATTACGAGTATTTTAGACCCCAAGCCTTTTAGATGAAGTTATTGATTAAGGTATAAGAAAACAAGTGACTGATGTTCACATAGTGGCTTTATGTTGCACAGAAGAGGAGGCAAGCAAAAAGGCCCTCGATGAGAGTAGTGAAGCAATTAGAAGATTTATTTCCGCGTTACAGATATAGAACCACTAGGAATTACCTGTATGCCATTTGTTCTTGTGAAATATAATTATCTAAACTTGCAGATGGCAGCTAAACAGAGGTATTCCCTGTTTTGTTCCTCAAAACCACGTCAGTTCATGCTGTATTCTCAACTGGTCACCACATGTGACATATGAACCTATCTATCACTCTTACCGTTAAGTGCATGAAATCGATATAGATATAGATAACAAACCAGGGATATATAGTAGGAATTATTGTAGTTGCAGGCAAAATAGTCGAGAGTCTTGGAAAGGCTTTTTCAAGGTATGTGATAAGTATTTGGTTAATTAAGAGGGCATAGTTGTGGAATCTTCCATCCTCTGTTTCTGACACAAACAAGAGTCAATGCGGAAAGATAACTAGAACAAAAAGATCAGAAAGAAACCACCATGATTTTACTGTTGGACAAAATGAAGTAACTAATAAGTTTTAAGGGGTAAACAAAGAACAACAGATAGTTTATTTTCTCATACAACATCATGAGGTTTTGGTGGGATAATATCATGATTTGCCCCTTCACTTGCCACTTGTATAGGATGAGTTTCTGCCTCTACCTGAGAACTTCTCGGCAAATCAGAAGTTGAATGTGACAATGTACACCTATTGTCGAGTTGAAAGTTGCTTTCTTGAGTGCTACGGCTAAAAGTAAAAGATGAAAGATCTTTATTGTCAAAATGTCTGCATACTGCACAAATTTTTGACCAAGTAGTAGAGCTTGAATTTGCAATGATTCTTTGAAGAAGCAATTTGTTCTTGTATAGGTATATTAATAAGAATACAGCAAGGCATGTTGCTGTCACACTTCCAGTGATTGCAAAGAGTCCTTCAAAGCTTTTCAAGCTGACTCTGTTTGATACTGTACTGCTTCCTGAATCTGCACATACTGAATCAATTTCAGATATCTTCTTACCTTCGGTAACACTGATGATTGCGCGAGAGACATCAGAAACTAGAGGTGATCCTTTTTGAAAAACCTGTAGACAAACGAGTGTTATCAATGTTATATACTTATATATATGTTTTTCAACAAAAACTAAACCTTGTAACATTGTAATTAATAAGCAGTGGCAAAAAAGCTTCAAGGTCAAGATTTTTTAGCTGGGCTAGTTTATGCAAAGCATAAGAAAACTCAGGTTTATGCATACAGGCCTACTTACGAATGCGAATCCATCTGTTCGGTAGGTTGGTCCAACTTCCATGTACTTGCTGCAGTAATTCGATACAAATAGCTTGGTGTGGGGAGTGACATCAAAAAATGCTGATATCCCACCCTGTTTACTTCCCTTAGTCAAAGCTTCACTGCATTCATCTGCAAACCTGTAAGATTTCATCTTCGATTCATGAAACCCCAAATCTTTCAAGAGGCTTGGGAGAAATGACCCTGCTTGATAGCCAACGTAGTTTCCATTCAAAATAAGCTCCTCTACATTTGTGTAACTTGGTCGAAGCTTCTGTACTGTTAATCTTGATGATAAACTAGCAGTGTAAGTGGAGCTTAAAATGAGCACCACAAATATCCAGACCACCACAACCAAACGGGCCAAGTTGCTCAATATTTTCTCTCCTACACAAGCCAAATTCATATATTATAAGGACTAAACATGAGAACAGCACAAGTGACATGTTCCACTTTATCCGTGCAAGCATACAAATGAGGTATTGTCCGGTTCTATCATGTACGAAATAATTTGGAAATCTATTGTTGGCTCCTCATGCACTGAATTCCTGACTGGAGTTGAGACAGACCACTTATTCCAGTCAACGAACCAGACATTTTAAGGAAGAACCCAACTTCCGAAGAGGACAATACCTCAACTCGTGAGTCTAAATACATTCACAGAAAAAGTGGAGCTACTGCCTCCACTTTTGGGCCTACATGCGTACACAGAGAAAGTGGAGCTAACAATAATCACTCAAAATAGTTGCCAAATATCGTGTTGCTAAATCATTTTTTTTATGAGAGAAATGTATAATTGATAATAACACCACTCAACTGTGAGCAAATACTAAGGTGGACAAGGGGAACCAACAGATCATGGCAACATGCTGGGAAGGTGGACCTCTAAAAGCAGTATTTATCCGGTGTTCAAGAACCCAAACAGCAAAACCAGTGAAGATGAAGAATGCAATGCTTGTCAACCACAAATCCTTCTCGAGGGGCTTTAAGAATGTCCATTTACCATTTGAATCCTCATGTCTAATGGGGACAATCATAGAGACTCCTCCTTCTGATATAGGCATTGTGAAGTCAACATAGAGCGACCTATTTGTAGTGATTGTAATATCTCCCACAGCAGCGTCAAATTTCTGTAGCGACACAAACAATATTAAAAGAAAATTTTCATTTCTACGATTTGAAATGAAAATTTTAATATTAAAGAGTTGGCCATGAGGCTAACTAACCTGAAGAAAGACTTGATGTACTAAATCATTGTAACTCCCATCAATTCCTATCAGAAAAGGAACATACTCATATTGCACTGAATATGGTAATGCTTTGATGACAGAATCAAACAAATCAATGTAGTACCCACTTGCTTCTGTTGTATTTGTTTGAATGTCTCTTTCTACTCTAACGAATTCTGTAAACCCATCTTTAACTGGCACTCCAATTTTTAACTTCTTTCCTCCTATGTTAATTTCCCATCCTCTAGGAACATGTGTCGATCCTCCCGGCCATATGATGCCCTGAAGATCCTCTTCCGACCCTTGATAAGTTTTACCACTTTTCTTCAACATCCTTGATAAACCATGTGCTGGAGACCAGGTTCCTACTTCTCTCGCCCCTCCTACTACTACATTGAGTATCTGATATGATGAATGCTCTACTTGTCCATCAACAAGACTGAACTCACCGCTAAGTCCATTAAACCTTGTCAGCAACATTTCTCGGAGAATTTTAGGACCTGATTCAGAAATTTCAAGATCAAATAGGTTTGTTGAATTTATATTACTTGCTTTGTATTTGGAACTCGAGTCGCTATATCCAACTCTTTCTGCAGCCAATGCCAGTGCCCAAAGAGTATCATATGCCCATAAACCAATAAAGCTTAGATCTGTTTTTTTCTTGATGCTTGAAGCATTCTGAAAGAATCTTCTTTCTAACCTGTGAGAGAAAGAATCAAGATTTTCTGACTCCGGAATTCGAGGTTTGACTCCCAATACACCTTGCATTGATTCTACAAAATGCTGGTCCAGTGAGGACATCATATCCATTATACCACTTGAAACAATCCATGCGTAGCCCTCACTCATCATTCCTATTCCCTGTGCTTCCAGAAAGAAGCGGGCAGCACAAGAAGATGACATATGCACCACAAATACTCTTGTCTGCATAGTCATCATCTTATACAGCTCTTTGAGAATAGAATCCTTAGTTGGCTGAAGAGGAATGATGCTTCTGTATGAAATCCGCACATTGATATCGTACAACTCATTAGCTAAATATGGGATCATTCCATGCCCATAATCCGTATCTTCAAATATAACTACTGCTTCTCTCCACTGAAATTTTTTTATTATGGAAGCAATTGCTCCTACTTGAGTAGCATCACTTTGAGCTGTTTGAATAAAGTATGGAGTCCGGCGAAGTAGAGAAGGGCTTGTTGCAGAAAAAGAAATGACTGGTACATGGGCTCGATCACCAAGATCCATCACAAAACTGGCTTGTGAAGATTGCTGACTTGCTGTGGACCTATTATTACATCTACCTTTACATCTTTCAACAGTTTCAGAGCTGATACAAATGCAAAAGTAGAATAAAGTTTATTTAGAGATTTAGAAAGTAAAGTGTTTAGAAATTATGAAAGATTCTTGTTTCTTTGTTTTACCAACAAACTACATTACTGTCATTTTGAGTAAATTCTATGTATTGGATTGTACTTGAAATTTTCCTAAGAATCAATTGAGCAAATCCTTAAATTTATATATCACCGTGAGTTTTTTTTATTTGAAAGAATGGAATTGAATAGAATTTTAAAAAAACAATGAAGGCCGGAGGGAATATTTAAAATATATATGAGTGGATGAAAATTTGTTATGACGAGAAATGTAAATAAAATGGTTATAGTGGGAAATGAAGCATTTCTTCTCAAGGTTCGAACTCAAATTTAAGCCGTAGGAGTATCGAATGCAATTTTTGAACATTTACTCATGTTATAGATCAAATTCAATTTCATTCGTTCCAACCAAATACAACATAAGAATCACAATATTACCGACAGGTGGATTTAAGAATCACCGTTAATGTATGCATTTCTAGGTTCTTGTTGTACCGGTTATAGTTATGATCATTACTCATTAGTTCAAGATTTCTTAAGTTTGCTCATTCATACTTATGATAACCACAAGGCAGCACTATGTGCAGTATCTATATCCTATGATCCTATCCCTGATTAATAGTAATATGTGATACTTGTTTTTTAATGGCTAACTTGAGTAGTATTTCTTGATTGTTGACCTGGTTATTAAAAATAATGTATATTTATATTAATCAAGACTTTTCAGATGCTGAAAGCATATGGCCCCGTTCATCTTTGACTTCAGCATCTGGCCCCCTTCATCTTTGACTTTATAATATAGGTAGTCCAGAGAAGGAAGGAAAGGAAAAATATTTTTTTTATCCCCCGGTTACGATTAATTCTATAATAACCTATTAGCCACCCAAAATTAATTTCATTTTTTTTATCAAATGACGTGTCATTGTATATGATTTGTTTTAATTTGTTAACACATATGTATTAATTACACCCCTCATAACTCATCATTATACCCGTAAACAACTTATTATTTGAGGCAATTTTTGGGATACTTAGCATTTTTCCGGCATAAAGTCGGTGATGTGCTCATTGCCTTATGTGCAAGGAATTTTATCTGCTTGTTTTGTTAAGTCACGGGTATTTTTTTTGATTAATTAGACTTATAGGTTTATAAATGAGTATCCGTTCTAAATAATTTCGGGGTGAGCCAGAATTGAACCCAGGATCTGAGACGACAAAAGATAAACCTAACGCGTATTATTCTAACATAAGAAGGATGAGTTGACCGGAAAAGCTCATTTTTAGGTATCCAAATTTAATAAATGAAAATAATTAGGTAGGAGAAAATCGATCTCGAGATCGTGACATATGATGGCTTCATGCATAGTAAGGGATAAAAGGAGAAAATAAAAAACAATCTATTTTAAACTATAATTTTTAATTTTTTAAAATTATAAAAGAATAATTATTAAATTTTAATTAAAATTTAATCAATTTCATCATCAAAATTCTAACATGACACTTAGATTGGAACCGAAGGAATATTATATTTTAACATGAAGTGCTCTTTTGGTTTAAATTAAATGTGTTATTATTATTTTTACACATATTTTTAAGGTGTAAAAACAGTTATTTACACAACTCATTTTTTTTTAAATTTCTTTTTTGAAATAAAAGTATACATTTAAAATTTTGTTAAAAAGAAATTATAGATATTGTTTTTTTACACTTTTAAAATACATATGAAAAAATATTTATTATAGAATAGCGAGAGTATGGTGTAAGCTGGCTCATGAGCGGGAAAAAGAGAAAGTAAAAAACAATAATAGTGTATTTGATAACATAGATTTTATTTGAAATTCTGAATTTAATTAAATGATATGTTTGAATAATTATGAGAATTTGGATGTAATTTTATTTGAATTCCAAGATATTCAATTATTAGTACAAATATGAAAATTTAAAATAACAACTCAAAATTTTTCCTTTGAAATGATATATACATATTGACAAACACAATCTAAATGTGTTTGGACAAGTTAAGAGGTTTAACATAACATTAGAATCAGAATTGAAGGTAATTTATAACATGTGGATCAACATTACTGTGTTTGGTAATGAGTCAAAATGTTTTGATGAAGAATCAGAGAAGAACATACCCAAAGCAGCAGAATCAACGACACGTCCCTGTGGGTCCTCAACATGGAGAGCTAGCCTGGTAGTATAGTTTGCATGAAGTGCATAAAAATCAGAAAGTGCCATTTTCAAGTAGCTTAAGCTGGTGCTTCCTGTTGGTGAATCCAAATCAAGAAGCACCCCGACTTGGAACGTCGTGTTTTTACTATGGGGACTAGTTTGTGATTGTGATGTGCATAAAAAGACATGCAAACTCAGGAGAACACTGAATACAAGTAACAGGGCCATTTTCTTCCAATGCATCAACTTACACACTAAATCATGTCATACTGTGCTCAGTTTATATACTAATATGTGAGAGAAGCCAGTAGCTACATTACAGATTCAAGTTGAATTTGAACAAGTCAATAAAATTAGAGTCAGGGTGACAATGTGACATGGATTGTTTCTCTATTCAAAATGCCAGGGAAGATTCCAGATTGCTTTATACTCCCTTTTTCCATCCAATTTACTAATTAGAGTCAGGGTGACAATGTGACATGGATTGTTTCTCTATTCAAAATGCCAGGGAAGATTCCAGATTGCTTAATACTCCCTTTTTCCATCCAATTTACTAACATTTAGGTGAGCTAAGGACAATTAAAAAATAAAATATGTGTAAATTCGTGAGACTTACAAAAGTTAGTAAAAAAATTGTGTAATTTAAAAGAATATCAAGACTCCGTTTGGTATTCTGTTACAGACAGCTACAACAGTTTTTTGCTGAACAACCGTTAGAAAGGTGTTTGGTAAATTATAAAAACTGATGAGTGGAAAAACGCTTTTAGTCTAAAAGCTGTTGTTAGCAAAAGCATGTCCCCCATGATTTTGAAAAAAGCTGCTTTCTGAAGTAATTATTAGTTTCACCATCAAACTTTCTCAAAAACATTATTTTTATATATTATATCTCAAAATATGCATAAATCAAAAAAATTATCAAACAATCATCTGATTTTCCTAACAACACTTTTTTCACCCGCACTTTTTCTTACAGCACAACAGTTTCCAACAACACTCTCAAACGGAGCCGCATGGATCATCCCAAAAACAAATGAGGATATAGATGAAAGGGCAGTAATTAAAAAAATTTATTATGTCATGCCTTTCTACTTGATCAAGTCAACAGATTTAGCCAGACGCTTCTCATGGGGTTAAATTTATTATTAAGTCAATTTATAGATTAGCTTTAAAAGCATAGGAGCAGAAGCTTTGTAATGCAGTAACGAATTCATAGTCCAACATTTTTAGTGCACCTTCGACCCATTAATTATTTATTTTACTAATTATTTAAAATATAATAAAATAATAATAATCTAAAAGTATAAATAATCAAAATGTTGTTTTATTATAATAGGGATATATTTATTTATTATTTAATTAAAAATTTAAATATATTCTTACCAATATTTAAATAATTAACACGGTTAAAGATATTATTATTTATATTTGTTGCTTATATTAATGATGTAATACATTATTTTATATGAATTAATAGTGATTATTCGATTAATTCATATTCAATACCTTAATCAATTAGTTCCAATTCTCGATTTTTATAATATGATCGGAGTAATGTTTATTTATTAAGTTACTTGTTATTGTTGATTTAGGGGAGGTCTGATCACGAAGTCAATGCTGCCGCGGGAGTTGAATAGGCATTGTGATATAACAAGTATTGCTGGATTCAGGTGAGAAGTTTTGTATTTTTTTCTCTTAGGTTTATGGACATCCTCAATTCTCATATACCGAACTTATTGTTGTCAGATTTGATCATTGTTAGGCACATGAAGGCCTACATTTTGTTAGCCTATTAGAACAGAATGGAGGTTGGGAATGTATAACAAACTACATTCCATTACTAACTTCTATCGACAGACTCAAGTTTTATATTAGCTCAAGTGGTAATATTCGTAGGGATCTTTAATTGTATTGTAAATATTTTTACTGATTTCTTAATGTTATCATAGACCAAAGTCCATCAATAACTGCTTGGGATGTCTTGGCGAATTGGTGATAAAGAGATTTGCCTATGGGAATTTTCACAACAGAACTCGATTCCAGGTTGCAACAGCAAGAGGAATCAATGAAAGGACATCAATTCAAATTCTGGATTTTCGAATTGAGAGAGATCAAGAATTGTCACTATTTCTTAGATTTATGGACCCAATTCAATTCAATGGATCTTTCATTCACATTTTTTTCCACCAATTCGCAGGGTTCAACAAGCAATCAATATTTCATGATCAAGGGTGTAATACTCTTTGTAGTAACAGTCCTCTTATATTGTATTAACAGTCGAAATATGGTCGAAAGAAAAAATTTCTATTTGATAGGGTTTCTTCTATACCTATGAAAATTCCATTTGACCCAGAAAAGATACATTGGAAGAATTTGTTGAGCATGAGTAGTTTGTGTACCCAGACTTCGCACTCAATTCAATTCAGTGGTATCTTTCATTCACTTCCACGCAATTCACAGGGTTCAACAAGCAATTGATATTTCATGATCAAGGGTGTAATACTCTTTGTAGTAGCGATCTTTATATATCGTATTAACAGCCGAAATATGGTCGAAAGAAAAAAAATTCTATTTGATAGGGTTTCTTCCTATACCTATGAATTCCATTGGACCCAGAAATGATACATCAAAAGAATCCGTTGAACTTGGGTACCCAGACTTCACAATTTTTGCATTGTAGTCCGACTCTGTACCTTGGCTTCAGTTGCGCAATGTCATCAAATCCACGCTAACAACGTAAGGGTATAGTCAAAAATCAATATATCATCTAGACATCTACACAAGTTATCTACAGCTATGGATTACAATATTAAAAATTAGAAGAGACTAGCACCAAGATGTATGGCTTAGTAAAACGCTTGTTCCTCACGAGCAAATTCTTGCAAGTTGCGCACCAATTGGAAAGAGGAACAACAGGATTCTTCAATATCAAGTGTCAATAAAATGATCAAAGATACTCTAATAATCTAACTAATCAGTTTCTACTTCACAACAGCCACATATATGTTGACATCACTTGCCTTTTGGTTAGAGCAATATGAGCACTCTTAAGACTTGAGAGGTGAATCAAGAATTATCTCCTCTTTTAGAAACGTGTTCTACTCGTGTAAGAAAATTGAAACTGAACCTCCATTTGTCCACCTGATTCAAAGTTGCTTCAAGTTTAATAATTTTTGTAAAACTTCCAACCTTTTAAATGTGTACTTAACCACCGAGCAGTCAACGCACTTGTGATATAAACCTCTGCACCACCATCACTCAGAACCATTAAATTGTGGTGGATATCTTTATTTTTGAAGCGAGAACCAGCAGAATAAACCTAAACAGAGTAGATTGTTCACAATAAATTCAGCACATTATTATAAAT
The DNA here is from genome assembly GCA_028671895.1 of Oenanthe sinensis. Taxonomy (NCBI): domain Eukaryota; kingdom Viridiplantae; phylum Streptophyta; class Magnoliopsida; order Apiales; family Apiaceae; genus Oenanthe; species Oenanthe sinensis. Next base: position 5,653,776 of record CM053814.1, on the reverse strand, counting down.
TGAAGTCGGTTCCATTATCCTACATAATCTCCACTACATGAAAATAGCCAACCTCTAAAATTGATTAAGAAATCATAAAAAAAGATAACTTTCCATTGCTAAACCGTAATTTATCAACTTGAAAAGTAAACCCAATTCAGAATTGCAGATATACTAATACCATGCAATCAAAACCTAAAAAATCAAAAATATTACCCACAATTCTGCTAATTTGCAGCCTAAAAAATCCCGAAGCATATGTTCTAATATAAGGAGTTGGGACTTCAGGTGAACCAAATAATTCAGGCTAATCAGCAAAAAACAGAAACAAACATCCAAATCCTAGAACGAATATGTTTCTGTGTAATCAATCGCATTATTGGAGCAACTGACTCACTAAAAGTGAGGTCAGACCAAAATAAATTATTGTGATCTGTTGGTGTAAATTCTTTTTGAGGTGAGATGTTGTGATCGAGGAGAAGTTCATCTTTACCGGTCAACACGCACCCTGTTTATACATTCCGTGGGGAGTTCTGTGAACGGATAGAACATATTTTAGGCACTAATGTTGCCTAGGGTCTGAGAGGGGCCCGAATGCCAGCAAATGGTGGGGTGATATTTGGGACATGGCAGTGATCATGCCATGGGGTATCACGGGCGGCGGTATCTCTATAGTGGTTGATCGCACTATAGGGTATCGAGTCAGAAAAAGTTGTTAAAGTGTACTTGCAACAAATTTTGACCTATAAGTCAGAAGACATTGATATCAAGAAAATTCAGAAGCAAATGTAGAGAAAATGTAAGCAAGTGTCTACTGGAAGAACCAATATGTGCTATGTTCTCCTGAAGTCTAGCGAACAGAAGTGAGCTTCAAAGATCTGACATTTCGTGATGGGGATGAGCATCCAAGCTAGATGTTAGTATATATTGCTAAAAGAGGAGGATCTCTAAACTGTATCGCCAAGCATTTACTTCAGACACGTGATTTTCCTGCGGACATTTCTGCAGTTGAAGTGAAGCACAGAGTCAGCAATGGATTAGTTAGGAGGGTGGTGGATTAGTTTACAGAGATATGAATTTAAGAGACCACATCAGAGTATCAGAAAAATATGTTACTTGGCGTGGTTTCTTCTTCTCTTTCTGTTTTTGTGGTGGCTTGATTACCACTTTGATAGCAGCATCGAAAACTGTTTTCACGTTCTGCATAGCATATAATATTAATACAATCAGAGTAGATAAAAAAAAAAGATTACTCAAAGTGATATTAGCTAACCAGACAAATATATATTAGTTAATTAGACATGTATGTGAGATTTACACTCCTCTGAAAATAGCATAATACGACTTCATAATATTCAATTTAGATAGGAAGATAAAAAGAAAATTTAAAAAAATTGGCACTTGCACTGTTTCCCTGAATTCTACTTTAAACAAACTGACAGTATATGTGCTGAGTACCTACAAATGTTTTGTGAAGTTCTGGGGGATTCCTGCGGCAGATATTAACTGACAACTAGGTTGCCATTATAAATGAAGTTATATTTGCAACGGTGAACAAGGTTTACTATTTCTGACTCACCACCAGTGACGAAGCCAATATATATTTTTGCGTGGGAGCAAGTCAAGTTTTTCTTTAATCAAGCTGAGAGTAATAAGAGTACCAGTAGACCAGTGGCGTAGACTACAATGAATTATGTGTTTCAATTGGGCGCTAGGATAAGAATAAGGTAATTGTCTAGACAAAAAAAAAAGCATGAGACTAAAAATACGTCGGCAGAATAGGTACTGATCTATGGGGGCACATCACCAAATAAAACATATGAACTTTCAAACATAAAAAAGGTAATAATTGGGGGTGGGGGGGAATGGGATCTGCCTTCGTCCCTGCTCTCCACCCCTCCCTTTGTCCATTATTATTATAATTGTGCATGATCCTATGTATATGCAGGGCTTGGACATTTCCAGATAAAACGCAAATAGGAAACAAGACTTAGAAACCTTAAGAATTTGACAAATTATATTTTCAAAACTAACGGGAGAATCTAGATAGCCATCTTATGTCTAGCAAAAAGAGTAACCGGACAATTAATCAATTGTTACCAATCAGAGAGATTCTCAATTATCAGTAGTACCTGTTGCGTTTTTGAGCTTCATTCAACATAATATGCAACACCAATCTGTTTCCAGAGCTCCTCTCCCTGATTAGAATAGGTTGCTCTTAGAATGTTAGCATTAAAATGCTTAACCTAACGATACAAAGCAGTCAATGACAAAAAAACCAAACCTGTGCAGTGGTCACGGGCACTAAACCTGGATGATCAGCTAGATAGTGCTTATCTTCGCGAAGGTCTATCATACATTGATAAAAATATAAAATAACAAAGTTTAGTTGCGAATTTTTGATTTGTTGCAGAAATCACAAGAAAACCTAAACAGTAAACAGAAATATATTGTGTACTGTAAAGTCTGAACATGTCACATTTTTTCATTGTGCACTGCAAGGTCATCTGCCCTAAATTATCTATTCTTTTGGCTTGTTTACTAGATATGGTAGACTAAGAATTATTCAGGCTCATGAGTCATGTAAACTGATCCCACTATAAATTGGCACCTTTTACAAATAGAGTTAAATTAAAGATATAGTTACTGTTTCTATCCGACCTTAGTCCCATATTTGCTCATATCTCCTATAGTAGCTGTCTTCCTCATCGCTTCAGCAAAAAAACCCATTTGAATTCTGTCATTTTTAAATAGTACAAAATTCGAGGTCTGAATCAATAACTATGTAACTGTAAGCCTAATAAAGATTAGTAAGTCATTAAGTCTGATTATAAAGTTACTCCTACTATTGATTATAAGTAGATTTATACTAGAGCTCTTAGATTTCTTAACTTACCCAGTTTGGTGCCAGCCAATACAACAGTAATCAGAGTCTATCAATAATCAGAGTTAATGGCAACAACCCCGCTAGAATAGTAAATTGGAATATAAAGTGTTACATATGTAACACTCCCTACAAGTTATTAGCCAGACGAGCTATTTTATACATTTCCAGGTGTTTTATCTAAGATACTCCCAACTAAGAAAATTTAACAAGCAATGACAGCAGCTACCATATTCGAGGCAGACATAATAACAAAACTGCCAACTAGACCTCATTGGAAAACTGCCAACCAAACTACTTCCTGTTGCCAAATGCTACAGCTGCTAAACCGTAGTTACAAGGAACGTGGGATGTAGCCACTTATTGCGACCCAGATCGTTAGTTCCTGAATCGGGAACCAATGCGACACAAAACGTTGTGGGACGCGACCCAAAACATTCACAGTAACGACCCGTAATATCCGGTACTAATATCTTTGTATAAACTATCTTTTTAATGTTTTTAACACCCCAAGACCCAAGTTGAAAGAACTGTATCATATTCAAAGCCCAATAACCTTATAAATCACAATATATTAGCGAACTTATAATAATATATAGGTTACAATAATTTTAATGATAAATATTTATATTATTAATTGAGTTTTTAGTTGCAAAAAAATATACTACAACAGATTTTTTTTTATAAAAAAAACCCAACGTACCCCTGCGTTCCATCGTACCCATACGTTCCGTCTTACCGGATTCACTAAAAGTGATGTTCCGCATATCCGTTTCGAATCGAACCCCACCTTATGTAACATTGTTATGTAACATTGTGCTAAACATCCCAAAGATTGAATATTTGAATGTGAGAACAATAATGTGAATACATATCAAACAGTAGACGAACTGAACAGATATGAGCTTAAGCTTCATAGAAACTGATGAATAAAATTAAGGACAAATATAACAAACATCGTTACTCTGCAAATAGGCACAGAGCACTGAAAACAAAATAAATTAAGATGCCAGGCAACTAAAACAAAACAACATCGATAGCCTTTATGTAGGTCCAATGGTATATCCTATCCCTGGGGAATATAACATGCCAAAGAATTGTCATCATTCATTCTATGCACGGTTGTAGTGATGCAACTTGTACAGCAGAACCTTTCCTGCAGCATTACCATAAGCCATGAAACCTCCACCTGGGCTGAAATCCAAACAGGTAGGATTACCCAAACTTTTATTCGGTGGAGGCCAGTTGGAGAAAACAGTGAATGAAGGAATATGAACCAACTTCAGACTTTTACTAGCCAATTTTGAGCTGATGGCTAATATTTGAGCATCGTGATTGAACTTGACAAGATCAACTTTTGTTATTAGATTGTCTACTGTCTTGAGAGGTTTTCTCTTCCCCCCTAAGAATTCCTCCCGGTTATAAATGTTCACTATCCCACTGTCTGAACCAGCAGCAAACAAATTCCCACCCGGAGATGTACAAAGAGATGAACCAGTTATGCAACCATCATCGACACCCTTATGGAAGCAAGTCCTTGTCCTCAAATCCCAATGGTAGATATGTCCATCACCGCCTGAGCTTAGTAATTGTTGCCCGCCTTCCGCAAAAGCTAAAGAGCGACAAGTCCCATTCATCTTTAATGTTCCAATCAGATCCTTCGTTTTGGCAGAAACTAGCAAAATGTAGCCTTCATTTCCAATAAAAGCAATCGTCTTAGAATCAGGTGAAACCTCAAAATATTCCAAACTCTTCTCCTCCCTTCCCGTCAAAGGACCTATTTTATCTACCGTAGCCTTCACTAGGTCAAAACTGTAAAAAAACTTCCTTCTTCCAGATATAATAACTTGAGACCCATCAGGTAAGAAAGAGGCCTTACGAATCGAACAATCTTCCAAAAATATGCTTTGAATTTTAGTGTTCCTTTTACCATCAATCTGAAAAAATCTGAGCCTTCTATCCAATCCAGCAGTTAAAAGAAGTTGTGCATTTCTATGGAACTGAACCGAAGTAATAGGACTAGCAGCAGGTTCCTCCACATTGGCATCAACTAATTTTGAGTAGTCAAGAAGTCCAGGCAACAATTTTCCACTACTTTTCACAACAAGATCTTGGTTACTTCGTAGAATATCATCGATATCTTCATCATCCTTGTAACCCTTAGCTGCCACAACCCCAGACTCCTCATCTGAATCCTCATCACCGGAATCATACTTTTTTCCTCTCGAATCAAGTCGAGCCCAATCAGTCCCTCGGTTAAGCTTACGATGCTGATCCCTCAATCTCAAAACATACGTAGCGCCAGAAATCACACTCTCCGCCTCTTTCTTCCTCAACTTCCTCAATCTATTAACTTTAGAAACATTTATACTCAACTTCTCCTCCTCATCGTCCACCCAAACAGACTTCCGCTCCTCCATTCCCTCCTCCACCTTACTCTCCTCCGGAAAATCCTCATCATCCTCATAAACCGACAACTGACTATTCGCTGACCTATCCATAAAAAACAAAGCACGATCATCAACTTCCTCTCTGACAGACTCCCCCTCAACATCACCATCATCATCATCATCCTTCCCATACACAATCGGAGAATGCAAAGACCCAAACAAAAGATTCTCAATCTTCTTCCTCTCCATCTCCTCCTTTAAAATCAACTCCTCATCTTCGACATCCGCCTTCTTAGTTTTCTTAATCCCCAAAATACCCATATCAGATTCTTGCTCAATTACCTCATCTCCCTCATCAAGAACCTTCCTTTTACTCTTTTTCTTAGCACCCTCATTAAATTTTTCAAGATTTTGTGAAATTAAACCCATTTCACAAAGCTACAAGAAAATGAAATCGAATCAAATCAAAATCAACAAATTTACAGAGCTAAATTACAACACCCAATCAACATTTAAACAGTTTAGAATGCATACACACGTGTCTATATATATAATTTGTATGTATATGATGATTGAAAAACAAAGAGTTATGTTTACCCGGGGTGAAGCTGAAGCTGTGTGGTCTTAGAAAGATGTCTGAATTGCAACTGTTAAACCCTAAAACCCTAATAAATTTTGTTAGTACTTTTCAAGGACGCATTATTGGGCCATTAAAGAAACTAGGTCCGGAAGAAGACCACCTGGGCTGAACAAAACTAGCCCATTCTTATGACCCGAATACAACTAACGTTTTAGGAAGACATCTAAGATCTAACTGCTGTTCCTAAAACAAATATAATAATAAATAGGTTTAACAAAGCCTTAAGTTCAATGGGAAATCAATAATTGAGTAACCAACAATAAATATAATTACAGAACATATGAAAAAATTGTTGAGAATAAAAAAAACTACCTAACACAAAAAACAATCACAAAACAAATAAAATAATTACATAACATATAAAAAAATATAGAATACAAAATTACAGAACACTATTCATCATTAGTATTCTGTAATTTGTGTTCTATTTTTTTATATTATGTAATATTTTTGTTTGTTTTGCAAATATTTTTGGTGTCATGTGATTTTTTGTATGTTATGTAGTCTTCTACAGTTATTTGTTAATCAAATTCTTATAAAATAGAAATTTGTTAATCAAATAAGTAGTTTCTCGATGAGTCTTACTCATAATAAATAATATAATAATACTTTTATATAATATATATTAAAATAAACTAAATCAAATCTTTTTTTATCAAAATATTATTATATTATTAGATATACCGCTTTAGTGATATGAATGAGAGATATGTCTAATAATATAATAATACTTTTATATATTAAATGTAATTAAAACAATTATTAAAGATATAAAAATAAATATATAAAAAGTATTATTCTAATATAAATAATATAATTATAAAAATAAATAAATATTATTCTACCGAGTAGTAGAGCTTGAATTTGCAATAAGAAGCATTAATATTTGTTCTTGTAAGGGTATAAAATTAAGAATACAGCAAGGCTCACACTTGCAGTGATTGCAAAGAGTCCTTGAAAGCTTTTCAAGCTGACACTGTTTGATCCTGTACTGCACATACTGATGATCATTGTAACTCCTATCATATTGTAATGCTTTGATAACAGAATCAAACAAATCAATGCAGTAATACTACCCACGTGCTTTTGTTGTATTGGTTTCAAGGTCTTTTTAACTTCTTTCCTCCTACGTTAATTTCTCATCCCCTAGGAACATGTGTTGATCCTGAAGATCCTCTTCCGACCTTTGATAAGTTTTACAACTTTAATTCAACATCCTTGATAAACCATGTGCTGGAGACCAGGTTCATGAATGCTCTATTTGGTTTTAATTCTACTGCCAGTGACCTTTCAATTTGAATATATTAGTACAAGTTATGAAAGGCATAGAGTCGATGAGTGGAAATTATAGAGAAATGAGAAAGAGATCTGCGTCTACATTAGAGTCTATTAGATTAGGTATGCTTTCTAAACTATTTCATACATTTTAATACAATCTGTTATGCATCAGATTAGTATAACAAAATATCGCAAACATATGCCAGGAGCGTCGACCCTAAGATATTTGAAATCCCAAACGAAAAAAAATCGTATCCAACGCAGTATAAAAAAATTTTGTGCTCAACATCAATCATATTTTCATTTTTCTTAGTGTTTCGAACATCAATATTGTGATTCCCAATATTTTCATCTTCAATCAAGGTTTAAAAATTGAATCTTTAGATTGAGCTTGCTCTCTTCACAATGATTTTGGCAATGCCATGACGTATAATTGTTTACCAAATTACATACAAAATATTCATATTACTTTTTTAAAGTTTCTTAATTAATTTTTAATATTTACATGTTTATATTTATTTATATGTTTCTTTTATAATATAAAAAAAATGTGTGCTCATAATTGTTTTTAATTTTTGCATTACTTGCATCTTAAATTATTTATTTTAATGTTCTTTTAAAATCAATATGTGCCCCTAAAATTTTTTTTGTGCCTAAATATTTTTAAATATTTTTTGCTCCCTCATATGTATATAAAAAAACATGTCCCTAAAAAATTGAATTTTTTAGTGTCCTCGTTTAATAGCATAAAGAAGTTGGAGTCTGTATACTTTAGGTATCAACACTATGACTTTCAACCTAAATGGTTTCAATTTCAACCAATCTGTAGCTCATAGTCAAGACCGTGTAATTAATACTTGGGGGCTGATATTATTAACCGCGCTAATCTTGGTATGGAAGTTATGCATGAACGTAATGCTCATAATTTTCCTCTAGATCTAGCTGTTGTTGAAACTCTATCTACAAATGGGTAAAACAGTGTCTTAGTATATACGAGTTTTTGAAATATAAAAAAGGAGCAATACCGCCGTTGTTGATAAAACAAGAAAAGACAGGAGCCATGGCCTGCTAGGGGTCCAGCATGTACATACATATATTGATAATCACATCTATATTTAAAGAAGTGAAGACCAAGAAACATAAAGAGGTTTAATTGGTGAAAACTGAAAAGCATTAGCCTCAAGTTACAGTCATCTCAAATCTGATGTAGAACGAACTCATGTAATGCACTTTGACCAATTGATTATCGGGATTAATACCTTCCCTCTTTCATTGCCGTTATTTTCTTGATGCACCCATTGATCTTTAAGATTTTGAATCGATTCCACATAGTCATTTTGATAGACTTAGCCTCCTCCAATGTGTGTCCCTCACTACCTACAAAATCACATACAGATATTTCTTACAGATGTGCCAAGACAAAATTAAAGCCACTTTTCACTGGGTGATACAATCAAAGCAAGAACATAACATATATTGCTTTAGCCTTTAAAGGACAAACAGAAACACCCTTAAGTTTACTTTGTAATTCATCAAAAAATAAAATGGAAAATAATAACTTAAGAAAAATCACATAAAATTTAATTATGCACTAGGATCAGTGTCATCAGACCATGGAAGCAGCCCACTGACGCCATAAACAGCTACCATTGCAAATGCAGACTTGGATATACCATAACTAATTATGTTAATTGCTTTGTAACCAATAACTAAACCCTTTAAACTTGAGAAATCTTTACTCGTGCAACATAAACTTTGGACATCTACTTCTGCTTAAAATGAATGCACGAGCATTTTTCAGGAACGTTTTACTTAAATATAAGTAAAATCTGTGAACTAAAAGAAAACATAGCATAACAACTTGAAAAAGATACCTGACTTGTCAATTCGCTCTGAACCAGCTAGATCAACAACAACAAGTTTGCCTTTCCGAACGATGCCCGGCTTTAATGTTCGATGCATGGGGGATTTTGACATTAAAATTAACAGTTGCGATTGCAAACGCTTGGACAATAAGGGAAACTGCAGAAGCCTAACAAATCTTCAAAATTAGGTAACTCCTGCCTGCTGGTGGAACTTATTCGACAATTCAATTGCAATATCAATACTAGCAGGAGTGATTTGTCACTAATCTTAATGAAAGATGCTAACATAAGTAAATTATATTTTCACTCCTATTTACTATTGCAAGTTCCTGAGGAAAGTGAACGACCAGAAACTTTCATTCAGTATGGAAATAGAAAATAGTGGCTAAAACACATAAGATCAATTATATATAATTACATATTTTTCATTTATTTAAACCACTAATTAGGAAACCTATAGAGTGATTCATAGTTTTCAGAACACAAGATGAAATGGCATGACCAATTCACACCTGACAATAGCAACTGCAGAATTCTATAAAACAGTACTTGTAATTCTTACATTAGTGACCAAATCAGCGGGTAATTCACTAGCCAAATATCCAAACAAAAACATTGATCAGAAGAGCCAAAAACTAAAGTCACACGTGTACATCAGGAGTACTGACAATGATGCCTCCAGCTCTGTAAAATTATCGACCTTAACACAAATTAAGTGAACATGAATCAGCCCACATGTCCTTAAAGCTGAGGAGGAGGAAGAAGCCAACTAGATGCGTTAATATGTGCAAGGGTTATAAATGGTTTAGCATCAGCATCAGATAACTTCTTTACAAAACCTGCACGCTGGTCTGGCGTTGCTCCTGGTCCTCTGTTTTTGAATTCCGCAAAGTATGCAGTTCTGCGTTCAATAATAGATAGCAATTAAAACTTTCAACAGATCGATATATTAATGTACAATGTCTTAATCGATTTGTACCAAAAAATAATAATTATACTTACTTTGCAAACTGTGGTCTGCCTAGGGATGACCAGCCTTGAGGATTAACGACATCACCCATTTGAGTGTATGAGAAAATCACCCTCGGATGCGATCTCCACGTTCTACCCAAGTAGGTCTTTGTAGTGGTGTTTCCTGTTACAGAGCAATGAACAAATGAGAATCCAAGGTCTGCGTTAGGATCATCGTTTGCATGTGCAGTTATCACATCTCCAGGTGTTGCCCCCTCCAATACATGTAGTTGTGTATTTAAATATAAAGATTTGGAGTTGCCAAATATAAAATCAACAGTTCCTTCAATGTAACAGTCGTTGAATAAATGGTACCCCGCATCATCACATAAAGTGTCCTGATATCCATGCATTTTCACGTTGTAATATGCTCCATTCTTGCCACTCGCCCTCAACGCCAATGCTTGTGCCAGAAGTCGTCCGTCCGGCTTCGGTGTTGTATTCTATCCAATTCATACATTAATTGAACAAATAAATTACTCGATCAGTTGCAATACATATATAGTTAGTTGCAGTGGTCAAATTAACCAGAAGAGGCTAGACAAATATACATATACAAATTCATGTTTGACTTACTACAATTTTGAGATTAACAGCCATGAAATAATCAGCTGTTGCTTCAACCGTCAATGTTGCGCTCTTAATAGTTCCATATGTCTTAGCATCACCATTAAACGATATAACTGGAATATCATTTGGATCTCCATACAATGTAACAAATGTTTGGTAGTGATCAACTAACAACTTCTCTACATAATTTCCACCAGCAATGCTAATTATCACGCGACGCCCATTATTTCTTGGAACACTTTTAATAGCATCACCGATGGTCTTAAAATCTCCACTTCCATCTTGCTTGACACAGATTACTTTTGGTGGCTTCGATTCCGCCATGGCTAAGGCCGGATCCAATCCTTTACGGCCCCTGGCCGGGACAACATTTTTATCAAACCAAGTAGACAACTGTGATTTATCTAAAGGGATTGGATCTGCATCATCACTCATAACTTTAGGAACCAACAACACGAGAATTGTTGTCACTAGAACTGCATCAAATGCAACACTACTAGCCATGTTTCTACCCATATATTTTATTTACTAGGGGGTAATATATGACTAGCGTTTTGACTGAATGAAATAATTTACAAATGTAAAGTGTAGTTGTTGGGAAAGATATGTGAAACAGAAGAAGAGATAGAGAGCTTATCGCTTATTCGGTTGGAATTTGATAAAATCAAACTCAATGTTTTATCAATGCTATCATGAGTTTGATCCTATATTTGCACTTATATGCATGGATCTGATGTGACTCACGTGCTGCATACATATATGTACACGCCTACTTGCTTGCTTGTTTTTTTCTTCTTTTTAAAATAAAATCAATTGTACTATGTATAACTATTAACCAAATTAATTAAATTTTTATTATAATTTTAAAAACTGAAAATTATATCTTAAAGTAAATTAAATATATTTCTAATGATATCATTTTTAAATATTTTCTATTTATATAATATATATAATTTTCAATTAAAATTTGATCAATTTTATTATAAAAAATTTCAATAAAATGATTGATTTGGGATTGGAGGAGTATGAAAGTTTTAGAAGTTTTAAATAAAAGTTATATAAAATTTGTACAGAATTAAAAGTAAAACTAAAGATATGGCATCAAGCAAGGAAAATTCAAAATTAAATATATTTTATTAAAAAAGAAAGAAAGGAAACAGAACACGTGAAAGTCAACGATGTTTTAACTTTGTGGGCATATAGCATGCTCTGTTTTTTATTCACACTACATGACATTATATACATTTATTATACGAGTAACATGATTGTTTTCTCATTATGAAATGTGTAGAATTACCCACTTCGATTTGAAGCATCTGTTTTATGCTCATTCGGTTTTATCCAATCTTAAACTTTTGATTAATTGTAAATGTAAGTCTATTTTCCCTCGATTCATATCTCCGGAAGCGAACCTTTCTTGGCTCCCTTATTCATTGTAGATTAACAATAGGTCAATAGTAGATGATATCCCTTTGATTGATACTGTAGTTAGAACTATTTGGGGTTAAAACTCCACTCTTGACACCTCTCTCAGCTTTGGTAGTCAAATAAATACAACTTGTTATTTGAGTTTGATTGCGAAATAATTTGAGTCTTCTGAAACAAAAAAGATAAGAAGCAAATCATGAAACTTTAAATTTAGTTTTTTATTAAAATAATAATATTAAAGATTAAAGAAAAAACTCTAACAGTTGGGTTCTATCAAACAATATAGTATATTTCAATTAAACATAAAGTATGGAACCGCCAGTATAAACAAGTATACAGGACATTCAAGAAAATCACATGCCTGCACCATTGATTTTATGTAAATGTATATTAATATGGCCTAAAATACAAATAAATCAAGAAGCAAACAACTTACCTCCATAATTGAGACAACTAAAACTCATACGTTAAAATAGAATTTTTTTATATTATAAAATTTAACATTATAGATTTTAACGTTAACAACATATATTAACGTTAAAATAGAAAAATTTTATATTATAAAATTTACTCTCACCCACTACTTTCCTTCATTTTTTCAAATCTATCAATTAAATATCAATTAATATCACCACTTTACCCACTTTTCCTTCTCTTCCATCCACTTTTCCTTCTCTTTTATAATATTTTATATAATTTTCTTAACCTCTATGGCCAACCCAAATGTAAACAAATAGGTGGGACGGAGAGAGTATAAATTTGTCACTTCATCATTTTTATACATTATATTAAGACACCATTTAGGATTGTCATTGAAAACTGCCGTGCTGTGAGAAAAAGTGATGTTAGGAAAATTAGATAATCGTTTGGTAATTTTTTTTGATTTGGACATATTTTGAGATATAATATATAAAAATAATGTTTTTGGGAGGTTTGATGATAAAATTTGTAGTTATTTCCTGCAAAATTTGAAAAAGTAATTTTTTCTAAAAGTATATGGGGACATGTTTTATTTAACAACGTCTTTTAGGTCAAAAATGTTTTTCCATACAACAGTTTTTGAAATTTACTAAACACATCTCTGACAGTTTTTAACAAAAAACTGATGTAGTTGTCTGTAACAACAATATCAAACGGGATCTAAGTCGCAACTTTTGACACATATTTTTAAATATTTTAATTATATAATTAAAATTATTATTTTTTAAATTTACATTTTCTAAATTGACATATGTAATTAAAATTTTAGTTCATACAAAAATTTAATAAAAGATAATAATTTTTATTATAAAATCAAATTATTTAAAAATATTTATCAAAAATTAAAATGACATATAAAAAAATATAGAGAATGCCTGCTCCATTATTGATAATCTAATAGTTCTGGTTAATTAGTTAAATGCGTTATAACTTGCGATTTATACAGGAGAATAAAGAACTTAATGCAACTTTTCCTCAACAAATTATGAATAAAATAAGTTTGTTTTAATAATTATTATATTTTGATACGTACAATTTTTATAAATATTATTTTAATTGTGCATATTAAAATACTGTTATTTTATTCACTATTTGAGACAAAATTAATTAAAATCAATTTTAAGTTAGTGATCCATACTTCATAGTATGCATATATTGATTTGTACCATAAATTGACACCCGCTGATAACTTAATTTATATTAAAAATAAATTTTTCAAAAATATTTTTTAGTGAAATATGATAGTGCATGTGTGCATCGAAAGTGAATATAAAAATCTGGTTAACGTCAACATTTCATTGTTATATGGTTCAAAGAAAAAAACGTAGCACACGCACTGATGCACACACACGAGGACTTTGAATAATTAGGAAGAAGGCCCGTCAATTGCACCAAAACAAGTGGACCCATTTATGGGTGGAGCAGAATGGAGGAACGAGTAATGCCGGGAACCAAAAAATGTTCTCAAAAAAACCTCTCAAATAACATAACATGGTTGATGCGGTGAAATGGATGATTTTAAATAGTGTGATTGATGTGAATGCAGATGATCCATTCTATTTATTATTCTTAACACCAATAACAACAAGACACACGTGTTATTTGAGAATCTTTTTGAAACTTTTATTTGGTTCCCTAACATTTTTCTGGAGGAACATGGGTGCATGGGCCAAGTGGAACGGACTACGATACAGTATTTTCTTTTTGTGACTAGACATTTGAAAAGTAGTAAGAATTTACAGGGCCTCTTTTAAGTACAGCCAAGCCCTTTTTTATTCAAAAGTCCAATTTTCAACCTCATTACATTTCATTTGGGCCCACATATCACCTTCAAGGCTTCAACATTTAATTTCTCACACGGTGCTTAGGATTATTCTCGGTTTATACAAAGTCCAAAACTTACCTTTTTCCCCTACACTTCTCCACTCCACCACCATACCCACATTTCTTTATTGATATTTGTATTCTTAGTTGGAAATTAGTTTCAATCGACAATCAGATTTATTGCAACTTTGAATTTAATATAAATCTAGATCATGATTTATCAATACATTTCATGATATTATGTAACTTATATTATGAACTAAACATTTCACATATTTCAATGTGTGATTGAGATCTTAATCCCTACGTCCCAATTTACTTGTTCAGTTTGACTTTTACATGTATTTTAAAATGCATTGACTGCATAATTACATAAATTATTTTTAAAAGTTTTTTTGGAAAAAAAATTTTGAAATGATAATTAATTTATGAAAGATGAGTTATAAATTTATAATTGAGGGAATGGAAAGATATGGTGGTGGTATGGGATCAGGTGGGGTTAAAAATGAGTGGCAAAGAATTAGGGAGGGGGATGGAGTAGACAACACAAAATGATGGACCCAATACAGCAAGGTTGTGGAGCCTCATGTTCTTGTGGCCCTTGCAAAGTTGCAACCGTACAAAAATATACAGAGTGAGTTGGGCTCACATAAACATCCAAGCCCATCGAGTCGTATCCAAAAAATGAGTTGTACACATGGAGCCGAATAACTGGTGGCAACGTGGACATCAAAATTATTAATTCCACCACCTAATTAGTATGTATTAAATTCTGAATGATTCATTTTGTTAATTTCTTTTTAGTGCAATATTTAGTGACATACTCATTTTAGATTATACTGCGATATGAAGTACTAACAGCATCTTCCGGGGTGATAGTTAAAATGGTTGGCTAAATGGTCGGCTAAATGTTGAAATTTAAAATTTTAGCTGAGGAGTGTACTGTGTACTCAAATGGTGTTATGTATAATTATTATAAGCTAAAATTATACCAAGGATTTTGCTGATTCGACAAAAATAGTCAACCAAACATGGTTGTCTATATTTATTGCTAAGTGTTTGTATGGTTGGAGTGCTATGTTTTTTATATATTATCTAAATATTGACATATAGACATCACGTAGAATAATTTAATTAAAGATTTTGTACCTTGGAGATGCTCTAACCCACAGTGGAAGTACAAAAACATGTAACATGATTAAGTAATTAACTGTTAATTAATCGACTTAAAAAGGCAAAATAATGTTGTGACGTGGCATCCAAATGCTAGATTAGATTAAGTTCAGGTTAGGACCCACTGAACACATGCAAATGTTAAGCTCGGCTCTTCCGACATAAAGTGGGTCCCGCTCACATGGTTTGAAAATTGCTCCCTCCCATGGTTGATCATACGATCCTGAAGAAACAAGGAGAATCAATCTGAACCGTTGGGTTCCCCGGACCCCAGCCTTGAATGAATTAATTAGTTGTATGTATAGTTATACATATACTTGTCTGTCTGTCATCTGTCCCCTCCTTGCTGCTCGTGTGACAAACACAGTTATCTCTCTTTATTTCTTTCCAACCGTGTCTTTCATTCCCCACACGTCTTGCTCTTTGCGTGAACTATATCACACTTCATCGTTGCATATATGCTCTGCCAGAGTGCCGAGTCGTACTCGTTTCGGATTGTATTATTGTAAAATATCTAATTGTAAATCAGATATTTTCGCTTTTTTGAAAGAAAAAAAATACGAAAACTTAAAGGGGTAAAATTTAAATAAATGGGATTTTCAAATCGGCAGATCGAGTTTACGAGTATTTTTAATTTTGTATCTATAAATTATGTCGCCAGTCGAATTAGACTCGAATTGTGTTGGTTATGGTCATCCCTACCCTAACGTATGCTAGTGAGAGTGCGTGTGAATAGAGCGCGTGAGTGAAAAGTTCGTGTTAGGAAATTTATGCACCAATAGAATAACACACCTAGATATTGTCCACAACCCTTATCATTGTTTATACACCTCTGAGGCTCTGACCTCTCTATATATAACCAACTTCCTTTCTATAATCTCACCATTCCTCACATATTGCAGTTACATACATACATATCAGAACCTATCAACTCTCATCTCCTCTGCAACATAGCCTTTTTGTTCTCATCTCAAAGAAAACTTGCAAGAACCTTCTTGTTCATAGTCTAAACAATTTCTACAAAACATTAAGTACTTGGTAATGGAGCAGGAAAGCCATGTTATGAAAGCAACTGAGCTAAGGTTAGGGTTACCCGGATCCCATGAGCCCGTGAAGAAGACTAGTAACAAGCGAGCTTCATCAGAGATGGATAATGATGTGTCAAATGGTGAAAAGGGTGATCATCAAGAATCATCTTTCCCCTCTGCCAAGTGAGTAACTAACTAAACTTCTATATGCTTATAGACAAGGACAAGAATAACTTACCTTTATGCATGCTAAGGTTTAAGTAGCATCAACTTGGTTGAGACATATATTAACTTCGTTGTTCTTATAAATTAACAGGACACAAGTTGTCGGTTGGCCACCAGTCAGATCTTACCGCAAAAATGTTTTGCAACAAAAGAAAACGGAGGCAGAGAGCAGCGGGATGTATGTGAAAGTGAGCATGGATGGAGCTCCATTTCTCAGAAAGATTGATCTTAAGGTCTACAACAACTACCCTGAGCTCTTAAACGCCTTCGAAAATATGTTCAAGTGCACTATAGGTAAGAAGAATATTCGATTCACATACCCCTTATGTTTATAAACAGACTTATATAATTCTGTGATATAATTGACTATTATTCATTTTCTGATGGTGGTTTGATCTTGATACAGGCGTTTATTGTGAAAAAGAAGGATACAATGGATCCGAGGATGCCCTAACTTACGAAGATAAAGATGGGGACTGGATGCTAGCAGGTGATGTTCCATGGGAGATGTTTATTAGTTCCTGCAAAAGGATGAGAATTATGAAAGCCTCGGAAGCTAAAGGCTTGGGATGTCTATAATGTAAATTGCATACATATACTTATATACACACTCCTGAGCCTAGGTTCTCCAAGAATATCGAGGATATACAATCCATCCAACTCGGAGCTGGTTGTTTTTTAGTCATGAACCAGCAAGTGATGTTCTCAAAAGTGCATGACATATACTTCCAGTAACAGAGGGAACTGTTTGAGACTTTGTAAAAATATCTTGCGAGTCTTTTTTTGGGGCGTTTGCCTCTCAAGATGTAATTATGTCCTACTTTTTCATGGAAATATACAGCATATTCACTGCAAGTGTTGGATCTTATAACAGGTTTGAAAGGGATAAGAGAAAGAAATGAGTTTGGTGGTATTGGAAACCTATTCCTAATAAAAAATATAAACTGAACATTATCGGCAAGTTTCAGGCAATGATAACTGATAATCAATATTGTTGAAACTATTTATCTGCAGCAAAACAAGATTAATAGATGGTAACCAACAACAATATCAAATTCAGCAAAAGAAACAATCCCTTGAACCATTAAAAACTGGAGTAAATGGCAAGTCTATATTCTATAGATATCAGAAACAAGAAGGGGAAGAAAATAATTAATAACGATAATGAAAGGATAGGATTTTGCTGATACAAAAATGCTCCCAACTGGTTTCCAAATCAAATCAGAACTTCAGCATAACCTATACAAGGTTCATAACCAAATGGTACACAATTCATGAGCTCATATTTCATGTTCATATAATCACTTTGAAGGCTTGTTAAGGTCAATTTGTGGAGACCAGCCAATTCCATTTCAGAAACAACCTTTTTTACTAATTGTTTGCACTTCACTGATTTATATGTGAAATTCATTTTTAAATTTATGGAACGTGTATCAATAATCACCTAAAAGGAAATTTCATTGGTACAAAAACTTGAAAACAGAGAGAATTCTAACACTCCAAAAGTTCTATGCGAATAGAATATTCTTTACATATATAGGGATCTGACAAAACCTATTTTACGAAATCGATATAAGCAGTAGTTTAGAAAGGTGAGAAATCATCACCAACTATAAAGTTTGAGACACCAGTGTTTCTTTCAGGAAATGATTCCATCCTTGTATCCAAGATCGAGAGTTGAGATTTCACCCACAGTGGGTTATTCCTGCCTTCGACCCATAAAGCCTCGCCAGTATCTTTGTGCTTGAAATCTGGATAGTTAGGGCTTCTCTGGTATTCATTGGAAAAAAACATTACTATATTAAAGACAAGAGGAAACAATCACTTAATCAAGCCATGCTTCAAGTTATTGTCCAATTTAGTTGTTTAACTCCTTATGATATTAGCTAAAACTATTTAGTCCAAATGAAAACTAGATTATGAAAGTTGTGTTGTGATTTCTGTATCTCTTGGCCTTTACATACCTGGCTACTTTGGTAGTATGCATTTTTTCCCCATAACTTAAACAAAGTTAACAAGCATGCATTAATTAAATAGATTACCTTGTTATTTCTATTATCCCACCATTCAGCTGGATTGACAAAGAAGGCTTGCCATAGTTCCTCAACTGTTCCCGTGTTGCTTGCAGCATAATTTTTGGGTCTTTTGCCTGCTAAAAGGACACAGAAGCATAAATAATACACACATGCTAATATCTGTTGAACAGGACTAGTCTAAAATTTATTTTTTCTATGATTTTGTTTTTTTAAACCTGAATTCGAGTCCCCGTCATACAATGCCACTGGTGAGGCGCTTCTCTCAATAAAATTCAGCTGTGAAACAACTACAGAACACAACAACATGTCACAACAATTATGGGTAATTAGCATCACACAAGATGGATCAAACAAGTAACAATAAAAATGGAAACTGAATCCAAGTAAGAATAATAATGTAAAAATATTAAATGATAAAGAACCTTATAGTAGGTCTGCTGCTTTCCATCATCACTTTCAACAGTATCAGACACCAGACGACCAGAAACATATATTTGCTGACCTTTTTCTACGTGCTGATAGGCGATCTGAGCCAGCTCATCCCAGAATGTTAAATTAATCCTGGAAACTTGTACGATTAGTTTTAGAAAATGTTACATAACCCCAGAGATCTGTAATTTAAAACAACAATAGACATAGATATCTTCCTATTTACTGTAAAAGCAAAAAATTTCTCCCACTTATAGCACAAACATCAAGTTCTTTTTAATTTAATCAAACTTCAATAAGATAAATAACATAAAAGAAGTAGCCGTGCAAATATATATGATAACTGACAGACTAAAACATGCATGCTAGTGAGTACAATACTCACTTAAAGAGGTAAACAAAGTAAAACTTAGATATGACTCACCAGGTTAGTGAGGTACAAGAGCTCTTGTTACAATCAGCCAGCAAAGTTATAATTGAGGGCTACAACACTATGTTTTTTGCACTAATTATTAAACTTTAAAGTAGGAATCAACAAGATAATTTTAAACACTTCTCTACTTGTATAATTATAGTTGCAGATGTCCTCGAAAACTTATATGAAAGTCTTTGTGCTACCCAATATTGAAGCATTGATGAATATGAGCATCTCAAATTGTTGATATGTAAAAAATTAATGATTGCACAGAAGGAAATTGAAGATCTCAAAACTAAGAGATAATTAATCATATATGTCCAACTATATAGAATAAAGTTGCAAGGCTTGGAGAGAAAGCGAGAAGATTTGGAGAGCAAATAAAGTAATTATTCCATTCATATCCAAAATTTCCTTTCTTTTTGGAAACTAGAGAACAGGTTGGTAGGTAAAGCAGTCGATCCAAGTTTTAACAATTGGAAAGTTTGTTCAAGAATGGCTTTGTTCATCTATAACATACGCACAACTGTCTGAACTTTGAACATATATTCATTACTATTACTATGGAAATGACTTAATGGAAAGACTGTACTAAATACTAATTTTTAAACCTGTAAACCTCTGAGCAACCATTTTGGGGTCCTGGCTGGCAATTTTGGTTGTGTTCCCCTTGAATATAAATCTTTATCATTTATCGTTTCACAGGTCAACCTTGGCCCATGTTATAATTTTAGCTGTATACAGAGTTTGCTCAATTCTGTGCTAGTCCCGCATTCCCGACTGAAATGGCAATCTACCCCGGATTTCCAGTCAACTGCTACGCCAAAATGCATATAGGGAGAACTAGCTAGCTCCAGGTTCGAATAGCATTCATCCCCGAACCACAACTCATCTGCTAATTCTCCAATATCAATCGGTTTCAGACCTCTGCTAAGGTTTATTCTAGTTTCATCCAGTACATGGATGGATTACTTAAATGTTCAGGTACATAAATTTTGTGGCAATTGTCAGGCAAGACTCACATTTACTACCACCCCAGTAGGTTCCCTTGACGAGTTGACGGAGCCATTGCTCATGAGTCGCTAGCCCATTTTCCGAAACCCATAAATCCATAACCACACATTTGTTTGTTTTGTTCTGGAAATGGAAACAAAAAGAGCTTCAACTCCTGTGCTCAAATACCATAGACTTACTCTTTTGTCATTTCACGTTATTTATCATTGCAAAACACACTATAATATATTCAGCTCCGTGTTTAAAGTCCAGACTTACAATCACATTATAACTAACTAATCAACATCTAGCCACAATATAAACCAAAAATTAAATAAAAACTAGGCATGCCAAAAACGAATATAGTTGTATATTCCGTCCAAAACTTATCCGATAAAAATGAACAAATAAGCATAAAGGAGAAAACTTTCAATAAAGCAGTGAGGAATTTTAAGAAAAAGAAAAAGGCAAGGACAAGTATGAGTTACCAAGCAGTATCAGTAGGAGATTTCCAAACAGCAAGTCTAGACCAAGCAACTACTTTCCCAGAATTAAGATGCTTAATCTCAACAGGTGTCCCCACATTCCCAATCAGCTGTACACCATTACACATCTCTTTCCTCCGCCGCATATCTCTCGTACTCATAGTACTGACCGTTATTAATGTTGTCGTTGCTACTACTACTAGTTACTACTACTGCTGTTATTGTTGTTGTATTGGTTTGAACATGTTAAGGTTTTGCGCGGGAAATGATGACGGTGTTTGTTTCTTTTAGGGTGGGGATGATTGGGGGCCCACTGGAGACTAGTCTTGGCTAACACCACTGTTTGGTGTAGCGCACCCATTTTTTATGATGTTGCTGGGAACAAGAGGAGAATTGAGGTGTTTTTGGGTCGGGTCGGGTCCTTTCTTTATTTGGTCTGCATCTCTTTTTGTTTCGTGCAACTCCGCCCGGCCCAGTACCAGGCTCAGCCTCGTATATTTTACAGATTTTGAAAATTATAACTTTGATTTTATTTTTTTACTTTTTATTTCCATACTAGCCTATAACTCGTGTAAAGCACATGAGAAGATATATATTATATATTTTAAATTAACTAAATATTTAATATAATTATTTATGTTATTAATATTTTTTATGTATTGTTGTACATGTGATAAATTAGTTTTGAATTATATTTATATTATATGTTTAAAGTCTCATTAATATATTATTATATATTAAACATTAATAATTTTTTATCAATAAAAAGAGTTTCGAATATATTAGAAATATTTTAATTAAAATTTAAATAAAAAGTATGTTTTAATATAGATAAAATACTAATATAATTTTAATATTCAAAAAAATGTATTATAAAATTGCAATTTAAAATAAATTAAAATGTTTGAGCGATGAGAAAAATTGAAACATGCTATTAGATTGTGAGTATAATTCTATATTATAATTAAAAAAGAAGTTCGCTTAGAGTAATATAATATAAAAGTATATATAATATAGATAGATCACAATAATAACATTCAATTAATATAAATAAAATAATAATATTATTTTAATATTCATAAAATTTAATTAATAATTTATAATATTAAAGAAATTAAAGAAATTGACTGAAAAGAAAATTAAAATATTATAATATATTGATAAAAAAAATTATTTGAAATTAAGCCGGAAAGAGACTCGTGTATATAAAGTTGACTGAAACACAAGAGTATCAGACCCACGACCGACCGGTCATTTGCTTTTTACTTTTAAAATTATATTTGAACGGGTTAAGCTGACCAATTAATAAGCGGGTGTGTAGAAGTAGAACCCATATAATTTAGGTCGGCGAGTGTAGAATGGCAACAAATACCTTTGTGAGCTTGAATCATAATCAATCCCATTTGATTCGCCTCAATCATACTACTAGTTACAACAATTCCGTCGTATCCAAATCATACAAGCCGCTCTCTCCTATGGCTGCTCTTAGCACTACTGTCCGTGTTGGACTCTCTGAAACTTTTAGTAGATTAAAGCTACAAAACAAGGTAACCATATACATATATATCTTTTTTATTAACCCATGTTGTATATTATACACATTAAACTGCAATTTGGAAAGCATGTATATCATTTCAGATACCGTTTTTGGGAAGTGTTTAAAAGTGAAGGGTCTGGTTATGGGGGGTTTGATCAAGGGTTAGTCGAGGATTGGCTTTTAATTCGTTTGTATCAAATTTCCAACACCCGGGTTTGGTTTGGGGTGTTAGAGTAAGCCCAATGCTAGATGCAAAATGCCTATTGTCATTGCTGAAATATGGCACTCAACATTATTTCTTGGTGTTAAAATACAACTACCCCTCCAATGCTGGTTGCATTTTGTAATAAAAAAATTTCAAATTTAATTAAATTTTTGTCCAACCCGTTCACTTTCATTTAAAAGTGGTCCAATTTGCACTCCACTCCATTTCTAGTTAATTAATGATGCGGCAATGATATCTATAGTCATCTTTGGTTCTAACTAATAACTATACAACCAATTATTTATTCAATTATAGCTATGCACTGGACTTGCTCTTATAGAGGGCTACAGTTGTTACCTTTTTTCTTTTCCTGCCTCGTGTGTCTTCTAACTGCAAGTTTCAGACTAAGGATGATCCGCAGGTTTGGGGGCCCACCAAATGATATGAATAAAACTCTAAAAATTACTGTATGTATACTATTGTAATGAATAAGTTAATAATTATCTGGGATTCATTCACATTTTTCGCTATGAATAACTGTGGTATGCATGCCAAATCAATTCATATTTATTTTTCAGTTTTTTATTCATTTAGAAGTGAATTTGAAAATTTATTTTTTTATATATATTTTGAATATTGTGTTTATTAAAAAAAAAATTCATTCTTATTTTAATCTTTGCTCACGTAACTCTTGCATTTTTAATCTTTTCATTCTAACCCTTTATCCAAACGAGATAGGGGATGAACCCCTTCCTTCAAGGGCAAATAAAGTAAGAGCACCTAACCCAGCCCTTCCCTCCTCGACCCCCTATCCAGTCACACCCGTATGGGATTGCATTACAATTAACATCTTTGTGAGTTAAATATTTCACTGTTGTAACTTGAATTTAGAAAGTGTTACTAGAGAGACCCTGCAACTAGACAACATTTTTCTACAGAAAAGAAAACTGCATATCCCTCAAATTATGGAATCGGGCAATGAAGAAGATTTATGTCCAAGTTTAGTAGACTGTTTAGCTATCCTGTTTATTTTTTTGTTTTGCGAAATGCTTTCTTATATGCAATGTTTCATCAAGCTATTATATAATTATTTGTTGTCTAGTTTTTAATCTGATGTTTATATCTCTGATGTAAAGGTAGCACTAATCCCATTCATCACTGCTGGTGATCCAGACCTAGCAACTACAGCAGAGGCGCTTAAGGTGTTGGATTCTTGTGGGTGTGACATAATAGAATTGGGTGTACCCTATTCCGACCCATTGGCAGATGGTCCAGTTATCCAAGTTCGTAAAAATATAATCTTAATGCTTTATATTCACATTCTTTATCATATGTCTTTACCCTACACACTTCGGATTGTTTTTTTTCTTAATCGCTAGGCCGCTGCCACACGCTCACTTGCAAGAGGTACCAACTTTGATGCAATCATCTCAATGTTGAGAGAGGTAGGGACACTGCTTGCATTTATTTATATACTTCGTCCCCATAAACATTCATATGCCTGTACACCCGTGTGTAACTTTTTTACAATTTATACAAGATTGTTATGTCAGCAAGTCAACGAAGCAATTAGTTGACTAGTTGTTTGGTAGTCAACAAAGTCAAAATTTATAATAAAATGAATATCTATTTCTACGTGGGCTGACATGAACAGTAAGGTACTGACCTTTATATAATTTATAAGCTACTATCTCATGGAGAATTCGATTCTGCCTCGGTCTGCCTCGGTCTATAATAATAATTGTAAGTTATGTAACACATTTTAGTTATTGACCAACGATTTTAATAAGCTATAAACTACTTTATCAGCTACTGACTAGTATTATAATTAATTCATTTGATCACTTTGTTTGCACAACTAATAACAGCTCCTGATTATAAAATATACAAACAAACAATAATAGGGAGGATTGAGGAATGTAATTTATAGTTTATATAAAATAATGAATTTACTTAATGTAATTAAATATCTATTGATAAAATTTTATTTAAGTATAAGGCGGTGTATATATATATTACATAAAACCAAACTAAACATACCTCCTGCTCCTAGTGGGTAGATGTATGAGACCTTACCTCCACCCCCTATGTTTGAAGAGTCTACTCTCGAAATACATCTTACATATATGTTAGATATATAAATTAATTCTCAATGACTCACTTGACCATTTGATATTTCAATTGACTTGCCTTTAAATTTCAAGTCGCTTGGTTAAGTCGATGTCATTTTCCCGACCTCCCAATTATTCGGGTTGACTAGTCGAAGACTTTAACAACCTTAAATACATATTCTTGTTACAAGTGTACATTGCTTTGTCAATCTGTATTTGTTAAATTTTTCTGATGAAGCAGTTTAAAAGAATCCATGGTATAAATTTCCCATTTATTACCCTTGTATTTTAAACTTTTAATGAACTGGAAACAACCTTGTGCTCTATTTGTTAACTTTTAGAGTGAAGTTTAGTGATTTTAAGGGTAGTGGGTACGATATAATCCAATTACAAATTCTAAATCTATGGATTATACATTCTTGTTTAGTTGTTGTATACACTGCTGATTCAACGAAGTGACTGATGGACCAGTTGTTCGCTAGTAAACATGCCAATATTGATATAAAATGAATATATTTACATGAGTGATACCATAAACTATATGGTACTGACTTTTGTATAATTTATAAGCTACCGACTATTATAATTTTAACTTATGTAACACTTTTAAGTTATTGATCAATGATTATATGATATACAACTACTTTATTAGCTACTGACTAGTATTATAATTAATCCATTTGATCACTTTATTTGCACAACTAATAACAGGTCTTGATTATAAAGTATAACAATATTCAAATAAACAATAAAAGGGAGGACTGCAATTTAGAGTTAATATAAAATGGTGAATTTACTTAATACAAATTAATACTTCTTGATAGAATTTTATATAAATATAAGGCCATTTTTAAATTTATATATGTTACACTTGGCTAATTTTTTTTTTTATATTATGTGAAAACTATACCAAACTAAATTTACTCATTATATTCCACTCCGCTCCTACTAGAAGGTAAGATGTACGTAGAGTCATAGACGTTACCTCCACCCCATGGGAATGTAGAGTCTACTTCCAAAATATATCTTACTTATATATTGGATATATAAATTACTTGTCAGTGACTCACTTGACCATTTGATATTTCAACTCACTTGCCTTTACATTTCAAGTCGAATGGGTAAGTCGATGACAATTTCACGACTTCCAGATTTGTTGGGTCGACTAGTTGACGACTTAACAACCTTGAATACATATTTTTGTTACATGTTTATATTGTTTTCCTAATTTATATTTGTTACATTTTTTGGGGCGAAGCAGTTAAGAGTCGGAAAAAAAATTTGTGGTATAGATTTTTCCACTTATTACCCTATATTTTGAACTTTTCATTAACCAGCAAAAGCCTTGTGCTCTATTCGTTTACTTTCAGGGTGGACTTTAGTGATTTTAAGGGTATTGGGTAGGATATAATTTGACTATAAATTCTAAAGCTATGGATTACACATACTTGTTTAGTTGTTCTGTATACATATTGCTGATTCATATATGATTTGTTGCATCCACTGAAATTTGCTGTAATATTCATGTGTAATTTGCATTTATGGGATGTAACATTATATTGGTTTAACTATTTCAACAGGTAGTGCCTCAACTATCATGTCCAATCGCACTATTTACATATTATAACCCTATACTCAAACGGGGTGTTGAGAAGTTCATGACTACTGTGAAAGATGCCGGGGTACATGGTAATTATACATGTTTCTGCTGTTTTTCTTGATTTTGCAACTTTAATGGTTTTATATGTTTTTGGAAAGTTAATCTATGTTGGGGGTGAGGCGGGTCAACTTTTACAAACCAAAGAAAAGGTTCTTTTTTTGGTGTTTTGGATCAAAGGCTTCATGTTTATAGAATATATGAAGGCGGTGTCTAATTAATGTCTAGGCATCCAGGTTTTGGTAAGATACTAAGATAAATGACTGTTAGGAATTAAGTTAGCAGTCAACACGAAGGGTACCCGTGCCTTGCAAGCGGTTGATGTAACCATCTATCCTAGGTTTTTTAATAACGGATAGGATTAAATCTAGGGTTTTAAGTGAATGCAGGGGCCATGTCACTCTATCCGCGCTTAGGAGAAGCATTCTAGAGTTTTTACCTATCCTGTGACAAATCGGGTCAAGTCCCGACTTCCGAATCCGAATAAGCGCAGAGTAAACTGCCCAAATACAACAACTTGGGTAATCCACAAGCCTACCACGGGCCCCAAAAAGATCATGATTTGTTGGTGCACTTAGTAATAGTACTCTTGTTTACAGTATACTGAACAAATTATCTCAATCTACTCGATGTGGAACTGGGGTGTTACATATCCACTATAGAAAAACGCGAATAGATGGTTATTAACAATCTCTTATCAGGGACCAACACGAATCCCATAACAAAATAAAGAGAGATAAAGCAACATTATGTAATGTGCGTCAATGATCAAAGACTACTCCATAAACACTGACATTTAGGTTTAAACAGTAAATTTTGTATAGAAATCTAAGTTGCAAACTTTCCCCCAATTCCTAAGTTGTTTGCATTCAGTATAAAAGCTACAAAAATCCTCGCACTCACACAGCCCAAAATCGCTAATAATGTCTCAACTCTCCAATGAATCAATGATTTATGTTGCACTTAAAAATACTACTATTTTCCTAAAGGCTTCACACCCATCATTCTTTATCAACATGGTACTCGCATCATGCTGATAATATTCCCAGTCAACTTGGAATTGTTAACAAACAATATTTCTATTTTATGGGGTATCTTCTCAAACTCAACAATAGGATATCTAGGTGATCAACTTATCACCTTAGTAGGTGCGTTGGCCATGAAATTGAAAGGCAGTATAGATGGGCCGTGATGTTTAAAATCACAGACATGAATTTAACAGTTTGCTTATGTTTTTATATACCATTTGGAAAAATAAAATCAGTATACTTTCAAAATTTTGCTACATAATAAATCATCATCAAATTTTAAAGAGAGTAACTTGATGACATTTATCCAACAAAACTATATCCCATGCAGTTTTCATATTTGGTTCAATTAGCTTGGCAGTTTGTAGCTTAGTTATCGTTTTTTAGCCCTTCACATGTTTCTGCTTAATTTAATTTTTTATAATATTATGAGACGTTTCCAGGACTTGTGGTCCCAGATGTCCCTTTGGAAGAAACTGAGATTTTAAGATCTGAAGCTCGGAAAAATCAGATCGAATTGGTAGGTTTCTAACCATTAATTTCTATATCCGGAAAATGTGTTGCTCTGTAGAGATAGTATTCTTTATTAGTTAAAGTTGCTTCTGCGAGTGTTTGTATTCTTGCATCTTCTAGCAGTTCAGTTTCAAGAAGAAAATTAACTTTTGTCTTTGGTGGTATTGCATCTTGTTCTACTCATGTACACTGGCGTTGCGTCTTTAGTACGCATTTTGATGATATTTAGTTACCTATAAATTTTTAATGGATAACTGGACGGTCCTTTTCACGGTTATTATTTTTTAAGTATATCTTTTTGTTATGCTCTAAACTATTACAATTATACGTACCTAAGCCGTCTACGTGTTAAAACTAGTAAATCACTAGCATTGGTAAAATTAGTTTTTCATTGTCTTTCATGCTTCTATTTACTGCTAAACTTGTGTACTCTGGCATCCCTCTGGCCTCTTCAATTCAGAAATTGTTAATGCTCAATGACTTATAAAGAAAGTTGGATATTTCTTTTAGATGTTAGTTTCTATTCTCTATTTTGCTTAATTTTATATGTAATTTAGTCATCTTAATGTTTACAAATGATAAAACTTTCAGTTTGACTTGTAACACTGTATTGTCTTGCTCTTGAACCAGCTTACCTACATGGTGGCTGCCTGAGGTTGTAAGTTATGCTGATTTGCCGAAGCTTGTTTTGTAAATATTTCAGTTTGTAAAAGAAAATAAAATAAAAAGATTTGAATCTGATTTTTTATTGAGTCTTAATGTCTCCTGAAGACATATGATTTACATAAACTCCTAGGCACTACAATATGAAGATTTGTTGATATACTACCCTCTCATATATTATATTTTTGTGTTACTAAGGTACTACTCACAACGCCAACTACCCCTAACGATAGAATGAAAAAAATCGTGGAAGTTTCGGAAGGATTTGTATACCTGGTAAGTTTGCATTTATCTAATTATTAGATCCTTTCAAGGTTTTTTTTGGTGTTCTTAACAGTATGCTTCTTCTGATTAAAATTTAGTTCTCACAAATTCTGTTTGTAATTTAACAGTTTTCACTAGTTTATCGATTGCTACCTGCTCAATTATATAAAGCTTTGAAATACCATAAGACTTTTAAGTTCCCTTATTATATACAAAGTATTTTAATGCTTTGTGGAATATACAAGAATGTTCCAAAATTGGATAAGATTCCAAAAAAATCCATGCTGGCGGTTTCTCCTCTGTATTTGGCGTATAAAGTCAGAATATCATGTTGAGCACATTCTTGCACTAAAGATCATTTCGTAAGCTTTCCAACGGCTATTAAATCGGTTAAGTCGGAAGACTCAAGTTATGGCCCAATGTAACTTGCACTTGCATCCCCAAATATACGAATTTTGATGCAATTCCAACTCTAAAAGAAAGTTTTTAAGCTGTAATCCTTCCAATGAAGTACCATGTTTCTAACAAATAAACATTAAAATGTATTTAATAAAATTCCAATTTAATACAAAATACTCAACATATAATAATAAAATCAATTATAAGAGAAATCTCGCATCACTCATTATCCCTGGATTCCCTGCTCAAGGTTCACTTTTTCTTCAACTATGTGCCATGACATATTTAGTCCCTCCATCTTTATTGCTTAAGGTCACTTCTTCAATGTTACAACACTTTAAGATCTGCCATTGAGAAAAGTCTTTTGTTGTCTATAATTTTGGTGATCAAATTTATTAGTTGTAATTTTGTATTATAGGTGAGCTCAATTGGAGTCACTGGTGCTCGGGGATCTGTAAGTGCAAAGGTTCAAGGTCTGCTACAGGAAATTAAAGAGGTTTGTTTGCAAAGTTATGCTTTGATGAGATTCATCCGTTTTAAAACAACAAAACTTCTGTTTCCAACACTCTAAACTTGCTTAAATTGCCGTGTGTATAAAAAGTTGGGTTAATTTGTCGTTCAAGTTCTACTTTGCCATAGAGATGTGGATTATGTGGTATAGCTATTATCATATATCCTATATGGCACTTGATAAGTGAGTCACAAGTAGACATGGCAACCGTGTCCTGTTTTCGTGTTTCGGTGTACTTTCGTGTTTTTTGTGCTTAAAGTCTAAACTTACATGACACTAAATGAGTTCATGTCGTGTTGTGTATCGTGTGAATTTTTGTTGTTTCGTATCTGTCATAAAGCATAATATAAAAATAAATATTATAATGTTATAATTTCATCAAAAAACCATTTTAATTAGTATGATATTGGTTTTAAAACCTTTTAAAACAGGTCCATGGTAATAATTTCACTTATATTTTTCACGTGCGGTCTATGTTCAAGTTTTAATATCTATTAGTCCTATAGTGTAAGATTTTAATTTTATAAAAATACAAATATTAGTAATATATATTGTATAAAAGTTATTTATCTATTTATTTTGTTTACTTTCGTGTCGTGTACTTGCAATGAAAAACCAAACATGGCATTAAATCTCTTGTGCAATTTCGTATTCCTGTACCGAAAATCTAAACCCAAATACTGTACTAAATTTTCATGCCGTGTACAAAATTGTCGGGTACTCGGGTCTACTCATAAGCGATAAGCCCTTATATATTAGTAGTCTGATTGAGAAGAGACAGATTTTACTGTAGTATCTTTTGACAGGCAACAAACAAGCCGGTGGCAGTTGGTTTTGGCATTTCAAAACCAGAGCACGTGAAGCAGGTTTGTCTCCAGATGTGAACATCATTAATACCACTTCGGGTAACAAAGCTCTTGGAAATGCGGAACTTCGGAGCAAGTTGTAATATTTTATAATCAATTTTTTGCAGGTAGCGGGGTGGGGAGCAGATGGTGTGATTGTTGGCAGTGCGATAGTAAAACTGCTGGCTGAAGCAGAACCTTCTGAAGTACTGAAAGAGTTGGAAGTTTTTACCAGGTCCCTTAAATCTGCATTGATTTGATAAGCTGTAGAATTCGGATGAACTCTTGTAACATTTGTAAAACTATTTTGAAGTTGAAATTTAATAGAATAAAATCACAAGCTGGAATTCTAAATGTTGATACATTATGTTGTATGAAGTCTGAATTGTTCTTGACAACATTCAGCATTAGACCATGAAAAGCAACGTTTTCTTATAGGTGGACGTGTAAACCTTCAAATCTCTCTCCAGATCATGCTTTCACGTCTTATCATGTAATTAGTCTTTCATTTCAAACCAAATAATCCATGGTACTGCCAAAAAATCAATAAAAAAAACCTGTGGGCATGGACAATAGATAAAACTTAATTTTATTATAGCAAGATTATCAAATTCATATATGTAATACAGATATCAAGCTGCCAAATAATGAATTTTTGAGTAACAAATGGATACACATCCTTCAAACAGTATGATCATAGAAACTAGAATCAGGTTATCTAGAATTGCTACAACTAAAAACAAGTGCATGGCTACTACTCCCCAGTCCTCAGTCTAATCTTTGAACCAAGGGGATTCTTAGTGTGAACTTTGGACTAGCTGCAGCTTGCTTCGTATATAGAAGAGATACTCCAAGAATTACATGTCAAATGTCATGTTGAAGCTTCTGTGTATCAGAAAGATATGCTCATCAGAGTTTATGAAGATGATCCATATATTCTGATCTTCGTAGATCTTTAAGATTGTTGGACAGAGGTAACAACCAATGCGTACTGTGTTTCCCCCCTCCATAACACCGCCAATAAAGCACCAATATCAATACGATTATGCAGACATGCATAGCCCATCCGTCTGAACAATAAACTAAACAGTCAAAAGTCGAACCAACATTGCCGGTCTAGTTTTTTTTTTTTTTTTTTTTTGCTAAATAAAAATTATATTCCTAAAAAAAAGAATAACTTCTAGGGGCATATCACGCGAGAAGCATTCAGAAGTTCCAAGAAAGTGGACCAATAACTTGACAAGCTAACCAGCATTTAGGTTATGTTCACTTGTTGAGAATGAAATAGAATGAAAAATTATAAACAAATTTTATGAAGAAAGAAGAATGTATGAGTGAAATTGTGAATAAAAATGAGGTAATCTAAATTTTCTATGATGAGAATTGTAGGGAAAATGGTGAAAAAATGGAATGGAGCATTCATTCCAAAACATGTGAGTTAGAATTCTAGTTCAAATAGTTTAAAATGGAATGAAAGAAGAAATGAAAATTGTGAACATTTTCTCTGATCTCACCCAAATAATAGTATAAATTTCATTCAATTCCCCCCTATTCCATTCCATCGAAGTGAACACAGCCTTAGAGATATAGCATAAATCAATATAGTTTTGCAGCTAAAACTCTATCTTGTCTAATAGCCTTTTTAAAAACATTGCAAGTGAACATTTTCTCTCTAATGCAGCACTTAATGTTATGCACCAGGTAGCTTGGAGAGCCTTTGATTGTGAATTCTTTCATTTCTTTCTTTCCAGATTGCATGGGCTGCTGCTGATAGGTAAAGATAACATAGGTATCTTCGAATTCGAGTTTGTCTAGTTTGGGTAAAATCCCCTTGAAGGAATCGATCCCAGTCACAGGTAAGAGGAAATAAAGAAGCTTCAAGGATGGCAGTAAAGTTGCGATCACAAAAGAGGTGCCTTGCGGATTCCTTATGCCTCAAACACAACACACAGAGGGTCCACATTCATTCCAAATCCTAGCATTCAATCTTTGGCGAGGAGCCGATTTTTGGGTACAAGCCATAGATGGAAGGAGAATTTACGAATATGGGGGTGCCATATAGTGCCCAGCCACGGGGGGCTGGTCAGAGGTGCGAATGGTTTGCCATATAGTAGCAACACTAACAACAGTAGAAGCTCCATTCCAGGTTAAGCTATCCGCATTTCTTATGGGAGGGTTACGACTTACGTAGAAGGTGCTTCAACTCCATAAAAATATGATAATTAGATGGAGGCAATCCAGGAGTTTTCATCCATTAAAGAACCATAACAAGCAGATTTTACATTTTTACTGTCTATAATATAGATACCTTTCTTCCTGCTAACCACTATACGCACTTGCTAATTTGACAAAACAGCTCCTATATGATAAATGGCTGATACAAATGGTGATAAGAATAATACAAAACCATGCTTAATGAGTAAAAGCTTTCCCTGGCACAAGTAAGATTCATGAAAGGATGATAAACTATAAAGCCTTCTAAAGCAACTGAAAAATGCAAACATTTTAATATATAACAAATACAACAGATCATCAGCAATTTTCAAGAGCCAAACAAGTAAAACTATCGATTTGCTACCATTAACCCCACAACTAAACATATATAGGAAAATCAAATTAACTTATTACCTGTCCAAATCGAGGATAGGACTATAAACAATGTTTTCCCAAGTCGCCACAACAAAATGCCAAACCGGGTTGTAATAAAGGGACTCTGCTGACCAAAACATCCTCGTGTACGTCTCTAGAAAGATGAAGAGTGTCCATGCTTCAATCTCAATCAAAACAAACTTTACGATGAACCGCCCCACCACAACCATGACAAGAGAGAAGGCCACCAACCAGTTAAAGAGGCGGTGATTATATTCTTTGATAAATAGAGATTTTGATTTTCCCATCATCTACAGCAATTTGTGAATGCACAAACAAATATAAGAATGAACATCTTGGATCGCAAAGATTATATTAACACACAAAATTAATGAAACGTGAGGTAAATATACAACCTTCATCATCCTATGCCCATAGCTTGTCTTTGATGGACCAATACATTCATTCTCAAAACTTTGGTTGCATTGGAGGAAACCTGCATTAAACTTTGCCATTGATGGAAGTCTGAGGACTTGAAGTTGGTCCATATAGTCCTCACATCTAGTATATAGTCCCTCACACAACTTTGAAGATTTATACTCATTTGTCAAGATGTAAGTCATATGCACCTGCATAGAGCCACTAATAAGCAACAACGGTTCGATTGCTATAACTCGCTTTCAGGCACAAATTACCTTATCAATCTCGTAATGAAGTTTTTCAACTGATTTATAGGCATGACGACGACCAAAATGTTGCTCCTCAAAAGCCTTCACTGATACTTCTTTTAAACCTTCATGAGCTATGCGCAAAGATTCCTCGGAGAGAGGTAAAACTATTTTCAGCATTCCATCATTGTATAATTTCAGGCTTCGCTCCAGGATATCCTTGTTAAAAACCTCTACAAGAGAACCAGCTGAAGGGATCTCTCCTTCATTTAGGGCTTTGAGAATCTTTAAAAAAAAAAAAACTTAAATGATAAAGTGAAAATGTACAACACAATTTATACAGGTCAAAGTGATAATACCTAAGACCTGAAATTATATCTCAACATCATTAACCCTACAATACAAGTGTATGATACAAACAGTGTAAGATGCAGTCTTCTTCTGTTGCACATTTAAGCAGCAGATAATCAGACTGAAATTCATTTAGGATATGTGAAGCTGTAAGGACCAGAGGGGATAGGTAACCTACGCTACAAAGCGACAAAGCCTTAAATCCAATAATAATTAGAAAGATTAGTTCATTCAATGATCTGACTCGATCATTTGAATCTGTTCACTAAATTGAGATATTACCATCTCCTTATATAGACAGTAAAAAAGAACTCGTTATAATTGTCTAGTACTTGTATATGATCACAGAATATAATGAAAATAAAATCCTAATAGTTTACTATCTGATATAACTATAATAGATTATGTATTTATAATCCCTTATTTCCCTGCCTAAATCAAGAGAACGAGAATCAAATCATGATATACACAAGTAAATTAGCATCTAACAGTTAAAATTTGTTTGTAATCTCATTGACCTGATATATTCACAGACAGACTATTATCATCAGGTAAAACAATATCTGGATACAATAAAGAAACCCAGTTTCTTATTGTCTATTGCCAAAGTCACCAGTAATTTAGTTCCATCGCAAAACTAAAGTAGACATACTGTTCTGTTATCTATTAAGTGACTTAATCATTATATATTTCTAATGATAGACTGTAAACAAGGCACCTGTTCCAGGAAGAGGACAAACTCCTCTCCGTTTAATGGTTTGGCCTGCACAATCTTTGGACGAATAATGGATGCAACAAGTTCTTTCAGTTGTTCTCGCTTCGTAATATAATTTGGGTCAAGCTCGTTATCATTCATCTCACATAGTTTTGTCCGCTGGAGGTGAGGCTGTTCAGAAGTTAAGATTTTGCTATTAGATCAGTTACGAGTGATTAAACGTTAACATGATTCATTTCATAAGATTAATATACATTTGCCACTACATTCTGCATACTGCAATTTTACATTTAAGAAACCTATTCTAGTCATTGTATATACTATTAGTCTATTAAAAGTAAGCAAAGCATGCAGACACATAACACATTTAATACATTAACTGAATTGATTTTAAAAGGTGTTTTCAGAAATTTTCGTTAGATTCTGCAAAATGCTTCCATATGGCATGTTTCGATAAGTTAACTAATGAAACTAACTGATATTCTTCATCTGATGTCATGGTAAACGGTATAAGAGCCCTTACTCAATATTCAACTCAATAGCATTGCACGCAACAGAAGCTTAGATGGCATATTTTTGTAAACTGGACAGATGTATCAACTTTTCTCCATTTCTCTTTACAGTTAAAAAGAAATTTCACAGAAAAGAATCAGGATAAATATTGATTCCAAAGCATACATCTGGAATGTTATCCGAGGAAAATATGTTCTGTACATATCATAGCATTGAATAAGGCTCTTTAGTCTTTCCAAACAAAGTTGAAGTGTTCTTATTCACAGCCATGATAGTTTCAGTAACACAATGAAAAGGAAAATAATTATAGCAACAAGGCAAACCCAAACCTGCGGTAAGCTAAAGGCTGTACTGTTGTCACCCATGATAGCTAAAGAATCACGGATTTGGTTAACCTGATACAGATAAAAGTGGGATTAGCAAAAAATGACTTGATTTTTTACATTTATAGAGAGAAACATACCTTATTAATATTTTTATCGCCTGCAACAAGGACGAGCAACCGTAAGCCACAATAGTTTGCATACTGATACTAGGCATTCCACACACTAGCATACAAAAATGGGGAAAAGCTAACCATCTAAATTAGGGACATGTTGAAGAGCTTCTTCTACCATTTCGTTGACCGATTTTCCTTCTGTATAATGCCAGTAAATAGAATAAACTTCATAGGTTGCAAAAAATAAATCGTGGATGATATAACTTGCAGACAACATTCAAGGCACAAGGTATATCAGGTCGGTTCTTATCAAATTTTAAGTTATTAACCTTAAAAAATAATTGAATATAGGCAATTGTCAGGCTGACAAAGGATGCATACTTCCAAGCAAATTACAAGGTCACAAGTTTTTGATAACATGTAAAAAATGTGCTGAGAAAGAAAAAACATAGAAGAGAAGAGATGGGCACTGTTTGTTTGGCGTAAAACATTTTACAGAAAAACATATTTCTAATTTCCTATGTTTGCTTAGGAAAATTAGTCAAAGGAAGGTCTTGTGCAAGTGAAAGAAAGAATTTAAAAACAATGTTCAAAACATTTACTTCTATAGAAGTAAGGAGAATATATTACAAACATCTTATTTTCATTAATTTTTTATCAAAGCACAAAATAGGAGTGAGGGTTATAGAGCTGGAGCAAGGGCTCTTTGGTAAATAAAACGATTAACAAATAAAAATTATCCAGGGCACCCTTGGATCCAGACAAGAATCACATAATCAACAACCCTGAAATCTAGATGCTACTGTGAGTCTGTGAATGCTACCTGAGAACTACCTTATAAAGTTAATTTGAACTTACGTAGAAAGTCACGTTGTATGAGCCATAAAAGCTTAGCTGGTTCAAAAGCAATATCTTGCCCCTTCGAGAACAATAATCCAACAAATCTCATGAAACAGGTCATTAAATCAATATATTGGTGGAAACTATTAATATGAGTTGAGAACTACCTTTACTCTGCTCGCCGGAAACAAAATTATAGGAAAACATAAAACAAGTCATTTTCACTTAAAAAATACATTAAGATGAAAATGAAAAATATTATTGTTATGCCGCACACGAGAAAATACGAGTATTTTAAAAAAAATAGAAATGCAGACCTTCCATAGAACTCTTCAGCAAGCTCAACTGCAAACGACAATCGATATATGTCTGCTTCACGAATCTAAGGTTTTAACAAAAAAACATGTTAGTATCTTTAATATTTTCGAAGTAGATAA
The DNA here is from genome assembly GCA_028671895.1 of Oenanthe sinensis. Lineage (NCBI taxonomy): Eukaryota > Viridiplantae > Streptophyta > Magnoliopsida > Apiales > Apiaceae > Oenanthe > Oenanthe sinensis. The sequence continues at coordinate 5,616,358 of CM053814.1, read as the reverse complement.
TACAAAGTGCAAACTGTGCAATAACGTGAAAGGTGATCAACATGCTAGAAAAGCTATAGGCCCAGTCACCCATATAAGAACACCAGAAGTTTATTAGGCTAACTATGAAGTTATGACATTCCTCAACTATTACCTACTTTATGTTAAACTCATTTGAAACAGATTGCCATCTTAACTATAGAAAAAACACATTTAAGAGTTTTGTCTAGTACTCTAGTTGCCTTGCTTGATAATAACACGCTTTGACTTCTCATTCACTGTTCTTCAACACAGAAATAATGGTAAAAAGTTTTGTCCGGTGAATTTTGTTGGGTACTTACCCTTTTAGCCTGTAAATTTCTCTCTTACCTTCAACCCCTTTTTTAAATATATCTTGTGACACAGAATTTAATATGTGTTAGCAAATTTATAACATGATGCTTATCATAATTAGTTAGTAAGTGTACTCTGAATGCTTAAAATTATGATCTGAACTCTGAAACATATGAGTTTATGTCTTCGAAACTTTACAGCACATGCATGATTTTAGACCAAGACCTTTTGTGTCCATCTTCAACATTAAATCACATAAGCAATACCACCACTTATTTTTTTCGTCATTTATCCCAGTTTGTCCGGTGAATATTCTTTTTGTATACAGTTCTAATTCATCCAATAATTTATAGGGTAAAATATATAGTGTGGCAAAAAGAGATGGGAGGGTAATAGAGTTGGGGGAAAGTATGTCATGGGAAGAGTAACAAACCATCTCAGGTAAATTGTAGACAAGAACAGAACTCAGAACTGTTGACAAAGCAAATATCCTGCAATGCCAAACCAAGAGAAAGTAAGACCCTACATTAACCCCTTTAGGCACATTCGGGACCACATTATCACTTGAAGATTACCTGTCATCATATAAACTAGACTTTCCAATACTTTCAAAACCCCCTGTGTCTAGGTAAAATACAGAAGTTTTCACTCCATTAATAACTAGCTCAGTGGGCATTCCCCATACTCATATCCCTGTAGAAACAACAGGTACGTGTCATTGATATCTGCAACGAAATATTGTGTAGACATATCGCTTTGTAATAATTCTGTATCTACCTTTAGTTTTTGTGTCACGCATGTGCCCAACACCAAAACCTTCTCATAAAAAACCAATTTTTAAGACACAGAGCATTACTGTCTTGAAACAGATAAATGGAAACTTAAAAGTATAAAGTTGATAACGAGTGAATTTGCGAGCATAGAAAAGAAGCCACACCTTCATCACAAGAAAGAGAGAGAAGCTGATTAAGCAAAAATGATTTTCCAGAACGATACGGACCAATAACCTGTTGCAAATATATTATGATGTGAAGAATACCTCTTATAAGAAAATAGATATATAATAATAGTAGTAGTACTTCATTCGCCTTCCGTCTCACTGAGCTGCCTAACTATTAGCTGTGAAATCAATTAATTCAGCCAGGCAGGCAGCCATTTGTGATAACAAAGCACAATGAACAATAGGTATCCTAATTATTGGTTTAAGCACTTGTGTGTTGATTGTATTGTACAGTGGCCTGTGTCTGTACATTTTGTGCACACCATGCACAGAGATGATATACTTTAGTTGTGTTTACACTGTATGTACTTGATTACTGAGTGCATTTTCATTTTTTAGAGCCAAACATGTACAATTTTATTTTGTCATAGTTGAGCATTCCTTGTTTAAAGCATGAAACAAAATCATTATCAGGACCTGAGAAAAAGATGGATAGGATTAGCGAAAAGAAGATGATGTTCACTATTTTCCTTTTGGCTATAAGGACTATTTGAAGTAAAATAGCTGCACTTGTTATCTTTTGATTGTACTATGATTAATAAAACTAACCCTAAAGGAATGAAGGGAAAAAATGTGAAATTCTGTCTCAAAAAGCAAATAGATAACACTGATGACTATTATCTACAAGCTTACAGCAACAGCTGCGACAGGAGTCGTTATCCTCTTGATTGCTTCCAGTCCGACCCTTGCAAGACGAAGTTGTGTATGACCAGGATCAGGTTCTACAATAGGAAACCTGCAAGACAGGTGGCAGGAACACAATAATATATGTAAGCCTTGTATCTCCATGTTGGGTGCACGAGATATCAAGATGTTATTGTGATATACAACAACATAGTGCAGAACCATTTTAACTAAATATCAGAACTTCATAGATAACACAAATGCAACATGAATCATTTCTGCTATGACTTACTATAATAATGGCAGTGCTACGATGACACCAGAGATAAATATGTGTATGTGTATCTTTATTAGGTAAATAGTTTGCTTTTAATGCCAGATATAAGTAATATTACTAAACTACGACATACATTTCCTACTCAGATGCAATCCAAGCATGCCTAAATAATAGACAATGATGATGATGATAAAGTAAATGACACCTCTCCTATCTCACGAAAATGATAGGTGGCTAAATTGAACAATAAGAAAGATGATAGAATAAAGGCCTACAATTGCAGGTTTCTGGAGTGCAGACTTGACAATCTGTCAATCCACATCACTTTAAGATTTTTCGAAGAGTCTTTACATAATAATCCCTCCAAACATTTTACCAGAAATATACAAATACATCAATGTTCAATATAGAGCGAAGTGATAAAAAAGAAATACCCAGGACTTGCAAGTAGAGAAAGAAAATCGAATTAGTCTCTGGCTAGTAGTAAAGTCAACATATATATTAGCATTACACCTCAACTAACATATATATATAGAGAGAGATATTTTGCCCGATAAAATAGTTATCTTTGCATGACAAAAACTACGATGTCCAGTTCTTCATATAAAATGGTTCTATATATAACTCTACACTGAGACACACAATATGGCAAAACATTGTTCCAGTGACTAAAGAAAAAATGCACAAGTAGGATACATAAGCTTTCCGGAAATCATGATTAGAAGACCACCCGGTTTGGAGTAAAGATGCTAAAATTAGAAAAACAACGGTGACCCAGTTCAATATCTTCATCGAGGTATAATATCTAAATTTTCAAAATGAAAGGAACATTTATTGACAACTACTAGCTTTGATCACATAGTGCAGAAAGAAGGATGTGAAGAAGCAGTGGCGGAAGTTGCAGGTTAAGAATCTGTTGTGCAGTTTCTTGTTGTTGGGGTCAAGTTTTTTATACCCAAAGTAGAGTGCTTGCAACTTTGTTTGTCAGAGTGGAGATTCGTGCCCGTTACAGGAAGAACGTGGAATATGACATACAACTAATGGTTGACCTGCCTAGTTGCATGTTGGAAACTATGTAACTTAAATTGTTATGCTACCGGGTATTAAGCTTTTTTAGCCCAAAAACTAATATAGTACATATAAAAACATAGCTTTTTAAAGGTAAACATAGCTTTTTTCCCAGCAAATTCTTTGTATTACTTGGCTTATCTTCATTGTCCGTCTTTCATCAACACAAGCAAAGTATTGAGCTGGGCAGTCACTAGTTTTGAATGTGCATCGCTCAGAAGTTTTCTCATTGCACTTCGGTTGCCAATGGAGTCTCCCGTCCATATTCATGTTGGGAATTTGATGACGTGGCTTCCATTCCTAGCCATTATGCCATTAAGCATGCAGACTTATCAGTGACTAGAACCGCGAAAGATGCAAGAAAATATTGCCCCTTTTTTGTTTACTTTCGATTCTCCAACCCCGTGTAACCTTTAATGACAGTCTAGTTTCACATAGAAACACATACATAATTAATAATATATTTGAAATATCATTATCTCATGAATGCTATAAAGTTGCAACCTATAATACAAGGGGGGTAAAAAGCAAACAGTTGCATCGTCCCCAGAAATAGTGTGACCTTAGAAAAATCTCACCTAACTTGCTCTCTTCTCCTTCAAACAAGGGTTGCATCATTGAATCACGCAACTACACCACCTCATATAGATGATACAGTTAAAGAATAGTAATTACCTTTCCTAACATAAGATTGCATTCTAATGTAAGAACAGAATACATAGACCTCCCTATCGAAACAGTGCTGACAAGAGCTTTCATTCTCGGGGAACATTCACAACTTGGATCGATTGCAGCTTATCAGATACTGATATTATTTTATCACCGGGTTTGATCATCCCTCTTGCCTTTAGAAAAGCAAAAGTCTTGTTGAGGGTGTTGTCATCATCCTCTGGGAAATTAAGGCAAAAAGGTACTAGACCCCAATGCAGATTCATGCGCCTCCTCGCAGATACTGAGGGTGTAAATGCAAAGATTGGGCAGTCAGGTCGACACTGAGAGAGGAGAGAGGCCATATATCCCGATTTTGTATAAACAAACAGTGCATCTGCTCCCAATTTGTTGGCTGAAAAGTCCAATAAACTCTTTATCAACAAAAGTTAAAGAAATATTATATATCAACTCTCTTTTTAAATGACATTTTCTTTTATGCTAAATCATAAAAAAACACAGAAATAACCTATCAAGAATAACAATTTGTCCCAGTTTTAATATGAATATAAAATGAAAGAAATCTCGTATAAAATTCTTCAAAGGAGTTCCCTGCTTTTTTGAGCCAAGAGAAAAGAACAGAAGAGAAAATATTTTCCTCCCAAGCCAATCTTCTCCAAAGTGGGAAGATTTGGAGAATAATACAATTTTTGACAGTTTGTCACTATCTTGCAGTTCTACAACTACCATTCTCTTGCAGATTCTTGACAATTTGTTATTTCTATCATATCCCAACTTTCTCTATCCTCCTATAAAACTCAAGAACTCTTCTAAAAATTTATTTAAATGATCTCTTTCTTTAAGGTTCTCTATTTAAGGATCAACGTGCACCAAGATTGAGCATGCCAATCAGATGATTAGTAGATCATTAAAAGGGACCCGAGAAATTTATATGTGTCACCCTGTGTCAATACTTGAAAGTTGAAAGAGTAGTACGAGTACTGATAAAGCAAACCACCACCAAACACCCACACACACTACTCCACGTATTACACATAATTGTCTCCAATTGTACTCTAATGATAAGCAGATCAGATACTTAAGCTTATAACTCCACTAATTCAGAACTCAGAAGCTATTTATAAGTGAACAAAAACCAGAATTCATGTATCTAGTGGTTTGCATGTCTTTCACACTAGAGTCGAGGGCCATCAATCAAATCTAGTAAGTAGTTGTTTACAATATGGTAGTTGAGACAAGTATAATAAGATGGTGTTAATAAACTCTTACACAACAAAAGGTTTTACATAAGATGAAATAGGTGATAGAAAGTTGTCCTGTAAGTTGTATTTTTAAATGCATGCAATTTTGTAAGGTATTTGTTGAAGAGAAAGGACAGATTGGCAGTAGCAAAAAAATACTGTTGAACTGTTTTTTCTCTCCAGAACTCGCAGCTTTTATGATCTCAGGTAAGCGGATTTTTTGAGTAAATAATCAGGTTCACGGGCACAGGACTAACACTTTAAGACATGTCAGGAGCTAAAATGATGTATAATGGACATGAAGTTAGTTAATATAGCACAATCATTTGTTCTGGCTCATTTATATAGTCCCTAATGCTCAACCAAAAAACTTCCCAAATCTCAGCGAGCAGATGGACATTTGGACCACCTCTACTGTTATAGAAAACTTCAGAGCTAATGCACATAAGAATCTTAGACCACGGCATAACACTAGTAGACACAACACAAAGTACATACAGTTTTACAAATGCTGATAATTTCTCCCCACCCCTCCCTTACCAAGAAAGGAGTTTGAACTAATCGTAGTTCTCAAAAGTTACAGAAAAAAAGGCACCAATAGCCAACTCAAACAGCAAAAGCTCACCTGACCCCAAGGTGGTACGTATCCTATAAAAGCTGTCACAATCATTAATAGGAAGATTACAATTCCGCTACACTGAACAAATTCCCTAGGACTGCTATAACTCCCATAAAATAGACTACGAAACATATGAAAGTGAACCACAATGAGAAACATACTTGCCCCATTAGCATGCATATAACGGAGAAACCATCCCCCTTCAACGTCTCTCATAATTTGTTCTACGCTGTTGAAAACTAGATTCACATGAGGGAAAGGCAAGCTACAAGGTTACATTTGTATAAGGAGACAGCATTAGTTGATATATTGATGTGGGACTAGATTGATTTTGGAGTTGTGATTGTTGATTTATGATAGTACAATCTCAAGTCAAACTATACTTCCCTGGTCTATAAGAAGAGTCACAACAACGAAAATCACTGTTGTTTATGTCTACTATAAAGGGTGGGAGTATTAGTACAGTGACGTAAAAATGAATTTAAAGCATCAAACTTTGGGGTGTTCATCATTTTAAACCATTATCTTTAAAAAATTTAAAATTGGACTTTCATTACTAACAAGAATTAATAATAAATGCGAGCACTTTTTTAGAATATATAAAGTATTAAGTTTATTTTCAAGAAGAATATGCATAGAAACTTACCCATACTGGCGGCAGCAGTACATAACTCATTTGTTACAATATTGGGGGAAGTAAAGGTAGCAATCGGAAGTTTGCGAGGTCTGTGACAGTTCTCCTCCCTCCACCACTTTTCAATTCTCAAACTAATACTTCTTAGCACAGATAGTGCTTTAAATGGGTACTGACCCATGGCCGACTCACCTGATAGCATCAAAGCATCTGCTTGCTGCCTGATTACTTCTGTAACATCAGCAACCTCTGCTCTTGTAGGTATTGGGTACTCAATCATTGATTCAAGCAACTGTGAGGCAACAATAACAGGTTTATTCAGCTCCCTGCACATTTCAACAATCTTCTTTTGTACTGATGGAACTTGTTCCAAGGGTATTTGAGCACCAAGGTCTCCCCTTGCTACCATAACTCCATCAGATGCCTTTATAATAGTATCCAAGTTCTTTAAAGAGTCAACATTCTCTATCTTCGAAATTACACAAGTACCACTGCAGCACCACAAAAAAAATGAGCACAGGTGTTATTTAGAGGTATATGTTACAGCAAAATAGTAGGCTAATGACGCTGGAATGTATCAAAATAAAAGGCGCCATTCACAACCGATAATATCCATCAACGATCCATACTTGCGTTAGAAGCATTACTTGGCTCCTAGAGTGCATTATCACCTAAACAGAGACATTTATGAATCTCCTAGTATACTTAATAAATACAGTATCAGGCATAAGTGGACTCTAGAAGATACAATAGAAAAAAGAGTTGTGTTAAGCAGCACATATGCTATGTTAGTATCTAATAGGTCAGTAATAGACTTCCTACCTATCATGTGGGTGTGCAGCAAGATATTTCTTCAAGTGATTAATCACTTCAGCGGACTTGACGAAAGACACTGCAATGAAATCAACACCCTCTGATATTCCAAAATCAATATCTAGCCAATCCTGTAAGAAATGGAAAGTTGAATTAAACAGTGACATTATACATTTTCATGATCACTAAGAAGTAAAAATATTCAGATTTATGCATATGTGAGTAATCATCTATTTATCTTATGTAAAACTGAATAAGAATCACTGGTATAAAAGGAATAACTAATGCATGTTAACTTCTACTTTTAATTCAGAGGTACCAAAAATCTCATTTGAAACTAAAGATGAGAGGATAAAAACAGCAGCCAACTTGAAAAAGTTGCAAAATATACTTTTTGTGACACCTAACAAAATACATTCTTCTAAAAAATTCGGAGGAAAATGTGAAATACAGTACAAACACAAAAAGTAAAAATATAAATGATATTATTTGTTAAATAGATGCATTCTACCAACTGACATTCGTAAATCCACAAACCTTTGCAGAAATTGTTGGCAGCATTGCATTACGCTCTTGAACCAACCTCCCATCCCTCCAAAAAGTAAGATTAGCGCGTGGTAGCAACAATCCAGGGTCTGTACAGAGGCACTTGACATCAGGCCCAATCTTTTGAATGACTTCAAACCTTGCCATACCACCATCCACAATGAGTTCATCACCAACATACACATCTGTGACAGTCAAATTAGGCAAGAATTTAACTATCAACCACACGGTGTAACAGCATACTAAAATAAAATAAGAAGCACAAAAATTATACCTTCAGCAAACCCATCATAATTGACGTTAACAGTGCGTTCAGGCAACTCCGACTCATACGACCTCACAGTAAATGTCCATACATCGCCATCCTGTACATCACGAAAGTACCAATGCCAGTTACAGTATCTTTTTATAACCAAAGATCTCTTCAAATATAATCATTTTATCAATAAAAATGTAACCATATATACACTCTGTGTAAAAAGGTAAACAAAATATCCTCACATTAGTCTAATTTTAGATAACTCCAATCACACGAATTACATACACATTACAAGATTAGGAAGAAAAAACTACCAAAACTTTCGCAGAGGAAACACCGCCAAGATCACCCATATGAATCTCACTCCCTTGCGTATCGATCATAATCGAAACACTAAAGCCATTGTCCACATTAAGCCTCCTAACCTTGTCAATGACACTCTTATGCCACTGATGAGTACCATGACACATATTAAGCCTAGCCACATTCATTCCCCCAATCGCAAGCGCTTCGATATCTTCAAATTCACACGTAGCAGGTCCAATAGTACACACAATCTTAGTCTTTCGAGCCCCTCGAAACCCATTCTCCTTCAAATCACTCTCAACTACTCTGTCTATCTCAATCACTGGCCCTACTTGCAGTTCATTGACACTTGGTTTTAAAACTAATGCTCCGTTAGAAACTAACGGCGTAGTTGACGGCGCCGAGATTTCTGATCGGATGGGAGAGTATTTAAGAGGTTTAGAAAGGGTGAGATAGGGCTTTGGAGTGGGAGAGAGAGTTGGTGGTGTGGGAGAGAGGAGAGATAAGGAGAAACGGAGTGACTGCGCCGCCATTTGTGGCCGGAGATGGAGGTGATTTTCCGGCGGACGGCGAGGAGGGGTTTAACTGTTTAAGGGTTAGTTACGTGTGTGTGTGTGTGTGTGTTATACAGTAAGAAAGAAGACAGAGTCAAATGAGGTGTTATTTTAATTATATGGTTGGTACTTGGTAGAACCAACATGTGGTTTGAACAATAGTTGTTGTCAGTAGAGGCCCAGTCGAGGCAACTGGTTTGTTAAGAGCTGTAATTTGAGTACATGACGTGTCCTTCTAAGCATCGCTCATCACATGCCTGGCGGTGCCTGTTAATACAATACTCACGTGTTACAATTTTTAGTCTTTTGTTCAATGAATGTATAGCTATTATGTTGGAGAAGTTGAAAGAAAACTACGAGCACGTAACGCACGTTTGAGTGGGGTTGAATTGGGGTCCTTTGGCGAAAATTTTAAATGGGTTTTTAAATTATTTTTTTCAACATAAGTATAAGAAAATCATATAATATAATAGAAGTTTATGGTAATTTTTTTTAAATTTTCACTTATTTTCATAAAATTTTTATCAAGTTTGTTTGAAATGTTTAGTTTTTTTATAACAAAATTATTCATAACTCTTCTTCTATGTGCCTCTTCTAATCTGGTCAATTTTATTTTTTTACTTTTCACATCCAAATAATTGTTTTTTAAATAACATCATATAAATCAAAACTCAAACAATTGACTTATAAAGAAATAATAACACCAGAAATACATAGCTTGAGTTCAAAATTCTTACTTAAATTTTGAAAAATAATGAATTTTTACATCAAAAAAAAGACAAAATATACAGGGGTAATTAATTCATTCGTCCTTCAATTATAGGTCGTTTATGGTCTAGATCCCTATAATATAACACTCAATTTTTCGGTACCTTAACTCTAAAAAAACATGATTCAGGAACCTCCACCCAAATTTGACTAATGTTTGTTAGTCAATGCTTACGTGAAAACTGAAAAATAAAAAATATAATGATTAAAAATACAATATAAGTTAAAGACAAAATTTTACCTGATTTTTCAATCGTCTCCCCACCGATCATAAATTAGTAGATTAACATTATTTTGATATAATATATATATAACCAAATATCAGTTCAACTATATCTTTTTTTAATAATGAATTATTTAATTTTTTAGAATACATATATATATATTATATATACACATTTAATTACTACCTATTTTTAGTTTTATAGACCCTAGAATAATATATATTTTTAAAATTGTTAATATATATTGATTTTTTCAATTTTTTTAATTAAATAATATACATATATACAAAAAAATTGAAAAAAATGTGCCCCTAAAATTCTTGGGCACGGGCGGTCACCCACTCTGCCCCTCCCTCAGGGTCGGCCCTGGGTTCGCAGAGGAGTATCGTGTTGCAATCAGCAATCGAATCGGTTTTGAATGAGAATTAATTCATTGATAAAAAACCAAACGATATCTACAAAAATAATCGTTTCGAATAAATATTAAACAGAAACAATTGTTGATTAATCCATTATACTTAGAGATAATATAATTAAGTAATTTGTTGAAATTGATACATGTACAAGTACCCGCTTCACCAGTTTCACTACATCTCGTTTGAGTTATCGACCATAAATGTAAATACATAAAAACTTTAGTCGTCGAATCAAAACCTTGAAAATCATTCAGATCTAACATCTCATACATTAAAGCACACCCCAACAAACAACAAACTCTCACAATGAGAGTATAAACAAAACCCAAATAAATTGGGAACATAAATCTTACCCAATGAAAGAGATTTTTTAGGGGAAAATAAAGTTTAGATCTGAAAATCGAACCTATAAATAAAAGATAACCGAATTTCGGAAGACCCGCTTAAAATGAAGAAAAATAAACCAGAAGGTTCGAGACTTATGATCTAAGGGTTATAAGAAAAAAAAGATAAACCAAAGTATTAAATAAAAAACGAAAAGAAACTAAGGGAGTGAGGCTTTCCACCGGAAAAAATCGATGGAAGTCCCGCCGGCTATGTTGAAAAAAGAAGAAGATAGAGGCGACAGTTCTGAGAGAGAGGGGGCTAGGCCGCTAGGGTATGATAAAATCGTTCTTGTATAATAACTATTAGTTACTCCCTCAGTTTTACCCGATTGTTAACGTTTCGGAGATAAGATCCGGCACGCATTTTAAGGTGCATATAAAGTATAGTTCCATAACTTATTTTTAAATTTTTTTTCTGAATAAAAGTAATATTTTAAAATTTTAATGTTTTAAATTTTTATTCAAGGACATATAACTAATATATTGTAAAATAGATCCATTGTCATGGATCAGCTTCTATTAAAAAATTATTAATACCATGATTAAGGTATTTATATGTATTTTTTCTGATTTTTTGATAATCGCCAATTAAAAAGATCAATTTTTTTATTCAGTTAGAGGAGAACCGGGAATAAAAAATTAATTAATAATTTAAATCAAACAAATGCATTTACATATTAAACCAAAACACATGATACTAGTGATGAAATTTATTATCATACCACTTTCATCCAATTTCTAATATCAAATTTATGTCATTTCACGAAATAACGACCGAAAATGACTTGCACTACGAAGAGATAACTCATATGCCTGCGTGTTTTGCAAGGGCGAAATCAAAAGAGTTAAGGGGAGACTAAATTTCGGGATAAAGTCAAAATAATTAATACTCCCTCCCTTCCTTTTTCAAAATAAATTTTATCCAAATACATGTTAAATTCTATTTTCAAAATAAATATAATGATAATATTTCAAAACTATCCGTATATTTATTATTTTTAAAATTTGACTCATTTAAAGTTAACTTTAATTATCATTTTCCAAGAAAATTAATAGAGGTATGCATAGAAAAATTTATTAAACAATTTTTTTAATAAGTGTACATTTTATAAAATGAACATATAAATAGGAACCGTGAGAAAATATTTTCCCCCACTTGTATACAAAAAAATTCTTAGGCCCGAATAGTTACATAGTTTTTGTATTTTGACAATTTCGCCTCTATTTACAATTCTACTGCATATTGGTTGCCGTTAATTTTCAAGGTCACCCCTCTTAAATATTTACAAATTACAACATTCACAATTTTTTTTTATACATATGCCTTAATTTTTTAATTTTATCCTTATATTCAATCGTCTAATTACAGTTTTTTGAAGAAATAATTTAACAAAATTAAGAGAATTTTAAAAAAGAAAAATTGATTTATATAATATGATTAATTATCTGCTGGAGATATTTTTTAACAATTGAAAGAAGGTACTCCCTCCATCCCTAATTAGTTGTCCACTTTATTTTTTGTGCATACAAACTAACTAATTTTTTACTATAATTTAAAATAATATATAATTAAAAAAATTAAAATTTTATATTTAAATATATATAATATATTTTTTAATGTAATTTTTAATTTTTTTTAAAATTATAAAAGAACAATTTTTAATTGTTAGTCAAAGACTAGTCAATTTGACTACAAAAAATTAAAAAAAAAACATGTAAATTGGAACGGAGGGAGTATTAGAATTGTTTGAAAAATATGATGGTTCCGTTTACCGTTTCCACAATGAATATACAAGATATTATTAAGCATTTAAAAATCAAAGATAAAATATATTACATATTTTTTCTACAAATGAAATAAAAAGAGTATGAAACAGAGTTTAAGTTTTGTAAGCGCTTGGGTGTAAATTTAAATGTGATTCGGTTGAAGTTTTTATATTTAGGGTTATGGATCATGATGAGTATTCCACCGTTATCTATTTAATTTATCAAATAAATAATGTGTAGATTAGAAAATTATATTTTTTGCATAAAAATTTTGATTCCACTTCATCACATTTTGAATTGATTGATATTTTAAATAATTCAAAAAAATAAAAAAGGAATAATTATTTCAAAATGAAAGGAGTATCGGGAATTGCAAGATTCACATAGCTCTTTAAACGTTAATTTCTGTGAAGCAGGGTTGCAATGAACGTGGCACTATTTGCCAAAAGTCTAGGTCCATAACCAGGGAGCTAATCACAATTTTCACAGGTAAAGATGATACTGTACGTAATGACCACATACTTACATACAGGTTACCCTGTGTGTGAATAGATCGGCGTATATTGCAAACCATTTCAAAAATGGTCTGTTTGTGGAAATGACAAAGCTACGAGCTTATGGTTCTAGTTCTGTTTGCAGTTAAATAACAATAAATATTATTTAAAAATTTTAATTTGATATTTTTATCATCTTTTTTACTGAGTACTCCTATGTCCCAATTTATATGTCCTGTTTGATTTTTTGTGATCAAATTGACTAAATTTTGATTAATAATTAAAAATTGTTAATTTATAATTTAAGAAAACTGAAAATTATATACTTTCTAACAATATAATTTTTATAATTGTTCTCAATCATATAATATATGAAATTTTTCGTCAAAATTGTGTCAACTTGACCATAAAAAGTCAAGAAGATTAATTTGGAGTAAAAAATAAGCAGGGAAGATTGATACAGATGGGAAAAGAAGACATACAACAATCTTTTACAAGCACTAGTCGAATAAAGACTATCCAGAAAGAAATACCAAATATACACTAAACAATCTCTCAACAGAACTACATTAACCTAGACAAAAGTCATTGAATGTTAAAACAAGTCTTACAGCAATACATTGTTTACGAGTCAGATATTTGTTCAAATTAATGATCAAATTCACTTACTCTTTGGTGGCTTTGTTAATGAGGGACTTGTGAATATGAGGAATCACACCTCCTCCAGCAATAGTACCTTTAATGAGTGTGTCCAGCTCCTCATCCCCGCGAATGGCTAGTTGCAGATGTCTTGGCGTAATTCTCTTCACTTTCAGATCCTTGCTTGCATTTCCAGCTAACTCAAGAACCTCTGCTGTCAGGTACTCGAGAATTGCAGCTGAGTATACAGCAGCAGTGGCACCAACACGCCCATGAGCAGAAGTTCTAGTTTTGAGATGACGATGAATACGACCAACTGGAAACTAAACTCAGAAAAAAGAAGTTAAATGGTACAAATAGCAGAAAGAAACAAAATATCAATCAATTCAGAAATGTGATGAAGTGGACATAGTAGATGGAATCATCAACATCTTGTACATATCTTCAAGAGCAATGACATTATTAATTTAAGTTTGAATGACAAAGGCTAACTACTACAGGTACTAGTCAATAGCTAATAAGACAATAATTTCATAAGATCACATCTGCCGGTAGCTAATATAAACCAAAGCCTCACTTAAAAAATAGTGTTGCACCAGCAACATATATATATAGCAACCCTTTTTGGAAAAACAAAGAAGTTATTACATTCACAAGAATGCTGCGAACAACTAATTGCCATTAGCAAATGCCAAATTTTGAAGGCATGCACATATTTCATTGCAATATATGCCAAGTCCTTTGTTTAAACCTTCACGCCGCATAGCATAGACCAATTTATGCAGAAAACCAAGCTAACACTTCAGATATTATTAAGTGCTGCATTTTAAACATTTCATTTAAAAAACCAAGCGAGTATATCCCGCTAAACCAAATATAACTAGTATATCCCGCTCACAGGCCTAACATTATTTTGACTACACCAAAGACACCATGCAAGACATGAAGGCACTAATATACCCCAAAAAAAAAAAAAAGTACTACTTTAATATGATATTCCATCACTGGCTATGTTGCACAGGCAATAGACAAAACGGACCACTTTAGCTTGCACTTTTAAAAACACCACAACTTTTTTCACAAATAGAGCAAGAAGAATTCAGTAGCATTTACTGTGAGATCTGTAAAATAAGTTAAAGCAAGCAATAGATCCACAGCACCCACTGAACTAGCTAGAATTTAGATAAACATCATGCAGTACAAACATAAGAGAGATCTAGCAGCATTAAAGCATTTTTGTATCATTATGAAAGCAGGCAGGTAAAAAGAAAAATTACCACTCAAAACAACATTTAACTCTGTGCACTTGGTGTCACTTTCACAGCACAAGCACTATACTGTAAAACCACTGGTCCCAAAAATTAATAGGTCACGGGCAGGGGGTTGTCTTGTTTGGAATAACAAGGAGTATCTAACAAATACAAAGAATGTACAACATATCTGTAGTCAAAATGATCTTATCGTTACTATGGTCCTGGGCAAAAAATTTAAATTTTAGATCTGTCTTGTGAAAGCAATTTCATTTTATCAACTTATATATTTTTTATTTAAAAGAAATCGCTAAAGGTGCCGAAACATTTATCAAATTATGTATGAAATGATAATGCGACAATGGACCATGTATAATTTTTTTATTATATCAACCATTCAAATTATACTCAATGTATACCTGAGTTGTTTGATCCTAAAAATATATTAGTATGGAGTTCCTTATAATTTAGGTGAATATACAAGGACAAAATTAAACAGTACTGTAGTAAATTTGAATAATTAACTGTACTTTAATGATTAAAATAAACTGCTAATAACAATATAAATCACACAAAGAATTACTCCTATAATTCGTCCATGCACAGATTTATATATATGTGTATATATATACCTGAAGACCGGCACGAGAGGAACGAGAAATGGGCCTCTTCTTGTTATCCTTTTCCTTGTTAGCTGCCGCCGCTGCAGCGGCCGCCGTGGTTTTTCCGGCAACAAGTCCCTTGCCACCTTTTCCCGCCATTTCTCCGACTAAATATCAAATACTAAAAAAAACAAAGTGTTTAATAAAATCACAGAGTAGTATTGGAGAAAAAAATTCACATAGTAGTGAAAAGGATAAAATAAAAATTCGTATCGACAAGTAAATTAAAGCGACAGAAAAGTTGTATGTGTATGTTGAGAGAGAGAGAGAGACCTGGTACTTGGTAGATTGAAGAAAGAGAGAGAGGGTGAAGTGAATGTAGTAGATCTGAAAGTAAGTTGAAGAGCGGTTGGGTTGGTTGTCTTATTTTTACTTTTGTTTTTTGAGATTTAAATTTTTTGGCTTCTAAATTGGCGGGTCGATTTGCGCGGAAAGATGTGTTTTTTTCAATTTCACAAATTAAAGTTTCTATGCCTTTTTCACGGGCCTCGATTTTAAGCAGGCCTCTCATCAGTTCAATTGGGTGTGTGCGTATGCCGGTTTTCAATTAAGCTTGGCTTCTCACTTGATGTAATATTTATACCCATTTCTCCCATAAATATAAAATCATGCTAAATTTTAACAAAATTTTATGTTAAAAGTATGTATTGTGCATGCTTGGCATATCACATAAGCAACTTAATCCATGTATAAGTTCATAACAGATTAATTGGAATGGTTTGGCATCCAATTTTCAACACCGGCTTATTAACTTATTTTGTCATGAGTTGAAATGTGATAGCTAGCGTACTTTTTTCCGGCTCATCAACTTATTTTGCACCGTACATTCATTAATGTAACAAATTGTGGATGTAAATTTAAAATAAAAAAGGAATAATTAAAAAAAGAAATGTTTTTAATATTTACGTTTTTTTTGCTAATGAATATTATTTATAATTTCCTTTTTACTTGTCTTTTTTATATTTAATAATTTATATTTCAATATTAAAATAATTAAATTTTACAAAAAAATAAATTATAAAAATAGTTAATTTTTTAATAAATTATAAAAATAATTAATTTACAAAAATTATAAAATTATTATAAAAAATATTATTTTACAAAAATTATAAAAATTTATTTTTTTACTTGTCTTGTATGTTTTTACTACTAATTTTCATTATAAATAATCTGTACTTTTGACGGGAATTTTATACTAAAAATTCATATTTTATCCGAACACTATTTAATCCAACTTTAAAAAATATATATAATTTTTACAATCTTTTTTACTAAATTATAAGCAAAATTTACCAAATACTTTATTTAACTTATAAGTAAATCACCAAATAAATTAACAACTTATAAGTGATCACTTACTTGTCACTTATATAATTATCCTATATAAGTAAAAAGTAACTTATTATAAGATTTCTCAAACGGGCCCATTAGTTCATCTGTTAAGTTCTTACCAGATTGAAACAAAGGTGGTAATATCGTTTACAATCCCATATCCCATGCATTAGGATTGGATAGTCCAAATGATAATGAGTTTATCTCTATCATCCAAGTCATGAATCGACTCTGTCTCATCCCGAAATTATTTATATCCTTAAGGTATAAGTCTAATTAATTAAAAAAAAATTAAACAAATAGTGTTGCCACGCATTATATAGTAGAATGGGCCAATATCTGTATTTGTCACTCTTTTTGCTCGTAAATCTGTATCTGTGACTCCACCCTCTATTATTTTAACTCCACCCTCTCAACACTATTTAATACCAGTATTTGCATAGTGTGACGAAACCAGTAAACAAAAATTTCAAAGTTAAATTATTTGAGGTGTTCAATATTAGGATTTCGAATATTTTATTTGTTAATTTATGAAGATGGACGAAAATCAGATAAATTTTCTACCTTATTCAAAGGCAGGACTTCAACCTCCTAGACATTGTGTTGTGATGCACAATTAAAACACTGTGCAACTCATATCCTTACTAGAATAAGGATTAAGGATGCATGAAACAACCATCAATCAATCTATGTCGGTAGCTCAAGATAAGATGATAACGGCATATATATAATAATGTTGATACATATTATCTAGACAGATAAAATCTGGCAAAACTTGAAAGAATAAATGAATCAATGATCCTGAAATCTATATGGACCACCCTTGTCATACTCACTATATACAATAAAACAAGCAGCTGAATAGCTAATGAGAAGGACTTGATAGTAGCAGTAAAACTTGGAACATTCCTTGGAAGATAAATCAACTCTCCAGTCTTCCGTACCACTCATTATCCAAAAACAGGGTGATGCAGAGGAAGAGTACGCTCAATTACATGATCATACAGTATTTTAAGGAGGCCATATGGTTTTTTTATCAATACATGACGAAACCAGGCCGGGGCTGACCACACCATATTACCGACAAAACAATTAAAATTTAATTTTCTAGGCCGAACATAATTTTAGTATAATTTTGCAAACTTGTTAAACAAAATAAGCTCTTGTTAGAATTTTAGTACTAGCTAGTTTAACCTCGGTCATTTAAAACCCTGGTTCTGTCACTGTTCAAAAGTCGAGCATTTGCATGTGGTCGTGCCAGAAAACAAGCACTATATAGACAGTAGACTATATAGTTTACTTCTTCAAAATCAATCGAGTACTTGGTCATAATCATGTTCCCTTTAATTTTGAAACTGTTCTTGCTGCATTATTGATTTCTTACAGCATGATCAGCTAGTCACCAAAACAAACAAACATATAATGCATAAGAGGGCCAGGAAAGAAGTGAAAGAGAGGGAGGAAAAGACTTTAGCTTAATATCCACAAGGACCACAACTGTGTGTTTTTTGCATCCCTACACTATTTCAGACTTTTCTCTATTGGAGTATGAATTATGGGAACATGGCAAACTACATGATGTATAAGAAGCTAAAAACACAGGAAGCATGTTGACCCCTCTATTCTTCATGATTGAAGGAAAATTCAAAGAATCTCTAAGAGTGCACACAACTTATTGGTGAGGTCATGTCTCGACCGGAAAAAACTCGATTGAAGCTAACTCGTAGAATAAGGACTTCTCTCACACTTATGTATCAGCACCCCTGCCCCTTCCATAATCGATATAGATAATCTAACACTTATGCCATTCAATTTTGTTGTGCCTGTAGATTATAGTTGCAGACTCCTCAGTGACATATGTCTTTTTAGCTTAGGAACATCAACAGCCACACACTTCACCGTTCGGAAGAAAGAAGCACACACTTTCGAATCAAATTGGTAAAGATTTTGAGCACATCTCTCATGGCAAATGCGAACCATAAATATTAGTCAATTTCGAAACACGTTGCACCAGAAATCAGGAATGCCTTAAATAGAAAAGAAAAATTAAAAAGTCTAAACATAATAGTTCTCATGTTATTTCCCACTAATTTTCAAATTTAAAACACCAACTTTCTACGAGGCGCCAAGTATTTGCCTTTGGCAGCTAATTCTGCTAAATCTCGGATTGATTCTCCGACTAAATCTTTGAATATTAGTCGTTCAATATCCAATACAGCTTCCGACATCTCTACAGGACAATCTCCCCATCCGTTGATTGCATCTCCAGCAAGATCCTTCTTCAGTACCCCACAAATAACTTCAAAGTGGTCATCTGATGATTGATGCTCTAGAAGTTTTTGAATTTCTAACCAAATTTGTTGCAGTGATGGCCGTGAAGCTTGCCAAGTTTTCATCGAAAAGGATTTCCATGACGGGAAGTGGCTGTTGCGCTCCATAATATCTGTAATAGTATCGAAAATGAGTAGCCTCTGGAGCTTCGACACTTTGGAGTCAACTTTGCATTTTAAATAATGTTGTTTTTCTATGTGTGCAAAGATGTGCTCGTTGGCTTCTTCAGAGGCGTAATTCCAAGCTTTAAGAATAATGGATATGTAAATCAAATCAGGGTCATCGAATTCATCTTCACAATTAGACTGGACAGATGAGATACCAGGACTCCCCATTTCTTCCTCTGGTTCAACTGATTCATTCAAAACACTTGATTTAGTAAATAGAGGTATTTTCAGAAAATGCAGAATTTAAAGCACGAAGTTGATCGGGCTTTATAGAAAATGTGGCATTCAATCATTTCTAGTGAAAGAAATCAAATACATATGTGAAAAGGTTTTCCAGAAAATATATGGAAATTGGACAGCCAACTTAATTATGAATCGACTGCAGAACTACAGTAATTGTCGAAACAAACCAGATAGGAGTGAAGTAAGAACCATTTTTGTTGTAGTCATATTACTCACAGAAGACATGATCTATAAGGTCAGATTAAAACATATATTCAGATAATTAAATGATTTCACATTTGATAAGTTAGAGAAATTAAGAAAGTTATGGAATCGTAAATAGCAGCTCCCTCCCTCGTCCCCAACCAAATGTCATAGTTCAAACTCCTCATTCGCAACACACGAAATGCATTGAAATATATGTACGTGCTCAAAAATAATACTGTAAATAAAATTGTTACAAGATTTTTTTTATTATTGTGTACATAACACTAACTTGATAGGTTGTAAAGTACATTTATTTTGTTGGATAGCACAATGATCATGGAAAGTGACAGCAGACAAGATATCTATTAGGTAAGAAGAGGGCTAGAATTGGTAGCTACGTATCAGTCAACTCAGGCCTAAGTGAGTCAGATAACGTAATATAGTAACAAAATCTAGCTAACAAAATAGTAACGGAGTTCAATTTGATACTTGATAGTGATAGTTGCTAATGCTACCTACTGTACCTGGAAAGCTAATGTTTCGTTTCACGACAGGTGAAGGAGAACACGAGTCGTCCTTGTAAAAATACGACTCAAGCACCGACACCGGACTCGGCTGTGACTCGGTTGCATTCATTTCTGCTATGCTGTTCAACAGCTTATCGCATCTATTAAGCAATCTCCTTCCTTCTGTGCACTCTGTTTTACATCTCTGCAAAACCCGAAAATAATTAGCTCAAAATATAACTAATTAAACAATATTAAAATTTATATATATATTTCTGACGAACAAATTATCCGACCAAATCTACAAACTAGCTACAAATTAGTATTCACGACTCACAATAGTAACATGTACCAGTAGTACAATTTATTGGCAGAATAATACAAATTATCAGTCTCAGTCATACAAATCACCAGTTTAAACTCTAATTAGTTTGTATTTAAGCACTTACGGGAACACAAACTTAACTAATGAGTCATTAGTAATGACAATGTAATGAATTACCTCAGTATCAGTTTGAGAAGGTGTACTAACACTACTTTCCGAAATGGACGATGAACATTCATCTTCAGCGGTCATCGTATTTTTTATCTTATCCTTTGCGTAGGTATGAGGCCTTGGTCTCCTTTTTCTTGGAGATCTATTTGCGACTGTTTGATCTGCTACATTTCTTCTCGGAGAACTAATTGGTGAAACCCTCCTTGAATCTTTAGATTCATTCACTCGCCTCTGAGTTTCTATACTTAATGACTTTGTCTTCACCAGTGAATTAGATCTACCTCTGATTGGACTGGTCACATTTCGATCCATGTTTTTCCGTTGAGGCCGTGGACTCACCGGTGAAACACCTTGACAAATATCGGATTTTGACCTGATACATGGTGGTGATTCGTGACCTGCTCGTCTATTAGGCTTCATCAGTACGATAGGAGATTTAGGTTCAGAAGTATATGAATAACTACGATCACGAACAATGTCTTTGTTTCTGATTTGTGTAACAGCTGACTTAGTATGTAAGAGTCCTTTAAGTTGCATAGACTCAAGAATTTGCTTCAATGTTTCTAGATCCTTCATCGGTTCATCAATTCCTTTCATCTTTAACCGTCTTTCAATCTCGCCATAGATTGACAACTTCTGGTTCGGCTCTGGATAGAAATCTGCAGGATTGTAGAAGCTTTTGGGTTGCTGTGGAGATTTGAAATTTCGCTTTGAACAACCTCTTAGGGTCTCATCAGACCTTATATAATTCTTCTCAATTGGATCTACATTGTTGTCTCTAATCAAATTACTTGACAAGTGATTTTGTTGCTTCACTTTAAATTTGTCATTGCTATTACTGTCAACAAGTCTGGACCGAAAAATTTCTCGTGAAACTCTAGACTCTGATGCAGACCTCCGTAGCTCAACATGCTTGGTTATTGGTTCTGATGATGATGAATGAGTCATTGGTTCGATCCCCATTAATTTAGCAATAACGCTTGTTGATCGATGGTTATTATCATCTGATGAATTTGTCTCGATCTCTTTGCGGTAAAGGCTACCTTTGGCTTCATCAAATGTTGCTCTACTGTCCAGGGATAGTCTCGGAGAGAACTTCCACGAGTTCTTTCCGCCTTCATTTACTTCGAATAATTGAAGAGGAAGCGGTGACTTTAGTGGTATTTCTACCGGCATTGCTGAAACCAATACCGGAGAACGTGGTTGAGGAAGCTTAGAGAGTTCTGGACTTGAAAATGTCATTGCTCTTGTCTTCTCTGGTTCCTTCATTAGCGCAGGTGATGGAACAAACTTTTCCTCGGAATTCACTGGTGACTTATCCGACTTGTCAACTTCCTGCCGAATATATATACACAGACAAAGAAGCATTCAGCCAAAAACCAATTAAAATAAGAACCTACAAATTCTCATGTAAATAAAATCAGTGCATGAAAAATAAAAGAATGAAGGTATAAATATTGCCACCTTTGGTGCAGGTAGGTTCTTAGTGGATAAGAACTGGTGGCGGTCAAAAAGCTTAAGGAAACCAGCCATACAACCCATTTGTTTCCCTATTTGCTTCTCCATATTCCGATCATGTGCAACTCCCGTCCACATTTTCCGGTGACTATTTCGATAACTCCTCCCTAGAAACACCCACACACACTCTCACCCACTATATTAAGCATAAATAACATTTGGCTTTTGTCATGCGTCAAACTCCCGCTTTCCACTCATTTAAAGTAAGTGCGAGAGTGTCGTTAGGCTAAACTTACTCTTTTTACCTTGTCATAATCCCAAAACTAAAAATAAAATACCATGCAAGTCCCGAGGGGTAGAATTGGTCATTAATGTAAATGATTAACCTCGAGGACTGTAGCTGCAGGCTAAATGATATTTGTGTCAGAGGACTAAGCTTCTTGAAGTGCGAAATTTTGAACAAAGACTGTGGACTCTTTTACTATAATGCCCTTTTGTGTGATTAAAGATGTACCGGCACATTATAGTATAGAGATGGTGTAATTTAATGTGGGGGTTACAAAAGAAAAGGAGAATCACGAGGGTGTAGTAATGTTTATGAATATAATAATTAGATTTGACCAAGTCCAAGCGTTTAAGGTGACTGACTACAAATTTCAATTAAACAAAACACATATGCTCCTGCTACAAGGAAAGTGTCCAACAGATGTTGAATGGATGGTTTGTGTCAAATGAAAATATGAACTATCATTTCTGAATGTTTGTTTCCAAGTAATTTGATATATGTCTTTTATATAAAAATTATGTATTAAAAAATACATACTAGTTATATAATATTTTTTTATATTTTCATTTAGTTATTATTTTAAAACATTATAATTAAAATTTAAAATAACCAAATTCTAAAAGTAATCAATATAGAAATAATTTTGAAAGATTATAGTTATATTGAAAAAAGAAATATGCATATATTAAAAAGACAAAAAAAGTTTTATAAGAGAAATGTAAAGAGACGAGGGAAGTAAAATATAATATATGGACAAAAATGTTATAAATTAACAAGATTTATCTAAAAAAATTCTAAAATATTAATTAAAATAGGATAAATGTAAAATACGTTGATATATAAGTAGCTTAATTTTTCTATTAAACGTTGAAAGTTACAATTTTAGATGTGCTTATTCAATTAATCTTATTTTAACCATTATAATTTAATATTATTTTTACTAGTAATCGGGTTAAGTTTACCCAGACATGATGCCGCAAAATTTACCTCAATGCATCAAAAATTTATAAATTTATGATGAATTTTTAAAAATATTATAAAATTATTGTGAAATTTAGCAAAATTCAAAAGTCTTCTTTTGAATATCATTAAATTTAAATTCTTTGATTTTTTTAATATCTTTAAATTTTCAAAATTTTAAATGATTTTCCACAATCTTCGCGCACCAAATTTTACAACTATAATTAACAGTCATTTGGTGTTATAAAATTGAATTCAAATTCTAAAATATCAATATAATTTAAATTTAAAATAACCAAATTCTAAAAGTAATAAATATAGAAATAATTTTGAAAGATTATAGTTATATTGAAAAAAGAAATATGCATATATTAAAAAGACAAAAAAAGTTTTATAAGAGAAATGTAATGAGACGATGTTGGTCCCTGATATTGTAGAAGGGGGGTTGAATACAATATCTAAAATAATTCGCGAATTTGGATTAAGAATAAAAAGTTAATTATAATCCTGAAATATTAATAGGTGAAATACTGTTCAAGTAGAATATTTAATTTTAACTTGAAAAGTATTACAGAATTAATATAGTGAATAGTGTTTATATCTGATAAATTGTCTAGAGTGATTTTGACATGACTTGTTCGGGTTTAACAATTTATATTCCAAACTAAGCACAGAAATCTGTGAATATTACAATGCACACAAATTTCTGAATTTGAATGTTTGAACGACAACTGAAAAATGAAGACAATCACCTCATATTTATAGAGGTGTAAAACTAGCATGACTTATCCCAATATGACTTTTTTCAATTAAAATTAACCCTTGTATGACTCATAAAAAGGCTGGGCAAGACTCATAATGGTCGGTATGACTCATTCAAGAATTCGGTATGACTCTTTCTACAACTGCTCGGTATGACTCAATTAAAAGCCTTCGGTATGACTCATTCCACTTGAGCTCGGTATGACTCATTTAAAAGCCTTCGGTATGACTCATTCCACTTGAGCTCAGTATGACTCATTTAAAAGCCTTCGGTATGACTCATTGCAAGTCATATGAATCAATTCTTTTATACTAAATCAATTCTACTTAATTTAATTAAATAATTTATGAATTAAATTAAATTCAGACTTGAATTAATTTAATTAAATAAATTAAATAATTAACTTAATTTTAATTGTAGAATTAAAATACTATTAGGACTTTTGTTCAACTCTGTAGTCCGTTTCAGTTTTCTGTCTTGGAACCACTTCAGCTTGATGTTGAATATTTATTAATTGAAGTTGACACACAAATGTACTGTCTGATTCATTTGTGTCATACTCTAATAAATATTCTTCATGTCTTTTAACATTTAGAATTAGTGGCCTTCTATCTTTGCTTAGCTTTTCTGTCTTTTTTTTTCTGTTCTTCTTCTTCTGGAATCTTCGTGTAGTAGTCACTTAAAAACTTCTGAATCTTCTGAATTCTTATGAAATTACTACTTGATTATTTTTACTAACGCTTGAACATATTAATGAACTTTTTCAGTGTTAAGTAGCAGGTTCAACTGAATACTTCTGATTCTGTTGATTCTCTGTGACTAGTTGATTGTCTTCGTCTTGATTCCTGTTTGATATTTACTATTTACCACTGTTTCTAGATTGAGTTGAGTTGTCATCTAATTATTACAAATAGGCCTTAGTCATATGCCTTTCAGACGAGGGAAGTAAAATATAATATATGGACAAAAATGTTATAAATTAACAAGATTTATCTAAAAAAATTCTAAAATATCAATTAAAATAGGATAAATGTAAAATACGTTGATATATAAGTAGCTTAATTTTTCTATTAAACGTTGAAAGTTACAATTTTAGATGTGCTTATTCAGTTAATCTTATTTTAACCATTATAATTTGATATTATTTTTACTAGTAATCGGGTTAAGTTTACCCGGACATGATGCCGCAAAATTTGCCTCAATGCATCAAAAATTTATAAATTTATGATGAATTTTTAAAAATATTATAAAATTATTGTGAAATTTAGCAAAATTCAAAAGTCTTCAAAATTTTCTTTTGAATATCATTAAATTTAAATTCTTTGATTTTTTTAATATCTTTAAATTTTCAAAATTTTAAATGATTTTCCACAATCTTCGCACACCAAATTTTACAACTATAATTAACAGTCGTTTGGTGTTATAAAATTGAATTCAAAGACATAATTTTTGGGTCACCCCATTCCAGAAACATAAGAATAATACCTTTCATTCAGTATGCATGCATGTGTAAATACTCTTAATTTTGATCATATGATGGGAGAGAGTTCAAAACAGGTCCTCTAGTAATTCCAGCTCCTATTGATGTCATGACTACAATTAATATTAGGAAGAAAGTTTAATTAAACACCATATATATATATATATATATTTCACGTCAGGAATATAAGCGACTGATCACCTAGGGTCAATTTTATGTCATCAAAATAACGTTATTTCCGGTTTCTACAAAATATGTAATCGATTAAGTTGTCGTGGTCAATTTTATATCCCTTTTTTTTTATTCGATCGGTTTTGTGCAGTTAAAATTGAATTCTTTACTGTGATATTTACCAATTTTATTTTTTTAACAAAATTTTATCAGGTAGTTGGATTATTATGTTTTCAAAAAGGACGACTGTTATGTGAAAGTGATGTAAGTACCATAATAATCACGCATTGATAGTGCTCACATGCATGCTGCATATTGAATTCAGTGAAACTTGAAAAGTAGTGAAGAAGACGATGAAACAGTAGTCAAGAAGTTGATGATGAGGCTGCATTAGTAGCCTGTTGCAGCTTCCTTTCCATACATAGTAGGCTTCTACAGCTACTGACTCAGTGAGCCATGTGGATTACTACTGTTTCACACTTTCACTCATCAAACCCATGCATCATGCATGCACCTCACACCTCTGCTTCTATATCTGAGCTTTTATTATCACTCTCAGACTCCGAACTTCTGCGTGTCGTGTGTGTGTATGATTCATGCCATACAGTTATTCTTTCATATTTTGTGTGTTTAATTTTGGTTCGTCTGTTTTCGTCACCATGATATACAAGGACAAAGAAACATAAATCTTTGTGATGCCTCTTACTTTTTGGCGGATAAAAGTACTTTTAATTTAAGCGGATAAGAGTTGAAATTCGAACTAAAAATTTTGAAAATTTGTTTTTGATTAAGGATCGAAAAATTAATTTTGATTAAAGTCAGTAAATTTTGAGACTGGTTTTGATACATAAAATAAGTTGGACCTAGTTATTTATTTTGTGCACCAACCTACTACATACATGTCACAAAGTACCCTATAGCTTTTTGATTCATAATTAAACCTACTTGGCCACTTGTAATTTGATCTGACTAGTGACTGCAAAGAAAACGAAGCATATATACTGTAGTGTACATACTATTGATTATGCACTAGTACAATAATAGAAGTAGCTAGAAATAAGTATGCAAATGGTGGACCAGAAAAGCACAAGTTCCAATGTCCTGGCTAAGGTGATATGCACAGCCTTCAACCTGAAGCTCCCATGTTCTATCTCTCACCAACTATCTTGTTCTGTTCTGTTCTGCTGCACACACATTCCTTAATATGTTATATCTATATCTTGATTCTTGACTGCATCTGCATTCCCCCCCTATCTCTAAACAATTGGGTCAATTTGTCCTGTTGCACTATCATATTAATATATTTATGCACGGATATATATATATATATATATATATATATATATATATAAAATAATTGACAGTCTTTTATAGGAATTTTTTCCCAACAGGAGAGGAGATAGGATCCTCCTAGGTACAACATTGTTTGCAAGGAATATTGTAGTATCCCATATTTTTTTGAATAATAAAATAGATTATTAATAATAATAAGGGATTAAAATTGGATATAGATTATGAATTAAAATTGGATTAAAATAACGAGTTTTTGAATATCGGTAGGATTTGAATTGTAGTAGGTTTTGTTATAGGGTTTAAAATTCTATATATAAATTGAGATCTCCTTATTCTTTGGTATTATATTCGAGCCACCTTGACTAAACAATTATAAATCTCTCTCGACACAAATCTTGATTCTTTTTGTTCGTCTTTGTTATTAAAATTCGTAGGATTTCTCATACGCAACTCAACGATCTTGTAAAATTCGCAGTAAATTCATCGTAAGTCGGAATTTGTTGATTCTGGACTTTTTGAAAAGATATTTTCGTTCTCTACAATTTTCGTGTTTTAAGTTTTTCCAGAAAACATCGTTTAGAGGGTCAAAAAGGTGAAATACAGATCTGGGCAGAATTGAAGTTATGAATAAGTTCGACGTTTGAGACGTTTGAGATGTGATATTTTCGATTGGCTATTAAGGATTCAATATATATTCTAGGATATTGTTAATTCTTGGTTTGTAAGGTTGAGGTAAGTAAACTTTCGAAACATTAGTTTATTTTGTAAATTTTATATTTATACGTATGTAATTTTGTTATTAAATTAGATCATGTATGCTAATTTATTGGATTAAATTATGAACAAAAGGGTTATTTGAACTTCAAAATTTGAATAAAGAAAGAGGATTTTAGAACCCTTCCCTTCGTATTGAACCGTTATTAAATTGTGTATAGTTCCGGAACTAGACTTTGGACCTTACTAGGGAGCACTTCTTTTGGATCCTTCGGGGATGGTGCATTATTTTGGGTCTTAGTAAGGATAGCGCGTTTATTAGCATTTGAACTGTTGGGTCCTGTCACCGGCTAATGTGACCAAGCGTAATGGGATAATTTATCTAAAGAGTACTCCCTCCGTCCCAACCAATTCTTTACACTTTCCTTTTTGGGACGTCCCACCCAATTCTTTACATTACTAAAAATAGTAACTTTTAACAATAAATATATTATTACATCCACTACTTCACTCCACTTTTTCAACACTTTACACTATTACACCCACTACTTCATTTATTTTAACAATAAAATCACTATTACACCCACTATCCTTGGTCTCCGTGCCCGGACCAAATGTAAACATTTGGCCGGGACGGAGGGAGTATGATTTAATTATTTTGAATTAGAAATTCGTTATATCTGTTTAAAATTCTGAAATATATATATGTTATACGAAACCTACTTGATCTTACTAGTGTGTAGTTAGTTTTCTTACTGGGTTGTGTAGCTCATTACTTACAATTTTCAGGTTCGGTGTAAGAGAAAGATGAAGTGCATTGGATTTCGAGGATCTTAGATTTTGAGTAGATGGGTTGTTGACTCATCATTATTAGCTGCGCTTTTGTAATAGTTAATTTTGTAATAGAGATTTGAATTAATAAATATAATAGTTTTAGATTTTGTAAGATTAATAGCTCGAAAAGGGCGGGCTCTTACAAATATAGTCTTTGGTTCACTCGAAATTTAGTTTAGAAAATATTAAAAAAGCGGTGTAACCGGATATCCATATTATTGGAGTCAAACATTTTATTGTATTTGTCTAAGATAGTTGTAAACTATTTTAGCATTATATATATATATATATATATATATATATATATATATATATATATATATATATATATAAATTATATAAACCAAATTCATTATTTGTACAATTTAATGCAATCAAATTTAAAACTTATTAGCTTATATGATGCATAGATCGAATTGTTTTAATATTTTTTTATATAATTTGAATATAGTTGTATTTTTATAATAATAATTTAACTTTTATTTATTTAATGTTATATGTATATATTTTATATAATTTTTCATATACTTTATTTATATTTTAATAGGATAATATTTGTTTATTTTGTTTAGAGACGTGTTTTATTTTGGATATTAATGTGAGATATATTTTAGTTAGGAGATTAGTGTTTAAAAATTAGACCCAATAATAATTATCCGGCCCAAATATCGACCAAGGACCATCAAATTTTTAATTTTTCGGTTTTAATAATATAATATAGATTATATAAATGTACTTTTTTATTGGCATCAAAATTGAATTTCTCCATTATAAATGTTTTTGTAAAACTTTGAAATTTATAAAATATGAAAACTCAAATTTATGCACTTAAAAACAGGAAAAATTAAACTAGATTGAAATCATTGGGACCATACTCACTTCAAAATCGCTAGTATTCCTATTAATTTGTTAAACGAGAGGGCAATCAAATTGAAATTATCGAACTGATAAAATACGAAAATGCAAATTATTGATGGAATGAAATTCGTAAAATTGAGAGTACGAGAATATGAAGTGTGTATATGTACGTGGGAAGGGGAGTAGAGACAAGTCCGTCTTGGCACTGGCTGAGGACCTGAGGTACTAAAAATCTAAAATGATTCTCAAAAGTTTAACTGATGGTGGATAACAGATCGTTTGGCTTGTAATATTTTTCTCAAATAAATATTTATTTTTGAAAAAGTATTTATATTTTTAAAAATTAATATTATTTTCTTAAAAAATATACATTTACATATTTTTTAATAAATAAGTTAGAAAACAAAATAAGTCAAATACTCTTTAAATTTGATTTGAATACTAATGTTATATTTAGTTAGGATGAATGAATATGAGAGGAATGAAATGAAATTTGAGCTATATCATGATAAAAGTTTTGCTTTCATTTTTGTTTCATATCCTCCCTTCCAACTCCATTAGTTCCACTTATTTCATTCATTCCATTTCATTTTATTCTATATTTCCTAATCAAATTAATACAACATAAATGAACTTTTCAAATGCTTTATAAAGTAAAATTCGAATTTCAAATCACTTATCATATCATATATATCTAGTGAGCTTTCCTACTCTTTTTTTTCATTTATAAATTATATATATTGAAAGGGTATATGCATTTTAAAAGTTAATTGAAGTCTCTGGACTCGTCTTTGAACTTAAGATTTATGATTATATAGAACTTGAATTTAAATTTTTTATTCAAGATCAGTCTCGAACATTTTTTTTATCGAGATTGAACCCAAATCTCACAATATTCAACATGATTTGATTAGAATGCATCATAATATGTAATTCTTTAAGTAGCTAGTCGTTTAACTTAATTAAAAAATATAAATGAGGTATCAATCATAAATTCATGCTACGATAAAAAAACACCTATTGAAAAAAAAACCCTATCATACTATTGCAGTAGTAACACTTTCCTATTTCCTAAAAGTTTAATACATGACAAAAATGAAAAGGAGAAACACGAGGGAATACTACAGGTTTGTAGGACTTTACAGCTACTAGTACTCCTGTTTAGTACTGATAAGTGATAACAATGGTTCAATTCATCCGTGGTTATATAATTTGGAACAATTAATAAATTATATTTACTACATAATTTAATTAAAAAGTTTTCTTAACACAAGAAGTTCTGTTTCTATTGGTGTTAGAGTTGTTTTGATGACTGAATCAGCTAGTTAATAAAATCATTTTGTTTGTAAAAAAAATTCAGAAGGCCGGTGTTGTCTACTTGTCTACTCCTTCGTTCCAATTTTACATGTCAAATTTGAAAAAAGTACGCATATTAAGAATTTCTAACATAAAAACTATTTTTCATTTCTATTCATATTAATTACACTGGTTGAGATAGTTTCAATGTATAATTTGAATTATAATTCCATTTCATTAATTATTAGTACAACTAGCAATACTCTAGTCAAGGGTTATTTTAGAAATTTATTTATAAAATTATATTAGAAGTAAGATAGTGAACATGTATTAATATATTATAGGATAATTTTTTTTAATCAAAAGTGACTACTAATTTATGACGGATGAATTATTTATCTTTCTGAGTTCGCTGCATGAAAAAGTTTTAGTGACGGGCATTACCACAAAAAAAATTAAAAAATAGTGGCGGAACAGAAAGCCTCCGAAGATTTCAGCCAAATGTAAAAAAGAATTAGTTGGAAAAGAGTTGCATTCATACAGTTCTTAAATAAGGTGATCAGGCTATCCATATAAGTAACCATTTAATTTATTTATGTGTATGGATGATTTGGCTTCTAACATGAGTGAAGAGTCCGCAAGGCCACCACCGTATGGGGGTTGTCTGCGTTTTTACTAAAAAGGGGAAAGGGACTTAACGGTCTTCTGTATATGCTTCTGGATGTGTATGTATAATGTATGTATATATGTGAAGAATGCAATGCAGCGAAATGTGTTTGTGTTTCCCACTTTGCTTGGGAAGCGTTAATTTACTGCCAAAGGCAATGGGCTTCCCGTTGCCTGCATGCTCACCTTCACGTGCCAACATGCCTCCATACATCTATGTGTTTACTGTTATAATAATTCAAACAAGTCGCGTTGGCACGTTAATTAGGTGACCAACACTAATCCACCCTCCCAAGTGTTGAGATATACTTCCTCTCAAAATATACACATTTCAATGCATTTAGTACATTTAATAATCATTAGCATTTTTAAAAAAAAATTATTTTATATAAGATCATTTTTTTTAATTTTTATACAAAACAAAAATATAAAAAAATATTATTTACATATATATCTCCATCAAGCATATTAAAATATTGTTATTTCCCTTAATCCAAGTTTTTAGAAGGGGGATTGAATACAAACCTAAGAATTTTATCAAATTCTTGCTGATTTAAGTTTGCATCCAAAAGTGTTTAAGTGTTTGAGATATTAAAACTGAGAAATAGAATCAAAAGAAATTAAACTAAATACTTAAAAATAATTCTTTTAAAAATTACCAGTGGATTGGTTTTCTACTATTGAATATTTTTACTTTCAATTAACCTTGGTCTGAGAACCAAACTGCTTACAAAATGTAAAATGAACACATAAAAGCACTACAAATATTTTCCTATCTTTTTCTATGCTTTTCTTGAGTTCTAGTTCTACACCTTCTACCTTTTGTTATAATGAACCACTAAACTATATATAGCATTTCATTTTCTACTTCTATTTTCTATCAATTTATAAAATACGATTTACATTTTACGTACTAAAATAGAATGTAGCTTCTTTCACAGTCTTCGTAGGTCTTTGCTTTGTTCTGGAAAAGTCTTTGTCTTATTCTTTTTCTTGAAGACTGTGTTCATTTGAAAGTCTGCACAGTTCTGACAAAACTGTCTTCCATTAATTCAGACTTCTGCAAAGATTTCATTCCATTTATCTTTAACTAATTTGGGAAACTTTGATCAACTGATAATTGTTGTGAAACTTATAAATTGACCCTTCTTTGCTTATCTATCGACAGATAGGTTATCCATTGATTAGTTGATGTATCAATGAATGTTTGAATATCTATTGATCCCTTATCCATCGATTGCTCTTTTATCCATTGATTGTCTTGACAAGTTTATCCGTTGATGGTGATTCATTGATTTGACTTTTATTGACTGTCATCCATCGACCAATCATCCATTGACTACTGATATACATTGACTCCTTTATCTGTTGACCACCTCATCTATGAGAATTCTGACTTATAATATTTACACTTTGTCAGCCATTATTCATATCTGTCAAAGAGCTATCAATCGAAGCTAACAAACATTAGTTGACTGTCATGACATATCTATCGAAACATTACAATCAATTGATAATACAAGGAATTCTGAATCAACTGTTACAATCCAATTTATCAGTTGATTAAACAGCAACTTCAAGTGATAAATGGTTTTTTAGTCAATGGATATTTATAGGTCATATATCTATTGACCAGTTACAAAATCAAAATCAAATTTATGATTCTAAATAGTTTGTATATCATCACACTACATGATTCCGAACAAATATATATATATAAAAATTGGCTCATATATTTTGTAACGAAAAATGTTACTATATAATTTTATTAATCCTTTATCTTAATATCTACATCTATACTATATTATTATAAACGAGCATGAGTTTATTTAGTATGGTTCAACGCCTTTCAAAAAATTAAACAACTTCCAAAAATAGCATAAATACAGTATATTATTATATATCTAACACAATTACATCAGTTTCATTATCACTCAACCTCTTTAAGTATTATTTATAATTTAGTATAGTATTATATATTTTACATAAGTTTTATTACCGCTCAACCTATTTAAATTATAAATTTATAAATTATTATTTGTTATAAAATGAAACAAAAAAATTAAAACACATAAACTCAAATTATATAAATTATAAACAAATCTTTTAGGCCAATTTTAAGCAAACCTTTTAGCCCATTTTGAAATTTTTACAACAAATATCAAATAAAATAATGTCCAATTACAAAAAAATATAAATCAATAACAATCATATAAATAAGATTAAAAAAATATGAATTAAATATAATAGTTAGTCTGTGCATAGTTGTAAACTAGTATTTAAGAAAACTAAAATTAATTAATATAGCATCAAAATCTTGTTGAATTAGTTAGGACTCCAATTAATATTTTTAAACATTTAACATAAACTTTAGAATAAATTATTGTCCTAAAAAATAATGTCGGTGATCCGCTCTTTAACATATTTAATCTTACCTAACCCTATTTTAATATTCAGCTCATCTCGTTTATATTACGGATGTACCATGTATAATGCTAGTTTGGTAGAGTCGATACCCCTGACAACAGTTTGCATCATAAGTTGCTTACAGGATTATCAAACTAATGATTAGATTATTACTATTATTAAATTTATTAGTGTAATATACTACCAACTTGCATGAGTGATGAGATAGGTGGAGTGATAAGGGCTTATAATTAGTCAAAA
Source organism: Oenanthe sinensis (assembly GCA_028671895.1). Classification (NCBI taxonomy): domain Eukaryota; kingdom Viridiplantae; phylum Streptophyta; class Magnoliopsida; order Apiales; family Apiaceae; genus Oenanthe; species Oenanthe sinensis. The sequence continues at coordinate 5,582,123 of CM053814.1, read as the reverse complement.
ACAAAAAACTTGCATCACTTAATTATTGCCTTCCATTTTTCTTATAATTAAGTAAGATGCCCTTGCAGTTTGTACAAATTAAAAAGGGTGATTAATTAATATATTGATCCGTAAAATATATTTATTTATACATATAAATTATAAATGTAATATTTTAAGCTTAGCTTTTATATGATATAGTTTTTCTTATGGTTGTTATTTTTCTAAAAATATTGTTACCAGAATTTTTAAAACGGTCAAATATTCAATTATCACTTATATACTCCACCGAATAAAATCGTATAAATATGTATAAAAATAATTTTTATGAATTAAAAACTAGGTGTATTAATTGTGGGTGCGCTTGCGTTTGGTGACTTGACTCTGTCTTACAAGATGTCTGCCTATCTTCACAATGGGTTTGAGAATCTAGACATAATTCTTGGAGTGAGGGGTTAGACTTTATATATACGTAGAAAGTCTAAGAATTATAATAAGATTAGGAAACTTTGCGGACAAGCCATCTCCTTGAAGGATTCTAAATCATTTGATAGAATCATTTGATAGAAGTAGTTTACACGTAGGAATATGTTTTCTTGCTAATGGAGGTGATTTGGGGCTACTCTTTGAAGTAGTTACCTTATCGTTTGACATAATTAATTAGTTGTATATTTAATTAATTAATTACAAATTTATTTAATCATTAGGGTTTAGAAACTTATTAAATGAGCCTCTCTTTTGCACGGTCTAATTAATGCAACACGTGTGTTTAGGGCTTATTTTCTATCCCCATCAATAATAATATTATATATATTTAATTTTTAATTTAAATATTGTATAATCATATTTACAATGGGTGGATGTTGATACGTAATATTGTGATGTAATTAAAAATTTCAATATAAAACATTCCAGTTTCCAAATGTTTACAAAATCGAGCAAGATTAATTATTTCGAAAGAATATTGTGATAAAATAGCCTAATGATAACTAATAAGTGCATATTTCATTCCAATTTTGGATTTGATGCTCACTTAATTATAAATTTATTTAAAATATATTGTATATTCTATTTTTAGTTTAAATATTATATAATCAGATATACCATGGGTGGATGTGATGCATAATATTGTGATGTAATTAAAAATTTCAATATAAAACATTTTAGTTTCCGAATGTTTACAAAATCGAGCAAAAAACATGTATATGAAGCTCACACTCTATTTACTTGAATGGAGTATCTATTTTAAATTTAATAAATTAATGGAATATTGTGATAGAACAGCCTAATGATAACTAATAATTGTATATACTCTACCATTTTAATTTTGGTTTTGATTCTCACTAAATCCTAAATTTATTAAAAAAATTAATTATACTTAGTTTATACATTATACTTAAAAAACTTATTTAAATTATAAAAAAATGACGTATGATTAAATTGTACTAAACTCAAATTTTAAAATTAATTAAATCGCATATTTTTTTCATTTAAAGATGGATGTGTTGAAATAAGTACATTTTAAATGTCAATGTATTAATGCCCCAATTAAAATATGAAAATAGAACCGTTGGAACAAGGGAAGAAATCTACTTTACTCGGATGATATATAAAAAATGCAGTACATGAATTGTGGGAAGTGTTCTGGGTGACATCATTGCTGGGATATTCGTGCACGCATCACTAGCTTGTTTAATTACAGTAACGGATAGTATTGATCTATAATCTATATTATTAAAAAAACAAATCAAAGTTTTAAAGACTAATTAAAATAAGTTTATTGTGTTACCGATCCTAGCCAGAGGGTGATTATATAAAGTAACTATACTTTTTTACTTAAATAAAGAAAAAGGATTGCACGACACTTGTCTGATATAAAGAAAAAAGAACCTACTGTCTGTGGCGCTTGACAGAAGACATTTATACGGGGTGTTTGGGGGAATTTTTTTCCAGAATAAATTAACTTATTTTAAGACAAAGTTAGAGATTCTGAATTTTTTTCTGAAAAAAGTTAACTTTTTTTTTGCAACTTATAGAATCTCAAATATATATTAAATACTTGCATAAAAAACATTTATTAAAATATGAAATTTTTACCCGAAAATAAATATTTATTTTAAGGTAGGCCAAACAGGCCAATAGTATACATAACTGATGTCTCATATGGGCTAGACTTATGGTCTGTTATAAATAAATTTTTATTTTTTATAGATCAACCCAAAAAAAAGTTCTCAGATTCTAAAGAAACGAAAACACAAACAACTCAATGTTTTGTTGAAGAGAAGCCCATAATTCAAGTTTTAAACTTGGGCCCTAGTTTGAGTAGTAATCTCCTCCAACCCAAACACTGAGTTGTGCTTTGAGTTGTCAAATTTTTCCCCATCACCCCAAAGAGCATAAGCTTCTTCTCCATGGATGGCATCATCTCCATTCTCTAATTCTTCATCGCTTAATCTTAGTGGAACAATAAGCTTGATTAACAAACAAATTATGCTAGTAGTAACAAGGTTTAAGCAAACCACAAATACAATTCCCAATAGTTGAACTCCCATTTGCCTAAATCCTGCTGCTTTCCTCCCATTATGAAGTCCATATGCAAGTCCTGTATATTTCTTCCAAGAATCTGACACCTTAGGATCAATCTGGTAGAACAAACGGTTAAGCCTCGGATCGGCGAAAAATCCGGTGAGAATACCACCTAAGCTTCCAGCAACTGCATGGGTGTGGAACACTGCCATTGTGTCATCAACTTGTTTCAAGAACCATACTTTTTTGTGAAGGACCATCATTGTGTACCATGGAATACTTCCTGACAATAATCCCATTGTAATAGCTGCCCAACCTTGTACCACACCTGAAAAACAAAATTAATAAGTATACTAATTTAATTCTTTTAGTAAGAGTCTCAAACTAAGGAATTTCAAGTACTGTACCTGCAGCTGGAGTGATACAAACTAAGCCTGTGATCATTCCTTGTGTGGCTCCGATGACAGATGGCTTTCCGAAGAAAATAATGTCCAGCATGAGCCACGTAAGCAAGCTGGTGGCAGCGCACACGTGTGTGTTAAGGACGGCTAGAGATGCATCAGTGCTGGCAACATAAGGATCTCCACCATTGAATCCACTCCATCCCATCCAAAGTAAACCTGCCCCTGCAAGCATCAGAAGTATGTTGTTTGGAGGAAACCTCTCCCTGTCCTTGATTGCCCTTGGCCCCACCTACACAATTAAACAAAAATAATATTGATAAGTTGTAGTAGTATTACAGAAAATAAATAAATTTATGAAATATTGTAAGCATAAAATTATTACCCAAAAAGCTGCTGTGAAACCGGCTACACCTGAAGAAAGATGAATAACATAGCCACCTGAATAATCAATGAGGCCCCTAGTTGATAACCAACCCCAAGGAGACCATATACTATAAGCACCAACCGTATACGAAAATGTCAACCAAAGTGGAACAAATAACATCCAGGCTACGAAGTTCATTCTCCCTAGTAACGCTCCTGCTATCAAAATCAACGTTATGGCCGCAAAAACAAATTGAAAGAACACCATCGTAGCGTTCGGAAGCATCCCAGCAAAAGCCTGTTCTAACAAAAACTTTTGTTCCAATGCCTGCACGTTCGGCCTTGCTAAAAATGGAAACAATTGCTTCTTCCCGAATGATAACTGGTATCCCCACCCTACCCAACAAACAAGAACCGCGGCAAAGGCGTATAGGGCCATGAATGCAGAGTTGACAGCCCATTTCTTTTTCACAATGCTGCCGTACAAAATGACTAGGCCTGGAACACTTTGAATTCCCACCAGGGTTGCTGCTGTGAGTTGCCATGCATTGTCACCTTTGTTCATCCATTCCGGGCTAGCTTCACTCGGAGCTAGGTTCGACGGAAGACTCATTGTTGATCAAATTAATCAAATGGAATAGCTAGCTACCGGAATGACAAGTGAAGAGGAGGCATGCATATATAGTGATCCAAGAACGAGACTATGGTACTGTTCAGGTGTTGTATCAAATTTCCAAATCATTGTATATTACTAAAGTAGCCTTATGGTATGCTACAAGCAGTAATGTGATTTGGAGGGTAAAAGAGGAATGAAGGAGCATTCGCCATGAATACAGCTAGCCTATTTGAATTTGTTGGTATTATGATACATCGGAGAGACCAAAGCTGTACTAAGTTGACGCAGTGAATTACTGTAAAATTCATCATCGGAGTAGATGGAATTTCCTAGGAAATTGGGATCTTATCAATGAAATACAGCTTACAGATAAATATAATTTGTCTTCGTACGTAGGCAAGATATGGTTAATTATATTGTTTATATGTTACAATAAACAACACGTACTAAATTTACTCGATTTGTTTAATATAATAAATTATTAAACTAACTCGAATGCTAATGATCGACCAGACAGCTAATTCCTAATTAATAATTTACAATTGCTCCCTTAAACACTGCTAGGACTTTATACAAGAATTTAGTGTGGGTGACAAAATGAATCAAAGTATAATCTAACTTATTTGTGGGAGGTGTAATGTTGTAACTTGTTCATCGATTAACACACAGAAATTCTACAGTAATTAAAACTCAAAATAAGATTACAGTGATCATCTATATTGCCGGACGTATATAAACAGGTGAAATGACTTATTAATAATCAAAGCCGCACTCACCTTACAAGTCTGCGAATGGACAAGCTGACAAAATTAGACAAAAAAATTCACAACATCGGGAATGAAAAATTCGAACCTACATCCAATCTTCAGGTTTGATTTCTTCAATTCTAAAATTTTATAGTGATTAAATTAAATTAAATAATATCTCTAGTCTTGGAAAGCCTATCCTGCGTTGATGTGAATAAATTATTATATAAAATCTATAGGAAAGAATTAAAAAATTGGAAAGATATATATTTTACAAGGTAAAAATTGTGAAGCACATTAAATTAGCAATAAATAGATATTTTACTTTTAACAAAATTTGACACATTACATTTATACGAACTAAAAAAATAAATTAGGTTCAAGATAAGTGGGAATTTTTTTTATAAAACAATGATGTTTATTTTGAAAGTAATACCCAATAATAATAATAATAATAATAATAAGATTTTTATTTGGCATGTCCGAGGTGTTCTTAACTCCTTAAGCTTTTATAGTAAATGGACTATAATTTCTGGTTGTGGTTGCCAAAAAACCGCAGAGCCCATTATCTTTTAGCGTCTTTAGCCGACACATATTACCTGCATTTCCACAAGACGTGGGCCTAGTTATGCTATAAAGCAACATGTGTATGTATGTGTCAGATACTCACATGTTTGTATATTGTACACACACCAGGGTTTAAGCAAATGGAAGCAGCTGCATTTTGGTTCTGATTTAATGCTTTGATTCTTCAAATCAGTCGAATAAAAATCCAATCTTTCAGGTTTGATTTTTCTGGGTCTTGTTTATTTCATCATTTCCATGGCTTCTTCAATGTTAATTGGTGGTCAAAATCTTGCTATTTTCAAAGCAAATTCAATTTCCCCAAATGGGCTAGGTTTCATTAGGTCAGATTTACATGGAAAAGCCCATTTCCCCAAAGTTTCTTGTGGTAAAAATCCAAACTTTAGGCATAAGAATTTGGTGACCCAATGTAATGTTTCAGCATCAAGGCCTGCTTCACAACCAAGATTCATACAACATAAAAAAGAGGCTTTTTGGTTTTATAGGTTCTTGTCAATTGTGTATGATCATGTTATTAATCCTGGACATTGGACTGAGGATATGAGAGATGATGCATTAGAGCCAGCTGATTTGAGTGATAAGAGTATGATTGTGGTGGATGTTGGGGGTGGTACAGGGTTTACCACATTGGGTATTGTGAAAAATGTCGATGCGAAGAATGTGACTATTCTTGATCAGTCTCCTCATCAGCTTGCCAAGGCTAGGGAAAAGAAGCCTTTGAAGGAGTGCACGATAATTGAAGGCGATGCGGAGGATTTGCCTTTTGAAACTGATTATGCTGATAGATATGTTTCTGCAGGGAGGTATAATGTGCAAATTCTAATGTTTCGTATATTCTATTTTGACGGTCTCGTGTTGATTTGTTAATATTTGAAGGTCTGTGGATAGTTGTTGGAATTGAGAATTACTTTACCGATGATGTTTGGTTCATTCTGGAATGAGAATGACTTTACCAATTTAACGTACTATATTATGATATTGGGATTGGGAATCAAGTGAACGAGCTTTGGAATTCCATGGTGTATGTGGGAAATGGGTTACCCGCTTATTGGGTATGAGTTTTTCACTCCAACCATTTATAACCCCTCAAACAAACACCAACACCTGGGAATAACATTCTCATTCTCATTAACCAAGTTAAAATACCCTCAAGGCCTCAACTAGTTTTGATATTGTTCAAGAGAAGTCAATGCTATATTCAGGCTGCTTGTAGATTTATTAGTTTTAGATCATTATAAACTACTTCTCTAGTCCACACTCCCCAATATGTTTTACCTGGCTTGTTATTACTTATTACACATCTATTTTTCTTGTTTAAACTTTTACATATTTATGCATTTGAGGATGTATGATCATCACATAGCCTGATAAATTAAGAAAATATTCACTGGCTTGTACCGAGGCTGTGTTGGAGCTGTATCTGATAGGAAACATGATCTTTAGGAGTCAATAAGATTAGAACAGGTATCTAAATTAGTGCTATTTGGTTTTACTATGTGTTCATTCAATTATTAAATTCCACCAGTTTTATTAGAGCCTTCTATACATATTGCTATTGAAGTGCCTGGCATACCTGTCAAATGACTAGTGCATGTTTCCTATGCAATTTCATTATCACTTTTTGCTCTATACTATTATTGGTTAAATGAGGTGGCTCTAGGTAATATATAATGGTCACTATCAAGAAGATTTGGTATTGCAAAAATCTGTGCAAGGTTCATTATATTTACCAAGCATTTACCGGGATATTCAACTGGAAAGAGGCTGTTCTTTCATGTTTTACCTAATAATAATTCATTTTTTTGGACCAATGCAATGAGTATGCATATAACTCTGTGTGTACTGTATGATCTATGATTATTAGTTATAATGTGCCATTACTACAATAGCTTACTACTTGTCACAGTCAAAGTGAAAAGCTAGAGTCAAAAGAGGTTTTACGGTACCATCTCTTATGCTATTACATTTCTGTGACCTTCTCAGTATTGAGTACTGGCCAGATCCACAACGTGGAATTAAGGAAGCATACAGGGTTCTGAAGCTAGGTGGGAAAGCTTGTTTGATTGGACCCGTCTACCCAACTTTTTGGTTGTCTCGTTTTTTTGCAGATGCATGGATGCTCTTCCCGACAGAGGAAGAGTACATTGAGTGGTTTGAGAAGGCAGGATTTAAGAATGTGCAACTAAAACGAATCGGCCCAAAATGGTATCGTGGGGTTCGTCGACATGGTTTGATAATGGGATGCTCTGTCACAGGCGTAAAACCGGCATCAGGCGATTCACCTTTGCAGGTTAGATCTTTTACTTCTCTATTCATTAAACCTTTTATATTTGTTGCATCTCTCTATGTCATTTTTGTGAATCTTCTTAGGTCTTCCACCAAAATGTATATTTCTTCTTCACAAAAAAAAAAAAGAAGAACACACGGCTTCCGATTTGCAACATCATCTTTGATACTCTTTGTTGTCTCTTGGTGATAGTACCTACGTTGAAGTTTACAGTGTTCATCTAATCTGGAACCACAATGTTACACCAGTCTAGACATGTTTTGCTCAATTAATTTGTTTTCTTTTCCGTGCCTTGCGTTTTACAAGATGACTATATTTTTGCAGATGGGTCCAAAGGTGGAAGATGTGAGTAAACCAGCACATCCAGTTGTTTTTCTCATACGCTTCATTCTTGGTGCCCTGGCAGGAACTTATTACGTAATTGTTCCAGTCTACATGTGGCTTAAAGATCAGGTTGTTCCAAAGGGTAGCCCAATATAAGGGGCTGTTATTAATTATGATTTCGGCCTCCTTCCTTGTAGCTGGTAGAGTTGCATGTAAACATTTCTAAATTTGGGGGGGGGGGGGGGGGTATGAATTATGATTTCAGTCTCCAGTCTTCCTTGCAGCTGGTAGAGTTGCATGTAAACCTTTCTGGACTTGTTTGATTTTCTGTTTTGATATTCTTGATTACAAGAACTGCACTTGAGAGAATTCTATCAAAAACAGTTAAACAGCCAAAGAAACTTGTTTTCTTTATTGCATCTTAACTAAGTACAGCTTTAATCCTATAAATCCAGTAATATTCAAGATAACTGGGAATTGAAATGACCTGTTTGAAAAAGTAGCTTATTGTCATCTGTAAGTAATTTGTACTCGACGGTGAAACCATATTTTGATGTCATGTTATCAACCTTGACACCTTTTCTACTTTTAAGTTCTGCACTAGAACTGTTCTCAAATTTTGTTTCCCAAAAAAAAAGAGGAGAAAGGGAAGGGGAAAAAAGGTTAACAGAAAAGTAATTTGCTTAGAGCATCTCCAAAAGTCCCCTGATCGGCTCCTAAATATAATATAAAATATTAAACTCCTAGTCATTTAACACATTTTTAGGAGTGTCAACTACAACAATGCTCCTTATATTCCCTCTCTATTTTATTTTTTTATTAATATATAGACCCCGCTATGACAAAAATGTGGAAAAAGTAAGGGATGTTTTGGAGGAAATGAATATTTTATTGATATAAAAAAATTAGGAGCCGACTCCTAAATTAGAGGAGAGAGAAGAGACTCCTAAAATTTTTAAGAATCACCAAGAGTCTTTTGAAACTCTATTTTTTGTTATACTCTCTATTTTTCGATTTAAGAAATTGTTTAGAGAATCTATTGGAGATGCTCATTATCTTATAAGACAGAAACTGTAATATGGAACCCCAAACAGGGGAAATATACCCCATGGCTACATCCCTTATTTGTTTCTTTCGAGAGAAGCATATAAATACTTAAATAGGGTCGTCGCCCAAGAACGTATCCTCATAAAATACAAATATAATACTATAATATAGTATCCTCTGACTCTTAATTTCTCTTTTAATTTAAAAATCAGCAAACCATCTTTCCAATTACTCGAAATTAAGGTTCATTATTGGAGTCAAATTTTAGGCTGAAGCTAGAAGTCAATGTAAAACCATAGCTTCAAACTCCAGGCGTTTTCACCAAGTTGATATAGTGAGTATCAAGGCTCCATGCATTATTGCATTTTCACCAATCTGAGAATTATCAAGGCAATGTATTTTACCAAAAGGAATGAGATTGAAGCCTTGAATAATTACTTCCAAAATAAAATAGCAGCTCTTCGATCATCTTAAAATTCTTCCACGAGAAGTTCACATGTTCATATTGCAGACGAGTCATTCAATAGCCAAAACAAAATTTTCGAAAATATCAGAATAATAATACAGTTTGATTCAGTAGCAAATTAAAGGACTGGATAGAACCAAAGCCAATTGAAGGGACGTATCGGTAGAAACTGAAAGGGCACAATTTCAAGGGCTGATATCTTCATACGAAACCAAACCTCTTTGCGGAGCTGGGGAGCTTGATCTGGATCTGCTTGGTGATTTAGTAACTACTTTTGTGGGACGACCCTTTAGAGTAGCATCAGGAGATACAGAACGAGAACCACAGATCTTGGATCTTGAGGTTGACCTTACTCTTTTATCAACTTGAGGGCCTAGACGAGATCTTAATCTGTCACTCAATGCAGGTCGTCTCTCCCTTGGGCTAGGACTGCGTGCACGGTTCCGCCTACGGTCCCCATTATGTCCATGATAAACACCTGGTGAGCGAGAAGCGCTCCTACTTCTACTCCTTCGGCTTTGGTACCTTTTTCCAAACATAAATTTTAATTAGTCATGAATATATGGCAAATCCCACTGCATAAACAAAAGACTACGCAAGCATATAGACAGCTACCCTTTGTACAGAAGATAACCTGCTAAATTCACGGGGGCCAATAAATTATATAAATTCCAGTAAGCTATACTAGGTCACTTAGAATTAAAAGTAGCAGCAAAAACATTACGCCCATTTGTCTTGACTATAAAAAAGAAGATACTTGTTGCTTAAAGTTTTTTTCTTCAACTCAAAAGTAGAAGTAATTTTTTTACTTGCAAGTTGTTATCTGTTTGGATAGTTCCAATGATATGCATAATTACAAGTTACCTTTAATAAATAACAAAGTAGTAGAAGTTACATGTTATGATGATAATATTGATAGACAGTATAGCCTCACTTAAAAAAAGATGATACTCTCTCTGTCCCATTTATTTTGTTAACTGATAGAATTTCACATTTTAATCAATCATAATAAATAAACTATAGTTACTAAAAATGTGTATTACTTTTCATATGAATTAACAAAATTAACACGTAATTTACCATATTAAGTGAACATGGACAAAATTTTGTAAATAAATCAACAAATGTGGCCAATATAAATGAGACGAAGGGAGTACTTGTTAATAAAGTTATATTTATAACTCAAAGGTAAAAGGAACTTTTGTACTTGCAAGTTATCATCATTTGGATAGTCTCACAAGTTAAATTTTAAAATGACCAAGTACAACAAGTTACATGTTAAGAGGATAATATTAACATAATAATATTTGAAAGGACTGTTAATGATGTACAAAATACTAGAACAGGGTCTAGCATAGTTTATCTGTTATAAGTCTTTCTAGTCTCTGAACTTTTATATAATCAGAGTCTAGATAGTCAACATCCATTTATAGATGTCATTTGTACTTCGAAGATTTTCAGAAGAAAATGAAACCAGAGTCTGGATGTAAATCAGAGTTTGGAAGTCGATCAGAGTCTATAGACTATCAGAGACCAAAGATCATCAGAGTCTGAAGTTTTTCAGAGTCTATAGAGCTGAAGCTGAATTTGGAAGGTGATCACAATAATGGAAAGTCTTCGAAGATAAAGACAATTATATTGCAAATATGCTATGGGAAGGAAAGAGAAATTCATAAGGAAACTGTCAACTAATAATTAGGAATTCTATTCCTATTGTAATTTGATTTTATGTTATTAGTTGATAGGCAGTTCTCTATATAAACACTCTATGTAACCTAATTTATTTGTCGAAGTTTTGAGAGAGCATAGAGATAGAGAGAGTTGTTGTGATAAACACAGAGAAGCTGCTAGAATTTGTGTACACCCTAGGAGAGTTTGTATTCATACATCAATAATACAAACAGTCCTTATTCATATCTTTGTGTTTGTTCTTTGTTTTTAATTCAAGCTTTAAATTTATATTGAGTTGATTTTAATCAGGTAAAAAGAGCACACAAGTATTCAAACACCCCCCTTCTACTTGTGTAACTGGGAAAACAAGGACAAACTTAAAACAACTTAGAAAAGATGTCCCAATGTTGTTACAGAAAACCTAATATCATAACAAAACTTCCACGTAAAGCAGCTGAGATTAATTTTGAGTGAGTCTCCCACCGAGTTGACTGGGTTTGACGGGTTTCAAGCCGAGTTTGACAGATCTCCCACCGAGTTTGAGGTATACTCTCTACTTCTTCTCTTCTTCTCTGATTCTCTACGAGTATTTGTGTGTACACAACTGTACATACAAATATATATCATGAGTATATACATACAACCGTGTATGTATATATCATATACATACTGATTTGTTTATAAGAGCTTCTCTGATTTGTTGTTAGTATTAGTACTAAATACTAAAATACTTGTTTGTACAGGAACAATGGAAAAAGGTGATAGCAAGAAAACTGATCCAGCATGGAAATACTCAACACAAGTTGAAGCCGGAAATCGTGACAAAATGCAATGCAACTTCTGTGCTAGAATACTATGTGGAGGAGTTTATAGAATGAAAGAACACTGGATTGGGGGGGCGTAAAAACGCAAAAAAATGTACCAGAGCTCCTGGAGACGTTAGAAAAGAGATGGAAGAGTACATGGAAGCTAAAAAGAAAGCAAGAGAGATGGAAAACTACTTTCAAGCAGTTATAGATTCAGATGAAGACTCTGTTGATGATATTGTGCAAGTGTCGAAGTCGAACAAAGGGTCGTGTGCAAGTACTCCTTCTTTGAAGACTAAGGTTTCAACATCAAGGCCAAAGGGTCCACTTGATTTATACATGATTCCTGATCCAGAAACAGCAGTGATGAAGAGGAAGGGTAAAGGGCAGCAGAAAATAAATGAGAACGATAATGTACGAAAGGAGTTAAGAGCCCGAGCTTGTACTGCATTTGCTAGATGGATGTACGATGCAGGAATACCCTTTAATGCCGTCAATTATGATAGTTTTCCGGTAATGGTTGAGGCATTTGGACAATACGGACCAAATATGAAGCCGCCTAGTTACCATGAGGTTAGAGTTCCTTTGCTAAAAAAAGAAGTTGATCACTTAAAAAGTTATTGAGCATGAGAAACAATGGGAAAAGTTCGGTTGTTCGTTAATGTGTGATGGCTGGACAGATGGCGTACAAAGATCATTGATCAATTTCCTTGTCAACAGTCCAAAAGGTAGTGTTTTTATTGAGTCAGTTGATTCATCAGCGTATTCAAAAACGGGAGAAAAAATGTATGAGCTGCTTTGTGGATATATTGAGAAGATTGGACCATCTAATGTGGTGCAGGTGGTTACAGATAGTGCTTCAAACAACAAGTTGGTTATATAGTTGTTTATGCTTTTTTGTGCATTATTCCATATTTCTATGATATATAATTAATTTTTTTAAATAAATTCGCTTCACTTCGATGAGGCGCACGCCTCGCCTCGCGCCTCATCGCCTAGGCTCCACGGGACCTTAGCGCCTCGGTGCGCATCGCGTGTTTAATAACATTGAGATGTCCTCACAATTTTTTAATACTCGCCCTATAGTATATTTAAGTCATAAGTTCTTATCTAATAAAAACTGGCCTAACAGACCAATTTTAAGTTGATTTTGACTTGTAAGTTCATTGACCAGCTTAAAAGCTAGAACAAACATGGCCAAGATCTAACTCAACTTAGTAATACTATGATAAAATAGTTTGTCTCTGTCAAGCGTGTACATCAACATATGTAGGAAACTGGATATAAACATAGTCCTGGTTCTGGAAACCTAGAAATCAGAAAGAAGGGAAAGACACCAAGTGATTTAAATTAATAGTCTATAAAGCAATACAAGTGCAATATGTAGCATATGGCTGCATGTATAGACATTAGATTTGCTTGAAATTTAAGTATTTAGCACTTAGCAGATCACTTTATTAAACAGTACAATAAAGAAAGAACAGTTAACAATATGTCCATGCAAAAAAAACTTGGAAAACTTCATCCCTTTTTCATGCATCAAAGATAGGTACATGTTGATATGTGCGATTAAATAAATAAACCAGTAAAAGTAATTAAATACTGAGACTAGTGGGATGAAATCTGCAACCCAAACATTGTTGAGCAATAACAAGAAGGCAGGCAGTATAATAGAATGAAACAACATCAAAGTATATGTGTTCAAAGTACTCGCCATCACCCGCACAATACACTCCTAACCACAGAGGCATGAGACCCGCTCCTCCCTCTATTAATCCTAAAAACCCTGCTACTCTCTTTGAAGAATCTTCTAATTTAGCCTTAAAACCTTGGGCATTATTTGTATTTTTGAACATCAATTCTTGCGAGTATTGTATAAAAAAAAGTAAAATAAATGATTAGATCGGGTGTCAAACACACCCTGTGTCATATATAAAAGCTCTTTAGAATTGTCCGTCCCCATGTTGGAGGAAATATTTTTCACAAACTCGCGTGCATGTGTGTGCCTTTTTGAGTGAGAGAAAGAGAGGAAGAGAACCTGGGTGGACTTGGGTACCGTCTCTGCGAGGAACGATCGGAATAGTTTCTGTAGCTTGGATACCTACAAGAAAACAAGCAAAAAGTAAAAACATGCTAGCCACTTCCATGATTCCACTCATATACGTAAATCATTTCGAATTATACCTATCATGCTTCCTTTCAGGAATATTTCTTCCACCATTACGATATCCATGGGGAGAACGCTCCGGAGATGGGGTATGGTACCGTCGTGCAGAGGAATACTGTTTAGTGAAGCCACGACCTTTTCTAATGCGCTTCGGAGAGCCATTTGAAGACTGGCTCCTTGACAAACCTCGATTTACATTTGTACCGGATGGTTCAGGGGCTTTGTGTGCAGGACTGCTTATAGGACTCTTTGAATAATTTTTATCTTGCTGACCAGACTTTATCACAGGGGATCTACTGCCATTCTGAGTACTAGGACTTCTAGTAATCCTTCTAGGACTACGCTGACTGTCAGACTGTGGCCTTCTTGTGGGGCTAAGGCTCCTTTATTTTTAAAACAGAAAGTAAAAATAATATCAGAAAAAGTCAAGTGATATATACTACTAAACCCTATGAAAAAATAAACCAACGTAGAAACCTGGATTTGTTCAACTCATCTGCATAATGACGGATATTGGTAGTTTTATCAGCTTTCGTTTCTTTGGGCTGGCCATTTTTGGATACTTCCTTTTCCGGCAAAAACTGACCCTCTTCATCTGACAAGTCATCCGCTCTCATCTTCAATTTAAGATCTTTTTCCTGTTCTGCTTCGGCTTCTGCCCCTGGAAGATGTTCACATCATAAGAAAAAGTGTTTATGGCCATAGCATAGTCTAAACTATTAAAGACTGCTCACATATCAATTCGAAGTTCTTGCAATTTCAAATGCAAATTTCATGTCATGAATTCAACACCAAACGAGAACTGAACTAAGGTCATATTTACAAGTAAAACAAATGATTACCAGGAATTTTTGTTGGTTTAGTTTTGACATCTAAAGTATTCCTGCCTTTACGGGAAGAAACACGCCCGCTGGCGTTTTCATCATCAGAGCTGCTCCCGCTGCTGCTAGTGCTCCCTGAACCACTTGAACTCACGGAAATCCTGTATTACCAAATCAAAGCTTTCATCATGTAACAGTTATAGTGGAATCTGGAAACTGAAAGCAAATCTAGAATCAGCAGCTGAGCATATAACTTATCATAAAGGCAAGCACGAGATTTTAACTCAAAACCAAACCTTTTGGATTTGCGCCTAGCTCTTTTTTCATTGCGTCCACCTTTCATATCCCTTCGTTTGTCTCTCTTTTTCTTACTTTGGTGTCTATCTCTCTTGGTTGACTTTTTCTTTTTCCGGCGCCTGCCATCACTTGATGAACTTGAAGAATAAGAATCCACATCAGAGTCAGAATCAGAAATGGAATCGGAATCAGATTCGGTATCCGAACTCGAATAGCTTGAGGAATCAGATGAAGAGTATTTCCTTTTCCTCTTCTTCCTCTTGTCTTTCAGAGATGTTTTACGTCTTGTTTTAGCTTTTTCATCGGAACTATCATCAGACGGAGGAGCTTTGACTAACTTGTTCTTTTTCCCTGAAACAAAAAGACAACTAAAAGCTTAATTCAGATACAAAGATACTATCTGTTATTGGTTCAGTTCCCAATATCGTAGTACTACACCATTACCCTTCTCGGCATCGACTGAAAAGTCAGATTTACTTTCAGAAGTTTCCCCACAACCTATAATCTTAACAATCTTGGAAGGCTTCCCATCAGATGTTCCCACCTGCTCCATCTTCTTTACAATGTCAATTCCCTTCACAACTTTTCCAAAAACAACATGTTTCCTGCAAATCAAGCACTGTTAGGAAAAGCTAGAATATGAAACACAACGGTTACGAACAGGTAGAAGACGTGCAACGAGTACAGAATAAACAAGATAGTACTAAAACAAGAGGCACCCATCAAGATGTGGCACCGGTTTGAAGGTTATGAAGAATTGGGACCCATTTGTGTCTGGACCGCCATTTGCCATAGAAAGAAGACCGGGGCGACTATGATCCATCTTAAAGTTTTCATCTGCAAAAAAAAATGATGTATAAAGACAAATCATAACCACTAACAAGACATGAAGTATATATGTAACCATACAGACAATAATCTTACCTGCAAACTTCCCTCCATATATACTTTCTCCACCAGTCCCTGCAAACCATTAAAAGCTTGTGCCTTACAAAGTCTGGGCATGAACGAATGTAAACCAGATAACATCTCTTTACTGAAGGATTAAATTAAATCAGGAAAAGAATTGAATACCATTCCCCTTGGAAAAATCACCACCCTGATCGATGACAAAAGAAAATTGAACAGTAAGTCAGTTCTCATATACTCTATAGAGATGAAATAAGAAAAATAAATGGAGGAAATTGGCCTACTTCTTTTTTACTGCCATCATAAAGGTAAATGATATTTCATATAATTTGCGGATCAAAAAAGCATCACCAAACAGATTACATGCTCGTGCAAAGTTATCAATTTTAGAACCCTAGCAGATTAGTTTTTGTGACATGCCCGCGTATCTTTTTTATTTATTTTAAATTACTTTATATGTAAAATAATAATATTAATATATTGATGATATATTTCATATATTTTGATAAAAATAAATATGCTTTACTATATACATTATTGAAAGATTAAATTTGTATGTATTATATATGTTATTTGTCATATATAGGCTTAGGTTCAATGAGGAACTCCCTATTTGAGTAACTGAGGAACCAACAACAAATATAATTACAGAACATATAAAAAATAGGGAAATTCCTAATAGTACCACTGTACTATTGGCTTTTCCAAATGGTACCCATCACTATTTTAGACTTCCAAGTAGTAACACTGTACTTTTGACTTTGTCCATATTATAACACTCCGTTATGGAAACGTTAGTCAAACGTTATACAATTACAATTAATTAAAAGTAAATTAAATAAATTACAATTAAAGACATTTAGCTGGTGACTTGGGCCATTAGTCTCAAATTAGGGCAAACTTGCTATTTGGGCAAACTGATAGCAAGCATTCTCAAATTAGGTCAATAGATAGAAGACTAATCTCTACAAAAGTCGATACTTAATTCAACACTAATCTCTACAAAAGGTATGCATTCGAACTTCCATTACTATATATATAATCGATATATATGTATATTCATGCTTAAATAGTTAATCAATTCGTTGGTTTAGGGTTTGTAGAATATGTTTATATACATATATGTTTCTATATGTATCAGTATGTATATATGTGTATGTGGATGT
The DNA here is from genome assembly GCA_028671895.1 of Oenanthe sinensis. Classification (NCBI taxonomy): domain Eukaryota; kingdom Viridiplantae; phylum Streptophyta; class Magnoliopsida; order Apiales; family Apiaceae; genus Oenanthe; species Oenanthe sinensis. The sequence continues at coordinate 5,564,943 of CM053814.1, read as the reverse complement.
GGATGTGTTTATATATGAAGGTGTATGTGTATATGCATGTTTAAATGTGTGCAGATGGATAAAGTGTTGAAGTTTCATTGGAATGCTAATTATGTTGAGGTTAAGGTTGATGTAGATAAAACATCACTGCTAGACATTGTTATTGAGTATGAAGAGTTAGCAAAAAAACAGGGAGTGAAGTTAGATTTTGCTTATCCAACGTTTGCATATGCATTTAACATGAAGCATCATTCATTAGAGACAGATAAGGATTTAATAACAATGTTTGAAAGGTTTGTTGAAAAGAGTGTGATTCCTATTTGGGTTGGAACTGTACTGAAACCAAGTACTTTCTATAAATTGGTTTTGAATTTGAAGAGAAGACAAGAAAATGATAAGAAAATGGCTGGTAGTGAGAAGGATGTTGGGCATGAAGAATCACAAAGGCTGCCTTCATTGGAAGACCTCGAGGACACTTCTTTGAATATCAGGCAACATGCCCAAAAAACCACTACAACAACCAAAAAATCCACCAAACAGAAGCCTCCTCCCAGAAAAAAAATAACTAATTCATTACCTAATTTACCACCAGCCCCCATCTCACCTCAAACAGCCTTCAAGTCATTACCTATTAGGAAGAATCCTAGATTTGTTCCTCCTATAAATACTACCCCATCTGAGCTCAACCATCCTCCTAATGAGACAATGTTTGTTAGAAAAATTCCTAGAACAACAGCAAAAAGGAAAGGGATCATTGTGACAGCCACTACTAGTCCAGAAGAAGTGCAATTAAAGGCTACATCCAAGTCTAGTGCAATTACAACAAGAAGTGCTAAGAAAAAAATGACATTTATTGAGGAAGAGTTTGATATGAATGATGGAGGTGCAGAGTCAAATAATGATGTCAAGTTTAAGAGGAATATCCCATCTGATGAAAATGAGGAGATAAACTCATTGCCAGAAATCATAGACAATTGGAAACCTAGTGAGATGCATGATTTTGTTGATGATGAGGATGATAATGAGTATTATCAAAGGCTGTACAAGAATGGAGAGTTGTATGAAGAGAAAGAGTTTGGTAAGATTGAGTTGAAACCTTGGATGATTTTTTTAGATAAAGGTCATTTTAAAGAGAAATTGAAAGACTACTGTGTGCAAGAAGGATTTGCAATCAATGTATTGTGGACTGACAAAAACAGATATACAGCTACTTGTTATGCTGCATGTTGTAAATGGAGGATACACAGTAGTAGGCTTTCTGATTGCATTACTTGGGCTATTAAGAAGATTGAGCCTAATGTGCACACATGCAGGGGTTTGGAAACATATTATGCCACCTATAATTAAGAGAGGGGTTGGGAGACCTAGCAGAAACAGAAAAAGGGAAGAAGGAGAAGATCACAAAGGGAAGAGAGCAAAAACTATCAAATGCAGTAAATGTGACTGCCTTGGCCACAATGCAAGAACTTGCAAGGGAGGTTTGACTGCAAAAGAAAAGAAGGCAGAAGGAACTAAACCAATGGTGGTTAGACATCCAAGAATTAGAGATCAATCAAACGCAGCAAAAGCAGCTAAGGCAGCAGAAAAAGAGGCAGCAGCTAAAGCAACTGAAATTAATGTGTCTCAATTTCCAGCATCTCAGTCTCAGCCTCAAAGTTGATCTGCACATTATTGAGTTTTCATGTCTAAAACACTTAGTAAATCTGTTTTGCAATATCATTAGTGTTTAGAACATGTGTGTTTATGTTTTGCTTAACTATGTATGCAGACTTGTTGCATATTTGGGATGCTGCAATGACATGTTACTAACAGCTTTTTGGAGGGAAACATCTTTTTAGTTAGTACTTAACAGTTTCAGTAACTTTTAGTTAACAGAGTGTTATAATATGGACGAAGTCAAAAGTACAGTGTTACTACTTGGAAGTCTAAAATAGTGATGGGTACTATTTGGAAAAGCCAATAGTACAGTGGTACTATTAGGAATTTCCCTAAAAAATACGATGAACATAGAAAAAAGTACAAAACATAAAAACCAATCACAAAACAAACAAAAAAATCACATAATATATAAAAAATATAGAATACAAAATTACAAAACACTATTCAACATTAGTGTTCTGTAAATTGTGTTCTATATTTTTTTGTATATTATGTAATTTTTTTGTTTGTTTTGCAACTATTTTTGGTGTTTTATGGTTTTTTATATGTTCTGGAGTCTTCTATAGTTATTTATTAATCAAATTTTTATAAAATAAGAATTGGTTCCTCAGTTATATATATATACATACACAAATGCTCAAATAGAAACCAAGTCAAACCTAAAAACTATGCTAAGACACATATTCAATCTAATCTAATGGTCCCCTAGAAGCACCACACACAATTAGATACACCCTCTCATACACAATCTCATCTAATCCTCTCCGTTTTTAATTTGATTTTTTTCGCCAATTGGGGAACCTTTTTTCAAATCTAACTTCACCGCATTTTTCTCCATCTCCCAACGATCAGTTTGCATACCATATGTGCTATATTCCGGCAACTTCCATTTTTCGGGCAACCTCCATATGTATTTATTTAACAAAACTGGTAACTTTGATAATTCTTATGGTACAAATTAGTGATTTTTATAGTACAAATTTGTGATTTATCTAATATAAATTAATGATTGAATTTCGATCTGGTAACAAATGTAATATAAATTTGTGATTAATTTTGAAGTCGCCGGAATATAGCACATATGGTATGCAAACTGATCGTTGGGAGATGGAGAAAAATGTGGTGAAGTTAGATTTGAAAAAATGTTTGCCAATTGACGAGAAAATCAAATTAAAAACGGAGGGAATAAGGTTAGTTTCTAATTTCTAGTCAAAGTTGGTTTCTATTGGAGTAACACTCTCTCTATATATATACAAAAAACATATATATATATATATTTTATATTTTAAATTTTAAAAAGAAGAGATAAGAAGTGGTGCACATAACATTTAAATAGATGAGATGATCAGTAAAAAAATATATAAATAAAGATAGATTAAATTATATGAAATAGTTTAAATACGATTTTAGCATTTAACAATTGAATTAGAAACTCTTGTAAAAATGATGTCAATAAGTAATTAATTTGTTAATTATATTTTAAATTTTGTAAAATACATATTACAAACTTTAAATTTAAAATAATTTAGTATTACATAGTTAATAAAGTATCGATGACAATTATTATATAAAATTTTCTTTTTTCTTTTTAATATAATTTTATTATATAAAAAATATTATTATTTTATTGATAAAGATTGATAATTTAAAGAACATATATTAAGATGTTAAAAAAATATTTAAGAATAGGAATTAAGAGAGGTGATTGAAAAAGAGGGAGGGAAGGAGAGAGAGAGCGAGAGAATGGGTGGAATGTATTGATTAATGAAGGGATAAAGGCGAGAATTTTTTTAATAAAAATACTATGTTTTAGTTGCATGGTTATTATGGCGCCAAGACGAGTCTTAACACCCAACTACCTTGGAGAAGACTTTAGTCGGACAAGTCGCTGGACTAGTCGTAAAAAGTTGACAAGTTGTTCATATACATATATTTAATAAATTTAATAAATAATATTGCTAAACACATCAGTTTCACTATGTAAATCATAAGTAATAAATAAAGTAAAAAGTTCAAATTAAGCATATTTACTATATAATAACATGCAAATACCAAATATCAAACATGTTCAAGCAAACAAAAACATAAGTGATGACAAAAATCAAGAAAAGTAATTCATCTCAATATTAAGTTCATCTCTATCCCTTTCTTGTGTGTCATTAATCGAATCATGCCATTGTACACCATAATTAGGGTTATCACCGCGCCAAGTCGGCCGCCAAGGTCCAAGTCGGGCGTCGAAAAGCCTTGGCGCCTGGCGCCGGAGTACCTTTAGTCGACTAGCTCGTCTTCGTGATAACAATGTTTATTTATAGTTCTAAATTACTAGATCCGGTGAAATTCTAAATCTTAAACTAGACATGATTAGGGATGACAATCAGGTCAGATCGGGCCAGGTTTGGCAAAATTTTATCCACACCCGAATCCGATTCAAAAAATACCCGAAATTTAAAACACGAACCCGATCCGACAGATTTCGGATCAGATTCAAATTTACCGAAAACCCGAAATTCAAAAATAAAATCCGATATCCGAAAAACCGAACCCGAAATTCAAACCCGAAAATTAAGTAAAAAAATATTTTGTTATATAAAATATATAATAATATTATATTATAATATCTTATAAATAATGTATAATATATATATACATATATATATACTTATAAAATAATATACAACATATAATATATAACATATATAAACAATTCATATACTATATATATATATTCGGGATTTTTTTCGGGTTCGGATCGGAATTCGGATATTGGATCGGATTTCGGATCTGTATACCTCAAATCCAAATCCAAAAAATTTCGGCTCTAAAAATTAAATCAAAATCCGAAAAATCGGGTTCGATATATCCAAAATTTTGGATTTCGGATCGAATTTTTTTGTCATCCCTAGACATGATATGTACTATGTTCCAGTGGGTTGTGTAATACTATCCTCAGAAGTTAGATGATGAAGGATTTACACCCTTTCTCGATTTTATTTGTACTTGTGTCGTTGTGTGGAAGCACCATTATAATTTTAAATAATTATGCACAACGCACTATTATTAAAAAAAAATTGAAAAAAGAAGCAACACACTTTCCCATATTATCTTGTATGTACTCTCATTAAATGCCCTAGATTAGTTTAAATTGCATTCAAGCCTCTTTCGCAAGAGCTCATTGACAATATTTGATATATAAGCATTGGATAATCTTATTTATTCGCCCATTGCTTTATTGAAGACACATCACTCACAACTGATGATCAATTCCACAACTTACAACTTCTCCAGATTTTACTTTGTGAATGTAATGACACAGACATACACAAATATAATAAGTAATGACTAATAGAGGTATAAAACGCATGTCGTAGGAGTGTTGTTACAATGTCACATATATTAACTAGAGCTCACAGATAAAACAGCAGTTAATCAGATTAGACATACTTGAGCCATGAAACCCTTAATTATGCGATGAAACGCAGTGCCTTTATAATGCAGAGGTTTCCCGGTAAGGCTTCCAACTCCCTTTTCACCTACAGAGCATAAAATAACATAACTGTCTTGAGTATCATTGTTTCATGCATCAAAACACACATATACGGCCGGGTGATGTAAACAGAAGTAAATAATAACAAATTTAGGGTAACAATCAGGTGAAAAAATTTTAGCGTGAGAACCATGAAAACTTTCATTAAATTTTGCAAAATCATAATAAAAAATGCACAATAAATGTTTAGATTAACTTTTTATTATAGTTTTGCAAATAAAATTATGGTTCTGCACTATTTTTTTCATTTTCTATAATGGTTCTGCAGAATTTAGTAAAAGTTTTCATGGTTCTCACGCTAAAAAGTTTGCAGCGGAGTGTTACCCACAAATTTAAACCTGAATATAACATTCACTATTTTACTGTTGTTACCATCTGCTATGCGAGAAAGAAACCAATGATCTAACATTCTTTGGGAATATGAAGGTTGTTACAAAACAATATTCAGTAATTTTTTGTTCTAAAATCTCCCGCAAGGCAGAAATCATATACGAATAAACCAAACTAACATTACTTCGGAAGAATATGAAGGTTCTTAAATTTTCTTTCTTTTTATATAAATAAGGTCTTTGCTACATTACTAAACCCTACTAGTCATGAACAGGATGCCAATGTTTCAGTATGTAAAGTTACAGCTTCCGAACATACATTTCTTATGCTAGATAATTTGGATACAAATTCATACGAACCCATATCCATAATGCTCGATAATTTTGGTTGGGGTTGGAAACAAATGGCAAGTGTATTTTGGTTGCATGTGTTACTGGGGTCAGCAATGGAGTTCAAGTAGAAGATGCAGTGGACATCAGGTTTAGACACCGGAAGTCAATGTCTAAAGACAAGTTCTGAAATGTAAACATTGCAGGCAGTGTGGAATTTTCAGATTTCTATTCTTTATGTTTCATATTATTTACCTTTTTAAAGAACTGGCATTGAATAGTATTAGGTTTCAATGGTAGTTTTTGACGATCAAAAGATTTACTATTCTTGGGTTTTTCTTTGCGTTTCTCTTGATTGAAACATACTAATATCGTCACGATCTCAATATCAGAACCTTAGATTCTGACTGATTTCCTTTTAATCATACATCACATATCGTGATCAATTCCTAAGGTCCAAATTTTACATCAACCAGATCCGCATCAAGACAGATCACCAATATCACACTTGTATAAATCCTTAAGCGTGGCAAACAAAGATTCAATATGTAACATCTATATCTGTAACTTTAAAAAGAAAACAAAAACCTGTACAGAGTGCACGAAAATTCTCAGCAGTCCTAGGCACAACATCAGCAAAAAGCTGCAATTTTAGGAAACAGAAATCCAGTCATTATCTTCACTTCTTCAGTGGCATAGTAAAGCAAAATATAGATCGACAATGGCTCAAAAGATTCTTGATAAAAGATTACCTCGAAAACAATTCTTTCCGCAGGACCTCCATCGATTGATATGTCCATGAATACTGATGGGTTCTTATTCTTATTCATGTCTTTTGTTCTGTTCATATCCACTCAATCCAGAGCTGTACATTGACAGAACGTCAATACCCAGTAGATTTTCCAGACATGAAAACAAAAGAAGAAATATATATACATATATAAACAGGCAAATTTGGTTTCTCTTTTCTGTGACATGGCGACTGCTATGACAACTATAATAAGGTCATTTAAATTTACCCAACTTTATCAATATCAACACTACATACATGTGCGGGCACAGATAGAAGTATGCTAAATATTTCATAAGCATTAACCGTGATATATATTAACTATGGACTCTGAATGGGGAGAAAAACTTGAGATATTTTTAATGAACCATCGGTCAAGTTTACAACCAATATTCGTACCATTATTTTCTCTTACTATAATATATAACTTCATTTGTTCATCAAAAGCATTAAGTTTCATAAAACTGACTACGAACAAATCAAACAACTATAAATCGATAAGGTACTTGTGTTACAAATGCACTTTTAAAACCTTTATAGAACCCTTCCAATCATTATTTTAAAAGCTCTTACAAATCGACAAAGGAAAGCAAGAGGAACAAATCTTCGGTTCGAACATCCATACTTAATATTACAACAGTTCTCGGTCACACATCACTATCGCAAACACACACACACACACAATTTCAACATCAATGTAGGTACATAAACCCTACTCAATTCAATTGTAAAACAAGAAATACAAAATAGATTATTTAATAGACACGTATTTGCAGTCACTGAGTTAAAATACGAACATAGATTTATATATAAACATTAAAATTAGAGTTAAGTTGGTAAAAAAATTGAAATCTCAGAACGGCTGCATAAACCCTAGTTATACATACATACATACATACATACATACATAAATATAAGTATGTATGAGCAATCTTGTTTAGCATGAGCAATTAGGATATGTGTGTATGTATGTATACCTGAAAGCGATAGAAATATCGGCGGAGGAGAGTGTGGAGTAGACGGCGTTGCTTGGAGTTGCGAGTTGCGAGTTGCGAGTTGGAACACGATGTTAAATAATTTGGTATACTAGCCTTAAGATTAAAATTAACATTTTTTATATTATAAAAATTCAAATAAATAGTATGAAAACGCAATCGAGAAATATTTTTTTTTTTTGACTAATTTGGCTTATAGCCTTACAAATGAGTATCTGTTCTAAAGAAATTCTCGGGGTGAGGCAGGATCGAACCCACGACCTGGGACGACAGAGGATAAGCCCTCAATCGAGAAATATAAATATGCAAGAATAAATTTAGAAAAGAGAAAAAGGAACCGATTATAGAAATTTGTTAAGGTAATCTGTTGTTTCAGTATAAATTTTTAATGATAAATGTGTAATTATATATGATATTCTGAAATTAAAATAACACTCTCGTGTTTTAATATCAGATTTGAGTATAATCTCAAAGAAATTATGTGAGATGATTCTCAGTCTCTTTACAAAAAAATAGTGTTTTTATTAAATAAATATTATTTATAATTCTAATATAATAAAAATAGTGCTCATGCAATTGTAGTACTCAGACTCAAATCTATAACAACTAAACCGAAAATAATAAAATAATTTGTTAAATGTATCTCTTGTTAAAGTTTAATATTGTAATCAGCCCAATAGTTCACCAACCCAGTGGCAATATGTAATTGAGTATAATAAGTGAGCTGGTATCACAAGTCATCAACAAGAACTGAACAATTTGAATTTAAAATAAATGAATGGTTCTATTTTTAATTTTTACTAATCTATACTTCTATACTATTTATATTATATTATTATAATCAAACATGAGATTTTTTTTTCATCTTACCTAACTAGGTGAATCATAGCATTCAATTTTAGGTAAATCAATTCTAATAAAATCTAATTTTAGAAAAGATTACATATAACTTTATCCCCGATAGTTATTCTTTTATACAATTGTTAACGGATAATATTATATTATATTTAAATTATGTTATATATTTTCTATTTTAACAATGCTACTTATATCCTATAATTTTTATTTAATATAGTTTATCCACATTTAACTCAATTTTATCATCATTCAAACTCATTTATTTATTTAAAATTATGACTTATCATTAAAATTTATGAATATTAATATATAAAATATCGTTGTATAGAAAAATGTAAAAAGAAATAAATAAGAAAATAAATTATTATATTAAATGAAATATTTAAATTATATAAAATAATTAATAACTTATTAGTATTGTTCAATATACTATAGGAGAGAATTGAAATCGAGATATCGGGACAACCATTTGAATTTGAAATAAATGAATGGTCCTATTAACCTCCTTTCATCCGCTCTTAACAAATGGCCTCTAAACTGAAGTGATTGGCGTTTGAAAATGAGCTGAATCATTTTTTTGATAGAATATATTGTCTGAATGTCATTATTTCTTATCTTCAAAAATAACATTTTTAATATTGAATACGTTAATATATTATCTATAAAAATAAAAATAAAAAAATGCCTGGTAATAAAATTTGATAAGAAAACATATTTACCTTTAATTAAGTATCAAAACTATAGAAGATATAAGGTATACATCAGTTTTAAAACTATATTACAATAATTAGTCAAGACGTATTTTAAATTCAAAACAAAATATTTGATCTAATTTTATATAAAAATTACATTATTTTATGCTAAATAGTTAAATAATACAAAATAAGTATTTAATATAGAAGAGATCAGTATTTATATGCTCAAGATATTTTCCAATCATCTAGAAAGAAAAATATCATACCCAAACAAGGATGATGGAATGGTTCATGTTTCCATTTACCTTCTTCAGTAGAAACTTGAAAACATATGACCCCGGGCTGCGACTCACATCAGGTAAATGAGCTAACGAACAATTTGGTGTTTGACTCGAAAAAAAATCCAGTTCGTATTCGATTCGATTTACAAACGAGTCGAATATGAACATAATTTTAGGTTCAATTCATAAATGAGTTCAATTTAAGCACAACATAGTTCAGCTTGAAAATTCGCGAACAAGTTCGATTATAATGTTTGTGAACAAATTCGATTATAATGTTCGTGGAAATAATTCAAAATAAATCTGTGAACACACAGACATATATATATGAGAGTGATCGAGCGAGAACCAGACAATCAAGAGAACCGGGAGAACCTATTTTATCAACATTGATTTCCGTTTCAATCTAACGGTTCAGATAATAGACACAGATTAATCAAATATATATCATATTTATATATAGGGGTAGGATTGAAAAAAAGAATAAACAATGTGTTTACAGCTTTTTATCATTTATGGTAAGAAATTGAATATATTTATAATTAACTATTATTTTGGGAAGGAAATAAAATCATATCAATTTCAAATTTGGTAAGAAATAAGACCATATCAATTTCAATTTTGGTAAGTATAAAATCATATTAAAGATAATTTTTATTTTTATTCATTGCTTGTTTCTTTCTAAATTTTAATAAACTATAATTAAATTAGTTAACGATTTTAAGATCAAATAATTATAATTAAAATTAGATTATAAATGTTCCCAAATTGCAAAAATTATCAACATTGTAGGTACATTAAGTAAAAGAAACATTCGGTTAAATCTAGCTCTTATATTGACTTTGACCTGGATCCTTGAATGCCTCTTGTAGTGAAAAAGCAGGGCCAACAGAAGAAACTTGTGATATTCCTGACAAAATGTTTGAAGGTGGACACTCAGTTATGGAGCGCTTTAAGTTGGTAGTTTACCAGGTGAATGGGGGATACCAAGCTCGGGGCCCCAAGATGATGTATTTGGAGTATGTTCACCGACTGATGCAAAAATTCAAGGAGGTGCTCCTGCAGCAGATGTCGAGGAAGGGTGATAGTAGTGTTGATGTCTTGACCAAACTAGGTTCTCAGAAGAATGCTCATATATTGTGGGGTGTTTCCATTGCAAGTTTAGGAGAAGCCTAGTGTTCTCGAGATAAAGGTAATGCAGGTGGAGGAAGATGCTCAAGTCACGTGGATGACTCATATTCTAAAATATTTGAAGGAAGAAAATCTCCATATCTTGAAGGAAGATAGCATAAGGATAATTTGAAGGCAATCATAGGAAGAAGTAAACTGTTTTAGGAGGATGTTATGGACACACCAAAACTACAGGGCACACATTCTTTTAAAAAATGGAGGAGCGTGGTGAATGAAGAAATTCTCTCATATTTTAATATTTCGAAAATTTGGGGGGTAGTTGTTATGCCCATATTTTGCCTGAAGTTGAGCTTCGCCTGAAGTTGGGTTTCGCCCTGATATCGGGCTTCTCCTGAAATCGGCATCCTCCTGATATCGGGCTTCTCCTGAAATCGGCATCCCTGGTATGAAGACGAGGAAGAGGGAGATGACGACGACGACTCTTCCTGAAGTAGGCTCTCCCTAGTTAGGAAGGGGGAGATGGGGGCTTTCCCTGAAGAAGAGGGCGCACCCTGGTATGAAGATGAGGAAGAGGGAGATGACGACGACGACTCTCCCTGAATAAGTTGGTTCACCTTAAGGAAGAGGGAGACGAAGACTCTCCCTGAAGTTGGCTCGCCCTAGTGAGGAAGAAGAGGATGAGGGCTCCCCCTGAAGAGGGCTCTCCCTGAGGAAGAGGGCGCGCCCTGATCTTGCACTGCAGACACTGTTTGGGTCATATCTCAAGTTTTAGAAGTCAGAATTGGACGATCTTACAGTCCACGCGAAGCTTATGGAATGCTCTTTAATTTAGAAGTGGTCCAATAAGGAGGCGCGCCTTGGTTCTTGATGGTAGAGGGTGCGCCCTCCTCCGTCCGTTGCTGGGAAAGTCGGTATGTCTCCCTGCATTCACTTACTTGTAATAATAATCGAAGGACATAGCTCCACATTCCTTGGGTTGCCCTCGTAGGGGAGTTATGGAGGCATATTTGGCCTTATCTTGGAAGATCCTTTCCCTGTACTCAGGCGGGTTGCCCTCGTCTGGGGGCTTAGGACGTGACCTACGATTTGTGGTGGATCTAGTGCTGGCCTCCAGTCAAGGTATCCTTGGAAATAGCTGTAGTTGACCAGTTAGAGCCCGCGGTTTCCAGGTCAATGTCGGATCCATGAAGTCCTTGGACCTTATACTGGGTTTTGACCTATCCGAACAAGCCCGAATGTAGAGTCCTCTTCCAGGAAGGTTCCACTTGCCTTTTCTGCATTCGATTCGAATAAGGAAACTCAGGTTTCCTAACGGGCCTCTGCTTTGCCAAGAACTACGTGAGCTTGATCCTCTATTTTGCCTATAAATAGAGGTACGTAGGCACATTGTTGGGAGGTCGGAATGATTAGAGCTCGCAGCTGCCAGAGAAGACAAAACTCTAGTTATTCTGAAACCTAGTAATCTCAGCCCCCAATCTCATACAAACCACCACGCTCCCCCGCATCTCAGCCTCGTCAGATCTTTTTCCAGCAAAGAACCTCGATCTTTGTTGATTACCAGATTTCTCCATCAACATATGAATATAGTAATTAATTTATGATTTTACATAAAATTTATATGGGAATGGTAGAGTCTATGCTAAGCCTAATCTAAAAAAAATTTTATATTTTGGTGAGATTTTAAATAATTTTAAATATATTATAAAATTCAACAAAATTCATGGATTTTAAAATTTTAAATAATCAAGCTTGGACTTTGTTGAGAATTTTTAAATAAGTTGTAGCAGTTTATTTTTAAATTCGCCCACTCCATCGCCCTCTTGCTTATCTTGTCATTTTATATATTTTTGACTAAATTTAAATCAGGGTTCTAGGCGTCAGCCATCACTGAATAATGTAAATTAAAATATATACCCATCGTCTTACCAATGAAACATATTCTATATATCTTACTCGAAAATAAGATTAAAACCATATGAGTAATCCTAAGAATTACAGAGAATACATACAATATAACACATAGATATTTCATATTGGTATAAAATTTACTCACCAATCACCATCCGTATACAAATCAGACGCATCACAAAATTTTCAAAATAAATACGTGGTAGGTATTTTTGCAAGTCCGTCCTTTGCATAAAGCGACTTGTGAATTTGTGATAGATATCATGGAAGACTTATTCAACGAAGTATAGAAAAATGAATAACAAGTAGTATTACGTACGATATGGAACTTAATGCATTGAATGTAAAACGGTAGGCAGCCATCAGATTATAAATTAATGCAGACATTATGAAGTTAAAGAAGTTCAATCCTCCTGAAGCAGAATTCAAAGAACAAACACTTTTGCCGTTTACACTGCGAATCTCCAAACTGAGAAAATGGTGAGCACAGTCATTTTACCTGCAGATTATGCCACCCTTATATTAAATGTTAGCACCCAGACCCTCACTAAAGCACAGAAAAGATGGAGAGTTGCGTTTGTAGCCATTTATTTCTCGAGGGGCATGTTGTCCGTAGCCAGAGAGTTGGTGGTTTCGAAGAAAACAAACTATCATCCCATTGCAGAGATTATCTCTACCCCTTTATACACTGCTCTAGATATTCAACCCAATGTCAATGATGAGCCTGATAGTATGCTGATAAAACAGAAAGTCCGCATGGATATTCTAGCTTTAATATTATTGACAAAACAAAACTCACAGGCATGATGAGAAACAGAAATTTGGATGAGCTTCACAGAGTAGGGGATGTCGAGGGCTTAACTAGTGCTCTTCAAACCGATCCTGACAATGGAATTCAAGGCAATGAAGAAAGATATTAGCCAACGGCGTGACACATTTGGTCCAAATACTTACCAGAAGCCACCACTGAAGGGGCTCATTTTTCATATTGTCGAGGCTTTTAAAGACACTACCATCCTTATCTTGCTGGTTTGTGCTGCTCTTTCTCTTGCCTTCGGCATCAGAGAAGATGGTTAGGAAGGTTGGTACTAGGGAGGTAGTATATTTTTTGCAGTATTTCTAGTAATCGCTGTATCAGCTGCAAGTAACTTCAGACAAGAAAGACAATTCCAAAAGTTATAAAAAAATAAGTGATAATATTATGTTAGATGTTATGAGAGGCGGGAAGCGGCAAAAGATATCCATATTTGACATTATAGTCGGGGATGTTGTGCTCTTAGGAATTGGAGATCAAATACTTGCAGATGGATTGTTCTTGAACGGACATTCTCTACAAGTAGACGAGTCAAGCATGACAGGAGAGAGCGATCATGTAGAAGTGGACCCCGTGAAAAATCCATTCCTGATTTCCAGTTCAAAAGTGGCAGATGGGTATACTTGGATGCTAGTGATATCAGTTGGGACAAATACTGCTTGGGGAGAGATGATGAGCTCAATAAACCATGATTCCAAGGAACAGACACCATTACAAGCTCAACTTGACAAATTGACCTCGTCTATTGGGAAGGTCAGCCTTCTTGTTGCTTTTCTTGTACTTACAGTTATGCTGGCTCGTTATTTTACAGGGAATACAGAAGATGATAATGGGAAGCGGGAGTACAATGGTAGCAAAACAGAAGTCAATGACATAATTAATTATGTTTTACGTATTGTATCTGTTGCGGTCACTATAGTAGTGGTAGCAATTCCTGAAGGGCTTCCATTGGCTGTCACACTCATGCTAGCATACTCCATGAAAAGAATGATGGCTGATCAGGCAATGGTTAGGAAGCTATCAGCTTGTGAAACCATGGGCTCGGCCACAGTTATTTGCACCGACAAAACAGGCACGTTGACGATGAACCAAATGAAAGTAACAAAGTTTTGGCTTGGACAAGAAAACATGGGAGAAGATTATTCTGATGCAATTTCACCAGAAGTTGCTGAGTTGTTTCACCAAGGAGTTGGTTTAAACACCACAGGTAGCGTTTACAAATCAGTTTCAGGAAGTATACCCGAGTATTCTGGCAGTCCAACTGAAAAGGCGATTCTCTCTTGGGCTGTCCAGAAATTGGGTATGGATATGGAAGAATTGAAACAAAGCTCTACAATTATTCATATAGAAACATTTAACTCGGAGAAGAAACGGAGTGGTGTTTTGGCCAGTAAGAAAACTGGTAACACCATCCATGTACACTGGAAAGGAGCTGCTGAGATGGTCCTAGCAATGTGTTCAAATTATTATCAGATCAATGGAGTTGTAAAGTTGATAAATGAATATGAAAGAACACAATTTGAGAAGATAATTGAAGGAATGGCAGCAAGTAGCCTCCGTTGCATTGCTTTTGCTCACAAGAAAATACTGGGGGAAGATATGCAACATAATGAAGATGGTACAAGCAACAAAAAGCTAAAAGAAGTTGGGTTAACCTTGCTGGGAATTGTTAGTCTCAAGGATCCATGCAGACCTGGAGCAAAAAAAGCCATTCAAATATGCAGATCTGCTGGGGTCGATATTAAAATGATCACCGGAGACAATGTTTTCACAGCAAAGGCTATTGCAACAGATTGCGGAATACTAGGACCTGACCAACAAGTAAATAGCGGGGAAGTGGTAGAAGGTATCGAGTTCCGGAACTACACACCTGAAGAGAGGATGATGAAGGTCGACAACATATGTGTCATGGCAAGGACATCTCCATTCGACAAGCTTCTAATGGTACAGTGCTTGAAACAGAAAGGTCATGTGGTTGCTGTCACGGGAGATGGAACAAATGATGCACCAGCCCTGAAAGAAGCTGATATTGGACTTTCAATGGGAATTCAAGGCACAGAAGTATCCAAGGAAAACTCAGATATCGTTATACTGGATGATGATTTCGCCTCTGTGGCCATAGTATTGAGGTGGGGGCGATGCGCATACAACAATATCCAGAAATTTATTCAATTCCAACTCACTGTAAACGTAGCAGCTCTTGTCATTAACTTTGTTGCATCAGTTTCGGCTGGTGAATTTCCCCTAACAACAGTCCAACTGTTGTGGATTAACCTCATTATGGACACACTAGGTGCTTTGGCACTTGCTACAGAGCGGCCTACAAATGAGCTAATGCACAATCCGCCCGTGGGCCGAACTGAACCCCTCATTACAAACATCATGTGGAGAAACCTATTAGCACAAGCTATATACCAGATAACAATCTTCCTTACTTTTCAATTCAAGGGTAAGTCGATATTTAATGTGAATGAGATGGTGAAGGACACTCTGATCTTCAATACTTTTGTCCTTTGCCAAGTCTTCAACGAGTTCAATGCAAGGAAATTGGAAAAGAAGAATGTATTTGCAGGAATACTTAAAAATCATCTGTTTCTAGCGATCATTGCAATAACAATTATTCTTCAGGTTGTGATGGTAGAGATCCTAAAGAAATTTGCAGACACCGAGAGATTGAATTGGGGGCAATGGGGTACTTGTATTGCTATTGCAGCTTTATCTTGGCCAATTGGTTATTTTGTAAAGTTCATACCTGTAGCAGAGAGACCATTCCTCAGCTACCTTAGAAGACGAGAATGAAGTATGAGCCTTAGCAAATTACTAAAAATTTCATCATCACGGCATGGAGATTGATAGTTACTCCGCTGATTCCTAGAACAAATTGGAGCCTGTGTTGCCATTGCAGCTCCATTGTGGCCAACTGGTTATTTTGAAGACCTGAAGAGAACAAACTGTTTCTTTACCATCATAAAAGTTGAGATCAAAGTCAACCGGACGATTGGAACTGCAGTAGCTATTCAACAGTTGACATCAACGCTCACCAGGAGACTGGAGGAGTATACACAAAACAACTGTCTATGGCAAAGTTGAAAGCACCCATAAACTCAAGCCAAAAACAGAGAGCTGACAGATCAAGAAAGCAACAAACATTTATCATGGTTTTTTTCTCAGCCGAAATCCTCTATGCACAAGACTCGCTAGAACAAGATTAATATGTTATATACTTAAGATTCACGAGAAGGCTCTACATGATGAATTTGTGTGCTTGTGTCAAGCATCCTCATCATATTCCACTTTATATATTCAATCCTTCATCGAAGGTTATAGGATGTTGTGCGAGCCGTGGCGCTAGTAAATCTATATGATGACATATTGATATGGCGCCCACTGCATTGCCTGTATGGTGCCCACTGCGTTTATATGTAAACTTTCGATTATATATCAATCTATATGATAATATATATTTCATACGTCATTTGGATCAACATATCAATATGATGTTGCGGCGGCCTCAAGTGTTCCTGAATGCTGTAGAGGATAAATGCAACCAAATAATTCCATTAGTATGAAACCTTTTGGGATGTGTCCAAAAACAAATCTGTACAGGTTCCGGCCCGACCCAAAGCGGATAATATCATACTAATATGGAGTTAACGGGTGTTGCACGGCCCAACAGTTCCATATATCGACGACGACATTGCAAAGCCATCATAACTATACTTCAGTATGTATAAATTTTTTATTTTGTTAAAGTGATGAGGTAGAAGAAAAGGCAGACAGAGATCATGTGTAAGCATCCCCTTATGTATTTATCTAAATTGTTCAGTATTTGGTATCAGTAATCAAGCATATCTTGCTCTAACACTTACTGATATACAAGTTGGACGTAGATGAAAATTCTTTACTTGTAGCTGGTAATGTACATGCTACACATGAAATCAACTCAATAAAGAAGAGAACGAGGTTAACAGAAGAACAACGAAAGCTACAGCAACAGCAGTATGCAACTCAAAGAAAATGAAGTGAAGACATAGCTGGCAGATAATTAATTAAAGATCTAGCATGACTGAATGTAGTATATATAATTGTATTTCTCATTCAGCCAATCAGCTGTAACAACTTGAATCATAATAAATACAAATCATGTATTTTTTTAAGGGTTAAATCTCAAAGTACTCACTGAAATGAGAGGCTGGTAGCAGATTAGTCACTCTAGTTATTGACATCTCATTTGCATCACTCTAGTTGACAGTGATGACAGTGCCGTTAATCAGCACAAGTTGACTAACGGAAAACGTTAAATTTTAACAGAAAATATTAAATATATATTCAGAATATTTTTTAAATCAGACTAAGATTTTTTTAAAATTTTTAAAATTTTAAAATCCGATTTTTTTTTAAAAAAAATTAAAATCAGATTAAGATTGGAAAATATTTTTTTTTTAAATTTTAAAATCAGAATATGAATTTTTTAAAAATTTTAAAATCAGAATTTTTTTAAAATTTTTTAAAATCAGATTAAAATTTGAAAATATTTTTTTTTAAAATTTTTTAAAATCAGACTAAGATTTTTTTTAAAATTTTAAAATCAGAATTTTTTTAAAATTTTTTTAAAATCAGATTAAGATTTGAAAATATATTTTTTTTAACAATTTTAAAATCAGAATAAGAATTTTTTAAAAATTTTAAAATCAAATCTTTTTTTAAAAAATTTTAAAATCAGATTAAAATTTGAAAAAAAAAATTTTAATTTTTTAAATCAGAATAAGAATTTTTTAAAAATTTTAAAATTTTAAAATCCGATTTTTTTTTAATTTTTTTAAAATCAGAAGTTTTTTTTAAAAATTTTAAAATCAGATTAAAAATTGAAAATAATTTTTTTAAATTTTTTTTAAAATCAGAATAAGAATTTTTTTAAAATTTTAAAATCAGAATTTTTTAAAAAAATTTTAAAATCAAATTAAGATTTGAAAATATTTTTTTTTTAATTTTTTTTTAAAAAAAATTGATTCTGATTTGCCACGTCACTTTCCGTTAGTCAACACAAGTTGACTAACGGCACTGTCATCACTCTCGACTATAATGGTCAAAACGAGACCTCGATAACTAGAGTCACCTATTTGATACATGCCCTTCACTTCAGCGAGCACTTTGAGATTTAACCCATTTTTTTAAAGAGATCTTTTCAGTTGCAATGCTACATTATATTTTTTTGATATGCATCATGTAGATGAATTCAACCCCGTAAAATAACTTACATGTTAGCAGCATTCCTATTTATTGTAGTTATAAACAATCCCCAGTGGCGTGGAGGGTCAAACCCCCCTCCCCCTCCAAGAAATTAAGAGGAAAATCCAATGACATGCATGAGTAATGAGTAGAAGCTATTTGTGTCTCTTACTATGAATGATGACATGAATTAAACTACAAATATGCAAGGAATCTGAATTCGACAATTGCGTGTACTAGAATCTGTAAATAATCTTTTAGTTACAACTAATGTATATTTGTATAAATACCTGTGATATGCCCAACATAATAATATCTCCTCCTTTGTCCTTACAATGTTGCTGCTACTCGCGATGGCTGATCCAAAAACTCTTGCTCATCCTAAACATAAATATGTTCATTAAAATAACGGTTGAAATGGAGAAAGGCCATTACACTACGTGGGCAGAGCTTTTCAAAACTCATGCATGAGCCTACCAAGTCCCTCATCGCATCATTTCTCCAACAGAGGAAAAATAAAAAGGCTGCCGTAAATTCCATAAAAGCGGCTGATCCAGAATTATAGAAACGTGCTGATGCTGAGGTTCCGCAATGGATCGATATACACTACTATTTCAATGGATTTACTATATCCAATTTTCTGAAAACAAATAATAGTTTTTAGTTATAAAATCAAATAAGAGCCTCTAATTATAATCAATTATTCGTACCAGATAAAGACAGGGATGAGAGATGATTACCTGGTACCAGAAAAGCCCAACTTCCTATATGCTACACTGCTGTAGTGCTGTGTTACAGGGATGACCGGCTTGGGTTTGATAAAATTTAAATCAGAGAATTTTATCCAAACCCGATTCCAAAAAAACCCCAAATTTAAAAACCGAACCCGATCGGACGGATTTCGGATCAGATTCAGATTTATCAGAAATCCAAAAATCCGAAAATTCAAACCTGGAAATCTGAAAACCCGAACCCGAAAATTAAGTAAAAATGAAATGATGAGAAAAGTAAATAAGGAGTATAAGTTTAAAAAGACTTGATATTAACAATATATCCTTATATTACAAGTAATTTATAATGATGAGATGTATATTTGAAAATTAGATATTTTATTTTATATATGATATAAATTAGTGAGGCTTAATGTAAAAGTAAATTAGAATATATTAAATTTTATATTTATATTAAATTGATATTTGATATTCAAATATTTATATTTTAAATTTAATCAATCGTACCAATTAAGTATTATGAATGTGCACGAGTCGATTCGATTCGACTCAATTTTAACTTAAAATCGTTAACAAACCGTGCACATGGGTTCAATATTATTTTAAAAAGTTTTCTACCTTTATTTCCGTCTTAGCAAATCTTTTTTCCCATGAAGGATTGTGATGTCTTTCTATGGGATCGCGAGTTTCTTTATTCGTCATTTCTTCACATGTACCCACAATAACGTTTAAGTAATGGCCTTTGATTTCACCTTTCAACATGTGTTTTATAAATTGTTTCGACACAAAATAAGAAACGATCTCTCCAACGCATAAATGGTTGAGAGTTCACATTCTCATCGTCTTTGCTAAAATCAATTCCACCGTAGAGACATTCATAAACCGCTCTACGATAGTTTTTTGTGTGTTAACTGTTTATCGGTTTCGGTTTTTAATTTTCAAAAATTAATTTTACAATATAATATTAATAAAAAAATTAAAAAAATCATTTAATATTTTACATTGTCATAATATTATAAATAATAAACTTATAATTTAAACTTTAAATCAATACAATTAATAATTATACTAAATATATTATTTCAGTACATAATTACATATAATAATATATCTATTATACACTTTTAGAATTAATATATTATTGTCTATTACCATAAGTGTCTAAATAACTTAAGTGTATATAATACAAGTGTCACATATATAAAATATAGAATTTATAAAATTTAAAAACAACATGATTTTCGATTCGGTTTGGTTACAATTTTTTTATTTATTTTTGTAAATTCCTCGATTATCGATTTTGAGTGGATATATATTTTTTCAAGGGATCCGAATTTCTGAAAAGCAATTGTTATAATTATTTAGTTGCTATAATTTTTTTGCTAATAGGCTATCAATAATCGCTCGTCAAACCTAGCTCCCTTGTTAGACACATTATCGTTTTTACAAAGAGGGATGTGTAGTATTTAAGTACTCGTACTATCTGGGCACTGTATTTTTCCTCTCCAAAAAGCAGACCAGCCCAAATATCACTTGGATCGAGAAAATCAGATATATACAACTATACACACACGTATACATACAATTCAACTGTCCATCAAAACCAATCAACTAAAATCTCCCCCCTCTAAATCACTCTGCTCTCCTCATATCAATTCTAAATCTCCAATTCACCTGCCGGAGCTCCGCCGATCCGATCTGCTCCTCCGCCGCTTCTCCGGTCGGATCTCTCCTGCTCCGGTAAGATCATTACACCATTCTCACTCTCTCTCGCATTTACAATTCGCGATCTTTCTCTATATTATTTTAATTTCATATATGCATTTTGTATTATAATTGGTATCAAATTACTAATCTTGTTGCTGTTAGATACACTTCAATTATGTGTAATCACACTCTAACTGTGTGTATATATATGTGTGTTCAACATCACTTATATAGTGTTTATTGAATTATTATTCTAACACCAATTAGGAATGATGATTAGTCGAGCTCTAGAACTTAAAAATCGTAGCTTTTAAAAATTTAAGGTTCCATGGATTGGATTTGAAAATTAACTAGTACTAAAAGAATGTTCTTTTTTAAGTAAATGTCCATTTGATTCAATTGAAATTTAACTAGTACTAAAGATTGTTTTTTTCATCTAAAGGTCCATTCAATTCCGTTCGACTAGTACTAAACAATTTAACTTTTGTTAGTAGTTTACTGATATACATCACTTGTTCAGTAGTTTATTGAATCTTTATTCTAAGAGCAATTAGGAATGATTGTAGTTTGAACCGGGAGGGTGAGTTGTCGAGCTCTAGAACTTAAAAATTGTATCTTTTCAAAGTTAAGACCCATTCTATTCCAATCAAAATTTAACTAGTTCTAAAAGTTGTTGTTTTCCTAAGTAAAAGGTCCATTTAATTCGAATCCAAATTTCACTAGTACTGGAGATTTTTTTTTCTTGCAAGCAAAATTCCATTTGATTCAGACGAAAATTATCTAGTACTAAAATATGTAACTTTTGTTAGTAGTTTCAACGGTATAGTTGCAACTCCAGTCTACATCCTCAGTCGTACCTTGTATCCTAGTATGTTGTAAATGTAGTTCATTATCTTTTTCAGTATTATCTATCAGTATAACTGTATTCTCCCGTTTCAGGCATTCTAACATGCAAAGCTAAACTTTTTAACGATATAGTCTTACTTTCCAGTCCTAGTGTCCTACACTTGCATAGAACACTATTTTCCTGTAGTTACCACGCCTGAAAGATATATATATATATATATATATATATATAATCATTTTTTGTATGTGCATTAGTAACTTGGGTAATAATTCTCTTATGTCTTCTTAAGGTGAGTCATTTATTAAAATAGTCTTCTTGGTGATCCCGAGGCCGGCATCTTTGCCAGCAACTCAAAAAAGCCTTTCTCAAATTCTTCTGGGTGTCTAGGCTTGTACACAAATCATATGATTAATTTTATTGTTATATTTATTCTCTCTCCAGTTAGCCATGGATTTATTCTATTACTCCTGTCTCTTGTATTTTAATTTATGCTGTCCCGTAACTTTCTTAACAATCTTATGTTTTAATTCTTCTAAAACAGGCTAGTTCATGGAAAAATAGCAATCACAAGTTGATCAGTTGATAGAATACATATGGGGACTGAAGATCCTAGCCGTAAAAATTTCCCATACAGACCTGCTGCATCACCGTTCTCATCGCCGCGAAGTACAATGCCTTTCTTATCATCTCCTCCGGTGGTCGGATCAGAGAACTCTGCTTTTACATCCCAAGGGCCCATGGGTGGAACAGATTCTTCTTCCATTAGGCCATCCGTGGCACCTCCTTCTCAGACAACATCCCCCTTTATCTCTTCAAGACCTGCAGTTGGACCAGAACCCTCAAATATTAGACCTATGGCCCCAGTAAGGTCTACTACCCCATTTATGAATCCATCACAGCCATCTTATGGCCAGACTGCTGCAGGACCTTTCCATCGTGCCTCTGGACAACAATATCCCTCAACTGCCCAAGTGCCGCCCCCACGCACTTTGCCTATGGGTCAGCAAGTTTCTCCCCCACTAACTAATCATTCTGCAGCTTCTTTTACATCCATGCCAGTTGCACAAAATCTGAATCCTCAATCGTTTGCGGAAGCATCTTATTTTGCTCGGCCAAATTTGCAGCAATCTTCACCCCCAATTAGGCCTTCTTATTTTGCTCCAGGCATGCAACCTAATGCAGCTGCACAAACTGCACCTGTACCATCAGCATCATTTCCTAATCACCAAAATAGTTATGTTCAACCTCCTCCAGTAGCACCCACCCCCTTTCTCTCTCCTCAACGTGGTTATGCCCCACCTCCTCCAGGTGCAACTTTAGGCCCATATTCGAGGGATCAAATACAAGCTCCTCCAAGCTCTATACCCTCTTTGGGACCTGCTCAGGGTTTAGCAGAAGACTTCAGTTCACTATCTATCGGATCTGTTCCAGGTTCATTTGATCCAGGACTTGACTCCAGAGCATTGCCTCGGCCATTAGATGGTGATTTGGAACCCAAAAGTTATGCTGAGATGTATCCGTTGAACTGCAATTCTCGATATCTACGACTTACAACTAGTGCCATACCAAATTCCCAGTCTTTAGCTTCCAGGTGGCATCTGCCCCTTGGAGCTGTTGTTTGTCCTCTTGCAGAAGCTCCTAATGGGGTGAGAAATAACTATTATCTACACCCATTGCCTTAAATGATTGTCTGCTTTGTATTCGTATGGATGAATGTTGTTTTTATGCTTGTATATGTTGTTCATACAGGAGGAAGTGCCAATTGTTAATTTTGCTACCACGGGTATTGTTCGTTGTAAAAGATGCCGCACGTATATTAATCCTTATGTGACTTTCACTGATGGTGGTAGGAAGTGGCAATGCAACATATGTGTTTTGCTTAATGAGGGTAAGCTTCAAATCTTCACAAGAAGAGCACATATAAGTTAAGAAAAAAACAAACTACTAGCTGTTAGAGCAACTCCAATGGGATTCTCTATTTTGGTTCCCTAAAATATAATAAAGTAATAATTACCTAAAATATAGGGAATCAAAAAGTTGTTTTACTCCAATAGTATTCCCTATACTGTTCCCTATATTTTAAAAATAATATATTTAATTAGATGGAAGAAGAATAAAAATTATAAAAGAAAAAGAAGAAAAAGTGGGAAATTTTTGGAGGGAGAGATAATAAAATAAAGAGAAAAATGAGATAGGGAAGCAAATCCCATCCCTATATGTAGGGATCCTCTTTCTCTCCCCTATAATTTTTAGGGTAGAACTCATAACAATTTTGATATCAAATCCCTATCCTTGTCTAGGTGGCAGAATTATAGGTAAGGATTATAAAGCCCTGGAGATGCTCTTAGGACTCTAAATATAATAAACGTCTTGAATAAATAAGTGACATAAAGGAAGGTATATGTAGATAATCAAAATCATCCATGACTTTTATGGTTGATTTGAGAAATCAAATAACTTTCTTAACCAACTTGATATAAGAAGTATAACTTAGCAAATAACAAACTAGCCGCCGTTGCAGCTGCAAAGAAATAAACATCTTTATTAAATTCTGGTTACAGACTACAGCATTAACCATTGAAGATTGATTGGAAGTACTTTGATGTTATTAGATTGGTTTTTAGGACTTATTTGTTCTCTATATGTCTTCTGTACCTAATACTTGACTTGTAAAAGGAGATTTTAAAAACAGAATACTTTTTCACGTAAATTATACCACTTTTCCTCATATTTGCTAGAGAATTCTCTTAAAACATTGCTGATACTTGCTAGAGATTTATCCAAATTTCGTAATATTTATTTTTAGATTTATTTTAATGCAAGGCATACAGATGAAAACATGCCTTTTTTTTTGCCTTTCGTAAGTTTTTAATTACTTACTAAGATTAATGGTAAACTCCACACTTGAATGGAAAAAGATAAATTATAATAGTCATGTTTTCTATCAGAAACTGATTAAGTGATGATGTGCGTATGTATATATTATATATTTCAAGGACGTATTCTGACATATTTGAGTATGCTGCTTCAGTACCCGGTGATTATTTTGCCCCTCTGGATGCTGGTGGGAGAAGAATTGATTTGGATAAACGGCCTGAACTTATCAAGGGTAGTGTTGAATTTGTTGCTCCAACAGAATACATGGTGCGGCCGCCTATGCCACCACTATATTTCTTTCTTATTGATGTATCAACATCTGCTGTCAGAAGTGGAGTGATTGAGGTAAGAAGTCCCAGCTTACAACAATGACATGTCAAGTCTCCTTTCATCAGTGAATACAATTCTACCCATCAAGTCTTCTTATTTTCTGATATCATGTATTAACATATAGGTGGTGGCACAAACTATTAAGTCTTGCTTGGATACCCTACCTGGTTATCCCAGAACTCAGATTGGTTTCATAACTTTTGATAGCACAATCCATTTTTATAATATGAAGGCAAGTCACTGAGTGCACTATGGATTTGTAGATCTATTTTGCACTTCTTTTCTCCATGAATTACTCTTCTACTCTTATGTCACTTATCAGTTTTCTCTTGTGACAGTCATCTTTGACACAGCCTCAAATGATGGTGGTGTCAGATCTGGAGGATATATTTGTTCCCTTGCCGGATGATCTCCTTGTAAATTTGTCAGAATCCAGAAGTGTAGTGGATGCCTTTCTGGATAGCCTGCCTTCCATGTTTCAGGACAATGTTAATGTAGAATCGGCTTTTGGCCCAGCTCTAAGAGCTGCATATATGATTATGGTTAGTTCTTCTTTTGGTCTCATTTTCATTTTTTTCCATCTTTGCACTACAAAGCTTTAATATAATTTGTGAAAACAGAATTGTCGAATATTATGGTATGAAGACCCAATTGGTCCTTTCTAATTATATTCACATACAATTATCTTTAGCATTTTATTTATGAAAAGTTTCTCTATTATCTATCTTCAAAGCATAACGTGTTCTGCCTGTTTGCTACAGAATCAACTTGGTGGTAAATTGTTGATTTTTCAAAATACACTGCCATCTCTTGGTGTTGGTCGCTTAAGGTTGCGTGGAGATGATCTTCGTGCTTATGGAACAGATAAAGAACATGCACTAAGAATACCAGAAGATCCATTTTATAAACAGATGGCTGCTGAATTTACCAAGTACCAGATTGCAGTAAACATATATGCGTTTAGTGATAAGTACACTGATATAGCTTCTATAGGTATGGTATATTTGATTTATCTCATTACAGGATGTATTGCTTTAATGTTACTATCTGCCTGAAGTTGTAAAGTTGAAGGGTTAAAAAGAGGAGAAATTAGTGAGGGCATGTTTTTGGGGAGTCTAAACATATAAGCATAATCAATTTTATCAGTCCTCATAATATTAGTAGTAATAACAGTTTTTAGCATGTGAAGGTTAAGCATTTGATAATTTCGTATATAATTTTCACTAATAAGAACAAGGAAAAGTAAAATTACTATACATCCAGCCACTTGCAAATTTTAATTCTCGAACTCTGCATAACGAAAACATTGCCCACTAGACTTGTTACAAGTTGACCAATTATATGTTTATGTACGAGTCTTTGATGAACACTGGCGTCTCTGTCTCTGTCTCATGTAGTCCAGTTGTTATTGACAAAAACCTCTAGAAGATATGTATACAGTATATATATACCAACAAAAAATAAAATAAAAAATGACACGAGTAATATTTAAGCTTACAGTTAACATTCTTCTTTTCATGTCTTCTAGAATCTAGCATGTGTATGATATATTTATATAATATGGGTCTTGACCCTTCTAGAGTATGTCTTAACCCTCTTCAAATATAAGCAGACTGCCTGACCCTTTCCTAATCATATAATCACTAATATATTTATTTAGCTAAAAAGTTGTGGTGCCCATTAACTTCTAGGCCCTCCCTTCCATCTGCCCCTGCCGATGAAAGACATTTGACAAGATTTTTTTACGAGTCAAAAATAAAAGTGGCCTCATTGCCTTCATAGAGTCGAGGGAGATTGGTGCCTGAAGATTTTACCATTGCATGGTCTGAGTCATCCATGCCCCCCCCACCTTGCAAGCATCGACACTCTTTCCATAATTTGAACCAATGTTATTATGCTGGAGCGAAGCAGTCCCAAAGCCTGACTCACATTTTAACTACAATAAACAGAAAACTTATTGCTTATGTAGCTTCTAATAAATCTTTTATATGATTGCATTATTTTAAAATATCCCATCATCATCTCAAGTGTAAACCAGCAGAGGCTAAATTAGACCTTGCTAGTCTTGGTTATAAATTTTAAATGACAAATTTTAGTAGTTGCTTCTGAAACATTTCAAATTTGTATTTCTTAGGAACTTTAGCAAAATATACTGGTGGTCAGGTATATTATTATCCAAGCTTCCAGTCTACTATTCACAAAGAAAGGTTACAACACGAGTTAGCTAGGGATTTGACTAGAGAAACTGCCTGGGAAGCTGTACTGCGGATAAGATGTGGAAGAGGTAAGTCAGTCCCAATGCAGTGCAGACGCGTGTACATATCAACCTAACTGATCTTACTATTTCTAATTATGGGTGAATAATTTAACAATACTAGATAATTTATCACTTGTCTTGTCTTTCCAGGTGTGCGTTTCACATCTTATCATGGGAACTTCATGTTAAGATCAACTGACCTATTAGCCCTTCCGGCTGTAGATTGTGATAAAGCTTATGCCATGCAGTTGTGTCTTGAGGAGGACTTGTTGACAACTCAAACTGTGTATTTTCAAGTTGCTTTATTGTATCCTTTTTTTTTTCTTTAGATTTTGGTGTGTGTGGGTTAATAGCAGTAAGAATATAAATACATGTCTTTGCTATTACTTTTTATGAATTATTTTACCTTCCAGGAATAAAAAACAGGAGATTGTATCTCTTGGAAGAGAGGATGCATTTCTACATAATGTTTTTCTACACTTTTTTTTCCATCAAAGTGTTGAAAAAAAGAATTAATATAAATGGCTTGTAGCATTTAATAATTTTGATGCTCTAGAATATGATATGCCAAGCTTACTCGTTCTTAGTCTCGTTGCAAAAACAACCTCCGTTTGTCACTTTCTCTCAGTTACTGTTTGTGTTCAAATGTGAGAAGGTATATCTATTGCACCTCGATTAAAGTTTTCTGCAAGAATTTCTTACCATTGAAAAGATACACATCATCATCTGGAGAAAGGCGTATAAGGGTACATACAGCAGCTGCACCAGTGGTTGCTGATCTGGGATATATGTACCGCCAAGCTGATACTGGTGCCATCATTTCCTTGCTTGGTAGATTAGGTAAAAATACGTTTGTCCCATTTGCAATTGAATTTGCCTTCTAGGCTTAATTGTTCTATTGATATTTAAATGATGAACTGTTTAATATGCAGCAATTGAGAAAAGTCTGACCTCTAAGCTAGAAGAAGCTCGAAATTCTATTCAACTTAGAATTGTCAAAGCTCTCAAAGAATATCGAAATCTCTATTCTGTGCAGCATCGTGTGGGGAGCAGGATGATATATCCAGAATCTCTTAAATTTTTGCCCTTGTATGGATTAGCACTATACAAATCAACACCACTGCGTGGTGGCTATGCTGATGCTCAACTTGATGAACGTTGTGCAGCAGGTTTCACCATGATGGCTTTGCCTGTCAAAAAATTATTGAAGCTTCTATATCCTAATTTGATACGGATAGATGAGTGTCTTCTTAAGGTAAGTAGACTTCTACTTTTTGAGCATCTCAGCAATTTGAATCTAACTGCAATATAATATTTGCACTATATACATCTATCCAGGCTGATGCATTGAAAAGCATTTGGAAAAAGTTCCCACTAGCTGCAGACAGCTTGGATCCCACGGGTCTTTATGTTTATGATGATGGTTTTAGGTTTGTAGTATGGTTTGGTAGCCAACTTCTACCTGATATTGCAAGGAATCTACTTGGCGAAGACTACACTACAGATTACTCGAGGGTATGAAACTTCTCTTTCTATTGCATTATATATAATTCCTGGTGGACACACTTTACTGGGGATTCCCAGCATAGAAACTAAGACAAATCAAAAGCATCTGTTATGCAATATATGCATCTAATGCAAATGTAAATGATTAGCAATACTTTTTTTCTCTTTACCAACTATTTGCAATAGTTCTGTATGTAGCAACTACAGTATTATGTAAAATATATCATACGCTAAATGATTAAGGGCTTGTCATATTTTATGCCTGAAACACTTTAAAGAAAGTGGAAGATGATAAAAATGAAAAGCCCAATAGATTTTTGGAGTTGTTAATTTTTTTAACCAGGCACACCTTTTTCGTCATAGTTGCACAATTAGGCTTATGGATGTTCTTCAACACAAATAATTCGCAGCCGCCAGCCAGAAGATGTTTGTGAATAAGCATATTTTTTATAATGTTCAGTAATCTATATGTGTTTGATCTGACTTATTTCTAAATATTCATTTATCAGATTTTGAAAAAATTAAGTATCTAATATAGGGAGGGTAAATGTATTAATTTTTGACTTCATCCATGTTCTTGCTTTATACTTATCTGAAATTTTCATTTCAGTACCCTTGTTCCCTTTGCGCTGACACTTGTTATGGTTTAGATATATAAGCTTTGGTGCTTCCTTGGAGTTTTAGGAGTAATTTAAAGCAGTTGCAATTTAGCTTTTTATTTTTTTCCCCTCTTCCCGTATTGTCTAAGTTTGATACGTATATATATATATATATATAATACTAAATTGACATCCACTACCTTGTCAACTATGGGTTGCTTTCTTAGCTGGCTTAGTCTACTCTTTCTGATGCTCTATGATTTTTTTGTAAAACAGGTTACTCTCTACGAGCGTGACAATGATATGTCGAGGAGGCTAATGAAGATACTTAAGACTTTTAGGGAGACTGACCCATCATATTATCAGCTGTGTCATCTTGTGAGACAGGGTGAACAGCCCAGAGAAGGGTTCTTCCTTCTTGTAAACCTGGTTGAAGACCAAGTTGGTGGTATGAATAGCTATCTTGATTGGATCCTCCAAATTCATAGGCAAATTCAGCAAAATGCCTAACTATACAGGTAATGTAAATTACCGCTTTCACAGTCTGAGTGCTGCCATGATGTCTGTTCTTTCATTCTTCCATTTTAAATAGAGGTTGGCTTAAATCACTAAACTAATGAAGGAATCTGGTATTTCATATAGTTAATTAAAGCTTTTAAATATGCTAAGCAACTGACTGTAGTGAACTAAATCAAGGAAACACGTGTTCTAAAGCATCGCTACTAGCAACCCTTTTATGTTTAATCCCTAATAGGTGACGCGGTTCTCCATTTGTTGCAGACCTCTAATCAAGGTTGTTGACCTAGGTTTTTTGCAAAGTTTTGCGAAATTGTGTAAAATTTAATGATCTTGAGCCTACAGCTGGAGTAAGATTGCAAGCCTGAATATGTTAAATACTAACCAGTAACACAGAGGATCTTCCCCTTCATTGATGTTATATAAAATTTCCTTAAATTACGGGTTCAGTTATCAGTCTGTTCCTGCTTTCTTTTTGTTGCAATCAGATACTCAGTCAGCTCTATCTTTTTTGTGGCAATCAGATGTTCAGCCGGCTTTGAAATTATCTATATCAAGATGCTGGGTGACTGGGTCATATCAGAAGTGCAGATGGCATATTTGCAAGTGGTAATTATCCATGGACGCAACTGCTCTATCAGTTACGATTAAGTTAAAACTGTGTGTACATCTGCTCGTTTCTTCATTATATTCTTTATTATAGAATATAGCTAGAAGAATGATACTGTCGTCTATCCAAGATTTGACTACTATGGAGTTCTCAGTTGCTGAACTGTGGGGTTGATTATTTAACTCACTTTGATTGATGTTGATGCTGTTACTCCCAGTGACGAATGCCTAAGTGGTAAAGTTGCATTGTGAAGCTACATGGTTTCCTTGTTATATTTTGGTCATTGCAATTCACATATTTATCAGTTTCTGAGAAAATTTTGTATTATTTTTAAATCATAGAAGCCGTTTGACGATTTTCACAGTGTGCATGGTTAGAGTCCCTCCGATTTCTTAGAAACTTTTGAATCTAAATTTATGGTATGTAGATTTCCATAACTATCAAGGGAGTTATGAGGAGGCTTCTATTCTGAGTTTGTTCAATATTATATATAAAACCAAATGCTGTTTTGATGGCACGTTTTTCCAGCGGCTGTGCTCTCTTTCGATCACTTGGATATTTGTGAGAGTTTAAAAGGTTAAATTGACTGCTAGGTTTACACCATTGACTGAAGTGAGGTTTCAGTTTTCACTAACCTTCCCATAAGCATAAGCTACGACTTTATTGTTGCTTGTAACAGTGTATATATTTTAGCAATATTTTTTCATTTAAAATTTTAAGTTAAATTATGGATTAGATTATAGCCATATAACCAGTCCAGGATTATCATATAGAAAAAACCACCATGTCAGGTTATTGTATATTCGAATATATTTAAATAATTAATTTACAACTCATCTTTATAATTTTAGTAAGAAAGAAATCCTATAAATACCTATTCAACTGGTATGTATGTATATGTGGTATATTTGTGTTGACATGACAAGAGTGGAGACTGGAGAGAGTTGAAAGGCATGAAATCAAATGTCCAAGTATGCTGACAAAAAAAATGTCCAAGTATATATAAAGGGTAATGATTTTTCCGGCAAAGTTTTTCTTTTCTAAGGAACTGTCAATTTCAACACTCCATCCTTTTTATGAATTGCCATTTCTTTCCTTTCATTTATCAACCTCTTATCCATCACTTTAACACTTCTTTATTAATATTAATATTACCACGACTTGGCAAGAGATCGATAGTGGCTCATTTTCAATAATGGTATCAACATAATGGAGATACTTTGTGTATCCGTGATATGATGTTGTTGTGTATACATAATATATGCTTGGCTGTTTGCTTATGGACATGACTTCTTGAAATGTAATTTTGGAGTCTAAACTACGACTTCTCTTGCTTCGCTACTTATATACTTACTGTTATGATTAAAATGAACAAATCTAGTAAGATCGGTGTGAGTATGCCGTTGATTTCCGTCACTCCCTAAACAGGTTATATTAAAAATTGATGGGTCCTAATCCTCAAAACTGATTGTTAAAGTTATTTATTCGCAGTTTTTTTATAACATTTAAACTAGGGTTTTTATGTGAATATAAGGAATATTACATTACTTTATTTTCAGTTTAACTTTTAGGTGTATTTGAGATTGCTATCAGTTTATTACTGAAAAGTAGATTATTTTTTTTTTAAAATTTTAAAACCAGTTTTCTTGAAAAGTATTGTTTTAAAAAAATGTTTTGAAAATTTTTCAGTAAAAAAACGCGGATAGATGGTTGTTGACATTGAGTTCAATTTTTAATGTCAACAACCATCTATCCGCGTTCTTATTTGAACTGCACGCAACTAAGTATTGTCTTTTTTACAGGGCACTGCACGCAACTCAAGGTCTAAATAAAAAAGTTCTACTTACTATTTTTTTTGCTAAGTACTTAATATTTTTTAGTAATTCTTTTTTTGAATAAAAGGGTTAAAAAAAAACTATTATTCAAAAAAGAATAATTAAAAAATATTAAGTAGAACTCATGTTATTAAGATTTAGAGTTGTTTGCATTACCCTGTAAAAAGGACCAGAGGGAGTATTAGTTTTGTTGCAGTTTTATTAAGATTTTCAGCATAAAAGTGTCTATTTTAATATTGTATACGAGGCGATAATTCAGATCGGTTTCAAATTTTTACTGGGAAATTAAATTAACAAATAATATGGTTTCATATGATAATAAACTTCAAAATTGAACCATTCGGTTGAATGTATATATATAAAAAGATTTTACTTCATGTGTGCATCTGTTGAAATCAGATTAATGGTTAAATATCGTAATGGAATGAATTTACATCCTGGATTCATCAAAGCCTTCATTGAAGGTAATATTCATTTAAAAGTAAAAGATTAAGATATATTTTAAATCAAAATTAAATTGAAAAAATATTTCAAAAATGAAGTGTTGTCAATATGGTTGGTATGTAATTTTTATGTTCTAAAGTCTAAACATTACACATTTACACTGATAGAACATAGTTCTTAGTAATAAAAAAATAATTGAGCATTAATACCACTAAAAAAACACGGCTAAATACGATGATCCGTTTTTGACCGACTCCGGTCATTTTTATGGTCAACAAAAATAAATCAAGGTCCGCAATTAAATTCGACCGCGTACGTCAAATTTTTGATAGCTTTGAAACGATCGACACCAGTGAAATTATGTCAGTCAAATGTGTCCAGTCAAATATATTCGGTCGAATTTAACTTAATTAACCACCGGAGTTTTTTCGGTCGAATTTAACTAAATGCGATTGATATTTTTCAGTCCAATTTAGCCGAAATTCTTGTAGTGTAATCGGTACGAATAATATTTGCAAGTATATCAATTTTTTTCCCGAAAGTGTAATTAGTATCTCAACTCGAATATGTTGGATTTTCAAATTTGTTTAGATGAACATAAATTTATAAATATAATTCTTGTATGTTGATATCCGTACATTAATTCATATTTTTTTTAAAGTTTGTTCTAATGTAATTCTCGTTTTTGTCAAAAAAAATGAGTATAACGGATAAAAATGAAAACAACAAATATTAAAAATTAAATGGTACAAATTCATGATTTAAGATATTTCCAATTATATATATTAAAAAATTTCAAGTGTTAGCAACCCTATTTAAAAACTATAATGAAATGACGTACCTACTAATTCGCCTGTTTGGCAACTATTTATTTCCGGAAATAAGCTCTTATTTACGGAAAAAAAATAGGTATGTATGTACTTTTTCTGAAAATAAATAACTTATTTTTTATTTTAAAAATAATATTTGATTTAAAAATTCTAAAATAAATAATTATTTTTTTAAAAAATATGAAAATATATTAAAAAATATGAAATAAATAACTTATTTTAAATTTAAGGAATCTCAAACCGTCACAATATGTTCATTTTTCATCTACTTTTCGTAGTATCACTAGGATCAGTTGATAATTTGATGGAGTACAAGCAAGCATATGTACTCGTGTTGGTTATTGTTTCAAGGGTTGTGTTCCCCAAGGGCTTGACCAATTTTCTATCCGTATTTTTTGTTTTTTTCTATGAATAGGAAAAATCCTAACTAGTTTTCTAAAAGAACAAAGACTTCTGAATTCACAAAATTTTCGCATATTAATATTATCGGTAAAAAATTATAGCGGAGCGGATAGATGGATAGATGTTTGAAACAATCAGTACCGGCACCCTTCTTTCAAATTGCCAGATATTAGCTTTAGTAATAACTAATCACATGATGGATCTCAAATTATATTTTAATTAGAAGAATTCATGCATCTTACCTAACATGTTACTCAAAGTGTTTATTGTAATTAGAGAAAGTTATTCTAAGAGAGAGTAACTTGTTTTTTCCTACGATAAAGCTAATAGTTATACAACTCCGTGGGTCACAAAGATTCAAGAGCTTTAACTTTTCTTGCCTTTTGACATAAATTAATTTCTCTAATCCTTTGTATCTGGCTAAGATTAAGTTTATAAATTAATTAATCAGATTATGCGACAACACATAAAGCCAAATTCCAAGTGTGTTAACTAATAAAATATATTCATATAGGGCAACAGCCAATAGAAATTAATTAAGCAGTGTGATGTGACCATACGAATGCATGCTCTTGATATATATAGATATGTTATGGATAGGGATCTTAAAAGCACCAACCGTGTTAATTTAGACAGGCGAAAACCTGTCACTAATAAGAACTGTAACATACGGAGTATATATATACAATTTGTGATTCCCCGCCACCATAAATCGACACCTGAAACAAACAAGCACAAAACTCTAAACCTAATCAATCTTAATTGTATATAATCAATTTTTAATTTTTTTATTATATTTGTTTGAAACATTAAATTTGTTAATGTATGTATTAATTGGTACATACAGGAAGAGAACTTGATCATAACTAGCTACGTACACAGCCAATTAATGAATTCATATATATAAAAGAGATAGAAATACCAATTTGTTATTCGTAAGATGAAATGAATTGAACAAATGACAGTTTATGACATGCAGGAACATATTGTTTTTTTTGTTGAAAACTGCAGAAACAGATTGTTATTCACCTGTATGTAACTTGATGAAATCAAAACTGCTAGCAATAACAAACCAATTAACTAAGATATATACCATGCATAGAAATTAAGTTCGTACTAGGGTTCCTTAAAATGAAGAAGCTCTCTCTCTCTCTCTCTCTCTCTGTATATAGTATATATATTTAACCTAGCTAGAAACACGAGAATATAAATGTGGTTACCTTGAAATATGATGGAGGGAATTGAAGAGATCGAAATTCGTGATGCCACTAACAGGTGAAGCTACCATATGATCTGATCTTTCCTAGCAATCAAGGGGAAGTTTAGATCATGCTGGCAGCTTCAACTACTAGTGGCTCACGATCCACACACACACACACACACACACACACACACACATAGAATTAAGTAATTAATTACTACTACCTATACATAATTAAGAGATAAGGGGAATTAATCAAGGGGATGGAGCCGAGAGGAGGCAGGGGCTCAGTAATTGCATTGTGATATGATATATGTACGTGCTAAAAAACGGGTATATATAGAAGTAGAAAGATTGAAGATGCATCATGTATATATCTAGCTTGTACAATATTACATACATGTATCTGTACGTGTATAAGTATATGATATACTATATTGGTGCATGCTGCAGGCTAGTAGTTTAATAATAATGATAATATTGTTATTAGGGAGCTGAAAAGCTTATCGTATAGTATTATAATTAATGAGGGAAAACAGAATGGCTGGCAGTGGTCCAAAGTGAGACAACAAGTTGAAGACTGTCACTACCACGCCACCACCAATACCATCAACACAACTTACTCAGTTTCTAAACTATTGTATATACTATCCCATCTACTCAACACGTACCCTTTATTACTTCCTAACTTTAGCTTTGACACAACAACTAAAATTATCTAGACTCTTAAAATGAATTTGAACATATATATGTAGTTTTAATTAAAATTGACTTTGAGTATACGGTATGACGCACGTACACTACTATTTCATCTTTAACAAAGAGACCAAAGGGGTTGAAGGTATGAGCAACAACATATTTTATTACGAGTTTTTCACAATATAAAACATAATAAGATTGTGTTCAACCTGGATTTTATTTCAAATAAACAGGATTGATCTGATTTGTCATTTTAAATTATCAGATTTGTACTAATATTTGAATGGTTTAGAATTCGAATGAAATCCAAATTCAAGTCCAATTTTTTTGATTATTCAAACATATAATTTCATCAAATCTAGAATTTCAAATAAAATTCATGTTCCCAAACAGACCATAAATTTATTTAAAATAAACTTTGAGAAGGAGCATTTTATCTTTATTTGCTGTTTTCAAGAAATGGAACACGTACATGCATCCCGTCTGTACAAGTACACATACATGTTTGGATATATAGGCGAAGGCAATAGAATAACGTATGAACTCTACAAGTTGATTACAAATCACATATCATAATGGTATATAAATTAACCAAACATAATAATACAAAGCGTCTCGTATTAGGAAAAATCACGAGTGAATAGCACCTAATTAGTGAGGAGTTTGTACTCGGTATTATACGCGAAATTTGTATTTGAAACCGGGCCTAATTAAATAATACAACATATATAAAACCAATTTAAAGCCTAAAAAAGAGTGGGAAAACATATCGAAATCGTGCGGGACCATAAAAATGCAATGATGCAAGGTTTGTTAGAAATAGCAACAGTCTCATGTGACCCTTGCTAGATCTATCATGAATCTCTATGTATGCGACTGCAGTACTCTCTGCCCCTTTACAAACATGGAATGCCATGGTGTCGGGGATTACCTATCCCCTGCACCAATTCCTATGCATTGAAAGCAAGTGGTAATTAAAGACGTTAATTACGATGAACTAAGTAATTAAAAGTAGGCACATACGTACAGTCTTAATCAACAAACAGAGAATAAAAACAAGTTCCTGTAATAATCTATTGAAAAAGAAAAATTTGGGTTGAATATAATAATAAAAGGTTGTTATGATTTTGACATTTTGTTTCTTTTTCGAGTGTTAATTGTTTTGATTCCCTTGGTAGGTTCAGAGAAATGGAACCAATAGGTGCTTACAGAGTCATCCCCATATCAAATTTATTGCAAAAGTAGATAATTTTTTATATTCCAACCAAAAGTTTCCCAATATTTGGCTTCTATAGGTAACCAAACTAGCTATTAGTATTTGTGAACACATTTCATATCTGTCTTCTAGCTCTACGTTTCAGAAAGAGACCTACCTCTCATTTCATATTTTCATATATATACTACATGACAACGTTACAACAGACCTGTTTGTTTTAGGGCATCTTATTTATTGTAGTTTTGGAGCTGTGGTCCTCGATATTCTTTCTACTAGTAATTGTTACGTAGCAATAAATTTTGGTAGGGTAATTATTGGTACCTAGTTAAAAACCTATTGACCACATCATTAAATTTGATAATTTTTTAAAATGTTAACTTCTTTTATTTTTGTCCTTTTCATGAACATTATTTATATTATTATTAACCAATTGCTTCGATACTTTAGAGTTTTTTTATGTCATCGAATATTTATGGATGTGTTTGCCTTATAATCTTATTTTTCAGAAATATGTATTTATTTTTTTCAGCTCACATAAAATGAAAGCCAAGATCAAAATATATACATATAATAAATGTGATTATATATGCATTTAATCTAAATACCTGCATCTTATCTATTTCGCGAGTATCAAAATTTTGCACATTTGGTTGGTACTCGTATAATTCTAATGTAAGGGAAACAAGATTGAGAATGGTAGAGGTAACAACATCTTCAACCCAATTCTAAAAATTTGAACTTTTACACTATTTTGGTATAAAATTCTTTTTCAACCAAACTCTAAATGTTACACCATTTTAGTGCAACACCAAAAATTACACCAAATTTGGTCACACCAAAATTTGGTGTAACTTTTAGAATTTTTCTAAATCCCAACATTACCATTTCATTCCTTTAACTAAAACAAATTTCAGTCTTCTATGTCTCAACAACTTTATTATTTTTGTCTTTTAGTTATAAAATACTTCATTCGTCCCCAATTACTTGTCCCTATTATTTTTTGTGCAGTCAAACTAACTAATCTTTGACTGCAATTTAAAAATAATATATAATTAAAAAATTTAAAATTTTATATTATTAGAATCTATATATAATCTATTTTAAAATGTATTTTAAAATTTTTTATAATTATAAAAGAACAATTTCTAATTTGCAGTAAAAAACTAGTCAATTTGACCATAAAAAGTCAAAATAAGACATGTAAAAGGGGAGGAAGAAGTAACTTTTATAGCACAACAAATTAAGATTTCATTTTATGTAAATTTTAGTGTAAATGAGTTAAAGAGAATTTTAGAAATAGTGTAAATTTTACACTATTTTGGTGTAAAAATTACACCAAAATAATGTAATGGGTTGGAGATGCTCCGAGTAACAATTAACACATATATTTTGACGCAATTCGATCATTCTTGAAAGCTTTTATTTACTGTATTACTAGAACTAGAATGACGTGCATTTTCACATACCGCATGCATGACATGTTTGTGGTTTTCAAGTTTTTTCGACTATAGCGAATTTGCGTTTAGCGCGCACCATGGCACGCAGGGCCGGGATTGATGCACAGCGCAGCGGCCAGCGGACTTTATTTATAGTGATAGATATGTTAGTATCTTCAATGTAATATACTGTATTTATTAAACAAATTACGTAAAAATAATAATTATTTTTAATATATATTAGGGATTTAGGGTGTTATAGATATATTTTACTTTTCTAACACTCATTCTTTCTTATATTTCTGATAAGAACATATAATTAGTATTTCCATTCTGTCAAAAAAAAAATTAGTATTTCCATTCTTATTTGAAAGAATTAAACTCCAATATTTTTTTTAGATATTTTAATTTAGTTGGCCGCTATACTCAACTTTTAATTTGTCTCTAAAGTATAATATAATTTTAGCCATCTCATTGATAGTAAACTTTTGACACTTTTATGATTTAGCCCCCTAATAGCATAATTAGAAGAATACAAAAAGATAAACGATAATGAACTTGGTACATTTCCATACAGTCCAAAACAAGAATGTAATAATTAAAACACGCCATTGGACTTGTACACTTGCACATATAGTCCAATACAAGAATGTAATAATTAAAACACACATTACATGTAATCATAAACATCGTAGTTAGCGGAATCATGACTGTTTCGCAATTGATTTTTTGCTTTTCAGATTTTAAAACAGTAAATATCACTATAAGAAAAGAGTATTACTTAGAGATACTAATACTAGTAGTATATATTATATGTACAACTTTGTTTTTTACTCAATCATCAAAGACGGACGGAGAGAGTCTCCAAAAGTTTTCTCGTACACTAAAATTCTTATGGACGCAATCCCATTATACATCAAGGCCAATGTGAACAAACTATACATTATAATGACTTATGATCAATCATGTATGCATGTGTATATATGACCCATGGAAACTTTATATAATTAGTGGTTTTGGATTCACATTTTTCAAACTCTAATCACAACTTTTGATTAGGTATAGTATTAAATGAGATTAAGAAATTAATTAAGAAATTTGCCCTCAAGTAATTAATTAAAGTTGACGAGATGATATGGGGGTGGGGGGGGGGCAAGAAAGACTTATAAAGATCGAGGGAGAAAGGGTAAATCAAGGCCTAACTATAATAAAATTTATATTTCTCATATCCATATATATATTTGAAAATAAAGATCCTAAGTCATGTCTTAGGAAAATTTTCTAAGGTGGTGATTGATTTAATAATAATATAAAATAAGTGGTAAGTAAATATTTAACAATAAATGACCGAGTGTATTGGTTTTACATGTATCTATTGTGATCTTAGAAAATATATCCTAAGATTAACATTAAGATCCATATCCTCTATATATTTTTGTATATGTTAATTACGTAACAAAATAGTAAAAATACAAGAGGGCAAGGGGAAAAAGTAAAAGGTAAAGTAAAAGAGTTTTCGATTGCTCCTTTTGCTTAATTTAATTTGTTCATTTATTGAATATTTGAAGATTTATTAAAAAAAAGAAGGCAGATATGCAATTTCTTGAAGTTACATGCATGATTGTTTATAAGGTATGAAAATGATGAGCTGCAAACGTGACAACACAATACATATTACTCTGGCTCTGCAACTTGCAAGACTGCAACTGTGTATGCATGGCAGCTTTAGTTCAAGGCTGGCTAAGGAAGGAGAATTAAAATCCCAGACCTCAAGTAAATGTCTCCGAATTTGATAGTTAAGCCGTGCCTTTACAATTTCACATTACTCTTCGATCTCCTTCCTTTTATTCCATGTCTACATGCTACATGTAACATTCTATGTATATCACAAACAATTTACGGAACCGAAAAAATTTAAAGTCTTGCTTTGTTGTGTTCACAAATGTGAATTTTGCATCAACAATCCGTTGTCGTCCAGCGGTTAGGATATCTGGCTTTCACCCAGGAGACCCGGGTTCGATTCCCGGCAACGGAACCTTTTTTACTTTTTCCTAGGTTTTACCAAAATATGCATACTTCTTGTCTTTAGTAAATACCAACACTACTAGGAGTAGTGCTTACTTTATGAACCAAGTTGAACTCATAAACCCAGATTATGTACTGTATACCAAATGCACAACATCCTTCAATTGTTACTGCACGACAATATGACATAATTGTTTTTCTCATTTCATCAAATGAGGTAGATGCTTTGCATATGAGTACCAGGTTGGTTTATATAAAATGAAAGTTCCATTACAGTTACATCAATTAAAATGTGAAAACAGCTTGGTACAAGCTTTTTTTTTGCAAACAATTATATTTCATGTCTAAACGTCCTTATCAATTGTAATTTATATATAACAAAAGAATCATAGTTGTCAAACATAAGGGATTTTTTACGGGCCTAATTTTACCCGACAGTGCTTACCAGAAATTTCCACAGGAGCAGACTCCATCAACAAAATGATGAAATCTGTTAGCATCTCTTGCTATAATTTCACATCCATATAACTTCGAAACAAGCTTGCTGAAAGTATGGCAGTCATCACAAATACGGAGATTTTTTGTAATCCAAATTGGGGTTCTGTTAGAGTTTGTAAGTAGATCATATGCAACAGCCAATCTTTCACTATGACCATGAAGCATCTTCACCTTCTCTTTCTCATCTACATTGTGCAAAACGAACTTCGTTTGTGCCACATAACCTCCTTCTATCTCCAATCTCTCAGTAATATTAACAAGTTTTCGATGAATTTTATCAGACTCTGGATGAGACTTGTCTCCTGCCATAAATGTATGTAAATTATTTCCAACTTCAATCCAACTGCATGCAGGAACTTGCTTCAGTCCTTTTTCCTTCATTTTCGCTCTCACTTCTTCTACATCATCCCATCTACCTTGTGAAGCATATACGTTAGATATAAGCACATAATTTCCAGGATCCCACGGATCTAACTCTAATAGTTTTTTTGCAACTAAATCCAATCCCTTTTTGTTGTGATGTATACGACAAGCATTTAGAAGGGCACAGTAAACAGCAGCAGTAGGCTCTACTTCCATACTATCCACAAAGTGGAATGCCTCATCAAGTTGATTTGCACGGCCAAGCATATCAACCAGACAAACATAGTGCTCTGGCCATGGCTCTAACTTGTATTCACCTGTCATTCTTTTAAAATATCTCCTGCCTTCATCTACCAGGGCTGAATGACTACATGCATAAAGAAGTGCTAAGAAACTTATATGATCAGGGCGAATTTTTTCATCCACCATCCTTTGAAATAATCTAATAGCAGCCTTACCATAGCCATGCATTCCATATGCATTAATCATGGTAGTCCGCAACACTAGGTATTTATCATCGACACAACTAAATACCTTCCATGAGTTCTGCACAGCTCCACAGCAGGCATACATATCTACAAGAGACCCTGCAACAAAGCCATCCTTTATGAACCCGTTCCGAATTAAGAATCCATGAATCTCTTTCCCTTTTCTCAAGGCAGATAAATCTGCCGTAGCAGAGAGTGCACTCACCAGGGCAATTGAATCAGATTTGATGCCTGATGCTACCATGGAATGGAAAAGTGCTAGACCCTCGTTTGCACATCTATTATCGACATAACAAGATATCATGCTTGTCCAGGATACAACATCTTTAACTTTCATTGATTTAAAAACATAAAATGTATAATCTACGTAACCACACTGTCCATAAAGATCTAGCAATGTATTCTGTAGCATAATATCAGATAATTCTCTTCGCATTGTATAACCATGAAGTTCTTTAACAAGTGAAATGCAATTTGACCCACTACAAGCTTGAAGAATGCTTCCGATTATCATTGAATCCACATTAACTCTTTTCATCAATGCTTCCCGAAAAAATTGTATGGCCTGTAAGTGACAACTGTTCTGAACATACCCCGCAATTATAGTAGTCCATGATACATTGTCCTTCAAAAGAATCCTATCAAATACAGATTTCATATTATCTATCTTGCAACATTTTGCATACACATCAATAAGCATGTTACCAACCTGCAAGTCACCGTCTATATTACTTTTTATAGTGTAAGCATGAAGTTCCATGCCAGTGAATAAATTCCCCAATCGACCAGAGGTAGCAAGCATAACCAAAACCGAGCACTGATCAGGTTTATAACAAGCACTCTGCATCTCCCTAAACATTTTAAGAGTTTCATCATGCAAACCATTTTGAACTAAACCAGATAGCATCGAGTTCCATGATATATTATCCTTTACTTCCATATCATAAAAAACTCTTGCAGCTTCAGCCATTTTGCCACATCTACTATACATCACTACCAAAGCATTAGCTACAAGTATCTCAGCATGATGAGAGAATTTAACTACACTAGCATGGATCTGCATACCGAATTACACAAATTCCGGCTCTTCACAAGCTTGCAGAGCAATAACAAAAGTATACGTGGTTGGGGAAATACCAGTCATTCGCATATCTCTAAAACTGCTCAGTGCCTCCATAGATTGCTCATTTGCGTTAAAACCTGAAATAATTGAATTCCATGAAACGACATCCTTTTTCTCACCGATTCGAACAAATAACAGCATTGCAGCAAGTTGATCACTGCACTTGGTATACATAGCCATTAGTGAATTAACAACAAACACGTTTGTAAAAAACCCGTGTTTAATAACAAGCCCATGAATTTGTCTCCCATGACATATATTTATAACCTCACCACATGCCTTTAGTACGGACGTAAAAGTCCAAGCATCAGGAGAATCCCCACAAACCCACATCTCCCTGTGCAACACCAGTGCTTCAAAAAGCTCCCCATTTGCCACATAAGCCCCAATCATTGCATTCCACGTAAAAACACTTCTTTCAGACATTTCATCAAACACCTTCCGAGCATCCAAAAGAAACAAACGTTTCCCATAAAAGAAAACAAGCTTAGTGCTCAAAAACACTTGATCATATACATTATCTAATTTCAC
Organism: Oenanthe sinensis; assembly: GCA_028671895.1. Lineage (NCBI taxonomy): Eukaryota > Viridiplantae > Streptophyta > Magnoliopsida > Apiales > Apiaceae > Oenanthe > Oenanthe sinensis. Next base: position 5,521,327 of record CM053814.1, on the reverse strand, counting down.
GACATGGGTATGAATTTGTTTGCCCTGAAACAAAGCCTTTTGACTAGCACAAAGCTCAAGCACTAGTGAATAAGGTTCATCAAAACAATCTTGACTTGCATTTTGGTCTGCTAGTATATTAATAAGCGATGCAAAAGCCTCTTTGAGACTCCCTTGTTTACAAAGATCTCTTAAAGATTGTGTTTTTACAAGTTTCTTGGAAAATTTGAGATTTTTATGAGGAATGTTACGATGAATCTCGTTTAAAATAGGATGTGAAATTGATGGTGATATTTGGATTGAAGTGGCATTACAAATTTACAATACTGTGCATGTGCACACCCACGGTAAGTTGGTAACACTATCGCCAGGTTTGTTCAGTATTCATTCCTCTATTATAATATTTTATTATTATCCTGAGTAATATAATTCTTTAAATTATTCAATATTTTATTCGGAAAAATTAAGTTTAGAATCCGATTATAATCTTTTAAATTATAATTATATATTTGTTTTGAGGGATAACGCGTGGATTAGACTATTATCCTTTAAATTTTTTAATCATTTGTTTGTTTGACATTGGATTATAATGAGGAGATTATAATCTTTTAAAAAATGACTTGTTAGAAAAGATTAAATAATACATTCTCCAATCAAGTATTAGAGTGGATTATGATCATATCCCTTATTCCATGAAAACAAATAAGAGATTAGTATTTTAAAAGATTGTAATCTTTGATCTAATCTCAAATAAATTTTTACAAAACAAACATTGGATTAAAAATTTTAAAGGTTTATAGTTTTATCCCTTAATTAATCCTGTAAAACAAACATGGCCTATGGGTGTTAAATGGTGCCAAATATTTTAGTGCTTATTTGGTTGTTGGGTATTTAGTTCATGCGAAGTTACAATATTTTTATAATATCTTGATATTTAATTTCTATTTGAAATTCATAGGAAGTTAAAAAAATTGTTTGGTTTGTACGAGTAACTTCTATTACCTAGATATTGCAAGTCACAAATGTGGGGTGGTTACGCAACAGGAATTTAAACTTACCATGAAGTTCAATTTCTCATATAAATGTCAATCAAACAATTTTATAAATTATTATTTCCTAGAATTTATATTCCTGAATAAATAGATGTCAACCAAACGACTTCTTAGATTATTCATTATTTTTATTTTTGACTATTTCTTACTATTTTAAATAGGAGATTTTATGCATATTTTTAGATTAAAAAAAATAGCTTTTTTGAAAAACTACGAATATTTTTATTTTTATTTTGTAAAAATACGTTTTTTAAATCTTTTTCCAAAAAGACGATTTTTGATTTTTTTTGTAAAAATATGATTTTGCAACTGAATTCAATTAAATGCAATTAATTAACCTTAAGTGCAACTAGGAATAACTTTATTTTTTTAAAAAAAAAAATTGCATTCCGTTATATTTAATTACAAATCATATATATAAAATTGCATTTAGTTGTTTTTGTTGAAAAAATGTATTTTTATAAAAAAAATTAGAAGATAGTAAAATCGTAATTTTTTTTGAAAAAAAAGTAGTATTTTTCTATAATTTCTCAATTAGCATTTTACACTTTTTAATTATTTATTAAAGTACTTTGTTTTGAAACACATAGCATGAAATCCAAACTAATTTTGAGTAACCTAATTGTGTAAGATATAGTGGTGCTGATCTAAAGGCTTTATGTACTAAATCTACCATTTGAGCCGTGAAAAATATCTCCAAGTTTATGCAAGTGATGACAAATTTGTGATAGATGTTGATTCGATGGAGGCGGAAAAATTTCACCTCATTGAAGCCATGTCAGCAATTACTCCTACCGCTCACAGAGGTTCAATAATGTAATCTCGACCTTTGTCATCAGTTGTTACCCCATGTCTATGAATCTATAAGTCCACAGAGACACTTCCAGCTTTCAGAAAATCATGAGTACCATATCATACATTTTACCAGTAGATTATAAGTACCATATCAGACATTTTTCCAGTAATATCTGTTTCTGTATAATTAAATAAGCTCTCGTATCTGATGTTTCTAATGTTTGGCGTTAAGATTTTCCATTATCTCTTGAACCTAATTTCTAATCTTCTATTTTATTATTATTGTATTAAAGACATTCTAATCATATTTAATAAACAAATATTAAAATATATAATTCAATTATATTTATATGAGTTATACATAAATTAAAAATTAATTATAAAACATATTTATAATTATTAAATAAAAAAGGATATATTAATAAAGTATCTCAAATTATTGACATACAAAATCCCTTTTTTAAAACTAAGAGACTGGAAATTTTACAACAGAAAATGGGCATGGGTGGCTACTGGCTGCAAATACATCCATAAATAATGAAATCTATCCATACAATTACAGGCCTCAAAAAGCAACTACACCTTCCAATCTTCCATCAAATAAACAAATATAATTCGGCCAAAACTTCACCTTCTCCCTAGTACTTTTTTCTGCTATACAGCTTTCTTTCTATACTGTCATTTTACTTTTTTATATACAACAAAAGGATGCCAACATCCCCCCGTGTATAAATAGAAGTGTACACAATCCAGCTCTGTCTACTGTGGAGAAAAAACAACAGCAGCACCCCGTGCTCATCAAGTTGGTTACTTACTCGCATACCAAATCTCAAACCACGAGATGCAGGTGATATGTGAACGCTCTTACTTCCCCGACTTGCCATTTATATACAGGAAGCTAATGTTGCCTTTTTCTGCGTATTCTTTCCATGCTTCCAACCACTATATCCACGCCAGCTCTCGTCCGGTGACCTCTTTAGATGTATCACAAAACTCACAATCCTTCTTTTTAAAAAGAGGATAGGCATCCAAAAACAATTCCCAAATTAGGATTTAAAAAGATCAAAGCATGCCCAATAAAAAGAAGGGCTGCAATAAACACTCATTGTTCTGTTCCATTATCAAGATCACCCCCGTTTAACTGAAGGCGACTTCAACTTTTCATCTGGTATTGTCCATGAAAGTAAATGCCCACCAGAATCACCACTTAACAACTGTTTCAGATCACCTGTGAGGTGAAGGGCTGTAACAGGATGCTTGTGAAACTTTAGCACTTTGTGAAGTATTAATCTGTACTCGGGCACTTTGCCACTCAAGCCTAGCCCTCCCGTGGGATTTCCAGAAGGCTTGCTTTTGACTGAATCCTCGTTGGAGATATGAACCATTTCCCAAACCTTTACTGCTCCACTCTGATGACCTGATACATACCAGTTAATATCCAACCAATCAGAAAAGGTAAAACTGGTTACAGCAAGAATGAAATCTGATGGAAGCTGTGATGTATTAACCACCGCAAGGCAGTCCCCATTAATGCTCCAAACAGCGAGCATAACACCAGCTGCAGTCACAATTTGACCAGTCAAGTCATTCACATATATTGCTGAAACTGGTGACGGAAACTCCGGAAGCTGCCTAACAAAAATTAAAGAGCTAAGATCCCATAAAATGACTGTACAGTCATCTGATCCACTTACAATCATCATGTAAGGCTGGCTTACATGAACGCATGTAATCTTTCCCGTATGTGCACTAAGTGACTTTTCCAACTGCAGCCGTTGTAATGTACGGGGACCATAATTGCTAATTCTCCAGGCACATAGCAGCCCATCATCTGCACCAGTAACCATTACCTGACCATCCAGACTAACACTGACACACTGGATCTGGTCACCACCGTGAAGATTTTCATGAGTGGATAATAATCTATCTTGATCATAGCTGAGAAATCTCAAGCTACGATCTGGAAAACCCCATGCAACATATTTGGTATAGGTTCTGGGTTTAAGCAAGTTGTTTGCTCCGGCTACAAGAATCTTGTCATTCACTATCACAATCTGAGATATTGAAGATGAGCTCTTGCGAACCTCGTGTGGAACAAGTAGTGTAGAATTCCTAAGTAAATTCAAAGGAAACTTTCTATTAGAACTCCTCTTGATGTGGGGTTTGCGGAATAATTGTTTTGGGGTTTGCCCAAAGTGATTAATTTGTGCGAGAATGGAGGCTTTCATTGCAGGATCTGTAACTGAGTCGATGTCAACACTGCCCTCGTATGTATAATGATAGAACACATTAACAGCCTCTACAGCAGCCTAAAGTCGAGAAATATGGTTAGCAACAACTAAATACAATCCTGGCGAATACAGTTTAGAATTATCAATGAAAAACAAGAGGAATTTAGGAGACAAGCAATATGAAACTAATTCCTACCATTATCCACCAACATGACAAAGTTACCGTAAAATATGATGCATGCTAAATACATTAACAAGCAAAAAGATCCAAGAGAAATCCGACAATTTCTATTAAAGAAAGTGTGAATGTAAGGCATAGAACATTTTCACATAACAAGAGGGGAAAGGAAACAGAATCACAAAGAATACAACCATATTTAGTTGCAGACATATTGGGGATTTAAAATTTGATTTTAAAAAAAACATACATATAAGCAATTCTACAAGACGTGAAAAGGAGCTAGTATACAGGTCCACCATAAGCAATGTTAATACTCACCTTCCCTCTCTGTTTATATCCAAAAATGAGGTCTATCCAGTGATGCAGATTATCAGAAACATAATCACACTCCAATGCTTCCCTATGCTTCCTGATGAACTCCCTCACACTACCTTTGGCCCATGGAGGTAATACAACATCGCCAACCTGGTAGAGTACCAAAATATGTTAGTTACCTTGCTTCATTTTCAAGGGGAAGTTACACATGTAATAGAGGAACTAAAACCGTGACAATTAACATAATCAAATGCAAAATAGATTATTAGAAGCAAGGTGATTACTGACGAAGACTATTTTGTATTAAGTAGACTAAACATACCTTCTCGCCTGATTGTTTCTCACCCAAATCGAGGTCAAACCGGTTTTCCAGGAATTCCGGCATATAAAAGAATTCAGGTATCAGTTCCTTTACATCTGAGGTGTTGGCTTTACCAGCCGCACTTTGCCATGTCTCTCTTACACTATTAAATAGACGGTCAGCGTGATCAAACTGTCCACCCTGAAGCTTTTGATTCTCCATACTAAATGGTGGCAAGCGTAAAAGATAGAAAAGAACAATTCCTGCACTGGAATAATGAGACCCGTAATGAAATTTTGGTATCTCTGGATCATCCCAGCTCTCAAACCTGACATAAAAGAGGAGTTTAAAGATAAATGTCAGATTTAAAGTGATTCATGTTCAAGAATGTGACAGAGAAGCAGCAGAAAGCAAGTCCTAAGAGCACAATCAAGAAACTCAACCTCTTCTTGAATTCCTCTTCCCCTTCTACAGTTTGACAACCCATTGGTTTGTCGAGCTGACGGAATGTTCTTGAATCTGACAAGTTCAAATCTTCACTTTCATAGTCTGACAAAACCCAAGGAAACACAGGATACTGGGTCAAATCACTGTACCCACGTCCAGCAAGAGTGTTGAGGTGCATGAGGTATTGGAAATTGCTAATTTCTCCATTTTGCCACCTCTTGGAGAAAGATTTTGCCATAATATTAAAAAGGCGGCTTCCTTCATTGCTTTCTTGTTTTGTTGATCCCATAATTGTTGTGTCCAACCTGTTTCAGAATAATATTGTGATGTTCAGAATACATTTCCATTGATATAATAAAATAGTTAGAAAAATAGGAAATAGTGACTATTAGTTTTGAAAATTGGTTTGACATGGAACTAAATGAAATTTAACAACAAAGAACAATACAAAGTGAGAGAAGTGATAAAACACATTTCTTGTTGCAGGCTAATATGAAAAATGTGAGCTAGATTCCACTTCCAAGAAGTGATGAAAATTTATAATAAATTCATAATTTCTATCTATTTTACGTATGTTTTGAAATCATGGGAAGCATACAATAGCAAAAAGTGAATCAGAATATGCAATATGACATCTACAATCGAAGTGTCAAAGTGTGTGTCAGATCCTAGGAGAGAAGCAAGTCTCCATGAGTTGTGATTGTAGCACACCGGGAACTTCCAGATGTAACGTGTTATGATAAGATACAATGCAGTCATACTACAAAATGAAACTTAAATACTAGGAAATATTATCGAGAATGAAGCAAGTAGCATACACGCTGTTTCTCGGCAGATTCATGGCCACCAAATTTTTGAAAACTTCTTCCCTCTCCTTCTTATGGAAAACAAGGAGATCGTTGCAACCATCCATGCTGAAAACCTCTATAGCAACCGGACGTAGCTGGTAATCACGCTTCAACATCTCATGGACGCTATTAAGCTTCCACATACGCCAAAGATGAGGTACATTACCACTACTACGTATCTTTTCCTTTCCCCATGCACCACCATTGTATGCCCATGCTCTTCCACCAACATATGATTTTATGGAAGCACCCCAAGATGATGTGGACTTGGAATGTGCATCCATACTGCAAGGAAAATCCTTCTTTACACCTAATGCCTGATCAATAACAGAGAGTTCATCTTCACCTTCCTTTTCACATATGCACCCAGACTCCTCAATGTAAAAATTCTCTATGACATACAAACAAAGTTCTCCAATAAGAAATATACCATCATGTTTGTCAAGACCTACAACCCTTTCACAATTATATCGATACTTTATCTTCTCAAGTGGCTCCAGATAAGGTCTAACCAAATATTCACCATTGTCATTCAGATCCTTATCAGATTTTTCTTCCGTCAATTTCTCTTCCTCTGTCCTTACTGCAGGTGGCTGCATTGGAGATTCTAAATCAGATTTCTCTAGTATACTCTCAGCTGTGGGGATGTTTAGTTCATTAGGCTTAACTCCAAACTCAGCTCCAGACTGAAGGCTTGCTTCATATATACTGCTGTCTCGGTCATCATTCCAACCTGTCCTACTTGAAGCTGCATCTCTGGCATCATCTGATTCTTTGAAGATTGATTCATCATAGAGCTCACTCCCAAAAGATTCATTCTTCACATTTTCAGTCAGAACATTAAAGAAATAATCAGATTCAGTATCCGAAGCATTTGGTTCATTCTCAATCTTCTCTTTGGACAGCTCGAGTTCCCCTAATTCGAATTGTCCACTCAACACATTTTGTATAGTATCGATCTTAAGTTTGCATCGCTCAAGCTTTTTGCGCATACGGAAAGGACCCTCAATAGGACAAAGCTGCCAGTCAGGATCTCCATCCGTAACAGTTTTACGTGTTGGGAATATTCCTCTTTCATGTACAAGTTGTTGTAGATGTGTTTGCCACTCACTTTCTGCATGAAGCACCCATCCATATTTATCTTGACGAACAACTCTCAGTTCAGTAGACATTGCATCACGAACCAATTCAAGTGCAATTCTACGTTCATTTATCTGCTCCCAGTGCCTGAAATCTAATTTTGAGGATTCCCTTGCTTTCCTACTAATTTCTCTTTTACGACGACCATCAAAACCTTTTATTCTGACTCCAGGAAACTTTGCTGATCCGGTAATATACTGCATCCACATAATGGAACCACATTGTTCCAATACTTTGTTGATATCCTGTTCAGAACTGTGGAACCATTTAAAAAATGTAGACAAATTCCCAGTCAAAAGTTTGTCAAATCCACCATGCAAAACATCCAGATGCGGCCCTTGGTTTCGCTTGGAAACCAATAATTCCTCAAGAGCAGCCCTACGGTGCAGCAGAAGATACTTGAGTATATCAACTGCCATGTTTTGTACATTCTGTCTCTGGTCAAAGAGGAGAGAGACTAAATTTATGCACAGACAACAATTTAGATCCGTATCAATATTACTCGGACAGAATATAATCCGCCTATGGGCAACTAACAGCTGTAACACAGTGCATATATCAACCCCGGTATCCTCAAGTGATGAATTAAAGGACAATTTCTTCTTTGCTTCATTTTGCAAACTTAAGCGAACAACAAGATCATCTTCTCCTATGGTGATCAAAAACAATGGAAGGAAACAGTACAATATCATGCGATTCATATTTTTAAGAATAGAATATATATAACCATCAAGCTGTCTGCTTCCTCTTGTGATTGACAAGAGTAGTTTTCCGGCAGGAGGTGCTTCCTCAATCCGGCCATCTTTATTTGCCAACTGTAACATAGATAGCAAGAACTCTAATGTTCTCAATACACCAGCAGGCTGGGGAAAAGCACCCATATATACACGATCCACAATCATCCAGCACAAAGCATCTAAATTTAGTGACCATCGGCTTTTGTCTAGCTTTTTGTCGTTTTCCTCATCGTCACGCAAGAGACGCCTTTCAACAAAGTTCATCAGTCTACTAAGGCACAATCCCTGAAATACTAACACAGACTCCGCATCTATATATAAAGGAACACTCTCCAAGATATTTTCAATAATTGGTGTCGCTTTCAGTTGCTCGGTCACAAAATCAGAAAGAACTTCTGCCAGGAAATCCAAAACAGCAGTAGCTCCTGCAGAACAAGGACCACCACCATATCCAGAATCATCCATTTCAATTAGCAACCCAGAATTAATTGCCAAATATTCATTTGGAGCATTTGAACCATGAGAACTGGACTTCTGCTCCGATGAAGTATCCGATTCTGCCACAGATATATACGATTCCATGGAAGGAGCAGCCGATTGAGCTCTAAGTTCACTGTGACTGCCACCACCCAACCACGAAGTCAAAGCAAGGACAGGGGATGATGAAGATGTCAGTGACATTTTGGAATGAGATCCCTCGGAGAACATGGGAGAATTAAATATATTCTGGGGTGTAGAACTTTGAGAATCAGTTGGGTGAATAGGATTTAATTTTTCTTTGATATCAGGTAAACTGAGGTCATCACTGCTTGAAGTAAGAGTAGATGTATGGCCAATTGCTTCACCTTCTGGACTGAGAACAGCTTGTACAGCTTCTTTAGCTATCTCTGCTGTTTCCTGGCTGATTTTTTCTGCCTTATCATCTGGCATATTACTTGATACAGTAGGCATCTCATCAGAACTTGTACTAGTCTGGCCCTTTGAAAAGCTTCCCACACTTATGGAGGTTTTGTTTGACTGTTCTTGTTCATGAGGAAGACTAGAGTAGGTATTTTGGGAGCTACTGGAATCATCACAGTCATTTAAATTCCCGTCTTCCGTCTTTACAGACAGTTCTTTGGTGATCTTGATGGCATGAGCAGCCCTACATGAAACATAAATGACAAAGTGAATTCAGAAGATATAATCTAACATCACCTAGACTGTCAAGCATATAATTGATTTAACCATGTACCAAAAAAAAAGGAGAAACTTGTGCTATGTACAGAGAATATATAAGACAGACCTAACACAAGAAAAATAAAGTTCAACGCAGCTCTCAAGGAATTCTACACGTCTGCAAACAGCAGAAAATGCAGGACACATTTTTGCTAAATCAACCAAAAACCTCAGTACTGCAGTTGCAGAAGCAGGAGCTGATGCCTCTCCGCCCATCAGCCGAGCTGCATAGGTTTTGTGCATCAGAGCTTCACCTTGAAGTTCTCCGGCGATGTCTATATTACCATCTACAAGCTCTGCGACAAGGCCAGCACCGACTTGTGAAAGATTTCCAGTTTGATTGGCACGCATTGACTGCATAAACACCCTATCGAATGTAGACTTGGCCATAGCAAGAACCGATTCCACTAACTCTACAAATTTTAGTTCTCCATAGTTCCCATCATTAGGCATAAGGGCATGGAAGTCAATCATACGAACTTCGGGCAGTCTTGGATATACAGGTTTTCCAAATATCAGACAGAACAAAATATAATATATATCTGGAGAATCGTAGAAACTCCGGAGCACCCGTGACAAACCTTGATATCCACCACTGGTGCGAAATTTAAGTGCAAATGTAGGTGAAGCAGCAAGGCACACACCAAGAAGTGTCATAATCCATCGCATACTCGTAGGGTGGACAGCTTCATCAAGAAAGTAAGTAATCAACTTCGACGAAACAATTTTATGCCACTGCTCAAGCAGCTCCTCAAATATAATAGTTACTTGTAGATCAATTAACATCTCAAGCAACATATTTCTTACAATAACATGTTTTCCCATAGGCTCTCGTGTAATTTGATGGCGTGAAGTCAATTCAGGAGGATCAAAGGTCATAACAACAAATCTTACTACATGTTCCAGTTCAGATGCTAGAAAACCATCTTCCAAAATGACTCCAAGAAGTACTACTAATTTTTCTAATACAGGAACTTCAACATCACCCCGCTGCAGTGTTACTAATAGGTGTTGAACAAGGTTAATCCGACGCAGAATTGTAAGATTATGATTCCGGTACCAATGCATAGACACCAGATTCTCAAGAAAGCCCAGAAGAGAAATTTGGATTGGAATTTGGGCCATTACCCATAGAGTCCAGTCCAGCAACACATGCTCGACCATATCAGCATTTGATAATACAATGCATCTTGATGTTTCTGTTCCCATGTCAGCATTTTCAAGCTCTGAAATATGGCTAAAAGAATCTTTAGTTGCAGAAAAATCATCCATTTCTCCATGAGATCCAACTGAGGAGAACTCATCACGAAACTTCGACAAACTTAGATCCTCAAAATTATTATTATTATTATTAACTGTTGAAGCAGGAGATGGAACATTTTGTGCAAGTTCCAGCTTCTTTGGCTCAGAAAAAGAAGCCTCGCATGCAGCAATCTGGAAAAAAATCTCGAGTGAATGCATATCAAACAGTGACATCTTCCGATGCAGAAAGAGACTGAGCAAGTGATATCCTCTATTTGTTTGCATTTCTCTCACATTCTGAGGATTCTGATGAAGTGCACATGCGAGTAATGTCAGTGACATATTCAACATATCCCTTGTCTCGGCAGCTTCAACAAGAGCTAAAACAACAGCCATCCCACCCACTGGACCAATGCCATCACCAATAACATATTGCTTACAGACATAAACATCCCCATGAAGACGTCCAAACCGCGGTATACCTTAAAAGGACAAAAACTACAATCAAAATCAGACCAATCGTTCTGTTTGATTTATAATATAAAAAATAAATTTTAAACAATAATGCGAAGTGGTGAAGCCAAGTTCGCAACAAAAAATTGGCCCCATTAATGGTAATCCGACAAAAATACAACGCACCTCCTATGGGAGAAGCAGCAGCTGATACAGGATCGACTAGATTCAGCATTGACATGGCGCCAGATGCTCGAAAAGTTTCTGTGCATGTCCCATCAAATGCAAAAATAAGCTTCTTCCCTGATAGCTGTAGAGAGAGGTTTCCTAGCCTTTCCATATCCCAAACAATTCCACTTCGATCAGCCTTCAAGTTACCTTGCTTAACAGTACTATCTGGCCTTTGAGTACTAGAAGACAGTGGTAATTCCATATCTAAAGAATCTAGAATGGCCATGCTACCCCCACCACATGCCTGACTCGGAACAAAACTTAAAAGATTTGTATCTTGGAAGAGACCCCTGTATCCTCTACCCAAAATGTACATAAAACAAATAGCGCCTGGTGTGAGAACCTCTTCAAAAAGATAGCAACACCGGAGTTTCCATGATAAGTCACTGATCCTTGCACAAGTGACTGGCGTCCCAATTGTTACCTGCAGGGCTTTCCCAAATGGAGATGGTGAATATCCTAGTTTACCAGTATGGCTAAGCTTTCCATTAAGATATACATGAGCAACACTAGCTTGGAAAAGTCCAGCCAAAGCATTTGGTTTGCTATGAACAACTGCTAGGTGGTGCCACCTGCCTTCCTCCATTTCTAAACCCGTAAATGATAGTGCAGACGAGTTGCTAGTTGCAAGAGTCAAACTACCATCCTCTAGAAGACAAAGTTCTGCATAAAATGTATTACCAGTGTCTGCTGAACCAACAGAAAATATGCGAAGTACATTTGGCCCATTATGCTGGTTACTTTTCTGGTTTTGCTTTTTAGAAAACCCAGCCTGGGACATATCGGTTTCCTTTGAATGTGATTTTATAAGATTACGGTATTGGAACCAGCATACAAAAGAATAACCAGCAGCAGGAGGCCAAGATCTTTCACCCATAGACACTTGTATTGAAGCATGTCCAATCTTGCTCATGTCCATCTGCATAAACGGAGCAAGAGATACATTTTCTGAAGCAATATCTTCCATAAGAACTAATCGTTCCATCATGGCAACAATAACATGACCTGAATTCATCAGCCTCGTCTGAAGGATGTATCTAACAAGCATTCGAAATTCTGATGCTGACAACCTGAAACCAAATTATGCATTTCAGGCCACGTAATTTGAAGCAATAGTACTAGTTAAAGGTAAATATATCATTAAAAAGGTTTACACATGCTACCTATATGCCCCAAGAACCTCAAGAATCTTAAGAGCGTAGGAGAGTAATGGTGAGGATACAGTAAGGAATGGATATATGATCTCCAGCAAAAGTTCCACACAACCTATATCCACGAATCAGGGTAAATATATAAGATATTATCTTAAAACAAGAATTGAAGGAAATGCTTGCTAAATAATTTGCACCTGCAGATGTAAGGTTTTCCTGATTAAAAGGGCCAGCACAAGCCAGCTTTTGGATAAGACCAAGAACTTCTAGCTGCACTTTTGGAGTAAAGAGCAGAAGAGAACGCAAGAGCACCCTGATTGCACCCGCGTTATACACACGTTCCTTACTGAGGGAAAAATTGCCCGATGGAGTAACTAGAAGAAAACTAGCAGAACCATTCTCAACAGTTTCAGAAGATGTAGCATTTTCTGATATTAAAAATGGAGGAATAACCATCTCAAGAGCAAGTTCAAAAAATAACTGTATCACTTGCCTCTCACACTCAACAGAAATTAATCCAGACTCTGATAGAAGATCATAGAAAGTTTGGGATGAAATAATTGCATGCAACTTTGTCCGGTTAACAGCATTATTGCACACCCCAACTGTCATCAAACGCAGCAGATAGGTAAATAATTTAACTGTCAGATTAAATTGCTTTGCTTTCCCTTCATCACTCTGAAAACCATGAAGTGATGTTAATAAAAGAGAAAACCCTGTTGCTTCACCAAACACCCTTTGCGCTGAGTTATTAGCACCTAGAATGCGCCACAAGGCTCCATAGGTTTCACACTTTGCCTCGTCCGGAAGCTTGTATTGAGATCCCAAATCAGTTGTAACCATGCCACTCTTTGAGACCTCAACCAACACACCCAATTCTTCTGGATGAGCCTGAAAAAATTGGTTACAGTTATCAATTAGAAGTTGGAGGTGGATGAAGGACAACAAAAGAGCTGATTGTTAGTATACAATAAGTGTGATTATATGTGACACTTGTGAAAAAGATGGGTAACAGAGTGGGTGAAGGAATATGGATATGGATATTATTTATAAATGTCAACTGAACAATTTAGATTTAAAAGTATTATTTATAATCCATTGATTTTTATTGATTGTATTTGATTCAAGATTCCACGCAGAGTTGATAGATTATTATATACATAATTCATAGAGTCCGCGTGGAGTTGACCATGAATCCAGTAGAATCTCTCGTACTGAGGTAAGATTTTAAAACATCAAAAATATATAGGAAAATCCAACATAATCCATGGATTTTTAGAATTCATCAGTGTTAATAAGTTTTTGAATACCCCTAGATTTTAATTAGGGGTGGCAAATTCGGGTTCTGGGTCGGGTTCGTGTCGGGTCAGATTGTACCTGGTTGTTTTGGGTTGATTTTTTCCTAACCCTAACTCGTACCTACCGGGTTCGTGTCGGGTTTCGGGTCATTTCGGGTTTCATCGCCTCTACTTTTGTTCGAGTGATTGAAAATATACTCTTATATTATATACTCCCTCTCTCCCAATTTATATGGACCGATTGCTTTTGCACAAAATTTAAGAAAAAATAGTTCATTTCTCTTTCATTGCACGTGAAAGTTACATTTCAAATGTATAATATGTATTGTACCCTAGTAATGTACATGTATAAAATATTGTTATTACTATTAAATAATTATGAACCAACTAGCGAGTATCTATCATTGCACGTGAAAGTTACTTTATTGTAATTAAATTTAGTTATTTTAAACATAAAGTATTTCAAAAGTAGGGTTAGAAATATAGGGTTCATTAATTTTCAGGTCATTTTCGGGTTTCGTGTTCAAGTCTGATTGTACCTGGTTGTTTCGGGTTGAATATTTACTGACCCTAATTCATATTTTTTCGGGTTGGGTTCGTATCGATTTCGGGTCGAGTCGAAAATTGACACCCCTAATTTTAATTGATTAATAATAATCCATATTGAATAACCCTGGATTTTAAATCATTAATTAAAATCCTGATTGAATACCTCTGGATTTTAAAGTAGAGTTTAAAATGTTGATTGAATACCCCCAGATTTTAAAGTATTATTTAAAATCCTGATTGAATACCTTCAGATTTTTAAAATACAAAAAAATATGGCAGAATCCGGATTGAATACACCCCCTGAGTATTGATGTTGACAACTTCAATATTCAAGTAGCTACTGTCGGTATTATAATATTGTGATTATAGAAATATATAATTGAATAATATAATCCCAATATTCATCCCTGCTATTAGCATATAATTAGAACTAACATATTTTATCAGTTGCTAAATTTCCATGTAGTCTATATGGATTATGGAATGCTTCTTCCACAGCTAATAGTGTCAGGTGATAGACTTGTATCAACATATTAAGGCATATAAGTTTTGTAAGAAACAAATATAAGATATATAGTCATTGTGTAGTATACATTCAGAGTTTCATACAATTTTTAAGCTATGTAGTCTGCATGTTAAAAAGTATTTGATAACCACAGCCATGTTAGCATACCAAAGGTAACACCTAGATAGATAATATGTCTTATTTTGTTCCTTACATGAACAGATTATGTTGGCTAAGATAATTATGTATAATACAAACTCAATCCATTAGATTAATTAACAAGTATACGAACAGAAACTTGTGGCTTGCCATCACCTTCAGGTGAATTCTTGATGATGACAAAATTTAACACTTTCAATGAGAATAGTACAAGGGAGATAAAATAGAACTATAAACTAGGAGTACTGTAACGCTCTTTTATTCACCTTTAAAAAAGTAAAATTTGTGCACTATCTGGTACATGGAGAATGCTTAGTATTGAAAGTGGCAACTATTCCAGCACAACCGCCTTAATATTTTTTGCTTAAGATAAGTCGAAAAGTCATTAAATAATGGACATGCTCTATAACCAGAACAAAATAGAGGAGCTTATAGATAATGGGAAAGAAAATTAAAACATGAAAAGACAAAGCAACAGGCGCAACCTGGACAGCTGTGAACTTAAACTAATTAAAAGTTACATATATGATAAACTGAAAGATGCCTTCGGGCAAAAAAGGCACTATCGGAAAACAGAACCAAAAAGGATGGAAGCCAAACCTGTGAACTGTCCTCGATAATTAAGCAAGACAACACCCTAAGAACTCCAGGACGGTGGATATCAGATATCAAGAAGGGAAGAGTAGCTGTTACACCGCCAGCAGAACGAAATGACGCTTGATTTGCTTCTGCTTTCTTCAATAAGGATACCAAGCAATCCCATGCCACTGCAATAGTTCCCTCAACTTCAAATAGTGGAAATTTTCCAGAACCCAATTCTAGTAGTTTCGGTGAAGAAAGAATTGCATCTTTGCTTTCCATGTGTTTCTGCAAACTGCTCGAACTGGGATTCCTCTTCAGTTGATTTACTTCACTACTCTGCTGGTCCAAGCCCAAGAGATACTTATGCTGTTTCAAATCATCTAAAAGAACTTCCATCACTCCAACCTCTCGCAAGACTTTCTTGTACTGCTGATCAAATGATAATAACTTCACAAAGAATGACAGAATTGTAAGTTTTAAGTCAGATGTTATGGGTTGCTGTAGCAAGCAGCAGAGCGAAAGCAATTCTTGTTCTGGTATGCAGTTGACAACAGTAACTGCATACTCAAGAATTTTCAAGATAATTTCTTGCAAAGATGAAGGAAAGCCAGCCATATTAAGGATTAACAGGGGCACTGTCCGCAACTGCTGACACAACTTGTAGTTCTCAAGATGACTTGAAAAAATCTTAAACATTCTATTTAGTACTTCCGCTTGCAATTCCGTACTATCTGCTTTAAGAAAAATGTCCTGCAACATCTGAACAGCTTCCAGGTCTTTAACTTTGTATTTGTCCTTCTCCCAACTTTCATCCACAAATATATCAGAAGATGAATTACGTTTCCTTCCATGACCACTAAGCTTATTATGAGAACTTATGAGACCTTTGAATCCAGAAGATCCACTAGTATCAGCTAGACCTGTTTGTGCCAGATTAACAATTACATCCAGCAACCTAGAAAGAGAAGGAGATAGTTGTTGAGGTGAAGAGCCCCCATTATTCCCCGTCATAACTTGCTTTTCTGCATCATCAGAGACATGCAAACTCTCAAGAGTGGAAGTTTGTTCAGAGCAAGTGTATGAGTTTGCTGCTTGAGAGCCTTGATTTTTCAAAAGAACTAATGCAAACTGCACTAGAAACTGATAGCCATGAGCATTATGGATATCTTCCCGCAGCATGATGCCTTTCGCGTCTAAAATTTATAAGTAACTTAAATCAGCAAAGAAATTAGAAGTAACAGGTTAAGAAATTAAGAGTATGATAAGTTTGAAATCATCCACGGCAAAATTAATTTAAGGCACTACAACAAATCAGAACAAGGAACCCTCAAGGGGATAAAGAAGCACAGTTACTCAGATGAACTAGTTACAGTCACCAAAGTGAAATTATGCAATTTACCTTGTCTATACGAGAGCTCCACACACTCAAGCAACATGTCCACAATTCCCATAGTATATGCAGGATCACCGCATTCGGGATTAAAATCCTTCACCGCCATGAGAAGTACTTTTATCTGCACATGAAGGTGACATTAAACCATTTGAAGATGCAACAGTCTATTAAGAACCTTATATCAATATAGATCTTGGCACAAATATGTAGAAAGAAAAGGAGAAACATAAAGCTCACAATTTGGCTATAGCAGGATTAATGATCCTGGGCTACCAAAATCGCTCTGATTTTCTACTACACTTAATACAACTCACTTATTCCTTATGTTATCCTATGTACTAATTGTATTCACATTTTAGTTCAGTTAATGGGAGCCAATAATACTTCCGCATAGGGTGGGATTAAATGGTCCGCTCCAAATGAACTAAAATGTGATGAAAAATAGTCAATGAGATCACTTCGAAGTATTAAAGTAAAATGAGATCCAATAGAAAACACTTCCCAAATTACAGTCCCTGCAGACAAACATGACTGTAGTATCTAATACAGATCACGAGTGATATGAACTGCTTACCAGCTGATGCTTTCGTATGTACTTGCTTGTGGAGCCATTGTCACTGCACAGAAGAAGTCCAAGTATCTGCAGCAATAAGTCAATAACCATTTAAACAAATAAGGCCACGCCTTTGATATTTATTACTTGGTAAAAACAGAAACATATCAACACTTGTTCAAAAAGAATTATGAAAATTACCTGCATTGCATGTCTATGTAGCTGAATATTGTGCAAGGGAACTCGACCTTCCTTGTATTGAGAAAAAACAAACAAAGACCCATTGGCAACCATCTGAAAGAGCAACTGAAGTGAATCATCTTCAATCAAACTCTGAGCTGCTGATGGATGGCTTGCTAATGCTTTCATAATATGCACAACACTTGCCTCTACCTGCATGAACAGGAAATAATATTTAAAAATCATTAATGATTCCAAAAAGTTTGATAGTTTGACACAGTATGAAATACACATGTACTGGCAAACACAAGTATAGGTAGATTTGTACAAGGAGTACAAATATCAACAGTGTATACTTTTGGACTGCATCTTTAACATCATTTTTTCAATGGTATACTTACATCCCTGGATGCTCAATTTACATTACTAAATTATCTTTATCAACTGTTTGGTGCTCCGCTGCTGCGAGCAGGAGTTGACGAGCATCCAATTCCCAGTTCCACTGGATAGCCGACCACACATTATTCTTACTTTCATAACAAAGAAGTATGGACAATATGGTTGATTTTTAACTGTTTACCATTTTCTGTGCGGGTATATTGAGCAAATGTACAGAATTCATATCTAAATCAAAAATGCACGTTTTATATTCTACAATTTTGTTCTGCACTACTCTTCATGCAGGGGTAGATGGAGGCATATGAACAGCATTTGAAAGTTACAATGTTAATGAATGCCTATAGGTATTTGCATTTGGGATGCAGGATATAAATTGAAAAAATGTGTAATGTAGAGGGGAAACACTATATATCTGACTGATTGATAATCCAAAATGAGACTATCTGATTCTCCCTTGACAAGAACGCATTCTGGAAGTATCCCTAATCAGACCACGATATAGTGTGTAATCATGTCAAATTTCTAGGATCACATTATTCCAATATCAAGTCAAACTAAAGAAGACTATAAAATATTCTAATCAATTTAAACAATGAAAAACGAGATATAATTAGATGAAAGAAGATTCAATAACTTCCAATCAAATCGAATTCAGTAATTTCTAGGAATTGGCCTTTTCCAAATGTCAAACTTGTGTAAATATGGACTGACTATCCAGCAATCCCCTAAACTCTTTAGAGATTGATCCACGTGAAATGCACCGACTAGAGCAAGTGCAGTAGAATGTTTCTACTAAAGAAAAACTTAAAGTAAAAAACAGTCGAGGTGAACTAAAAACTGTTACCTCGAGTCTGCGCACTGCTAACTCATCAACTTCTGACGTATGTAACAACTCAGAAGTAGACTTTTCTTTGACTTTCACCTCATTGGCGCCCAAAAGAACATTAAGTATATGAATCATGCAGCATAAGATTCCGGAATCAAGGAGAGATTGCTTATCAATTGGCTGCAGAACAACAAATGGAATACACGCACAGTTTTAAGTGATGCTTATGGTAGCAGTTCTATAAATATACATGCAGTTACAGAAAAGAGTCAACTAAACCTATAAAGCTTATATATATATATACCCCAGATACAAGAATTTCCACTGCATTTAGCAAATTTGAGCCAGGCCGGATTCCATCCTGGAGTTGGTACATACAAATATTTAACACAAAGTAAGGACAAAAGAAAAAAAATTATATAGAGAAAGGTTGAAGAAATGAAGAATAATAAAGATGTAAGAATCTCTACAAAACCTTAGTCACTTCCGTGAAAAATAATAACAATTTTTCAGCTTCCAGAGATCTTGTTTTACTTCTTAGTTTTAACTTATCAATATCTGTCACGAATGCTCTTCCCACAACAAAAGAGAATATATGTGTCTCTACTAACCTGAAATAAGTAAAACATTGTTAACTATAGAGGTGATGAATAAACTATTATCAACTTAAGGAAGGAATAATTGAAGTCATTACTTATAATTAATAATGACTTAATTTTTATACTATCAAGACCAAGTTTAAAAGCGAGAGAAGAATTATCATATCCAAACTTAAATCCCAAAAACCTACATCAAAATTATATATGCTTCAATTACGGTTCAAAATGAGCTTCTTAGCTCGGAACTCAATCAGTACATGGTCCATTGATACAAGAAATAAACTGTATTCATCGACTTAACTTCCAGACACTAGAAAGAGTTGCAATTTCTAGCTTGCTAAGCATTAACAAAGTAATATTAAAGATACAAACTAAACAGAATTAAATTGCAATGCACAGAATCATATTTTACCATTAGGAGAAAAGAGTAAAGACACAACTTAAATCATAAGTGAAGTTCGAGATAAAGATTAAAGAGAATATTGAATAGACTGATTGTAAATCATGCACAAGAAAGCAAAATAAACCAAACATATGAGACAGAGTCTTCTGCGTACATTGTAATTAACTGGCCTACATTAGTATGTTGTTTTACTAATCTACAGAAAACTTCCACAGTCCAATTCAATGCCTTTTCTTTCTCCTGCACCAAAATAATAAAAAACATTGACCTCATTAGTCTTCTAATTCA
This sequence comes from Oenanthe sinensis, assembly GCA_028671895.1. Lineage (NCBI taxonomy): Eukaryota > Viridiplantae > Streptophyta > Magnoliopsida > Apiales > Apiaceae > Oenanthe > Oenanthe sinensis. Next base: position 5,501,272 of record CM053814.1, on the reverse strand, counting down.
AGTGCAACAAAAAGAGAATTAATCCAGATCATACAACATTAACCTTTTCCGAACTTGATGAACGAAAATCTTCCCAGTACCTCTTGAAGTCCAGCTCCAGCTCATGCTTGTCATTGCTTATTAAAGAAAAAAACAAAATCAGTTTTAGTGAAGATATTAAGACCCAAATATGAGCAAGACTCCAGAAGGAGCCCATCAGACCCTTTGAGCACAAATTACAAACGCATGATCACGGAGCCTGAAAGTCCTTCTAAAATCACAGGATATCTACTAATGAACTTCAAAATCATATAAGGATGTATATTTTCGAAAGATATAAAAATATCTCTGTGACTGCAGATGCTTCCTCCACACATTATCAGTACAGTATTTGTGTTCCATGATCTTGATAGAAGGAAAGTTTTAGCATATCATTCTCACATAATATATAGAAGAAAATTTTATAATTTATCACAGGGAACTTATTATAGAGTACAATTTGGGAAGACACCAGGTGTATTTTGAGCTTGACTCCCTTAATGTAGTCCAAGCTTTTCACAGTAAGGCTCAGGACTCGTCTTTCTTTGGATCTATTATAGCAGATCGTTCCGATGTTATAAAGGACTTGAGGTCCTATCTAGTTTATTTTGTCAAGCGATCAGCGAATTTAGCAGCTCATACAATAGCTAGAGAAGCTAATTCCATGACCGGTCGTAAGGAGTGGTTTATACTTTATCACATCTTCCTTTCTTATCGATGTACTTGATCAAGATTTGAATAATTAAAGTATGTTCCGTTTTTGTTTCAAAAAAAAACTTATTATAGAGTACAGGACTATTCAGTCAAAATTGCAGAAATTTTTTTAAAAAAAATATTACTTAAATGTCCAAAAAGTTCAAGCCAATGCACGCTATTATAATAGTTTATCAGAGGGTTTACTATTTCCGCAAGAAACCCTCTAACTTACACGCACATCTAGCCTATACATGTGAAGAAGTGCGCAAGTTAGTCCTCCCTAGTAACTCACATGATCAAAGCACCATAGCAGAATAGATAATAGAATATTGCCGCAACTCTGTAAAACAACCAATCCCACAGCAGAATACATAAGAAGGCTTGCAGATAACAACCCTAAGCTTGAGTGACACAATAAAAACTAGAAAGCATGAAAACTTGGAACAACATAGTGCTAGGTGGTCTAAGAACAAGTCGAATATGTGATGCCAAAGTGAAGAGAAAAGAAGTAACATGCGCAGCTGGCATCTGGTAACAACCCATACAAACATCGTTGGTTTAAAATGTCAAGGGCATTATATAGAAAAGAAATGAGGGTGGAATTTAGAAGAGAATAGTTTAGACTGATAATCAATAAAGTTGTTTAAGAAAAGAAAACAATATAAGATACAAGTCAGGCCAACAAGTTCAGTTATATATGACTGGCTACTGTGGCATCGAGTATTCACATGTACTTTGTCTTTTAGTGTACCATTGAGTTGATTTTCCATCAGAATTAAATGTGTGTGTGTGTGAGAGAGAGGGGGGGGGGGAGAGAGAGAGAGAGAGACTTGTATTATGGTTGATCATAATTCAAATATTGTACAATACTTGTTGATAACTAATAAGACCATATTAGTTCCTTAAGTATGATCATATAGTTATGTTACCAAGAGTTTTTCTTTTTAATTGGATTATTTCTCCACCAAGTTTAAGATTGCTTTCCTTAATTACATGGTTCATAAGTTGTAAAATTTGTATTTAAATTAAACAATTCGTGGAGTTTCTGCCCTCTCTTCAGAGGTGAATATTAATTCTTATAGCCAATCCTAGTAAATTGTAAAGCATTACTGAGTTAAGAAGCCTTGGAAAATAAATTTATACTCAAAGTTATGCATATACAATCTTCAACTGAAAATTATGATTTCTTTTGAGAAGCTTAGATTCTTTATTTACTTGACAAGCAGTTACAGCATCCAACAGTGGCCAAGATTTATACTCTTAAAAAGTTGTGTATACAGTCTTCAACTAAACAATATCCTTTGAGAAGCTTAGAATCTTTTTATACTTGACGAGCACTTACAGCGGCCAAGTGTTCATATTTAACGATGTAATGTAACATCCATCACAAGCACATGCCAAATACTCGTAAAGCAAGTCTTCTCATTGTATTGAAAATAAAACAGTATTAACTTGATTACATGTAAATAGAAAGCCAAAAATTGAGAACTAAAATAGTTGACTTCATATTGTGGATGATCGAAAATGTAACTAAAAGAGTGCCACTCCAACCAGCCACCTTCATCCATTCAGTACACTTTTTCAAAAAAAATCATATATCCATGTCCCTTTGACTTTCACCATCAAAATACCAGTTGGAGCCAGTAGGCGCAAACCTTAGAAATACATGACTGTCTGTCTACAAAGACCTAAAGACAAATGAAATAAAAATCTACGACATCATCAACATGAACTTACAGAAGCTGCTTAACACTGAGCTTTATAATTCTATTATGGAAGCTTAATATTTTTTCCCAAAAAATAAGTTTGAACTTTAATTTCTAGAATCAGTTGATAAAACATCACTCGTCTCATTCTTGTCTTTAAGCTAATGCATTTGTGCTAAATTCTCTAAGAAAGTAGTTGTAAAGGACCAAGAAAAACATTTTTCAAGGACATTTAATATATGACATCAACTTTGAACAGCCTATCACAGCAACTATCTAAAGCCAACCAATCAAAAAGGAAAACAAACCTTTCACAAAAAGGGGAAAAAATGAATATCTTTCAACATGTTTTATTACAACCACTCTAATTAGAATAAGAAAAAAAACCCTGTACAACAGATTCTTTCCGTATCCAGGTTGTTTTGGATGGCCAATCCCCTCTATTAAGAAAACTACGTTAAAGATCGAAAAATTAAAAATTACATTAAAAACTATAGCTATATAACATAGTTCCTTCCGTAGCTCCAAATCAGAGTTCAAAAGTCTATCAAATACAGTAAGATTAATATTTTTTCGAACATCCATGTCTAAACCTACCAATAATCTCCCAGATAAGAAATACATATACATATTTACTTATATCTATTTAGCCATGAGATTGTGCTAAACTACAATCAATCAATTTAGAACATCCATGTCTAAACCTAAAAGCAAGACAGACAGACTAAAAAAAGACAGTGATCAACTTCGGAAAGCAGGTCAACATCCATGAAAACCACATAAAAAAGGAAAATATCAAACTTGCTTAACTATCGAACACTGAATCGTAACTTAAACAACTAAAACAGTAAAGAAAAACGAAACGAAAAACAAGTAATTGGAAGGAAAAGAAAAAGAAAAAGTGTGTAAAAACCTTGGAGGAGAGGAGGCAGATATGTCCTGCGACGACAAATCATAGTCATCATTACTGTTATCTCTTGCGTGAAACGACGAAGACGAAGCAGCTGAAGTAGGAGAATTATACGTAGGCGAAGGCGAAGACTGCGAAAAACCAGAAACTCTTTCTCTAAAGTCTTTAAGCAATGAGTTCCATTTCATTGTACTTTTTTCAATGTAAATCTCATCCAATTAATAACACAAACACACCACAGATATATTAATCAAATTGAAATTCAATTAGGTCACCGCAATGCGATTCAATCGGAGCTGCGGAGACTGGATGGATCGGAGTCGCAATCGATCTGAAAATAGTATAGATAGGTAGAGAATGTGTATGTATATCTATCTGTAATTGGTTGCTGATCTGAGAGTGGCAGGGGTAGCTAGCTGAATTTGAAAATATATTGTGCCCTACAAAAGAGGAAATTTAACAAATCGCGGCTGGATTTAATTTAATTACCCGATGACGACGATGATTTATAGATATTATGTATTGTGTTTGTGTGTCTCTATAGAACTGGTGATTTCGGACGACCTCTCCGCGCCTTGTTTCTCGCTCTAAATCTCTATTTGCTTTCTCTCTCTAGATTTTACGAGTACTTTTTTGTTTCTATCTCTCCCCAATTTACTCAATCTCTCTCAACCCCTCTCTCTCTCGTTTAAACCCTCTTGTTTGAAAATTTGACTAATTGCCATCTCAGCGTGGATCCATGATCTTATTGGTCCACATGGCGGAGGATTCTGACGTCAAAAGCCTTTTTTTGCTTTTAAATTTCAGGCTCAATAGTGTGTACATGGATAAGATAGATATACTCGAATATTCGGGCCGTTTGACTAAATTTATTTTTGAAAAATAAGTGTTTATTTCTAAAACAAAGTACATATTTGTTTACTTTTTTTGAAAAACAAATTAAGAACTAAATTTATTTTTAAAAAAAAACTACTTATAAAAAAAATACATTTTACCCTACTTTTTTTAAAAATAAGAATTTATTTTCATAATTTAATAGGTGTCAAACACCACCATTATATCACTGAAATTAGGAATTTAGGATAATCCATTGAGGCACAAGGACCACCGCAGTAAATAATGGAATGCAACTCGATTCGACTTTTGATTTTTTGAATTTAATTCAAAATTTTACAGTATTAATTAGAAAAAGTTCAATATGACACTATTTTTAATTCAAATGCCCAAAAAGACAATATTTGGGAAGATGGTCCAGAATGACATCCGGGCGTCTGGTTCTTCTTGACTTACACGTTACATCGTGTAGCGTTTATGATTTTTTTAATCTTAAACATTATGTTTAAGGTTTTTTTAAACTTATATGGTGTAGCGCTTGGATTTTAACGTGTAGTGTTTGGGTTTTCTTTAGCCGTAGTTTAGGGGTTTTTTAGTCACGCCTCATTCAAGAATTATTTTTGATCCAATCTGTAGCTCTAGTTTTGTTTTACTCATAATAAAATAATAATAATAATAACATAACCCCAAAATCAAACACAACAAAATTAATCATTTTTAATATTTTAGAGTTCATCAATTCCCTAATTGGGTTTTAGAAATATTAAATTTAAATTAATTAAAATTTAAGTATTTGAATTTATAAACCTTTAATGGAATGTTCAACGATTTAGGGTTTAGGGCATTTATGTCCTAACCCCTAGACCCTAAAGTCTAATTAAAGTTAGGACTCTAATTTAATCTTTTTAAATATTTTAGGGTTCATTAATTTCTTAATTGGATTTAAGTTTTAGAAATATTAAACTTAAATTAAAAGTTAAGTACTGAATTTATGAGTCTGTAATAAAATGTTCAACGATTTAGGTCCATAAACCTTAATTAAAATTAGGACTCTAATTTAATTGTTTTTAATATTTTAGATTTTATTAATTCCCTAATTGGATTTAGGTTTTATAATAGCTTAATTTTTTTAAAAACTCAACATTAACTAGCGTTTTTATAAAAGTTTCAAAAATTAAAATTTTATAAAATAAATAAAACTAATTAGTGGAAAAATTATAATTTTATTAATTTTATAAAACAAATAAAACTAATGGGAAAAAGTTTTAAAATTTTATATTTTTCAAGAAACCTCTAATATTTAGCATATAAAGTTAAAAAACCCTACATGAGTTGTAGGGCAAAAAAAACTCTAATACTACATTGCGTGTAGAGCTTAAAAATCCTAAACACTACGTCGTGTAGAAAACCCTAAAAAACCATAGTGTAAGGTGTAAGACTAAAAACCCCTAAACGCCATATATCTAACATTTCTGGTGCTATTTCAGGTCATTTTCAAATCTTGAGTCATTTTAGGCATTTTGTATAAAAATTGTGTCATATAGGTCAGCACCCATATTATTTGAATCTTTTTCAAAACATATTTTATTAAGAAATAACAGATATAGTTCATATTTAGATTATGACTTAATTGATTTTATTAAGATATGTATGCTGCATTAAATTAATTGAAAATTTGATGGTTAATTTAATTATAAAAAATGCTAGTGTTTGGCTTTGAAAATTCTCAATGCAACTTCAATACTTTTTAGGGAAAACGTAATTAGAATGTTCCAACTACCTAAACTCTTTTATTAGCAGCAAAACAATTACATGTCAGCGTCATTCTTTTGTATGTTTTCATTTCTAATATAGTAGTTTTATCATAGCCGGTTTCATTTGAAGTGAAATTCTCTATTTTTTTTTATATAAATGCAAAATAAAAAAAATATCTTAAACGGCAAGGTCAATCACAACATGTTTTGAATTGCTTCTTATTAAAGTGAATTATTGAATGACCGAAACAGGTTAGGTAAATGAAAACGTTTCAAAGTGTATATAGGCGTCAATTTAATACCAAAAACGATGTTGAATTTAGAGTGGACAAGAATTGGAGGCAGAACTTTGTAAAATGCGAGATATTTTAATCAGGATTAGGAGATTTTAATTTAATTAATAGATATATAAATGAAATAATGAAATACAAATGTTAAAGTTTTATCCTTATATTAAATTTAAAGTTTAATGTATCTTGATTAATAAAAATTGTATTTAAACAAATACGAAAATCCGATTCACATTAAAAAAAAATTAGACCTCTTGTTTGGGTTCTTATAATAAGTTGAAAATTTTAAAATATATATTAACTTAGTTACTTATTCTATTTATTTAAAATTATTCATTATTTTGATTTATTTAAAAAATTTAAATATATTTTTAAATTATTCATTATTTTGATTTTTTGCCCACATTTTAAATTACATAATATAATAGTTTTCTAAATTATTTTAAAACTTTCTTTTCTAATTAAAAATTTATTTAAAAATAATTTATGAAATTATTTTATTAATGTATGTTAAAATAAGTATTAAAATTGAAAAAAATAAATAATTTGACACGAAAAGTCGAAAAGAGTATAAAATACTGCAAGTCTTAGTCAACCAAGGACTAGGGTTGTGGTTGTATCGTGGAGAAGGCGAGGTGAGTGACAACGATATTTTAAATAAATTGTACTCGTAATCTTCTTTGCTGACGAATACAAATGGATTTGAACATTTTGGCAGTCGAACGCGAAGCCAAAAGTGGGGTGGACCCACACGTCTTTTGTTGATTTAATTCAAATATTAGGCGGTGATTACTAGTAATTGATAAGTCTCATTTTGCTTTTTTTCAAAAAAAAAGTCTCATTTTGCTTTGTTTGTTTAAAATTAATTTATTCATAACAATGATTTAGAAAAGTAAATTAATGTATTGATTTATTTAAGATTAGACTAATCATACAAGTAAACATCCAACTCATAAAGATATTTCAGATCCATCAAATATAGAAATGAAATCTAATAATTATAGTCCTCGAACATCGGTTCTATTCTAGACATTTTCTCTACCCTTCTTAATCTTGAAATCGATTATATAAATATGATTTTTTTCCCTACTGACTCGAAGTGATAAAAGAAAGCCTTAGTTATGATACCATGTTTAACCTCTCATTAATATTTTTTTGATTTTCCATTAATTTGGCTTTCACACTCAATTACTTAAGATTGTGTTTGAAAATTTGGATTTCATTTTAAACGATATAATTTCGTGTATCATTTCAAATTCTCATATTTGAACTACAATTTGAATGTTGTGGAATTCAAATTCTTATGTTATTCAAACATGTCATTTGATCAAACTCATAATTTCAAATGAAATTCATTTTTCCAAACATGCCATAAAATTATTTATAATTACGATAAATTCTCATATTAAGGTAAAAAAAACCAACAAATATTTATTACGGTACAGTTTTCACAAGCTAGCGTAGAATGGATGAAATTTTAAATCAGTGTGCGCGAGATACAATCTAATAATTTTAGCTTTTGAATATGTATATGCGTATTAACTTTCTAAAGATTCGACCCGCAACTCTTATATATAAGGTTTAATATCGAAACAATTCTAGATATTTTCCTAATTTTATCTATGTCAACGAATAATTTAAAATAATTCAACTTTTTAAAAACAAATTTGAGTCAAGTATCAGTGCTTGGAAGCACGTTTTTTATACCATTTATAATCCTCATTGCACAAGTAAATGTTCATCTCTTCGTATTTACTCATTTTTAATTTTCAGCCTTGGTATCAGTTTTTTTTTTTTCATTTCTAGACTTCTTGATCATTTATTATGTGACTATCTTTCTTGGAGTGAGGATGAATACATTCTGAAATCTAGAAAAATTGATGAAATCTCAGTTAGATTTTTATTTTACGAAAAGTGATTACATATTTTATCGTCTAACATTATTCTAAAATATTATTTTCTATATACTACATTAAATAATATGTATATATATAATATTTGATCTGATTTGTAACAATATTTTAATTTTTAAATTCATCATTGTGGATAATAATATTAAACATGATCATAATACGATGAATTAAAATATCATTAAAAAATTATATTACACAGCACAAATAATACAAAGTATAAATAAATATTATTTTATAAATAAATGACAAAATTGATTAACGAATGAATATATTGTCCGTTAGTATCAGTCTGTCAATATATCGGATAGAATCAGATTAAGTGTCAAATATTTTAAAGATTAATCCATATCCGCTCCATTTGGATCACATGTAATCGGATTGGATCGGATATATAATCCAATTAATTTTTATAATTACATTATTTACTCATTTTATGCATACGGTATATTTTAATTTATATATTAATTATTATTATTATTATCATATAACATAATATATACATATAATTATTTTATGTTAGATATTTATATTACATTAATGATAATTATTAAAAATAATTAAATTAAGAGTATGAATCCTGTCCAAATCTTAATATGGTTACAAAACCTAAAAATAAATTATTGAGTGAAACAAATTAAAGTTACAGATTTCATTTAAACTTAAATATGAATATCAAATCGAAGGAATAGATTGTCTAGCCATTCATAATATACATAAATTAATATTATAACATAAACATAACAATTTTAATACTTGTAAATTAAATACTGAATTAACATTAGATATTTAGATTATATAGTTTCTGATCAATCATAATGAAATTAATACACACATCATTATCTATTTTATTATAACAAAATGATGATAGTATCATAACATATTAAAATTAATTGCACAGTTTTTACTTCACAGGACAAGTCAAAAACGTTTTAGAAATTTTGATATCGAGAAATTTGATTGATGAATTTAATAATAGAAGGCAAATATTTGCAACAAAACTAAAATATTTAAATTTTATATACTTATATAAATATCACACACATATATATAATTATATTTACTCCGATTGGATTATTAGCGGATCGAATCATCCATAATCTATATTCATACTATCGAATTGAATTTTTAACGAATCAAATTAATTTTATATAAATCCATAATCAGTTATAAAAGTTCGAATCAGATTGGTCAATTAACTTGGTATACGAGATTTTATTGCCAAAAATTATAATTTTGAGCACGTTTAAATTTCAACATTTTAAATTAAAATAATTTGATCATTTTTAATAGCAATTTTTATTTTTTGATAATTCATCTAATAACAAACTTAAAAAAGAATCATCCCTATTTCCCTGCCTCTCCAGAGGAGCAGAGGTCGAGTGCCTACAGACTACAGTCCTCCAGTGTCCAAACTCGTCAAGTAGCCAACACGAAATGGAAGAAAAAGTAGAAGAAGAGTGTATACAAATTCAAAAGTTCGAGAAGATTCCGACACCCGAAGAATTCACCTCTCAAATCGAACGCAAAAACGTTCCCGCTGTAACTATTCCTTAATTCACCGCCATTTCTTTTTAACTAAAGTAGATGATGACTGTTTTTACTTTTCACTGCCTAGGTAATTGTTGGATGCATTAAGAATTGGAAGGCCTTTACTAATTGGAATCCATTTAATGGTGGTCTCGACTACTTGCAGGTATATATATACACTTGCGTGCATATATTTAACATTTGTTCTTTGTCAATATGTATATATTATATGCAATTTCACTTCAATGTTAAACATAATTCTGGTGAAAGTGTTGTTTGCAATTTATTACACTTAAATACTTGAAGTGAATTCCCCTAGATAATACGATATTAGGAGGGAGGAAGATGAGAAGAGTTTGTTATGATTTGTGGTGTTAACGGCATGCCGTATATTATTCGTTTTTAAGCAACTTGATCTTGAATAAAGATCAATGTGAGTGATCAATAGTTCATCGTTACTACTTATAATTTGCACATATAAATTCATGATGTGCACATGTGCTAGTGTAGTTTTACTTAATTACTAATCACGTTTGTGAATTGTATTCGGTTAATTGTTTTAGCTAGAGATAAACATTTGAATTTTGAAATGTACACGTAAACTTGTATTTTATTATAATTACATTTAAATATTATGAATGTCCATTATATTTGGCAGTGCTTCATTCATTTAATTAATCCATGGCTTAATAAGTTATTCTCAAAAAGTATTGTAAGTACCTTATGGCCCATGCGCTTAATCCATTGTTTACTCAATTATAGATTTAAATGGTGTTTTTTTGTTGTCTGCATCTTAATGTGGATACTCAGGAACGAGTGGGGTCATCGGTTGTGGACGCCATGCTATCCAAATCCGCACCAGTATTTTATGGTGATATCAGAAGGCATGAGAGGGTAATTGTTTACCTTCACTGCTTTATCAAGAGGAGGTTCAAGTATCTGTTCCTTTTTCATAACTTTTAATTTGCATCTCTTGCAGGTTCCATTGCCTTTCTCTACATTTATAGCAATTTGCAAGGAGCTCCACCAAAACATTGATAGTAGTTCAGGTGCCTGCTTTAAGCCAGAGAAAGATGTGCTATCAGAAGAATCAGGCCAAAGATGTTTAGCATCTGAAGATGACAAGCAACAAGTTTATTTAGCACAGGTTCCAATTCCAGAGTACTCTTTCCCTTTATATCTGTAACGGACTTTACAAAATATTAACTATGTAGATTACATAGGTCCACATTCTGTCTGCTTGACAACTTTTGCACACCTCCTCGAATGTTTTGGGAGCCCAGCATGGCAATTATTGAAGTTGGCATTTGTGTTCTATGATGCAGGTTCCTATTATGAACACTGAGCATGAGGAAAGAGTTCAATTGCCAACTCTGAGTGATGATATTAAACTGGTTTGTTTCTGCATATATGTTTGTTTGTTAATCATCTCTTCCTAACATATGTTCCTTCAGCGTATATTTGTTTGTGAATCATCTGTTCCTAATATATATATATGTATGTGTGTGTGTGTGTGTGTGTATATATATATATCAAAATGGCGATAACAGTTTTCCATGACATTACAACATTCTATTGTAACATAATAGTAATGCATATCAGGCACTACCTTTTAGTTTGTACTCTTGAACCATATATTTTGCATATTTCTGAGAAAAAAAATGCTTCTCTTATTTTTCAGAAGAAGGGAAAGCTTTATTCTTAGAAATACTATACAGCGACAGTGACCTCAAAATTTGATATCTGTTTACATTTTGTTTATTTGGATAGCCTGAGTTTTTGGAGGGAAAATCCTTGGCTTCTATCAATCTGTGGATGAATAGTGCCCAAGCTAGATCAAGTACTCACTATGATCCACATCATAACGTTCTATGTGTAGTCGGTGGATGTAAGAAAGGTTTGGTCTTCAGTCATACACACCTTTACCTCTGTTCTCCTGATTGATTGAGCTAAAAGGTGCTTCTGATAGCTAGTTCATGATTGTTCATGACCAACAAGATGCTGCATGAGATATTGAGATATGAATAATACTGTAATACATTTTGTCAGATACAAATAAGTTAAAAATGTTATGCTTTAGGAGATATAACATCTTTCCAGGGCTCAACAACATGTTAAAAATGACTCACATCTAAATATCTGATTCTTTCCATTTTTCTTTCAAAGATATTGCTCATGGAGTTAAAAATTGATGTCATAAAGTGTTGTGACAAAGCATCATCTCTTTGTGTGCTAATTTAAAAATTTTAGAAACTCGTGGACAAGTTTTTTCCCAAGAGGAGAATAATGCCAATACAAATATGTAACAACTATCCGTTATAACATGCCTTCTGTTGATGACATCACGCTAGTGGCTGAGATGGGGGGAAGAGGTGAATGTGAAATTAGTATTGTGGAGGGAAGTGTTACAAGACTAAGACTTGCACGTGAGCCGCTCTAAGTTTGAATATTCTTTGTGCAAGTTAAGTGGGGAGACCAATAAAGAAAGATTATAGATTAATATTGCAGAGTAAAGGGTACCCAAAAATAAGTGTTTATAGTATTTGGGATCTACCACTTACAAAGAGGAGAGAAATCGAGAAAGATATTAGTATATTACACATCGTATTAAGACATGTTTGGTAAGTGGATGATGACGAGTCGAGTTTTATATTATTTATTATATAGGTTATATATATTTAATATTATGAATATTAGTATATATAATAGTTATGTAGGCTTTAGTTATTAGTTTATTTGTAATAAGCCCAATTTTTTATGGGCCTTGGTCCATTAGGATTTTATTTCTAGTTATACTTTGTTGTATCCTAGTTTATTAGACTTGGTTTATTGATATAATGATATACAATGATTTGATAATCTTATTGATTTGAATATCTTATTTATGGGTTGTGATCCATTGTTTTAGCCCTTCTGCGGTTGGGAGTTCCTCAAGGTAGTGGATTTTTGTGGTTAATCCACCCGAGCTTATCTCATTCTTTTTTTAATTCAATAAATCATTGTTTTTGATAGTTGTCGTACACATCACAAGGGCGTTGTGCGACAAGAAAGTCCCACCAAAGTTAACAGGCTTATTCAATAAATTAGTCTTTAGACATGCGATGCTGGATTGATTCAAGTGTAAGAGAAAAAGTTAAACATGCGAAATAAGGATGTTGCGGTGGACTTGTGGTCACATCATGTCTAACAAAATATGAAATGATGTCTTCCAGAAAAATTTGAGGGTCTCACCTATCTTGATGGTTTGTCAATTTTAGGAAACCATCCATGTTGGTGAGGATAGTCGAGAGTATATTTGTTGAAGGGGTGAAGAGGAGAGGCCAATCGAGAGAACGTAAGATAAACAATTGAGGCAAGATTTGAAGGCCTTTAATCTTGCTGATGACATGGCCTTAGATAGAAGTTAGTGTAGATGTTTAGATTTGAGATTGATAAAGACATCACACATCGTATTAAGACATGGTGGGTAAGTAGAAGGATGCCACAAGGGTGTTGTGCGACAAGAAAGTCCCACTAAAGCTAAAAAGCTAATTCCCAAGAGTAGGATTTTGGACATGTGATGTTGTATGCATTTGAGCGGTACGAAAATGAGGATGTTGCGATGGACTTTTGGTTGTACCATGGCTAAGGGATTTATGGGCTAAGGTGGTTGTTTAGGGTGGTTTTGGATTTATTTAATTCTACCCATTTACTTGTATGCATGTTTGTTTTTTATTTTTGTTGTGCCATGAGATTGTTGTTTGTTATACTGCTGCCTCATATCTTAATGATGCTCTTATGATTTTTATTGCTCTTATTAATGCTTTTTGTTATATTCAAGTGGGGATAAGTATAGAGGTAAGGCGTGCGTACAACTTACCCACCTTCCCCAAACCTTCTTTATGAGTGGAATACCGCATGTCAGCATGTTTGGCTTGGTTTTTATGTAACAACTATCCACATAATTACATTAATTATTTGATTTTATCTCTTGAATACAATTATTTGACATTTTTAGATACATGTTAATCTCCATATTTTGTTTAGGAAAGCTTGTCTTGTAAATCCCGATACCTCTCCAACCCCACCCACAAAAAAAGAAGTAAAAAAGAAACTGAATGTCACGTTTGAAGATGTTTTGAACCCCTTATAGTAATATTAGCCTCTGTGTGTAGTGTGATTTAAGCCTTTTATTATTTACCGAGTATTCTAATTCCTTAACTCTCTTTATCATGCACTCCCAGTTTTCTTATGGCCCCCTTCAGCAAGTCCTTACTTATACCCAATGCCATTACACGGGGAGGCTTCAAATCACAGGTATACCTTTTATTTCATTTTACCAGTTTCCTTTATAGCCCTTAATACGAGGGGCTTTTAATGTTATTATGAGTTCTATTTTTGTGATATTTAATCTATGATTAATTTATTTGTTTAAAGTGCTGTTCCTCTAGAAAATGTTGATCTTTCAGTTCACCCGAGAGCAGAAGGGTCAGCAAAAATTTCCCAGAAAGTCACTATCCATGCAGGTGATGCACTTTTCATTCCTGAAGGGTGGTAAGTTTACTATTCATTCTTTTTCGTACTGCTCTACTTTGTGTGACTTCAGAATGACAAAACTTCTTAAATGTCGTAGTAGGGAGAGAGAGAACTTTTCTATACTTCTCTTTTGGTGTTATTATGGTTATTCTAATTTCTCATATAAAATCAATGTTATATCTACTCCCAGCATTATGCAGGGATAGTATTTGCATCACTTGAGCATCTAGATTCGAGTCTTCACGATATTACTATGTAGGCACAGGCCTGTGACTTGGGAATGTTATAAATGCAATTTTTCTATACAATGTTATGTATTCGGAGATAAAGTTGGTCCAGGGCAATGCATTATTAACTTGGTGTAACTTGCAAGTGTTGTCCAGAGTGACATGTATGTTTATCCACCATTTGCTTTCTTTTTCTGGTTTTAAGATTTGAATCAGTATATTAACTTCGGATTATGGTGATAATTTTTCCTGCTTTTGTCAAGTTTCTAAGATCTTAGAGTTAAAATATAGTAATATTCACAATATGACATGATGAAGGGGAACACAAGTGAAAATGAGTGAGGTTCTTTTAATTATTATGAGGTAGTTCATGTATATCTAGCATAGAAAAATTGGTATAATTACTTCATATGTGGGGTGTAGGTAAGAATTAGTATTGTATCAGGACTTATTAGTTTTGATATAGATAATTATTATGTTTGTTAGATTTTTTGAAATAAGCACAAGTGATTGCAGGCTTTACTCTATTATATTATAAGCTCAATGTAAGTGATGGAATCCCCTTGTATTCAGCAGCTTAAAGGGTTCCTTTAAAAAAATCTTATACTGTTGGGAAACCCTAAGGCTAGTGGTTATTCTGGGGTTCAATGAACCTATTCTATCCTTTTACGATTTTCATCAATATATTAGTCTATCTAATTTGTTCAGACTTTTGTCCTGTATCACCTGATAGTAAAGGCCTGTGGCTATTTATTATTTCTACAGGCAACTACATTAGTGAGGTAGTTGTGAACTGCTGTACCTACTCCCGTCTACATCTTACTTAATGTAACGAACAATGGAAGTATATAATATATCAGACCCAAAGTTAATATTCACACTTTCAATTAATTCTTGATGTTTAGTGTATATGTTTCTGAGTGGTGGAGAAAGCCCAATTTCTTGTATAATATGTGTGTATACCTTATGTATGTTTTCTCCACAGGTTTCACCAAGTGGATAGTGATTGCCTGACCATGGCAGTGAATTTTTGGTGGCGATCTGAGGTGATGTTAGGGATGTCAGAGCACATGGATGCGTATTACATGCGCAGAATAGTAAAAAGGTGTTTATTGTCTTTTACTCATGTTGTTACTTTCCCTTATCTCATATTTTAAAATATTAGTCAATATAATATGCTGATGTATTTCCTCTTTTGTACATGTATCATTTGCTGTGTTCTTGTTATATACTAAAGACTAACCGACAAAGAAATGGTAAGTTACACATGTATCTCTTCTTTTAAGTTTGTTTGTTTTCACTTTGTCTGTTGTCAAAGTTGTGGTGGCAACAGAATAAGATTTCTCTATCATCTATACTTTTCTGGTAAAATATCTGTTTTTTAGGGAGCATTGCATTTCACATGTATCTTTGTGCTCTTGAATAGTTAATGGTTTTTGCTTTTGTTTAAACAATTGTCATTATCATGCATGTATAAATCTATTTTGTCTGAAGTGTAAAATGTGCGAAGTTTGTAGTTGTAAAAAATTATATTTGATTATCCCAATTTCTCATTTTCTTTTTATTTAGTATATTAGTAGTAATTAAATTCCCTAAATTCTTAATTTTACTTGTTATCTTCTAATATGTAATATATTGTGAAGTTGTATTTGTCTCCCCTCTTACTTCTCCTTTCTGTTAATTTAAAGTCTAGGCATGTTTAATACTTTGTAGATTTATTGCGTCAATATTTTGAATTAAATGTCATGAAAACTTGTATTGTGAAAAATGCTATTCAGATTGTAGAAATTAAACTTGTATTGTGAAAAACGCTATTCAAATTGTAGAAATTATATGTATGTTTAATGGTTTTATAATTAGAATAGCAATGTGCATCGCAAAACCATAACTGTGGCTCTCATGATCAGAACAGAACCAAGTGCTTTGTAAAGCATCAAACCATGTGGGTCAAAGAGTAACAAATACAACATACCAGTCTGATAACAGGAAAACAGGTTTGCTTCTCTTCTATTGTTGTTGTTTGTATATTGTCCTCTAGGCAACAGGTTGACTTTGTGATGCGTTTTAAATTACATAACCACAAGTGCATGGTGTCGTTGTTAGCGGAGATTATCAATTACGGGTCGCACCCACAAGGAGAGACAGGTTCTGAGAATTTTGATCTGATTACCATAGATTGTATCAAGAGAAAACGATAGTTGGATATGTTTAACTAACTAATAATGCAAATATGTATGAAATCAATTAACTAAAAGTTTAGGGTAATTCTAGTCGACCATGTTTACACCAAACTAGTTTTAAAGCTTAAGCAATCAAAGTGACCGTTGTAACAAGAGTATGTCAATCTCTTTCAAGTATTAACACTCAGTTACACCATTAATAACTTTTAGTAATTTAAGTGGTCAAGTAATTTCAACAATTATTAATCTCTCTCTAGTATTGACGTTCTCAGAAATCCAATGATGCTCTCGCACCCACCTTCAATTCTGCTAACGTATATCTGCCTCTAATGAGTATTTTATCTCTCAGTTTATTACTCTTATTCGCATACAGTTAATCTATGATATTGACTAATTACATAAATTAAACATTAAAACATATCGATTCAAATTACCTATAACCAATTAAACTACGGAGAAAATCAAGCCACTAATTATGCACATGGCTCCCCCTTGAGCCCCAAAAAAAAAAACTACTCACACATAGCAAAAGTAAGACAAACAATAATAATGAAAAAAGCCATGAAAAGATATACTAATGAACAAAAGAAAGTAAACAATACCTCAAAGCTTTGTATTAATGGAGAAAGTATCTAAAAGTAAGGTTCCAGGCAAAAGCAATACTGTATGTCTGTATGTATATATGTACATACGATGAAGAAAAACTCTCAAACCCTAACTAGCGTGTATGTATCTACGATATGATGTCTCTAAAACTAATTAAACCGAGTATATATATTTTCCCAATACAAAATAATCCAATAAAACTAATAGGTTTTTTTTAATAAAAGACTTCTAAAATAAGCCAAGTAACGTCCCTGAGCAAGGAATAGAAGTGCACGAGTGAGGGAATAAATCTTGAACAATATGCAGACCTTGAGTGAAGGCTGAAAGCCAAGCGACGGTAGGAGGGCAGAATTTTTCTTGATGATTGCTCGATCAAGGGCTAAATTCCCATGAGCGAGGGTTGCTAGTATCCTTGGATGCACCTTAACTTCTCAACTTGACCAAACACTACCTGATTGACTCTTTAACACTCCATATGATGCTAAAATCATTTAAAAGTTTCTAAAAACATCAAAAACAAGAAAACCAGGAGTAGTATAGAACAACTGAGACAATTCATGCAACTGTCCTAAAACCAACTAAATGCTCTAAGTATGCAACCTAAATGCACCTAAAAACTCTATATGAATATAACACATCACTATGAATGTAATTGCTATCTTTTATCTCTGTCCCTTCTATCCGTTTAATTGCTAACTAGAGAATTCTGTTTACAATGGCATTGACGATAAATAAATTGCTTTCTTAACAGCTAATGATGTGCCTAATCTGAATAAAGATTGTTTGACCAAGGGTTCAAAAGCAAAGAAGCTAAAAGAAAGGATCACATTGAATGAACTGGAACCGCTTGCTATGCAGTCCCTTCATGCACTTGTGTCGTTAGTCCATGACCGTGTCAATATTGCTGATCAGAGTCGATCAGCAGACCCTTCTACATTAAATGTTTTTGCTGTTGGAGAAAAAGGCGCAAGTAAATTTAATGTAAAAGATGCCTATCTTTTAGAAGATGATCCAGTTGCAAGTATCATTTGGAATCTTCAACCGCTTACCCTTCAAAATGTCTTGCTTGCAATGGCAGTGAGTTTTTATACCATTGTTTAGTTTTTTGATAACTCTGCCATTTATAGTAAAGTCATACCAACTATTATGCTGGGGACCATGTAGTTAGTTCCCTCGTCTGACGGGAACCCTTGACTCGTACGATACCTCATCAAGGTTTTTATTATGCCATCTTCACTAGTCACTATATTCACTATAGCTGAGCGTAATTGGAGGTTTAAACTAGATAATTTTTTACCTAAGATACGTTCAGCTTAGCTTGGCTAGAAGCATACTGTTTATTTAAGTGGAATTTTCTAAATTGTTTTTCTTTCTCACGTGTGGCTTACGACCACTTACTTTATCCGGTCTTGTTCATATTATATTAGGATGGTCTTGTAGCCTAGAGATGCTGCTCCAGTGACTTAGCATTATAATTTAAAATTGCATATTTTGATAGGTCTTTTTAAAATTGTAGATGGATTGTGGTTTATATTGTTCCATTAGCTCTCCTTGTTGAATATAAACTACTTTATTCTTTTCAGCAAAATTTCCCTAGAACTTTAGAAGCTTTAGTTCTGCACTTGATTTCACCAGTGGGGGCTGAGGTCCTTACTAGGAGGCTGGAAGAGATGGATCAATCAATGGATGAAGAAGATCGGTGTGTGTTGTCATGCAAAATTATTGTTTTAATATTTTGAAGGGTGTATTCCTATCTGAGTACCACAACTTTCTGTCTTGTGGCATTTCTAGGAACGAATTTTATCAAATTTTTTATGGGGTATTTGATGACCAGTTTGCTGTAATGGATGCTTTACTGAATCAGAAAGAGTCATTTGCACTTCAGGTATAACAACTGTTGTTTTACGTGTTACCTTCTATTTCGTAATCTTTCATATATGTTTTGATGATAGTAAGATACTATATATATGATTTTGATGATGGTAAGAGAGTTTTATGCAAAAAAACTTTTGTTGCAAGCCTGAACCATTAGCCATCTCTATTAAAGTGTCAGCTATGCCTCAAGTTTTATTAGTGCTTCAGATTTCAATAGACAATAACATATAGCGTCAAGGTTACCCCTTGTAGTTTCGTGATGTTTACATTTTCTTAAATATGTTCTGGAAGACATTATGGAGCAGTAACATGATTTTTTTTTCCTGTTAGTATGATATTTAATTATAGCGTCCATTAGAGTAAAGTCACCCTGAGCAATGAGCATAGATACTGGGACTTATCTGAGACATGTGTGCTGGAGATCAATGAAAAGGAAGAGGATATGAAAAAAAAGTGACAATAAAAGGAAGGAAAAAATATTAGCAAAACACTTAGCTTTATCAATCATAAGTATTTTTTTTCCGAGACTGCCACAAAAAACAGGTAAATGGAAACTTATTTTGTATAGAAGTAAATATGCTGCCTCCTACTCAGTGTTATTTAAGAGGTACGGGGACAAGGATCTTCTATCGATTGATTAAGGCGTGAGACGAGACAGTCACACAGACCCACACAGACACAAACATACATATATATTTATATATAAGAACACTTGTAGCTATATATATTTAGCCAATACAAATAATAATAATAATATGACAAAAATATGACATTAGCATCAAATATAGAGAGTATACAGTTTACAGAAGCAACATAAAAATAATGGCGTCGTAGGTCGCAACAATCGGCAAACGTGAAAATAAATAGTTATCGTTAGGCTTTAGCATTATATATCGCTTACAAAATAATATTTTAAAAGGGTTAAATGGCATTTTCATCACTTAACTGACACCCAACTTGCAAGTGGGTCATCGCAGTAAAAAAACTTACAAACAGATCATTAAACTAAATATAACTTGCAATTTAATCATCAAATATCAAAAAATATTCACGGCCGTTAAGTCCCCTTTGACTTTAACAAAATCCGTTAAATTGATACATATAAGTAGCCACATCAACAAATACCCATATAACTTTACCCCATACACACCATGAAAAATCACCCAAACCTTAAATCTACCCTAAATTTATTCTAATTTTCACATTTCCACCTTCCACCATGGCATGATTACCACCTTAATCTCATCCCGTCATATCACTTGTCATATCACTTGCACATAACATAACATAGTTTTAGACAACCAACATCAAAAATTTCAAATCAAACCTAAAAACTATGGAGATGAAGACATGATATGGATGTGATACATGAATGCTAAATAGATAAAAGAATACTGAAGAGGAATCAGGTGGGTTAACTTCATTAAAATTGAGTTGGGTTATTGCTATTAAAGATGGGTTAAGTTGACATGCCACTTCAAAAAGGATTAGCAATATAAACCTATATTCTCAGCAATCCGTCCAAAATATAACTATTTTAATGGTAGAAATTTGATTGAAAGTTTCTAATAGTTAAGTGATTTGACTGAAAGTTTTTTCAGTTCAATGACCCAATTGCAAGTTGGGTGTCAGTTGAGTGATGCAAATGCCATTTAACCTACAATATATTCAAAACACATATTCATCAAGCCAATCAAAATTCAAATAAGCAAATTTGAAACATCTAAAGAGTGAAGAGATAGTAGTGAGTTTTGAGTTTGCTAAAAACAAACGGGTAGCAGCTTGATCTGCTCAGGGTTACTCCATTTATTTGCTGAGACTACTCTGAGAGTTTTCCTTTTTTCCTTCTAATTTTATTTTATTTACAAGTACAGGATATAAGATGTTTTAGCTCACAGAGATGTGATTAATCAATCGCATCACCATATCACCTAATTGAAGGTATGCGGCAAAAGTGATCACGTTGTGTGTTGAATCGAGGCAATAATGCCTTGCCTCTCGATACTCCTTTAACAACACTGCTTCTGCTTATGCTGGATAAGGTTCATATATCGCAAGTGGAAATAGACATTAAGAAATATGTTTCCAAAATTAAGTTGCTCCGGATTCCTCTATTTCTACCGCTGACCAGAGGCCAACATTCTAGATTGAGTGACCTATAATATATTGATTTTTTAAATGTCCCCATTTGTTTGACAAGTTTTTCATGCTCATCGGCATGGGTATCATATAGCTTCCTATCTCTGGCCCTAAAAAGTTAGAACTGTGAGAAGTCATGGCTTTCTTAGACTAAAAGAGTCACAGCTGGGGTTAAACAGAAGAAATTAGATTGTTAATATAAACATTATCTGTCAAGAATTTAAAAGCCCGCATGCAATAAAGTTATTCATGCATATAATTTTAGCATAATTACTCTCTTCCCATTCAACTTTGATGAATGTATCAATTCTTCTTGCAACGAAGTTTGGAATATATCGTGAATCTTTTTTATTCTGTGTGATATACTGCTTTCTTTCTTTCAAACCTGTATGGTGATAATAAATCACATATGCATTTTTATGCGCATCTGCGTATTCGTAATCTTACATGTAAATTCTAGAGTATTGCACACTCTTCTTTCCAAAAAAAAGTTTGACCAAACTGGCAAGCTATGTTTTTTTACAGGCTTTTAAAAACGTTCTAGACAAATATCTGGGAATCAAGTTAAATGGATCAACACCATCGGTTGGATGAGATATCTATTGACAGGGACTCCCTCAAAGCAACTGGGCCCTTCAGTAATGCAAATTGATTGCCTCACCAGTAGCAACTCTTGCATGCTTGTGAGTTTTAACCTGTATATTACGATAACTTCAAGTATAGTTCATCCAAGCTGTTTGTCTGTTTGAAAATAATTTTGACTTGGATTACATTTTTTACTGAAATGTCACAAAGGACCTAAAAAATTTTAGTTGGTGCCAAAAAATCTACTTTCAATTATTTAGTATGCTTCAGAATTAACTTAATCATACCTAGTGTTTTCTTGTTATACTAATCATATCCTTGTATATAATTAGAAGAGTAAGAGCTATGAGGGATCTTTGGTTGTTCCTCGTTCGGGGCGCTCGACCCTCTGCTATGATTTTCTATGGTCTCGAGTTCGACTACAATTATTTAACATATAATATTTTAGTATTTCCCCTCTACTAAGATTCTCTGAAAGGTCTTGAGTTCGATCGTCCAGAACTACAAACTCTTTAGATAATATTATAATATTTTATATTCATATACCACCATCTAACTGTATTAACAATATGTTTAGCAGATTATTTAAATGTACTATAGAGTATTAACAAATAGCATTTAGTTTTTTATAATTAGAAAACAATAATACAAATATTAAATATTTTATCACAATAATTGGTCATGTTGCTGCCATATTATAAAAAATCTGAGTTGTCTTAATAAGATACTCTCATCCAGAATAGCACAATTATACAACCTAGAATTCTAAACAAACTAACCTAAAATCCAGAATAATTATTCTTTTTTGGAAAAAAAACTCGTGCATCACACGTATATTAAGCTAGCAGAATTTAGATTGAGTTAATAAGATCATGAAGTCTATCACGCATTGTATAAACTATTAAAAATTGTAATAGCTTAAAGAGGATATGAAAGTCTAGAAGATAAGTCTCTTTTGTTGTGCTGTAAGGGGAGGGAGGTTTGTTTGTGATCTCATAGTTGCACACAAGTAGTCATGCTAATGTGAATTTTAACTGCAGTTGTGGTCCAAAAACAATACCAATATATTCTCTTAGACTTTATCTGATTTAGTTGGTAAAAGCTACTTGGAAACACGGGGCCCATGTAGCGAAATGATTAGAAGCTGACTTGACTGGTAATGTAGAGAAATTAAGTCACTTATGCTTCCGTTGGGACTTCATCAAAATGTGTTCTTTTGGTCTCGTGGAATTGTTTTATTCAATTTACTTTTGTTTTCATGACCCTGTCTAATTGATCCATCTGTCTAAATGCTGTCTGCATATTGTGCTCAGAAGTAGGTTTCCTTTTACTTTTTGGATTAGTAATTTCTTCTACTTTTATTAGTAATAAGATACAAGTCATACAAATAGAATTCGATTTCTATACAGCGGTTTAACTTGCTATTGTGATTCATAATTTGTTAAAAATATAAATGTCAAAGCATTAGGAGAAACATTCCTTTGGCCTTAGAGGTCTGGTAATTCAATCTTCCAGCAGAAGCCAAATCCTGCCATCGCAAAAGCAAACTATTAAAGATTTAAGTCATGTTTGGGAGGATATACACGTGTTCACCACTTTATTATATTGAACTTTAATGCTGAAGGAGGGGACTGAAAAGAGAGATTCACATAGAAATGTGGACTGGGGGGGGGGGGTTATTAGATTATCAGTACAAATTTGTCACCATATCAGTTCAAATTTGTCACCATATCAGTTTTTTTACGAATAAAAAAAAAACTGATTAAGCGAATTGTCTAATTTCCCCCCCCTAGATCTTTTCTCAAGTCCCCCTTTGTAAATATCTTAATTGTCTGACTTGAAAGTCCTAAGTTCGTGAAGGTATCTTTGAAATCCTACAACTTTTATAATGAAATATGTAATATATAGAGGTTAATACTGTCTTGAATGTATGGATTTGTTTTATAAGTATTATACTGTGTGTGTATATTAGTTTTAAAATTCAAGTTTGAACTATTGTAGTGCACTGACTGATCGAATATTGCTGGGCTGCCAAAATAACTCAGATATATATTCTATTGGTTATAGAATTATAGATATTGATACTTCAGCATTGAGGATAATAACACTCTTTAATTATATCTCTTCTATTTTGACCTGATCAATACTCTGATATTATGCTAGTCTGTATTCTATTAAGAATAGGTTATGCCATTTTTAGAACGTCATGTTCCTTTATCTTGTGCTGTTAAAATATATACTATGTGGGTAAATGATCTCTTGAACTTCTGCTAGACCATTGGTCAGCGAAGAATACCAGCAGGGGAAACGGAAAAGCATTTAGTTATTATTGGTCATTTGGTCTTAGAAGGACGGGGAGAATAAATAAAGAAACTATGAAGTTGTGAAAATGAGATTCCTTGATAAAAGACGGCATATGCAAAATTCTGTTAGATAGAAAGAGAGAAAGGGTAGGGAATAGAAGAGAACCCTTTTAGTTTGTCTGGTTGTGCTGCAGGGGAAGATAAAAAGAGGCAGCCAGACTCTTTTAGTAGGCAAATGGTATATATTGTACCTAAACCCTGCAACTTACATTCATACTTTCTAAAAGCTTTGGATATACTATAATCCCTGGTCCTCCTTTGCATTAATCCCTAGGACCACTCTTCCACTCCCTCTTCTCTTTATAGGTGTTCAATAATGAATATACCTTCTTTTGAGCTCTGATATTTTCAGCTCATAATTTTCATTCTCGAGAAATGTGGCTTGAGTAGTAGATGTATGGTCTTTGTACATCCTACCCTTATGGAACACTGTTTTGAGCTAGATACACTAGGCATTTCTTGGTTTGATGATCGGAACACGGGTTAAATTTCACAAGCACATGTTATATGCCGATCAACTCCACAATGTCAATGCGATACTTTTTAATGTTAGTAGCTTAATCGAAATATTATAGTTGATGGATATGTGGTCCATTACATATACAAGGAAGAGCGTACTGAATAATGAGAAAGTCTGTGGTGGTATTATACACTTGTTTGTTTATATGACTGCCAAAAACTGACTGATATGTAACATGCACGGAATTTAAGAAAGAGTAGGCCGTGAAGGGAAAAGCAGCACGACATGTTGCGGTGCTTCACACTTTCAAAATTTTATGGTGCATCTTTTGCAAAAATCCCGTTGACATTTTTCTTAACTTTTGTGAAATGATACATGTCTCTTGAATGAAAATTTTAAATTTCCTCATCTTTTTCCTCTTTATTTTCTTTCCTCTCCTTTATTTCCTTTAAATTTTGTACCACACTATCCCGGACCACCTGCAGCACTTGCGCGCTCACACACATAAACCCACCCCATCATCTTTATACTCATGCTTACTGCAGGTTTTATAGTCCCCGGCTTTACAAAAGTACATAACTTCTTTGTATTTCATCTAATCTTTTTCTGATAAAAAAAAATGAAAATTGCATTAGTATCACATAATTACATCAAGTCGGTGATCCCTCCCCCCCTCCCCAGACACTTTAATATTAACTGTAAAAAATGTAAATGGACGTGGTTATTCCAACCACTGAATCAATAATTGATGTATTAATTAAAATGGTCAACAACTGCATCTATTTTAGTGGAGGAAGGTACACTGACATGTATGCTGCTGCTTGTTTTTTACTTGAGATTGTTAAAATTCATATTCTGTTTTGTACTATTTGCTTAGCTCATCTTGTACTTGTACTACTCACCTTCTGATCTCGTATGACAGAATTTCTGTTTTCTTCAATGTCAAGTGGCCAATATCATTTCTTTGCATGAAACTGTCGCTCACTTTTTTTTATGCTTTTGTTTTTAATTCGAATAGATAAAACAAAAATGGGTTTGAATCCTTTTCGGAAGAGTAAAGCGAAAGTGTTGCATTGCTGTTGAAGCTGTTTGGGTAATATGTGTTTTACTTGCAAGTCAGATTAAAAATAGGCAAATGATAATGATATTACTAGTAACAAATTTTGGCTAATAATTAACTTATAGCTATGATTTAAACATCAAAAATAATAACGCCATCGAGTATTAGGGTTAGGAGACTATAAAAGGGGAAAACGTATTTGTGTTAAAATAAACCTATATTCGATGTATCTGACAAAAAAAAACCCTATATTCGATGTATGGTCGAATATGTGCTTTAATATCACACTTACGCAAGAATGTAAAAGATACAGCGGCTATATTATACTGCGCGGAGATTGTACGTTTTATGAATTTTTTTGAATAATTAGACTTATAACCTTTATAAATGAATATTTATTCTAATAAATTCTCCGATTAGTTAGACTCGACGAACAGATAGATAAGCATTTTATTCCTTACATGATATCACTAGATATATCGTTCATCACTTAAGAGTTAAGAGACATAAAAAATTAAAAATAAAATATATATATATTAGAATATAACCCGAGTAATACAACAAATTTGAACTATGCAACTCAAAAAAAAATTCGAGCAATACAACTGCAAATTTGTTGCCTATTTTCGTAACAAAAAGTGTGCATAATTTTTAGCTTCCAGTTTACGCAATTTATAACGTACATCAAAATAAAGAGAAAAAAAGTTAAAATATTCCCGCAGCTTCTTGTTTATGAGGGTTTTTGCTTAGCTTAATTTTTTCCCTCTTAATAGAAGGCACAGGTACTTTTTATAAGAGGAAGGAAAGGATATATATATATATATATATAAGCTGAAACAAACAGGCACTCTGTCCTTTGTGAGTTGCCCCAAGTTTCAGATCCATGTTTAGTGCTAGTGTGCAAATTAATATACGTCTACGTGATAGAGATTCATGCATGCAGTATTAACATTTAACAATATATATATATAATAAGTAAATAGATATATAGACCTTTCTCAATATCAACTTAAATTGTGCAATATTATAGTAAATCGAAACGCATTCGCAACGAAATAATAAAGTCATGCATTTCTAACTCAAATTAAAGCATGTCACATAAGTTTGAGTCGAACACATCAAAAAATATTCATAACATCTCGTAATTAACTTCTTAATTAATCATATCTGATTTGCCTCTTGCGATGGTTCAACAATTGCCCCAAGTTTCAGATCCATGTGGGTCGGATCCAAAACCGACCCGAGCTCTAATGAGTGAATGGTCACGGTCATAGCCCGGGAACTCAACACCCCCGGTGTACGACAGCAGATTCCTCAAGTTGACGTTAACGTTAACATTCACGTCAACAGCTCTCTCACCTCCTGTCAATCCAAGAAAATCCCTAGTCAAACCCTCACTCTTCTGTTGCATTGTAGCGTAGTTCCCAAGGTACTCCGGTGACATGCTGGCATTCACGTGGGCCCTATTACCACCATTACCTCCCATGCAACCCAGGTCCATGGTGGAGTGCACCTGCCCCGGGCCATGTGTCCCCACCGTAGCCGCCTTTTGGAGCAATGCAGTGGCTGAGAGGTGTGCTGAGCTGGCGGAGGAAGGCGGTTGCCGGAAAGATGACGTCATGAAGCTACGATCTTGGTAGAACAACAATGGTGAGGAAGAGACTTGAACATCAAAATCATTGTCGTTGATGTTGGTTTCAGCTTTGATGTTTTGGTAGGTAGGATTAGTAGGGTTTTGGGTTGGTGGGTCCCACGGGCTATAGGAAATATGGATTGGTGAGTTTTGTGGGAATTGATCTTGTTGATGGTGGGTCCCATGGGTGAAGAAATGTGGGACAGGGAGGCCTGGGAATTGGTAATTTGTTGTTGGGATTGAGGAATGAGTAGTGTTATTAATAGCAGGTAACATTGGGACATTTGCTGCACACAGTCTGGCACTTTCTTCTGCTAGAGCATCACAGAATGCTCTGTGTGTAACAAAGCTATCCTTCCTGCATGCACCGTCACAAGTGTGACATGTCATCCATTCAAGTTATTGCCATGCATTTGTTTGCATGCGTAAGATATTGTAAATTTCTAGTACAGATTAGGTAGTCATAAAGCTACATTAAAGAAATAATTTTCCGAAAGGTCAAAGTTAAAGTAGACTGATGATATGTATAAGACAGAGGGATGATATCATGAGAGTTGACTGATGTGTTGTGCATGCATTAGAACCTTGTGTGTCTATATGTACTAGTACTACTCCGTAATATATAGGATAGGAAGTGTGTATATTGTGCGTGTGTATGTGTCTATAAAGTTGCAAGTAAATGGCAACTGGAATGGCAAAAAGTTGATGAAAACTCGAGCTCATGCAAGAATATAACCACAAATACTAATTAGACGTTAGAATGGATGGGGTAAAGAAAGCAACTGAACACTAAATCAATTTGGATACATTTTCAGCATTTTCAGATTTGTTAGTAGTAATCATGATGATTTTCCTCAGAGCTTGACTAGACTTGGCCTATGAAATGATCATGACATCCTCTGATCTCTATATTAAAATAAAACATGTACTGTATACTTTTACAACCACAATTACCCAAAAGTACTCTCCCAAACATCTGACTTTTTTCTTAACAGACCATAGAATCATTATCATTTTTTACTGCATTATCAAGTACTGATAAAAGTGAACCTATTTGCAGATATAGCTGTATACAGTATTATATGGGACAATAATGCAACACATAAAACAAATTTGAAACTTAATTGCATTGAGTGGTTCTTTGTTATGTGTGTTCTAAAGGAGCACTAGCTATTTTACAGGCCCAACCGAACTCAGAGATCTTGTTCACTTTCTTCCCTAACATAATAAGCATGAAGGATGCATAGATGTAAACATACATCTATGTTTTACACAAATGTATGGATTAGAAAATTTCTGAATCAGAAACAAGCATGAACATGTATATAATCTAAAAAGAACCAAGAGAGACTAGTATTTGAATCAAAAAACTAAATACTAGTGTAAAAATATAAGGTATTTAATATGGATACCTGGAGAAGAGGGTCCCACAGTCACATCTATACTCTCTTGTTCCACAGGTTTTAGTGTGAGCCTTCCAATCTGATTGAACTGCATAAATCTTGGAACATTTCTCACACTTCCATTTCTTTTCCCCATGTTTTCTGCAAAAGTGTTTCTTGATTCCAGTGAGATCTCCAAGAGCTCTTGAAGGATGGTGATGCACACATGAAGGCTCGGGGCACACATAGGCTTTCTTCTTTATCACATCTTTACTATTTCTCTGCTTCAGTTTCCATGGAAGATTATGACCTCTCCTATGAAGCTGCAGATTCTGATCCCTTTGAAACCCTTTGTTGCAAATCTCACACACAAATCTATTTGTAGTCAACAGAGTCTTTGGAGATAATGCAATCACTTCTGCATCAGGATCTGCACATATTCATATATATATATTCATATACATATATACCACATGAATCTCAGACAAAATTTTGAAAAATACCTGGATTTCCAGGGAGGTTTCTCTTTCTCTTGATTTTCTGGTGTGTTGGTTGATGATCAACAGGAGAGAGATTTGAAACAAGTGGAGTTAAGCTACCAAAAGAAGAAACACAGCTAGCTTCTTCAGATAAAGAATTTGAGTGACTAGTCATATTGGCAACATGAAACATTTGACTGGCTGGCTAGCTAGCTAGCTGAGAAAAACTAAAAATACTACCACTACTACTCTCTTTGTATATATATAACCAACCACTTAACCCTAGGTGCAATTCAAACTCAGATTTTGGAATTTTATATATAGAGTGTAACAAACTATTTACCAAGAAAAGGAAAAAAAACAAGAAAAATTAAGAGAGATTCCAGCTAGCTGAGTATTATACAGATGGCAGTGACATATATTTGACAAAGGAAATAACTCGTGAAGAGAGATGATGATTTATATATATATATATATATTCCCTCCATTCCAAATTAACTGTCTTATTTTATTTTTTATGGTCAATTTGACTCAACTTTAATTAAGAATTAAAAATTATTTTTTTATAATTTCAAAAATCTGAAAAATACATTTTGAAATAGATTAAATATATTTTTTGATAATATATTTTTTATAATTTTTTCATTTATATATCATATGTAATTTTTAGTCAAAATATAGTCGATTTGACCATAAAAATATATATATATATATAGGTGATATTCAAAGTCACTGTCTAATCATGGTTTGCTTATATGTATAGATTTACTCTGCAGAGCATCTCTGCTGGGTAGATATACTTCTGATCTTCTTTAGTCTATCTATCTATCTATATAACCCTTTCAATTCATGCAACGTTCAAGAAGATGAATCATAAGAGGTGGCCAAGGGGGTCAACTCGCCCCGGCTCATCTATTAGCTCGTCCCAGTTGTCTGTGAATCGGGTCAGTTCAAAACCCGGTACGAAACCCGGTACGAACTGTTTAAAAAACGAATCATGTCCGAGTTGGTTTGGAGTGAACCGACTCGGTACGGACCAGCTTGTCAAACCCGCGCAAACCGATAGCGAGCAGATGCGGAACAGTCTGCACGACTCGCGGCTCGCCAACCGGCCTGCAGCGCGGCACAAACCGGCCCACCCGTGGACTCGCCTAGCTCGTGAATATATGTTTGCAAAACTAGTATACTGCTTTTCTATATTCATTTGTCATTTTGAGATGCTAAGGTTTTGTTTATTTAGATGCAATATATATATTATGAGAATATCAATAAATTGTGTTAATTTATAAAATAAAAATATAGTTTAAACATTATATTATTGAAATATAAAAAATAAGATATTATATATTTATAATATCATTTACATAAAATAAATTTATTGATAAATTATACTATTAATTATATATTAATAAATAAAATAATAAATATTAATTATATATTTATAATATCATTTACATAAAATAAATATTAGATATTTATGTTTTTTTTAAAACATTCGATATCTATCAAGTTTTGAAATTTTCAAATCGAACTTAGTCACTTCACTACTTCACTCACATCTCACATGACTCGCCAAACCGTAACTCGGACCGGCACTGACCGCCTAATCGCAACAAATGGAATAAAATTAAAAAAAAAAAATCAAACCCACCAACCCGCCTAACCGCCGAGCTGTACACAAGCTGTGTTTTTCCCGAACCGTTTAGACTCGGCACGGCTCACCTACAACCGCGTGTCTTGTCCGAGTCACGAGGTGGCCAAACCGGCACGGCTCGCGCCGACCCGCTCATTTGGTCACCGCTCATAAGACCGAAAAATATAACATGTACATGCATAAATATGTTATACTAGTAGTATATAAAAATGGTAGTATTAATTTGTATTTTAAAAGACGGTCGTCTTACTGATTAATCAGTAAAACGGTCGGGTCCCATCTCGATTAATCAAAATCGGGTCAAAATACGTTTTTTTAAATCGGTCGAGACGGAAAAAAATCGATTGGAACGGTCAAAACCGATAAAATTATTTTATTTTTAAAAAAAGTTAAAATTTTAAAAAATAATAATAACTGATATATTTTTATTATAAATTTACAATAAATATGGGTTATATGACTCTAAATACTTCATAAATTTTAAATAATCTCTCAAATTGCTAATAATTATATGATATATTATATAATAACTATTAATATTAATTATTAAATAATAATTATTAAATATGTTTACTTAAAATGTTAATGATAAGTGATTTTTTCGTAAATGTTAACATCTAAATATATGTTGATTAATAATATATTATATTTTTTTCATTATAATTTTAAAATAATTTGAAAATGTTTAAATATAATTATATATTATTATTTATTAAATTAAATTAATTCCGATTAATGCTCCAACTAATCAATTCAATTAATCACCGATTACTCGATTAATCACCAGAGGTACCTCGACCGTCTAATTTCGATTCCGGTGTTTTAGAGAGAAGGTGATGATTGCATTGACAGATTAAGTTATTAAAAAAATCATAAAAAGTTAAAGCTAAGATACCAGAGAAAGAGACTATGACATAGACCCAAGCAAAGACATTGAAGAAGAATCGGACCCATCAAATTATTTTCATGATTATCTAGCTGTTGGAGTATATTAATATTAATATTAATTAATATTAAGTAGTTAAAGAATATGTATTTATTTTGTCTCCGACCTTGGCACTCTGTCTTTCTCTATGTTTCTGTTATCACTATAAAACACCCAAATGCTAAAAAGGAATGTACTGCTAATAAAGAATGCTTAGGGGATAAAAAGCCTAAAGTCAATTAAAGCTGTATTATTAGATGTTGAGAGATGAGAGATTAGTTCCCTAAAAATAACTTTTCCTTAATCTCAACTTTTTCATTTATTTTTCTTTAACATTCTTATTGTTTAAACACACAATTTAATTTTATTTATTAGTGCAGGCAAAAAATTCTTTATCATGAATTCATGACTCATGCTATCATACACATAATCTATTGGTATCGATGAGTGTTATGTCTAGTTAAGTTAGGAATGACAATTATATATTTATATAATAAGTTATTGTGTTCGGATAAATTTAATAATATATAATTTAAACTATATAAGATTAACAAAACAATAAAATTAATATATAGTATTACTATTAAAAGGAATGGTATTTATTTTTATGAAGAAAATTACAAAAATCAAAATAATTAAAGAAATACACATTTTGTACTTTTTAGAATTTAATTTAATTATTTATACTTATTATATAAACAGTTAAATAATAAATTTTATGAAATGCTGGCTAGCTTGTACTATATATCTTCATGTCACCTGACTGATCTCCCCTCTTACATCTCTTTGGTTCCATACTCGTCTATTATTTGATTCTTATTCTTACCTAGAGTATGGAGTAAAATTATTCAATGTACATGACCAAGTGACTGATTTAGCTAGTACAAGGCTCTATGGAATCTTATATAACTTTCTTGTTTACAATTATTTTAGGGAGGATTTTCTCCTTTTTGTCTTTCTTTCTTTTGCAATTATTCTCTCAACCCGGCCAGCTGTAGGGTAATACAAAAGGCAATGTGTATATACCATATACTATATACACACACATAAATATGGGGAATTTGAGAATTTAGAAGGTGTCTATCTTTTTCTCCTTCATGAAACTTCTTCCTTTTTTATATTCCTAACCCAAGCTTAAAGTCATGCAAGTATATACCACCTTATCCCTTTAATTTCTTTCACCAAAAACTGAAATTTACAAGAATATTTTGAAACTAAATGGCTACACATGTAGTTTAGAATTCCCTTCTTTATAAAAGACATGCATGATTTAAAAGTTTGTGTATATATGTGGCACACCTTTTATCTTAATGATTCATAAAGCAAAATGAGAACACTATATCCATGCAAATGATCAAGCCATGAGGCTCTTAGCATGCAATTGGGACCCGTCTATATTTAGGCTGTACATAATGCACACACATACATTAAGTTACTGCCATATAGAGTTTTCTCATCATTTACATAAGTTATTATGGGAATCCTATGAGCCCTGTAAGGTTATTTTTGCTATAATTTTGTTAACCAGTATGCAAGCTTTTGGTTAAAGAAATTGATTCTTTTCCATATATATATGTGTGTGTGTGTGTGTATAATTGACCTAGGTTTAAATAAAAGTTTGGTCTATGAAGCCTAGCTACTTGCTGGACAAATGGACAATCATCCTTGTCGAAGATTTGATAGTAACCTGTAATCTTCTTTGCGTCCTCCTTTGATTACCTACAGACACACAGAAACACACAGATCACCAGAATTACATTACACAAGAAAAATTAACAATTAATTACCTTCACGTAATGTAAACTGTTAGGTGACATTACCAATAATGTCCTCTATACTATAAAGTAAAAAGTATTTATCCCTAGCTCCGTGTAGATTTTCTAATTTCCTTTAATTGTGCGGTGCGGTGAGTAAACATATATATCAGTATACGATATGTTTTGTGTTTATGCATGTCATTCTTGGATAATATAACAAAAAAATGTTATTGTTGGATGGATGGAGGTACTGATCCATAGAAAGCACTTGACAAAATCAGTGTATATAGTTCGTTGCTTCTACAGATCGAGCAGAGTGTTTTGTTTCTTGCTTAGAGTTATATTCCATTAAAATAAAACAAACATATCCGATTTATTTGGCTAAAGGTTAAATCAACATTTGCTTTATATACATACACACACAAAAATTATATAGACTGTTTTGTGCACTGCATTCTTCATTAGAATATATGATGATCGTTGACCAAATTCAGATATGTACTCCTATGTGTTTTTCTGCGGTAGGCAGTAGGAAGTAGGAACAACTAGGTGCATGGTAGCTTTTCTAGTCAAGCGTATAATTATCATATTTCACAATTATACACCCCCATATCATTCATTCTTCCATTATTTTGTCCAATTCTTTCAGATTCACACAAATAATAGTGACATACTAGTACTAGTAGTACATATCTCAATTCTCAATGATGGGGTCCGGCCCACACTTTTCATTCACGGGTGGGTTTTCTATTTGCATATAGCTGTACTTTAATATTTCAAGCCATTGCAATTTCGTTTCCATTATTTTTTTTGTTAGCATATACGGGTAACGTATGATGAATTGTAAGCGGAATACAATAGCAGGATCAAGGAGTTATTTTCATTCAAAAAAATTTAGCATCTAACCGACATGTCATGCAAGATGACCGCGAACATTTAGACAATAAAGTTTTAATGTCAGATAAGAAAACAACCCTAGTGTATGAATCCACAAAACCTTATCGCTCTTCCCCTATACCTACCTCAAAAATAAGATAAACACAGAAATACATAAGTCTCAATAATATTGGTCAAACCCTTCATTAAAAAATAAAATAAATTTATATGATGGAAGTAACATATATATT
The DNA here is from genome assembly GCA_028671895.1 of Oenanthe sinensis. Classification (NCBI taxonomy): domain Eukaryota; kingdom Viridiplantae; phylum Streptophyta; class Magnoliopsida; order Apiales; family Apiaceae; genus Oenanthe; species Oenanthe sinensis. The sequence goes on along the minus strand of CM053814.1, from coordinate 5,466,657 downwards.
TAAAAACAAATATATAAGAAAGCACAAAATTTTGAATTAAAAATCAATAAAAAAGAAATAAATTATAAGACTTTTTGAAAATAAAATTAAAATAAATTAAAGTGAAGAAATCATTATAATCCAACAAAAGGAGTCTCTTTGGCTGGAAACGTCAAATAACACATAAATAGGTTAATTAAAATTAAAATAAATATTTAACAAAATTTGGATCTTAAAAATTCTATATGAAACAGACAAGTCATCAAAATGACACTTGATTGTCTCTTAAAAGTCTAAAATGTATGTCATCAAATATGACCGCCCATAAATGGTACAAAAATCATAAATATTCTCCGATTTAAATACAAACTCCTAAAATAATGCACACAATTAAAAGAGCCATAAATATTGGTTTTAAAATTCATTAATATATATTAAATCAATATCAAAACTATAACATCTTTCCATATTCTAATTGACCATTCATGACCTAAAAACACTATTTTACCAAGATCAAACACCAAAATATATCAAATATTAGCATATAGATACACATTTAGTGACATACAAATAAAATGATAAAATTACGAATATGAAATTTAAAAGAATATCCTAAACATACCCAATATCAAATTATACAACAACCAGAAGTTAATCTAAACGAACATTAAATTTAATGCATCTGATTCGATTTCTTAAAAATCCTATTGCAAAGAATTGACCACAAAACTCAAGATAAAAATCTAAACACGACTCAAATGAATTACTATATCTCACCCATCAAAAGCACCGACACATATCAAAATAAGAATACATATGTTAAATCTAATTCAAACTAAAAATCAAATACAAAAATTCAAAAAACACATACATATTTAAAATTTATGAACAATACAAATAAAGGAAAAATTATAATTACAAAAAATGCACATACCTGTCCAGGACAAGATGAAATCAAGAAAATTAGAATTCAGAATTAAAAATTGATCAAAAATCTAACCAATAATGATGACGGAAATTCGAGTCGAAAACTTTAATCATTCAAAAGCGTAAAAAATACAGATTTGCCTCCTCCATCCTTCATTGGTATAAAAATTTATTGATTTCAAGTATTTTGATCCATTCTGATCACTAACCACTCCATTGATGAACTCTAATAGATACACATGGATTATAGATTCGCTATGCTGTGTGTATTGCCTATCGGAACTTGAGAGTTGAGAGTATAGATCCCTCTCACTCTCTCTCTCTAAAAGATTTATTTCTCGGAAGTTTTTACAAAGCCATGTTATTGACTTGCATAAACACGGTCTGAAACCCAAAATTAGCCAGGCCTAAAATGAACGAATAACGTTCACTCACTGACTCTTTCCCCTATTATTTTATTTATGTTGGTAAACAAAAAACTAGAAATTGTATGTAACTTTCTTAAAATATATTATGCTTAATTTTATGAATAAACACGTGCTTAGCCTACGTTATACCCTTGTTTTCCTTAATTTTATTGTTCTATACGTCCCAAAATAAGTGTTTAAAAAATATTATAGTTTTTATTCAAAAAATATATATATAATACTTATTTTATTTACCGAGTAGCTAGCACGACATTGACTGTCAATTGTCAAACTACTTTAGATTCGAGCCGGGTTGGACCACATGGGCCGAATATATTTTTCCCACTAATATTAGTCACAGTCCCAGCCGGGCTAATCCACATTATTAGTGATACTAGGCTGAGGTCCAAATGTCCAATAGACAAGACAGTACTATCGTAAAATACGTTCATGGCTACTATTATTATTTGCATAATAATGGTAAAAATTCTTAAAATAATAGTACATCCGAATGCAAAAATATGGAGTGGGCCTTTTGCTCAAATAAATAGTGCAGAAAGATACGTTTTCTAAAACCAGAACCCATACTGGCAAAGAATCAAATTCCGGTATATTTGATATGGGAATTGGTCCCTCACCGGTTATAGTTGTTTTTTTCCGCATATTGGAAAAAACCCTAACTAGCGATGTACATGTGTGGATAGATGACGACATGACGTGCCCCTCTTGAATTCACAAAAATTTTACGTGTTAATGTTATTCGTGAAAAAAGTGTGAATAGATAGTTCAGACAATCGATTGTCAAGATCATTACCCATTTGATATATATAATTTATACAAGTTTATTATCCGTGCGAAGCACGGGATAACTAATATTTAAGTAAATTGATTTTTTATTTTTATTTTTATTTTTATTTTTATTGATATTTAATATATAATTTTATAATATTAAGAATTTATGTTAATATTATATGTTCTCTTTTTATATATAAATTTATTCTATTTAATATAAATATGTTATAATATGGACCCGTGTTAAAAATAAAATTTTAGTTAATATAGATATGTATAGAGCCCATATTATAATAAGTAAAGTTATATAATTTGGACTAATGTTATAAATATATAATTGAGTCTAAAAAGTAAAATTTTAGTTAATACGGATATGTAATATAGTTAGAGTTCATATTATATTAATTAAAATTATATCTAATATTTTTTAGGCCCTATTATATCTAATATATGTATATTTTTTAGACCCGGCCCAGTACCGACGACCGATCAACCAACTAACTAAAACTTTTAATATTCCGGTTATAATAATATAATATAGATTTGGGGCATCTGATTCCAAGGTCATTGCTAGACTTGAATATAAGCCCACTTTCGGCCCTTTTTAAACCCATTAGCCATTTTTAGCAGCACTACTTTGTCTACTATGTCCATTAACAAGTAAGTTTAGTTTGTTGCCATGAAATTTATAATTGGTTAAAGAGATGATCTTATTGTTATCTTTTCATCTTCATTGTCATGTAATGCAGATAGTAATTCACACAAATTCTGACTGATTGCATCCTAGTGAATTCTGAGGCCCAAGTACTCACCTGAACTGTGACATGTTAATACTATTTTCTCTTAATAATAATAATACCGACATTGTAGGATTCAAATTGTAGTGAAGCAATATATGAGAGCGAATTGTGACAAAACTGAATTATGATATATGAGAATTCAAAGTTCTGTCAAGAAATGTATACTGTGGCTCCATTACTCGGCAGAGATATAGTCTCTTGTACCTAATTATAACTCTCAACAAAGACGCGTATAAGTTACCATGATTACTGAAAAATCGTGATCATGGATATTGAGAAATCATGTATGCATAAATTTAAACAATCTGTCAAATAAAGAGTATTACAAACAGTTGTGGTCCTGTAAAATGAAAGTCTGGTGCAACAAAACAAGAGAATCACATGCAATATCTCTGATGAGTCTAGAGTAGATGAAAATGACCAGGAGCCAGACTGCACGAATCAACAAGCACAATCAGCACTATGTATACCACTGACCATCTCTCAAACTTCTCTCATTTGAGCAAAGGAGGCATGTAAAAACATGCGGTCAAATTAGTCGCCACTTGCATCCAATAAGATCTCTCAACTGAGTCTGAGTTTGAGCTTGTAGCAGATACATCTTCAGCTCAACAGCTTCAAGCAATCTACATTAGTATGATACCATTATCTTAACTGAGGCAGCAAGACTAATAAGAGGAAGACAGATCAAACGTTTTTGTAATAGAACTTAAACCAGTTAATGTCATGTAGAGTTTTTGGTTTTTTAACAGAAACTTGACCTCAAGTAGGTAAACCATGAGAAACAACTTCGAGAACATCTGACCAATGAATTGCTGCATACTGAATATCTGACCAAGAAAGAGATAAACGACAGAAAGCGTGCATCACAAAAAAGAAGATAATACAGAAATGTCATGGAGGAGCCAAAAGCACCAGCAACAAGATATTATTCGAGGATAAAAGTCTTTTTAATAGTCTCCTGCAATGTCAAGATCCGGTAGAACTCTGATTGCATCAACAAAATCCAAAGCAACAAAGCAACGCAAGGAAAGGAAACAAATTACCATGAAGCAGTGTCTGATGAAGTGACAAACTAGCTATTTCTGGAACACAAGGAACCAAAAGATTTGGAGAATAATTCACATCTACAATAAAGCTACACGAGGGAAGGAAGTGTACGATGAAGTGACGAATTAGCTATTACAAAATGGTGCTGGAAACAAAAGGAACCAAAAGATTTGGAGAATAATTCACATCTTCATCTTTTACGCAGAGGACCTAACACAGAAAGTAGGACAGAGAGAACACAAAAACCATGGAAAGAGATTAGTTACAAAAAGAGAATTTTATTGAGACAATGAAGAAGTAAATGTAGGGTTATCTGAAGAAGTTCAGCTTCCTACTTTGGGCTTGATCCTAAGAAACCTAACCTATGAGCCAGGACACTGACATATTCTTCCTCACCTTCTTCATTTCCACTGGTACCTAATACATCATTAAATCCCTCATTCAATAGTTCTTCCCAAAATTCATCATCAAGTTCTTTATCAACACACTCAAATTTCTCAAACTCGTCATTTCCTTCCTCTTTCTCGCTCCTTGCTCTACCAAATCCCTGCATTTCTAATGCAAGTACGTCTAGCTCAGACACGGGAAGCTTATAATAATCTCCGAATTCTGTAGGCTCAGATTTGATAGGCTTTAGTACTCCTTCAGTGCTTTGGCTTGATTCTCCAAGTTCAAAAACTCTACGGCCTTGATCAATTGGGAGACGCCTTTTTTTGGTAGAATTTTCAAGTTCCTTTCTTTTCTCCTTTTGCTGGACTAACTGGTTTATAAAAGCAGGATTTTGTATGGCTCTTGCCAGGAAACTCATCATATGTTGTTGTTTCTTTTCTGTCCCTTGTAGCCTCTGCTCCATCGATAAAAGGTAAGCTCTGGTATTCAGCTGCTGTTGCCCAAGTTTTGCTAGTTCCATCAGTAGAACCTGCTTGTCACGTTTCAGACCTTCAACTTCCCCATCTATTCCAACCTGTCCAACTTCAACACAAGGAGGCTGAGAAGGCGCCTTTTGTCTCTTAATAGTCTTCAAAAGATGCTTTTGACCACGTATAAATGCTTCATTGGCAAACTCCCATAGATCTGGATCAATCTTTCTAAAACCCTGCATCAGTTAGGATCCATTTCCAAACGTCAACAGCAGTTTAAGATTAGATTAAATAATCTCTTGATGCTTCTGTCAGAAAGCTAAATTCTGTTCTATCAAGCTTATAGCATTCCCTTGTGATAATGTCTTGAATTTGGTCATATTAAGATCTTGAACCAAGTAGTTTATCAAGAAAATTCTGCTTGAGCTTATCTTCGAAAAATCCTTCGGAGGAAAAAGACCAAACACATAAACACACAGAGATTATATATTATACAGTCACAGTTAACAAGAAAGAAGCAACAAGAGGCTGGTATATGTAAGCAACATATGCGTGAAAATTTGTAAGTGCTTTCAACAAAATTAATATGTGATAACCCATGTAAGCATCTGTTAGGAAGGAAAGGATTTCTGTTAAAGATAAATTCTAGGGTGCTACAGCATACCTAAAAGGCTTAAAGGTGAGAGCTGCTCTGACAAACCAAACTTTGGTAGGAAGAGAGCTCGTACATATAAACATAAACTTACTATGGACTAGTTACTACTAATAGATGATATCATTTTTCTGGTTATAGTTAATAATATAGTCTGCAGATGATATAATAAAATGTGCATTTTATACTCTGGATGGTATGAAATGACTGAATTCCGTACAAAGGCAAATCATGTGCCAAGGCATTTACGAGGAAGATAATTGCCTTATGGGTTGGATGCAGAACATTACGGAGATCACTTCTCTTCACTTGTGAAGATCATATCCTAACAAAAAATGTAAGTTATAAATTTGTCTTGGCAGCAGCAGTATGCTTTATCTGAGGAGAACAGTAGCAGCATCTTTCAACATCAACAGCTTACAAGCTTCAGCTATAAGAAGAATAAAATAATTACTAAAGCTCAAAGTATGAAATGGACTGGAGTTCATACTTCCTAGGACTATTCAAGAAAACAAGAGCACTGTTTGCATTGCGAATTTCGTAAAATTTTGGTAGAAAGGAAATTAAATTCATTACGGATCTGCAAGATAAATTCTAGAGTGCTATGGTGTAGCTAAAAGGCGTAAAGGTGAAAACGGCTCCAACAAAATGAACGAAGGGTAGGAATAGAGGCTTTGTGTCAACAAATGAACCTATACATATTGTGGAAAAAGAAAGATTTTTTATGCAAGTGGTGTCACAAATACATTTAAAGACGAGAGTAATATGGAGATATAATTTTCCAGCTCTTAATGATTAGGCTTAACCTAAAGTCTTAGGACTGTCAAACTGTGTAATAACAAGAGGCGGGGTTGTAATGTAGAAATTTACAAAATTGATACCCTCCAGAAGAGATTATAAGTGCTAAATGAAAAATGATGCATCGAAAGAAGTGATAGAGTAGGTAATACTAGCAAGAGGTATGTACTTACTGAGCAATGATCCATCTGAAGAGGAGATGGAATAACTAATAGTAATAGATGTTATTAATTTAGTTTGCAGATATTATAACTAGGAGCATGGTGTGCATTTTATACTTTGGACGGTATTAAAAGACTAAATTCAATACAAAGGCAAACCATGTGCCAAGGCATGCACGAAGAAGATCATTGCCTTAAGGGTTGGATCCAGAATGTTACAGAGATCACTTTTTCTTCTCTTGTGAAGATCATTTCCTAACAGAAAAATATTGGTTATAAATTTGTCTTGGCATCAGCAGTATACTTCATTTGGGGAGAATAGTAGCAGCATCTTTGAACATCAACAGCCTACAAGCTTCAGTTATAAGAAGAATAGATCATTACTATAGCTCAAAGTATGAAATGGAATGGAGTTCCTAGGACTGTTCAAGTAAACCAGACCGCCGTTGGCATTGGGGATTTCGTAATAATTTGTTTGTAAAAACTTCAAATTATTTCATCCTGTTTTTGGTAAGCAATGATATACCCCCTGATTATTACACAAGTATTTGTTCTCGTTACATAGATCCTTCTACTAAGAATAAGAACTTGAAGACTAAGGCATATCAATAACTCAAGTAAGATATATCACCACCAAAACAAGGATTCTGATTTATAAAAATAAAATAAAACCACCCAAATGACAAGTCTAGGGTAACTCCATCACTAACATAAGATAAAACATTATGAGTCTATTTAAGTACCCAGAACCAAGAGATACTTACATAAGTATTCAGCTGCCTCACAAAGCTTGAGAAGTTATTGTGCTTGAAGTATCTTGGGAGAAGATTGGTAGAGAAGGCATGAGGGTCCCATACTGCAAAGCTATGACCCTCTCTACTCCAAGAAACAATGTGAGCAGTGGCTGGATCATCTACCATATCAAAGGTTTTGTTAAGAAAGGGTGGAGGGCCTATTTCATTTAACCCCTCCATTGGCTGTGGATGCAGTACCATCTGTGGTGGATCTCCGTTGGATGAACTTGATCCTGGATACTCCTTTTTAACTGGGTATGAATGATTCATGATCAAGATTATGAAAACACATAAACTTTCTTAAGGGGGCTTTAAAATTTTCCCCTCTTTTCAAAATTTCAGATATATTTTTAGTCAAAGTTCATATACTGTACTCAAACCTGGACAAACACAAGATAAAAGATTGAAACTTTAGTAAGCTAAACAAGAAAAGATTGAAACTTTAGTAATTTAAACTGGGAAAGATTGAAACTTTAGTAACCCAAACAAGGAAAGATTGAAACTTTAGTAATTTAAACTAGGAAAGATTGAAACTTTAGTAATCCAAACAGTGAAAGATTGGAATTTGAAGTAAATACATACAACTAAGTATTGAAATCAGATTCTAATAACCAAATGAAAACTTCAGATTTTCTTCAAGATAGATTACAAGAAGCTCAAAGACAATACTTTTTAAAGAGTAAAGATAACAACTTTATTCAACATAACATCAAAAGAAAACACACACACACACACATATTGAGAACAGAAGACTTACAAGACAGATACAGAGTAAAGATGGTGATTCCAACTTGTCCAACCTGAAAATGGTCAGCACTGTTTCTATTTTTAGTAACTATACTTTCTAATTTGGACAAGGTAGCTGAATAAAAAAAAATTAAGATGGCTCTAGGGAAATAAAATTTTTGGAGTGAAAGTTCTGAGAAGGTGAGAAAGTTCTTAGAAGTTATTAAAGGAAAGGGATTGGTATAAATGAAGGTTCTTCTTCTCTAACAGAACTTTCTGGAACTTCCTTATGGGGGAGGCATGGTGCTAGTGACTAGTAGGGACCATTACATACACTTATTTTGATTTGCACTATATTTGTGTGCAGTGTAATTGGTTGGATCCACGTGACCCACAGGTTATTGGATCACATTATTTAATCACAGCCACTTGTTTCATGGACGACCGGAAATTGCTTTAATTTTATTTGTATTTTATTCAGCCACTAATTGAAAATTTCAACAACTCGGAGCCCATTTTGTAGGCTGTGGCATGTGAATTTTTTTGTAGTCGACTTCCAAATCGAAAGAGTAATTCTAAAGGTTTTAAATCAATTTTCAATTTTTTTAAAATAAAGCTAGTCTTATATTTTTAATAACACATGAATTATACCATTAAAATAAATGGATTCAAATAAATAATGACTCTTCCAGACATCTAGGTTAACCTAATTTTAAAATTTTAATCTACTAATTAAAACACATATAACATACAAATATATTTGTAAATAAAACATACAAACATTATCCTATTAAAATACAATTTTAAATTATTATTATTATAAAATAAAAATTATTTAAATTATATAAAAAAATATTAAAATATTTTAAAAATGAGTATCATGCTCTTAAGGATAACCTTAGCTAATTACCTAAGGTTTCGTTCGCTTCGCATGAATGGAATGATGACGTAATGGAATGCACACAAGAATGGAATTGTGGAAAGGAATGGAATAGCCAAGGAAATGAATAATCATTTCATTCTTTTGTTCACTTACCAATTTTTTTAGAACGGAATGAAATGAATTATTATCTTGTTTGATTATCTATATTAACCTTCATTGAAAATGAGCATTAATTCTAGGCAAAATTTTATCACGGAAAAATTCTAGAAAATAATTTTCCCAAAATATTTCTCGGAAAAAAATTTCCAGCAAAATATTTCTCGAAAAAAGGTTCAGGAAAAATTTCTCGAAAAAAAACTTCCAAGAAAAATTTCTCGAAAAAACTACCCGAAAAACATTTTTCGAAAAAAATTCAAGGAAAAAAATTTCTCGAAAAAACTACCCAAAAAAAATTTCTCAAAAAAAAATTCCAAAAGAAATTTTCTGAAAAATTTTCTCGAAAAAAATGTCCAGGAAAAATATCTCAAAAAAAGGTCATGGGAAAAATTTATTGAAAAAAAGATCTCAAATTTTTTTTTGAAAAAATTGCCCAGAAAAAATTTCTGAAAAAAATTTCTCGAAAAATTCGCATGGGAAAATTATCTCAAAAAAAGTCCCGGGAAAAAATGTCCTAAAAAAAGTTCTCGAAAAAAAAATCCTGAAAAAAAATTTCCGGAAAAAAAATACCCGAAAAAATATCTCGAAACTTTGTTCTCAAAAAAACTACCGGGAAAAAAAATCTCGAAAACATGTTTATGGAAAAAATTCCACGAAAGGTTTCTCGAAAAAAAAATTATAAGAAATATATAATGCTATGTGTTTGAAAGAAATTGGTCTATCCCATGTGTTTTTGATGGAATGAAATTGACCAATTATGATGTAATGGAATGAGAGAGGCACTGATTGATTCCATAGAACAACCTAAATATTCATTTCGACCGGAATGGTCATTCCATTCGTGTCAAAATTCATTTCATTCATGTCAAGTGAACAGAATCTAAGATTAAAAGGATTTTCATATAAATATATTAAGTATTAATTGTAATTACATAAAATTTTATATTTTTACAAAAATGTCACAATCTTTTTACATTAAAAAACATTCTAACCTAAGTTAATTTTCCTAAGATCAACCTCATGAGCTTTTTTCTCCTTAAAAATTAGATGCTAGTATTAATAATTTTAATTAAATCAATAATAACAAATTATTGTTTACAAAGTTTTGCCCTTATCCTTATGTAAAGATTAAAGATAAGAAGGGAGAATAAAATATTAATGGCATGACGTGGAACATAATAATGCAACACGCAACACCTGATAATTGTGCATGTCAACACTTTGACCAACTTTAATTGCAAATTGCTAATATTATACCAGAATATTATTTACATTCATGTTTAAGTACAAATTATTTTATTTTAAAAATACTAAAAAAAACGCAAAAAAAAGTACTACAAAATTGTCCATTAACATTCCAACCTTTTATTACAACTCTTGTAATGATTTCAAGTATCTTATATCGATTGATATTCATGATTATCAAGAAAATTTAAAAATTCACATGAATATAGAAATATTACCGAGACGTGCATGCCACAAAAAATCTAAAATTTCAGAATCACGTATTTATTTTTATACACAGAAATAGATCAATATATATATATATATATATATAAAGGAGAATACGGAGATGGTTAGGTAGCATTCCCAAATCGTCCTAATTTATTTTTCTATTTTTCTTGAATTTTTGAATTAGTGAATATTAAAAATCATAAAAAAAATCTAAGTTACGTTATGTTCTCCTAAACTTTCTCATCAAATCAAGTAAATTATTATTATACAAGAAATAAGTTTCAAATTTTTAGAAAATGCATTATTATACGTAAAGTAATTAGAAATTTTAGAAAATGCATTAAATTATTAAAAATTGAAATTATTTTGATTTTTCAAAAATACACTGTCTATAATAAAAAAGTTAATTTATCATTTTACCTAAATTGAATGTGTTTCCATCTAAAAAATAATAGATCGTCACTTATATAAATTAAAGATCAAACATCAAAAAATAAATCACAACAAATTTATCACATAACTATTTACCTTCAACGTCTAATACGTCATGGATTACACTATCTTAAATGCTTTGAATAACAATAGAGACGATTGGATGATAACAGTGAGAGTATGGAAGGTGTGAGATGTAATCAATACACAAACAAGCGATTAATTTAGTCTTGACATGATTTTAATTGATGAGAAGGTTGATAAATTTTTGTTATTTATTAATTTATTATAGTTATGCATCCGTACTAACTTTTTGATATTTTAATTTATGATAATAAATTTTATTAATGCAATGATTCAAAAACATCTACTTTTTCAATTTAAACATATCTGAGAAGAAATGTCTTTATATAACATTAAAAACTTAAAAATAGTTGCAAGTATCGACAGATATAGACCAATATCATGCGAATTTAAAGTGATGTTTGTACGTACAACGACCCTAAAAAAATTAGAAAAATGAATCATCAACATATCACTACATGGATTTAAGTTCATATGTCCCGATATAATTGAAGCACATGTTAATAACACTAATATACTATGCCTAAAATAAGATATTATAAGTTACACACATATAATTTTAAATTATATTCTTTAATATTTACATAATGTTACTAATATTTATTTAGATATCGTGAGTTGCTTGACCTACATTGGTGACATTGATATTGTTAAGGGCGAATCAGAAAGAAAGAGATTTTAGAATTATAACAAATTAGTAAGTTGTGAATTATAATACACATATATATTTTGAAATTATTATTTAATTTTATAATATTTATAAATTTAATGCTACTATTTTGTTTTAATATAATTTTATTGTATCAAATTTTATCATATACAGTTCAATCATCATTAATGTAATTTTGTGATTTTTTTTAATAAATTTTAAATTTATTATGAAATCGTCGTGAAACGCGTTTTTTTCCAACAGTAATATTATAAAAGAAAAACAAATTACATGAGGTCACCAAAGAAGTAATTAGCTAGAGGAAGACGAGTACAAAACAGAGTGTTAGTTAAAAAAACTGAAACGACAGAATTGAGAGTAAATGTCGCAGTCTGTAACAGGGCAATAGCAAAACGACAAAATTGAGAGTAAATGTCGCAGTCTGTAACAGGGCAATAGCAGGACCACGATCATTATTGAAAACAATGGGCCACGAGACCACAGTACACTGAATCAGTGATACACTGATTCCGGCCCTTTTGACTTACGTTATAAATAATTTATAAATTGAAATATTGAAATATTTTTCAATTTATAAATAGATTAATAGTTTATAACTCCTGTTCTACATTAATAAATTATATAATAATTATTTTATACGATTATTTAATTTAATATAGTAATTTATGTTATTATTTACTTTTTATATGTTATTCATATATTATTATGATATATTAATTTTTTTTGATTTTAATATTCATGAGATATGATTAATAGGTTGTAATTTTAAATAAATTAAAAAACGGTGTTGAAATTGATTTAAATGTTAATACAACTATATTAGATAAAAATTATATTATAATATTATTCTAAAATAGAAATTATATTCTATAATTTAAATATAAAATAATATTATATGTGAACAATGATATAAAAGAGGATTACACCGTTGATAGAATTGTATGTATAATATATATAGTATACATAAATTATTTTATATAATTTAAATATTTAAGTTATTGTGGTAATTTATTTATTTTATTATTAAAAAGAAGGATTATAACATTATTATTATTAATGAAAATATATGTTATAATTTAAATATAAAATAATATTACGGGCGAACATTTGTATAAAAAGAGCACTACAGTGGTGATAGAGTTGATGTATAATATATATATATATATATTATAAAATAATTATTTATATGGTGTAAATATTTAATTTAATATGATACTTTATTTCATTTTATTATTAAGAAAGAGAACTACACTGATGATAAAGTTTTATGTATAATATATATGTTCTAAATAGAATTATATGTATGATATATCTGTTTGATAAAGTATATTCTAATTAAAATTTAATTTAAAAAGTGTGTTTGAAATTGAGTAGAAGATTTATAGTATATATATTATTTTAGTTATTAAATTATAATTTTAAATAAATTAAAATGTTTGAATGATGATGAAATTGAAAGATGTTAATTAGTAGATTATGAGTATAACTATATATTTTAATTAAATTTAATTAAAAGAGTATATTTAAAGTTGAGTGAGATATAAAGAGACCATAACAGCAAAAAAATTGCCACTATAAAAGTATAGATAATATAGATATATCATAGTAATAAAATTTAATTAATATAAATAAAATAATAATATTATTTAAATATACATAAAATTTAATTAATAAGTTATGATTTTAAATAAATTAAAGAGATTGAACAATGAGAAAATTGAAATTATAAGTATAAATGTATATTTTAATTGAAAAAATGTGTTTGAAATTGAATAGAAGACGTATTTCAAGTTGAGTGGGAGACAAAATCACTGGACCGGACGACGGAAGCAAGCTTTAATAATATTGTATAGATAAGCTGCGTCAGAGAGTACCCGTCTTATTTGGAAATAAAGAATAATGATTAGAAAAATGTTAACCGATAATACTTTTGATATTTTTTATATAATATAAAATAATGATTTTTTATTGAGTGATTTACATTAAAATTTTGCAGTTATTTCCACAAAATTGAAAACATCATTTTCTAAAAGGGGATATATTTTCTAAAATCAGTTTTTAAATTAAAAGTATTTTAATCGAAATCTATTACTGGTTTTTATAATAATAATACCAAACGGTCTTTTAAGTATTGTAGAAAAAAATCATATACTATTTTTTTAATTTTCTTTTAATAAAAATATAATGTTATATTTGATCGGGAACCGGGAAAAATAAAATTAGAGGCAATGAAATGAAATTTAAATTATGAACTAAATTATAAATAAATGTTAAAAAATATCATTTCCCCCCACTACATTTCCAAACCATATGAAGAAAATATCAAACCCATTAATTCAGAAAAAAATACTCCCTTATTATGTATTCACATTTAACCCAAATCTTATAATTACAATTTTCACCAACTCATTTTTCCTTCAAATCTTTTCCTTCTATTTTAATTATTTTCTTTTAATCTTTTAATTTTAATTTTATTTTATTTTACCAATCAAACACAACATAAATATTATTTCTTTATTAAAAAAACAAGCATTAAAAATAACTCTGTTTACACCACCTTAAAGTACACTTCGAAAGTCTATACATTTGGGGGTGGAAACATATAGGCCCATTTTGTCTTAAGCTTATAAGCTGAAAAAGTTTGTATATATATATATTTTTTAAAAATAAGTAACTTATTTTCAAATTTGGAAATAAGATTTGGTCTTAAATTTCTAAAATAAATATTAATTTTCAAAAAAATAAATATGAAAATACTTTTTTTAAAAAAGTAACTTATTACTTATAAACTAAGCCAAACACCCCATATAAACCCAAACTCAATGGTACCCCCTCTGTCCCATTCAATTCTATACACTTTCCTTTTTTGAATGTCCCTCTCATTTGTATATATTCCAAAAATAGTAAAGTTTTAATAATAAAAAATACTATTACACCCATTAACTTTCCTCCACTATCTCAAATTCATAATATAAAAATACTATTACACCCACTACTTTCCTCCACTATCTCAAATCTATTATTAGATATTAATAGATTCCACCACTTTACTCACTTTTTACCTAATTTTACTATTACACTATCATTTTTTTTATTTTTTCTTGTCCTCCGTGCCCATTTGATTTGTATACAAATCAATGGGACGGAGGGAGTAACTTTTAAAATTTTGCAGTGGGGAATATTAAGGATAAAGCAATAATCTCAAATCACCCTTGAAGAAACGGGCAGGGAAATATGAAAAACAAAGAAATTGAATCTTTGATGAAGCTGAGGTGAGCATATGTTCTTCGGTTTTAAATAAGAGTCCTGTATTTAGAAGTTATACGAAAATTATTAAATGATGTATTTAATTTAAATATAAAGGTACTATTGTTCAAAAAAAATAAGAATTTTGTTCAAAATAAAATTTCAATATTTCCTTCTTGTTATTATTGTTATGCATTTTATTATGGTGAAGTACCGAGTGATGCTTGCAGATTTTTTATTCTCATTTGATTTTATACATATACGAGTAAGATTTCATCTTGCATGGTTAATGTTAGTCTGTCAAATTCAGTTTTATGTTACCTCTCGAAAATGGGTAGCACAAATGTGGATAATAGAGGCAAATATTTTATCATTATACTTGCTCCCACCATAAACGAAGGAATGGACATAAAATAAACACAACTCGGTCGAGATTGAGGAACGCATCATACACGAAAGAATGGAGTAAAAATAAACACAATTTGCTTAAGATTGAGGAACATCGTGTACGGACTATGAACACATCCCAACATGAAGCAGCAAAATAGTTAGAAAATATCGTATGATCAGTTTCTGCATCTTGCCTATAACCACGTAAGCAAGCAAGTTTGTGGTGTCAACACAATGTACGTACTAGCTAATAACAAGTTTTTAAACAGAAGAACCGGGAGGATTTCATCTAAACTATTTGTTATGTTTTTAGCCATATCAAGTGCAGAAGACTCACTCATATGCAGGGTGCAGCTGCGGTCAAGCCTGCAAGGTCCTTTGTTGACACCACAAACTTGCTTGCTTACGTTTATTCCATGGTTAGATCAAGGTGAACCGGGAACAGGACCTTCCAAAGACGCATCTTAATAGTATGATTAATATATTCGTCATAAGGCACACGTTCTGTACACTAAGCTCGCATACTGCAGATAATATTTTCATCTTGCTTTTCAGTTCTCATACTTTAACCATGCCTCTAACAACTTTCTGATGAACAATGCTAGAGTCAAACCAAGAAATTTTAAGCTCACTTCATGATCAAAACCTTGAAGATGAAAAACTAATGAGTTCCAGTTCATGAAATCGAACAACTTTTACACAAGCAGGGGGCTTCACTAAAGCAAAATTTGAGATTCCTACGAACTTCAACAATCACGAGAAAAAATATTCTCAGGTTGAATTATAATCTCAAGTTGAAATTCATATTCTTCTGATAAAAAATTAAGGAACTAATCTAAACAATTCAAGTTATTCGTTCCCCGCATAGGATATTCTTAACACTACATGAACAAATAAAATAAACTAAGCTACATCGATCTACATTTCTTTCAGTAGTACCAACAGAGATACCTATAATATGATGAGCCAAACACCGGTAAAATAGGAGAGAAAACCAACAATCCACCAAAAAAATGCAAGATCGAAGCTACATCCACAAACAAAAGCACAACAAACCCGTCATATCTTGTACAATGAATATAAGAAATAACCCCAGAACAGGAAGAAAGATGGCCATTTCAAAACTAGTAACAACACCAGATCATAACATCATCAAAAGAGTTGCCAGGAAATTGAAATCAAAGCTTGAAAAGGAGAACAAACTTTTATTTTTCTGTGTTTGTCACGTCAAAGCAAAAGTTTTATCATCTTAATTTGTTTGGTCGATAGAATAAGAGCATTGGTATATGCTTTTAATTGACGGTATATACTAAGTTGGGTGGCCTTGGCGCGAGCCCTACAAACAGAACAAACTAGCGTAACAAATGTAGTAGTATTTATTTTATTTTTTTTGCCAGTTATCACCTCCTCTGTCATGTACTACTGCCTTATATTCTTATTTGCTGTCAGCTACGCCTACCTTACATCATAATGTTTTCAAACTTTTATGCGTAAATTGAATACAAGGGTTAGGATGAGCTGATCTTTTTCGCTTATAAGTAGAAATTCAGCTTAACCAAACGTCTCATATATTTCACTCGGAAACCTTTGGAACCCTAAAACAGACATCTATATCTGAAAAAAAGCCCCCAATGGTACAATTTTAAAACAAAATCTTCAAAATGGTCTAAAATATCATTCCAAAACGATGATTCGTGTAACATTTTGATAATTCACAAAGAACGCTGGTTCGTGTAGAGTTTTGGAGGTTGAACACTACTTCGTGTAGCGTTTTGATGACTATGTGTATGTATATGTATGTAGCGGAGATGGAGAAAACAGACGATATAACGTTTTAACCGTGGAACGCTAAAACGCTATACGATATAACGTTTTAACCTGGAATGCTAATTTGTCTAGCGTTTTGGAGGCAGTTCTAAAACGCTAGCCAATCTAGCGTTTTGAAATTACATTTGGGGTCATTGTATCAGTTTGTGCCATTTTAAGTATTTATTATTCAAATAGTGATACATAGGACCAACACCATGTATATCTCTGTACGAAGGTCAAGCTCTGTAGGATAGAATATACGACTATATTCCTAATCTATATTCTATATATATTATAAATTGCTGGATAGCCCATTTCTTAGGTTTGCTATCCATATTTACACTTGGATGAAATTTATAGTTTTAATTTGATTCATTCGATAATCCATTTTAGGTTCGGACAAGATACACATTATTAATTAACCCATTTTAATAATTACCATTAATGTGATATATAATATTTATGTTAATCTTAATTTATCAAAATTTGAAATATTATGGTAAATTTATTAATGTAAATTATATCATATAATATATATAAGTTTGATATCCATATATATGTTTGAATTCATAATCTTAATTTAATATCCAATGCCCATATCAAATATTGATATAACATAATACATATTTTTATGTAAAAATTGATATACACATAATTAAATAATAAATTTTAAATATAATTGATATTTGAATGTAAAAAAATATATAATATGAATAAATTATTAAAAAAAGATATATACAATATTATAAGTAGTTTAAAAAATTAATTTTGAATAAAATTTAAGATATATATAATTTAAAATAAAAATTATTTATGAATTACTATACATTAAATATTATTATAAAATTAAATTCTAAATGAAAATTAACACATATAAATATTATAAATAATAATAAAGAAGAAATTAAAATAAATAAATAATGTAAACTTATTACATTAAAATTTTAAATTTTAAATAATTATATATAATAATTATATTATAATAATATTTATTAAAATATAAATTAACCGTGTACGTGGCACGAGCAAATAATCTAATGATTTGTAACAAGTGGACCATGTCCGGAGCAGACTAATATTTATTTTGGGCACAACGGTTGTTATCGGGTCACTTAATAATTAGTCTAATTTTACAAGTTGAATTGAGCCCACATTACTATTTCTTAGCCACATGTATTCCATTAGGAAGTAAGAGAAACATCAGTGAAGAATTATAAAGTTTGATTTCCAATTTGTATCTTTCATTTCTGTCTTGCATTTCATTTCCATTCCAGTTCTTTAATTTTATACCTGCATTTTAGTTCGAGTTTATCATTTTCGGTTGATGTTCAATATGTATTGTGTTATCCAAGTTATTCTCTGGTTGATCATTATTCTTTTGTTCAGAGATATTCGAGTCAATCAAGTTGGTTTACATGCTTCAGGATTTCTCATATATGGATAGTGTTATATCTGATTTCCATGTTCTGTTGAAGAAAGCCCGCGAAGATTTGTGTTTTTTCCCTTTTTGTGGAATCTTACATATGCAAATATTTTCATCCTTTTAAAGGAGAGTGAATTAGTTCAACTGATGAAAAAATAGCATCAATTCTATTTTTGCATATATAAATTAATTTTAATCGATAATTGAAATCTTTATACTCCTATTTTTTTTGCCATATTATACTCCTATTTTTAAATAAATTGACGTTTGATCTTTTCTTAACATAAGAGAAGTTTTATATTAAAATTATTATTTTTAATTTTTTTTATGAATACATTTTTTAATCAATATTTTAATTTAAAAAAATATAAAAAAAATAATTTTTAACATATGGTCAAAACTCTTTAAAATACATAAAAAAAGCCAAATATCAATTATTTGCAAAATAGAGATTAAAAACGGAGGGAGTATCTTTCTAGGACGTAGGGGTTGATTTGGACTGGATTTTGATGCAAATGTTTGGCTCAAGTTGAGCAGAATATAATTAATTAAATCCCTGAATAATTTACCTTTACCTTTCGCTTGTGGTAGCATCCCACGAGTCCATGACTACGTTCACACTTCATAGTCAATTAAAAACTTACAATAATGTAAATAGAAAAATATACATTATAAATAGACGAAGAGTAAAAAACTTATCTTACAAAGCATATACTGCAAATCATTACAGCATAACTTGACAACATTCATTCCCAAGGGCCTAAGCTTCATTCCAGATCTAATATGCTCATTATAACAAGTGCTTTAACCTTGCCGTCAGACTTTAAAAGAAGAGGGCATGCATCACATGATGCCAGTGTTCTAACACTTGGCTGCAGTTAATATTTGCAAGTTTAAAGATTACATAGCCAAAAGTTAATATAACATGGTGGTTGGGTGCAATGGCTAATCGAGCACACCATCCCACCTATCCTACTTACTAATTATATTTTGTAAAAGCTCTGAAGCTTGAAAAAGAAACAAAGCATTAAAGCACTTGGAAGGGGAAACCTTTTCTTTGTTTCCAACTTCAGAATGGTAGTCAATATTTAGATAGTACTCCAAAACTAACATCTAAGCATTTCTTTACATTCTTATGATCATCGATGGATATTTAAAAGGATTTAACCATTCGTCCTTTTCATGACACGAGAACAAGTTTCAACATCACTTTTCATTCCTGTGAATCTGAAACAAAGCAAATCAATCATCACAGATCATTTTAATTGTAGACATAGTTGTACAAATTTGATTCTCAGTATACCATATCCACATGCAACAGAAATAAATACTAATGTCAATATACTCAGCATATGTGAATCAAGGCATCCCCCACCCCCACCCTTCATTTCCCCTCCCCGTATACTTAAAAATCTAACAAATCCAAAATATATTTAACATACCCAACAAATAAAGGTCAACAAACATTGCTTCATTACTTCCTCCATCTAAGCAAAAGTATAAACATTCAAACTAGAATTATGGACAAAGGACAGCAGAGCTAACAATGATATTTATAAAGGCATCTAGAAAAAAATGACAAGAACATGATGTCCAGTATGTTACACTTAATTTACATCGAGTCTACAATATTTTAGTATTCTATGATATTTTAGTAAGACTTTCCTCAAACATGAAGCGAATTCTATACATAGAGGTACCATGAAAGTCATATGCATTCTAAAAAAGAGGTTACAAGAATATTCTATACTGCAATGTGTCAATACTCAATACCACATCTAAACACTTTGAAATGGAGTTTTCCATTCAAACTATAGAATCATGCACATATATCTAAAATACAAGGTATGGAAATGATAAATGAGTAAAGGTTGCCATCAATCTCTATGATAGTAGAAAGCAAATGATACTTTTCTAATAAATAATAGCCAAACTATAACTTGGCAAAAAACAAAAAATCTTTAGTTGGACAGCATTTCCCCAACAGCTCTTTTCAAGCTGCGATTTCAAAAATCATTGTCTGCCCTCCTGTCCATAATCTAGTTTGGATGTGTGTTTTTTTGTACAAAAACGAGTAAGAATTGTTTTGAGCACTTGCAATATTATTCCAAGCTTTCTTCTATATTTTAAAAACTCTTCTTTGGGACTAAAAAGTTGATTAATTTATGTCTGCTCGTATATAATTTTAAACCATTTAAAGCATACCAAAAGTTCAGAGCAGTAAATTTATTAAGAATTCAAGGGAAAATTTTGATATTCCATATAGGTACAAAATATGATACCGGAAAAAAGAATGTTTATCAATCAATGCAAGCACGAAGTCAATAGCCAAATGTTATAGTATGCTACCTTTGTCATCCACAACGGCTGTATAATTAGCATTCTTCAACATAGTATTCTCCAGCGAGCCGCTACTATTGCGCATATTCAGTGATTTAATTGGTATTGGGGAGAAGGCACCACTCCTGCCTGAATGCTCATTTGGAGTCTGATTCCCTAAATGATGATTAAAATAAATGTCCAAGCCAGTAATAGAAGATGCCCCTACCTTTCTCTTGCTCTTAAACCTTTCCCTGACAGGATTGTGAGGAACCCAAATAAGAAAAAGAAAAGCATGAGCTAAAACAAGCATATGGTATTTACTTTTCTTTACCGGTCCTTTTTCTTCTCAAGGTATCTCCGTACAGATGCTTTTCTGCTTGCTGTACCTTCAGCTGCATTAATATTACCATGTTATGTAAGCAGGGGGGAACTTGAGCCTCCCAAAATAGAAGAGTATAAATGCTGTCACTAATCACTGCCTTCCATAAATTGATGCTGAACTGAACTAATTATCATATTGGAACAACAAGTTACAAATAGGACTCACGAGTTCAAGTCCTCCACCAAAAAAGAGTATCTAATATTTTCTCAGGAAGAAATTATAAATTCCATTTCACTGTTATTTTACATTACTGTAGTAAATTCTTGAAGTGTTACCAATATCTTCAAAACCTAAAGTTCACAACGACAGAGCATAAATATACGCATTCTCTTAGAAATTTTTTGTAGTAAAGATATTGTACCACTGTTTTCTTCACGAAGTATGTTGCTTTCTTCAATTTGCAGTGTAGAATTTTCTATCATTTTAACTGTCAGATTCAAATACAAAGAGAAGGTGTTAGACACTTAGACTGTTAGTGCAGGATAACAATATGCACATAAAAATTGGAAGTTGAAATAATACAACACTCGGTTGAACGCAGACAGTTTTTGTAAACTGTAAACCATGAAATAATTATGGTAGGAGTGTAGGACTCTATTGCTAATAGGGGGAGTAACTTTATAGGAGCACGAGTGAGTGAATTTATCCGTACCTGTCTGCAAGTTTGGCAACACCGTGACAGAAGAATCTAAGCCAACTTTGATGCTTGCAGGTTGTAACTGACAAGGTAAAGACCTAAATACTGTATTTCCTTCAAGTGAAGTTTCCTGTGGAAACTGAAGTGGGCTTGCAGCAAGCTGCATTATAGCTTGTGCCTAAAACATTTTTGGTCCCATTAGAAGTACAAAACCTGATCAACTATAGTAAAAGTAATATTTACGGCTCCTTAAAAATAGGAAACTTCAATACCTTTGCATACGGAACATCGTCATAGACATTGACCTTACCGCAGTAGAAGATCGTCAGTTGTTCAACTTGTCTGCTAGTTACACCTGTAGTTCTGGAGCAATTTAGAAAAATTCAATCTCCGAGGCCAAAAAGAAAATGAGCCATTACATTTTATTTATAAATGATATATAACAATCGCTATCTTCAATTCACTTAGTATATATATACGCATTTAAAGAGATTTATGATACAGAGTCATTCATCAACCCAACCTTGTTAATATATCCAACCCCTCATTTGTTAAGAATCACACACATATTTGATAATAATTGTACTTAGAATTTTAAATTTCATTTTAGTTCTGCAACTAGCCAATGGATATATGTTTTACAAAAATCCATTGATTAGGAAACTTTCTATGAACTGATATCAGCTTATTTATCAAAACAAAATATTTAGAATAGGTTGATACATGTGTTGTAGTTATGATTTATTTCTGTAACAAAAGCAATCGATGGATGAATTAGGTGTCGATGGATAAAGGAGCAATTGATGAATGCACAAAGCAATTGACTGGCTAATTATCAGTTAATGACAACTTATCAAAAAAGAATAAGACAAAGTCACATGAATCTTTCTGCAGAATTCACAGAGTTGTTTGGAAACCTAGTCAAACATACTTGACTTGAAAATCTCTTAAAAAATGAAGCATACCCTTGAAGAAAGTTTTGAAGACAAAATAGTTTCCAGAGACAGAAGATACAAGGAGAATGTGCATGTGATCAAGACTAGCAGTTTTAGATAATTTTATATTATTTTTGTAGAGTCTTGTAAACTCTTGTATTATATAAACAAGAGTAGTAGCAGTGTTCTTGGAATTCTCTTTGCTTAGTACTTAGAATTTTTTTTTATTTTTTATTTTTTAAGTCAAGAGAAGAATACTGAAAAAGTTAACAACTGTATTTCAGATACAGATTTTTCAAGAGAAAATTTATAAAAACCCTGAGGTGATTCTACACTAAACCACCTAAAATTTTAAATTGTTTCTCTTGTTTATTTCTTGTTTTTATTTTTGCATCAATTCTCCAAGTTTCATAGTTTCATAAGTTCATATATATAGCTGTTAAATAGAGCTCTAAACTTGAAAGAAATTTTTAGTTTGTATTCTACAAACTAACATTGTTGATTGTGAGAAACAACAATATTCATGCCACAAAAATATCAAACAATCAGCAAATTTTACTTGAAGGCAATTACATCTCAATATTCAAAGTACTACAACATTATGGCATCCGCTTAGGTACTTAAGCCAACGTGATATAACGCAACTCAAACCATATTTTTCGTTAAATTTTCCATATTGAGTTCAAGAAACACGATCCAAGTTGGTTACAAATGTGGTTTTACGAAGGAACCTGTACCGCTCAAACCACAACACAGTTCATTGAGCTTATGCATGAATAAAAGATACGTTTATTTTCCAATGGTAGATTGGATATACTACTTTTTAACTAAACGATCAAATAATTTGATTACGTTGTGAGCTTTTTAACTAAACGATCAAATAATTTGATTACATTATGAGTTGTTAGACATCCGATTCTAGTTTTTAATTTGTTCCTCTCTAGCATCATTTTTCTTGAATCAATTCACATTTCTGCCATTTAATTTGGTAATGTTAAAAGTTTTTCTTTCTTAAATGTTGTCAATGCTAAAGTTTTAGTTATCTTTCAACTCTTTCTTTATATTTAAAACTCATCTTAACATCCCTGTCAAAAAAAAAAACTCATCTTAACATAAATGTTATAAGTTAGTGTAACTGCATTGCTACAATATATTGCTTAAAAAGTAAAAAAGTAAATTGTTCATAAACTTTTCAATATGTTAAAAGTGACATTGTACCATTTGAAACTGAAACCCAATACTTGATTAGTGGTTACTGTAAGTGTTACAGTTGCAATTCCTAATTTTAGAAACATCAACTAATTAATTAGGTTGTACTATAGTTCTAAAAACATGTCATGACCATTTGTAAATCAATAAAATATTATAAACTACAAGAAACATGCTTCACAATGGTGTTTAAAAAAGCATCTACTAAAAAAAAGAATACCTTTTAGTGTAATAATTAAAATTTTTGTACATGGAATTCACAAGACATACTAAGCATACAAGAACTGGTGAACTATACAGAAGAAGATGACCACAAGGAAACATGTACATCTATGGAAAATGACAACATCTTTACACCACCCTTCCCTATATAAGAATCACACTAAGGGTAATGACTTTTTATCCAATGGAAGTGGAGAACAGACATTAAGCATCACTGAACTACTTTAAAACAAAGAAACAAGTCCAATTATAATAATATGGTAGGAACGTGTTATAAAATGCCAGCCAAGTTTACTAGCTAAGCTCTCCTGATGTTATTATTCTGTAAAATGTAATCTACTTAACAAAATTGAAAATAAGATACATTACGCAATGTTCACGAAAAACCTACCTAGGAGGAACAGATTCATTGTCAGCAGGAACTTGTCCTCCCTGCAAATCACTAGAACTATCAGGATTCACCTCAGGCACTTTTAGCGCACACGGAACCGATTCATCAGCTGAAACAGATATTTCTGTATCAGCACTCGTGCCTCTAGGGACCTACAATAAATAACCTAACCGTTAATTAATACTTACTGCTCAAACAACTACTAGTAACTTGTCAAAATTTTTATAAAGTATACGATCTTCGTATATAACAGAAATTAGGCAGTTACAAAGTAGCATTGTTATGATTGGAGAAATTAAACGTACACGATTAGTTAGAATCTGAGGTGGAGGAATGTGGAGCATTTTTCTAGCAGTAGCAGCATCGGAATGGGAAGCCGGTTCGAGAAGCGCCTTAAGAGATATAACTTGTTGGATCGCCTGAGATTTGTTCCACGACGGTCTCCTCATACCTAACGTACATGATTAATCCAACTCAGCTCTCAAAACAAACAACATATACACACACAATTACAATTCATACATAAAAGTACCTTTGTCTTTGAGATAACGACGGCAATCTTCACGAGTGAGCTGAGAAATGTCATCTTCAGTAAGCTGGTGAAGTGGCTTGTCTAGAATTGACTTGTTTATGCTTTCTTCCGGTGTCATCACGTCGGATTCCGGCATCAATTCACCGGAGAAACTGTAGACTACGGGTGTTTTGCTCGAGTGTGCGCGCGCGCGAGAGAGGAGGGTGTGAATTTGGTGCGCGCGCGTGTGTGTGTTTGAGTGATTAGTGTGTGTCTTGGTTGTTTGGACTGCGGCGTCGCTGCTCTGCGAGGGTTGAAATTATTACTACTAGAATTAATGCTACTACTACAATTCTCTTTTATTCTCCCCCGGTTTGGATTGGATTGGGTTTACGATTACCCATCTTACTACATTTTTCATTTATACTACAAATTCAAATACAATCATTATCATTTATTTTTATTTTTTTAAATCATTTATTTATTTTTATTTAGATATATAGTAACAAACTTTTATTATTAAATTTTATTTTTAGATATATGTATATTTCTATTTTTTTTAAAAAATAAGGATAATTTAATAAAATTATACCTATATTTATTATTTCCATAAATTTGACTCATTCAAATTTTAGTTGAATTCCTATTTTTCAAAATAATAATTAAAGACACTTATAAAAAAATTATTCAACTAACTTTTTTCTAATATGTGTAATTTTTTAAAATATACATATAAATAGGGACGGAGGGAATAATTAATTTATTATGTTAAAATTTATATAGGATGATATTTTATTACTAAATTTAAAATTTGATATTATATGTCTTATTTAATTAGTCGTTTTGATAAATGAAATATGTGTGATTTCGTTTTACAAAATTTGTTGAAGATTAATGTTTAGGATATTAAAAGTATTCTCAATTTTTTTTATTAAATAATACATAACACATTTTTATTAGTGAAGTACAAAGGTATATATGAGGTTCTATACATTTATTAGTGAAAGACTGGATAGAGCATTTGCTAACGGTTCTTGGTGGGGTAAATTTCCGTTATGCACTTTAACGGTTTTTCATGCTAATGCCTCTGATCATGACCCAATAAGACTTGAGTTGGTTAACACCTCAATTTCTAAAAGGCAATTTAGATTTAGGTTCGAGAATACCTGGTTGAAGGAGGCCAGCTTTCATTCTGAGGTAGCAAACTTTTGACAAAATCTTCCTGCTATGCATCTATTGCCTAAGCTGATAGCTGTCTCCTCTTATATGGCGAAGTGGGGAAGGGTTTTCTTTCACAAATTTAGGGATAAAATAGTGAAGCAGAAAGAGATTATTGATGCACTTAAAAACAGAGAGGATGATGATGGAGTTCAGTTATATTTTGACGAGAAGGACAAGTTAAATGAGTTGTTAATTCATGAAGAAGCTTACTGGCAGCAAAGAGCTAAATCCTTTTGGCTTAAGGAGGGTGACACTAACTCTAGGTTTTTTATGCAGCTGCTAATAGTAGGAAGAAGTTAAACTATATTTCTGCTCCTAAATCAGAAAATGGGACTCTGATTTCGAGTCATGCGAGTCTGTGTAGCTTATTGAAAGATTACTACAGGAAGGTCTTCACGGGATCTGACTGTAGCACTAATCGATTTAATTATGACACTGAATTGGTGATATCTAGTAGCCAGAATGAGATGTTAACAGCTGAGCTGATTTTTGTTGAGTTTACACATGCAGTGAAAAGCATGCATCCAGACAAAGCAAGTAGACCGGATGGCTTGAACCCAGCCTTCTTTCAGCATTTTTGGAGTTTGGTTGGAAAAGAAGTGTTTAGTTGTTGTCAACAGTGGTTAAAAGAGGGTATGTTTTCTGCCGAGGTAAATGATACAACGCTGGTGCTTATTCCTAAAAAGGAAAGTGTTGATGATCCTAAGGATCTCCGTCCTATAGCACTGTGCAACGTGCTTTACAAAATAATAGCAAAAGTGCTAGCGAACAAGTTACAAAAAATTCTGCCAGGGGTCATTTCTGAAGAGCAATCGGCTTTTGTTCCCGGACGAAATATTACGGATAATGTTTTGGTTGCATTTGAGCTTTTACATTTTATGAAAAGAAAGAACAAGGGGCAAGATGGTGAAGTGGCTCTAAAGCTTGATATTAGTAAAGCAAACGATCGAGTAAGTTGGAAGTATTTAAGTCATAGGATGGTCACGATGGGGTTCTCGGAGAAATGGATTAAATGGGTGATGCTTTGCGTGACTACTGTCTCTTATTCTATCTCTTTCCAAGGTTCATGCACCTACACATACGAATTACGCTATCTTTGGAGTCTCGTAACTGTCTCCCTGGATCTTCGTATCTAAATATCATGATCAGTTTGTGGATTAAGCACTTAAGCCGTAACCAGAGCGGAACCGCGGGATCAGTCTAGGTCCGAACCTGGACTGACTTTAAAAAATTAACGGTAAATTTCAAGTCGGGTTTTAACTAAAAATTTGATTTTTAACCCGATTAACCTTTAAAATTTAATAATTTATTAGTTTAGTTTTGGCTATTCGGAAATTATGGTTCTGCAATCGCCGGTAACACCCTACCTCATGTGTTAAAAAAATATTGTGTTGTTGTTTTGGCGTGTAGTATGTGCAACAGAGAAACTGTGAGCTAACGTGAGTACACGTACTCATGCCGTTAGCGGGTATATATTTCAAAAAATAAAATAGTCAGTTTTGATTTATATCACCTATATTTAGGTACAAAAAGATACAGTTAATATCATAAAAATTAAATTTGTATATCAAAAAACAAACTAATTAATTATTATTTTGGAATGAAAAAAATATCGGTTAATTTCATGATGATAGTAATTAAAAACCCGAATGATGTGTAGAGTTGCAGTTTTTTGAACCTTTTGATGGCATGTTTATCACAGTACGTTATCAGCGACAGTAGTTAGTCATGTGTTAATTGCGTACTATCATCTGTTCGAAGTGGAAGTAAGGTAAAGGTTGTATTGGATGTAGGTACAGGGAGTGGCTTTTTAACAATTGATATACCTATTTAAAAAATAAATTTCATATTTATATAAATCCAAACCATACCAAGATACAAAAATATATATATATATATATATATATATATATATACACTCTACATAAAAAAAAAATTAAAGCATGTCTGTAATTATCTGTGAACGGCCTACGTCCTACATTTGTTTTGAATATGCAGGCCGGAGAGATTTGTTAGGAAATTACATAAGCCTAGCTAAATGTCGGTCCAGAACTCCAGGGTGCATGCAAAGTATATTTTCAGTAGCTCAAACGTCAAGATTAATGACACCGTCCAAATGCATGTCACACCTTAAGGATGAAACATCAATTAAGGAGCTAACCTAGCTAACTCACACACTATATAACTTGTAATGCATTTGTGTAAACTGGATCATGTGCTCGACATATATATATCTGAAACTATGATCAACACATATAAAGTTATATTATTAGTTATATCAACACTACTTGCGGTGGTAGGCCGTCATGCAGGCAACGCACAGCAGGGTGGCGATTTGGTGTCATGCTTCATCAATTGCCGGCTAAGGGTGATATCCTGCTCTACCGGGTGTCGCATCGGTGCTGGTCCCTTCCCCTTAACTATTCGGTACTGCCTTGGACAATGTGGTCTCCAAAACTTCCAATGTCTCCAATACTGCTCCAATCCAAATCGTCCACCACCTCGAAGACCAATTTTACCACCGATCTTTCATAGACCACCTAGAAGTCCCATATTACCTCCCATCTTTCATAGACCACCTAGAAGTCCGACAATACCGCCAATAATATTTAATCCACCACCATCACCATTCTTACCTCAAGCACCACACTCACTTCCTTCACCATCAAAACTGACGTACAGACCACCACTATTTCCATCAGCCTTACCTACAACAGTTGTGGATCCACTTCCTTCATCATCAAAATTATCTTCGCTGCCTTCACTTCCAGCAGATATCGATCATTTCCAAAAGGGAAACTAATTATAAAGCATTATAAGCTTTTTATGTCCTGGCATGCACAGCTTGCAGAGGGATATATATATATATATATAAACTACGTACCTCTAAATAAAATAATCGGCCAACTTTTATTTTGTTTGATTAGTTCAAGTTCAGTAAGCTTTAATTGTTGTAACGGTCATGGATTGGCCGCGTGTGATCATTTTACATTTCTCATTAATGCATATCAAATTATATATGGGTGTGCGAGTGTAATTTACTATTTATCGGAAAGTATATATTAAAATTAATAATACTTATGATGATTAATTAATATAAAATAATATTTATTTAAAATTTTATTTAAGAGAGGAATGATAGGCATTTCAATGATACTATTAGTTATATTTATGATTAGTTAAAATTTTACTTAAGAGAAATAGTCGTTCAATAAATATAATTAATAAAATATAAATATCTAATTTTTTTGTTAAATAGAATACTGGATTGGAGTACTAATTTTTTTTATATATTGTTTATAGTTGGTGTCACAATAAATTTTTTAAATAAGGGCGTCTTT
Organism: Oenanthe sinensis; assembly: GCA_028671895.1. Classification (NCBI taxonomy): domain Eukaryota; kingdom Viridiplantae; phylum Streptophyta; class Magnoliopsida; order Apiales; family Apiaceae; genus Oenanthe; species Oenanthe sinensis. The sequence continues at coordinate 5,436,992 of CM053814.1, read as the reverse complement.
TCTCAAAAATGCTCTAATAAGTTTTTTTCCCTGTTATGGTTGTGCGTTAAAATATGGTTAGCTCCATAATTATAAATGGAATTAATCCCGGTTTATACACAATCAATAAAAATTTGACAATTAAAATTTTGGGAAATTTTTTTGCGCACCTAGGTTAGTACTCCCTCCGTCCCAACCAATTCTTTACACTTTCCTTTTTGGGACGTCCCACCCAATTCTTTACATTACTAAAAATAGTAACTTTTAACAATAAATATATTATTACATCCACTACTTCACTCCACTTTTTCAACACTTTACACTATTACACCCACTATTTCATTTATTTTAACAATAAAATCACTATTACACTCACTATCCTTGGTCTCCGTGCCCGGACCAAATGTAAACATTTGGCCGGGACGGAGGGAGTATTACTTAATAAACAATTTCAGAATTTGAAATTTAAAGTGTAACAAATTAATGTTATTAATCTTTTCTGAAATTATATTAAAAAATGGTTTTATTTTATTTTATGACTATTAATCGATTTTTTGAAAAATTATTTTTTCCTAAAATTTACTAATACTTTTTCTTGAAATCAACTTTCACAAATTAGTAATCCAAATAATACTTTACAAATAAAAACTGTTTTTGGATATTAATCTGAGACCTTTTCTTTGCTAAGAAATACATTGAATATATTAAATAGTAATAAAAAAAATTAAGTTAATATAATTAATAAATATTGAAAAATGAAGAGAACAGTAAAATTAGAAGGAAGTAAAGAAAAAAATACTAACCAAAGAAAACCTTAATTAGTAGTAATACACTTCATTCTAAAAAAATATTAATATTACAAAACTATATATATATATATATATATATAATACTTTTCAAACATCATATATTATATTTTAATTGATTATAGATTTATTAAATATAATAAACTCCTAAGCTCCATATATTCACATATATTTTAATAATTAAATTTTTTATAATACTTCCTCCGTTGTATTTTAGTAGTTCTTTTGACTTTTTACACGTATTTTAAAATACATAGAAAATATAGTTCTAAAAATTATTTTTAAATATTTTTTTCCCAAATAAATATTTAATATTTAAATATTTATTTAGATTTTTTTTTTATCAAACTAAAGTGTAGACTCTAAAACTAAAGTGTATATGCACGAGGAGGAGTCTGGAAGTGTCTAAACACACATACCCAGAACAACCTTCCACGTCTCTTGATATCCAACACCGACTCACTACTTCCCCTGACTAATTAAATAATCATCATTATCATCAGATATTTATCTACTGTATATAATTAAACAATATGTGGCCGCCACCTCAGTACCGTAAAAATGACGTGGAATCAGGAAATAACCGCCAACTTTATCCCTCCATGCTTGAATCTCCGGAGCTCCGGTGGTCTTTCATTCGTAAAGTCTACTCCATTGTTTCTTTTCAGTTGCTTCTCACCATCGCCGTCGGCGCCGTCGTCGTTTCCGTACATCAAATATCTCATTTCATCGTTTCTACTCGCAGCGGTCTTGCTGTTTACTTTGTTCTCATCATCACTCCTTTTATTTGTACGTTTTTTTACCTAAATTATTGCAATTACTTTTGCATAATATATTTACGTGCTAGAAGTCGTGAGAACAATTGTTTAGCACTTTAAAAGATTTTAGAGTAGGTCTCGTTCTAAATATATGATTGAGATATGTTCCTTTTAGTTACGGCGGGGGTATATCAACTTATATAGGTCTCGTTTGGATTTCTTATAAATTATTTATAAGTTGAAAAATGCATGTACTTTTCATCTTATAACAGGAAACAAACAGTGCACCAGGCTAACTTTGATGGCAATTAAAAAGTGATATTTTGGATTAAACGTGTTGTAGATATTTTGTCATAAAACATTAAAACATGCAAGAAGAGCATCTATTTTTAAATGAATTTGTTAGACTTTATTTTTTTATTTACAATATCTTTTGATAGTTTATTTTATTTAAAAATATATTTTAATAATTTTAATATATATCGAAGTACATATATGAAAGATCCAATTGGGTCCGAAAATGTTTACCATGACCCTGAGTTAAGGTTGGTTAATATCATCAACAGAACAGTTCTGCAACATTTTTTAAAGTGCAGAATTACAATGCTACTCTCTAAATTTGTGCTACCCTATGTATATGTGTGTGTAATTAAGTAGTTGGATTGAGATTACTAATGCTTTTTTTGGATGATTTTTTATATGGTGTAGTTCTGTGTCCGTTATACTATTATCAGCAGAGGCATCCACTGAATCTTCTACTACTTGGGTTGTTCACAACGTCGCTTGCGTTTATTATTGGTTTGTCTTGTGCATTTGCCAACGGTATGTTTACTCTTCATCACTGCATTGTTAACTAATCGTGCTTGGTATTATATGTATATCTGATTTGTAATGTATTGGATGTAATCGAGTTTGATGGAATAGTTAGGTCACTTTCGTTCAACATTCGGTTTTAATTAGTATATTATCAATTTATAATTTGGGTTAAGAATTATAGATGAAACTTTACCAAATTTTATCTTATGGAAGTGTGCGTTAACTGTTAAGTTTATTGTTGATTAGATTTTCAGTATTTCTTTTTTCCAATATATGTAAAAAAACGGTGGAAACAAACTCTTGTAACTGAAGGAGGTTGTTACAAGTTATTATACGTTAAGCGTGTTTTTGAAAAACTACAGTAGTACAAGATGGGAAAGAATACATGCCCTCTATTTCTTTACCAGTTTCTCTTAATTTTAAAGTTCTTGGATTTTTGTATCCATGGTGTAAATTGTTACCTTGTGACCGGTGGAGGACCCAAAATTTTAGGTAAATATTAATGTCAACATCATTCAAAATATCAAATTTAATGGATACAACATAAAAATCAGTTTAATAATAATAAGTAGCATTCTGCTATGTACCATATTTTGAAACCTCATTATAATGTCCTCAATATCAATTGGATTCATTACATCTTTTTCAATATACACTACCAAGCAATCGTTCATCTTTTTGTATGTGAATTTCTTTTTAAAGTTCGAGTGGGATCTATAATACCCCTCGCCCCCCAGTACCCCTGCTTGTGACAGATGTTTTGCTATAAAGATTAAGTGATAGAGAACACGATTCTATTCTACATTTGGTAGCTTTCTTCTTACAGTATATTCAAAATTATTGGCAGAGATTTCTCACATTAGAGCAGGCAACAAGAGTGGTCTCTACTTATTCTTGAATTGCCACAAGTAGTGGCTCGAACACGAGTGAGGTTTTTGTTTTAGTTTGTGGCTTTAATAGTACATGTAAATTACACACAGAGAGTATAGTAATTTTCTTGTGTACTGATACTAGACGAGTTAGATTATGTGAATTTCTGGTGGCAATCTAGCATTCCGATTTCCGGACTTATTTGATAAAATGATGGGATTGCCTGATTCTAGAATCAATGTACTGTAGTAGTCTAGCTCTCTTGAGTAAACGGATTTATAAATATTTATGTGGAACGTTGTGGCTACTTAAACTTTCACTTTTCTGATTGCCAGCAATGAGGATGTTTAAATTATGAATTGCGTAGCATCTTTCTTCCATTTTATAATTTCCACAATTTGTTTGGGATTTGGTAAAGTTTACATTTCTTGATATGCATTGCTCATATATTTCTTTACAGGGAAGGTTGTTTTGGAAGCAGTTATTTTAACAGCAGTGGTGGTTGTGAGTCTTACTCTGTATACATTTTTGGCAGCAAAAAGAGGCTATGATTTCAATTTTTTAGGACCCTTCTTGTTTGGTGCACTTCTTGTGCTTTTGGTGTTTGCTTTGATTCAGGTTTGTAAATTTCTACATTTACTATGTTTTGATAAGTTGATCTGCTGGTTTAACTACCCTATTTTCTGTATATCAGATACTGTTTCCCATGGGGAGAGTATCACACATGATATATGGTGGTCTGGCAGCTATTATCTTTTGTGGGTACATCGTGTACGATACTGATAATCTGATCAAGAGGTACACATATGATGATTACATCTGGGCTGCTGTTTCTCTTTATCTAGATGTCATCAATCTCTTCCTTGCGCTGCTTACTGTTTTTCGAGCTGCTGATGCATAGGGATCAGAGAACCATTGTTAGCTTTTTCTCAATAACCTTGCCTTGATGATAACTCGAACTACTGTTTGTTCCTGTATGTAAATATTAAAAGTGTTTAGATGTCTTCACGGTGTTGGTATGTTTAATAGAATGGGAAAATTGTGATATGCATGGTATAGTCCGTGTCAATGTTTTTGTCCAACTTATTTTTAAAATGTACATTTGTCTTTATAGTTTTCTAGAATGTATGCATTTCCACTTGTTTTTTTTTCTTTTTGAAATATCTCAATTACTGTAGCCGCTCAAACACAATAAAAGGCCTTATTGAGTCCTCTACCATGGAAGCTACTTCAGCCAGCTAGATAGACACTAATAGCACGGTGAAATTACAAGTAATTAGTTCCACTGGTTTTAAAATAGCTCTGTTGTGTGGTGGGTATGATCTCCAATTTCTTAAATCATTGAATCATGTTAGAACTTAGAAAGGCCTCAAATAAGGGTATTTTATCAGCTTGGCCTTGGCTATATTCCTTGATATTTGTATTGGACTTGTCAGAATGTGAACTATTATTGTTTTCGATACAAAGCATACAAGTTCATGGCTTATGCATAATGTATTTGTATACTGTACTGCATTTATATCATTATTTGAACAATTATACATAGCCTGAGTGAGAGAATCTTACTTTATTATGTGAAGGAGAAACCATTTGGACAATATTGTGCTTGCTATTTCTAAATTTTAATCAGTGGTTTTTGTAAGGACTGGAAAGTGGGCTGTTGTATGTCTGCACCAGTATCTATATTCAGATTGCTTGTATGATCTTCTTAGATATACGAATTTATGAGGGGCCCATAGCCTATTGGTGCGTGGCCAGCTTTGTATGGTGGGGGTGTATTTTTGTTGTGTTACCCCTTTCCTAATAGCTAACTTTTGTTTTCTCCGATACTATATTTACTACTGAGTCGGGCTGTCTTCTGGGTCCCTGAAATTATTCGATACTGTTCTATTTAAGCTCACTAAGTTGGCCATTTTGATCAAATGGACTAATATTAGGATACCATGTGCATGTGGAACAGTGGCGGAGCCAGAGGTGAGTAAAGGGTTGAATCCACGACTCATGAAGGTTAAACATGAGTTGAATTAACTCCGTCTAAATCAGTAACATTGAATAATTAAAATTTATAATACAGAAGCTTGTAGCCCCATGGTCCCAATGTGGCTCAGCCACTGCTGCCGCTATGTGTGAGGTAGGTTAGCGATGCCAAGTCAGGTGTCATATGCACGCTCTGTCCTATGCAATTGAAAACATTATCTAGAATTTTTTTTGATTCCATCTCAGATCGGAGGACACAGAATTATTAGTACAGCTCGTTTTTCTTGACCCTAGTATTATTGGAATTTGGAAGTGTCATCCCGAAAGATGCTAGTATAATTGAATCAAAGAGATTAGAAATGTCATCGGTACATTATGCATGAGTAACCACCGGGAAAATATGTCTACTATTGATAATCCTACGATCATATTTTTTAGTTCTTTGTTCGGGGAAATAGAAATCGAGGTATGGCTGCACCAGAAATTTGTTGTGTTGGGTTGGATATGAATGAGAGTTATAAAATGTATGGTAAAATATACTAGAGTTTGATTCTTTTTTCATTCCATTCCATAGATGTAAAGTCTTTTAACTTTGTAATGAATGATCGTTTCTTTATTGCACTATATCCGAATTGCTTCAAATTCTATAAATTATACCCTGTGTTATGCTTTTTTCGCAAGTTTTATCCCCTAGCTATACTAATCCGTCAATTTTCTTCTAATTTCTTATGGCCTCTGTCCTATTCCATCCGATTATATGTAGCCTAACTTGTATTCTGTTTGGTCGGAAGAATTGAAATTTAATTTAAAGATGAGTTCTTATCCCTACTTGAAGTAGGCAACTTCGTTTTCATATTTTTCGAAAATATCATTGTAAAAAAAAAACGTCATCTTTTCTTTACTTTCCCTTTGCCCTCTTTGTTCTTTTGATTTTGTTCTCCCTTTAGTCTTTCCTCTCATATTTTTTTCCTTATATCTTTAATTTGTGACTTTTTTGTCATAATATTTCATTTCATGTTCTAACCTGTTTATTCCATTTTCTTGATTATTGGTAGCTTAGAGGAGTCTGTTCTTGCATGGGTAACTTTGTCAGGCGGTCCTGAGATATTTGAAGCCCCAAGCAGGAAAAAAAATTTGTGTCCAAGAATAGTACAAGAAAAAGCACTCTCTCTGGTCCTTTTTATAGGGCGATGCACGCATCTAAATCTTAATAAAATGAGTTATACTTAATATTTTTTAATTATTCGTTTTTTGAATAAAAGTATTTTTTAAAACTCTTTTATTCAAAAAAATAATTATTAAAAAATAATAAGTAGAACTCTTTTTATTTAGACCTTGAGTTGCGTGCAGTGCGTTATAAAAAAGGACTAGAGGGGAGTAAGAGAGTAACATAAAATTACCATTAAATATATATGATTTATTACTTTTAAAAAATTATTCTTCTAACGGTTTTCCTAGCAAAATCAGCTTCTCATAATTAAGATTTAGAAACATATTTTTCTCAATGTATATCATGGATTATTTGTTTTTATATTACTTGCATCTTAAATTATTTGTTTTGGTGCTATTTTCAAATCAATATGTTCCCCTAAATTTTTTTTGTGCTTAAATATTTTAAAATTTATTTTTACTCCCTTACATGTATATAAAAAAATGTACCCCTAAAATATTGATTTTTTTTGTGCCCCATTTAATAGCATAAAAGGCTTGGGCTCAGGCCGGCTCTGAACTTTGTGCAGGTCTACTTGCTTTTTAGCTCATCCTTAACTGATTTTGCGGTAGCGGGTGTTCTGGTGTCTAAACTATCCATCTTCTGGAACAAGAAGCCTAGTGTCCTAGTGACATTATAGTACAATAGAACTGGTATGTGTCGTTAACTCTTGTTTAGGGAACCCTTCAAGCGTTTACACTAATGATTAATCAATCAATAAAAGTCGATTTATAAAGCAGCTGTGTGTGGGCAAATGCAAATGGTTTTGCATATGAGCACTTGGTTTCTTTTAGTCTTCCTCATTTTACGTTTGGTTTACGATTTGGAACTTGGTTTCTTGTAATCATTCGATCTCATTTTGAAAATTAATAATTACTTAATAAAATAATTTCAAATTTTTTACTAGTGATATAATAAGTTGAGCAGATGATAACTATCAGGACATTATGCCAATGAGAAATTAGTTATCCAAAAAAAATTCAAATTTTTTTGAAATGATTGTGTTATTTTTAATTGACACGGGGTTCTATTGTTTTTAGTGGGGATTGAGCCAATCAAAAATTGCCACATAAATATTTGAGAAAAGTTTTGATATTTCTTTTAGGTCATCTCTAAGATATGTAGCTGGCTTTAACTTAAGGAAAAGGAAGAACAAAAAATGAGCCAACGGGCCAAAGAATATAAGCTATTTGGCTTTATATCTACTGTTCATTCAGTTATAAAATACATGCCGTTGTTTTGAATTTTGACACGCATATTTATATAATTTAATTGTATAGTAATTTTTTTTATTTTTAATTGATTCATTTATAAATTAAAATTTTGATTATATATTCTAGTTCACAGAAAAATTTAAAAATATAATTTTTATTATTATACAATTAAAGTACATAAAAATGTACGTTAAAAGTGAAAATGAGCATACATTTTGAGATATTGATTTTGATTGTTGTTAGGAAATTATATATGCTGATCATGTCAAGACTTGTTATTTTGTTGACTATGACATGCAGTAGCTGATTATTACAGTAGCATATGCTGCTTTGCTATACATAAACTATATGCTCTTGCTTACTACTAGGTGCAACTGTGCAAGTAGCCGTGGACTCTTCCCCCACACACATCAGCACTGACACCAGTGGCAGTAGCCGCAGCACTATATACATACGAGTATACAGTAATATTTATCTGAACAAAAATGAATCTTCGAGAAGAGGGAATCTCGACAGTGTTGACAGTTGAGCCATGGCAGAACTGATTGCAGGTGTCTGCCATTTATATATATATATATATATATCAAAATTTGTTTCATTTTATAATTATATTTGTAGGTAAAACAGTTTTGCACATACAACCTAGGTTTATTATATTTTATAATCTACTACGTCTATGTGACAGGCTCCTATTCTGATTTTAACTATTTTTGACTTTTTAACATGTAAATTGAAGTATTAAAATATAATTATTAAAATATTAAAATATAATTATTAATTTTAATATAAGAATTAAATTTTATATCAAATATAATTATTATTTCTTTACATATTAATATATGTGTTAAAATATACGTATTAATATACGTGTTAAACGGTCAAACATGGATTAAAATGGGACGGGAGTAGTATTTTCGGGAGAAACGTAAAGAGGACGGGATTATCACTTTCTAACTGAAATTATTACATAAAATATGTTGAAGATTTTTGTATCAAAAAAGTAGGGAGGGTAAAAAAATCAAGGGTGAATCATTATGTTTCCTAGATGATTAAGAAAAGTACAGACACGATCCATCTGAAAATCCCATGTGGTTGAGCTTACAAAAGCTGGGAAAAGTAATGGAAACCTCATAATAATTTGTAGAGACAAGAAAAGACACCCTACCATGTCAAAGATTGTGCTGGGATTTGCTTAGCTAATCTGGTAGACTGATGTAACATAATTATAATCACATCTAACATAATTATAATCACATTTTATTTCTTAATTTCTCTTCTCGATCGATCTTGGCCAAAGTACACATATCATTCTTCTCTTCTCGGATGGTTGGTACACAAACTTGTTAACTAATCTTATCAGGATCAAATCTAGTAATTAACTAATTGTTGATCAAATTATAAAATGATAGAAATAGGTAGGATAAACAGTTTTGGTGGTTGCAATTAGGAGTGGGGTGATGTGGAGATTCAGGATGTTGCAATGCAATGTGCGTCCCAGAACAAAAGTGACTTCCTCGCCTCGTTGCAATTCCTCAGCACTACAATCTCTTTATGCTCATATTCCTTTGGCTTAAGGACTGCAATCACTCCATTGCTAGTATTGTTGTTGTAAGGAGAACAATGGCGAGTGAGTTGATTCTTTAGGTTTGTTGTGGCAAGGCGAGTAAGTTGTTTCGTCAGGATTGTTGTCACGGGCTGAGAGATTTCATTCTTTAGGCCTGTTGTCGCGGGTTTGGCACGCCAGAAGTATTCGTAAGAATTGTACGAGGCAGCTGCCGCTGTGGCTGCTTGTGTGCCAGGCATGACTCGTGGTCGCGGTGGAAGTGATCGAGGCAAAAGAGTTGTCTCTTTGGTCATTGCATCCTTTACTAATTTGGTTGGTGTGTTGTAGTTGAAGTTGTCAGACCATGTAGAATTCTGATTTTCGATCGCCTCTAATTTTTTCATCATCAAAGCTGACCTGTGCACATTTATGGTACCACTTTTCATCTTTGGTGCTTCTAGTTTCATCACACTTCCTTTGTTCTCCTCAACCTGTCCACTCCTTTCCTCCTCCCCCTCCTCTTCTTCATCATCTGTCTGTGCATTATTCTCATCCTCTTCTTTAAAAATTTCAGACATTTCCTCCGGATCTTCCTCCACTTGTTTATCGTCCGCCTTTTGATCTGCCACTGCTCCATCAAAAACTGGATGTTCTTCATCCTCTGAAGTGGTACTGCTCAAGAGTGTAAGGCGAAGACGTCCATCTTCACGCTGAGCTTGGAATTTTTTAGTAGACGGAACAGCCACTGCTTGCAAGACTAGTCTGCCATTGACACGCTGAGAATGCATGTGAAGGCACGGTCCCTCGTTGCTGCTCCGTGTGAGTGAAGAAAGTGGAGGAGGGAAAGATCGATGCTTCTGCATCATTTTCTTATCAGCAGCTGCAGAGTAATTATACTTTGCAACTACTACAGGTACCTCCTCTCCCGAGTAATTCTTGATTTCTTCGTGTCGAGATTCTTCTTCTTTGTCCAAGTCACTCGCCTCTGAGTTAGCCGCCTCAGAAGATGATGAAAACCCATCGGAGCCCGTCTCAGATCCTAGGTTTTCAGTACATATCTCAAGACTTTTCTCGCTTAAAGTGCTGTTACTTTTTTTCAAAAGAGGATGAACATAAGGTGGAGGTTCAATCTCATCACTCTTTTTCTGTGATATAATTGTAGCCCAAACATCATCTTGTTTCTTATTCTCAAGGACTGTTGAGATGATTGCAAGTTGGCCCGAGGAAGCAATTTTCTTCATGGTTGGATGTCTGAAACCATTTTGTGCTAACCATGTTTTTGAAGACATGTCAGCTGAAAGTGTTCTACGAAAGGAGGTTGCTGCTTCAGCTGGTTTCGGACCTCGACAATCATCGGATCCGAGAAGGGAAATTATCCCTTGCTTCTCCATCATGTTTGATGAAACCTCTTCAAGTTGGACAGGTGAACAAGACAAGAGAAAGCCGTTCTTGTTGTTCGGGGTCAGGGTGCAGGTGCAGGTGCTAGACTTTTTGAGATACATCTCTTCCATTCGGTGATTGATTCAAAGGAAAATACCTTTCCACTGCAAAGAATATGGTATGATTAATTATGAGAAAACTAAGAATAATAACAAATTAAGTGGAGATTATAACTAGAGATCATGATAGCTGCGCTAGCTTAATTTTGTACATGCACGTAGTTAAGTTTAGCAACTACTACACTATTATTTAGCAAAAAAAAATAAAGTACAGTAATACAAGGAAAAGGATGGTAATATATATACAAAGATAAGTGAAATGTAAATGTTTACCTTAAGAAGCAAGAGAGTTGAGAATTGAGTGAAAATATGAAGTTGATCCTTGAGGGTGTTGGGAGGAGCCAAGGAGGTCAGGTGAGTGTTTGGATGTGGCTATGAATGCAATTTACAATGGGTGGCAAGGGCCGAGTATTTGTAGGCGCCCAAAATTGCCCAGGGAATCGTGTCCTAAGGGACCCGCCTGCATTGCCCATTTCATCTGTTCCTCCCTCTATACGAGTCTGACTTTCTTGATGTAAGAACCATGTTTGCATACCAGCTCACTCTGTAAAAATCATCACAAAATTTGTAAGCAATAGAATTCAAACCGAAAATTTTGAACAAGTTTGGGTTCAATAATCTGATGCAAGTCGCAGAAAAAGGAGGATATGTTAATTGAAAAAAGAAATTGATTCTGTTTCTGTTCGCGTTTTTTTATAGTGAATAGGTAAAAAAAAATTTTTTTTTTCAAAATGTGGATATATTATATATATAATACCGTGACTAGTTGCAGGTTTGGACATAAAATATATACTCATTTTTAGTTAATTTTTTTAAGTGACTATAAGCAGAAAAAGACTTTTCTGGATGCAAGTTTTGAACGTTCAAAAATTGTTGGGGAAAGCAGTAGCTAAACAGATTAGAGCAAAGAAGAAGACGAGTATGATTGGATGGAAATGGGTGAAGGAGGAATCCACTTTGGCAAAGAACATGGATGATTGGGGAAGCCTCAATATCCATCAATCATTTTAATTTAAAGAATCATTTCATTCTCCTCGCACAAAATACCAATGCTCCAAAATCGCAATTATAAAATAAAACTCTATATCGTTCTCATCGTACATGTCATTTTTGTAAAAAAAAATTGTTCCAAAATACTTGTCACTTTCTTTTTTCAAAGTAATTTTTTTAAAAAAAATCCACAAATTACCCTTGTATTACTATTTCAAATGTTTGACTAATTTAAATATAAAAGCAAATTATCTACATTAAATACAATTATTAGGGAAAAACAAGAAAATACATTATATACCTAACTTTTTCTTAAAATACGTAATTTTTTTAAAATAACAGGTAAAATGGGATGGAGGGACACATCCACCAAAATATAATAATTTCGTGCAGATATTATGGGGGGTATTTGGCTTAGCTTATAAGTAATAAGTTACTTTTTTAAAAAAGTATTTTCATATTTTTTTTTGAAAATTAATATTTATTTTAGAAATTTAAGACAAAATCTTATTTTCAAATTTGAAAATAAGTTAGTTATTTTCAGAAAAAGTACATATATACCAACTTTTTCAGCTTATAACGTGTTTATAAACTGAGACAAACAGGGCATATATATTTGTGTCCATATTTAAGTCCCGTCTACAAAATTATGCATGGGGCCTCTTTTATCTTTCTTCACTAAGTTATGACAGCAAAGGTTCCTCATCCAAGATGCCAACAGGTTTATACGTATCACGTATGTATGTAGTCAAGGAGGGGAATTGTTATGGCATACACTGCGATGTTCAATCCATTCCTACCAAAAGTTTGTGACTTTGATCTCTTCAAAGCACGCACTTGACACATACAAATTAAATAATGGGGCTGATATTTTGAAGCTGACGAGTTTAAATAATTAATCTCTCCGTCTTATTTTAAATATTATTTTTTTAAAAATTACACATGTTAAAATTTTATAATATAAACGTTATTTTTTATTCATATCCAAATTAGTTAAAGTGATTGAAATAATATCAATACATAATTTGAGTGATAAATTACTTTATATTAATTATTAGTACAAAGTATCAATAATTTAGTCAAAAAATTATTTTGAAAATTTAACTATAAAATTGTATTAAAAGAGTATAGTGGACCTATATTATAAAACAATTTTTTTTTCAAAAGTGTCATGTAAAATGGGATGGAACGAGCCATTTGAATGAAGACGAAAGTAATATATATTTTATAATATACGGTAAGTAGAACATACGTTGACTATATAATACTTCATTTAATATTCTATTTAAAAATGTTCTCCTATTTTTTTGTCATATTATATAATAAATTTTATAATAATGCAAAATTGAGTATACAATCTTAATTGACATGATCGCTCAAAATTTATTTGAAATAAAATGAACAAATTGAGTTGGGATCTAAACCCTAATTTCAAACATTTGTTGAAAATATAAAATTATAGTATGATTTTGAACGGCAAAGGAAAGTCCACCTCTGATATTACTTTGGCAAAGACACTTGGACACGGATGCCTCTTGTCTGCCTCTAAAGCTAGATACCACACATATTAACCTTCCGACACTTATCTACACTATACATTTTGTTCTTGTTTTGCTAAAAAAGCTGTTTCATCCCAATACTAATTACTATTATGAATGTGTTGATTGATACTGTAATGTTCAAAGTTTCTAACCACTTAAAAAGTGAAGGTGCTTGTTGTTCTTGACTCATATTAGGTCAAAAGGCTACATCAAAACACCTCTAAATTATATATTTTCTCTTTTGGAGTTACTTTTTTTTCTTCTAAATGTTTTAAAGAAAATAAACTTATTTTTTTTATAATACTAAATTAAGATTATTACAACTATATACCTGCCATGTCTTTCATTTATACGAATACAAATGAATATTATTATAATCAAATTTAACTTTTTTAAATAATATAAATTATTAACTGACTCATACAAATTAAAGCAGAGGAAGTATTTTATATATTTTGAAGAAATATTATACTAATAATGTTCTCTCCCGACGAATGATAATGATAAATCGAGAATAAAAATATGATTAATAAAAATAGGAATGATATGGTTAACTAAAGAATAAAAAAGTATGATTCAACCTAATTAATGGGAATGGGGTTTTCATTCTTTACTAAATTATTAATCCAAATACTATTATATGAGATTGTAGTTACCGAGCTCATTAATTAAGAACCAAACATTCCCTGTATAGGCATCAATTTAATAATTACTTATTCGGTTCAAAAATATAAAATATGTATTGTATTTATTTTACAAATTATAAGAATTTAATTAGTAAAAAATATAAAGTAATCTCGATCCAATAAATAATGATCAGAAGTTCGGAACAATATATTTTTATTCTCAATACTCTTGGTTTCCCATTACGTAACTATTTCATTAGTCCAACGTTACCGTCACTAATTCTCATGTATAAAAGCAAGTTCAACCGTGTCGTAGTTCATTACCTATAAATATTATAATATAATGTGTTCGAGTGGTTTAGGTAATCACTATGAACTCTAATAATAATCTCTATATTCATTATCTATTGTTATAATAATAATAAATTTGAATCTAACTATTTTTAAAAAGGAGGTAAAATAGAAAAAGGAGAGAGAAAAGATGAAGTAAGAAGAAGGGAAATAATTTTTTATTTAAACAAAATGAAATAGGTAATGACTAGTAGTTACCTATTTTTATTTTTTGGTAATAAGATTCATGTCCGGGTGATTTAGGTGATTAATAAGAGAGTGTAATTTTTTGACACATTACCTATATTTCACGACACGTAACCTACTCGACTTGCTCTAGCGGTGTATTTCACATTAGGTACTCAGTAATGTGTATATGGTATTCGATTCAACCCAATCTTAGTTGGCCGAGATAGCAGACAGCCTAGCTAAACTCCATCTCAGGTTCAACCTGTTTTGGTTTTACTTGATTAATTAATTATTCATTTCATTCTCATACATATGTTATTAACAAATTTCTCTCACGTAATACTATCATAAATCAATATTATAAAACAATCCAACGATTAAGATGCATAACCCAGTCCTTTCAAAATAAAATAAAATAGAGAAGGATGCAAACCCAGTAAATCCCCATCGTCTACTCGTATTTGACTTGCACTGGCACCTAGGCCTTGGTTGGCTAATGTCGGTTTATCTTAGAATATTAGTTACATTTTATTAATAATTTTTTTATCATTTATAAATAAAAATTCTAATTTTTAATTTATAAATCACTATTAATTTGGATAAGGATATTATAACTAGATAATTTATAATATATACAAATTAATAAAATAACAATAAAATACTAAAAGTAACTTTTAAATGAGATATTCGTTTTATAGAATTAAACTAGAAAAAGTAAAATAAATATACATTTTCTAGTTCTCAGAATTTAGTATATAAATAATTTTTATTTATTACATTGACTCATAAATTTTTAACTTAAAAGTAATTTTAAAGTATAGGGAACAAATTAAGGGTCCATGTGTAATTAATTGTTGTTCAAAATTATTGTATTGTGAGAAAAAAGTGATGTTAGAAAAATTAAATGACTATTTAGTAAAATTCTTGTGATGTGCATATATATTATGAAATATAATATAAAAACAATATTTTTGAGAGTTTTGATAATAAAATTTGTAATTATTTTCTGTAAAAATTGAAATTTGGCTTTTTTTTAAAAAATATGTGAAGAAATATGTTATTTGTAAATAACTCTTAAATTGAAAACATATTTTTAAACAACTACTTTTAAATTATCAAATACTTTTTAAATAAATTTTTATAACGAAAAACATTTAGGTGCAACAGGAATAGCAAAGGTTAGAGGGACCGTCTTTCCCACAATCTTAGTCAGGCCAATTAGCATAAAGTTTAGTTTGAATATATAGGTGATGGAGATCTAAATTAAAAGAAAACTTTGCCTTAATAAATTTTCTTTTGAGTGTACCTTACAACATTATTTAGCTTCATAAAAATGCTTATAAGGTCAATTATTCCTTTAATTGGATGGCATGGAATACACTAAAATAATTTAATTGTGTTTTGTCATCAGGTAAAAAAACAAAATCGTACACTAATATTAACATTAATTATCATGAATGTATGGCGTAATCTGTGAAACTATGAAATCTGTTCGCAGTTGACTTGTGTAATAAAGTACTACTCGTATAACAATCGAAGGAATCTATTAACTTAATTAATTGTGCTACTAATTCTTTCTTTTGTTTAAATGAATATATAATGTATTCAAAAATGCTAAAGGTCCGCTTGAAAAAAAAAAGCTAAAGGTCCTCAATGTTTTTGAAGTGAGTATATATCAAATATGGCTATAATTTATAAAAATAAACAATAACCTAGATCCTAAATGCACATGAATTTTTCTAATTAAAATATTTTATAATAATATCATTTGAAAACAATTTTTAATGTTCAATTTAGTCAAATAATAATAATACTCTACTCAATTAACAATAATGTTGAGCTCATCTAAAACTATAAAATCTTAAGGTAACATGGTTATGATATATGTTGAGTAACAAGCTCCCTCAAATAGATCTCATATTATATTTTAACAAATAAAATCCTTATTAATAAACTCATGAATGCATGTGTTAAATACTATACTAGTATTTTTTGGAGCTATTAATAAAAAAAACCCAACAAACTTTCTAATTTTTTGCACATTTGCTTAACAAAAAAAATTAAACATTTTATTATGAGAAAACCCCCTAAGATTGATCTTAACAAAATTACCTTAGATTACAATGTTTTCTGGTGTAAAAAGGTTGTGGCATTTTTGTAAATATATAATTTTTTTTATAATTACAATAAAACCCTGTATTTATATGTGAAATTCTTTTAACCTAAGGTAATTACCTATAAGGTAGAGCATGATACTCTTTTATTATATGTTAGGTTACTCTTTCCGTTTAATAAATTAGAGCATAAGTACATAAAATACTAATGAATGTATGTTGAATAACTTATTTTAGATTTAAATTGAAAAAAAAATCATTAACTATAGTTAATTAGAATACTACATCCCTCCCCTTTTATTTAACTCATATGAAAAAATACACATATTAAGAAAGTATTTAATTATATGATTTGTTTTTATGTTTGCCCATATTTAATGTCACGAATAGTGAAATAAATTTGAAAATGAGTTATAGAGTCAAACATGAAAAATAGGAGTAAGAGTAATCTTGGAAAAATATATGAAAAGATGTAGTGCAATAAGATATGAACAAGTATTTAGGGATACTAATTTTTTTTTGAAAAAGGT